>CM054180.1:1997500-4555000 GCA_028829895.1 Sinotaia quadrata | reverse complement strand
TGCAAATGGCTTTTATCTTCGTAGTTTTGGAGGTCGAAGTGTCGATGGTCTTTGTTTTCTGATAATGATTTTTTTTTTTAAAATAAAAAACAAAATCCCGTCTTTCACAGCTATAATTGCGATTCAATTGATTATTTTGATTGAAAAGCTAAGGGATCTGTAGTGCAGTAATCGGGATCCGATTTATTGTCCCGTCCATCAGGACTAGACACACGGTCTCCAGCAATTTATTAAAATGAACCACACATCACGAAAGATGTGTACAAATTATTAAAAAGAACCAAACAACAAGTTATTAAAAATAACCACACAAAGCTGTGTACAATTTGCACAACTTTTACGTCAGAAATGACGCATTACTTGACGGATTCTAAGTATCCTAGTCAAGGATATTTGATTTTTTCAGAGAATCATTTGTTTAACTTCGAAATTGAAACATAGTCAGCAAGCTCCCTTGGCCACTTAGCAAATATTGAAATGGCATAGTTAAGAGTATCTTTAAAACTCGATATTTATTCTTGTCAACAAAATATGGTATTAAATTGCAATTATATATACATCATACGTACATTATAAATAATATGTGCATGCATATCCTGCATGTTTTAATATATACCATGTATGTTTTAATATATATCCTGCATGTTTTAATATATATCCTGTATGTTTTAATATATTTTTTAAAAAGACTTTAAACAATTAAAGCTAACCAATACGATTCAACGGTGAATCAGCTTTCATACATTAGTGGTCCTGAATTTGATTAAACAAATGTATAACATGATACTTTCGTGACATATTACTGAGGTCGTATGCTTTAGTGATCTTTGCCGCAATTAACTCGCATCATATCAGTATAGAAAGGGTTAAATTGAACTTATAATTTCAACCTTCATTTTTGGTCAGTGTCAAGACCATCATTAAATCAAGCTGAATTACAATACTCTGAATTAACATATAATAAAGCTTCTTGCTAGCTTGTTTGTCGATTGAAATCCTGAAATCTTAATGGACTGGTTCAACGATTCAAAGATATTCGGTCACTGATTCTATAATAAGTGAACTTGTAGTTGAGTCACACATCGGTGATAGTTATTAGAATCTGGTATGTGGGAATCACGTGCTCATAATGCGCTGTTAATGAGTTCGTGCATCATTACCCCTCTCCTTTCTCATCAAGAGAACGATTGTTTGATGACTAAAAAAAAAAAATTAAGAAAAAGAAATCAACATCTCAGCATCCTGATCGTGATGTGGAAATAAAATGATCGTGTAACAGATACGGAGATACGAGTCGATATCGATACAGATCAGACCCTGAACCGAAAAGAGAACAGCGACTTGTTCGGCAACTGTAAGAATAGCTGACTATTCAAGCTCTATACTTTTACTTCCTTGTTGGCTTCGCTACTGTCGCCGGTTTCACTCAGTTTTTCAGTGCGGGACTTCCGCTAGGTACAGCAGGGAGCAGTATAACATCCGGATAGAAAAATATATGCTACTGTTTTAGTAAACAAGGAAGTAAATATTGTGAATTGCTTCGTTTGTCATAAAAATAATTCTGGGGAAATACACGACAAACAGGTACCATCCTGCGTGGGGGCTTAAACTGGTCTTGACCCGTTAGCTTCTCAGTCAGTAGGCAATCGTGGCCTCGCCAGCAGTGACATCTCTACAAGGCCGCTAAAGTTGTGATTCTTTTGTGAGATGAACTATTAACCAGTTGCTGTGTGGGGGGCAACAACAACAACAAAATATGTCGGACGCTGCAGACGATAGTTGTGATTACTGGCGGAACAAATGCAAAGATCTGGAAAAAGTTATAAAAACTTTAACTTCTCATTGCTACAAACGTACGTACCACATATATTTTTTCTTCAGTTATAACTACTTTGTTTAATTGCTTCTGCGCAGAGATAAGTTCTATTTTTATGTAATTGTAAATAAATAAAATGATTCACATTCCTTAGGTGTTTTCCAAGAATATCTACTAAGAACGTTTACTCTTGTTAGTGACTCGGCTCGTACAAAAGTTATTTAACCGAGACTGCAGTTTTACTTACTTTCAGACTGTACATAATTGAAATTAATTAAGTTTCCTTAATCACGAAACGATTTTTAGTGGCCTTTATAGATGCACTTTATACCAATTTGGGTCTGTTTGCTTTTAGTTTTGAAGCAGTAGATAATATTGTAATAAAGCATCTCAAACGATTCTAGTAGTAGGGCCTATATTACTTTTATTAGTATATAGTACTTAAAAATCTAGCTCTCGTTATAAATAACTTTTTCTAATTGATACATATATATTTACTTTGTGAACTTACCTAGTCATACAGTCTAAGGGTATGATGCGTATGTGAGATGGGGGTGGGGAGAGTAGTACTCAGTGGTATCCAAATATTTCACCACTCTTGACAGATTCTGTTTTACTTTTAAGAAGCGATCTTGCTTGCGTGTACATTTAAAAAAAACAACCACTTTATGTTCCATTTTTGTTTTTATCTGATTTGATAATAATTTCAAAATTTAAATAGATTAGGTGTGAACTCATGCCAAGGAGATAGTCAACATTTATTATGACACCATTCAGGCTTCACTGATTAACTTTTTTAACTTCATAGTGAGAAATTTACTGGTAAACTGTAAATCTTAAGTTGAATTAAAACGGTAAAAGTTACACGGAGCTGGAAAATGTTTAATACACCCTAATATTTATATAATTGGATATAATGCAATTCTTCATAATATTAATAATAAAAGTGTTATTTCTTTAATTTCATTTGGTTGAGATGTCAATGCAATTATTAAAAAAAAAAAAGAATTTCACAAATATTTTCCACAAATCTAATCACTAAAGTTCAACCACACATCTAATCTCGCTGGTATGAATGATATCATAGTGGAAATTACTACTTTCTATTGCATCCAAAATTAATCAGCTCTTAGCAGTGATGTCATCAGACAAAGTTCTCTCTCTCTCTCGCTCTCTCTAACAGTATTTTTTGTTGTTGCTCTGCTTGGAAAGATTGTTGTTTATACAGGAACATTTGCACCATGCTAAATTAAAGATGAAAGAAAATAACTAATTGTGATATGAATCTTGAAAGAAGTATAGTGTGGGATAATTTTGTCTTTAAGTGCACTGAGTGTACATTAATGTATGAAATGGAAAGAATCATTGTGTGTGTGTGTGTGTGTGTGAGAGAGAGATTAATACTTTATTTGACAATATATAACATTTTGTAAAAATCTGTGTGAAGAAAATGCTGTGTTAGAGTTTATGTTGTTTTTTTTTACAGCCACCTTTTATTTATTACTAATAGGAATTTTAAAAAACGTAAATGCAGCACACCACCCCCACACACTCACAGTCACACACATCTGCCCAACTGTCAAGACAAGTTGTCTGTTTGCTCAAGATAAACAAGGTAATGTTGTTATGGCCAAACTATTTCAAAATCAATATTAATAAATTTCTGAGTGAATATACCTTTATGGCAGTACTTTCTATTTATAACTTGCTCACCAAAGACTTGTCTGTTTCACTTTTTTCTAGAAGTAAATGTTAAACCATATTTCTGTTCAGAGGGACATAAATAAACTATTAAAACAGCTCTTAAATTCTATTCTTCAGAAATTCATATTCTGAACTTACAGCTATTATTAAAAAGGAAATCTAAATCAGTGTACATCACATATATATATATCTGCCATAGTAAAGGCCTAGTATCAAGTCTAGAGATTTTGACTTACTTTTTCATTCTTACATAATGATGCCATTCTTTCTCTCCAAACTACTTCTATAAAACATATGTTCTCTAACATCTGGCATAACATATTTTATCTACCCTAAGTATGACTATGAGGGTCTCCCATTTTAATTGTTCCTCTGGAAAACAAATCATTTTACAGTTAAGGAAATATATAGTTGTGTTGTTCTAATTCTTTATGTTTGCTTTTGTTGTATTTTTCTGTGTATCGTGGTTGAATACTACAAGGAAAATATTTCAGTTACTGATAGAATTTTAAAATAATAATGTACAAAAATAATTCCTTTGAGTAATTGAACAGTCATTTAACAAATGACCAGTGTGTTGATTGATTGATTTCTCATTTGATTTTAAGACTACTTATCAGAATTTAGGTTGCATTCATCATTTCATGAACAGTATTATTAGATAATATTACCACAGAGGATAACTAGAAACTGATTTACCTACAAGAAAAATCATTTATTCATAAGATTTTATCATATATATATATATATGCATATGAAAACATTGGTTTTTTTTTTTTTTTGTATTCAGTAGTGAGGATGAAGGATAGTTAGCCAGTATGTCAACATTTGAATTTGCTGTAGTATTTTTTTTTCTCTCCATAGGTAGGTATTATCTTGATCACATCATGTTTGGTCTGGTCATATTTGTTGGCTACTTATTTTCTATTCAAGTTCTGTATCCTTGTCTCTTGATAATGTTTAACTCATTAAAATTGTTGTTGGGAATTAGTCCAGTGTACTTTTCATATATTTGTAATACTTTTGAGGAAATTTATATTTAATTTTACAGTTGTGGAAAAACATGAAGAGCTGGTGGTCAAGTACAAGGAGAATGAAAAACAGGTTTATTGTTATTATTATTTTTAAATGATTATGATTCTTATACACCACTTCAAGTAGCTGATACTTTAGTGGGTTTTTTTGTTTTTTTAATTAATCCTGCTGAGTCCTTGTTTACTTTATAATTATATGTGATATTTAAAAGGAGGCAAGTTCTGATCTATAATGCCCATGCATAATATTGTCTGTACTCCTATTGGAATATTTTTTATCTTTCATTATCCATTTATTATTTCTGATTTATTGCCTGAATGCCAAAATGCTCAGGACAGGATTATATATGGGCAGTTATATAAATGAAGTGCCACAGCTGTAAATAGGGAATCTGTGAATTCTCTACTTTAAGTTTTAAATTGCAGTAATAAATACAGTGTTATTTGATGTCATTGTTTAGATACCTGTCAGTTTTTTGTATCAATAAATATTCAAATGGCACACTCTCGAACCATAACAGCATAACTAATTTATAAAGATACTGCTGATGGAAACTTACAAGTACTGACATGCATTAATACAACTGTGATTTAATAATATTATTTTCACAAGCACTGACATGTTTTAATGCAACTGTGATTTAATAATGATATTTTCACAAGCAATGCAGATTAAGGGACTATTTTTCATTCAGCTGTAAACCTTTTTTGTTTTTTTGTCAAAAGTGTTAAATTAAAAAGGGTGATTTTTTAAATTTTACAATATCTGTGTTGTTCAGTACTTATACCTAATTGAATAGAAAGTGTACATGTAACATCTTTCTATCAGCTTGTTTGTCTGTCTGTCTGGGTGGATGGATGAAGAGAGAGAGAGAGAAGGATTATTAATTTAAAGTTCTCCTTTTGTATCCTGAAACTTATTTTCTTTTAATTATTTTTGTTGTTGGCTGTCAATCATACAATTTATTATTGTCTGTATTGTGCCACATTTCATTGTTTTTACTTTTATATTTCAGACCTAATTGTTTATTTATTTCCAACATTTTTATCAATTACTATATCATTATTAATAAGCATACAAAATTTGTTTATTGTGTTTTGTGTTATTATTGTTATAATTTGTAACATCATATATTATTTCTGTATACAAAGTAATGTTTGATTTGAAGGTATGTATATGACATGTGTGCCCATTTAATTGAACATGTCTGTAGCTATTTTTGTAATTAAGTTTGTTTTAAAATTACTTTTTGTTGATTAGATATTTAAATATATATACAAATTTAAATATTCTGTTGGCATATATTCATCATTTCATGTAATTGTAGTACCATACAAGATTTATTAACAACAATAATGATTTCTTCTTTATTGATTTAAATTAATGATCTTGTTTAATTATACATTTTGTTTGGTGTGTGTGTGTGTGTGTGTGTGTGTATATATATTATAAAACTTAAAAATTTAATTCCAAATTTTGGTTTCAGTATAATATGGTGGCCTCCAGACTTAAAGATACTGAGAGTAAACTTGACCATATGAAGAAATGTGAGTTTTGAACACAAATAACTCCCTATGAATTTAATGTGTGTGTATCTGTGTGTGTGTGTGTGTGTGTGTGTGTGTGTGTGTGTGTGTGTGTGTGTGAGAGAGAGAGAGAGAGAGAGAGAGAAATCAGGTCTACCCTTTTACCCACTTTACTGTTAACAAATATTTCGCTTCACTGTATCCAGAGACCAGTGGATGATTTTATTGTGATATGAAAAAAAGTCTCAAGGTAATTGTTATGGGTCATTGCAGTGAATGGGAATGATTAGATACTAAAGATTTTTCATTTATCTTCTTCTTCTGTCCCTTGACCTAGTATGGTCGTTGGGTCACTGAGCTGCTGAACAGTTGACCAGCTCCCTCCACTTGACTCAGTCTTGTGCCAAACTCGGTGTCTGCAAATTTTTCCACAGACCATTCTGCAATGTTGGCCCACATTTTTCTCTATCTGCCTCATTTTCTGCCATCCATAATGCTACCCTGCAGGATTGTTGTGGAGAGGTGTTGGCCTCAAGTAATATGGACATACCATTTCATCTTTCTTTTTTTGACAGTGGTGAGGAGGTCTTCATATTCGCCAGCTTCACGTCTGATGGTATTACGCACATCTTCATTTGTGATTTGATCTTGGAAAGAGATGTCAAGGATGGTTCTATAGTATCTAATTTCAAGTGCTTGTATTTTGCACTGTATTTCTGCCATCAGGGTCCATGTTTCATATGCATACGAAAAGATTGAGAGGACTAGCATTTTCAGAAGCCTTATTTTTGTTTTTAGACAGATATTTTTGTCTCTCCAAATAGGTCTTAGTTTTGACATGACTACCATTGTCTGAGCTGCTCTAGACAAGACTTCTGTTTTTGATCCCTTGTCACTGATGACAGAGCCTAGATACTTGAATTGGTTCACCGTTTCTAATACTTGTCCTCTGACCTTGATTTTGGTTGAAACTTGTTTTTTCACTACGTTTTCTTCATTTATACCTGACAATAAATTCTTAATATTTCTTATTTACTAATTATAAACTTTATTGCCAGAAAGATTAGAAAGGACTTTTGCTTGTAGTTAAGACAGGAAAGGCACTTGCATCAGTAAGTAGTACAAGGTCTAATGAGAATTTCTTTCCACAGATAGGAAAGAGAAAATGATGGTGACCAAACAATATCTTATATTAGAAATATTTCATAAATTTGCTGGAATCAGGCATATTATATATTTTGTACATGTCATACTTGTTTGGGAATAGTTAGATTTGAAATATATTTTGTGTTTAATAAAAACTAAGAAATTACAAAAATATTTAAGTTTCTAATACTCTATATTTGTGTATGTTTATGCATGTGTATATACATATTTAATATATTTGTATATATATATATATAAAGGGGATATTATAAATTAATACAAATGCATTTTCCTTGCAGTATATGAGCCTGTCTGTTCAGAATATGACAGGATTAAAAGTAGATTTGAAATTGAAGCTGAATGTCGGTACAAGGCTGAGGAGTTTGCTTCAAAGGTAAGCAGCATGAAAGACCCATGCTTATTCACTACAAGGCCAATTTTTTGCCTCAGAAGTAAGCAGCACAAAAGACCCAAAGCTTTATTCTCAATTAATAAGGACCAGAGAACCCTCAAAATGTTCCAGAAATGATATCTTGCCTACAAATACAGTTACCTTTATTCTCTGAAGGGTTATCACAGAGATATTCTGGTTTTCTAATAGTAAGCAGTAATGAAACTCTGCTTGTCACAAATATATTCTTGTTCCATGAGTTTTAGAATCCTCATCTGCCACCTACCCACTTAGACTGTCTATGTAATCTAAGACAATTCCTTGCCTCTGTATGGTAATCTCCCCTCATGTTATTTCTACATTATTAAAGGGTTGGAACATAACAGTATGCAACTCCACCATTTGGGGAGGAGAGGCAAAAGACAAGCTTCACTTTTAGCTGGTGACGAAATGTTTCTTTAGAGCAAGGAACACATTAACCCTTTAGCATCTGAATTGCTCATCCAATCAAAGATAGTAAAGCAAGAGAATGTGCAACTGTCTCTTGAAGCAGTTAAAATACTGTCTGAGGATAACAGCAAATTATGCTTGTGTCACTTCCACTTTACACTATATAGTTATTTTACGATATTAATCAGTCTAGAGTATGAGGACACTTAGAAAGAGAAAAAAATTTAATAATATTTCCCCATATATGTGACACTCTTGTTTCTCTCTATCTCTCTTCTTTCTAATTCTTGTATTTCTCTCTGTTTCTTCTTTCTCTCTTTTCCTCTTTGTTTCTCTCTCTTCTGTCTCTCTTTTCCTCTTTGTTTCTCTCTCTTCTGTATCTCTTTCTCTCTTCTTTCTAATTCTTGTATTTCTCTCTGTTTCTTCTGTCTCTCTTTTCCTCTCTTCTGTATCTCTTTCTTCTTTCTAATTCTTGTATTTCTCTCTGTTTCTTTTGTCTCTTTATCCCCTCTTTCTTTATCTTTTCCTTTCTCTCTCTCTTACCTTCTCCATTGCCTCCTCTTTGTATTTTTTCCTTCTCCTTCCTTTGTTCCTGTCTCTTTTTTTCCTCACATGAAACCTACTCACTCTATTCCTCTTTTACATTTTTCTCACACAAAACCTACTCACTCATTCTGTTCCTCTTTACATTTTTCTCACACTCACTCATTCTATTCCTCTTTACATTTTTCTCACATAAAACCTACTCACCCATTCTATTCCTCTTTATATTTTTCTCACATAAAACTTACTCAATCTATTCCTCTTTACATTTTTTGAGTCACTTTATTTTATTAATACTACTGCTAACTTTGTTTCTGTAAGTACCAGCGCTAATATTTCTGTCTTTGGATGATTGTTTTGCAGATTTCAAAGGAGAACCGGGACCTGAAGAGGCAAAGCAACATGATCCTAGCACAATCCGGGATCTCTTTAAAAGATTTAAAATTTGAGGAACCAATAATTGAGGAAGAGGATACATACAAGCAGTACCTTGAAAATCTAGACCAGAAAATAGAAGGTTATTTCTTATTTGTTATGCAAATTTTTCTCAAATATGTTAAAAAAGTGAAAATAAAAACTGACTATGGATTGCAGCTTTTACATAAAGATAGTTTAAATTTTTTTAAAAAGCAAGCCTACCAGATATCCACAGCAATAAGATCTCATTCAATGTATATTTCTTATCTGTTGACAAAAGTTTGTTGATTGCACAATTGGAGGCAAAACCAGAGAAATCTAAGTTTTGAAGGGAGAGATCATGATAGCATGAAGACATGGAGGGAGAGGTATACTAAAGTGTTGATAACATAAAGATGTGAAAGGAGAGGTATATTGCAGTGTCCCACTTCCCACCCCCATAGTCCCTTGCTCCCATGTGAAATCAACATAAAGTGGAAACACTTACCCAAAATAGTAAGTATACTGCAGTGGTGATAACTTAAAAGAAATGGTAATGACATGAAGGTGTGGAGGGAGAAGTATATTGCAGTGGTGATAACAAAGATGTGGAGGGAGAGGTATATTGCAGTGGTGATAACCTGAAGATGTGGAGGGAGAAGTATATTGCAGTGTTGATAACTGGAAGATGTAGAGGGAGAGATGTATTGCAGTGGTGATAACATGAAGAGAGAGAGAGAGAGAGAGACATACTGTGGTACATGAAGAGAGAGGTGATAACATGAAAATATGAAGGGAATTGTGATAAAATGAAGAGATATAGTGATATCATGAAGATATGGAAGGAGATGTATATTTCAGTGGTAATAATGTGATGATGTGGAGGGAGATATATTGCAGTGGTGATAACCTGAAGATATGGAGGAAGATATATATTACAGTGGTGATAATGTGAAGATCTTGGGTGGATTTTTTCTGTGCATTTTTGCCTGGATGGCAACTATATGCCCATTCTGATTTTTGACAGCCAAAGGATTTGTAGAATTCACAGGTGATCAAAGGATTTGTAGAATTACACTGGTGAAGAAAGTCCTTTTCATAGCATTTCAGTATGACTAGTCATAACATTTTACATCATTTGTAGCCATGCTTCATGCCTGAATGGCACAATACAAGAGTAACCATGGCAACCAAGACCAACATTTCTTTGTCGCATCCACCCACCCATTTTGAGCTAGTTTTAGCTAATTAGTTTTACTTTTAGTAGAAAATGTTCCAAAAACTGTTGAGTAGATTTTAATACCATGTTTCCACACTGGAGACTTTAATTTAATTTGATCTGGGTTTCTTATCTGCCTCAAATACCTCCAAGCCCTCAGATCTTTACAGCTCCCCAAGGGAGAAGGTAATTTAAGAGGTAATCAAAATTATTTTCATTATATATATATGAATGAGGTTTTATGTGAACTCTTATTATTTTTTTTTTATAGAACTTCAAGAGCAAAATTCTCAACTTACTGCTAATTTGCAAGCAGCATTAGAGAATTTTGAGGCTGAAAAATCGAAGAAAGAGGTTGTTTCCCGTCGGGTAAGAAAAGCTTTGTTCATATTTAGTACTTATCATTAGTGAACGGGCAAAATAAATCTTTTTAGCACATAGTTCTGTGAGTACATCATTAGTGAACAGGCAAAATAAATCTTTTTAGCACATAGTTCTGTGAGTATATCATTAGTGAACAGGCAAAATAAATCTTTTTAGCACATAGTTCTGTGAGTATATCATTAGTGAACAGGCAAAATAAATCTTTTTAGCACATAGTTCTGTGAGTACATCATTAGTGAACAGGCAAAATAAATCTTTTTAGCACATAGTTCTGTGAGTACATCATTAGTGAACAGGCAAAATAAATCTTTTTAGCACATAGTTCTGTGAGTACATCATTAGTGAACAGGCAAAATAAATCTTTTTAGCACATAGTTCTGTGAGTATATGCAAGGCTGACATCCATGCAACTCTAATCATTAAATATAGTTGTAATTTAGTTGTTATTAATGTAAATTTTTGTCTTGCTTATAGAAAGTTTAGTTTGCACACATGACGTCACTAGCATTTCGTTTTACACATGACATATATCTTATTGCTACATCAGATGTTTGTTTTACACATGATATATATATTATTGCTACAGCATATGTTTGTTTTACACATGATATATATCTTATTGCTACAGCATATGTTTGTTTTACACATGATATATATCTTATTGCTACATCAGATGTTTGTTTGTCAAAGAACTTAAAGCATTACTGATCCAAAATTAACTGTAGATTTTTTTACAGAATATTAATATGCTCTTAGTGGTATGGTTAGCTCCCTCTTTTTATATTTTCAAACTGGGGCTTTTCCTTTATAAATGTAAAGCACCCTTAATGACTTTTCTTCATAAATTCAAACATATATTTCTTCATAAAATACTTTATGCCCTTAGTGATATGGTTATATCCCACTCTTCATTAGTTAGCTTTTACTCTTCAAAATAGTGAATACCCTTAATAATAAGGATAATAAGGATTTCTTTAATTCAATCTAGCTTTTTCTTCATAAAATATAACCTTAGTGATAAGGTTACCTCTCTTTCTTCACAAGTTCAAATTGTAGCTGTTTCTTTATATTTATTTACCAAGTGCCCATATGTTAAGGTTAGCTCCCTTTCTTCACTAGATCAAACTGCAGCTTTTTCTTAGCAACTATGAAGTGCCCCTATTGACAAGGCTAGCTCCCCTTCTCATCAAATTCAAACTGTAGCTCCTCAAGAGATTAATAACACAATGCCAAGAGGAGTCAAACAAAGCTAGAAGCTTCCAAAAATAGAACATTTTTCTCCCTTTAAAACATACTTGTCACAACTGAGTTTTCTTTCCTTTTGATTCTCACAAAATGCTGTCTGACAGGAGAGCAGGGAAAATGATCACTGAATAACTGAGAGAAGAGTGGATATTTCAAGGATGGGTACTTACACTCTTCAAATAAAATATACTTTAATGTCCAAATTGTTCATCTTACAACCTAATGACTATAATGATAGAGTAAAAGGTAAAAAGAAAGATGGAAAAAGTGAAAACATTCTTTTATACTTGACCTATAACTTTTCTTAACATTTTAATTCAGTGTTTCCCAGTGAGTGCTGTGACACCCTGGGGCACCATGGGATATTCTATATTTTCCTACCATTAACATAACATAAATACAATTGGTTGGTGTTTTCTGACTTTGTGCACTGTGGAAAAATCATGATATGCTAAGAGTACCATGAACTGAGAAAGTTTGGAAATTCATTGCAAGTGAAGTTAAGGAAAATGTCAGTTGTCATATTTTTTTGCTGGGAAGGAGATAAGTTTTACCATTTCAACTAGAGCTGAGAACAATTTACATGCACTCATGAAATAAAATTTAGCAATATATATCTATTAAAAGTCTGCATTAAACTGTGGAAAATGAGTACTTTGAAACAAGATTTTAGTGTTAATAAAGTTTTATGGCTTTAAAATAATTTGTGTCTGTTAGACTAAGGGCTATTACTGTGTTCACTTATGGATAAGAATAGTCTAAAGTATTTCAGAAAAATCTTGTATTATTTAAGAATAGTCTCACATTATTATGTCTGATAATAAAGTAAATTTATCATACAAATACTAAGTGCTCAAGAATTGTTTGAATGAGACAGGAGTTTAACAACAACTGATCATTTTAAATTTAGGTATTGTGACTGAATAGTCCTGTCTTCATTGATAGTACTTGAGCCCTAGATGTAAGGTATGTAGAGTGAATGTGTGCATTATTTATCCACGTTTTTTGCATCTATGCCATTTTCATCCTGACCTTGGAGCAGTTAAGGTTACTTCCACTCATCCTGTACATATTTTTTTGTGTGTTGTCACTTTCCTCTTCCTCTTTCTCCTTTGTCATTGTGTTGCTCGGTGTCCAATCAAAATTTGTATTGCCATTTGTTTGTGTGCTTTTATTTTACTTTATCTTACTCATAGATATACGATTGTCTTACTCACAGATATATGATTATCTTACTCACAGATATATGATTGTCTTACTCACATATATATATGATTGTCTTACTCACAGATATATGATTGTCTTACTCACAGATATATGATTGTCTTACTCATATGATTGTCTTACTCATAGATATATGATTGTCTTACTCACAAATATATGATTGTCTTACAGATATATGATTATCTTACTCATATGATTGTCTTACTCATAGATATGATTGTCTTACTCATAGATACATGATTATCTACTCAGATACTGAAACTGTCATATTTACAGCTAACTGATGCTACCATATTCATAGTATTTTATCATACTCTTAGAGTTAATTTTGTTATTGTAATAATCTGAATATAATTTATTTGAGGAAGTTTGACTAGTAGCAGTGATGATAAAAGTGTTTATTTGAAGTTGATATTTTGGAAGAAGTTTCAAGGGTAGAGTTTAAAAAGAAGAGTTGCAGCTGAAGTTAAGTTTTGTGAAGAAGTTTCAAAGTTTTTGGTAAAGAAAGCTTAAAGACAAACTTATGAAAACCACAGTTATTCCTTGTTTTGCACATGTGATTAGGGCCATCACTAAATTACTTTATGTTATTTCTTGCAGTATATGTTATTTGGTTTAAAATTAACAAAGTGTGTATTTACCCATAATGAAAAATAATTGTTTGGTGAAAGTTACAATTAAGCAAGTTTATGGAGATGTCCTGAGTGAAACCATGCATACCGAAAAGGTTTAGGCACGATTGTGCTCATCAGAATGTTGATGTCCTGACTGAATATCAAAAGGTTTAGGCACAGTTGTGCTCAACAAAATGGTGATGACATGAAGCCTATTTTTGTTCTTCTGTTTTCATTTGCAGAATGAGATTTTAAACCTGGAACTGAAGAGAACCCAAGATGCACTTAAACAGCACGAGGAAGCTTTTAAGCGACTGGCTTCTGGTAATGCTCTCTTTCTTTGACCTTTTAACCTTGTTAGCACCAGATTCAGTAATGGTGATGATAGGTAACAGTTATAATTAAGGGCATTTAATTGTGCCAGATTTTGCTGAATATCATTTGAGCTGTTATTCCATTTGGGTTTTGAAGTGTGTGTGTGTGTGTGTGTGGGAGGGCAAATTACTAACTGGATGTCCAGATGACTGACTGTGTTTTATTTAGATGTTTTTGTTTTTGCTTTTGCTCAAGTTGATCATTCAACTATCATTCTAATGCTAGCTTCAGAATTAGTATTGTTGGACTAAATACTTACTAATTGTCTTTCTTTTTTTAGCCTCAGAATCACTTACTGATTGTATTTCTATTTTTAGCCTCAGAATTGACATTTATTGTACTAAACACTTACCAGTTGTCTTTCTACTTTTAGCCTCAGAATCAGCATACAGTGAGTATGACAAAATGAAGAAAGAGTACGAGCAGGAAGCACTCTGTCGTGATAAAGCAGAAAAATATGCAACAACAGTGAGTAAAATATTTTGTCTCTTCAGTGGGTAATGGTTAATGGTTAATTTTGGTTTTAAAGGAAATACTTACATTGTTCTGATGTGGGTTCATAGAACTAAGTTATCAATTTCATGACATGGAGAAGGTCAGATATATAACCAGGTTCTTATATATATTCATGTTGTGGATTTCATAGGTTCAAGTGATTATGTTACATATTCATTGTACCTTATGAGGATTGTACACTCGCATAATCACAGTGTTTGTGTACTAAGAATTAGAGGTCCATGAAACTGATTCTTATATTCCATGTTAAAGACTTTGCGAAGTTGTATGAACAGGTTCCCTTTTATTCTTTTTGTAGGTATCATGGGTTCTTGTAAAATAACTGTCACATGTTTCATCCGATGAATATTTTGCAGGCATTGTGGGTTCTTGTAACGTAAATATGTCACATGTTTCATCTGATGAACATTTTATAGGCATTGTGGGTTCTTGTAATGTAACTATGTCAAATGTTCCATCTGATGAACATTGTGTATGCATCATCCAGGTCTCTTATGTTCATCTTGTATCATGGAAAGATTATAGGGATATTATACAACAGAGACTTTACATTCGTGTGAAGATCATGGAGCTTCATAAATATTTTATTTAATGACACAGAAATTTTATAGCTATTTAACTAGTTTATTCAAACTCTAAACATTATGAAATGATAAAAAATATAGATTCATTTTATTCAGGTAGTAGAGTTTCTGCCTATACCATTTCTTGCCTGTTGAAGAACTTGAGTAGATGAGAATTGTTATATGTTGTTTCAACCAGTTGATATGTAATTGAAAGTTGTTTCATATAATTAGTATTTTATTCTTAAATATAGTTATCAACAGATGGAAATAGATACATGTCAAACGTATTTGCTTATTCATTTTTAATGATATTCTGTTAGTGATATATTTGTTAATACAGTGCTTTTTACACTTTTAACGATATTCTGTTAGTGATATATGTGTACTTGTTATTTTGAGTAAATATTTAGACCTGTACTCTCTTAGCGTACCTATTGTTGTTTAATTAAATTATGTATACAGTATGTCATGTTGCTGTTTAGATTATATATTGTTCAGTACTTTACTGCTTTTATAATTTCAATATTTTTTTGTGTATGTTTATACAGTTCTGACACTAAGTGACATTCTTGAATGTTTGAATGTTTCTTTCATTTAAATGTGAACAGTGTATTGCGTTCACTTGCAGCTGTTTGCTGAGAGGGAAGCTGCCAGGCGCCAGAGCAGCATGCTGCTGATGGATGTCGCGTCTGATCAGAAACTCATGAAGGCCATGATAGAAATAGAAAATTTGAGTACTCAGGTGGAGGAGCAAAAAGCTCGTTATGAGCTACAGGTATGAACAAAATATGTACATCCAAATAGGAATGGAAACCATGTTATTAGAACCAACTGTGAAATAAAATCACATTTTTTTCATCATTATCATGAAAAAAAAAATCATACCAACAGTACCCAGTTAAATTTTGGCTTACTTCTCCTTCCCCGTGGACCCAGTATAAAGAAAGTACAGTGTGAAAAAGAAGACAAGTGGTTATTTTTAATATAATCAATGTGAATGAACGAAAGACATTGTGTGAACAAAAGAGAATGAATGAAATACCTTGAAATGAGTCCAAGTATGAACAAAATACACATTCTTGGCAAGAGGTGTGAATGAAAGCCATGAAATAAACATGATGAAAAGACCTCAGACTAACATTATATTAGCTGATTTTTTTTTAGCATCTGAATTATTTATGTGTAAATTGTGTAAATGTTAAAAAAATTAAAAGCAACCTGCAGATAAAAAATCTAAATATTTTTCAGTGTGAGAGACATTACAAAATTGTTGTAAAACATGTAGAAATCTTACTCTTTCTTAGATTTTGGATTTATAAATCAAAAGTACATTTGTGAACACAGCAGTGTAATGAACAGTAAACTAATGTCTTGTTAGTTTCTCACATTTCATAGTGTGCACTGTTTCAGTGCATATATTTAAAAAATTATGAACAAAACAGCTAATTACTATTCAGCAAAGGTCAGTACAGACTTTAACTGTATGGCAGAGATCAAACATCAAGAAGACAAAACAGCAACAATAAACTTTCAATTTCTGAATAGAATTTTAATGAAATAGATTGTTTTCATAGATCTCACATCATTTAGCATTTAAATCATAGACCTCACATCATTTAGCATTTAAATTATAGATCTCACATCATTTAGCATTTAAATCATAGACCTCACATCATTTAGAATTTAAATCTCTTATTCTTGCATACCTGCATATTTCATTGGTGGTTGTTTTTATCAGCTATAATTCATTGTTCTAAATTGGCCAAGGTAGTTTATTTTTATTTGTCAAAATGTCTTGACAGATTTCGGAATTGAAAAAGGAAGTAGAAATGTTGAAGGACAAAGAGGAGATAACAATCCTGGAGCAGGAAAATGAACATTTGCTTGAGGAGCGTGACTCTTTGCAGTCAAATCTCATCCAAGTAGAGGGACAGGTTAACACACTGCGTGCAGAGTACAATAAGCTTTCATCACAGTGTAAATATTAATTTCTTGTCTTGAATTTTACGTTTAATCAGCATATAATGCCCTCTTGTGCTAGTGCAGTATTGATACCTTGTAGGAGAGTTTCTTGTTAAACACCAAGTGCATTGTAACTACCAATGCCTTTGAGATGAATTCATATTTAAATACCTTAATCAATATTATTATTGTATCAAGATACAAAGCCTTTATCTTACAAGTATCTATCTTTATTTTTTGTTTATTGTCTTGGTACCTGATTTTGGCATAAGGACACATGAAGTAAAGATAAGCAAACATACAGTGTGTGTGTGTGTGTGTGTGTGTGTGTGTGTGTGTGTGTGAGTGTGTGAGTGTGTGTGTGTGTGTGTGTGTGAGATTGTGTGTGTGTGTGTATGTGTGTGTGTGTGTGTGTGTGTGTGTGAGTGTGTGTGTGTGTGTGTGAGTGTGTGTGTGTGTGTGTGTGTGTGAGTGAAATAAATAAAATAAGAGAGGCTATAGTATCATACTTTGAATCAAACAAAACAAATACGTAAATACGTATCTGCTGAGGTATTTGATCCATCTATATTAGGGGTCATGAAACGGGGGTAAATTACCCAAAATGGGGTAAAAATTAAATTTTGAGGGGTAATGAAGGCTAAAAAAGTACAAATAAAGTATTGTGAGGTCATGTCATGGAACTCATTCACTTATTAATTGTTCCTTCCACCACCCTCCCCACAAATTTTAATAGATCATCAGGAAATTCCTACTTTTATAAAATTAACTCCCCTTGGAATTGTGACATGACCTTATCAAAGACACCATTTTGGCTAGTCCTTACAATCGTTATGATCTCAATTCCAGACTAGGAACATGCTAGCCAGTCAGTCCACAGCATTTATTTCAAAGTACGTGGCTTGATTGTTGATGGTGGTGTAATCTTATGAAAGTACTTTGAGCCATATTTGCAACTGCTTCTTTTATTCTGTTTTTCTTTTTTCCAATCCTTTTTCTCTGGTCGACTGAGAGTTGTACATATGTTATTATTTTCCATAGCAAGTTGCTCCTATTCATTAATTAACAAAGTTCTTATGAATTTTGGGATTTCTGTTATATTTTAATGATGTGTTACTGGTTGTCCAGTAAAGAGTAATCCAAAGCTATTGCAGCTTATAAAATATTGTATAAGTGTTGCCCTCATTCAAACTGTAAATTCAGTTTTGAATTATGGCAACACTTTCCACCTATATTAAAACTAATGTCAGAGTTATCTTGGGTGTATGAAATTTTATTGGTCTTGTCAAATTGCATTGCATGTTGATAAAGAGTTGGGGACTTAATTATAACTCTTTATTGTTCTCTAAGGATGTTGGCTCAAAGTATAACAATATTTTGCTTAAATATTCCCGTTTATAACCATTTTCACTTTTACCCTTCAGATAGCATCAAAAGGAAAAGGAAATACCTGACAGAGTTTCTCAATTATGATTGCATAGAAATCGATGACAGCATTTGTGGCTTTTTAAGTCTTTTATTACTTCTTGACTTTGAGAGCAGTTATTCTTCATTTTAAGAACAATTAGCTTGTTTTTGTTTACTTTGAAGTCTGGCAGTAATTTCATTTTAACACAAATAGATTTTTGTAATACTATAAAAGGTTCCCTGACTCTTGATCTATATGCATATCTTCTTTTCTGTCTATCTGGTATTCTTAAGATATTTACTTCCCTTTCACTTGATCATTCTTAAAAATACTTACCTACATTTATTTATTTATTTTTTTAAAAATTATTTTATTTGTACGTTTCTGTTTATTTAAAACTTTTTATTTTAAAACTAGTAAAGATGTCTGTATAATATCATTTGTTTTTATTGTTATTAGATGCTTTCCTTTTATAAATTCAGTATTATTTATATGATTAATAAAGGAGTGAAGGAATTTAGGTATGATTTGTTTTGCGCATTAGGGGAGACAATATTTGTAAATCCAATGAATGGTAGTTATTTATTTAATTTAACAAAACAATGTTCAGTCACAATTCTGAGTTTTTAATATTTAATAGTAATCAGTTCTGTATCTAAATTTAGCTTATTAGGCATTAGTGTCTTTTATTAAAATTTTATTTTTATTATTTGCAGATGCTATGTTAGAACAAAAGTTTGAAGATGCTACACGTCCCCCCCCACCTCCACCCCCACCCCCACTTCCACCACCAACAAAGAGAAGGTATATGTTTTGCTTAGTTATAGTTTGTTATTCTATAATATATGTTGAGAAAGTTAACATCAGGAACTTCACTATAAAGTGCTTAGTCTTAAAGTAAAGAATCTACAAATAATGTTATCCTGTTTGTGTAATCACATAAAAAATAATGTTATCATGTTTGTGTATTCACATAAAAAATAATGTTATCATGTTTGTGTATTCACATAAAAAATAATGTTATCATGTTCATGTATTCATGTAAAGATAATGTGATCATGTTTGTAAATTCATGTAAAGTTAATAATCCACAGATAATGTTATCATATTTGCAGCACAAACTCAGACTATCAGGCAAATGAATTTACAGCTTGCATCATTTAGTTAAATAAACTCTTGTAGAATATGAGCCTTGTTTATATAGTTGGGTGCATGTCATTAGTGAGCAGGGCCCCTTGTAATTTATTATATTTTAGTACTTTCTGTAATTAACAAAAAGCTTTAAAATCAAGTGTAAACTATTGCAAACCAAACTGGAAATTATAGTATTTAAATTATTTTTACATACTAAAATTTGTATTTTCACATAATGTTAATTTCACATGACATTACTTTTTCTCTGTTTAATTTGTTTAATTAATAATATGGTGTGAAGCTCCACTATGCAAGATAAAATGAATTTGTTATTATAATGAACAATATAATGCAGACTTAGATTTGGAAAAACACAAATAGATTTCTGACCTAAGCAAGTTTATATGTTTTTGATCAAAATGGCTGAAAGAACTATTTGAGATAACACATAGTCCACTGAAATCCTCCTTAAACTTTGCTATGAATGCTAAACTCATTAGAGAAGTGGATTGTCAGTTTCAGCCAAATTATTTATAGACATGATGTTTTTGCATATTAATCAAAATTGAAATGAAATTTTTGTATCAGAAAAAAAGAAGAAAGCACTGATTTATGAAATATTTTTTTAGCTATTATTTCAAAAGTTAAATTTTACTGACAGTATCAAAATTGAGACAGTCCATCTTTATTCAGAACTACAATTCAGGAACAATCAGAATTAAACAGTCAGAATTAAGTTACAACAACCCTAGAACAATATGAATTAAGTTAAAACAACCCTAGAACAATATGAATTAAGTTAAAACAACCCTAGAACAATATGAATTAAGTTACAACAACCCTAGAACAATATGAATTAAGTTAAAACAACCCTAGAACAATATGAATTAAGTTACAACAACCCTAGAACAATATGAATTAAGTTACAACAACCCTAGAACAATATGAATTAAGTTACAACAACCCTAGAACAATATGAATTAAGTTACAACAACCCTAGAACAATATGAATTAAGTTACAACAACCCTAGAACAATATGAATTAAGTTACAACAACCCTAGAATAATATGAATTAAGTTACAACAACCCAGAAAACATCCAGCTCAGGGATAGTCATAATGAAAGTTACAACAGCCTAGGAACAGTCAGAATTAAGTTGTAACGACGATTGAAAAAAGAGTAAAGAGTAAAATTTTCTATCACTTTTATCTTCCCTTGAAATCACACCTGTGTCTGCTAGACACGCCTTCGATCCAGTCAATTACTTAGAGCTAATACATTTGAATGTCTCTGAAATTTGATGCAAGTCTATGAGATTTTTATATGAGCCACACAAATTTACATACTACAAATAGAGCAAATGAAAACTTTATTCGTTTTTTTTAAAAAATGTTCTCATAGCATGTGATATTACTTAAATTTATAGTAAATTGTTATTGTAATATTTTCAATTATTGCAAGATGTGTGATTATTCTACAAACATGGTACTTGGTGAAATATGTAGAATGAATGTTTATATTCACATAGTACTTTCATGTCACTTGTTAAGGCCTTGGTGAAAACTAAACTTCATGAGCTCTTGTAGTTTTTTTTTTGTTTAGATAAAATTATATTTTAAATTGTTGATTTTGTTTCCATTTTTCAAACACTTGTTGAGTAATGAAAATTAATAATATAATTACATGTAATGTAGTTTGGTAGTGTTAGAAAAATATTCCTAGCTCATATGAGAAAAAGCTATGTAATAAAAAAAAAGTTTAATTTTTAGCAATAATTTATTATTAGAACAAATAAAGTGAGACATTTAAAGATGTATTTGTCTGTCTGTAGTTTCTTTTCACGTGGAGAGAAGAAGAGGGACAAACTTAAAAATAAATGTAAGTTTTTAAGTGAATTTCAATTTATTGTTTAATTACTTTTACATTTATCTTAATATATTTTGTATTTCAAAGATTTAAATAATGATAAATGATATCTCTCCTTTCTTGTCATAGTAAAGAAATGTGCAAAGTTTCATTTTAGAAAAATCTTTTTACACGTTTTATTCAGTACTTGTTGATAGTTCTCCAATGGCATTTTTTAACCATTCTTTAATTACCCTTCTCCAGTTTATTTTTCTCAGTTACCATTCTTTAATTACCCTTCTCCAGTTTATTTTTCTCACTTACCATTCTGTAGTTGCTCATTGTCAGTTATCCTTCTTCTGTTACCATTCTTTAGTTATCTTTCTATAGTTACCATTTCTTCATTTACTCTTCTTATGTTGCCATTCTTTAGTTACATTTCTACTGTTACCATTCTTCATTTACCCTTCTTTGATTACCATTCTTATGTTAACATTCTTTTGTTACTCTTCTTCTATTACCATTTTTAGTACCTTCTTTTACCATTCTTTAGTTACCCTTCTTTTACCATTCTTTCATTACCATTCTTTTACATTCTTTAGTTAACCTTCTTTTACCATTCTTTCATTACCCATCTGTTACCATTCTTTCATTACCCTTCTTTTACCATTCTTTCATTACCATCTGTTACCATTCTTTCATTACCCTTCTTTTACCATTCTTTCATTACCATCTGTTACCATTCTTTCATTACCCATCTGTTACCCTTCTTTAGTACCTTCTTTTACCATTCTTTCATTACCCATCTGTTACCCTTCTTTAGTACCTTCTTTTACCATTCTTTCATTACCCATCTGTTACCATTCTTTCATTACCCTTCTTTTACCATTCTTTCATTACCCATCTGTTACCATTCTTTCATTACCCTTCTTTTACCATTCTTTCATTACCCATCTGTTACCATTCTTTAGTTAACTTTCTGTTAACATTCTTTTGTTATTACTCTGCTGTTACTTTTCTTGAGTTCCTTTGTTTCTCTTACCATTTAGTGGCACAAGGTGGTGCTACTGTTGCTCCGGACTACAACAAGGCTGTGGAAGAGATGATGCAAAGAATTAAAGACGGAAAGCCACTTAGGCGTGTCCTGAACCCCGTCCGTAGGGTAAGTAAACAGTGTTTGTATATGTGTGTGATTAATCAGACTTAAGTAATACCTCTATTTTATGTCTGTTTTCTGCTTTGTGTATATGAGTAATCAGACTTGAGTAATACCTCAAGTTTGTGTCTGTTTTCTGCATTGTGTATATGAGTAACCAGACTTAAGTAATACCTCAATTTTGTGTCTTTTTTGTGCATTGTGTTTGAGTAGACTTAAGTAATGCCACAGTTTTGTTGGGTGTATAATATATTTAACTGATCAGACATAATGTAATACCTCAATTTTGTTTCTGTTTTGTGCTTTGTGTATACATAATAATTATACTTAAATTTCCAAACAACCAAGCATGATACCACACTTTTGTCTGTTTTATGCATTGTGTGTGTGTATAATATACCTCACTGATCAGGCATAACGTAATAATACAGTTTCTACATCCTTTTTGTTGTTGCATGCTTGACTTACTTAACCACCTTTATAGTTTGTTGTTGTTGTGTTGTTCTGGTTTTTTTTTTTTAACTTGGATATGTCTTATGAATTAATGTTTTTTGTTGTAGTTCATCATATCGACTTTAATCTGTATCAGCTGTGTCCCATAATAGTAGTGAGAGCCACCTTCTCAAAGCTAAGCTGCATGATACCATATTTTTGGAGATTCATTATATTTGTAATATTGATCTTTCATTTACTAAATGTTTGTTTGATAGCCTTCTGGTTCAGTTGGGGCAAATGAGAGTCCAGACTCACCAGAGTTGAGGGGAGTTACGGTGAGAACACCATAGCATTTTCTGCACGTGCATGCATATATATATATAATTTTTGTATATATCATGCATGAGTCCAGTCCATTGAGCAGGTACAAACATTCATTTCATTTCTTGAAATTTTGTTTTGTTTCGTGTTTCAGCCCTCATGCCCAGATGCAGAGCCAGAGCCAACTGCAATGTCTGAGTTGAGGGGAATATTGGTAAGGACGTGTAGCTTGCCATATTTTAATTTGAAATCACCATTCTGTTAAATGTCTTGCATTTGCAAAACTAAAAATAAAATAATACAGTATTTACAGACATACTTCTCATTCTTTCTCTCTCATCTCTCCCAGATAATAATCTCTTCTGCATTATTATCGCCTGAAGTTATATAATACCATAATTCAGACATCTCTATCAACCTTTTACGCAAACACTTCATTCATACCATAATAAATATTGCTTTTAAATGTACCACCATCAGTTTATCAATCTAACTTTCTGTCTCTCTGTCTGTCTATCTGTCTCTATATATGTATTCATGTTATTTTAAGTTGCATGAAGGAGACAAACACAGAGTTGTTAAATGATTTGATGTCTATATAGAGATTTGTGATCTCTATATATAGATTTGTGATGTCTATATATAGATTTGTGATCTCTATGTATAAATTTGTGATGTCTATATATAGATTTGTGATCTCTCAAAACAGAACAAAATGAAGAAAAGCAGCAGTACCAAAGACCTTTCTACTCCTGAAGGAGTAACTGCGGACTCGGAATTTTCGAAAGTCTTTCAAAAAATCAGGAAGAATTCCATACCTAATGAGGAGGATGTAGTAGTTCCTGCAGGTATGAGATGGGTAGAGTCACTGTTAAGTTTTGTCTCAAGCAGTTAAGAATATACCAGGGTAGAGTCACTGTTCAGTTTTGTCCCAAGCAGTTAAGAACATACCAAGGTAGAATCACTCTCCGGTTTTGTCCCTTGCCAAAGAATTAAAAGCATACTAGTAGAGTGAAAGTTGGGTTTTGTCCATTGCAAAGTTAAAAACACACTGGTCGATTTAATGTTGGGTTTTGTCAATTGAAAAAAAATCCCATGAACAAGACTGGCTTTGAACCTTTGACTGTCTGCCTGTGGACTTGTGCTTTTTCCACACAGATATTTGTGCTATAACAAATTACATGCACTTATCATTATGCAGGAATAGACAAGATTTGTTCTTTCAAAATTATTCTAATTAATAATAAACTTCAAATGAATTAAGATACAATATTAATAATGAAGATAATGTACAAATACAGGAGGTCCCCAAGTAACGGCTGATTGACTTAAGGGAAATTTGAAATTATGGCACTCTGCCCATTTACCCATTATAATTTAAAATTACTTTACAGTGCAAAAGTTGTAGTTATGGTGCTTACTATGGTGCCACATTACTTTTTGTCTGTGCATCAAGAGTAAAGTCTTAAGTGTTTGTTTAATGTTTTTTATGCAATGAATGGTTAAATAAATGATAGACATTAGCGTGACTGCCACTAAACATGTCATCAGAAGCAAAAATCCAACTTACTGTGAACACTGACTTAAGTTGAAATAAACGGAACTCCGCTGTAAAAATTAAAATATAATGTCATGAAATCTTTAAATTCATACAGCTGAACTCTTCTCTTTAAATGGAAAAACTTGGCAGATGGGGATATCACATACATGTATATTTGTTTGCTTTTTCTAAGGACACTGCAAAATTAATATCTGGAGTGCTTGAGTTATTGTGCCATTTACCTACCAGTAGAGAATGGTCAGTTGTGAAATTGCAAATTTTACTTGTAATATATGACTATTGATGGACTATTTTGTGTAGACTATAACTAGTACTTGTAATTTGTGATCATTGAAGGACTATTTTTTGTAGACTATAACTAGTACTTGTAATTTGTTATCATTGAAGGACTATTTTGTGTAGACTATAACTAGTACTTGTAATCATTGATGGACTATTTTGTGTAGACTATAACTAGTACTTGTAATCATTGATGGACTATTTTGTGTAGACTATAACTAGTACTTGTAATCATTGATGGACTATTTTGTGTAGACTATAACTAGTACTTGTAATATATGACTATTGATGGACTATTTTGTGTAGACTATAACTAGTACTTGTAATTTGTGATCATTGATGGACTATTTTGTGTAGACTATAACTAGTACTTGTAATATATGACTGACTATTGATGGACTATTTTGTGTAGACTATAACTAGTACTTGTAATTTGTGATCATTGAAGGACTATTTTGACGTTTTGTGTTGTTAGTCTTGTCTGATGGATTGTTGTGATTGATTTTCAGCAAAGACACTTCCAAAGCCCAGACCAGCCCCTCGAGGAGCCAAAAATCTTTCAATGGTGCAAGAGGGTGATGAAATTGAAGTTACCCAGGTAACCAGCTAGTGTAGCTGTGTAGTACCAGCACATCAGTAGCTACATTCAGCTACACTTTGTATCACAGTCACTTAAAAATATTTGTACTGTGGGAATACATAGTAACCAATGTATACAACCTATTCATATATGAAAGAATACAATGAAGAATTGAGTAGTTTGTTGCCATGGAGCCTTAATGAAATACTGTAGTAACATTAAATACTTTGTAACAATGTAGCATCATGGGCATGCTAAGATTTTTAGTACTGCAAACGATTCAGGTTTTCCTATGACTCAGATTAATTTGCTGGGAGAGGTTGCACCAAGAAAGGTAGAGAAATTGTTGTTGTTTTTTTAAATTTTGTGTTAAAAGTAGTTCAGTGGTATCAAAATGTAAACCATTACTTGAAATGTTTTTAAAGCAAAATCTGATCTATTAATCACTGTGTTCTGGTCTATTACACCCTGTTTCTATCATTTTAGTTTATGCAAGTTTAATATTTATATCAAGTTCATCCACTTAAAAGATACAGTCCTATTTTCATCACTTGTTTCTTTCATCTGCCATTGTATTTCAAGTATATTCAGCAAGTTTGTATATACACATATTTTTCTTATTTATTATTAATATAACTTACTTTATATTTGATATTCTTGAACTCAGAAAGCTTGCTTTATGTATAACTCTGAGACCATAGAGCAGTTAAATAGAAGGATTAATAAAACCCATGCCTGTTATGCTTTAAACTCTATTTCTGTGTGAAGAGCTTGTATAATATGTGTTTGTGTATGTGTTCATGTTTGTGTTCGTGTATATATCAATGAAAGCTGAATGAATTAGAGGAATAAATAAGTCCTCACCAAAAGCTGTCCTTTGAAAGAATTTTTTCTCAGGAAAGGGCTGGTGTGTGTGGAATATGTACATGTTTGAGCAACAATAGAAAAGGTAAAGGGAATTAATGCAGATATATATATTTTGCATGAGTAAAATAGTGCTAGAGATATATCATGCAAATTTAATTACATTAAAGCAATTTTAAACAATCACCATGTTCGTGCTGGTCTTTCTAAGTTTTAAACAAATATTTTTATACCTTTTTTATTTCAAAACTGGTTAACAATAAACAAACAAAGATATGAGTATACTGTGAATTGCAATTCATCTCCAAATTGTTTGTTTTAAATTATTAAATTTTGAAAAATAAATTCTTATTTCAGATTTAATTTAATTTTGATAATTCTTCAAGGGTATTTTTGAAAAATTATCTAAATTAAATTAAATCTGCACTTTTAGAACCTAGAAATAACATGTTATTACATTTCTGTTTGCACTTTTAGAACCTAGAAATATGTTATTACATTTCTGTTTGCACTTTTAGAACCTAGAAATAACATGTTATGACATTTCTGTTTGCACTTTTAGAATCTAGAAATAACATGTTATTACATTTCTTTTGGCACTTTTAGAACCTATAAATTACATGTTATGACATTTCTGTTTGCACTTTTAGAACCTATAAATTACATGTTATGACATTTCTGTTTGCACTTTTAGAACCTATAAATTACATGTTATGACATTTCTGTTTGCACTTTTAGAACCTAGAAATAACATGTTATGACATTTCTGTTAGCACTTTTAAAACCATGAAATAACATGTTATGACATTTCTGTTAGCACTTTTAGAACCTATAAAGAACATGTTATGACATTTCTGTTTGCAATTTTAGAACCTATAAACAATGTTACAATATTTCTGTTAGCATTTTTAGAACCTATAAACAATGTTACAATATTTCTGTTAGCATTTTTAGAACCTATAAGCAACATGTTATGATATTTCTGTTTGCAGTTTTAAAACCTATAAGTAACATGTTATGACATTTCTGTTTGCAGTTTTAGAACCTATAAACAACATTACAATATTTCTCTTAGCATTTTTAGAATCTATAAGCAACATGTTATGATATTTCTGTTTGCAGTTTTAGAACCTATAAATAACATGTTATGATATTTCTGTTTGCAGTTTTAGAACCTATAAACACCATTACGATATTTCTGTTTGCAGTTTTAGAACCTATAAGCAACATGTTACGATATTTCTGTTAGCAGTTTTAGAACCTATAAGCAACATGTTACGATATTTCTGTTAGCAGTTTTAGAACCTATAAGCAACATGTTATGATATTTCTGTTAGCAGTTTTAGAACCTATAAGCAACATGTTATGATATTTCTGTTTGCAGTTTTAGAACCTATAAGCAACATGCATGCAAAGGTCTTCTCACATTGTCAGAGTTGCATGACTAAAGATAAGTATTTTTTATAAACAGCTGAGCAGTGTTAGCTTTGCTTTTATGGTGATGTAGTAGATATAAGTTTTACAATCTTTTTCTACATATAGTAGATGTACAAGATTTTTCTAATAAAATTTTAAAAAGAGAATAAGCCTTACATATATTTATTTTCTTCTTTTTATCTAATTTTGAATACCATTTTTTTTGTACATAGTTTTAAAATATTACAAATACATTCCAGTATTGACCAAACTTTACATTTTTTTGTACTCAGGTGATTTGTATGAAAGAAAACAAACAAATATTTTTCTTTCTTATACATCTTCCTATATTTGTGTTATTTCATTGTTGAGTACAAAAATTAACTTTTTCTTCATGTATTTTGAATTTCCAAATGAATTCTTGGCTTGGAGATTTTGAACTTTGTTTCATGGAAGCCATGAATTGATGATATTTGGAAATAGTGAGTACTGGCTAATAAAGTAATAAATCACTCATACTAGAAGGCCAGAGGTGGTGTTTATAATATTTACTGATCAGCTGGTATTCATCTTAATCTACTTTCAAACATTTCTTAAATTTATGTACTGAAGAATACACCCACTTTCAACTTTGAATCTATGAAAGACACAGATTCATGCTGTAAAATTGTAGTTGTTTCTTTGATTGTGGTCACTGTTTTTTGATTGCTACATGTCAACAAAAGATGGCCATTTTGTTGTTGTTGTTGCTCAGAATGTAAGTGCAGAAAGTACTGATTAGATAGAAAACTATAGATATATAGGATAAAATTTTATTTTGTACATATCAGCCTGCTAATTTCCATTGTACTGTCTACTGAGCATGCTTCTTCTCAGCTTATTTTTTTTTCCATTGAATCTCTTTTTCATGGATGTTTTTCTCTTTCTGCTGGTTCTGGATCAATCATAAAAACTCATTTTAGACAAATTCTATGTAATATCTACCTGGCTTATTCTTTCTGTCTGGAGTATTCGTCAGTATTTACCTGGCAAGGTTGAACAGAATTGTCTGAATCTGCATGAATTAGAGTTGCATTGAATTTTGGATGTTATAAATTATGTTATGTGAATGATGAATGAACGTGTCATAAGATAGGGTGTCCTATTTTTCTTCCCTCAGCAGTTACATATAGTCAGATCATGAACATGAGCAGCTACTCTTTCATTTTATTGTGACTAGAATAGAATAAAGCAGAATAGCATCAGAATAAATACCTTTGTAACAAGAACAAAAGCAAAAGGAGACAGTCATTGTTTGCATGTATATATGTATTATGGTGAAAACTGATGAGTATTGTGTAGTAATTTTGTTTGAGCTCGTGCAATGGTTGGTTGGATTTATTAATATAATTGCATTTGATCTATTATTAGTATTTATAACATTATCTATGTATAATATTTATGATGACATTCTATCTGTCTGTAGTGCTCAGAATGATACTCAGTCTGTTTACAAAGTCCTATGACATTCTATATATAGTATTTGTGATGACATTCTATATATAGTATTTGTGATGACATTCTATATATAGTATTTGTGATGACATTCCATCAGTAATATTTGTGATGAAATTCATGTATAGTATTTGTGATGATATTCCATCAGTAATATTTGTGATGACATTCCATGTATAGTATTTGTGAGACATTCCATCAGTAATATTTGTGATGACATTCCATCAGTAATATTTGTGATGACATTCCATGTATAGTATTTGTGATGACATTCCATCAGTAATATTTGTGAGACATTCCATCAGTAATATTTGTGATGACATTCCATCTGTTTGAATCCTGTAACAATAATATTTTATTTGTAGTATCTTGCATGTTTTATGATATAGTATTAAATATTGAAATAGGTTAATAGTGGAAAATAAATTTCTGTATAAATGTGTCCTATTTATGACACTATCAAAACCTAAAACTTTAAGTTAACAGCTTTCAAAATTGGTGTAAAGTCTCTCTGGGACCTTAAACTATTTCCATAAATATTTAGGACTTAATCATTGTCATAAATATTTAAGGTAACATATTGCTATAAGTGTTCATGGCTTCAATAATTGTCATATTTGTTGATGACACAAATTATTGCTGTTTAGAACTTCATCGTTGCCATAACTGTTGATTCTTAAGTGTTGACGATTGAATAGTATTGAAGATTTAACTGTTTGTTTTATTGAATTTATTTTAACTTATTTGTAATCAATATTGGGTTACTTAATGCAGCTCTAATTCCTATATAATTTTTAGTTGTTGTCATAGAGTTCTAACTCCTATATAGTTTTTAGTTGTTGTCATAGAGTTCTAATTCCTATATAATTTTTAGTTGTTGTCATAGAGTTCTAACTCCTATAGAGTTTTTAGTTGTTGTCATAGAGTTCTAACTCCTATACAGTTTTTAGTTGTTGTCATAGAGTTCTAACTCCTATATAGTTTTAGTTGTTGTCATAGAGTTCTAACTCCTATATAGTTTTTAGTTGTTGTCATAGAGTTCTAACTCCTATATAGTTTTTAGTTGTTGTCATAGAGTTCTAACTCCTATATAGTTTTTAGTTGTTGTCATAGAGTTCTAACTCCTATATAGTTTTTAGTTGTTGTCATAGAGTTCTAACTCCTATATAGTTTTTAGTTGTTGTCATAGAGTTCTAACTCCTATATAGTTTTTAGTTGTTGTCATAGAGTTCTAACTCCTATACAGTTTTTAGTTGTTGTCATAGAGTTCTAACTCCTATACAGTTTTTAGTTGTTGTCATAGAGTTTTGTTTACTTAGCTTGCCAGAGAAATTTATTTCTTACTTACTTATGTTTAATCTTGTTACTTGCACTATTCTTTGTGTATATATTTATGTCAAAACCAGAACCAGTTTCATGCAACGCCAGAACTGGATTCTCTTATAAACCAGAACCATACCCCTTTACCCCAAGGCAAATGAGAACATGATGCAGACCACAAACCACAAAAACAAAACCAGGTTCCTTTGCCAAACAGAACCAGATCCCCATACCCCAAGACAAATGAGAACCAGAACAAAGTCCCACCATAACTAGAACTTATGTTTACGAATTTGTTTCTGTAATATATATATATATATATATATATATATCCTTAACTTAAAAAATATGTATGTTTTATCAGGCACGCTTACAAAGTGATATTGAAGATATTGTTACAGGGTATTGGCTGTTTCAACTGCCTTTGATATGACACATACTCTAAGAATTATAAGCATTGAATATATACTAATTTTGCTTTAATATGGTGTCTGTGCATGATGTAAAATGTAAAACTGTAATTTTTTGGTGGTAGTGGTGGTGTGCATAAAATTTAGTATCAGACATATCATAATTGTAATTTGGTGTCAACTGTACTTGATGAAAAGTGTAAAACTGTAAAGTTTTTGGGTATGCATAAAGTTTTAGGGTATGCGTAAAGTTTAGTAGCAAATATATTATCTTTGCTTGAATACAATGTACACTATCCTTATTATGGTAAAGCTGTACAGATTTGGGGATGGATGAATTTTAAGTTTTTGTTTTGTTTTTAAATTTGAATTTAGTGATTGTAAACTGGTTTATATATGATTTATTAAATTCATTCATACATAACTGCATTGTTATTTTTCATATTCATGATTATCTTTGGACAGCATTTGTTATCAAGATGAGAATGCCAGATATTTGGTGATTGTTACATGCAGGGTTTTATACAACCCTGTGACAGTATTAATTATCAAGATTTTAAACCTTGATGTTCAGTATCAATACTAATAACAGCACCATGGCCTAGCCTACTCCTATCACTGTGTTAACTCCTGTTGCAATAATCTAGTGGAGAGATAATTCAAATGAACACAATGATGAGCAGAATTTGTTTAACCCTTTATTACCACAAACATATTTTAAAAATCAAACTTACAGGTAGATGTACTGATAAATCATTTTCAATGTGAGATAGCTGCAGAACACTCTTAAAGTTATTCATTTCTTGCCTGCCATTTTATTAATTTTGAGATGATATAGAAAAGGGACAGCACTCTTTTGGCTTGAGAAGATTGTATGAAAAAGGATCCTCCACTCTATTGGTTTTGAAATGGTATAGAAAATGGACTATATTGGCTTTGAGAAGATGGTATAGAAAATGGACAATACTATATTGGTTTTGAGAAGATGGTTTAGAAAAGGGTCCAAAACTCTATTGGTTTTGGAAGGTGATATAGAAAGTGGTCTGCCACTCTAGGTATGAGAAGATTGTATAGAAAAAGGACTATACAATATTGGTTTTGAGAAGATGGTATAGAGAAAGAACTATAGTATATTGTTGTGGGAATATAGTAAAGAAAAGGGTCCAAAACTCTATTGGTTTTGAGAAGATGGTATAGAGAAAGAACTATAGTATATTGTTGTGGGAATATAGTAAAGAAAAGGGTCCAAAACTCTATTGGTTTTGAGAAGATGGTATAGAAAATGGACAAAGCCACCAAGTATGGAATTAAATCTAATATAGTGCTTAGCAAAGACAGGATTAATAGTGAGTATACTTACCTTGTGTGCCAATATACCAGTTTAACCATTTTGATGAACACTTCTGATTACCAGTTTAAAAGAATATTTTAGCAAATTATACAAGAATCTGTAATGGTAAACCATTTATCTAGTTGTATTTTTAAAATATAAAGTTGCTAAAGTGATTGTTTATTATAACAAATTTTTATACATGAATAAAGTGTGCTTTTAACTATTTTAAAAAATCCTTTTGCCTGGATATATGCATTTACAGCACATACACGGCACATCTTTATCACATTTCACCTTTTCTGTAACAGAGTTAGGATTGAATTTCTTTATCACATTTCACCTTTTCTGTAGGATTTAATTTCTCTTATTATTGACATTAATAGTATAAAAGCAGGTATAAAAATAGCTTTATTGGTTTTGGTATTGAGTACAAATATGTTTTCACCTTGAGATCGACTTATCCTTAACACATATATCACCCTGGGGTGCTCTCGTCATAGTCCGTTGTAATACATAAACTTTTCTCTCTTTTAAAAAAAATAATTGAACATGTTCAAGAAGATGATCAGAAAAGAATATTTTCCTATTATTATTACCTCCTGTTTGTTATCTTATTAATTTTATGCCAGGCATAATCGATCATTGTCAAGTTTTTAATTTCTTTGCATACTTTGCTGACTTACCCAGCTAACCTGTTCAAATCATAATTAATTGTTAGAGTATTAAAATAAATAGGTCTACATCAGCTCTATGTCTAAATGATTCTGTAATCACCAATCTTTGTACAAAAAAGTCCATGAAACATGTTGAGGTGGACTCATAAAACAAAGAGGTGAAAATGTTATTTTTTTCCCCTTTTGCACAGTAAAATGATGTTTTACCCATGTTATACATAATTTGTCATAGCTTGGCTGTTACCTTATGTGGATTATCTGTAATTTGTGTTTCATGTTTATCTGTGTGTAGCCACACAACCATTTTGTAAGTTTTTTCTTTTAAATTTATGTTTTTGCCTTTGACAAATTAAAAAAAAATATAATCCAAAGTGTCTCAATGTAACTTTTGTAAAATATGAGAATTCTATGAAATTAGGGTTGACTGAAACAAAGCATACTTAAAACCTATAGTTTTTTTTGTGTGATTGTCTGTTACTTTTACAAGAGTTTCATTTCATGGTTCAACTCTTTGTGAGAAGACTTTTAGGATTTTTCACTCTGAACTCTGATACCCTCTTGGATTATTACTATTAAATAGCAGTATTGAATAATTACATAATTAATTGTGTAGTATTTTTTACTGATTTTATGCATTATTACTAATAATGTTGACTAATTAACTGTACAGCATGTTTTCATTTTTTAAATACATTAATATTTATACTTAATAAAGTTTATATCAGTTTTCCTACTTAATCAAAAAATTTACATTTTGAGGACAAGATTCATGAAAATTTGTTATTTCTAGGGAAATAACATTTTCACTTTTAAAAAATCATGTTTTAGTATTTAATTTTTTATATATCATGAAATAAAATTATTTTTTTGGGTAGCCCTAATGGATTTTTAGGATGAAGATAAGTAATTCACTAAAGCAAATATTTTACATATTAACAGATTTATCTCCTCAGTTTCTCCTAGAAAAGCAATCTCAACACTTATTCCTGAAAATTCATTATGTGTATCTCTGTCCTGATTTTTGAAACATTAAAAAGAAATTACTGTTTTCTTTATGCCTCTGTTTTAGTTGATTTGAGGGTTGTATGACACGTAAAGCTAATAGTATCAATAATAAATCTAAATGGTGCTATTATGGCTAGTCTGCTCTTTTGTTATGGTGTTATTATGACTAATCTGGTTTTAGGTGAGAAAGTTGTACAGTGTAAAATAAGCATTGTTAATGTTAACCTGCTGCATAAACTGCATAAAGTCACAGTTTACATTTAGAAAAGTGCAAAAGGTGCATGCATACATTGCATGTAATACAAGTCATAAAGTAATCATTTTTAGAATGTAAATATGTATTAAATTAATTCTTGTTTGGCATCTATTGTGCTAAAACTGTTTATCTTATATAATAATCCATGAATAAATATTTATTATGTAAGTTTTATAAAATATTTGTAAGGTTTGTATTAATCTGGCACACATGTTTTAATCTCTTGGGGTTGGCAATTTTATTTGAAATTACAGTGAATTAGCTTTATAGCTTAGTCATCACACTAGTGCAAAGGTCTAGTTTTATAGCTTAGTCATCATACTAGTGGAAAGGTCTAGCTTTTAGTCATCACACTAGTGCAAAGGTCTAGCTTTATAGCTTAGTCATCACACTAGTGCAAAGGTCTAGTTTTTAGTCATCACACTAGTGCAAAGGTCTAGCTTTATAGCTTAGTCATCACACTGGTTTAAAGTAAAATAAAACCAATAAAATAAAATAAAATAAAATAAGGTATTGAATAAGTTTCTGAGGTTGTGGTAACAGAACAAACCAGACACAATCTAAGGTACATAATTCTTGATCACTATTGGAAATAGATTGTGGAGAATTTTATTTGAAAGTTTAATCGTGAGTTTTGCATGTTCATTCTTATAAAGACAATTTTTGTTTATATTTAGATTGTTTAGCAATAAATTTATTTGAATATGTTTTTTAATGGGTATTGTGACATAATGTTTTATTTCAAACAAGAAAAATAGAGTAAAATCTGAAAACTTCTTTTTTCAGTAATATTTATTATTTGAAGGAATTACTTTCAGCTGTTATTAACTACAGTACTTGAAGAATTTTGTTTTAGAATTTCACTATGTTAACATTGTGAATGTAGTTGTACTGCCAAAGCATTTATTTATGATTTTGAAAAAATAAACAGTTTATGTTCTAATGCCATTAATTATTGTCAACAATGTAAATTATTTTAACTATTTAGCTATCATGTTGTCAGGAGAGCTTTTTTGAAACAGGTTTTATATACAGATTTAAAACAGCTTGAACACAATGTTGTGGAAACATACTTGTACATATTGCTGTGAAGTAGTCTTTATATAGAGTGCTGGAAAGTCTTTGAACATGTTGTACACAGAGTTGTGACAGACCCTGTGCACAGTGTTGTGACAGTCCCTGTATGCAGTGTTGTGACAGCCCTGTACACAGTGTAAAGTGTTGCAGGGCTGTGCGGTAACTTGTACATATCACTGGATGCTGCAAAAGGACCTAGCAAATCATTTATGCATTATTTTATATGGACTTCAGATATCATTTATATGTTGTTTTGTATGTATGGACCTCTGCCTGCCATGCTACACCATGTATGCTGCTTCTTTATTTCTTGTTTATACAGTGCTATAGTTTAAAAGATGTGTTGAAAATATGTATGTGCATTTAATAAATTATTTAAGTCATGTTTAAATTTGGTTGGCTATTTTTTTTAAAATTAAAAATAATGAACCTATAATTTTGGGGCCACATATCAGAGTAAATCAATGACAGGTATATGAAATGCAACATCACACATTACTATGGATACCAGATCACTGATTACTGAAAACCTCTTTTTCACTACTTACAATATAGGAGATAGATGAGTCTTGGAAGACTAATGTACAATTGTCACTCCATTGTTTTTTGAAAAACATACAATATTTTAAACTCAAGATTTAGTGACAACAAAAACAATTCTAACAATCTTGAAAATTTATTATATACATAATAATAACTTATAATTTAATGATTTAAACAATTTTTTCAAGGGGCAACAATTTATAATGAGAAACATGAATATGCAAAAATATAACATTTAAAGTACAACATTGGTCATTTCAATAATACTTGTTGCTACACACAATATATTTCAAATGTAACTAAGATACTCCCATTTGGTAGTGTACTTTTCAAATGTAACTAAGATACTCCCATTTGGTAGTGTACTTTTCAAATGTAACTAAGATATTCCCATTTGGTAGTGTACTTTTCTCCTTTCCCTCTATTCACAATGTGGATCTGACAATTCGTTTATATTAAGTTGTTACTAAATTTGAGCATATGAACCACACTAAGTTGTTAATAAATACTGACATCTGATTCATAATAAGTTGTAACTAAATACTGACATCTGATTCATAATAAGTTGTAACTAAATACTGACATCTGATTCATAATAAGTTGTAACTAAATACTGACATCTGATTCATAATAAGTTGTAACTAAATACTGACATCTGATTCATAATAAGTTGTAACTAAATACTGACATCTGATTCATAATAAGTTGTAACTAAATACTGACATCTGATTCATAATAAGTTGTTACTAAATATGGGCATCTGATTCACATTAAGGTATTCTAGATTAGGACAAATGAGAAATAAATAGTAAAATGGATTTTATTATTTATACACAACTGATCTGTAATAAGAAGGGTTGTCTGTAAACTGTTGATCTATAATAAAGAAGGTTCGTCTACAGAGAGTTGATTTGTAATAGAGGCTTGTTATCTAGTGACAGTTGATCTATAATAAGAAAGGTTTATTGTCTATAGACACTTGATCTATAAATAAAAAAGGTTTATTTTCTATAGACAGTTGATCTTTAATAAGAAATGTTTATTGTCTATGGACAGTTGATCTATAATAAAAAATGTTTATTGTCTAGAGACAGTTGATCTTTAATAAGAAAGTTTATTGTCTATAGACAGTTGGTCTTTAATAAGAAATGTTTATTGTCTATGGACAGTTGATCTATAATAAAAAATGTTTACTATCTTATAGACGGCTCTTCTGAAAAGTTTTACTATCCACAGATGGATGACCTACAGTACAAAACTCTTTACGTAACTATTGACAGTTGATATATAATAAGATTTTATTTTCTATTGACAGTTTATCTAAACATTTAACCATCTATACACAGAAATTCTATAATAAGAAATAAAATGTCTATAGAGAGCTGATTTATAAAAAAAAACAAAAAAACATTTAACTATCTAGACAGTTAATCTGTAATAAGAAAAAAACTATTGTATATAGATAGCTGATTTATAAAAAAAAAAACAAAAACCATTTAACTATCTATAGACAGATAATCTGTAATAAGAAAAAAACTATTGTATATAGATAGCTGATTTATAGTAAGAAAGGTTTTATCATCCATAAAGAGTCATCTACAATGAGAAACATTTACTGTCTATATTTAGTTTATCCAAAATATGCAAGGTTTCATTATCTAAAGACAAAGGATCCAAAGTAAGGAAGATTTTACTACCTATAGACCTGCTGTATGAGAGAAAGATTTTACTACCTATAGACCTGCTGTATGAGAGAAAGATTTTACTACCCTATAGACCTGTTGTATGAGAAAGATTTTACTACCTATAGACCTGTTGTATGAGAGAAAGATTTTACTACCTATAGACCTGCTGTATGAGAGAAAGATTTTACTACCCTATAGACCTGTTGTATGAGAGAAAGATTTTACTACCTAAAGACCTGTTGTATGAGAGAAAGATTTTACTATCTAAAGACCTGTTGTATGAAAGGAAGATTTTACTACCTATAGACCTGTTGTATGAGAGAAAGATTTTACTATCTATATATCTGTTGAAAGACAGCAAGATTTTACCATCTATCAACTTGTTGTATGACAGAAAGATTTTACCATCTATATAAATGTTGTATGACAAATATTTTACTATCCATATATCCATAGTATGAGAGATTTTGCTACCCCCTCTCCCCTACACATACCCATACCCATAGTAAGAAAGCTTTATTGTTAAGAACAATTGTTCCAGAGTATTAAAGCTATTCTATAGAAAATTAATCTTTAAAGAGAAAGGTTTTACTATTCATACTAAGAAAGCTTTCTATGAACAACTTATCCCAAAATAAGGTAGTTTTCACTTCAAAGAGACAATTTATCCTTAAAAAGAAAGGTTTTTATTGACCCACTGACCCAAGGCCTCACTGTCTATATGGGTATCCAAAATAAGAATGATTTTACTACTGAGTGACTTGTTATAATTAAGTACATTGTTCAGACATTTAAAATATGGACTACTAATAGTTTACTTAAATATTAAAAAAGGAGTCTTTCCCTCAGCTCAAGTTTTGTCTTAATTACTGTGTTCTTTTTCAGGTGTAGTTTTGTTTTGCCATTTGATGACTGATCTGTAAATTATTTAACACTAATGTTTTGAAAGAGTAATTCTGTTTACATATATTTTTTCTTTCTAGTCCTTCATATATCCACTACATTACATTACAAAGATTACAGTTTTTAAAGTACTCATTACTGAGATGTCTACCACCATTCTAAAAGTATAGTTTTATTTAGTAATATCATTAAATTTCATTCATCAATGTAAAGACTTCAATGTTACATGAATAAGTCATTCATTGTAAAGACTATAGTTTTAAATATACTAGTCATTAAGTGTTATCTACCATTGTAAAGATTTTAGTTTTAAATATACTAGTCATTAAATATCATCTACCATTGTAAAGATTTTAGTTTTAAATATACAGGTCATTAAATGTCATCTACCATTGTAAAGATTTTAGTTTTAAATATACTAGTCATTAAATGTCATATACCATTGTAAAAATTACATTTTAAAATATACTAGTCATTAAATGCCATCTACCATTGTAAAGACTAGTATAAATATATTAGTCATTAAATGTCATCCACCATTGTGAAGATTGCAGTTTTAAATATACTAGTCAGTAAATATCATCTACTATTGATAGTTTTAAATACACTAGTCAGTAAATGTCATCCACCATTGTGAAGATTGCAGTTTTAAATATACTAGTCAGTAAATATCATCTACTGCTGATAGTTTTAAATACACTAGTCAGTAAATGTCATTCACTATTGTAAAGATAAGTTTAAAATAAACTGGCTATTAAATGTCATCCATCATTGTGAAGATTACAGTTTTAAATATACTAGTCAGTAAATGTCACCCACCATTGTGAAGATTGCAGTTTTACATGTACTAATCAATTTACTCAGATTATAAAAACTAACTTTAGACATACTATCATTTTTATGACAATACAGTTTTAGATATACCTGTATTTATGTGTGTCACTCATAGTGTAAAGTCAACTCATTATTGTTTTACTCATGCTAGTCAGTTCACTCGACTGTTCAGATTTTGTTTCAGAAGTACTAGTCAGTCTGTGGACAGCCTGCATTTCTTTCTCCTGTACCACAGAAAGAACCCAGTTTAATCATTTGATGAGCCAACCATTAGATTTTCTTTTTAGTATCCTTTTTTGAATCTTTGGTAGCAGAGAAGGGGGGTGTTGGTATAATTTCCTCTTCCCCTTCTGGCAGGGGAGGCAGAGTGATGTGTATGAACTCATGGTTCACTGGTGGAGCCAGCTTTCCACTCATCTCTAGTTCAGCCTCAATCTGCAGAAGGCGATTGTATTTGCTGACGCGTTCACCTCGGTTAGGAGCTCCCAGCTTTAGGAACCGTGCATTTATGCCCACAGCCTGCAAGTCAAAGAATATATTTATGCCCACAGCCTGCAAGTCAAAGAATATATTTATGCCCACAGCCTGCAAGTCAAAGAATATATTTATGCCCACAGCCTGCAAGTCAAAGAATATATTTATGTCCACAGCCTGCAAGTCAAAGAATATATTTATGTCCACAGCCTGCAAGTCAAAGAATATATTTATGTCCACAACCTGCAAGTCACAGACTACATTTATGCCCAAAGCCTGTAGTCAAAGAATACATTTATGTCCAAAGCCTGCAAGTCACAGAATACTTTGTGCCTAACAGCCTGCAAGTCAAGACTACATTTATGTCCATGGCCTGCAAATCACAGAATACATTTATGTCCACAGCCTGCAAGTCAAAGAATACATTTGTGTCCATGGCCTGCAAGTCATAGAATACATTTATGTCAACTGCCCACAAGTCAGAAATACATTTAAGCCCACAATCTGCAAGTCAAAGAATGCTTTTGAAAGAAAAAAATCACAGAAGGCTTTAATATAAGTATAATCTGAAAAATCTAACTACTATTATACATAAAGTCTATTTTAAAAACCAAGACTGGTACATTAAATCTATAGTTAGTATGACAGTTCACAAATATCTTGGGGCTTTTGGGCTTAATGTCACTTTGTCACTGTGGGATGACCACAAATTAATGTGTTGAATATTTAGTGACTTTATTCTCCTCTGTAGCTTTTTTACAAATATGGGAATTAATCTGGTAGATTAAGATATGATTTGGATTACTGACTGTACACATATTTTTTAAAGTAATTTCAGCCATGTCTTAGCTCCAGTGGGATTTTATGTCATAATCTAGTAGCCATTGACTATGCATGGAGCTTGCCAATAATGCCTTCACTGATAACCAGCCTACAGCTTAAAGGTGGGAGCCCAGGCTAGTAACAAGTCTATACTCAGAGGACACATGTGCCTGAGATGGTTGCAATGATTGAAGTTTGTTTACATTTTCATTGTTGTTGCCACATGGTATCCATTGGGCCTGGTGTTATTTTCCTCCATGATGTTGGTGATGGAGGTAAACAGGAGTGGTCCAGGGGCTATTAGTATTTTGGTGAAAGGGGAAGTTATATAATCTCATTTGTCCAAGAGATCTATTAGCATGTTGGTGAAAGGGGAAGTTATATAATCTCATTTGTCCAAGAGATCTATTAGCATGTTGGTGAAAGGGGAAGTTATATAATCTCATTCTGTTCAAGAGATCTATTAGCATGTTGGTGAAAGGGGAAGTTATTTAATCTTATCTTTTGTTCCAGTTGAAGTTATTTTCTCTCGTGCATTGTTGTTGGCATTGTTGTGACTGTTGTTGCTGCTGCTGTGGACCATTTTTCTTTGTTGGTCTTTGATGTTATTTACTGGTGCTGTTATTGCCACTGATGATTTGTTGTATCCAGAATATGTGAGGGGTGGCGTACTTATTTACCCTAAGTCTGGTCTTTAGGGTGAGAATGTGAGGGGTGTCATAGTTATTTACCCTAAGTCTGGTTATTTGGGCGAGAATGTGACTATTTGGTGGTGCTTCTTCTGTTGTTGAGTTGAATGATAAATATACCAGGAGCTTGTAACTCAGTAATGCTGTTAGATTGGTTTCAAGTATGAAAGAGTGATCACTATACAGACTGGTTTCAATAACATGTGAGTGATCACTGTCCAGGCTGGTTTCTAGTAATTGTGAGTGATCACTGTCCATATTTGTTTCTAGTAATTGTGAGTGATCACTGTCCATACTTGTTTCTAGTAATTGTGAGTGATCACTGTCCATACTTGTTTCTAGTAATTGTGAGTGATCACTGTCCATACTTGTTTCTAGTACTTGTGAGTGATTACTGTGCAGACTGGTATCTTTCTGTGAGTAATTGCTGTTCAGAATGTTTCTGGTATCTGTGAGTGATCATTGTCTAAATTGGGTTTTAGTACTTGTGAGTGATCACTGCCAGACTGGTTTCAAGTACCAGTGAGTGATCACTGCCAAACTGGTTTCAAGTACCAGTGAGTGATCACTGCCAAACTGGTTTCAAGTACCAGTGAGTGATCACTGCCAGACTGGTTTCAAGAACCAGTGAGTGATCACTGCCAAACTGGTTTCAAGTACCAGTGAGTGATCACTGCCAGATTGGTTTCTAGTACCAGTAAATGATTGGTTTCAAACTGGTTTGAATTACCAGTAAGTGATCACTGTCCAGACTGGTTTCTAGTACCTGTGAGTGAATGCTCTCCATATTATTTCTAGTACCAGTGAATGATCACTGTCGAAACTGGTTTATAGTATCTGTGAGTGATCACTCTCCAGACTGGTTTTTAGTGATTGTTTTTAGTACCTGTGAGTGATTAGTGGTCTTTAAAAGGGGTGGTGTGTGTTCTGGAGAAAGAGCTGGAGCCTATAATTCTCGTTATTTTTGCTAACTCCACTTCTATATGTGAATCTGATGATTCACATTTTCTGTGAAATGACAATTTTCACATCTTTAGTGTTGATTTTTGAAGCTTATTGTGGTTATATATATTAAAACGTTTATAAATGCTCTTTTATTTCTTTTAGTCGATACTTTTTTAAAATGGGTATTTGTCCATTTACGCCCTCAGTCTAATAAACATTATATTTATACAGTCTGATAACTGACCACATTTATTTCTCTTGTCTAGAAATACATATACAGTATATTATTTCCAAACCTAAACCAAAAAAAGTACAATCAAAGCTAAAATGTACACAATTAAATAAACAATATATTTGTACAAGTATCTAGACAAACAGTTTATTTATACCAAAAATGAACCTGGTACATAAAGAAAACATATTTACTGTTTAAGGAGGTAAGTCTTGGTTTCTTTAATTAAATTGTACATTATTTTAATACAAAGCAGAAATTTAAAATATTTTCTTACCAAGTCTACAAGAAAATCATCTTGTGTTTCTCCAGCACGAGCAGAAAGAATAATTTGATTGGAAACACCTACAGAGTAAACACAACATATTTAAATGCTATCTATGTAGCAAGGACTAAGAACAACAATTCTTTTTAATAAATATTATAAATTAGGAGGGCAACTAAATGCTACGTGTTTTTAAACATTCTGAAAAGAAAAAATAGATAACTATATTATTTGAAAGGGTATTTCACTGTGCTGATAGCAGTAATTTTTATTGTTCCAGTATGTGAAATTACAGAGCTTTGTGAAGCATCAATAATTGTTATGCTATGTTGTAGGTCAAGATTGTAAACCTTTATAGGGTACTGTTTTGCAACAGGTTGTCATGATGAGTGATTTATGACAAAAGCACTAGTGAATAAAAAAAATAAGACAGTTTTGGTTTGTTACAGCTACAAAATTGTACTTACAGACAATCAGGCCTTGCCTACAATTTAAATGAAAGTTCAAAGTTCATCATATGACCCTATAGCATACTGATTCTAAAAAAAAAAGTCTCACATGGCTGACTTTGTTTTCATTAAAACATTACTCTCTACAGATCTGTGATTGTATTTTAACATTCCTTACAAGAATTAACATTTAATGAAGGAATGTATACATTCACATTAATTATATAATTAAAGAATTGTGTACATGCCTACAGTTATAATTAAATGTATATATATTAATAACATTATAAACCAATACTGTACACATAAATGGTGTAATGAAACAAGTACTCTGTACACAGTAATGATGTTAGAAACAAGACTACACATTAGTGGTATAATGAAACAAGTACTCTGTACACAGTAATGATGTTAGAAACAAGATACACATTAGTGGTATAATGAAACAAGTACTCTGTACACAGTAATGATGTTAGAAACAAGATACACATTAGTGGTATAATGAAACAAGTACTCTGTACACAGTAATGATGTTAGAAACAAGATACACATTAGTGGTATAATGAAACAAGTACTCTGTACACAGTAATGATGTTAGAAACAAGACTACATATTAGTGGTATAATGAAACAAGTACAGTAATGATATGACAGTCAGGTCTTGCAATATGGTTGTCTTTATTTATGGCAATCTGCTAATATGAACCTGCCTATAAAAACTTATTAATTTTCAATTTCAGTAGTAACTTCTATGTATTACTACTTATCAATGAGACAAACTAGTTCAGAAACATTTGAACAGCATATTGGTCTTTACTGACACTGAGGTGTAGGAATGCAATTTTTGCCATGGTTGTATTAATGGATACAAATGTTTATGTACAAACTCTGACTTACAAACCAATTTGGATTAAGAATGTCCTTAAGAAAAGAACTAATTCATTACCCAAGACCTGTCTATATAACCAAAGATTGTACATTTTAATGATATAATTAAAGGAGTATTGTTATACGAGACATATTTACACAAAATCTTTCACCTTCCATTTTCTTTGCACATGCAAATATATCAGACACTGTGGTTACATTTTCCAAGGCCAGCACAACTGCTCCAGTCAAAATTTTTTCTGGCAGCTCTTTCAGTAAACCAGGACAAGGATACATGCGTTCACTGGCAACAAAACATCGCTCTGTGATTCGATCACAGAGCCGTAGCCACTGATCTGACTCCTTAGTATAAATGGAAATGAGAAGTGAAAAGCAGTCAGACAAATTGGATATGTAGAGAAATAATATAATTATATCTTAAAAGCAGTCAGACAAATTAGATAGTGTAGAGAAATAATATAATTATATCTTAAAATCAGCCAGACAACTTGGATAATGTAGAGAAATAACATAATTATATCTTAAAAGCAGTCAGACAAATTGGATATGTAGAGAAATAATATAATTATATCTTAAAAGCAGTCAGACAAATTGGATAATGTAGAGAAATAACATAATTATATCTTAAAAGCAGTCAGACAAATTGGATAATGTAGAGAAATAATATAATTATTTCTTAAAAGCAGTCAGACAACTTGGATAATGTAGAGAAATAACAATTATATCTTAAAAGCAGTCAGACAAATTGGATATGTAGAGAAATAATATAATTATTTCTTAAAAGCAGACCACTTGGATAATGTAGAGAAATAACTTAATTATATCTTAAAAGCAGTCAGACAAATTGGATAATGTAGAGAAATAATATAATTATTTCTTAAAAGCAGACAACTTGGATAATGTAGAGAAATAACATATCTTAAAAGCAGCCAGACAAATTGGATAATGTAGAAAAATAATTATTTCATATTATAATATGATTATATCTTAAACATTATGGGAAAACAATATGTGTCTTTGACATCAAGCAGGAAGTCAAACAGATCTGACTATATAAAGCCACAGCAAAATTCACTGGGATAAGTACACTTCTGTGCTTTTTCTTTTACACAGTTTACTATTGCTGGACCGCTATTCGCTCACTTATTATGTTAAGTATAAGTCAGTATAAATTATATAAGTTAATATTGCCCTACGACTATTCCTCAAATAATGCCTCACTCAAAACAGTATGTACAAACCAGTGAGGTTTACATAAGTTTACTATTGCTGTACCGTTATTTCATCACTTATTTTGTTAAGTATAATTCAGTATATTTTACATAAGTTTACTATTGCTGTACCGTTATTTCATCACTTATTTTGTTAAGTATAATACATTATAATTTATATAAGTTTACTGTTGCTGGACCAAATTTATAATAAGTACAATTCAGTAGTTTTATATATAAATTTAACTTGTTCAGTATTGATACAGCCAGCATCATATCTGGCATTATGACAAAATTTTAACAAATACAATGCCCGAATACATACAAAAGATTAATTTTTATGCATTTTATTAAAGATAAAGAGTAAAACTAAGAGGTAAAATTTACATTCACTGATTCAGTAACTGAGAGCTTTCTCTGCTGATCAGCACCTAGTAACAACACAGGGCAGTATTCATAGCACTCATCCAAATTGTGCATTTTCATTATGAAAGAAAAACTCACGGAAGAATTATTTGTTCTTGAATTAAAAAACAAACAAACAAACAAACATATATGCTGAGCTCAATGTCTATTCTCATACAGTATAGCAATGCATCTTAAACTTTCTTAGCTCATTTTCTATTCTCATACAGTATAGCAATGTACATGTATCTTAAACTTTCTTAGCTCAATGTCTATTCTCATACAATATAGCAATTCATCTTAAACTTTCTTAGCTCAATGTCTATTCTCATACAGTATAGCAATGTATCTTAAACTTTCTTAGCTCAATGTCTATTCTCATACAGTATAGCAATGAATCTTCAAACTTTCTTAGCTCAATGTCTATTCTCACACAGTATAGCAGTGTATCTTAAACTTTCTTAGCTCAATGTCTATTCTCATACAGTATAGCAATGCATCTTAAACTTTCTTAGCTCTGTCTATTCTCATACAGTATAGCAGTGCATCTTAAACTTTCTTAGCTCAATGTCTATTCTCATACAGTATAGCAGTGTATCTTAAACTTTCTTAGCTCAATGTCTATTCTCATACAGTATAGCAATGCATCTTAAACTTTCTTAGCTCAATGTCTATTCTCATACAGTATAACAGTGCATCTTAAACTTTCTTAGCTCAATGTCTATTCTCATACAGAATAGCAGTGCATCTTAAACTTTCTTAGCTCAATGTCTATTCTCATACAGTATAGCAGTGCATCTTAAACTTTCTTAGCTCAATGTCTATTCTCATACAGTATAGCAGTGCATCTTAAACTTTCTTAGCTCAATGTCTATTCTCAGACAGTATAGCAGTGCATCTTAAACTTTCTTAGCTCAATGTCTATTCTCATACAGTATAGCAATGCATCTTAAACTTTCTTAGCTTGTGGCACATTCGCAGCACAATTACTGACCCATTTTAATAAAAATACTTTTTGTTATTTTTTCTCATGGCACACCCGTCGAGAATCGGTGCACTATAGGAACATTGCCTAACACAAGAGATGACTATATATAGATGATAAGATTTGCTTCTATCAGTCTTACCTACCTGTTTTCTCAGGAATCAATTATCATAATTACACACTGGTATCAAGTCTTGCCTACCTGTTTTCTCAGGAATCAATTATCATAATTACACACTGCTATCAAGTCTTGCCTACCTGTTTTTTCAGTGAATCAATTATAATTACAAACTGGTATCAAGTCTTATCTACCTGTTTTCTCAGGAATCAATTATCATGATTACATACTGGTATCAAGTCTTGCCTACCTGTTTTTTCAGTGAATCAATTATAATTACAAACTGGTATCAAGTCTTGCCTACCTGTTTTCTCATTGGATCAATAACCATAATTACTGGCTGGTATCGACCCAACAGTTCTACCCAGAATTCCACAAGCTCATCAGCGGATTTCAGTAGCCCAGTGACTACCTCATACTTTCCCTTTTCCTGTCACAAAAACATACAGTTTATTGTTGAATGAAGAATAATAATAAGATTTCCTGTCACAATAACATACAGTTTATTGTTGAATGAAGAATAATAATAAGATTTCCTGTCACAATAATTATTGTTGAATGAAGAATAAGAATAAGATTTCCTGTCAGTCACAAAAACATACAGTTTATTGTTGAATGAAGAATCAGAATAGGATTTCCTGTCAGTCACAAAAACTACAGTTTATTGCTGAATGAAAAATAAGAATAGGATTTCCTGTCAGTCACAGAAACATACAGTTTATTGTTATGAAGAATCAGAATAGGATTTCCTCTCATAGAAAATTACAGTTTATTGATGAATGAAAAATAGGATTTGTTAGTCTCTAAGGTTGATATATATTTTAAAAAGGAATGAACATTAATAGGATCTTTCTGTCTCTCTTATATATATATAAAATTTAGGTCAAAGTATTGTAAAGTCATTCAATAAAGAAATTAAAAGTTTAAAAATTGCTGAAAATATTTTCAGATTTTTGTATCGACTTCTTGTTTTGTTATTATTGTCTGTATGAATACTTTTAAAATAAATTATTTACAGTTATTTCAAGTAAATAGTGTCTAGTCAAAGAAAATACAGTTCTTTAAAGTAAGCATTGAAGGTTCAAAGAATATACAGTTATTTTAAGTAAATAGTATCTGGTCAAATGAAAATACAGTTATTTCAAGTAAACACTGGTCAAAGACAATACAGTTATTTCAAGTAAACACTGGTCAAAGACAATACAGTTATTTCAAGTAAACACTGGTCAAAGACAATACAGTTATTTCAAGTAAACACTGGTCAAAGACAATACAGTTATTTCAAGGTAAATAGTGTCTAGTCAAAGAAAATACAGTTATTTCAAGATAAATAGTGTCTAGTCAAAGAAAATACAGTTATTTCAAGTAAACATTGGTCAAATAAAATACAGTTATTTTAAGTAAACATTGTGTGGTCAAAAGAAATCCCACAGTTATTTCAAGCAAACAATGTCTGGTCAAAACTTCACAGTTATTTAAAGTAAACATTGTCTGGTCAAAAGAAACCCAACAGTTATTTCAAGCAAACATTGTCTGGACAAAACAACACAGCTATTTAAAGTAAGCATTGTTGGGTCAAAAGAACCCCACAGTTATTTCAAGCAAACATTGTCTGGTCAAAACAACACAGCTATTTAAAGTAAGCATTGTTGGGTCAAAAGAACCCCACAGTTATTTCAAGCAAACATTGTCTGGACAAAACAACACAGTTATTTAAATAAATATTGTCTGGTCAAAACAACACAGTTATTTAAAGTATACATTGTCTGGTCAAAACAACACAGTTATTTCATTGTCTGGTCAAAACAACAGAGTTATTTAAACATTGGTAAACATTGTCTGGTCAAAACAACACGTTTATTTAAAGTAAATATTTGTCTGGTCAAAACAACACAGTTATTTCAAGTAAACATTATGTGGTCTAAAATCACACGTTAAATCTAGCCCACTCCATAACTACTCTAAAATCACACATTAAATCTAGGCCACTCCATAACTACTCTAAAATCACACATTAAATCTAGCCCACTCCATAACTACTCTAAAATCACACATTAAATCTAGCCCACTCCATAACTACTCTAAAATCACACATTAAATCTAGCCCACTCCATAACTACTCTAAAATCACACATTAAATCTAGCCCACTCCATAACTACTCTAAAATCACACATTAAATCTAGCCCACTCCATAACTACTCTAAAATCACACATTAAATCTAGCCCACTCCATAACTACTCTAAAATCACACATTAAATCTAGCTCACTCCTTTAATTAACCTTAAATGCACATTAAATGCAATCTGTTCCTATATCCTCTCTAAAAGTACATATATTTAACCTAACCTATTCCCATTCTCAACAATCATGGATGAGAAGGGTGTACAAAACAGATTTGATGTTAAAATCTAAAAACTAGTATTGAAATGTACATGCATTTTTCTTAAGAAAACATTTAACCTGAGCTGAAAGCTCAAAAATATTATAAATTCTTTACATTGTGAGAGATTACCCTATGTAAAAAATATTGCTATAAGAAAAAACGTACAAAAAAGTATTTTGTTCAAATGTAAAATAAGGTTTAATTTTAATGTGTGTACAGACTAATGGGTAAACCAGAAATCTAACACTGCTAACCAAAATAAAAGTGCCTACTGACATGTACTGACAAATGTGTCAAGTCCAAGTGCATAATGACAACACTTTGAAAGTTGGGAATATGTCAAGTCCTAGTGCATTATGACAACTATACTGACAAGCTGAGAATGTGTCAAGTCCTAGCGCATAATGACAACATGTACTGACAAGCTGGAAATGTGTCAAGTCCATGCAATAAGATATGATAGTACAAAAGCAACATAAATCTGTCAGTCCCTTTGTCAATTTCACTTGTTTCATATCAGTAACAAACTTGATTTATTCATATGTAATAGAGTAAAATACCCAGAAGCACATATATAACACTCACAAAATCCACCATTTCATGCCCAGCTGCATTGATGGCAATATAGATGTCCTGACCAGGGATTAGATTTGCGGCAGTGATCGCCTCTATAAGTAAATCCAGTCCTTGCTCAGCTTTATCAAACACAGGACATAAGGCGCCTGTTTCGTTTACTAATCGAAGCCCCACCTGCATAAAAATATCAGTTTATCAAATACTGGACATAGGGAACTAGTTTCATTTACTTATTGAAGACACACCTAGTCAACACACCTAAAGTTTGACACACAATTTACAAGACTTATACTAGTCAACATATCTAAAGTTTGACACACAATTTACAAGACTTATACTAGTCAACATATCTAAAGTTTGACACACAATTTACAAGACTTATACTAGTCAGCATATCTAAAGCTGTCAAGTCTGACAGAGACTTTACAATATCTATACCAGTCAACATATCTAAAGCTGTCAAGTCTGACAGAGACTTTACAATATCTATACCAGTCAACATATTTAAAGCTGTCAAGTCTGACAGAGACTTTACAATATCTATACCAGTCAACATTTCTAAAGCTGTCAAGTCTGACAGAGACTTTACAATATCTATACCAGTCAACATTTCTAAACCTGTAAAGTCTAACACAGAGTTTACAAGACCTACACTAGTCAACATATTTGGCATTGTGTTTCTTGATATCATATCCATGACAGTTTGAGTTATTTTTTTGAATGCCAACATCTTCCATGAGAGCATGTTCTTTAGTGTCAAGAAACATGCCTAAATGTACTGTGTTCTTTACAGAAATGTACCATGTTCTTTACAATGTCAAAAGCATGCCTAAATCTACTGTGTTCTTTACAGTATCATAAGCATGCCTAAATGTACCATGTTCTTTACAATGTCAAAAGCATGCCTAAATCTACTGTTCTTTACAGTATCATAAGCATGCATAAATGTACCATGTTCATTACAATGTCAAAAGATTGATTTGTTTGCCATATTGCAATCTGAGAGTACCATGGTAGGTACTTGAGGGGGTGTAAGTTGCAAAAAATAAACTGATAGTATTTCTGAGTTATATTAATATTTATCCTTATCAAACTATTATTACTACTAATAATAATCATTTAAGATTCCTCCTTGACTATGGCTGAACACAGACACCACTTTCAATTCAAATTTCTAATTAACCTGGTGTTGTCATCCATACAGTCTGCCCTCATTAAAGTCTAGTTATAATATGTGACATAGTGCATTCTGTTAGTCATGAAGAGAAAGATATGTAGGACATTAGAAATTTGAATCATAGACTATGATCCTCAGAAATACTGGGGGAAGAAATATAATTATTAAAAAATATATAATTTGACTGTAAAGACTATTTAGTTCTCTATTTGTTGTTGATGAAGAAATCTGAATATTTGCTTGAGATTGAATCTCTAATTAAGTCCCTGAACAAATTACATTGCCAATTTACATGATATGTTTAAGCACAAGAAAGCAAAGAAATGAATGAAAACAAAACTAAGCACACAATCAAATAAAAGCAAACACACACGAATAAAAAAGACAAATACCCACCAATGTAAGCAAGCAAACAACTTAACTGCAAAAGATACACACATGCAAACATAAGCAAACACTTGAATACAAACAAATACACTTTGAAATTAAAACAAAACAGATATACAATTTCATTAGTACAGGCTTTCAAGATTTTTTTTTAAATTCATGAAGCATTGTTCTTAAGAATGTTTGTAACCCAACAGTACTTAAGTCAGAATCTGTAAGTAAATTATGAAACATTGGCAAAAATAACACATTCCTGCACCTCAGCATTAATGACCAGCAAACATGTCATGTATCTGTGTCAGAACTAGTCTGTCTCATCTATAAGTAGTAAAAAAGGATGTCATTACAATTACATGTACATGCAAATGCAAATGAAATCTAATTTGAACTTGAAAATGAATGGATCTTATAGACTTGTTTATACTGGAGGAGTTGTTGAAAGTTGAAAATGACATAACATGATGAACAACTGTAAATTTAATTTCTTTTCTTTCTAAGTTTTGTTAAAGAAAGAAGATATAACAACAGTGCATGAAAACATCAAATCAATTTTACTTACACCTCCTTTCGTTACTAAACTTTTTTCAACATATGAATATATTCCTGTGATGTAATCCAAGCTCTGAAATCAAACATACAAACAGTATAGATTACAATAAATAGATGATGATAAATTTTATAGAAATATTTCCAATAGTTTATCACTTCAATGTCTTCAGTGAATACATACACAAAAATATATATAACAGGCATTTATATGTTTTACCGTATATACTCAAATATTGGTAAAGTCGATTATTCAAAACCTTAAATTAAGGGTTGAATCCTAGTTCAAAATTTAGCATTCAAGTATAAGTTGAAGGGCCAAATAATTAAATGTGGTAACACAAAAGATGACAAAATGTTCCATTCTTTATCAGTAATTTGATATAAAATCACCTTTCTTGTATCCATAATAAAAACTGAAATAAAATTTAAACTGTTTGAAAGTCATTTGTAACAATCAGCACATGAATAAAAATGGATAACTTTCCAAGAACCAATCAGCTTGCCACATTTATGATCAAAGGCCTATATTAAATATTAGATAGAAATATTATCTCTGCAGTTGACAAGCCATACAGCATAGTTTCCTGTAATTTTCTGATCTGACCTGTCACAGACTTGCCTCGCCAGTCTGAAATGTTGAAGTAACTTGCGTGCTATAAACATATTATTGAAGTGCATGCTAATATTTCTATGATAACGAGCAATAATAAAGGCTTTGTTGACAAAGAGCAGGAACCATCTGGTAATGATTATATGTTAACATTTTATGATTTTACCCTAAATTATTGTTGATAGATTTTGCATCTCAAACTGTTCAAGTCAAAGTTTAGTATTTGTTGTTTTAAAAAATGAACAAATTTCTCAACCAATATTCAACCAATTAAACATTCACATGAATGTTTGTATGTATGTGTATGTATATATGCATGCATGATACAAGTGTGTGTGTGTGCAGGTATGTACTGTGACATATATAATCTAGGAAATTATATTTAAAAAATATTAATATTTATTTTGTCTATCAACATACATTTTTATTTGTATAAATGTGGTTTGTTAGAGGAACTATAACATGAAATAGTAGATGTTTAAAATTAAAAATGTTTAAAATTTAAAATTGATTAATTTATGTTAAGACATCAAGTGAGTAAAGATAAATAGTTTAAGCACATGGAAAAGTAATTCTGTTTAGTTGACCATGAAATAGTCGATGGTGGTGGTGGGAGGAGTATTTGAGCAAGAGGCCATTTGTGGCATGAATCGGATTTAGCATTCTTAGCTGACTTGAATGTGTGTCAAAAGTAAATTATTCTTCAATATGGGAATGGGTTGAGTTAGCAAGAGTTTCTTGAGTAGAGTTTACAAGAGTTAATGCTTGTGCATAGTTAACATAGGTTATTCTTGTGTATAGTTTACAAGAGTTATGCTTGTGTATAATTTACAAGAGGTGTCCAGCACATAGGGTGTGTGTCAATTGGCCACTTACTGCATTACATCAGAGGCCAGGCATAACAAAGGTGTGATAACACTTGGCAAGCTCATATGGCAAAATAGATACTGGAAAATTTGATAACATCAGGCAGTCCTAACAATGGGATAAAAGGCACTTTCTAAGAGTTTGCCAAAAACAAAATGGACAAGTACTTTTGATGTTGCATGCATGTTGTGCTGAATGGATGAAAGAACACTCATTTGAAGTGAATGATGTGGATGAAGTGCCCAGCAGGGCTACAATCACTGTCCACTGACAGACCAGCAATGAGATTATCAAATGTGCAACTATGACAATTGAATTAAATCCATCAAACTCTCTTGGAAGAAGAAGTGTAGACACTGCATGTCATTAAGTGTCATCAAGAAGATGTACATACAGGATTGTTGATTTTCATACGAAAAACATGTCATTAAGTGTCATCAAAAAGATAGCCCATACAGGGTTATCCATTTCCATCAAGAGGATGGTCCATACAGAGTTATCCATTTCCATCAAGAAGATAGTCCATACATGTTGTACAATTAAACATGAAAAACAGAAAAATATTGCTTCAGCCTTCTTGTGGCAGAAGTGGACTAAAAATGATCATACAAATACCTGTGTGTAAGACAGAAGTGGACTAGGAATGATCATTAAGTGGACTAATAGTGATCATATAAGTACATGTGTGTAAGAGAAGTAGATTAATAGTGATCATACAAGTACCTGTGTGTAAGAGAAGTAGATTAATAGTGATCATACAAGTACATGTGTGTAAGAGAAGTAGATTAATAGTGATCATACAAGTACATGTGTGTAAGAGAAGTAGATTAATAGTGATCATACAAGTACATGTGTGTAAGAGAAGTAGATTAATAGTGATCATACAAGTACATGTGTGTAAGACAAGTAGATTAATAGTGATCATACAAGTACATGTGTGTAAGAGAAGTAGATTAATAGTGATCATATAAGTACATGTGTGTAAGAGAAGTAGATTAATAGTGATCATACAAGTACCTGTGTGTAAGACAGAAGTGGACTAGGAATGATCATGAATTCCTTGATACAGTTCAGCTTTCCTAGAGCTGCTTTGCCACTCTGCATGATGGTCACTATTGGCAAAGGCATCCTATACTGACATGGCTGTCAAATACAAGTTTTGTCATAATAATAAACACTGTAAAAGGACAAATGTGAAAACAAGTCAGAACTTTCAACAATAAGTAAAAAAACAGTCAAATACTAATGTCACAATAAGCAAATAGAATGAACAGTAAATCTATACACAAATAGAATGAACAGTAAATCTATACACAAATAGAATGAACAGTAAATCTATACACAAATGCAAGTGTCACAATAAGTCAATAAACACAAGAAATATCTTAATAAGTAAATAAACAAATGGAAGTCTTAAACTAAGTAAAGAAGCAAATAAAATAAATAAACAAACATGCCACAATAAGTAAATAAACAAACAGAAGTGCCACAATCAGTAAATAAATGAACAGAAGAGTTACAATAAGTAAATAAACACTTTCAAGCATCACAAGTCAATAAACATTCCTGCTTTTCCCTTATTCTCAATCTATCCACTTCTTTCATTCATTTATTTCTCCCCCACACCACCATCCCCTGTTTCTCAACTTTCCTCTATCTTTTTCATTCTTTTAGTATTTTCTTTATGTGATTTCTGTGTGTGTGTGTGTGTGTGTGTGTGTGTGTGTGTGTGAGAGAGAGATTTTTTGTTCTTTTCTATGCCTGTTTCTCTCTCGACACCAAACATGCCAGCTCCCACAGCCAAAAGGCTGGCAGGCAGGTTTGCTGTCCTTATGCCTATGGCTTAAACAAAAACAAAAGAAAATATGCTATGGTACTGTACCACTACAGGAGCTGACAGGGATGACTCAGAAGAAAGCTGGATAATGTGCACATCAAATTTTAACCAAATTTCAATCTACCTTTACAATAAAAACTGGCATACTAGCACTTAAGATTTCTATGATGCTTAGATATAAAAAAAACACCATGTTTTTAGCATGCTGTATTATGGTTCTTACCTGGTGATAAAAAAATGTACACTAGATAATTTTACTTTTTAAGCAACATATTCTGAAAACCCTCATTTACATGAGTGAAACCACAGACAAATATATATTTACTAATAAAAATGGTTGAATCTCAAGCATACATTTATGAAGTAAATTGAGAGTTGATTGAAATGCATATATGTATAATGAAAATGAAGTTGGGTCAACAGTGGGGTACAGTAAAGAAAAATCGAGTCAAAGTTGGAAAATGTTGTTGGAATAAGTCTGGGAAGGAAGTGACTGATGAGCTTATAATGGAATTGCGCCAACATTAGGATGTTGGAATATGATTTGGAAAGAGTTAGATAACATGAGTATATTGAAACAAAAACTTTGGGCCAATGATGGGCCAATGATAAAAAACAGTCGTTCACTTTTGGTTCATGTTGGATTTAGCAATGTTGGACCAAAGCGGTTAAGTTCAGACATCAGGGGTTATTTCAAACATCAATGTATAAAGCAAAGTTAATATATAGTCAAAATTACGAAGATGATTAGTATAGGGCACCTGCATGATGAACAAAGACCACAGACTTGAACACAAACTCATGATGAGACACTCCATACATCTTCCACTTTTCACTCACCACTCAAAGAGATCAGTGAAAACTGTGCAAGAGATGTAGTACATGCAGGAGGCTAGCACTTGGGGGGGGGGGACAATTAAATATGAAAAACACGTACATATCTTTTAATACCAGAGCCACACTCAGTGAGATGACAAGCTGACACTATGACAGGCATGCAGGGACTAAGAGACAACAGCAAATTCACAACTTTCATCTCACTGTTCACTCTGGATGAGATGACAAGCTGACACTATGACAGGCGTGCAGGGACTAAGAGACAACAGCAAATTCACAACTTTCATCTCACTGTTCACTCTGGATGAAAGGCAGAATCCTCGACCCCAACTATTTTTGTTGTTTTTGTTTTTTTGATTGCCTTAGGCTGAGTGCATACAGGAAATCTGCATAAGTTAAATGCATATAAGATGCAACTCCACTATATAATGATGTGTGTTGAATGAGAGAATCTGAGTTACCAGATGTATACAAATTAATAAATTTGATTTAATAGTGTAAGGTAAATGAGATGAGTAAAATTATATTAAAAAAACTAAATTTAATTGTAACAGTGTAAGGTACAATTGTACATAAAAACTAAATTTGATTTTAACAGTGTAAGGTAAATGAGATGAGTACAAATGTGAAAAAAATCCCCAACTAAATTTAATTGTAATAGTGTATTGTAAAAGAGATGAGCAGAGATGTAAGAAAAATTAATAAATTTAAGTTCTATGCCAATAATAAACAATTCCTAAAACTAACAAAGTGTCATTTAAAGTGATATAGAGTATATAAATGGCCGCTACAATAAAGTACCTCTGAGTGATATAGTCTGGCAATGTGGTCATAGAGTGAGATTCCTAGTGTTCTGGCACCAGCAACACAGACAACCTGGCTGACAGCACAAACCATTTCGGAACCTAATACAAATGTCTCTCGAGGTTCTTCAGGAGCTAAAAGAGCAGATGATTTCTTCATCTTTGATTCTTTTACAGCCAAAGAACTGCACACACAATTGTAACCATTATTATTTAAATGTATAATAGGGTGCATGCATTTTGAGTGCTAGTTATATATATATATATATATGTGTGTGTGTGTGTGTGTGATTACATGTTAATGATATGTGTGTGAGTGGTTTGCGTGATTACATGTTAATGATATGTGTGTGAGTGGTCTGCGTGATTACATGTTAATGATATGTGTGTGAGTGGTCTGCGTGATTACATGTTAATGATATGTGTGTGAGTGGTCTGCGTGATTACATGTTAATGATATGTGTGTGAGTGGTCTGTGTGATTACATGTTAATGATATGTGTGTGAGTGGTCTGTGTGATTACATGTTAATGATATGTGTGTGAGTGGTCTGTGTGATTACATGTTAATGATATGTGTGTGAGTGGTCTGTGTGATTACATGCTAATGATATGTGTGTGAGTGGTCTGTGTGATTACATGTTAATGATATGTGTGTGAGTGGTTTGTGTGATTACATGTTAATGATATGTGTGTGAGTGGTTTGTGTGATTACATGTTAATGATATGTGTGTGAGTGGTTTGTGTGATTACATGTTAATGATATGTGTGTGAGTGGTTTGTGTGATTACATGTTAATGATATGTGTGTGAGTGGTTTGTGTGATTACATGTTAATGATATGTACATGTACTTGAGTGGTTTGCATGATTACCTTTTTAAAGACATGTGTGTGATTGGTCTGTGTGATTATGTGTTAGTGATATTTGTGGGTGGTCTGTGTGATTATGTGTTAGTGATATTTGTGAGTGGTCTGTGTGATTGTGTTAGTGATATTTGTGAGTGGTCTGTGTGATTGTGTTAGTGATATTTGTGAGTGGTCTGTGTGATTGTGTTAGTGATATTTGTGAGTGGTCTGTGTGATTATGTGTTAGTGATATTTGTGAGTGGTCTGTGTGATTGTGTTAGTGATATTTGTGAGTGGTCTGTGTGATTACATTTGTGATATAATATATGTATGGGTGTGGGTGGTTTGTGTGATTATGTATTTGTGATATATGTGAGTTCAGTCATCATCAAGATTCACTAGAGAAACCACTGCCATTATCATCTCAAGCAACAAGTCCACAAAGATACAATTTTTGATTGTGCTCTGTGTAACATTAATTTATGCAAGGAATGTCATTGCCCCATACCACCAATAAACTGTAAAGTGTTAGTACGCTAACAGATATCAATCCCACATACCCACCCCAAAAGTAAAGATGTTTTGTGTGTTTTGCAAGCAGTAGCAAGGTTATAATAATTACATTTACAGAGCATACCAGATATCAATCCCACATACCCACCCCAAAAGTAAAGATGTTTTGTGTGTTTTGCAAGCAGTAACAAGGTTATAATAATTATATTTACAGAGCATAAGTAGTCAATGCAACAACAAGAAGACACATACATCAGTTTATTTATTTATAGCTTAGATCCAAGTTAAGTGTAAGTATACATTTCTGGATTTTCTTTTCTTTTTTAAACAGCCACACCTCTCTAGAGTGTTTGTATTGTATTTACATATACATTTGTTCTTGAATGGTCAAAGTTAATTATTAATTAGCTTTATCATCAAAGTGTATTGTATTTGCATATACATTTGTTCTCGAATGGGCAAAGTTAATTATTAATTAGTTTTGTCATCAAAGTGTGGATACTTATGAATTTTTTGGGTGAGTGCACAATTTTCAAAATATCTTTCAATTAGTTTTTACTTAAAAAAAAACAAACTTTTATTCCTTCTTATCAGATTTTAGATTTAAATAAAACCTATGTCATTGGTTTTCTAACTACTTTATTGAACAAGGATCTTTTTAAAATGATTTTTTACTAACTTTTAATACTATTATAAATTGATTAGGACTCAGTTTTGTGGTGATATAACAGTTCAAATATGATAACCAGTTTTGCCCTCACTTTATAAATACCCACCATCTTTAGGGTGACAGATTTAAATAAACTGCTTTGATCTATTTAGAGCAGCATAGAGAAAGCTGCTCTACAAAATAGTGACCATCAGGGAAAGAGTTAACATTATGCAAATGCAACAGCTACCAATATCCAAATCTCCATCTACATTCTATCACCAATCAGCCTCATCATTATGAGACAAACATTTGAATTTTAAATGTCTTTTTTTCCAAAAGAGATTAACTAAATTGTTGAATGCTAAAATTAAAACTAAATTGCCTTATAAAACTTTGTGTCAAAAGAGTTTTAACATTTAAAATAAAATATCACTTGTCATCAACACCAGTAGGTACAGCCTCAATTTTAAGCTTGTACAAGATATTTTATAGTGAATACCTATACTATTTATCAGTCACATTTCGGTTTTATACCAAAAATGAACTATGCCCTCTGTATATGTGCCAAATGGAAACAACCTATCTATTATTGTAAAACTATTCTGTATGCGTGAAAAATGTTATGTTTGTAGCTCCAGCAGACTACACACAAACCTTACGTCTGAACTTGCCCAATTCAATAGGAGTCAAATGCCACCCCAGTGCACATCAAACAACCGACACATACATACGTGTCAAATTACTAATTGAATAACAATATGCCAGTTGATCTATCAACCGACACATACATACTTGTCAAATTACTAATTGAATAACAATATGCCAGTTGATCTATCAACCGACACATACATACTTGTCAAATTACTAATTGAATAACAATATGCCAGTTGATCTATCAAATTACTAATTGAATAACAATATGCCAGTTGATCTATCAACCGACACATACATACTTGTCAAATTACTAATTGAATAACAATATGCCAGTTGATCTATCAACCGACACATACATACGTGTCAAATTACTAATTGAATAACAACATGCCAGTTGATCTAACAAATTACTAATTGAATAACAATATGCCAGTTGATCTATCAACCGACACATACATACGTGTCAAATTACTAATTGAATAACAATATGCCAGTTGATCTATCAACCAACACATACATACGTGTCAAATTACTAATTGAATAACAATATGCCAGTTGATCTATCAACCGACACATACATACTTGTCAAATTACTAATTGAATAACAATATGCCAGTTGATCTATCAACCGACACATACATACTTGTCAAATTACTAATTAATAACAATATGCCAGTTGATCTATCAAATTACTAATTGAATAACAACATGCCAGTTGATCTATCAAATTACTAATTGAATAACAACATGCCAGTTGATCTATCAAATTACTAATTGAATAACAATATGCCAGTTGATCTATCAAATTACTAATTGAATAACAACATGCCAGTTGATCTATCAAATTACTAATTGAATAACAACATGCCAGTTGATCTATCAAATTACTAATTGAATAACAATTATGCTCCTTGATCTATCAAATTACTAATTGAATAACAATTATGCCCCTTGATCTATCAAATTACTAATTGAATAACAATTATGCCCCTTGATCTATCAAATTACTAATTGAATAACAATTATGCCCCTTGATCTATCAAATTACTAATTGAATAACAATTATGCCCCTTGATGTATCAAATTACTAATTGAATAACAATTATGCCCCTTGATCTATCAAATTACTAATTGAATAACAATTATGCCCCTTGATCTATCAAATTACTAATTGAATAACAATTATGCCCCTTGATCTATCCATAATTAAAAGAATTGAAGCTCAGCACTAATTACAAGCAAAGATTTATTTTCCAACTTTGTTAAAAAATACTTTATCAATTTATCAACTAATATTTCAACTGATTGATAGCCAAACATTTTGTGCACTATAAATGAAAAAGATTTAGAATTTAACTTTAAAAATGTTTTATTATGGCATTCATGTGTAACGTCTCTGAAAAATAGCATGATAACATGAATGAATAACTAAATACACACTTGCAAAAAGGGAGACTACTCTTCCGTAAAAATACTTAAAAATACTAGTTAAATATTGCTTCTAATGTAACTATTCATTTACAACCTTATGTACATATTTGCACTGACACTGTGTGATATATGTGTGTCTCTGGTGAAATAAAGGTTTTATAAAAAGAAAATAATTGTACTAAAGATTTGCATGAGGAACAAATTTTGAATATCTAGACTATTTTTCTCAGCCCTGCTTTTGCAGGTAACTTGCAATTAAAATGGAGAATTTTAAAATTTATTCTTTATGACAACTTATATCCTTTTTTATGCCTGTCATTAATGTTACAGAAAATATATTGACTCACTTTACTACTGATTTTCCTGATCTGCCCTTCACGTCCTTAGAGGGAGATGGTGTCTTTATTTCTTCAGGTGCTTCCTCACTCTTTTCTGACACACTTCTAGTTTCCTCCTTCTCCTTGAGAGCATGAACAAATGATCTGCACACAAAATGCAAATTAGAATTATGTAAGCTTCTACCTAATAATGTAAGCTGCTACCTAATTATGTAAGCTGCTGCCTAATTATGTAAGCTGCTATCTAATTATATAAGTATATATGAGTAACTGTCACTAACAGACAAATAGTCATTAGTCATTTACATGTCCAAGAGTTATACAAGTTGAAAAAACAAGCAACAAAAAATACACAACATCACTTTCAAATCAACAAAAGTAGTAATAATATCGATATTAATATTAGCAGTTCTAAGTAGGAAGCATTTGTACAGATTTAATAATATTAATAATAATGTATAATTACACTTGCTTCAAATGTGAATTGAAATTAAAATAGTTTCAAGTAATTTACTACTACTAAAAGTTCAGCCAGTATACCTATAATATGTAAAATGTATACATTATCGCTGATATACACAACAAATACAACAAATTAACATTATCTACTCAAGAGGATGAAAAGTTTGAGAAAAATTTTTTTATTAACAGAGTCAATAATACTTAACTGTCTGGTAGAACAAGTTAATTCTATGTTTGATTTGTACTCTTAAACAGGGAGATTTTAATAAAATATAGACACTACAGATATTGGTTTTGAATATTAATCTTATATTTCTATTAAACTTTAAATGATTAGTATTGTTTCCAAAAAATTGTTGTAAAGGTTTAGAACAATATTTATTATTTCAACAAAAGTGAGTTGTTTTGTTGTAAATGAGTGATAAGTGCATGTTGTGAAAAAATTATATTTTCCTTCAAAATCTCATAAGCTTGCAATGTCAAATGAGAGGCAGCAATGTCATGACAAGCAGCATGCGTTAGACAAAGGTATAAGCAGTAACAAGGACATATCTTGGATCTATTATTAAAAAAATGATTAGCTCTTCATCAATTGAAGTCTGATGAAACAAAGTGAAAAACATTCAGAAGGATACATTGAACACTGACAACAAGAACTGTAAGTCAATTTGAATGGAAGCAAACAGATGATAGATTTATCTAATCCAGAAACAGGATTTAACCTTTCTGTTTAAACTATAATATTTGAATGCAAGGCAAATAGATTTATTACTTAGAATGTAGATCTTGGTAGTTCAGTCTACTGAATAACTGCTAATTTTTATATATAAATATCTAAAATATTTTGAAAAGCATGTTTGGATATATAGTTTTGTCATATTTTTATGACGTGTTTATTAACAATTGATATAATGTTTACACTGAAATTCTGTGGTGAGATAAAATAAATATTAATAATAATAAAGTAGCCCCTGTTAGTTTTGGTATTTCTGTGTATTTGTGTGTGTATCATGGTGTGTGTTTGTGTACAGCTGCATCTGCACGCTTGTTTTGTTTTACAAGTAGGATCATGGCTGTCTGCTGCAAATTAAGTCATGACCACTCCCTCTGTTTTAAATCGCGCAGTATATTGGCACATAAACATGATAATGCTAACGTATAGAGCTGTGATAGAGTGCGTGCTTTTATTGTTGTATACTGCTTTAGAAGTTAGTAATTGAAGTTGACATTTATATATTCAGAAAAGAGATAGTATATATTTTTAATTGATGTATTTTTTATGTGATGAATAATGTGATTCTGTTTGTGTATTTTGTAATTTATGTGTGTATGAATGCAGCCAACCTCACAGATTTTATATTATTATAGGACTAATTCATTAGATTATATACTAGGAGAGATTTGTATATTAAAGTATAATTGTAGTAGTTTCATTGTATATTTGATTTATTATATATTTTTTAGGCATTTAGCTATATGACAGAGTATAATAGAAAAACTACTCATCCAGTTGGAACTGGTTTGGATTGCATCAGCAATATTCTAGCATATTCTCAACTCAAGTTTTACTCCAACTCTGACACTTACAAAAATACCATCATAAGGAGTACCCAAGGCTGAGTCATTTGACAATTTAACATTTTATATAACAATTAAGATTAAAAATAGGGATAGGTAAATTTACTCCACCACAATAAGGAACTAACCTCCTCCATATGAACTATAACAAGTAGAATGCCCTCTTCAGAATAAGGTGAGAATAAGAAATCCTCACAGGAACAAACCAAGACAGAGAACATCAAACGATGAAAAGTCTATTAAAGTTTCTGTGAGGAAAGAAGTTATTGAAAAAGAAAAAACTCTGTCCCAAACAGACTTTGTTGTTTTAAACTACCAGTTAAAAACATGACTTACGCAACAATGCCATCAATTCCTGTCTGCAGATTTGCTTGCATTCCTTGTAATGCAGGGGATATCTGTTCATTAATATACTGTATGGCTTGCTTCACTGACTCGGCTCGTCTCTGATCATCAGACTCTCTGTCTTCCAGTTTGGCATTATCCAGGAGATAGGAGTTGGGAGATGGGCTCATACTGGTAGCAAAGAACTATAGGAATGAATAAAATGACAGAATTATTTGAAAAATCTCAGCAAACACAAAACCAAGTGCCAATAAATGTATTATGTTACTTGGCTTGTTGGTCTGTTGTTTTTACTGGTTTCTTTAGTATTGTGTTGCCTAAGTGATATTTTCTTATGCAAATGATATGGTTATTTTGTAAATATATTTTGCTTTACTAATACATGCAATGTTTACGCCATAAAGCATTGGTGAATTCAAGTAAATTGTATTCTCTATCAGTATTAACATTGGTGAATTAAAGAAAACTGTATTCTCTATAAGAATTAACATTGGTGAATTCAAGTAAACTGTATTTTCTATAAGAATTAACATTGGTGAATTCAAGTAAACTGTATTTTCTGTAAGAATTAACATTGGTGAATTCAAGTAAACTGTGTTCTCTATAAGAATTAACATTGGTGAATTCAAGTAAACTGTGTTCTCTATAAGAATTAACATTGGTGAATTCAAGTAAACTGTATTCTCTATAGGAATTAACATTGGTGAATTCAAGTAAACTGTATATATTCTCTATAGGAATTAACATTGGTGAATTCAAGTAAACTGTATTTTCTATAAGAATTAACATTGGTGAATTCAAGTAAACTGTATTCTCTATAAGAATTAACATTGGTGAATTCAAGTAAACTGTATTTTCTATAAGAATTAACATTGGTGAATTCAAGTAAACTGTATTTTCTATAAGAATTAACATTGGTGAATTCAAGTAAACTGTGTTCTCTATAGGAATTAACATTGGTGAATTCAAGTAAACTGTATTCTCTATCAGTATTAATATCAAAATGGAAGTTCATGCTCATGCAAGAATCTTTTGATTCAGAAACCTGTCTACACTTTTAACATTACAAAATAAATCTCTTTAAAGACAATGAGTTTGTACAATCAAACATCTTTACTGTAAATGAGTTTTCACAATCCTCATAAAAATATACAAATAATTAATAGAAGTACCTTGTCAACATTTCTGACATACAAAAAATAAATCTCTTTATACACAATGAGTTTGCACATTTATGGGAATGTTTTGTGATCGTGATCACAAGAAGAAGAAGAACAATCAAATCTCATTAATGACAATGAATTTTTGCAATCCTCATAAATATATACTGTACAAATATTAACAAGTACCAACTAATTAAGGCCCAACTAGCAATTAATAAGTACCTTGTCCTCATTTCTGACACTGCAGAATAAATCTGTCTTTATTGTTGGTTGTCCTCTTCCATCAAGCACTTTGTGAGCTGACAGCTGCCAAATATTAATAATACAGTACTTGTGTTATAATTCTATACATTTATTATTTCTGTTAACTGCAAGCTTACAATTATAATTCTATATATTTATTGTTTCTCTTAAATGAAAGCTTGTAGTATTGATATTTATATATTTAGAAAGGAGATAGTTTATATTTTTAATTGATGTATTTTATGTGATGAATAATGTTATTATATTTGAGTATTTTGTAATTTAGGTGTGTGTGAATGCTTTTCCTGAAGCCCGCCAACACAGATTTTATTTTATTAAAGGTTTAATTCTTCGGATTATATATATGAAAAGATTTGTATATTAAAGTATAATTATAGTAGTTTCACTGTACATTTGAATTATTATGTACTTTATAGGCATATAGCTATAATTGATAGTTAAAGTAAGTAAAGAAACACAGAAGTTATTTTTAGAAGCCTTTCCACACTAGATTTCCATTTTCTGGAACCGTGGGCTTCAGGGAAGGCTCCTCCCATAGGATATAAAGAGCGTGTGTAGTTTGAGTGAGAGTGTGTCTACCTGCAAATAAAGACAATGTAGCAACTACCAGGCGTTGTCAAATCTGTTGTCGTGACTGCCGTCCATCATCGTCGTTCGTCAGTATTGTCTCTATGTTTATGACCTGGGTACTACCACTCTGGATCTCCATCTACTTCACAAACTTAGAGCATTTCATGTAATATCGATAATTCCATACATTAATATTGTCTCTGTTATGTATATTTTGTCTACTAATATTGATACACTGAAATTGTTTCTGTTTTCTAAAGTACTTCGTGTAACTATTGATAATTTCCAACATTAATATTAGTTCTTTTATCTACAAGTTATAACACTTCATATAACTATAAATAATTCCAACCATTGTTACTGCTTACTGCCTAAAAGTTTATAGCATTTCATAAGAAAGATGTATCACACCCAAAGGCACATGGCAAGATTTAACACATAATGATTTTGCAAATTTTTGTGATTATAATTTGTGAAACCTCATTTGTCTATTTTATTTTTATTTGTTTATAACTCTATATTACTTAGTTACTTCTGATGCTTTTAAAAAAAAATAATATGTGCAGTTGTAAACTGCACTCAAAAAGTAAAAGACCTCTTTCAATGCTTTTTAATGAAAAACACTATGGTCCTTGCTGTCCAGTAACTATTATTTCTTTTTAACCATCATATATATATATATATATATATATATATATATATATATATATATATATATATATATATCTTTGAAATCAAATCACTTCTATTAATGAGTAACTGGCTATCAAATTATATGATCCTTTAAAATAAGAGCATTCATTTTTCTATTTTAGTTTATAAATATTCACAGCTTCTGATAAAATAATTCACTACTATAACTAATGCAGATTATTCTAAATGAGAATCTTACTCTTTAATATTTATGAAATTATTATAATTATGAAAAAGGATATATAGTTGGTTATTTAGTTATATGTGAGTGAGCTGTAAACTAGTCAATTATAATTCTATTATAATTTAAATTTATTCTCTCTCTCTCTCTCTCTCTCTCTCTCTCTCTCTCTCTCTCTCTCTCTCTCTCTCTCTCACACACACACACACACACACACACACACACTTGTGTACATGCACATACACACAAGAGACATGTCTCTGAATGGCTGGCTTAAATTTTTCTTAACTTAAAAGTTTACTAACACTGATTAAGAATAAGATACAAAACGTTTATGCCTTCTATAGTAATGAATGTCATTATATGCTCATAATGAATTTATCTTATATATTCATTAACATATATAATTAAATATGTTAGAGGGTTTCACATCTCAAATAGTCAATATTTACCTTTTTAATTACTGCAGGCTTGGTAAATTTATCAAAAAAGTTCACCTGGAAATGAATAAGGACAATGACAATAATAAATTAATGTATATATCATTGGACAGATACTTGTAGTGAACCCATATTCCCAATATTGTAATACTGTGACCTTGCAATTGCATCCTGATAAATAATTAAAAGAGAATGCAATGCTCTCTTCAAATATAAACTAAAGTGTGATGGTAGTAGTGTTATGATTTCTGTTATTTTTGTATGTGAGAGAGGGAGGATGTGTGTGTGGGGGGGGGGTAAGGGGGTAGGGAAGGTGGTGAAAATATATATATAGTTAAAACACTCAGTAACTCTGAGAAAGCATAGCAATTTGATTTTTAAAGCACCATTTCTAAAGCTGTCTTACTAAATTCAATCTATAATATTAATAAGTTCAAAATAAAACTAGTGTCTTCTCATTATATCTAATAATAAATAAAAAAAATTGCAGATTTTAGGAAACAGATATTGAAAAGACATATACAATAAATGACATCAAACTAAGAAACACAGAGACATCAGTCTTCTGCTACAACTAATAGTATAATGCTAACACAAAACACCTGACAGTATTCAATAGAAATGGCAAAAACGCCAAGTTATATATGCCAATGATGCAAGCAAACAGCAGGTAGTTATTCACCTGTTTATAATATGGAAGCTGAACTGTAACATTATTAACATTTACACAAAAAAGTAAATATAGGGAAATATTATTTGTTTACAACAGTATGAGAGAAACAGAGCTCATAAAGTCTATGCACATTCTACATTAAGTATGTGCTTATGTATATGGGAGGGCAAAAGACAGAGAGAGAGAGAGAGAGAAAAAAAAAATCAGTGATTATTTAAATGCATTTAGTATATTGTGAATATAATTACTTTCTTATGATTATTTTTTCCATGGCCGTTAGCGTTAGTACCATTATACATTGTGTAAATCAAAATGTTTAAGGAACTTATAAATTACATACCAAATATCCGTATGCATCATCTGGGTTGTCATAGAACATTGAATTGAGAATCTCTTCCATTTTATTCGGGACTCCATTGTCATTATAGTATTTTATTGCTTTCTCTTTTAATTCATATAATTCTTTTGGTTCTTTGTAGTTTAAAGAAGACATATTGACTTTAATTTTTTTTTCAAAGTGATACCGATTGTGTTTTTATTTAAAAAAACTCTTTGAACCCTTTTTTTTTTTTTAAAAAGAATTGCTGGTACTGATGATGCATAAAAAGAAAGAATAAACTGTCTTGATTATTCCTATAGAGTACAAGAATAAACTGTCTTGATTATTCCTATAGATATATAACAAAATATTATGCTTTGTTGAAGACACTAGAATTTTTTTAAAATTGAATCAGCATTCGACGCCAGCGTCTGCTACGAGCACGTCTTTATCGTACCAAATATATATTAAAATAAATAGGATAACGACTGCATTTCAGGTTGGCCAGAATATATATTCATCTTTAGCACAGGATATATTTAATATATCTGAATTTTTTTGTAACTAAATCATATTTAGTAACAAGATGTATTCTCAATAAGGAACGACTACGCGGCTTTCCGTTGTTAAGGAAATAGAATTGAATGACGGGAGCTGAGTTTTGCGACTTATAGTTGCCGTTTATTACTTAGAAAAAGAAACTCTGTAAGCTTTTCCCTTCATTGAATATCTATTTTCAGTTGATTTGCATTTCCGTTTTAAGTTCAATTTTATATGTATCAAAACCTTTGCATTTAACGTAAGTGGGTAGTCAGGTAACCGACAACCTCGTAGCGTCATAAGCGACAAAACTATAATGAAACTCAGAAAAGCTCTTCAGAGAAAAACATTATGGTAAAACAGTTAGTGTTTAAAAATAACTTCACATAATAAAATTCGACATCATGTCTTCATCAGTCGGCCCAGTATCATCTAAAACCTTTGTAACAAATTCACAGGCGGGTCCTGGATCAGCGCGAGTTGGAGGGGTAGCGCCTGTACCCCTGCGAAGGCGACGCACAAAACTGACTAACGAGAAGAAAATCGCAGATGACGAGTTTATGGCAGCAGCTATCGGCGATGTGGAATGGCTGAGACAGAGTTTACGAGAAGTAGGCTCCCAGATAAACTTTGACAAAAATGTAAGAATTCATTCAGAGTAGAACCAATAAATATAGATTATAGTACAAGATATTTTTTGTAATGTTTCAATTTTTTAATGTGAGTTTTCTTTTGTTAAATTTTCATTGTAAGTTTTAAAAAAATTGCATTTGATTTATAGCACTTCTGAATTTAGTTTATCATCAAATGACAAAAAAATTTTCCCATAGATTCTCACTTACTTAATATATTGTCTTCTAGGGATTGTCAGCTATACATTTGGCCGCTATTCATGGGCGCTTGGAGTGCCTGAAGTTATGTATTGAAAAATTTAAACAAGATGTCAATTTTGCAAGTTCAACAGGATGGAGACCCATTCATCTCTGTATCAGTAACCAGACTGGTAAACGATCCTTGCAGTGTTTGTCATATTTGCTAGAGAAAGGAGCTGATCCATCCATGTAAGTAAATCAATAGCAATTATAATATAATATTATATGTCGGTAGCAATTTTATTATTAATTTCAGTAATAATTTCATTTTCTAAAATTGCCTAACCAAAGTGAGCTTCTTGTATTTTATAATTCTGTTCTTTGAACTTGAAAATATCTAGTTTTGAAAATATAATAATTGTGTTATGAACATTTGTTTGTGTCCATTGACTTGAATTCTAGCCTGATGTATTTTGTCCAAAATGCTTGATTATTTATTTTCCATTATTGCTCTCTAAGTAGTTAATTGTTTTGTTTGTCTGTTATTTTTTGAGGACAAGAAGAGATTTCATATGGTTCCAACCAACCATTTGAATACATCTTGTAATAATAATAATGGTAATAAATATAACAATAATAAAAGGGTCGGTTGTTTTTTGTTTCCCCCCCCCCCCCACTAAATCTAGGATAAAAACCTCAGAGTATAATCTATGCCAATAAGTTAAGCATTCATGTACTAGTAAAGACAGATCAGTGAAAAAATCCCATTGACCAAGGCTGAGTTTAGAGGATCAGAGAAAGAAAATTCACATTGACCAAGGCTTGCTTTGAACCCATGATCTGTCTATGAGGCATAAGCTCTGCCTCACTGCATCATACTCATAGCTCTGAGTAGAATAAAGTTTGCTGAGGTTTAGGAATTAATTTAAAAATTCAGTAAGGATGTCAACAGAGAGATTAAGTAGGAAACAGTATATAAATAAAACGTTCATTAAAAAAAAAAATCATTGTAAAGTAGGAGACAGTATATAAATAAAATGTTCATTAAAAAAAATCATTGTAAAGTAGGAAACAGTATATAAATAAAATGTTTAATCTAGAACATCCAATTTCAGCAAGAAAACAATAATATCTTTTCTGTTGTGGTTTCTGATGACATGTTTCTTGTTTTTGATTGTCAGTACCAATGAGGATGGCATTACACCAGCACACCAAGCTGCCAGTGAGGGCCATGTTCAGTGTCTAAAGCTGCTTATCGAGGTTAATGCCAAAATTGATGCTCAAGACTGTAGGGGCAACACTCCACTGGATCTAGCAAAGTTGTGGGGCCATCGTAATTGTGCAAGGTTTGTGGAATAGAGATTTAAATTCATGGAGTTTTAAGATTTATGACTTTTGGTATAATATATAAATACTTTGGAGTACATGGAAATTAGGCAATTATATTAGTGACAAATTCAGAAATGTTGTGATGTCATGTTCAAGTGATTGTGGAATTAATAACTTACTATAATAAATGAAGATTGGGTGATTTCACTTAATGGAAAATCTTCCAAATGTCTAGCACAGTCTTCTCATCCTTTTAATACTGGAGGAACCTTGAAATAATTTTCAGGACTTAGCACCCCAGCTTAAGAATTACTTTGTCTATGATGTTTGTATTTTTTCAATTGCTATATCTTGGAGAACCCTTAGAGACTTCTCGCTAAAACCTAGGGTTCCATGGAACTCCATGAGAATTCATGATCTGTACGACAAAGATGTAAGGTTTTAGTAATTGTTTAACAGTGTAGGGATTCATGAAATAAAATAACTACATGTGTCTTGCTGTGCTTCAGATGTTGGTGGGTGATGTCTTCTGATTTTTACTCTATTTAGAGTGTTTATGTTCATTTTAAATTGAGTACTTTTTCAGGATCCTTGCAACAGAACTGTGGCACCAAGATAAAAACAATGTTGCTAAGGAGATGCAGCAGCTAAAGAAAGTGAAGATGCAGCAGGTACTACGAGAGTTGGAAGAGGAAGAAGGGTTCAAGGCTGCCCAGCAGTTCTATGGTCAGCATGCATATCAGCAATGGCTTTCTACTCGTGGACTTGAACCCAAAAGCACTGGACCACAAGCCACAAATGAGAAAGGCAGTCCTGCTAAAGGAAACCAGTCAACCATGAAAACACATGAATCACTCTTTAAACCAAACAGTGTTAAGTTAAACGGTCAACAAGGTATATCTTCAGAAAGTATGCCAACTACTTTAGCAGTGTCCATTGGGAAAAAACAGCCAGCATCTTCTAAGCAAGGTAGACAAGAAACTACAGTCCGGACAGTATCTGACCTGGATGTTGCAAACCTTGGACTATATAGAGAAAATGAACCAGACAAAGCATCGGAAAATGAAGAGATGACAAACAAAAAAGTGTCTGACTACTACAATCCAAATTCTTGGAATCCCTCGCCTAAAGTTGCAGAAAAGGAGTATCTTCCTATCCTTAAAGATGAGTATCCACGTGATGAGTACACTATGATGCCTATCTCATCAAATGCTCACAAATTTTTTGACGGGAAATTTGTGAATGATAAAGAGCCAGAAGAAAAAGAAAAGAGTGAACTTCTAAGGAAGAAGCTTCGAAAGCCAAAGCTGCCAAAGGAGGTTATTCTTCAGGTTATGTCAAATGACTCGACCCTTCATGAGAGACCAATTGTTTTTAAACCCACACATATATCAGATATACACAAGAAAAAGAAGTACACACAAGACAAGAAGATGAAAAGCGAAGCTGTTCTCCATTTATGTAATGATCTTACATCACAGCTGGTGCAGCTGAATGTTCTTGTGCCAGTTGAATCAAAGACTTTATCTGCCATCCATCGCAAAGAAATGTCACGCCAGACCTCAAACTCCAGCTCTGAGACTACTACAAGTACATTATCGGGTGATAATTGTTACTCCTATAATTTGCCTACATTGTTGAATACCTTGAAGCAGATGTCAAAACCAGGCCATTTTCCGAGCTTTCAAGGTGATCGAGCTGTTATTGAGCAATATCATTACATGTAATTTGAGGTTATGTTATTATAAATATTTTTAAAATTCTTTCATATACAGATATTTAAAATTAAGTCTGTTCTTATTATTGTAAAGAATAGCATATAAAATAAATCCCCAATTGTTTCTTTTAAAAAAAAAAAATTTCTGTGAAGACTTTACTTGATTGTTAACCTCTGTTGAGACTTTCTTATTATTTTTATTTTGTAGAAAAATTGGGTATATAGATATTGAGTGTATTTTCTCAAGGTGATAATTTTTTATAACTAATTTTTTAAAATTGTGCTTATTATATTAGTAGAATACAGACACTTTTAACAAACCTGCAAAAATTCTATATATCTTGCAATACAAGTATTAGCTGCTTATGGAAAGTGCAGGTATGTATATGATCATTGGCCTTTGTACCACAATCTTGAAAAATATTTAAGTGATTTGAAATTATTTTCGTTTTGTTTAGCAACTTATTTGCTGAATTGTTCAAAAATAATTTTTAATATCCTGAAATTGCAAAGATTTGTAGTGTTGGAGGTCTTATATATTAGTTTCTAACCAATCAATCACCTTTTAGTCTACTTAAAATGATTCAAGAAAGTTCAGAACTTGATTTTAGTAGGCCATTGGACCTATGGATGTAAGTTTTTGCCATAATCAAGTCCTATAATCAGTTACTTTTATCTTTCACTAGAGTTTGTAAGATTTCTAATTTAAAGTGTTTACTGATAATATATTCAATGTCTTTTTTATGCAATACTTTACATTTTGATCCTTTCTGTGATAGATACATTAATAATAATATTATATTACTGTTGTTATTGTAACTGCTGATCAATATTTTTATATAAATTACTGATTGGAAATTGTTTAATGTCAATCAGAACTTTTAAAATGTAACAAGTAGACTATTGTCTCTTGATCTGCTGAGTAATAATTCTCTTTAATTATTTAAACAAATATATGATTATTTACAGTACAGTATTTGTTTGAGTCCTTACTGCTGATTTTAAACTAACTACATGTACAAATTATCATTCATAAAGTATAGAGTTAAGAATTCATTTTTTATGAATACATTATCATTCATAAAGTATAGAGTCAATTAAGAATTCTTATGTATACATTATCATTCATAAAGTTTAGAATCAATTAAGGATTCTTATGAATACTTTGGGAGCCTGAAAACATAATAATAAAAAAAAATTACAAATGTGTTATCCTTAAATATCTATCCTTCTTTTTCTTTCTGTGATTATTATTAACATTACACTGTAATATGTTGTCTTAAAAGTCAAGTTTCCTATATTTCATGTTGTTCTCAGTTTCACTTTTCCATTTTTTGTTTTATGTTCTTGCAAGTGTGTGCAGTTATGAACCTTTATTCATAGTTAATAAAAATAGCAGTTAAATCACATGCAAAAAAAAAAAGATAAATACCAAAGATTGACTGATATAATGAACACACACACACACACACACACACACACACACACACACACACACACACACACACACACACACACACACACACACACACTCTTTACCAAAAGAAGAAACATTATCAGTTTAGAGAAAGAAACATTTCCAACTTGAAGAAAAAAACATTTTCAGTTTGTAGAAGAAACAATGTTCAAAAAGAAATGCAACCCATGGGCAATGTGTTTTAATGAGTAAATTACAAGAACTGCAGAATGTGTTGTCCATTATGGTTCGCACATAAGTGTGTACTATGAATCATGTTATAAAAACATTTGTGGGTTAGAATAATACATACATTATTTGTGGGTTACAATTGAATAATATAGACATTACATTTGTGGGTTACAATATGAATAATATATACATCATTTGTGTGTTAGAACAATATATACATGATCTGTGGGTTAGAATAATATATACATTATTTGTGTGTTAGAATAATACATACATTATTTGTGGGTTACAATTGAATAATACATACATTATTTGTGGGTTACAATTGAATAATACATACATTATTTGTGGGTTACAATTGAATAATACATACATTATTTGTGGGTTACAAATGAATAATATATACATTATTTGTAGGTTAGAATAATACACTGTATATACATTATTTGTGGGTTACAATGGTTGCATTTCTTTTTGAATACACCGTACATCAGTTTGGAGACAAATTATCACAGAGGGATTTCTATTGAGGAACAGCAATTTATTATTCTTCGCATGTTGTACTTTGTTAATTTCTAAATTAATATTGTCAGGATGTCAAATTAAGGGGAGTGCTTCCGACCTAGGTCAGTTTTGTGCTGGGAAGGGGTGTGGTGGTGGGCCTAATGGATAAATGGAAGTTGAAGTATGGTTTTTCTATGTCAAACTTAATATGGTTTTATGAGTGACACCTATATGGTTCCATGAATTAAAAATAAATATTTTAAATATTGATTTGGAACATATAATTGGTCAATAGTTAGAAATATTAGAGTTAATGCAACTGTCATGTTATCAGTAACACTGTGTTTTTACAATAATTTTACACCAATGATTGCAAAATGCAATTGTGTCTTATGCTGTGTTATATATACTATATTCACCCTCAATCAGTAGGACACAGGTATTCCACTCTGACGTACTTTATAATCAATTTATATTCACCCATAACTAATATGTTTTAGTGATCGAAGTACTTTATAATCTGTTTATATTCATCATTAACTAACATGCTTTAGTGATCTAAGTACTTTATATTCACTTTATATTCACCATTAACAAATATGCTTTAGTGATCCAGAGGTACTTCTCTGACATAATTTATACATTCTCTATCAGCCAACAGGCTTAAATAAACCAGTGGTACTTTCACGCTCTGTTCTGAGAAAACTATACTAAATAATAAAAAGAAATCAAAAAGAAAAATTCTTTAAAAAATAACATTAAAAAATATTATTTAAAAAAGACAAGAGATCACAATTTGCAAAATGAGAAATCTTAAGTCAACCAAGGAAAAAAGTTAAATCAGTGTTGTAGCATGAAGACGTCGGTGATCACAAAATTGGTGACTCACCAAAGATCAAATGCACACTATTATCTATTATCACTTTAGTCACTTACCAGTAGCAAGCGTGAAAACCCTGATACATGTTATTAAAGGTACACAATCTCTTGCTATTTGTATCCAGACTTAACCACAACATGAAGCTAAGGACAGACACCACAAACATGATGCTATCATCAAGGACAGACACCACAAATGTGATATCACTAGCCACAATTGTGACCATATCACTAAGCTCAGAGAGAGATTCTGGTAAAGCTCAGAGAGAGATTCTGGTAAAGTTCAGAGATACTGGTAAAGCTCAGAGAGAGATTCTGGTAAAACTTAGAGAGCTTCTGGTAAAAACTCAGAACTTCTGATAAAGCTGAGAGAGTGAGGGAGAGAGATGTGGCTGCTAGAGCAGGCACTTAAAAGAGTACTGAACCAAATGGAAATGTGTTTTCCCATTGATGTGATTGATGCAGAGGGTTTGACCTTCATGTTTCTAAAATGATTTTGGCAGACTTTTTTTCATCTGGCTATTTGACAATTCCAATGATGAAAGGATATAGGTCCATGCTTGCAGACACTTAAGCATATCCTCAAAGATATCTCTGTTAGACAGCAAGAATAGATGTCATGTTTTCTCTACATGGGACTTGGGAATAGTTTTAAACTATTTCATTCCTTTATTTTTTTTAACCATTAGACAATGAAGAGTTTACAAGTATTGTCCTTTAAAATCCATTTTTTCTAATGGCCAAAGCATCAGCATATATAATCAGTGAAATACATGCTGTCTGGAATCTTATCAAATTTACTCTTAAAGAGTGATGAATCAGTTAAATTAGCAGATACAATCTTCCTAGCAAAGAATATACTTCTTAATCAGGATATTCGGGCAATTATTATCTCCTCTTTACTAATAAAAAAAAAATTGTATTTTATGCATACAAACACTAAGGAGATATAGTAAGTGTAGTCACAAAATTTATTATTAAAATTCTTGGGGAATGAATAGGGATGATTTATAGAGCTAAGAAAAGCAAACACTTATGAATGTTAAATGTGAATGAACTAATAAATAAATAACTGAATTAATGTGTTTAAACAACAACAAAAAAATCACCTTTTTTTTATTCTAACACTAATCTTTAAGTTTTAAAAAAAAAATTAGACTTACACTTAGTATCTTATGATGCATGTTTACAACAAATACTACAAACGTAATAGTCTTCTGCCTTAATATATGTTTGTAGTATTTGTTGTAAACATGCATCATAAGATACTAAGTGTAAGTCTAATTTTTTTTTTAGACAAAGTAAACAATACATATTCAAATCTTGTAAAATCAATTTTATCAAGAAATATTTTACAGACAGCAAAATAAAATTTTAAAAGACAAACAAGCCTGTTTCTTGTCAACTTTTAAAAAAAATTTAAAGCATTTCCCCTTTATTTTTCTTTCACACCCAAACACAAAATAACAACCAAACATGAATTACAGAATATTTTGTACTTGGTATTTTAACATTCACAAAAATATTAAATGATTTTTATAAAATAGCACTGCTACTAAGGACAACTGAAAATAAAATTATATTACATAAGCATATGCAGTTTTACAACGAACAAGAAAAGATGGCTTAAATTAGTACATCAAATACAAATTAATATTTGTATTCAATTCTTTAAATGCACACACATTTTCTTTGTAATCAAACAAAAATCTGTAGAACTACCTGGATAAAGGCAAGCTGGACATAGCTTAATCATATTAAAATGTGAGTTCATAAAACAAAACAAATATACAACTTTATTTACATAAGTACTACAGCATTTAGATATACAGTTCTATATACCATTAACTTTCTCTCATGTCATACATACAAATTTATAGTTTTAATTTATTAGCAATGTTGCTGTGTTTCAATTAAAGACAGAATAACTATGAGCTGACCATCTGAAATCCTGCTATAATGTAATAGTTCTAGACAAACAACCATCTTACAATTATACTTTACTGTAAATGATTTTATATTCCAGAAATATATCCTGCTATAATTTAGCTCCAGACAAACAACCATCTTACAATTATACTTTATTGTAAAATGACTTGTATTCCAGCAATTTTACAAAACAACAGTTTCTTGAAACTTAAACTTTGATGATAATTATTTAGTAATTTTTATGAGTTTGAATTAATAACTTGAATGTTTTGGTTTTGTTGCTTTAAAAAAAATAAAATTATTAAACTGAAAGATGCAGTGAATTATTGGTTAAGAAGAAAAATAAGTATTTAGAGAAATTCTATCTTTAACTAAATCAGTAAATGGTTTCATAACTATCACTCCTTACTGAATCACTCTGAATGTGCTTAAACATCTAACATGCTTACAGCGAGTGGAAGTGACTTTTAACAAATATTAAAGAATTTTTTTTCAAAATTTTATATTTTAAAATTAAGCAACAAATTATAATGTTTAAATTATTTTACTTTGCTCTGAATCAGCAAATATATTAACTTAAATTTGTTATGCAAAGTTTCAGCTTTGCCCATATTTGCTTACCTAAACACTAATATTATCCTTTCCCCTCCTCTGATTTTACAAGATCATCAAATTCTAGATCTTTTGCAAACATTTATTTTTAATTAATTACTGCATCAATGGAAGATGCATTTTAAAATTTAGTGATTGTAGGTTGTTGTTTTTTACTCAAATTATTTTATGCCTATGCAAATATTTGTTTCTTCAGTGGTCTGCTAAAACATGATGAATTCAGGCAAACTTTTTACTCTTGGCTATCTACAACCAGATCTGTAACAATGGCAACATTATAACATTGTGTTAATGCAAGAACTATTTTTTTGTCAACATATTTCACACATCCCACTTTTATCTTATTTAAATGAGAAAAAAGTCTGTTAAAAAAAAAAAAGAAAAGAAATTGCATAGATTTGTGAGTAAAACGAGATTACAAAAATAGCTTTTTTACCAATCTATTTTGTATTATCTATTTTCTATATAGAATATTTACCCCCAAAATTATATTTCTATATGCAACTCATCACCAATTAAAAAAGCGAACTTCTATTTCTTTTATGCAAGCACACTTATTTCTATGCATGCAAATACATCTACTCAAATAATAGTGGCATATTCAAGCATATTTTACTCATGCAAACATATTGCACAAAAACACTTATAAATCTTAGATCACATTACAACACACACACACACACAAGCACTTTAAAGAAAGCAATGTGAATACCATGTTTAAATATAAATAATTATAAGCACAAGACAAGACCTCCATTTTATCTACCAGATTCTTCAATCTTTCACAAAAGTATTCAAATTACTTTTCTTTATAAATTTTGACAGAATCTCTGGTATGATGGTGCATATGCCGACTGTCCTTTGATGTCATAAAAATATTCAAATTACTGATCTTTATAAATTCTGACAGCATCTGTGGTATGATGATACATATGCCATCTGTCCTTTGATGTCACAAATATATTCATAGAACTATTTTTTCAATTTTGATACAAATGTCTCTATTATTATTTTAGCGTGCATGTGCACTCACTCACACTCATACAAACTATTCATTTTTAGTATGTCAAATATATCCCAGAACTGATTTTTCAATTTTTGACACAATATCTCTATTATTACTATAGCACACAAATCATTTGTTTCTTATATGTCATAAACCTACCAGACAAACAAGTACCACCTCAATCCTTAATTGCCACCTCCACCATCACACTTAGGTTACACACCATCTCAAAATCACACTTAACATATTCTCAACATCGTTATCAAACCATCATCACTTAAAAAATATAAGTATTCTATTTTAAAATGACTATAATTCAGTACAATACAGACCAGTTTAGCCCATGTATTCTCATATTTAAAACAATCATTCATAGCCACGAATGTACAGGTCATACTAAAGATCGACGGCAACCAGTATAGGCTTATTCATCAAACGATCATCTGTAATAAATTGGAACTATCATAAGCAGAGATGATCAAACTGAGGTGCACTCCATAACTAGACATGATAAATCTCAAATAAAATGCAACAATAAATCATTTACGATAAAGCATGTTTACACTTATATATAGTCCTTTTGAACATAATATCATTTTAACTAAGTAGACTACAGAAAATAAAACTATGTTCTCATAAGCTACATAAAGCTCTTCTTGGTAAATGTGTAATTTGCAATCAGATGTTTTTATATTTTGTTCTACCTCACTAAATTTAGAAAAATTAATTTGCCTAATTATTTATTTATAAGTGTGTCTTATTTGAACTCTAATTTTAGTGTTGCAGTCAAAAAAGTAACATGACAGGTAATATGGTCTGAACACCCTTACACCCCACTCCCCCAACTTCTCCATCTTCATAAGCACAGTTTATTAAGTTAGCATTTATCAACTTAATAATGATGTGCAATTTTTTTTTTTTAAAGTTTGTGATGGATTATAATATATATGTGTAGAAATGAAAAGGAGAATCCTCACCAACCAAACTCACAAGGCAATATTTTTGTGTATTTAAATAACTCCTCAGCTAAATGCTTACCTGACAAATTATCAAATAAATTATCAAATTATCATTTAAAATACTATGATGGTGATAGATTGCAACATAAAATATAGTAATGAAAGGGAGAATTGTTAAAAAACATGCTCACATGAGTTAATATTTTTCTGTTTGAAATCATTCTTCAACCACATGTTAACCAGATATACTATCAAATGCAAGCACGATAAAATGTTTGCTAAACAAAAGAAATCAAATTTAATGTCATTCACTGTCAAGTGAACAAAAGCAAACTAATACAGACATGGAAGTTATCACAGAAATCACAACTTAACTTTCAGTTTGCAAATTGCTGTTCCACAAAACCCCCACTTGCATTAAAAGATTTTATTTTTAAAATTACATCAATGTACCTGAATCTCTGCAAACAGCTATACTAAAACTTTCCCACTTTCATTAAACAAATTTCATTTCAAATATTTCATCAAGGACCTCTGCAATCAAAAGTCACAGAACTGTGACAAAAGCCAACACATCCAAAGTCCAATGCTGCTTCGATGGAATAAGATAAAGTACTTTCCTGATTAATAATTATAGCTCTGGTAGAAATGTTCTTTTGAGCTTTGATAAAGGAAACACTGAAAGGTATCCTCTTGACCATGACTATTGCTTGTCCAAAGCTTACATTTTGTGTGTGGTGAATTTACCATGATGATAACCATGTCAACATTCTAGTAGCTCTTCTTAACTCGCTGGGGCAAAACACTATCTTGCATATTCTTGAACAAAGACAGAAGCCCATACTTTTTCCCTTTTCTGCTGAAATAGCTGGTCACAACATCAGAATCCTCTGGAATAAAAACAGTGAAATTCAAGAGCCAAAATTATAAATTAGAAAAAAGTAAACCATCCCATGTTTACCAAATGTTTTTAAAATGAGGACTCGCATCTAAAATATTCTAATCAATCTTTACTTAGTTAGCAGGACACATCTAAAATATTCCAATCAATCTTTACTTAGTTAGCAGGACACATCTAAAACATTCCAATCAATCTTTACTTAGTTTACCAGGACACATCTAAAACATTCCAATCAATCTTTACTTAGTTTACCAGGACACATCTAAAACATTCCAATCAATCTTTACTTAGTTAGCAGGACACATCTAAAACATTCCAATCAATCTTTACTTAGTTTACCAGGACACATCTAAAACATTCCAATCAATCTTTACTTAGTTTACCAGGACACATCTAAAACATTCCAATCAATCTTTACTTAGTTTACCAGGACACATCTAAAACATTCCAATCAATCTTTACTTAGTTAGCAGGACACATCTAAAACATTCCAATCAATCTTTACTTAGTTTACCAGGACACATCTAAAACATTCCAATCAATCTTTACTTAGTTTACCAGGACACATCTAAAACATTCCAATCAATCTTTACTTAGTTTACCAGGACACATCTAAAACATTCCAATCAATCTTTACTTAGTTACCAGGACACATCTAAAATATTCCAATCAATCTTAGCAAGACACATCTAAAATATTCCAATCAATCTTTACTTAGTTAGCAGGACACATCTAAAATATTCCCATGATCATTCTTTTCTTAGCAAGACATGTCTATAGTGGAAAGAAAATGCTCTACATAATAATTCCTTACTTCCATTTTATGCATCAGGACAGATCTCAATGAACACTAAAAACAATAAATTACCTGTACTCGGTGGTACTCCAGCAGTTGTGGGCAATGTGTTTTCATTGACTGAGAGGGACACGATCTCAATGAACACTAAAAACAATAAATTACCTGTACTCGGTCGTACTCCAGTAGTTGTGGGCAATGTGTTTTTGTTGGCTGAGAGGGACACGATCTCAATGAACACTAAAAACAATAAATTACCTGTACTCGGTGGTACTCCAGCAGTTGTGGGCAATGTGTTTTCGTTGGCTGAGAGGGACACGAAGAATGCAAAAGGTACCAACCAAAGGCAAATAGTGAAGTATCCCAAAACCTGTCATTAAAAAAAACAACCCACATAATATATCTTTCTTTCAACAGAATGTCTTTTATATACATACACACAGACACATGCCCCAGTTATAGGATTTTTTTAAAAGTAAATAAGATTTTCTCAACCTAGTTGTCACCACCAGTGATGACCTTGAAAAGGATGTTTTAGTAATTTCTGACTTGATCTTTGAGTTTCCTGCACACAATCAGCCAGTGTTGCTTCTGGTCATGAGTCAGGAAGTGGGTATGAATTTGGAAGTGATCTGCCTCATGTTGAGCTTCTCTGTGAGAATTCATTAGCATACACAGCACAACATGAAAACAATGCCACAGATGTTGTGGATGGCCTGCTACACTTCTTCCACATTTTCAACTATTCGTTGGTTAAAAAAAAAATTGACCAGAATGTTTGGAATCTTTAAATGATGTTTGCCCATATTTAAAAAGTGAGAACCAACCAAAAAAAAATTCTGGGTTCTGTCCAAAGTGTTATCACTAAATATTTTGTTAGTGTGTAGGTTGACCAGAGTGTTTGGAATCATTAACTGATGTTTGCCCATATTTAAAAAGTGAGAAACCCCCCACCCACCCCAAATTCTGGGTTCTGTCCATTAGTGTTATCACTAAGTACAAAATACAAAATAAAAAGAACATGTACCACAATGAATATATGTAACCTTTTCAGTGAAAACAAAAATAGTCAGCATTTCCTAGCCAGAAACATATCTTTTGTAGATTCAGTCTATTCTCAAGCATCAATAGTTATCAGTTTGCTTATTTTTGTGCGAATTTACAAGTCTCATAATAGCACTGTTCTCACTACAAATGATACTAAAACATTTTGATGTTTTTTCCCCTGAATGAACTGAAAATATTTGAACCTTCCCCTCACCCCACTTTTGACCTTTATTTACTGTATTCTTTTATAATGGCCCTCTCCCTCTATTGTGGTAAGGGCAAGTATTTTATATTCTTTCACTGGTTGTAATTTTTGTAAACTGTTTCCACTTGCTGACATTTCTCTTGTAAAATTTTCCTAATTGAAACAATATTCATCATATACTTTGTATACCCATGAATGCCTCCTATTTAAATAAGGTTATTTTGTATTTATAATTTTTAAACTTTCTTTTTACTTGTCCACTTAGCAGAAAAATACTATCATTTAACTGTCTATGGTTTTTGTACAGATATTAATTATGAGCCTGTATTTCTCTGTATAATAATAGTTAAAAATTGTCTATTTTACTGATAGTACTTCATACGTTAATTACTTTATGACTGTCTAATCTAAGCACAAGTACTATTAATTGTTTTGACTTAGTTACCATTTGACTTGTTTTGTTAACTGATGACAGATAATTTTATGACATCAGCATATACTTTTGTAAGACATCATTGCAGAATAAGGTATGAATATGAGATCTTCAGTGGTTGGTGACAATATTACAGCTCTTGAAAGAGATGCTGAAATGCTAAAGTGCATATTAGTCTCTCAGCTCATTGAAAAGCAAACTACTTAAAAGTGCATTGGTAAATGTTTACTATAGCTCTTATGTTGGGCTTTTTGCCTAGAAACTCACATATCTACAGAAACTTTGGTTCTTGTCTGTCACAAGACTATGTGCTACTGTCACCTAGAGACATAGAGAATACAGAAACTTTGGCTCCTAATTGTCACAGAGCTACAAGCTATTGTCATCTTTACATGCAAAATACAGAAACCTTGGTTCTTGTTTGGCACAAGGCTATGTGCTATTGTCATCTAGAAACATGCAGAATACAGAAACCTTGGCTCTTATTTGTCGCAAGTCTATGAGCTATTGTCACCAGACTGTACTATACTGGCTATCCTAAACTATTAGTCACCTATCCTGAGTCACTTACTGTCTGGAAAGATAATCTACAATAATATTTGTCTCTGGAAAATAATGATTCTACTAGACTCTAAACAGAGTATATTTTTAGATAAGCAACAGATTTATAACTAGAAAAAAAAATACAAGCAATGAAAATGTATCTGAGACCTCTAACTCTGAGAAAGACTAACGCATATTCAAGAGTAAAAATATTGACATAAGAATTAAAAAATATCAAAATCATTTAGCTCCAAGAAATGGTACCACATGCCTGAGAATTGTGAAAACAGACACATACATTAAAAATGATACCAGGATCTTTTCCTCTGAGAAAGGTATCAACCCAAGATGTGTGAAAAAACCACAAGCAATAAAAATATATCTGTAATATTTACCTCTGAGAAAGGGTACCACACATCTGAGAAGTGTGAAAACGCAAGGTAGTGATTAAATGCCAGCAACACTGCAAATAAATATTGAAAGAAATTAATAAAGTATAAATTATATACTGATAAAATAAAATTTTATAGAAAGAATGACCAATATATATTTACATCAGTCATTCTCCAAATCAGTATCAAAGTCATTTTAGAAAAGTGTAGATATAATCTGTTTATATATTGAAGTTACATTAAAAGAGAAAATAGAATGGAGGTGTATACATCAAAATTAGTAAAATAAATTTAAAAAATATATTTTTAAATTAAAAAATGGTGAAAGAGCAGCATATTCACTTTGGTTTATTACCCAAAATGCAATACTATACAGAGATGAACGTTGAAAGGGACACTGCTTCGAATCTGAATATTTAAAATTTTGTACCATATGTATTCAATCTATGCACATATGCAGAATTACTTTTGTTGTTCCATTCTGGAAGTCATGTTAAGTTGCTTTTTAATAATAATTTGCATGGCTGACTTTGCTGCTTTTTTCTTCTTTCTTATTCTAGTTACTGAATTGATTGCAAAAACATTTTGAACTAAAAAATGAGTGTGCCATGATGGAACTTTAGATTTTTTTGCTGACAATCACAGTAAAGCTTGGTCTGAGCAAGCTCTTGTAGTTGTAACCCAAGAAAAACCCACCTGTATATAACAAAGCTTGCAGCTAATTGAAACAAACCGGATATCATTGTCCTACCTAACTTACAAGAGAGAGATTGCAGAAATGAACAACTTTTGTCCATTTTGCCAAATAACTGTCAGATCTGAACTATCTTGTCTTTAATTTGATCATTAATTGCATAAAATAATTCCATCATTTTAATACTTTTAGGAAACAAATTGAATATTTTTTTAGTAAGCTGTCTCTTTAAAAGAGGAGTCAGAATTTAAATAATAATCAAGTTGCATTCTTTGCCTGTAAAGCAGTGGCGATGGGACTACCTAATGTTAATATTCAAAATACACATGCTTAATTCTCTTTACTTTTTTGTGAAAGGAATAAACAACTCACTGGTTTATAAATGGTTCAACCCCAGACTTACCAACAGAACTGATAAAAGCTGGTGAGGCAATTTCAAAGTATGGAAATGTCTTTAGCACAAAGAAGTATGCCAGATTTGTGGCAAGTCCTGAGACAATATTCAACACTGGGAAATTCTCCAATAAGAACAGCAGTACATACACGATTATGGTAATCTGAAAAAGTTAAGCAACAACTAGCATAAAACTTATATGCATATACAATTACGATAATGTAAAAAAAGTCAAGCAACAACTAGCATAAAACTTATATACACACAATTACACTTACAGATATCTGAAAAAATCAAGCAAAAACTAGCATAAAACATATGTATTTACGTGATATGGTAATCTGAATTAATCAACTTATATACATGTACAATTACAATAATCTGAAAAAGTCATGCAACAACTAGTATAAACTTATAGTTATATACATATACAATTACAGTAATCTGAAAAAGTCATGCAACAACTATCACAGTATAAAACTTTATGCACATATATAATTATGATATTCTAAAAAATTCAAGCAATAACTAGCATAAAACTTATGTACATATATGATATGGGAATCTGAAAAAATCACGTAACAACTAGCATAAAACTTATGTACATACACAATTACAGGAATATGAAAAAAATTATGCAACAACTAGCATAATACTTATGTAGATACATGATAATGGTAATGTGAAAAAGTCATGCAACAACTAGCATAAAACTTATGACAGGTAAGACTCATTGTATTATCATATCGAAATGGCAATGTGAAACACTGCAATTATATTATCAGTACGAATCAAAAGTGAGAATTGAAAATAACAGTTACACAATACTAGTTTAAAATAAGTACTTATCAAAGGTAAAACAAAGAGTAGACAATAATAATTGTATAAATACAATCTAAAATAATAACTGCATAAATACTATCTGATTTATACTGTCAGCATTAGGCTAAGATTCTATACTAATTCATTAACAAATAAGGCATGCAATATCATCTGAGACAAGTTATAACCACATATGATATATGTATTTACTGAATATAATATAAACTGATAAACGTATATTGTTTAAAACAAAGGATAATTGGTAACATAATAATTCTGTAATAAGTGAAAAATAGCAACTAACACATATTTTATTTACACCATACTGAAGGAGTACACACCCTTCATATATAATTATAATGTGGTAATCTTACATATAACAAGAAAGTATAGATGATACTTGATAGCATTATCTTTAGAATAAATTACATCTTTTTATTTCCTTATGTCAAGAACTATATGGAAGAACATCTCAAAAGTCTTGCTTGTTTTGAAAAATTGCACATCATATTAAACGGAAGACTGGCTAGTAACATATTCAAAATTAGTGTCACCAAATGCCTATTGGTGCAGTCATTAATACATACCAATGGGATGATAGTTAATCATATAGTGATATTCCAAGCTTATTATTATTATCTCTGGAAACTCTGTGTCACTAAGAATAAGAATGATGCTGAGGCAGAGAGAAACCATCAATTTGAAAGATTAGCTGGAACTATAATGTCTGATTGGGGCATCATTATTCATAAAAGCAATGACTTGTAGTTGTACATGGCAGAAAGTTTATATATACTAATACTGTAATAGAGTGAATTCATAATGCCCAGGAATTTGTCATAAGATGATCAATAAAATGAGTTTAATCTTACTCCTTCTGACCTTTTTAAACATTTACAACTCTGTCAATGTTTTTATACCAACAGTATTGTCTTGAAAACCACCTCTCTAATAGTAATACATAATAGGAGTTGGAGGGTTAATGCAACCATATATATTTTATCTACACTAAAAAAAACAAAAAAAAAAAAAAAAAAAAACCAGTTAAAATAAGTTAGAATCATACTTCATAGACAAGACAAACATGCTAAAAAAATCAAGGGCCAAATGAAACAGCTCACTAAAAGCCATAATGTCAAACAAAATAACACACTAGATACTACAGTGTACACTGGATGTCACAGTGCCAAACACAACAGCTCACTACATGCCACTGTGCCAAACAAATAGGAGAGAAAACACATCTGTCTATTATTTATACAATTATAAGTCACCTGGACTAAACACTAAAACAGTGATCATTACTGGCAAGTGACCAAAAAGACAATTTCCATTTTTTTAAAGAAAAAATCCTCTGTGCAACTGAATAACACAAGATTTAAATTTTCACACAGAAGAAAATGTCAGCTTGATCAACAATGAAGAAGATGACAAGCCAATAAAGACTTTAAGAAATTTAATTATGTAGAAACCTAATTAAGAAACTTAATTATGACAAAATAAACAATTAATGTTAAAACAACTCTATAAAAAATATATTGTACATTAAAAAGTTGTATGTAGACACAGTTGTGTAATATGACTTTGAAGTGCATGCACCTGTCTCAATTAAACATAACAGAAATGGGCAGGACCTGAACTATCAAGAGTCATGTATATACAAAGTGACCTTTGACTTACAACCACAACCTATACAAGCAAATATGTATGACAAAGCAAACTATCACAAATCCCCGAACTGAAGTATGCAATTTACATTTACGATGAAAGGACACTCCATATAATTTACTAATACTATATATCTGTGCACATTTCCCCCAAACTGCCTTATCTAAATGTACAGTGCATAATATGTATTGCTGCTAAGTCTGTGCACAACTTTGTCATATGTGCTTTTTGTTTGCAACATACTATCCCAAATCAGTTATCATCATTTCAAGAATTAAGAATGCCTGCATTTACTACAACTTTACAAGCTGATGCATCACATTTCTAAGGCTGTGTCACTCCCTACCTTATCTCAAAATCAAAATCAAACTTCTGATCCTTCTCTGTTGCAAGACTATTTTTTTAATATTAGTTTTAATATCTGAAAAAGAGTGATAGGCCAAAGTAAATGAGTAAAGATAAAGAAAAAAAAAATAAAGTGTTTCACCTAGCGACAAGGCTGAAAAAAGAATCTGCCCTATTTAAGTTAACAAAAACTGTTAACTGTAATGACTAATTATTTGTCACTCTGTCATTCACTGGTTGAATTGATTGCTAGTTTATTCAAATTGATCAAATATTTATTCTTGTCTGTTCTGATAATGGTAATGAACATGTGAGAAAGAAACAACAAGACTATGCCGATATTTACTTTCTTTCATAAACTGGGAATCTGGTGATATGTAGTGGCAGTATTATAATTTTTATATTATGTTAGAATTTTATGATGATTTACGTTATATAATGAATGTATGCTTTTATTGTAGTCTGTAAAAGGCACATAGTGTTTTATTTAGTTTTTCCCTATTATCAAACTGAAGAAAGAATCAACCATTTTTATACATCTGCTGCTTAAGGTTTGGCCTGATGATGGTTCAATTAAATGCAGGGACCAACTAGATCATAGAAGTGGTTGGGGTAGGGATCAGTTATATATTACACTAACAATATTAGCCAAATGTTGCAAAGAATATCACTTACATTATGAATATTCAATTTCAAAAATAAAACTCAAAACAAAAAATTTTCAAACCATGATTAAGTATCTGATAATCTTTCCAGTCACCACTGTGTACTCCTCCACCAACTCAGCAAGGTAGTATAGCCCAGCAGCTGAAATGAACCAAAAAAATTCTTTAGCTAAAACATTATATTTATAATTATTTTTTTAAAAAAACAACCAAAACAAACAACAACAAAAAATGCTACTAAAACAGCTATTTTCTTAATACTTATTGGATGGAATAAGATTATTTTTATACTATGCCCTTCAAGAAAAAAGGTTAAGGGCCATTTTTGGCAAGCATGACCATCAAAAATTACTCCACTCAAAATATTAATTCTTGGTTCTTTCAGTCCCTTATAATATTCTGCTGGGAGTGTGATAGAAATTTGCTATAGGTATAAGAACACCCAACTCTATTCATTTAGCTTATGATGACCTTGATTCCTCTTCAATGGGTTTTTAATTTTATATTCTGCTATAACAATTGAAAATGCAGAACAAATCTGCTGTTTAACTTTAAAAATAATGATAAATTATGCATAATTCCTCTTTACCTAGTCTATTTTATTTATTTTTTTAAAAAAGCAGATGGTAAAAATGCATTTATTTTCTAAAGCATTTATATATATATTTACTAATTTTCAGATTAACAGTTATGTTTTAAAGAGATTTGTGTGCAGTGTACAAAGAGGTTTGTGTACATCTACCCAGTTCTCATCAATTTAGTAGGCCAACTTTTCAGTTTTACACATTATTTCAAAACATGCATTTCACCTCCAGACAGAATTCAAAAATATCTAGAGACTCAGTTATGTAGATTTGATATCTTAAAACATCTTTCGTACATCGGTTTTGCTTTTAGTTTTAGTTATCTAATTCCTTGACTATTTTTGCTTAGCGATCACTTCTAAGTTCTAAAATTTCAATTAATTAAAATAAATTAGTAAATATGACAATGATATGTTGACTGTTTTACTGAAAGAATTTGTATTATTATGGTTTAAAATGCCAGACTTTATAAAGAAAGTAATAAGAATAATATGACAAATAGGCTACATACTAAACTAAGATACTAACACTTACACTAGTTACAGTAAGATACAGGCAGATAAACTTTTCTTTATGCCGAATATTTTTGAATAGCAAAAAATTACTGACAGTTAAATATCCCATATGACAAGAATTATGTAATTATGCATTCTTAATGTATGACTTTCAATGAAATTTAAAATAACCTACAAAATGAATCTGTCAAATGGAGTAAATGATAAGTATAATAATAATGTAGGGTGCCTACAGTGTTTCGCTATCGTGCTTACCAATGGATAAAGTAGCTATACATAACTGTATCGCGAGAGCAATCCAGCTAAGGAAATACAAGAACCACATTTTAAAATATATAAATTATACTGAAATAAACAGATAAATAAATATATAATAAAAGCTTTGCTGAAACGTAAAATCCTAAAGTTGTGGTGCTAACGCTTGCACCGTGTCAGTTATCCAGAGTGAATCCCCCCTTTCGAGAAAAATATCTAAGGGAAGTAAATTATGTACAGAGATTTCTTTGTATAGAGCAGTGGTCCCCAACCTTTTCATCGCCGCGGACCGGTCAACGCTTGATAATTTTACCGCGGCCCGATGATGTGGGGGAACATTGATTGTTTATATTTTAGATTGTTTTGATTTAATAATTTTAATTTAATTGTATTTAAACGTGCCTTCAAATTAAAATACAGTTACACCAAAAATAAATATAAAGTGATTTAACATTTATCTCACTAGAACGCTAAATCAGCGAGAACCCTGAGCTTGTTTCTTTGCAACGAGACGGTTCCATCTGGGGGTAATAGGAGACAATTACACCCGAAGTGAGTTGCTTATGTCCATCCGTTGTTTTGTTTTGGTTGCTGTCACTGCAGAAAACCCCGCTTCACACAAATAGGATTCGGAAATGGCAATACGGATTTCAGTGCTGTGGTGGCCGTTGTTGTATTGGCAGGTGAGGGGGTTTACAGAGCCCAGGATAATACCACATCGTCTGTACTTAGTGTGTATGTGCGCCCAGGATGTTCACTCCCCACCCTGTAATGTTCACCAGTGGTGTTGTTGTTGTCGTTGGCACTGTTGTTGTTGATGTCCCCAGTATCTGTTGGGCTGTATGTAGGTGGGTGTTGGCGGCAAGCATTAGTTGAATTAGATCCGCAATGGGGTGGTTATAATATCCCCACTGCAGGTGATGTTGCTCCCTGTGCTGCCACCGTTGTTGTTGTTGTTGTCGGCGGTGGTTGTTGTCGCAGCGCTGCCGTTGTTGTGGTGGATTCTGTTGTTGTGGCTGTAGTAGATGATACTGTTGTTGTCGTCTGATGTGTTGTGGCGGGCGCCTTCTTTTTAATTTGGGGATCCGTTCTGTAGTGTTTCATCGTGTGTCTGTTGTGGTTGTCTTTGCTGCAGTCCCTGGTGGTGACTCTGGCTGTGGATTGGGGGCAGTTGGTTTAGTCGTTGTTGTTGTTTCTTGTGGTGTAGTTGGAGCGTTGTCGACTTCTGTTTCGGTCTGTGCGTCAGTTGTCTTCACTTCTTTTTCTGTTTGTATTTTTCTTTCTTGCGTCTTGATATGTACCGTTTGTGCGCTGGAAATTTTTTGGCGTTTCTTCTTATTTTCGGTGGTAGTTGTTTTAATTTCTTTTTCTTTGCTGATAGAGCTTGTAGTCTGAGTTTCCTTATTATCTGTTGTGGGTTCTGGAGTTTGCGAGAATGCCTGGCTGATTTCTTGTTTTGCTGTTTGAGTTGAATTCACTTTGGCCGTAGGTGGAATTTTCCAGATGATGTTGGTGTTTATTCCACTTTCTCTTGTAGTGGCTTGTAGAGTTTGGGTGGAAACGTGGCTTTGTCCTTTGACTGTTTGAGTTGTGCCGTCTTCCCATGTGGGTTTTCGCGTTTTCCTCCTTTTCCGTTTGTGAAGAGCGTGTTTTTGTTGTCGGCGTTATTTTCCAGAAGATGTCTGTGTTTCACAGTCTGTTGATGTAGTTTTTTTTTCGGGTTGTCTTGTCAGGTGCTTGTCTAATATGGAGACCAATTGCGGTTAAGATAGCTTGTTGTCTAGTGTAAGTTCATCTTCTGGTTTTGTGTGGAAGAGGGTCAACAGCAAATTAGTGAACGCATTTTTTAGTTCAACGTTTTTAGTTTCTAGTGTGAAGGTAAGGGGGTAACTTTTCGTATGCCCCCATTTTCGGTTGGTTTGCTGATTTCACAGCAGTATTTTGTCCAGTCTTCTCCTTTGTACTTCTTAATGTTTGCACCTCTTCAAGCCTCTTTTGCCGTATCTGTCTCAGCTGGGCTATGCGCTCGTTTGTGAAACAGAAAGGGCCGTCCGCATCTTCTGTGACTGACTCAGAATCGCGTAAAATGTCACTTGGTGGAGTGGGCAGTAGTGGCATTTTTGCCAGCCCTGAAAAGGGCTGAGTCTTAGTGCTGGTTTGTCTGGTGTGGCGCTTTGACATGACTCTCCTCCCGGCGGTCCAATGGATGGAGTGCGTTCGTCGGAGGTCCGAAGCGAAGTGTGTTGGTGTGGTTGGGAAGTAGAGCTCGAATTCTTTAAAAGCAAAGACAGATGATCGTGCACCAACTGGGAGAATGAATGCTCAGACTCAATCTCGTCCATGGAAAGTCGCACAAACCCGAAAGAAATACACCAGAGTAAAAATAAAATTGGGCGGCCCGGTACCATTTGGGGTTTGGGGACCACTGGTATAGAGTACTAAAGTTTGCCAGAAATAAACAACCATGCTGTCATTTCTTGTATGTGTACTTATATAAGATTCGCTATAAACATATAACCCACCATAGAACATGGGTGAGGAGGATGAGAAGAGGAGCGCATTGCCCTCGGCCACCGTAAAATGGTGATGGGGTGTTTTGCAGTCTGACCTTTAAAAAAAAAACAACCAACTACTTAACAGTGAAACAAAAGTTTATTTTAAAATATTCTAGTCAAAGATTCTAAATTTGAATTTGTCAAAGTTTTTTTTGATCAGCTATTTGAAAAACTAATGATCGCGAACAAACGACGGATCAACAATTTTATAAAATAAATTCGAAAAGAAAACTGATTTTATCCTGTTATTTTATAATGTTCTATTATTCTATTCCATATTCGATGCTTAATGATACTTTAGGCCTACTGTTTTATCCTTGTTGCTATACTATCTATGCCCTTTGAATATTTGTAATAAAATAATAATAATAAAGATACATGTCATTTAATACGACATTGTATGACAGTAAAACTCGACTATGACAATCAACTCGATCTACAAAAGCTGTTTCACAAAACTAGGTGGGGCACAGAGTGGGAAGAACTTCAAGGACCGTGCGATATTTCAAAGTATTCCTACCTGAACCTGAACATTAAAAAAATGTTTGATAACACCTTTACCTTGAAAATTAAAAAAATGAAAGCAGCAGATTTTACATTGTGATTTTCTTTCTTGAAGGATAGTGTTATAATTCTGCATTAAACTCATCGAAATCAGTCACCATGCCAATAAACTTGATATTTTCGCGATTTAGCGCAAAGCACGCACCTTCAACGTTCAGGTGTATGTTAATTATTGATATTATTTTTTAATTCTTGTACAAGTAATATTTTTAAAAATTATTTTGTTAAAGTTATCGTAAAACAACTTTTTGAATGATACAGCGGGCTTTCAGCTTAACAGTCAACAATCGTGGATCTAAAAGGGCTAAAATATAATCATTGCACCATGTTATGCAATTCTAAAACTATTATGACTAGATGTTTCGGCTGAATAGCCTTCACGAGTAAAATAGACTAAAGAACGTCATATTACAAAATGAATAAATCTACTGTTTATGATCGATCAACTTAACGTACATGAGAGCTCGTCTAATTGTTCGTCATTGATATTAATAACTATATTATCCTGGTAAATGCTATCTTGTAGTTTACACTTAAAAAACGTTTTAAAGTTGCTTTGTGTGTGTACGCTTAGAAGTCGTACGGTTTATTAAATTATATAGCCGAAGTTTACCCAATGACTAATGGCCCAGAACATGGACCACTAAATAAGCCTACTCCACACTTGCCCTTCCGTAATTTCTGGCACAAGATAAAGAATTTTACGTGTCCGATATAAAAGTTCGATCATGGGGAGAGAAGCTACCATAAAATCAGTAAAGTTAGTAGGCCTATATTTACATGTAACTAAATTTGCAATGAAAAATTAAAAAATCCTGTCATAATTGTGATGCTTTAAAAATAAAATTTAAATTATATTATTTAAAATACTAACATCTGAACTATTTCTGTCAAAGTACTATTCCTCACTAGATCAAGATCAACTACATTACTACATGTACATATCTTCACAACGCTAGTTTTTACTTGTCCAATCACAAACATTCTAGTATTTCGCGGTTGACCCTTTTCCAATATGGCCTCCGGTGACACAGCGCTGTGGCTGCACAACAAGTTGGGTTCAACTGATGATTTGTGGTCTGGAAAATCTATATGTTCTCAGTTGACTGTGGAACGTTTACAGAGTATTCAAGAGTGTTTTCATGCTTTACAACCACACGTGAAAGTAAAGCTTCTTCTGTCTTTACTTCATCTTCCAAGACGAAATATCGAACAAGTAAGTCGGGGGAAGTTTTGCTAAACAATATTAATAATTATTATATAAACATGTAGGCCTACATAATTTTTACCTGTATATTTAATTTATAAATATATACTGCTGTAGTATAAACATCTATCTTTAAGTACATATATATATTGAATAATGCATCGTATTAATGTAGTATATTAATGCAGCCTATTCAGGTTATTGTTGACTTTATTTGATAAGTTATTTGGGTATCCCCGGTCAAAACAAATGCTACAAGACGCCCACACAGACATAAGATTATTGTAAATTACGATTATCATACATTGTAACGAAGGGAAGGTAAACCAAAAAAAAAATCTTTTATCAGTATTATGAGCTATTGTTGTTGCTAAAAATAAAAGAAGCAACAAAACGATAGGGTAAAAAACTAAAATTGAAATAAACTGCTTATTCTGGAATCTAAACTGTGCCGAAATTTAAGAATATTTTGTTGCAAAATAAAAGTTATTAAAGGTTCTTTTAAGTCTCTTCTTTATGGACTGCCCATATTCATCTAAGTTTAGTCACTTTGACATACAGAATATATGCATTTAAAATTTTTAGAATAGTGAACATTAGTAAAATTTCACTTAGTCTAATTCTAAGACACTAATTTAAACATGTAGTGTTTTACTTTCACACTGAAAATATTTAATAGTTTTCTTAGGATAGGAGAATAAATTTTGAAAGTATTTCAAGTATCCCATAAGTTTTAAAGTATAAATGATGTTAGTCCAGAGGTTTCCTTAACCATCATTGGCATTGACCTTAATAATTAATCGCAGTAAAAGAACAATGATGTGTTGTTAAACAAAATTAAAACATAACAGTATTTGCTAATAAAAACTAATTTATTGACATTTCCATGACATTAACTGGTTGTCACATTCTCTCAACATTGGTAGTCAGTAATTCAATTGATTACATTTGAAGGATATGTAATTAATTACTTGTTTATTTAAATATAGGCTATGTCTACAGGTGTGGGCTCATATCTCTACTAGAAAAGTGGAAGATCTAGAAATATGGAATTGAGCCAGTGAGAACTACTTTGTTAATTAAAAACATTATCTTATTGTGCGAAGGCCAAGTATTTTACAATGGTTGTATGATTTCTCTTATATCTAGGCAATGAAGATAATGCCATTCTCCAAAGCTTAAGTTATTCTAGCAGTGTATATTTACTGTATTAGACTAAAAATAAATAGAGAGAGTTAATATATTTTAATGCATATATACTTTAACATATTAATTCTAATATCCATTCATTCAAAAGTATGTATACTTTCTGTGCTATTAATTAGTTTATTTACAATACATTGTTATTTGTTGTTAATCAGTTTACTTATTTTTAAGTTATTATTATTATATAAATATTTCATCTACATTACATGAATTTGATTTAAAATGTTGCTTAGGAAAACTGCTAAATTTAATAATGAAGTCAGTAAGAGTTATTCCCTATTAGTATTACTTTAGTAAGAAGTACTCTTCCTTTAGCCTTGGCATGATTTGTGTCTAGAGCAGCAATCCAACTACACCACTTAGCATATACATATAACTGAATGCGTAACATTCTGAATTAGACTTGCTCTATGAAATTACTTTGAAGATATTAAATTATTATAAGAGGAGGTTTAGGGTTTGCATATGGAGAAAAGGTTAAGACCAAGTTTATGTGTACATAACTTGAGTAAGGTATCTGAATATTTATACTTTAGTACTCTATCTACTTGATTGTATCTATGCTTGAGAGAGGAAACCTTCTCATATTTTCTCTTGTATGGTAAAAATCTACAATATAAATGATTGTGTGTGTGTGTGTGTGTGTGTGTGTGTGATTGAGAATCGTGTTATATGAAAAAGGGCACAACTCTAATGATGCAGAGTATTCTGATCATCAGGCATACAAAACTGCTAAATAATACCTATATATATATAAGCACATATTAGGTCAATTCAGTGTTAACTGTATTATTTATTATTATTTTATTATGTTTTTTCTGCTGTGTTTGACATTTCTTTTATAAAGTTATATATATATTTTCAATGCTATATTAGTGAAAAATGGGAATGGATATGGAAGGTATATTTTGAGTCAATAAAAAGATTAAGTGAAAGCTTGAGGGCAAATTTAAAGAATGCCAGTTATTCCTCATAAATATTTTTTGACTGAAAACAGCTTTGTCTGCTTTTATATTATTGCAAAATAAACTCCATTTGCCCTCAGCCTTTCAAAGTTCATTTACACCTGATATAATTATAAAGCTTGTGAATATAATACTGCATTATATTAGATTATTTGAGTCTATAATAAAAAGTAATAAAATAATATTTAAAAACACTGCAATGCTACTTGCTAAGTCTATTATTGTATTAATGTATTAATTCTTTTATTTTCATATTTTTAATCATTCTGTTGCGGAAATCTTTTGAGATTTTATTTAAAACCAAATCATACTGATCCTTATGTCCCATATTCTTTAATGTCTGTTTTGTTTGTTGTGGGTTTTTCTGTTTTACAAAAATTGTTCACAGTTCAGTGAATATTTTCTGTGCAGCATAGTTTATTATTGCATTTTCCCTTCTCTTTATACCTTATTTTTATATTTTTTCACCTGTTTCTTTAAGCTGATATTTGAGGGGAGTTGGGTGGTAGACCAATTTGGTTAGCCTTCACAGTTCAGAAAAGCTCAATGACTATTTTCAAAACCTTTAAACCTTTTATGGACTAAATGTTCGGAGAAACAGTATGTAGCCTGTGCATTTAAAAAAAAAAATGTTGGTGACTGATTTTTTAATTATGGAATATTAATAATAATATACAATATCACTAACTGTTATTAAAAAGTCAGCACATCATTTCACATACTTTTACAGTTATAAAAATTCTCTAATGAACTTTTTCATATTGTTCAGTGTACACTCTACTTACTCTAATATTTTACTTATGCAACAAAACCCCAGATAAATCAAATAAAATTGTAAAACGCAGAAAATTTTAAAATGTTCATGGAGTAAGGTTATCTATCATTGAATTATTTTTGCTCACAAATTTAAAAGTAATTATCACTTAGTCATTAGTGGTTCTTTAAAGTGCATTTATTAAGCACTATTTCTCTCTGGTCATGCACCCAAACTGAATATTACTTATTAACTTGTGCCATTCTGGTGCATTCATTACTTATTTGGGCACTCATACTTGTGTCTGCTGCTCTTTAAAACAGTACTATAAATATGTGTATTTAAAATATTGTCTACTAAGATTTGCTGTTCTTTAAAACAGTACTATAAATATGTGTATTTAAAATATTGTCTACTAAGATTTGCTGCTCTTTAAAACAATACTATAAGTATATGTTTTTAAAATATTGTCTACTAAGATTTGCTGCTCTTTAAAACAATACTATAACAGTATAAGTATGTGTTTTTAAAATATTGTCTGCAGTTACAACATTTCTATTTCTAAATGTGTGTGCTGCTGAGTTATTCTTTGGCAATTAAGAACTATGCACCTTTTTACTTCAGTGGCAAGAAGACTTGACTATTATTCTGCAAATGGCTACCGACGACACAGACCCTTGGGTATGCATGGTAGGGGAGATCATGCACAACTTTCCGGAGTCTGGTGGCCTCAATCTCAATCTTCATACATCAAGTGCTACTTTTTCAGAAATTCTTTCAGATCTTAAAAAGACTGGTAATGGACTTGTCTTATCTTTTTTTTTTTTTTTAATATAAAGTCTATGAAGATAATATTCATTGAAAAATAATTCAATTAATTCGTTCATTATCACTTTATTTAGTTATTACTTATGCTACTTAATCCTGGTTTAACTTTAACACTGCAGGTATAGCATTATCATTATGTTATCATTAGGGAGTAATGGACATAATTAAATTGAAATGTCAAGTGTTATAGTTACTTTACAATGAGGTTCCTTCAGGACTTAGAATCCAGATGCATCTAACTATTTTTTTGCTAAGACTGAGTCAATACTAAGACAGTTAAAAAAAATATTGTAACCCAGTTGCTGGATGATTGTTTAGATTTTACACCATTACATTTCAGATCTGAATATCCTAAGTGCAAATAAAGATATCAGTAGACTGGAATTGTGTTAATTTTCCATATATTTTTTAGTTTTATGAGAGAAACATACTAAATATGATTTTTAAATGCGTAAAATAGATTAGATAATTAGATATGCATAACATAATAAAAGATGAGTAATTTGGTGTTTAGTTAACATTTTGAAGTGTATTTCCCATTGGACTCAAAATTTTCAATTTCTTAATTAAAATTTGAACAACTCAGAAGCAGACCTAGATAGGAGCTCAGCAATTTTTTAATTTAATTCTGACGTGTTGTCTTTGGTGATGATTGTACTATTTGCTTTTTGTGTAAAATTAAAAGCATGTAAAATGTATTCAGAAATCTTGTAATTCATTGGTCATATTTTTTAAATAAATGTCTGAAGTGTTTAGATACTGTAGTCCACAGTAGATATTGTTTGTAAATTTATGTTTTTTTTCTCTTTTGCTTAATAATTTAAGCAAAAAATTATGATAGTTTTATTTAGATATTTAGATTCTCTGCAAAAATAGTTACACTTTTTAACATAAGTACATTATTGAGCAACTTGATCCACACATGCTTGATTACTCATTCTTCTTTCATCTCACTTATCCTTTACTACTGTTTTACCTCTGCTAGTATACAGTTATTATTTTGTGATGTTTTAGGATAATTATCTTTACTATCAACTTGCAAAATGCAAGTGGTACTTAAATTTATGTATTTTCTGTTTTTTACTCGATGTCATGCAATCAGAAAGTGATGAACATTAATCATCAATTCTCTAGTAATGCAAGCATGACAACAAAGATAACTATTAAAGGAATTCTTTGCAAAAGCATTCTCCAACTTGCAGTCTGTTTAAAAACATTCTTTAACTAGGATAGTAGGAATCTATTTAGAAACATTCTTCATCTTAGAGTCTATTTATAAATAGTCTCAAACTTAGAGACTGTTATGGAACATTTTCAGACTTGGAGTCTGTTTAATAGCATTCTTCAGCTTGGAGTCTGTTGAGAAACATTCTCAAACTGGTATTCAGGAAACATTCTCAAACTTAATTCTATGCAGCAACATTCTTCAGCTTGGAGTCTATTTGGAAACATTCTTAAACTGGCATTCAGGAAACATTCTCAAACTTAATTCTATGCAGCAACATTCTTCAGCTTTGAGTCTGTTGAGAAACATTCTCAAACTGGCATTCAGGAAACATTCTCAAACTTAATTCTATGCATCAACATTCTTCAGCTTGGAGTCTGTTGAGAAACATTCTCAAACTGGCATTCAGGAAACATTCTCAAACTTAATTCTATTCAGCAACATTCTTCAGCTTGGAGTCTATTTGGAAACATTCTCAAACCCGAAGTCTATTTGGAAACATTCTCTGTCTTGAAGTCTGAAAACATTCTCAGACTTTGCATTAGTCAGCAGACATAATACAACTGGATTCTTGCATGCTTACACATATAGTTCTTGCCCTCTCTCACTCTTCTCTCTCCTTTCTGATGTCACCACTACATGCAAAGTTTTTTTTTTCTTCAGTGCTATGGAGTAATCTTCAGTGTCAAAAGTGTCAGTTACTGAAGTATTCACTAGTGTCACACTGTTTGCCTTGTTACTTCTCCACCATTTGCAGTCTTTTGTTGATGTCATAGAATCAGAAAGTACTGATTGTGAATCTTTGTCACTTCGTCTTTGTGTTCACTGCATTGAGAAACAATCATCATATGAAGATTATGGCTGTCAGATGGCTTATCAAAGTTATTTTTAATCATTGTTAAAGTTGTTTAGAATTTCTGAAGAATTTCTGCCACTCTTAATCATAGTTTTCGCTAGTTTGATGTTGGCCAATTATCTTCATCTTGTCAAGCATGAGGTGATGGCTGAAATGGGTCTTTCCCCATCTTTACTACTAAAAGGTTGCAAGCATTGGAATTTTAATATAGCAGTATATGCAGTATGCTGAAACTGCTTGAGGGGTTGTTTGCTTAATATTAAGTAAGACAGGATAGTAAGTTCCCATCTGTTAATTTTTATATATTTGGAAGACATGCTTTGTGTGTAATTTGCAAAATTTAGTTGCATTTTATAAGTGTATGCCACACATCTTGTGTAGTGTAAGGGTTAACACTTTTTTTTTAAAAAGACAAATTCAAATTTAAAAAATAATGTTATTTATCATTACTGTGCTAGAGCTGTGATCATGCCTTTAATCTTTCTTTATGTAATTTGTGTCTGACCGTGAAGTAAAAAAATCTACTGAGGTACGTATGTTGCCATTGGAGTGTCAGTATTTGAACAAGGCAGCTCTTACTACAACTGCTGGCCAGATACCACCATTAGCAAGGCACTTCCAGATCAAACGCAAACCCAAATCTGCAACACTGAGGGCTGAAATACTTCAAAAATGTAAGTCATTCATGAAAACCACTGTTGCTTGTCAAAAAACACTTCAGCAATATAAGCAATTGTTTGTAGATTTCATGAAATACATTAGAAATGTAAGCAACTGTTTGTAGATTTGTCACAAAATAATTTAGAAATATAATCATCTGTTTGTAGATTATCACAAAATACTTTAGAAATGTAATTATCTGTTTGTAGATTGTCACAGAATATTTTAGAAATGTAAGCATCTGTTTGTAGGTCATCACAAAATTATCACAAAATACTTTAGAAATGTAGGCATTTGTTAGTAGATTGTCACAGAATATTTTAGAAATGTAAGCATCTGTTTGTAGGTCATCACAAAATTATCACAAAATGCTTTAGAAATGTAAGCATCTGTAGATCATCACAAAATACTGTAGAGATGTAAGCATATGTTTGTAGATTGTCACAAAATACTTTAGAAATGTAATCATCTGTTTGTAGATTGTCACAAATACATCATCACATGACTTTTACCATAGAATGTGAAAAGCAGTTATTTTCAAGGTTTAAATTTGTTTTCTGCACAGACATGAAAAGCTGAATAAATTTGCAGTATAAAAACTCACGAATGAATGAACTTGTTTAACCACCATACACATTTACATTGACCGTCATTTTCCTGCAAATACTTGCTGGGTTATCATTTTGTTCTTAAATAAAAAGACATTTTTTTTTTTTTATTACAGATATGCCTGTAGGCTATATTCTTTCAGTTACTTCCTCTCCCCCCTCCACACACAAACACACTAATTGTTCTGTGTGTAGGATTGCTATTTTATTTCAAAGAAAAATGTGAATTTATAGTTTTAGAAATTAATTATACATGTAATTGAAAGTTCATAATTTTTTATCAATTTTTTAAAATAATTTTAAATTGTATTTCCTAAACACTAGATAAATACTGCAACAGTATGCATTACCCTTTGTAAATCACTAATTGGCTTTTAAGTGATTTCACTACAGTTTTATTTTACATTCTGTTTCTTGTCATCTTTATGCTTTTAGCAACAGAAGTGGCAAACAACAAAAAGAACAATGTACCAAACAGTGTACCAATCAAAGTGCGCAGTTTTGCTAAGAAGATGGATACCACAAGTTAGTTTGTCATCTCAGAATTGTGTATTAATCAGCTTTTTTAAAATTAAAAAAAAGAACTTAAATTGCTGACTTAAATAAAGATTTCAAGGTTTTCCCTTGTGTGTAAATCATTATTAAATTGTAAGTAAAATTATTACTTTGATAATTGACACTTATTTACATTTATGTTTTAGAATTATTTCTATATACCTTATGCTGTTGGTGAAAATTAATTAAAAATATATTGGAAGTAGTGGTTAACCATCTACAAAATAACTATCCTTTATAATATATGCACAAAACTGCATATGTACAATCCAGCATTTATTTTTAATTTGTTTTGTAAACTACTCGACATTGCAAACATTCATCATAAATAGCCATGATGTTTCAGCTCCGATGAAAGGTATTCCAAGCAGAACCCCACCATCATCATCTTTTCGGACAGTGCCTGGCAATCCTAACCGCATTACATCACCAACTGTCACAGTCACGCCTTTGGGCAACACATGGGTGACCAACAGACCAGGCGTCACACGGAAAGAAGGAGGGGTTAAGGTATTTACATTTCAAGACAGAGATCAACAAGTATTTATACTGTTAATTTTTTTGTATAAGGAAAACAAAGATGGTGATAGATTTATAATTAATATAACCTGTGTCATCCTGCACTGCTCTTATAGAGTTGATGTCATTTGACTTGCTTAGTGAATTTCAGATTGGGGACTTGTAAATAGTTGTCTCTGCAAACATATATCACTTTGCTTCTCTAGCTATTTTTAAATATGTAAGCTTTTTTGGGAAAAAAACAAATCAAAAGAGATTATGAAAAATTACAAAACAATAATGTTTTGAGGGAAATATTGTTGCAAAGATGAATGTGTATGATTCAATCACATTGTTTTATATAGTTGAAATACTATTTCTTTTGTTTTCTTTGTATAAAATCCAGTACATTTAAATGTAAACAATGATAGTACTTTTATTGTTGAGCGAAATCACTTTACAAGATGGAAATATTCAAATTCATTGTTTATAATAGGGTTATAGAAACACATGTTTACAATTTAGTACATATTAATTATATATGTATTTTCACATTCAAGTTTCATTTTTAGATTTTTAACATTTTATGATGTTTGAATTAAACCGGATATATGTCTGCAAAAACATCTCTGGATATCTAAACAAAGTTGCTCTAAATGCAAATCATGCAAAATATATTATAAGAAACAGTCTTGATTAAATATTTGCAAGGAAAAAATGTTGTAATCTGCTAAAAAATATCTAAACAAAGTTGCTCTAAATGCAAATCATGCAAAATATATTATAAGAAACAGTCTTGATTAAATATTTGCAAGGAAAAAATGTTGTGATCTGCTACAAAATATCTTTTCTGACATTTGTTTGTTTAAAATCCAAATCATCATTGATTCTTATATTGAATTAAAAAATTATTATTTTCTTCAAATAATAGTACATAATCTTTGACAATATAATCACAAATGTTTCACAAACTATTCAGAATTTGTACTCAGTCATCTTCATCACTATTAATTGTTATAATTTATAATTGTATGATCTGTCAGAGAGTAATATTTATTATTTTTGATATTTTGCTTTATAAATTCATTTCTTCCCAAAGTATATCTGTCCATTTGAAAAAGTTCCTTTCATATCTTAAATATAGTTATTTTGAGTGAAAATATACTAAACGTGCCTGAGATGTCTCTTAACAGAATCATCATACGTTTGGATAGAATTGTTTCCCAGCATAAATAAAATTCTATTTAATGAAAAAATACTTATATAAGTAAAACCTCATCAAAATGAATTGATCTGTTTGCTTGACATACAAGCATTTCAGGCAGGACAGCATGGGGTTCATTGTTTGTTTTCTGATTTATTGTCTGCAGTTCTTGGATATTGGTGAACAGCCTGTTGGTTCAAGGGAAGCAAAGAAACGAAAACGACAAGCAGGTGAGTACTTTGATATTGCATCAGTCATAGAAACTAATTTTGTGTATACACTTTGCAGGAGCATGTGCCTTTACATAATTCGTCAAAGCAGCCCATTTCAGATCCAATAATTTCAGAAGAAACTTTGCATATATTGTCTAATATATAATCAGAATATGATTTATTACAGTAAATATTGTGTAATTGTCAAAATGAAACTGTATTGTGTGTACACATTGCTACTCGGCTGCAGTGTTGAAAATTCTAACTTTATCTGTCAGTTAAATGGACAGTACAGATGTTCTGCACCGAATTTTACTTATCCCATCGAGCTTTTAATATATATTTCACAAGTGAAATTGTATTTTGTTAACTAATAATGATGGTGAAATGAAATTCTGAAGTGCTTGATGAGACCATATCTTAATAAACATCTGTTTCAACCCAATCAAATCGAACCTTTTACATGTTTTGCATAAAATCTGAATAAATCAGGGCATTAGGTTTAGTGAAGGTTTCTCAAGAAAAACCTCTCAGTTTCTGTGTGCCATTTTCCTATTTACCAATACTAAATAATTGTGGCAAATATGCATTTAAAGTGTTCAAAATCTATAAAATCCTGAAATAGAAGACATTGAACAATGCAGTTATATAATAATCTCAAAAGTGAAATTAAAAAGAAATTTGTTCTCCTATTTGCTTTTGCTCTTCATGGCCTTAATCGAGTTCACTTGGCCAATGGTTTCTCAACATTTTGCTGTAGCTGGAATAAGGTCAGTGAAATCTCTATCAATTCTGATGATGTCATAGTACACAAGATTATAAATTTAAAGTATTTCTGTTGTTGTATATCTATTAAAAGTATTATAATTTTGTGATGTGTCCTATTTCTAATACTTAATTGATGCACTTACTTATGAGTTTTAATCAATCTAACGTTTGTCTTCTAGAAATGGAAGTTATGGAGCAGCAGAAGAAGGAGAAGGAAGCTGCTGCAGCAACATCCAATGCTGCATCATCAGCTACTACCAGCACACAATCATACACTCCTGATTATGCAGCTGGTCTGATGGCTCCAGCCACTCCGGTCAGTGTGTGAATGGTTATTGAGTGCTTTATGCTATATATACATTCTTGATTATGTACTTAGTCTGATGGCTCTAGTCATTCCAGTGAGTTTATTAACTTACTTGTGTGTTTTGTGCTGTATATACATTTTCAGTTATGTAGTTAGATTGACAGCTCTTGTCACTCCAGTCAGTGTGTGAATGGTGATATTGCATTTCACCATGTCGCTATCCAATCGCTTGGCGTGACTCCACACACAATATGTCTTCCCCATATTAAAAACATTACATTATTATTAAATTTATTGACAAGTTTGTTTCTTGAAGTCTTATTAACATAAATAACATGCTACACTTGTTAATGAGCACAACAACCACAAGCGAAAAGAATGGGTGCGAGCTATGGTGATTGGTGATCTATGTCGTAAATAATTAGATCTAAGTTCAGCGTGTAAGCCAACCCACAGCCGGCATGATTTAGCAGGCGGGAGGTGAGTGTGACTGGAGGGGGAGTGTGCTAAATCATGTATAGACATAACGGCCGCATTACTATTTCTCAATTTTACTACCCAGGTATTAGCACGTCAACGGGTACTTGACACCACTAGTCTTCACCCTTCCACATGTACATTGGGAAATTTGAAAACCTCTCAGAAACATGCTATTTTAATAAATTGCTTTTATTAAAATATCTTTTAAGACTAAAACTGGTATTAGTTATTTGCAGTACCAACTCCAAGCCTTCACTATCTTATATCCATAGTTAACTGAAATAGATGGCTCTTTCCCCTCAAGGTGAAGCATGCGCTACTTTTATTTACTTATATATTTGAACATTTGTTTTAAATTTGGATTGCAAAATTAATTATTTTTTAAAGGCATTTTGTTTTCATGTTTGTTATTTGTATTTAATCTACAGAAAATGCCAACAGCTTTGAGCACAGCTCCAACGCTCTCTGTACCTGCCCCAACCTATGTTCCTAATAGCTCTAGGATTCATCCCACACCTGCTACTACTACAACTCTGAGTGGGGTGGGTGCTCTGTCCACACAGCAACAGGCACGGAAAAATCTTCAACAACAGTTGCAAAACAGTTTGGGTCAAACAATAACTGTCGTTCGAACAAACCCAACAACAAATGTTACCATTGCTGGTCAGACACTGCCTGTTGTATCAGCTGTCACCACTGTTGCACCTGTACCTATGGTGGCCACTACCACTGCTACTACATCACAACCAGCTACAATCATCATTCAAGCAGCACCCCGTCCAGTCCAGCAGCAGCAACAGAAACTTGTCGCCACGCAAGTACGGTTACCAGGGATTCTGCAGGTCCAAGCCCAAGCACCAGTGACTGTAGCTACACAGCCACTGCAGGTTCGATTGACGGCACAGCCATTGGTTGGTCAGACAGCAACTCCCCAGCTGCATTCTGTAGGAGGAACTCCTGCACAGCCTGCTCAACAAAAGAAGGGACTTTCTCTTACGGTAAAATCTTATATATTTTTATTATTCCACTTGAATATGCAGCAGATTTAAAAGCATAAGAATAATTTTAAACTGAAGAAACGTTTTCAACAAGCAACAATAATAAAACAAATTAATATTTGGTGGGGAACGAAATAGGTCAATGCCAAACGTGCAGTTACCATAGATGCTAAAATGCTTCTTTTTAATATGACGGATGTTTGGCGATGGCGGATTTGCCCTTGTGTCCTCTCTCCATTTATATAGAGCTCAGTGAATGGAATAATGTGAGTTATTTCCCCTTGAACCTGTCTGTCACTCTTGCAAACTGAATCTTAACAGCTACCTTGTAAACAATCAAATAAGTTTAATGTTGAAAAATGCACTTGGGATCTATCTGGTCATTTTTACTTTTCATTAGAACTCTCGTACTTGTTATTCCTAATACAAACATTCATTCATTATTTTTAATGAACAAATGCATTTGTGTATTTAAGTTATTTAAAGATATTTATATCCATACAGCGTGATCAAATGATGGAAGCTCAAGAGATGTTCCGAGTGTCTAACAAAGTATCAAGGCCAGAGAAAGCACTTATTTTGGGCTTTATGGCTGGTTCTAGAGGTAATGACCTTTTTTTTTTATAAACAGTAATTGGCAGTACTTATAAATGTAATAATGTTGCCAACACAGGAAACACATATACCTAAATAGAACCTAGAGGTAATGGCAACTCTTGTTCATTTGTTTCTCATATTCTGGTCCTATCAGCTTTTGTTTGTGTACTTATTGATTTCAAATTTTACTTTGTTTATTTTATGTTATATTATGTTGTGCCAGTATAAATTTTTATGTGTTTGCAGATAATCCTTGTCCACAGCAAGGCAATGTATTAAACATAAAATTGAGTGAAAATGAAGAAATGGTGACACAGGATGGCATTCAAAAGAAAGTTTTAGTTGACACGTATTTCCAAATGAACTATGGCAGTGGTGAGTGGAAGCGTTTCAAAAAGTACCGTGAGATCGTGCCATCTTGACAAGAGCAAGCCTAGCAAATAAGATTGTGCTTACTAATATCACTGCCTTGACCTCACTTTCAAGAAATCTTTGTTAGCAAATTGGTCAGTATATAAATTGCATGTGATGGAGGTGATAATTTTCCTAAATTTCAACACATTTTGCCTCATCTGTTCAACTTGAGCTCTATGTCCGGTTTCAAATGAGAGCTTAGTGAAAGTTTGATGGGTTTGAAACATAACAGAGCAAATTCACTGTGAAAAATTGAAAATTCACAAACTGTGGTAAGATGTATGCAATTGTCATCTCTTTGGGGAACATGGATTGCAGTAGAGTACAGCACACTATCTCTGTTCATATGGTTGACATGGTAAATAATTTCTCAACCACTGATGAAAATTTTTGTCTGTTTACAAGAGGAACACATTTTTATATGAACAAATATCTACTCACATAGTTGCAAAATTGTGGAAAATTTAGTCTCTTCACAAATGTGACAAGATTGTGGAAATTTTAGTCTACTCACAATGTGACAAGTTTGTGAAAGATTTAGTCACTCATAAATGTGGCAAGATTGTGAAAATTTGTTTGCCCTTAATGGAACAAGCTTATACATAACAAAGTCACTTACCCATTTCCTGATATATTGTTATTGTTTACAGAGTCATTCTTCACTGTCATGATAGAGTGAAACATTAATCAATTTTGACTTTGGACTTTGATATTGCATTATTATAGATCCATATCATCATCAATTGGGTCTTTGAGTAAAATCATAATTGATTAAACTTTGAGCAGCATCATTATCATTGCAAACCTTATCATTTTTTTTATCAGAACAGTTTTCTTATTCACCTTTTTCTGCTCATTATAATCTCCTCATGATACTGACTGACTGTGATCATATTCTGTTTTATATTTTCTCTCCACAGTGTGAACTTATAGTACATGTTTTATTCCTGTGTGGGGAGAGAAAGAGCTCTTGTTTACAGCCAGAAGGCATCAAATCAAGTTTGATTTTGCCAGTTTTTCACAGATTCTTAATTTTCTTCATCCTCTTCCACTTATTTCTCTGCCCCCTTTGGTCTTGGCAATGCCTGACGTTGGATCATAAATTGCATTCATCTAATATTTAGTAAAGTTTTAATGAAATCCTGATTTAACATCTTTCATAAACTGTATGGAGTTCGTGTGCAGTAAAGTGCTAATGTTTTTTTCTTTTAGGTTCGATCTAAAAGTTCTAAGACTTTATTTACAAACAAGAAAATAAATTACGCAAAACACTTTTAATAATACTTTTACACCTTCAAAGTAGTCTGCTCCCATTGATATAGTTACATTTTTTGTCATTTCTGTAAGTCTTTGACTTTGAGATTGCCAAATTCCAATGTTACGTTCTGATGGATATTTGGAATTTCCTCAAATCTTCATTCTTAATTGTAATTTGACTTAAATTTTACCAGTTACACAGTGTACGACTTTGATCCTGAGACAAAATTCCACTTGTTTCAATGGAAGATATCAAATTCTCCCCCTTAAATTCTCCCACTCAAATTCTCTCCCTTAAATTCTCTCTCTGAAAAGAGCACAACATAGCTTGACTCACTTAAATGTGAAAATAATGCTAACTTGCTTTTTACACCCAGGGCATAATGCGTATGAGGCCCTTTGTTCCACGGGGAATCCAAGGAAATAAGTCAAGTAAGTAATAATGTGTATGGTCTGACATTGAACCTTAACTTTAATATGGCAGTTTTTAAGGGGAGAAGTTCAGATGAATAGGTGATTTCTGCACCCTGACAATTGTACTCACCAGATCTTGTCTCTTGTGATTTTTTTTTTTTTTTAGTTCCAAAAATGCATATCTGTATCTATGTGATTTTTTTTGTTTAGTTCCAAAAATGCACATCGAACTATAAACTTATAAAAAGATGAAGAGTTGATGACATTCCAATTACATCAGCATGTGCCCTTGGAATTCATAAGTTTGAAAACGGAAGACTTCAAGTACTGCCTTCAGAAGTGACAAATGTTGGGTCTTGATGTTAATGGAGGGAGAGTACTTTGAAAGGGGCAGCTAATAAAAGTGTTTATGTTATTTATTTTCTGTTTTTTAATAAAATCTTAGAACTTTCTGAGCAGACTTTGTATCTGGCTTAATATCTTGAATATGAACTGTTAAAACTCTTGGTTATTAAAATGACAATGAATACCTGCCTTTATATCTTGATCAGACTAAGGTTCTGATGAATTCCTGACAAAATATATTGATCATAGAATGTACACTTCTTTCACAAATGTCTGGCTTAAATGTTGTAGTCTTCATGTTTAAAGTAATTTTAGATCAAATTTAAGATTACATAACATTATAAATCCATAGATTTCCAAAATAGATTAAATTTCTTATTCTGTCAAACATTATTTATAATTTATAGAAATAATCTTTGAATTGACATGAACAATACATTTTGAACCAAAATATTCATTATATACACAGTTACTTGGCTTTGCTTAGAAAATATTACGTGTTCTGAAGTGAAACTTCACTTTCATTCAGTGAGGTTTTAACAAATTCATGACAGTGTTTTCATCACAATCTACATATGCTGTAATGCATTAATGAATATCTGAATATATTGATCATCACTTGTAGAAAGTTCAAGTAATAAAGCTCTGATGGACATCTGACAAAATGTATTGATCAGTAACCAATTGGAAATCATAAGTAGCAAGTCTTTGCTGAATGTCTCTGGTGTAATATCGGGATCGTGAACTTGCTGAATGTCTCTGGTGTAATATCTGGATGATGAACTTGCTGAATGTCTGGTCAAATATCTGTATTGTGAACTTACTGAATGTCTGTTCAAATATCTGAATTGTTGATTGGCAGAATGTCTGGATAATATTTGAATCATGAACTTGCTGAATATCTCCAATGTAATGTCTGGTGTAATAACTTGCTGAATGTCTGGTGTAATAACTTGCTGAATGTCTGGTGTAATAACTTGCTGAATGTCTGGTGTAATAACTTGCTGAATGTCTGGTGTAATATCTGGATTGTGAACTTAGGAATGTCTGGTGTAATATCTGGATGATGAACTTGCTGAATGTCTGGTGTAATAACTTGCTGAATGTCTGGTATAATTACTTGCTGAATGTCTGGTGTAATATCTGGATCATGAACTTGTTGAATGTCTCTTGTGTCTTATGTGAATTGTAAACTTGCTGAAAATCTGGTGTAATATCTGGATGATGAACTTGCTGAATGTCTGTAATATCTGGATTATGAACTTGCTGAATGTCTGGTGTAATAACTTGCTGGATGTCTGGTGTAATATCTGGATCATGAACTTGTTGAATGTCTCTTGTGTCTTATGTGAATTGTAAACTTGCTGAAAATCTGGTGTAATATCTGGATGATGAACTTGCTGAATGTCTGTAATATCTGGATTATGAACTTGAATGTCTGATCCAGTGTCTAGATCATGAACTTACTGAATATCTCTGGCGTAATATTTGGATCAAGAACTTGTTGATTGTCTCTGGTGTCATATCTGGATCATGAACTTGCCGAATGTCTGGTGTCATATCTGAATCAGGTACCTTCATAATGTCTCTGGTGTAATATTTGGATCATGAACTTGCCTAATGTCTCAGGTGTAATATCTGGATCGCAAACATGCTGAATGTCTGGTGTATTATGTGGATTGTGAACTGCAGAGAGTTCTTGTGTAAGAACGTCTGACGATGAATTGCTGATGTTAAATCTTGATTAAGTTCTTTTGCTTAATTCCACTTGTATGATATACTCTCATTTTTAGGCCGGCTGAGTATTTAAGACTCTTCTGCTATTTAAATCTTTTTTTAAAGTATGTGTTTGTGTTTTTTTAAAGGTTTATTAAGTGGTTTAGGTTTTGATACCAGTTAGGACTATATGTTTTTTTTCTTCTTCTGCCTTTTCTGTTAGATAAGAATTACAAATCATTCGCTGTACTTGCTATTAGTGTTTGGTTATATTTTTGCCTTTTGCCACTGATCAGCTGTTTATTTGGTATATAGTGAGATGTTTACTTGTGAGGAAAAGTCTGACTTGTTAGCACCATTTCCTTTCATAGTCAATTAGTTTTGACATCTTCAAGAAGTTGTTTTAACAGTTGTGACACAAAATGTCAGCAAGAAGTGGGTTGAACAGCTGTGACACACCCTATAAGGAAGAAGTGGAGTTTAATAGTTGTGACATATCAAAAAATGTCACCACAAAGTGGAGTTTAATAGCTATGACACACCCTGTCAGGAAGATGAAAGAAGTGGGTTTTAACAGCTGTGACATACCATGTCACCACAAAGTGGAGTTTAACTGTGACATACCATGTCAGCAAGAAGTGGGGACAGTTGTGACTCATCAGTGTCAGCAAGAAGTGAGGTGTGACACACCATGTCAGTATAAAGTGGAGATTAACAGCTGTGACACCATGTCAGCAAGAAGTGGGGTTTAACAGCTGTGACATACCATGTCACCACAAATTGGAGTTTAACTGTGGCATACCATGTCAGCAAGAAGTGGGATTTAACAGCTGTGACATGCCATCAGAAAGAAGTGGGGTTCGATGGCTGTGACATACCATTGTCAACAAGAAGTGGAGAAGTGGGGTTTAACAGCTTTGACACACCATGTCAGCAGTAAGTGAGTTTTCATGGCTGTGACATACCAGTATCAGCAAGAAGTGGGGTTTAATGGCTGTGACATACCATTGTCACTCAAGTGGGGTTTAACAGCTGTGACACACCAGTATCAGCAAGTAGGTTTTAACAACTTTGATACAATCTTAGTGCCAAGTTCAAGTTTTTCGTGTTGCAATATCAGTAAGTGAAGCTTAACAACTTTGTTGCAACATTAGTAGGAACTGAGATTTAACATCTTTAATGCTACATCAGCTGGTGAAGTTGAATGACTTTGCAGCATCATTAGAAGGAAGTGAAGTTTAACATCTTCAATGCTGAAATGTTAGGAAGTCACAGCAAGATTCTGATTGGGATTTAACATTTTCAAGAAATGAAGTTTAATACTTTTAACAGAAACATTAGCACAAGACTAGCCTACCCATAAGCATCATTGCACTTATAATTAAGATCATTTCTGGCATAGGTATGACAATGAAAAATGTTTGAAATAAGCAAAATTTACACAAAATTATATTTATATTACACAAGATTATGTTTCTCTGCAACCCTTTCACCAACCTCCATCCCTTTAATTTCTGTTGTATCTGAATTTAATAGTTTAAAATATGTGTGGTTCCAACTATCCTGTGATTTTATTTGTTATTGTCAGACACTCTCTTCAACTATAAACATTCAGAATATATGATTTTTGTATCACAAATATTTAATATGTACCAAAGTTGGGACATTTCTTTTTGCTAAAATTAAAAATAGGATTTAAAAAATTTTTTGGATTTGAACTATGCCTTTTTCCCCCTAGATGTATTATTATGCAATGCCTATCATTGTTATAGCTTTTGTTATATATTTATTTTTAAAATATCTGAATTTGATAAGGTGTTTCATATAGAGAAGGAAGGAGCAAAACATGTGCATTGAATTGGTAAAAAAAAAAATGAGTGGGGAAACATTAGAGCACTTTAAGAATTGGTCATTTCTTTTACTGTCAGACTTGCCAACAGTCAGTATTCAGAGAAGCACACTGTTGACACAATGTTCATTTTACTTGATAACTGTTCAATGTTAGATTTGAGACATATTTCACAAGGAACTGAAATGCCTATTTATTTCAATATTTTTTTAAAAACAAAGTAAGATTGGATTTAGTGTTGTAAAATATTGGTAGGTGAATGACTTTGAATGTTCATTTTTTGGGTCACTCTTGCTCTCTTGCATCCCACAGTTCTAGACACATATATAAGGGAAGCTTTATGTATGTGATTGTCAACTGCTTTACATATGTGATTGGTCATACACAGTTTTAGACACAAGGAAAGTTTTACATATGTGATTGGTCAACTGCTTTATGTATGTGATTAGTCAACTGCTTTATGTTTGTGATTGGTCACACAAAGCTTTACATATGTGATTGGTCATTCACAGTTTTAGACACAGGGGAAGTTTTATGTATGTGATTGGTCAACACAGTTTTAGACACAAAGGAAGCTTTACATATGTGATTGGTCATATACAGGACATACAGATATCCTATCTTTAGTCATGCCCACATCTCATGAAGATAAAGATAAATGTGGACAGTGTAAAAAGTTTGAACAATGAACTCTTGGCTTTAATAAGTAACAGAAGGATAGAATGAAACCATATACACAAAACAAATAGTGCTTATGATTGAAACCTGTCTGTTCAGATACAACTGTAGACCACATACACAAAACAAATAGTGCTTATGATTGAAACCTATCTGTTCAGATACAACTGTAGCTAATGTTAAAGTTCACAGAGCAATCTTTGACCTCTTAATTCAGCAGTGATAGTAATGAGAGTCAGTCTGTGCAGTCTGTACTTCCCATGAATTTATTATTGCAGTAGTAATGCATGTTGTTGATGAAAACTTCTAGACAGTCTTGAAGAAGATGTTTCTCAGAGTTATTGACTGAAGATGGAGGGCAGTCATCAAATAGTCTAGGATCTAGGATGAGTAAAATGTCAGCCAGTCTAGTCTGGAGATAGTAACTTATAACCTTGAACTTGCATAGAGCAGAACTAAAGTCAGGTACAAAAGCCAAACTCAGTTGTAGAAACCCATGTATAGATAGAAACTGCTATAAAGTTGGTTCAATCCCATTTTACAGTCTTTACACATGCCATCAGGAATAGTTTGGCAATGGCGAAACAATGTCAGCAGGTATTTATGTATTTATATATTAAAACGGGGTAAGCAGAAGACATTCCAACATTCCAGGTGTTTCTAGGGTACACAGAAAGTAGCCGGGGAAAAAAATAAACTCTTGTGCAGATAGCTACAGTTTTGACGGAGGGGAACTTTGAAAAACGCCACTAATGACAAACCATTTTGTCTTTACACTGATGTTAACATTTTAAAAAAGATTTTGCATCCTAAGGCACAGTAGGCTGTTGGTTGTATAATATTACAAATGTACTTATCAGTAATGAACTAACACAATAATGATGTGGTTGAAAATTTCACTAATATCATACATGTATATTTATAAATTCAGATAAATTAATAACTTAATTTCTTTCAAATTCTCTGATGAAATCTTACTAATAATAAAAGTAGAAATGTTATTTGGTGTTAATAGTTGAACACAATTGAATTTTTTTCTTACTTGTGCAATATCACCACTTCTCTAGCAGTGTCATAGCAACCAGATAAATGACAAGGAATGATTAAATCTGTAGTCTCTCACTTGATTTGTTTTTTACATATTCACAGCATTATGAGAGAGTCATGCAGACATTTTGTTTTTTGTCATACATCTTCAGTATGAAAAAGTAACCATGTTGCTGACTACCACAAAACCTTTTGGTGTATCTGCTAGAAAGCTGTGAAGATTTTGTCTTTATTAATGTAGGTACATTGTTTTTTTCACGTTGCACACCATATGGCCCTTTGTTACATAATGGAAGTTAATATCTCAAGCCAGTCTGTTTTCAGTCCTGGTTTACAAAAAGTTCATTAAAAAATATCAATAAGCTCTGTGCATGCTCATCATAAACTTGTTTTGGAGTTAGCATCTGTGCTTTTATATTTTTTTGAATAACAGTAGATCACATGATTTTATTTTCACTGTTCACTTTAATTTTTAGAGTTTTGCATAAGTTACTTTCCTGCAGGCTGTATGCTGAGTGGGCCTTTAGAAATGAAATCTTGCATAGCTGAGCGGCCCTTGATTTATATTCTCAAGATATTGTACCTATTAGTTGATTTTTATTTTTCAAATATTCTGTGTTGGAGAGCCTGAAGTTTAAGAATGCTTACTGATAACTAGAAGCTGGCATATTAAAACTGTGTAATAGATTGCTATTATTTATTAGACGAAAGGGGGGAATCTGAAAAGAGAAATTGAAATGCACCAGTTATGGTTTCTGGCCTCTTTCAGCAAATGTAGGAAATAATAAAGAGAGTATGTAAAATACTATTTTAAATATTACTTTGGAGTTGGAGTGAACTTTCTTCCCCCCCTCCCCTTTCCCCAACCTATCATGTGCTCGCACAGCGTGTAGGTGTTTGTGTTGCTTACCACGTAAGTGTAAAAGAATATTATTTTTAGCTAAGTTCAAGCAGATGCTAAATTCAGTAAGATCATAAATACTATTTCGTCTTTTGAACATTTATTTATTTATTTTATTAATATAGGTCTTCTTACTTTTTCTTCTGGTTTTTTGTTGTTGTTGTTGATGTTTTCTACCATTAAAATTATTAAGTATTGGTTGAACTTATTTCATGACTTGTGTTGTCACACCCAACAGATGTTGAATTGCTTTCATAGTGCACTGCAACTATAAGGCAAAAAAAAGAAATTCCCTTTGGTAATATTTCTTTCTTATCTATTGAACGGGTTGAGGTTGTTCTCTAACTATTTTTTTGTTTGCTTTAATAAATGCTGACCTTTTATTTACAGGTCACAAATATTATTTTAAATGGCAAACCTTTTTGCCTACTGCTGCTCTGTGACCCATATTGGGCAGAAAAGATTGATTGAAAACATCTAAATGACTATTCAGGTTTATTGTATATATAACTACATTTTCATTCTCAGTTTTTATGTAGATTGTAAATTTTCACTTTCTTTTTTTGTATCTAATTTTGATTTTTTACTTTTGTGTTTGTATATACATATATAATTGTAATGTTTCATTTTCTCATCTTGATGTAACATACTATTGTAAATAATTTGTTAATAACAAATGATAAATGATAACACCACTAGTAGTGCAGTATTGTTTATTTTAAATTGTCCAGGTGTTTGTCTTTCACAAATATTTGATATGCTTGAATTGGATAGAAGAACACAGTTTTATTATTAATTTTGGGAAAAGTTATAGCTGCATTATTTTTATTTGAGTAATTCTGTGACACTAGATTATCAGTCCATTTCCAAGAGTATTATACTTTTAATTTTTTCCTTTGTGATGGTGATTGTGATTTTAATCACCCGTCCTCAATAGAAAACATTCATTTGGATGAAAGCCCACATCGATCTCTCTTAATCTAAACTGTCTTATGACAGACAAAGTAAACAGATAAAGTTCATCAAAACAAATGACAGATAATAACAGATTTGGGATGTATTTTAATAACAAGACTTGGAGTGTATTATAATAAATGGACATCAAGTTGTATTTTACTGAAATATCTTGGGGTGTATTTTAATAACTGGATATTTGTGGTAGTGGAGGTCTCATTAGTACACATTTTAATAAAGGGACATAGAGCATGTTTAATAAAGGGACGTGGAGCATATTTAATAAAGGGGCATGGAGTGCATCTAATAAAGGGAACCTAGAGTATTTAATAAAGGCATGGAGTGTATTTAATAAAGAGATGTGGAGTGTATTTAATAAAGAGACATGGAACATATTTAATAAAGGGACATGGAGTATATTTAATAAAGGGATATGGAGTGTGTTTAATAAAGAGATATGGAGTATAATAAAGGGATCTAAAGTATATTGATTAAAGGGGTGTAGAGTAAATGTAATATAAAGGGATATTGAGTGTATATAATAGAGTTTATATCACAAAATGGGATGTGGTATATATTTAATAAAAGGATATGAAATATATTTAATAAAGAGATATGGTATATATTTAATAAAAAGATATAAAATATATTTAATAAAGAGATATGAAGTATATTTAATAAAAGGATATAGAGTAAATTTAATATAAAAGGAAATGGAGTGTATATAATATAGAGTTCATATCACAATTGGCCATGGGGTGCCGTTTAATAAAAAGACATAGAATTTATAAGTTTTAAAAATGGGCATGGAATATGTTTGAATAAAAGGACAGAATTTATGTTTTAAAAATGGGCATGGAACATTTTAATAAAAGGATAAACGACATGGAATGTATTTTAACCAAAGCACAGTGAGTTCTTGTTGAATAAAAGAAAAATAATTATTTTAATGTCTTTTATTGAAACAGAATGTTCAGCATGCACCTGTTTTATGTCGAACTTTCCAACAAACACCCCCGAATCTTGCTGGGGACCTTTCCACGTGCGTTGTTAGGTAGAGAATTACAGCATTGCTAACGTTCGCTTTCTGTAAAATGCTGTTTAAATTTAAAAAGAAAATTCCCTTGCAAATATTTTAAAGTTGCAGACATCATAGTTATCTCCTGTTGAGTTGAATTTAATGAGATGAAAATGCGAAAGTTTGTATCTAGTTTTGGGATTGTAAATTTTCCTTAATCTCAGTTCGTTAGAGTTGCAGTTTTCTGTTGACCTTCCATTTAAATTCGGTATGACAGTGTTCCTTTCAATTAAAAATTATAATTTGAATACCCTCAGCGTTAATATAAGTTCCGTACGACAGAGCTCCTCTCAATTAAAAATAGTTATTTGAATGAACTCAGCGTTAATATAAGTTCTGTATTTCAACGCACTTTGATGCATTTACTTTTGTGTGTGAAATTTTATCATACTGATATTTTATCATGAAATTTTATGATACTTTATTTTATGAAATTTTATCATACTGATACTTCATAGTCCATTATTGCACTTCAAGCTGCAGCAACAAATTCTAGGCATTTCGGTTTTCAGTGTCCCGTTTTATTAGACTTTTAGGCTGAGTTGTCCAGTAGCCAAACCAGTCCGAGTAGATGCGTGGAAAAAGTCTTCTTCGGAGCCGTGCTCTGTGGTCGAGAATAATTTCATGCACCTGATGTTAGTACTAGGTTGTAGTTACATGGAGACAACAGAACCCATATAGCACATTGAACACGTCACTGGTACTCATGAAATGATGTTAGTACTAGGCTGTAGTTACATGAAGACAACAGAACCCATGTAGCACATTGAAATCACTGGTACTCATGAAATGATGTTAGTACTAGGCTGTAGTTACATGGAGACAGAACCGATGTAGAACATTGAAAACGTCACCGGTACTCATGAAATGAAGCGAACCGCAAGGTCTTGAACTACGTTCCTGCAGTAGATGACGAAGGCGATGATTTTACGAAGAAAGACTTCTTTGTTTTTTTTCTGGCTTTCACGTCTGCTTCCAACCTTCGTTGATTTTGCAGGGACGCAAGCTCCAAGGGAAAGATTTTGGCTCTGGCAGAGGGAGCTAACTGTTACTTGGAGAGATGAAAGTTTGAGTGGGAGATTGGCGGATATGCAACTTTGCCCAACAGTGATCAACCTTTTCCCAAATTTTAACTTGAGTTTTACCTGTCTGAAGGGTAGTCAATACATAAGGTTGAACTTTGTACTGTATACAAGAGAAGCAAAACCTAAATTTGGCAGGTAGAACTATTGTTACCTGTATGAAGGACGAGTAATACCTCAGGCCGGTAGACAGAGCTCTGTTGTACCTGTATGAAAGACGATCTCAGTCGGGCAGGTTCTGTTTTACCTGTATGGAAGACGGGCAATATCTCAGGCAGGCAGGTAGAGGTTTGTTTTACCTGTATGGAAGTCGGGCAATATCTCAGGCAGGCAGGTAGAGGTTTGTTTTACCTGTATGGAAGACGGGCAATATCTCAGGCAGGTAGGTAGAGGTTTGTTTTACTGTATGGAAGACAGACAACACTTCGGGCATGTAGAGCTTTGTTTTACCTGTAGGGAAGACAAATGAAAGTAAATAAGTTAACAGTTTTGTCGAGCAGCGAAAATGACGACTCCTGAAATTAGCAAACAATGAAAACATTGTCGAATGTTATTTGTTGTACTATTTATTAATTCACGGTGTGAAAATTCTTTAAACAAATAAAATAAAACGCACGCACTCACACTTGTTTTAATAGTGCCTTCTTCAAACTAAAATAAAACGCATGCACGCACACTTGTTTTAATAGTGCCTTCTTCAAACTAAAATAAAACGCATGCACGCACACTTGTTTTAATAGTGCATTCTTCAAACTAAAATAAAACGCATGCACGCACACTTGTTTTAATAGTGCATTAAAATTGTTATGTTCCGTTGAAAGAAAAACTAGGTCGATTTGAGACAATTCTAATAAGTGTTGCGTTAAAGTGTGTGTGAGAGTTGATTAACGAATGCAGCAGAAACCATCCGTTTTTCTTTTTTTTCTAAAGCCAAAAGGTCTCGGGTTCAAACGATCTCTAAAGAACGAAATAGTAGTGTTATCAGTGACTTCCCCTTGAAAGCCTCTCGCAAGTTAATCTCTCGATTTGGAGAATTTGTGGTCATGTACGTTCCGTGTTGTCCCATGGGCTTGCCGGCATGAACATATCAAGATATTTGTGAAAATGAAACCGGTAAACCAAAGTGCCATAGATAAACAAACTGCCATTTACGTTCATTTGACATTTCTTGCAGAAAGCCCTTTGCAAGCACTTAGATATTAGTCTAAAAGTAGTATTTTATGAGGAAGTTGTTATTCCAATCTTTGCTCGCTACACTGCATTATTCCCCTTTAAGTGATGGCTATTTTTAAAGGCGGTAGTTGATTATGTTCTCTCTGAAAAAGGAACGGAAGTAGTTTGATACCCAGCTGCTTTACTGCATATAGTTAAGGGATATTGCGAACATCTCAAAAAATAAATAAAAATTGGAAGATTTACTACTGCATAATATTAATTAAAATTTCGAAAAGCGTGGATTGTAGCGAATCGGGGCGTGGCACAGCAATCCAGATCCAAGGACTGGGTGTGCGAGTTGAAACAGCCCCAACTACCAAAGCAGGGGTAGAGGTTACTGGAGTCCCGATCACCAGGAGCGGGACTTGAAATCCTATCATTTGTGTACGAAGCGCTTGTTCAGTCTCCATACTCAGAGAGAGAGATGGAGACATGGAAGGTATGCTATAGATAGGCTGGTTTTTGTTTTTTTCCAGAAAAGAAAAATTAGGGGAAAAGAGCGAAAGGGAGATTAATTTTATATAACACGGCATACAATTATCAATTGAACTCATTTTTAACTGTTACAACATCCCGTCACTTTATCTATATCTGAAAGAGATATGTGTTATCTTCATACAAACAAACATAAAAAATATACAAACATTCTAATCAATAAATTATGTCAATAGTTGTTGAGAAGTCAGTATACATGTATATTTACCACTCTCCGAATCATGCAGTCTTCCCTATCACAGTCAGTATACATGTATATTTACCACTCTCCGAATCATGCAAAGTCTTCCCTATCACAGGCAGAATCGACCCTCTTTCCTTGACAGCATGGGTGCAACACAGGAAAATTCATGGAATTTGTTAATGTATATATGTAGCTACCTAGGTCAGACCACCATTTTGCAAGCATAACTGCTGGAACTCAAATATCCATATTTGGTCATAACCCTCCCATTAACTTCACCCACTCCTACTAATACCCCCACATCCCTTACATCTCTACTCCCACGCATGGGCAGTGGCCTTGACCTAATTCATCACGCAGCATAGGCACAGACAACTTGAAGGTCAGCAATAACTCTGCAGCATTCAATACCAGTTACCAACTATTAGAAGAAGGTAGACAATTGAAAAGCAAAAATAAAATTAAAACGAGGAGTGTAATTTGCTATGGCAATATCTATAGCACTCAGGCAAGACCAATGCAGGACCAACAGATGTGTCTCAGGCAAGACCATTACAGGACCAACAGATGTGTCTCAGGCAAGACCATTACAGGACCAACAGATGTGTCTCAATAAGACCATTACAGGACCAACAGATGTGTCTCAGGCAAGACCATTACAGAACCAAGAGATGTGTCTCAGGCAAGACCAATGCAGGACCAACAGATGTGTCTCAGGCAAGGCCAATGCAGGATCAACAGATGTGTCTCAGGCAAGACCATTACAGGACCAACAGATGTGTCCCAGCCAAGACCATTACAGGATCAACAGATGTCTCAGCCAAGACCATTACTGGACCAACAGATGTGTCTCAGGCAATACCATTACAGGACAACAGATGTGCCTCAGGCAATACCATTACAGGACAACAGATGTGCCTCAGAAAATACCATTACAGGACCAACAGATGTGTCACAGGCAATACTATTACAGGACCAACAGAGGTGTCTCATGCAATACCATTACAGGACAATAGATGTGTCAAGGCAAGACCATAACAGGACCAATAAATGTGATGATTCCATACCAATCAAGAGTGTATTAAAGATGTCCTCCCAAATATTTTACAGTTCAAACCAGAAATTTCAATTAGCTATTTGATAATTTACAAATGGCTAGCTGACATTTCTGGTTTGAAATGTAAAATATTGGGTGGATATATCTCTACTAGATCAGTAGAGACCTTCACAAATCTATGACACATGGCTAGATCATTAGAGATCTTCAATTTATCACATGACTAGATCTGTCAAGATCTTCAAATCTATGACACATGACTATATCAATAGAGATCTTCAATTTATCAAGCATGAACATGATCCGTAGAGATCTTCAATCTATCACAAATGACTAGATAAGTAGAGATCTTCATAATCTTTTAGACATGACTAGATCAGTAGAGATCTTCATAATTTATCAGACATGGCTAGATCAGTATAAAGAGATCTTATTCACGAACTAAATCAGCAGAGACATTAAATCTATCACACTTGGCTAGATCATGAGAAATCTTAAATCTATCTCACATGGCTAGATCATGAGAGATCTTAAATCTATCACACATGGCTAGATCAATAGAGATCTTAAATCTATCCCACATGGCTAGATCAATAGAGATCTTAAATCTATCACACATGGCTTGATCATAGAGATCTTAAATCTATCACAAATGGCTAGATCAATAGAGATCTTAAATCTATCACACATGGCTGTTAAAACGTCTTGAGAAAGTGTGTTAAATATTAGTATTTCTAACGCGGATGTTATACCATGATTCCAAGTTGTATGAATCAACTTTCACTTTCATCTATTATCTGGTGAATTTCTACAAACAGTCCTGGAAAAAATGTGCTCAAAGTCAAATGAGTTTAATCCCATTTCGATGCACTTCTATTCGAATGTGGAGGTGGGATGAGGAGGACACACACACTTATGTACAGTTCACACACACATAGGTCTCTTTTCCAGTCCAGTTTTTAGTTGTCAGAGTTGTCCACCAGTGGGCGCAGATAGGGTAGGATAGTCTGTCCTTGAGTGGAAAGACTGGCCTGTTATTGAATGGAAGGACCGACCTGTTCTTCAGCTGAAACAAGAATGTTCGTTACACTCACGAAAAGTTGTCCTGCAACGATTAGAATAAGAATGTGAATTTTATAACCACCATCAGTAAACACACAGATGGCAAAAACACATCAAAGCAAGGAAAAACGGACAATCAACTGGGGACACACATGCCCTGTCTTCATCTGAGCCACGCGAGACACAAGTGGCCTGATTCGGCCATTTTTTCATGCGATGTTTTCGCGGCGTACGTATGGTTCGCTATGTGAAACAAGTTCGTTCTGCGAGCCACGCAGGCGTTCGCAGTGGCGTTCGTTATGCGGATCGCTCGTTCTGCGGGGCGTTCGTTATGCGAGGTACCACTGTAAATATTTCTTTCTCGTTGAGGCCTACCACCTAAATTAAATAAGATTTCAGGCTCCTTAAAGCCCACCTACCTAAATTAAATAAGATTTCAGGCTCGTTAAAGCCCACCTACCTAAATTAAATAAGATTTCATGCACATTAAGGCCCATCTAACTAAACTGAATAAGATTTCCTACACATTAAGGCCCATCTACTTAAATTAAATAAGATTTCATGCACATTAAGACCCATCTACCTAAATTAAATAAGATTTCCTTTCAAGCAGAGACACAAGGAGACCAAAATAATTTTCATGAGATCTCTCAAGACACCTCCCACCCCCCAATCAGCACGAATATCATCGTGTCATTTGTAAATCCCCACTATGCATTTCTTGAGGCATAAAAGTATGTTGGTTATATCTGACCACAATGCAAGTCTTGAGGTACAAACGTATGTTGGTTATATCTGACCACTATGGGAGTCAAGGTACAAACGTATGTTGGTTATATCTGACCACAATGCAAGTCTTGAGGTACAAACGTATGTTGGTTATATCTGACCACTATGGGAGTCAAGGTACAAACGTATGTTGGTTATATCTGACCACTGTACAAGTGCATTTATCATTTGGTTTTGTTGTATTATGTTAATTTTTCTGATGTGTTAAGTAGCTTAAATGAAGAGCCTGATTTTTTTGTGTGTACAAATATGTAAAGTAAAGCATAATTAAGAACACGTGTTCTGTTAATTCTGCGCAACCCCCCCCATTACCACCATTATTAGCAAGTGTAATTATTTGTTTCCATCATATTTTAAATTAAACCGTTTCCACAAATTAATTTCCGCAAAATCTATCATTTTATTTATTTTAAAATTTAAATTTTAAAATCTTCTTAGGTGTATTGTTTTGTTTTGTCTTAGAAAAATTTATGTGACAGACGAACTTCCCTTCAAGAATTTTTGTGTGCGACTCGGCCAGCGTGCAACATGCTTGGAACTATTTCTCAGACTCCGTTTCAGTTTTCAGATTTACAAGCTACGTCTTTGTGAAATATAAAGAGCTGAGCATTTTATTTTCCATTTGGCTGGTGCGTCTTCGACTACAGAACAAAACACCCCTTTGTGCTGAGGTTCAGTAGGCATTCTACAGTCTGCGAGTTGCAGCATCAAAGATCACTTGACGAGAAAACTAGGCCAACCGTGCATATAAGCTAAATCAATAGAATTAGGAATTCTAAAGAAAGCAAATATCCAGGCCACAGTCCTAATGGTTCACTTGGTTCGTGAGAGTTTTCAACATGCGGTCAAACTCTCGACGTTCGTGCCACACCTTCTGGAGCATATCGATTTCAAGAGATCAAAATGGTGGAGCATATCGATTTCAAGAGATCAAAATGGTGGAGCATATCGATTTCAACAGATCAAAATGGTGTAGCATAATTATCTTTATATTATCTCCTACTCTCATTCGTATCTAGTTAACAGTTTTATGATTGTATGCACTCATGCATGATAACAGTTTTATGGTATGAATGTATGCACTTGCATAACAGTTTTATGGTATGATTGCATGCACTCATGCATGTTAACAGTTTTATGGTATGATTGTATCAACTCATGCATGTTAACAGTTTTATGGTATGATTGTATCAACTCATGCATGTTAACAGTTTTATGGTATGATTGCATGCACTCATGCATGTTATGTATTATTATGATGATTATTCATTAACACATAACTAATTACTAAAAGAGAAGATAAATCTATGTTTTACTCTCTATTTATCGAGCCCCATTATGCGACAGTAAAACGTCTATCTTATTATTGTGTAAAGAATAGAGTTTTACGACATCTTTATACTATGCCAAGTGAGAGATATTTTGGTCTCGTGTTATTGATAACACTTGTAATTAATTATGTTTCGTTAATTAATGAGTAATGACCAAAACGAGTGAAGGGTGTCCAGAGGTGTCACAGAGTGGATCAATAATTAGTTGGATTATTATTCTACTGACCTTGCTTATATACATGTGTGTGTGCGTGTGTGTGTAATCACGCAACATCATTATGTTAATAATTGTACTGTATTATATTATGATTGTATAACATCATTTACACACACATAAAAATATATGTTTGTGTAATCACGCAATATAATATGTTAATAATCGTACTGTATTATTTTTTTGATTGAGTAATATAATTTGACCATAATATTATATATGTTTGTGTGTGTTTTATGTATTATAATCGCACAATATCATTTACTTATAATCATACGGTATTACTTTAAAATTGTACAGCACCAGCTGACCACATACCCTCACTTTGCATACACATAATCTTATTACAAAATCCTATGGCATTATTGCAGACTGTAAGATAAGCCGAAGAGAAAACAAACTTGAAATACCAGTTTCCTTTCAGAAGAAAATAAAAGTGATAAGCAAAGCCATTCCCAGCCATTCTGCCTCCTTCAAAATGGTTTATTACCGACATGAACTCCACCTCGGCACCGCCTGCGAGAGAAGCAAAAAAATCATTCATGCGTACGACTTAGCCTACGCGAGCAGAAAGATCCTTTACCCAGACCCCCCCCCCCCCTTCCAAACCTCTCTTGGAAGCCGGCTGTCAAGAAGACAAACGTCATACTGAATAAAATCCAAAGTGACTTGAAGCATGCACGCGGAAGCTACTTCTGACAGGATTTCTGTTTTGAAAATCGACAAATGTATGAAATGATGGAACCAACAACTGTCGAGTAGTTGTTTAGAGTACGACAGTGAGAGTATTTCGACTGGTGGCACACGATGGCATGCGGGTCACCGTGACTGATTAGACTGACTCAGACCTGAGTACCAAGCGGGAAGGGGAAAAAACAACAAAACGTTAACGTCATTTTTCGTGTGCCGCGTTTCGACGTTACTGCACAACAGGGTGGAACCACTTTTAGCCAAAAGTGAAGGTCTGTGGCTATAATTTATTATTTACAACTTGAATATTTTTTATTTTATTTATTTAATTGTAGACGTCTTGTAGCATGTTTTCTTCCCATCCCCCATTTTTTTTTCTTTTTACCATCGTGCATGGAATGTTTGTCACAAAAGGATTTTGTGTGAATTACAGACGTACATTCACATCACACATCACTCTTTATTTTCACTACAGTAAAACAATTATAATTTTATTATAATTATTATAAACAATTATAATTTTATTATAAATTTATTTGATTAAATTAGGTTCACTACTACTCATTGAATAATGACAGTTATTTTGACCTCATCAGGTCTTCTAATCTATCTATCTATCTCACATTTGGTACCTATTTATGTCTATCGATCTGACGTATTTTGACGTATTGATACTAATCCAAGCTTATCCTTTTCCAAAGCGATCGCTGATCGATGACGGTGTATGACTATTACATTGTGTGCTTTGTCATCTAGCTGACCGGGTGTATGACTATTACATTATGTGCTTTGTCATCTAGCTGACCGGGTGTATGACTGTTACATTGTATACTTTGTCACCTAGATGACCGATGAGTTCGGATATATTGCAGTTTGTGTATTATCTGCGAAGTGTTAAGGACTCTCTTATCTTCGAAATTCACAAGAGCGAGATTTGATGTGAATCGCTTCTGAGTGTTGTCTTTGTCACACACACACACACACACACACACACACACACACACAATACTTTAAGAATAAAATAAATTAAATACCTTGTTTGTTTCCGAAGTATTGCACCCCCCCCCTCTCTCTCTTTCCCTCGTTGTCCATATCTATTTCTTTCTGTCTCTCCCAATAATTCAATCAGTCACTTAAGCAAACAGGCAATATTTCTGTCTCTCAAACACAAACACACTACACGCAAACAAACACACAATGCATATGCACAAACAGGAACAGAAAGTTTTGACAGAGAATTTTGAAGAATAAATTTTGTAACGAAAAACAACTGAGAAAAATTAATAAACTTTTGTTTCTCTATTTCACACAGAATAGTATTCACTCCCACCAGTCGACACTTTTATATATTATAATTTTTAAAAATTATTTTACCGACGGAAGGAAAATTGCTTTCTTCCTGTGCATTCTTTATTCCGATCTAAATATCCAAAAGGTCAAAGTTGAACTAATAACTGATAACTTTAGAGATCTTAGCCTTTAGCCTTTAAGAAACGTTTAGCTAAAGATGGCAGAGTGTTGTATAGTGTTGAGACAAGTATTACTTGGTTTGGTAATTGAAACCATAAATATTTCTGTAAATATAAGTTTTACTTAAGTAATTGAAACCATAAATATTTCTGTTAAATATAAGTTTTACTTAAGTAATTGAAACCATAAATATTTCTGTTAAATATAAGTTTTACTTAAGTAAATTAGTGATTCCCTTTAATCTTTTGGGATATTGTTTTGTAAGTTTTGACTGAACATTTAGTCTGGGTTGATTGTCTCAAAGAATAAGGAAATCACTTCTACATTTAAAAATCTTGATATTAAATATCTAAAATAACGTCCAACTTCCATCCACCTGTTTAAAAACACCACTATATCACTCTATGTACTCTAAGATATAGATTGTGCTATACTTATTTATGTTTATAAATATAATGAAAAAAAAGTAGTTTACAACCATTTAAAACAATGACGCATACTTTATACGTCGTAAGAGCAGTTTTACAAAATTTTAAAAATTGATGCACACCTTGGACGTCAGAAGTTTTTGATAACCTTTGCTTTAAATGATGCATATGTCATAAAAGCAGTTTTTATAACATTTTTATTTAAATGACACATACCTTAGACGTCATAAGAGCATTTTTTGATAACCTTTGCTTTAAATGATGCATATGTCATAAAAGCAGTTTTTATAACATTTTTATTTAAATGACACATACCTTAGACGTAATAAGAGCAGTTTTATAACATTTTTTATAAATTACGCATACCTTAGACGTCACAAGAGCAGTTATTCGTCATAATATTTAGAAGCATTTTAAATGACGCATATGTTATTCGTCATACGATTTGCAAAATTTTTATAATGACGCATACTTTGTACGCAATAAGAGCAGTTTTATAACCTTTTTAAATTACGCACATACTTAGCCCTCCTAAGATTTACAATCTCGTTGTTTTTTTTAATGACGCACATACTTAGCCCTCCTAAGATTTCCAATCTCGCTTTATTTAATGACTCACATCTTACACTCCACAAGAGCAGTGAAGGGAGGATGTTTCCGACTGTCCTCACTGAAAATCAACCAAGGTGGAAATTGCATTAGGAGAGGAAACTATAACACTTTGGTGATTGTGCTAACCATGTGATCGCTGAATAAATCTACGGTCCTGGATTATAAAAAGAAGAAACAAGACGCTTCACTGAACCTGTGTGTACATATTCAGCTTCCAGTCCACTTTTCGGAATGGATATAAAGCAGCGATGACATTTGAGGCGAGTGTTACGAGCAAAGTCCAGTCATTTGGTGGACTACGAGTGTTGCTAGCACAGTCCAGTCATTTGGTGAAGGACTACGAGTGTTACTAGCACAGTCCAGTCATTTGGTGAAGGACTACGAGTGTTACGAACAAAGTCCAGCCATTTGGTGAAGGACTACAAGTGTTACGAGCAAAGTCCAGTCATTTAGTGAAGGACTACGAACAAAGTCCAGTCATTTGTGAAGGACTACGAACAAAGTCCAGTCATTTGTGAAGGACTACGAACAAAGTCCAGTCATTTGTGAAGGACTACGAACAAAGTCCAGTCATTTGGTGAAGGACTACGAACAAAGTCCAGTCATTTGGTGAAGGACTACGAACAAAGTCCAGTCATTTGTGAAGGACTACGAACAGGGTTGCCAACTCGATTAAATAAAATTTACCTGACAAATATTAAATAAAATTTACCTGACAAATATTAAATAAAATTTACCTGACAAATATTAAAAATGTCCACAATTTTTTTACGGACACATTTTTAATATAACATTTCTGAAACTATGAAGCTAAAAAAATCGTATTCGTTTGACTATTCCATTGTCACTGTGAGTCTATTTATAGCGTTAGTTTATTGTATTACATTCTGATCAGTGTTAAATTTCTACTGCTTATGTCAAAGTTACTGTGAGTCTATTTATAGCGTTAGTTTATTGTATTACATTCTGATCAGTGTTAAATTTCTACTGCTTATGTCAAAGTTACTGTGAGTCTATTTATAGCGTTAGTTTATTGTATTACATTCTGATCAGTGTTAAATTTCTTCTACTTATGATCATACATAGAAACGTTGACATTGTCGACCATTGCGGGAGTAATTTTTCATGGTCCATTCCACAGTCAGTAAACTTTCCAACACTGGAGTAGACAATTTGTTTCTCATATTGGTTTTCAGTCAACTAACAGCTGAGAACACGCATTCCACTTCTGCTGTTCCGTGTGGAAGTGCCAACATTGTTTTTGCAAATTTTAAAAGTAGTCGAAATCTGTACTCTTTGTCATGTCTAGTGATTTGTCCAATTTGATACTCTTTGTCATGTCTAGTGATTTGTCCAATTTGATGCCAGAAATCATCATAACTTCCGTTAGTATTGACATTGCTTAAATCCTCAACCTGATATTCAATAAACTCGATCTGTAAACAATCAAATTCTGCTGGAGCTACAATTTGTGCAAAAAATCTCGCCAGTTCCGAAATGTCTGACGGTTTTACATATATTCTGTTTGTGGGTTTCAGTAGTGATGTGAACTTCAGGACTCTGTTACTAAGAGGCATTCTTTCCTTGATCACAATGACTGCATTTGTATAGAATGCTATAACAACCAAAGACTTTTGAACAGCCAATGGATCGTCTACATTTTACAACTGTAATTTAGTTTGAATATGTTTTCGTTTGATTTCAAGTTTGATCTTTCAAAGTGATCAAAGCTCTTAACTCTTGATTAGTCCATTCACATTTAGTCCATTCATGTTTAGTCCACTCATAATTATAATTAGTCCAGCCATGTTTAGTTTATTCATGATTAGTCCAGTCACATTTAATTCACTCATGATTAGTCCAGTCACATTTAGTCCACTCATATTTACTCCAGCCATGTTTAGTCCGCTCATGATTAGTCCAGTCACATTTAGTTCACTCCTGATTAGTCAAGTCATGTTTACTCCAGTCAAGTTTAGTCCACTCCTGATTAGTCCAGTCACATTTAGTCCCGCTCATGCTTACCCCAGTCATATTGAGTCCACTCATGATTAGTCCACTCATGTTTAATCCACAATTATTTACTCCAGTCATGTATAGTCCACTCATGTTTACTCTGGTCATGTTTAGTCCAGTCATGATTAGTCCACTAATGTTGAGTACACAATTGTTTACTCAGTCATGTATAGTCCACTCATGTTTACTCAGGTCATGCTTAGTCCAGTTATGCTAGTCCACTCATGTTTAGTCCACAATTGTTTACTCCAGTCATGTATAGTCCACTCATGTTTACTCAGGTCATGTTTAATCCAGTCTTGCTTAGACCACTCAGTGCTTGAGTTAAACTGGAAAAAAATCTATTGGCAATGCGTCTGATGACGTAATGTGGATTGCTTTTCATGGAAAATGTTAAGTGTTCCTTGACATTTAAATTGTTAGTTAGGCGATCCTGGCCAGTTATTGTATTAGGAGTTCCTTGACACTCAACGTGTTATGTGATCCTTGACAATTAATGTGTTATGTGATCCTTGACAGTTAATGTGTTAGGTGATCCTTGACAGTTAATGTGTTATGTGATCCTTGACAGTTAATGTGTTAGGTGATCCTTGACAGTTAATGTGTTAGGTGATCCTTGACAGTTAATGTGTTAGGTGATCCTTGACAGTTAATGTGTTAGGTGATCCTTGACAGTTAATGTGTTAGGACAGTTAGGTCATTCTTGACAGTTAATATGTTAGGTCATCCTTGACAGTTAATATGTTAGGTCATTCTTGACTGTTAATATGTTAGGTCATTCTTGACTGTTAATATGTTAGTCATTCTTGACTGTTAATATGTTAGGTCATTCTTGACTGTTAATATGTTAGGTCATTCTTGACAGTTAATATGTTAGGTCATTCTTGACTGTTAATATGTTAGGTCATTCTTGTCTGTTAATATGTTAGGTCATTCTTGACTGTTAATATGTTAGGTCATTCTTGACAGTTAATATGTTAGGTCACTCTTGACTGTTAATATGTTAGGTGATCCTTGACACATAATGTATAAGTGATCCTTGATGACTGATATCATGTGACCCTTGACAGATTATGTTAGGTTATCTTAATATCCTCACTAGTATTAGTCTCTTGGCAGGTAAGTCCTACGACAGTAGCTTCCCTTCATTACTGATGTCGCTCTTCTTGGACTCACTACTATCTAACATTATCCTGTAACGTTGTCCTGTAACATTATCCTGTAACGTTTCGCCAGCTTGTGGCGTGGAGCAACACTAATATACGGATGACTGCTAATCTAACATTATCCTGTAACGTTGTCCTGTAACATTATCCTGTAACGTTTCGCCAGCTTGTGGCGTGGAGCAAAACTAATATACGGGTGACTGCTAATATATTTTGTACAAATTAGAGATTAAAAATGCATCAAGAATTACTTTTAAATGATTTTTGGCAATGAGAGACGGAAAGTAAATTAAGGTATGAGGACTAATAAGTAAAAAGACGCACAGTTGAGACAGCCAGTCCGTGATTAGCGATAAGTAAGTGAGACAGCCAGTCCGTGATTAGGGATAAGTAAGTGAGACAGCCAGTCTGTGATTAGCGATAAGTAAATGAGACAGCCAGTCAAAGAAAAGAGATGGTGAATTATACAACTGCTGTGACAGCCAGTCAAAGAAAAGAAATGGTGAATTATACAACTGTTGTGACAGCCAGTCAAAGAAAAGAAATGGTGAATTATACAACTGTTGGGACAGCAAAGAATGAAGAGATCAATGAGTAAAATCCACTAATAAACAAATGACAGTTTAACGCTTTAAGTGTTAATTTCGTGAAATTTACCGCTGTTAAAAAAAAAACAGATATCAAAACTGTATTACAGGTTATCTATCATTGGTGAACCCAGAGCACACCCCACCCACTAAATCGCCGTTCTGACATTTATCCCTAAAGGACCAGGCACGTTTTCTAAGCGCACAGCAACCCACCCACTATCTCCCTCGAACACGCACACACTGACTAACACTTGTGTGCTGTGAATGGGTGAAGTGACCAAACTGTAATCACATAACACGCACACACTGACTAACACTTGTGTGCTGTGAATGGGTGAAGTGACCAAACTGTAATCACATAACACGCACACACTGACTAACACTTGTGTGCTGTGAATGGGTGAAGTGACCAAACTGTAATCACAGAACTCCAGCTACGAGTTGTTGTTGTTGTCAGATTACCTCTCTTGGAAAGGATGCAAATACCAAACGGGAAAAATTCTATCAATCAATTTATTTATGCTTTACAACACTGCTACCCCCAAAAATTATCACGTTCAAATGGATAGTTATATAAAATATCTAAATGTCTAATTTTGATTGATGATCATTGGTAGTTCATTAATTAATGATTTAATAGCAAATTTGATTTGCTTAGTACTGGGACAAACTCGTTCAAAGACTTTAAACAATGCTGGATTTCTCACAGTAATATCATTCGTCGTGCATTTCAATCGTTAGCAACTAAAGATACACATAAGTACATTTCAAAAGTTAGTAACTAAATATACATGTAAATGCATTTAAACGGTTAGTAACTAAATATAATTGTATTTCAACCGTAACCAAATGTAAGTGCATTTCAACCGTTAGTAACTAAATATAAGTGCATTTTAACCGTTAATAACTCAATATACATGTAAGTGCATTTTAACCATTAGTAATTAAATGTAAGTGCATTTTAACCGTTAGTAACTAAATGCATATGCATTTTAACCATTAGTAACTATATGTAAGTGCATTTTAACCATTAGTAACTAAATGTAAGTGCATTTTAACCGTTAGTAACTAAATGTAAGTGCATTTTAACCGTTAGTAACTAAATGTAAGTGCATTTTAACCATTAGTAACTAAATGTAAGTGCATTTTAACCATTAGTAACTAAATGTAAGTGCATTTTAACCGTTAGTAACTAAATGTAAGTGCATTTTAACCATTAGTAACTAAATGTAAGTGCATTTAACCATTAGTAACTAAATGTAAGTGCATTTTAACCGTTAGTAACTAAATGTAAGTGCATTTTAACCATTAGTAACTAAATGTAAGTGCATTTAACCATTAGTAACTAAATGTAAGTGCATTTTAACCGTTAGTAACTAAATGTAAGTGCATTTTAACCGTTAGTAACTAAATGTAAGTGCATTTTAACCATTAGTAACTAAATGTAAGTGCATTTAACCATTAGTAACTAAATGTAAGTGCATTTTAACCATTAGTAACTAAATGTAAGAGCATTTTAACCGTAAGTAACTATATGTAAGTGCATTTTAACCGTTAGTAACTAAATGTAAGTGCATTTTAACCGTTAATAATTCAATATACATAAGTGCATTTTAACCGTTAGTAACTAAATGTAAGTGCATTTTAACCGTTAATAACTAAATTTAAGTTCATTTCAACCGTTAGTAACTAAATACATACATAAGTTTGGGAGTTTTTGTAATCGCTGTGCTCAGTAAGTTTGGGAGTATTTTCACAAGCTGTGATCAGTAAGTTTGGGAGTATTTTCACAAGCTGTGATCAGTAAATTTGGGAGTTTTTTTGTAATCGCTCTACTCAGTAAATTTAAGAGTGTTTTCTTCACACGCTGTGCTAAATAAATTTTGGAGGTTTTCTTTAAATTTAAGTTGCAGCTTCGATAACAGCGTCGGAAGTTGAAAGCATCAGTTTCCTTGGTAACTGGAGATGTATAAATACAAGCTTTAGTTTACTTAGTCAACATCCAATGGCATTCCTTTGATTATGTTCATATTATATTGCCTTTCCCCCCACAACACTTCTCTCTCCCTCACCCTCCAAAAAATAGTGGCTTACACACAAAAACACAAAATCACAATATATATTCATGACGATATCCAACACAAACAACATCATAATACATATTCGTGAACTTATCCAACACACACTCATAAATACTCAAACAGACACACGCACGCACAAATATACAGATACACGCACAAATACACACGCACAAATATACACATACACGCACAAATACACACGCACATATCTACACATACACGCTCAGAACACTTACAGTATACGTATAAGTAACATATATCCATATGCACAGAGCACACAGTGACATACACATTCAACTTCAATATATCTCATAGCACAAACATATACATTTATAGTCAACACGCAACATACAATACAGACACATAATAATGGTACACATACACACATCACATTATTACACTAACATCACACATAGACAGACACACCCATATATATTCAATGCACATTTACTCAACAAAACAGATATAACAAACTTGCAGATACAACACAAAATACAAGTACACACACACACGCACGCACACACGCACGCACACACACACGCACCACTGAAGTTTCACTATAGATATGAGTCTCTGGCACTAAGAGCAGTGTCACTGATCAATTTGGCCGTCTTCATAGGATATTGCGTCTGGTGCAAAACCATAATTTGTGGTTTTAAGATAAGCTTGTAAATTTTTAGCAAGTTTACTGAAGAGCAGAACCCTCCACTCTTAAAACTTTTTTTGAGGTTATTATCACTTAAAATGTTTATCTAACCGTCTGTCCATCGGCTACACTCTGTCTCACGGTTTGACAATTGTTGCCAGTCTGCTTCATTGTCACTGCTTGCCAGTCAAGCTCACTGTTTGCCAGTCAATCTCTTTGTCTGTCATATGTTGCCAGTCTGTCTCACGGTTTGTCAATTAATGCTAGTTTGTCTCATTGTCTGTCATGCTTGCCACTCTGTCTCACTGTCTGTCACTGCTTGCCATTCAATCTCGCTGTCTGTCACTTGTTGCAGTCTGTCTCAGGTCTGTCACTGGTTGCCAGTGTGCCTCACGGTTTGTCAATTGTTGCCAGTTTGTCTCACTGTCTGTCACTGCTTGCCAGTTTCTCTCACTGTCTGTCATTGGCCGCCAGTCTGTCTCACGGTTTGTCAATTGTTACCAGTCTGTCTCACGGTTTGTCAATTGTTACCAGTCTGTCTTACTTTCTGTCACTGGTTGCTAGTCTGTCTTACTCTCTGTCACGTGTTGCCAGTCAGTGTCACTGTCTGTCCATCAATTCCAGTCTGTCTCACTGTCTGTCAATTATTGCCAGTCTGTCTCACTGTATGTCAATTATTGCCAATCTGTCTTTGCAAAGTCAGTAGTGAAAATAAAACTTCTACGATGGTAACAGCAGCAAGAATATTTCAACAAATGACTCAACTACATCAGTAATTTATAAAAATTTTAAAAAAATAAATCAGCAGATTGTAGGCCTAATGTGGCAGAAGTAATTACTGAGAATGCACTTATTTCTACATTGGAATAATTGACTAGTTTAGTTAATTTAAAAAGACATTACTCCAAAGAGATGGCCTTGGTCGAGAGGTGGACTTCCTTGCATGAAGCCTTTAGATTCTGTATTGCTCCAAGTGGGGAAGAGAAAACTTGATTCCCCTCACTCTTGTGCCCCGACCACACCTGATGGACCACTCACTATTGAAGCCCTACTCTACCCTACCCCCCGAAAAAACAAAAAAATAGTGGGGGGGGGGAGGCGTTTATGACACATCGAATATTATTTTCAATTAATTATGAAGCAAGGATGATCAATTCCAACAGCAGTCTATTTCTTTATACTTGTCATGTATTTTTAATAAAGCAGAATTGCAGTAGAAATCCCCGTATTTATACTTCCTAGTCTCTAACACCAGAGAGTCGACAGATGGAAACTGTATTTATACTTTCCAGTCTCTAATAACAGATGCTTTATTTATGTCTTCCCATCTCTAATAACAGAGAGTCGACTGATAGAAACTGTGTATTTACACTTTCCAGCCTCTAAAAACAGCTAGTTGTCTATATTTATACATTCCAGCCTCTGAAAACAAAGAGTCGACTTATAGAAACTGTGTATTTTGGGACTGGGTGCTCTAAATGTCTATGACTCGACTCTGAGTCAGGAGGTCGTGGGTTCAAACATGATCCATCCCGACCCCGGTGTATTTCCTCAAGGACACCCCTTCCGTATTCTCCAGCGTCGTGTATAGGATTGACATTGTCTGTTTTACTGATTGTGTAAATGCCGGTCTTACATTAGCTTAGTACCTAATTAAATAAGTATACCTGTCTTAATTTAGCTTATAGCTTAGGTGCCTAAGTGATTATGCAATTGTGCCTCTCTTTAGCTGAGCTGCATACGTGATTATGCAACCGAATGTCTTACTTTAATTTAGCTTAGCAGTTTAAATGATTTTGCAACCGTATGTCTTACTTTAATTTAGCTTAGCAGTTTAAATGATTATACAACCATATGTCTTACTTTAGCTTAGCAGTTTAAATTTATTTACAACCGTATGTCTTACATTTAGCTTAGCAGTTTAAATGATTATACAACCGTATGTCTTTTTAATTTAGCTTAGCAGTTTAAATGATTATACAACCGTATGTCTTACATTTAGCTTAGCAGTTTAAATGATTTTGCAACCGTATGTCTTACTTTAATTTAGCTTAGCTGTTTAAATGATTACAAGAATAGATTTAATTTAATTTAATTTAATTTAATTTCCTTTAAGCTTTTCAGTTCGATTTTTTCTTATGTAAGCTCGGTTCCATAAAAGACTTTATCTCGCATTTAGATGTATTTCAACATCTGTCATCTATTATCCCGCCCCTTCTCCAGCCAGTAGAGCAGTCTTTGGTTTCCGGAAAACTTGGTGTTTATATACAGCTGTGCTCAGACACGATGCAACAGATGCCGGTTGATAGGAAATATGAACAGGTTCACCTCCTCCCCCCTCACACTCCCACCCACTCGAGCTGTTGGCACAAGTTTAGTAATAATAATCACTTAGCTCGACCTGTGCAGGTGGCTGAACAAGCTTATCTCCCTTTGAACTAAGTGAGGCGTGGTATCGAAGAACACGCCAACTGATTAGGCACGCTAAAATGAGCATGAATGAGCACGGATGAGCATGAATGAGCACGGATGAGCATGAATGAGCACGGATGAGCATGAATGAGCAGGATGATTAGTATGGGTTCTCACGAACTCTACTCCACGACACAGGAAGTAGATCATTTATTAATAGTCTTTACATAAAGCCAGACCAACACAAGACAAAATGATTGATTTTACGTAGAGTCAGACCAGCTCTATAACAAAGGTGAAGACTGATGAAAATGTAGCCATACAAAACCAGATTTAGACTGATGAAAATGTAGCCATACAAAATCAAAGTTTACACTGATGAAGTTATACCTAAACACAAATCACATTAAGATGAAGATGTAGCCAGACAAAATTAAATTAAGATCAAGGCAAGGCCAGACGATTCCAAAAACAAATTGCAAACAGACCAGATGAAAATAATTTAGGATGGAGCCGAAGATACATAAAATAAATTTATTACGAAGGTGCATGCACACGAAATGGTTTTAAGATGGACAAACATGATCAGATGAAGCCAATATAAGAGGAAGGAATAACCAGACGAAAGATGAAGATGCATGTCATAAAATCAATTTAAGAGTTCTAGTCAATCAAATGATGACCGTGTTATTGGATAAGAACTCATTTAAGATGATGACTTATTCAGGAAAAAAACCAGAGTAAGAAGAGGTGTAGCAGTCCAAATCATTTTAAATGACGGAAAACAAAAGCAATTTAAGGTGTAGCCAGGCTTAAACCATTTCGATGAATGAAGGTGTAGCTAGACAAAATCAACTAAGGATGATAATAAAAATATAATAAAAAAAGCATTTAAGATGAAGGAGAATGATATTATACAAAATTAACTTACGATGGAGAGTGCAGCTATACAAAATTAACTTACGATGGAGAGTGCAGCTATACAAAATTAACTTACGATGGAGAGTGCAGCTATACAAAATTAAGATGGAGAGTGCAGCTATACAAAATTAACTTACGATGGAGAGTGCAGCTATACAAAATTAACTTACGATGGAGAGTGCAGCTATACAAAATCAACTTACGATGGAGAGTGCAGCTATACAAAATTAACTTACGATGGAGAGTGCAGCTATACAAAATCAACTTAAGATGATGCAGCAGACTACAACCACTGAATATTACAATTTTAATAAACAAAAGTAAATAACGAAATAAATTCCAGATCTATTTTTGGCTTACAACCGAAAAAGAACGAGTCCTCGTGAAAAGAAAACACATAAAGACCCAAATCCTGGATGTGCGGTAATATTTGCCAGCCGATCACAAGCTCGGAAAGCGGAGAATTTTGATTAAAAACATGTCCACCCTCATCTTCCCAACCCTCCTCCCCACGGCAAGCTACTGCAGAAATATGTCTACTAGTTGTTAGGTGTTCACCTTAGTTTTACAAGAACTGATCAGAACACGTCACGATGAAGGTAGATATTGGACAGACAGTAAATCACTAGACACTGGACAGACTGAAAATCAGTAGACTCTGGACAGACTGAAAATCAGTAGACTCTGGACTGTAAAGTGAAAGTCAGTTGAAAGTGAATAGATTGTAAATCAATAGACATATACAGACTGTATATCAGTGGACACTGGATAGACTGTAAATTAGTAGACACTGGTCAGACTGCATATCAATAGAAATTGGATAGACTGAACATCAGTTGATACTAGACAGACTGTAAATCAGTAGCCATCGAAGAGACTGTAAATACGTAGGCACTAGAGAGTAAATCAGTATACATTGGGCAAACTGTAAATCACTAGACACGGTGAGATTGTAAGTAGACTCTCGACAGACTGTAAATAGACACTGGGCAGATTGTTAATTAAGTAGACACTGTACATAATGTACATACATTGTAAGTAGACATTCGATTGACTTTGAATTAAATAGGCATTGGACAGACTTTGAATTATTAGACATAGACATACTTTGAATTAAACAGACATTGGACAGACATAGAAATAAGTAGACGTTTGATAGATTTTGAATTAAATTGACATTAGTCAAACTTTGAACAGACACCCGTTGTCTCCTCAGGTCTGGCTTCGATGGCATTGGACGAAAAACGAAGAGTGCGCCACACTGATAGCCACAACGTTTGTCTGGAACATCTTCAAAACATAGCCACAACGTTTGTCTGGAACATCTTCAAAACATAGCCACAACGTTTGTCTGGAACATCTTCAAACAAGAATGATTTAATTTCCTCATTGATAGCCACAACGTTTGTCTGGAACATTTTCAAAACAAGACTGATTTAATTTCCACATTGATAGCCACAACATTTGTCTGGAACATCTTCAAAACAAGAATGATTTAATTTCCTCCAGCTGTAAACACATCCAAGTACTGCACAGTGCGCTCCACTTTTGGTGTATAACTTTAGTGTGTGATTCGTTGTAATATTACAATATGATCAATGAAAACCGGAAGCTGACCACACAAAGTATCTTTTTATAACAATTATAACGGCGTGCATGCTATTAGACCTATATGTTTTGTGACGTGTTGGCCCACCTTCTTACGATTTTATAAATTATAAATGATAAAGATATCTTAACTTAAAATTTAATAATAATTTAAATAACAATAATAGTTTTCAAACTTTATAACTTTAAATCATTTAAGAGTAGTGATTTTACACTTGTAGCATTCTAACTTCTGACATTCCTACTCCCTGGGTTACGTAACATCCGGTCTAATTTGTCGCAGCTTCGGCCCCCACAAATGGACCTAAAGCAGCCCTTCTCGACTGGGGGCGCTCGCAGCTGTTGCCGGGGGTGCGAGACTTTTTGGTGAAAGAGAAATTTGTACAAAATCTTGGTTTAATTTATCTATAGTCTTTAAAACAAGGGGGCGCGACATCGCTTTCCTCAGTCCCAGGGGGGTGCGGGATGAAAAATGAATCTGGAAGCGCTGACCTAAAGTACCGTAAGAGAGGGTTGTGGCCCTTGGCCAGCGAACACTAGGGTCAGATATGAAGAGTGTCACCCAGGGTCGGGGAAATCTGGACAACAGAAGAGAAGTGTTTCCGTGTGTAAATAATCAGACAACAGGTCTTTCCGTGTGTAAACAGTCAGACAGCAGACGTTTCCTTGTGTATATAGTTAGACAGCAGGTGCTTCCGTGTATATATAGTCAAGACAACTGGTGTTTCCTTGTGTATATATAGTCAGACAACAGGTGTTTCCGTGTATATATAGTCAAGACAACAGGTGTTTCCGTGTGTATATATTTAAGACAACAGGTGTTTCCTTGTGTATATAGTCAGACAACAGGTGTTTCTGTGTATATATAGTCAAGACAACAGGTGTTTCTGTTATATATAGTCGGACAACAGGTGTTTCTGTTATATATAGTCAAGACAACAGGTGTTTCTGTTATATATAGTCAAGACAACAGGTGTTTCTGTTATATATAGTCAAGACAACAGGTGTTTCTGTTATATATAGTCGGACAACAGGACTTTTCTTGTATATATCACTTAACGTCTGAAGAAGAAAAAGCGATGTCAGTTATTGGGGTGCATTCTACATAGTATGAGGTGGTTGTTAAATGGGAGGTAACTCACTGACATCCCTCTGTTGATTCCAACCAACGTGTACATCTCATCCTGTAGGATTCTGCTAGAACTACCTGGTCTGGAGAGTCTTTGTAGTTGCTATTCAGGGACTCTGAGTTCTGGAATAAATCGGTGGGGCCCTTTGCTTTGTGTCTTCTCGTATCCATGAAGCATGACAGCCTTGTTTATTTCTTAAGACGGGTGCAGTGAAATACGGGTGCAGTGAAATACAGTGCGTGAAGGAGTAGGAGAGAGAAGACGTTGCAGTCTTGAGTTGTTAGTCGTATCATGTATGCTAGAAACAAAATCATACTGATTTGAATGATGAAAAATTACCCCTCCTAAAGTTTCTAACAGACAATCTAACAGATGACAGCGAACAGTCCTTAGAATCACACATCGCTGTGCATTAAGCAGTGCTGAGATAATTAAAAACGCAGAAATAAACATATAATAATAATATGGTAATTAACACAAGTTACAGGTTAAATAGAGTTAAAATAAACATATAATAATAATAATATGATAATTAACACAAGTTACAGGTTAAATAGAGTTAAAATAAACATAATAATAATATGATAATTAACTCAAGTTACAGGTTAAATAGAGTTAAAACATATATCTATATAATCATAACATGATAATTAACACAAGTTACAGGATAACAGAGTTAAAACATATAATAATTAACTGAAGTTACAGATGAAATAGAGTTAAAACACATATATAATAATACTATGATAATTAACTCAAGTTACAGGTTAAAGAGAGTTAAAACACACATATAATAATAACAAATTACAGGTAAATAGAGTTAAATTAAACAGATTCCACAGTGAACCGCTCATGGTCAGAGTGCATTGGCTCTACATTCAAAGGCTCTTTGTTGGATTTCTGCATGAACAAGTCTTTCACGAAGCATAAAGTATGTCTGGCTAGTTCTGCATTCGGAACACAACTGTCAGATTTAACTGATTTTTGTTAATGAAGCGTCTTTAGGCACGCCGCAATTCTATTGGTTACTTGCACTCCAGAAATAATTTAGGGCCACTCTAAGAATTCACGCACTAAGATAGGAATGGGTTTTTCTTAATTTCCGTAATTACATTGTTTCCATGAAATAACATTTCAACTTCGATTTCACACATACCAGAACTCGGTCATACTGTATATTTAGTTCTAAGTCATAAAAGATCATATCAATCTAGAAAGGGTTAAAGCAAAGAGGACTGGCCGGAAAGCTACACGTATATTTAGTTCTAAGTCATAAAAGATCATATCAATCTAGAAAGGGTTAAAGTAAAGAGGACTGGGCGGAAAGCTACACGTCTTGCGACACTAACGAGCTTTGACAAGTGCTCTCCGACTTGGCCTGTATCCACGACATAAGAGTGTGAATAAACACACATGTTTACACTAAGGCGTACCGTTCCAGTATCGCGCTGAAGGCGGATCACGAGGCCAATCGAGATGATTGTTCTAGAAAAGGCCTCTCGTGATGACGTAGTCGGAATATACTTGGTTAATTGATGGCATGTTGTCAATATATATATGGCTAGCGCAAGCTCGCGAAATCCGTGCAAGCCGGAAGCGCTCCCCAAATTCATCCTCAACCAGGATAAATGCAAACACGTTGTGCAGGAATATTATTTTGGTTGATTTGGAAACTTTACAAGAGCATTGCTTGATCAAGCTATTGAAATTCATACAGAAATATTACTTGGAAGATTTGGAATTTATTTTTTTACAAAACATTGCTTGAGCAATTCAGTGGAATTCCTACAGTAATATGACTTGGATGATTTGGAATGTTTACAAGAGCACTGTTTGAGAAATCTGTTGGATGTTGGTACCCCGTAAGATGGACAATACGAAATACACAACAATTGAGGTCATTCGCTCTGTCAACTCGTTCAGTCCGCAGAGGAATGGTCCTCACATTTAGGATGGACAAACAAACGGACACACAGATGGACAGACAGATACGATGATGGACACAGTTACTGATTAAATGAATTTTTTACACGAAATGACACAAGACAGATGAAAAATAATAAAATATTTATACAAAAAATATAAAGGACACCCGACTTTCCATCTTATTGAACTTGAGTATGCCAAACAACCACCTCCCTTATTCTTTCATTCAGGCACATTTTATGATACAAGGTCATCCCTACATTATGAATGTTTACTATAATTGACTGGTTGAATTTCCAAGGTCATCCCTACATTATGAATGTTTACTTTAATTGACTGGGTTGAATTTCCACTTGACCAGGGTTCACAACAAAGTCTAGCTAGCTGGGAAAATTACAGTGGTTAACTTACTTTTTTCTTCGACCCAGAAAAACATCCGTTCTGTCCTACGGGTGATACAATAGCTACGTCATATGTTTGTATAAGCTCTTATTAAACTTCCTTTTGCATCTACATTTAGATTTTATTCTCTATTCATTTCTTACATATAAATTTTTATTCCTTTCTATATTTCTATTTTAATATTTATTGATGGGATCCGGGCGAGATTTATAAATATCCTGACATTGGAATTCCTAAAAGACTATTGCTTGAGTGATCTACTGCAAGTTTTCTACAAAATTATTGCTTTGGGGGTCTACTGGAACTTTTACATAACTGTGACATGCGTACCACTTAGTTAATGAAGATAATTATTATTTTTAATTAATTTTTCATAACTAATCCCAATATATTAAAATATTAAAAATCAGAATATTAATTTTAATTTATTAATGATCTTCCAATGGACACTTCATCTCTCACTTGGTGGATATTTTGGCATTGTAAACGTTTTTACAGTTCCACAACATAAAACATGTTTACATTAGGTTTTCTGCAGGTGGAAAACTTCCTACTAAGGAGAAGACAAATCCGACTTTAATCTATATTATTGAGCCCCCATCCGCCCACTTTCTTCTTTGACCTAAGATTATCAAATATCAATATTCCTAAGAAGGTAAATAAATTTAACAATACATTTATTAAAAGAAAATTAAATATACATATGACAATTACAATGAAATAGATAATTAATTTGACATCAATATTCTATGAACCCACGTTCAGATAATTATAGTCTCTCTCTACATATATATATAATAGAATTTTAGCTAATTATAGTTCAATGATAGTCAATACAAATTGCAGGTTAGTCCTATCAGAGAATAGAAATGGAATTATTAGAGTTAAATGTATAAATTAATGCGACCCGGATTAAATACAGCTTCCCCAGTCTTTGCAATGGCATTATCAAACTCGTCACAATGTCCAAATGTTACAATGTCAAAATGTCAAAATGTCACAATGTCCAAATGTTACAATGTCAAAATGTCACAATGTCCAAATGTTACAATGTCCAAATGTTACAATGTCAAAATGTCACAATGTCCAAATGTCACAATGTCCAAATGTTACAATGTCAAAATGTCCATACTTCTGTTCCTGCCTTGTACACAAGAAACGCTGATGTGTCGTTCCTCTCAACCGACCTGACACTTTTGCAAATCAGTTTCTTGAGCAGAACACAATCACAGTGATTGTGTTATCTTCACTGGACTGATATACTTAGCATTCTTGCTTTGGTACATCAAAAATAGGGATGTAGCAAACCCCCTTATGCTTACACACTCTGCAAGACATGACTAGTGAACAAATGAAGAGTAACTAGGAACTTGAAATTGAACTTGAGGGTCCACTTGAGACTCAGCTCAGGGTTGAACTTGTACTCAGACTGAGACTCAACCACAACCAATGAAGAAAAAGGCTGCTTGCTGACTGCAACATGATATCAAGGAGCAAGCCAACGTTTCTTATTCATTAAAATATAACTCATTTTATCTCACGTCTATTCTCAAAACTTACAATCTCCTGCAACACATGGTACAATAAATACAATGTATCAAACAATGTCACATATTAATACATAACGTGGTACAATAAATACAATGTATCAAACAATGTCACATATTAATACAACACGTGGTACAATAAATACAATATATCAAACAATGTCACATATTAATACACCACATGGGCGCAGCTTAGTTCAAACATTTGTAGTAAATAAATCAACTTACATAGTACATCTTTACATAACACAAATATAACATATCAATAGAAAAATGTATGAAATGTTTCCAAGTCCACTCTCTCTCAATCAGTTTAAACTCACCACTCAAGCTAACGACTGCCTTCAGAGCCGGACTTCTCTCTGTCTTCAAATTCAAAAGTGAATAGACAGCAAAATTCTCTACTAAAAGTAAACTCCTTAAACTCAACCCATTGGCTAGTCTCCTTCTTATAAATCATAATCATTGGATAATTAAAGAATACCTGCTCACTCAGTTTCCACTAGGTCAGCAAATCTAGAATATTCTTTCCTTAGGCTGTTTACTTCAAACTCAGACACTTTCAAAATAACACCATAAGGAGTGGCCAAGGTCGGGTCAAACTGAAAATTTAGCAACTTAAATAACAATTAAAATTAAAAATAGGGAAAGGCAAATTTACTTTGTCAAAATAACAATAATGCTCTAATGGTCAACTGGTATTCCTCCAAACTATGTTAATTGAGCAATTTACTGGAATTTCTACAGAAATACCTGTGCCGTGGTTTACAAAGTGAGTCTTGTAAATTAATTAAAGTTATGTAAGGAATACTGGTGCAGTATTATACAAAGAGGGTCTTGTAAATTACATGAAGTATTGTACAAATTACTGGTGGTGTGGTTTACAAAGCGAGTCTTGGACATTATGTAAGTTATGTAAGTAATTACTGATGACGTGGTTTACAAAGTGCGACTTGCACATTAATTCAAGTTATGTAAGGAATAATTGTGACGTGGTTTACAAAGTGGGTCTTGTAAATTGAGTTATGTAAGGAATAATTGTGACGCGGTTTACAAAGTGGGTCTTGTAAATTGAGTTATGTAAGGAATAATTGTGACGCGGTTTACAAAGTGGGTCTTGTAAATTAATTGAAATATTCTACGGAATACTGGTGACGTGGTTTACAAGGCGAATCCTGTACATTAACTAAACTATATACGTTCGTCTGGTCATTAGTTTGTTTGGTGGTTAGTTTGGTTTGATTGGTTTTGTTTGGTTCGTTTGGGTGCAAAGACGTGCCGACATATCTGATATAAAGTGTAATTCATTTACTGCCTGAAACGAGTGAAATCACTCTGACAACCGCCCAGCAGGTCACAATGAGAACACTGAATTATATTTGACTAGTTACAGCAGAGAAGGGAAGCTAAAAATAAATATCACAACAGTTAATGCGATGATTGATTTATATGGGTTTAACGGCCGCTTGACAGCTGAAAGAAAGATACAGCGCGAAAGGGAGATCTCTTCAATGACGTCAGAAGTGAAACGGAAGCTGAACGAGAGTAAGGTGTAATAATGAGGAGTAGGGATGAAGAAATGTGAAGGAGTAGAGATGAAGGGTGAAGGTGTAGAGATGAAGAAGGAATGAAGTAGGGATGAGGTACGATGAAGAAGTGAAGAAGTAGAGATGAAGTAGGATGAAGGAAAAGGGATGAAATGAAGGAATAGTGATGAAAAGTGAAGTTTTCACTAGCGATTAAGTCCCAAAACGTATAGTGTGTACGGCAATTAACCACCACCACCACACCGCCCACCAGTCAACATCTACAGTCCACCGCTACAAGTTACAACAAATCCCTTTCCTATTAGACCGCGTAGGGGGGAGGACGGGGTAGTAATTAGATAGCAGTCTCGCGCTTGCTGACTCACTGGAGCGTCATAGAAGTCTCCATTACTTGCTAGCTGGCTGAGTCATTGGAGCGTCATACTCAGAAGTCTCCATCTCTTGCTAGCTCCCTGTGTCTTTGGAGAGTCATATTCAGAAGTCTTCATCTCTCGCTAGCTCCCTGTGTCATTGGAGAGTCATATTCAGAAGCCTCCATCTCTCGCTAGCTCCCTGTGTCATTGGAGAGTCATATTTAGAATCCTCCATCTCTCGCTAGCTCCCTGTGTCATTGGAGAGTCATATTCAGAAGTCTCAATCATTTGCTAGCGCTTGCTGTGTTTTTGCGGACTTTGAAGCACATAACGCGCACTTGAAAACACGTGTAACTCTTTCAGCTGCAAGTTCTGCACAGGCTACACAGCAGACATTAGTCACTGCAGTGGTGCGCGAGCTAGTGGTAGCGTACCTCCTCCCCGCCTCCATGCTGACTCCATATCCTGGAGAAACACGTGTTCTCAAAGTGCAGCCTTCATGAGGGCTTTTGGTTTTGTTTTTTTAAATCGTGTACAGTCGAAATAACGACTACTGCAGTAATGACGAGAAATATTTCACTAATGTGCTGTTATATCGAAAACTATTGTATTAATGTACAGTTGTGGTGAAGATTATTTCAGTATCTGTCCTGTGTTTCAGTAAAATGTAGTTAATTCCTACTTCATTAATATATAGCTTTCGTGAAATCTATTGCAGTAAAGTACAGTTCTAATGAAACTATTTTAGTAACAGTCATGAAAACTATTGCAGTAACATACACTTGTACTATGGTCTATTTCAGTAATTTGCAGTGTCACAAGGACTATTTTAGTAACAGTCATGAAATAACTACTATTTAAATAAATGTCATTTTAATGAGAACTATTTCAATAATGCAACATTTTTAAAAATTCGATTGCATTCAATAATAATAAGAGCTAAAAATTCAATCAAATTAAATTATAATAAAGACCATATTACCACGCTTTAAAGGGATTTAATATGCTCTCTTGGTTTCAGTCGAGTGTGGTACTTAAGATATATTTCAGTCGAATGTCGCACTGTAAAGAGAATGTTTATTTCAGTCGCCTATAATGATGACTATTTTTACTGTGTCTAGCTATCATAATGAGAACTATTTTTATTGTATCTAATTATCAAAATGAGGATGACCACTATTTTTATTGTGTCTTGCTATCATAATGAGGATAAGGTCTATTTTTATTGTGTCTAGTTAACATATTCCATTCGTTAGCAGTACACCGGACTACTCGCTAATCATCATACTGAAACAGGAAGCTGCTGACATTTGAAAACAAAATGCATTTTGGTGAGTTACTATGTCTATTGACATCTTTACCTTCCAGTTTGACTCATTAATCCATGACGGTCCGAGAGGTAAGGCTTCGCACAACTCTAGATCAGTCAAAATGATTGTGTATCCTTTGGAGTAATCAGATGATTGATCGTGAAAATTTGAAGTGAAACGAACTGTCGTAATTGCTGCAAGAGAGACAGCGCGACGAGCTGTCGTAATCACTGGTAGAGAGACAGCGCGACGAGCTGTCGTAATCACTGGTAGAGAGACAGCGCGACGAGCTGTCGTAATCACTGGTAGAGAGACAGCGCGACGAGCTGTCGTAATCACTGGTAGAGAGCGCGACGAGCTGTCGTAATCACTGGTAGAGAGACAGCGCGACGAGCTGTACGTGACATCGAGCTGGTGTAAAAATGGTCGATGAAGGATTTCTGGAGACAAACATCCTGTCGATTTAAATTTCTATGTAAGTAATTTGTATTTCTTTTTATTTATGGCAATATGTCGACGTTTGGAGTTTATATTTATTCTTTATAAATTTATAATTATCTTAAAGTACCTCCTGTCTGGTGTTGCCGCCTTCATAAGTGGTGTTGCAAATTTAACTTTTTTTGGCTGATCATAAATTAATGAATTTTGAGGTCATAAATTAATACGTTTTGAGGTCATAAAGTAATACATTGAGGTCATAAAGTAATACTTTTTGAGTTCATAAAGTAATACTTTTTGAGTTCATAAATGCATTTGTGGTCTTGAATGAATTCATTTTGCGGTCATAAATAGATGTGTTTTGTTGTCATAAATTAATTCATTTTGTGCGTGTGGCTTTTGGGATTTGCTCTCAGTTCAGTATTTTCTCCAGATGACTCGGCATGTGAACAGTTAGTGATATACGCAACGAGCGTAGCAGCAAATGGTATTAAAAATCGTGAACAGATTAACAAAAAAGTTTGTAACAAATGAATTGGATTCGTTTGCGTCCGTCTTTCAAAACAATTTCAATTTTGTATGTATTTCATCAACAATTTCAGTTTTGTTTACCTGTATGTATTTCATAAACAATGCAATAAAATTGACAGTCAACAGTCAAGACCAAAATACAAATAACCCAAACAGCATTCAATGTTATGAGAAAAACACCAGGTCTAAGTTCACACTGGTAGCATGCACTATGTTTAAGACACAAAGGTAACATACAAAATATTTAGGTCACACGGGTAACATACTGTGACAGATCAGAGTTGTCTGTCCCAATTTTTAATTAAATATTATATTAATTGTTTAATGTCAGAGTGGCATGGCCGTCGGGTACCGTGTGTTTTTAAGTACCAGAGTTAAAATAACAACTCATGAAGAGAATATGCTAGAACTTGCTGATGTAACCTAAACCGGTTTTAAGTGGATGAGTGGTTTTTATTATCCAATTGTTAAGATTTTCAAGAACAAGACCAGCCAATGGGCTGAGATCAAGGTTTAACTGCTAAACTTAGGAAGATGTCATGCATTTTTATATTGATATACTGTACTCATGTTTTATGTAGAGATGTATTATGTGAGTAGACTAGTATTCTACACTTGACATTTTTATATTGATATACTGTACTCATGTTTTATGTAGAGGTGTATTATGTGAGTAGACTAATACTCTACAATGGTGAATTATAAAGCATGTCTGTAATGCATTAAGCACTTGACATTGTTTCTAGTGAGAATGTTCATAAATTATTATGTTGGAGAGACAGTGAATGGATGGGGGCTCACTAAGTACAGATTAAAGACGGATTTATCTTCTCCTTTAGTAAGAAGTTTTCCACCTATGGAAATACTGTGTGAATAAATGTTGTCCTTAATGTTGTGGAAGAGAGAAAACGTTAACAGCTCCCGCATATCCGCCAAGTGAGGGAGACCAGTGGTGTCTTCTGGAGGATTATCAAAAACATAAATTAAGATTCTTATCACTTGTAATTACGTTTGGATGATTATTAATAATAACAATCATAACCAATAACTTGGCGTTGTGTTACACATACACTATATTTAGTTCACCTGGGTAAGATAAACTATATTTAGGTCACAAAGGTAGCATACACAATATTTATGTCACATTGTGTGACGCTAACGCTAACCATCAACTTGTAGTTAAGATCGGACACGTCACTATCTTGTACATTAAATTTTAGCTGAAATCGGATCGGTATGCAGTTAAGGCTAGATAATCTAGCTTCACTTCTTGTACTACTAAAATAACACATAATACACTTTACAATGAGTGACGTCACAGCCAACAGTGTACATGACGAATGTGCATTTGGGAACAATAGACATAGTGATACCAACGGAAGAATTGCACCTGATATAAATTGAATTTTCGGAAATGTGTTCCTCTTTGTTTTCCTCTTTCTTCTTCCTCATTTTCGTTTTGTTAATAGCTTAAAAATAAAACTTTATAATTATTTAGATCTTTAATAATGCATGCGTGTGTCTGTGTTATCATTTATGAAAGTTCATCAATGGATAGAAACAAAGGAAGTAACAAAACATTGTCAATGTCAGACTTTTTGTACTTCCCTTGTTTTTATCAAGTCAATGTGAAACGTTTTGTTACTTCCCTTATTTTTATTAAGTCAATGTGAGTCTTTTTGTTACTTTCTTTGTTTCTATCCAGTCAATGTGAGACTTTTTGTTACTTCCCTTGTTTTTATCCAGTCATTGTGAGACTTTTTTGTTACTTCCCTTGTTTCTATCCAGTCATTGTGAGACTTTTAGTAGAATTTCTTTCTATCCAGTCAATGTGAGACTTTATTTCCTTTGTTTCTATCCAGTCAATATGAGACTTTTAGCAGAATTTCTTTCTATCCAGTCAATGTGAGACTTTATTTCCTTTGTTTCTATCCAGTCAATATGAGACTTTTAGCAGAATTCCTTTCTATCCAGTCATTCTGAGACTTTTTTTTTTACTTCCCTTGTTTCTATCCAGTCAATGTGAGACTTTTAGAAGAATTCATATCTATCCAGAATGTGAGACTTTTAGCAGAATTTTCTGTTTTCAATCACAGCTCAGTACAATGTCAGCTCTCCAACCTTGACTTTTTTGAATATGTAGGTCAAGTAACGTGCGAGCTGCCATAGATTTGTGTGGCCTAATTCCGGCTTTCATTCCTTCCGCTTTAATCTTACAACGAACCACCCGTATTTAATATTGCGTTCTTGAGCTATAAACCATAAATAAGGCACTGGAACGCAGTGTGCAATGCGTGGATGTACTAGAGAAAATGTTTTAAAATTCAAAATCGATTTTTTAAAAAACATTTTCCAATCAAACGACATGGCTATCAATGTGATAAAACCTTCGCTTTCTATTGAATGCCTTTAGAATCAAACCGCTAGAGACTGGTTGCGGCTGAAAAATCCTCCACATAGAATTTATGTGTGCTGATAAATATGGTATCTTTTGACAACCCTATATCAGAGTGTTTATGTGTGCTGATAAATATCGTACCTTTTGAAAACCCTATACGACAGTTATATCTTGGTTATTAAAGAAAGGCAGTTAAAATGCTTCGAGTAATGAATGATAGGCTAGATAGCGATAATGTCATCTGCTACAAAAAATACGCCTGAGCACGCAGAAGTTGGAAAAAGAAAGTCAATGCGGCAATACTAACTCATCTGATCGCCTCATTAACATATCTTTTTGTAGATCCAATCTTTTCAAAGTATGCATGTTTATGTGAGATTCTGAAATTTATTAACTTGTAACGAGTGGCTCCAATACTTTCTCTTTCACAAAACAGGTAGTTGACTACAAAAGTCTTTAGGATTTCACAAAACAGGTAGTTGACTACAAAAGTCTTTAGGATTTCACAAAACAGTTAGTTGACTACAAAAGTCTTTAGGATTTCACAAAACAGGTAGTTGACTACAAAAGTCTTTAGGATTTCACAAAACAGGTAGTTGACTACAAAAGTCTTTAGGATTTCACAAAACAGTTAGTTGACTACAAAAGTCTTTAGGATTTCACAAAACAGGTAGTTGACTACAAAAGTCTTTAGGATTTCACAAAACAGTTAGTTGACTACAAAAGTCTTTAGGATTTCACAAAACAGGTAGTTGACTACAAAAGTCTTTAGGATTTCACAAAACAGTTAGTTGACTACAAAAGTCTTTAGGATTTCACAAAACAGGTAGTTGACTACAAAAGTCTTTAGGATTTCACAAAACAGGTAGTTGACTACAAAAGTCTTTAGGATTCACAAACGTCACCTATCTTGATATATTTTAAAGCAAGTTCGGGAAAGTTGTGGATATTGTAACAACTTCTGTTTCCATACTGTGTTCATTCCACAGAAACAGTTTATAAATTTATGTTTATATGCAGTAAGTTTCTATAATGCATTAATGACTGCAAACAGTTTGTAAGTTTCTGTCTCTTTTCAGTATTGACTGCAGTGGGTTACTGTGGGCATTATACATGTATAAGTAGTTTTGTAGACTTCTGTGTTTAAGTTTAGTGAGTGACTGTGGGCATTATACATATATAAGTAGTTTTGTAAACTTCTATTCTTAAGTTCAGTGGGTCGCTATGAACACTATATTAGTTGTTTTGTAAACATCTATTCTTAAGTTCAGTGGGTCACTGTGGGCATTATACATGTATAAGTAGTTTTGTAAACCTATTGCCTAAGTTCAGTGGATCACTATGAACACTATACTAGAAGTTTTGTTAAACTATTGCCTAAGTTCAGCGGGTCACTATGAACACTATGTTAGTAGTTTTGTAAACTTCTTAAGTTCAGTGGGTCACTATGAACACAATATTTAATTATTAGTTTAGTAAACTTCTATGCTTAGGTTCAGTGGGTCACTATGGGCACTATGTATGTATTAGTAGTTTTGTAAAGCTATTGCCTAAGTTCAGTGGGTCACTATAAATACTATATTAGTAATTTTGTAAACTTCTATACTTAAGTTCACTTGGCTACTATCGATACCAAACGAAAGTTTAATAAACTGGTAGGCCCACTACTGACACCATGCAAATGATTTGTAATGTTTTTTCTTTTTCTTTTCCGTACACCACTATTGATACGTCACACATATTTAGCAAAAGTTCCTTTCTCTTGCCAGTAACTAATGACGTCACTCTCGTACTTGTCTCTTTCCAGTAGCTAATATCTTTACACTCTGTACTTTTCTGTCCTGTTAGTAACTAATGACGTCACTGTCTCTTTCCAGTAGCTAATAACTTTACACTCTGTACTTTTCTGTCTTGTTAGTAACTAATGACGTCACTTTCCGTACTTGTCTCTTTCCAGTAGCTAATAACTTTACACTCTGTACATTTCTTTCTGTGCTTTTACTTCAGCTGATATCTTTATTGATGTGACAGGTGATCGTGGCGGAGAAAGACTCTGGAGCATTTCCGTAATTCTACTTTGAGCATTTATATTGTAACTTTAAACCGTGTACGTATTGCCCTATTCTCGTATCTTCATTAATACGTCATCACTGTAGTCGTGGAGGCTGCGCATGCATAGGCACTATTGTCATTGGCTAGAAGCCATTATTCATACAAGGGGAGAGAACAAAGGCGCTTTCAGTGTAGATCGAGATGAGTTAACACACTCGACAACAGTAATAGAGAGCATACGGAAAGATAATCCTGCACTTTGTTTCTTTTATTGTTTTTTGCCAACAATGCTTCTGTTTTATCTGCTGTTTCAGGCTAGAGAAAAGTACGTCTGCCTGGAAAAAAGGGATTTGTTTGAATAATTGTACACATGATTTTTGCAAAATATTTTAATATTTGTACCCATGATTTTTGCCACGTTGTTTTAATACTTTTACACATGATTTTTGCCACTTTGTTTTAATACTTGTACACATAATTTTTGTTGACAACCAATTTCATGGATTTATAAGAATAGTAATCCAGCTAGCGCCACCTTTTGTTAATTTAAACTATTTTTATTTAAACCGTAAAACAAACCATCATAAACACAGAAACCAAATTTTGCATGCTAAACGTACATACAAATAATTAACAACTGAGCCCTGATTATTAATTAGAGACAAATAATTAACAACAGAGCCCTGACTATTAATTAGAGACAAATAATTAACAACAGAGCCCTGACTATTAATTAGAGACAAATAATTAACAACAGAGCCCTGACTATTAATTAGAGACAAATAATTAACAACAGAGCCCTGACTATTAATTAGAGACAAATAATTAACAACAGAGCCCTGACTATTAATTAGAGACAAATAATTAACACCAGAGCCTTGATTACTACTCAGTAATACTTCAGTAATAACAAAATTCTGATTAACTACTGAGAGATATATCTCTAACGTTTAATACAGATTAATTGTTTTACGAACACAACTTTGTTAGTGGACGATAAATAAGAAAGAAAGAAAGAAATCATGGACAACTAAAGACTGCATCATTTGTAGTGTGACGAAACCAGATTATTTAAAAAACTACTACAGAATACATATATAGTCAGAAGATAGCAGGCTACTTAAAACTACTACAAAATACATCATATAGAGTCAGAAGATAGCAGGCTACTTAAAACTACTACAAAATACATCATATAGAGTCAGAAGATAGCAGGCTACTTAAAACTACTACAGAATACATCATATATAGTCAGAAGATAGCAGGCTACTTAAAACTACTACAGAATACATCATATAGAGTCAGAAGATAGCAGGCTACTTAAAACTACTACAAAATACATCATATAGAGTCAGAAGATAGCAGGCTACTTAAAACTACTACAAAATACATCATATAGAGTCAGAAGATAGCAGGCTACTTAAAACTATCAGTGTAAATCGGACGTAGTCTAATGGTACCGGAATATTTCAGAATATTGCATACATCATTTGCAGTGTGATGATGTAACGATATACATCAGTAGCATTGTGATGAGGTTACGATATACATCAGTTGTAGTATGATGAGGTTACGATATACATCAGTTGTAGTGTGATGAGGTTACGATATACATCAGTTGTAGTGTGATGAGGTTACGATATACATCAGTTGTAGTGTGATGAGGTTACGATATACATCAGTTGTAGTGATGAAAGCAGGTTATTCCAAACAGGCAGAACGTACATGATATGATGTGGCAAGGTTACTGTAAAAAAATATTTAGCGAGCTTTCTACATGTACGTTACTATGACAACGAAAGCAGTCGTAATGCTCGTAGAAAAAAATAATCACAAAAATACCCTCCCCCCACTCCCAATTACAAACAACCTTATCAAAACAGACCAGCGAGACGTAGAAAAATAATCCAAAATAAAACAAAACCCCTCATCCACATTACAACCAACCTTATGTAAACAGACCAGCGAGCCGTAGAAAAGTAGAGTGAAAATCTGATTTGAAGATAGTATTTAAGGTTACGATGTATCACTAACATGGCGTCTCAAGTTTGGAATATTTTATTTTATAAAACACAGCGAGCTGTTGAAAATGCGCAATCTGGAAATCAAGTCAAAAGGGAGTTAATAAGTACTAAAGGCTAAAATATGGAACTTCGTGACATTCAGAATGTAGACTGTATTTCTTCAGAAATTGTCACTAACTTACTTGTTGCTCACTATACAAATACAGCAGTTTTGGGGATATCTGCCGCTGGTTGTAAGCTGTGCTTTCTGTAATCAGCCTGAAAATGGACTATAGTTTTGAAGAGATCTGAATTGCAAAAGTAATGTTGACTATCACTGTATTTGAAATTAATTTTTGTATAGACTGTATTTTAATTGTAGAATTATTTTGAAGCGAGACCATTCGAATATGCAAATGTAGAGATATCAATGTAGAGATATCAATGTAGAGATATCAATGCAGATATCTCACCAACTGGGAAATTAGAACTCTTACCTAATCCAAGAACCTAGCAGACATATCTCTTTATAATCGCCTAAAATGTCCAAACATAAATAATTTATATTTTGTTTGTTTATTTCTTTGCTCTTCACAAGGGAGGTCGGGTTTCTGAGTTCAAGTTACACGCTTTCATGTACTCGTAGTGAGACAGATAGACACTGAGACAGATAGTGAGACAGATAATGAGGCAGATAGACACTGAGACAGATATACATTGAAACAGACAGAAAGCAAAGCAGTGAGATAGACAGCAAGACAGGAAACAGACAGAAAGCAAAACTGAGATAGACAGCAAGACAGGGAAACAGACAGAAAGCAAAACAGTGAGACAGACAACAAGACACTGAGACAAAACAGTGAGACAGGCAGCAAGACACCGAGACAAAACAGTGAGACAAACAGCAAGACACTGAAACAAAACAGTGAGACAGACAGCAAGATACTGAAACAAAGAGACAGAAAGCGAAACAGTGATATAGAGAGATAATGAGACACAAACAGCGACGCAAACAGTGAGACAGACAGGGCCATAGTATTAAATAAACACAGACATACATGTATAGTATTATTTATTATTATTATTTAAACATACACAGTTACACATAGTATTAAATAAATACATACATGTAAAGTATTATATAAACATGGACAGATTTGCGTCGTATTAAATAAACACAAACACACATGCATAATATTATATTTATTCAGAGGAACGAAAGTCGAGAACCCCAAGATAACTTAGTATATGTAGTTTAAAAAATTTGGCCAAAACCAAGTAAGCAACCACATAAATGTGTTTTGTCGTTTTCACAACTATACATTTTCCCGGTACTTTATTACGTTTCTACATAAATGTGTTTTGTCGATTTCACAACTACATATTTTTTCTGGTACTTTATTATGTTTCTACATAAATGTTGTTTGTCGTTTTCACAACTATGTTTTGTTTTTTTAAAAAATTTATAAAATTTGTTTAATTGTTATGTTTTGTTTCAGTATGTGCTATGTTATGTCTTCATAAATATATTTTGTCAATTTCTTAATTATCTTGTTTGTTTTTTTAAAGACCCTAATTGTGCTTTTGTTGTTGTTAAGTTTGTTTTTAGATCCAATGTAAATGTTTTTAATACTCGCAATAAAATATTAGGTGTTTTTGTTTGTTAATAATGAGAATTTATTAAAATTTTAATTAAATTTACGATTTTATTTTTAACGAGAATGAATTACTAGAAGTGCACATTATTTATAAATTTACTTTGACATTAGGAAGAACAATTAGGTATACAATGCATGAAACGACCAGCTTAATTTATTTTGACATTAGCAAGAACAATTAGGTATACAATGCATGAAACGAACAGCTTAATTTACTATACAGTAAACTCACGTTTACACGAGTATCTTTCACTGAACATTTAATGAACATGAGTTCACTGTACATTTAGAACGAGCAACTGACTTTGCTACATATTTATTAGAACATTCGAGTTTACTTCACATTTATATAAGCATGTGATCTCTGAATATTTACACAAATATCTGAGTGCACTTTATTCTTAGAACGAATATTAAGTCATTATATATATAACGAACATCTGAGTTCATTACATATTTTAGAACAAATATTTCAGCCACTACACATTTAGAACTAACATTCGAGTTCACTATAGTTAGAACGAATAGTTAGTAAATTACAAACTTAAAACGAACATCTTAATACACTAGACATTTAGAATTTATAGGTGAGTTCACTATCAGTTAGAACGAATTTCTGAGTTCACTACACACAGAACGAATTTCTGAGTTCACTACACACTTAGAACGAATTTCTGAGTTCACTCTATATTTAGAACGAATACTTAAGTCACTATACCTTTAGAAATAATTTCTGCGCTCACTCTACAATTAAAACTAATACTCAAAACACTACACATTTACTATACATTTAAAACGAATACTCAAAACACTACACATTTACTCTACATTTAAAACTAAGACTCAAATCACTACACATTTACTCTACATTTAAAACGAATACTCAAAACGCTACACATTTACTCTACATTTAAAACGAATACTCAAAACGCTACACATTTACTCTACATTTAAAACGAATACTCAAAACTTTATACATTTACTTTACCTTTAGAACGAATATCTGAGTTCACTCTACATTTAGAAGAAATATTTAATTCACTGCACATTTAGTTTCACTAAATAATAAATTAATATATACGTTCATTTTACATTTAGAGCGAATAGTTGATCTCGCGATATATTTCAAGGAATATTGTAAATATTTATGATGTGAAAACAATATATGTACAATGTGACAATCTCGCGATATATTTCAAGGAATATTGTAAATATTTATGATGTGAAAACAATATATGTACAATGTGACAACGGAAAATGCGCCGCTAAATGAAAACTTTCAATGCAACAGCTGCATATGCCCAAATCACCGTAAAGTAGGTAGTAAATGAGCTAAGTTTGATGTGTGAAATGAGTAATGAGTAAGCATAATGTGAGGGTTTAACTGAGTATGCAGAATATGAAAACGGTGTCTATGTCTGACAGATTAGTGTTCACACCTTAACAATTATCCCATTACGAATAGGAGTCAAGTGAACATAGACAACGCGACAGTTAAGTGAGTTACGTGACGTTCTCTTGTACAAGTTTCTGTCAGTTCTTATCAAAGCAGTGTGACACATTGCTCTTCAAACAAAGGTGTCCTCTCCCCCGCTCCTTCTCCCCACCCCACCCCAACATTCCCTCACTATTCCTGTGTGAGTGAAAAATCTTATGAATCATAATTGCCACAACGGTTTCAGAACTCCATTACTCTAGCTACGTGTCGGTACCACTTCGGCGTTTTTGGTGGAGCGGTCTCTTGGCGCCTCGGTTTCTCGTGTCGGTACCACTTCGGCGTTTGGTGGAGCAGTCTCTTGGCGCCTCGGTTTCTCTTCATCGGTGCCATTTTCAGTGCACGTTCGCGCCCAGAAATCTGGAATCTGAATCAGCCTTGGAATTCGACCCAGGAAACCGTACGGTGAAGTGCAGCGTTTGTTCAAGTCTTCCTCAAAAGGCTGTGGTAGACAGCTTTCCAAGCTTCGCTCTCACTCCTTGCTCCCTTCAAAGCGTGACTTATATCTGCATTTCATTTTTAATTTCGACTTCCATTTCTCAAAGTAGTTCACTTCTTGATTTTAACCGTCTTCCGCATTAAGTTATGTATTGTAAACATCCTTACATATTGGCCAACTTCCTGAAAGCATCTTCGCAAATTGGCTCTCTACTTTAAGCATCCTTTACAAATGGCTCTCTACTTTAAGCATCCTTTACAAATGGCTCTCTACTTTAAGCATCCTTTACAAATGGCTCTCTACTTTAAGCATCCTTTACAAATGGCTCTCTACTTTAAGCATCCTTTACAAATGGCTCTCTACTTTAAGCATCCTTTACAAATGGCTCTCTACTTTAAGCATCCTTTACAAATGGCTCTCTACTTTAAGCATCCTTTACAAATGGCTCTCTACTTTAAGCATCCTTTACAAATGGCTCTCTACTTTAAGCATCCTTTACAAATGGCTCTCTACTTTAAGCATCCTTTACAAATGGCTCTCTACTTTAAGCATCCTTTACAAATGGCTCTCCTTACCTTAAGCAGCCTTCGCAACTCTTTGAAGCCATTAGGTGTTGGTGGTGGGCAGTGATTACGCTATCGTTTCAACGTCACCACTGGAGCTTGCGTTGATCATTTCGTCAAATGACGTTATCTGATCTAAAACAGGTGTGCCCCCAAAATAGAGGAGTTCGTGCCTGTGTGTTGTAAAGACCACAAGGGTCTCTTCCGTCCTTATCAAGGGGAATGATAAACCTTCTCTCCTTTCTTACAACACTCATTACGTTTTGTAACAGCAGCCTCTTTATATATCCAAGGTAATCGCCACTTTAAACTGCTTTTTTTAAAATTTAAAGCCACCACAACATGATAACTTTTAGTGTTAAAAAGCCTAACTATATAAACGCTACATTTGGTCTATCTGGACTTAATGGCTTGTAAACACTACATTTGATTTATCAGAGTTTAATAATTTATAAACATTGCACTTTGTTTCACTGGGAATTTTTCACTCAAACACACTCCTTGTTTTAAAAAATAAATATAACTTATTAACCCTGCACACATTCTACTGGGGTTTTATAACTTATTAATCCTGCACACATTCTGCTGGGGTTTTATTACTTACAAAGTCTGAATTTGGTTCTACTGAAGTTTATTACTTACAAAGTCTGAATTTGGTTCTACTGAAGTTTATTACTTACAAAGTCTGAATTTGGTTCTACTGAAGTTTATTACTTACAAAGTCTAAATTTGGTTCTACTGAAGTTTATTACATATAAGCCTAGCACTTTGTCCTATTGCGATTTTTTATAACTTACTAACACTGCGCCTTGATCTTTCGGGGTTTATTACTTATAAACCCTAAACTTTGTTCTAGTGGAGTTTATCGAGAAATGTGACCTTTTGGCGAATTTATAATTTACTAACATGGCACCTTATTTTATTGTTTGGTGTCAAGATCGGCGCCAGGCACCAACAAAGTCCGCAAATGCAAGGGGCTCGGCGGCCCATCCAAAGAATTTTATTTTTATTTTTACGGCTACAGCTTAGAAAAGAAAATAATATCGTAAATCTTAGTCACGTGGCTCCATTTGTGTGGCGTTTCATGACATACGAGTGATCTGTAACCCCATAACTACGGGCTACGGCGCTGCATAAATATGTTCTATTTTCTCATGTGAATTGAAATACGTTTTCAGTAGCGATAATATAAATATGTTCTATTTTCTCATGTGAATTGAAATACGTTTTCTGTAGTCGTAATAAGCGATAATAGAAATAAGAATTTGGACGCATTATCAACTTTGTAAAATATTTCAAATAATACATTGTTTTAAGAGGGTAAAAGCTGATTCAACGTTGTTGCTAATTATCAAGCTTCAAGATGTATTAATGTTTTCATTGCATTCTTTAAAAAATGATCAAATGGATACGATGTCATTAAGTGGAGCGAAATAAACGGAAAAAAAGTTCGCAAGGAAGCAGAAAATCAGCAAGCCGCTTTATTAGCCAAAGGGCCGAAGCTTGATTCCTATTTCTGTAAATCTGATCGTAATGATAAATCAGCATGCCGCTTTATTAGCCAAAGTGCCGAAGCTTGATTCCTATTTCTGTAAATCTGATCGTAATGATAAATCAGCATGCCGCTTTATTAGCCAAAGTGCCGAAGCTTGATTCCTATTTCTGTAAATCTGATCGTAATGATAAATCAGCATGCCGCTTTATTAGCCAAAGTGCCGTAGCTTGATTCCTATTTCTGTAAATCTGATCGTAATGATAAATCAGCATGCCGCTTTATTAGCCAAAGTGCCGAAGCTTGATTCCTATCTCTGTAAATCTGATCATGGTGATAAATCGAGGTCGGAAGGAGTAGCAACAGACGGTGAAGATAATGGCATTACTGACAACAATGATGCAGATGATTTCGAATGAGAAAGGATAAACGACAATTATGATTTCAATTTGGATACCACACACACAGCTGAAACAATAGAAATGAAATCAAGCGAAGGCGAGTTAGGCGACCTTGTCATTTACGTAGACGTTCACCCGGATAGCGACCCCACAAAGTGGCCAGATCAAAGCTTAATGACAGCAATCATATCTGTTGTGTGCCGCTAATGATCTCGTACAAGTCTGTTGTGTGCCGCTAATGATCCCGTACAAGTGTGTTGTGTGCCGCTAATGACCCCGTACACGTCTGCTGTGTGCCGCTAATGATCCCGTACAAGTGTGTTGTGTGTCGCTAATGACCCCGTACAAGTCTGTTGTGTGCCGCTAATGATCCCGTACAAGTGTGTTGTGTGTCGCTAATGATCCCGTACAAGTCTGTTGTGTGTCGCTAATGACCCCGTACAAGTCTGTTGTGTGTCGCTAATGATCCCGTACAAGTGTGTTGTGTGCCGCTAATGATCCCGTACAAGTGTGTTGTGTGTCGCTAATGATCCCGTACAAGTGTGTTGTGTGTCGCTAATGATCCCGTACAAGTGTGTTGTGTGCCGCTAATGATCCCGTAGAAGTCTGCTGTCTTCCTGGCGGAAGCGATTTTCCTGTGACAAATGGTAGAAAATTCTGCAAATCATACTATTACCGAAATTTACCGGTTGGGTTTTCATTTCCATGGAGGTATTTGGTGTATTCCGTGTCTGAGGACAAGGTATACTGTTATTGTTACAAATTATTTAGTACTGATAGTACATGTAATGGTACATTTGTTACAAATTATTTAGTACTGATAGTAATGGTACATTTATTACAAATTATTTAGTACTGATAGTAATGGTACATTTGTTACAAATTATTTAGTACTGATAGTAATGGTACATTTGTTACAAATTATTTAGTACTGATACTAATGGTACATTTGTTACAAATTATTTAGTACTGATAGTAATGGTACATTTGTTACAAACTATTTAGTACTGATAGTAATGGTACATTTGTTACAAATTATTTAGTACTGATACTAATGGTACATTTGTTACAAATTATTTAGTACTGATAGTAATGGTACATTTGTGAAAAGAACTTCATCCTGGCAGTTCTTATCCAAAAATGTAAAGGCTCATGAACACAATCGCACTCATCAAGACTGTTTTATCAGTTGAAGTTAACTACAACCAGCATTTGGCGTGCAGTAAGACAATTGACACTCTGATATTAAGGCAGGTAGATAAAGAATCTTTGAAATGGCAACAAGTTCTTTGTCGTATTTTGGATTATGTTTTATTTTTGGCTGAAAGGAATTTGCCTTTTCGAGTTCTACTGAAAACCTCGGTGTTAAAGACAATGTCAATTTCTTAGGAATTATCGAACTTCTTGCAAAAGTTACAAATTTATCCAGTCACTTAAAACAAGTTAAAGAAATGTGCACTACTTAAGTCATGATATTCAAAATGAGTTTATTTCACTGCTTGGGAAAATAGTCCAGCAGAAAATCTTGGCTGAGTGTAAAGCTACGAAATACTACAATGTTCTGTTAGATTCAACTCCGGATTGTTCACGCACTGAACAGTTGTCGCTTGTAGTCAGATATGTTCAACATGGCGAACAGAGTAACAAAGCAATAGTGGAGCGTTTTTTTAAAAATTCATTCCAATAACTTTGGCGTCTACTAGAGAAAACATTGTAGAAGTTTTGAAGGAAAGATTGAATATTTTTCCGGCTTGTCGTTGGATAATCGTCGTGGTCAGTGCTACGATAATGGTAGCAATTTGAAAGGTGTCCAAAGTAGGATTTCAAAATTAAATCCCAAAGCTTTTTACCTGCCGTGCTGCAACCACAGCCTTAATATGCCGTGCTGCAACAACAGCCTTAATTTGGTCGTCTGTGAGCACTTAGAACGAGAAGATCTGATATATTACGCAGTGGGGTTAATATGGCGTATGACTTATGACGCATTTGGTTCATGTTATCATTCGTAACAGCTCGGATCGCAGTCATCTGTATCAGTATTTGCTGTGGTTCTCGTTTTATTTGTTGAAACATCGTACGCGTCTTTTTTTTTCCTTCAAGCCGAAGTGTTTTCATCAGCAGATCTATCTTACTTGAACGTGCGCTTGACTGGCAGGCAGCTTGCGACCAATCAAGACGCGGGATACAACGACTTGCCCTGTGGATACAGAACTCGAGAGTTCTTCATTTGGCTCCATTAGCGGTATTGTTGGGAAGAGTGGTGTAAACAGGCTTAAGGGCTTGCAGTCTTGAGTGTCGTGTAGCATCGCTTTATTTGTAGTCTCGCTTTATACACTGTAATCTTGATTGGCGTGTAGTGTCGCTTTAGTCACTATAGCTTTGAGTGTTGTGTAGTGTCGCTTTATTTATATTTTCTAGTATCACTTTAGGCACTCTAATCTTGAGTGTCGTGTAGCGTGCTTTAGGCACTCTAATCTTGAGTGTCGTGTAGCGTGCTTTAGGCACTGTGATCTTGAGTATAGTGTAGCGTGCTTTAGGCACTCTAATCTTGAGTGTCGTGTAGCGTGCTTTAGGCACTCTAATCTTGAGTGTCGTGTAGCGTGCTTTAGGCACTCTAATCTTGAGTGTCGTGTAGCGTGCTTTAGGCACTGTGATCTTGAGTATAGTGTAGCGTGCTTTAGGCACTCTAATCTTGAGTGTCGTGTAGCGTGCTTTAGGCACTCTAATCTTGAGTGTCGTGTAGCGTGCTTTAGGCACTGTGATCTTGAGTATAGTGTAGCGTGCTTTAGGCACTCTAATCTTGAGTATAGTGTAGCGTGCTTTAGGCACTCTAATCTTGAGTGTCGTGTAGCGTGCTTTAGGCGCTGTAATGTCAGGCAGAGTTGGTCTGTACTGAGTCGCATAGAAATAGACTTTAGCTTGTCCATTGTTTAAGTATCAAAGTCTGGCATTGAGCGATTGGTTGTTCAGCTGGAAGTTCAGCTACTTACTAATTTCTTTGTGTGTGTGTGTGTGTGTGTGTGTGTGTGTGTGTGTGTGTGATTAAAATAAACATTTTTCTTTCTTCTCTTTTGTTCCTATGTCTAATATCCTGATTGAATTAAAATAGACAGCTTTTATCTGTAGTCCTTGTGTCTAATTTCCTGATTGAATTAAAATAGACAGCTTTTATCTGTAGTCCTTGTGTCTAATTTCCTGATTGAATTAAAATAGACAGCTTTTATCTGTAGTCCTTGTGTCTAATTTCCTGATTGAATTAAAATAGACAGCTTTTATCTGTAGTCCTTGTGTCTAATTTCCTGATTGAATTAAAATAGACAGCTTTTATCTGTATTCCTTGTGTCTAATTTCCTGATTGAATTAAAATAGACAGCTTTTATCTGTAGTCCTTGTGTCTAATTTCCTGATTGAATTAAAATAGACAGCTTTTATCTGTAGTCCTTGTGTCTAATATCCTGATTGAATTAAAATAGACAGCTTTTATCTGTAGTCCTTGTGTCTAATTTCCTGATTGAATTAATATAGATATTTTTATATTTTGTCCCTGTCTTTAATTTCCTGATTGAATTAAAATAGACAATTGTTTTGTCACTGTTTAATTTCACACATCACGTTTTGCCAAACCCAACAAACTAAGATTAGTCTTAGATTTCAAAGAATGCAAAACTAACAGATTAATAAAATAAACTTTTTCAAATAAGCTACTTTAGAGTATAAATTAGTCTTAGATTTCAAAGAAAGCAACTTTAGTGTATAAATTAGTAATTAGTATAAACCCCAATAGCAATGTATTACAAGCCACTCTGGGCAGTAGGCTGCCCCCATACACTTGCCATGCTAAGCCATTAAGTGTTGAATTCTTACGTTACATGTATATCATACTCAAACCATACTTATCTCCTCCTACATATCTGGGTTATTCTATTCGTCCACACATGGGTTATCTTATCTATAAGCACATGGATTATCTTGCCTGATACATTGGTCATCCTGCTCAAAATCATAGGCTATCTTGCCTGACACATTGGTCATCCTGCTCAAAATCATAGGCTATCTTGCCTGACATATTGGTCATCCTGCTCAAAATCATAGGCTATCTTGCCTGACACATTGGTCATCCTGCTCAAAATCATAGGCTATCTTTCCTGATACGTTGGTCATCCTGCTCAAAATCATAGACTATCTTGCCTGACACATTGGTCATCCTGCTCAAAATCACAGGCTATCTTGCCTGACATATTGGTCATCCTGCTCAAAATCATAGGCTATCTTGCCTGACACATTGGTCATCCTGCTCAAAATCATAGACTATCTTGCCTGACACATTGGTCATCCTGCTCAAAATCACAGGCTATCTTGCCTGACATATTGGTCATCCTGCTCAAAATCATAGGCTATCTTGCCTGACACATTGGTCATCCTGCTCAAAATCACAGGCTATCTTGCACGAAGGATGTGGTATCCCACCTAGATACATAAGCGTCCCGCACAAACACTTGTGTTGACCAAAGTGGATGCAGTATAAATATAAAAAGTATTTTTTTTTTGGGGGGGGGGGGGGGGGCGCCTAAACATATGGTCTATCTTGCACAAACACTTGTGTTGACATGTTTGGGGATGCAGTATAAATGTAAAAGATATTTGTTTGTTTGTTTGTTTTTGTGGCGCCTAAACATATGGTTATCTTGCATAAACATTTCAGTTGCCCTGTTTGTAAATACAATGTAAATTATTTTTGTCCTAAACATATGAGCTATCTTGTACAAACATTTCGGTGGACATTTGTTTGTAGATACAGAATAATTGTAAACTTTCTTTGGCCTAAACGTATATGCTATTTTACTCAAACATTTCATTTGACCTGTTTTTAGATACATTATTAATGTAGGCAATGATTTTAAACACACGGGCCGTCTTGCTCAAACACACGGGCCGTCTTGTTCAAACACACGGGCCGTCTTGTTCAAACATAGGGGCCGTCTTGCTCAAACACACGGGCCGTCTTGCTCAAACACACGGGCCGTCTTGCTCAAACATAGGGTCTATTCTGTCCAAGCACATAGGATATCACGCACTGACGCATAGGTTGGGTTATCCTGCACAGAAGCATGGGTTGGATTATCCTGCACAGCTGGATGGTTGGGTGATCCTGTACATTCGCATGGGTTTCGTTATCCTGCACACATGCTTGGGTTGGCTTATCTGGGACGAATGCTTAATTTATCTTATTTATAAATATGACTTTCCTGCGCAGATGCATCTGCTGCCCTACTAAAATTCAAGGACAACTTTCTTAAATGCAAATTAGTTGTTGCCACTTAACCTATATCTGCCAGTGTTTAAACTTTCATCTAACCCTAACTCTCCCTCTCACCCCTTTTCCTGCGCGAAATTGACTTGGACTGGAAAGGTGGCCTCCCCCGCCCTCAGCTAATTAATCAATCAATTTGATCCTTCAAACTTATTTCTACATAACTTGCTTACGACCATAAAGTGCTGATGCACTTGAGGAAAGAAATAGAAAGAAGCATATACGTGACTCTTCTAATGCGCATGATTTGCTTGTTTGCCTGTGTGTTTGTCTGTGTGCGTTTCCTTAATTAATCACCTACATAACTCGCGAAATATTTGGCTCACTCTCCAAGAAACCTGCATCAAGGCTGCCAAAAAGCTAATTCACCCGTTTTAGAGAAAAATATACATGAAATAAAATCAGCCCTAACGAAAACAACTTCCCAGCTGTCGTTAAGGAGTAGTGCAAAACTTATAGTGCTGTCAAGTTCACTAAAAGTTTTTTTTTTAAATTCCTTTCACGTGTTTCGCTTTCCTAACTTCTCCACAGCCTGAGTTCGCGTTTCCATTAGATAATTGTAAGATTATCTTGTTATTGACTGAGCGTGTCAGTAGAGTAGGTTGCCATTAAGATTTATTAATTGAGCGCGTCAGTAAAACACATTGGCTTATCATGATTTTACAGCATTTTGATTATATCTTGACACAATCCTGTCATTAGAGAATAATGGCTGTCTTTGGAGTATATTAACTGTGGCATTTTGTTACGTGTGAGCGCATGAGGGGGGAAAGATGAAAAAATTAAAGTGTTGGTTAATTACTCCCCTTGCCTCCTGACTGGAAACTAACCCTGTCTCTCAGTCACACACGCGCACAATTAGTAAACAGATACAATGAAGATGACACGTCACAATCTAGTCTTAGGGTAAACACTTAATACCTAATAACTAGCTCTAAGCTCCCACCCCCAACCTCCCCCATGATGAATACTGTCTCTATAGTACAGTTGCATATTACTTAACGTACTATATACAGAGAGTCAAGAATTAAAATTTTAATTTAAAATAATTTAATAAAGAGAATGAAGAAAATAAATAAGAAACGATGAAGTAAATATATAAGTGATCAAAATAAAATGAGTCACAATTAGTGTCATCACAATTAGTATCATCACAATTAGTGTCATCACAATTAATATAATCACAATTAGTGTCATCACAATTAGTGTCACCACAATTAATGTCACCACAATTAATGTCATCACAATTAGTGTCATCACAATTAGTACAAAAATGGCAATGCTAATGTCTTTTGAGAGTTTCTGGTTTAACTTATCTGACCAGGGGAGAATCAGTCCTCTGAGTACAGTGTCAGCGGTTTAGTCCCCTGAACCTGGAATGAATATGTGGTTCAACGACACAGTGTGGACCAATGACAAGTAGATAGCGCAGCTGAGAAGAGCCTTTTATTTCAGCTGGGTCAACAACATGTCGCAATTAAGTGAATGTAGTGGTTACGGGCACAACTTTTTTTTTTTTTAGCTGGTCAGTGTGCACAAAGTGTAGAGATGAAATCGACAATGTTCTTCCTTTTATACATAGTCAATAAGTAAATAAATAAATGACTTTCAGAAGTCTTAGTCAGTAAGTAAATAAATAAATGACTTTCAGAAGTCTTAGTCAGTAAGTAAATAAATAAATGACTTTCAGAAGTCTTAGTCAGTAAGTAAATAAATAAATGACTTTCAGAAGTCTTAGTCAATAAGTAAATAAATAAATGACTTTCAGAAGTCTTAGTCAATAAGTAAATAAATAAATGACTTTCAGAAGTCTTAGTCAATAAATAAATAAATAAATGACTTTCAGAAGAATTTGCCCTGTCTAAGTAGTGGAGGATGGGTAGATGGTGTGCTTGTGTAAGTGTTTATGGATGTACAGCCGTCCGTGAATTAGTTCGTGTGTTTGTGGATGTTAGTATTTGGACGTGTGAGTGAATATATGTAGGGCGTGCTTCGAGATGGTGTTTGTGATGTGTATGTTTATTACTTTGAGAGTGTGTATTGTGTGTATATATGTGCGTACGTGTGTTTGTGTGAATATGCATGAATATATGAATGTGAGATTGCGTATGGTGGATAAGCGAGAAGAACATTTTCACGATTGAAAAGATTTCCCATCCGCTCAAAAGCAGTGTAGAACAAACTTTATTCTGATTGAAAGCGAGGGAAGCCACTAAAGTGATGCACATGTTTCAGATGCCCTCGCGCCGCCAGAAGTGATGCAGCGAGCTGCACGTGTGGATAAACCTGCACATGTGTTTGACGCATGATGCCCGAGGATGGCGGCCGCCGAAGAAAAAGATGTCTTCTTGTGACACACGTTCGTCTCTGGGCTGCACGGCTGTGTGAGAAAGTGCCTTTGCAGCGCGCGAGGCTGGTCTCAGAACTGGATGTCCTTGATCCGGTGCCTGAGTTTGCCCATTTCGACTGGAGACATCTGATGTCACGGCGATACAGGGTCCGCTGCGCGTTTGCTTTTTGCTGCGTCTTTGTTGTCATGGTAAGGGTCATTTTGTGAATGACGTCATTTTGAGATTGGCATCATTTTGTTATTGACAATGCTGTGTTTGTTAGTAAGGCTCAGGTTACTATTTTACTGCATTTGAGCAACATCGCATGTTATATGAATGAGATTATATAACAAAATACACGGGTACAAACGACTGCAGGCCTGATATTACTGGGCCTGTTGAAGCACACAACACTAGTAATCAACATTGTCCATCACACAACGTTGTCAAAAACACAACATAAAGATTGTGATTATTATAGCAATGCCACAATCATTGTGATTAATTATTATAGAGGTGTCACAATCACTGCGATTATTATGGCAGTGTCGTAATCACTGTGACTGTTATAGCAGTACCAAAAAATCCAGCATTGTCCATCATACAAGATTGTCATGATTTATGAATGACTTTAGAAAGACTAATGATATATGGGAAATCACAAGAGTAATTATCATACTTCATATATTTAACATACAGAAAGTGGACAAACGGCGATTTTTCACGTAACTCTATTAGAGAAGACAGTTCTTGAAGAGAAAGTAAGTCTTGGAATTAGTAGGACGATACCTTTAAATAATTATTAAAGGAGAAATGCGTTTGAGAGAAAAGACATTAACTGTGCAATTCTTATTTTTTGCAGATTATCTTGCTATTAAGTATATTGAAACATGGCCACCACTTCTTTTTACAGATTATCTTGCTATTAAGTATATTGAAACATGGCTACCACTTCTTTTTACAAACTATGACATTCTAATTAACTCTCTGTCTGTCTGTCTGTCTCTCTCTCTCTCACACACACACAAACACACACACACAGACACACACACACACACACACACACACACACATACGCACAATCGTTTATTTTATTTTAAATATCATCTATGTAAAGAGTTAAATATTATTTTAAATAATGAAGTACATTTATATATTTTAAAGAAATCTTTTGAATAATTATGAATAAATAATGACCAAATAGTAAATAGAACTGATGATAAGCAATCTCTATACGGCTCGAAATAATTAGGTGTGGAGGTTTAACCGTTAGAAAATAAAAATTAGGTTTACTGGAACAATATGTCGCATTTATAGCTAAAGGGTGGACGCCGATTTATGTAATGCTTGCACTGAAAGATGACGTATTTATGAAAATCTGAACACTTTCATTTTTATGTATGTTGTCAGATATCCAATCAAAAGTGAAAACTATTAACATTGTTCTTTATTATTATTATTTTTTTTTGCTCTAAAGTAATTTGATAAAAAATCTGAACACTTTCATTTTTATTATGTTGTCAGATATCCAATCAAAAGTGAAAACTATTGACTTTGTTCTTTATTATTATACATTTTTTTTGTGTGTGCTCTAAAGAGAACAACTTTCTTTATGATTATGAGGGCGTGTTTTCTTGAAGAGACATTTTTCTGGAAATATTTAGTCCTGTGAATGCAGGTTTTTGCCCTTTAAATGACCTTCTAGGCTATTAACGAGGCATGTGCCAATAAGAAGTCTTTATTGCTGTTAAAGTAAATTATGTTCTTTAATGGCTTTCCTGCCGATAAGGAGAAAGTCTAGGCACTTGAAAAATTGTTTGTTTGTTTTTTTGCCGCCGATACGGCTTTCTATGCATGTTTGTTGCTGGAATTTATATAGATCTATGCTTTCAACTAGAACATTTTTTTTTAATGCTGTGCATGCAAATCTATACATATGCAATTTTTAGATGTAACTCTTTGCTTCACACTCGTGATCAATTTGCCATGTCTTTCATTTCATATCTATATACGGTAATTAGGCCTTTGTAACATGTTTGTATTCATCAGATCTACACGCAGTAATGATAAAGTATACTTAGATATGCATTAATGATATAGTATACTAACATCAGATGTACATGCAATAATGATGTATTATACTTGGACACATCAGATCTACACGCAGTAATGATATGATGGACACATCAGATCTACACACAGTAATGATAGGTTATACTTGGATATGCAGTAATGATACAGTAGACTTGGACACATCAGATTTAGACGCAATAATGACATAGTATACTTAGACACATCAGATGTACATACAGTAATGATAGAGTATATATTTGGATACATCATATCTACATACAGTAATGATGTAGTATACTTGGACACATGAGATCTACATGTAGTAATGATGTAGTATACTTGGACACATCTAGTGTACATGTAGTAATGATGTAGTATACTTGGACACATGAGATCTACATGTAGTAATGATGTAGTATACTTGGACACATCAGATCTACATGCAGTATTGATGTAGTATACTTGGACACATCAGATCCACTTGCAGTAATGATATTGTGACACAAATCCAACCTAGATATTGGTTATTATTATTATCATCATTATTATTATTAATCATCCATAACTAGTTCAAGTGATGAGTGTTACGTTTCCAGTATTTATTTAAAGACCCTGCTTAGAATAATTAAAAGACTTTAAATATAATTAATTCTTCCTCTCATATTCTACGCAGACTGGTTGCTCAATTTATTATCTGACTAATTAAAAGTGCGTCTTGTAGTTCAGACAACAAATTTACAGACTAATAAACTGCGAACTTTTAGCTAGATTTGAAAACAGTTAAATCCCTCTAAATTAATATGCACTCGTCATCAATCTTTCTGCTCATCCGCCCCCATTCAAATCTAAGAATTAATCTAATTGGTCTATTGTGCATAGAAATCAACTACTAAGAGGTATTAACAAAGAAAATAAGATTTAATAAAGTTTAACAAATTAACAATAAATCGAATGCAACGCGAATAGTCTTCACTCTGTCTTTACGCGCCTATGCCTGATTTTTGTCAATCTAAATTGCCAGAAAAGTGTTCCTTTGAGATCTGTACACTTGATCTTGCACTTAGCTCTATTCTTGTATCCTTGGTCTCATCACTCAGTCATGCCGGTTCGTTCCCTCAGTCCCCCTTTAACGACACACGTGGTGCATAAGGAATGATGTCCCTTTGTTAGTGGCTAGGAACTGGAATTTTAGCAGCATGGCCTTCAGAGTGGATCTCGACACGCTTATACCAATAAGCTAGTGCAGGTGAGGCATGGTGAAACATGAACCATGAGCCGACCTGTGGATGCAACGTGTTTGGATATAATTCTCAACCTAACAGGTCCTACTTAGGCATGGCTCAATTAAATGCGCTGAACAAAGAGTTTCGACCTCGCGTCGCTTACAATTAGATTTAGAAAAAATATAATCGTCTCACATGTGTTCCATTTAACAGTCATGACGTATGAAGCAATAAAATAGATACAACGTTAAATTAATGTTCATACAAAGAGGTAATTCAAACCGACAGAGCGCTTCACAATTTACAATTAAAATTACACGCAATAATTGAATTACATGAAGAATTCATATCGAGCGCAGCATTCTGGCTCTTAGTGAATTAAAACAATATAAATTAAAGTACAGAAATGGAAAAATGGTTACAATAAATTTATATTCCGTAACATATAGGTTTTCAGCTATTTCTCTGAACCATGCTCAAGTGTATATGGAAATCATATAATACATAGCACAAATACATACTTAAACAATACATAGGCAAATACTATTAAATAAAATGATACCTTTGAGAGAAGTCGAAGGGTACCTTGATTCTCTATGGCGCCGGCTGCCTCTCACGACCCGAGTAAGCTGATGGAATTAGCTAAAATGTGCTCGAAGTGAGGGAGCGGAAGCGTGTGGGTACATATATAGAAAGGTATATTGCGTATCACGTGACTGTTCGCAAAGCATGTGGTTGGTTCGAGAACTGGACAATGGTCCCAAAGTTACATAACATCTTGACCTGTTCTAGAAGCGCCTAGAAAAAGGAAGCTTTGAACAAAGGGCCAAGGGTTTCAAATATTCGAATTTGAAGTAAACAAGGCAAGTGGGTCACGAAGTCGGACAATTTTATCAGACTGTGACACCCCCTTGCTTTTGAGGCGTTTATCTTACCAAAGATAAAATGCCTCCTACAAATTATGTATGATAAAATGTAGAAGTCCACAATGAAGAAAAATTTACACAAAAAAAAATTTCGACATTCCTAGAAATAAAGTGTGCAACTATATTTCATATTTACAGGAAGGAATCCGTAGGGTTCAGTTAATTGATTAAACGACATTCTATCAGTACCGGCACTTGATGGCATCAAGCACGACTCATGTAATCTGCGCCAACATTCAAAGACCCCTTGATGTAATGAATATTTGCGTCATACTGTGTCAGAAACAAAGACCAACGCATTAAACGGCTGTTCGTAAATTGCGCCTGTCCGAGAAAGGCCAACGGCTGGTGATCGCACTCAATGACAAAGGTTTTTCCGTACAAATAGTTTTCGAACTTTTTTATGGCCCAAACTATTGCAAGACATTCCTTTTCACTGGTGGAATATTTCTGTTCAGTAGTTGTGAGTTTACGGCTTGCATATGCAACTGGGTGTTTGGTGTCATTGTGTTCTTGTAATAACACTGCTCCTAATCCTGTGTTGCTAGCATCAGTCCTTAACAAGAATGGTTTTGTCAAATCTGGCAGTTTAACAACTAAATCTGAAGTCAGTCTAGATTTCAGTGTGTCAAAAGCGTTTTGGCATGCATCAGTCCACACTACTTTTGTAGGCATATTCTTACGTGTCAAGTCAGTCAGAGGACATGCAATGGCACTAAAATCTGGTACGAATTTTCTGTAGTAGTTAGCAAGACCAAGAAAACTTCTAACTTGTGTTTTTGTTAGCGGTTGTGAAGTGTCCTTAAGTTGTGCTATCTTAGCTTCACTTGGCGACATAGTTCCATGACTCAACTTGTGTCCCAAGAAGTCTAAGGAGAATTGTGCTATTTCACACTTCGTAGGGCGGGCAGTGAGGTTGGCTTGCTTTAATCTGGCTAGCACATCTCGTAAGAGTGTTAAGTGCTCCTCCCATGTCTGGGTGCCTAGAATTAAATCATCCATGAAGTTCTCAACTCCACGTCCGTACAGTGGTTCTAACAATGACCGCATCATTTTAGAAAAAATGCTTGGAGCGTTTGAAACTCCGAAAGGCATAACTTTCCATGTGTAGTTTCCTACTGGTGTAGTGAAAGCTAGTATGTGTCGATCAGTGTCCTTGACCTTGATTTGCCAAAAACCGCGTGACAAATCTATTTTGGTATAGTAATGAGCGTTAGCTAGCTTAGTGAAGATGAGATCCGGATCAGGAAGAGGTTCGGCACAAAACTCTGTCACTTGATTGAGTTTGCGGTAGTCTACGCAAAAACGGAACGAGTTATCACGTTTTTTAATCAACACGATGGGTGATCCGTAGGCACTGTCAGTCTTCTCTATGACCCCTAGATCTAACATAGTCTTAATCTCACGTCTAACGTCATCTATCTTGGCGTGTGGCAACGGATACGGCTTCAAACGTATCGGTTTGTTGTCAGTCAGCTTCAGTGAAAATTCTATTAAGTCTGTCAACCCTGGTTTGTCTGTCAGAGTAGATGAGAACTCATTAAGCAATTCATTCACTTCTTTTTTCTGTCTTTCTGTCAAGGCTTCATTTACCCTAACGTCTTTGACAGTTTCGTCCGTCTGTAGAGGACAGTTTGGTAAAGTACCAGTGACGCAATCAGCCTCCCCCTCGTCTTCTGTAACTATCGTCGCTACGACAAAATCAGCTTGAGTGGTTTGATCCTCACGGCTTATGTACTTTTTGAGTAGGTTAACATGAAAGATTTTCTCTCTCTTTCCTGTCTGCACCTTATAGTTCAGTCCCCCTAGCTTGGCGGTAACTACAAAGGGCCCCTTCCATTTCATCTGAAGTTTGTTATGTGCTTCAGGAAGCAACAGTAACACTTTGTCATTAACTTCAAATTCTCTAGGTTTGGTGTGCTTATTGTAATATTCTGCCTGTCTAGACTGAGCTATCGTCAAGTTTTCCCGTGCTATCTTGCCTATAGTTTCAAGACGGTTTCTTAAGTCAGTGACGTATGTATAAGTTGTTTTAACTTCGTCATCTGTCTTTTCATCAGTCCAAAGTGCCTTCAAAATCATCATCGGTCCGCGTACAGTACGTCCGTAAAGTAGCTCAAATGGTGAAAACCCGGTGGAAGATTGTGGCACCTCCCTATATGCAAATAGTAGGGCAGGGATGTATCTGTCCCAGTCTTTCGGTTTATCTGTGGCGAGCTTTTTAAGTGCTGTTTTTAATGTCCCATTGTATTTTTCAATCAGACCATTTGCCTGGGGGTGGTATGGTGTGCAAGTAAGATGTTTGATGGAAAGTAAGCGATTTACTTCCTTCATTACGTTGCCTATGAATTGACTCCCCTGATCTGTCAAAATTTCCGTAGGAATTCCAACACGACTCCAAAGACCGAAAAGGGCTTCGGCGACAGTTTCAGTATCAATATTTTTCAATGGTACTGCGTCGGCGAATCTTGTTGCGTAATCAATAGTGGTCAGCACGTATCGATTACCTCTCGTTGATGTGGGTATTATAGGCCCAATCAAATCCAATGCTACGCGCTTGTAGGGTTCACTGATCAGTTCAGGCTCTCCTAACGGTGCGGGTCTGATTGAATTTTTAGACTGTGTTCTCTGGCATGTGTCGCAACTTAACACGAATCTACGGATATCGGCAATGATGTCCGGCCAATAAAACTCACTTGTAATACGACTAGTTGTTTTTTGTACACCCATGTGTGCACCAAAAAGACTCTCATGACCTAATCGTAATACGTCATTTCGTTTGGTTTGTGGAACGACTAATTGTTTCCGAAATTCGTCTCCCACTTTCGAATAGCGGTACAATAAACCCTTTTTCAGAATAATGCACGCTTTCTTATTCGAATCGTCAGTGTTGACGTCACTAACAAGTACAGCTTGCTTGCGTAACTTGTATAGTGTTTCGTCCTCAGCTTGTAATAATTTAATCTCGCTAACTGTTGCTTTATCTACGGCTGGTGCGGCAGACATCGGTGCAGTTACAGATTTGTCTTTACTACTCGCTGCTCTGGTTACAGCGTTAACCAGTGGTGGTTCGATTGAAGTTTGTTTTTTGCACGGCAAAACATACTTGCAACCAAGGATCACGTCATGCGGTGAGTTTTCCATAACTGCCGCTTTGACTGTTCCTTCTACAAAGTCTGAAACAATCGAGACTTCAGCTACTGGTAAAATGTCTTGTTCGCCGTTTGCAAAGGTGACAGAGATTGTCTCCCCTGTGTAGTCGGTACGGTTAACTAATGATGCATTTACTATAGCGTCCAGCTCACACCCTGTATCAAGCAAAGCGATTGTATCGTGACCGTTTGCCTGTACTGGTGTTCGATTCGACTTTTCTGTTTTAGGTGTATGACTTTCTACTGCGTAAACTTTAGCTGTTTTCTTTTCAGGACATGTTCGCGAAAAATGGCCACTATCACCACAAGTGTAACATGCAAGATTCTTTTTATCTTTCTGTTTGTCGGACTTGTTTTTAGTGTCGGGTTTAGATGTTTTATCATCACGCTCACTAGGTGCCTTCCCGTCATTTTTCTTATCCTTTCGAGTCTGCGGTTCGTTCGGTCGAGACTTGTTGTTCGCGTGTGCGTTCGAGAATTGAGAATGTGCGTCATCAAAGCGATCGGCGGCGTTGCCTATCTCCTCTAGCGTAGATTTTTCCCTTATTGCTAAGTGAATCAGTAGATCTGATTTGTATGACCCGAGAATATGGTCTTTTACCATTTCATCCCTAAGACCTGCGTACGTCTGTGGAGTTTCGGCTAGATCTATCCATCTTTGGAACAAGTCAGCTACGCGTCGTATGTACTGTGCGTGCGTCTCTGAACTGGCTTTAGTGGCCTGTTTAAACTTACGTCGGTATGTATCTGCTGTGAGTTTGTAACGTTTCAATAATGCGGCCTTGACTGTGTCGTAATTATCTGACTCAGAATCGCTAAGCTTATTGAACTCGTTTTTCGCACTGCCCTGCAATAACCCCGATAAATTTATCGCCCAATGTTCCGCTGGAATGTTTGTTGCTCTGGCTAACTTTTCAAACGTTTTTAAATACGCGTCTATTTGATCTTTGTTCTCATCAAATGGGACCATATTTATCTTTGGAATGATGTTTTCAATTCTACTGTGATTATTTCCATCGCTAGAACGCGAATCACCACTGCTTCTGCGGTCACGGTTTGGATTAGTAACTTCTAGTTTCTTTACTTCCCATTCTAACCGTTTTATTTCCGCGTCTGCCGCGATGCGTTTGGCCTCTGTATCCGCTGCGATGCGTTTTGCTTCCGTGTCTGCTGCTAGCTTTTTAGCCTCGGTTTCAGCCTCTAGTTTTTTTGTTTCGGCTAACTTTTCAGTTTCTAACCTTTTCAGCTCGCGAGCAGCTACACGCTCCTCCCTTTCCCTTTCTTTCTCTTTTTCCGCTTTCTCTAGCTCAGTTTTAATGTAGCTAGTCAGTTCGTCACCCTGATATCCTATCATGATACCGGTTTCTTTCAGGTCTTCGATAACCTGTTTGCGATCCATTTTATTGTCTTAGCGCGCTGGCTACAATAAGAATGTATCTCGTGAATTGTGCGTTTTAACCGTCGGCGATAACTCCGCTTATCCCGAAAATAACTTTTAGGCTACAACCTTACAAAAATTATTTAATTTACTCAGAACACCTTCCGAAATAAATTGCGCGTTAACTCTTACACGTTTCACCTGCTTGTCACAGTGTCCGCTGTTCCAAGGCTTTCGTAATGTCACGGCTCCTACCATACAACATTACACATTATATCTAGCACCCTAAATATAATAGTCCGAAGTCTGTTACTACCGATAACTTTCCTAGCTGGCGGTATAACCTTCGACTCCTCACAATGAAGTACTCAGTAACACAATACTAAATAAATCATTCAATAGCTAACATGACATATTTAACTACGCTTAAATATATCAACATTAACTAAACATGCACGCTACTCTGCAAAAGAATACATGCACATGTCACAACAAAAGCAAAGAAAATCAGTGATACAAAAATCAAAAGAACAATTGGCAATTCTGTTCGTTCGTTCGTTTCTAGGTTATGATGCGCCCTATGTATAAAAATGTTACAATTTACAATTTAATACATATCAATCCCGCGACGACCCACACTTGTTACGTTTCCAGTATTTATTTAAAGACCCTGCTTAGAATAATTAAAAGACTTTAAATATAATTAATTCTTCCTCTCATATTCTACGCAGACTGGTTGCTCAATTTATTATCTGACTAATTAAAAGTGCGTCTTGTAGTTCAGACAACAAATTTACAGACTAATAAACTGCGAACTTTTAGCTAGATTTGAAAACAGTTAAATCCCTCTAAATTAATATGCACTCGTCATCAATCTTTCTGCTCATCCGCCCCCATTCAAATCTAAGAATTAATCTAATTGGTCTATTGTGCATAGAAATCAACTACTAAGAGGTATTAACAAAGAAAATAAGATTTAATAAAGTTTAACAAATTAACAATAAATCGAATGCAACGCGAATAGTCTTCACTCTGTCTTTACGCGCCTATGCCTGATTTTTGTCAATCTAAATTGCCAGAAAAGTGTTCCTTTGAGATCTGTACACTTGATCTTGCACTTAGCTCTATTCTTGTATCCTTGGTCTCATCACTCAGTCATGCCGGTTCGTTCCCTCAGTCCCCCTTTAACGACACACGTGGTGCATAAGGAATGATGTCCCTTTGTTAGTGGCTAGGAACTGGAATTTTAGCAGCATGGCCTTCAGAGTGGATCTCGACACGCTTATACCAATAAGCTAGTGCAGGTGAGGCATGGTGAAACATGAACCATGAGCCGACCTGTGGATGCAACGTGTTTGGATATAATTCTCAACCTAACAGGTCCTACTTAGGCATGGCTCAATTAAATGCGCTGAACAAAGAGTTTCGACCTCGCGTCGCTTACAATTAGATTTAGAAAAAATATAATCGTCTCACATGTGTTCCATTTAACAGTCATGACGTATGAAGCAATAAAATAGATACAACGTTAAATTAATGTTCATACAAAGAGGTAATTCAAACCGACAGAGCGCTTCACAATTTACAATTAAAATTACACGCAATAATTGAATTACATGAAGAATTCATATCGAGCGCAGCATTCTGGCTCTTAGTGAATTAAAACAATATAAATTAAAGTACAGAAATGGAAAAATGGTTACAATAAATTTATATTCCGTAACATATAGGTTTTCAGCTATTTCTCTGAACCATGCTCAAGTGTATATGGAAATCATATAATACATAGCACAAATACATACTTAAACAATACATAGGCAAATACTATTAAATAAAATGATACCTTTGAGAGAAGTCGAAGGGTACCTTGATTCTCTATGGCGCCGGCTGCCTCTCACGACCCGAGTAAGCTGATGGAATTAGCTAAAATGTGCTCGAAGTGAGGGAGCGGAAGCGTGTGGGTACATATATAGAAAGGTATATTGCGTATCACGTGACTGTTCGCAAAGCATGTGGTTGGTTCGAGAACTGGACAATGGTCCCAAAGTTACATAACATCTTGACCTGTTCTAGAAGCGCCTAGAAAAAGGAAGCTTTGAACAAAGGGCCAAGGGTTTCAAATATTCGAATTTGAAGTAAACAAGGCAAGTGGGTCACGAAGTCGGACAATTTTATCAGACTGTGACAATGAGAATCTTAATTTATGCTATTAATAATTCTCCAGAAGAAACCACTCATCTCTTTCACTTGGCGGATATGTATGTGCCATGTAAACGTTTTCTCTCTTCCACAACATTAAGACAACCTTTACCGTCACACAATATTTCCATAGGTAGAAAACTTCTTACTAAAGGTGAAGATAAATCCGTCTTTAATCTCTATTTAGCGAGCCCCCATTCACCCACTATCTCTCCAACATATGGTTATCATTATGTGTAGGAAGGTCAATAAAATTATTAAATTAAAAATGAAATATACACAACAAATACAATGAAAAGATTATTCGGCATCAATATTTCCTTGAACCACGTTCGAATAATTACAGTCTTATATCCTAACACATAATTCAGCAGATTAGTGTCAGTATAAATCATATGATAATTCTTATCATAGAGAGATAAGCAATAATAGTTTGTACATAACCTTGTCTAGATGCTGCTGCAACAGTCTTTCATTGCTTTTGTAACAAAATCACAAGTTTATTGTTCACAATAGAATTGTTAGTTGTTCTCTTTTGCACACTGTAGAACATTTCAGGAACTGCTGTTATCTGAGGACTAATCTGGGCACCCCCTTCACTGTATTATTTTCTCAAACAGAATAACAATGTAGCTATTTCCAGTAATATACCAGAAATTCCTCGCTTAGTCGAGCCTTCTTTCATAATACAAACAGAGTGTAGTTTATCCTTACACTTACACGCTTGTAGACTTCTCAGATAACCATGGTGTAGTGGTTTATAACTCAGTAAACCAGGAGATTCTAGTAAAAGAAAACTACTTCCCTGTAAAATATAATCAGAGAATAAATACTAACCTTCCAGTTTATTCATCTCTAACTCCATTCTTTCTTACATTCAAGTCTCAACTTACATTTTTCTGCCACAGTATTTATTAGCCCAATACACGCATACAGCATAATAAATATAACATAATAGTTTATGAATATGTTAACTAGAAACAATGTCATGTGTGTAACATATAAACAAGTATCATAATTCACAATCTGTAGAAATAATAGTCTACTCACATAACACATCTCGACGTAAAACGCAAGTATAGTAAATCAATTTTTAAAAAATGCACGAAATATTTCTAGGTCCAATATCTCCCAATCAGTCAGTTAACTCACCATTAAGCTAAAGGCTGCTTTCACGACCGGACTTTTTCCACAGAAGTTATTAGAAAATGCAATTCTTTTCAAAAGGTAAACTTTGATCTCAGCCCATTGGCTGGTAAATCCTAGCCATTGGATAATAAAAACTACTCATCCACCTAAAACCGGTTTAGATTACATCAGCAATCTCTAGCATATTCTTTACCTCAGTTGTCTACTCCATAAATATCATAACAAGATGTGTCCAAGGTTGGGTCATATTAACATTGGCAACAAAGATATAATTATTAAGTAGAGAAATAAGGATAGGCAAATTTACTGCACCACAGATATAATATACTTGACACATCAGATCCACAAGCAGTAATGATGTAGTATATTTGGATACATCAAGTGTAACGATGTAATTGCTTAGGCACATTTCAAATGTAAATTCAGTGTGTGCTTGGGTTTAGATATGTAAGCAACACACATAATCATATGCTGTACTTGGATATATTTCACATTTATAGTAGTATTTATTACGTTATATTTCAGATTTGTAGTAGTATTTATTACGTTGTATTTCACATTTGTAGTAGTATTTATTACGTTGTATTTCACATTTGTAGTTGTATTTATTACGTTGTATTTCACATTTGTAGTATTTATTACGTTGTATTTCACATTTGTAGTAGTATTTATTACGTTGTATTTCACATTTGTAGTATTTATTACGTTGTATTTCACATTTGTAGTATTTATTACGTTGTATTTCACATTTGTAGTAGTATTTATTACGTTGTATTTCACATTTGTAGTATTTATTACGGTGTATTTCACATTTGTAGTAGTATTTATTATGTTGTATTTCACATTTGTAGTAGTATTTATTACGTTGTATTTCACATTTGTAGTATTTATTACGGTGTATTTCAGTCCTATGGTACATTCTGGGTTTGGAATTTAAAAGCAACACTTATAAGGTGGTGTTGACATATTTCAGAGCGGTATTATGTTTTCATTGAACCACCAATGCGTTTGCTGTAGTACGTTTGACTTCTATCCACAGTAATTATGATTGCTGTTTGTAATTATGATTGCTGTTTGTAATTATGATTGCTGTTTGTAATTATGATTGCTGTTTGTAATTATGATTGCTGTTTGTAATTATGATTGCTGTTTGTAATTATGATTGCTGTTTGTAATTATGATTGCTGTTTGTAATTATGATTGCTGTTTGTAATTATGATTGCTGTTTGTCAACAAGAGTTCTATCCACAGTAATTATGATTGCTGTTTGTAATTATGATTGCTGTTTGTAATTATGATTGCTGTTTGTAATTATGATTGCTGTTTGTAATTATGATTGCTGTTTGTTAACAAGAGTTCTATGCACAGTAATTATGATTGCTGTTTGTAATTATGATTGCTGTTTGTAATTATGATTGCTGTTTGTAATTATGATTGCTGTTTGTAATTATGATTGCTGTTTGTAATTATGATTGCTGTTTGTAATTATGATTGCTGTTTGTAATTATGATTGCTGTTTGTAATTATGATTGCTGTTTGTAATTATGATTGCTGTTTGTAATTATGATTGCTGTTTGTAATTATGATTGCTGTTTGTAATTATGATTGCTGTTTGTAATTATGATTGCTGTTTGTAATTATGATTGCTGTTTGTAATTATGATTGCTGTTTGTAATTATGATTGCTGTTTGTCAACAAGAGTTCTATCCACAGTAATTATGATTGCTGTTTGTCAACAAGAGTTCTATCCACAGTAATTATGATTGCTGTTTGTCAACAAGAGTTCTATGCACAGTAATTATGATTGCTGTTTGTCAACAAGAGTTCTATCCACAGTAATTATGATTGCTGTTTGTAATTATGATTGCTGTTTGTTAACAACAAATATCGCGCGTTCCTTGTGACTTGAGTTTCACATTAATTTGTAGTACATTTTTTTTTAAATGTTGGTTTGGACAGATACTCAATATGTGCGAGAGTGCGTACGTTTGTGCATTTCAAGCACGCGAGTGCACCGTATGACTGTGTTTCAGTATGTTCTTATCGCTTACGTCACACCAAGGACAGCGTGGTTCAATGGTGTGGGAACTGGAGGAAACACATCATGTACCATGAAGTGCCTTCCGGACTCAACTGGAGAGGTCACGTGGGCCCCGCGCATCATCAGGGGCACGCTACCGTGTCAGGAGTTTACCTCCCTGCCAATTCCATGTCCCGCGAACAGGACGCACTCGGAACTTTTAAAAATTGTAAGTGAAGAACGGCGAGATCTATTTATAGATAAGAAGACTGCCAGCATTCCCCAACCCGCCCCCGGCTTCGCCTAGCCCCGTCATTTCTACTTTCAATAAGCTACTTCCTCATGTTAAAACTTCCCAGCGTCATATTCTCTCCCTTTAGGGCGGGTTCGCGAAAGAATCAATACCATGAAAAACAGCAGGCGCCTGCATTAACAGTCTTCATGGTGTCTTCTTTCCCTGCCGTCTTCCTTGATAACCTTTCATCGTCAATATTATGATGGTCGTCAAGTCGTCATCATCGTCAAACACATACATTCACACACAAGCGCGCGCACACAACACACACGCGCACAAACACACGCGCGCACAAACGCCAAGACGCTTACAATATATACAGACACACACATACACACACACACACACACACACACACACATACACTCTGCATAAGCATTCATTAAGATATGCATACTGACGAACATACAGATGAGGCATGCAAATACTGTGAAATACTGAGAAAGATTTGAATTAATAGACGTGCGCGTGTGTTATTATGTTTACTCATTTCCTTTGCAGTTTCATTTCCTGCTATTTATTTTTCATAGAGAGAGCTTTCTGACATGACGAAAATAACATGAAACCGTCGGCTTAGACAATCATGATGTTTTCTATTTTTGTGTAAGTAATAAAATAAAGTAAAACAAAATTTGAAAAAAATCAGACACTTAGGCAATTCTTTTAACAAAATGCAAACTATCAAGATAACGAATTTCTTGTGTGTGTGTGTGTGTGTGTGTGTGTGTGTGTGTGTGTGTGTGTGTGTGTGTGTGTGATTGTTCGTGTGTTCGTATGTGTGCGTATAATCGTAAATATCTACATATTAGATGTTTATGCATAACCGTACATACACACTTACATATGTAATACAAATAATTTTAACGTCTGACCTGTAAGTAATGTTACTATCAATAACCGTACGTACGTACTTACATATGTAATACAAATAATTTTAACGTCTGACCTGTACGTAATGTTACTATCAATAATCAGATTATCGATAAAAACTTTTACTGTCTTGCTTATCCTGCCTTTTTTGTGTGTCCTGCTTACTATAATTATGTATAATTAGTATGTGTAATACAACGTCACCCTAATTAATGGTTATGATTATTATTATTATCATCCATAACTAATTACAAGTGGTGAGAATCTTAATTTATTTTATTAATAATTCTCTAGAAGACACCACTCGTCTCTCTCACTTGGCGGATATGTGGGTGCTGTAAAATCTCTCTTCCATAGCATTAAAGAAAGAACATTTACCGTCACACAATATTTCAGTAGGTGGAAAACTTCTTACCAAAGAAGATAAATCCGTCTTTAATCTATATTTAGCAAGCCCCCCTCCACCAACTATATCTATAACATTTGGTTATCAATATCTGTAAGAAGGTCAATAAATATAACAATAAATTTATTAAATCAATTATACATATAACAAATACAATCAAAAGAGCATTGACATTTGCATTGCTTCAGAACAATGCTAGACAATCATTCAATTCAACCTAGCATAGACATCAGCAGTCAAATGATCATATCTAACTCATGAATTCATAGGCATAATTTATCATGAGTGGAGTTTTAGAGAAATAATTAAAATCAATGTTCATAACTTTTTCAAAGATGGCTACTGTCACAAGCACGTGCTCACAATCACGCAGCTTGCAACAAGTCACTGTCTTTCTTATTTATAGGACGGCCACACGTACCCCTTCTAATCATGTTAGACAACTGTTCCAGAATCTTCAATGCACTCTCCAAGCACACATGGAGAATCATCCCGAAATTCCCTTGCACTATCAAGCACATCAGGAAGAATGTTCTCGAATTATTGTGTATGCTACTCAGCATACCACAAGCAATATTCAAAATAATTTTGGTGAATTCTCGAGACCAAACTCAAGCCATCATTTTCGCTGTATTGGCTCTAGAACACAATTCACAGAAATCAACATACAGCAACAAGTTACTGATACTAACACTGGACACACACCAATGTAATCAGGTAGAGTACTGTAGTCATTGTATCAGGTAGAGTACTGTAGTCATTGTATCAGGTAGAGTACTGTAGTCATTGTATCAGGTAGAGTACTGTAGTCATTGTAGCCTGCAGAAAAAATGTGCAGTTTTCTTTGCAGAAGTCAAATTAAGGCAGCACTAGATTTCAGGCATATTTCATCTCTATAACTCCTTTCTCTCTTACAAACATTCTCATGTTACAAAGTCTGCACAATTTCGTTAACCCGATTCACACACAGCATAAGAAATTGATTAAAATGCATGAGCTTTATGTACAACGTAATCAAATTAGTGAACATAGAAATAATGGCTCAATTACATGAGCATTGTCTAATTCAAATCATGGATCGATAGCAAACATGTACGAAATATTTAAAGTCCATTCTTTATCAGTTAGTTAATTTACCATAAGCTAATGATCGCCTTTATGACCGGACTCGGGTTTCGTCAAATTCAGAGTGATTAGAATATAGACTTTCTTCAACAAAATAACTTTCGTCCATCCTTATTGGATAAATTTGTTATGAACAAGTGTGAAACTATTAGTCAGAAAAAATCTACTCATCCAGTTAGAACTGGTTTGGATTGCATCAGCAAAATTTCTAGCATATCTCCACCTGAGTTGATTTCTTCCAACTCTGGCACTTAAAAATATCGGCATAAGCAGTTGCCCAATGTCGGGTCACTTTGACATTTAACAATTTATACAAAAAGTTTAGAAATAGAGATAGGCAAATTTACTCCGCCACATTATTTGTGTCTAACGTTCTTTTTGTATATTTCCTGCTTGCTATTCTTATACTTATTTCTGATTAGAATGTTTGTGTCTAATGTTCTTTTTGTAATTCCTGCTTGCTATTCTTATACTTATTTCTGATTAGAATGTTTGTGTCTAATGTTCTTTTTGTAATTCCTGCTTGCTATTCTTATACTTATTTCTGATTAGAATGTTTGTGTCTAACGTTCTTTTCTTTTCTGTGTCCTGCTTTTTATTCTTATAATTATTTCTGATTAGTGTGTTTGTGACTAATGTTCTTTATAAAAAAAATAAATACTACTCTTGCGTACTACCTTAGTCTCTTTAACTTCCACACTACTTTATAAAAGTTGCCTATCACTTGTGTCCTGCAAACTACTAATTTTAATCTTGCCTATTAATTTTTTTATCTGTCAGCCAATCTTTGTTTTATTGTCTTTTTGCGCGCTCTTATTTTTTCCCTTTTGCTACTGTTTATATTGCCTTCTACGTGCTATCTTGCAGGCTTATTTTTCCCTTTTGCTACTGTTTATATTGCCTTCTACGTGCTATCTTGCAGGCTTATTTTTCCCCTTTTGCTACTCTTTATATTGCCTTGTACGCGCTTATCTTGCAGGCTAATCGTCATCCTGCCGGCCACTCATTTATCGTGCGTACTTATCCTTTATCCTGCCGGCTACTCTTTTAACATGCTGGCTTCTCCTTTATCCTGCCTTCTACTTAGCTAAATTGACTACTTAGCTATTCCCTTACCTTACCGGCTTTTTATTTTGGTTGCGCCTGTATTTTGTACTGATTCACACTCTATTGCTCTGGCTGTTACTCTTTATCCCTGATTCACACTCTATTGCTCACTGTTCTTTCGTTCTGCTTTCTACGTAATCACACATAAATCAGGAAACCCCACCCAACACCCCAACTCCCCATTCAAAAGGACTGATTGACTCTTTTGCTGTGCCTGCTATTCTTTAGTCTTCTTGCTACTTTTAGTTCTGTCTGTTACTCTTAGTCTTCCTGCTACTTTTAGTTCTGTCTGTTACTCTTAGTCTTCTTGCTACTTTTAATTCTGTCTGTTACTCTTAGTCTTCCTGCTACTTTTAGTTCTGCCTGTTACTCTTAGTCTTCTTGCTACTTTTAGTTCTGCCTGTTGCTCATTAGTTCTGCTTGATACTTTTAGTTCTGCCAGTTACTCTTTTGTTTTGTCTTCTACTCTTTAGTTTTCTTTGCTACTCTTTCAATCTGCCTTTTTCCTTTTATTTATTCAAAACCTCCTTTAAGTTTTTAGCATGTAAATTATTGGTCAGGCTGAGGAATGAAGAGCATCAGAACCAAAATAGTGATATTGTATACAATTGTTTTCAGCCACCAATCCATTTTCTTGGTAATTTCAAAACACCGTGCTGGTATGAGCCTATATCCTGGGATGGATTCTCGAAAGGCCACCCGTATGTGGAGAATCTGTTCGCTTGTTTTGCTCGGAATGCCAGAACAGTCTTTAAGGAACTCCTCTCTGAATGGATGCTTCGCGCGACCATACAGACCAATCCCAAGCGCTTACGGTGCATGCCCTACTTCTACATCGTCGGACAGCCGAAGTGTGGCAGCACTGATCTCTACTTCAAAATAACACTCCATCCAGATGTAGTACGCCCACCGATGAAAGAACCCCATTGGTGGAGCAAAAACAGATTTGGTAAGTGCCGACAGACAAACGTAAATTCATTGACTAGAATCGATGCATGGCTCATTGTTATTGGTTAATGCCAAAAATACAAAACTCAGTACTGTACTATTGTCTTTCTTCACTAAACTTGGTTTTTGCGTTAAAACTCTATGTGTAATATTGATATTATCTGTGCAAAGTCCAACACAAGTCTTTTCCATGAAGTTTGTTGACATCTAGTTTTGATTAATGTTGATAACAAAACTGAGTGGTGTAATAGTCAGCGATGATTTTATACAAATTAAGCATGTGTTACTTTTGTTTATAAACTATTTTATCACGATGGTTTAGCGTGTTCTTGGAAACCGTTGTAATGCTACCGTGGTAGGCAACTGTATGTTTTGCAAGAGCGACAAATACCACCCAAACTCTCTCCCCCACCCCTTTTGTTTCCTTTAGAAATCACGGCACTTAGCTGTAGACCTAGTCTTTTATATTTCTTTGGTAAGAACCTGCTACATGCAGTGTGTCGGTTACCCCCATCCCCCGTTTACTTATCTTTTAATCAACAACAGACAAAATAAAAAATAAAAAGATAACTATCATAACAACACAACAGGTGCACCTTCCAGTGAGAAGAAAAGATTTCTGGCTTAAAGCCTGTTACGCACATCAGAGTTAATAAACGTTTGCAACTGCTTAAGATATACTGACAATTACAGGTAACCAGATCGAAGTTAATAAATACTAACAATTACAGGTAACCAGATCGAAGTTAATAAATACTGACAATTACAGGTAATCAGATCGCAGTTAATAAATACTAGAAATTAGTACACTCTGTGGCATGTGTTTTGTGTGGAATGTAGTGGAGGAAAAGTCACGAAAGATAATAGGGCTTTTCTTTAATTATTTTCCTTTGTCACTAATAAAGTTAACCCTTCCCTCAGTCTCCCAACACACCGTCTTCTGATTGACTGGTAAGTGACGAACAACATAAAAGTACGTTCATAAACACTTAACTTATTCTTTGAACATAATAACATTTAGTGGAATTTATTTCTTAGCTCTAGCCCAGAAATTCCTTTAGATGAAATCATTTCAACATCGAGTGATAATTGAGGAGACAAAGGAAAAGTCATTTGTCACAAACAAAAAGAAAATTTATTAGTTATAAAATGTAGACAAAAAGTTAGATAAATATTCAGTTAAAAGTGAAATATGTGATACGCTGTCATATTACATGAATTGTCAAGCTCGTTTCCTCATAAAGATAGTCATCAGAATGGTTTCATTGAGTTCTGACTCATCGTTAAAGTTCAAAGTTGAATATGTCATTACTACTGGATAGGGCGGATGGGCGATAGATGGCATCAGCTGATGTCTGAGACAGGGGAGGTAAATTTACGTCTCCGCTGACGGGTATCAAGAAATAAGGTGGTGCTTTGTCCAGAATTTTGGGGAAGATGGCAAGTCTGGCGGTGAAACCCCGATCATATCCCAACTCTCCCAGGCTCAGCAATAATTTACTGGTCTGGAGAGATAAAAGCGGTCCCTATAAGGAGGTGCCTACTATCATTATTTGTAACTGACATGTGCGCCATCCATTCAGACAAACAAAGTTAACAGAGAATATAAAAAAGAGCGATAGACATAGTCCTTTACTTAAGTTCATACACTCTTAAAAGGATTTAATTTAAGGATTTAATATACAAATACAATTTGGTGCATACAATATATTGCTACTAAACGAGGGGATGTGACTTTTTTACTCTTAGATAGAAACACAAGACTGGCCTGTCTTTCTTCTGGCAGTTCTGATTAATAAATTTCAGTTCATCAACGATTTGGTACAAAAGGACTCTATACTACGTTTCTGTGCTGCTATTTTGAAAATTACCACAGTACAGCAGGAAAAGGTATAATGTATGTCTGTAGCATTCTTCCTGAAAATTGGCAATCCCTTGTATTTATCTTCCAACCCTGGAAGGCTGGCCAGAATTCTAATCTGCAATCATATCTGGTTCCTCCCCCTTGTCTTAATATATCAACTTTATACCAAATACATGTACTAACTTTTGTTAAATGAAGGGGCTCTGTAAAGATGAGAGGTTACTGATTACAGTTTCACTGCACGTGTTAACTGAAGGGGCTCTGTAAAGTCGAGAGGTTACTGAGTACAGAGTTTCACATGTTACAATAAAGGAGAAAACTTTGACATTGATCAGTTAGAACAGTGGGTCGCGGCTGCGTTATCCAGTACGTATCGCGCATTATCAAGTGGTCCCACAAGTACGTTATCCAGTACGTATGCAATGGAAAAGTGGTCCTTAGTTGTAAAAAAAAAAAAGGTGGGAACCACTTTTCGCTGACAGTGAGAACTCTTGTCAGTGACAAAGGTAAGTAAATGACACTGACAGTGAGAATTCTTGTCAGTGACAAAGGTAAGTAAATGACACTGACAGTGAGAACTCTTGTCAGTGACAAAGGTAAGTAAATGACACTGACAGTGAGAACTCTTGTCAGTGACAAAGGTAAGTAAATGACACCGGGAGGGAATGTCAGTGTGGGGACGAAGCAAATGCACGCCTAACCTAACTGAAGGGACTTTAATTTGATTTTAGATTAGATCAAAATTAGGTAAATTAATTTAGTGGTAAGGTTTATGTCATTATTTCATTCATTAAAAGCTTAAGAGGAAATGAAGGAGAAACAACTTGGGGTTAAAATATTTATTACAAATTTTAATAAAATCACAGGACGGTGGAAATTTATGTCTCACTAGCCAGAGTACTGTTATTAAGTACCAAAACTAAGAAGTAAATCCAAATGAATTGTTATTAACTACCAAACCTAAGAGGTAAATCCAAATGAATTGTTATTAAGTACCAAACGTAAGCGGTAAATCCAAATGAACTGTTATTAAGTAGCAAATCTAAGAGGTAAATCCAACTTACCAATTATTAAGTAATAAAATGCAAGAGTTAAAATTTTGGCCTTTGAAGCAGACTGCGCTGGTGGCCTTGCTGTAAAGGCTTTCTATGACTTTGATCAGTTTGGCATTGATGTTGTACAGCTTCATGGTGGACCAAAGTTCTGCATGCCACACCCTGTCAAATGCCTTCTTAAAATCTTCAAAGACACGACAAAGGTCTTGTTGGTGTTGGAGGTACTTCTCACACAGCAGTCTTAGATTAAAAATCTGTTCAGTTGTGCTTCGCCCTGGTCTGAATGCTGCATATTCTTCAGCTATGATTTCCTATGCCTGCGTCTGTTTAATGACCTTTAGCATGACTTTGCTTGGGTGGCATATAAGACCTATCGCATGATAGTTCTGACATTGCTGCAAATTGCCTTTTATCAGGAAAATTATTATGAGTGACTCAGTCCATTATGTTGGCCATTCCCCTGTCTGCCAGATCTTATTGCAGATTGTTAGTAGGATGCTTTTACGGCTTCTCCCCCTTCTTGGACTAGTTCTGCAGGGATGTTCTCTATTCCTGCTGCCTCCCCCTTTTTCAATGATTTCACTGCAGTCTTTACTTCTTCTTGGAGGATGGGGTAGTTGTCAGTGTTGGTCACTGGTGGAGTGTTGAGTATATATGGGTCCCCTGTAGGTCTGTGGTTGTATAGGTCTGAGCAGTATTCTGTCCATCTCTTAAGAATGTCTTGATCTTCTATAAGGTAATTCCCTCCACTGTCTTGAATGGTGGAGGAGCAGCATTGTTTTACACAGGTCAAGTCTGTCACCAGTTGGTATGCATTTTTGCTATTATTTTTCATTAGATTATTTTTTATATCTTTACACTGGTCTTCAATCCACGTCTCGTTTGCCTTTTTCATGCTTTTTCTTGATAACCTGGTTGATTTTCCTGAAATGTTTTGTCCTTCTACTTCTGACTTGTTCTTTAGCTCTCAATGCTTGTCACACAGATCAATTTCAGCTGTAACCCAAGGTTTCTTTGCTCGTATATGTTTGCCAAGGATCTCATTGGCTGTTTGGATCACTGCAGTGTTAAATATGTCAATCAATGTGTCTGCGTCTGTGTTCTCTGCACTAAGAAATAAAAGTGGTGAAAATTGTTCTCCTATCTTTGCTTGGAAGGCTTCCGATACCTCTGGGTCTTTTAGCTTGTCAAGGTTGAACTTGATTCTTGTGGGGCCCTGCCTGTTGACTTTATTTAGACGTAGACGGAAGGTTATCATCACTAAGTCAAGGTCACTTCCAATATCTGCTTCTGGGAAGCTTCTTGACTTGGCAATGATTACACTGATGTGGAAACGCCTCTTCACCATGATATAGTCAATCTGGTTATGGTGTTCTCCATTCGGGCTATGACACGTCCATCTTCTGGATTTTTTGTGTGAACCAAACCTATTCATCAGCTTCATATCATTAAAGCTGGCAAATTCCAGGAGCCTTAAGCTTCTGTCGATTGTCTCTGTATTGCAGTAGCGTCCTCATGTGCCTTTCCAGTTTTCAACGGCATCCTCTCCTATTTTAATATTCTAGTCTCCTTGCACCACACGAATGTCTTTCTTTGTGGTCTGGTCTAGGACTTCTTGCAGTTGGTCGTAGAAGTCGTCTATTTCTTCATCATCATGGTCTGCAGTTGGAGCGTAAGCTTGCACAATGGTGATATTGAGTGGGGTTGTCCTTAAGCGTATGGTGATAAACCTGCCGGAGACTGGCTGACAACTCATGACAGTGTTCACAATGTCTTTCTGGACGAGAAATCTGACACCATATTCATGTTTATCATCTTTTCCAGAGAAGTATAGTTTATGACCATCCTGTGCTGATGTTTCCCCAAGGTTCTTCCATCGTACTTCGTACAGTTCCAGGATGGTCCAAAATGGTATCTGTTCATTTCATGTGTCAGTTCATCTCCTTTCCAGGCTAAGAACGTTCTGATGTTCCACGTTCCGATGCTGATGTTGTTTCTGGCACGGAGTTTTGATGGTGATGGTGCACCAGTAGCACACTTAACACCTCTGCCATTTTGCAAGACAGAAGGCGCGGTCCTTGTTCCAGTATCCGGTATGGTTTGAGGTAAATGATTTTACAGAACCTAAAATCAGTGACGTGAGGTTGGATGAACAACCTGCATTTACCCTACTTTTCACATATCCTCGCGGGCGCATGTACATTCCTCGGCGGGTACATGTACATTCCTCGGCGGGCGCAATTGCTACCTGCGGGCATCGTGTTGTGAACCATTGCCTTATACCATAATTTGTTGTTTCTGTCCACGTTACAACAGGCATAATTTAAATACAGTTGTTTATAAAATAATTTATTGTTTCTGTCCACGTTACAACAGGTATAATTTAAAAACAGTTCCCGTTCATACCGTATTTTGTTGTTTGTGTCCACGTTACAACAGCATACATCTAAATTATAGTTCCATTACTCCAAATGTTTGTAGATTTTCCAACAGGCATGCTTCTAAATTGAACTCCCCTTTTTCCATATTTTATTTATGCCTATGTTCCAAGTTGAATATAGACAAATTACAGTTCTTGTATTCCACGTTTTTATTATTCCAAGAGGCATGCATTTAATTAAAATCCATTACTCCAAAATTTGCTGTTTTCTTACGTTCAAACAGGCATGCGTCTAAATTACAGTTCCCTAATTCCACTTCAGGACTACGTTGACCTGTTTGACAAAGCCGCGATGGAAATAGAAAGGCGGACAGATTCGAACCCTAGTCATTCTAAGAGCCTCAACAATGATGATGATGACAGTAGCCCTACTCTGTATCATTCAGTCATTACAGGCATGTATATTCAGTCATAATAGGTATGTGTTGTCAGTCATAATAGGCAATTGCTGTTAATTAAATTATAATGGGCAGTTTCTGTTACTTATAATGGGCCTATAATTTCAGTCATGATGAGCATTCTAACTACCATTAATTATCCTATCTTTTCTTTTTTTCTGTTTGCACTCCTTCTATTGCCTGTCTAGTTATCGTACCTATCTACATTTTTTCCTGTCTGTCAGTTGACACTTCTATACCTTCCTCTTCTCATCCTATTTGTCTGTCCACTTCTTCCTAACTTTTGTCTGTCCACTTTCCTTATCCTATTGTCGATCTATTTTCTCTTCCTCTTGTGTCCACTTTCCTCCTCCCTTTTGTCTGTCCACTTCCCTCCTCTCCATTCCCTGTCTGTCCACTATCCTCGATTTTGTCTATCCAAATTTCCTCCTCCTTTGTGTCTGTCAACTTTCCTTCTCCTTTTAGTCTGTCTTCTTTCCTTCACCCTTCTTTTTGCATCTCCACCTAGTATTCTCTCAGTCAATTCTTCTTCAGTCATTTTTCTCTTAAGTCTAACTTAAGTATAAAGTCTTAAGTATAGAGGGATGGGTCTGTTTCTAAGATGAAATGATCTACAACCAATTAATCAACTACAAACACGCACGCGCGCACGAAACAGACACACGTTAACAAACTCATTCAAGTATTCACTCACAGAGAGGTGAATACCTGTCCTAGTTTCCAAATTTGTTTTATTGCACAGGTGACGCAAGCGCCTCAACTCTGTGGGACAATGATGATTGGTGGCGACTCCCGGAAAACTGTGGCCGGCTCGAACCTCTCTTCACAAATGCCCACTTCATACGTCGGATCACACCCGACGCTAAAATCATCATCATCCTCAGACATCCTGCAGAAAGGTACTTCCTCTCTTACCTTCACTTCAATCCCTCCTCCAACACCCCTCTCGTTTTCCTTCTCCTTACTTCGGGTGTGCTCTTGGCTACTTTCTGCGAGCGACATGTTTGTCTGACCTCTGGGTCAAGGTTGCTAGCAGAAAGGGCGTTTTGAATTCGAGCTAATAGAATATATAGTAGTTACTTGCCGAAACTAGGCCAACCAAATTTAAATCACTGAAGTCGAAACGGTAGAAGGAAGGGCTGACTGTGTTTGCACGCGCTACTACAAAATCCGTCCAATCGCCGACTGTTAAATGCACGGGAAAAAAAAGTTAAACCTGCCATCGAACCGTCAAAGTATTCTAGGATCGGGAAGTCAGCGAAGCGTCACTTTGTTGGGTTTTTACAGTTTTCTTTTACACTTACTCTCACCCCTACCTCCCCACCCCTCAATGATTATACCCAATGAACTCAATTTGCATTACGTAGAGAGAGTAGAAGACAATTTTAGAAAGGTGTCCTTTGTGTCAATAGTTTTCAGACAATGAATTTCTAACATTCAACTTGTATTGTTTGAGACCTATTTGACAGGAAAGAAAGATTGAGTAAAAGAATAAATACATAACGCATTGATAATTTGATTTATTCATGGTTTTTTTTTTATCTAAATGTTTAATAATTACTAATTACTAATTACTAATCTATTTAAAAAAAAAAACATTTTCTCTGTTCGTATCCATTTTCCATTCTTTGCCCTTTACCCTTTTCTCTATCGCTCCCTCCTCTTTTTCTTTCTTTGTCTATCCCCCCCCCTCTCTCTGTCTATCTATCTATCTATCTATCTATCTAGATATCTTGTTCTTGTGTTTCCACATTTATCGCTGAATTGCTATTTCTCTCTCTCTCTCTCTCTCTCTCTCTCTCTCTCTCTCTCTCTCTCTCTCTCTCTCTCTCTCTCTTGCTCTTGTGTTTCTTACATTTATCGCTGAATTGCTGTTTCTATATGTATATTTTGGTTATACAGAAGCACATAGAAGGGTGTCTGATTAATTCTGTGCCTCGTGTTGCTATGGTAACTGTGCAGGCTGTACTCCGATTACTTATACTTCCACAAGACCAATAAGTCAGTTACAGAATTTCACGAACAAGTTTTACTTTCCATCGCAAAGTTACGAGAATGCGCATCTCAGAGGTCTCTCCGCTCCTGCGTCTACGACAGACGTGTGGCTTCCGGTTTTAAGGTATAGTCATCTGCACAGTGATACAAAGTAAAACAGTAAGAAACAAACGAAAACGAAACATAAAACCTATTTATTTAGTTAGTTTTAAATAACTCAATGTCGCATAGCTATTACATTGATTTTAGTTAAAACCAGGACAGTTTTTTACTATTCGATCTAACAAGTACTATCTTGTAGCCATATTTAGATAGGCCTTAAATATACATGCATTATTTATTTATAGTTCGCATATAACTATATGTGCATTGTTTATACATAGCAGTAATTATTAATTATTTAGAAACATACTTAACTTCTTTTAATTTATCTTATTTTTAAAAGCTGATATATGAGTGCCTTCGTACCCCTAGCAAGCAAGTACTTGATTATTTCCCTTGCCGTTTTTCACGCTATTTTGACATCTGGCTCACCTGTTCACAAACCGGCAGAATGTCATTAACATTATTATTATTAACAACGTTAGCCCACTAAAGCACTAATTTACCGTTTCTTTCATTGTGTTTCTGACGTCATAAGTCCACAAAATAACAAAAATATCCTATAGATGAACCATTTAACAATGTATATAAAATAATACCAAAAGAAATTAAAGGTAGTTAAATATGAAATAAAATTACCCTTTCCCTCTCAAGATTTGATCATTTAAAACTGTTATTAGGAATTTAGTGAAACAATAAGTTAATTCAGAAAGTATTTTTAAGAGAATGTGCACTTTGGGTTGAATTTATTTTGAAACTAATTATTGTATGACTACGTTCAATGGTCGGATATTATTTTTATATTTATTTGGTTATTCAAACCTACACACAAACGCACAGTTACGCATGCATACACACACACACACACACACACACACACACACACACACACACACATAGTAAGACAGAATGAGTGGGATAGATTACTTTCAATGAGACTTACATACAATGTTGATATATAAAACGTAATCTTAATTAAATATGCACACACACACACACACACACACAATTTCCACACAATTAATATGTACAATTTTGCGTGTGTGTGTATGCATGTACTTATATGGTTGTAGGTCCGGTTGCGGATAGGACTTTACCATCTGTACGTGAGCGAATGGCTGAATGTCTTCCCCCGTGAGCAAATACTCGTCATCCGTATGGAAGATTATGCAAGTCAGCTTCATGACGTCATCAGTGACGTCTTCAACTTTTTGGGGCTGCGTAAGTTGTCTGGCTTAGAACGCCTCTTTGCTGTTGTTTGTCTGAATGTATGAGTTTTCAGACTTTGTATAACTGATTAAGACGTGTTGTCTGTTTGAGTTTTCAGACTTTGTATAACTGATTAAGACGTGTTGTCTGTTTGAGTTTTCAGACTTTGTATAACTGATTAAGACGTGTTGTCTGTTTGAGTTTTCAGTCTTTGTATAACTGATTAAGACGTGTTGTCTGTTTGAGTTTTCAGTCTTTGTATAACTGATTAAGACGTGTTGTCTGTTTGAGTTTTTAGTCTTTGTATAACTGATTAAGACGTGTTGTCTGTTTGAGTTTTCATCTTTGTCTAACTGAATAAGACATGTTGCCGTTGTTTGTTTGTTGGATAAATATAGACAAACAATAAAAGCAATAAATAAATGACCTAGATGAGTAGATGTTTTAGAACACTGTGCTGTTGCTTGCATGTCATATATGTTTTTATTTGACTTAAAAAAAAAAAATAACAGCTTCGGGACTGCTAAGCAATCTTGTTTCAAACAGCTGATGTCGCTTGTTTGAAATTTGAGCCTTTGTTCAACCTATTAAGACAAATCAATCAGATTGGTCTAGATTGCATAGGTCAGATAGATTTATTGTTACTCTATTAGTTCTATTCTAGTAGTCGTTTCAGATTTAGTTTGAATTGCTTATTTCGAAAGTTGTCCAATGGCAAAAGAAATTTTATTTTTATAAATATTATTGTATTTAATATAATGAGAGATAGCCAAGACTGCGCATTCCAAAAATAGCCTACAAATATAAAAGAAATGACCAACTCTGGTTTTTTATTCGTGCTGTTCCTGTTGAGTTGAAAGCCATGGATGTTTAAACTGTCGATTTAACCACATCGACGAGACGTGAATCTAAATGGATGGACGTAAGCTGTGTTGCTGTGTATATATGCCAGTTGAATGCTGAACAGTTATAATCGAGTGCAAAATGCGGGTAGAAGGGAACGGTTTCTATAGAAACCAACAGATACAGAACGCACTTCAAAGCTTAAGGGGTTACTTGCTGGTTTGTTTGATGAGTAATTATGGAAAGTCCTGTCTCCATTGACAACTACATGCTTATTTTACCCCGCTAGCTGAGGTCGAGTGAACTGGTCTCCGTTGACAACTACATACTTATTTTACTCCTCTAGCTGAGGTCGAGTGGTCGCCTTGTACACGCCTAGTTAAGTCAATTTCAACTCTAGGCTGAGACTAAAGTGTGGGGAATCCCCTTGAAGTCCTCTCCACCCCAGTAATGGCACAATTTTCTATGATTTTATTCCTCATTGTCGTTTTCATTCACAGTCGTGAGATGTAAATTATCACCATAAGTCCGTGGGTTTTCAGACCTGATAGTGCGTTCGTGCTGTATGCTAATAAATAAATATTTTGTCATGGAATGTTTATTCAATAGTCAGGACTGTAGGTTCGTTAGTTAGTGACTGTAGATTCTGTACTTGATTATTCCCAAATCAGTAAAGCTGTAAATTCGTTATTCAGGGACTGTTCATTCACTAGTCAGGACTTCAAATTCGTTTTTCAATAAGTGTTAATTCCAATTTCAATAAAGCTGTAAACTCAGTCAGCTAGCAAGTGACGATGTTAATTCGCTAGTCAGTGTCTGTCTTTTCGCTAGCCAGTATCTGTCTATTCACTAGTCAGTGTCTGTCTTTTCGCTAGCCAGTGACGGTATTAATTCACGTCACTGTCTGTCTATTCGCTAGTCAGTATCTGTTTATTCACTAGTCATTGTCTGTCAATTCGCTAGCAAGTGGCAATGTTAATTCACTAGTCGGTGATTCTGTTAATTCGCAGTGACAGCATTAATTTGCTGCTCAGTAACGCTGTGAATTTGAATCAGTGACACTACGGTTAGTAAAATCAAGTTTTATGGCGAAAACGGAATAACTTTTGACATTATTTATACACGTGTCAGAGGCGATGTAAATTTTAAAATTCAGTTGCAGCTACAACTTGTGTCGCCTGAACACGGCATGAAAATATTTATTGGCTTGGCCAATACGAGCTGCAGCGCAAGAGGTCGGCTAATTTAGCATAATGTCTTTCAACACAAAACGACAAACCTTTCTCGCCACCTCATGACGTAAGCTTTTACGTCATCATCACTTCCGTCATTTCTCTACATTCGTGAATTCATACTCAGTAATATGTTCACGATAATTCCAGTTTCTGTATTCCAGTCCACTAACAATTTTCAGTTCTTAGCTAGTATGTCATTTGTTTTCCGTGTATTTCGTTCGACTAAAATATTACAGTTTTCAAGGTTCGCATTTTCTCATGTATTCATGTCACCTTTTAATAAATTAAATTCTTGACAACTCATTTCCAATTTGTATTTATATCGTCAACAAATTACAAAATTTAGACAACATTCCTTTTTAATCATTATGTCCAAACAATAACATTTAAAAATCAATCTAAAAATAGTATTTTTGTTTATTATTTGTGTTTACGTACGTTTACATACACAGGTTCCCTGAAACAAATTGCCAACATTTTGATAATTCTCTAGTGTTATTTTCCAATCACAATATTATTAATATCACACCCTCCGCCGTCCCCTCCCCTCCGGAACCGGTTCCAGTTCCATATGTATTGTCAAATTACACTACTGTACATACATTTTTCATACTATTTTAGTATGTTTTATATGTTTACATTTTAAACTAATGTCATTATTTCTGATGTCACGTGACGCTGTTTAGGCCCGCTGAGACGCGATGAAGAACGGAAAGTGATGAACGCACCAATCGTTAACGCCCGGAAGCAAGGGGACAGGGATTTGGGAGATATGTTGAACGCGACTAGCCAGCTCCTGTATGACTTCTACTTACCGCACAACCACCAGCTTGCTAGCTTGCTTGGCGACTCACGTTTCCTGTGGGCAGACATTGCTGGAGCAAAACCGGAAGTCCGGGGTCTGGACGGAAAGTGGAAACCCCAGGAAAAACCAAAAGACGATTCTTACCTTGACGTCACGCAAAACGAATCTCAAGATGTTGCTAGAGACCTTACGTATGACAACAACAACGACAACCTCCAAGGGAGTCGAGATGACAGAAATGAAACTGAAGACGTGACCGGTGTAGAAATTGATGACGAAGACGACTATAATGAATATAATAAAGATGAAAATTATCAAGAAGAATATTTAACGTATAACAACGAAGAGGACAGAGACAGATTTGTTGATAGCTAGTTTTGTATTTGGTACTGTGGTTTCAACTGCACTTGTGAGGTTCAACATATGGACGAACTATTTTCAGGTTTGTTGGGTGTTGTACGCTGCTCTCGGCTATTATACCATATTGGTATGAGTTCATCATAAATGTGTGAGTCAGTGAATGGTACTTATCAGTTCGTGATAACTACATGGATACTTTGAGTTAACTGTGTTTGATTTTGTTCAGTTACTCGACATGAGCGATGTGTGAGCCAAACCTTGAAGAATGACGTGAACATTCAGCAAGCGTCTCGTCTCTCTTGTGCAAGCAGACGTCATATACTCAAGGAATAAAGATCCGTTCTATCAGCGATGTAAATTGCCATTACTGACGTCATATACTCAAGGAATAAAGATCCGTTCTATCAGCGGTGTAAATTGCCATTACTGACGTCATTTACTCAAGGAATAAAGACCTGTTGTACGTCAATAACAATCTGAATAAGATCAGCGACGTAAATTGCCATTACTGACGTCATTTACTCAAGGAATAAAGACCTGTTGTACGTCAATAACAATCTGAATAAGATCAGCGACGTAAATTGCCATTACTGACGTCATTTTTCTATAATAAGACGTTAAATGACAACTGCTCACTTGCCTGGTAAACGCCGAGCTTAATGTTTTAAATGTTTAAATACAATAATTCTCAGTCAAAGATGTAAGCATATCAGAACACATCGAGTTATTTAAATACAATAATTCTCAGTCAAAGATATAAGCATATCAGAACACATCGAGTTATTTAAATACAATAATTCTCAGTCAAAGATGTAAGCATATCAGAACACATCGAGTTATTTAAATACAATAATTCTCAGTCAAAGATGTAAGCACTTCAGAACACATCGAGTTATTTAAATACAATAGTTCTCAGTCATGGAGTGCAAGTACTCCAGCACTCACAGTTATAAATGCAATTGTTCTCATGGAATGTACGCACTGGAGCACACACAGTTATAAATACAGTATTTCTCAGGCATGGAGTGTCAGCACTCCAGCACACACAGAGTTATAAATACAGTATTTCTGAGTTATGGAGTGTCTGTAATCCAGCACACAGAGTTATAAATACTCCATGTCTCTCGAGTGTCATCACTCCAGCACACACAAAGTTATAAATACAGTATTTCTCAGACATGGAGTGTCTGCACTCCGGGACACAGAGTTATAAATACAGCATTTCTCAGACAAAGAATGTCAGCTCTCCAGGACACAGAAGCTCTGTGGTAAAGTGCTGCTCAAAATAATTAGACACAATCTGTATACGAGTACATAATAATTAGACACAATCTGTATACGAGTACTTAATAATTAGACACAATCTGTATACGAGTACATAATAATTAGACACAATCTGTATACGAGTACATAATAATTAGACACAATCTGTATACGAGTACATAATAATTAGACACAATCTGTATACGAGTACATAAGATTTAACAAAGGCGTCAAATGAAACATCTTTCTTTTTGCCCTCAAAGAAAATATTTTAGCTCATAATTTAACCTTTAGCAATGTCTGTTAACGCGTATACATTTTTTTTTTCTGGAAACCGTTTCATTTTTGTTTTTGGGTTGGTTTTTGTTTGTTGCTGTTATTCTTTCTTGTTTGTTTTGTAATGAATTTAAAGAATGCCCAGTCTATACATTAATAACTGTAGAAAATATCTCTTACATTATATTTCATGCATCCTGTTTATGACGTCACAAATCTTATGTTAGTGCATCTCCAAAATTACTCAATGGGCAGCTCACGCTAGAGAGCAGGTGGAACACATAAAACCTCATTTTTTGAAAGACAGAACGCCACTGTAACCTCATTTTGAAAGAGACACTCAAGGTAGCCTCATTAATTTAAAATGCCATTACAGAAGGTATCAAAAGGCTAGAGAACAATGTAGGACAATTTAAACGGTTAGTACTTAATGTAAAACATTTTCACAGTTTAAAATACAACAAAATGAAGTACGTTTTTAAACAGTCTGTACTCAGTAGAGCACATTTGAAAAGGTCAGGATATATTGTGTAGCCAAATTTTTAAAAAGACATATAACATGATCTCGCCACATTTTCAAAAGCCCGTCATGGCATGATGGCGCAGTGGATTAGTTTAGGTAAACTGCCCCTCCCCCCCCCCCCCGAATACATGTCACCGTGTTTTAAACATTCAACGCACACAGCAAATAATTAATTATTATTTTTGTTTTATTATGAAACAACGAGAAGCAATTATTTAACCATCAGTCCCTTATGTAACTGAAACTAGGTTAGAACAATAGGAGAGAAAAGGAATTCAGTTTGCTTTTGTACTGGTACAGCATTGTTCTTTTAGTTTAAAGAGATATAATTAATTGCGCTTTCTTCTGACGCGATTGTGACTATATCCAGCCGGATCCTTGGGATATGAAACAGATATTTTCGTCACGGGTACCGCCTGTGTTAGAGCACAATATAAAGCGTGCCTTGGGATGTAGAACAGATATTTTTATCACGTGTACGGTGTACCGCCTGTGTTAGAGCACAGTATAAAGCGTGCCTTGGGATATAAAACAGATATTTTCGTCACGTGTACCGCCTGTGTTAGAGCACAGTATAAAGCGTGCCTTGGGATATAAAACAGATATTTTCGTCACGGGTACCGCATGTGTTAGAGCACAGTATAAAGCGTGCCATGGAAGGTGCAGTGCGGTATGCTGTGGTGGCCGTATTTGTGCGTGTGCGTGTATGTGAGTGAGAGAGAAAGGATGGGGGGGGAGGGGAATTTATTGATTCTTTATTCAGCATTGTAAATATTTAATCCCTTATGTTATTTAAGAATTGCTCATACAAATAAAATATAGCTCTAGGAATTTTGTTTAATCTGTTTAACAAAATGTCAGTTTTGATCTGTTGGTAAAATGGCGCCTTGTACTTTGTTTACAACGATTTAGCCCACCTGCCTGTTCACAATATAATTTAGTCAGATTACAAAATATTATACTTTCAAACTTTTACAAAATATTTGTGACGCTAGCGCCAACCTTTGATTTATTATTATTAATTAATATTCCATAAATAATTGCAAGTGATGAGAATCGTAATTTATGTTATTAATAATTCTACAGGATACACCACTCGTCTCTCACTTGCCGGATATGCGGGCGCTGATTTCTTTCTTTCACAACATTAGACACAAACATTTACCGTCACACAATATTTCCGGATATGGAAAATTTCTTACTAACGGAGAAGATAAATCCGTCTTTTAATCTATATTTAGCGAGCTCTCATCCACCAACTTTCCTCTCCAACATATGGTATCAATATGTGTAAGAAGATCAATCAATTTAACAATACATTTATTAAATCACCAATCAAATATACAAAAATCAATACAATGAAAAGATTACTTGACATCAATATATCCACAAACAACTTCCAAATAATTTCAGTGTTTATACAGTCTTATATCCTAACACATAGTTCAGCAGATTAGTGTCAATATAAATCACAGGGTAGTTCTTCTCAGAGAACAGAGTTTTAGAGATTATAGTATTCATAATTTTACATAACCTTCCCTAGACGATTGCCGCAATAGTCTTTTTGTAACAATGTCACAAGTTCATTGTCACAATAGAATTGTCGGTTCCACGTATTTCTCTTGCACGTTGCAGAACATTGATAAGCCATTATTCTCCCAAGGCTATTCTGGGCGCTCTGCCGTATTAGTTCCCTCAAGGCTATTCTGGGCGCTCTGCCGTATTAGTTCCCTCAAGGCTATTCTGGGCGCTCTGCCGTATTAGTTCCCTCAAGGCTATTCTGGGCGCTCTGCCGTATTAGTTCCTTCAAGGCTATTCTGGGCGCTCTGCCGTATTAGTTCCCTCAAGGCTATTCTGGGCGCTCTGCCGCATTAGTTCCCTCAAGGCTATTCTGGGTGCTCTGCCGCATTAGTTCCCTCAAGGCTATTCTGGGCGCTCTGCCGTATTAGTTCCCTCAAGGCTATTCTGGGTGCTCTGCCGTATTAGTTCCCTCAAGGCTATTCTGGGTGCTCTGCCGTATTAGTTCCCTCAAGGCTATTCTGGGTGCTCTGCCGTATTAGTTCCCTCAAGGCTATTCTGGGTGCTCTGCCGTATTAGTTCCCTCAAGCAGAACAACAATATAACAATTTACAGTAACTTCCTTGTACCAGAAATTCCACGATGTGGTCCGAACATACTTTGCCACCATACATCAACAGAGTGCAGTGCGTCCTTACACTTACACACTGGGGTAAAGACTTTTGAAATTATCACGGTCATAGTGGTTTATAAATCAGTAAACCCATAGATGTAATAAGACCAGAAAAGACTGCTTCTTCCCTGTAAAATATAATCAAGGAACAAATGCTAATTTTTCCAGTTTATTCTTCCTTAACTCCATCCTTAACTCACCATTAAGCTAACAGCCGCCTTTCATGACCTGACTGCCATTCCAAATTCAAAGTGATTAGAGAGTACAATTCTTTCCAATAGGTAAACTTTTGATCTCAGCCCATTGGCTGGTCTCATTTTTGTAAATTTTAACCATTGGATAATAAAAACCGGTTTAGATTACATCCACCTAAAACCGGTTTAGATTACATCAGCAAGTTTAGCACATTCTTTACATTAGTTGTTTTCTTCCGACCTTGACACTTAAAATCATCAGCAAAGCAGTGCCCAAGGTCGGGTCATTTTGACATTTAACAATTAAGTTTAGAAATAGGGATACAATTGTAGTGTTATATACACTGTTTGACTGTCTTTACATGTAACAGATGTAACACTTTATAACCGATTGTTTCATCATGTTAGAAATAATAGGAAAGCGATACTTGTTACTGATATATAAGTATGTTATTCATTATATAGAAGGTAAACGATATTATTAAATGTATTTAGAATAAAAACTGTATCAGTGAAGGCATGCTTTTATCCTTGAGGATTTTATAAAGTGAGATTTGAAATTGAGATCTGTGAGACATAGTTGTTGAATGTAAGGTTTTTTCCTGTTGACAGAAACCAAATTAAAGTTTAAAAGTGAAACTTAGGTAGATCTACTAAACTACTTGGTGTTTTAATTGAATACATGTGAGATTTTGCTGTATATATTGTATACATGTGAGACTTTGCTGTATATATTGTATACATGTGAGACTTTGCGTACTCAGTTTGTGGTGTTTAACTAATTGTAGTGAAGTGAGATATTGCTGTATATATTGTATACATGTGAGACTTTGTGTACTCAGTTTGTAGTGCTTAACTGATTGTAGTGAAGTGAGATATTACGATTGAATGCATTGCTATTTGTTCTGATTTCAGAGAATTTGTCTCTGGATTATGATTGTGTTTACGTTTTTAGTGAAGTGAGATATTACGATTGAATGCATTGCTATTTGTTCTGATTTCAGAGAATTTGTCTCTGGATTATGATTGTGTTTACGTTTTTAGTGAAGTGAGACTTTATTCATGAATGTTTTGTACAAGACTCACGTTATATGCTATAAATAGCATAAAATCTTCATTTATAAAGAATTATGTGCAGGCTGGCCTACCTGTGCTGTGTAATATTAAGAGGAGAAAAGGTAGTGAAAGACAGTCACACAAAGCGAGAGAGAGAGAAAAAAACTAGAGAGAAAAATTGAGACCACGTGTATATTAGTTGCCTGGCAACATAGAAGCAATATAATGAGATAGATAGTTTGAAAACAAGCAATGGAGAGGCAGTTTGTTACCTTGGTTTTCGCAATGACTGACAGAAAATAGAATGCTTTGTTTAACTGGTTGTTTGTTTATATATTTTAGCCGTAATCATCGATTAGTAAAATTCTTATTTTACTGCAGTGTTTAATATAATCTATAAACGATTACTCCCGCGCTAGGATGTTAACATTGAGTGTGACGGGGTTGGGGGTGAGCATTTAAAGTAAACATGTCATACGAAATCATTTCTTGATCTAGAGCAGGTGTTCTTAAACTGGGGCCCACGGACCCCCGAGGGGACCATGGACGGGCTTCAGTGGATCTGTTCAAAGTCCAATGTTCACTATATTTTTATATTCTACTTATGTTCATATTTCTAGGGAAAGGGTCCATAGCTTTCACCAGATTTTCAAAGGGGTCCATGACTCAAAAAACATTAAGAACCACTGATGTAGAGATTTCTTTTTTTGTCAGATTTTTGTCAACATTAACTAGAATCAATAGGCCATGTCTTTGTTTTAAGTAACTGTTTTTGTAACAAATGGATTAAAACTTACAACATAATGTCTTTTTTCTAGTTTTAGTCTATAAATATATGTACAGTACGCGTGATAAACAAGTCGTGTCTTGTCTGTTTTATTAGCTGTACACTGGATTGTCACAAAACGGGAGGCTCGTTACAAGCCGACCTCGAGCTGAAGTTAGAGATGCAAGGGGTGAAGTCTATTTTTGACCTGCTCCGGTGCACCTCCAAGATAAACTCATGTGACGTATGCCAGTACTACGTCGCGTCAAGTTGTTACATAGACACACATGACATACTCCATTGATGTTTGGGTGGGGCCCAGTTTATTAGTGTCATGCCAAGGAACGTTTTATTGGCGGTGTGTGTTGTGAGTGTGTATCATAAATGTGAATAAATGGACGAACAGACGAACGGTGCAAAACAATAGTACAAATTCTTTCGTCCCTCTCAAAAACTATGAATAACAAGAGAGTTGAAAGATGTTTAAATCAGGATATTTATTTCCCGATTTAAAAGGGGCACTACTCTTTCGCACAGTGATTAATCATTCATTCAACTTTCCAATGTCATACACTCTGTGGGAAATAAGGGGAGATGAAAATGATGAAATTCAAAATATAAAATAAAGATTAATTACACAATTCTTATGCGGCAAATGGGGCCGCTTTAACAATAGTTCACATATAAATAAGCATTACTTTTAACATTAGAGTTCTTATTTTGCAAACGATATAATAGTGTTCATTTTCTTAGAGTTCTAGAGTTAAGTATGTGCGCGTTAGCCGTGCTAATTTTTACTCACTATTAATGTCAGAGTTCCAAGGAGATGACGTAATCTCACACGTCACTTATAAGCGGTACTTCAAAGTGAAGATCACGGCGCAATTGAGGCGTCGCATTACAGGTGAAGATTCTGCAGAATCTAGGCACCACTTTCAGATTATCACGGGGGAGAAATCTGAAATTTAGCTGACTGTTGTCAGCCTCGATAATTTTCGTTGTATCGGTTGTCGTGGAAACGGACAGCCCAACGACGTTTAGCATTATCGGGTGGAGTCGTCCAGTGGGATGTGTCGTCGCATTACATTGAGTGTAGAAATCCGGATTGTCTGTAAGATTTTTCTCGGTGCTAGCCTCTCAATTTGCGGGATAGACTGCCAAAACGAACTCAGACAGGGGGAAGAACAAGTTGGTCCCTCGTGTCGTTAACTGCATACAACCAGCGTCGCATGCATGGGTTTTTTCTTGACAGCGAACTTTCCACTTTGCCAACAATTATACTGAGTAATTTTGCCTCGTTACTCAATATATGGCATCAGACGGATGGAAAACGGATGGAAAGAGATTATTGCAGCTTTCCTTTATGAAATCTCTGTACACGAGATAATTCATTCGTGAAGTTAGACTGGCTTCAGACGAATCGACGTTTTCAACATTGGGAGTAAAAGTCTTCATTTTGCCTCTTATATAGCCTTACTGAAGGTCTCCAAAACTTCCAGAAGCTATGTCCTGTGACATGATTTTTGCCTTGGATATATAGTGGTAATCGTGATGCACGCTTTTCTGTGGTCAATTCTAATGCGCACTGGCCATTTCACTCGTCAACAACATGTGACGGTATTGCGCAGTTGTCCCAATTTATTTAATATACATATTCTTCATAAACTAATATATATATTCAATATGATAATTAACACACACTGCGTCACAAACGTCTGTCTACTAAAGAGATCTTAGGTGACCGTTACTGGAAGTTACATGCTACATATGTAAAATAACAAAACTCGGGTTACTTCAACTAGTTTTGTTAGCGGTTTTTAAAATGAAATAAAATATAATTTCTGTCCCTCATTTCCTGTGACAACCCCCTTCTTAAAATTGATTGGAGCTCACAGAGTGGAAATCAAATAGGAACAAAAAAAATTTTATTTCACACGATAGTCCCCACAGGAATTATATGCGCATCTGTGGAGAGACTATCCTCTTTCTTGTTTATATCGCGGTTATGGCATGCCGGGATAATGCATCGGCACCCGAATTTTCTCTGCCCGCGATGTGTTCGACAACGAAGCTATACTCCTGTAGCAGGAGTGTCCATCTAGTTAGCCTAGCGTTATCATACATGCTAGTGCGCAGATATGTCAGCGGCTTATGATCGCACTGCAGGATGAATGGTTTAGAGTACAGATAAGCACTAAATTTCTTGAGTGCCCATACGATTGCTAAGCACTCTTTTTCAATCGTAGAGTACCGTGTCTCACGATCTAACAGTTTCTTAGACGCGTATGCTACCGGTAGGTATTCGTCATCTGTCTCTTGGAGAAGTATGGCACCGAGGCCTTCGTCTGATGCGTCGGTCCTGACAATAAATCTCTTGTCAAAGTCTGGTAACTGTAGGACGGGTTTACTGGTCAAGATGTCCTTCACTTTTTCGAGGGCGGTGCTACACTCTGCCGTCCATCGTATTTTCGTGGGTTGTTTGTTTCCAGTTAAGTCCGTCAGTGGTTTAAGAAGCGTACTGAAGTTTGGGACAAATTTTCGGTAGTACCCCACTAGCCCCAAAACTGCCCTGACCTGTTTCTTTGTAGTCGGTAAGGTCATGTCACGAATGGCTGCAGTCAAGTCTAGATTTGGGCCTATTTGTCCGTCACTTATGATATGGCCAAGAAACTCAATCTCCCGAAAGCCCGCGCGTACTTTGGAAGGTTTCACGGTCAATCTATGGCGCTCGAGAATGTCAAGTAGACCACCCACTGAGGATAAATGTTGGTCCCATGTTCCTGTTGCTACCAGTATGTCATCAAAGAAATTCAATGCGTCAACGCTCTCTAACGGTAATTTTCGCATGAAGCGCGCGAATGTTGCGGGTGCGTTCGCTAGTCCGAACGGTAGTCGGCAAAACTGAAACAAGCCTAGCGGAGTTGGGAATGCTGTTTTTGGTCTGTCGTCAATAGCAACCGACAGTTGCCAGTACCCTTTGCACATGTCAAACTTTGAAAAGTAATGTGCCTTAGTTAGTTTTGCGAATAATTCGTCCTGATTTGGGATAGGTTCCGCATCGAATTCAGTTATCTCATTTAACTGTCTGTAGTCCACACAAAAACGAAGCGTACCGTCTTTCTTTTTAACTAAGACGACCGGTGATGAATATGGGGAGATTGACTGTTCAATCACGCCCTGTTTTTGCATTTCACGCACCTGTTCTGCTATGTACTTTGTGCTCTCATATTTCTGTGGGTACTGTTTTAAGCGTATTGGTTTGTCACTTAAAAGTTTGATGCGGTGTTCAACCAAATCTGAGTGGCCCGGTTGGTCGGTGAATATGCGCGCGTGTCTGTGTAAGAGCTTTGACATTGCGTCGCGCTGTTCGACAGTTAAGTTCGAGTCAATCTCGACTTGATCGACTGTAACTGCGGGGTTAGGCTGGGTTTCGGCGGACATCATGTCTGTTCTGAAATTGGAGTCTTCCAATTGTATCAGTGCGACATTCACGTTTTGTATCTGTTCGTCGCTGCGTTCATAGTAACGCTTTAGCATATTTATGTGATAGGTTTTCTGCTTATTTCCTATCTGTATGCTATAGTCGTTCTGCTTCACACGCTTAATAACGCGGTAGGGTCCACGCCAGTGCATTTGCATGCGGTTGTTATGTGTGGGCCGCAAGAGTAACACGAGCTGACCTGGTTCGAGGTTACGTTCCACAGCTGTACGGTCAAAATTTCGCTTGTATCGGGGTTGTTTTTCGCGAATGTTTTCCTGTGCTAAGTGACATGTCTCGGTCAGACGTTGACGTAGTTCGGCTACGTACGTGTGAACATCTTTACCATCGGTCACAGTGTCTCCCTTGACCCATGTTTCTTTTATTAGCTTAAGGGGACCACGAGGTTGCCTGCCGTATAGTAGTTGGAACGGTGAGTAGCCCGTACTCTCTTGTGGGAGTTCGCGATACGCGAAGAGTAATGGTGCTAGAAAACGCGGCCACTGGTCGGGTTGTTCCGAGGCCATTTTAATTAACATTTTCTTTATTGTACCGTTGAATCGTTCAACGGCACCATTAGACTGAGCGTGATATGGTGATGAGAACAACTGTTTACACGCTAGTAGACGCATTGTTTCAGCCATCATTGCTGAGGTGAATTGAGTGCCCTGGTCACTCAATATTTCTCGAGGTACGCCCGTGCGAGAAAATACGTCTATTAAAGCGTCTGCGACTTCGATCGCTGTGATGCCCTTTAATGCGACTGCTTCTGGATATCGTGTTGCAAAATCCACGATTGTTAGGATATAGCGATATCCTCCTTCGGCCGCGGGAATGATTGGGCCAATAATGTCTACTGCGACTTTTAGGAATGGTTCCTCTACTGTTGGTACTATCTCGAGGGGAACTCGACTGACACGCCCCCGGTCAATATGTTGTTGACACTGCGTACATGTACGAACGTACGAGCGAACATCCCTACTCAGGCCTGGCCAAAAAAAAGTCCTCGCGAATCCGTTGTTCAGTGCGACGTGCGCCCTGATGTCCGGACATGATTGAGTCGTGTGCAAAGCTTAGAATCAGCGGTCTGAGTGGTGTAGGGGTGCATAGACACGTGGTGCTTCTAGTATCATTTTCCTTAAAGTCGGTGCGCCGAAACGCTAGTCCGTCCTTCAGGAAATACGTAATTGTCGCGTACTTGCTGGACGTAATAGTGTTTTTCCGTGCCAGCTTTAGCATTGAGGACAAGCTTTTGTCTTCCTGCTGCAGGTGACTGAGTTGACTTGGGGTCAACTGTGGAAATGTATTCTCGACTATCTTTAGAGCTGGGGGTCCTTGTTTACTACGTTCCCGTTGTGCTCTAGTGGTTACGGGGAGAACAGGATAGATGCCATCAGTGTGTGTGTCACACTGTTCGGGCGATAGTATGAATCCGAACTGCATGTCTCTTATTACTGCGGCGGTGACCGTACCGGAAAATACGGGTGACGTAACATGTACAGTGGCTCTTGGACATGTACTAAGGTGTCCCATAACACATCGAATGCGGACACTACCCCTTAGATACTGTTCAGGGCGTACAAGTTTAGCATTTATGCAGCTTATGGACGCGCCTGTATCGACCAGTATTTTGACTCTTTGTCCGTTTACTGTAGCCTGTTGGGTCTTTAGAGTTGCACCTGTTTCAGTGCATACCTTTACATCACGTGGACTGGGACAGTTCTGAGAACTATGCCCCTTCCCTTTGCAAGTGTAACATGTCATAGGCGGGGAGTCACGTGTGTGACGTCGTACGTCTTGTGACTTAGCGTATGTCCGTTGTACCGGTTCGGGTTTTTCCGATTTCGTCATTGGTCGGTTCGGTTTCGGTGTATACTTCTGCCGATTTGTAAGAGGGGGGCGTGGTGCACTCCTCGCAATTACCGGATCAGGGTAATCATTATACATGTCTGCTAACTTCAACATATCACAGAAGTTAGTCGGGGGATTTCGCTGCAAATATGTCGTCATTGCAGGCGGAGCAATATGGAGAAATTGATCTCTTAATATCAAATCAAATAGGCCCTCATATGTCTTCTGGATGTCTGTCAAATCAATCCATCTATCAAGATAATGGCGTAACCGGGTACCGAAAGCTTGCATGGTGTCATTAGCTTTGGGTATGGCTCTCCTAAACATTTTTCGAAAGCCTTCTGCTGTACATTGAAAAGTACGCATCAAACCCGTTTTGAGATCTGCATAAGTAATAGCGGGATCGCGCGTTAGATCAGTAAATGCGCGCGAGCTTTCACCTTGGAGTATTTGACCCAGTTGTTGTTTCTTTTCAATGTCAGTGTAATTAAAGTTGGCAATGAAACTGTCAAAGCGTGTCAAAAACTCGTCAATTGTCTCGACTTCAGGGTTAAAGAAAGCTAGCCGTGTACGGGGTTTATTTAACTCGGCCTGTTGCTTAGCAGTCCCATCTAACAACTTCTCTCTAGCTGTTACCTCTTGCTTAGCTAATTCAAGCTGTTCCTGATGTGCTCTAGCTTTTAACTTAAGCTTTCTCTCTTCTACTTCCTGCCTTTTATCTTCTAAATCCCTAGCTGACTGAATCTTTAATAACTCTATTTCTCTCATATCTTGGATTTCTTTCTCTTTAAAATCTCTCGCCTCTTTCGCTCTTTTTTCCTCTAGCTCATTTTTTCTATCCTCTAGCTCTCTCAGGTTTTGCATCTCTAGCTGTTTAGCTAACTCTCTCTTATCTTCTAGCTCTATAGCCTCTTTCGATCTTTTTTCTTCTAGCTCTCTCGCCTCTTTCGATCTTTTTTCCTCTAACTCTCTCAAAGTTTGCATCTCTAGCTGTTTAGCTAACTCTCTTTTTTCCTCTAGCTCTCTCAGAGTTTGCATCTCTAGATGTTTAGCTATCTGTCTCTTATCTTCTAGCTCTCTCACCTCTTTCGCCTCATTTTCTTTCGCAACATACCATTTAGCTATCTCCTCATCTACGTATTTCTTTAACTCGGCTTTCTCATACCCGAATTCTCTGCCCATAGCCATGAGTTCTTTCTTTATGTTTACTAGCTCGGCCATTTTTAAAATTGCTAGTTATCACGAGTATGGATAAAGTGACTTAGAATATTCGCGGGATTTTGACCTCTGTCGGTCACAAGTGGTGCAATGGTGTGCGTATGAACACCAGCCACCACGTGATTAGGATTATTACAAACACGAGTAAAAGAAATCCTAATCGGAAATTTGCAAAGTTAGCAAAACAACAGTTGCTAATGTAGCGTACAAAATATCGATCTATGTACGTCTAAACACGAGTCGGTACGCGTTAACGATAATAGCGTAAAGATTATAAAACTTATTTCAACACAATAATAATAAGTCTTATCAAAATCCAGTTCACCTAAGTCTCAATAGCAAAGCCCTAACATGCAATAAACAATGTATATGGTGATGAGATAGAAAAGCAGGAAAGAGATGACACTTTCTTACAACAACACAATTTACCTTGTCAGATCACGGTCAGTGGTCACCAGATGTCACAAAACGGGAGGCTCGTTACAAGCCGACCTCGAGCTGAAGTTAGAGATGCAAGGGGTGAAGTCTATTTTTGACCTGCTCCGGTGCACCTCCAAGATAAACTCATGTGACGTATGCCAGTACTACGTCGCGTCAAGTTGTTACATAGACACACATGACATACTCCATTGATGTTTGGGTGGGGCCCAGTTTATTAGTGTCATGCCAAGGAACGTTTTATTGGCGGTGTGTGTTGTGAGTGTGTATCATAAATGTGAATAAATGGACGAACAGACGAACGGTGCAAAACAATAGTACAAATTCTTTCGTCCCTCTCAAAAACTATGAATAACAAGAGAGTTGAAAGATGTTTAAATCAGGATATTTATTTCCCGATTTAAAAGGGGCACTACTCTTTCGCACAGTGATTAATCATTCATTCAACTTTCCAATGTCATACACTCTGTGGGAAATAAGGGGAGATGAAAATGATGAAATTCAAAATATAAAATAAAGATTAATTACACAATTCTTATGCGGCAAATGGGGCCGCTTTAACAATAGTTCACATATAAATAAGCATTACTTTTAACATTAGAGTTCTTATTTTGCAAACGATATAATAGTGTTCATTTTCTTAGAGTTCTAGAGTTAAGTATGTGCGCGTTAGCCGTGCTAATTTTTACTCACTATTAATGTCAGAGTTCCAAGGAGATGACGTAATCTCACACGTCACTTATAAGCGGTACTTCAAAGTGAAGATCACGGCGCAATTGAGGCGTCGCATTACAGGTGAAGATTCTGCAGAATCTAGGCACCACTTTCAGATTATCACGGGGGAGAAATCTGAAATTTAGCTGACTGTTGTCAGCCTCGATAATTTTCGTTGTATCGGTTGTCGTGGAAACGGACAGCCCAACGACGTTTAGCATTATCGGGTGGAGTCGTCCAGTGGGATGTGTCGTCGCATTACATTGAGTGTAGAAATCCGGATTGTCTGTAAGATTTTTCTCGGTGCTAGCCTCTCAATTTGCGGGATAGACTGCCAAAACGAACTCAGACAGGGGGAAGAACAAGTTGGTCCCTCGTGTCGTTAACTGCATACAACCAGCGTCGCATGCATGGGTTTTTTCTTGACAGCGAACTTTCCACTTTGCCAACAATTATACTGAGTAATTTTGCCTCGTTACTCAATATATGGCATCAGACGGATGGAAAACGGATGGAAAGAGATTATTGCAGCTTTCCTTTATGAAATCTCTGTACACGAGATAATTCATTCGTGAAGTTAGACTGGCTTCAGACGAATCGACGTTTTCAACATTGGGAGTAAAAGTCTTCATTTTGCCTCTTATATAGCCTTACTGAAGGTCTCCAAAACTTCCAGAAGCTATGTCCTGTGACATGATTTTTGCCTTGGATATATAGTGGTAATCGTGATGCACGCTTTTCTGTGGTCAATTCTAATGCGCACTGGCCATTTCACTCGTCAACAACATGTGACGGTATTGCGCAGTTGTCCCAATTTATTTAATATACATATTCTTCATAAACTAATATATATATTCAATATGATAATTAACACACACTGCGTCACAAACGTCTGTCTACTAAAGAGATCTTAGGTGACCGTTACTGGAAGTTACATGCTACATATGTAAAATAACAAAACTCGGGTTACTTCAACTAGTTTTGTTAGCGGTTTTTAAAATGAAATAAAATATAATTTCTGTCCCTCATTTCCTGTGACATGGATAAACAAGTCGTGTCTTGTCTGTTGCATTGACTGTACACTGGATAAACAAGTCGTGTCTTGTCTGTTGTATTGGTTGTACCCTGGATAAACAAGTCTTGTCTTGTCTGTTGTATTGGCTGTACACTGGATAAACAATACACGTTGAGTCTTGTCTGTTGTATTGGTTGTACACTGGATAAACAAGTCGTGTCTTGTCTGTTGTATTGGTTGTACACTGGATAAACAAGTCGTGTCTTGTCTGTTGTATTGGCTGTACACTGGATAAACAGTACACGTTGAGTCTTGTCTGTTGTATTGGTTGTACACTGGATAAACAATACACGTTGAGTCTTGTCTGTTGTATTGGTTGTACACTGGATAAACAATACACGTTGAGTCTTGTCTGTTGTATTGGTTGTACACTGGATAAACAATACACGTTGAATCTTGTCTGTTGTATTGGTTGTACACTGGATAAACAATACACGTTGAGTCTTGTCTGTTGTATTGGTTGTCCAATGCAACTCGTGTCTAGTCTATTGTTTTGGTTTTACGTTGGATGAATAAGAAAATATATAATTTATCTTTAATTGCCTTATTTAATTGCATTGATAGTACACAATGGATGTAGAGACGTATTGGAATCTTTATAAATGCATTTGTAGTACATTGGATAAACAGGATGATCTGTATCGTGTGTCAGTGAATTGGATAAACAAGATGATCTGTATCGTGTGTCAGTGAATTGGATAAACAAGATGATCTGTATCGTGTGTCTGTGAATTGGATAAACAAGATACGTTGTATCGTTTGTCTGTGAATTGGATAAACAAGATACGTTGTATCGTTTGTCTGTGAATTGGATAAACAAGATACGTTGTATCGTGTGTCTGTGAATTGGATAAACAAGATACGTTGTATCGTGTGTCTGTGAATTGGATAAACAAGATACGTTGTATCGTTTGTCTGTGAATTGGATAAACAAGATACGTTGTATCGTGTGTCTGTGAATTGGATAAACAAGATACGTTGTATCGTGTGTCTGTGAATTGGATAAACAAGATACGTTGTATCGTTTGTCTGTGAATTGGATAAACAAGATACGTTGTATCGTTTGTCTGTGATTGTATGAAAGCAATGGATCGTACGTTTTGTTCTACAACTGTGTTAGTAATCAGCTAGATAAACACGTCATATTGTGTTGTGTTTCTGAATGTTTCAAGATAGTCACATCAATATTTTCTTACACTATTCTTAAGATGACTTTTCACTTGTAAACGTAGAAATAAATTTAAGGTTTAGTTTTTATTTTAGGTTTAATTCTTAATTAAGGTCCTAAGCTTTAGTTTTAAGTTTTAGGTTTATGTGCTCTGAGATTCCTACACTAATTAGTATTTTTCTACTCACATAGCTATTGTCACTTTCTCCTTGTGCTGGGGGGGGTGTGTGTGTGATGATACACAAAAACACCCTCGACGTCTCGACACTGGTTCAATCCCTGGAACCCAAATACGGCCATTTTTGCTGCTATGATTGCTGCTACAATTTCACGCTCTCGCTGCATTCCTCATTAGGCTTATTTCTCATCTCTTGTTACATTCTCTCTTCTCTCCTCTTCTCACCAACGTCTCTCCTCTTGCATTTCCCCTCTTCTCTTACGTCTATCATCTCTTCTCTTCATGTTACTTAACGGCCAACCTTGCCGTTTTTTCTGCGACATGCCACACATCATCGCGACTGCTTCCAGCAATATACTGGTTCTCTACACTTAGGTTTTACATTGTTGACAAAATGGTCATTTTAGCCCCTGTCCTTGTTTTAATTAATTTAGCTGTTTCGTTAATCTTTCGAGTATGATGACACTTAGAGAGAAAAATAATTTTAATAATATTTTCTCATCCATGTGACACTGAATAAACAGTTTGTACTTTGTCTATAACCATACCTACCATCCATTCACAAAACAATAATTCAAGAACGACAACAGATTCTCAAGAAGGTGCTAGTGCTATATTTTGTTCAAATAAGACCACATTCACAGTTTTCAAGTAAGACCAGAATCACAAAGGTCTTCAAGCAAAGACTGGAGGCACAACAATCTTCAAACAAGACAGGAGGCACAACATTCCTCAGACAAGACAGGAGGCACAACATCCCTCAGACAAGACAAGATACAGCAATATTCAAGCAGGACAAGAAGTATAACACACTTAAAGCAAGACACCAGGCACAACGGTTTTCAATTAAGGCAAGAGGCATACAGGTCTTCAATCAAGGCAAAAGACAACTGTTTCCAATCAAGGCAAGAGGCACAGAGGTTTCAAAGAAGGCAAGAGGCACAGCGGTCTTTAACAAGACACACAACGCATTTAAGCAAGAGGCAAAGCGGTTTTAAACAAGATAAGAAGTAGCACAACCTTAAACCAAGGCAAGAGGCACAATGTATAAAGCAAGAGGTACAATGTCTTAAACATGACAAGAGGTACAACGTCTTAAACAAGAGGTCAACGATCTTCATGGGTAAAACAAGATCTACAGACAAGCTATATAACATTTTAAACACAAATACTGTGGCATCGACAAATTATACTTTGTAAACTGACTCCTTTTCAAATGTTCTCTAGCTTCCTGGACTGATATTAAGCGTAAATGGTTTCTCTTTGTACCACGCTCTTCCTGGTTTCGATGTGGTATTAGTGACCTCAATATTATGTGTCTTCCTTTTAAGTTACAAGTAAATTCAATCATTTTGTGAGCCGGATACCCGGTTGAGTAAGCAGTCAAAGGTTGTTTTTTTATTTCTCTCAGGTCAATTGTTAATTTAATGATCTATCTATCTATCTGTCTGTCTATCTATCTATCTATCTATCTATCTATCTATCTATCTATCTATCTATCTATCTATCTATCTATCTATCTATCTGTCTGTCTGTCTACCTATCTATCTGTCTGTCTGTCTATCTATTTATCTATCTGACCATCCATTCATCTGTCTTTATGTCTGTATCTGTTGCTTGTCCTAACGTCTCTCTGTCTATTTGTCTGCCTTACAAATCTGTTAATAATTTTTTGGTAATTAATACCGATCGTATTAAGAGATTAAAAAATATTAGAATAGAATTTTGAAAAAAACGAAAACAACATAACAACAAACAGTTTACACCGTCATTTGGCAATTTTTTCCGTAAATTAACATACACAACCATTTGAAATATAAAACCAAATGACAATTTAATTTTACTTATTATGAAATAAACTAACATACCCGAGTCTTCTCGAGAAAACAATGCAATGAAGAAGTGAAATGAATACAATGATGAAATACTGGAACCTGTAGCTATGTGTCACAATAGTTTTCTCTAGTTGTAACTGTGTATCAAAATTGTCATCTCTAAATATAGCTGTGTATCATAATTTCATCACCTCTAGTTTTAGCTCTGTTTCATAATGGACATCTCTACCTGTAGCTGTGTATCATAATGGATATCTCTAGGTGTAGACATATATCTGTGCGCATCTGTGTACTTTCTGTGTGTAGGTGTTAATCACAATGTCCATCTCTGTGGGTAGCAAAATATAATAGTGGCAACATCTATCTAGATATTATCACTATTGTCGTCTCTGTGGGTAGCAAAATATAATAGTGGCAACATCTATCTCGACATTATCACTATTGTCGTCTCTGTGGGTAGCAAAATATAATAGTGGCAACATCTATCTCGATATTATCACTATTGTCGTCTCTGTGTATCTCTGCAATTATCTCGATGTGTAGATGTTTATTACAATGATCAACTCTTCTGTAGCTCTATATTTAACAAATATGTATATACATGTTTATTTAAATTTATTACATTTATTAATAAACAAAGTACTTGAGATGACTTCACTAACACACGCACACACGCACACACATACACACACACATACACACACACACACACACACACACACACACACACACACACACACACACACACACACACACACACACACACACTAGATGTACAAGTACAGATATGTATCTAAATATTTTCACACCTAAAGACTAACGATCAACAAATAATCCAGTTGTGACGTCATAATACATTAGTAGCGTGGGGTAATGACTGACTGGTTAAGATAAACAGGATCAGGTGGCAAAAAACGGGAAGAGTTTGAGTCTAGAGAGGTGGGATTATAATCACAGTGTCACGGTCAAGGGCTAATAGAGTAGGTGTGTAAATTACATTTCCAATAGAAAACCAATTTTGAAGTGCGCCTAATTGCAGACCGCGGATAATGTAAACACCGTCACAAGAGTTTTAAATACTTTACCAAGGAAAGTTTATATCGCAATGGTTTTAAGTTCTTTACCAAGGACAATTAAAAAACCAAGAGTTTTAAATAGGCCTACTTTACCAAGGACAGGTTAAACCACAATAGTTTTCAATATTTCAGTAAGGACAGGTTAAATCACAATAGTTTTCAATATTTCAAAGGACAGTTTAAACCACAATAGTTTTCAATATTTCAGTAAGGACAGGTTAAACCACAATAGTTTTTAATATTTCTCAGTAAGGACAGTTACTGTTGTTTACAGTATATAGACATTTGTATGCACTAGTTAGAGACAACCTTTTACTATATTTACTGTTGTTTACAGTATATAGACATTTGTATGAACTAGTTAGAGACAACCTTTTACTATAGTTACTGTTGTTTACAGTATATAGACATTTGTATGAACTAGTTAGAGACAACCTTTTACTATAGTTACTGTTGTTTACAGTATATAGACATTTGTATGAACTAGTTAGAGACAACCTTTCACTATAGTTACTGTTGTTTACAGTATATAGACAAGGGTTGTTAAGATTAGGATGATTGCTTTCATTTCGATATTCCGCTCTGTCATTCAGTTAGTACATAAAGATTTTAAAACTTTAAAAAATAGAAATGCATATTGAAAATTAATGGTACAGCTTCTTTACCCTTCCCCCCCCCCCCCACACACACACACAACCCACTGGTGACATCGGCAACACTCGGTTTGTGGTGCAAATGTGACCAGTGCAAGAGTAGTACTTTCCATTCTGAATTTCCGGAACTTGTGTTTCATCTCCGCGTGGCACTCATCGAGTCTCCATTAAGTAAACGTTCACTTCAAAGCCCTCGTCAAAAGCGCGAAATTCTCCGTTGTTCTACAAGTAGGTCGCTTGGAGACTGCTGACGTCATTTTTTTTGTTGTTTTTTTTTGGTAGGTGGGCTGAGTTATAAATAACACTGATGATCAGCACGCTCTGACTCAAAGAAGTCTGTCACGTCTGTTCAGTTCCTGTTTTAATTTATTTCTCCATCCTCTCCCCACCAACCAACCACCACCCACCCACCACCAGAATAAACCAGCTAGCACCTTTCCCCATAAATTCCTTTAGCTGTCAAGTGTGACCATCAGCCAGTTATTGGCGACTTTCTGAGAAAATGAGCAACAAGGACACGATTCCCGAAGACAATTGAAATACCACTATAAGTTCACTTCTTGCCGACTCACTGACGACTGAGACAATGAACAGTTAAGACACACGATTCGTGAAGACAATTGAAATGCCAAACCCACGTGACCAGGACGTAGATGATGTTCATTCATGACTGGCAGGTGAGAGATTTGCTTTCGGTCAAACCGGATTCGGACCGTGTGTAAGCGAAAAGGGCGAAGTGGGGTGAGAGGGGAATTAAGGAAGCTGATATATATTGTTGAAAGAAAGAGATTGGCTTTTACGATTTCGGGTAGGCTTAACCGGTCACTGTCGGAACTATAAATATCCCAGACAGCTATTTAAGACTGCGCGCAAAACCTATAAGAGGGTTTGCTTCTAAACTTTGTCTTGGAAGCGAGATTTTGATTTGAGTTTACTTAATAAATGACTTTAGATTTATTCAGCACTATAACAAATTTTTAATGCGAGTTTAAAAAAAAATTGGCTCTTTGACTGTACAGTTTCTTTACACATTGCCAAAACGAAGTTAAAAGAAAATTCTGGAGATGCAGGGTTGTGTACTCCTGGTGTTGTTTTGCGCGTGGCAAGTGAAAGCCGTCACCCGCACGTTCTATCTCGCGGCTGTCGAAGAGGACTGGGATTACGCGCCAAATGGAAATCTCGTTAATAACGATAACTCGTAAGCATTTACACACACACACACACACACACACACACACACACACACACACACACACACACACACACACACACACACACACACACACACACTAATGTAAATATATTTTCAGAAAGTAATGAGTATATTTCTCTCTATATATCTGCTGTCAAAATAGTGCGTGCATATGCGTGCGTGCGTATGTGTGTGTTAATAAGCAATAAAGTACAAGACACACTAGCAGATGATAATTATGTTCATCGCCTCAGGATAGACACAAAGACAATGCATGATACATCGACAGGGATTTGAAATACTGACAAGTAATGCAATACACTGACTCGTAATGCAATACAATGACTCGTAATGCAATACACTGACTCGTAATGCAATCTACTGGCACATAATGCAATACACTGACTCGTAATGCAATATACTGACACGTAATGCAATACACTGACTCGTAGTGCAATATACTGACACATAATGCAATATACTGACATGTAATGTAATATACTGACACGTAATGCAACATACTGACACGTAAATCAATACACTGACAGGTAATTCAATACACTGACACGTAATGCAATATACTGACACATACACTGACACGTAATGCAATATACTGACACGTATAGTGACATGTAATGCAATACACTGACACGTACACCAACACGTAATGCAATATACTGACACGTATACTGACACGTAATGCAATATACTGACACGTAATGCAATACACTGACACGTAATGCAATACACTGACATGTAATGCAATACACTGACACGTAATGCAATATACTGACACGTAATGCAATATACTGACACGTAATGCAATACACTGACATTAAACTCCAAATAAAGACATAGGACAAGACTCACTGTCACAGAGCATATTTACTGATAGGCCTGATGCAGTGATACATACTAAATACACTGAACGCTAAACACAAGAAAATACTGAAACTGTAATACTGTCAAGATACTAAGATGTAATGACTTAGATAAGGTACGCTGACAGGTTACGATGTACAAATCAAGATAAGATCCATGAACAAAAGAAAAAAGTTACATTGACATTAAGCAGTATGAGATCAGAATAAGATATCTCTGTACCACGTTTTTCTTGGGCAATAAGTCTAAAATATACATTAGCACTCATTACAATAATATTCCATTTTTTTCACTTATTTATTCTTCTTAAATTTATTTATTCTTCTTAAAATTATTCCTCTGAACAGATCTGCTCTGTACCTTGCGCAAGGACCAAACCGCATTGGAAGCATGTATCGAAAGATTCTCTATCGGCAGTTCACTGATGTCAGATTTACCCGCATGGTACCACGTGACGAGTCGCAAGGATTGGTGGGACCACTGTTGCGGGCAGAAACAGGAGACACGATGGAGATCTTTTTCAAGAACATGGTGACCTCAGTCAACCGGAACTTTAGCATACACCCCCACGGCGTCCTGTACACCAAGAATTCCGAAGGTTTGAAAACTTGACCATCTTTGATTTATGAACAGTAGTTTGTTGAGCACGTGTGGCCTTAAGGCCCACTGATTAAATAAAGTGGCAAACAGTGAACAGAAATTCTCTCGGTAATGGGGTGTCTGTTAGATAAATATGCCATTAGAACTGACATTAGAACTGCCATTAGAGAAGCAATAATACAGTGCGCTATGGTGATAAAATAAACTTATCAGTTATTCGTGGATACAATACGAGTAAATATTTATAGGCGGCCACATTACTCATCAAATTACTGCTATCGCAAGACCAGTACAGGACGCAGAGAAGTTGCGCGATGCCGGATAATGGAGGGGGTGGAATGTCGGGAGATAAGCAGTGAATTGTAATGGGTTAAATTTCTATGTCTTGGTGAAAGAGTGCTGGTAGATAACATACCGGTTAATCGAGAATTTACTGTTTAATGGATAAAATATGACAACGATGTAAAAATGATTTATTGTGTGGTGTAGCGAACATATAAGATCCAGAGAGAAATATCTTTCACCCTCTTTCCTCTACCCCTCCCTCCCCCCCCACCACGAAACCTTGCCTTTAATTAAAATTTTTTTGTTAATCGTTTTCTGGTTATAGTGAAATTTATCATCAATATATGACTAATTAAATTGCTTCCTTGTTTCAAGTTATTCATATCACTGGTCCATCATTCTGTTCATACCACCGGTTAATCGTTCTAATCATATCTTGGTAAATCACTCTTTTTATATCACAGATTATTAATTCTATTTATATCACTGGTTAATAATTCTGTTCAATTGTCTGCTTAACCATTCTATTTATGTACTTGGTTAACAATTCTGTTCCTATCAATGTTTAATCATTCTGTTATGGTTCATTCGGATCCCAGGCGCGTTGTACGTGGATCAGACGACAGGCTCCGACAAAGCAGACGATGGAGTGGCCCCGGGCCGCGTGTTTAAGTACGTTTGGCACGCATCCCCCAGTTTTGCTCCAACTGTGGACGATGAGCGTTGTCTCCCCTGGGCTTACCATTCGCATGTTGCTGCAACTAGGGACGTTGATAGTGGACTTGTGGGGCTGCTGCTTATTTGTAAGCAAGGTAAGTTTGAACAAAAACAGTTTTACTTAAGCTTATAATGTGTGTTTTGATAAGTATGATAAGTTTGAACAAAACCAGTCTTACTTTCTGTCTTTTTATATCTGTCTCGCCCTTTGTTTTGTCTCTTTGTTTCTGGTCTCGCCCTTTCTGTCTCTTTGTGTCTGTCTCGCCTTTTCTCTGTCATTTTATTTCTGTCTTGCTCTTTGTTTTGTCTCTTTGTGTCTGTCTCGCCCGTTCTTTTTGTGTCTCTTTATTTCTGTCTCGCTTTCTCTTTCTCTTACTCTTTCCGATAGTGTTTTTCTCTCTCTTTCGCTTCTTTTGTTTTTCTTTCTCCTTTCTTCTGTCTTGTTCTCTCATTATTTGTTTCTCTCTATTTTATTTACTTAGTCTGCCTGTCCTTCTTTCTCTCTTTCATTTTTTTTCGCTCTATGTTATTGTCTGTCTCTCCTTCAATCTTTCTTTGTTTTTCTTTTTTTGTTTCTGTCTTTCTTTCTGTTTCTCTCTATCCTTTTGTCTATTTCTCATTGGCTCTCCCTCTCTCCGATTCTCAGTCACTCATGTTCTCTATTTACGAGTGTTCTCTGTTTGTCACATCTTGTGACGTCATGCTGTAACAGGGACGCTATATAGGTCTGGTCCGAATAAAGACAAGCGCCGGGATGTGTCCAGAGAATTTATGGTATACTTCGACACGACAGACGAGAATGAGAGTTGGTTGATGGACAGAAACCTTAATCGCTGTGGGAACTCAACGAAATGTCGACAACTTAGTCAAACGAAAGATTCAGTATGCATGTTTCTTTCAATTTAAATTTAATTCAGTTACCCATCGATTTTTTTCTACTCATTCAGAAAAGAGTTATAACATTGTTCTTTTCCAATTTCAATTTAATTTATATTACTTATCAAATTGTTTTCAATTTTTGTCTTTGTCTCTCAGAATCATGTTTTGATAAAGCTTTTTGAATCACATGACAATTCACAGAACAACCCAATACTATTATAGGTTTACAAATAATCAACTCAGAACTGACAGATTTTCACATATAACTCTGTGCAGGCTAAATTGCTGTAACTCATATAAGTGTAGGCTGCGACTTAGGTAACTCAGATCAGTGCAAGCTATATTTATTTAACTCAGATCAGTGTTGCCTTTCTTATGTAACTCAGATCAGTGCTGGCTTTCTTATGTAACTCAGATCAGTGCTGGCTTTCTTATGTAACAGATCAGTGCTGGCTTTCTTATGTAACTCAGATCAGTGCATGCTATATTTATGTAACTCAGATCAGTGCTGGCTTTCTTATGTAACTCAGATCAGTGCATGCTATATTTATGTAACTCAGATCAGTGCTGGCTTTCTTATGTAACTCAGTTCAGTGCTGGCTTACTTATGTAACTCAGATCAATGCAATGCCGAAAAGTCTAGCAAAATAACCAATCAGGATGAATCGTGATAACACTTGCTTCGACAATATTCATGGGTGTTACTATGTTTTGAAATATTATAGTAATGTGTGGCTTATGTTGTGAATTGTTAACTAGCGATGTGACCTATGATGTGAAATATTAACTAGTATATTTGGCTTCGGTATTAAGTATTAAGTTGTGTAATAATAAGTGTAGTAACTAATTATGGCTTTACTTCCAGGCGTTCGTGGCCAGCAATCGCATGTCCCACGTCAACGGACGTGTTTATGGAAATCTGAAGGGGTTAGAGGTCAGGCGAGGAGAGTCAGTCATGTGGTACTTATTTTCCATCAACCGTGGCATCACCAGTGTCCACTTCAGTGGCCAGCAACTCACCGTCAAAAATCACAGGTAAGAACTTACAAGTCTGTTAGTATACCTCATGACAGCGTATTTCACGTATTCCTTATTTTCAATTGCTGCTGTTGGTAAGGTACTATAATTGTGTTTTCCAGATTTCAGCAAAAACTCTGAGATATCTAACACTAGTGAGATCGTAGAGACATGGACTTCGAGGAGAGATAAGCAGATGTACAGAGAAGCAGAACATTACACAGATTACATACGTAGAGAGAGATGATTAGCAGAACATTACACAGATTATATACGTAGAGAGAGATGATTAGCAGAACATTACACAGATTATATACGTAGAGAGAGATGATTAGCAGAACATTCTCAGATTATATACGTAGAGAGAGTAGAGATGTTTAGCAGCAGAGGGAACAGAAAGATTTATAGAAGCTGAGCGAATGTAGTTACGCTGGAAAGTAGAGAGAATATATAGATAGAAGTAGAGAAAATGTATAGATAGAAGTGAGAGAATATAGAGATAGAAGTATAGAGAATATAGAGATAGAAGTAGAGAGAATATATAGACAGAAGTAGGGAGAATATATAGATAGAATTAGAGACAACAAAGAGAGGTATGCAAGTAGAAGGAACATGATAATGGGTAGGAGTAAACAAAAATAAAATCATTTAAAAGCAAGAAAAATGTGCTAATACTACCATTCGCTTTGACATGAAATGCAGATTATATCCCACAAATATCTCTACACACAAAAAGATAAAATGGTATGTTTTACCTATGAACCTTAAGATCCCCAATTCCGGAACATGCGCGGCATCAATGCCCACTTTTGACCAGTCACATTTTACTGCTTATTACTCACTTCATACTTCATTAGCTTTTGAAGTGATTTACTGTATATTATTTATTACTCACTTCATACTTCATTAGCTTTTGAAGTGATTTAATGTATATTATTTATTACTCACTTCATACTTCATAAGCTTTTGACATAACATTATGAAATAACCCGTCCCATTAGATTTATATATTTCTGGCAATGAAATCTGAAAATACGTCTGTCACTTCTTTCATTTACATGTATTTAATACCTGCAGTTCTATTTGCCATTTCAGAGTGGACTCAGTAACTTTATTTCCTGCCTCGTTTATTTCTGCCCTCATGGTGCCCTACTATGCAGGGAACTGGCTGATGGCCAGCAGAAATGTCGACACATATCTAGGTACGTACCTGGGGTCACGACAACCTGAGATATTTCATGCTTGCATGTTTGTTGCATGCATGCATGCATGTTCGTGCATTTTAGTGTATATGTTTGCATGTGTATGTGCGTGTGTTAAGACTGAAAGAGAGATAAGAGGGAGAAAGATCTAATAACATAGAAAAAGATGGAAAGAAGGAAAGATCGAGACTCAGTGAGGGAAACGAAACAGTCAGCATTTTTTGTTTGTTTGTTTGTTTTATGACAGCTGGACAACAAGCATTTCTACGCGTCAAAAGTAATCTCCCCTCATATGGCCGGAAGCGGCGCCAAGCACCAAACGATCAGAGCGACAAAAGCATTGTTAGCCAGGATTTATTTAATCTGGCAGGAATCGAGGATCCGGAATTGTCGAGACAGTCGATATCCTCACAATACCAGGGGACCTCGCAGACGTTTGGCGTGAAATGGACCCGGAAATACTACATAGCCGTTGAGAGATACATCTGGGACTACGGTCCGTCTGGACAGAACTTATACGATGGCGGCTCGTTAGCCTCCCCTGGCAGGTCAGTTCCGTGAACTAATTACATGAAATCCTTAGGATGTCATACTATACTTTTGTTTTATATACGTACAGGTTAGTGTGCCCTTTGATATCCTTGGGTACTTAATGTGAATTGAGTACGTTTATGTTTTCCGTTCTTGGGTACTGTAATCCACGATTACACGTACTGAAGATCAAATCCACAGTAGACTATTCGTCGTACAGGGTGTCCTTCCATTAATGTCACAGACCCATTAAAGTCACAGATCCATTAATGTCACAGACCCGTTAAAGTCACAGACTCATTAATGTCACAAACCCATTAATATCATAGACTTCCATCCAAAAAACGTAAACGACACGGGCCTTATTAATGCAAGACGTTGTAAGATAAATGAAGGACAGATAATTGAAAAGCAAGTATAATTTTATATTCAATATATTAATAATAAAGCAAATAGTCAAGTAGATACTAGATTAATTATGTCTTGTTTTAAAATAAAACTATTCTCTACATATATGGCTCGTTCACTGGGATCATGTCTTCACTACTACTAAAAGAAAATTTAAAAAATAAGAGAAATCAAAATACCTAAGCTCTCGTCCATTTACTCCAAGGCGGCTGAAATAGTTTTGCCCAACTAAAAAAATTCAGGGGCTTGTACGTGTCCTCCAAGTTAACAGTCCAGGGCACTCTCTAATCTTTACATATTTTGTATTTAACTAATTGAAGAGTGAATTTCTCTTTGCAGTCCATCAGCGCTATACTTCACTCGGGGTCCCAAACAAATTGGGGGCAAATATTTCAAAGTGCGCTACCAGGAATACACAGATTACACGTTCAGGACGCGGAAGTCACGTGACAGTTCTGAAGAGCATCTTGGGATGCTGGGCCCAGTAATCATGATGGAGGTTGCGGAGAGCGTTGAAGTCCACTTGAAAAACAACGCCGACAGGCCGTACTCGTTTCTGCCGCACGGAGTTCTGTTTTCCAAGGAGAACGAGGGTTTTGTCTACAAGGATCCCGATAGTAAGCATTGACCTACTTACAACCCCCCCTCTCACCCTAACCCCCTAGAACTAGATAAATGTAATCAAAAATGACACCGTGGATTCACTTTTATTATAACTTATTATTCAACATTAATTTTAAAATGTAACCTTCAGTAAAGAACTATTTTTCCCCTGTGTATATAATTTGAAAACATTTGTGCGTGGACAGTTTGTGCTATGATTTAATATGTCACGATTCATACTGAGAAGTGTTTGGGAATAAATTCAACAATAAAAATATACTTAAAGAAGATAAGAATTAACGATGTGGTTAAGAATCATGATTTCTGTTGGGTTAGGATTAGTTTGGACATTATTTCCGTCTACAATACCTTGAATCGTAAATGTAAATTACATTATCATTGATAAATAGCTGGCAACTCAAAATAGTCTTACTATCAGATTAAAACAAATCCATATTATAAAGATGACTACTGTATTTTAAACATGGTTATATTATTTACGTATCGCAAATTAACATATTCATACAAGTTATTTGTTCAAGTTAATATACTATACTCTTACTTAATATAATCAAAGTTGCTTTCACATTTATCGAAACTAAATAGAAAAGTGACTAAATTTATAGGAGCACGTTTATCATATATTCTTGTTTACCTTTATTTCGTGACGTTTGCTCATAGAATAGTTTATTTTCAATAATTAGCATTTTGCAAAACATTATAGCATCCTAAATTATAATATATGTATGTGTACTTGCAATATTTGCCCTTTTCTTTCCTTTCGATCTAATAATAGTAGATACAGTTATATCATAGCCCTCCCCCCCCCCCCTCCACAGCACTCCAGAGCACACTTGTATTTACTTCCCTTGCTAATTTTTTTCAGCAGCAGTCCTGGTAAGAGGTCCAGCATATTCCCTCCCTCCCCCTTTCCGTGAATTACTTCCTTTACGTTCTACCGTAGCAGCCTTAGAGTTCCAACTTATCTATATGAATTATTTCCCCTTTGCACCTCTCTTTCTACTTTGCAATAACAAAAGCTGTAGTTCTATGAAGAGGTAATTCATTTGTTGCTCTAGAGTTATTTGTATTTCTTTCCCCCCCCCCCAGGTCGTCAGTTGGAGGGGCAAGTAGTCCAGCCTGGAGACATTGTCACGTACCGATTTTTCGCACCTCTACTGACTCGTGACGATCCGCCTTGCGTGACGTATTCGTATCACTCCGCCGTCGATCCCGTTCGTGACGTCAACTCTGGTCTGGTTGGTCCTCTCATCGTGTGTAAGCGGGGCGAGTTGCAGAAGCAGGTCCTAATGGTAAGTTGCTTTGCCTAGTCATCTGCATGATTACAATAGTAATTCTTAATATGTTCTTTTGTCTAGAGATCTGCATCATTTCAGAGGCAACTCATAAAAACACGTTACTCTCTATAGAGGCAATTCATAACAACACGTTTCTCTCTATAGAGGCAATTCATAACAACACGTTGCTACATGAAAAGGCAATTCATAAAACATGGAATGTCGCTTTTTCTAGTAACATATAGAAATAAGATAGTAAGTGAGAACAGTATGTTTTTTCCTTGATGTATATATAAAAGTCTAGAGTCAAGTGAGAACTGTATGTTTTTTCCTTAATGTTTATTTGAACATTGTTGTGAAGTGATGTAAATGTTAATGCACTTTGATTATATGCATATGTTGTATATTTGGTTGTTGATTTAATAAATTTATTGTTAAATTTATTGACTTTCTTACACATATTGATAACCTTATGTTGGAAAGACAGTGGATGGATGGGGGCTCGCTATATATAGATTAAAGACGGATTTGCCTTCTCTTTTAGTAAGAAGTTTTCCAATACTGTGTGACGGTAAATGTTTGTCCGTAATGTTGAAGAAGAGAGAAAACATTTACATCGCCTGCATATCCGCCAAGTGAGAGAGACCAGTGGTGTCTTCTGGAGAATTATTAATAACATGAATTAAGATTCTCATCACTTGTAATTAAACATGTACTATTAATTAATAAATAATAATCAATGATCATTAAGAAGGTGACGTTAGCATAACGAAATGTTTGTTCATTTAACCTACATACATTTTCATATAAAACTATTTATAAATATTTAAATATTGTGCTTGAATCTTAAAAAAAAAAAAAGTTGTATAATTCAGCATGATTTAAGTAAGAGTATACAATACGTTTTCAATGTAAAAAAAAAAAAAATGTTAACCTCAAACTTTGGCCTACGAAGCATTTATTTCTAATTTGTCTTGTGCAGCCTTGGGGTTTGAACTTGTATCATCAGAGCTCGTTACTACAGCGAAAGTCGTGGTTCCTGTCACACCAACACCTCTTTCTGAACTTCTTCACAGTTGACGAGAACTGGTCATGGTACCTTCAGGAAAATATCAGGAATTTTACCATAAACCCATCCAGCGAAATTCTTAGTGATCCAGATTTTAAAAATTCTAACCGCAGACATGGTAATTGATCGGTCGGCCTATCTATCTATCTATCTATCTATCTATCTATCTATCTATCTATCGTTCTATCTATCTATCTATCTATCTGTCTGTCTGTCTGTCTGTCTGTCTGTCTGTCTATCTGTCTGTCTGTCTGTCTGTCTGTCTGTCTGTCTGTCTGTCTGTCTGTCTATCTATCTATCTATGTCTGTTGTGTATTTGTGTGCCTGTACTAGTCTATTTTATTTATTTGTTTATTACAGCAATCAATGGCCGAATGTTCGGGAATTTAGAAGGACTGAAAATCTGTCGATATGATGACGTTGCATGGCATGTCTTTGGGGTGGGAGGAGAGTTTGACATGCACGGAGTAAATTTCCAAGGACAGACGTTGGAGGTCGCAGGTACTCATATCAATGCCAAGGTTATAATCCCCGGATCTGCAGTAACCTTGACCTCAGTGCCTGATAGCATTGGTAAGTCGCTTGTCTGTGCGAAGTTAAATGTTAGATTTTTTAAATTAAAAAATACAACCAGCGAACAAACAGACAAAAAAGGAGGAGAGAGAGAGAGAGAGAGAGAGAGAGAGAGAGAGAGAGAGAGAGAGAGAGAGAGAGAGAGAGAGAGAGAGAGAGAGAGAGAGAGAGAGAGAATTGTTTTTCTGTATGGTTACTCTCTTCTTGTGCATAGCAATCTGAACTTCTGTAGCAAACTAAATTAAAATATCCAAAATATTCTATTATAACAAGGTAAATTAAAATGTCCAAAATATTCTTCTGTAGCAAGGTAAAATTAAAATTAAAATGTCCAAAATATTCTACTGTAGCAAGCTAAATTAAAATGTCCAAAAAATATTCTACTGTAGCAAGCTAAACTAAAACTTCTGAAAACTTCTGTAGCAATCTTATCTATAACATCTGAAAAATGTCTATCAGATTAATTCACATTAACTTCTCAAATTCTCCTTAAAACGCCTGCTATTGAAGTGTTTAAAGAGCAAAAGCTTGCAACAAAGATGTGAGGAAAAGATTGTACACACTTTATAAAAATGCAAATGAGGATTTCATTCGGACTTCGTTTTCCGAATGTTTCCTACACGTACACACACTTTATAATAATATTGGGATTTCATTCGCACTTCATGTTTGGAAAGTGTTTCGTATTATGCCACTGAATTCGATAATTTTTCTTCGTTGACGCTTTATTACTACCATAGGAGTTTCTAAAGGGAGACAAACATTTCTACTCCAGCAACATTAACTGTCAGTTCAAGTTCTTTCTGACTGAATGCTAAAACTGCCTTAGAAGAAAACGCCAGTGGCCTGCAAAGCCTGTTTCAACTTTCTGATTTAATGCTAACACTGTCTTTCAGGAAACTGGTCATTGGCATGCAAAGCCTGTTTCAACTTTCTGATTTAATGCTAACACTGTCTTTCAGGAAACTGGTCAGTGGCCTGCAGAACCAATTTCCACTTTTTGACGGGAATGACGGCCAAGTATGAGGTACAGGCCTGCAACACAACACCACAGCCGCCGCTGCCAGCCAGTACAACACGCCGCTACTTCGTGGCGGCACAGGAAGTTCAGTGGAATTACGCGCCCCTGCAGCGCGACCCTGTGACGGGAGAAAATCTCACTGATGAATCTCTGTGAGTGAAATGAGCAGTAATCAGTCGACCTTTGTCTTTTAGAATGATTATACACGTGCCTAGGTCTAGATAGATTTCAATGTCCATATGTTCATAATTTTAAAGAATATCAAAGTCTTTTCAGTTCACTTCGAAATATTCGAGGACAAAATTAAACATATCACACTCACTTTCCTAGTTCACATTAATTAAATTAATTTAATTAATCCATTTATCCAAATTGTTTATTTATGAGAGAAAGGGAGATACGCAGAGAGAAATTAAAAAGAAGAGTTATGTCCCTTACCTCATTAAAAAACAATGAGTTCATCACGAATACTGCGATACATCAGCACTAGTATGTCTTTATCGATTATCTATTCTAAAGCATTAATTCTCAACTTTTTTGCCCCATACACCTTTTTCACAATCTGTAATAATATTATTCTATCCTTTCCAAGATTGTTTGACTCAAAAGGTGCATTCCAAGTAATATGCAGTTTGTGTCTGTGGTCCCAATTCCCCCCTTCCCTGTACACACACACACACACACACACACTGAAACCCTAAAATCTCGCCACCGCCCACCCCCGGTTGAGAACCCCTTCTCTAAAGCATGGGCATGAACTCTTTAAAAATAGTGCGCTGTTTTGAGAAGATTTAAAGTTTAAATATTCCTCATATGGTTTGACTCTTTGCCATTTGATTTTTTCCCTACATCTTGTAATCCAAATAGAACTATATTGCTAATTTCTTTATCTGAAAGTCTCTCATTTATTATTGTGAAGTTCGTAAAGAGTCTGATAGCCTCTGACTCATCTGTAAGCGTTGCACTTACGTTTACCCTAACTAGATGTCTGTGATTTCCAAGTATTGATTGCTTTTGCTTCCTTATTTAATGTTCATGTTCGTTTTGGAAAAATCAGAATCACTTATCAGTAATTTGCGTCTCGTGGTCAGCAAGTATATTCACATCTACACATGAGATTGAAGTCAGAAAGGGAGTTAATCACTGAATTGTTAGATATACACACTCAAAAGGATTCGTGTTTCACTAACAGAGAACTTTTAAAAAGTCACATTCTTCGTCTTAAAAAAAAAAAAAATCTGCGATTGTTCACTGACCTGAAGTCAGTTTGGATATTAATTACAACCCTTTTTTAAAAAATGATTGCATTAATACCTCTTTCCCACCTTTAGAAATAAAAAATCCAACCAAAAATCAAAACATACAAGCAGTATGCAATGGAATGTGACTCTAGAAGTTTTTATTTTCGTACTGTAGAGATGTAATATTTCAATTATCGCCCTTTTCTCCCCAGAGCTGGTTATCTTTACGTTCGCCACGACGCCGGGTTTATCGGCAGCGTTTACAAAAAGGCCATCTATGTGGAGTACACCGATGCTACATTCACCGTGATCAAATCCCGGGGACCTAGCGAGAAACATCTGGGCATCCTGGGACCCGTCATCAAAGCCGAAGTAGGTGACGTCATCGAAGTAGTCTTTTTCAACAATGCTTCCAGACCCTACTCGATCCACCCTCAAGGGGTCAAGTACAGCAAGAACAGTGAAGGGGCCAAGTATGAGGATGGCGCAGCAACATCTGACGGTGATTCCGTGGCGCCCGGAAGAACATACACATACAGGTGGGAAGTTCCGGAGCGGGCTGGACCCGGCGTGAAGGACCCGAAGTGCATTGCATGGATGTACTATTCATCCGTAAATTCGGTCAAGGACATGAACAGTGGGCTGGTGGGTCCGCTTATCGTCTGTGAACAGAACACCCTGAACACAGTAGCGGGTAACGCGCGGTTAGACGTTGACCGAGAGTTCTGGATGCTGTACACGATCTTCGACGAAAACTTAAGCTGGTACTTTCAGGACAACGTCCAGCAGCGCGCCCCGGATCGCAAAATCCTCACGGATCCCTTGTTTGTCCAGAGCAACCAGATGAACGCCATCAACGGTCTCATCTACGGCAACGTCCAGGGCCTGGTCATGTCCGAGGGTGACGTCGTAGCTTGGTACCTGATGGGGTTGGGGTCCTCCCTCGACTACCACCCGGTCCACTTTCATGGGCAAACGTTCATCCATCGTAGCGAGCACACACGCCGTGGTGACGTCATGGAAGTCTTTCCGTCCACGTCTACGGCTGTGGAGATGTTGTGTGACAATCCGGGTACCTGGGTCATCCATTGCCATTTCTCCAGCCATACTGCCGGTGGCATGGAGGCCTTGTACACCATACTGCCTGCTGGAAGCTCATAAATCATGTAATCTGTTTATAGAATCAAACAATCTGTTTATAGAATCATATCGTACAGACCATTTACAAAACGAATCAACATATATTTTATTTATAGAGATGGATCGTCAAGTCATCAATTTATAAAAACGAATCATCATGATGTTTATATTTAGAAATATTTCACCAAAAGTCTCCTTATATAAATGATTCATCAGACAAACTCCTTATAAAGTGAATCATTATGCATACTCATTATAGAAATTAATCATCACGCAATCTCTTTACTGAAATGATTCTTCATTCGCTCTTATCAAATGATGCATAAGTCTATTTGTTTCATTATGCATTTTTATTTATATAATTCAATTATCATTAGTTTATTTATAAAAATACCTCAGCATATAACCTCTTTATAAAAATGACTCAATATAAAAGTGTAGTTATATAAATTACAGAAATTAATTTTCATGATCACCCAGTCATTGAAATGTAAAAATGACTCAATATAAAGTGTAGTTATATAAATCACAGAAATTAATTTTCAGGATCACCCAGTCATTAAAAACGACTTCCCGTATAAGGGATATAAATTCACAACGTTTACGTCACAGAAACAAATCTAAATATCATTCCAGTTATAGAAATGAATTTAAATATAAACTGAGTCATAGAAAAAAACCTAAATATCATCCCAGTCATATAAATAAATCTAAATATAATTCCAATAATATGAATGAATCTAAATTAATCCCAGTCATATAAATGAATCCAAATATCATTCCACTCATAGGAATTAATCCAAGTGCTTCTCCAGTCATCGAAATAATTGTAAATATCATTCCAGTCATCGCAATAAATGCAAATGTCATTACATTCATCGAAATAAATGCAAGAGTCATTCCACTCATTACAGTCAGAAATAAAGTATCATTCCTGTCATCAAAATAAATACAAATGTCATTCCAGTCGTCGAAATAAATACAAATATCATTCCAGTCATCGAAATGAATGCAAATATCATTATCGAAATGAATCCATATATCACATATATCATTCCATTAAAAGAAATCCTACCTGACAAGATATTGTGTTGACGCTTGCTGATTTTGTGACATTGTTTTTTTTGTCATCTTAAACACCACAGGTCATCACTAATTTTCATTGTATTTGATGGTAACTGTGAAAAATCCAAACTGTATTCTGGGTGAATTACGTGTGTGATATACATGTAATAGGTAAAAACGATTCGTGATTATGTGAAAGTTGTGACTTACTGTTGTTATTATCTTTATGAATGCAGCACTTTGTTTAATTCAGATTCACTAATTTCTCTACCGACTTCAATAACACATTTCTTTTTGTTATTATTATTATTATTATTATTATTATTATTATTATTAGCTGTGACTACTATTGTTATTATCTATGAATGCAGCACTTTGTTTAATTCAGATTCATTAATTTCTCTACCGACTTCAATAACACATTTCTTTATGGCATGGCGTCGCATTATTACTCTATATTTTGAATAATTAATGCCATCTTTTTTAGATGTCTCTTCAATATCTCACTTCTACTGGTATTACCATCTTAGATTTGTTGGTTTAATGTGTGATAAATACATAGGCAGAGAGAGAGTATGAGAAAAAAGTGTTGTAGGTGTGTAGGTGAGAAAGGAAGTGTGTGTTTGTGTGTGCGGTTATGAGACTTAGAGAGTTTATGTGTGTAAGCGTGTTTATGTGTGTAAGCGTGTTTATGTGTGTAAGCGTGTTTATGTGTGTAAGCGTGTTTATGTGTGTAAGCGTGTTTATGTGTGTAAGCGTGTTTATGTGTGTAAGCGTGTTTGTGTGTGTAAGCGTGTTTATGTGTGTAAGCGTGTTTATGTGTGTATATTTTACTTATTTTTCGCGTGCAATGTAAAGTATAAACAACATGTGAGCAGTTTTTGAAACACTCCGAAAAACTGTAACTTGTTTCTAAATGTTATAAATAAAATTATCATATAAATGCAATCAAACTGAAATTAATACAACGTGTTCCTTCAGTTTAGAAGAAAGCTCAGGCATTTCTTCTTGACTTAGAAATATGAGTGTGAAATTTATATTAACATTATTTATTTATTTTATTATGACAAGAGACGGAAATGCAATAATAAAAGTCCAGACAAATCCGTACACAAGTGTGTTGTCATATATATGTTCACTTGGTGTGAGTGAGTGTGAATGCAGGTTGTGCAACAATCTCAGCAAAGGCAGAAGACAAAAAGACAAATCACAGAATCACCAGCACTCAGACGATCACAACAGATTAAAAAAAAATAATACAAACAGAAGCTGACGATGTCAAGACAACCGACACTCAGACTGAGACAGAAGTCGTCACCGCTCTTGAAGAGCTCAGAAGGGTGCCAAGTGCTTCACTACTCTCACCTTTGTCAGCCATGCCACCACGAGCAGCATCAACGGAAACAGCAACACGAAACTGAAAACAGAAGAGAAATTTAAACTGAATATTCTGTTCAATGTCAGGCAACAAATATATGCCACACACGTAATCAGACAAGACAACATGTAAAGAGGATTGCTTGCGACCATTTAGCACCCCACGTGACCTGACTAAACTAGCACCATCCAGCCCACCCACTAGGTGTAAGCTATCTTTATCTAAACCTCAGTGATGAACTAGAGCTAGACAAGGAATTCCAAATTCCTAAACGTGTCTTTCCTACTAATCTCAGACAACTAGTACACAAGCAAAACATAAATGAAAGTACAAACTGTATTGCCACACATAAGTTGTTTTACTCATAAGAAAATAAGTATTGCCACAAAACCTAAATTCCAAAACCTATGTAGTAATATCATGTATGTAAAATAATTGTACACCCGAATTTAACATAATTCAAGCAAAACATCAACATTTACATATTATTGCTTAAAAAAATAACTTCAGTATCCCTAAATTCTCAAAATTGTCATCAACTCCTTAATGCTGTACGTAAATCATTTTATCCTAACACTGAAATAATAATTTTTCTAAACAAAATACAAATTAAAATTTACACTTGAAATAATCATTTTATCCTAGCAAAATTTACACTTGAAATAATCATTTTATCCTAGCAAAATTTACACTTGAAATAATCATTTTATCCTAGCAAAATTTACACTTGAAATAATCATTTTATTCTAGCAAAAGTTATACTTGAAATAATCATTTTATCTTAGCAAAATTTACACTTGAAATAATCATTTTATCCTAGCAAAATTTATACTTGAAATAATCATTATATCCTAGCAAAAGTTACACTTGAAATAATCATTTTATCCTAGCAAAATTTACACTTGAAATAATCATTTTATCCTAGCAAAAGTTACACTTGAAATAATCATTCAAATACAAAATAAAGTATGAATCAAATACACAAATTCATCTACTAGTAGTAAAATGTCATATCTTGTCAATAATGTTTATAAAATAGAGTCTTGCAGCCAAAAGCACAAATGTTTTGTTGCTATTTTTCTTTTGATGTATTCTTCTTTCTTGAAACAGGTCAAATTTTAACATTCATACCTCTCAGATTATTTATATGCTTTATTTTAAAGCTTTGTTTTGTATGTGTGTCCACGTCTGTGGTTATGCATATAATCAGATACTTCTCGCCATTTGCATTTAAAACGTATTGATGTTTGCTATGTCCTTCAAAAATATCCATTTATTGTCCTTTCATTTACCTTGTCGCAGAAACTAGTGAGTAATCAAATTTAGTTATCTCCCTTCAGATGGTCAATTTTTATCAGTAAATCAGAGTGCTCGAAGCTAAATGGCCTATGTCTCATTTTAGAACGCTTCACTGCACACACTGCACTACACTACACACACACACATACACACACACACACACACACACACACACACACACACACACACACACACACACACACACACACAAGTGCGCGCATGCTCGGATATTTTAAACAGACATTACACCATTTTGCATTAGATCTAGATCCAGTTGTCTCTGCCTTTCAGTTTAATCCGTCAACCTTCACCATTCAAATTGTCCATCAGCCTTATTCCATTAACCTTTACTATTCAACCTTAGTCCATCAGCCTTATTCCATTAACCTTTACTATTCAACCTTAGTCCATCAGCCTTTATCATTCAGCCACATACCATTAACCTTTTCCACTCAACCTTAGTCGATCAGCTTTTACTATTCAGCCCTAGTTCATCAACCTTTACCATTCAGCCCTAGTCCATCAACCTTTACTATTCAGCCTGAGTTCATCAACCTTTATCATTCAGCCCTATTGTGCAATTATTTCTACACAGGAATCATTCATACCCAACATTTCTACTAACATCTGGGTTTATGCACCTGAGTACCGTACACATTAATTCTATCATTATGCCTGATTCCTGTTCTAGAGTAGTACTGATTCAAGACTATGAGCTACCATAATCAGACCAGAGCTACTAGAATGACTTCTGGACTTTTACTGATTCAGTACTATGAGCTACCATAATCAGATCAAAGCTACTAGAATGATTTCCAGAATGGGAAAACAATGTTTAGCAGTTCTTGATTTAATCCATCAAATTTGAAGAATTGGAAGAAAATGAACGAGAGGGGGTGAGGTTGGATAATTTAGAACTAGATGAGTTAAATGTTGAGGAAAAGAAAAAGGTTTGAACAGAGAGAAAAGTTAGAAGGCAAGAAAGAAAATGAAAGATTAGAAATTGAGAATGAGGGATTGGTTTTAGAAAGTGTTGAGAAGACTGAGGCACCGTTGCTGGATTCTAGAGTTTGTACTGAAACCTTTAGGCAACAAAAGAAGGCAGAGGAGAGATAAAACAGTGAGGGTGTCACTACTGCTGAGGTGGGTACTGAGGCAACAAACCTTGGCACAGGAGAGATAAAACAGTGAGGGTGTCACTACTGTTGAGGTGGGTACTGAGGCAACAAAAGAAGGCACAGGATAGATAAAACAGTGAGGGTGTCACTACTGTTGAGGTGGGTACTGAGGCAACAAACCTAGGCACAGGAGAGATAAAACAATGAGGGTGTCACTACTGCTGAGGTGGATACTGAGGGTTCCATTCAGAGTATGCGAGTAGTTAGGAAGCACGTTATCACAGTGGGTGATACTGCTGAGTGCTGTGAGAGCAATAACACTTCCTGGAGTGCAGTGGAGGGCACTGCTAGGAGAAGAGAAGTTGTTGTGTCTGTGTCTGAGAGAATGACCACTGCCACTGGATTGGAGGCAGCTCTGCTCTGCACTGCACAGTTAGATGCATAAAGTGGAACTCAGCGAAGAATGAGTCCAAGAAATTTGGTATGGGTGTCCAATTTCTGGGGACTGGAACTGTGTGTTCGTCAGAGTCTGAGTGATGGTAGTCAAGTGGTAGAGCATAGTACTTTCAGTGCAGAAATACCAAAGGCAGCTCATGACATTTTATCTGAAAGCCATGTGAGTGTTTGGGAAACAAGTAAACAGATAATTCCCCTGAAACAGAATAACAAACACCTTAAATTTCGTTCTCCGTGTCCACCCAACACTCGAATACAAGTATAAATGAAGTGCCATCTCCATTTTATTCAGGGTAAAAACTCTAATTTAACCAACCATAGATCACCTCACTCCCATTGTGAGTCTCTGTGCATAATTAGTCTGAACCTAAATCACCCATCTCCCATTGTGAGTCTCTGTGCATGATTAGCCTGACACTGACTTCACAAGAAATGTACTGATCCCGTCTATTGCGTGACAGTAAAACGATTGTCTTATTGTTGGGAGAAGACTTTTACAATATCCATATAATCTACCAAGTGTGAGACAAGTGGCATTTGGGAGAATTATTAATAAACATAAATTAAGATTTCTCCATCACTCGTAATTAGTTATGGATGATTTAATAATAATAATAATAATAATAATAATAATAATAATAATAGTAATCATACCAGTAACAAAGGGGTGTATGTCACGCATAGCTAGTGAAGACTGTAGACAGGTAGATAATGAAGGCTGAACAGGTAGCAAATTAAAGAATGTGGACAGTTAGACAGTGAAGGCTGAACAGGTAGCCAGTGGAGACTATGATGGGCAGACAGTGAAGACTGGATAGGTAGATAGTGAAGACAGGTAGACAGTGACGACTGTGGACAGGTAGACAATGGCGACTGTGGACAGGTAAACAGTGACTACCCTCTGTGTAATGGTTTAGTTGAAAATCTGAACACTACTCTTACTAAGTCCTTGTGTGGAAAGACCAAAGTATTGGGATATGCATTTGTCCGCACTGTTGTTTGCCTTGTGTGAAGTACGACAAGATTTGGCTCATTTTTTGCCCTTTGAACTCTTTACAGTAGGACCATGTGGGGACCCATGTCTCTGTATTATGAGAATATTGGACAGAGAGGGAACTAGCAGAATCTGTAAAAAGTACATATCAATATGTGACCGAACTTGCAAACCATATTGATACTTCGTGTCAGATAGCGACTGAGAATGTGACAAAAGTAAAGCTAGACAAGCACGTCTGTACAACCATAAAATAAGTGTCTAACATTGAAGTCGGTACAACCATAAAATGAAAGTGTCTAACATTGAAGTCGGTACATGTTGTTGTTGTTGTTGTTGCCTCTGCACCAAAACAAAGTAGATGTATCTTGGCAAGGACATTATGAAGTTATTGAGAAATTGAGTGGGTGCAATTTCCGAATTCAGATCTGATCGAAAGCGAAAGTGTTTCATGCTAATCTATTGAAAGCATATAAAGAACACCCAGATAACATGGTCGCTACTATTGTAATAGAGGATGAAGCTACCTCTGTACCCGAAGCCAAATCAGCACCACATCTAAGTCTAACAGATGTTGAAACTGTTGATGACATTATTTTAAATCCGGAACTCTCAGACTCAGAAGCTCAACAGTTATGGAGCGTGATAATACCCACAACTTGCGAAGTTTTTACTGATAAACCCGGAAAAAACGAGTCTGTGAGAATTTGGATCATAAATCGATCTGCATGATACGGTATGTGTTACCTTGCGCTAAACCTGATGCTGTGTCTTGGATATAACGCTGTTCCACTTAGAGATGTAAGTATATAAGTCTTTATGGAGCTGTTAAGTATATAAGTCTATATGGAGCTTTTAAGTATAATAGTCTATATGGAACTGTTAAGTAACAAGTATATAATGAGCTGTTAAGTATATAAGTCTATATGGAGCTGTTAAATATGGCCGTTAGTCTTGGATATAATGCTGTTCAGTAAAAGTTTAAACATGATAAGGGTGTCTATATGGGCTAATGAGGTAGTTAATATTCAATTCGATTGCCAAGACTGCGATCGAACATTAATCAAATTAATACACCATGACTTTTATGTCTTATTTGTCATGATTTTATTTTAATCTTGATAGTTTTATGTACTTATAAAATATCGCCAAAAGAAGTCTTGTGGTCGAACTGCTATTGCCGGGAGCAATGGCTGAGGTTTACATGTCACAGATTCAATTTCTTTACGCGCCGAATGTTAATGAGTGTGACAAAAAAATGTGACACTCACGAGCATTTAATAGACTGGTGTAAAACGTATTTTACCCAGTGTGCTAACTTAAGTAATAGATTTACTCCCAGTACTAACTTAAGTAATATGTTTATACTTAAGTAATAGATTTATTCCCAGTACTAACTTAAGTAATAAATTTATCCTTAAGTAATAGATTTATTCCCAGTACTAAATTAAGTAATAGATTTATTCCCAGTGCTAACTTGGTGTAATGCATTACTCTCTGTACTAACTTGCCTAATGCCTGTTCTCACTATTAACAAGGTGTAATTCCTATACGGCCAGTGTTAAAATGCCTGTTCTCACTATTAACAAGGTGTAATTCCTATACGGCCAGTGTTAAAATGCCTGTTCTCACTATTAACAAGGTGTAATTCCTATACGGCCAGTGTTAAAATGCCTGTTCTCACTATTAACAAGGTGTAATTCCTATACGGCCAGTGTTAAAATGCCTGTTCTCACTATTAACAAGGTGTAATTCCTATACGGCCAGTGTTAAAATGCCTGTTCTCACTATTAACAAGGTGTAATTCCTATACGGCCAGTGTTAAAATGTGCAGTATCTTTACACTCAGTACCAATTTGTGTAACGCTTTTACTGAATGCCGTCTTAACAGCTTTATAAGCCCATGGGTAAACAATGCACTGGGCCACAACCATTCACAGGAATAAAAATGTAAATTTTTGTAAATAAATAATGTAAATAAATGATCGATAAATAGAAATAGATTAGCATGGAGCCCCTTTTCACATGAGGCCCCAGGCAACTGCCCAGCGTGCCCTTGGTTTAAGATGGCACTGCCTTTACTCTCAGTACATAGTTGTGTAACGCCTTTACTCTCAGTACTAACGCTTATAATGCTTTACTCTCAGTACTACTTGTGTAAGGCCTTTATTCTCAGTACTAACGCTTATAATGCTTTACTCTCAGTACTACTTGTGTAAGGCCTTTACTCTCAGTACTACCTTGTGTAACACCTTTACTCTCAGTACTAACATATTTAACTCCTTTACTCTCAGTACTACCTTGTGTAACTCCATTACTCTCAGTACTAACATATTTAACTCCTTTACTATCAGTACTACCTTGTGTAACTCCTTTACTGTCAGTACTACCTTGTGTAACGCCTTTACTCTCAGTACTAACATATTTAACTCCTTTACTGTCAGTACTACCTTGTGTAACTCCTTTACTATCAGTACTACCTTGTGTAATACCTTTACTGTCAGTACTACCTTGTGTAACTCCTTTACTGTCAGTACTACCTTGTGTAACGCCTTTTCTCTCAGTACTAACATATTTAACTCCTTTACTATCAGTACTACCTTGTGTAACTCCTTTACTGTCAGTACTACCTTGTGTAACTCCTTTACTGTCAGTACTACCTTGTGTAACTCCTTTACTATCAGTACTACCTTGTGTAACTCCTTTACTATCAGTACTACCTTGTGTAACTCCTTTACTATCAGTACTACCTTGTGTAACGCCTTCACCTAAACCGATGGCTAGAAAGATCTTCGGACACGTGATTTGTGGACGCTTGATATTTTTTTTTGTCCTAAGTTTAACAGTCATATTATATACCCGTCCTAAGTATAACAGTCAAATTATATACCCGTCCTAAGTTTAACAGTCAAATTATATACCCGTCCTAAGTTTAACAGTCAAATTATATACCTGTCCTAAGTATAACAGTCAAATTATATACCCGTCCTAAGTTTAACAGTCAAATTATATACCTGTCCTAAGTATAACAGTCAAATTATATACCCGTCCTAAGTTTAACAGTCAAATTATATACCTGTCCTAAGTATAACAGTCAAATTATATACCCGTTATAAGAGCGGTTATCCTGAACACCGTAACACCTGTGGATGGATTCATTAATGAATTATGCACTCTGAAAAAATCAGACTTTGCAGAAGTGATTTTGTTTGCTACCGAGAGTAACGTATTTATGTTTATTTACAATTTTATAATTTATCGTTTAGTCCAATGCTTCCAGTTAGTCCAATAACTCAATAAATTAATAAACTTCCCCTAAAAGCATTAAGACTGGTTAAAGTACTCACTATTTCAGAAATTATAAAACTAAACATAATGAATTCTTAACAGCGAAGAAAAAAAGAAAGGAAAATTATTTCGAGTTTGTATATCGTGCATTTTCCTTCTGAAGCAAGTAACAAAATTTTCAAATCAACGTGAAGCCAGCGACAGTACTCGAGCTTGGCAATAAAATGAATGAGAAATATTTATTCGGCAATAAATTAAAACATTTCTATATTTGTCAGTGTTTATTATTTTTAGGCCTCATATTTTCTGACCAACCGCCATGAGTCTCAGCAGGTTTCTTTGAGTGCTGACTGATATTTGGTTTTGAAAAGCAATTGATACATTGTGCAACAAGTGCAGTGAACAGCATGCATTTAGAAATAATAAAATGAACTTGATGAGCACATTTTCATTGTTCAAGTCACGTTCTAAGGCTGTTGAACGCACATTCGAAGGCCGTTGAACACATCTTCAAAGACTACTGATCACCTTTTCAAAGCTGAACTGAACATCTTTTCAAAGCTGAACTGAACACCTTTTCAAAGCTGAACTGAACATCTTTTCAAAGCTGAACTCGTGTTGGAAGACTATTGAACACGTACTTTATGAACACTGTTCATTCAAATGAACAAGACTTTCAATTCTTGTGGAGAGTTTCCTCACTGATACAATCGTTTGGTGGCAAGATGGCTGTTGCTCTGGGTCAGACCTCCATTGCACAGTGTCCTTATCTCTAACGAACTCTGTCGTCTGAGACAAAGGAAAGAAAGCCCTTACGAAGAGCGTCAATCCCCAGCTTAGGAACTGCTTCCAGAACGTCAAAATGGAGAGGCTGGCAGTTTGATTCTTTTAATTATTCAGATCGACAGTTTGATTCTTCTAATTATTTAGGCCGGCAGTTCCACACTTCTGATTATTTAGGCAGGCCGGCAGTTCCACACTTCTGATTATTTAGGCAGGCCGGCAGTTCCACACTTCTAATTATTAAGGCCGACAGTTTGACACTTCTAATTATTCAGGCCGACAGTTGGACATTTATGAGTTTTCAAGCCGACAGTTGGACATTTATGATTATTCAGGCCGGCAGTTGGACATTTATGATTATTCAGGCCGGCAGTTGGACACTTCTAATTATTCAGGCGGACAGTTTGATACCTCTGATTATCCATGCCGGCAGTTGGACACTTTTGATTATTCAGGCCGGCAGGAAAACTTTCAAAAAGTTTGGGAATCTTACATTGCCTGCGTGTTCGTTGTGAATATTTCTTTACAAAATAAAATCTTTCCTTTAGCTTTTGAAATTATTCTGGATAAATAATTTTCAGGGGACGATTATTTGTTGTGTTTTCCTGATAATACATAGTTTGTATTTCCAAAGCTTGTCCATCTCAGATGCCTGGTGTTCGCTGTCTATCCCATAGGTAAGACCGCCATGTTTCGCTGTCTATCCCATAGGTAAGACCGCCATGTTTCGCTGTCTATCCCATAGGTAAGGCCGCCATGTTTCGCTGTCATAGGTAAGACCGTCATGTTTCTCTGTCATAGGTAAGACCGCCATGTTTCGATGTCATAGGTAAGACCGCCATGTTTTTCTGTCATAGGTAAGACCGCCATGTTTCGATGTCATAGGTAAGACCGCCATGTTTCGATGTCATAGGTAAGACCGCCATGTTTCGATGTCATAGGTAAGACCGCCATGTTTCGATGTTGGCCTGTTTGTAATTTTACGACCACAGTTATTAAATAATTCATATATGAACGTGTCCGCAAGAGATCGGAGTGTAAAATTTTAAAATGTGTCTTCCTGCTAGCGTTGACATGACCAATACTCAGAAATGACGAAACTTGATTTATCGCTGCCACAACATACTTTAGTTGTAGAATTACGAATTTCAAATGAAATAAATTAGGCCGTCATGAATTGTACACATACTTTAGTTGTAGAATTACGAATTTCAAATGAAATAATTTAGGCCGACATGATTGTACAAACAGAAAAAAAATATAAAGGGTTTCAAAGTTCTAAATACTGATAAATGGGTTTATTACTGACCCATTACATTAATAAATGTAGCAGTTGTAAACGCTACAGACGAATTAGTATTAATAAATGTAACATTTTTAAATACTAACAAATAATCATAATTTATTACTGACCAATCAACAATCAACACTAATTAATGATGTATTTTTAAATACTGACCAATTTGCACTAATTAATGTAGCAATTTTAAATTCTAATCAATTAATTTATTACTGACTACTTAGTATTAATAAATGTAGCAATTCTAAAATACAAATCAATTAATTAATTACTAACTAATGTGTCAGCTCTCAAAGTACAAACGATTTGTTTTATAATCTACAGTTCTACACAAATGTGATACTATCACAATGTCATCATGCTCCATTAACCATTTTTAAAATTACAATTTTATTTAAAATTTGTCAGTATTGACAAACTAGTTGGAATGCACATATACATTATTAAAGAAATGTATGTTTTAATACTGTATTCAGCAGTGAATCTGTTTGAATGTCCAAATGTTCTAAGATATGTAAAAATGTATAACAGTCTTTTAAGACTTAAAAAAAACTATTAATAAAATAATATTTGAAACCTCACCATAAAACAATTAGTTAAAATGTATAACAGTCATTTAAGACTTAAAAAAAACTATTAATAAAATAATATTTGAAACCTCACCATAAAACAATTAGTTAAAATGTATAACAGTCATTTAAGACTTTAAAAAAAAAAACTATTAATAAAATAATATTTGAAACCTCACCATAAAACAATTAGTTAAAATGTATAACAGTCATTTAAGACTTTAAAAAAAAAAACTATTAATAAAATAATATTTGAAACCTCACCATAAAACAATTAGTTAAAATGTATAACAGTCATTTAAGACTTTTTAAAAAAAACTATTAATAAAATAATATTTGAAACCTCACCATGAAACAATTTGTTAACGTGTGATTGTTCCAATATTTGGGCGTCAAATCTTGAGACTGATTCCAGTAAATGACACTTCATATCCAATCAAAAGAAACTGCACTCTTTGAATACTTTTGTGCCGTTTCTATAATTGTAAGCTATATGCGAATTTTTAAAAATAATATAATAATTACAAATTTAAATTAAATGCATTCCATTGATGTACAGCGTTTTGTTATATTTGCCGTAGTAGTGTTACGAATTCCTCAGACGAACTCAGACTGTTAATTTTGCAAAAATCTTGTTACAAATTATGACACGAACATACAATTCTCACAAAATGTGTTGTTTGTAAGGTGAGCATTATTATTTTAATATTACCTCATTTACTCTCCCGATCAGATGTTTTTGAAGAACCTTGCAAGCCTTATTAAAATACACGTCGAAAATCAGATGTTTTTGTCCTGATAATCAGTGTTTGAAGAACCGTAAGCCTTATTAAAAATACATATCAAAGCAACACTTGTGCCTACAAATACTTTTGATTTCAAGTTGAGATAAAATATACTCTGGCGGAAATTCAACAAAATAACAAACGATCCTTTAATTTGAAATTTCCCAAGGGTTTGGACACGCCATAAACAATAAAAGTAGGGGGGTTTGTTTTTGTTGGGAGGTGGGTCAAAAGAGTGTTTTGGACGACACTTCTTTGGCAGTGACGTCTTCTTACTGATGCACCTTAATTACCCGTACACGCACACACACATACGCACAAGCACACACACATATACAATGCGCATACACACGTAATGCACGCAAGCATACACACACAAGAACACAGCAACACGTGTGTATAAGCTCTCGTCTGTATATCACAGATAATAACATATTCATAGCAACCACGCACGCACACAACCACGCACGCACACAAGCACACACGCATCATTCACATACATATGCAAAACATGTTTACACTGATTTTCTTTTGCTTTTTACGCTTCAAATAGCAAATCACACAATCAATGCCCACAGTCACAAACCTTTGTTTCCGTCAAAGTCTTGAAAACGATCAGATGGAGATAACAGATGAAAGATATTAACTAAATATGTTTAATTACTTTATCCCTTAAGGGCTAAAAGCCCGTGCCCTGAATCCTTTTAAACCGAACCTTTGCTGCACTTACAACGTGCTCTGATTTCAGGATGGTGGTTAGGCGGAAGCCTTACAGCCGAGATATCTAACCCTCGCACGACCTGATGGTCAAAGTGTCCTGAGTCCAGATCGTTTAATACGTCACACCAACACAGCACGATCAAAGGGCGTGCTGGACGTCATATCGAAACTTGGTCAAGTCATCAGTATCTTTCATATCACACTGCAACAAAGAAACGCAAATAACATAATTAATAAATAACTATTATCGTTTATTAATTAATTAATTTTCCGAATTTAATTAAGTGTCTGCCACATTCAGTTTTTTTTAAAAATATTTCTTTGTGACCCCGTTTGCTACGTTAGGTTACAAAGCACCTTGTAAAGTGCTAATTGTTAGTTGGACAGTCCAGTCTGGCGATGTCTATACGATTACGTACTCGGCACTAAGCAGTGTGGTCATCATATGTTAATTATATAGGTCATCAGTCATGCATGAGTAGCAGTGTGGTCATCATATGTGTATTCTATAGGTCATCAGTCATGCATGAGTAGCAGTGTGGTCATCATATGTTAATTCTATAGGTCATCAGTCATGCATGAGTAGCAGTGTAGTCATCATATGTTAATTCTATAGGTCATCAGTCATGCATGAGTAGCAGTGTGGTCATCATATGTTAATTCTATAGGTCATCAGTCATGCATGAGTAGCAGTGTGGTCATCATATGTTAATTCTATAGGTCATCAGTCATGCATGAGTAGCAGTGTGGTCATCATATGTTAATTCTATAGGTCATCAGTCATGCATGAGTAGCAGTGTGGTCATCATATGTATATTATATAGGTCATCAGTCATGCATGAGTAGCAGTGTGGTCATCATATGTTAATTCTATAGGTCATCAGTCATGCATGAGTAGCAGTGTGGTCATCATATGTTAATTCTATAGGTCATCAGTCATGCATGAGTAGCAGTGTGGTCATCATATGTTAATTCACTAGGTCCTCAGTAATGCATGAATAGATACCAAGTGCCTGCAGCCATTTCTCTCAGCCATCGCTACACTTGTATAAACTTAAGTCACTCTTCATAATTAAATGAAACATGAAAATGCTGGCACTGTGAGTTGACCGACATGTACACAAGAAATCTCAAGAGCTGTCAGATCCATCACGTGTTCTTCGAAATCAATGAGATTTTAACCTGAGGCAGGTTCTAAAAAACACTCCTTTTCTCTAGTTGGAACAATGCAAAGCATTTTACCAGGCTTTGAATGGTAAACAGCACTTTTTGTTATGTCTGGAATAGTTAATAGTCTGTAACTAAACTTTTGTGTGCACTTTAAAAATAATCAACATGCAGATGGTTGAAAGAGGCAATTTTGCAAGCAGAAGCAATCATAACAGCTGCACAAGATCAAGCACTCAACATGAAGTTGCACAAAGCAAATATCATAAAAATCTCAAATGATTCCAAATATCATAAAAATCTCAAATGATTCCAAATATCATAAAAATCTCAAATGATTCCAAATATCATAAAAATCTCAAATGATTCCAAATATCATAAAAATCTCAAATGATTCCAAATATCATGAAAATCTCAAATGATTCCAAATATCATAAAAATCTCAAATGATTCCAAATATCATAAAAATCTCAAATGATTCCAAATATCATAAAAAATCTCAAATGATTCCAAATATCATGAAAATCTCAAATGATTCCAAATATCATAAATATCTCAAATGATTCCAAATATCATAAATATCTCAAATGATTCCAAATATCATAAAAATCTCAAATGATTCCAAATATCATAAAAATCTCAAATGATTCCAAATATCATAAAAATCTCAAATGATTCCAAATATCATAAAAATCTCAAATGATTCCAAATATCATAAAAATCTCAAATGATTCCAAATATCATAAAAATCTCAAATGATTCCAAATATCATAAAAATCTCAAATGATTCCAAATATCATGAAAATCTCAAATGATTCCAAATATCATGAAAATCTCAAATGATTCCAAATATCATGAAAATCTCAAATGATTCCAGATATCATAAAAATCTCAAATGATTCCAAATATCATAAAAATCTCAAATGATTCCAAATATCATAAAAATCTCAAATGATTCCAAATATCATGAAAATCTCAAATGATTCCAAATATCATGAAAATCTCAAATGATTCCAAATATCATAAAAATCTCAAATGATTCCAAATATCATAAAAATCTCAAATGATTCCAAATATCATGAAAATCTCAAATGATTCCAAATATCATAAAAATCTCAAATGATTCCAAATATCATAAAAATCTCAAATGATTCCAAATATCATAAAAATCTCAAATGATTCCAAATATCATAAAAATCTCAAATGATTCTAAATATCATGAAAATCTCAAATGATTCCAAATGTAAGATTGGTAAGATTCTGAGACCTTCGATCACAACCGACAGTAAACAGAAGTCGTGGATAGAAGCTGAATAATAATAATAATAATAATAATAATAATGCTATACACAATATTACTTCTATCACCACTATGTTGTTACCATCACTAAACGGCTACTACTACTACCGCTACTACCACAATAATACTAATACTAGTGTTCATACATCCACCACCACAATTAACACTATACTACAACTACCACCATCACAACTGGTGGTAGTAGTAGCAGTAGTACCATCACCATTACTCCTATTACCACATCCACCATATTACAACCACTACTACTACCACTATATTAATACTTATATTACTACAACTACCACTGTATTAATACTTATATTACTACTATCTTCACCATACTTCTATAGCTACCATCACCACTGCTATTAATTTTAATTTTATTACCGCCACTTCCATCATTAGTATTCCTATTGCTACTTCTAATACCACCTCTCCTTCACATGAACAGCATGCAACATATATTAGTAACAATATATACAATATACACTTGTAATATACACACAATACTATTATATACAATTTAAGTACTCGGCAAAACATTACTTATTACGTCATTCATATTTAACTCTAAGGCAAAACATTACTTATTACGTCATTCATATTAAACTCTAAGGCAAACCATTACTTATTATGTCATTCATATTTAACTATAAGGCAAAACATTACTTATTACGTCATTCATTATTTAACTCTAAGGCAAACCATTACTTATTACGTCATTCATATTTAACTCTAAGGCAAAACATTACGAAGAACAGTATTGAATCATGTGTAAGCGCTGTGTAGCCACTGTTCATTCATCACTCACATTATGAGAAGGGGGACAACACTCGACGTCTCTACTGTTCCTGGAAGGGTGAATGAGTTATTACTGTGACGTCATTAATGGCACGTGAGCATGTCGGCGTGTCCATAGTGATGTGAATTTTATAAAGAAACTTTTAAAAAGAAATAACAACCTAAAGCTGAAGGTGAGTTGCATACTTTGCTACCAGAAACTGTATTAATTTTATTTTATTTCAGATGACATACTGCCCCTCCCATTCGGAGTTTCGCCCAAAGACAAAGGGTTGGTCTAAGAAATGCACCGCTCGGCCTGACTTAAGGCAGGTCATATCACATATATTGACATCTTAGGATTGGCGTGGACCTGAAAGCTGACATGTAAATACACTGTCCCACAGTATTCCGCTTACGTCATTAAAAAGAAAACCTTGTCACTGTCGTATTTATACAAGAAGGAAGCAGAGAGATCCGACACCAATATCATAACGACACAAAAAATGGCAGATTTACATCATCATGAAACGACGCACATAAATGAGAGAGAGGGAAAATGCGACTGATATAAGGTTGGGTTTTTTTTGGGGGGTGGTGGTGGTGCTTTAGCCACCCATCCTCTTTTCAATATCATCCATGGTGGTTGCAAATTGATGCGACACAGTCATACGCATGCGGCGTATACACGTAATCACTTGAATTAGAAGACAAAAGACTTGCATTCTCATGCAAGGTACACCCGGCAACAAAGGAAATAGACACGCTTACGTCCACAGGAGCACGCCAACACACGCATGCACGCAGGGTTTGAAGTGTATATATATATATATATCAAACAGAGTCCAAGGAGAACAAAATAACTGTAATGGGACGGCCGGGCGTCAATTGCGTAAGTGTCATCAACCATTTTAAATTTTAATTTGTAATTTGCGTTATTAGGTAAATATCAACACGTTTATACTTTCTGGTCGCCCAGTAGAAAGTTAAATATCAACACGTTTATACTTGCTGGTCGCCCAGTAGAAAGTTAAATATCAACACGTTTATACTTGCTGGTCGCACAGTAGAAAGTTAAATATCAACACGTTTATACTTGCTGGTCGCACAGTAGAAAGTTAAATATCGACACTCATTTGCTATACTCGTGTGTTTCTACATGTCTTTCTAAGATGATTTTACATAAACGTCGACAATTATGTCTTGTGATTACAAGCGTTTTTATTGATTAAAAAAAAACTGAAAACATGTCTATTTTACATAAAAGATGTATTTGCTTTAAAAAGTTATTAAACTATTTTTAAAGTGCAATTTTACATAAAAGATGTGTTTGCTTAAAAAAGTTATTAAACTATTTTTAAAGTGCAATTTTACATAAAAGATGTGTTTGCTTAAAAAAGTTATTAAACTATTTTTAAAGTGCAATTTTACATAAAAGATGTGTTTGCTTTAAAAAGTTATTAAACTATTTTTAAAGTGCAATTTTACATAAAAGATGTGTTTGCTTTAAAAAGTTATTAAACTATTTTTCAAAGTGAAATCATTTCACCCGAAATCAGTGTTGAAAATATTTTTTAAAAAAAATAATACCTTTATAACTATACATAAATAATTAACTTTAAACATAATATAAGCATTTAACTACACACACACACACACACACACACACACACACACACACACACACACACACACACACACACACACACACACACACACACATTTATTTATTTTTTACCGCATTTAAAATCCTAATAAATGATTTGTTGTTATCATTTATTAGAATAATAATTATGTTATTTTTACCAATTTACAAATTACTCTGTCTGTTTGTATTTGTCGGTGCAATTTCGCAATATTTGATTTTTCAAAAATTGGTAATAATAATTTATCTGATTCTCAGTGTAAACAGTCACAAGTATCATATAATAACTTTTAAACATTCTTGTTATTTTGATAATTCACAAGTATTTCTCTAATTAAAGAGAGTCTTTTATATTCTGTATGTCTATTTATAGATATGTACATTGATAATTCACAAGTATTTCTCTAATTAAAGAGAGTCTTTTATATTCTGTATGTCTATTTATAGATATGTACATTGATAATTCACAATTATTTCTCTAATTAAAGAGAGTCTTTTATACTCTGTATGTCAATTTATAGAGGTGTCTTTATCAAAAACTATTGTGAGTATTGTTTTTGCTTTTTTTTTTTAAAACCCTCTCTTCAGTTTGTTACTCGATCGTTTCAAAGGGAGACATTACATTTTTCTGTCTTTTTCTCTTCGGCACTATAAAAGGGAGACATTACATTTTTCTGTTTTTTTCTCTTCGGCACTATAAAAGGGAGACATTACATTTTTCTGTCATCTTCTCTTCGGCACTATAAAAGGGAGACATTACATTTTTCTGTCATCTTCTCTTCGGCACTATAAAAGGGAGAGGTGGGGGTTATTGCACGTGTGAAAATGAAACTGTTAAACATAATGCATAATTCAAAAGGTCCTCGACTATAAAAATAAATTACCTGAGTCACAAAAGTAGAACAATTTTGCATGTCATTTTCGAATTTAGTATCAGGTCATTTTTTGTGCTAATTCGATTTTTAAAAATCCGATCTTACAACTAAATCGATTACATTTTTGTAACATTATTAGTAAATCTTTGTTAATATTTCTCTTCCAAACTAGGATTTTAAATTTTAAAAATCGTTTTCTAACACAATTCATTTGTTAAATGTTACAAAAGTTTATTAGTATACTTTGAATAGTAGACATTGATAAAGATAAGTATATAAAAATTGGATATTAGGTCACCATTGTTCAAAATTCAGGGCATGAACTTCCGTCTCTTCGAACTTCTAGAATGCTCAGCAGTAGGAATGTCTCTCTTTAGAGTCCAACAGTAATCAGCCATCACGACTGCATTCCAGCGTCCCTGATTCCTGGTCTCCATCTCTTTCATTTCCTGATGAAATCTCTCCCCTTGCTCGTCGCTCATTGATTCCAGATTTTCAGGAAAACGATCCATTTGTGAGAATAAGTAATGCATTTTGATGCTCATGTTGCATTCAAGGTTTTTGAAAGCAGTCAGCATATTGGCAACAAGCTCTGCATAGTTCCTGGCCTTATTGTTGCCAAGAAAGTTTTTCACGACCAGAACAAAAGCCTTCCATGCTTCCAGTTCCGCTTCGTAGGGATTCCAAACTTCAGACTTTACATGTAAAACAAAAACAACAAACATCACAAAAAAACCCAACATCATGTGGCAATAGATCAAAAACTTGACCTGATTGAACAACACCGATGTAATTTTTGGATTCAGCGCAATAAAACTGTCCTAAATCCGTCAAAAGAAAAACTTAGCAAATTTGATGTTTGATTTTTTTATAATTATATTTCACTACCTAAAGTAATCTTTCGTAAATGAGCGACAAAAATAAATTATATTTCAGTACTAAAAGTAATCTTTCGTAAATGAGCGACAAAAATAAATTATATTTCAGTACTAAAAGTAATCTTTCGTAAATGAGCGACAAAAATAAATTATATTTCAGTACTAAAAGTAATCTTTCGTAAATGAGCGACAAAAATAAATTATATTTCAGTACTAAAAGTAATCTTTCGTCAATTAGCGATAGTAAGAAATTGAAGATATTGCTGACGATAATGAAATTTGCAGACGACGTTTGTCGTGGTCGTTGTTTTGGTGGTGTGCTGGTGCGTGTCAGCTATCGAGGCCGGAGTTCAACGAAAATATTACATCGCTGCAGTAGAAACCGACTGGGATTACGCCCCTTTGGGAAATCGTATCAACGACAACGAGTGAGTACTGTCCTTTATTACGGCTTTTTCGCTTTCAAGGTTATGATTAGTCTTAATAGCAGTGACAATGTGGCATTTTAAAGTTTTAGTCAAGAGACAGGCACTAATCACTACTAGTCAAGTGTAAAGTATCAATCTTAGGTGTAAGGAACTGATATATACTAGTCAAGTGAAGGGCAATGATTTGTACTAGTTAATTGTAAGGACTAAAAAGTAATAGTCAAGTTAAGGTACTAACCAGTACTAGTCAAGTGTAAAGCACTAATCAGTATTATTTAAGTGTAAGGCACAAATCAGTACTACTTAAGTGTAAGGCACTAATCAATACTACTTAAGTGTAAGGCACAAATCAGTACTACTTAAGTGTAAGGCACAAATCAGTACTACTTAAGTGTAAGGCACAAATCAGTACTACTTAAGTGTAAGGCACAAATCAGTACTACTTAAGTGTAAAGCACAAATCAGTACTACTTAAGTGTAAGGCACTAATCAGTACTACTTAAGTGTAAGGCACAAATCAGTACTAGTTAAGTGTAAGGCACTGAGATGTTCTAGTTACATGTAACGCATTAATCTGTTCTAGTCAGGTGTAAGGCACGGATCTGTACTAGTAAAGAGCAAGGCACTAATCAGTAATAGTTCTGTGTAAGGCAATCACTACTAGCAAAGTGAAATGTACTAATCAGTACTAATGAAGTGTAAGACACTAATTTGTACTAGTTAATTGTAAGGCACTAATCAGCACTGGTCATATGTAAGGCACTAATCAGTACTGGTCATATGTAAGGCACTAATCAGTACTGGTCATATGTAAGGCAATGACCAGTACTTAAGTATAAGGCGATTGTTAGTACTATTTAAGTTTAAAGCACTAATCAGTAGTACTAGTAAAGTGTAATGCACTAATGAGTACTAGTTAAGTGTGAGGCACACACAGGTGTCAGGTGTACAAGGCACTGATCTGTACTAGTTAAGTGTAAGACACTAATCAGTACTAGTATTGTGTAAGGCATTGATTAGTAGTTAAGTGTATGACACTAATGAGTACTAGTTAAGTGTAAGGCATTGATACGTACTAGTCAAGTGTAAGGCACTAATCAGTACTAGTATTATGTAAGACATTGATTAGTAGCCAAGTGTATGACACTAATCAGTACTATTTAAGTGTAAGGCACTAATGTGTACTAGTCAAGTGCAAAGCATTAGCCAGTCAACTAGAAGGCAAATATGATTTCTAGTCAAGTATATGGCATTTGCAAGTCTTCTTGTAAGATTGCTACGCGTAATTTTATTACAGGTTTTATGTCTAGCTACAAAATCTACAGACGTCACTTCTGTCTAATGAAATCTTCAAACAGCGCAGTGAATAATGAAACAAACAACAAAGAAAGTTAGAAACGAATTCTTTCTTTGAAAGAATTTGAATTTGAAATAAATTATTTGAACCGGTTACAATAATTTATTTCACACGATGTCAATAGATAAGTACATTAACATCTAGTTGCACTAAAAAAATTAATATTCGCAATGACAAATATTCCACACACTTCAAAATCGTTTTTTTTTTTTAAATTTCACATGAAGCCTTTGAAGTGAGGTGGCGTGAACTGAATGTTTTGAGGAAACGATGAAGCACTGAGGTTTACAAATTTTAAGTACGACTTGACGAAAGGTTGGAGGTGATATTGCGTTCCTCAGTGAACGGATTAGTGTTATATATAGCCACAGAACTAACGGTAAATTACGATAACAGGCTTGTTTCTGTGAGCTGATTTTTCATTTACTTGCGTAGTTGTTGATAACTCAAACTTCCCTTATATTGTTCTCATGCATCAATCATTTCATTTGCACTAAGGACATAACTTAATATTCTCATGCATCAATCATTTCATTTGCACTAAGGACATAACTTAATATTCTCATGCATCAATCATTTCATTTGCACTAAGGACATAACTTAATATTTTCATGCATCAATCATTTCATTTGCAGTAAAGGCATAACTTAATATTCTCATATATCGATATTTCATTTGCTGTAAGGGCATAGGGGTATAACTCAATATTCTCATACGTTAATCATTTCATTTGCAAAGTGGACATTCTAGTTTTGCTTATTATATTTCGTCAGTAGAGCTCAAATTGAGACTGAGGGCATACGAATAACTAAGAGGTCAATTCTATATTTCGTCAGTAGAGGTCAAATTGAGACCGAGGGCTTACGAATAACTAAGGTCAATTCTATATTTCGTCAGTAGAGCTCAAATTGAGACTGAGGGCTTACGAATAACTAAAAGGTCAATTCAATTGGTGACGTATTCCATTACAAATCTCAATTATTTTTTGACATTATTTCTCCCTTTACTTATTTTTGACTGGGCACTCTGTAATACTGTGTTACTTTTGTTTGTTTTGTTGATTTGAGTGTGTATTTACCTGTTTGTATGCTTGCTTTTTTTGCATTGATAGACTAACTAATTGATAATTTATTTATTTGTTCATTTTCTTTCCTCAGTGCATCCCTGTTCTTACAAAAGACTTCCAGCACGGTAGGTAGTCGCTACCGGAAGGCAATTTACCGCCAGTTCACAGACAGCACTTTCTCGGTTGAAATCCCTCAGCCCCCACATCAAGGCTTTCTGGGTCCCGTAATGAGGGGTGAGGTTGGTGACGACATAGTGGTTGAATTCGCAAACTTTGCATATTCATTGAATCGCAACCTCAGCATTCATCCTCACGGCGTGTTGTACTCGAAAGCCAATGAAGGTGCGTCACTTCAGAATATTGCGTGCTTGTTTATTTACTGTCGGGTTTTTTGCTGAATGTTGGGGTCTGCACATGGAAAATTGTGTTGTGTACACAGTTGTCATGTGAATGTTGGATCTGCACACGGATGTCCTCTGAATATTGGAGTGTGCACACGGTTGTTGTCTAAATAATGGGTTTTGAAAACAGTTGTTGGCTGAATGATGGGGGGTTCTGCTCACGGATTTTGTCTGCACACGATTATCTGAATGCTGCTCTTAAATATTCGGGTGTGCCCATACCGTTGTCCTCTCAATGTATTGGGGTCTGGGGTCTGTACACGGTTGTTTTCTAAATGTTGGGATCTGTAACAATCAAAGCAAGAAATAACGCTTTAACCTAGTACTTTCAACTTTTGTCCGAGTGAACATGTTTCGTGAACATTTTGACGACATAGTTTATGATTTCTGTCCGAGTGAACATGTCTGGAACGTACTGACAACATAGTTCATGATTTGTGTCCGAGTGAACATGTCTGGAACGTACTGACAGTGTTACAGAAATAACCACGTTCGCTTTCTTATTATGCGTTCAATTTGAAACTATCAAGTTACTTCTTTGTTTTATTTATTTAAATTGAATTTCGTGAGAAGTTTGCATTCTTTCTCACACTCTTTTGACGACACTCATCCCTCATTTCATAGCGTCACCCCCCCCCCCATATGACCTCAATTCATTGAGGCATCCCCCATGTAATCTCATTTTATCGTGTCATCTTTCATACGACCTCAATTCAGTGAGTCATCCCCCATGTAATCTCATTTCATTGTGTCATCCTTCATACGATCTCGTTTCATAACGTTATTTCCCCATACGATCTCATTTCATCGAATCATTCCTCATGCTTGGACTTGACAACTTCAAATATTTTATTAAATAAATTGGCTCAAGGTCAAGTAGCTCTATAAATTTTATTTTGACTCCACGGACGACAGGTGCTGCGTATCTGGACGGCACTAGCGGCGCGGACAAACTGGACGAGTCCATTGGACCTGGTCAGAAATACACGTTCACGTGGCACATCACTCAGAACTTTGCCCCGGCTCCAGATGACGAAGACTGCATTCCCTGGCCCTACCACTCCCACATTATGGCCTCCAGGAGTATCGATACAGGGCTCTTGGGCTTGCTCCTCACCTGTAAACCAGGTACGCACTCTTTATTCTTTACTGCGCTTGCTCCTCACCTGTAAACCAGGTACGCACTCTATTCTTTTCTGCGCTTGGTCCTCATCTGTAAACCAAGTACGCATTCTATTCTAGGCTTTCTCCTTTAACCAGTTACGCACATATAATTCTTTCCTGGACTTGCTTCTTTCATCCTGGTACCCCTTTATATTCTTTCTGGGCTTGCTTCTTTCATCCTGGTACCCCTTTATATTCTTTGCTAGACTTGTTTCTTTCATCTTGGTACCCCTTTATATTCTTTGCTAGACTTGTTTCTTTCATCTTGGTACCCCTTTATATTCTTTCTGGGCTGCACCTAAACCATGTAGGCACTTTATATTTTTTCTGGGCTTTCTCCTTTCATCTGGGTAAGGCCTTTTTATTTTTTGTGTGGACTTACTTCTCTCAATCTGGTGAGCATGTTTGAATCTTTTTGAGTTTGCTTCTCTCAACAAGGTATGCAAATTTCATTCTTTTCTGGGATTAGCTCCTCACCTGTGAACCAGGTAATCACTGGTCAATCTTCAGCATTTTTAGTTAATACTACTAATAAAATAATAAATTGTAATTGTGACTGACAAGCAGGGTTTAGTTAATAATACTAATAAAATAATAAATTGTAATTGTGACTGACAAGCAGGGTTTAGTTAATAATACTACTAAAATAATAAATTGTAATTGTGACTGACAAGAATGCTTAATTTTCAATAATAAATATTGTCTAAGATCTTTAAACTAATCAATAAAAACACAGTTTGATCTAATCTAATGTTTATTTTTTGTCTGAAGTTTAGTCTGGTTGATTACAGTAGTTCGGTTATATAATACTGTAGTTTGATTATTCAGTTATTACAGCAGTTTGATTCGTCATGTAATGATGTAATTTGATTAGTCATGTGTTACAACAGGGTTGACTGATTATATAACACTGTCGTTTGATTAGTCAATTATTCCAGCAATTTGATTGGTCATATAATGATGCAGTTTGATTGGTCATATAAAACTGCAGTTTGATTAGTCAGTTATTACAACATTTTGATTGGGCGTAAAAACTGCAGTTTGATTAGTCAATTGTCACAGCAATTTGATTGGTTATATAAAACTGCAGTTTGATTAGTCAGTTTGATTCGTTGATCTGTTCATTCACCGTCATGTTTATAAACTCCATCTTGATCTGATTGGTCAGATTTTGCAGCAATGTGATTGACTGAAATTTTTATTTTGGTGTAACTGATCTATCAGCTAACTGATGAGGTGTATTTATGAGATTGTTTTTTTTTATGTATATTACACCAGCCTAGCCAGTGAGATTTTATTTTAATGCTTTTGAATTGTTTTAAAAACAGGTATGCTGCGGCGAAAGGATATTGACCACGAATTTGTCATGTACATGGACGTGACAGACGAAAACGACAGTTATTTCAACGATTTCAACAAGCAAAATTGCGTCAGCGCATCTGGACAACGAAATCCTTGCGACACAACGGATGGCCGATTTTCAAGCGGTACATATTTCTTCACTATTGCCTTATTTAGACAATAGAAGTTTTGCAGGCGAGTTATACAGTGATTCTGATGGAAATCTATCAAATCTTATCTATGGAGACATCTCCTGACTATAACATTGTATTGTCTCGTATTTCTCCTATTGCATAGTATACATTGTCTCGTTATTTCTCATGATTGTATAATATACATTATCTCGTATTTCTCATGATTGTACCATATTCGTTGTCTCGTATTCTCCTTATTGTATAATATACATTATCTCGTATTTCTCCTGATTGTACCATATTGCAGTTTCTCGAATGCCTTTGATTGAATATTTCACTGTCGCATAACCCTCTTGACAGAAATATATATATTGCATTGTGACGTATATCTTTCTACTCTAACATATTACATTGTGACGTATTTCTCTTGACTGTATCATATTTCACTTTGACTTATTTCTCTTTACTGTAACATTTCGCATAATGATGAAATTTCTCTTGACTGTAACATATTGCATTTTGACGTAGTGTCTGTATTTTTGATGATTATATCATATTGCACCATTTCGCATTTCTCTTGACTTGTCTCGTATTTCTCTAGACTGTTGTGGTGTAAGTGCATGAAGTGCAGAAGGGTAGAAAGAAAAGAAAATAGTAAATCTTGTTGAATTAATTCCTCCTTTACTTGCTGGAAAATTTAACTCGGATCTTTCACTCACACGATCCACTCTCAGTAATATATACAAAAGACAATCCACGCTCAGTGACATGTACAAAAGACACAATCCACGCTCAGTGACATGTACAAAAGACACACAATCCACTCTCAGTAACATGTACAAAAGACACACAATCCACTCTCAGTAACATGTACAAAAGACACACAATAGAATGACGCGACACATAGACAGGACAAGGTAAAGTCAATATTTATAATTTTAAGGGGAATTTAATTGTAATAACACAACTGATCAAAATAAAATAGAAACAATTGGAGCCGTGAAGAACACACTGGAGATTGTGTAACTGAGTTGTGAAAGCCCAAGGCTGAGTTAATTAAATGATGGGGGTTAAAATGTTCCGAGTTTGAAATCACTATATTTATAATGATTTAGAATAACAAAATTCAAAATACTATTACCACCTAATTAGTATTAGGGTTTAAAATATTATTTTTTCTCAAGTTATCATTAAAATTTAAAATGCTATCATGAGTTAAGATATGATAACTTTAATAAAATCGGAAGAGGTACACGCAAAACGTCACAACTGTATCATATTGCATTGTCTCGTATTTCTCTATCTGTATCATATTGCATTGTCTCGTATTTCTCTATCTGTATCATATTGCACTGTCTCGTATTTCTCTATCATATTGCATTGTCTCGTATTTCTCTATCTGTATCATATTGCATTGTCTCGTATTTCTCTATCTGTATCATATTGCACTGTCTCGTATTTCTCTATCATATTGCATTGTCTCGTATTTTTCTATCTGTATCATATTGCATTGTCTCGTATTTCTCTATCTGTATCATATTGCACTGTCTCGTATTTCTCTATCTGTATCATATTGCACTGTCTCGTATTTCTCTATCATATTGTATTGTCTCGTATTTCTCTATATGTATCATATTGCATTGTCTCGTATTTCTCTAACTGTATCATATTGCATTGTCTCGTATTTCTCTAACTGTATCACATTGCATTGTCTCGTATTTCTCTATCTGTATCATATTGCATTGTCTAGTATTTCTCTATCTGTATCATATTGCATTGTCTCGTATTTCTCTATCTGTATCATATTACATTGTCTTTAATTTCTCTATCTGTATCATATTGCATTGTCTCGTATTTCTCTATCTGTATCATATTGCATTGTCTCGTATTTCTCTATCATATTGCATTGTCTCGTATTTCTCTAACTGTATCATATTGCATTGTCTCGTATTTCTCTAACTGTATCATATTGCATTGTCTCGTATTTCTCTAACTGTATCATATCGCATTGTCTCGTATTTCTCTAACTGTATCATATTGCATTGTCTCGTATTTCTCTATTTGTATCATATTGCATTGTCTCGTATTTCTCTATCTGTATCATATTGCATTGTCTCGTATTTCTCTATCTGTATCATATTGCATTGTCTAGTATTTCTCTAACTGTATCATATTGCATTGTCTAGTATTTCTCTAAATGTATCATATTGCAGTCTTGTATTTATCTTTATTGTATCATACTGCACTGTCACAGAGTTCTCTTTATTGTAATATGCTGCACTGTCATAGAGTTGTCTTTATTGTAATATGCTGCAATATCTTGTATTACTGTCGTATCTCGTGTTTCTGTTATATCGTACCATTATCGTCATTGGATTATTAAACATTTTATTAACCGTTAATGAAATAAACTTTGTTAAATAAACTTCATCCATCCCACACCAGGCAACATGAGAGCCCACATTAACGGCTACTCCTTTGGCAACATGCCCGGATTAGAGGCGAATCAAGGGGAGAGACTCGCATTCTACTTTTTCTGTTTGAATCGTTATCCGCAAGGCGGGGCTTTAAGTGGTCACAGTTTCACTGTTAAACGTCACAGGTATGATGGCAAATGTGTGTGTGTGTGTGTGTGTGTGTGTGTGTGTGTGTGTGTGGTTGTGTATACATAGGTGGATTTATTGTTTACAATCAAAGCAAAAAGAATGTATTGTTGAAATATAATGAATTTTCACGTTGCATATTGTGATATGTGGGGTTAATGACCTTGTCTCAGCTTTAATTAACAGAATTACTACTTATGAATTTGATGAATTGATTTCAATTCTGATAACAGCCCATGGCCTAATCCTCTCTTACATTCTCTACATCAGGGGTGCACAAACTTTTTAGGCCAGAGGGCCACATTTCCAATTGATAGTGCATGGAGGGCCGCAAGTCAGATTGCACATGGATTGCTCAGTAGAAAAAGAACAACACAAATAATGAAATAATGTCTTTACATTTGTTTTTGCCTTATTAACATAGATTTAGTCTTTATTAGTGAGAAGGGTGAGCCTGAATGATGTTAACAACTTTGTCAATATTTGGTTCGAGTTTTGTAGTCGCCAGCCTCAAAATCGAACAGAGATTTTTGTCGGTCAAATTCAGCTTCTTCTTGTTCATGTTCATTACTGAAATCGTTTGTTCACACAAGTATGTGCTGCCGAATTCTGACAACAACTTGCAAGCCAAGTCCTTGACATTTCTGTATGTGCTCGAGCTGAGACTTCCATAAAATGTTAAAATGTTGTTCTGCTGAAATGAAGACTTCAGTTCAGGTGAACACTGAAGATCAATGACTTCCAGTTGACAGTGATCAGGCACGGACTCTACATTACATGAGAAAGGATCGCGAATGAAGTTGAATAAGTCCTTGTGCTCCTTGAAGGCATCAAAGCGTTCAGTAAATTCCTTCAGCAATGTTTCACAATTGCAATGGTATCTGCTGAAGTTACATTGGTACTCCTTCTGAAAAGCTGAACAAATCGGAAAATGACAAAGATTTCCAGCTTGCAGATTCGAACAGAAGAGCCTCAACTTCAACGTGAAGGACTGCAGTTCCTTGTACATATCAAAGATAAAGTGATCTTTGCCTTGGAGACGCTGGTTGAATCTATTCAAGCGATCTGCCATGTCTGTCAGAAATGCCAAGTCTGCCAACCACTGTTTGTCAGTAAACACAGCCGTTTTTGCCTTTGACAGTAAGGAATTCACAAATTTCCGTTCGCAACTCAACAAACCGTTTTAATACCTTTCCTCGAATCAGCCACCTGACATCTGTGTGATACGGAATGTCTCGATATTCTGCCTCGATGTCTTCAAGAAATGGTCTGAACTGTCGATGATTAAGTCCTCTGGATCGTATGAAGTTCACAGAATTAAAAACGAATTTCATGACGTCAAATTTCAAGATTCGTGCACAGAGCGATTCCTGGTGAATTATGCAGTGGTACATGTGGTACTGTCTGTTGGAATTCCAAGCCCCTGCAAATGTGACAGCAAATGAGCAACAAATTCTGATGCTCTTCCAGTCATAGCAGGCGCACCATCCGTGGTAATGCTGGCTAGCTTTGGCACCTGGACGTTAAGGTTTCCAAGAACGGAAGTCACTCCTCCAAAAATATCTTCACCAGTCGTCCGCCCATGTAGTGAAGCCATACCGGCTAATTCTTGAGTTATTTCAAAGTTCTCATCCACTGCACGCACAAAACGCAGCAATTGTGCTATGTCAACGTTGTCAGTGCTCTTGTCCAAAGCAATTGAAAAGTACTTACAGTTAGCAAGTCTTTCACACAACTGTTCACAAACATCTGTTGCTAACAGGGCCTTGAATGGTGTCAGTGAGAGTGGGATTGTGTTGAAAAGGTCGCCTTTTCAGGACATATTGGACAACAATATGTGCTACTTTGCAACTTGCACGAGCAAAATACTTGTTTTCTTCAGACTTTTTTGTGAAGAAATGTTGCTGTGCTGACAGACCTTTTAAAAGTTGCTCAATTTTGTTGTTTCTCTCAGGCCTTTTAAGTCATCAAAAGTCACAGCGTGCTTTGTTTTGTAATGCCGCATGCAGTTATCACAGTAACAGACTCACAACAAATTAAGCACATAGCTGTTCATTTAAATGCCACATAAAGTATTTAGCCATCCACTCTTCTTTAAACTGACTCGTTTCGTCTTCAATTTTACTCTTCTTATGCAGCAGGTTTCGACATATTTACAAAGGGCAGTAGTTTAAAAACAACTTCACCTTCATGCAAAACGTGTAATTAATTCACTACATTCTAACCAGACATCCACAGCCGCACATTCACACACACTGACTGCACCTTCCTTCCCCCCCCCCCGTCACCTCACCCCATCCCCAGACTGAACTTTGGCTGGCTGCCTGTCGACTTGGGTCTTTCTAATGTCGCCATACATCAAAGATGCGCAGATACTACTATTTCAACACATACCCCTTTGATCAGCTGAACTGAACAATGTGCCCAATACACAGTGCTCTCACCTCAATACCGCATCCAGCGTTTGTTTTCAACACAGCACAAGATGCATGCACGGGAAAGCAGACCACTGTTCTACTCCCTTGTTCAGATTAATGTTAAAAGCTCCTTGCAGGCCACAAATAATGGTAACATTCTAAAGTCTTCTGGGGGCCGCACCGGGCCCTGTCGGGGGCCGCATGCGGCCCGCGGGCCGCGGTTTGTGCACCCCTGCTCTACATTAAATCCTACTGCTTGCACTTATGGCAGCCAATTATTAAATTTTGTGACAAGTTGACTTATCTCCTGGAATTGACAAAGTTATCTTTCCCTTTTAATTAATTAACAACATCAATTATTCTACGGCTCATCCACAGCCAAATCCAATTAACGGTCATTTCAAGAATTAATTAAAATGTAGACTAAGATAAAATAAAATGTTAATAGTGAAAACAATAAAAGAATAAAATTATTTTCAGGTACAATAAGCAAGCGAGAACATTCACTATCCGCAATGTTTCGTCTGTTCAAGTTTATCACAACAGACTATCAATGGTATTTCATTATTTTACAGAACAGAAAATGTAAGAGAATATTTATGATAACACAATGCGAACGGCATTTGTCTTGAATATATAATCAAAATCTATTAAATGTCATTGTTCAGTGACTGCAAGTGTAAACTTTTGTTTACAATATTTACAGAGTTTCCACAGTACCCTTCTTCCCAGGATCCTTCACCAGCGGTTTGACTGTCGCTTCAAATCCCGGAGAGTGGCTGCTGTTTTCTCGAGTGGATGACTTATTCAGGGGTAAGAAAGTCTTTGACTTCTGATGTCAAGGGCTGCACTTCTCTCATGTACATAATTTAGTCATTAGTCGAGTGTTTACCCTTATAAGTGTTACTTTTAAATTAATAAAATCATGATCTAATTATCCTAAAACGGCATTCCACATGTCTCGACACACATTCACATTCTAGTCACGTGACCTATACAATCTACTTATCAACACAGAGCTAGTGAATTGGCTTCCGCTTCCCCCTACCTCCCCCCCCCCCCAATCCTACATCCCATTCCTAACAACAGGTTTTAGATAGGTAAACAAAAAACAAAAAAATCCAGTGAACTAAACACATGAACGTTTTCGAGATTATAAACCAGTAGAAAAACGCATTGGACTGTAGAAGTGTGTCCAAGGATATTTCTACAAAAAAAGTTCCTTTCTATGAAAGCCCTTTCCCACTCACCGAATTTGAAGTGGGTCTACCCTCAGTGATCGACGGGCTGGCGTGTCAGACTGGGAGATGGTAGACTATTTTGTCCTGTGTCCTGCCACTCTAAGTGATCGACGGGCTGGCTTGTCAGACTGGGAGATAGTAGACTATTTTGTCCTATGTCCCACTCTAAGTGATAGATCGCTGCAGTGTTGCGGGGTCAAGGTTGATGCACATCGCTACGGGCGTAGAGTTGCTGAATCTAAATAAGGAAATAGATTTATTTTCTCCCAAATTTCTACATTCATAATTTGGGAAAGACGAGAATGGAGAAAACAAAAATAAAAGGGGGCATAAAAACGTAATAAAATAATAGAAATGAAATAAATTTAAAATGGACATTAAAAAAATCATAAAATAATATTAAATAGACAAAAATTGAAAGTACAATAATTAGATATCACTGTTAGAAAAAATAATTAATTTAAGACTGACAGACATACATTTTTTATATAAAGTCCAGAAAATATCCTTTGAACAGTTATGGCCTTTTAGCACGTCACGTGTCTCGGAAAACATGTCTCGTGCCTGTCTGTGGTTCCGGTGAGAGATGCTGATACAGTTGGTGTGCTAACGCATGAGACCGCCCCAGTTGATGGGATAGGAAGGAGATTAGCAGGGCTAAATATTAACTACTGCATTTTCCCACAATACCTTGGCCAAGTTGTCTCCATTAGCCGGGCACAGCGTTTTGACAGCGAAGATACGTTGAACAGAAAGAACAGGAAATACAAATCACTTTATCTCATTTTACATGTGATTTGTTCTTTAAGTTAAAGAATACATTTAAACATGCTTGTGGGTTACATTTCCTCACAACAATGGTTACTGCTTTCTCAGATAATTAGTTATGTGTTTATTAGGTTTCTTTCTAACCTTTCATTTCAGAATAAACTATTTCCTTTTTCTTGCTGCATTCAACTGTTTTTCAGGTTTTAATTCGTAAAATTATCTATTTTCTCCCTGTGTTTGTACTCTTGTTCTATTTTTACTCACTGTCTTCAACTCTTCTTATCTCCCCTTTTCTTCATTTTGTCCCTTCTGTAATATTTACTTTTAAAAAGTTAAATTTGACCTGATACAGGGCAAGAAATGCAGTGATAAATCTTTCGTTGTTGTTTGTTTGCTTGCTTGTTTGTTTACGTTTGGGGGGGTTTGTGTTTGCCTGTTTATTTCAAACAAAATAAATACAACATTATTTGCTTGCTTGTTTACGTGTTGTGTTTTCCTGTTTATTTAAAACAAAATACAACATTATTTGCTTGCTTGTTTACATGTTTTGTTTTCCTGTTTATTTAAAACAAAATACAACATTGGTGGGGGTGGCAGTAACTGTTGAGAAGCCAACCGTGTTCACAGCCAATGAAGCTACAAGAACTGTTTAAAAACTGATTATGTTTTATTGCCAAACAAATAAAATTTAATTTTCTTTTCTTCTCATTTCCATTGGTGCTGAAAACAGTTGCTACACAGACACACACATAGTAAGAGTTCAAGCAGTTAGTAAATTTCGAACAGACACACTCACACTCTCAGCAAGCGTTCTATTTATTACATCCAGTGATAAAGTTTAATTGGACCCGATTCGAAGGTTCTAAACTGAAATGAAACGATATTGCGAAAGTTATTAAAAAAAAAATCAAAAATTTATGAGCGTCTGATGAAACTATCTAAAACGACCCAATTTCAACACACCCATTACCTGAAACCTGCCTACGTGCGCTTTGTCAGATTGGGGCCGGGTCGTGTCTGCCTTTTGGGAGAGCCGATGCGTGTCAAGACTCCATCCCTCAGTGCACACAGTGATAATTCGTCAGTGTTCACTTGGCCGGACCTCGTGTCTTTCACTTTACTTCCGTGTTACCGACAATAAGTGCTTTAATTTCCTGCAGTTTTAGCTCTTCTCTTTTTGAACGAAAGCTTGCTTACGATTGGTGACACGTTCGGCCAACGAAATGGAGACAACAGAAAAAGTAGAGGGATCGGAAGATTAAGGGAGATAATTCAAAGAAGTCACTTTAAATAATTGTTAAATAAGACGTCTCAGAAAGGTATTCATTAACTATCCATATACCGATATTTTCCCCTGTCGATATTATCCCTGAAACTAAGAAAAGGAAAGATAACTTGTGCAGTCTTTCAGAAATATTACTTCAACAGATCTTTTCTGAGAAATAAGTAGTATTTAAAAAATATAACAATGACATTTTTTTTATTTTGCAAGGAATTCCAACAATTGTTAGAAGCAAAAGATCATTTTAAAGGTCATTTTTGTCGATTTACCTAATTTATTATAGTTACCTTCATTACCATAGTCATATTTACATATTGCACTACCTCATGAACTCTGTTAATTGTGTATTCTCTCACAAGTCATATTTACATATTGCATTACCTCATGGTTCTCTCACAAGTCATATTTACTTTCCGTTGCATCACACATATAATACTTTTTTTTAATACATTGGATTATCCTATTTACTTTGCATTGCCTCATAATTAATATTTATTTTGTATTACCACATAAATCATGTTCAACTTGCTTTGCCTCGCAAGTTATATTCATCTTGCTACTCATGAGTCATACTCACCTTGTACTACACACATGCCCTACTCATTTTACTTTACTCACAAGTTACATTCACCTTGCATTTCTCACAAGTCATACTTTCCTTGCATTACACATATGCCATGCTTCACTCGCAGGTCACATTCACTTTGCATTACTAACAAGTCATACTCACCTCGCATTACTCTCAAGTCACATTCACCTTGCATTACTCACAAGTCATACCTTGCATTACACATATGCCCTACTCATTTTATTTCACTCACAGGTCACATTCACCTAGCATTACTCACAAGTTATATTCAACTTGCATTATTCACAAGTCATTCTCAAATTGCATTACTCACAAGTCACACTCATATTGCATTACTCACAAATACTCATCTTACATCATTCACAAGTCATACTTATCTTGCATTACCCACAAGTCATACTCATTTTATTTCACTCACACGTCATAACTTGTATTACTCCAGATAAGTCACATTGACTCACACATATTTATCTTGTTTTATCTCGCATTATTTATCCTTCGTTACCTCGCAAATAGTATTTATATATATTATAGTTTCCCTTGCATTGCGTCACAAGTCGCATTACATTTCTTTGCAATTCATATTCCCCTTGCACTGCGTCATAAGTCGCATTACATTTCTTTGCAATTCATATTCGACTTGCACTGCGTCATAAGTCGCATTACATTTCTTTGCAATTCATATTCGACTTGCACTGCGTCATAAGTCGCATTACATTTCTTTGCAATTCATATTCGACTTGCACTGCGTCATAAGTCGCATTACATTTCTTTGCAATTCATATTCGACTTGCACTACGTCATAAGTCGCATTACATTTCTTTGCAATTCATATTCGACTTGCACTGCGTCATAAGTCGCATTACATTTCTTTGCAATTCATATTCGATTTGCACTGCGTCATAAGTCGCATTACATTTCTTTGCAATTCAGATTCGACTTGCACTGCGTCATAAGTCGCATTACATTTCTTTGCAATTCAGATTCGACTTGCACTGCGTCATAAGTCGCATTACATTTCTTTGCAATTCATATTTGACTTGCACTGCGTTGTAAATGATACATTTCGCTCCCATTACAAGTAATTTATTCCACGTGTATGACCTTATAAATCATTTACTTCCTCACACATCATAATCTCTTTGCATTATCTCAAATGTCACACATACTGGCATTACTTCACACTAGTTATATTCACTTTGTATTACTTCACACTAGTTTTATATTTACTTTGTATTACTCCACACTATCTTTATATTAATTTTGCATTACTTCACACTACTTTTATATTAATTTTGTATTACTCCACACTATTTTTATACTAATTTTGTATTACTCCACACTTTTATATTAATTTTGTATTACTTCACACTACTTTTATATTAATTTTGTATTTCTTCACACTACTTTTATATTAATTTTGTATTTCTTCATACTACTTTTATATTAATTTTGTATTATTTCACACTAGTTATATTTACTTTGTATTACTTCACAATAGTTATATTTACTTTCTATTACTTCACACTATTTATATTTACTTTGTATTACTTCACTAATTATATTTACTTTGCATTACTTCACACTATTTATATTCACTTTGTATTACTTCACACTATTTATATTCACTTTGTATTACTTCACTAATTATATTTACTTTGCATTACTTCACACTATTTATATTTACTTTGTATTACTTCACTAATTATATTTACTTTGCATTACTTCACACTATTTATATTCACTTTGTATTACTTCACTAATTATATTTACTTTGCATTACTTCACACTATTTATATTCACTTTGTATTACTTCACTAATTATATTTACTTTGCATTACTTCACACTATTTATATTCACTTTGTATTACTTCACTAATTATATTTACTTTGCATTACTTCACACTATTTATATTTACTTTGTATTACTTCACTAATTATATTTACTTTGCATTACTTCACACTATTTATATTTACTTTCTAATTGTTCACACTAGTTATATTTACTTTGTATTACTTCACACTAGTTATATTCACTTATATTCACACTAGTTATATTTTTCGTTTTATTCTTTTAGATGGCATGTCAGCTTTCTTTAACATCTTACCCAAAGCCGCGAGTCCGTCGTACAAGCGCTATGCCCCCCGCCCAGGGTATGAGGAACGTGAACCTGCTAGCGATGTGCGGACCTTCTTCTTGGCCATTGAAAAGACCACCTGGGACTATGGGCCGAGCGGCCAAAATCTGTTTAATTCTGGAAACCTGAACGATCCTGGCAGGTAGGTGTCAATCTTGTTTCATCAAAGTTTTATCAAAGAAAATTTCCATGAGCTATTTGCATCTTGTCGGGATTACATAAAAAATATCTGTTGAAATGGCATATAGTTTTACAAAAATAGTCTGGATTTGTTATATGGGCATATTACTTTATATCCGTGGTAATGAAGTGTGTTGGAATGAAATGAATGCAAATTGTAATGATGTGAATATTTTAGAATGAAATTACTCTACTAGAAATGATACCTCATTTTAGTATGGAATGACTGTATAGTGGAATGAAATGACTGTATACTGGAAATGATACCAATAGTGAAGATATATTAAAACAAATTATATATTTCTGATAACCTTTTTTCTTTCGTATTATTAACTGTTTCTTTCACATACGGGTTTTTCCACAACCTTGTATACCCATTGAGAAACTTCAGTTAAGGATTAAAACTTAGGCCAGAAAATAGTGTTTAGGGGTTCAGGGAAAGTAAGTTAGATCACAGGTGAAGGTCACGCCGAAAAACGGATACTAACTATCTATGTATGGTCATTTGCGTACTGGGCAATGACGTAGTGCTAAGATGTTAGTTGACCTTTATTTCATTAATAAAACTGCCTGAATGGGTTGGCCACGTCAGACGCGCCGACAAAGAGATAGTGCCCACACGCCAGGGGTGATAAGCTGTGTCATGCCAAAGACCGTGTTTAAGAAAACACATAGTGGTAATGCCTTGATTTTCTCTTTAATCGAATTTTCTTGTTGAACTGATTCTATGGATTTTGTATTGTAAATGTGTATAGAATAGTCTTGTCAATGTAATGCTGCTGATGTTAATACACTTTCTTACAGAAGCTAAGTGGTGCAGTGATATTACTTGTAAAGTGGAGAGAATCACCACGTGTATGTAATTGTATTACCGTTGATTAATTGTTATCACGGGGAGTTAACACGTGCTGCGTGGTCACTAGCTAAATTGTATTATGAGCAACTATAGAATAATGAAGGAAATATAGATTTTGTCAAGATTTTATATATTTGAATTTCCATGTAATGTAAACTATGAATTAGTGAGATGTCACCACAAAGCCCATAAAGTCATTATCATACACGAAGCTGTAAAATAAATAATCGTGTATTTTCCAGCAGGTCCTGAGTTCACTCTTAACTCCGACCTTGAACGTAAACGCCATGATAAGAGTCCGTTCTTACTGATGCAGGGAGCCCACAAGTACCGAGCGAGCGAGCGTCTATGCTGAATCTTTACCACAGCCTTGTGGAACCGCGAGAGAATGCCAAGGTTGTCACGTGATGTCAGCATGCATCGGAATGAATGACAACAACGGTTAATCAAAAGTTAAGTCAAAGAACTATCAGGAATAGACTCTTATGGTGTGGACAGTAAAATTGACTTACCAGGTTGCGCAATATCACTTTATTATTCCCAGAAATAAAATTTAATTTTCTTGTTATTAAATTTTATTGTTAATTCTCTTAATTGTTATCTCGTTATGTTATTACATAAGTGCATTTAATTGACCATGAATGCCAACTGGGGGTCGAGCCAGAGATAAAGGAATAAAGAATTATAAATACTAATCTATAAATAAAGGGGAGATAACATTGTTGGCAAAGAAGTCAACTAACTTATCCGACTTTTTAAGTGTCGTGAACAATCAGGCTGAGGTTGTGGCATTTGAAAGGGAGATAAGTCCGGCTGTCGCTAATGTTAGGGATTATATAATAAATTAATGTTGATAATTAGGACAGGGTCGTTAAAGGAAAACTGGACATGTTATACCAATCAATATTGGAATAGAATGAGGGTGTAGGGGTGGGATATAATAATATGAAGGCATGACAGTTTTATTATAATGGTATAAAAATAGGTTAGTATAGTAAGATTTGTAGAAATGGCACAGTTTCTTTAAAATGGCAGTTATGCAAAACATTAATATCTTCTTTATGTATGAGTATGCATGCGTTGAAGAAAGATATGACATAAGAGATGACGTAAGAGAGAGATGAATAAACATATGACGCAAGAGAGATATATGATAGAGAGATGAATAAAATGGATGACGTAAGAGAGTGATGAATGAAAGAGATGATGCAAGAGAGATGACGTGAGGGAGAGGTGAATAAAAGAGATGACGTAAGAGATGGACAAAATAGATGATATAAGAGATGACGTAAGAGAGATGAATAGAATATTTGACGTAAGAGATATCGTAAAAGAGGTGACGCAAGAGAGATGACGTAAGAAGAGAGAGGAATAAAAGAGATGACGTAAGAGACATCGTAAAAGAGGTGACGCAAGAGAGATGACGTAAGAAGAGAGAGGAATAAAAGAGATGACGTAAGAGAGAGATGAATACAAGTTATGAAATTATGTAGCGATTAAAAGCTTTGTCTCCTGTTAATGTTGTTAGAATGATTAAGTTATGATTATGCAGCAATGACAATCAACATCTCCTGTTGCTATTATTAGAATGGCAATGAAGTGGAACTATTAAATCTCTATGAGAATGAATAGAGCAATGACAATCTACATCTCTTGTTACTGTTATTAGAAAGGCAATGAACTGGAACTATTATATCTCTACATCTCTTGTTACTGTTATTGGAAAGGCAATGAAGTGGAACTGGTATATCTCTACATCTCTTCTTACTGTTATTAGAAAGGCAATGAAGTGGAACTATTATATCTCTACATCTCTTCTTACTGTTATTAGAAAGGCAATGAAGTGGAACTATTATCTCAGTGTATGAGAATGAATTGAGCGATAATTTTGTAGTCTGAACGATGTTAGTGATTTCGAATAATTACGTCATTTTTTCCCTTGAGTTGTTAAATATGTAATAATGATAATGAAGTTGGCTCTCTTTAACTCTTGTTAGAATATTAATGACGTGGGCATTCTCCTGCCGTCGCGTAACTGATTTGCATCTTAAAGATTTGTTTAATCGATCGATCGTGCTAAGGAAGCTAACACGACAGCTTAAGACACTTTACGACAGTCGCGCGCTGCAAATTGCGCTGTAAGGCTCAAGATACCAATCTTAAGTGCGCAGTTACATTGAGAAATTTGTGTTGTTTTAAATGTCTTAGTTGTGGGAGGTGATTTTCTTCATTTTAATAATTTTACCCATATATAAAGCGCAGACTAGCCAAGACCAGACTAGTAACATCTTGAATAATATTATAATATCCTGTATTAGCACTTGGCATAGATCAGCAAAGCAAATGCCTATGGCACAGAATTATGGAGCAACGTTACGAAGAAATATATATAAAATAATATATCATACTATATATATATATAAACAATATATATAAAATAATGTCATTGTTAGATCTCTAAAGGAGGAGTAAATGAGTAAATAACGTCATTGTTATATCTCTAAAGGAGGAGTAAATGAGTAAATAATGTCATTGTTAGATCACTAAAGGAGGAGTAAATGAGTAAATAACGTCATTGTTATATCTCTAAAGGAGGAGTAAATGAGTAAATAATGTCATTGTTAGATCACTAAAAGGAGGAGTAAATGAGTAAATAATGTCATTGTTAGATCACTAAAAGGAGGAGTAAATGAGTAAATAACGTCATTGTTATATCTCTAAAGGAGGAGTAAATGAGTAAATAATGTCATTGTTAGATCACTAAAAGGAGGAGTAAATGAGTAAATAATGTCATTGTTAGATCTCTAAAGGAGGAGTAAAAGAGTAAATAATGTCATTGTTAGATCTCTAAAGGAGTAAATGAGCGAGAATCACGTTGACACGTTTATCATTTCTTGTGCCTTTATTTTCCTGGCTTTTTTAAACCTTTCGTAACTATCAGACAGTTGTTCGTTATTTAATTCACTGTACCTTATTCTAGTTTTACATCTTTCCTAGCCATCAGATAAATGAATTGCAGGATAAATACGGTGATAATTTAACACATTTGCTCGCGGATTTGCTCTGTAGGAAAATCGTTCCACTTTGCGTGATGGGTAAAAATGAGTAAAAGCAAAACTAGTGTAGAAGGTTGACGGATAAACATAAATCTGTTCACGGGGTCAATGGATAAACAGGGTGATGGATAAGCATGACTGTTACACAAGATTAAACATGACTGTTACACAAGGTCGATGTATCAACATGACCCCTAGTGTGAGAAATGTCGCTAGAGTTATTAGTAGATCTACAAGTGGTGGTGATATGAGTGGTTGTAGTAGTGTATCTATAAGTGGTGGTGTAAAGTGGTTTAAGGGTTGTAGTGTATCTACAAGTGGTTATAGTGTATCTACAAGTGGTAGTGATCTGAGTGGTTCATATGATAGTAACTCGCCCAGGCTTATGAATCTGATTCATCTGCAACCAGTTCTGGTGCTTCAGCTGTAGACTCATCTGCAATGGAAGTTATCTCAATGTGTGATAGTACAGTAGCACTAGCATCACGTGATTATAGTACAGTAGCTCTAGCATCACGTGATTATAGTATAGTAACTATAGCATCACGAGATTATAGTGCATTAACTGTAGCGTCACGTGTAACTCTAGCATCACGTGATGAAAGTTCATTAACTGTAGCATCACGTGATGAAAGTACAGTAACTCTAGCATCACGTGATGAAAGTACCATAACTCTAGTATCACGTGACTTTCGAGCGTGCGAATTGATTGATGCTGATGAACGAGAGAAATTTCTGTCATTGTCTATTTTTAAATCAGAAGACCGGCTGAAAAACGTGGAACATTGTTGTTTCGAGGTTAGCGGTGGAGCACTTACTGACCTTATGTTGGATACTTTAAAGAAGTATAGAATTCAGTTAGAAGACACGCATGGAATGCATGGACATAACCGGCACACAGTAGATTACGTTTTTGAATTGTCATATGTGTTAATAATTTTTTTACGCTAAGAAGTATTTCTGTTTATATTTTGGCATAGTACTTTAAATTTGCAATAAACTGCATGACTAGCACTGTACATTTATCATAAACTCAATGACTAACACTTTAAAATTGACATAAACTGCATGACTAACACTGTACATTTATCATAAACTCAATGACTAACACTGTAAAATTGACATAAACTGCATGATTAACTTGTAAACTCGTCACGAGCTGCCCAGCTAGCACTTTAAATTTGCAATAAACTGCATGACTAACACTGTAAATTAGTCATATACTGCTTGGTTAACTTGTAAACTCGTCACGAGCTGCACAGCTAGCATTGTAAATTTGCATTAAACAGAATGACTAACACATTGTAAATTTGCATTAAACAGAATGACTAACACTGTAAATTTGCATTAAACAGAATGACTAACACATTGTAAATTTGCATTAAACAGAATGACTAACACATTGTAAATTTGCATTAAACAGAATGACTAACACATTGTAAATTTGCATTAAACAGAATGACTAACACTGTAAATTTGCATTAAACAGAATGACTAACACTGTAAATTTGTCATAAACTGCATGACTTGCACTGTAAACTCGCCAAACTGAGTGCAGTGTCATTTTTTTATATTCATGGACGGCGTATTTCATAGACATTATTATACTTATGTCATTGACAGCACCCAGTTCAAAGACATGCATTGTAAAGTAGATGTTATTATACTTATGTCATTGAAAACACCTAGTTCAAAGACATGCATTGTAAAGTAGATGTTATTATACTTATGTCATTGAAAACACCCAGTTCAAAGACATGCATTGTAAAGTAGACATTATTATACTTATGTCATTGAAAACACCCAGTTCAAAGACATGCATTGTAAAGTAGACATTATTATACTTATGTCATTGAAAACACCCAGTTCAAAGACAGGCATTGTAAAGTAGATGTTAAACTAACTGTGTATACAAGTATTTGTACAGACTGTTATCTGTTGCAAAGAGTATTTCAAGGGAAATAAGCGGCATGTCCTAATATTTTGTTTTAAAATTTGCAAGTCAAATATATTTCAAGACTGTTGAGATAAATATTTTTTTCTTTTCCTGTTTCATTCCTACAGTTTTATGTGTAAATCACGGTGACTTCCCTTGATCAGGCAACTTAAGCGGTCTCTTTCATTCCTACAGTTTAATGTGTAAATCACTGTGACTTCCCTTGATCAGGCAACATAAAGCGGTTTCATACATTCCTTGCATCCCGCATGAATTACGTCACTCGCCGCACGAAACTTACACAAATCGTCATATGAGCTCTCTTAGTCGGTATTTCGTCATTTTATTTATGTGTGGAGTTGCAGAGGTCAAATTTAATAATACTAAAATGATATATTTAAAATTAATATATAAAATCTATGACATGATATTTAACATCGTCTGACCTGTGAACTGGCCTTTAATTGGCTCAGCGTGTCTTAAAGGGCCAACTGAAGTCGTTTAGATTTTTTTTTTAATCTCTGAATACTTGCTGTGCATAGTACCAAAAAAAATAGACTGAATAAATGTAAGACTAATATTCAGAATAATCTTTTTCCTACCTTTCTCAGAAATCAGGAGTCTGGTGCATATCTGCATACTTCCTGTCCCAATTCAATTACTACTGCATGTATTGGGTCACTGCACGTCGTGGAACACCTTATATCTCAGCATGTCTCGGATCATTGCAATAAAAACTGTACTCATAAAGGCGTGAATGCTGAACAATCAAAGCATAAAACATAAAATGGAACCCGCTGAGATTTTGTAAATTACTGAAAACATTTTATTAATTTCAGTATCAGAGGAATACCACCCACATAAAGCCAGTGTTCACTCATGTGCCAAGGTCATTGGAAGTCGAGCAGTCAACGATTTATGAACTTTATGCTATAGATCAACTTTGACATTAAAATTATTTTTTCAAGATCCTTATTTTCGTTTTGTTTAAAATTGAGACAGTATAACTATTAACCCACTCAGGGAATTGAAGTTAAATTATTTGTGTCCTTTTGCCAGCATTAAAACGCAAATTCGAAAATTAAACTTTTGAATCACATTCTCAAACCAGCTTTCCGAACGATACGGTGATCGAAAATTACCTACCTTTGGGAAGTTTTACCCGAGAAGAGTTTCGCCCCTTAACTCCACAAACGTAAACTTAACTAAATAAATGCAAACATATTATCGAAGAGTTCTTAAGAGTTCTTACGGTAAATAATATGCACTCAGTTTTATCATCATGTTTTATTCAATATGAGCCCATAAAATATAGAAAATATAATAAAACAATTCGTTCACCCTTGTGGACACAAATTTGAATACTATGGACGTGTGTAACGATTAATAGATAGACATTAGAGTTCAGGGGTTATCAATAAATAATCAAAACAAAGTATATACTCACAGCGTGTTAAGATGGTTGCTAGGATTAGGACTTTGGATAGTATTAGGATTAGGACTTTGGATAGTATTAGGATTAGGACTTTGGATAGTATTAGGATTAGGACTTTGGATAGTATTAGGATTAGGGCTTTGGATAGTATTAGGATTAGGACTTTGGATAGTATTAGGATTAGGGCTATGGTTAGAATTATATCACAGGAGTTATTTTTACCAATGCATAAAATGTGTTTCGTAAAGCAGATCTATCAGTTTAAGAAAAAAAAATTCTGGTTACAAAGCACAGGATTACAATTTGTATCTCTTATACCTAATATGGTTATTGCTAATTCTGCAAATCAGCAGACGACTCAGAATTGTGTCCCATAAAATAACAAGAGGAAGAGTTAATTAATTAAGCAATTAATTTCTTAATTAAGCAAATCCTCGTTTTTATTCATCTGCTTTGTTTGTGCGCGCCCACTCAATGTACTGTAAATTTCTCATAGGTACTTCATTAAAAACAATCACGCTACACAGATTATATCTACAACATCATAAAGAAATATATAATTATTATTTTAGTAGTTCACTGGACATTGACTGGTTTGGTAAACAGAAACATGCTGCTTCGTGTGTAGCGTAGCGCCTGCCTTGACCAGCGAATGTTAATAAGAAAGCATTATGCCATGGCCTTTTGTAAGCTAATGAATTTCTTCGCCGAGTAGAAATTGCTCTTTGCTGTATGTTGTTTATTTTGTTGTTATTGGGATTTTATTGTCCTTTTAGTGTGCATCGATCATCTGTCCCTACCTCCCCCATCCCACCCCACACGCACGCACGCACGCACGCACGCACGCACACACACACACACACACACACACACACACACACACACACACACACTCATGTTCCAAGTGCTCTACTTCTTATCTTGCGATTTTAACAATTTCTTGTGTTCATTTTACCCGAATGCTAGTATCATCGTCGTAGTCGTTATCATCCTTATCATCAGTGTCGTTATCATCTTCTTTATATTATTGCGCTACTATTATTATTCACTCTTTTCACGTGACCTCTGTCGGCTGCGAACCAAAGTCTCGGAATCTTACCAAGATTGTGGGAGATCCAAGGTTTTATAGAGGATGTGGGCACTTCCGATGAGCGCTGATTTTAGTAATGGGGCGAGTCTGTGGTTTCCATGTAGTTTATTTAGATAGCCTTCCAATTCAGATTGCCTCATTCAACCATCGGTATGTTGATTGTTTTGTTGATGGATTTGACTCTAAGTATTTGCTGATGCCTGTTTCGTTGTTTTCTTCCACGTTTCTTTGTCTGTTTGTGGGTGTGGATGTAATCCACTCCTCATTGTTGCTTCTATACATCGCTGAAACGTGTCTTTAACCTTCACTCCCTCTTGATGAGGTGTTGTGCGTATTTGCTTTGCTCGAAATGTTTTTCCAGGTCTTGGTGTCTTGAATGTTTGGCATTTATTGTTCTGATCCGGAATTTCCTTTACATTCTTGGTATAGTTTTTCAGAGTAAGTTTTGAATGTTTTGCACTGTTGAAATTGCTGACCTCTTGCAGTGTATCTCTTCAAACGTTGACTAGTCTGCAATTGAGATTGTATTTGGAGACTAATGTCTGCACTTGAGATGGTATTTGGAGACTAATGTCTGACTTGAGATGGTATTTGGAGACTAATGTTGCTTTCAGTTCTCCCTTATTATGAATTGCTCTGTTATTCGGCTGATTTCTCTCACCAGTGCACTCTATTTTCTTTCTTCCATCATGAATAGGATTGGTGTGGGTGAAGTTTAGAGGGAGCTACTTTTCCCTCCCTCGATAGTCCAGAAATGGGATTTGACGCTGTCACCCATCTAGGCTTGTCGACATAACCTAACTTCTGGGTCATTTTGCCCTCCACTATCCACTGGACTATCGAGACACCTCGATATTTATTATTAGTAGTAATAGTAGTAGCAGTAGTATTTAATAGTAATATTTGTAAATTAAATCTTATTATATGTGAACACTATTTTTTTTTATTAGTCCATCAGCGCCTTTCTTCACGACCAGCACGACGTCAATGGGTGGCCGTTTTATCAAGGCTCGGTATGTCGAGTACACAGATGACCAGTTTACCCAGGTCAAACAGCGAACTGAAGAAGACAAACACCTGGCTCTGTTGGGGCCACTCATCAGGGTGGAGGTAAGATCTTCTATAGCTAACATCTAGCTTTAATTGCGGTCACTGGTCAAGGTGGAACTATGTCATCAATGTTTAAATAATGCATGGCGGTGTTGTGGTCACTTTTCCAAATGAAATTATGACGTCATCGTTTGTTTAACTGACGCATCTGGAAATAATGAATCACTTATCAAATCAAAGGTATTGAAATGATTAATTAACGTCTGAAAATGATGAATCGGATATCAATTTAGAGGTATTGAAGTGTTTAATCAACATCTGAAAAAGATTAACTACTCATCAAATTAAAGATACTGTAAATGTTTCAGTAACAACTGAAATCATTTATCAAATGTTACTTTTTTGTGTGGAGAGTACTTAATGAAATGTTACTTCTTCATGTATAAAGTATTTAATTAACTCTCCGTATTTCGCGTGTAGAGCACTAAATTAAATAAATGTTGAAATACTAAAGAAATTTTACTACTTTAGTAAATAAAAAATGTTACTACTTTAGTAAATAATAAAAATGTTACTACTTTAGTAAATAAAAAATGTTACTACTTTAGAAAATAAAATATGTTACTACTTCAGTAAATAAAAATCGTTACTAATTAGTAAATACAGGAATGATACAATTTCCAGTATATATTGACTACAGAAATGTTTTTTTCATTGTAGATTGACTAAAGAAATTCTACTATTTTTAGTGTTGATTGAAAGTGTACAGAGATTGAAGAACTGATACAGCTAATACTGTTGAATAATTACAGCAATATTACTACCATCTACTGTTGAATAATTACAGCAATATTACTACAATCTACTGTTGAATAATTACAGCAATATTACTACCATCTACTGTTGAATAATTACAGCAATATTACTACCATCTACTGTTGAATAATTACAGCAATATTACTACAATCTACTGTTGAATAATTACAGCAATATTACTACCATCTACTGTTGAATAATTACAGCAATATTACTACAATCTACTGTTGAATAATTACAGCAATATTTCTACAATCCACGGCTGAGTAATTAGTGTTACTGTCAGCGTAGATTAATTACTGTTTAAAAGAGATAAAATGTCTACGACTCTACGTGTTTTAGCTTACAGCTATGATTATTTATTGAAAGTAAGAAATGAGCCAGGTATACAGATATCTTGCCTGACAAAGACAAAACAAGATGTCAACTGAACGCAACATTGTCAGACAAAGACAAAACAAGATGTCAACTGAAGGCAACATTGTCAGACAAAGACAAAACAAGATGTCAACTGAACACAACATTGTCAGACAAAGACAAAACAAGATGTCAACTGAACGCAACATTGTCAGACAAAGACAAAACAAGATATCGACTGAACGCAACATTGTCAGACAAAGACAAAACAAGATATCGACTGAACGCAACATTATCGTGTTATCTACTGTGAAGCTTTGTTTTTTTTTTCGTTTTAAGTTTTACGTTTTTTCACCAAGTGGTATCTTACAAATTATTACGTTCTTCGTGCTTATAACTTTATAAGTCTAAATTAAAACCACAAATTGTGTCTGTCTGTGAAACCAAAACGGAGTTATTGCAGACATTTACTATAGACTGTATTATTATTTTTTAAATTGCATTCTATAAATTATGAAACTCCTTTTGCTTCAGGAATCCCGACCGTTGTGTGAGTTCACTTTTCCCTACTCTCTCGGCTTTCAGTTTTGTGTAAAATTCCAGTCCTTGTGCGAGGTCACGTGTCCTATATTTTCAGTTTTGTGTAAAATTCCAGTCCTTGTGCGAGGTCAAATAAAACATTTTTAGAATTTAGTTTACGTACATAACGAAAATGTTTTATTCATAATGGCATAGTGTATCTTAAATTAATTAAATAATATTGAATGTGAAATGGCTGAATGTGAAAAAAAGTAACATAGGGGACGTAAGGGATATAGTCGTCAAATGTTTCATGAACATATTGCACAAGTGAAGTTATTTCCCTTTCCATTACAAACGTGTGTATTCATAGTTCTCTTTGCGACTGTACACACACACACACACACACACACACACACACACACACACACACACACACACACACAGACACACATTGGGGGCGTTTGTGTATTTGCGTTTTACTATCTAAGATTTTATTTTCATGTTCAATATGTCGGGACTTCAATTTTTAATTACAGGTGCTTTATCATAATAATAATCGTTGCGAGGTATCGTATGTAGAAGACTTTGTTCTTGTCGTTTTGTGTCTTTGTGGTTGTTGTTGCATTAAAAATTAAAATTAAAGATAAATTAAACTGCATTTTTAAAAAAGAATTTTCAATTTGTTTTAATTAATTATTTATTTTATGAACCGTCAAATTCTAATTAAATGTAATATTAACTAATTTATTTTAAATATAGGTCATGCATTTCCACAGCGTTTTATATAAATTCCACATTTCCTTCCAAGGTGGGCGAAACTGTGAGAATCGTTTTGAAAAACAAAGCCGACAAGCCGTTCTCTTTCTTCCCACGGGGTTTGATTCTACCCAAAGAGCAGGAAGGGCTGGTATACAAGAACTCAGAAAGTGAGTGAGGCATAACGACATTCTTAACATTAGTGAGTGTGTGTGAGGCATCACGACATTCTTAACATTAGTGAGTGTGTGTGAGGCATAACGACATTCTTAACATTAGTGAGTGTGTGTGAGGCATAACGACATTCTTAACATTAGTGAGTGTGTGTGAGGCATAACGACATTCTTAACATTAGTGAGTGTGTGTGTGTGTGTGTGTGTGCGTGCGTGCGTGCGTGCGTGCGTGTGTGTGTGTGTGTGTGTGTGTGTGTGTGTGTGTGTGTGTGTGAGGCATAATGGCATCCAAGGAGTATGTGAGGTATCATACAAGCAATAAATGAGGCAGTAAAAGTCACAAAGTGAGGTATCATTCATCAGAATCATTGATACACATAACTTAGTAATTGGTATTTCATAAGGGAGTGATAGTAGTGTGTTGTAATGAGCCATGGTCGGGGCAATTAATGTGCGAAACATTCATTGACTCACATTAGTTAAATGAGACCGTCATCAAAACATTTAGTTAGGGAGTCATCATTTGAGAAAGTCATCAATTCATTAGAAATTAGTAAGTGAGACATCATTGGAGACATTCATCAGTTAATAATAATTAATCAAACTAGATATTCATGTATGCACCATACAAGTTAGCAAGTGAAAAAAAAACACTCGAGACATCCATTAATGAGTACTAGTGAGAAAGAAACATCAATTTATAATAGTTAGTAAATGAGACGTCATGTGAGACAGTCATCAATATAAATCATTTGGAAGGTGAACATGAGACACATTCATCAGTGCATAGTAATTAGTAAGTGATGTAGCAAAAGAAACCCTCCACCCCCTTTTACGAAAGCAGAGCATTGGAGATTGAGGCATCCGACGAGACATCAGGAGATGCAATGAAGTTAGTGAGACATCAAAATTAATTACAGTCATCAGTGCGCATAGTAGCTAAAAAGTGAGACATAAAAATTAATTACAGTCATCAGTGCACATAGTAGCTAAAAAGTGAGACATCAAAATTAATGACATTCATCAGTGCACATAGTAGTTAAAAATTGAGACATCAAACGAGCCTTTCGATCATAGAATTATAGTGTTATACCTGCAAGTAATATATCATAGGGGCAATCAATCATCTTATTACGTAGTAATTGAGGAATCATGCGAGTCAGTCAACATAATAGTAGTGTGTGGAAGTCAGTTATCATTATACTTAGCATTTAGGAGTCAGTCATTATAGAAAATTAGTAAATGAGGCATCACACTTGTCACTTATCGTAGCAGTTAGTAAATTAATCATTATACATGTCAGTCATCAAAGTAGCTGACAATTAAGCGTAGTAAAAGTCAGTAAGTTACAGTGTGGTTTGATAGTACCTCAATTACTTCCTTTGGCAGGTGGGACATTTACGGGCAAAGTTGCTAATCCTGGACAAACAATTGTATACGAATTTGTGGTGACTCCTGAGTCGGGGCCCACTACTAGCGATTATCCCTGCATCGCCCAGATGTACCAATCTGCTGTTGACACCCTGCATGACCCTGCCAGTGGGCTTCTTGGACCCATGCAAATCTGTCGCAGAGGCGAAATCACAAATCAGGTAATTTTTTTAAAGACTGGTAAATTATCAGCTTATTTCTGTTTAGTGAAATGGTGCGCCAAAGAAACAGCAGAGGCATTTGTTACTCAATGCATTTAATGACATACAATATAGTATAAAACGGGCGTACGTTATCACGTTGTATGACGTACAAAATAGTGTAGAATTGTAGATTGATACATTATCACGCTGTATGACTTAGAATATAGTACGCAATGAGGCAAAATGTCTTTTCTAATATACCATATCGAATCTGTTCTCAGTAACGGTAATGTACGGTCCTGAAAAAGAAAATAACGGGGAATGACGTAGAACACTCCATATTGTATCGTCATTACTCAAAGGGTTACACAGAAAATGGTAAATTACACTTACAGAATAAATTTTGAGTTTTTTTTTTCTCAAATCACTTAAGATATAAATAATCTTGCTGCAACATTTTAATTGAAATGATACTTGTTGGGTAACTATAATAATATTTAACTGAAAGATTGCGTGGGGCGTAACTATAATAATATTTAACTGAAAGATTGCGTGGGGCGTAACTATAATAATATTTAACTGAAAGATTGCGTGGGGCGTAACTATAATAATATTTAACTGAAAGATTGCGTGGGGCGTAACTATATTAAATAACATTTAAATGAAAGATTGCGTGGGGTGTAACTATAATAAATATAGTCCTATTGTAACATTTTAACTGAAAAGTTTACATGTTGCGCAACTACAATAAATGTACATTTTAACATTGTAACATTTTAACTGAAAGGATACCTGTTGTGCAACTACAATAAATATAGTCCTATTGTAATATTCTACCTGAAAGGTTACGTGGGGCGTGGGAAGACTGGACAAGAACACTTATAACAGAGACAAAAGCAGTTCCTGGCTTGCATCGAATCGCCATTTCTTCCTCCTCTTCATCACCGTTGTAGAACCCGACTCTCACTACTTCGAGGAAAGCGTTAGTACCTTTAACCCCGGAGCATCACCCAGCAACATCGACCCAGCGTCCAGCACAATGGCATGTGAGTCAAAGTTCCTTCTGCAAAAATATTTCCATTGTTAGCCAGCATTTTGCAGGAGAGGGGTGCATAGGGAGCAGTCATTGTTAAGCAATACCCTACAGCGAAATAGTCTCTCCCTGTCGACACTGCTGGGAAATAGCAATTGTTTGCTAATAATTTGCTAATAATTTGCGTGGAAACAGTTATTGTTAATCAATAATTTGCGTGGAAACAGCCATTGTTAATCAACACTTTGCAAGGGTGGTGGATAGGGCATTCATTTCAAACCAGCATTGTGCAGAGGTCATTGGGAGAGGAACTATGGTGAAGTAAGGGTTGCTACCTGACTTGTTTTTACTGTAATACTTTCAGGCACCACTCTAATTGTGCATTTCTTTTCTACCCCATCATCCCACTCCCTCCATGTTTCGTTTTTGTCCTCTTTCTTTCCTCTCTATAACATATTTCTCCCCCTCTCTCTCATCTCTTTCTTCTTCCTCCCTCTCTCTCTTTCTTTCTCTCTCTCGCTGTTGTTTAATTTAGTTTAATGTATGAATGAGATCATGAACGAAAAGTGTAAACGATGTCCGGTGAGAAAAAGAGTTTTTGGAGGCATGCTTGACAATTTAATCTATAAGTACAATATATTAAACTTGAGGCGAGGCATGCTTGACAATTTAATCTATAAGTACAATATATTAAACTTGAGGCAAGGCATACTCTTGACATTTGAATCTCATTGCATACTGACAGCAATCAATGGAAGAATGTTTGGAAATCTGGAGGGTCTTCGAATGAGCTTGGGAGATGACGTGGCGTGGCACCTTCTGGGTCAGGGTGTTCTAGCCCAGGTGCACGGCGTCCATTTTACTGGGATAACTCTCCAGCATTTCGGCTCAAGAGTCACTGCTCGAGTTGCCATCCCCGGCTCAGCCCTGACTTTGACATCAAAGATTGATGTATCTGGTAAGTAAAACGGATAGAGACCTGTAGCTAGGCTGTATCATGATTACAATGACGTCACTTGTCATGTCCGCCCTATGACGTTTGAATGGAGTTGGGTAATGATCACAGAGGTGATTAGTACGTGTATTGCGCCCAAATTCTCCGACATCAAAGACCAAATTATATTTACTTAACCTTAACAGGACGTACTGTAGTATGTGGCTGCATGTGTGTGGTTGTATGTATGTGTTCTGCATGTGTGTGGTTGTGTACATGTGTTATACACAAGTGTCTGGTCATGACATACAGTAAATCTTTGTACTCCTACAAACATACAACATACTATTATAATACTACAAAATCAAATAGTCTTATTTAGTATCCTGATGTTTAAAAACATCATGTCAATAAAATTAGTCAAGCAAAAAAATTATCATTGAAAAGTTAACATATACATTTAAATAGTGCTCTGAAATATATTTGAAAACGGTCACAAGTACCCCAACAAAAAGTATAATAAATCAACAAAAGAAAAGCTTTTAGTTGTTTAAGTGCAACAACAACAACAAATCATCAAGGAAACTTTAAAACAAAGCAATAAAATAAAAATAAAAAGCCATTTGGAAAACAATCTCTGACAGAGTTATTTTGCCTAGCCCTATTTTAAAATTTAAATTGTTAAATTGTCAGAGTAATCCAGCCTTAACAGTATGATGGTATTTTTGAAAATGTTTGAATTGTATTAAATGTTCGAGGAAAGAATATTCTAGATTTGCTGTTGTAGTGCGAATTAGCGAGTAGTTTTTTATTATCAAATGGTCATGATTTACGAGAACGAGACCAGCCAATAGGCTGAAACAAAAGGTTTACTTGCTATAGAGAAATCTAGTGTCTGATCACTTCGAATTTGGAGTGGCAAGAAGAAGTACTGTTCTGAAAGGCGGCCACTAGCTTGATGTGGGCACGCAGTCTTTTCAGTTGCCTATTTTCACATGTTCTTTGAGTCTACTGGTTCACTGGTGTGGGCCACTGTGACTGGAGAGATGCAGGAATCGTCCGCCATGGTATGTGTCAGGGTAAAGAGTATACACTACACTCTATTTGATGTATGGTGGCAAAGTATGCTCACTATATATTGAGAACATTTCTAGTATGGGGAAACACTAGAAATCACTACAATTACTCTCCTGCTTGAATGAACCGGTACAGCGGGGAAAAAAAGCCAGGTTAACTTCAAGAGAACATATGGTAAATCTGTTTCAATGTGAGGAGGGAAACACATAGAAATTGAACTGAACTATAATTTGTGTCATTGTGGCAAAGCAAGCAAAGGACTGTTACGACTGCATTTAATCAGGTTATGTAAAAACTATTATTGTTTATCTCCAACAACTCCATTTATGTTCTCTGATAAGACTATCCTGTGATTTTCCATTGACTCTATTGTTCAGTTGCATTTTACACATAAGTCTGTGAATTATAGAAATTATCCCAGTTCATGAAAATACTGATGTCAATTAATCTGTTTCCTTATATTTGTCATATGTATATTTGATTGTTGATTTATTAAATTTATTGACCCTCTTTTGCATATTGATAATCTGATGTTGGAGAAGAAAGTGGGTGGATTGGGCCATCTAAATATAGATTAAAGTAGGATTTGTCTTCTCCTTTAGTAAGAAGTTTTCCACCTACGGAACATTGTGTGACAGTAAATATTTATCTTTAATTTTGTGGAAGAGAGAAAACATTTACAGCGCCCGCACATTCGCCAAGTGAGAGAGACCAGTGGTTTCTGCTGGAGGATCATTAATAAAATAAATTCAAATTCTCATCACTTGTAATTAGTTATGAAAGATTAATTAATGATAATAATTTTTATTAACTAAATAACATGCCCGTGTCAGACAATGGAACAATACACGTTTTAAGAATAGGGTTGGTATGTTTAAAAATATTACTTTTATGAGATTTGTTTCTCTCAACATTTTTCTTTTTCGTTCCTCCTTTATAAGTAGTTATGTCAAAATAATCTCTAAACAAACACTCAACATCTTTAAACAAGCACTCCACGTCTGTAAATCAGCACTCCACATCTTTAAACAAACACTTCCCGACTTTCAACAAACACTCCACATCTTTAAACAAACACTTCCTGACTTTCAACAAACACTCCACATCTTTAAACGAACACTCCGAATCTTTACATAAATACTCCACATCTTTAAACAAATATTCCACCTCTTTAAACAAATGTTCCATACCTTTAAATAAACACTCCATGTCTTTAAACAAATACTCCACATCTTTAAACACTCTATATGATCATCAGCTCTTATACTGACTTGCGATGAACCATGAGAGGCATCAGGTAATTTATTACTAATAAGCGGTAATGTTTGAATGATTTGTATGTTTGGCCATGTTATAATAATTACTCTACTTAAGATGACTGCATTTAATTAATAATATTAGTGTTTTCTAAATACCTTTTTACGGCTTACTTTTGCCTAGTTTAGCCTACTGTTAAAAAATGTCCTGTATTTTCTTTTCTCCATTTTTTTGTCAGGCACCTGGGCCGTGGTCTGTCAGACACTGTCCTACTTTGTGGACGGGATGAAGGCTTTGTACACTGTCGACCCTGCTCCCAGAACTTACCAATCACCTCAGGTCAAGGTCGTCAGTGGCTATCAACTTGCCGACTCTTTCAAGGTCAGGCGGTACTACATTGCTGCGACGGAAATTATGTGGGACTACGCGCCTGTCAAGGTCGACATTAACACCGGACTTAAGTTGACGAGTCCTGAGCAGTAAGTCTCATGATAATCTCTTGTTTTCTCGTTGTGTTTTAGTGAAATTTGTAAAATAATTATTTGTTATTTCAGCCTCAATCTGTACATCTGTGACATTATTCAGTTTTGTCAAAGGTGGTGTGTAGAGATTGATGACAGTGTTTATAATGGTGGCTACTAGAGACTTTAGAGAAACTTGTGTTTGTGCAAGTATGATGGTATGTAAAGATCTTTGTGTAGAGAGGTGTTTGTGTAGACAGTTATATTGTTGTGTAGAGAGGTGTTTGTGTAGACAGTTATATTGTTGTGTAGAGAGGTGTTTGTGTAGATAGTTATATTGTTGTGTAGAGAGCTGTGCTCTTGTATGAGAGATACATTGTTTAGATAGACTTACTGCTCAGGACTCCATCAGCAAATTCTATCATATTGTCCACCTGAGTTGTTTACTTCCAACTTTGACACTTACAAAATATACCATCATAAGAAGTGTCCTAGGTCGGGTCACTTTCACATTTCACAATTTATATAACAATTAAATTTAAAAATAAAGATAGGCAAATTTACTCCCCTACATCCCCCCCCCCCCCTTCCTCCTTTACGAGATGTTAACCGTCGTTGACCTCGGACTTGATTTTCGTCAAAAATCAAAGTGATTAGAATAGAGAACTTCTTCAACAAAGTAACATTTGGTCCATCCCCATTGGATAAATTTAGAAACAGGGGTAGGCAACTTTACTCTACCTCAATATTTATGTTGATGTTTAGAAAACTGTGTTGATATCTAGAGAACTATGTTGATGTTTAGAGAACTATGTTGATGTTTAGAGAACTATGTTGATAGCTAAATATTTATGTTAGTGACTAGAGATTATGATGGTAACTAAATATTTATGTTAGTGTCTAGAGATTATGATGGTAACTAAATATTTATGTTAGTGTCTAGAGATTATGATGGTAACTAAATATTTATGCGTCTAGAGATTTAAGAGTAACTATATATTTATGTTAGTATCTATAGATTAAGATGGTAACTAGATATTTATATTGGTGTCTAGAACTGGTGCTTAATGATTTACATATTCACTGGTGCTTAATGATTTACATATTTCTTTAAACACTTTGGTAATGTTACAGAAAGGGCTACATATACGTGCTTAATGATTTAGATACCTGTGTAACCTCTTTGGTAATGTTACAGAAAGGGCTACATATAGGTGCTTAATGATTTACATATTTCTTTAAACACTTTGGTAATGTTACAGGAAGGGTTACATATACGTGCGCAATGACGAGGGCTACATCGGCACTGTGTACAAAAAGACTGTTCTTCGCGAATATACAGACGCCACGTTCAGATACCCGGCTCCCCGTACAGATGACCTTGGCATCATGGGCCCCTTGATTCAGGCGGAAGTGGGTGAAAAAGTAGAGGTTGTCTTTCTGAACAACGCCACACGTCCATTCTCTTTGTTTGCTCAGGCGTTGGCCACTGACAAGAAGAACGAGGGCTATCAATACAACGACGGCACCACCACCAAGACAGACGAAGCCGTGCCTCCGGGGAAGACGTTTACTTACCAATGGATTGTAAGTTTGTTTATTTAAAAGACGTTTACTTACCAATGGATCGTAAGTTTGTTGTATTTAAAAGACGTTTATTTACCAATGGATTGTAAGTTTGTTGTATTTAAAAGCAGAGAAAAATACTGATTTATATATTATGTGCTTTCATTTTCGTTTTTGATTGAATGTGTTTGTGCGCGCGTGTGTACATTACTCACCACATGTTCACAGCTGATTTCGATTTCTGAATTCCAGGTTCCTGAGCGTTCCGGACCCGGACCTAAAGATGGTAATTGCGTTGCTTGGTTTTACTTTTCTGGCACCAGCCCAACTGAGGACATCATGACTGGCTTGATCGGCCCGCTCAGCACATGCAGGTGTGTCCCTTTCCTCTTTCTTATTTTTTTTAACAAATGGCAATCGTAGATTCTTTATATAGCGATGCCTTTATAAAGATGTAATACGTATTCTTTATATAGCGATGCCTTTATAAAGATGTAATACGTATTATTTATATAGCGATGCCGTTATAAAGATATAATACGTACATTTGTATGCGTATTTCTTTACGTTTTGTCTCTGCCTTTGTACAAGATGCAACGAGGGTTCTTTTATAATTATGCCTTTATAAAGATGCAATGAGGGTTCTTTTATAATTATGCCTTTATAAAGATGCAATAAGGGTTCTTTTATAATTATGCCTTTATAAAGATGCAATAAGGGTTCTTTTATAATTATGCCTTTATAAAGATGCAATAAGGGTTCTTTTATAATTATGCCTTTATAAAGATGCAATAAGGGTTCTTTATATAAAGATGCCTATGCCACACTAGTTATTGGTTATGATTATTATTGTTAATTTATCACCCATAACTAATTACAAGTGATGAGAATCTTAATTTGTGTTATTAATAATTCTCCAGAAGACACAACGTATCTCTCTCACTTGGCGAATATGCGGGCGCTGTAAACGTGTTTTTTCTTCCACAACATTAAAGACAAACATTCACTGTCACACAACATTTCCGTAGGTAAAAAACGTCTTTCTAAACGAGAAGATAAATCTGTCTTTTAATCAATATTTAGCAAGCCCCTATACACCCACTGTCTCCCCAACATATCTTTATCAATATGTGTAAGAGGGTCAATACATTTTACAATAAAATTATTAAATCAACAATTAAATATATAACATGAATAAAATTAAAAGAGCGTTGAATTTACATCACTTCACAACAATGTTCGATTGACACTGGACAATCATTTAATTTATCCTAGCATAGATATTAGCAGTCAATTAACATAAATAGATAATCAAGTTCATGGATATCGTCATGGAAACGAGAGTAGAGTTTCAGAGAAATAATAATAAGTCGATTCACATAACCTTTTCAAAGATGGTGACTGTCATTGGCACATGTTCACAATCATGCAGTTGCAACCAGTCTTTCTTATTTAGGCTGCGGCTCCACATGTCTCTTCTAGAGGCACATTACACAACTGTTCCAGAATCTTTGACAACTTTCGAAGCACACCATAGAGTTGTCCTGAATTTCACATGCACTGTCAAGCACATCATGAGGAATGTTCTCAAAATTCGCGTGCGTTTACACAACACACAATGAGGAGCAATTGAAATAATCTTTGTGAATTCTTGAAACCAAACTCTGCATGTACTAGTGAAAAATTCTCACTTTTACATTGCATCATATTATGCATATATATACATATTGTTCAGAACTAAAAAATTAAAGTATTTGGGATTAAATATGTTTATGGAAAAGTATAAAGTTAAAACTAAGATTACAAGGAACGTAGAGTCATATTTTGACATCGGTGTATACTCGAGTTTTCCAGATTTAGATTTGGGACGGGTGGTTGGGGTGTTATGGCAATAATACTGCGCTGCATCTTTACTTAGTTGGTTGTTCATTCTTTAATTCCTCACCCAGACGAGGAACCCTTGATGACCGTGGACGACGTAAAGACGTAGACAGAGAGTTCCATCTGTTCTTTATCGAGTTCAACGAGAACAGGAGTTGGTTCCTACAAGACAACATCGCCATGTTCACACCCAACTTCCAGGCCCCAGATTTCAAGACGTCCAACGAAAAGATAACAATTAACGGGTATCTTTTCGGTAATCTGAAAGGACTCAATATGTGCCCGAACGAGCGAGTCTCCTGGCAGATTGTTGGTGAGTTGTTTTGTTGTTAAAGATAACTAATTGTTGGTGAGTTGTTTTGTTGTTAAAGATAACTAATTGTTGGTGAGTTGTTTTGTTGTTAAAGATAACTAATTGTTGGTGAGTTGTTTTGTTGTTAAAGATAACTAATTGTTGGTGAGTCGTTTTGTTGTTAAAGATAACTAATTGTTGGTGAGTCGTTTTGTTGTTAAAGATAACTAATTGTTGGTGAGTCTTTTGTTGTTAAAGATAACTAATTGTTGGTGAGTCTTTTGTTGTTAAAGATAACTAATTGTTGGTGAGTCGTTTTGTTGTTAAAGATAACTAATTGTTGGTGAGTCGTTTTGTTGTTAAAGATAACTAATTGTTGGTGAGTCGTTTTGTTGTTAAAGATAACTAATTGTTGGTGAGTCGTTTTGTTGTTAAAGATAACTAATTGTTGGTGAGTTGTTTTGTTGTTAAAGATAACTAATTGTTGGTGAGTTGTTTTGTTGTTAAAGATAACTAACTGTTGGTGAGTTGTTTTGTTGTTAAAGATAGTCCAAAACTAACTATGGGCGAGTTGTTTTGTTGTTAAAGATAGTCCAAAACTAATTGTGGGTGAGTTGTTTTGTTGTTAAAGATAGTCCAAAACTAATTGTGGGTGAGTTGTTTTGTTGTTAAAGATAGTCCAAAACTAATTGTGGGTGAGTTGTTTTGTTGTTAAAGATTTTCCAAACTAAGGGAAAACTAAGCTAAACTAATCGACCACTGTCACTATTAAATGTATCCACTACGATCATTAATAGTCCCCAAACTCGTTACCTTCATTAATAGTCCCCAAACTCGTTACCTTCATTAATAGTCCCCAAACTCGTTACCTTCATTAATAGTCCCAAAGCTCGTTACCCTCATTAATTGTCCCAGAACCCGTTACCTTCATTAATTTTCTCAGAATTCACTGCCCTCACCAGTAGTCCTACTTGCTCGCTGATGTTAGTAATAGTCCCAGTCCTCGCTGATGTCACTAATAGTTCAAGTCCTCGCTACCATTACCACTAGTTCCAGTACTCGTTGCCCTCTCTAATAGCAACAAAATGCCCAGATATGTCTTTTAAGATAATTCTTTGATTCCCATTAGTCCAAGAAAATTCTGGAATTTATGTCTATAGGCATTGGTGACCAGGACGGCGTACATCCGGTTCATTTCCATGGCGAGACGTTCTTGGGCGAACGAGAGACACTGCACCGTAATGACGTCCTGGAGATTGCTCCAGCCACGGCCGAAACCATTATCATGCTGACTGATAATCCGGGCTCTTGGGTCCTGCACTGTCACGTGGCTGCACACGTCAACGGTGGCATGGAGGCCGTGTACACGGTGCGAAACTTTACTGATCCTAAATGCAGATATTGACCTCCAACTACATCTTCCTCACATTCAAACATTTGAAAAATAAAATGGAGCTTGTATCGAACTTTTACCATGGAATTGTGGATTTAGCAGGAACTTGCAACTTTCCTTTACTGTTAGTAATGATACTTTCTCACTGAAATCCTTACAAAGTTAAAACATTTACTTTATTTGGCTTGAAATTAAGTTGAAAGAATGTGGTAAGATTGCTGCTTGTTTGAAAACAAGCGAGAGACAGAACATACACAGATTTATCATAGCATCCAGAGACAGAACATACACAGATTTATCATAGCATCCAGAGACAGAACATACACAGATTTATCATAGCATCCAGAGACAGAACATGCACAGATTTATCATAGCATCCAGAGACAGAACATACACAGATTTATCATAGCATCCAGAGACAGAACATACACAGATTTATCATAGCATCCAGAGACAGAACATACACAGATTTATCATAACATATGGAGACAGAACATACACAGATTTATCAACAGCTTGGTGTGTGAGCATATGTTTCAAGCTGGTCTTGATCCTAAATCTGTCACGTGGAAGTCTGTTTAAATTTAAATCCTTAGTCTTTGTGTAAAACTAATTAAACCTCTTAGACTTCTTGTATAAACATAATTAAACCTTTACGTCTTTTGTGTAAAACTGTTCAAAGTTTTTAGGCTTCTGTGTACAGCTAATTAAATCATAATATTAAAATTCTGGATTGAAAAATATTTGCGTTCGACTTAATAACTGTCACTTTTATCCTTAATGCATCTAGATATGGAGCCCCATTAGCACACTCATTTAAACAAACTAGCCATCAAAATTTTCATAAATAATTTATATTTCGTTCACTATCTTACTTCTCTTGAAACGTCACTACAGTTAAAAGTAACACTAATCTGAAAATAAAACGACACTACAGTTAAAAGTAACACTAATCTGAAAATAAAACGTCACTACAGTTAAAAGTAACACTAATCTGAAAATAAAACGTCACTACAGTTAAAAGTAACACTAATCTACTGATTGCACGATTAGGGATCCATGTTTCTATTTGAACAAAGAGTTCAATAGCAATCAGCCTTTTACTTAAGTATCCTAATTAAAGTGTTAAAGGTCAACCTTGTGTTATTGAATGTTGTACAGTTTCAAAGTGACGTCATGAGCTTAAGCAGTTCTGTAGGCCGTTATTGGTAAGAAATTTTCAGAATAAAGGTTTTTGTCAAAAACAATTTGAAAAAATACGTGTGCTTAATTAATTACTGCCCTGAAGAGTGTACGGGATGAACCGTGTGTTACGAGTTATCAAGCAATGATGTATTCATTCTGTCAATTACTGCCCTGAAGAGTGTACGGGATGAACCGTGTGTTACGAGTTATCAAGCAATAATGTACTCATTCTGTCAATTACTGCCCTGAAGAGTGTACGGGATGAACCGTGTGTTACGAGTTATCAAGCAATAATGTATTCATTCTGTCAATTACTGCCCTGAAGAGTGTACGGGATGAACCGTGTGTTACGAGTTATCAAGCAATAATGTATAATTCTGTCAATTACTGCCCTGAAGAGTGTACAGGATGAACCGTGTGTTAAGAGTTATCAAGCAATAATGTATTCATTCTGTCAAATTACGAATTCAATTTCACTGATATTAAATTAAGTATGTATGCAATATTTATTGAAGAACTATATAATATGCATAATAACAACTATAACTTTAATAACGTATACATGATATCAACTATAACAAGCCTTAATACCTTATTCAGAATAACACCTATAACAAGCCTTAATACCTTATTCAGAATAACACCTATAACAAACCTTAATACCTTATTCAGAATAACACCTATAACAAGCCTTAATACCTTATTCAGAATAACACATATAACAAACCTTAATACTTTATTCAGAATAACACCTATAACAAACCTTAATACCTTATTCAGAATAACACCTATAACAAACCTTAATACCTTATTCAGAATAACACATATAACAAACCTTAATACCTTATTCAGAATAACACCTATAACAAACCTTAATACCTTATTCAGAATAACACCTATAACAAACCTTAATACCTTATTCAGAATAACACCTATAACAAACCTTAATACCTTATTCAGAATAACACCTATAACAAACCTTAATACCTTATTCAGAATAACACCTATAACAAACATTAATACCTTATTCAGAATAACACCTATAACAAACCTCAATACCTTATTCAGAATAACACCTATAACAAACCTTAATACCTTATTCAGAATAACACCTATAACAAACCTCAATACCTTATTCAGAATAACACCTATAACAAACCTCAATACCTTATTCAGAATAACACCTATAACAAACATTAATACCTTATTCAGAATAACACCAATAACAAACCTCAATACCTTATTCAGAATAACACCTATAACAAACATTAATAATCCATATGCGTATCAATGTTACAATGTTTGAAGAGAATCCAAAAACTTCAAAAAGTTTTATATTTCAAGAAAATTCAAGAAAAATTAACTACCTTTAGTAGTGTAATAATTGAAGAATTAGAATGATGAGAAAATTATTTTTAAAAAACATCATTGATGTAGTATTTGAAGAGACTAGAGATAACACAAAATTACCTAATGTACTGAGAATAACTGCTTTGAAATATAATGCTTACAACATATATAATGTACTGAGAATAACTGCTTTGAAATATAATGCTTACAACATATATAATGTACTGAGAATAACTGCTTTGAAATATAATGCTTACAACATATATAATGTACTGAGAATAACTGCTTTGAAATATAATGCTTACAACATATATAATGTACTGAGAATAACTGCTTTGAAATATAATGCTTACAACATATATAATGTACTGAGAAGAACTGCTTTGAAATATAATGCTTACAACATATATAATGTACTGAGAAGAACTGCTTTGAAATATAATGCTTACAACATATATAATGTACTGAGAAGAACTGCTTTGAAATATAATGCTTACAACATATATAATGTACTGAGAATAACTGCTTTGAAATATAATGCTTACAACATATATAATGTACTGAGAATAACTGCTTTGAAATATAATGCTTACAACATATATAATGTACTGAGAATAACTGCTTTGAAATATAATGCTTACAACATATATAATGTACTGAGAATAACTGCTTTGAAATATAATGCTTACAACATATATAATGTACTGAGAATAACTGCTTTGAAATATAATGCTTACAACATATATAATGTACTGAGAAGAACTGCTTTGAAATATAATGCTTACAACATATATAATGTACTGAGAAGAACTGCTTTGAAATATAATGCTTACAACATATATAATGTACTGAGAATAACTGCTTTGAAATATAATGCTTACAACATATATAATGTACTGAGAATAACTGCTTTGAAATATAATGCTTACAACATATATAATGTACTGAGAATAACTGCTTTGAAATATAATGCTTACAACATATATAATGTACTGAGAATAACTGCTTTGAAATATAATGCTTACAACATATATAATGTACTGAGAAGAACTGCTTTGAAATATAATGCTTACAACATATATAATGTACTGAGAATAACTGCTTTGAAATATAATGCTTACAACATATATAATGTACTGAGAATAACTGCTTTGAAATATAATGCTTACAACATATATAATGTACTGAGAATAACTGCTTTGAAATATAATGCTTACAACATATATAATGTACTGAGAATAACTGCTTTGAAATATAATGCTTACAACATATATAATGTACTGAGAATAACTGCTTTGAAATATAATGCTTACAACATATATAATGTACTGAGAATAACTGCTTTGAAATATAATGCTTACAACATATATAATGTACTGAGAATAACTGCTTTGAAATATAATGCTTACAACATATATAATGTACTGAGAAGAACTGCTTTGAAATATAATGCTTACAACATATATAATGTACTGAGAATAACTGCTTTGAAATATAATGCTTACAACATATATAATGTGACAAATATTTTCGCCCCTTCCATTATTTGTCTTTATTTCCATACACTTTTCTTTTTGAAATATTTTATGATAAAATTGTGGAGCACTTTATTCATGTTACATGTACTTATATTTATGCAGTGATAGTTTGAGAGAAGACCTCGTGCTCTGCACGTTAATCAAAATACACAATGAAAATTTAGTTGTTTCTCTCCAAAGCGGGAACTAGACTGTGCGTGAGGTAACATTGTAATAGTTTGTCTCCAAAGCGGGAACTAGACTGTGCCTGAGGTAACATTGTAATAGTTTGTCTCCAAAGCGGGAACTAGACTGTGCCTGAGGTAACATTGTAGTAGACAGATACCGTGTCACTCTTTGCGAAATTCAATAGTCGAAGTCTCATTGTATGCCTGAGTCCAGCTACCAGATCTTGTTAGGGATAATCAGATTATCAGTAACGTCAAGCTCTCCCAGATCTTGTTAGGGATAATCAGATTATCAGTAACGTCAAGCTCTCCCAGATCTTGTTAGGGATAATCAGATTATCAGTAACGTCAAGCTGTCCCAGATCTTGTTAGGGATAATCAGATTATCAGTAACGTCAAGCTGTCCCAGATCTTGTTAGGGATAATCAGATTATCAATAACGTCAAGCTGTCCCAGATCTTGTTAGGGATAACCAGATTATCAGTAACGTCAAGCTGTCCCAGATCTTGTTAGGGATAACCAGATTATCAGTAACGCCAAGTTGTCCTGGGAGGACAAGTAATGAGCAAGCCCATTTTGACTGAACAATGGCCGTATACTGGACTTCCATAACTAACTAAATAGGGAAGGAGGACCCTCATTTGGGAAAAACATATCCTTTACTGGACTTCCATAACTAACTAAATAGGGAAGGAGGACCCTCATTTGGGAAAAACATATCCTTTACTGGACTTCCATAACTAACTAAATAGGGAAGGAGGACCCTCATTTGGGAAAAACATATCCTTTACTGGACTTCCATAACTAACTAAATAGGGAAGGAGGACCCTCATTTGGGAAAAACATATCCTTTACTGGACTTCCATAACTAACTAAATAGGGAAGGAGGACCCTCATTTGGGAAAAACATATCCTTTACTGGACTTCCATAACTAACTAAATAGGGAAGGAGGACCCTCATTTGGGAAAAACATATCCTTTACTGCCATTGTCCGAGAATCCTGTATGCAGCAAATACGTGCCTTTCTCCTGTCTCCTTTCTCCTGTTTCCTTTCTGGAAGTCACATGATTCAAGCCACATAGTGAGTGAAAACAGAGTTATAAGCTCTAAAATTTTAATTTCCATGTTTTCTTTCAGCTAATTAGAAATGTAATTTTCATGTTTTCTTTCAGCTGACTAATAATGTACTTACATGTGTTCTTGAATGTAGAGAAAGGACAGACGTGATGAACGGTATACATGTATGGGGGAAATGACAGAAGTGTTACATTGTGTGTGTGAATGTAGGGTAAATGACAGAGTGAAGGATGATGTATGTGTGAATGTAGAAAAATGATAGACATGACTGATGATGTGTGCAAATGAAGAATAAATACATAAATGATGCATGATGTATGTGAATGTAGAAAAAGGATAGACATGACTGATGATGTGTGCAAATGAAGAATAAATACATAAATGATGCATGATGTATGTGAATGTAGAAAAATGATAGACATGACTGATGATGTAGGCAAATGAAGAATAAATACATAAATGATGCATGATGTACCTGAATGTAGAGAAATGATAGACATGACTGATGATGTGTGCAAATGAAGAATAAATACATAAATGATGCATGATGTATGTGAATGTAGAAAAATGATAGACATGACTGATGATGTGTGCAAATGAAGAATAAATACATAAATGATGCATGATGTATGTGAATGTAGAAAAATGACAGACATGACTGATGATGTGTGCAAATGAAGAATAAATACATAAATGATGCATGATGTACCTGAATGTAGAGAAACGACCGACGTGATATGTGGATGTAGAGAAATGACAAACGTGATGGATGATGTACGTAAATGTAAAGAAATGACGTGCTAGCTTACATAAATTAAAAAAAGAGCCGAGAAATGTCACTATAATGTTTTGTAATTTGCAGTTGAAATTACTTTATATTAAACTAGCATGCCTCTTGCTCCGAAGCTCATTATTTCTAAATAAATAAATATTTTCCTATTTTCCTACAGCCGACACAAAGTTGTAGCTGCAATTGAGTTTAAAATTTACTTCGCTCATGACTCGCGTGTAAATGTCAACAGCCTCATTAAAGCTATTCTGTTTTCTTCACAAAAAGTGATTTTACTAACCGTAGTGGCATTACTCAAATTCACACGTTACTAGCAGCAAATTCATGCCGTCACTACGAATTAACAGCATCACTGACTACCGAACTGACAGACACTGAACAGCGAAATACCAGCGTCACTGACTAGCCAGTTAACGGCGTCATTGATTAGTGAATTACCAGCGTCACTGACTAGCGAGAAAAAAACAGCGCCACTGTCTAGCGAATTAATAGCGTCATTGACTAGCAAATTAACTGCTTCACTGACTAGCTAATTAATGGTGTTACTGACTAGCAAATTAACTGTTTCACTGACTAGCGAATTAATAGTGCTATTGATTAGCAAATTAACTGCTTCACTGACTAGCTAATTAATGGTGTTACTGACTAGCAAATTAACTGCTTCACTGACTAGCGAATTTACAGCGTCACTGACTAGTGAATTAATAATGTTACTGGCTAGTGAATTAATAGCGGCACTGATTAGCTACATGACAGAATCAATAACTATCAAATTGACAGCATCACTCACTAAACAATTAACAGACACTTGACTACCGAATTTTAAATCACCGAATTAACAGTATCACTGATAAGCAATTTAAGTCATTGACATTCGAATTAACAGCCACTGAACGGTGAATTAACAGTGTCACTATCTATGTAATTAAAAGTATTGCGAACTAACAGCGTCATTCACTAGCGACTTAATAGTCATTGACTACTGAATAAACAATCATTGACTAGGGAATGAATTAAGAGCGTCTCTGATTATGAAATTAACAGTGACAAGTGAATTAAGAGTCAATAAAGTCACTAATTTTCCAATTAACATTCACTGACTAGTTAATTAAGTGTTACTGTTTATCCGATTAGCAGTAATTGACGAATTCAATTACTGACTAGTAAATAAAAGTCACTATCAAGTTAATTAACAGTCACTGGCGGTGAATAACAGTCATTAAAACGCGAATTAAAAGTCACTGACTATTGAATTAATAGCATCATATACTAGCGAATTAATAGAATCAAAGACAAGAAATTAGCAGTCACTGCCTAATGAAGTTACATCTTCAATGATTTAGGAATTAACAGACATTGAATAACGAATTTACAGCTTCACTGACTTGGGAATTAACAGCCAATGATTAATGAATCTACAGTCACTAACTAACGAACCTACAGTCCTGACTATTGAATAAACATTCCATGACAAAATATTTATTTATTAGCATACAGCACGAACGCACTATCAGGTCTGAAAAAACCACGGACTTATGGTGGTAATTTACATCTCACGACTGTGAATGAAATCGACAATGAGGAATAAAATCATAGAAAATTGTGCCATTACTGGGGTGGAGAGGACTTCACGGGGATTCCCCACACTTTAGTCTCAGCCAATTGTTGAAAGTGACTTAACCAGGCGTGTACAAGGCGACCAGTTCACTCAGCTAGAGGAGTAAAATAAGCATGTAGTTGTCAATGGAGACCAGTTCACTCAGCTAGAGGAGTAAAATAAGCATGTAGTTGTCAATGGAGACCAGTTCACTCAGCTAGAGGAGTAAAATAAGCATGTAGTTGTCAATGGAGACCAGTTCACTCAGCTAGAGGAGTAAAATAAGCATGTAGTTGTCAATGGCGACCAGTTCACTCGACCTCAGCTAGCGGGGTAAAATAAGCATGTAGTCAATGGAGACAGGACTTTCAATAATTTCAGTTTACTCATCAAACAAACCAGCAAGTAACCCCTTAAGTTTTGAAGTGCGTTCTGTGTCTGTTTGTTTTTATAGAAACCGTTCCCTTCTACCCGCATTGTGCACTCGATTACCAACTGTTCAGCATTCAACTGGCATATATACACAGCAACACAGCTTACGTCCATCCATTTAGACTCAGGTCTCGTCGATGTGGTTATATCGACAGCTTAAACATCCACGGCTTTCAACTCAACACGAACAGCACGAATAAAAAACAGAGTTGGTCATTTCCGTTATATTTTTAGGCTACTTTTTGAATGCGCAGTCTTGGCTATCTCTCATTAAATTAAATTAAATTATAAAAATTAAAATTCTTTTGCCATTGAACAAATTCCAAAATAAATTCAAACTAAACCTGTAACAACTAATACACTAATAATAAATCTATCTGAGCTATACAGTCTAGGCCAATCCTATTCATGTAGGTCGTTATAGGGTAATAGGTTGGAATCTATCTGAGCTATACAGTCTAGGCCAATCCTATTCATGTAGGTCGTTATAGGGTAATAGGTTGTAATCTATCTGAGCTATACAGTCTAGGCCAATCCTATTCACGTAGGTCGTAATAGGGTAATAGGTTGGAATGTATCTGAGCTATACAGTCTAGGCCAATCCTATTCACGTAGGTCGTTATAGGGTAATAGGTTGGAATGTATCTGAGCTATACAGTCTAGGCCAATCCTATTCACGTAGGTCGTTATAGGGTAATAGGTTGGAATGTATCTGAGCTATACAGTCTAGGCCAATCCTATTCACGTAGGTCGTAATAGGGTAATAGGTTGGACAAAGGCTCAAAATTCAAACGATAACAGCTATTTGAAACAAGATTGCTTAGCAGTCCCGAAGCTGTTAATCTTTTGTTAAATCAAATAAAAGCACATATAACAGAACAGTACTCTAATTATGCTACTCATCTAGGTCATTTATTTATTGTTTTTATTGCTTGTCTATATTTCTTTAACAAACAAACAAACAACGACAACACGTCTTAATCAGTTAGACAAAGACTGAAAACTCAAACAGACGATTCTTAATTAGTTATACAAATACTAAAACTCTAACAACACATCTTAGCTATAGAAAATCTGAAAACTCATACATTCAGACAAACAACTGCAGCGAGGCATTCTAAGCCAGACAACTTACGCAGCCCCCAAAAGTTGAAGACGTCACTGATGACGTCATGAAGCTGACTTGCTTCAATACAGATAATGAGTATTTGCTCACGGGGAAAGAAATTGAGCCATTCACTCATCTACAGATGATAAAGTCCTATCCGAAATCGGACCCACAACCATAAAAGAACACACACACACACACACACACACACACACACACACACACACACACACACACACACACACACACACACACGCACAATTTCCACACTATAAATATGTTTGTGTGTGTGTGTGTGTGTGTGTGTGTGTGTGTGTGTGTGTGTGTGTGTGTGTGTGTGTGTGTGTGTGTGTGTTTAATTAAGATTGCTTTCTACAAATCACCATTGAATGTAAGTCTGTATTTGAAAGTCATCCCTCTCTCACTCACTCTTACAATATATTTGTATATCCACACTTGTGTTAGTAAGTTTGCCTAACTGAATATGCTATAATAAAAATCAAAATAATGTACGACCATTGAACGTAGTCATACAATAATCAACTTCAAAATAAATTCAGCCCAAAGTGCATACCCTTTTTAAAAAACATTTTCTGAATTAACTTAATGTTTCAATAAATTCCTAATAACAGTTTTAAATGATCAAATCTTGGTAGGGAAGGGATAATCTTATTTCATATTTAACTACCTTTAATTTCCTTTTGCATTATTTTATATACATTTCTAAATGGTTCATCTATAGGATATTTTTGTTATTTTGTGGACTTATGACGTCAGAAACAATGAAAGAAGCGGTAAACGAGTGCTTTAGTGGGCTGACGTTGTTAATAATAATAATGTTAATGACATTCTGCCGGTTTGTGAACAGGTGAGCCAGATGTCAAAATAGCGTGAAAAACGGCAAGGGAAATAATCAAATTTGATAGGGATACGAAGGCACGCATATATTAGCGCTTAAAATTAAAATAAATTAAAAGATGTTAAATGTTTTCTAAATAATTAATAATTACTGCTATGTATAAACAATGCACATATATTTATATGCCATTCAAGGCAAACTATAAATAATATATATGTGGCAGACATTATTGGTAGACATTATTTTTTTTAAATATTTATTATATAGAGTACTGGGTATGGCGATATTTTTTAAGTACGAGAGTCAGAATAACAACACAAGTAGGAATATGTGAGAAATTGCTGATGTAATCCAAACCAGTCCAGAGTAGATGAGTACATTTTGCTATCTAATGGTTTAAGGTTTACGAACAACCAGTCCAGAGTAGATGAGTACATTTTGCTATCTAATGGTTTAAGGTTTACGAACAACCAGTCCAGAGTAGATGAGTACATTTTGCTATCTAATGGTTTAAGGTTTACGAACAACCAGTCCAGAGTAGATGAGTACATTTTGCTATCTAATGGTTTAAGGTTTACGAACAACCAGTCCAGAGTAGATGAGTACATTTTGCTATCTAATGGTTTAAGGTTTACGAACAACCAGTCCAGAGTAGATGAGTACATTTTGCTATCTAATGGTTTAAGGTTTACGAACAACCAGTCCAGAGTAGATGAGTACATTTTGCTATCTAATGGTTTAAGGTTTACGAACAACCAGTCCAGAGTAGATGAGTACATTTTGCTATCTAATGGTTTAAGGTTTACGAACAAGCCAATGGACTGAGACCGAAACTTACCAGTTGAAGAAAGTTCAATATTCTAAGAACTTTGATTTTGACTTAAACCCGATCATGAGAAGGCGATCATTAGCTTATGGTGAGTTAAGTGATTGATTGAGAGAGAATAGACTTAGAAATATTTCGTCACTTTGCTATTGATGTATTTATACTTGTTAATTTGATGTAAAGATGTATTATGTGAATAGAAATATTTCGTCACTTTGCTATTGATATGTTATACTTGTTAATTTGATGTAAAGATGTATTATGTGAATAGAAATATTTCGTCACTTTGCTATTGATATGTTATACTTGTTAATTTGATGTAAAGATGTATTATGTGAATAGAAATATTTCGTCACTTTGCTATTGATATGTTATACTTGTTAATTTGATGTAAAGATATATTATACTTGTTAATTTGATGTAAAGATATATTATACTTGTTAATTTGATGTAAAGATGTATTATGTGAATAGAAATATTTCGTACACTCTGTTTTTGATATATTATACTTGTTAATTTGATGTAAAGATGTATTATACTTGTTAATTTGATGTAAAGATGTATTATACTTGTTAATTTGATGTAAAGATGTACTATGTGAATAGACTATTATTTCTACGGTTGTGAATTTTGATAGGTGTGTTCATAGGGTATAATCATTGTGGGTGGGGAATAAAAGAAAACTGTAAAAACCCAACAAAGTGACAATTTGCAGACTTCCTGATCCTAGAATACTTTGACGGTTTGCGCTTTAGTCGTCGGTGATTGGACGGATTCTGTAATAGCGCGTGAAAACGGAGCCAGCCGTTCCCTGTACATTTTCAACTTCAGCGATTTAAATTGGTAGCTGTGCGAGTAACCGCATTGTCATGAATTCTATGAAATCGGATTTCAAAGCATTTTGTGATAGCGACCTTGAACCAGAGCTCTGACAAACATTTCGCTCCAACAAAGTAACAACGTAAACACAACCGAAGGAAAATGGGAAGGGTGGTGGTGGATAGAGGAGCAAGATTCTGGTATGCATAAATTATGAAAAATATTGTCACCATAATTTCCACTACACATCTTTTATTAAAAAAAAATCTTCACAGCCAAGATATCTAAGCATCGCCCGAACTAATGGTGTTCACGTTCATGAACAAAGAGTTCTCTGAGTCCAGATTTTTAAATTACTGACATTACAGGTCATGTGACATGATCGTTTTTAAGATAACACTGACACAAACAGTTCTGAGTCCAGATTTTTAAATTGCTGACATTATAGGTCATGAGACATGGTCGTTTTTACGATAACATTGACACAAACAGTTCTGAGTCCAAATTTTTAAATTACTGACATTACAGGTCATGAGACATGATCGTTTTTAAGATCACACTGACACAACACGATCTAACGGCGTGCTGGCCCTCACGTTTATATTCGGTCTCGGCTTTCATATCACACAAATAGGAGAAATGGGAATTTTTTAATTCGCCTAAAAAATTAGTTTTACTCTACAATCAATCAGTTAACTGTCGACTGAACTGTCAATCGGTGAGTGGTCACTTCCATTTGCAGTTTTGGTTTCTGGTCAAAGAAACAAAATCATCACCGTGACGTGGCGGTTTTACTGCATCACGGCCCTTTTAAGGTCGTTAAACCTCCACACTCAGACAGCTCTATATTTCGGACGCGTCTGACATTTAAATGTGTAACTCTAGACTATGGTTCTAAAACCATATTTTCTGATAAAACATCCTTTTGGCAACATGTTTGCGAAAGCCCTGTGTGGGTGTGCGCGCGTGTAACCACTCCCCAAATGTTGCCGTAATTTCATCCTTTTGTTCTTACATGTTAAACTGTAGAACAATGACATATCAGATTTCTTTGTGTCTCTGGAAGGTTGCTAACGACCGGCACTCGGCAAATTATTACGTATTGCAATGTCGTTCATATTTTATTGTAACAGCATGTTTCGCCTAAAGCAAAACATTAGAAAACTAGAATTCAAAATACTGTCTGCCCCAGGGACTCTCCTCAGCTAGCAGTTGTCCGAGAGGTCGTGATTGAAAATAAAATAAAAATCATAGATATATAGTAATTTTATGCAGGGGGGTATTGTTACTGAAAATTATTCCCAGGGTTCCTCCAGTGTAAAAAGGCTAAGAAAGATTGTTCTAGCTAGAGTTAATTCACTAATCAAACTGTAAGGGAGACAACACTTGAGGACTTGATACTATCCCGGGAAGGGAGGAGTTAGTGTGACGTCACAAATGGCACGAGAGACTCATGCCGGCGTGCCTATAGTGAAGTGATTTTTATAAATAACTTTTACAAAATTAATCTTAAGAATAATGTGTACGTGCATGTGTTGCTTCCAGAAATTGTTCTAATTTTATTTTATTTCAGATGACGCACTGCCTCACTCACACACACACACACACACACACACACACACACACACACACACACACACACACACACACACACTCACACACACACACACACACACACACACACACACACACACACACACACACACACACACACACACACACACACACACACCTATTCAGAGTTTTGCCAAATGACGAAAGATCAGTCTCATGCTTCTCAAACTATCTGACCTAGCGGACCCGCAGTTTTCCCCACTATACCATAGACCGGTGTGGTGATTTTTCTTGGCAGATTTGGTTTGTTCTGTAAGTGAATTGAACAATTTTAGATTATTTAATTGAAGACATTAAAACAAGATTTTACATATGTTACGATGTATTGAAAATGGAAAAGATAATAACCAAATAAGACAATGTGGCTATCCAGTTAACAGGTGGAAATAGTTCTGAATAGTTCTGACAAATTTGCGGGGTTTTTGTCCTGGAGAACACAAGGTGTGCTAAAATATTTTCTTCTGGATTTTACCTCTCGACAAAGAACGCATATTAATTAGCATGCAGTAAGAGGGGTGCAATGTTAGTCTCCATAGAAATATAAAAGGCAGTTAATAGTCTCGAATTTAAAGTAGTCGACCTAACACGGTTTACGCTTTGTAACGTTGCTTTCTTTGTAGAATGATATTATCAATGAATGAAACAGTGCTTTGATTTACTTTGTAGAACAATATTATCAATGAATGAAACAGTGCTTTGATTTACTTTGTAGAACAATATTATCAATGAATGAAACAGTGCTTTGATTTACTTTCGAGTGCTAGAACCTCAGACATGGCAGCTACCACGGAATGCCGACACGTACGTGCCGCAGCAGCATGAGAAGACACACCGACATAAAACTTAAATCTAAACATCATGAGAACACACACCGACATAAAACTTAAATCTAAACATCATGAGAACACACACCGACATAAAACTTAAATCTAAACATCATGAGAACACACACCGACATAAAACTTAAATCTAAACATCATGAGAACACACACCGACATAAAACTTAAATCTAAACATCATGAGAACACACACCGACATAAAACTTTAAACAACGGTCACCAACGATGTAGTCGTTGGCAGTCATGAACACTTAAGAACTAATTGACTTTCTTGGCGGTAAAGCTGAAAACAAATGATCTCCCTTCAGTTCGCCATCATATTCAAAATGTAAATACACCGTCACAAGCGCTATGAAAGCAATTCTGTACATCTTTCAAGCTGCAAAGAAAAAGCACTTTCCTAATTAAATATGTTCTTTGAACTGACCTTTCAGATCCTAATCCTGATTTTGAATTCGTTGAACTATAGCGTGATTTGAGAATGACATCTGGATTATTTCTCTTCTGCCAGCTGGTCCAACATTTCCAAACTGATATCCTTTATACAATTCATCACTAGCGTGCCACCGATTGTGTACGGCGTATTGCCTTGGCAACATCGAAAGAATGCTATCATTGAAGATCGCAAATCAAGACTATCAAAGATCTGTTGGTGACGGTTTTTAAATCAAAATGCTTCCTTTCTAAGAGTTCTTTATGTGGTGAATTCAATTGTTTAAGTGGTGAATTTAATTCTTTATGTGGTGAATTCAATTCTTCATGTAGTGAATTCAATTCTTTAAGTAGTGAATTCAATTCTTTATGTGGTGAATTCAATTGTTTAAGTGGTGAATTCAATTCTTTATGTGGTGAATTCAATTCTTTAAGTGGTGAATTCAATTCTTTATGTGGTGAATTCAATTCTTTAAGTGGTGAATTCAATTCTTTAAGTGGTGAATTCAATTCTTTATGTGGTGAATTCAATTCTTTTAGTGGTGAATTCAATTCTTTATGTGGTGAATTCAATTCTTTAAGTGGTGAATTCAATTCTTTAAGCTTACTAATGAAATGCCTGGACATCTGAAGGCTTCGTTGCATTGTTAGATAGAACACGGCAATCACAAATTACGTATTTAAATGTTGATATTATATTGCCATGTCTTGCTAAAGAACACGGCAATCACAAATTACGTATTTAAATGTTGATATTATATTGCCATGTCTTGCTAAAGAACAATGAACTTAGTCTTAGTCGCCGTTTTCTCATGTTTTGCTACTTTGGTGCTCGGCATGTCACTTCTTCAAAACGTTGCCCAAAGGGCCTTGAGTTTCCACCTAATTAGGTTAATGATAATGAATATCCGTTCTGTTAGACTGGGTATAAAAGTGAATATTATATGTCTGACTCACACAAAGTAAGGACAATATCATATTTACATAACCAAGATTTATTTATTATTAGAATTATCAAAACATTATTACATCGACCTTTTTACTTTGGTACGGTTTCTTTCTGTTTCCACTCAGGAACAACTGTGGCTCATGCATATTCATAAGCTTTGTTGTGGAATTCTGTCTGGGTAAAAATAAAATAAAACATCATAGACACGATGATTCTAAATCTAGCAATATAGACACTTGTCTTATAAGAAATATGGCATTATTATAACAAACCTAATCATGGCTAATCATGGCTAATAAATGGTTCTAAGTCTAGCAACGAAATATCACCTGTTTTATATATTTAATATATATATATATATATATATATATATATCCGCCTGTTATTTCTAAGATGTTGATTTACATTTATCAACATTTAGAGATATAGTTTATATATTGGTAAAGTTTAAGTCTATGTTCATTTGCAACGGAAACCTACCACACAGTCAGCGATTCTTTGTCTGCACTGCTGTGCTTTTCTTGAAGAAAACTTCTCTACAAGAGCTAACATTAATATTGAATTCAATAAGTGTTGCGTCATTCTTCCGACTCGTCTTCAATGCTAGTTTGCAAACTGATTTTGTACGACTGCACCTGTTATTATTTCTGAAATATCATTTATCAATTCTGTCTTCTTCAATTACATCATTTGATCTGTAGGTACTCTTCAGGATGATAATGAGCTTCATTATGCTGAAATAAAAAAGCCATTTGATCTGTAAGTACTCTTCAGTATGGTAAAATAAAAAAGCCATTTGATCTGTAAGTACTCTTCAGTACGGTGAAATAAAAAAAGCCAGTTCAGATTCGTACAATAATACCGTGCACCTGTTTTCTTCACTGACATAACAATTGATAATCGCTTGTTCCTTTGAGTGGAAAATTAACCCTTTAAGTGTCATTTAGCATTCTCTTAAAGTGATAATCGCTTGTTCCTTTGAGTGGAAAATTAACCCTTTAAGTGTCATTCAGCATTCTCTTAAAGTGATAATCGCTTAGAGTTCCTTTGAGTGGAAAATTAACCCTTTAAGTGTCCTCCAGCATTCTCTAAAATTCTGCATTGTGATTAGTTAGTCGGAATATCTGAGTTTGTTTAATCAAACAGAAGCAAAGATTTACTCGCCATTTCAAATTTAAGGATTACATGGGCCGAGACATTATTAAATAAATATTTAATTGATTTAGAGAATATTTTTGAAGAAAAGCAATTTAACATATTGTTACTAAATTAAAGATTTTAGCATGTATATAGTGCAAGTTTTTATTTCAGGATAATATATTTGATAGTTTAATATTTCTAAGATCACAGCATGGTAAAAAGTAAAATTTACAAAACATTTGACCAGTTGTCTATGTTTTCAAATTTGCCCTAATCAGGCTGTGTGTAATCATTCACGTTTGTGAACCAAATCACATATACATTAATTTTTAAAAGTAAGTCAATCCGAACTTTTGAAAAACTCATGTTTATTGTCTTTTCACACTAAATTTCTTACAGGAAGTCAGACATATTTCTATTCAGTTCCGAGTTCGGGTAAACGTATCAAGGGACATAAGTGTCATAATCATATTTTTGCAGAAAATTCAACTAAAATGAGTAACTACATGAGACGGAACATTTGTCATCCATGTTTAATTAATTGTTTTAGGAATTATTATTTGCTTTCATCATTTTAACTTTTAGACTTTTGCGATTTACTTACTTTATGTTTGAAAGGCATTTGAACACACTGGGATTTATACACACTAGTAATCAGGGGTCACCAACCTTTTTGATACTGAGAGCTACTTCATGGGTACTGAGTCATACGAGGGGCTACCAGTTTGATACCCTCTTCTAGTTTGCCTTTATACATTATTAATAATGTGAAGACTTAGAAAAGGCCTGTGGGCGACTCATGCACTCTTCTAGTTTGCCTTTATACATTATTAATAATGTGAAGACTTAGAAAAAGGACTGCGGGCGACTCATGTGGTCTTTGCGGGCGACCTGGTGCCCGCGGGCACCGTGTTGGTGACCCCTGCTTGACTAGTTCATTCGCTATTGCAATGCCTAAGGCCATCATACCCACTATAATTATTTTGCTTTATAGTTCTTGGACCTGTTATCAGGCGGTCCACGAATGGAATTTAGTTTTTGTTGATAATTTCAAACTTACAAGTTCACAAGAAATCACTAACAGATTGTTAAAAATCATTAGTGACATAAATTTTAAAGGGTTAAATTAAATTTACTAAAAACACTAGATTTCGGACGTGTCTGACGCTGAAATGTGTAACTCTAAACAAATAGAAATAAACAAACAAAACAAACTCCCACCATATTTTCTGATAAAACACCCTATTGGCAACATGTTTGCGAAAGCCATGTGCGTGTGCGCGCGTGTAACCACTCCCCAAATGTTGCCGTAATTTCATCCTTTTGTACTTACATGTAAAACTATATCTGACATATCAGATTTCTTTGTGTCTCTGGAAGGTTGCTAACGTCCGGTGACTGATCGGCACTCGGCAAATGATTACGTATTGCAATGTCATTCATATTTTATTGTAACAGCATGTTTCGCCTAAAGCAAACTATTAAATAAACAGAATTTTAAAGTGTATGTATGACTCTCATCAGCTAGCGGTTCCCCGAGAGGTCAGAATTGAAAATAAAATAAAAATCGTAAATATACTAGTAATTTTTATTAAAGGGTCCCTGAGGCATGAAAATTATTTCAAGGATTCCTCCAGCGTAAATGGTTAAAAAAGAAAAAGAAAGAAAAAAGACAAACAGAAAGAAAGAAAGAAAGAAAGAAAGATTGTTCTAGCCACTATTCATTCATTAACATCAAGTGGGAAGGGAGACAACATTCAAGGACTTGATATTATCCCGGGAAGAGAGTAGGAGTTAAGGTGACGTCACTAGTGGCACATGAGCCTCATGCCGGCGTGCCCATACTGAAGTATTTTTAAAAAATAAAATTCAGATTAATATTTTGCTTCCAGAAACTATTCTGATTTCATTTTATTTCAGATGACACAATGCCCCTCCCCACTGGGAGTTTTGACAAATGTAGAAGAGTTAGTCTAATGCCGAACCAGAAGAAGTTTAGAACAGGTGAGTCACTCCTGTTGACATCTCAGGATTGGTGTGGATATGAAGGCGGACATATAAACACACCGTGTGGCGCCAACGCCACTTAGTTAATGAAAATTATTATTATTATTAAATCTTTCATAACTAATTACAAATGATGAGAATCTTAAATTTATTTCATTAATGATCCTCCAGCAGACACCACCCGTCTCTCTTACTTGGCAGATATACAGGCGCTGTAAATGTTTTTTCTCTTCCACAACATTAAAGATAAATATTTACTGTCACACAATGTTCCATAGGTGGAAAACTTATTAAAGGAGAAGACAAATCCGACTTTAATCTATATTTAGCCTGCCCCCATCCACTCACTTTCTTCTCCAACATAAGATTATCAATATGCGTAAGAAGGTCATTAAATTTAACAATAAATTTATTAAATCAACAATCAAATATACAATGTGAGAAATACAACGAATTAGTTTGCTTGACATCAATATTTTCATGAACCCACATTCGGATAATTTCTATAATTCACAGTCTTATGCATAAAATACAATTCAACAATAGCCATTACAAATCACAGGAAAGTATTATCAGAAAATAGAAATGGAGTTATTAGAGATAAACAATAACAGTTTTTACATAACCTGATTCAGCACCCCTTAACAGTCCTTTGTGTGCTTTGCCACAGTGACACAATTTCAGTTCAGTTCAATTTCCATGTTGTTCTCTCTTCATGTTGAAACAGATTTGCCACTTATTCTTCTAAAGTCAACCTGGGCCTTTTTCCACCTTATAGTTCATTCAAGCAGAACAGCAATTGTAGTAATTTCTAGTACTCCTCTGTATCAGAAATCTTGTCAATGTAGAGAGCATACTTTGTCAATGTACATCAAATAGAGTATAGTGTATCCACATCTCCTGTTCCACAGTGGCCCACAGCCAGTGAACTGGTTGGCTCAAACAACACATGAAAATAGGCAACTGGAAAGGCTGCTTGCTCACTGCAAAATATTATTAAGGAACAAACTCCCAGTTTATCGTTTTATCCAGTTTCCTGTAACTGTATATTTTAGTCTGATACATGCACACAGCATAATAAATACAGCATATCAAAACAGTGTCAAATGTTAACACACTAACTGCAAGCAGCGTAGTTCAAACATTTGTAGAAATAAAAGTCAACACACATAGTACATCTCAACATAAAACACAAGTGTAACATATCAATAGCAAAAGTACACGAAATATTTCTAAGTCCTTTCTCACTCAACCAGTCAACAAACTCACCATCAAGCTAATGGCTGCCTTTCAAAACCAGACTTCTTCTTGCCACTCCAAATTCAAAGTGATCAGATAATAGAATTTTCTACAGCAAGAAACTTTCAGCCCATTGTCTGGTCTCGTTCTCATAATCATTGGATAATAAAAACAACTCACTAATTTGCCTTACATCATCATTTCTAGCATATTCTTGCCTCGAGCGTTTACTTCAACTCATAAGGTATTAGTACCCAAGGTCGGGTTACTCTGACAATTAAAGAATCTATATAACAATTAAATTTAAAATAGGGATAGGCATATTTACTCCGACACACACTGTACCCCAGTTATTCCGTTTGCGCCATTAAAAAGAAAATCCCTTTTACTTTCATGTTGATACTGCTGCAAGAAGGAAGTACAGAGCAGTATGACGCCAGTCGGTCTATGTTAGATTTACATCATTACTTAATGACACACAGAATGGTGTGACGTCAGTCGGTCTATGTTAGATTTACATCATTACTTAATGACACACAGAATGGTGTGACGTCAGTCGGTCTATATTAAATTTACGTTCATTAATTACTTAATGATACACAGAATGGTGTGACACCAGTCGGTCTATGCTAGATTTACATCATTACTTAATGACACACAGAATGGTGTGACGTCAATCGATCTATGTTAGATTTACATGTCATTAATTACTTAATGACACACAGAATGGTGTGATGTCAGTCGGTCTATGTTAGATTTACATCATTACTTAATGACACAGAAAAGCGAGAGAGCAAAGAAATGCGACAATAAAATATCAAATAAACAATCATGCTTCTTTTCTGTTGTCTGATACTTCGCGCAACCATCCTTAGTATCACTGATGACCAGCTGCGTAACTTTGGTTGCTGGGGCCCCTGCAAAATGTTGAAAATACCCTCGCCCCCATTTTCTACATGCTCTCTCTCTCTCACTCTCTCACTCTCACTCTCTCCCTCTCTCTCTCTCTCTCTCCCTCTCTCTCTCTGCCTCAAAGAATCAGTTTGACCCTGTATGTTAAAACTTGACCATGAGTATATTTTTCAAATTTCAAGTTTTTGAAGAAGGAGGTACGGGTACTCGATGAAAAGCTCACGAGAACTTGACACCAGTATAACCGCTTACGCCTACGTGGACACACTATAGGCACGCATGCGCATAGGGTATGATGTGTGTCTGTGTAAATATGTATAAAAGCCGAGTCCAAGGAAAACACGTTCATCGCGAAATCAGCCCAAGCCGGAAACGCTTTCCAAAATTAATCGCAAGTTAACGACAATGAGATGTCAGTTCGTAAATTGCGTAAGTGTCAAACAAATTTTGTATTTTAATTCGCAATTTGGCAGTAGGTAAAAATCATCACGTTTGTACTTAGCGCACGCCCGATAGAAATTTTTTAAAAAATAAATACTTCGACTTATATGGCATATGAGTGTTCGTGTACTTCTCGCACATCTTTCTAAAGATGGCTTGAAATAAGTTGTCGGTAATTCACGTCTTGTGATTACAGTCGTTTTCATTAAAAACAAACTAAATACACGTCCGTTTACTTTACATGAAAAGGTTTGCTTGCTTTAAAAGTTATTTTTTAAAGTGTAACCATTTACCTGAAGGCAATATGGAAAATAGAATTTTAGAAATGATAGTTTGCAACTGTTTCTCCATAATTGATTTTAAATAAACACACACGCGCGCGCACACACACACACACACACACACACACGCACACACACACACACGCGCGCGCGCACGCACACACACACGCACACGCACACACACACGCACACACACACACACACACACACGCACGCGCACACACACACACACACACACACACACACACATTTACTTAAAGTTTACGGCATTTCATATTTTTTAAAGGATTTGTTGTTCTATGCTGTTTGAATAATTATGCTGTTTGTTATTTGTACCAGTTTACAAATGACTTCTTGTCTGCTTTTATTTGTTAGATGTAATTTCACCTTATTTATTTATTTATTTCAATGATTGGTATTTTATGATACTGCACACACTCATAACTATAATTGCCTTAAAAAAATTCTTATTAGTTTGCTAATTCACAGGTTATTACTCTAATTTAAGGGGTTCTCTTTTATTCTTATGTTAGTTTTAAAATATGTATTTAAAGAGAATTATCGCGTATATTTCATCTGATTGCATTTTTTCAAGCCCTTTCTTCAGTTTGTTTGTTGCAAATTCTAAATAATTCGATCGCTTCCAAGGGAGATAATTATATTTCATGTAAATTTTCGTCATCTTCAACTTCTTCGGCGCTATAAAAATAAAATGGGGAGGGGTTGTTGGGATAAGGGGAGCGCAGTTACACGTAATTCAAAAGACTCCCGGCGACAAAAATAAATTATATTTCAGTACTAAAATTAATCTTTCGTAAATGAGCGATAGCAACAAATATTGCTGACGATAATGCTGACGTAATGAAATTTGCAGACGACGTTTGTCGTGGTCACCTTCTTGATTGTATGTTGGCGGTGCATGTCAGCTGTCCAGGCCGGAGTTCAACGAAAATATTACATCGCAGCTGTAGAAAAAGACTGGGATTACGCCCCTTTGGGAAATCGCATCAACGACAATGAGTGAGTACCGTCCCTTATTACGGGTTTTTCGCTTTCAAGGTTATGGTTAGTATGACAAACGTGACAATGTGAAGTGCAAAAATGTAAATAGACCTACTTTCTAAAGAAACGCATCGTTGAATTTCAGACCTAAAACATGCATATTTCGGCTATTTTGGTAAATACCAGCCAAGTAAAAGGCACTCACCATTGTCGGTCAAATAAAACACTTACCAGTATTAAAGTCAGCGGCATTTTCAGGCATGGGTAAAAGGCGTGGATAATTTCTAGTCTAGTCAATTGAAAGTTGTTACTAGTGTTAAACAAGTGACAAGTAAGTATACGTTTTAGTCACGTAAAAGACATTTCCCGTTGTCAGTCAAGAGATAGGTATGTACAAACTCGAGTCACGTAAAAGACATTTCCCGTTGTCAGTCAAGAGATAGGTATGTACAAGCTCGAGGCACGTAAAAGACATTTCCCATCGTTAGTCACGAGACAGGTGTGTACAAGCTCTAGCCACGTGAAAGGCATTTCCCAGTACTAGTCAAGTGACAGACACTTAACAGTACTAGTCAAGTGACAGACACTGATCAATACTAGTCAAGTGACAGGCACTGATCAGTACTAGTCAAGTGACAGACACTTAACAGTACTAGTCAAGTGACAGGCACTGATCAGTATAGTCAAGTGACAGACACTTAACAGTACTAGTCAAGTGACAGACACTGATCAGTACTAGTCAAGTGACAGACAACAGTGCTAGTCAAGTGACAGGCACTGATCAGTACTAGTCAAGTGACAGACGCTTAACAGTACTAGTCAAGTGACAGACGCTTAACAGTACTAGTCAAGTGACAGACACTGATCAATACTTGTCAAGTGACAGACTGATCAATACTAGTCAAGTGACAGACACTGATCAATACTAGTCAAGTGACAGACACTGATCAATACTAGTCAAGTGACAGACACTGATCAATACTAGTCAAGTGACAGACACTAATCAGTACTAGTCCAAGCCACTTGCAAGTAAACTTGTGCGACTGTTAAGCGGAATTTCTTTGCAGTTTTTAATCAGTTAAAAAGTCAACACATACTTAATATCTGTCTATTAATATTTTCATGAAGTGGATAATAAAGCAGTAAAGATGTTTAGAAACGATATTTTTTCTTAAAATTTGAAATAAATTGTTTAAAGCAGTTACAGTATTTTATTTCACACTATATATATCGATAAATAAGTAACTTAACAGCTGGTTGTGTTCAAAACTAATTACACATTATATATATCAATAAATAAGTAACTTAACAGCTGGTTGTGTTCAAAACTAATTACACATTATATATATCAATTAATAAATAAATAACTTAACAGCTGGTTATGTTCAAAACTAATTACACATTATATATATCAATTAATAAATAAGTAAATTAACAGCTGTCTGTGCTCAAAAATAATTTCCACGGAGTCAAATATTTCAGTTTTTCAAACTCGTTTATATTTCACATAAACCCATGGATGTCACGTTGATTGAATGTTTTGAGCGAACAATGAAGCGCTGATGAAATCTGCAATTTGAAACACGAGTGACCTAGACAAAATGGAGGTGATATTGTGTTCCACAGTGAAAAAAATATTACACTTAAGCACTGAACTAACGATAAAAGTACAAGAACTGCTTTTTCATTTATTTGCATAGTTCTTGACAATCCAAACTTAGATTGATTTCATAAGTCAATCATTTTATTTGTGAAAGGTCATGGTTAAACTCAAACTTTTCTTAAATTGATTTCATACGTCAATCATTTCATTACGTTTAATTCAAACTTTCCTTAGCTTTTTCTCATACATCAATAATTACATTTGCAATAAACGAAAATTTTAACTCAAATGTTTGATAGATTTTCTTATAAATCAATACTTTCATTTGCAATAAAGGCATAATTTAAATAAAACTTTCCGTAGATTGTTCTCGTGCTTAGATCATTTCATTTTCAAGGACATTTTTGTTTTGTTTATTGTGTTTTGTCAGTAGAGGTCAAATTCAGATTTAGGGCTTACGAATAATTATGACGTCAATTTAATTGGTGACGTATTCCATTATAAATCTCAATTATATTTTATCATTTCTGATTATCATTTGACTGTGTTACTTTTGTTTGATTGGTTTGTTTTGTTGACTTCAATGATTGTCTCCATGTTGTTACGTATACTTCGTTTGTTGGGGTATTTGCTTTGAAGGACTAACTAGTTTGATCATTTGTTTATTACTTCATTTTCTTTCCTCAGTGCATCCCTGTTTTTACAGAAGACTTCCAGCACGGTAGGTAGTCGCTACCGGAAGGCAATTTACCGCCAGTTCACAGACAGCACTTTCTCGGTTGAAATCCCTCAGCCCCCACATCAAGGCTTTCTGGGTCCTGTAATGAGGGGTGAGGTTGGTGACGACATAGTGGTTGAATTCGCAAACTTTGCACATTCATTGAATCGCAACCTCAGCATTCATCCTCACGGCGTGTTGTACTCGAAAGCCAATGAAGGTGCGTCACTTCAGAATATTGCTTGTTTGTTTATTTACTGTCGTTGTTATCTGAATGTTGGATCTGCACATAATTGTTGTCTGAATGTTGGGTTCTGTACAAGGATGTTGTCTAAATTTGGATCTGCATACGGTTTCTGAATGTTTGCTCTGCACACGGTTATGGTCTAAATGTTTATGTCTGCAAAGCTTGTTTGAATGTTAGATCTGCACACTGATGTTGTCTAAATGTTGGTGGCTGAATACGGTTGTTGTCTGAATGTTGGGGTCTGCACACACGATTCTTGTCTGAATACTGGGCTCACACACGATTCCTGTCTGAATGTTGGGGTCTGCAAATACGATTTTCGTCTGTATGTTGGGGTCTGCACATACGATTCTTGTCTGAATATTGGGGTGTGCACACAAGATTTTTGTCTGAATTTTGGGGTGTGCACACAAGATTTTTGTCTGAATTTTGGGGTGTGCACACAAGATTTTTGTCTGAATGTTGGGGTGTGCACACAAGATTTTTGTCTGAATGTTGGGGTCTGCACACCTGCTCGATACTTAGAACTAAAGGATGGGGAGAGAGAAATCGATGAGTGAAAATACTTTTATTCACTTCCTCTTCTGCATTCTGCACAATCTTGTCAATTTTTGAAAAGTTTATTGTAATGTCATAAATACATTATATCCGAACAATATGTGTTATTATTAACTGCATTTTAGTTAACATTTTACTAGTTACGAATTACGTGGAGTTGTTTTAGTTAACCTTCTACGGACTAAGTATAAATGGGGGCTATGTTAGTTATATTAAAATTTTCTGGGAATGAATTAAATGTAACTTAATTTTTACTGGGAATGAATTAAATGTAACTTTATTTTTACTGGGAATGAATTGTATCTGAGTAATGTATTGTCACTGGTTATGAATTAGGTGAATAAGTTTAATTTTACTGGGTATGAATTAAACGGGGCTAACTTTATTTAACAATTTACTAACTGGAATTACATGAAGTGAACTTTACTGTTATGGCAAAGAAATATATAGGGGTACCTTTACGGTAGTTAACTTTTGCTGACTGTGAATAAATTATGGCAACCAGTTAACATTTTACTGACTGGGAATTAGATTAGTTTAATTTATTTTAACTTGCAACTTGCTGCTATTAATTACTTGGGGCTAACTTTAGATTAATATTTACTGGCTGGGAATCGAATGCTGCTAACTTTATTTTGGCTATTATTTTACAGACTTTTTTATGTGGGTAATTTTATTGTACCTTATTTTAGTTAACATTTTACAGGACGTTTTATATGTCGGTAGCTTTATTAAAATTTATTGTTGTTATTAGTTTTATTAGGCTATGTTTTATATGTGGGTGACATTCTTTAGCAATCATTATTTTGGCTGGAAATTAAATATGGGTAACTAGAGTTAACATTTTACTGATCGAGAATTACATGGAAATAGTTTTAGTCTAGTACGCACTTTACTTGCTGGGAATTACATGTGACTAACGTATTTTAGTTTACAGTTTGTCGGCTGGGAATTATATGTGACTAACGTATTTTAGTTTACAGTTTGTCGGCTGGGAATTATATGTGAGTAACGTATTTTAGTTTACAGTTTGTCGGCTGGGAATTACATGTGACTAACGTATTTTAGTTTACAGTTTGTCGGCTGGGAATTATATGTGACTAACGTATTTTAGTTTACAGTTTGTCGGCTGGGAATTATATGTGAGTAACGTATTTTAGTTTACAGTTTGTCGGCTGGGAATTATATGTGAGTAACGTATTTTAGTTTACAGTTTGTCGGCTGGGAATTATATGTGAGTAACGTATTTTAGTTTACAGTTTGTCGGCTGGGAATTATATGTGAGTAACGTATTTTAATTTACAATTTGTCGGCTGGGAATTATATGTGAGTAACGTATTTTAGTTTACAGTTTATTGGCTGGGAATTATATTTGAGTAACGTATTTTAGTTTACAGTTTATTGGCTGAGAATCATTTGATGCAAATTACACTGCAATACCTATATGCATTATATTTTCTGTTGTCATCGTTCTGTAAAGTTATATATTTCCAGTCCTTGCCTAAATAATCAATATAAAAATGTAAATTACACTGCAATACCTACATGCATTATATTTTCTGTTGTCATCGTTCTGTAAAGTTATATATTTCCGGTCCTTACCTAAATAATCAATATAAAAATGTAAATTGAAACTGATCGCTCTTTTGCCATATGTTAATAAGTTTGGCAATGCGTGAAGCAGTTAAACGTTTTGCCAGTTGATCAGAAGATTTGCAAGGTTTGAAAGAGTTAAACGTTTTGTCAGACTGCTAGAAGCTTGGTAATTGTGAAACAGTTAACTATTTTTCCAAGTAGCCAGAAGCTTGGTAAGATGTTATAAAACAGCAGTCAGGTCTAGCCACATCTTTTGTCTATGCTTTTATTGTTTGATCTTTGTCAGTTCGAAACAGCTCTTGTTCATATTCTTCGCAAAGTCTGTGTCATTTGTGTATATATCTCTTGTCTATATTCATCCTCGCTTGGTCTTTAATCCAGGTCTATCCATATCTCTTGTCTATATTCATCCTCGCTTGGTCTTTAATCCAGGTCTATCCATATCTCTTGTCTATATTCATCCTCGCTTGCTCTTTAAAAAAGTTAAAATCATTATTAAACTTAAATTGATTTAGATCTGACTTAATGACCAAGTTAATATCTAGATGAATAAATATTTCTTTTTCTGATCCGAAATAAAATCATTGATAAGCCTGATTTGAAGTTAAAATGAATATATATTATAATTTTTATCTTTTATTAATCTAGGCACAAAACTATGTTCACTTGATCTTTAAAGAGATGCGACTATGTCTTTTGTTTGACTGTGTTAAGATTTGACTATTCTTTCTACCTTAACTATGCAGATGTGACTATGTCTTTTGTTTGACTGTGTTAAGATTTGACTATTCTTTCTACCTTAACTATGCAAATGTGACTATGCATTTTACTTTGTGTTTATTTGGTCGTAAAGTCAGACGACCGTCACATAACATTGTCTCTCGGACTTTAAGTCCGAAGGATATAAATTGGCTCAAAGTCAAATAGCTCTATAAATTTTATTTTGACTCCATGGGCAAAAGGTGCTGCGTATCTGGATGGCACTAGCGGCGCGGACAAACTGGACGAGTCCATTGGACCTGGTCAGAAATACACGTTCACGTGGCACATCACCCAGAACTTTGCCCCGGCTCCAGATGACGAAGACTGCCTGCCCTGGCCCTACCACTCCCACATCACGGCCTCCAGGAGTGTCGATACAGGGCTCTTGGGTTTGCTCCTCACCTGTAAACCAGGTACGCACTTTAAAAATTTCGTTTTCTGGGCTTGCTCCTTTAACCAGATACGCACTTTTATTTTATTCTGGGCTTGCTTCTTTAACCAGATAGGTACTATTATTTTATTCTGGGCTTGCTCCTTTAACCAGGCACGTATTTTTCATTCTTTTTTTGTCTAGCTCCTTTTACCAGGTAAGCATTTTCCATTTTGGGGGATGCTAGCTCCTTTACCAGGTATGCACTTTTCATTTTTGGGATGCATGGTCCTTTAACCACGTACACATATTTCATACTTTTGGGGATTGTTCCCTAACTGTAAGGAAGGTAATCTCTTTTCTGTTCCTTTTATGAGAGTGTACGTTCGTTAATCCTGAGCTTACTTCAGTTATTCCAAGGTAAAGATTTTCCTAATTAAAAAAAATAAAATATGTATTGACATCTTCTCCTCATTGTCATCAGCATAATATTTACCTTTTCATTATCGTTGAGTCAGGTTTTGTTATTAATGCTACCATCGTCATCACTAACACGGCACTCCTATAGCACTAGTCACACCACTATCGTCATCACTAACACGGCACTCCTATAGCACTAGTCACACCACTATCGTCATCACTAACACGGCACTCCTATAGCACTAGTCACACCACTATCGTCATCACTAACACGGCACTCCTATAGCACTAGTCACACCACTATCGTCATCACTAACACGGCACTCCTATAGCACTAGTCACACCACTATCGTCATCACTAACACGGCACTCCTATAGCACTAGTCACACCATCGTCATCACTAACACGGCACTCCTATAGCACTAGTCACACCATCGTCATCACTAACACGGCACTCCTATAGCACTAGTCACACCATCGTCATCACTAACACGGCATTCCTATAGCACTAGTCAAATGGATATTAAACATAACAATTGAGAATAAATAAAATGAATAATATTTTGCTAATTTCCATTTATATTCTAATCTGCCTTCAGTTTAAGCTTTTCATTCATCAAGACACAAAATAGCACATTTCATTGTATTTAAAACAAATGTAACACTAGAATTAAACTAGCAATAAGAAAACAGTAAACAAGAGTAATATAAATAGAATTAAACTCGAGTTCAACAAAACAGTAACCAAGAGGCAATACAACTGTAACACTAGAGCTAAAATAGCTTTCAACAAAAAGGTCAACAAGACATAATACAAATGTAACACTAGAGCTAAAATAGCTTTCAACAAAAAGGTCAACAAGACATAATACAAATGTAACACTAGAGCTAAAATAGCTTTCAACAAAAAGGTCAACAAGACATAATACAAATGTAACACTAGAGCTAAAATAGCTTTCAACAAAAAGGTCAACAAGACATAATACAAATGTAACACTAGAGCTAAAATAGCTTTCAACAAAAAGGTCAACAAGACATAATACAAATGTAACACTAGAGCTAAAATAGCTTTCAACAAAAAGGTCAACAAGACATAATACAAATGTAACACTAGAGCTAAAATAGCTTTCAACAAAAAGGTCAACAAGACATAATACAAATGTAACACTAGAGCTAAAATAGCTTTCAACAAAAAGGTCAACAAGACATAATACAAATGTAACACTAGAGCTAAAATAGCTTTCAACAAAAAGGTCAACAAGACATAATACAAATATAACACTAGAGCTAAAATAGCTTTCAACAAAAAGGTCAACAAGACATAATACAAATGTAACACTAGAGCTAAAATAGCTTTCAACAAAAAGGTCAAAAAGACATAATACAAATGTAACACTAGAGCTAAAATAGCTTTCAACAAAAAGGTCAACAAGACATAATACAAATGTAACACTAGAGCTAAAATAGCTTTCAACAAAAAGGTCAACAAGACATAATACAAATGTAACACTAGAGCTAAAATAGCTTTCAACAAAAAGGTCAACAAGACATAATACAAATGTAACACTAGAGCTAAAATAGCTTTCAACAAAAAGGTCAACAAGACATAATACAAATGTAACACTAGAGCTAAAATAGCTTTCAACAAAAAGGTCAACAAGACATAATACAAATGTAACACTAGAGCTAAAATAGCTTTCAACAAAAAGGTCAACAAGACATAATACAAATGTAACACTAGAGCTAAAATAGCTTTCAACAAAAAGGTCAACAAGACATAATACAAATGTAACACTAGAGCTAAAATAGCTATCAACAAAAAGGTCAACAAGACATAATACAAATGTAACACTAGAGCTAAAATAGCTTTCAACAAAAAGGTCAACAAGACATAATACAAATGTAACACTAGTTTAACTCGAGTTCAAAAGAGAGTAGGCCTAAACAACAGTCAACAAAACAATAAGAAGAGGTAATATATATTTAACACTAGAGTTAAACTAGCTTTAAACAAAACACTAAAAAAGAGGTAATACATATTTAACACTAGAGTTAAACTAGCTATAAACAAAACACTAAAAAAGAGGTAATACATATTTAACACTAGAGTTAAACTAGCTTTAAACAAAACATTAAAAAAGAGGTAATACATACTTAACACTAGAGTTAAACTAGCTTTAAACAAAACACTAAAAAAAGGTAATACATATTTAACACTAGAGTTAAACTAGCTTTAAACAAAACACTAAAAAAAGGTAATACATATTTAACTAGAGTTAAACTAGCTTTAAACAAAACACTAAAAAAGAGGTAATACATATTTAACTAGAGTTAAACTAGCTTTAAACAAAACACTAAAAAAGAGGTAATACAAATGTAACAGTAGAGCTAAACTAGCATTCAGCCAAACAATAGACAAGAAGTAATACCAGTATAACACTAGAATTAAAATAGCATTATCGAAACAGTAAACAAGAGTAATACAACTGTAACACTAGAATTAGAGTTCAATAAAAAAGTAAGCCTAAACAATAGTAATGCAAAAATGACGCTAGAATTAAACTAGAGTTCAACAAAAGAGTAAACAAGAGTAATACAATTGTAACACTAGAATTAAACTAGAAATCAGAAAACAGTAAACAAGTGTTTTAAAAATGTAAAGCTAGAATTAAACTCGAGTTCAACAAAAGAGTAAACAAGAGGTAACACAATTGAATCACTAGAGCAAAACTAACTGAACAAAACTGTAAACAAGAGATAATATTATGTAACACTAGAGCTAAACTAGCTTTCAACAAAACAAAAAAGAGTTAATACAAATGTAATAGTAGGGGTAAACTAGCTTTCAACAAAACAGTAAAAAAGAGGTGATACATAGTCTAATTGGTGGTGTATTTATGAGGTGTTTTTCTTATATTTTACTAGTCTAATTGTTATATTTATTTTTTTCTTGATATTACACTATCCTAGCCGGTGAGATTTTATTTTCATTTTGCTGAACTGTCTTAAAACCAGGTATGCTGCAGCGAAGGGATATTGACCGTGAGTTTGTCATGTACATGGACGTGACAGACGAAAATGACAGTTACTTCAACGACTTCAACAAGCAAAATTGCATCAGCACATCTGGACAACGAAAGCCTTGCGACACAACGGATGGCCAGTTTTCAAACGGTACCTATGTCTTAACATGAGTATTTAGACAATAACAGTATTGCAGGCGAGTTGTACAGTAATAGATTTGCATTGTCTCGTATTTCTCCTGATGGTACCATATTTAGACAATAACATTATTGCAGGCAAGTTGTACAGTAGTAGTTTACCTAAATTTATCTTATCGAGACATCTCTTGGCTATCATATTGCATTGTCTCTATTTCTCCTGATTGTACTACGGATTGTCTCGTATTTCTTTCTACTTATTGTACCATATTGCACTGTCTCTATTTCTCCTGATTGTACTACAGATTGTCTTGTATTTCTTTCTACTTATTGTACCATATTGCACTGTCTCGTATTTTTCTAGTTTGTATCTTATTGCACTGTCTCGTAATTTTCTAGTTTGTATCACATTGCAATGTCTCGAATTTTTCTAGTTTGTATCACATTGCAATGTCTTGCATTTCTCTTGATTGTTTCTTATTGCAATGTCACGTAGTTTGTGAATGATTGTAACAACGTCTCATATGTCTCGAATTTCTTTCAAATTTTGTATTTCAATTGTATCTCGTATTTCTGTCGTATCTTACCATTATTGCCATCGGATAATCACACATTTTAGGGACCGCTTGCATGTAATGAAATAAACTTTGTTAAACACACATCATCCATCCCACATCAGGCAACATGAGAGCCCACATTAACGGCTACTCCTTTGGCAACATGCCCGGATTAGAGGTGAATCAAGGGGAGAGACTCGCATTCTACTTTTTCTGCTTGAATCGTTATCCGCAAGGCGGGGCTTTAAGTGGTCACAGTTTTACTGTTAAACGTCACAGGTATGTTCGCAAAATGTGTGTGTGTGTGTGTGTGTGTGTGTGTGTGTGTGTGTGTGTGTGTGTGTGTGTGTGTGTGTGTTTGCAATGCTGAGTAGGTTGTTACCATCTAAATTTAGCAAAGTAAACAGGATTTGTATTTTTTCAAAATATAATGAATAACCAATTGCTTAGTACTCTTACTTTTTGCGCATTTATACAGGTTATATATGTGTGTGTTCGTGTGTCTACGTGCGTGTTTGTGTGTGGGAGAGAGATTTATTCACTTATTTGTGGTACCACTTATTACTTTATACACGGAGAATATTTCCCTGCACCATTTATAAAGTGTGTACACACAAAACTCAGGCAGATATTTTTCACATTCCTATTTGGACAGATCGTGTGTCCCTTAGCTAAGTAATCAATTTGCCAAGGTAAAATCCTAACAGATTAACTCTACCATGTCAAGGTGAGAAAATCTATTTACATATGCAACGCAGGAGTGACAAATTATATTTAAAGCTTACATAGTTTTATTGTTAGTAATTTAAGGTTCACGAAACTGTTGTTCTTCCAGCAATTTTTACATCAGTGTTTATCACTTGTTTATCACTTGTGTGATTAACATAATCAGCCAATTATCTAATTAATAATTATAAACTGTCTAACACAAAAGTTATCTTTTACAAATTCAGGTTCTTTTAACAATAATAACATTGTTGACTGTATTTAAATACTTTACATTTGAGTAAATAATGTCAACTTGCTGAATAATCGTGAGTGATAATAAGAAGTTATAATGCACATTATGGTGTCTGAGACAGAGGTCTGTGGTCATTTTGTGGCTAGAGTGAACTCGTGGTAAAAGTGACCTCTTTTCTTCATGTTTATAATATTTACAGAGTTTGTTTATAATATTTACAGAGATTGTTTATAATATTTACAGAGTTTGTTTATAATATTTACAGAGTTTGTTTATAATATTTACAGAGTTTGTTTACAATATTTACAGAGTTAGTTTATAATATTTACAGAGTTTGTTTATAATATTTACAGAGTTTGTTTACAATATTTACAGAGTTTGTTTACAATATTTACAGAGATTGTTTATAATATTTACAGGGTTTGTTTACAATATTTACAGAGTTAGTTTATAATATTTACAGAGTTAGTTTATAATATTTACAGAGTTTGTTTACAATATTTACAGAGTTAGTTTATAATATTTACAGAGTTTCTACAGTGTCTTTCTTCCCAGGATCGTTCACAAGCGGTTTGACAGTCGCTTCAAATCCCGGACAATGGCTGCTGTTTTCTCGTGTGGATGACTTATTCAGAGGTAAGCAAAATTACAGTTTGACCTTTGGAGGTCAAAGGCTGCACTTCTCTCCTGTGGATGATTCAGTCTCCAATCGGGTCTTTGCGTTGGAGATGTTACTTTTAATTAATAAAATCATTAACTTATTATCCTAACATGGCATTCCACATGTCTCGACATACATTCACATTCTAATCACGGGAACTACACAGTCTAGTAATCTGAGATAGCTAGTGGCCTGCTTTCCGCCACCCCCGTCCATCCTAGACAACAGATAAGTTAAAAACAGTGAATAAAACACGTGACACTATTAACGTTTTTGTGATATTACGCTAAGAACTGCGGTAAAAGGTACATATTTTAATCACCATGACGACCCTTTGGACACAAAATGCTGTAGAAGTGTGACCATCGGTATTTCCATCTTTTTACACGATTTTTTTTGCACTCACCGATTGTGTGGTGTCTGTCCTCAGCGATCAGTCTGGGCGACCGGCTGACGGGTCAAACTAGAAGAGAGTCAGACGAGTGTCTTGGCCTTTGCCCTTCCACGGCAAAAAATAGATCGCTGCAGAAATGCGGGGTCAAAGTTGATGCATATCGCTGCGACGTAGAGTTGTTAAATATAAATAAAGAAGTGTATTCCTTTATCCTAAGTTTCTCTTTGAATGGATAATGTAAGCCAAACGTTCATAATTTGCACGCGCGCGCGCGCACACACACACACACTCACTGAGTGAGCGTCGTTCAAGTACACATACACACATTCAATAAGCGTTCAAACAGACACGCTGAATGAGCGTTCAAGTACACACACACACACACACACACAGTAAACACTCAAGCACACACGCGCATTCAATAAGTGTTCAAGTACATTAGTTTAGCGTTCAAGAACACACACGGAATAAGCGCTCAAGCACCATCAATAAACGCTCAAGTATACAGAGAGAGAGAGAGAGTTAGTGCTCAAGGACACACACAAACAGTAAATGTTCAAACACTCACTGTGTTCGTGCACACAGACACACACAAACACAGAGTAATCTTTCAAGCACATACACTCAGTAAGAGTACAAGTCCACACCGACATTATGTAAGCGTTCAAGAACACACACACACACACACACACACACACACACACACACACACACACACTCACACACACACAAACACACACACACACTCAATAATCTTTCAAGTACATTTTAGTTAGCATTCTAGCACACACACTGTAGTAAGCGTTCAAGAACTCACACACACACACACACACACACACACACACACACACACACACTCTCTCTCTCTCTCTCTCTCTCTCTCTCTCTCTCTCTCTCTCTCTCTCTCTCTCTCAATAATCTTTCAAGTACATTTTAGTTAGCATTCTAGCACACACACTGTAGTAAGCGTTCAAGAACATACACACACACACACGCACTGTAGTAAGCGTTCGAATACTTTAGTAAACACTCAGGAACAAGCAACTTCAATAATCTTTCAGGTACATTAGTAAACACTCAAGAACAAGCAACTTCAATAATCTTTCAGGTACATTAGTAAACACTCAAGAACAAGCAACTCCAATAATCTTTCAGGTACATTAGTAAACACTCAAGAACAAGCAACTTCAATAATCTTTCAGGTACATTAGTAAACACTCAGGCAGAAACACGCTCAGTAACCGTTCAAGCACACTAATAAGTGATCAAGTGAATTAGTAAGCATTCACTTGCTTTAGTAAGCGTTCAACCCAACCCCACCCGAACGCACAAACGTGCTTATACTCAATATAATCGTTCAAGAACAATAGTAAGATTTCAAGCACATTAGTAAGCGCTCCAGCACATAGACATTCAATAAGTATTCAAGCACATTAGTAAGCGCTCCAGCATATAGACATTCAATAAGTATTCACGTACATTAGGAAGCGCTCAAGTATATACAATCAGTCAGTGTTCAACTACATTAGTAGCGCTCACAAGCACTTTAGTAAGCGCTCAAGCATATACACAATCAGTCAGTGTTTTGCAGTGTTCAACTTCATTAGTAAGCATTCAAGTACATACACATTCAGTAAGCGTTCAGGTAAATACATATTCAGTAAATGTTTAAGTACATACTTATTTAGTAAGTTTTCAAGTAAATACATATTCAGTAAGTGTTCAACTACATTAGTAAGCATTCAAGTACATACACATTCAGTAAGCGTTCAGGTACATACATATTCAGTAAATGTTCAAGTATATACACAATCATTTAGTGTTCAAGTAAATACATATTCAGTAAGTGTTCAGCTACATTAGTAAGTATTCAAGTACATACACATTCAGTAAGCGTTCAGGTACATACATATTCAGTAAGTGTTCAGCTACATTAGTAAGTATTCAAGTATAAATACATAAAGCAAGCATACAAGCACACACAAACAATTGTTATATAACTTTGTATTACCTTTGTATTACCTTACACTTGTTATATTACCTTTGTATTACCTTACACTTGTTATATTACCTTTGTATTACCTTACACTTGTTATATTACCTTTGTATTACCTTACCTTGTTATATTACCTTACACTTGTTATATTACCTTTGTATTACCTCACACTAATTATATTACCTTTGTATTACCTTACACTTGTTATATTACCTTTGTATTACCTTACACTTGTTATATTACCTTTGTATTACCTTACACTTGTTATATTACCTTTGTATTACCTTACACTTGTTATATTACTTTGTATTACCTTACACTTCTTATATTGCCTTTGTATTACCTTACACTTGTTTTATTACCTTTGTATTACCTTACACTTGTTTTATTACCTTTGTATTACCTTACACTTGTTATATTACTTTGTATTACCTTACACTTGTTTTATTACCTTTGTATTACCTTACACTTGTTTTATTACCTTTAGTATTAATATAACTAGTGTGAGGTAATAACCTTTGTATTACAATTCGTTTATTTCTTCTAGATGGCATGTCAGCTTTCTTGAACATCTTACCCAAAGCCGCGAGTCGGTGGCCCCGGCGCTCTAAACACGATGACGATGACGATGACGATGACGATAATGAGAAACGTAAATCCCACTGTGCTAGCGGAGTGCGGTCCTTCTTCTTGGCCATTGAAAAGAACACCTGGGACTATGGGCCGAGCGGACAAAATCTGTTTAATTCTGGAAACCTGACTGATCCTGGCAGGTAGGTGTCAATCTTGTTTAAATCGTTTTTATGAAAGAAAATTACCATGAACCATTTATATCTTGTCGGGTACATAAAATGGCATATAGTTTTATTTTTTAAAAGTTGTGGATTTGTTAAAAGATATTTTGCATATTATGCATGGTAATGAAGTATGTCGGAGGAAACGAATGTAAATTCTAACGATATGATTGTATTGGAATGATATGATTGTATTGGAATGATATGATTGTGTTGGAATGATATGACCGAATGCTGGAATTATATCATTGTGTGACGGAATGGAATAAGCAAGTATGGGTGTGATATAAAGATATAATGGAATGGAAAGGGGTCTAAGGGTATAATATAAAATACGATGGATCTGATGAAGCCTTATAGGTGTGATATAAATTTTATATGATGGAATAGAATGAGGAAAAAGTGGTGTAAAATGGAACAGAATGAGGATATAGTGATGTGAAATAAAGGTATGATGGAACAGAATGAGGATATAGTGGTGTGAAATAAAGGTATGGTGGAACAAAATGAGGATATAGTGGTGTAAAATAAAGATATGATGGAACAGAATGAGGATGTAGTTATTTGATTTTTGTTTAACATTGGAGGTGAATGGAGTTAATTCACTATATGATGTTTGCATAATTTCGATTGAAATACAGATAAAGTAAATTTTAACTTTACTTAAAAGCAAGAAATTTATTCAGCAACTCATTTTCGATGTTAATAAAAATAGTACTTAGTATTATAAAGGTCAAAAATAATTTTTAAAGAAAAGGAAAGTATTGACACTGCGTAATAATTTTGTAATATGAATGAGATTGGTCATTTGTAGAAAATACAAACTTTGTCTCCTGTTACTGCTGTTAGAATAATTAAGTCATAATTATGTAGTCATTACAAACTTTGTCTCCTGTTACTAATTCTGCTTTTACATTCCACAGTCTCTGGATTTCTAATCTGATACCCTGATATTTTTCTATTTTTTTCTCTTTCTTTGTTTTTATGTTTCTATCATTTGGAACAGCGACATCAATGATTGTTACTGTTCTGTTGGCCTTATTGAGAACTACAATGTCTGGTCTTCGTGCAGGAATCACCCGATCTGTTCTTATCTCGAAGTTCCACAGTATATTGACTTCTGTTTCGGTGACTGCTTCTGGTTGGTGCATCCATGCTCTTTCTGGGGGTTTTATGCCATAGTTCTCACACAGATTTCTATGTATATGTGTTTTGCCACTTCGTTGTGTCGTTTGGTGTATTCTGTTCCATCCAGATCCTGACATCCAGATAGTGTGTGCTTTGTTGTCTCATCCATGGATTTGCAGAGTCTACATTTGAGACTTTCAATATTTTCGTTTTGTGTGATTTCGTGTTGAGAGCTTGATCTTGAGCAGCTGTTTTGAGAAAGGCATCCAGAAAGGCATCCAGAAAGGCATCCAGAAAGGCAGGTTAAACCGAGGGATTACAATTCGACATCGGAAAAATCAACGATGTTTCAATGAAAAAGGGGTATAAGTATCTTGGGATACTACAACATCAAAAATATATGCAGAGAGAAGTGAAGTCCAAAACGGGTTAGACAAGTCCTGAAGTCCAAATTAAATGGGGCGAACAAAATACAAGCCATTAACGCTTACGCAATACATGTAGTCAGCTACATTGGAGGTATCATAGATTGGACAGCAAATGAAATAAATGAACTGGACAGAAAAACAAGAAAACTATTCCCAATACATAAAGCCTTACATCCCAAAGCAGACGTAGACAGGCTGTATGTATCTCAAAAAAATGGGAGGCCGAGGTCTCAAGAAAATCAAACATGTCATTGAAGGAGAAGTCATTGGTCTTGTGGACTACATCTGGAATAACAACAAAGATGATCCACTAATAGAAGCAGTTTAGATGAGTGGACCATTCCAACCCCCCGAAACAAAGAAACACGGGGAAAAGCAACGAAGCAAGAACTAACACATGCCTGGAGCAGTATGACAAGCCAACGAAACAACAAAGCAATCAACGTACAAATGGTTGAGAGAAGCAGGATTGAAAGCAGAAACAGAAGCACTCATAACTATTGCCTTTTTTTTAATTATTATTATTATTATTATTATTTTACGGAGAGTGTTGGCACTTCTGAGGAGTGCTGCTTTGAGTAGTGGGGCGAGTCTGTGGTTTCCAGGGAGTTTATTCAGGAAGCCTTCCAATTCAGATGTTATGTTCCTCAAGGCCCCTATCACTATAGGTATCACTTCTGCTTTTACATTCCACAGTCTCTGAATTTCTAATCTGAGGTCTTGGATTTTTTTCTCTTTCTTTTATTATTATTGTTGTTGTTGCTATTGTTATTGTTATTATTATTATTATTATTATTACTCTTTTGTTATTTTTCTTATTATATACATTTTTATTAGTCCATCAGCGCCTTTCTTCACGACCAGCACGACGTCAATGGGTGGCCGTTTTATCAAGGCTCGGTATGTCGAGTACACAGATGACCAGTTTACCCAGGTCAAACAGCGAACTGAAGAAGACAAACACCTGGCTCTGTTGGGGCCACTCATCAGGGTGGAGGTAAGATCTTCCGTAGTTAACTTTTACACCTGGCTCTGTTGCGACTACTCATCAGGGTAGAGGTTATCAGTAGAGAAGTTCAAACTGATCTGTTTGGCCACTCATCAGGGTAGAGTTATCAGTAGAGCAGTTTAATGATCTGTTGGCCACTCATCAGGGTAATCAGTAGAGCAGTTTAATGATCTGTTGGCCACTCATCAGGGTAGAGTTATCAGTAGAGCAGTTTAATGATCTGTTGGCCGCTCTTCAGGTGGAGGTTATCGGTAGAGCAGTTCAAACTGATCTGTTGGCTGCCCATCAGGGTAGAAGTGTGATGTTTTCGGTTATATAATTAACGTAATTGTGTTGGAGACGCTCATCAGTGTTTACATAATGCATGGCAGTGTTGTGGTCAATGAAACTAAGATGTCATCACTTTTTAACTGACATATCTAAAAATAATAAATCACTTATCAATTCAGAGGTTTTGTAAATGTTTAACTAACTTCTGTAAATGATGAATCGTTTTTTCAAATTAGAGATATTATAAATGTTTCATTAACATCTGACAACACTCTGGCCACATCAGAGTGAAGGTTAGAAGTCATCAATGTTAACACAACGAATTAAACGTTTTTACTCTGATTTTACTTAATATTCCAATTTAACGGTGTACTTAAGTCGTAATGTTTAATTTTAACATTAACTGTACTTAAGTCGTAATGTTTAATTTTAACGGTGTACTTAAGTCGTAATGTTTAATTTTAACGGTGTACTTAAGTCGTAATGTTTAATTTTAACGGTGTACTTAAGTCGTAATGTTTAATTTTAACATTAACTGTACTTAAGTCGCAATGTTTAATTTTAACAGTGTACTTAAGTCGTAATGTTTAATTTTAACTGTACTTAAGTCGTAATGTTTAATTTTAACATTAACTGTACTTAAGTCGTAATGTTTAATTTTAACATTAACTGTACTTAAGTCGTAATGTTTAATTTTAAGTGTACTTAAGTCGTAATGTTTAATTTTAACAGTGTACTTAAGTCGTAATGTTTAATTTTAACAGTGTACTTAAGTCGTAATGTTTAATTTTAACAGTGTACTTAAGTCGTAATGTTTAATTTTAACAGTGTACTTCAGTCGCAATGTTTAATTTTAACATTAACTGTACTTCAGTCGCAATGTTTAATTTTAACATTAACTTGTCCCCCAGTAATCGTAAGTTACTTACTTTGATAGAAAGTCAAGTCAATGAGTTGCACATTATTAAGTTTTTTTATAGACGTGTTTTAGGAAGGGTAGTAATACAAATCACTGCAGATGAACTTGACTGCTGTTTTCCATTCCGTCAATGTGCATTATTGGTTACCCTTGTCTCTGATTGGACCGCTCTGTATTCCTTTAATTGTGTCTAGCATTTTGTTTCGATTAAGTCTTCCTCTCTGTCTCATTTCTTTTTCTCCGTTATGTCTCACATTTTTACTCACAAATGTGTCACTTCTCTATCTCTGTTATGTCTCACATTTCTACTCACAAATGACTCACTTCTCTACATTATATCTCACATATCTACTCATTAATGTTTCACTTCTCTATCTCCGTTATGTCTCACATTATACTTGCACATGTCTCACTTCACTTTCTCCGTTAAGTCTCACGTCTATACTCACACGTCTCTTACTGCTCTGTCTCCGTTATGCCTTACTTCTCTGTCTCATTTCAACCTCTTTGCTACCCTAAGTCATAGCTTGATAATAATGCATTACACCCCTCTTTAAATTCTTAATAAAATTACTTTTATATTTGTATTTATTAATTTCTTAAATCTTTTAACCTTTCTGCGTCTTCTGTCTGTTACTACTTTGTGTATAGAGTACTTAAAGAAATGTAACTACTTTTGTATAGAGTACTTAAAGAAATGTAACTACTTCGTGTATAGAGTACTTAAAGAAATGTAACTACTTTTGTATAGAGTACTTAAAGAAATGTAACTACTTCGTGTATAGAGTACTTAAAGAAATGTAACTACTTCGTGTATAGAGTACTTAAAGAAATGTAACTACTTCGTGTATAGAGTACTTAAAGAAATGTAACTACTTCGTGTATAGAGTACTTAAAGAAATGTAACTACTTCGTGTATAGAGTACTTAAAGAATTGTTGCTATTTCACTACTTCCAGTGTAGATTGAATAAAGAAATATTACTGCTTCCAGTGTACATTGATTCAAGAGATGCTAATACTTCCAGTATAGATTGATTAACGAGATGTCACTACTTCCAATGTAGATTGAATAAAGAAATGTTACTACTTCAACTGTAGATTGATCCAAGAAAAGATAAATTAAAGCAATGTTACTAAATCCACTGTTCAGTAACAAAAGAAGTGTTACTGTTGTCAGTGTTTAGTAACAAAAGAAGTGTTACTGTTGTCAGTGTTTAGTAACAAAAGAAGTATTACTGTTGTCAGTGTTTAGTAACTAAAGAAGTGTTACTGTTGTCAGTGTTTAGTAACTAAAGAAGTGTTACTGTTGTCAGTGTTTAGTGTTAAGTAATTAAAGAAATGTTAGTGTTGTCATAGATTAATTCTTAAAATGTTACTTTTGCAGGAGAAGAGTAATTAATTAACATTGTATTAAAGATATAAAATACCTCCTGCTCACATTAAAGAAAACAAACATTATCTACGTCTTTTAAACTTACAATCAAGATTATTTATTTGAAAAGGAAATTTTGAATTATAAACAGACTCGCGTTTTCTTCACTTGCTAAGATTATATAATTTATTTAAAAACGAAAAATTCATCTGTTTGAAATGAAAACATAAACTTACAGTTAACAAGCTATCAAGAAATAAAAAATGAGCTAGGCATAAAGATGTCTTGCCAGCCAAAGACAAAACACGATTCTCAACTGAATGCAACAGTGACGTGTTTGTTTACTGTTTAGTACAACAGTGACGTGCTTGTTTACTGTGTAGTACAGCAGTGACGTGCTTGTTTACTGTGTAGTACAACAGTGACGTGCTTGTTTACTGTGTAGTACACCAGTGACGTGCTTGTTTAGTGTGTAGTACAACAGTGACGTGCTTGTTTACTGTGTAGTACACCAGTGACGTGCTTGTTTACTGTGTAGTACACCAGTGACGTGCTTGTTTACTGTGTAGTACACCAGTGACGTGCTTGTTTACAGTGTAGACAGCAGTGAAGTTTTGTTTGTTTCGTTTTTATTTTTGTTTTTTATCCTAAATGGCATCTTATGAATTAATAAGTTCATTGTTTATGAACTGAACTGTGTCTGTCTGTCTCTGAAAATAGACTGGTAGTTATAATAATCATAACCATGAACTGAACTGTGTCTGTCTCTGAAAATAGACTGGTAGTTAAATTGTGCAATTACTCGAACAGTGTATTATTTAAGTCAGAATTTAGAAATGCGTTGCAAACAGAAATTTCTATATATAACAAACAAACAAATCTAAACTGTTTTGGGGGTCCCGACCATTTTACGAGGTCCCTTTTCCCTATTGTCTCTGTTTTCAGATGTGATGTCATTGAGTGATGTCATTGAGTGATGTCACCTTTATTTATCGTGTCCGCTTTGTGTAAAATTCAATTCATTGAGTGATGTCACCTTTATTTATCGTGTCGCTTTGTGTAAAATTCAATTCATTGAGTGATGTCACCTTTATTTATCGTGTCGCTTTGTGTAAAATTCAATTCATTGAGTGATGTCACCTTTATTTATCGTGTCGCTTTGTGTAAAATTCAATTCATTGAGTGATGTCACCTTTATTTATCGTGTCGCTTTGTGTAAAATTCAATTCATTGAGTGATGTCACTTTTATTTATCGTGTCGCTTTGTGTAAAATTCAATTCATTGAGTGAGATCACTTTTCCAATTGTCGCGACTTTTAGCTTTGTGTTAATGACGCGCTCAGAAAAAAAATCACTTGAACTTTCAAATTTAGTTTACGTACGCTATCACAAATGTTTTATTAATAATAGTACAGTGTGCCTTAAATTAATAAAATAATATTGAAGTTGAACTAAATAACGTAAAGGATGGACGTGAGAGACGACAAATGTGCTTCACAAACACATTTTACAAGTGGAGTTATTTCCCTTTCCATTGCAAACGTGTATTCATAGTTCTTTTTGCGCCTGTACTCACTCTCTATATAAACAGATACATTAAGCTTTATTTTGTTCCAAATTATTTGCAAATTGTTTTTATTTAATTACTTCGTTTGCAATAAGTTAAAATCTAAATGTAGAAATACGTAATTTATTTTAAATATTTGACATACATCTCCACATCTTTTCTATTCTTTTTATCCCTTTTTCCAAGGTGGGCGAAACTGTGAGAATCGTTTTGAAAAACAAAGCCGACAAGTCGTTCTCTTTCTTTCCACGGGGTTTGATTCTACCCAAAGAGCAGGAAGGGCTGGTATACAAGAACTCAGAAAGTGAGTGAGGCATAACGACATTCTTAACATTAGTGAGTGTGTGTGAGGCATCACGACATTCTTAACATTAGTGAGTGTGTGTGAGGCATCACGACATTCTTAACATTAGTGAGTGTGTGTGAGGCATCATACAAGCAATAAATGAGGTAGTAAAAGTCAAAAAGCAATACATGAAACGAAGTCACAAAGTTAGTCATCACACAAGCAACAAAAGAGATAAAGTTACAAAGTTACAGCGAGTGCCGGGTTTACTAGTATAATACCGCCAGCGAGTGCCGGGTTTACTAGTATAATACCGCCAGCGAGTGCCGGGTTTACTAGTATAATATCATATAAACAAATTATGAGGCAGTAAATGTCACAAAGTGAGGCATCACACCAGCAAACAGTGAGGCAGTTAAAGTCACAAAGTGAGGTACTATACAAGCAAACAGTGAGGCAGTTAAAGTCATAAAGTGAGGCACCATACAAGTAAACAGTGAGGCAGTTAAAGCCACAAAGTGAGGTATCATACAAGCAATAATTTGGGCACTCTAAATCACAAAGTGTGGTATCATTCATCAGTCATAGTCATTGATACACGTAAGTTAGTAAGTGATATTTCAAAACGGGAATGCTGGCAGTGTGTTGTAGTTAGAAATGGTCGGGGCAATTAATATGCGAAACATTCATTGAAGCGAATAAGTTAAAAAGAAGGCATTAAATGAGACTGTCATCGAAACATACTAGTTAGGGAGTCATCATTAGGGAGTCATCATTAGAGAGTCATAATTTGGGAGTCATAATTTGGGAGAGTCATCCATTCATGGAAGTTACTGAGACATCATAAGAGAAAATCATCATTATATAGTTGTCTTAAATGAGGCATCAAATAAGATATTCATCATTCATCGGTGTACAGTCGTCTTCAATGAGGCATCAAACAAGACATTCATCATTCATCGGTGTATAGTTGTCTTAAATGAGGCATCAAACAAGATAGTCATCGATATCTGTGGCGTGGGGGGGGGTTTAATAAATGCAATAAGAAAGACAGAAATAACATTAAACCCTAATCTGGCCCACCACACGTACGCTGATGAACATTCTGTAGCAGTGAAAAAAATGGCGGCTGAAAGATTGTTACAAAATCAAAATGACACGCACGCATTCTGACAGTTCGAGATTTGCATAATGTCCACCGTATAAAACAGAGTAAACGTTTATGTCTGTATAGGTCTTTAAATCGCCAGAACTGGATGTTAAGTTGACTGTGACAGCCTGGTGGGTCTTTGCATGGGCCTCGTTAGCAGTCTGGCAGCTCAGTGCTTGCTTTTGGGTTTTGCATTGGTAGAAGGACGTTTTTAGTCAGCCATGGCCTATTCTGTTCATCACTCAACAAATGCAAAAGTGCCAGGTACTTGGCATACAGAGTGTCAGCAGAGTGCCAATTCTACAACAAAGATCACTCTTCAGACACTAAAATGATAACTGGCACACTAAACACATGTCATTCATACCAAGGAAATAGGAGTGAAAGAACAAATAGAAAAGAATGAATCAAAATAATAAATACTTATAAAATGAATACACATAAATGCACACAATTACAGTCATAGCTATGCATATGGTTTAATAGTAAGTTCAACCTGACTGACCTTTCTCAGCAAAATCCTTTTTACCAGGAGGGGGGAGAGCTTTCTGAACGATGTTCCTCCAATAACGGCAGGATAGACTTTGATCTTCGAGGCTGATTTTGGCACAAAGACGAACCAAGATACTTATGTGGTCAGTCGAGTTAATTACTTTGCGAAGTGTTACAACCTGACTTACTAGTATAATACCGCCAGCGAATGCCGGGTTTACTAGTATAATATCGCCAGCGAGTGCCGGGTTCACTAGTATAATACCGCCAGCGAGTGCCGCGTTCACTAGTATAATACCGCCAGCGAGTGCCGCGTTCACCACGCAAGAGACAAGCTAACGGGCAAATAATGGGCAAAACCCGGGGATCTAATGTCGGTTCTGCTTTGACAAGTCTAACTGTTTTGAGACCCTGGGAATCTATAAATGAAATGTTGAGAGGCTACTCCTCGTACCGTCACAACTTCATAGTAGTTAGCAAGTGAGAAAACACGAGACATTCATCAATCATAGTAGTTAGCAAGTGAGAAAACACGAGACATTCATCAATTATAGTAGTGAGCAAGTGAGAAAACACACGAGACATTCATCAGTGCAGATAGTGAGAAAATGAAACATCAATTTATAACAGCAAATGAGGTGTCACGTGAGACATTCATCAATAGAAATCAGTTAGAAAGTGAGCAAGAGATATATTTATAAATGCGTAGTAATTCGTAAATGATGTATCAAACGAAACACTTGTTTTAAGAATGCATAACATTAGAGAGTGAGGCATCAGACAAGACATTCAGCAATTATTATGTCTGCAAGTAATATATCATAGATTAATCATCATAGTAGTTAGTAACTGAGGCATCGTGCGAATCAGTCAACATAATAGTAGTGTGTGGAAGTCGGTCATATTGCACAGTACTTAGTATTTAGGAGTCAGTAAAAATTAGTAAATGAGGCATCACACTTGTCACTCAACTTAGCATTTAGTAAGTTAATCATTATAAGAGTCAGTCATCAAAGTAGTTAACTGAAGCATAGTAAAATGTCAGTAAGTTATACTATGGTGAGATACTACATCAATTACTTCCCTTTGGCAGGTGGAACGCTTACAGGCAAAGTTGCTAGCCCTGGACAAACAAGTGTATACGAATTTGTGGTGACTCCTGAATCGGGGCCCACTACTAGTGATTACCCTTGCATCACCCAGATGTACCAATCTGCTGTTGACACCCTTCGTGACCCTGCCAGTGGACTTGTGGGACCCATACAGATCTGCCGCAGAGGCGAAATCACGAAGCAGGTAATTTATATTTTTGTAAGACTGGTAAATTACCAGCTTGCTTTTACTTAATGAAGTGGTGTGCCCAAGAAAAAGCAGAAGCATATATTATTCTTTCCATTTAATGATGTACAATATAGTACACAGTGAGGCATACGTCATTGTCGCAATGTACTCTGAGTGATGTTGTAATAATGCATTATCCCAGATATTTATTAGTTAATGATTTAAAACATCTACAAGTGCTGATGCAGAGTATAGACTACCACTACTACATATTTGCAACTGTTACGCTGCTAAGCTGGTACACCACGGTTAATTTGACTCATGGTTCCCGATCAGTAAATAAACTGAGAAATAGATATTATAATTTGGATATGTGGACTAACAAAGTGCAACAGGTAATTTTAACTGGAAGGTTACATGGGGCGTAACTATGCTAAATATAATCCTATTATTTTAAATGAAAGGTTACGTGGGGCTTAACTATTATAAATATAATCCTATTTTTTAACTGAAAGATTCTTTGGGGCGTAACTATGATAAATATAATCCTATTATTTAAACTGCAAGGTTATGTGAAGCGTAACTATAATAAATATAATCCAATTATTTTAAATGAAATGTTACTTGGGGCGTAACTATCATAAATATAATCCTATTGTTTTAATTGAAAGGTTCTTTGGTGTGTAAATATGATAATATAATCCTATTATTTTAACTGAAATGTTACTTGGGGCGTAACTATGATAAATATAAACCTGTTATTTAAACTGCAAGGTTACGTGGGGCGTGGGAACAGTAGGAAGAATGGACATAAATAGACATAAACACCATTGCTCACATCACAAAATCCGACATGAAAGCAGTTCCTGGCTTGCATCGAATCTCCATTTCTTCCTCCTCTTCATCACTGTCATAGAACCCGACTCTCACTACTTCGAGGAAAGCGTTAGTACCTTTAACCCCAAAGCAACACCAACAAAGATCGATCAAGCGTCCAGCACAATGGCATGTGAGTAAAATTTCCTATTGACACTGACGCCAAAACATTTCCTATTGACACTGACGAAACATTTCCTATTGACACTGATGAAACATTTCCTATTGACAATGACGAAACATTTCCTATTGACACTGATGAAACATTTCCTATTGACACTGACGAAACATTTCCTATTGACACTGACGCCAAAACATTTCCGTTCCAAGCTAGTATTTTGCAGGGAAGAGCGGCAGAAGTCATTGCTAACCAACACATTACAGAGATATAACTATTGTTAACACTTTGCAAGGGAGCGGTCATTGCTAACCAACAAATTACAGAGCTATAACTATTGTTAACCAACACTTTGCAGGGGAGCAGTCATTGCTAAACAACACTTTATCGGGAAATAATAATTGCTATCCAACACTTTGCAGGGAGCAGTCATTGGTAAACAACACTTTATCGGGAAATAATAATTGCTATCCAACACTTTGCAGGGGACAGTCATTACTAACCAATACTTTTCAGAGAAAGAGTAATTCCTAACCAACATTTTGCAGGGGAATAAGCAACACAATTTGCAGGAGAATAGTCATTCTTAACCAACTCTTTATAACGAAATAGCAATTGCTAACCAGCACTTTCCAGGTAAATAGTCATTGCTAACCAAAACTGTGGTGGGGGTGGGGGTAGAGCAGTCATTGCTAACCAACACTTTGCAGGAAAATAGCCATTGCTAACCAACACTTTACAGGAAAATACCCATTGTTAATCAACACTTTTCAGGGGAGCAGTAATTGCTAATATTTTACAGCAAATAGTCGCTGGAGAGTAGTCATTGCTTGACAACAATAGACGCTGGAGAGTAGTCATTGCTTGACAACAATAGACGCAGAAATAGTCTTTACTAACCAACACCTTGCAGAGTACGTTGCTAACCAAAACTTTGCATAGAAATAGTTATTGTTAACCAACACTTTGCAGGGAGAAATCATTGCTAACCAATACTAACCAATACATTGCAGGTAAATAGTCATTGCCAACCAATACTTTACGGGGAAATGGTCATTGCTACAAAGGAAACGCACACTTGAGACAATATAACCGATAATTACAGTTACCAAACTTGAGGCGCTAAGACATACTTTTGACATTTGATTCTTTCTGACTTGCTACTTGCTTGCTGATTGGTTTATTTATGCTGAGTTTTGTTTCCTATTGCTAATCAACACTTTGCAGGCGAGCAGAGAGAGGTTGCTATTTTGTTTTAACATAATTATACAGCAAATTACATATTGTCTCTTTCGCCTTTGATTGACAGCAATCAATGGGAGAATGTTTGGAAATCTGGAGGGTCTTCGAATGAACTTGGGAGATGACGTGGCGTGGCACATCCTGGGTCAGGGTGTTCTAGCCCAGGTGCACGGCGTCCATTTTACTGGGATAACTCTCCAGCATTTCGGCTCAAGAGTTACTGCTCGAGTTGCCATCCCCGGCTCGGCCCTGACTTTAACATCAAAAATTGATGTCTCTGGTAAGTAAAACGGATAGAGACCTGTAGCTAGGCTGTATCATGATTACAATGACGTCACTTGTCATGGCCGTCCTATGACGTTTGAATGGAGTTGGGTAATGATCGCAGATGGTGGTTAGTACGTGTATTGCGTCCAAATTCTCCGTCACCAAGGAACAAAATATACGTAATTAACAGGATATAATTGTACTTTGTGGTTGTATCTGTATATTTGTGTGTTCTGCATTATTCCATATCCCAAATTCATGGTCATGGCTTGCAGTCAAACTGTGTAATCCGATAAAATAAAATAATATAATTCATATTACTATAAAATCTTTTTTAACATCTTAATAATTAAAATAGCACTCCATATCTTTAAACAAACATTCGGGGTCTTTAAACAAGCACTCCAAAACTTTAAACATACACTACAAAACTTTAAACACACACTTAACTCGTTTATTTTCGTCAGTCATGGTGAACCATTTATAGATAGATAATCCAATCAATCAAAAATCGATAATATGATCTCGGTTAATTTTGGATGATTCGTATATTATTCTGCTAAAGATAGTTGTATTTAATTATTAATGTTAGTTAATAATTGAAGTATGTTTTCTAAACTCTCCTTTGTGTCTCACGTGACCCTAATAAGTGTTATAAAAATGTCCTGTATTTTCTTTTTCTCCATTTGTTGTCACTCAGGCACCTGGGCCGTGGTCTGTCAGACGCTGTCTTACTTTGTGGACGGGATGAAGGCTTTGTACACTGTCGACCCTGCTCCCAGAACTTACCAATCACCTCAGGTCAAGGTCGTCAGTGGCTATCAACTTGCCGACTCTTTCAAGGTCAGGCGGTACTACATTGCTGCGACGGACATTATGTGGGACTACGCGCCTGTCAAGGTCGACATTAGTGCCGGAGTTAAACTGACGAGTCCTGAGCAGTAAGTCTCATGATAATCTCGTGTTTTCTCGTTGTGTTTAGTGAAATTTGAATACTAATTAATTCCTACTTCAGCAGTAGATCTGTGTGAATTATAAAGTTGTTTATGGTTGAATGTAAATACTTATGGTGGTGCGTGGAAATTTATCATTCACTTAAGGGTTTGTTTAGATGTTTAGATTTTTGCTGTTTAGATAAATATAATGGTATACAGAGATGGTGTCTATTGTGGCATATTGTTGAGTGTGAATGCAGGAAGAGAGAGACGGGAAAAGTACAGTGTTGTTCCTTACCTGTTTACTGGAGACAGGGTAAACTGTCAGTCAAACGCGTACACAATTTGTACTGACACACAGAGAAGATGATGCGCTGCAAACTGTCTAGTCTTAGGGTAAACACGTAATAATTAATGTCACACCATCATTGGGAGAACGAGGGGGTTTTGAACAAAGAGAGTGAACAGTGGGAAACGTCACTGTAGCGTAAAGCTATCATCTACGTCACGTCTCCGCTGTCACAACTTTATTCAGTCCCTTAGTGGCTTGTCAGTACTACGTCACGTCTCCGCTGTCACAACTTTATTCAGTCCCTTAGTGGCTTGTCAGTACTACGTCACGTCTCCGCTGTCACAACTTTATTCAGTCCCTTAGTGGCTTGTCCATACTACGAAGGACCTGTTTGTTGCTCGGCACAGTGTCCGACATGCAAACACCATGGATGTTTGTCTGTCGTGTGCTGTCAATGCTGGCTGCTTACTTGAGCAGGAATAATTATGGTGGTGGTTATGATTACATTTAACAACTCCACTGGAGCGTTCATGGATCATTTCATCATAAGACGTTCTCTGATCTCTAGTGCTCCAACGGGACCGGCCTCCCTCAAGAGTATTCAGGGAGCGCAGTTGGTGGTATTGGAGTTGGAGGTTGGTTAGTGCTTGCTCGGTGCTCGGTGTCTGCTGTCTAATGCTGGTGGTATTGTTGGAGTTTTGTTGCTTGCTTACTGCTGGTGTCTGCTGTCTAATGCTGGTGGTATTGTTGGAGTTTTGTTGCTTGCTTACTGCTGGTGTCTGCTGTGTGCAAGAACATTCTTACATGATTTCTAAGACTCCCGTCTTGCCAATTCAAATTGAAAATGATTAGACAGCAGAATTTTCTACAGCAAGTTGAACTCTTTAATCTCAGCCCATTGGCTGGTCTCGTTCTCATAAATCATAACCATTAGATAATAAAACTACTCAGTAATTTGCATTGCATCAGCACTCTAGAATATTCTTGCCTCGAACTGTTTACTTCGAACTCAGACATTTTCAAAAATACTACCATAAGGTGCCCAAGGTCGGGTTACTCTGACTATGTGACAATTTATATAACAATTAAATTTTTAAATAGGAAGCGGCAAATTTGTCACAGATAATTAAAAAGTTATGTTAGTGTCTAGAGATTAAGATGGATAAATATTTATGTTAGTGTCTAGAGATTAAGATGGATAAATATTTATGTTAGTGTCTAGAGATTACGATAGTTAAATATGTATGTTTGTGTTTAGAAATTCAGAAGTTTAGTGTTATGTTAGTGTCCAGAAATTGAGGTAGTTATATATTTATGTTTGTGTATAGAGATTAAGATGGTTAGATATTTTTGCTATTGTCTAGAGAAATATATTACGTTGGTGTCTAGAATGTTTCACTAGCGCCTAATGATTTAGACACTTCTGCAACCTCTTTGGTAATTTTACAGGAAGGTCTACATATACGTGCTTAATGATTTAGATACCTGTGTAACCTTTTTGGTAATGTTACAGAAAGGTCTACATATACGTGCTTAATGATTTAGATACCTGTGTAACCTTTTTGGTAATGTTACAGAAAGGTCTACATATACCTGCTTAATGATTTAGATACCTGTGTAACCTTTTTGGTAATGTTACAGGAAGGGCTACATATACGTGCGCAATGACGAGGGCTACATCGGCACTGTGTACAAAAAGACTGTTCTTCGCGAATATACAGACGCCACGTTCAAATACCCGGCTCCCCGTACAGATGACCTTGGCATCATGGGCCCCTTGATTCAGGCGGAAGTGGGTGAAAAAGTAGAGGTTGTCTTTCTGAACAACGCCACACGTCCATTCTCTTTGTTTGCTCAGGCGTTGGCCACTGACAAGAAGAACGAGGGCTATCAATACAACGACGGCACCACCACCAAGACAGACGAAGCCGTGCCTCCGGGGAAGACGTTTACTTACCGATGGATCGTAAGTTTGTTTATTTAAAAGTAGAGAAGTTTACTTACCAATGGATTGTAAGTTTGTTTATTTGAAAGTAGAGAAGTTTACTTACCAATGGATCGTAAGTTTGTTTATTTAAAAGTAGAGAAGTTTACTTACCAATGGATTGTAAGTTTGTTTATTTAAAAGTAGAGAAGTTTACTTACCAATGGATCGTAAGTTTGTTTATTTAAAAGACGTTTACTTACCAATGGATCGTAAGTTTGTTTATTTAAAAGACGTTTACTTACCAATGGATTGTAAGTTTGTTTATTTAAAAGACGTTTACTTATCAAATCGTAAGTTTGTTTATTTAAAAGTAGAGAAGTTTACTTACCAATGGATTGTAAGTTTGTTGTATTTAAAAGACGTTTACTTACCAATGGATCGTAAGTTTGTTTATTTAAAAGACGTTTACTTACCAATGGATCGTAAGTTTGTTTATTTAAAAGTAGAGAAAAAAAATGATTTTATTCCATGTGCTTTCATTTTCGTGTCTCTTTGAATGTGTGTGTGTGTGTGACTTGTGTCTGTGTGTGAGTGCACGCGCATGTGCTTGTATTCATATGTGTGTATGTGCGCGTGTGTGATTGTGCATTAATCAACACATGTTCATAGCTGATTTCGATTTCTGAATTCCAGGTTCCTGAGCGTTCCGGACCCGGACCTAAAGATGGTAATTGCGTTGCATGGTTTTACTTTTCTGGCACCAGCCCAACTGAGGACATCATGACTGGCTTGATCGGCCCGCTTAGCACATGCAGGTGTGTCCATTAGATAAAATAATAGTTAGTAGCTTGTTTTATTTATTACGTTTGAAATTGTTTTATTTCTGTGTCCACCCTTGTCATTGTATTGTATACATTATTTATTTTGTGTCCACCCTTGTCATTATATTGTATACATTAGTTATTTTGTGTCCAGCCTTGTCATTATAATGTACACATTATTTATTTGTGTCCAGCCTTGTCATTATAATGTATACATTATTTATTTTGTGTCCAGCCTTGTCATTATAATGTATACATTATTTATTTTGTGTCCAGCCTTGTCATTAAAATGTATACATTAGTAATTTTGTGTCCAGCCTTGTCATTATAATGTACACATTATTTATTTGTGTCCAGTCTTGTCATTATAATGTACACATTATTTATTTGTGTCCAGCCTTGTCATTATAATGATTACATTAGTAATTTTGTGTCCAGCCTTGTCATTATAATGTACACATTATTTATTTTGTCATTATAATGTATACATTAGTTATTTTCGTGAGCAACCTCATTATTACATCGTATACAATAGTTATTTCTTCAATTGTTTCTGTTGCCTTCATTGTATATTTCTTTATGTAACTTTACCATGATAAAATATGCAATACTTATTTGTTTGTGTAACTTTATCATGATAAAATATGCAATATTTATTTCTTTATGTAACTTTTCCATGATAAAATATGCAATATTTATTTCTTTATGTAACTTTTCCATGATAAAATATGCAATATTTATTTCTTTATGTAACTTTTCCATGATAAAATATGCAATATTTATTTCTTTATGTAACTTTACTATGATAAAATATGCAATATTTATTTCTTTATGTAACTTTTCCATGATAATATATGCAATATTTATTTCTTTATGTAACTTTTCCATGATAAAATATGCAATATTTATTTCTTTATGTAACTTTACCATGATAAAATATGCAATTTATTTCTTTATGTAACTTTATCGTTATGTTTGTTTCATTATATAACTTTATAAGTATAAAATATGAAACATTTAATTCTTTATGTAACTTTATCAGTATAAAATGTGCAATATTTATTTCTTTATCTTTATCATTATAAATTATGAGTTATAGTTACTATTATGTCATTTTATCATTATAGGTAGTCCTGTTTTCCGTACTTTTATCATTATAGTAGTCATATTTTCCGTACTTTTATCATTATACAATAATGTATGAGTAGTGTCATTATGCGCTTATCAAGTAGGTTTTGTAATGTTAGCAATTAAGGGGTATAAAATAAGTTATGTAAATGTTTCATGATACTGTTAACATTATTAGTGGAAGAGATACAGTTTGAAAATCTCTTCAGTTATTAGTTTTAAAATTAGTCAGATTTTAAATAACAGTGCATTTTATAGAGAAAATAATGTATATTTTCATGACGTGGATAATTTAGTGGAGAAGTCACCTTTTATAAGCTCTAAGTATATTAGTGAAAATCTCATAGTTTTAATAAGCTCTACATGTATTCATAGATAAACCAGAACTTCACAAACTAAATGTATTAGTGGAAAAGTCACACTTTAAATTCTCCACTTGTAATAAAGGAAAAGTCACACTTTCAAATCTCTATATGTATTAATGGGAAAGTCACACTTTCAAATCTCTACTTGTAGTAATGGAAAAGTCACAACACTTTCACAACTCTAAGTATATTTATTTAACAGATAGAAGATGTGAATGAAATAAGCTACTCTGTGGTTCTATTGGCAAACTATTTCTTAATAAATAAACATTAGCTGTAAGTGAGAATATGATTGAGACTATAATTATACTGTAATGTCAGTTTCTATTAATCATTGAAATGACCAGAGATGCAGGCTTTTGGCATGTAACTTTGGAATTGTTAGCTACTAAAAATAGTCAGACAGGAGCAAAGTTGCTGATGTATCTCTGCTTTTCAGTAGGGATGAGGCCTCCCCTTCAGTTTTCAGTTTGTCTGGCTAGATGTGAATACAGCATACACAATTGCTGTAGGTACATTTTGGCACTGGTGTAGACCCAGGGATCAGTCCTTGATGTATAGGCTGATGCACAGCTGTAATTATTGTCAATGCTGTCGCATGATACCATCTTGATACAGCAGAGTTAATTCATTATGATCTTTTTAACTTGGCACACTTATTAATCAGCTAAGGGAGACACTCTGCCTGTCCACATAGGAATGATAAAAAATGTCTGCCCAAGTTTGGTGTGTGCACTGATTTTAAATCACTCACTCATGGTGTTGGGAAAACTGGAAAGGATTCTACTCTTAAAACCATAGTTTTCAATCCTATTGATAGTGTATGGAAATAAGAAAACGTTTTACCTTTTTTAACCAACTTAGTGATTAAACTTGCCCATGCAGCAAATAGCTTCAGCATCAATGTCACTAAGTTGGCATTGACAGCTCATGAGTCACATAGGCTGACACTGAGGTCAAAGCATGAGTTTCACTTTCAAGCTCTGCAGTATTTTGAGGTGAGCACAAGACGTATAATGATAGACCCTTAATGCAAGCAGTTTTGCTTATATTTTAAATTTAATTAAGATGGTTGAAGATGGTTGTTAGAATATGGCAAACCCATTAAAATTAAGAGGAACATAGAATCACTACTTTGGCATTTCATATTTACTCAGGTTTTCCAGGTTTAGCTGTTGAGAAATTGGGTTGGGTGATGTTATAGCAGTAATATTTGCATTGTATAATTACATATTTCCTGTGGTTATTTGTTCACTCTTTAATTCCTGCATCAGGCGAGGAACACTTAATGACCGTGGGCGACGTAATGATGTAGACAGGGAGTTCCACCTGTTCTTCATCGAGTTCAATGAGAACAGGAGCTGGTTTCTAAAAGACAACATTGCCAAGTTCACGCCCAAATCCCAGGCCCCAGATTTCAAGACATCCAATGAAAAGATAACAATTAACGGATATCTTTTCGGTAATCTGAAAGGACTCGATATGTGCCCGAACGAGCGAGTCTCCTGGCAGATTGTTGGTGAGTTGTTTTGTTGTTAAAGATCATCCCAAACTATGCATCTATGATGATCAGTATACCCTTAATTCCTATCCATTACTAATAGTCTCGTTTGAGTATTTGCTTCCATCACTAATAGTCCCAGTACTCACTAGTATCACAAATTACCCCAGTACTTGTTGCCATTACTAATAGTCCCAGTACTTACTAGTATCACAATTTATCCCAGTACTTGTTGCCATCACTAGTAGTCCCAGTACTCGCTTGTATCACAAATTATCCCAGTACTTGTTGCCATTACTAATAGTCCCAGTACTCACTAGTATCACAAATTATCCCAGTACTTGTTGCCATTACTAATAGTCCCAGTACTCACTAGTATCACAAATTATCCCAGTACTTGTTGCCAATACTAATAGTTCCAGCGCTTGCAACCATCACTAATAGTCCCAGTAGTCTTGCCGTCACTAATAGTCCCTGTACTCGTTGCCATCATTAATAGTCCCAGTTTTCTGTGCCTTCACTAATAGTCCCTAAACTCATTTCCCCATTAATTGTCCAAAAGTGCTCATCACCCTCACTAGTAGCAACAAAATGCCAGTTATGATCATTTCCAGACAAATCTTTAAAACAATTCTTTGATTCCCATTAGTCCAAGAAAATTCTGAAATTTATGTCTATAGGCATTGGTGACCAGGACGGCGTACATCCGGTTCATTTCCATGGCGAGACGTTCTTGGGCGAACGAGAGACACTGCGCCGTAATGACGTCCTGGAGATTGCTCCAGCCACGGCCGAAACTGTTGTCATGCTGACTGATAATCCGGGCTCTTGGGTCCTGCACTGTCACGTGGCTACCCACGTCAATGGTGGCATGGAGGCCGTGTATACGGTGCGAAACTTTACTGATCCTGAATGCAGACACTGACCTCCCACTACATCGTTTCTCGACTTTACACGTTTGAAAATAAAATTCTAGCGTTTTGGTGCTGTTTAACTTGTACCGTACCTTGGAACAAGCAACTTTCCTTTACTGTTTAACTTGTACCGTACCTTGGAACACTTTCCTTTACTGTTTAACTTGTACCGTACCTTGGAACAAGCAACTTTCCTTTACTGTTAGTAATGATAATTTGATTTCTCACTGAAATCCTTACAAAGTAGAAAATATTTACTTTATTTGGTTTGAAATTGTTTAAGGTGAAAGGGAAGACAGCTGCTTCTAACAAGCTAGAAAGAAGAAACGAAAAGATTTATCATAACAGCAAGAAACAAGAAATGCAGAGACTTATTATAACAGTTTGAAACAGAAGATATATAGATTTATCATAACAGCTTGCTTGAAACAGATGAAATACAGATTTATCATAACAGCTTGAAACAGATGAAATACAGATTTATCATAACAGCTTGAAACAGATGAAATACAAATTTATCATAACAGCTTGAAACAGATGAAATACAGATTTATCATAACAGCTTGAACCAGAAGATATACAGATTTATCATAACAGCTAGAGTCAGAAGATATACAGATTTATCATAACAGCTTGATGTGTGTGTTCGTGTGTGTGTGTGTGTGTGTGTGTGTGCGCGCGCGTATATAAAAGTAAACTGAAATTTGTTTCAACTTGACCTTGAATCCCCAAATGTCACATGGAGGTCTCTTTAAATTAAATTTCCTATTCTGTAACTTTAGCTCAATCTCTCAGTCTTTTCTATAAAATGAGTTAAATCTCTTTTCTCAATCTGCTCGCTGAAAGGAAGGTTCAGAGTGTATGAGATGAACCGTGTGCTTAAAGGTGATAACTGCCGTTAATTCTGTTAAATTACGAACACAATTTTACCGGTATTAAATTGCATATCAATATTTATTTAATAATACCTGTGTGCTTAATCAATAAATAACAGTTCCACAGATTGTAATGACTTAAATAGTGTGAAAATCAAAGCTGCAATACTTGGAGAGAATGAAAAGGCTATTAAACACATTCTTAAATCTATTTCTAACTTCGCTGACACAATACTTGGAGTGAATGAAATGGCTATTAAACACATTCTTAATTCTATCTTCGCTGACACAATACTTGAAAAGACTGGAAAAACAATTTTATTACTTCAAAAACTTAAACTTTGAAGAGAGGCCATAACACAATAACAAAATATTAATTGCCTTCAATAGCCTAATATTTGAGGAGAGACTACAAACAATAACAAAATATTAATTGCCTTCAATAACCTAATATTTGAGGAGAGACTAAAATCAATAACAAAAATATTAATTGCCTTCAATAACCTAATATTTGAGGAGAGACTAAAATCAATAACAAAAATATTAATTGCCTTCAATAACCTAATATTTGAGGAGAGACTAAAATCAATAACAAAAATATTAATTGCCTTCAATAACCTAATATTTGAGGAGAGACTAAAATCAATAACAAAAATATTAATTGCCTTCAATAACCTAATATTTGAGGAGAGACTAAAATCAATAACAAAAATATTAATTGCCTTCAATAACCTAATATTTGAGGAGAGACTAAAATCAATAACAAAAATATTAATTGCCTTCAATAACCTAATATTTGAGGAGAGACTAAAATCAATAACAAAAATATTAATTGCCTTCAATAACCTAATATTTGAGGAGAGACTAAAATCAATAACAAAAATATTAATTGCCTTCAATAACCTAATATTTGAGGAGAGACTAAAATCAATAACAAAAATATTAATTGCCTTCAATAGCCTAATATTTGAAGAGAGACTAAAAACAATAACAAAAATATTAATTGCCTTCAATAACCTAATATTTGAGGAGAGACTAAAATCAATAACAAAACATATTAATTGTCTTCAATAACCTAATATTTGAGGAGAGACCAAAATAAACTAATTAACTGTCTTCAAAAATGTAATATTTGAAGAGATACTAAAAACACAATAACAAAACAAATTAATAGCCTTCAATAACTTAATATTTTAAAAGATAATAAAAACACAATTACAAAACTAATGAATTGCCTCTAAATAAGTAATATTTGAAGAGATCCCAAAACGCACAATAACAAAGTTAACTAATTGCCTTCAATAATGTAACGTTTGAAGAGAGATTAAACACAATTACAAAACTAACTAATTGCCTTCAATAATGTAACGTTTGAAGAGAGATTAAACACAATTACAAAACTAACTAATTGCCTTCAATAATGTAACGTTTGAAGAGAGATTAAACACAATTACAAAACTAACTAATTGCCTTCAATAATGTAATGTTTGAAGAGAGATTAAACACAAATAAAAACTAATTTCATTCAGTAGCGTAATAGTTAAAGAAACATAATAATAAAAAATATTTTTTATAAAACCATCACTGGCACCATACTTGAAGAGACTAGAGAAAATGACATGAATTTTAAGGCCTCTTATGACGTCATGTTTCAAGAGCAGACAAACGGTAATGGAAAAATTATAATAATACCCACCTCGTCAAGGAAGAGAATAAAGCTAATAAAAACATAATAGCCATTAATGATATTTTAAATTAAACAGATAAATAAACAAATATAATTAATAGCCCTTAAATGACATCATACTTTAAGAGAACAGATAATAAAACAGCCATTAAAGGATTAATATAGATCGTAAAATAAATAATAATCACTGACATACTGTTGGCATCGCTCTTCAGGGAGTGACCACAAATACTAATTGCAATTCGTATCGTAATGTTTACAAAGAATCAAAACAATGAAATCAAATAATAATTATAATCACTGACGTAATGCTTGCAAGGAATCAAAGCATTGTAATCAAAAAATAATAGTAACCAATAACGTAATGCTTACAAAGAATCAAAACATTAAAATCAAATAATAATAGTAACCAATAACGTAATGCTTACAAAGAATCAAAACATTAAAATCAAATAATAATAGTAACCAATAACGTAATGCTTACAAGGAATCAAAGCATTGAAAAAATACTAATTGTAATTACGAAGGCAATGCTTGCAAAGAATCATAACATTAAAAACAAATAGTAATCAATGACGTAATGTTTGCAAAGATAGCCTGCTAATATAAATTCACAGACACAATTTTACTCTTTACAGATACTGTTAACGTGAGATCACAGCCATTTTATTATTATTATTTTCACTTTTTAAAAGACAGCCTATTTATTCACTTCTACATTATCAACCACTTACATTCTGCAGCACCAGATTTCTCCGAAAGTTACTTAAAGCACTGAAATAATCAAACATAAATGTAATTTTCTCTGGGAGATATATAATGCACTGAAAATAAGAAACCCCAAATATAATTATTTAATATATTTAATATATAATATAAAAGTAGAAAAGTAACAATGACTTCGTTTTGTAAATTGACGGAAAAACAAACTAACTGACTTGTAGATCTAGATGGTTGTTGATGATCGCATTATTGCTAGGTGTTGACTGAGAGATGGACGCCTAGCAAGGCCATTCATAGTAAACTAAGGGAGATTATCAAGTAAAGTGGTAACAAGGGTGGAGTACCTGCTCAACTGGTTACAAGAATCAAAACATTTTCCATCATAAAACCACAGGGGCAAGAAACTTTCTCAGGTCACGTTGACCTACTGAACTTATTCGGGCAAGATTTGTTGCGTCAAGATTGTTGTTGCATGAATTTGACATTTGTTGCTTATAAAGAGTGTTGTTGCATGAATTGAGTTTTGTTGCTTATAAAGAGTGTTGTTGCGTGAATTAAGATTTGTTGCTTATAAAGAGTGTTGTTGCGTGAATTGAGATTTGTTGCTTATAAAGAGTGTTGTTGCGTGAATTGAGATTTGTTGCTTATAAAGAGTGTTGTTGCGTGAATTGAGATTTGTTGCTTATAAAGAGTATTGAGATTTGTTGCTTATAAAGAGTATTGAGATTTGTTGCTTATAAAGAGTGTTGTTGCATGAATTGAGATTTGTTGTTTATAAAGAGTGTTGTTGCATGAATTGAGATTTGTTGCTTATAAAGTGTGTTGTTGCATGAATTAAGTTTTATTGCTTAAGAGTGATGTTGCATGAATTGAGATTTGTTGCTTATAAAGAGTGTTGATGCATGAAAAAAGTTGTTGCGTGAAAATGAAAAAATCGCGGTCTACATTCTAGTTGCCTGGCACAACTCTATCAGACTTGTTGTGTTGAAAATTCATATACAGTAAATAGATTCACTTACAATGGAGTCTAGTCTTGGTAGACAAACGCATGAACGCTTGCATAGTATTTTAGGTACATGAAGTCAATTACTCAAAATGAATGACAATTTAAACTTTATCAATACAACAAAAGTCAGTGAATCTCACTTAATCGAAGGAAGTTAATATTGTTCTAAATCTGTTTTCATCATCTTTAGTGACTAATTATTTATCGCCTGACGTCCAAACGAACTCTTTTACTGCTAATAACAGTATTACTCGCCTAAAGTCCATAAGAAAACTTTTACTGCTAACAGGATTACTCGCCTAAAGTCCATAAGAAAACTTTTACTGGCTAATAACAGTATTACTCGCCTAAAGTCCATAAGAAAACTTTTACTGGCTAATAACAGTATTACTCGCCTAAAGTCCATAGAAAACTCCCAACAGATTTCTGGCGATTAACCCACAAATCTAAAATTGAAAATTGAAAGAAAAAGATTAATTGCAATTTTTACATTGAAAGGTAATAAAATCTGGTCCCATTCCGTTAACCATACTTTTCTCACACGAATCAAAAAAGTTATTCTTTTAATCACAGTGAATAAATAATTTCAAGCACTTTCTCTACTATAAATCTAACGTGGTAGTAATTTATTAAATCTAAGTTATTCTTTTAATCACAGTGAATAAATAATTTCAAGCACTTTCTAAAATTAAAGAGATGAGTGGCAAATATTTCTTAAAATAATTATTTCCAAGGTCATCGTGTGCTCTGTTCCATCTTCATCACTTAATTTTTAATTTTAGAAAGAGCACTCCACCCATAATTTTTTCAACAAGTAACGGAAGGCCAGGGATGGCTGGGGATGCTAGGCTGTAAAGGTGGAATAATAGTTCGGTTTAATGGTAATTTAACTTGATTTTCTAAATCCGTCTACATACTGATGTGATAGGTCTGATCTTTTGTTTTGTTGCTCTTTTTTTTTCTCTCTGCAGCTTATTCTAACTCTTTGTAATTCTTTTTTTTTAGCAGCTATTTTCTTAAATTTTAGTTCCCTGCTTATTAATATTTGCATTCTAAATCTACTTGCTCGACGACCCTCGTCTTTAATTCCTTGTTTTTCTTTAGTAGCTAAACTTTCTGTCTTAATACTATTTGTTTTACAGACCTGGTCTAGAATTCTCTCCCTTTTTCTTAATCAGCTTTATCTTTTCTCCATCTCCCTTTCGTTATGTTTTAATCTTTCTATCTTTGTCTCTATTTATATTCTCTCCACCTCTTTCCCTACAAACTCTTTTCCATCCTGCTTGCTGAGTACTTTATCGGTAAGTGCAAGTCTTACATAGGTTCAAGGTTATTTCATCCATCACACTATCACGCTGGGGTAAGGGGAAGCACTCTTAACATTGGTGATAGTGAAATAAATGCACTTGTACACAGTTCAAATAAACGTACTTTCACTAAATTGCAAAATAAGCAAAAAATAAAGCTACAATTAGCAAACTAAAGTTCATAAAGAATCATAATTTTATAATTTACAATTGCAGCAAATGCTACAAAAACAATTCTACAAGGGCATGTATTAAAAAATCCTTAAGAATGAATTTAATTACATCACTTTAAATATCTTTGTCATGGTTAAGGTGAAGTAATCATTTAAATGTTTTTCTTTCTTTTTTTTTTTGGGGGGAGGGGATTTTTTATTTCCCTTGTTATCGGTCACAAGAGCATTTTCTTTAATCTTCATGAATGAAAGATAGTGTCTATACATGCACAGTCAGTGAATTTGTGTGCGTGTATATTTTGTTTATATATGTGTGGTATTTTAACTATAATGATTTACTTTTTTTATTTATTTACTTCGACACTAGTTATTTATGTTATGTTAGGAGTAAATAGGAATTGTATTTAATCATTTTATATTCATAATGTAACCTTGAGGTAGGAACTATATTTAGTTATTTACTTTTTAGTGTAGTTGCGCCTTTAGACAGGTGAAAATGCATCCACACAATAGTGTTTACCGATTTCAGGATTTTCTAGGCACGCTTCTGACGTGCCTAGAGTTGTACATAGGGATTACAGTTGTACGTAGGGATTATACTTGTATATATGGCTTAGTGTTGTACATATGGATTAGAGTTGTACAAATGGGTTAGTGTTGTACATAGGGATTAGTGTTGTACATAGTGGTTAGAGTTGTACATAGGGATTAGTGTTGTACATAGTGGTTAGTGTTGTACATAGGGATTAGTGTTGTACATAGTGATTAGAGTTGTATATAGGGATTAGTGTTGTATATAGGGATTAGAATTGTGCATAGGGATTAGGGATTAGAGCTATACACTAGATGAAATGCAAGTACTCACACTTTAAAATAATGAATTTTTTCAAGGTCATGCAATGTATACGTCTGCAAAAAATTATGGGCTATGGGCTACACAACAGTTAGCCAACATTACTCGTCCAGTAGAAAAGTACTATCAAGCCAAGAGCTAGGTTTTGTTCATGGGAGTTACTTGCCCTTAGTGAACTGATTGATCGTCACACACTGGGAGCGGCAGATGCTAAGAGGAAGTACTGAAAAAATAAACCAGCGAATCACTGCATGGAATGGGACGTTGAATGGTATGAAATTTCAATATTTGATCTTTATAGATCCCAGAACGTTGCTTCTCTAAAGCGAAGATTAGTTTTCGTCTGTCAAAGAAAATATTTGTCTTATGGCTAAGTTGTTTGCTTGCACGATTCATTGCTTTATTCTTTTGCTGTTTCCCTCTCCCCTTCTTTTTTCTGTCTTTCTTTTATGTTTAAACTGTTTTCATTTATTGTTTATGTATTACACATAATATATTTGTACATTAGGCAATGTTGCTTGATAATCTTATTATTGTTTTTGAACGAGTGTGCATGTGTACCGTGTGTTTATATGACAAAGTCCTGTTGTTTTCCAGGAATTATGCAATTATTACTAATTGTCTTAAATTTCAGATTTAGAAGTAATTTAATCTGAGCCATATAGGTAATTAATTAATACATAATAATTGTGAGTATAATTTTTGGAAAAATATTTTTAAAAATATTAAATGAGCATTCATTCTGTGAACTTTTGGTTCGTGCCTGCGAAGACAAGACGGGGTCAAGAGGTGCAAACGGCTGTGTGGCTACTAACAGGAACTTTGTGTCTCTTTCGTGCAGAGTGGACACACCTGGGCAATCTAGACTTCCTGGGAATCCACACCTTTTTATTTCAGAGCCAAGGTCGTTAAAATGTCACTTTACAACATTCTTTCCTCCTTGCCAATGCAAAACAATATTTTATAACATTTTTACACCTGGGCGGCAAGCAATCCGAGAACGGAAAGTAACGAACGGGATTGGTGTTTCTTTTACTGTATGCTTTGATGAGTACTTCCACACCTGGATTGGATAGAGAGAGAGAGAGAGAGACAGACAGACAGACAGACAGACAGACAGAGACACAGACAGACAGACAGATAGATAGATAGATAGAGAGAGAGAGACAGAGACAGAGAGACAGACAGATAGATAGAAGGATGGATGGATGGATGGACGGATGGATAGATAGATAGATAGATAGATAGATAGATAGATAGATAGATAGATAGATAGATAGATAGATAGATAGATAGATAGATAGATAGATAGATAGATAGATAGATAGATAGATAGATAGATAGATATGGAGGGAGGAATAGTATTTTGTATTATTGTGTTGCTCAAAAGAAGTTTATATTAATTTGAGGTATTATATAGAGAGTTGAATAGATTGATAGATGGTAAGATGGATGTATGGGTATATAGCAAGATGAATGGATGGATGGATATATACCAATATGAAGGATGGTTGGGTATATACCAATATGAATGGATGGATGGGTATATAGCAAGATGGATGTGTGGACGAGTTTTTTTTGGATTAGTGATTTATGAATATCCCTTTGCACATTCATTTTTCTTATATTAATTTTAAGAATTTATCCCCTTCCCAATTATTAATTTTTACATTCCTAATACTAGTTAATCTTAATACTAGTTAATTGTTATACTTCTTAATATTAGTTAATTGTTATACTTCCTAATACTAGTTAATTATAGTTCTTAATACTAGTTAATTGTTATACTTCTTAATACTAGTTAATTGTTATACTTCTTAATACTAGTTAATTGTTATATTTCTTAAAAATGAATGTTGAAATTGAAATTCTTCTCACTATTTTAAACTTAGGTCACGTTTAAAATTACAAAACCAGAGTTACTTATGTTTACCTTAACCCTTAGATATTTTATTCGCATTTTATGCAAATCAGAGATATTTTCTCTCCCCAGTACCCTAAGAATAGTCTCCCCTAACGTACTCAATCCTACAACATGAGAGCAATATGCATATGAACCAGTCCCGACAGTTTAATATCACCAGAGTCTGAACTCTTTTCCGCATTCAAGAATAGTTTATGGGGGTTGTATCATTTTTAACTATTCTGATCACAGAATCACGATCTGTCTGACAAAATATCAAATATGAGGACAAACAAATTAACATAAACCTTTGTTTCGACCTTTTTCTCCTAAAAATAGTACGGACTGCGGGTGTTGACCTTAAGAGCAATGACGTCAATCATGCTTGTGACTGTATATATGTGTGTGTGTCGGTATGCAAACTTGACTGACCAGTAAAGTGTCAAGGGAGGAAAGTCTAGCTCGGTGGTACGAACATCAAAATCAATCCAGACAGGTAAGAGTAACGACATTTCATCTCGGGACAGTTTCGATGTACCAAGGAACACAGCAGTTTTGGCTGATGAGTTTTAATTCAAAATTGTATTTTAACTAAGTCAGTGTTCATTTTAAATACTCAATCGTTCGAGCTTAGCCATTTTTAATTCTCGAAATATTTTCAAACTTTCTTGGTAAAATGTGACAACAACGCCACATGATTAATGGTTATGATTATTATTATTTAATTAATCATCCATAACTAATTACAAGTGAGGAGAATCCTAATTTATGTTATTAACAATTCTCCAGCAGGCACCACTCGTCGTTCTCACTTGGCGGATATGCGGGTGCTGTAAATGTAAATGTAAATGTAAACGTATATATATTTAACACAAGTATAATGAAAAAGATTACTTGACATCAATATTTCAATGAAACCACGTTTGAATAATTTTAACATCTACACAGTCTTACATCCTAACACACAATTCAGTAGATTAGTGTCAATACAAACCACCAGATAGTTCTTATCATAGAACATAATTGGAGATGTTAGAGATAATCGATAATAGTTTTTACATAACCTGGTTTAGGAGCTGACTCAAGTCTTTCATGTGCTTTTTTGTAACAAAGCCACAAGTTTATTGTTCACATTAGAATCGCAAAAAATTATGCCCCTTAGCATATTTGTATTTCCTCTTTTAAGCAGAGAAATATTATTTTAATATACGTTTCAAAAATTAATTTCATTGGTAATTATTATTTCTGTATTTCTTTTCTCCTGTTTCCACGGAATTTCTCTTCCCTTCATCAAGCAGCAGAATAATTACTATTTATTATCTTTTTATTTAAAGTTTAAATTTTGTGTATCTTTTTATGATTTTTTTATTTAAAGTTTAAATTTTGTGTATCTTTTTATGATTTTTTTATTTAAAGTTTAAATTTTGTGTATCTTTTTATGATTTTTTTATTTAAAGTTTAAATTTTGTGTATCTTTTTATGATTTTGCTGACTTATACACTTGTCTACTATGTGTCCGTTACACGAACATACCTAGGTCATTTGAACATTTTATGTATTTTCAGGTAACTATAGGAACATATATGACGAACATACCTAGGTCATTTGAACATTTTATGTACTTTCAGGTAACTATAGGAACATATATGACGAACATACCTAGGTCATTTGAACATTTTATGTATTTTCAGGTAACTATAGGAACATATAAAATGAAGACAGTTTTGTTAATTACAACTTTAAGCGTCTTGACCTCGGCCACTGACTTCAATGGGGCACCACCTGTCGACCTAGGCTACATTTACAACGATCTAAATTCAGTGCAGGGTTGGCTGGACAATTTCCGGAATGGACAACAGGGACAGTTTCAACCGTTTGTTCGGCAAAAAGATTCTTCAAATCTCAAATTTCCTTCTTATACCGGCGGCTCCTATGACGGCGATATAAATGGCGGCTCGTATGATGACGTTGGTCCATATGGTACGCAATATGACGACTCTACGTCATCAGGCACTAACGGTAACAGGCTGCGCTATTCCGCACAAAGTCCTGGCGACCAACAACTCTCCACTTACCTGGACAGAGGAAATGTCGCGGGCAATAACCAGCATTTGTACGATGCAGCTCGGAATCCTGTCGATAAGTCCAGTGAATATCCTTATCCTCTCTACCCTATTAACCCTCAAAGACCCGCGGTAGATCCAAATAGTCAAGGACAATTCATTCCTATCCAACACTACCCAATCGACATTCCAGCATCAGTTCCGTCGCAACAATACCCGCAGGCGGGTGGCGGACCCTATTCAACCCAGAAACTCTATGACGGACCCTACCCAGCCCAGAAACGCCAAATCCTGCCAAGTCCGTATTCCAGTTCTAACGTTCCTTATGCAAACCCTATACCAGGGCCCCAAAACACTTACAGCCAAGACGTTGATCGTTATCCATCCTCATATGATAACATTCGTAACCCATCTCCCTACGATGACACACGTGACCCAATTCCCTACGATGATATCCGATATCCGTCATCCAGTGGGAATTACCTTTCGCCCTTTCAAGAGAACTACCTCCCTGGTTCGAACAACATAGCCGTCAACACACCGTTATTTTCAAACGATTATCTCAATGCAGATCTTTCCAGAAGCCAAGTTCCTCCACAGTATCAGCAGCGCCCTCTACAGTATCCACCATCGAGTCAGGACGATTACACACCTTCTGGGTCGAGTCGGTATCCTTTGGGTGGAGGCTTCGGGTCATCTCTTGGCGGTCAACTACAGTTGCCATTTGGAGGACAGTTCGACCAGTCCAAGGAAGGCTTTGGTGATTTAACTAACATCCTCCCACATATATCCCCCGTGCTCGAGTATGGCCAAGGAGATCTACCAAGAGTTGCACCCCAGTACGACCCTCTGGACGGGTATGGAAGTCTGGGTTTACCAAGGGACGCACCGCAATACTCCTACCCCAGTGATGTTTACAACTATCGCCAGGGTTGTAAGTACACATTCTTTTGCTTGTACCCCTACCCCACTGATGTTTATAATAACGCCAGGGTTGTAAGTACACATTCTTTTGCTTGTACCCCTACCCCACTGATGTTTATAATAACGCCAGGGTTGTAAGTACACATTCTTTTGCTTGTACCCCTACCCCACTGATGTTTATAATAACGCCAGGGTTGTAAGTACACACTCTTTTGCTTGTACCCCTACCCCACTGATGTTTATAATAACGCCAGGGTTTTAACTACACTTTCTCTTGCTAATAGTCCTACCCCACTGATGTTTATAATAACGCCAGGGTTTTAACTACACTTTCTCTTGCTAATACTCCTACCCCACTGATGTTTATAATAACGCCAGGGTTTTAACTACACTTTCTCTTGCTAATAGTCCTACCCCACTGATGTTTATAATAACGCCAGGGTTTTAACTACACTTTCTCTTGCTAATACTCCTACCCTACTGATGTTTATACTAACGCCAAGGTTTCAACTACACTTTCTCTTGCTTGTTCTAAATTGTGAATACGAGAGATGTAAGAGCACAATCCTTTGTGCTTATTTTAAAAATACTGTGTATGTCAGTAAACCAGATAAATATTCTTTCCTTTATTTTGAAATTTGTATGTCAGTGTTATAAATACATATTCTTTCCTTCATTTTAAATTTTGTATATCAATGTTATAAATGCAAATTCTTTCCTTTATTTTAAATTTTGTGTCAGTGTTGTAAGTATAAATTGTTTCGTTTATTTTAAATTTTGTATGTCAGTGTTGTTAATACAAATTCTTTCGTTTATTTTAAATTTTGTATGTCAGTGTTGTTAAGCACAAATTTTTTCTCTTATTCTAATTTTTGCTTACTTGGAATGTAATTCTATATTATTTTTGTTTTTCTAAATTTTGCTTACTTGGAATGTAATTCTATATTATTTTTGTTTTTCTAAATTTTGCTTACTTGGAATGTAAGTCTATATTATTTTTGTTTTTCTAAATTTTGCTTACTTGGAATGTAAGTCTATATTATTTTTGTTATTCTAAATTTTGCTTACTTGGAATGTAAGTCTATATTATTTTTGTTTTTCTAAATTTTGCTTACTTGGAATGTAAGTCTATATTATTTTTGTTTTTCTAAATTTTGCTTACTTGGAATGTAAGTCTATATTATTTTTGTTATTCTAAATTTTATATTCCAGGGATGTAGGTATGCAGACGTTCTGTTGTTTATTCTGAAATATTTATGCTAGAAACTATACTATGCTATACAAACTTTAGAATGAGCAAAATAATAAGTGTACATTATTTTGCTCATTCTAAATTTTGTATATGTCTGGGCAAATGGTTAACATACTTTCAAGTCAGCTTTTGCTGAAAAGTAAATTACAAATTAAAGACAAAATTACTGATGAAAAAGCAACTTATTATTCTCGTGTGAAAAAAAGAGAAAGTCCTTGAAATTTTCTGCTTCACAACAAAATAAGTTATAAAGTTTTCATTTTAAAGAGCTAAAGCGTTGTCTCACACCAAAATAAGTTATAAAGACTTGATTTTAAAGTGTTAAGGCGTTCTTTCAAACCAAAATAAATTATAAAGATTTGATTTAAACGTCTTATACCAAAGTAATTGTGTTCTTTCAGTGAAGTGCGCGCCAGAGTTTTTCTTTGAATACACGAAGGACTTCTCGGGTCCAATATGGCAGGACGTAAAAGGTGATGTGTACATTCAGAATGGACAAGCTGTTTTCCAAGGTCACGGAGCTATAGCCGTTCCATTCTTTGCCTGCAACGATCTGCTTCCCAGATATACTATGTCCTTTGTGATTGGGTACGAATTGTGTAAACATTTGTGATTGGACAGTTTAATTTGTTTTATTTTATTGTCTATGATACCGTAATGTACATATCTTATCTGGTCATTATTTTAAGCTAATTATCAATTTTTTGTGCAATAAAGCATTGTTCTAGTGTTAATTAATAATGTAGTTTACAACACCGTTGTACTAAATCGATTGTGGGACACCTCTGGGCACTCTTCAAAAGTTATGATTATTATTTTTAATTAATAACACATAACTAATTAAAAGTGGTCAAGGATCTTAATTTTTAGTTATTAATAAAACCAACATGTCTCTCGCTTGGCGGATTATAAGGATGTCGTAAAACTCTACTCTTTACACAATAATAAGATAGACGTTTTACTGTCGCATAATGTTCTGCAGGTGGAAACTTCTTACTAAAGGTGTAATAAAAATCCGTCATTTTTTTTCTGATTTTCTACTGCAGAACTATTTCCCATTTAATGTTTCTATGCTTGTAGAAGTGTGCGCGTTTGTGTACGTTGTATGTGTGTGTTTGTGTACGTTGTATGTGCGTGTTTGTGTACGTTGTATGTGCGTGCTTTAGTAACTTACGTATGTCTGTGTCTTCTCTAGTCCTGCATTCTCCAGAACTCCCCAGGCCATCATTGGGAACAGTCTCTATGGAGACAAGGCCAGTTTGCTGGTATCCATTTCAGGAAACACTCTCAGACTGACGGTGAAGCAGCGCCCAGCTGGACTGACACCCGAACAACTGCTCACTGCATGCAAAACCAGCGTTCAAAAGCGTTCAGCAGGTCTTGGAGGTTTCTATGGGAACGCTGACCTTGGACAAGGATTAGGGGATTATTCAGCGGTAAATTACGGCAGTGTTTCCGCTGTGATTGGAGAAGTGATTGTGCTGGAACTTAATGTTGTAAGTATTTTCTTCAAACCCCCATTTTTTTTTCGTCAGATGGTGGTTGTGTTTTGCAAAAGTTGTTTCAACCAAATCCTGAGCTTTTTGCCAATTTACGCTATCAATTTTGAGTTAGTTTGGGAGAGGGTGACTTGGTTCCCCTCATTGAATTCTGGGCAGCCGCCACCCCCTACCCCCACCTCAAGTGAATAGCTTAATATCGAAGACATACTTTAAAACTGTACTTTATTATTTCAAAATAATTATTTAAATAAATGAGTCATCGTGCTTTAATATTGTACTTTGTTATTTCAAAATAATTATTTAGTTAATTGAGTTACCCTGCCTTAAAATTCTACTTTATTATTTCAAAGTAATTAGCTATTTAATTGAGTCACCCTGCTTTAATATGTACTTAATTATTTCAAAATAATTATTTAGTTGATACAATTACTCTGCTTTAATATTGTACTTTATTATTTCAAAATAATTATTTAGTTACTACAGAATTCCTGCTTTAAAATTGTATTGTATTATTTCAAAATAATTATTTAGTTAATACAGTCGCCTGTATTAATACAACTTTATTTCAAATAATTATTTATTTAATACAATTACCTAGATTTGATAGTTTATTTTATTATTTCAGCAAAATCATTTACTTAATACAGTCCCATATTTAATATTTTTCTGTATTATTTCAGCAGAATCATTTACTTAATACAGTCCCATATTTAATATTTTTCTGTAATATTTCAGCAAAATTTGTTTTTAAAATATTGCACATTCTATATATGAATGGCAGCAAGAGTAAGGGAGACAAGTGTGCGCAATTCAGCAAAAAAACTATGAGTCTAATAGTTCTAAAAACTTATTAAATCCTTGTATATATTAGGCTTAGTAAGAAACAATACATGTTGCACACATCAGACACTTGTATTATTTTATCTTAAATTTAATATAATTAAATGCCTACATTATATTTATGCATGGTGTGCTAAATTTAACAATAACAAATGTGTTCTTTAAATAAGGAAACAAGATAAAAAGTATTCAACAAATTACCTCACAAGCAATCATATAACATATCAGAATTGTTGAAATGTATGTGAACGTAACACTGTTCTTTAAATAAGGAAACAAGATAAAAAGTATTCAACAAATTACCTCACAAGCAATCATATAACATATCAGAATTGTTGAAATGTATGTGAACGTAACACTGTTCTTTAAATAAGGAAACAAGATAAAAAGTATTCAACAAATTACCTCACAAGCAATCATATAACATAGAATTGTTGAAATGTATGTGAACGTTACACTGTTCACTAAAATGGTAACGTGTTCTGTTGCAGGCGGGTGTGGCTCTAGTGACAATTACTCAAGAGGATGACTGGATATTTTTCAGCGCCGGAGGTCAACAGACAGCCAGTAAGTGTCTCATACTTTATAGCCAATGGGTAGTCTTCAGACAGAGTGAGTGAGTGAGTGAGTCAGTCAGTCAGTCAGTCAGTTGTCTCGATGTTTTTTTAAAAGTGATTGGATGATAATTTAAGCTAAAAGACTACTTTTTTAAAGTCTTTTTCTGCGCTATATGACTGATTTTCTACAAACTGACAGATTCTCGTGCTATATGACTGATTTTCTACAAACTGACAGATTCTCGTGCTATATGACTGATTTTCTACAAACTGACAGATTCTCGTGCTATATGACTGATTTTCTACAAACTGACAGATTCTCGTGCTATATGACTGATTTTCTACAAACTGACAGATTCTCGTGCTATATGACTGATTTTCTACAAACTGACAGATTCTCGTGCTATATGACTGATTTTCTACAAACTGACAGATTCTCGTGCTATATGACTGATTTTCTACAAACTGACAGATTCTCGTGCTAGCTAATTGGTTATTTGTTACTAGCTGATTCTCTAGTTCAATGATTACTTTTCGAATTAATTCATTGGTTTTGACTGCCATAGGTCTTTTCTTTTTGGATTAGATTATCGTGCGTGTATAGCCTTGGTCTATTTTGGATTAGATTATCGTGCTTGTATAGTCATAGTCTATTTTGGATTTGATTGTCGTGTTTTCATAGTCATAGTCTATTTTGGATTTGATTGTCGTGTTTTCATAGTCATAGTCTATTTTGGATTTGATTATCCTGTTTTCATAGTCATAGTCTATTTTGGATTTGATTAAGTGCTGGAATAGTCTTAGTCTATTTTCGATTGAATTTGCGCCATGTCATTATCTAGATTGTTTGTATTATCTTCTTGGTATCATTGGTATCATGTTGTTTTTATTACTTAATTGGTTGTGCTTTCGAACAACTGATGAACTTTCGAGTAACATATAACCAGGGTCAGTTTAGATAACTTGCAGTAAAGGTTAAAGGTGTTCTTTCTTTCTTTTCATTGGTTAAAAGTTATTTGATAATTACATCTGAGAACGTGAAACAAAATCAATGTTGTACAATTCTTATTTTATTTCAGAACGAGGTCGTCTCCCCCTTCTTACTAATGAGGCTCTGTACGTTGGTGCTGGCGCTGATCCGCTAAGGGGGACAACTCTTGCTGGCTATACCGGAACATTCGACTCGGTAACTGAACATTTTTTATTTTTTACAAAACTCATTAAGTTCTAAGAATATACTTTCCTCTTGTATTTTTTATATTTTTTATAACTTTCTTCACATTTATTTTAAATTGTTATATTAGGAGAATTTTTAAGTTAAAATAGATTTAATTGGATTTTTGTTTTAAAAAGACTCTATTAAGTTTAATGAGAATTATGGCAAAATATTAATCCTTTTATATTCTGTAGATCTATCCACTAGCATTAGCGGAATTACCTCTCTTGCCAACAAAAGATAATTCTGCTAAGGCAGTCTAGCAAGATAATTTTAATAAAACACAACGGAATTAGCTCCCTTGTCAACACATAGCAATTCTGCTAAGGCAGTCTAGCAAGATAATTTTAATAAGGCATAAAACGGACGTTGGTCCGATCTTTATCAGAACGTCAGTAGTAGAGAGCACACACACACAAACACACATATACATACACACAAATATATATATACACAAACATTACACACATACGTACTTACACACATACACACACATATATATATATATACACACACATACACACATATATGCGTACGCGCACACACACACACTAGCATGCGAACACTCAAATAATAAAAAGTGAAAATGAGTCAAATGAAACGATAACAAATTATTCATTTCTAGTTTGCGAATATTCTCGTAACCGAATAAATGGAATTACAAATTATAACGCAAATGGACTTGTGTGATGCAGACCATAACAGCGCTGTGTACCGTCGTATACACAGGTGGACTTTGTCTTCTTATGCTCACATTTCAGCGTGCTGTTAGTAATCGCCGTCACTGGTGGCTTTAATGATGCCCGCAACACTCTGGTATTGAGAGGCGACGCTGTCAGTTGACAAAAAATATAAGAAGAATAAAAGTTTCATTTAAAACCTAGAAAGCAGCCATTTAGCCAGTGTAGCGAGTAAAACTTGACAACCACTTTAAATATACCAAAATTCCTTCTTTATCACCTAGCAACCGAACACAAACATTTTTCTTCGCCAATATACTTGATGTGATAGTCATGCGTCAAATTCTAGGCAAAATGTAATCACATTCGCACATACACGCCCATAGACGCACGCACACATCACAGAGCTAAACTTCTATTATCATTATATTTCTGTTTGTGTACTGTCCATAAAACACGCACGCGTTCGTAACAGAGATAAACATAAGGCATTGTGTTTAAGTTTTAATGTGCGCTCGTTTGCATACCAGCCAGATCTTAAGTGTCATTTAAGAAACAGTTAACCATCTATATTCTATAGTTCTATACCATCTATGTCGAGTGTCACGTTGGACGCAACAAAATGATGACGTCATGCAACGTTATATATTTTGTGTCTCTGTTAGAGTGTGCACAAGGAAAGGCCAGCGACGTCAGTTTGCACTGAAGCCGATTTTCGAACTTGTCTGTCAAAACTTTTTCGAAGAACACTCACATTATTTTTCTGAATTATCTCATGCACATTGTTATCTCCCGTAGATTGAACAAACCGTCGTTCACAGTTTTTAATAATTTATTTGGAAGATAGTTATAGAACACACTACAGTTAACTCCCCTCGAGGTGACGACTGCAGCAGAAACAGACCTTCTTGTTTCTTTTCAGTTCTTCTTTATTTATTAATTATATTTCTATTTCCTGTGTAAGGAATCTAGTAATGCGATAGACTAGAGAAGAATGTCAAACATGACGGATAGAGTACTTCAATTAGTGTAGCAAAAATAAAGTCAGATAATAAACTGTAACAAAGATTACAGAATAGATTAAATTGTAACAAAGATTACAGATGAGATTAAACTGTACCAAAAATAAAGTCAGATATTAAACTGTAACAAAGATTACAGAATAGATTAAATTGTAACAAAGATTACAGATGAGATTAAACTGTACCAAAAATAAAGTCAGATATTAAACTGTAACAAAGATAACAAATAAATTAAATTGTAACAAAGAATATTTTAAAACACTTGGTAATATGAATATTATAGATGAAATACAGAGTTCACTTTTAATGTAGAACACACTTTCATATTAATATTCTACATTTTCACACTAGAATAATGTAATATACAGAGTTCACTTTTAAATGTAAAACATTTTCACAATAGAATAATGTAATATACAGAGTTCACTTTTAATGTAAAACATTTTCACACTAGAATAATGTAATATACAGAGTTCACTTTTAAATGTAAAACATTTTCACAATAGAATAATGTAATATACAGAGTTCACTTTCAATGTAAAACATTTTCACACTAGAATAATGTAATATACAGAGTTCACTTTTAATGTAAAACATTTTCACACTAGAATAATGTAATATACAGAGTTCACCTTTAATGTAAAACATTTTCACTAGAATAAGGTAATATACAGAATTCACTTTTAATGTAAAACATTTTCACACTAGAATAATGTAATATACAGAGTTCGCCTTTAATGTAAAACATTTTCACTAGAATAAGGTAATATACAGAGTTCACTTTTAATGTAAAACATTTTCACACTAGAATAATGTAATATACAGAGTTCACTTTTAATGTAAAACATTTTCACTAGAATAAGGTAATATACAGAGTTCACTTTCAATGTAAAACACTTTCACACTAGAATAATGTAATATACAGAGTTCACTTTCAATGTAAAACACTTTCACACTAGAATAATGTAATATACAGAGTTCACTTTCAATGTAAAACACTTTCACACTAGAATAATGTAATATACAGAGTTCACTTTTAATGTAAAACATTTTCACACTAGAATAATGTAATATACAGAGTTCACTTTTAATGTAAAACATTTTCACACTAGAATAATGTAATATACAGAGTTCACTTTCAATGTAAAACATTTTCACACTAGAATAATGTAATATACAGAGTTCACTTTTAATGTAAAACATTTTCACACTAGAATAATGTAATATACAGAGTTCACTTTTAATGTAAAACATTTTCACTAGAATAAGGTAATATACAGAGCAAAGACTTATAAAAAAGTTATTTACTTCTTTAAAGTTTACCAAATTTATTCAGCACAAAACTTGTAACTGAAAACGGTCACAAGAAACCGAACTATTACAACGGCAGCTACACTGCTCTCCACTCACACTACTACCGCATAATATTTAATTGAAATTACAGACTCATAACAAATAACATCGAACTGGCAAAAGACCATAGCAAATACAATATCATATTAACTAACAAAATACCATAGCAAATACAATATCATATTAACTAACAAAACACCATAGCAAATACAATATCATATTAACTAACAAAACACCATAGCAAATACAATATCATATTAACTAACAAAACACCATAGCAAATACAATATCATATTAACTAACAAAACACCATAGCAAATACAATATCATATTAACTAACAAAACACAACAGCAAAATGAAATATCAAAGCAAACAACGTTCAACTGGCAAAATATTCGTCCAACAATAATGAACAGCACAAACTGTCACACTACAAACTGTCACACTACAAACACAGGAAAACCAGCATAACATTTTCGTCAAACATTAATAAACAGCACAGCCTGTCAAATTACAAACACAGGAAAACCATGTATTCATCACAGTAATAACAGCCTGTCAAATTACAAACACAGGAAAACCATGTATTCATCACAGTAATAACAGCCTGTCAAATTACAAACACAGGAAAACCATGTATTCATCACAGTAATAACAGCCTGTCAAATTACAAACACAGGAAAACCATGTATTCATCACAGTAATAACAGCCTGTCAAATTACAAACACAGGAAAACCATGTATTCATCACAGTAATAACAGCCTGTCAAATTACAAACACAGGAAAACCATGTATTCATCACAGTAATAACAGCAAAACCCACGCAACAAACAAATAACAATCTCGCAAAAAAGCACTATATGAAAAACAGCAATCACACAATAAACAAAAATAATCAGCGGCAGCAAATCACACTACAAATGAAATACAGCAGAGAGAGAATCTGTTTTGTACACAAATAGTTAAAGTGAAATTATAAGCATGCCTGTAAATAGAGACATATTCAATTGTCTTTCTAACTTATATGACAAACTGGTAGTCTAATTATTTGACAGTTTGGTATTCTAACTTATTTGACAGGTTGGCAGTCTAATTATTTGACAGTTTGGTATTCTAACTTATTTGACAGGTTGGTAGTCTAATTATTTGACAGTTTGGTATTCTAACTTATTTCAGAGGTTTGTATTTTGTTGTTGTTTGTTTCAGTTCTTGTTCGAGAAGTGCCCAAAGGGACGCTAACCGAAGGAGTCATTAATGAAATAGTAATTCAAAGATATATAGAAAAAATGTTTGTCAATGAAAACAATAATCTTCATTTGAAAATAGCTGAAGATATCTATGGTAGAACGGTGGTGATTTATATTTGATGCAGGATGCCAGTTTCTGTAGCTAAAGATATCTATGGTAGAACGGTGGTGATTTATATTTGATGCAGGATGCCAGTTTCTGTAGCTGTCTGTGTCAAGGACTAACTATAAATAAGTTCAAAATATGTTAAATCAAATATAAATCTTTACCAAGTGAATAATATTAAACTGTACGTATTGACACCAGTGTGTGAACAATAATATATCTTAATCAACAGTTATATCCGATAAAGTTCTAATTGCATTTTTATATTTCTCTTTGGTAGCATGTTCATTGCAAACGACTTATAAAGCCACACAAATTATGTCAACAATCAAATACAGTGACTCTGTGATTATTTTATATTGCATTATAAATTACAATTAATGTATGTGTGCCAGATTACGTAAGAGGCTGTGTTCAGTGATTTAGATTATGTAAGAGGCTGTGTTCAGTGATTTAGATTATGTAAGAGGCTGCGTTCAGTGATTTAGATTATGTAAGAGGCTGCGTTCAGTGATTTAGATTATGTAAGAGGCTGCGTTCAGTGCATATTATGATAAAGCAAACCATTTCTTTCACGAGGAAGGTGTATGTGTTTTTTTCTTGGTCGTTGTCCATTCATTAATACTATTTCTTGGTCGTTGTCCATTCATTAATACTATTTCTTGGTCGTTGTCCATTCATTAATACTATTTCTTGGTCGTTGTCCATTCATTAATACTATTTCTTGGTCGTTGTCCATTCATTAATACTATTTCTTGGTCGTTGTCCATTCATTAATACTATTTCTTGGTCGTTGTCCATTCATTAATACTATTTCTTGGTCGTTGTCCATTCATTAATACTATTTCTTGGTCGTTGTCCATTCATTAATACTAACTGTTATTTTGATAATGTAATAAATAAAATAAATAAATAAATGTAATGCAATGTAATAAAGAAGAAGAATGAAGACAGCAATGACCTTGAAATCATGCGTGACATAGATCATCAAAACACTGGTCTATAAATGTATTTGTTAGAATGCAGAGGGGGGAGGTCTTTCTTTAAAAAAAAAATATTACCAATTTTTGTAGGATTTCATCTATAGAAAAACGCCTTCCTCCTGAAGAAACATTAGACGGGTAGATGCAGCTATTTCGGCGATTAGATGCGGGTAAATACAGCTTTGAAAAGATAGGATAATTTTGCTGAGTGTGCCTTTAGAACACTTGTGAAATTTGTCAAAAGCGGAGATATGAAGAAGTCAATACATGTCAAAGGTCTCTTAGCTGTGCAATAACAATTACCGTAACTGTTAGCTTTCATCGAAATCGTACTGTTTCCGCAATATATGCGTACTTAATCCAAATATACAACAGTCATCTCCATAATCAAATATACATCAGTCATCTCCATAATCAAATATACATCAGTCATCTCCATAATCAAACATACATCAGTCATCTCCATAATCAAATATGCATCAGTCATCTCCATAATCAAATATACATCAGTCATCTCCATAATAAATATACATCAGTCATCTCCATAATCAAATATACATCAGTCATCTCCATAATCAAACATACATCAGTCATCTCCATAATCAAATATGCCTCAGTCATCTCCGTAATCAAATATGCATCAGTCATCTCCATAATCAAATCTACGTCAGTCATCTCCATAAACAAATATATATAAGTCATCTCCATGACGAAAGCATGTATTTAACCTCTCAGATTGTAAACCCTGCTGGACGTCTCAGTTGTCACAAACACTAATCTGAATTTGTCACGTGTAATACTGATGCCTGCCTTCTTTACGTCTAAAAGGAATCATTAAATTTCTATGTCAAAAACTTTTGTCTGGCAGAAACCAATACAGTGAAACCTCGCAATAACGCGATAAGTGGGGTCCATAAAATCAGATCGCGTTAATAGCAGGATCGCGTTAATAGTGGGGTCGCGTTAATAGCAGGATCGCGTTAAAAGCGGGGTCGCGTTAATAGTGGGGTTTTACAAAAGTTTACTATAATGTATTCATGTATGTTGCAAACAATCGGGTTATTATCAGACGAATATTAATTAAATAAAATCCGTTATTAAGATATATTCAAAATAATGGACAGAAAATATTTATAGGTTATTAACTTTGCGTTAAATAGTTTTACTAATTTTCATTTGTTTGTACGATAATACACATGATCCTTAATACATGTACATGTACTTTCAAGTGATTGCGTCTAACACGTTGGCTTTGAATCAATAAATTTATGTGACGCCAACGCCACTTAGTTAATGATTATGATTATCATTAATTAATTAATCATTCTAATAACTAATTGCAAGTGATAAGAATCTTAATTTATGTTATTAATAATTCTCCACAAGACACCACTCTTCTCTCTCACTTGGCGGATATGCAGGCACTGTAAACGTGTTCTCTTTTTCTCCACATTAAAGATAAACATTTAACATCACACAATATTCTGTAGGTGGAAAACTTCTTACTAAAGGAAAAGACACATCTGTCTTTAATCTAGATTTAGTGAGCACCCATCCACCACTTTCTTCTCGAGCATAAGGTTATCAATATATATAAGACAGTCAATAAATTTCTTAAATCAACAATCAAAAATAAATATGACAATACAATGAAAAAGATTACTTGAAATTGATATTTCCATGAAACCACATTTGAATATTTCTGTGTTTAAACAAAGTTATATCCTAAATACAATTTAACAATAGTGTCAATACAAATCACAGGAGAGTTCTTATCAGAGAACAGAAATGGTGTTATTAGAGATAGGAATAATAGTTTTTACATAACCTCAATTACGTGCTGTCTTTCTTGAGCTTTTTTGCAACACTGTCACAAATCTAGTTGGTTGTCTCTTTATTTTGTTTGAGCTTTTGTGGTTTTAGTTCATTTGTTTCTTAGTTTACTAGTTGGTTGTGTGTCTTTATTTTGTTTGTGGTTTTGGTTCATTTTTTTCTTAGTTTACTAGCTTGTTGTGTCTTTATTTTGTTTGAGCTTTTGTGGTTTTAGTTCATTTGTTTCTTAGTTTCTTCCTTTGTTTGCAAGCTTTTTAGTTGTTTTGTTTATCTTGTTTCTTTTCTTTTTTTGTTTGAACTTTTCTTTGTTTCTTCATTTTGTTTGCTTATATAGTCACTTGTGTCTCGTATGTTTCTTTATTTTGTTTGCTTATATAGTCATTGTGTCTCGTATGTTTCTTCATTTTGTTTGCTTATATAGTCACTTGTGTCTCGTATGTTTCTTTATTTTGTTTGCTTATATAGTCATTGTGTCTGGTCTGTTTCTTAGTTTCATTATTTCTTTGCAAACATTTAACTGGGTTTTGTTTATCTTGTATCTTTAATTGTTTGCATGTTTGCTTGTTTCTTTTGCTTTATTTTGTTTGCTTATATAGCCACTTGTGTTTCTTTTGTTTCTTTTTATTTCAATCTTTGCAAGCTCTTTATTTGGTACTTTTTGTTTCTTTATCTGCTGGCATTTTTTTTCTTTCTTTTTCTTAATGTTGTTCGCTTATATATTCACTTATGGGTTTTTTTCCTTTGTTTCTTTCTTTGCTCTTTGTATTTTTATATTGTTTATTTATTTGTATTTGTTTGTGTCTTTATTTTGTTATATTATTCTTTTTGGGTCGTTTGTTTTTTGTTTCTTTGTATCTTTATTTACTATCTTTGCTTTTCTATCTGTTTGTTATTTTGTTTATTTATTTCTTACCAGTTTGCATACGTTCTTGTCCCAACTATTTGAGATGTATTTACTTGTGTGTTCGTGTGTGTGTTTTTATCATCGATGTACTTCTCTCTGAATGGTACACTTTTTAACTTCTCTGAATGGTACACTTTTTAACTTTTCTGAATGGTACACTTTTTAACTTCTCTGAATGGTACACTTTTTAACTTCTCTGAACGATAAACATTTTAACTTTCCTGAATGATACACTTTTTAACTTCACTGACAGGTACACTTTTTGCTCTTTGCCTTTACGGCTTATATTTCCTTGTCTGTGTTTTTTTTGCACTACATAACTGAGCAGTGCAAAGCAATATAGAAGATAACAGTAAACTACTTTTATGTCATTCACATCAACGAACTTTTCCCCAACAACACAACAAAATCATACAGTTGATAACACTAAAATATGTGGGGGCATTATTTTACACGACTCGCCAACTATTTTCGTATTTTTAATCTGATAACGGACTGCTGAATCGATAAACATATTGATCTGAATGTTCAAGGTCACATCTGTTAAATCACACCACTTTATGGTAGGACATCATGTTTCTACACAACGACACAGCATTACAGAACATCAGCTTTCTACACAATGTCACATCATGACAGAACATCAACTTTCTACACAATGTCACATCATGACAGAACATCAACTTTCTACACAATGTCACATCATGACAAAAACGATTTTCCAGATTTCCAAGCCTATCATTGCATAATTCACCAGCAAGCACTTTGCTCAAAAATGAAAGACGATGAACTGAAAAATGTGATGAATGTTGTAAAAATTTTTAAATTCATTCAGGCTAAATCTTTAAACCATGGGCAGTTTAAGAAACTTGTTGAAGAGTACGAAGCCAATTACGGTTATCTTGCTTTACATACCGATGTTCGTTAGCTAAGCAGAGGTAAGGTTTTGGCAATATTCTGGGATCTAATTCAAGAGGTCAAACTCTTCCTTGGGGAGAAAAGTAAGGAGAACTAGTAATTCATCTTCAGAATCCAGTTTTTATCTGTAGACTTGCATTTTAGACTGACATTACGCAACAACTGTTGAACTTGAAATTACAGGGGCGTCACCAAATCATACCCACACTAATTAAAGCAGGGACGGGCAAGCTTTTGAGACCGCGGGCCAGATAAAACTGTTGGAACAGTTTGCGGGCCGGATAGACGACCAAATATCACAAGTCCAGCAAGTTCAGAATATAAAATGAGAAGTATTTTTTTTTTAACTCAGTATTTGGGGAAAAGCATTCCTTTTACTCTACAGTAAACATTGGTAAGCAGAGAGATGCAGTCGATATGTGCAATTGATGATAGCGGTAGTGGTGGTACATACTTAGTCATACCCAGACGGTTGATACATTTTTTTAACACAGGCTGTTGAAATTGCCTCATAAAAATCCTAGTGGGTTCTAATTTTGTATCAATATGTGTATTGCCTTATTAAATGTTGTTAATTAATTAATAGACACAAAACCAGTGACCGTATAGCCTTATTAAATGTTGTTAATTAATTAATAGACACAAAACCAGTGACCGTATAGCCTTATTAAATGTTGTTAATTAATTAATAGACACAAAACCAGTGACCGTATTGCCTTATTAAATGTTGTTAATTAATTAATAGACACAAAACCAGTGACCGTATAGCCTTATTAAATGTTGTTAATTAATTAATAGACACAAAACCAGTGACCGTATAGCCTTATTAAATGTTGTTAATTAATTAATAGACACAAAACCAGTGACCGTATAGCCTTATTAAATGTTAATTAATTAATAGACACAAAACCAGTGACCGTATAGCCTTATTAAATGTTGTTAATTAATTAATAGACACAAAACCAGTGACCGTATAGCCTTATTAAATGTTGTTAATTAATTAATAGACACAAAACCAGTGACCGTATAGCCTTATTAAATGTTGTTAATTAATTAATAGACACAAAACCAGTGACCGTATACCCTTATTAAATGTTGTTAATTAATTAATAGACACAAAACCAGTGACCGTATAGCCTTATTAAATGTTGTTAATTAATTAATAGACACAAAACCAGTGACCGTATTGCCTTATTAAATGTTGTTAATTAATTAATAGACACAAAACCAGTGACCGTATAGCCTTATTAAATGTTGTTAATTAATTAATAGACACAAAACCAGTGACCGTATAGCCTTATTAAATGTTGTTAATTAATTAATAGACACAAAACCAGTGACCGTATTGCCTTATTAAATGTTGTTAATTAATTAATAGACACAAAACCAGTGACCGTATAGCCTTATTAAATGTTGTTAATTAATTAATAGACACAAAACCAGTGACCGTATAGCCTTATTAAATGTTAATTAATTAATAGACACAAAACCAGTGACCGTATTGCCTTATTAAATGTTGTTAATTAATTAATAGACACAAAACCAGTGACCGTAGAGGCAACGAGCAAGTTTGTGATTTACTTGTAATTATATTTTTCAAATCCCTCTTCCTCTCTGCACATATACACATAACACTCATGCATTCACACACACACACACACACACACTTATATATCTTGCTGCATCTGAAGTCAATATCCGCGTGCAGAGATTGCGTGATCACTTGTTTGACGTCATATTTACTTGCTGACGAATAAATAGTACGATCAGATAGACTGTTATTGCCAGGTGTGTGACCTGTTTCAAATGACGCTAGTATGTGGTCTGTTTCTACTTACTCTATTAGTAACTGTTTATTTTATACTGGTACATCATGATCCTGTTTCATCTGACACTGGTACATCATGATCCTGTTTCATCTGACACTGGTACATCATGACCCTGTTTCATCTGACACTGGTACATCATGATCCTGTTTCATCTGACACTGGTACATCATGACCCAGTTTCGTCTGACACTGGCACATCATGACCCTTTTTCATCTGACACTGGTACATCATGAGCCTTTTTCATCTGAAACTGGTACATCATGACCCTGTTTCATCTGACACTGGTACATCATGACCCTGTTTCATCTGACACTGGTTCATCATGACCCTTTTTTTTCTGACACTAGTACATCATGTCTGCTACATTTGACGCCAGAACATCTGGACCCGACCGTAGCCTTCGAGTCACTGAATGACTTTTAATCTATGATTTTATCGTAAGCCCAGTCATACCTACCCACAGCCCTGACGTAATCTTACCAACCCTTCTCCATTCAGGGAGTTTATATCTACCCACAGCCCTGACGTTGTAATCTTACCAGCTCTTCTCCATCCGGGGAATTAAAGTGGCCGGCAAATGGACGACATGTTGTGATCGGGTACACAACGTCCTAGTTTGGTTCCATGAAATTTAACCTGTAGCCAATGAAAATCTGTCAGACTATAATAAACTTTGACCTATTTACCTATCAAAAAGAGACTGCTGTCCTAAGTACCCAGCCCAACTAGGTTCTTACACAATCCAAATTAAATGTTTTATTACTCTATTTTTTAAAAAAAAACATAATGAATTTCTTTTTAATAATTAAATATTGACTTCTGCAAAATAATACAATTTGCAGTACAATGGTGTGTTTGGCTTTCCAAACATGATTACGCAAATGTCAATCTTAGGCCTACAAGGAGTAACAAGGTGTCGTTGTGGTTTCTCCAGCTACCTCGATAAAAACAAATTAAGAAATGGCCTCTCCAAATGTCCCAGTTAGCTCTATAATCAGTCAAGAGATGACTTTTCGAACTTTTCAACAACAAAATTGTCGGAGCTTCCTCTATAAACAGTAAATGGGTGTGAAGCGAAAGTAAATCAACAACTGTTTTGGTGGCCTTCTTTTTGCCTTATCAGCTATGTCATGTGACATTATTTTTCTCAATTTTAGTCACAAGTCCTTACAAGTTGTGCCTTTCCCTTTCAGCTATGTCATGTGACCTTCTTTTTCTGAATTTTAGTCTCATGTCCTTACAAGTTGTGTCTGAACTCCGAACTCTGAACTCGAGTCCCATGGCAGAGCACGAAATATGGAAAACTACCCCCACCCACCCCCAAAAATGTGTTTTTTTAGTCGCAAAAATACACATAATCCATAGCTGGTGCTGTGACATAATTCGATGACAAACGATTTGTGAACATATTTATAAATGGCTTATCAACATTAATAAATATATTTTTTTAAAATATCAAAGCACTAGCATCCCATGATAACACGCTTCGTCTGATCGAACGTTGATAACATAAGCCGATCTGCTACGAGTTGTCGGCCCTTAGTACTGTGTTCGCACACGTAAATACACTTTCTAAGGAAAACTACGGCATATGTAAGGTTAGTTCACTATTGAACATTCACATATTGAACCCGAATGGATTTTTCTTGAGTAAACTTTGTACGACCCTGTCCCAGTATCAAATGATTCATTCACTGACTCGCGAACAGCAACAAAAACAACAACAAAAAGTCATCGACTTCTTGTCATCTAAAAAGTCACGCCGACCTAACAACCCACCCCACCTCGAAATATATAAATTGAATATGTAGACCCGAAACTATGTGAAACTTATCACCTGTACCAGTATCTATACGGTTACGACCAAGATATGCTGTTTACTTGCTTTGATGGGCGTTCTCGTGTACCAGTATCTATACGGTTACGACCAAGATATGCTGTTTACTTGCTGTGATGGCGTTCTCGTGTACCAGTATCTATACGGTTACGACCAAGATATGCTGTTTACTTGCTGTGATGGGCGTTCTCGTGTACCAGTATCTATACGGTTACGACCAAGATATGCTGTTTACTTGCTGTGATGGCGTTCTCGTGTACCAGTATCTATACGGTTACGACCAAGATATGCTGTTTACTTGCTTTGATGGGCGTTCTCGTGTACCAGTATCTATACGGTTACGACCAAGATATGCTGTTTACTTGCTGTGATGGGCGTTCTCGTGTACCAGTATCTATACGGTTACGACCAAGATATGCTGTTTACTTGCTGTGATGGGCGTTCTCGTGTACCAGTATCTATACGGTTACGACCAAGATATGCTGTTTACTTGCTGTGATGGGCGTTCTCGTGATGGGCGTTCTCGTGATGGGCGTTCTCGTGATGGGCGTTCTCGTGTGGAAATATCAAGTGCTGAGAAATCCAAATCATTATCGACGTTTACCAGAACATGTTGTTGTGAACGCACCCTTAGGAGTGAAGGACGAGTCTATTCTTTGTTAGCGGAAGTCATTTTTGATTTGCCAAGAGCTCGGTGATGCAGACGAGGCGAAAGGTTGGGTGGCAGTAGTGGTAAACAGTCCGGGTGGCAGTGACCCATTGGTCATCATTCCACAAAACTCAATATGACGCGCGCTCTACGTACTGGGTTTCGTCGGCTGCTTTTAGCGGGGATGGGGTGGGTGCCCTCTTTACCATGACACTGCCTTGGTAATGACGACAGAGTTAATTGCGGCTTTCAATTGGCCGATTATATGTAGGTCATTTTTGACTGACGAGTAAATAGCCAGTGACATTCTTCGTACTTTCGACCGACTCTGATAGGCTGTTGCCATGTAAAAAAAGAACTTTCGCGACCAGTTATTTTCATTCACACGGGGAGAGAGCGCTGAAGCAGTCAGTCAAGAACAAGAGGCAGCTTGGTTATTGACAACATTTTCTCCATCCAACTCAGTCAAGCTTAGCTCACCTGGACAGACAGACATAAAAGTGGAAGACGGGTGTTCAGAAGAAACATGGCTGTCAAAGCGAGTTGGAACAGCAAGTGTTTAATTCCAGGTAATATTATTTTACATACTTATGTTTGTGTGCTGTGGAGATAGCAAGTGTTTAATTCCAGGTAATATTATTTTACAATACTTATGTTTGTGTGCTGTGGAGATAGGAAGTGTTTAATTCCAGATAATATTTACACACTGATGTGTTGTTTGGGAACAGGAAGTGTTTAAATCCAGATAATATTTACACACTGATGTGTTGTTTGGGAACAGGAAGTGTTTAAATCCAGATAATATTTACACACTGATGTGTTGTTTGGGAACAGGAAGTGTTTAAATCCAGATAATATTTACACACTGATGTGTTGTTTGGGAACAGGAAGTGTTTAAATCCAGATAATATTTACATATTTATGTTTGTGTGCTGTGGGAACTGAGGCACATCCGATCGCAAGTCAAGGTTAGGACACACTCGCACACATGAGCCTAAATGTACGCTCACAAACGTGCACACAAATAATTTTTTAAAATCAAATTATAAATATAATAAAACTCCCAGTGATTTAGAGTTTACTACAGTTAGCTATTGCGAGAAGTCTGTCGACTTGTTGACGTGAACACTTATCAATAACTGTGTAAGCTTTCTAAAACTGTTCTTTCCTTTCAGTTAGATAACAACTGACCGATAGTGTTATCTCCAACATTCTTATTTAAAGTTGATTTCATTTGTTCCACTCACACACACACACACACACACACACACACACACACACACACACACACACACACACACACACACACTGTTTAATAGCGAGCGAGACGGCCGCGTAAAAGTGCATACCTTACGCAACACACATTATTGCATATGCTAAAAAGGTGTGTTAAGTTAGTGAGGTATGTCGATGCGGCTTTGTCAAGGTCATTTAGAGTACAAAGTGGTGTCATTTACTGACATATTACTATCAATTAAAGCAAAGATAAAAGTATTACAAACTATACTTGCTGTTGTTGACGTGAAAGTTTTGGTACGGAGAGTATCCTTGCTGTTATTGACGTGAAAGTTTTGGTACGGAGAGTATCCTTGCTGTTATTGACGTGAAAGTTTTGGCATGGAGAGTATCTTTGCTGTTATTGACGTGAAAGTTTTGGGATGGAGAGTATCCTTGCTGTTATTGACGTGTAAGTTTTGGTACGGAGAGTAAATTTAGCCAAAGAGCATGGACGAAAATGGCATCGATTTGACAGGTTAATTATAGCTCATGCTAATGCATATATCCATTCTGAAGAAAACATAAGATCTTGACAAGGATTTCACAGTAAAAATAACAACATCTTTTGAAGATGTGCTCTGTTCAAAGCCTGGAAATGAGTGTAGAAACAAGATTTCTCTTCATTAAGGTATTCTCCCATAAATCCCTTTAGTGCCCTTTGGCTAATTACAATCGGTTAGTTGTCAGCCATTGGGTAACTATAATTGGCCAGTGCATGGCCATTGGTTGAGTGTAACAAGTTAACTTTCATCATACAATAAGCCAGTGTCCATAACAAAATTTGGGTAGTTCGTGCGTTCTCAGGAATTTTTGCTAGGAGTGATGGCCGGTGTCATTCAGTCTTGATAGTATTCCGGGCAATGCCTAATAATCTATTTTAGAAGGATTCTGTTGTTTTCTGCATTATGTGTGTGTGTGTGTGTGTGTGTGTGTGTGTGTGTGTGTGTGTGTGTGTGTGTGTGTGTGTGTGTGTACTTAACGAGCAGTGCACGATACCTACTCTAAACTACATATGTGTACTTAACGTGGAGTGCATGATGTCTACTCTAAACTATATATAAATGTGTACTTAACGTGGAGTGCACGATGTCTACTCTAAACTACATATGTGTACTTAACGTGGAGTGCACGATGTCTACTCTAAACTACATATGTGTACTTAACGTGGAGTGCACAATGTCTACTCTAAACTACATATAAATGTGTACTTAACGTGGAGTGCACGATGTCTACTCTAAACTATATATGTGTACTTAACGTGGAGTGCACAATGTCTACTCTAAACTACATATGTGTTCTTAACGTGGAGTGCACAATGTCTACTCTATATATAAATGTCAGAAATACATGCAAACAGTGCTCCACAATTATCATAAGTAAAGTATTAAATAAATAAAAATATAGATATTTGTAGAAATGTGAAAAACAAGTGATAAATAAAAGTTATTGGTGGAAATATTTGTCACGTGTAGTAGATAATTTGCTTTAGAGATATTGTATGTAGTAACGTGTCATAATCTTTTGTTATTAACTAAATTCATGACATGAATTTAACAAGTTAACATTTTTATTCTTTTGGTCTTGCTGAGACATGCTGTCAGTCGTAAAGTCATTTGCTACAAAGTAAACAGCATGTTGTCAGTCGTAAAGTGTCTATGTCATTTACTACAAAGTAAATAGCATGTTGTCAGTCGTAAAGTGTCTATGTCATTTACTACAAAGTAAACAGCATGTTGTCAGTCGTAAAGTGTCTATGTCATTTACTACAAAGTAAATAGCATGTGTCAGTCGTAAAGTGTCTATGCCAATTTCTACAAAGTAAACAGCATGTTGTCAGTCGTAAAGTGTCTATGTCAATTGCTACAAAGTAAACAGCATGTTGAACAAATTAAATTGTAATGCCTAATATTCTTTCTACCTTTTACTTTTCTGTCGCTATTTTCTGATCTATCTATAATATTTTTTGTTATCTTCTTATAAGACTATTTTTTTTACTATAGTAAAATGCAACTGATCTATCTATAATATTTTTATCTTCTTACAAACTACCTTTTTACTGTAGTAAAATGCAACTGATCTATCTATAATATTTTTATCTTCTTACAAACTACCTTTTTACTGTAGTAAAATGCAACATTGAAATCTGTATTGTACTACCTTGTTGCTACATAGATTACTTGTAAACTTTATAGAACTCTATTTTAGGACCTTTCCATTACAATAAATTTTACCTTGTTACTTCATAGATTACTTGTAAACTTTATATAACTATTTTAGGATCCTTCCATTACAATATATTTTACCTTGATCTTTTAGAAAAGTATTTTTGCTTACCTTTTCATGACAATATTTTTTACTTCTAGAAAATTTTTAATCTCTCTGTCAACACTGCCTTTTATCTTTCTAAAGCACAATTTTGATTTAGTTCAACAATACTTTGGACCTTTGTATAACAATAATTTTTGCCTTTAGAGAACACTATCTTTTTTATAACAATGCTATTACCTTCCTATAACACTAACTTTCGACCTTCTATAAGGCTACATTTAGCAATCTATAGCACTTAAGACCTATCTTTGTGACCTCTCTATAAGGCTACATTTAGCAGTCTATACACTTAAGACCTATCTTTGTGACCTCTCTATAAGGCTACATTTAGCAGTCTATACACTTAAGACCTATCTTTTTGACCTCTCTATCACACTACTTTTTGACCTCAGAAGTCTGGTTTTGTTTTGTCCAGATAGCGACGTGCCGTGGCTTCGATAAGAGCTGGATGACTAGAATACTGCACTCACTATCACGGCTCTGAGTTGAACTATCTGTGCATTGCAAACACGCGTATCATTCATAACACACTGCACTCAGTGACAGTACTTAAGTAAATATCAGACGTCACTCAATGACCATACTTAACGTACATAGTAAATAACAGACGTCACTCAGTGACCATACTTAACGTACATAGTAAATAACAGACGTCACTCAATGACCATACTTAACGTACATAGTAATAAACAGACGTCACTCAATGACCATACGTAACGTACGTAAATAACAGACGTCACTCAGTGATCATACGTAACGTACATAGTAAATAACAGACGTCACTCAGTGACCATACTTAACGTACATAGTAAATAACAGACGTCACTCAATGACCATACTTAACGTACATAGTAAATAACAGACGTCATTCAGTGATCATACTTAACGTACTTAGTAAATAACAGACGTCACTCAATGACCATACTTAACGTACATAGTAAATAACAGGCGTCACTCAATGACCATACTTAACGTACATGGTAAATAACAGACGTCACTCAATGACCATAATTAACGTACATAGTAAATAACAGACGTCGTCAACTTTCACCTCGTTGTTACTTCTATCGAGTACAATAATATATTATATACAAATAGCTTATTCCTAGTTATAAGACGATAAATAAATAAATAAAAATAACAGTAAAATATATAGAAAGAGCTTATTCCTAGTCATAAGACGATAAATAAATAAATAAAAATAAAAAATATTTAAACATCATTAAATACGCAGAATGAATTGGGAGGGATTCCATATGCTTCCAACTATCGTTGGTTTTGCAGTCGGGTGTTTTGTGGCACCTGAAGACAATTTAAATGTAAAGGGAGACTTGTTAAGAATGATGTTGATGATTATGGTGGTAGTGGTGGTGGTGGTGGTTAAGCACTCTTTAACAACGTCTCCACCCTAAAGCCGATTTTCCGTATAGATCAGGTGGACTTATTTTATTACTTTATTACCATCGAGTTCTAATGTACATTTCTCCTCAAAGCGTAATTTTGATCTGGTTTCAAGATGCTGACTGTAAATTCTGCTAGATGCTAGCTGAAATTCACTACACGTTCTAATATCAACAGGTGTGAAGTCAGACTCTTTTGGCGTACAACTCAACTGCGCATGTGCTGAAAGCCCCGTATGATAATAGAAACTAATGACGTCACTATAACTCGGCTGTTAATGAACTCTAACGCCCTTTAAGAGCTGTTTACTTCGATCGTGGCATAGCTGAAAGATTTATGAGTTCCATTTATCAAAAATAGGTCAGTGGGAGGATAAAATAATTTGAACTTTTGACAGAACAAGTCCCTTAATGTGCTAAACCGCTACTTCTTTCCCCTAGCTTATTGGATACTGGCTGCCAATAATTAACAATTGACGGGAGATTAATTTATGTTGCCCAAAGCAGTAAGTAGTTACTTAACGCATCTCCAAATTTCAGTATTCACGAAAATGTCGCTTCACAAGTGTTATTAGCCTTTCACAACCATCTGTGAAGGATAAGGACTGTTATTAGCCTTTCACAACCATCTGTGAAGGATAAGGACTGTTATTAGCCTTTCACAACCATCTGTGGAGGATAAAGACTGTTATTAGCCTTTCACAACCATCTGTGAGGGATAAGGACTGTGTTAGCTGGCGTTCCATGTCACACCGACTTTCCCGAAAAAGTTGTATGTGTTCACTGTGCACATAAACAGAAAATCTTTTGGGCGAATTGACTTGACAGCGATTAGAGAGGCCCCAAATCCCAAATAAGCAGATAAAGCACTAAAGAATCTCTAAGTACGAGTGTTGCTGTACATCTGGTCATATGTGTGCTTTCCATGTCTTTATTCAACAGTATGTGAGACAATTTAATTATTCATTTCATTAATATAAGACTTTCTTTACACATTTTCTTTCTACTTTTTAACAAATTAAAATGAAAAAACTGCTTCAGCCATGCTGTTCGTTACACATTTACTTTTTCAGACAGTGACTTGGCCTGGTTTTTTTTTCTTTTTCGCTGTTGTTAGTAGTAGCGAAAGTACTACAGCAGAGACAGAACCACCCATGTAAATTAAATTAGTAACCCATAGGAATTTGCTCTATTTTATGCAAATTTCCAGATGAAAATATCCGCCAAAGTCATAGTAGAAGCCCCGTGTTTCATATGTCACATGTAGGTCTTTTATCTTTGCATTATATATTCCACTGTTTGCATTTATCAATCAAACTGATTTTTTTAAAATCGTACATTTTTTGTTTTAATTTTATAGTCTTGTTTTCTTTTATTTCAGTGTTGTTGCTTGCCTTGTTTTGATTATTTTTTGCTTCATAGATATTCATTTTAATATTTTACTTATATTTCATTTCACTTGCCTTTTTGGAGGGTAAAGGAGTTGTTTAAGTGTATTTTCACTCTTTTTTATGATTTGTTCGCTCTGTTTTGTCTGTAATAACCTTATAACTATATTTTTTATTTCATTTTAACATTTGTTTGAGTTAGTTTCTTCCATTTTATTTTTGTTTGATGTTGTTATCGACTTTTTTTAAATTCACGTTTTAAAATATTTATTATAACATTGTTTCAGTTTTGCTTTGATTTCAGTGTTACCTTGTTTGGTTCTTTGTGTGTATGTTTAATTATTTATTTTATATATGTTGGCTTGGTTTAATGTCTCGTTTTACTTGAGTGTGTCTCGTTTTTGTTTGTATTGCTTCGCTTGTGTTACTTTTAAATTGTTTCAGGATTTGCGTTATCTATCATTGAATTTCTTTGCTTTTATTTTATTTTCAGCATTTGTGTTACTGGTTGTCTTCATTTCGCCCGTTCTGAGTCCCGCAGTCACCGGAATGTTGGCGCTGATCTTGGTGGCTATCAATATAGTGACTATGATCCCACTGTTGGTGTTGCTTGCATGTCCACAGCTCAGCCTCTCTCTGGTGTCGATGGCCTTCCGTTTGCTGTGGACAGTCATCTCCAAAGCGTTCAGCATACCCACCATATTCACCATGCACCCGTGTCTCTTCGAAACAGACGAGGTAGATTTTCAGGTGGAAAAAAGAGATAGCGTGTTGGGCAGCCATAGTCTGTCGCCCAGGAGGCCCGGCTGGATCAGGATGTGTGCTTTCATACTGTCCATGCTCTGGTGTGGGGAGGACCTAGGCTCGCATTTCCTTCTGACGTACGCCTCTTGCCACATCGGAGTCCACGCCATCGTCTTCTCTTTGTCGGCGGCGTTGTGTTGCGCCGTCTCCAGTGGCAACGCCAATCCCAGCAACGTGACGCAGTCCGAACGCTTCCGGGTGTCCGGGAGTTCCTGGCACGCAAACGAGGACGAAATGTATTCAAGGTCGTTTTACCTGGGCCAGTTCGTTGGAGGCGTGTTCTGCCTGGCTTGCGGTGTCCAAAGAATGACCTGTCTGGAGGTCCTCTTGCTTCTGACTTTCAGCATCTGCAGCGATGGGTGCGTCCAGCACTACCTGACCTTGCAGGCGCAGAAATGCCAAGTCGATTTGCTGGACGGCTTTGAAGTAGAGGTAGTGCAAGGAGTGTTGATCTTCCTGGACTTGCTGGCCTGTGTGTCAGTGTGCACGAAAGCTGTCTATCGCGAGCAGTACCTAGCTCTAGTCCTGACGTACTGCAATGGTTTCATCGCCCTCATGAAGCTTCTGATATGCGTTTGGCAACAGGTTCAGACCGGCTTGGACGACTTGGCCGACTTCCGACGGGCCACCACTCGCGAGCTGGATGAGCACGATGACGTGTGCGCCGTTTGCTTGAGTTCGATGAGTGCTGGTCGTTTCACGCCGTGCGGGCACCTGTTTCACGGAAAGTGTCTGAAGCAAGTGTTAGCGGTGCGACCGCAGTGTCCCTTGTGCAAACGACAGATCGATAGGTCATCTCGGGAGACGGGTTCCTGAGCTTGTCAGATGCTGACGTGTCAGGACAAACTGTAAAAACTGATATTTCACAGCTCTGATGTTAACGTGGACTCGATCTGTAATGAGGTCACGATGTGCCGTAATGTTAATATAATTATAGTGTTTACTCTTAGTATTATAGCTGATGTGTTCAAACTGACATTGGGTGTTAACACTTTGTATTATAGCTGGTGTGTTCAAACTGACATTGGGTGTTAACACTTTGTTAAACTAACTGGCTATGTTAGCCGTGACGTAATGTGTTTATTTGGTAGACGTCAAGACACGTTTGGCAACAAACTTTACTGCTGAGAATCTTGATGTGTGTGTGTGTGTGTGTGTGTGTGTGTGTGTGTGTGTGTGTGTGTGTGTGTGTGTGTGTGAGAGAGAGAGAGAGAGAGAGAGAGAGTGAGAGAGATTGTCAAATATCAAACGGTGTTAAAAGATATAAAAATAACTGTATTTACTAGTGATAGCTTTTCAATTCACAAATCTCAACCATCTTGATTGCCAAGATGAAAGTGGCTTGATGAGTTAGCTTGAGTACATAAAACGCTCACCTTGTTTGACTACGTTTTAAAGACTTGTTGTGACGTAATGTTTTCACCAAATAAAAAGAAATAATAACTAACTTACTGTGACTTAATGCTTTATAACAAATTAAAGAGAAAAAATAATTGGTGGAATAGATGAATCCTATTCCTGTTGCAGGAAAACACCCCACCCCTTCATTCTTGTACCAGGGATGTGTGTGACTAGATCTTGACCTAACCGAGTTAACATTAATATATCAGTCGGATGTGTGTGACTAGATCTTGACCTAACCGAGTTAACATTAATATATCAGTCGGATGTGTGTGACTAGATCTTGACCTAACCGAGTTAACATTAATATATCAGTCGGATATGTGTGACTAGATCTTGACCTGAGTTAACATTAATATATCAGTCGGATCTTGACCTAACCGAGTTAACATTAATATATCAGCCGGAAGTTTGAAAATATTTCGCTGCATTCAGCAGCGTTACAAAGGTCAATGTTTGTACGGTATTCACTCATGACGGAGAGTTGTTTCCCCTTTGTATTAATTGTTTGCTTCTTTTAAAACATTTTTCTCATTTTATTCAGCCTTATTTTCATAACATTAATGATGATTCTGTTTAGTATCTACATTCTGCATCATTACATTCATCCTTACCTTCACAACACACATCATTACATTCATCCTTACCTTCACAACACACATCATTACATTTATCCAGACCTTAACAACATACATCATTACATTTATCCAGACCTTAACAACATACATCACTAAGTCCACCCATACTTCAACAACATACATCACTAAGTCCACCCATACTTTAACCAACATACATCATTAAGTCCACCCAGACCTTAACAACATACATCACTAAGTCCACCCAGACCTTAACAACATACATCACTAAGTCCACCCAGACCTTAATAACATACATCATAACGTTTACCCTGAATTAACAACATACATCATCATGCTCACTTTTACGTTTATCGTGACTTTCACAAAATACATCATTACATTAATCCTGACCTTAATAATATGCATAATCATGTTCACTCTAATTGTAAAGAAAATACATGTGCATGCTTACTATAGCCGCAACATTAAAAACCCGTTGTTTTACTCATCCTGATCTTAACAATGTACATGATTGTGAATGTCTTAATCTTATTTGCATACTTTGTTATGTTCGAACTAATTTTAACATATGCATTGCTAAGTTCAGTGTGACTGACAACACATATTGTTACGTTCAATATGGTATTACTTTCAGCATAATGTTCTTTCAACAGATTTTTTCTGCTCGTTGCGAACTATGTCCAAATGCTACTTTTCCTGTACTTGTCCAAGTTTTTAAAAAAAATCATTATAATTAAAAAATAATTATATATTCATTATCTGCTAATATTCTCTTCAATGTTTTGTCTCCAAATTTGATACCTCAAAAGTAGTGAGTACCTTCTTACTTTTTATAATAACTTATAATAACTTATAATACATATGAATACAAAAACAAAAGTAGTGAGTACGTTCCTACTTTTTGGAATAACTTATAATAACTTATAATACATATGTGTACAAAAACAAAAAGACATGTAATAACAAAATGCTTTATAACCTTAATAATAATGGGAATGTACCCTCCTCTTTCTTGACTTTGCAGAATTTAAGATAAAAATATTAAATGTTATTGCCGCAAAGAACACCGTTAACATCAGTGTATGAAACATTTGTCACATCGACTTATGACAAAAAATTAAAACCTATCGAAACGCTAATGAACTGGTGAAGTGTATTTGAGTGTGAACTATATTATAATGTCTATGTGTCAGCTAAAAATAGAATAAAATCTAATATTGTTTGCTTCAGAATAAAAATAACATGACATTTAGGTATTGTCTATCGCATTTTCTTTGATTGGAGAATACAAAAATAAATGAAATTTCAAAATTTATCAGAAGTTGTGAATGTTTATTTGGTGAGTGTGTGTGTGTGTGTGTGTGTGTGTGTGTGTGTGTGTGTGTGTGTGTGCGTGTTTGCGATCGTATTTGTCCAGGAGACTTTGTAAAACTTTATTGTGTATTCTCGTGTTATGTATGTTTTTGTTCAGGAAATACACGTATAAAAGTATATTCATGTGTTCTCCTGTTATTCATTTGTTTAGGAGACACATGTATTGATGTATTATCGTGGTATCCAGATGTTCAGGAGATACAAGTATGAAAATGTATTGATATATTCTCTTGGTATGTACGTAAGTATGTTCAAGAGACACATACATATATGAAAGTGTATTGATGTATTTTCTTGCTATGTATGTTCAGGAGACACGTGTATTAAAGTGTATTGATGTATTTTCTTGCTATGTATGTTCAGGAGACACGTGTATTAAAGTGTATTGATGTATTTTCTTGCTATGTATGTTCAGGAGACACGTGTATTAAAGTGTATTGATGTATTTTCTTGCTATGTATGTTCAGGAGACACGTGTATTAAAGTGTATTGATGTATTTTCTTGCTATGTATGTTCAGGAGACACGTGTTTAAAGTGTATTGATGTATTTTCTTGCTATGTATGTTCAGGAGACACGTGTTTAAAGTGTATTGATGTATTTTCTTGCTATGTATGTTCAGGAGACACGTGTATTAAAGTGTATTGATGTATTTTCTTGCTATGTATGTTCAGGAGACACGTGTTTAAAGTGTATTGATGTATGTTCAGGAGACACGTGACGTGTTTAAAGTGTATTGATGTAACTTCTAGTGGCATTCATTTGTTCAGGAAGCACGTGTTGTGACGCCAACGCCACCTAGTTAATGGTTATGATTATTATTAATTAATTAATCATCCATAGCTAATTACAAGTGTTAAGAATCTTAATTTGTTATTAATAATTCTCCAGTATACACCACTCGTCTCTCTCACTTGGCGGATATGCTGGTGCTGTAAAGGTTTTCTCTCTTCTATATATCTATCTATCTATCCATCTATCTATCCCTTAGTCTTGTCGACCGTTGACCTGACAACCAGTTTCCTCCATTCCATTCTGTTTTCTGATAATCTTGCTGTATTGCTCAGTTTCAGCCCTGAGATGTTATCCTCCCATCTTTTCCTCCGTCTTCCTCTCCTTCACCCTCCTTGCACAGTACCTTGCATGATTGTCTTGGCAAGCCCTTTTGAGAATGTAGCATGCCCATACCATTTCATTTTGTGTTTTTTCCACAATGGCCAATACCTCATCATAAGGCTGAATGGCTTGCCTAATTCTGTTTCCCATTTTCTCATTCATGACATGATCTCTATATGAAATGCCAAGCAACCTTTGAAAGCATCTCATTTCAGTAGCTTGTATCCTCTTTTCAAGATCCGCTGTGAATGTCCATGACTCACAGGCATTTAAAAACACAGATACAACAGGAGCACATCAGTCGATCTTTGACCTGACTCAGGTGTTTCGTTTTTCCAAACTGTCTTCAGTCTTACCATTGCAGTTGGTCGCAGAAGTCCTCTATTTCTTCATCATCATGGTCTGTAGTTGGAGCGTAAGTTTACACAATGGTGATATTGAGTGGGGCTGCCCTAAAGCATATGGTGATAAGCCTGCTGGAGACTGGCCGACAATTCATGACAGTGTTCACTATGTCTGGCCGACAATTCATGACAGTGTTCACTATGTCTGGCCGACAATTCATGACAGTGTTCACTATGTCTGGCCGACAATTCATGACAGTGTTCACTGTGTCTGGCCGACAATTCATGAGAGTGTTCACTGTGTCTGGCCGACAATTCATGAGAGTGTTCACTGTGTCTGGCCGACAATTCATGACAGTGTTCACGATGACTGGCCGACAATTCATGACAGTGTTCACTGTGTCTGGCCGACAATTCATGACAGTGTTCACTATGTCTGGCCGACAATTCATGACAGTGTTCACTGTGTCTGGCCGACAATTCATGACAGTGTTCACTGTGTCTGGCCGACAATTCATGACAGTGTTCACTGTGTCTGGCCGACAATTCATGACAGTGTTCACTGTGTCTGGCCGACAATTCATGACGGTGTTCACTGTGTCTGGCCGACAATTCATGACAGTGTTCACTGTGTCTGGCCGACAATTCATGACAGTGTTCACTGTGTCTGGCCGACAATTCATGACGGTGTTCACTGTGTCTTTGTGGACAAGAAATCTGACACCATATTCGTGTTTATCAATTCTGCCAGAGTATAGTGTATGGCCAGAGTAGTATAGTGTATGGCCAGAGTAGTATAGTGTATGGCCAGAGTAGTATAGTGTATGGCCAGAGTAGTATAGTGTATGGCCAGAGTAGTATAGTGTATGGCCAGAGTAGTATAGTGTGTGGCCAGAGTAGTTTAATTTATGGCCAGAGTAGTATAGTTTATGGCCATCCTGTTTTGATGTTTCCCCAAAGTTCTTCCATCGTACTTCACACAGTCCCAGGATGGTCCAATGGTATCTGTTCATTTCGTGTGTCAGTTCCTCTACCTTTCCAGGCGTTCTTAAAGTTCTGATGCTCCACTTACCAATGCTGATATTGTTTCTGGCACGGAGTTTTGATTGCGATGTTGCACACTAGCACACGTAACACCTCTGCCTGGTGCAAGACAGAAAGTGAGGTCTTTGTTCCAGGTGACATCCGATCCAATATGGTTTGAGATAAAGTTATCATTTCTTGTGGTGTATCTTGGGCAAATGAACCTGGCAGAGTCCATCCCTCTCCAGGCTGTTGACCACAGCCGAAACTCCACATTACTAGTGACTCACCTTGGTCGGGGACACATGACTGTTGAGACTCCTCTGCCCTGGGCAGTGACCCCAGTGAGGAGGTTCATATGTCCAATTAGGTACTGTGTCAGCTCCCTAGCCTTTAGTTATCCAAAACCTAATCTGCAAGGCAGCAGAGGGGACTTGTGGAGGGTGGGGTTATCTATATCCCGTGCAGATGTGAACATCTGCCCACCTGGACACATGGCCATTGATTCCTTCTTGGGACTCCTGTGCCCTAGGCAGTGACCTCAGTGAGAAAGTTTATATGCCAATCAGGTACTGTGTCAGCACCCTAGAATTTGGTTGTCCAAAACCTAACCTGCAAAGCAACAGGGAACTCGTGGAGGGGGGGGGGGTATCTATATCCCGTGCAAATGTGAACATCTGCACACTGCCCCTAATGCATTTGATTCCTAAAAAAAAAAATGTATGTGGTGTCAGTGTGTAGAATGCATGCATGTGATTTTTTCTAGTATGAAGAATATATTTGTAAATGTATAAAGTGAATGCATGCATAAAAAATTTATTCCTTGATGATGTGTAAATGAATAGATCACCACGCAACAAACAAAAAAAAAAGGGGGGGGGGGCTCGTTTTCTCTCTTCCTCAACATTAAAGACAAACATTTACTGTCACACAATATTTCCTTACTTGGAAAACTTCTTATAAAGGAGGAGATAAATTCGTCTTTTAATCTATATTTAGTGAGAATCCATCCACTTTCTTCTCCAACATAAGGCTATCAATATGTGTAAGGAGGCCAATAAATTTATTAAATCAACAATCAAATTATACATATACAAATACAATGAAAATAGGTTATCTGACATCAATATTTTCACCAAACCACATTCGAATAATTTTAATATCTATAATATCTTACATCCTAAGGCACAATTCATCAGATTAATGTTAATACAAATCACAAGATAGTTCTTATCAGAGAACAGAAAAGGAATTATTAGAGATAAGTGATAAGTAATCTTGTCTAGGCAAAGCCACAATAGCCTTTTATTGTGCTTTTCATAATAAAGTCACAAGTTTTTTTGTTCATTTTATTACTGTCAATTCCATGTGTTTCCCTGTCTTTTATTGTGCTTTTCATAACAAAGTCACAAGTTTTTTGTTCATGTTATTACTGTCAATTCCATGTGTTTCTCTGTCTTTTATTGTGCTTTTCATAACAAAGTCACAAGTTTTTTGTTCATGTTATTACTGTCAATTCCATGTTTCCCTTCTCACGTTGTAGAACACTGGCTAGCCGTGAACTCTCAAGGAAGAAGAATAAAAACAAGTCAGCCAATCAGAAGAGAGCCTTGTGTAACAGGAAACAGCGCGGGAAGAGAGGAAAAGACGAGAGAAATTGTTGTTTTATAATTAAACGTGTACTTATAGCATAATCAGTAAAATTAAAAATAATTTGCTCTGGATGTTTAATTCTGGTTCTATTTACAGTTTATTGAATCAACCTTATTTATTTAGAACGCTGTAATGCCTCAAATTCCGAATTTTGATAACATTCATACGTCCTGTGGGCAAATTTTAACAAGAATTAATCAATCCATATTTGGTCCTTATTCTTCTGGCATCACAGAGTAAACTACCTCTGCAATAAAACCGAGTTTTGACATTCGCGGCATTCTATACTTTTACCTTGCAGCCATTACAATATGAACTTTTGTACCCATGCGCTTCAAATTGACACTACTCGATATATTTAGAATGAAGATTCTTAGGTAAGCCATAGATTTTTTTTAATCGTTACCTTACATGTTCACCAGCTTTTCGTGATCACGATTTTTAATACGAGTGTCATGTTCTTATGAAAACCTACTGAGGTAGCATTTTCTTATTTCAAGACTTCGATTACCTTGAATTTGTCTAATTTACACTTAGCTCACTTGACCTACGATGCGAACATATGTTTTTCTCTAAAATGTTATTTTTAACCTTCATTGACTGTAAACTATTAATGTTAGTAAAAGATTATTTTTAACCTTCATTGACTGTAAACTATTAATGTTAGTAAAAGATTATTTTTAACCTTCATTGACTGTAAACTATTAATGTTAGTAAAAGATTATTTTTAACCTTCATTGACTGCAAACTATTAATGTTAGTAAAAGATTATTTTTAACCTTCATTGACTGCAAACTATTAATGTTAGTAGAATGATATGTCACTTGTACAGATCAACGAACGCACGCATCCGGGACTGCACAAAGAACGAAACAGTGGGGAATGTGGACGTTCTGCAGGAGGACGTACGGAATTTCAAGAGGAATGCAAACATTCCTTGCAGCAGAGCCGTGTGCATTAAATGTGTACAGGAATTTCAAACAATGTAACAAACTTTGATTTGGCAAATAACTGTGGTGTAACAAACTTGATTTGGCAAATGACTGCAATAAGTGTTTATTTTAAAAGTAACAAACTTTGATTTGGCAAATGATTGCAATAAGTGTTTATTTTAAAAGTAACAAACTTTGATTTGGCAAATGACTGCAATAAGTGTTTATTTTAAAAGTAACAAACTTTGATTTGGCAAATGATTGCAATAAGTGTTTATTTTAAAAGTAACAAACTTTGATTTGGCAAATGACTGCAATAAGTGTTTATTTTAAAAGTAACAAACTTGATTTGGCAAATGACTGCAATAAGTGTTTATTTTAAAAGTAACAAACTTTGATTTGACAAATGACTACACTAAGTGTTTATTTTAAAAGTAACAAACTTTGATTTGACAAATGACTGCAATAAGTGTTTATTTTAAAAGTAACAAACTTTGATTTGACAAATGACTGCAATAAGTGTTTATTTTAAAAGTAACAAACTTTGATTTGACAAATGACTGCAATAAGTGTTTATTTTAAAAGTAACAAACTTTGATTTGACAAAAGACTTGCGATGAGCTTGTATAATATAGTACATACAACTGATTGCACGCGATCATCAAAAGCCACGAACTTGTGGTAGTTATATAACTGAATTCCTGTGATTATATTTCCAATCCAAAGTACTCCCATCAACTAGTGCAGGCTTTGTAATTAATAATAATTGATAATATGGAGATTTCGTTCCCATTGTTGAAATGTGTGTGACAACCAGTCTTTATGCCTAATACCACAATCAAAATTTGCCCACCAAATCCAATTAAATTTCATACCACCACCAGTTAAATTTGCCCACCATCAGTGAAATTTGTCCAACATCATCACTTAAATTTGCCCATCATCACCACTTGCATTTGTCTAACATCACCATTTACATTTGCCTACTACCACCCCACTTGCATTTGCCCCAAACACAAATTTTCCCACCACCAGCATTTCATTTACTCATTACCACCACTTAAAATTTCCCAACGAACACCTAAATTTGCCCAACATCACCACGTAAATGTGTCCATCACCACGTAAATTTGCCCATCACCACCTAAATTTGTCCAACATCACCACGTAAATTTGCCCATCACCACCTAAATTTGTCCAACATCACCACGTAAATTTGCCCATCACCACCTAAATTTGCTCAACATCACCACCTAAATTTGCCCAACATCACCACGTAAATTTGCCCAACATCACCACTTACATTTGCTTCCACCACCACTTACATTGCCCATAAGCATCACTTATATTTGCCCACGACATCCACTTGGATTTACCTACCACCATCAGCTGAATTAGCCCACTATTTCAGAATAAAAGCAGATGAAACACATGTTGTTCTTTGTTATTGTGTTTAGAACATGTCGATGACAGTCACTTAGCATTAATTAAGTGGTGGGTGGGAGGGAGTACAAATATCTTTCTCGTTTAAAACAATTACATCAGTGCTGTGTGTCGAAAGTTATTGAATGACGATTGTTACGGTCAGGGTTGGGGGGTAATCAAATAATTTTATTTTTTAAGTTATTTTTTTACCTCTCTTGTCAACTTGTAGGATGTATTCATTCTTTTGTAAGCATTGTTTGAAATGAATGTGAGATCACGTGTCTTAAGAACTGAAGATTTCATTATAAGCCCCTCTCTCTCTCTCTCTCTCTCTCTCTCTCTCTCCCCTCTCTCTCTCTCACCCCCCCTCTCTCTCTCTCTCTCTCTCTCTCAATAAAGCGATAAAGCGCTGGTCAAACAAATATAATTTAAGAGACCAGCCACAAACTTTTCACTTTTCATGGGACTTGAGGTCAGACAGCAATGAAAAAAAAAGTAATCTCGTCGTGACCTTTTGGCCACCGTGCAGTCCGTCCCAGCACACAACTTGGTCACTGCCGTGGCCTCACTAGGTCACTTGGACCTGACCCCCCACACACACACTCTTCCCCTGCTCCTTCCCCGGTCGGTACATGTAGTGTATGGCAGACAGCAAAGTTTATCCTGCATGCGTGCGTGCGTGTGTGCGAGAGAGGAAAGCCCAGTTGTATCCTAATTTTTTTGTGTGATCACGTGATCATTGGTACACTTTCGCGTGCATCTTGTTACTTTGATGTGCGTGTGTACTTACAGGTCAAAGGGCAAGAGAGGCACTGCTGGAGGGCGAGGCATGTGTGTCTAACGTGGCCGGCGCAGCTCGAGGCTGGAACGTCAAGGACACAAACACTCCTACCCACAAGTTTGGTGACTGTCGAGGCTGGAACGTCAAGGACACAAACACTCCTACCCACAAGTTTGGTGACTGTCGAGGCTGGAACGTCAAGGACACAAACACTCCTACCCACAAGTTTGGTGACTGTCGAGGCTGGAACGTCAAGGATACAAACACTCCTACCCACAAGTTTGGTGACTGTCGAGGTTGGAACGTCAAGGATACAAACACTCCTACCCACAAGTTTGGTGACTGTCGAGGCTGGAACGTCAAGGATACAAACACTCCTACCCACAAGTTTGGTGACTGTCGAGCGGGAATGATGGAGCCCAGGGGGGAGGGGGGTAGATCGAGCTAACCGGAATCCTCCGGCTTGAATCACCTCTAATGGACTGGAGTGGAGTGATGGAGGTACTGTGTAAATATACAATTATTATTATTAAATAAACCCTCCACTCTTTATTTCTTTACTTTGTGTAAATATAGAATATATCAATTATTATTATTAAATAAACCTTTCTATATATCTATACTTTCTGCAAATCTCTAGCAGCTGTGCTCACATTCAAATGCACACCCAACTCAGCTCAAATGACCGACACATTGCTAACAGTGCAACTGACCTGTTGAAAATTTTCAGTCAGTCTCACTGAGGAATGTCGTCCCGTTATCTGCTGCAAACGCACCGAATGATAAATCATTTCAAGGCGTTATAAGCCAGAATAATCGTTTAGTACTGTCTCAGTTTTTGAATTAATTTAAACAAAGTCACAATATTTCAAATTTTCAATAAAATAGACAAATACATGAATGAATGATCCATCGCTAATTAGGACGTTATTATTTGAAAAAGACTTAAATGATAACAAATGCAATCGATTAAGAAAAAGTACAAAGGTTCGAATCGTCATTATTTGCTATCTCAGTGATCTAAGCGAGTGACAACAAATTTATTTTCCTCTAGGCAAATAGGAAGAGTTACTTCTGTTATCTGGTAGTTAATTTGCTGTCTCAGTGATATAAAGAATTAATTTTCAGCTAAACAAGTAGGAAAATAGCTATTTCAGTTATGTTTATAAGTAGGTAGTTAATATGCTAATTCAGGAACATGACTAAATGAGAAATTAATTTTCCTCTAAATAAACAGACGAATAAGTGAATGAATCTTCCTATTGGATGACGTCACATTGACTGTTAGAAAAGAGCGTCTCACATTGAATGACGTCATAGTATCTGCTTGAGAATTATACTTTGCGCTGACTGACGTCAACCTCACTGCTTTCGAATTATGCTTCACATTGAAAACTACTGTGTAAAATACTGAGAATTATGTTTAACACTGAATGACGTCACAATGATAAAAGAATGACGATTCATTGAATAAGGCCACAGTCACTGTTTGAGAATTGATTGGCCATATAAATGTTAGAGAAAGGGATTTCGTATTACAAACGTGGACGAACTGTAAATAAAAGGTATGTTGTGAACTGTAAATAAAAAGTATGTTGTGAACTGTAAATAAAAAGTTTGTTGTGAACTGCAAATAAAAGATATGTTGTGAACTGCAAATAAAAGTATATTATGAACTGTAAATAAAAGGTATGTTGTGAACTGTAAATAAAAGGTATGTTGTGAACTGCAAATAAAAGTATATTCTGAACTTTAAATAAAAGGTATGTTGTGAACTGTAAATAAAAGGTATGTTGTGATCTGCAAATAAAAGTATATTATGAACTGTAAATAAAAGGTATATTGTGAACTGCAAATAAAAGTATATTCTGAACTATAAATAAAAGGTATGTTGTGAACTGTAAATAAAAAGTAGCCTATGTTGCACACTATAAATAAAAAGTATGTTATAAACTATAAATAGAAAGTATTCTGTGAACTAAACTATCAATAGAAAGTTTGTTGGAACTAAACTATAAATAAAAATTATGTTTTGAACTAAACTATAAATAGAAAGTTTGTTGGAACTAAACTATAAATAAAAAGTATGTTTTGAACTGAACTATAAATAGAAAGATTTTTGGAACTAAACTATCAATAAAAAGTATGTTGTGAACTATACTATAAATAGAAAGTTAAAACTGTAAATAAAAAGTATGTTGTGAACTAAACCTTAAATAAAAAGTTTGGGGAACTTAAGTGTTCTTTCTCCGCTACAGAGCGGTAGGTTTTCTCTTACCGCCAGGTCAGCTTGACCTTGGTCTATAAGATGGCCGACAGTTATTATGGTGGTGACAATACGCGTGCTTGCAAGACCATAACCGAAATATAATAGATCACGTGCTCTCGAACGAAGCAGTAATGAACTATGCTTGTTATGGCACGCCGTTGTAGACGTGACGCACTTCACATGGTTGGGCTCTGTGAAATTAAAGATAAAAATAATATCTCCTTGTTTGATTAGTGATTATTTCTTGATTTTAATAACTGACCGAACTGTAAGTTCATCATTTTTTTTCGATAACGGTGTCTCGGTGGTATGTAATATGCCGTGTTTGCACTCACAATTAATTACACCTAGCACTCAGTCGACGTCGATTTTTCACCCAATTAATCTTGGCTCGTGATAAATTCTACACAGTGTAAAGTAAAATAAGTTCAAACTGCAAAATGACGATTTCGTGAAACATTCCCAAATCCTTGTTCTTATCTAACGATTTAATATATTTATATATATATTTAATAAATATAGCGATTTAATATATTTATATATATATATTTAATAAATATAACGATTTAATATATTTATATATATATATATTTAATAAATATAACGATTTAAGCAAGTTATGAATTACGACAGATTAGCAAAAAATTTTTCCTGCAATCAACTTTTTCTGAAGTGGTTAAGGCCAACATTTATAATAGTTTCCTGCATTCCATTTTTCTTCCAAAATATGACGCATTTCTTTTATTGTACTCCTAATGTTCCCAAATCCTAAACCAGTTTTCTAATCCTAACCCTGGACCATAATCCTAAACATATATCTTAATCCTAAATATGTACCTAAACCTACACCTATAATCTATATTCTATATTACAATCTAATCGTAAACTGTTTTATAATTCTACACATGCACTCTAGTCTGAACATGTGCTCTAATCCTAAATGTATACTCTAATCCTTTAGTTATGCCCTAATCCTAAACATGTAATCTAATCCTTAACCTACACCTAATCCTCAACATGTAATCTAATCCTTAACTTACACCTAATCCTAAACATGTAATCTAATCCTTAACCTACACCTAATCCTAAACATGTAATTTAATCCTTAACCTACACCTAATCCTAAACATGTAATTTAATCCTTAACCTACACCTAATCCTAAACATGTAATCTAATCCTTAACCTACACCTAATTCTAAACATGTAATCTAATCCTTAACCTACACCTAATTCTAAACATGTAATCTAATCCTAATCATGTAATCTAAACTTTAACCTACACCTAATCCTAAACATGTAATTAATCCTCAACATTTAATCTAATCCTAAACATGTAATCTAATCCTAACCTACACCTAATCCTAAACATGTAATCTAATCCTAAAGCTATAGCTTAATCCTAAACATACTCTAATCCTTAATCTATACCTATTTATAAACCTGCCCTCTAACCCTTACCATATCCTCTAATCCAAAACGTATAGCTGCAAGATTGTTATGAAAAATAGTGCTCTTTATGGTAATAACTGCCTGCTTTGTTTTCGTTTATCTATAAGCATAATTGTCGCTATTAAAAAATCCTGTTTGCTCGCTGAGTGATATACCCAGTTATCCGTTCTGGTACATAATGATATTTATCTCCGTCTTGAACGCTAATGTGACGTATGGATGTGTGACGTTGGTGTCGTGTGCCATGCTCAGTTCACTTGCAAAGAGAAAAGTCAATTTTCCGCTACATAAGAAGAAAAATAACTCTGTGCTTCTATAAATAGAAAGAGGTGAATGAGATAATCTAGCTGAAAACATCTCAATACGTAATAAAAGGTTAGATTTAAAACGCTGGCTACGTGTTAAAATTATGATAGACACTGTTTAAAGATCAAAATTGGGCTCGCCATTCATCTGTAATAAGTTGCTTGTATTATTAGTTTTATGCAGCTATTAATGTGCATTATTGTAACGTAGATACACTGAAGTTTTATAATTATTAGTTATGCAAATTAATGTGCGTTATTGTAACGTAGATACACTGAAGTAGTGTGTTCTTTGTTCGTATTATGCTCGCTTCAATTATTTGTTTGCTTTGTGTTAGTCTGCTTGACTTTAGTTCGATATTTTGCTAACCTCGCATGCTAGTCGACTTCAAGGCTGTGTTTATACGCGTAGTTCATTGGTCGGAAGATAAGCGGGTAGCATAAGCATTTTGAAATGTGTCAACAACCAGTGAACGGAGCAGTTTAGTCCCTTGACTCAACAGGGACGGAGTTTGCCGAGCGGCACAATTGTGGTGCGCAGTAGCGAACGACCGGGCTAAAATAGAAGGGACAGGTACCGCTCAAGAGACGACAGGCGTCATAAGTCGTTAATGACGTCAGTCACCATTATGAAGAACAATATCGTGGCGGAGATAACTGGACGAAAGGTCCTCGACTCTGAGCGCTAGAAGCATTTCTGAGTGCTCGACCAGTGAGTCTGCGGCCGCCGACCAAAGTCAGATTTACAGTTAGTGACAGGAACATCTTGCCGGACCCACAATGTGGAAATGCCATGTCTGAAGCAGTGAGGGTACATTTTAGCAAGTGTGTGTTACGTTGTTGTTTTGTCATTTCTATATTTCTACTAAGTAGTTTCCTGAAACGTACAGGAAAGACGTACTGAAGTCAGTTTGTACAGAAAACACATACTGTGAAACGTACAGGAAAAACGTACTGAAGTCAGTTTGTACAAAAAACACATACTGTGAAACGTACAGGAAAGACATAGTGAAGTCAGTTTGTACAAAAAACACATACTGTGAAACGTACAGGAAAGACATACTGAAGTCAGTTTGTACAGAAAACACATACTGTGGTGGAATAAATTTGTCTATCACAATTTCTAAACTTAATTATTATATAAATTGTTAAATTGTCGAAGAGACCCGATTTTTGGCACTCCTTGTGATGGTATTTTTGTAAGTGCCAGAGTTGGAGTAAAGTCAGTAACACTCGAGTTGAGAATTTGCTAGAAAATGCAGATGCAATGCAAACCAGTTCCAACTGGATGAGTAGTTTTATTATCAAATGATTAAGATTTAAGAGAACGAGACCAGCCAGTGGGCTGAGATCAAACAATTTGGTGTGGCAAGAAAGGCGTCTGTTAGCTTAATGGAGAGTTAATGGACTGATTGAAAGAGAATGGACTTTTATATTTCATGCATTTTTACTACTGATATGTTATACTTGCGTTTTACTTAAGAGATGTATTATGTGAGTAGACTATTATTTCTACAAATTGTGAACTATAATGCTTATATGTGGTTAATGTTTATATATATGCTAAACACTTGACATTGTTTCTAGTAAACCTGAATCATAAAGCTATTATGCTGTATTTATTATGCTGTGTGCATGTATCAGGCTAATAAATACTGTTGCAGGAAACTATAACTAGTATAAGTTGAGACTTGAATGTAAGAAGGAATGGAGTTAAAAAGAATAAACTGGAAACTTAGCACTTGTTCCCTGATTATATTTTTACAGGGAAAAAGCAGCCTTTCCTTATATTATTTGAATCTCCTGGTTTACTGATTGTAAACTGCTATGGCCATGTAAACGTGTGGAGGCTTTACTACAGTGTGTGTAAACGTAAGGAATACACTGCACTCCATTGATGTATGGTGGCAAGGTATGCTGACTACATTGAGCAATTTCTGGTACAAAGAAGTTACTGGAATTTGCTACAATTGTTGTTTTGCTTGAGGAAGCTAATATGATGAAGGAGCACCAGGTTATCTTCGAGAGAATAGCAGCAAATCAGTATGAAGAGGGAATCATGTGGAAGTGACAGTGATAGTTGACGTCAACAATAACCTGCGACATTGTTACAAAAGCAGGTAAAAACCTTTTGAGTCAGCCTGTCAATCAAGTTATGTACAAACTATTATTACTTATCTCTAATAACTCCATTTTTGTTCTCTGATAAGAACTATCCTGTGATTTGTATTGATTATAAACTTTTGAATTATATGTTAAGATATAAGATTGTATAGATATTAAAATTATTCAAATGTGATTTCATGGAAATGTTGATCTCAAGTAATTTTTTCATTGTATTTGTTATATGTATATTTGATTGTTGATTTAATAAATTTATTGTTAAATTTATTGACCTTCTTACACATATTCATAACCTTATGTTGGAGAAGAAAGTGGGTGGAGGGGCACACTAAATATAAATTAAAGATGAATTTGTCTTCTCCTTTAGCAAGACGTTTTCCACCTATGGAAATACTGAACACAGTTGGCTCAAGATGGAAATTCTCTCACTGACTCGTGGCAAATTCGATCATCAGCTAAACATCTTCACTAAAGTGAACGTCACTGTTAAGTAAAGAAAACATCAGTCAAAACTGGTCAGATAAAGACGTCACTGTTAAGTAAAGAGAGCATCAGTCAAAACTGGTCAGACAACACGTCATTGTGGTAAGTAAAGAGAACACTAGTCAAAACTGGTCAGAAAAAGACATTAATGGTAAGTAAAGAAATCAGTCAAATCTGGTCAGAAAAAAACGTCATTAGTGAGTAAAGAAATCAGTCAAAACTGGTCAGACAATACGTCATTGGTAAGTAAAGAAACCTGTCAAACTGGTCAGAAAATATGTCATTGGTAAATAAAAAATCAGTCAAATCTGGTCAGAAAAAGACATCACTGGTAAGTAAAGAAATCAGTCAAATCTGGTCAGAAAAAGACATCACTGGTAAGTAAAGAAATCACTCAAAATTGGTCAGAGAAAGATGTCATTGGTAAGTAAAGAAATCAGTCAAAACTGATCAGTAAATACGTAATTGGTAAGTAAAGAAATCAGTCAAAATTGGTCAAAGAAAGATGTCATTGGTAAATAAAAATATCTTTAGTAAGAAACAAGAGCATCATCGGGAATTAAGAAATCACCAATGATAAATAAAACACAGAGAGAGGACGCCATAAGTTTTAATAAAGCGGAACATCTTTGGTAAAGCAAACAACATCATTAGTAAAAGAAGACAACATCTTTGGTAAAGCAAACAACATCATTAGTAAAAGAAGACAACATCTTTGGTAAAGCAAACCACATCATTAGTAAAAGAAGACAACATCTTTGGTAAAGCAAACAACATCATTGGTGAAAGAAGACAACTTCTTTGGTAAAGCAAACAACATGTTGGTAAAAGAAGACAACATCTTTGGTAAAGAAACAACATCATTAGTAAAAGAAGACAGCATCTTTGGTACAGCAAACAACATCATTGGTAAAAGAAGACAACTTCTTTGGTAAAGCAAACAACATATTGGTAAAAGAAGACAACATCTTTGGTAAAAGAAGACAACATTTTTGGTAAAGCAAACATCGTTGGTAAAAGAAGACAACATCTTTGGTAAAGCAAACAACATCATTGGTAAAAGAAGACAACATCATTGGCAAAAGAAGACAACATCTTTGGTAAAGCAAACAACATCATTGGTAAAAGAAGACAACATCTTTGGTACAAGAAGTTATTGATAAAAAGAGAACATCTTTAAAAAAAGGAAAAAACATTATTTTAGAAAAAGAGAACAATCGGTATATGGTAGAGAATATAATTGATACGTAAGGAAAACATTATTTCTAAGAAATGAACAGTAAATATCAGTGATCATTATATGAACTAAAATGAATTCCGCATAACGTACAATAGATTTTTGTTTTTGTTTTAACAGTATATATATAAACTTACCATCACTGATAAGAAGTAAATAAAAAGAGTAGCAATGATATTGTATGGCTTCTGTTATCGCTTCTCACGAGATAAAGGATGCATAATGCATCATTATCGCCATTGAAAGCGGATGTGTGACGTCATAGAACACCAGTGGACATACCGTAATGAGTACCACTTAACACCACGTTACATCACATTACAATATATAACACCACGTTACATCACATTATAATGAACATTACAATATATGACACCATGTTACATCACATTATAATGAACATTACAATATATGACACCATGTTACATCACATTATAATGAACATTACAATATATGACACCACGTTACATCACATTATAATGAACATTACAATATATGACACCACGTTACATCACATTATAATGAACATTACAATATATAACCCGCGCTATATGCCATATAGTGCTAAATTTTTGGAAGGCACAATAAAATTTCATATCACAGAATCTTGCTTCTCTTCACCCCCCCCCCCCCCATCTCTCTCGCTCTCTCTCTCACTTCCCTCCCACCTCTCTTCTTCTCTCAATTGTTTTGCAAAGAACTGAATAAAAATATTAATAAGTTATGTTTTCACTGCAATTTGAAGTGCAGTTCTCGATTATGCTTTAATTAAATGTGTGTTAAGATGGCTGAATGTTATGTTTTCATTGCAATTTGAAGTACAGTTCTCGATTATGCTTTAATTAAATGTGTCTGTTAAGATGGCTGAATGTTATGTTTTCATTGCAATTTGAAGTACAGTTCTCGATTATGCTTTAATTAAATGTGTCTGTTAAGATGGCTGAATGTTATGTTTTCATTGCAATTTGAAGTACAGTTCTCGATTATGCTTTAATTAAATGTGTCTGTTAAGATGGCTGAATGTTATGTTTTCATTGCAATTTGAAGTACAGTTCTCGATTATGCTTTAATTAAAGGTGTGTGTTAAGATGGCTGAATGTTATGTTTTCATTGCAATTTGAAGTACAGTTCTAATTATGCTTTAATTAAAGGTGTGTGTTAAGATGGCTGTATGTTATGTTTTCATTGCAATTTGAAGTACAGTTCTAATTATGCTTTAATTAAAGGTGTGTGTTGAGATGGCTGTAGGTCTGATTTCGTTAACGCAATGTTGTTGGTGAAGAATATTTTATATAAGGTTACAAACTACAACGCCAACAAAAGTAACGGTTTTTCTGTTCAAGATTTAAAAACAAAAGAAAGCAACTAAACAAACCCCTACCCACTCATCTTTCTAACACAATATTGAATGCATTCATAGAAGAAAATAATTCTAGTTTCAAGAATTTGTTGCTTTGAGACAATTAAATTAAATTCGTCAGTGAGAAAGGAAACATTTAGGCCTATTTAACCAAGAATATGTTGCTTAACTGAATGCTTAATTAGTAAGCCATTGGAATGGTAAGATCAGTAAGCAATAGAGGAAACATTTCGGCCTATTTAACCAAGAATATGTTGCTTAACCGAGTGCTTAATTAGTAGGCCAGTGAGATCAGTGAGCGAGAAAATTTAAAGCCAACAAGGGACGTTATTTAGGAATTTCTATTTAAGGGGTAAGAATTCATAACGGCTTACGTCTGCGAAAATTTACTGGGTTGTTTCCCTTATATTGCTTTCGCCTCTCCAAGTGTTAGTAGATACCTAATTAATTTAGTAATTATAAAAAATTAATCTGATGTCGTTTTTATTGTATTATTTTTATATTAGTCGGGTAGCCAACATTTCTTGTTTTCGACTTATTCTGCTTCAATTTTTTGTGTGGAATATATTCATTTCTGTATCTTATGTTCCATTTGTTCTTTTCACCTCTACTATGACACTATGATCAGAATAGTATTTAAATATTAAAATTTAATTATGCATAGATATATAGTAATTATTATGTAGATAGATAGCTTAGACACAGATAAGTGATACATGCTTGATGCATGTACTGCTTTGATGTATGTACTGCTTTGAAGTCTAAACTGTTTTATAACGGGTGATTTTCATTTAACGGATTTCGTTGAGTCACGTCGACGCTTGTGGAATAAAGCCTCAAAGATTCTGGTTCGCAGGGAATGAAAGACAGAACTACAGAAGATTTATCACGATGCCAAGGCCTTACAAGGACGAAAGTTTATTGTAACTAAACAGAAGTCTTAAAATGACAGAAGTTTATTGTCTATTGCAGAAGTCTTAAAACAACAGAAGTGTATTGTTTTTTCAGAAGTCTTAAAATAACAGTTCATTGTCTATTACAGAAGTCTTGAAATAAAAGAAGTTCATTGTCTATTACAGAAGTCATAAAATGACGGAATTTTATTGTCACTATATAAAAGTCTTAAAATAATGGAAGTTTATTGTCTATTACAGTAGACTTAAAATGACAGAAATTTATTTTCATTGTCCACAGGTCTTTAAATGACAGAAATTGTGTTATCACGGTATTAATGTAGACAAGAAGATTATCATCTTTATACAAAACCTTAAAATGACAGATATTTTCTTTCACTCTATTAAGGTCGTAAAAAAGTATTTTTTATCACATTACTGAAGTCATAAAAATGGGAAAAAATTATCACTCTATTAAAATCGTAAAATTTAAAGAATTATTTTATCACATTTCTGAAGTCATAAAAATAAAATAATGTTTTTTATCACTTTATTAAAATACTTTGGCGGTGTCTCTAACAACATTTTTGAATTTTAATATTTTTCCCCCTCATTATCATCCGAAAATTAAACTACATTTAAAGACTCTACAACAATCGTCATAAACTTTGATTAAATACCAAATGATGTCATAAAATTAGATTCAAAAGTATTTGACCATCATAACACTAGACCACAGATCAAATGGCCATCCTAAATTTAGACTATGGACTCTCGCCACCCCTGTATTAGAAGACATATAGCCATTATAAAATTATAGACTAAACACTCTATTGTTATCTTAAATTTAGGCTAAAGATACAGACTATACTCACTATAGGCTATAGCCGTCCTAAAGACATAATTTAGACTAAATGCACAGACTGGTTGTCCTAAATTATACTAGAGACAAAGATTGGAAGGCCGTCATAAAATTATACTGTCTACAACTATATGGACGTCCTAAAATTAAACTAAGGTCTAAAACTATATGGTCGCTTTAAAATAATACTAAAATCTAAATTTACGACGTTCTAAACTAAGACTAAAGACTTGCATACTGTCCTAAACTTAAACTAAATCTAGCTTAAACTTAGGCTAAAGGCTAGCTTACTGTCCTAAATTTAAACTAAATCTAGCTTAAACTTAGGCTAAAGACTAGCTTACTGTCCTAAACTTAAACTTAGGCTAAAGACTAGCTTACTGTCCTAAACTTAAACTTAGGCTAAAGACTAGCTTACTGTCCTAAACTTAGACTAAAGACTTGCTCACCGGTCCATAACTTAAACTTAGGTTAAAACTAGCTTACTGTCCTAGACTTAGACTAAAAGCTAGATAAAGGCTATCTTATCGTCCTACTTAGATTAAAGAATATATAGTCATCCTAAACTTTGGTTAAAGACTATCTTACCGCCCTAAACTTATACCAAAGACTATATTACTGTCCTAAACATAGACCAAATAGTAAATTACCATCCTAATTTTAGCTAAAGTCTAGATTGCCGACCCAATCTTCAATCAAAGACTAAATGATTATCTTGAACATTAACTAAAAACTAAATGGCTGCCCTAAAATTACAGAAACGCCTTTATATAGTAAATAACTGTGAATAAAATCTTGAGTAAAAAAATAATGCTTGGAATAAAGGGAATAGATTCGGGTTTAGTAAGGGGAGCTAAATAAGACAAAAAGTTGCTTTGTATGCGTTTTATAAAATAACGTATTGATTTTTTTCTCATTGCAGTTGTTATCGCTCTTGTCATCGTTGTGGAGATCTAATTGCATGCTATAGTCAACGAGTTGTTTGACTCTCGTCTGTTGGTTGTGTCCCCTCATCTTCGCATCTTAATTGTATCAACCATTTTTAAAGTGTTTGGGTTCCTATCTCGCTCTTGTTGAGCATCCGCACCAACTCCTTTTAATCCCGTGAACTGGAGAACCCGGATATTACACTTAACAACAGTACCATGATAGGAAGTGGAGCGGATGGACACGGAGTGGCCGGGTGGTTGAGACAGTCTGTCTTCGTGCTGTCTGTGGTTGTGAATGACGGAGATTTTGGGCCCAATTTCCTGTTCAGATTTGCGGTATGGCTGGTGGGCGTCCACAGCTTTCTGTCCGTTCTCTCTGCAGGGCTTGCTTGGCTCGCGACTCGAGACCACGCCGTGCCGGTCCGTCTCGGTCAGTCCAACCTCAGGACAGTGGAAAACGTCTGGCACGAGGGAACCTCTCCGGGGACACGTCCTCACGACGGCCTACCATCGCACTCACTTCCTGTCTGCTTGGGACTGCTCGTGACCAGCGGCCTGTGTCTTGCGCACTGCGCGTCATTCATTTCACTCCTGGAATTTCTTGGACTCGTCGTCTTCAGCATGTGCAGCGATGAGCGCGTGCAGCAGGGTCTCAAGCACCAGGCACAGAAGCTCCACGTCGACTGGGTGGACGGGCTAGAACCGGAAGTCGCGCACGGTGCTATGGTCATCATTGACCTGGTCATTTGCGGCCTACATTTCCTTCGAGCGGTCCATCGCTTGCACTTCGCAGCCTTAATTCTGTCCTACTGCAACGGCTTCGTCGCGCTTCTGGAGCTCTGCACCCGCGTAAGGATGCAGATTCAAGACAGCATTAAACGCATGGCCGACTTCCCGTTTGCCACTTCCGCTGAGCTGCGCGCGCACGGTGACGTCTGTCCCGTTTGCTTGGGGTCCATGAGCGCCGCCAGGGTGACAAAGTGCGGGCATCTCTTCCATGGAAAGTGTTTAAGGCGTGCCCTGAATCTCAGCCCCTTGTGTCCTATGTGCAAAACGTTTGTCCTCAGGACTGGTGTTTATCTTGTGGATCCTATGCTAGAGCTTGAATAGAGTGCACCGGGTATTTCCATGAGGGGGGTGGGGGTTGCCAGACTCGTTTAAAATGTTGGTAATCTGCATTTCTTTTCTTTCGTACAAATAAATAAATAAACAACCAATCTAAACAGAATAGCTGTGCTTCACTCCCTATCATTTTTATTTGAACTTGAAGTCATTGAATGCGATATGACGAAAACGAAAGCCATTTTGACGTCAATAAACACCCTTTCACGTCATTTTGAGTTAATTTCCTTCTAAACGCTATTTTAAAATATAAATTTATAGCTCTGGAAACGCTTCTCTAAAATATAAATTTTAAAATATAAATAGGCTTGGATTGACCCATTGCAAGAAGGCGTTTGAAGAGTTCGTCGGGAAAAGAACAATGAATAGTAAATATACCAACATAACTTGGTTCTGAGTCTGGAAGAAGGCCTTTGGACAGTTTGTCAGGGAAAAAACATCAATGAATAGTAAATATACCAACATAACTTGGTTCTGAGTGTGAAAAAAGGCCTTTGGACAGTTTGTCAGGGAAAAGAACAATGAATAGTAAATTTACCAACATAACTTGGTTCTGAGTGTGGAAAAAGGCCGTTGGACAGTTTGTCAGGGAAATAACATCAATGAATAATAAATTTACCACTATTAACTTGGCTCTCAGACTTCAGGTAGGAAAGACCGTTATTTAAAGCTCTAACTTAGGAAACCACTCTCTGCTTTCACTCTTCCAGCTGTGTGATTTCACTTCTGTCTGACATTCAATGGAATGAAGCCAACCTTAAAAGCGCTGATGGAAAGATGAATTGTATTAATAGTTATTTCAGTATTCATACAGCCATCGAGAGTAAAAGATTTCGTCTTTCGTATATTTGGTCCCATCAAAGAAAAACGGTTTCACAACTAAGAGACTGGAAAAGAAACTAGTCATATCAGTTGACCTGTCGGCTCTGACAATTCAGACAAGATTACAGGACAAAAAGAAAACGTTTGTTATGTTTGAACAACAATCAAATATATTAATAAATAATTGCTGTTCATAAGAAACTGTCAAATTAAATTGTTTCAGAGACATTCTGATAAACATGCTCATCTGATGTTTGAATACGTCACACACCATACATGTTATGTTCTGTTTGTTTTAAAATGTTGCATACTGCACATAGTTCTGTTTGTTTTAAAATGTTGCATACTTCACATATTATAGTTCTGTTTGTTTTAAAATGTTGCATACTGCACATAGTTCTGTTTGTTTTAAAATGTTGCATACTGCAAATATTATAGTTCTGTTTGTTTTAAAATGTTGCATACTGCACATATTATAGTTCTGTTTGTTTTAAAATGTTGCATACTGCACATGTTAGTGTTCTGTTTGTTTTAAAATGTTGCATACTGCACATATTATTGTTCTGTTTGTTTTAAAATGTTGCATACTGCACATATTATTGTTCTGTTTGTTTTAAAATGTTGCATACTACACATATTATTGTTCTGTTTGTTTTAAAATGTTGCATACTACACATATTATTGTTCTGTTTGTTTTAAAATGTTGCATACTGCACATATTATTGTTCTGTTTGTTTTAAAATGTTGCATACTACATATAGTTCTGTTTGTTTTAAAATGTTGCATATTACACATATTATTGTTCTGTTTTTTTAAAATGTTGCATACTGCAAATATTATAGTTCTGTTTGTTTTAAAATGCTGCATACTACACATAGTTCTGTTTGTTTTAAAATGTTGCATACTACACATATTTATATTGTTCTGTTTGTTGCAATATGTCGGATACCAAATATGTTAGTATTCTATTTGTTATAATCTGTTATAAAACGTTGTCAGTATTGTACTGATTAACGTTGTTTGTTTCAGTTTATTACTGGCAGAGTTGTTTCTCTGATTCCCCCAGTATTAGAAAGAGTTATCCATCTGATTCCTATTATGAAAAGAGTTATCCATCTTATTTCTATTATGAAAAGAGTTATCCATCTGATTCCTATTATGAAAAGAGTTATCCATCTGATTCCTATTATGAAAAGAGTTATCCATCTGATTCCTATTATGAAAAGAGTTATCCATCTGATTCCTATTATGAAAAGAGTTATCTGTTGATTTTTATGTATCAAAAATGTTGTCTCTCCGATTTCTTTTTAGTATCAAAAGAGAGTTATTTGTCTGATTCGTATGTATCACAAAAGAGTTTTCTGCATGATTTTTATGTATAAACAAAGCCATTTCTGCTTGATTCATATGTCCGGTTCTTTAGCATCATAAAGAGTTAACTGTCCGATTCTTTAGCATCATAAAGAGTTAACTGTCCGACTCTTTAGCATCATAAAGAGTTAACTGTCCGATTCTTTAGCATCATAAAGAGTTAACTGTCCGATTCTTTAACATCATAAAGAGTTAACTGTCCGATTCTTTAGTATCATAAAGAGTTAACTGTCCGATTCTTTAGCATCATAAAGAGTTAACTGTCCGATTCTTTAGTATCATAAAGAGTTGACTGTCCGATTCATTAGCATCATAAAGAGTTAACTGTCCGATTCTTTAGTATCATAAAGAGTTGACTGTCCGATTCATTAGCATCATAAAGAGTTAACTGTCCGATTCTTTAGTATCATAAAGAGTTGACTGTCTGGTTCGTTTCTATCGTAGAGAATTTTGTCTGTCTGATTTTTTTTGTTTTGATGTTTGGTTTATCTTATTATCCGTTTTCTCTTCATATCAGTTTTACTATTTGTTGTCTGTCTTCTTCTATCGCTTCTATTTTCAATATAAAAAAATTTTATTTATTCTTTTTCCAACATATCGACTTTATCTTATCTCTTGTATTAACTCGTGAATGATATTCCAACTTTGATTGCGTGGGTTGTTTTTATCGTTCGGGTAATTATTGACTTACTCTCTGGTGTTAAGGTGAGGGGTGAGCATATGAGGTGTGAAGATTCTGCGTGCGTTGAAGATCACAACTTGCTGACTGTTGTGAAGTGGTTACTCATATTTTATGTGTGATTCTTTCTCATTCAGACTTGGACGTGATCTTTACTCATCCTTGACTATAGTGAGGATGGGCGAGCTATTCTGACTCACGACGTCTAGAGCAACAGGTATCTTAATTTGTCAAGGTAACCTAGTGTGAGGATGGGCGAGCTATTCTGACTCACGACGTCTAGAGCAACAGGTATCTTAATTTGTCAAGATAACCTATAGTGAGGATGGGCGAGCTATTCTGACTCACGACGTCTAGAGCAACAGGTATCTTAATTTGTCAAGATAACCTATAGTGAGGATGGGCGAGCTATTCTGACTCACGACGTCTAGAGCAACAGGTATCTTAATTTGTCAAGATAACCTATAGTGAGGATGGGCGAACTATTCTGACTCACGACGTCTGGTTACTACGGTGTCATTGTTTCCTTTACGGTGAATATTTTTTGTCATTCCACTAAAGATTTCCTGTCATTCCAAGTTCACTAAAGATTTCCTGTCATTCCAAGTTCGAGATTTTCTTTCTCAAGGTTTTTCGTCAAACTGCCTCGACAATGACCACATGATCTTTGTACACAATTCCACCACAGCTTGGTTTTGCGAGCTGCATGCTTGCTATACATAAATCCATTGAAGCACCGTTTTGAACCGCGCTTATTGCTGTCAATAATACCCATGGCTCACCTGAATACTCATATGAGTTGGGGGCTGGGAGTTGTGGAACAATGCACGACAGAGTGAAGTTTCTAAAAAAAAAATCGATCAAGGATTCAACTCTGCTGGTCTGCAACGGTTATTGTAATTGACCGCATTGGTGCTTTGTCTGAATGGTGTTATCACTAAACTAGTACCACAATGCAATGCGCTTTGCTTTCCTTTGATTAAAATTATTTTTAGCGTAGTTCTTTGGAGTTCCTTTGAATTACACATGTAGTATTGGGTCACACGTAGCAACACGTTCCTTTGAATTACACATGTAGTATTGGGTCACACGTAGCAACACGTTCCTTTGAATTACACATGTAGTATTGGGTCACACGTAGCAACACGTTTCTTTGAATTACACATGTAGTATTGGGTCACACGTAGCAACACGTTCCTTTGAATTACACATGTAGTATTGGGTCACACGTAGCAACACGTTCCTTTGAATTACACATGTAGTATTGGGTCACACGTAGCAACAGGCAGATTCTTTTAAATTACAATCACGAACACACACTCACAAACAAAATAAAAACATCTTTTACTCCGAGCGAGAATCACACCACAATCCTTTTGGGCGAAAGATTAATCTGAGTGCAATCGCTAACTTCCATTTACAGCTATTCAATCTATATAATATACGTGTTTATGGACTTCAAGCATAACAACATAACTAAGTATGAATAAATCAGATAATTAAATGTGTGAATTATAATATGTATACTACATAACAATCACACACACACACACACACACACACACACACACACACACACACACACACATTTAACTCCGCCGAGCGATAATCGAACCACGAACCTAATGAGCAGTTGCTTACTTTCATTTACTGTTATTCAGTCAATAATAAACATGCATATGGACTACCAACTACAATTTAAAACGAACTAATTGTATGAATTAGAATACATTTATATAAAGTACACGCTCGCGCACACCAAAGACAAACGTATGAATTAGAATACATTTATATAAAATACACGCTCGCGCACACCAAAGACAAACACGCACGCACGCATTCACTAGTATGGTTTTCACCCCGAACGAGATTTGAACCACGCACATCTTGAGCGAGCATTTAACGTCCTTGTCATATCCTGCTTCACTTACAGTTAATAAACAGTATAACACTGACACTTACAGTTAATAAACAGTATAACACTGACACTTACAGTTAATAAACAGTATAACACTGACACTTACAGATAATAAACAGTATAACACTGACACTTACAGATAATAAACAGTATAACACTGACACTTACAGATAATAAACAGTATAACACTGACACTTACAGATAATAAACAGTACAACACTGACACTTACAGATAATAAACAGTATAACACTGACACTTACAGTTAATAAATAGTATAACACATACACTGACACTTACGACTTTATACTTAACATATATTGTGACTGTTTCCTGTGACTTTTGACCTTGTGACTTTTATTCATGTGACTTTTTTCTTACCACCCTCGGGAACCCTTACTTAATTTATGGGGAACGCTTCCGGCCTAGGCCTTGTGTTCCGAGGGAAAGAAGTCCATAAAAAATATATATTTTAATTCACAAAGTGTATTTATCGTTCATTCATAACAGAACGATTAGGTTTCAAATAAAATATTTTGTTGCTGTTGTTGTTTTAAAACTATGCGAAAAATGTTTGGAAGCAACACTAAGGTCATGAAAGTTGTGAGTAGGCCGAATACACTAAACTGGATTCCTTAGCAGTTGACTACCCAGAAAATTGACTAAAATCTTCCCAAACCGTTACACTTCCCCACCCTCGGCATTACATATCTCTCTAGGACATAACTTGTATTTCCCCTCTGCGAAATCAACAAAGATTGAAAGCGGACGAGAAACCTAGAAGCAAATAAATATCCCATTTTGACTTTTGCTTCAGCAAAAGTATCTGCATATCCATTAGTTGATTGTGTGATTTTTCCATTTAGCTAATTTTACAGACGACATCAGACAAATCATATGCATATGAAGGAAATTGTGACTTTTACTATTACGTCATTGTTTACGCCAATCGAGCAGGGTCACAAGGTTAAAGAGGGTCAATCTCTACGCTTGTCTGGCGCTTTCCTGTCTGACCTCAGAGTTCTCTCTCTTTTCTTTCACTTCATTCTCCACCCACGGTCAGTTCTACCTTCCTCGCATGCGCTTTTCTTTGTAATATTGTCTAAAAGATAGATAGATAGATAGATAGATAGATAGATAGATTATCAAAATCTGGAAGCGGATTAAAACCAAAATCAAATGAACAGTTAGCATTACTCTTAGTGTGTGTTGAATATACGTGTAATTTCGAGTCTCACTGATGTTTAGTGATGCGTGACAAGGCAGGGATTGGACAGTTTAAAAAAAACAATGTTTACAACTGGACTTCGAGAGATCTCTCGAAAAATATGTTTCCGTAATTTACAGTTCTCAAATTTCCTGTTTTTTCACTTATAACAAATGACGTACCCACTTTTTCCATTAACAACATTCCTGGCCCTTTTCCCTTTTTCTTTTATTTTCAAACCATCAAATTCTTACCAGAAATATTTTAGAACTGTTGTTGAGAAGTAGAACTCACATAATTGATATTGAAAAGTTATGATTTAATTGATACTGAAATGTCACATGATAAATCATGCTGATAATTAATTTTATGCCAAAGTACCATTAACAAGATAGCTGTTTTAAAGACTTGATTGTGTAGATCTCATGCTGACAACTTTATGCATAAATACATTTAACCTGACGGCTGCAGTAATGGCTGGATTGTGTAGATCTAAGTACACAAAATCTAAACTTCACTTAAAATCGTCCGTTCTCTCAAGGTCCATCATAATTTATGCTAATTTTTAAAAAAAACATTGTTTTCAGTTAAATGCAGCCTTTGAAGAAATGTTATTTGAAGGTAAAATTTGGTCAACTGACAATAAGATGCGGATGTTACATTGATAAAATTGATCTACTTATTCTCAATCAATAGAGAGATTGAATGTAAAGTTTGAAATTGGCGACGGCTGATTACGCTATTAATTATTTATTTTCAGAGAATGTCACCTCGGATAGAGTCAAGAAAAATCTTTGATGGAGAGCCTACTTATAAAGAACCAAATAATAAGATGTGTGCGAAAACATTCGGCTAATTATTAACTGTGCTACAGGACACTAATGAGTCACGAGTTTAATAAACAAAGGGAATTAATTCTTGCAATGTTCTTGTCCTCTCTGTGTCTCTTACATTTGCCAAACAAAGTATTCCAATAACAAAAGAGTGTTTGGCCATGACCGGATCTAGTTTGTAGCCATGATCCGGAGTTTCTGACCTTTGAACCCCAACCTTTCTGGCTGGCCTCGTCACATCCAGGCCAAAGGTTCGCTCATTGCTGCTATTTTTCCACCAACAGATCGAGGAATGTCAGCGACGAATTGAGTAACCAAGGGTCACTCCAGGTGAGGTCAGCGTGACATTGGTCAAGGATTGTAGGCGGCACTAGTCATTCGATCCATCAGTTTGGCTTCAAAACATCGTGGGTCAAGAAAACATTTTTTTTAAAGTTGTTATGGATTTCAGGTGCGATGTCACTTCCGGTCCGATTTCATGAATAGATATCACCTCTCCCTCTCTCCCTCTCTTTTTCCCTCTATCTCTCCCTTTCTCTCCCTCTCCACCCTCTCTCGCTTTCTCTCCTCTATCCTTTTGATGGTGGTGGTTGAGGTTTTGATGGTGGTGGTTGAGGTTTTGATGGTGGTGGTTGAGGTTTTGATGGTGGTGGTTGAGGTTTTGATGGTGGTGGTTGAGGTTTTGATGGTGGTGGTTGAGGTTTTGATGGTGGTGGTTGAGGTTTTGGTGAAGAAGAGTGCTAAATCGTTACTACAATAAAGTTGCAAAAACTGTAAGGCTTTTACAAAATTAAACAAAAATACAATAACACACGATTTTATTAGCTGTATATGTAATGAACACATACATGCTTGTTGTAATGAACACATACATTAAAACATGATAGGCCTATAAAATAAATATTTAAACATGTCATACACACTATGCATAGTTACAGATGTAGCATTACTACACATCGTTATGGCCTATGTAGCAATTACCAGGTGAATTGCCTCCGCCCTGCACTGAATTCGAACCCCGGATTTGTGCACCTTTGCCCTCTTTCAGTTTCCCATCCCACACCAACCTCTAATATGATTTTAAGTCTCACACACCGCGGCCTTACGGGTATTTCAAAGGTCATTTGGTACTCAGGGAAAAACCACAACTGTGACCTGGATATCCCTGCTTTGGGGGCACACCGCCACCCTCTCACAACACTACCCACAATCAATCCCACCCACTCACTTTCAGCCTCACTATCAAATCTAAACTAATGACGTCACTCGCGGCTCCTCTGGTCATTATGAATGACCGCGGCACGGTCAACTCAGTGCAGTTTACGTCAGTGGATAAGTGCAAAGTAGTTGAAGGTCATCTGCTTTTCGCAACTTAGCAAGCCACCAGAATAACAGTTTATGACGTGGCTCCAAGTCAATAGTATTTCTGGTAACAAGCAAGTATGTATGATGAAAACAGTGTTGACCCGAATCGACAACAGCCTTTTACGGATTGAACCTTTCAACACCCTGCATGGTCTTTGACCCCTGACCTTAGGCTGAACTTGTTCGCAGCTTTGTTTGTGTTGTATGTCGTTATTATACAAACTTTAATCAACATTTTTTTTTTAACCTCTGTTGTGACCGGTCATTTCGAATTACAGGATGTTGCTTTTTCATGTTTTTCCAGCGACTACATAGATTTTGTGTACTTTCACCACCTGTAATTCAATTGAAACTAGACTCAGTAAAACAAATTAGTTACAAACTAACAAAATATCGCTTAAAAGAAAGTTTAGCTCGCATTTAAAGCAGAAAGGAAAATATATTTTAAACTCTCCGTCCGCCTGCATTCAAAATATTACTCCTACAACTGGTAAATGTTATCTGAGTGTAGTCAAGTGGTATGGTGTTATCTGAGTGTAGTCAACTGGTAAGGTGTTATCTGAGTGTAGTCAACTGGTATGGTGTTATCTGAGTGTAGTCAACTGGTAAGGTGTTATCTGAGTGTAGTCAACTGGTATGGTGTTATCTGAGTGTAGTCAACTGGTATGGTGTTATCTGAGTGTAGTCAACTGGTAAGGTGTTATCTGAGTGTAGTCAACTGGTAAGGTGTTATCTGAGTGTAGTCAACTGGTAAGGTGTTATCTGAGTGTAGTCAACTGGTAAGGTGTTATCTGAGTGTAGTCAACTGGTATGGTGTTATCTGAGTGTAGTCAACTGGTAAGGTGTTATCTGAGTGTAGTCAACTGGTATGGTGTTTTCTGAGTGTAGTCCATCTCAGGATCACTTGATGTATGTCTACAAGACTTCTATCTCATTGTAAATATACCAACTATATTCAGTGCTCATCAAATGACGTCATAACGATACTATAGTTTTGCTCACCAAACATCACTTTTTCTGATGACGCCAATACACAAGACATGCTGCACTTCACTTGTTATTAAATGACATTATATCGACACCCTACTTTGGGCTCACTATTTGTTATTACACTGTTATTATACTTCTGTTCACCAAAGGACGCCAAATTGAAACTATACTTTTGCTCATCAAATAAAGATAAGTTGCTCTACACACTTCTTTTCATCAAATGGCATAATTTTGATAAACATCTGCTCAGCGAATTATTTAATTCCTTTTTGCTTCCATTCATGAAATGGAGTCTTCAATAGTAAATGAAAAGACCACTGTACATTTATTCACGAAATACGACAAATCTTCTGATTGCGAAAGCTTGAATGAAAGTAAGTGACCTATGGTCTGTATTGTCTATTGTACAGTATATAGTCTTCAACAGATTTTCTGCAGCAGTGCTAAGAATTTACCGAATTGTGCAACAATGCTAAGAACTTCTGCAGACTTTGCGAGTGTTGCTAGGAATTGCCACAGACTTTGCGAGTGTTGCTAGGAATTGCCACAGACTTTGCGAGTGTTGCTAGGAATTGCCACAGATTTTGCATAGTGTTGCTAGGAATTGCCACAGATTTTGCGAGTGTTGCTAGGAATTGCCACAGATTTTGCATAGTGTTGCTAGGAATTGCCACAGATTTTGCGAGTGTTGCTAGGAATTGCCACAGATTTTGCGAGTGTTGCTAGGAATTGCCACAGACTTTGCGAGTATTGCTAGGAATTGCCACAGATTTTGCGAGTGTTGCTAGGAATTGCCACAGATTTTGCATAGTGTTGCTAGGAATTGCCACAGATTTTGCATAGTATTGCTAGGAATTGCCACAGATTTTGCATAGTGTTGCTAGGAATTGCCACAGATTTTGCATAGTATTGCTAGGAATTCCTACATACTTTGCGTAGCTGTATCTTCAATCAAATGCTTTTCTTTGTAGTCACTCGTGCACTTTTGAAATCGGCTCAGCTAGAGCAAAGTGCAAAGTTCAACTTTAAGACTGACGCTTCAGCTAGAGCAAAGTGCAAAGTTCAACATTAAGACTGACGCTTCAGCTAGAGCAAAGTGCAAAGTTCAACATTAAGACTGACGTTTCAGCTAGAGCAAAGTGCAAAGTTCAACTTTAAGACTGACGTTTCAGCTAGAGCAAAGTGCAAAGTTCAACTTTAAGACTGACGTTTCAGCTAGAGCAAAGTGCAAAGTTCAACTTTAAGACTGACGTTTCAGCTAGAGCAAAGTGCAAAGTTCAACTTTAAGACTGACGCTTCAGCTAGACTAGGTAATTGAAAGGATCGAAGGTGTGTCTAGCAGACACAGTTGTGATTTCAAGGGGAGATAAAAGTGATAGCGAATTTTACCCTTTATTCTTTATCCAATCGTCTCTAGGGGTTAGCATTTCAAGACTGGGTCCCTCCCTATTTGGGTTGTACATGGGGCAGTAAACACTGCCTGGATAAGGTAAAAGCGTCTTTGCATTGTGTGAATGGTTAGGTTTTATTATGATGCTATATGTTATGTTTTATTTTGAACATGCTAACCTTTATATCTTTCAGAGCCTTATGCCAAACAGAGTACTTATTAATAGAGCAATTGGTTTGGTTTCATCTTGATCTTTGATTTCAATTGGGATTTGGAATCTGTTCCTGACGTGATGTCAAGACCTATTGAGAGTCCTCCAGCGTGTTGTACGTCACTCCAGCACATCAGATAAGTTGTGATCCTGAATGTGACTACAGTGTTGCTTGAACTTGCTCTGTGCGGCATTATGATGAAAACTAGGACATAATATGTTACTTATTTTTCTAAATCTTGTTAACTTTTCTATTATTAAAATTCTTGTTATTAATTCTTTAATCTCATTGAAAGTAATTTCTATCGTTTGTTATCGTAATCTGAAGTGATTTTTTTTATGGTCCACAACTCGTAAGCTAATCAGAGATTCAGAGTTTGCTACAATTAAGCAAATATTTTTAACATCTTATTCGAAGAGCTGTGGACGAAAAATCTAAATCTTAGGTATGAAGAGGTGTTAATGAACAGTCTGCTTAAAATACAAAATCCATCAATGAGCGCTCTACATCATAAATATGAAATCCCTTTGATGAACAGTTTATCCCATAAGTACAAATGGTAACAAAAAATATCCCTATTTCTAATCTTAATTGTTATATAAATTGTTAAAGTGACTCGAACTGGGCACTCCTTATGATGGTATTTTTGTAAGTGTCAGAACTGGCATAAACAACTAGAGTTGAGAACATGCTAGAAAATTACTGACGCAATCCAAACCAGCTCCAACTGAATGAGTAGTTTTTTCTGACTAATAGTTTCACACTTGTTTTTCATATCAAAATCATCCAAATAGGATGGACCGGAGGTTTCTTTGTTAAAGTACTCTATTCCAAACTTTGAATTTAACTTAAGTCTAGTCATAAGGGTGATCGTTAACTTAATGCCAGTTAACTGAGTGATAAAGGAAGAATGGATTTAGAATATTTCACACTTTTGCTGGAGAATGTTTTATGTAATTGAATCATTGTTTCTATGTTCATTAATTTTACTACGTTGTACATTATGCTAGCAAATTTTGATCGATACTATATTTCTTATACTGTGTATGCATTGGGCTAAAGAATATTGCTGCATGATTTGTAAGTTGAGAACGTTTATAAGAGAGGAAGGAGTTTAGAGATTAAATGTGTCTGAAATTTAGTGCTGCCTTAATTTGACCTTTGCAGATCAGAGCAAGCTTTTTTGTTTGTCACTTCACGCTTCAGTGACTACTGTACTCTACTTGAATATGTTGATGTGTCCAGCATTCTTGTCAACTTATTAATAAATCATGTTGCTGTAAGTTGATTCCCATGAATTCCATTCAAGAACCAATATGGTGGAGATTTTTGGCCGGAGTTTGGTCTTGAGAATTCACGAAGATCATTGTGAACATTCCTCATGGTGTGTTGAGTGAACATGCACAGAAAATCAAAAACATTCCTCTAGATGTGCTTGATAGCACATGTGAAATTCAGGATGATTCTCTAGGGCTTGCTCGGAGAGTGCATCAAAGACTCTGGAATAGTTGTGTTTTTAATGTGCCTCCAGAAGGGACACGTGGGACCTTGCATAAATTTGAAAGAGATTTGTTGCAAACTGTGTGACAGATAAATATAAAAAGACACTTGATAAACATTCCCCAATGTAAAACAAAAATTTATTGATAAACTTTTCAAATCATAAATTTGATGAACTTTTAATGAACGTTAAAATCATCATAGAGAAAGCAATTGATAAATATTCTAAACTTTAAACACAAAATTAAAGTTCTACTTCATAAGTTTAGAGGAGTCACTGTTGAATATTCCGCCTCGTAAGAATGACAAGACGTTAGTGAATGTTCTTTATTTGTAAGTTCTGATAATTAGTGAATGTTCTTTATTTATAAATTCTGATAACCATAGCTTAATGTTCTACATAAAAAAAAAAAAGAACCGTTAATGAATACCCTACATCAGTGTGACGAACACATGATGAACTTCCTACATCAGTTAGAAGAACCATGTTACGAGCAGGCTTCATCAGTGTGAAGAACACATGAAACGTTTTACATCAGTGTAAAAAATACGTAACGAATATCATACATCAGTGTGAAGAACACAATAAATGTTTTACATCAATTTGAAGAACTCGTGAAACGTTTTACATCAGTATGAAGAACACATGAAACGTTTTACATCAGTGTGAAGAACACATGAAATGTTTTACATCAGTGTGAAAAATACGTAACGAATATCCTACATCAGTTCGAAGAACACATGAAACCTTTTCGGCTACCCCAGTGCAAAGGACACCACAAATGCCCTTTATCAGTAAAAAGACTGCCCACATCACTCAGCACAAAGAACTGCCCACATCACTCAGTATGCACTAAAAGCACATAACGCTCGTCCTTCGTCAGCGCCAAGTGTTCAAGTGGTTAGAGATTAGCGCTAACATTACTGGCAAACTTGTCCAGAGGCTGACGGTACGCGATGGTCATTGGCAAACCTCCGACTGGCTGCGTAATGGGCAGATAAATCATCTCCTCCCGCTCATTCAGCAAGTGCCAAGTACAACTTCGCGTCAGTTCCACGACAAAAATCTTTAACAGGAGCATGGCATGCTCTTTTCCTACGCAGGATCGAACCCCACGGCCGAAGGGAATAAAGTCATAGGTAGCGTCTTTCCCTTCGATCCTCACCCATCGATCGGGGTCGAACCTGTCACTCTCTGTGAACAGGTCGGAGAACGCCTGCGTCTCGCGAATGCTGTAAACAACGCTCCAGCCTGCTGGCACTTGAAAACCCTGTCACGAGAAAAGATCAAGCAGCCGGTTGTGACACAATAGACTGTTTCCTGTGTGACATCAATATATTAAATGATATTTAAAATCTCTGAAAGGGGAGGGGGGGATTGTGAGAGTGTAAAGACAAAAATGTGAAGGAACAAGACAAGAATCTAAATATAACACTTGTAACACAAAACTGGGTAGTTGGGGTGGGTGGTGGGTGGAGATTACTGGCATGATATACTTAAATAAATTAAACGTAGACAGAAGAAAGTCGAATGTGTTAGAGACTAGAGACTTAACTATGAAAGGAGGTGTGGGGATAAATTCTGGCGAATGAAATAATAAGAAAAGTAAATGGAATATTGCATTTTTATTTTCAAGATGAAGTGAGATGTTCCTATGATTTTTAGTGAGAGTTTTACATACTCATAGTGACAGTCTAGTGAAGTCAGAATTAAGCTATCCCAAAATAGTCATGTGATATCCAAAGACAATCACTTAATACCCGAGGACGGTCAAATGACATTATATATTCCATAAGACAGTCACGTGATATCCAAAGACGGTCAGATGATATTACAAGACAGTTATATGATTCCTAAGACAGTCACGTGATATCCAATGATAGTCACGATATCCAAAGATAGATTTTAAACTTGACTGCAATAATAACAAACACAATCTTTCTGTGAAGTGTAATTTGTTTCCTACTGTCAGAACTGTGGCGTGTTCGTTCTCACGTGCCGAAGGAACACATTCTTAAATTATGCAAAGAAGATATCTTTTAAATTCGGAGAAATTTCATACGGACACAAAACGACACGTGTAGAGAGCTAGAGACAGAGAGGTATAGACAGGTCTAGAGACAGACAATATAAATATATAAAAAGCGGGTCCGGAGACGGACAGAAAGTTTAGAGACAGATAGAGAGATGTGGACAGGTGTAGAGACTGAGAAAGGTTTATATACAGAGAGATGTAGAAAGGTCTACAGACATAGACAGAAAGATATAGAAAGGCCTACAGTCATAGAGAGATGTAGAAAGGTATGGACTCGGAGAGATATAGAAAGGTCTATAGACAGATAGAGAGATATAGAAAGGTCTGTAGACAGATAGATTTATAGATCTAGAGACCGAAAGAGAAAGGTGTATAGTCAGACACCGAGACTGTAAAAAGGAAAGCAGATAGACGGACATAACATAGTGACATTATAAAGGAAAGCAGATAGACGGACATAAACACAGCAACATTATAAAGGAAAGCAGAAAATGCAAACATTCGCAGAAAGGTAAACATATTTATAAACATATTTATAAACATAGTATATATAAACATAGAGTTTAAAAGTAAAAACATATATATTTAACATAGAGTTTAAAAGGTACAAACATATATATTTAACATAAGAGTTTAAAAGGTAAATATATATATATAAACATAGAGTTTAAAAGGTAAACATATATATAAACATAGAGAGAGTTTAAAAGGCAAACATAAACACACAGCGACTAAAAGAAAACAGACTGACAGTCATAAATACACCGAGGCTGCAAATGAAAGCAGATAAGCATAAATATGCCAAGACTGTAAAAGAAAGCAAAAGTCAGGCATAAATATGCCAAGACTGTAAAAGAAAGCAAAAGTCAGGCATAAATATGCCAAGACTGTAAAAGAAAGCAAAAGTCAGGCATAAATATGCCAAGACTGTAAAAGAAAGCAAAAGTCAGGCATAAACACACCGAGGCAGCAAAAGATAGCAGCAAACATAATCACACCCAGACTTAAAAGTAAGCAGAAGATAAGCATAAATACACCCAGACTTAAAAGAAAGCAGAAGATAAGCATAAATACACCCAGACTTAAAAGAAAGCAGAAGATAAGCATAAATACACCCAGACTTAAAAGAAAGCAGAAGATAAGCATAAATACACCCAGACTTAAAAGAAAGCAGAAGATAAGCATAAATACACCCAGACTTAAAAGAAAGCAGAAGATAAGCATAAATGCACCCAGACTTAAAGAAAGCAGACTTGCTCACGTTTATTTCAAAAGTTTTTATAGCTTTCCGGAACCCGGCTCCGATAGGCGGCGCTAGACGTAAGCATTCCTTAATCACGTGACCGACGTAAGTCAGCTGGGATACCTTCTCAAGACTCAAATCGCCCGGTTGGCTCTCTCTAAGTCCGTGTTTCTCTAATTCCTCCAGAATGCACTGGACAACTGTGGGATTTCTAATGAAAAAAGAAACACATGTTGACATAAGCTGTTTATCAAGATTTATTTAAAATGTTAGAGGCTTAACGCTACATTTGTAACATTGTTTTCTGGCATATCATTGCTGATATAAGCATTAAATGATATTTAAAGAAACTATTTTGACCACTATATTTTACTTGCCTTTATGTGTATATGTATGATACTAATTTGTAGGAGATATTATTTTATATTACTAAGGTCTAACATTGCACATAATTTTTGTATAAACAATATTTACCAAAATTTACCAATATTTATGCTTTTCTCTCAAAATATTAACTAGTCCGTGATATATCTTAAGACATCCGATAAGTGATAAACAAGTGAGATGGTTAAAACTACTAAAAAACTCTGTAATTTAACCATCCCAATGTTCTGGTATTCATCTAGCCAGGAAGTGCAATAAACCAACCACTCAACTAGCCATAGAGTACAAGTAACCAAGTTCTTACCTAGTCAGTAATTACAAGACTGCAAGCTTTTACCTAGCCAGGAAGTATAATACACCAAGTGATTTCCATTGCCAAGAAGTACAATAAACTAAGCCATTTCCATTGCCAAGAAGTACAATAAACTAAGCCATTTCCATTGGCAAGAAGTACAATAAACTAAGCCATTTCCATTGGCAAGAAGTACAATAAACTAAGCCATTTCCATTGGCAAGAAGTATAATAAACTAAGCCATTTCCATTGCCAAGAAGTACAATAAACTAAGCCATTTCCATTGGCAAGAAGTACAATAAACTAAGCCATTTCCATTGGCAAGAAGTACAATAAACTAAGCCATTTCCATTGGCAAGAAGTACAATAAACTAAGCCATTTCCATTGGCAAGAAGTACAATAAACTAAGCCATTTCCATTGGCAAGAAGTATAATAAACCATGCGGTTTTCATTGCCGAGAAGTATAATTATACTTAATACATGTATTATAATAAACTAAGCAGTTACCTAGTCGGGAAGTACAAGACTACAAGTGTTTACCTAGCTGGGAAGTATAATAAACCAAGCAATTACCATGAAATATAATAAAACAAGCATTTATCTAGCAAGGAAGTATATTTGAAATCAAGCATTTATCTAGCAAGGAAGTATAATAAACTAAGTGTTTACCTAGCCAGAAAGTACAGGAGAGATGTAGAGGTGCTGGCGGTAGAAGCATGGCCCGCGAACATGAGTTCCAGACAAATATCTTTTAGTTCCTCTCGCGTCAATTTCTCTTCGCCCTCCATTCCCATCATCATGGAGAGTGCGTTGTTCTTGAGGACCTCTGACGACACTTCCGGCTGACGCTCCTTGGCTGTCATGCACTCCTCGATTATCTGCAGAAGAGCTTTGCGCGCTCGTAAACCCTGAGAGAAAAACAAAATTAGTCACGTTACGTCATTTTATAATAACAAATTTCAAATTGCACGTTACAGTACTTTACAGTGACAAATTTCATTATGCATATTATACTATTTACAGTGACAAATTTCAACATTCACATATATTTCCATGGTGTCGCTATGCACATATATTAATTTACAGTGACAAGTGTCGTCATGCTACTAATTAGGTGTACATGTACACTGGATTTGTAACTCCTGGTCACGTATACATCCGGTCTACAATTGATTACTGTATCTGACTGCGTGAAAGATAGGAATGTCAAGGCCGTTGTTTTAGTCACGTGTACTTGTGTCTGCAGTTATTTATTTGTGCGTGAAAGATAGGAATGCCAAGACTAATTCTTTTGGTCAAGTGTACATATAATTAAGACATTGCTTTTGTAAAAGACTAAAATATTAGAACTGTTGTTTTGCTGGTTTGCTGTTGTTCATTTTCCTTTTCGTTATTATTTTGTACATTTAACCAGTTCGTAGCTAACCTGTAAGCGGCGTCGGACGATCCAAAGTTAACAAGTGCAAAACTGGACACTGAAAATTCCCAAGAACATACCTAATACGTCTGCACCCGAAAACTCACCTTAGACAATCCGCATCCGGGTATGTTTATAGGAAGAGAAAAAAAGTTATCCGTCCATGTATGAAACAGGTCCAGCATGCAATCCTGCTGACCGGAAATGCCCTCCTCTATCCCGGTGATTGTGCTGCAGGCAATAGCAAAGGTCAACCTCTTGCACTCGCGGAACCCGTGAATCATCCCAGCTTGGCACCAAAGTGCCAGGAAGTCTCGAACGTGATGTTGCATGACGGGGGCGTACATCGCCAACAAGTCGTAGCTGAACGCCTTGCTAACGACTTTGCGCAAGTGTCGGTGAACGTCACCCGATGACGTCACGATTGTCTTGGAACCTGTGTTTGATAGAATGTATTTAATTAAACGTGTGTGTGCGTGAGTATGTGTTTGTGTGTGTGTTGTTTTTTTCCTGGATACACAAGGGGACTATATTTTTGATGGTATTTACCATTTATGAGGAAGATACCTAACAATTATTAATAGACAAAGATGAAAGTGCTGATTAAGTGCTTCAGTTTTATGCATTGATCAAATTTCTTATATATATATTCATTAACATTACAATAAATTAATATACATTCTTAATAACTTCATTGTCTACTTGTTGTTCTTCATTTCTTAGTAAGGCTTGTGTCCTTTACTGTAAACATTCTTAATAATAAAAAGGCTTGTGTCCTTTACTGTAAACATTCTTAATAATAAAAAGGCTTGTGTCCTTTACTGTAAACATTCTTAGTAATAAAAAGGCTTGTGTCCTTTACTGTAAACATTCTTAGTAATAAAAAGGCTTGTGTCCTTTATTGTAAATATTCTTAGTAATAAAAAGACTTGTGTCCTTTACTGTAAACATTCTTAGTAATAAAAAGACTTGTGTCCTTTACTGTAAACATTCTTAATAATAAAAAGGCTTGTGTCCTTTACTGTAAACATCCTTAATAATAAAAAGGCTTGTGTCCTTTACTGTAAACATTATTAATAATAAAAAGGCTTGTGTCCTTTACTGTAAACATTATTAATAATAAAAGGGCTTGTGTCCTTTACTGTAAACATTATTAATAATAAAAAGGCTTGTGTCCTTTACTGTAAACATTCTTAATAATAAAAAGGCTTGTGTCCTTTACTGTAAACATTATTAATAATAAAAAGGCTTGTGTCCTTTACTGTAAACATTATTAATAATAAAAAGGCTTGTGTCCTTTACTGTAAACATTATTAATAATAAAAAGGCTTGTGTCCTTTACTGTAAACATTCTTAATAATAAAAAGGCTTGTGTCCTTTACTGTAAACATTCTTAATAATAAAAAGGCTTGTGTCCTTTACTGTAAACATTATCGAACTATGAATGCTTGGTCTCCCTGAAAGAATTCTTAAATGCACCCCCACCCCTCTCCTTATGTTCTCTCGCACGAACGCACTCTCTCTCTCTCTCTCTCTCTCTCTCTCTCTCTCTCTCTCTCTCTCTCTCTCTCTCTCTCTCTCTCTCTCTCTCTCTCCCTCAGCTTATCTAGGCCAGTATTGAGTCTTGCCGAGCGCACTGTGTAAACTTGAGTGAGTAGATATTTGTATTTTCAAATTTCAATTACTTTTTTGTTTTGAAGAAACAAATATTAGGCCCTTCTGTTGAAAGGACCAAGAACTGATGGGGGGGGGGGGAGGGGAGCAGTAGTTATTCCATGGTTTCAAATGATGAGAGATTAAAAAATAACTACTCCGTAATTTAAATAACTGGAAATCACGATTCAGTTAAACTCTTTTATTTGAATGTTTTTAATTTAAAACATTCCGTGCGCAAATTACTTGATAAGTATTTTATAATATTTCATGATCAAATAAATTATTAGTTATGTAATAAATAATGTATCAATACCAGACTGTACATAATATTTATACAAAATCTCCACTAAATTTATCATATTATTTTAGTGTCTAGATATGATAAACACTAGATATTTTAGTGTCTAGATATGATAAACACTAGATAAAGTAAAAACATCAGTCTGGTGCTGGGCTATAATCTTTGTTGTTGTCGTTGTTGCAGAATCGAATTCCTTCAACAACAAAAAACGAGAATGTATGCCAGAAATTGGCTTCTTCACCTCAGATTTTGCAAACCAGTTCACTGAGTGAAATAATGGATCCGATTTCCTCAATACTGCTTTTTGCAATCCAATTTCATTGTCTTATTTAGATTAATTCTGTATGTCGATTTATTATTGCATCGTGTAGTCAATTTGTGTTATTTAAGAGTAAAATGCGTATGATCGATTTTTTGCAATACTGAATTTTGCAATCCAATTCACTGTATTAGTCGCTAGTGAAACATTTGTCATTCGTCAGTGAAATACTGTCTTATGTCACCAATGACATACTTGGTTAGTCGTCAATGATACGCTTGGTTAGTCGTCAGTGACACACTTGGTTAGTCGTCAGTGACACACTTGGTTAGTCGTCAGTGACACACTTGGTTAGTCGTCAGTGACACACTTGGTTAGTCGTCAGTGACACACTTGGTTAGTCGTCAGTGATATTTTTGGTTAGTCATTAGTGATACATTTGGTTAGTCATTAGTGATACATTTGGTTAGTCATTAGTGATACATTTGGTTAGTCATTAGTGATACATTTGGTTAGTCATTAGTGATACATTTGGTTAGTCACTAGTGATACATTTGGTTAGTCATTAGTGATACATTTGGTTAGTCACTAGTGATACATTTGGTTAGTCATTAGTGATACATTTGGTTAGTCACTAGTGATACATTTGGTTAGTCATTAGTGATACATTTGGTTAGTCACTAGTGATACATTTGGTTAGTCATTAGTGATACACTTGGTTAGTAATTAGTGACACATTTGGTTAGTCATTAGTGACACACTTGGTTAATCGTCACTGTCTTAGTCGGCACTGACACCCTTGGTAGGTCATTAAGTACTACTCACCAAGCATCATTCGAACTGACGTGGGCCAGGAGGAGGTAACCAGAGTGTTTTCGCCTAGAAGTACTTTACGCACATTGCACGCTCCGAGAACGCGCACAATCGGACGCCCCAGCAGATGTGTCTTAAAAATGTCACCATATAATTTGCATCGTGTCCGGTAGAACTTAGAACCCTGCAAGTGGAAGAGATCATGTAGTAATAGTTGAAAAAGACACCCTGAAATTGCAAGTTTACCTAGATAGATGGATCGTGGCATACTAAAATTGCCAGGTGTAAATAGATGTACAATGACACTAAATTGTGACAAATTGAAAGGTATTTGAAAGGTATATACACTCTTATAACTCATGACCCATCCGTTTGTTCTCTCGCAATTTTAACGTCACGACATATCTGTTCTCTTGCAAAGTTCTTTATTATAGTGGATCTAATCATGAATGCGCATTCTTAATGTTAAGAGACTATAATGGCTCTTACCATGATGAGGCTATAATGGCTCTTACCATGATGAGGCTTTAATGGCTCTTACCATAATGGGGTTATAATGGCTCTTACCATGATGAGGTTATAATGGCTCTTACCACGATGAGGCTACAATGGCTCTTACCACGATGAGGCTATAGTGGCTATTACCATGGTGAGGTGGTGAGGCTTGCGCGAATCATATTATGACGAGGTTCATCTTTTTTGTGATGAGGTTATATTGGCTATTACCACGATAGTGAGTTTACTCGAATCTTACAGAGATGAGGTTATAATGAGTCTTACCATGATGAGGAGATTCAGAGTCTCGCCGATGAAGGGTAGCCCCATGCTTCCAGGTGGGAGAGGGAGCTTGGATGACGTTGTGGATAGGCTGGTGAAGTACAACCACCACAGTGCCCAGGAGAACAACGCCAGAAACCCCAGGCACGCAGACAACAGCAACAACAACACGTTGTGCATAATGCTATAGAAAAGCGTGGGTTCTTTTTAATTCAGACATAAAACAATCTAACTCTTCATAGCTAGGGTGGGGTGGTAAACCTGACAGATAAATTATAAACATATTCGGAAATATCTCACAAGAGTATTAGGTAATTATATCTCAATGTTACAAAACTATCTCGCCCCTGTAGAAAAGATCTCACAACACCAAGAAAAAATATCATAACACATTCAAATATTTTACAGCAGGGAGAAATTATCTCACAATGTAGGAAAATTATCTCACAAATTAGGAAAATTATCTCAGCAGAAAAATACGCATAAAGATTTCAATATCTAGGAAAAGTATCTCTCAACATAGACACACACACACACACACACACACACACACACACACACACACATAATTCACAAAGACATTATCTTACAACATGAAGAAATTATCTGACAATATAGGAGAAATTATCTCAATATATATAGAGAGAAACAGAGAAGTTATCAATATATACAGAAATAAAGAGAAATTATCTCATAGCACAAAAAATCATTTCACGACACAGACATATAATCTCAAAAGTCAGGCGAAATCCCAATACACAAGAAAATATTTCCTACCACTAAAAGATTCATAATTTACAACATAACAGAGAAAAGTATCTCATAATATAAGTAAATTATCTTACAGCATGGGAAATAACCCACGACACAGGGAAACTATCTCAAAACACAGAGGAATATTATCACCACACGGGGAACATTATCTCACAACAAATATCCTATAACACTGAGATTATCTCACAGTTAACAAATAGTGAAATAAACTCATGTCACAGGTAAACATCTCACAATGCAAAATCATATTTCGCCACACCGTGAAATGATATCACAAAACAAAAATATATTTTGCCAACAGTGACATTATCTCAAAATACAAAAACGTATCTCACAATGCATATACATTTCGCCACTCAATTAAATTATCTCACAATACAAAAACATTTCGCCACTCAATTAAATGATCTCACAATACAAAAACATTTCGCCACACAACGAAATGATCTCACAAGACAAAAACATTTCGCCACAACGAAATGATCTCACAAGACAAAAACATTTCGCCACAACGAAATGATCTCACAAGACAAAAACATTTCGCCACAACGAAATGATCTCACAAGACAAAAACATTTCGCCACAACGAAATGATCTCACAAGACAAAAACATTTCGCCACAACGAAATGATCTCACAAGACAAAAATATTTCACCACAACGAAATGATCTCACAAGACAAAAACATTTCGCCACAACGAAATGATCTCACAAGACAAAAATATTTCACCACAACGAAATGATCTCACAAGACAAAAAATATTTCGCCACAACGAAATGATCTCACAAGACAAAAATATTTCACCACAACGAAATGATCTCACAAGACAAAAACATTTCGCCACAACGAAATGATCTCACAAGACAAAAATATTTCACCACAACGAAATGATCTCACAAGACAAAAACATTTCGCCACAACGAAATGATCTCACAAGACAAAAAATATTTCGCCACAATATGAAATGATTTCGCAACACAAAAACATCTCTCACAACATTGATAAATTAAGTTACACCACAGGGACATGATGACACATGGAAACCGATGTTCTCAGGACTCAAGAAAAGTATCTCACTGCACATAGAAATACCGGCAAATATTCTCGTGTGTCTTCTTGTCTTGTATATATAATAATGATTACACTGCTAATATAATCATGACTACATTGCTAATATAATCATGACTACATTGCTAATATAATCATGACTACATTGCTAATATAATCACGACTATATTGCTAATATAATCATGACTACATTGCTTATAATTGCCAGTTATTACATCTTGTCGCAACAGAGAAGTCAAAAAATACTTAATCTACTCCAAATTATATATCCGATTAAATATTCAGTTAAAAGTGTACAAATATATGCACGCATTTATTATTAAAATTTCCAAATTATGTCAGTTAATAAAATAACACAAACTGATAAATCCCACACAAAGTACTTTACCTGGCAACGTCACAGTGGTCAGAAAGCTGGGCCACTTCCCGCGTCATAAGACTGTCGAAATCAGTCGTCACATTTACAATGCACATGGCTTTCCTTACAGATGCCATCGTCACATAGTGTGGGTTTCTTTTTTGTTTTAAAAATTATTATTTAATGTTTATCACTACAAGGTGCTAGTATTATTGCCGTTGTACTATCTCTAGTTTGTCCGGAATGAAATTTAGCATTTAGAGACAATTTCCAGTCATTGACTGACATTTGCTGTTTTTGAACTTGGGTTTAACGTCCGGTACTCCCCTTCAACCCATATTTATAGGTCGTTCTTTAAATACTTTACCCCTTCCCATCCCCACCCCTACCCCACATTATGTGTCGGTTACTCGCCTTCAACAAGGCCGGCAAGCACCCTGGAGTTTCCTGTGCGTACACACGCAGCCATTGACAATTGTTCCCAGACGCTTCGGTCATAAGGCGTGGTCTTCTTGTGGCTGTCAGTCAAATGAGCGCGCGCTTTCTGTTTGCGTTGTCTGATTAGTGCTGGAAATGTCGCATGGGCGTAAAAGAGGCGTGTCTCCCGAGAAGCCACCCACACTTTACCGATGCTGATGCGATCTGTGCAAATAAACAAATGCCTTGGGGCCTGGGGTTTGGGATGTTGGTAAATACCAGAGGGACTTAGGTTATAAGTAAATAATGATTTTGTTATGTTACTTAATGTAGTTTTCAAAAGATATGTTATTATTTAATGTTGTGTTTAATTTAAAGTTGTGTTTAATAGATTTATATTATTATTTAAAGTTGTGTTTGTAGCCTTTAGTGACCAGAACAGAAAGCGCGCTCATTTGACTGACAGCCACAAAAAGACCAAGCGTCTGGGAACAGTTGTTGTGTCGTTAACTACTTTTCCTCCACAGAAATTGCGTTAAAACTGTTCATCTTCTTCAGATGTTCTCGGTTTTTTGATGGATTCCTGTGGAACCTTCCTCTTCTCTCTCACGTAATTTTCACGTCATTCTTCTCACTTTATTCTGAAGAGGGTGGTTGGCATTGTGACGTCATTCTTCTCACTTTATTCTGAAGAGGGTGGTTGGCATTGTGAGTCATTCTTCTCACTTTATTCTGAAGAGGGTGGTTGGCATTGTGAGTCATTCTTCTCACTTTATTCTGAAGAGGGTGGTTGGCATTGTGAGTCATTCTTCTCACTTTATTCTGAAGAGGGTGGTTGGCATTGTGACGTCATTCTTCTCACTTTATTCTGAAGAGGGTGGTTGGCATTGTGTCTTGCCGTTGTTGCGTTTCTTTTTCCAATTGCAACCTGAAAGTACATCAGCATCCAGTGGTTAAGTAGTTCATCATATCATCAGCTTGGCGTTCAGCCACAAATTACATCAGCAGTCCAGTGCTTAAGTAGTTCATCGTGTCATTAGCTTGGCGTTCAGCCACAAATTACATCAACAGGACGCAACTCTCAGTACCAGCATCTTCCCGCCAAATACACGTCATTATCACGGATCAGATCTAATAAAAATTTTAAAAAAACACCCCTCTCCATGGCCGTCTCTCCTACAAAAGACAATTTTTATTTGTAACTAATTGTACCCAGTAGGTTACTTGTATCTAATTGTGCCTTGTATGTTTCTTGTAACTAATTGTACCCAGTATGTTACTTGTATCTAATTGTACCTTGTATGTTACTTGTAACTAATTGTGCCTTGTACGTTACTTGTAAATACTTTGTCTTGTACGTTACTTGTATCTAACTGTACCCAGTATGTTACTTGTAACTAATTGTGCCTTGTATGTTACTTGTAACTAATTGTGCCTTGTATGTTAGTGTGGCATGAGCCGTTACATTAACATTGAAACCCTAACGTGACTGTTACATTAACATTGAAACCCTAACGTGACTGGCTACACGACTCACCTCACTTCAACATTTGTCAGGTGTTACAGAGTATGCAAATATTTAAAATTATAAAAGATTAACTATTACAATCCCAACCTGATGTAACAGAACAATACCAAGAGAAGAAGAAGAACGCAAATACTTGTAACATTTATGGATGTATTAAATTTACTGGAGACAAAGAAATGGCAGCTGATATGTTAAGATAATCAAATTGATGCAAGTTCCGATAGGTTATTTGACTTTTCTTAGTGTCCACAATGCTAAACAGAGAAAGAGTTTTGATCATAGTGTCCACAATGCTAAACAGAGAAAGAGTTTTGATCATAGTTTCCTTTAACGTGCGGGGGTGGCTATTAGCAGGTAGTGATGCCTGGCAGATTTTCTGGTAGCAGTTTCATCAGAGGGTCAAACTCAGCACTGGCATTGGGTTCTTTACTTAGCACACATGAGCAGCTGGGAAGGGGGAGGGATAGCCCTGTTCTTCCTATGGTGCGTGAGTGTTTGGTGCACAGGATTTCAATCTAGACAAAGAACAACACTTCTACATGAGTTTAAGTAGGACCTAAAATAAAAAATTGACACACAGGACTCGTGTCTAGTAGGTTACATGTAATTAGCTGTGTCCAATGTGTTACTTTATAATTACTTGAGTTCAGTATGTTACTTACAATTACTTGTGTCCAGTGTGTTACTTGTAATTAATCGTGTCTATTATGTTACTTGTAATTACGTGTGCGTTATCGGTTAATTGTAATTATATACTTCTGTCCAGTACGTTACAGGTAATTACTTGCATAGCGTCTGTTACTCGTAATTACATACTACAGTCCATATATCACTTGTTATTACTGGTTATCACTTGTTATTACTGGTTTATCGTCTGTTACTCGTAATTATATACTACAGTCCATATATCACTTGTTATTACTGGTTATCACTTGTTATTACTGGTTTATCGTCTGTTACTCGTAATTATATACTACAGTCCATATATCACTTGTTATTACTGGTTATCACTTGTTATTACTGGTTTATCGTCTGTTATTTCTAATTATATGTTTCTGTCCAGTATGTTGGGTTGTAATTATTTGTGCTGTGTCTGTTAGTTGTTATTATATACTTCTATCTAGTATGTTACATGTTTTTACCTGTGTCTCGCCTGTTATTGTAATTATATACTTCTGTTCATTGTGTTACTTGTAATTACTTGTGACTTTTCTGCTACTTGTAATTCTGTGCTTGTGTCCAGTATGTTACCTGTGATTACTTGTGTCCAGTATGTTACTTGTGATTACTTGTGTCCAGTTTGTTACTTATAATTACTTGTGTCCAGTATTTATTTGTAATTACTTGTGTCCAGTATAAGTACACAAACACTCAAGAATATACGCATAAATACACAAGCACTCAAGAACAAACGCATAAATACACAATAAATATAGTGTACGGATTTATTTCTTTGCCTGATTGCTCGTATTTGTAAATTTTGTATTGGCATATTTCTGCTTGTGTGTGCTGGTGCGTCTGTTTGCGTATACACATAGTTAAAGAATTAAAAACCGTGTGTGTATTATTGTTGTCTCGTGTAAGATTATGTACATGTCTAAATGCATAAGTGTGTATTTAATTAATTAAATTCAACAAACAAAATTGATTAAATCTGAAAAATGTATCTCCACAATCACGTGAACAGATTATTTACTAATGCATTTTTCTCATTAAAAATGCAAAACATTAAAAAATTAGATTTTACCACAGTTTAAGAGATCTTCAGGGAATAAAATAAGATTACTAAATAGAATAATTTGTATGCAAAGATTCCCTGAGATCTGAAAATCATTTCAAGAGTTCCTCCAGGGTAAAAATTTGAGAAAGACAGCTTTAACATTTCTTTGTATTTGTCAAATTGTGTAAATCCATTTTTAAAATTAAGATTGTTGTCAGTAAGCCTAGGCCTACATTTACAATGGACTAGACTCATGTCAGTAAGCTTATATATATATTGGACTAGAGTCACTAGATTCATGTCAGTAAAGTGATATGTGTACATTGGACTAGATTCTTGTTATCAGTAAGCTGATATATAAACATTGTTGTCGATAAACCGATATATACACGTTGGACTAGATTAATGTCAGTAAAGTGATATGTGTACATTGGACTAGACTCAAGTTATCAGCAAGCTGATATATAAACATTGGACTAGACTCAAGTTATCAGCAAGCTGATATATAAACATTGGACTAGACTCAAGTTATCAGCAAGCTGATATATAAACATTGGACTGGACTCAAGTTAACAGCAAGCCGATATATAAACATTGGACTCAAGTTATCAGCAAGCCGATATATAAACATTGGACTCAAGTTATCAGCAAGCCGATATATAAACATTGGACTAGACTCAAGTTAACAGCAAGCCGATATATAAACATTGGACTCAAGTTATCTGCAAGCCGATATATAAACATTGGACTAGACTCAAGTTAACAGCAAGCCGATATATATGTATACATCGGACTAGACTCAAGTTATCAGCAAGCCGATATATAAACATCGGACTAGACTCAAGTTATCAGCAAGCCGATATATAAACATTGGACTAGACTCAAGTTATCAGCAAGCTGATATATAAACATTGGACTAGACTCAAGTTATCAGCAAGCCGATATATATGTATACATCGGACTAGACTCGTATTCTCAGTAAACAGTTAGAGATTTGTACAGTAGCTCCACATGCCATTAAGAAACAAATATGATTAAAACAAACTGACGAAAAGAGTTTCGTCAATAAAAGGATTTTTTTCATAAAAAGGAAAAGGTTGCGTCTCTTTATTAGTGATGATCTCCAAAGTCGCAACGTCTCTCCTCATCGGATTCAAATGCGAATTCCCGCAAAAGTAGCAATATTCACATTTGTCACCTTGGTCCAAGAAACGGATCAATAAAACTTTTGAAAACATCGCGGGTTCGCTTGGTACAAGTTTCCTGAGTGATGCAAGAAGTCAACCGACTCCACCCTAAATCTGATCACTGACCCTTGACCTTGTATCAGGTATCAGTTATGTTGAACATGTCCAGGATTCTAGGGATCGATTTCAAACTCTGGTGCTCGTTTCCATACTGACCACCTTTTTGAAGCAATTGGTCAACCTATTCCACCTGACCCTTTCGAATCAGTTGCGAGTAGCACGGGGTCATAAGGTTATGACCTAAGGGAAGTAACCGGCAAAGGGTCAGCTTCCTCTGACGCAATGAACGTCATTCCCTTCGAAGAAAGATATCCTTTGTTAGCCGGGTAATAATTACTTGTGTCCGTAAACTTTACCTAGCTCAGTCACCCATAACTTTCTTCATCCCCCCACCAAAACATGTATTATGTAAAATCTTTTGTTTTTAGTCTGTGTGAAAAGATTTATTAGCAAAACACAAAATAATTTTGAAGAAGAGTATTTTGAGTAAGAAATAAGATATTGCGGCCTGGACAAATCAGGTGAAGCGTGACGAAAAGATTGATCGTGAAGAAGAATGACGTCACCCGTTCTTTTTGCACTTAACACACTTCATGTGTCAGAACACTCACACACACACACACCACATTACACACATCAGTGGATATGTATTAGAACCCATACACAAATATCTGTGTACATGTATTATTATCTAACTAAGTCTGTGTTTCAGTATACACATCAGTGTAAATAGAACAGAATACTCACAAAATACGCAGATACATATATGTCAGAATATGTATACACGAAATTTTACAGTGTACAATGCTTAACAGTATATATAGAGCACGTACCGATACATATATAGCACGTACCGTTACACACACACACACACATATAAATATAGCACATACCGACTGCACACACACATTTATACACACACTCCAACTCATTCTTAAAACACTTTACTCCGGTTGTTACTAAAGTCTTTTCTCTTCACAAAACACAAGTCACGAGTACGAAATGGGTCGTGAACACTCGTGACCTGAGTGGCTCGAGGGTGTGACAACTACAACGACTAAGTGAGCAAATAACAAGTACTGAAAGTACAAGTGCTCCCAGTAAGGGGGGTGGGGGTGTTGAACTTCTCCAAAGTTATTTACAGGACCTAAGAATGTGGCGAGCGGAAAGACATCCGTGCAGTTGTCAGTCTGTGTTTGCCTCGTCACGATCGAATACCTGAAGACCCAGACCTAAGCTGACTGCTTCCCCTCCCACAACGCATGATTGCACCTTGTCTGCACGATTGCTCTATTAATGTAAAGTCACCATGACAACAGGACAAACACGATTGTTCTATTAATCAATATATAGTAACCATACCACAGAACAAACACGATTTCTTTATATTAAGGTATAGTCACCATGACAACAGGACAAACACGATTGCTCTATTAATGTATAGTCACCATGACAACAGGACAAACACGATTGCTCTATTAATGTATAGTCACCATGACAACAGTACAAACACGATTGCTCTATTAATGTATAGTCACTATGACAACAGGACAAACACGATTGCTCTATTAATGTATAGTCACCATAACAGGACAAACATGATTGTTCTATTAATCAATAGTTCAATATTAGCATGTGTGATGGGCAGTTTAACAGATTATCCTACTCAAACCCTAATCTGCTTCACCCGCTTCAACAGGTCTTTATAATTTGCAAACAGAGAATCTCTGTCAGGCATCAGAGACATTAACTGTTAATGAATTTATCTCCACCTGTCTCTGAGCATTATCAGTTCAGAATTTCTACCCACTTGTAAGCACAAATACCCCTTGATCATGTAGAAATTCTGGCCCACGCACTCTCTCAGCTTGGAGGGACACTTCTAATAAGTTATTGTCTGACTTTTAAGAATGATTAAATTATGCTCCCACCACCAAGCATGATGTAGTGGAGTAAATTTGCTTATCCCTATTTCTAGACTTAATTGTTCTATAAATTGTCAAAATGACCCAACCTTTGGGGCACTCCTTATGATGGCATTTTTTGTAAGTGTCATCCAAACCAACTCCAACTGGATGAGTAGAATTTCTGACTAATAGTCTCACACTGTTCATAACAACTTACACCAAAGGGGATGGACCGAAAATTTCTTTGTTGTAGAAATTGTACTCTATTCAAATCACTTTGATTATAAAAATAACTCAAGTCTGGTCATAAAGGCAACCTTAGCTTATGGTAAGTTAACTGATTAAGAAAGAAAGGACTTATAATGTTTCACTCATGTTTCTATTGATCTATTGAAATCACCAGGGCTTCACAAACCCTCTTTCTCTCCGACACATTCATGACACATTTTCCAGCCACATCAAAGTAGGTAGAAATATAATCAATTGATTTTCATAAGAAGAGAAAAAAAATACAATTTGAATCTTACGCTTGGAGATGCAATGAAGAATCCTAAGTATGATAAGAATAGAATTTCGTCTCGGGAAATTTTCTCATTCCGAATTCACAGTTTGGAGGATTTCCAAATGGAGGATGCAATTATACAAATTTAACTAAGCAATTCTACTTACAGCAATGTAACTATGGTTCTCAGAGATTCACAGTTCAATTCGATAATAAAGGGCAAACATTCAGTTGAGAATTTCAGAGTAAGAAGAATTCAATTTGTATAATTTTCTAAGTGCACAAAGTTTACTTACACAATATTAAAATTCCAAAGCATACCAACGTTGCGTCTTTTACCAATTCAAGCCTTCATGAAACTTGGGACCTGAATTTTTTACTGTGACTGGCTGAATTTTCAACTAAATTAAATGTGTGTGTGTGTGTGTGTGTGTGTGTGTGTGTGTGTGTGTGTGTGTGTGTGTGTGTGTGTGTGTGTGTGTGTGTGTGTGTGCATGAAATTGCTTCCATTGTTCTACCTGGAAGATCGTTTGTTTCCTTTGTTTTTCATTGCTTGAATGGAGAACACCTATAGAATTAGTAAAATTATAATAATTAATTATTACTTACGTCATTTGCGTTTCGGGTGTTACATAACGTATCCTAATACACAATAACTGAATCAAAAAATGGTAAAGCAGTCAGTGAAGATTGAATTTTCATAGAGAGACAGACAGATGGACGGACGAACAAACAGACAAATAGATAGATAGATAGATAGATAGATAGATAGATAGATAGATAGATAGATAGATAGATAGATAGATAGATAGATAGATAGATAGATAGATAGATAGATAGATCGATAGATAGATAGATTGATTGATTGATAGACAGATAGCAATCAAAGAAAGTGTGACTGATCCAACGAAAACTCTTATTAAAAGCACAACGGCTAAGCAAGGAAAGGACTACGCTGTTAGCAATTATATTATTGCTTCAGATAAACAACATAAATAATACCCAATAATTAAATACTTTTGTTAATGAAACAAGTTTAATACTTTTAAAGATGATTTATTTATTGGCATTGCTAAACTGTCCCGAAAAGACTGACTGCTTTGCATTTTATTGTTTTCTTCTTGAAGTGCTCGCTACACACTACCGCATGTGCTGTCAGATGAAAGTTTTCTCTTTTCAGCTTTGTAATACATTTTTTTTTCGTAATTTGTGATCTTTTGGAAATGTAAAAATATTAATTTTTTAGTTTTTCAGCTGTTTGTATAGCAATATGCACTGCAATATTTAACCATGTTTTAATTTTTCAAACCACGCGTTTAACGCAAGACAATATGTCAGACAAAACATGCGGATTGTAGTTCCACGTCGTGACGTCAAATGTTATGTTGCCATGGTGAGAAGTCAGTCTCGCAAATGAACGAGAGCTCTGATTTCTTTAAGAAATGTTGACTTTTAACACCAAAATACATGCATTTATACAAATCTCTGAAAGTTTAAATTTTGTAGTCTTGATTCTAAGAATTGGAATTACTTATTTCAAACGGATTTATTCTTGTTTGTGGCTGACCTAGATTCCATTTCACTTGATCTTAAACTTCGGTCGACATTGCTAACTGTTATCTACAGCTTCCGTCGACATTGTGAACTGTATTATTTATAACTCCGGTCGACATTGTGAACTGTATTATTTATAACTCTGGTCGACATTGTGAACTGTATTATTTATAACTCTGGTCGACATTGTGAACTGTATTATTTATAACTCTGGTCGACATTGTGAACTGTATTATTTATAACTCTGGTCGACATGGTGAACTGTATTATTTATAACTCTGGTCGACATTGTGAACTATATTATTTATAACTCCGGTCGATATTGCTAACTGTTGTTTATAACTCCGGTCGACATTGCTAAATGTTATTTATAACTCCGGTCGACATTGCTAACTGTTATTTATAACTCCGGTCGACATTGCTAAATGTTATTTATAACTCCGGTCGACATTGTTAATTATGTTATTTATAACCCCGATCGACACTGTTAATTGTGTTATTTATAACCCCGATCGACACTGTTAATTGTGTTATTTATAACCCCGATCGACACTGTTAATTGTGTTATTTATAACCCCGATCGACACTGTTAATTGTGTTATTTATAACCCCGATCGACACTGTTAATTTGTTATTTATAACTTCGTCGACATTGCTAACTGATATTTATAACTTCTGTCGACACTGTTAATAACTTCAAACTCTTTTAGGGTTGTAACATTATACTTTAAAATAAAAATGTTCTTCCATGCTTATTACATACGGTGAAAATCGTGCGATTTTTTTTTTTTGCATGCATTTTGTTTCACATCTTAGAACGATACTAATAAGCCTTTTCTTTACGAAAGCAGGCGTAGTCACCCGAGGTTAAGGTGCTGATCAAGACCGCTGTACCGTGACTAGAAATTTATGAAAATGACTAATTTGATCGGAGTTGGTGGTTACGATTACAGTTGACGTCATCACTGGAGCTTTCGTGGATCATTTCATCATTACCGAACAAAAGATGTGGCTCCTAGAATGCTTGGGTGATGAGTCGATTGGTGGTGATGTTGACAGGGATCACGAAGTCAGTAAAATAAATAACTAAATAAAACTAAAATCTTGAAAACTCTCTGCGGCCCATTCCACTCGCAGCACTGCAACAAGGATAAAAGTATAATAGCGAAGGGAGACAACCACACCCTTTCTACCACCACACCCTTCTTTTTTTCGACGCTCTGCCTGGCCTTGGTCAGTTTCCTGTCAATAAGCCCACCCTTGCACTGCCGGCCTGTTTGTCCCTGGGCAGTTTTCTTGCGCTCGGCCCACCTCGCCATTATCCAGTATGTGAATCAAAGTGGCTGAGTGTGGTCCAACCGCCGCCATTGTTTGTAGCTGGGAAACCCCTGGCTATCTTTTACTTTACAGTTTGTGATTTTCTGACACCTGTGCCACACTAGTCATTGGTTATGATTATTATAATTATTTAATCATCAATAACTAATTACAGGTGATGAGAATCTTAATTTATGTCATTAATAATTCTCCAGAAGACACCACTAATCTCTCTCACTTGGCGGATATGTGAGTGCTGTAAACGTTTTATCTCTTCCACAACATTAAAGACAAACATTCACAGTCAATATTTCCAAAGGTAGAAAACTTCTTACTAATGGAAAAGATAAATCCATCTTTAATCTATATTTAGTGAGCCTACATCCACCCACTATCTTTTCAACATATGGTTATCAATATGTGTAAGAAGGTATATATATATATTTAACAATAAATTTTATTAAATCATCAATCAAACATACATATAGCAAATACAATGAAAAGATTACTTGACATCAATATTTCCATGAACCACATTCGAATAATTTCAATACCTATACAGTCTTATATCCTAACATATAATTCAACAAATTAGTGTCAATATAAATCACAGGAAAGTTCTTATCAGAGAACAGAAATGGAGTTATAGAGATAAAAGCAATAATAGTTTGTACATAACTTTGTCTAGGCGATTGCTGCAATAGTCATAAATGCAATGCATTCTCCTAACAAAGTCACAAGTTCATTGTCACAATACAATTGTCAGTTTGTCACGTCATTCTCCTAACAAAGTCACAAGTTCATTGTCACAATACAATTGTCAGTTTTTCACGTGTTTCTCTTGCAAGAACACTGATGAGCCGCTATTCTCTCGCGGCGTAATCTGGCTCTACTTCGCAGTATTAGTTCCCTCAAGCAGAACAATGTAATAATTTCCAGTCTTCTTTGTACCAGAAATTACACTTACACACTGCGAGTAGATAAAGTCGTAGTAGTTTATAAATCAGTCAGCCGAGAGATTCTGGTGAAAGCAAAAAGGCCGCTTCTTTCTTGGCCAGATTCTGCCACACCAAATACAAAATGATTAGAATAGATGAATTTATTATGAACAAGTATGAGACTATTAGTCAAAAAAAATACTCATCCAGATGGAACTGGTTTGAATTGCATCAGCAATTTCTAGCCCATCCTTCACCTGAGTTGTTTACTTCCAATTTTGACACGTAAAATTATTAGAAGTGCCCAAGGTCGGATCACTTTGACATTTAACAATTTATGTAACAATTAAGTTTAGAAATTGGGATATGCAAATTTACTCCACCACAGGTTTCATAATACTGCATATTAGCAAAATTATAGAATTTTGTTATACTAATTATACCATAAAGTATAAAGTGTCAAAAAATGGGATTTTTTCACCTAGAATTCTAGCCATTTTTTTTTGTAACTGTACTTGATTGTTACTTTAGATCATGTATACACAATATACTAATAATTGTAATATTAAGAAGAAATGCATATATTTAAGTTTAAAAAGACTAACCAACTGTTAAATTAATATAACATTGGCCATTAATTGATAAACTTAAAAGCTTTTGATTTACATTACAGTATACGACATAAAGTATGGTGGAATAAGAATTTCAAAATGGAATCCCACTGATAAGAACTACAAATTACATTATAAACTTTTTATAACTTTTTAAATTACCTCTCTGTTATAAATAATACTGTGGCTTCATGTGTGTTGTTTTGTCGAACTGTAAAATATAAAAATGTATTACAATTTTAATCAGTGGAATCATTATAAGTATAAAGCCTGGTAATACTACGCTAATCTATGTTCATTCCGGTAGTTAGTAACTGAGTGTTATGAAAGGAAAAAAGAATTTTTAGGGAAACCATCTTACAACGGACCAGTTTGTGACCTAATCAAAAGCGGCAGATTTATTTTTATTGTCTTATTTTGAATAAATACAATTTTTAAGATGGTCTCTATATTTAAAATTTTACATACAATGATTATTCTCTTTCTTTTAAAAAAAAGAGTTGCTGCAGGACATAAACAAGTTTACTAATAAATATCTTCAATACAAAATTAACATATACCTTAATGATCCAAGTTTACTATTGGTCAAAGTAAATTTGTAATCTAATTTTACAAGCAACATTTTAAATATTTTAAATTTAAATCTTTATTTGGTTTTCACATTAAAACAAAACTTTCTTTAGCTTTCCTTGTAATACAGACATACATTTTCAAAAACTGACAAGAATAATTTTGTTTTTTTATTTTTTGAATAGTATTATTAATAATTTCCCTGGGTCATAGAAACAATTCAAAATCATAATCAGTTCGTAAAGAGAAAATTTATTTCAAATAAATAATAATTTTACTGAATATACAAATTAATATAACTACTGTAAATGCTAAAATACTGAAGTAACTTCAAAATGTTACGTTTAAACTGTAAAATATTGAAGTCATTGTAAAATGCAACGCTTAGTCAAACTGTAAAATATTGAAGTCATTGTAAAATACAACACTTAGTTAAAGTGTAAAATATTGAAGTCATTGTAAAATACAACACTTAGTTAAACTGTAAAATATTGAAGTCATTGTAAAATACAACACTTAGTTAAACTGTAAAATATTGAAGTCATTGTAAAATACAACACTTAGTTAAACTGTAAACTATTGAAGTCACTGTAAAATATTGGAATCACTGTAAAATGCAACACTTAAACTGAAGTCACCATATAGACTATAGAGTATCAAAGTCATCCTGTAAAATAATGAAGCGTCTCTGAGAAAATCTCAAAAGTCAGACTATTAAATACTAAAGCCATTATGTGCATTCTTAAAGTCAAGCCATTGGACAAGGTCAAATGTAAAATAAAGTCAGACTATTAAATACTAAAGCCATTATGTGCATTCTTAAAGTCAAGCCATTGGACAAAGTCAAATGTAAAATAATGAAACAGTTCTAAACAGTACTAAATAATAATTTTACTGAATATATAAAGCTATAATAAGTACTGGTCTCACCATAAAATATAAAAACGACACTGTACAATGCTATCACGCTGTAAAATATTGAAATAACTGTAAAATGCTGAAGTCACTGTAAAATCCTGAAATAACTGTAAAATACTGAAGTCACGATAAAATATTGAAGGTACGTGTGCTAAAGCGAAGGGTGCAGAAGACAGTGTTGGGAGGGCGGGGGTGGGGTGGAGTGAGAAGAATGCGAACGGTTCAACACTACAGCTGGCGAATTGTGCTATGCCACTAAAGTTGGAACCGTCAAAGAACATTATTAACCCTCGCTATCCTTAAGAACTTTCTTATCAAAATGCAGGCACAGGTCTGTCAACTTTTCACTGCTACTCTCAAACATCTGTGTATCGTGCGCAGGCAGTCGGAGCATCTCGACTCTTTTAAAAAGAAAAACAAGTTTAGTGTTCGGTCAATGACCCCATACTGAAAGCCGACGCCCGGTGAATGTAGACATGTCTGTTGCTATTATTTATATATAAAGTGTGTGTATGTATATTTGCCTATGGCTTTTGACCTATGTACGACTTCTATGTAGCCTACTTGAATGGAGTTTGTAAAGTTTCTAAAGTTTGAATAGTCACCTTGGCGGTTAAGTATTAATACATAATAAATATTTTTTTTTTAATCAGTTTTCTTTTCTATGCTTATTTACAGTCAAACACGAATTTTGTACTAGCACTCAAATGCTAGAAAATATAATAAACGAAGAAAGAAAGACAGAAAGAAAGAATGATTTAATTATGTATATTTCATTATTCATATTTGTCAAAGTCATATCTGTACCCGTTTTGTTTCAATTTATTTCATACTGTTTTGAGAATACATGAAAGTTAGCAATTTAAATGGAGCTACAGGCTATATAGATATTTAATCAGACAGCAATTTAAATGGATGTACAAGTCATTTAGATATATAATCTGACAGCAATTTAAATGGATGTACAAGTCATTTAGATATATAATCTGACAGCAATTTAAATGGATGTACAAGTCATTTAGATATATAATCTGACAGCAATTTAAATGGATGTACAAGTCATTTAGATATATAATTCTGACAGCAATTTAAATAAATCATTTTTCAAATAAGACTAATCATTCTAATTATTTTTAAAATCTTAAATTTAATTAGTCTTACCAAGAGGGAAAAAATACAAGACACTTGGTAGCAATGGAGTAAATGAAGGTCAGACTACTTTGATTCATGTTGTTGAACTGTGTAGAAAAATAAATCAGATCATTTTTTTCTTGAGCTGAACATTTGTTGAACACAGTAAAGTTTTTTAAGCAGTGAGTACATATAGCTTGTGCAAGCTAAATCTCATTTTCCATTTCATGGGGTGCGAACCTCTGATCATGACAGCAAAAGACTCAAATATTTCATTACCCAGTGAATTTGGTGAATGTACGTGCTTGTGTGTTATGTGTCTGTGTGCGTGTGTGACAGAAAGAGAGGAAGAGAGATCTACTACTAATTAGTACACACAACTTATGAAATAAACCAAATGGAATGTTAATGGCTACAATTTATTAACTAAAAAATGGAATGTTAATGGGTATAATTTATTAACTAAATCAAATGGAATGTTAATACTAAAATTTATTAAATAAATCAAAAATGGAATGTTAATGGCTACAATTTATTAACTAAATCAAATGGAATGTTAATAACTAAAATTTATAAAATAAATCAAATGGATTTTTAATAACTAACATTTATTAACTAAATCAAATAGAATGTTAATAACTAAAATTTATTAAATAAATCAAAAATGGAATGTTAATAACTAAAATTTATTAAATAAATCAAAAATGGAATGTTAATGGCTATAATTTATGAAATAATTCAGATGGAATGTTAATAACTACAATTTATGAAATAATTCAGATGGAATGTTAATAACTACAATTTATGAAATAAATCAAATGGAATGTTAATAGATACGCTAACATTCCGGGACACACATCCTGTCATTCGTACAGGTGTACAATTAATAAAACTGATTTGTTTCCCTTGATTTCGTACAGGTGTACAATTAATAAAACTGATTTGTTTCCCTTGATTTCGTACAGGTGTACAATTAATAAAACTGATTTGTTTCCCTTGATTTCGTACAGGTGTACAATTAATAAAACTGATTTGTTTCCCTTGATTTCGTACAGGTGTACAATTAATAAAACTGATTTGTTTCCCTTGATTTCGTACAGGTGTACAATTAATAAAACTGATTTGTTTCCCTTGATTTCGTACAGGTGTACAATTAATAAAACTGATTTGTTTCCCTTGATTTCGTACAGGTGTACAATTAATAAAACTGATTTGTTTCCCTTGATTTCGTACAGGTGTACAATTAATAAAACTGATTTGTTTCCCTTGATTTCGTACAGGTGTACAATTAATAAAACTTATTTGTTTCCCTTGATTTCGTACAGGTGTACAATTAATAAAACTTATTTGTTTCCCTTGATTTCGTACAGGTGTACAATTAATAAAACTTATTTGTTTCCCTTGATTTCGTACAAGTGTACAATTAATAAAACTTATTTGTTTCCCTTGATTTCGTACAAGTGTACAATTAATAAAACTTATTGGTTTCCCATGATTTCGTACAGGTGTACAATTAATAAAACTGATTCTTTTCACTTGATCCCTGTTATGATTCTTCCGAGGAATAAAATCAGGGCGAAATGAAAAGTACTTCTATTCTTTCGACGAGTACTGAATAAAATCAGAGCGAAATGAAAAGTATTTCTATTCTTTCGACGAGTACTGAATAAAATCAGGGTGAAATGAAAAGTACTTCTATTCTTTCGATGAGTACTGAATAAAATCAGGGCGAAATGAAAAGTACTTCTATTCTTTCGACGAGTACTGAAGCAACGTAGCTCGATCTATTAGTTCACAATATGTTTATCTGTTACTTTTGTCACCATTGTGTTGTCCTGTTACTTTTGTCACCAGTGTGTTGTCCTGTTACTTTTGTCACCATTGTGTTGTCCTGTTACTTTTGTCACCAGTGTGTTGTCCTGTTACTTTTGTCACCAGTGTGTTGTCCTGTTACTTTTGTCACCAGTGTGTTGTCCTGCTCAAATCTATTTAGCAAAAATGTTCATTGCGAAGCTGTTTTTGTACTGTATATTTGAAAAGTGTTTTCAATCTTCATGCTGCAATGGTTTGAGTCCCGTTCTGAACCACGCCGTCAAAATGTCGTCTATGAAATCAACTAGTCTGTGAATTTTACTTTAAGGAAAAATCAATCAATTAATTGAAAATGAACAGATTGACTTTACCTTAAGTAAATGACTTTCTCATTGCCCCTCAAATGATTAGTGCTGCATTACCTAGTCCTAGAGTGCTTTTCTTCCAGTCACGTGTCAACTTCTAAGTGACGCTAGCCACAGAGAAAACGTGACCAACAGACTAAATTATTCCTGGTTTAGGGGTAGAGAATTTCTGTGGACAATAAACAACTGTCTTGTAAGGTGGTTATTTATAGAATGATTACATTTATTTCCGGTGAGCAAAGAAAAAACAACTGTCTGGTAATTTGGCTATTTATAGAATAATTAAATTTACTTCCGTGAGCAAAGAAAAACAACTGTTTGGTAATTTGGCTATTTATAGAATAATTAAACTTTTATTTCTGTGCAAGTAAAAGAAGTTGCAAGACAAATTATCTTATGAAATTATACAGTTGAGTAAAAAGCAAACAAATTATGCCTGCGAATATAAACAAACAAATTATACATGTAAATATAAACAAATAAATTATACATGTAAATATAAACAAACAATTAAACAGGTAAATGTAAACAAAAAAAATATACCGTTGAATTTAAACAAACAAATTATACAGGTGAATTTAAAGAAATTATAAAGATAAAAAATAAACCAAACAAATTATTCAGGTGAAAATAATCCAAATTAAACAGATGAACATAAACCAAGCATATTTTCTACAGGGTGAATTTTAACCAAATAAATTATACATGTAAATATAAACAAACAAATTATGCATGGAAATATAAGCAAATTATGCATGCGAATATAAGCAAACAAATTATACATGAAAATTAAACCAGATTTGTGTAGTGAATTTAAGCCAAATAAATTATACAGGTGAATTTAACCCAAACAAATTATGTCGGTGAATTTAAATCAAAAATATTATACGGAAGATTATTAACTAAGCAAATTTTTCTTGCTCTTTTGGAAATAGATGAGCATTACCTTGTGCAAGAATTCTTTCGGTAATTTTAGTAGTTTTAATGTATTTCCTTGAAGAGAATATTAATAATAGTGCATGTTGCGTGTGTACAGTATATAATATACAATAGTTAGTGCAGTAATAGTAGAAATAATATATGAACATTGTAATAATATCACTAGTAATACTGTATGCCCATTATGACAGTATTAAATAGTAATAATGTATGCCCATTATTGCAATATTAAAACAGTAATAATGTATGCCCATTATTGCAATATTAAAACAGTAATAATGTATACCCATTATTGCAATAATAAAATAGTAATAATGTATGCCCTGACAATATTAAAATAGTAATGTATGCCCATTATGGCAATATTAAAACAGTAATAATGTATGCCCATTATGGCAATATTAAAACAGTAATGATGTATGCCCATTTTGGCAATAATGTATAAAATTAAGCAATATTAACAATAAAATGAAGGTTGAGCAAAATTAATAGTAATAAATGTATGCCAAAGGCAATATTAATAGTAACGATAAATGCCCACGGCGACATTAATGGTAATAATGTATGAACACTAAGGTAATATTAATAATAATAATGTATGTCCATTGTTGTAAGGATTAATGTGTAAATAATGTACGGTCAATTAAGTGTGGCCGTTGGACCACGAATAGCTTTTCGTTACTCGCTTGACCCCTAAAATGACAGGCCGATTGCCCTCCCCTTCTACACCTCTTTCAAACAAATAAATAACTATCGCGTTCTGACTGTTTTTTCATCGAATGATAGCCTCGTTCTGATGTGAGGGAAGTGGGAGGGGGCGGGAGGAAGAAATTCTCGACCTGATATTGACCCAGGAGTTAAGGCCGTCTGTACAAGCTGACGTTACATGAAACCTAATTAGGCTTCTCGACTGAGAAGCATGCCGTCTAGCCGCCCAGCGACAGGGTTCAACTAGGGGACAAAATAGGCTTGCTAGAGGTCGTCTGTTAACCCTCTTCATTCATAACTCTTCCCTCTAGTTACCTTACCCGTAAAACTACCAACAATAAGACCAACAGCGTTACTTCTCACATAAACATTATCCAAAATATCAATAGTGTTACTTTATACATATAAATATACAAACTGTCAGCAACAAGAAGACAAACAGTGCTATTTAAAAACTGTCGACAAGATAGCAGCGCTACTTCTAACATCAAAAAGAAACTGTCAACAAGATAACCGCGTTACATCTCATATAAAAGACTGTCAGCAACAAGATAACCGCGTTACATCTCATATAAAAGACTGTCAACAACAAGACAACCGCGTTACATCTCATATAAAAGACTGTCAACAACAAGATAACCGCGTTACATCTAAAAGACTGTCAACAACAAGACAACCGCGTTACATCTCATATAAAAGACTGTCAACAACAAAATAACAGCGTTACATCTAAAAGACTGTCAACAACAAGATAACTGCGTTACATCTAAAAGACTGTCAACAACAAGACAACCGCGTTACATCTAAAAGACTGTCAACAACAAGATAACCGCGTTACATCTAAAAGACTGTCAACAACAAGACAACCGCGTTACATCTAAAAGACTGTCAACAACAAGACAACCTCGTTACATCTCATATAAAAGACTGTCAACAACAAGATAACCGCGTTACATCTCATAAAAAGACTGTCAACAACAAGACAACCTCGTTACATCTCATATAAAAGACTGTCAACAACAAGATAACCGCGTTACATCTCATCTAAAAGACTGTCAACAATAAGATCGACTGGAGTTAAGTTTCTGTAAAAGCCATGTTATTTCGCCCACACAACGTTACAGAAACAGAAAAATGAACACGTGATATTCACGTAAACAATCTCAGAAGCGCCAAGATCCTTAGATCCTCAGTAGTATTTCTCCCGTAACCACTGACAACGACTCAACAGAGTAATCGCTCACAATAAAAAATAAAATGTTTTAAAATGTTACTTCTTCCTTACAAACAACTCAGCTAGCAGAATTATTTATTCCTTACAAACTTATAACTCAGCTAGCAGAATTATTTATTCCTTACAAACAACTCAGCTAGCAGAATTATTTATTCCTTACAAACTTATAACTCAGCTAGCAGAATTATTTCTTCCTTACAAACTTATAACTCAGCTAGCAGAATTATTAATTCCTTAAAAGGGGTGGAGAGATAGACAGCGCTTTCAAGGTGTTAGTTCAACAATTATTAAACTTTTAATAACTCTTATTTATTTATTTTTAGACGATACGTTTTGTGTTGCAAGTATCTTGTGTTGCGTGATTCAAATTTACGATTCGGTTCAAGACGCCAACACATAAGTGCAAAGTGATTGTGGTTTTCAAAAACCACTGGAAAATTAAACAGGTCGTTTTAGATGTAAGTGCAGCAAAAATCAGGCTTTTCCAAAAACTCTAGAAAATGAAACTGGTCTTTTTTTAAACTGTTATGTCAACACTTAAAGCGAAGCAAAATCATAGTTTTAAAGGCCACTGGAAAATTAAACTGGTCTTTTAAGACTATTTAATATTATTATACTTGTTATTGCTGCTGAAGATGTCTTTGTGCTTGTAACCAATGTCTATGGACATTGAACATTTTCACTATTAATCAAATTTTTCTTAATTGATTTAAATTCAAATTCATTTCTGATCAGAAGGCTGTTAATTGCAACTTTAAAGTCACATTTGCTTTCAAACATGGTTCTACCAAATCCTGACTAACCGCCATTTTTACAATTTATTATGTCTCTACCTCATATTTCATCGTCACTTTCATTTCTTCTTTTATAATTTAACATCTAATGACATATTTCATCATCACATTCATTTCTTCTTTTATAATTTAACATCTAATGACATATTTCATCATCACATTCATTTCTTCTTTTATAATTTAACATCTAATGACATATTTCATCGTCACATTCATTTCTTCTTTTATAATTTAACATCTAATGACATATTTCATCATCACATTCATTTCTTCTTTTATAATTTAACATCTAATGACATATTTCATCGTCACATTCATTTCTTCTTTTATAATTTAACATCTAATGACATATTTCATCATCACATTCATTTCTTCTTTTATAATTTAACATCTAATGACATATTTCATCATCACATTCATTTCTTCTTTTATAATTTAACATCTAATGACATATTTCATCATCACATTCATTTCTTCTTTTATAATTTAACATCTAATGACATATTTCATCATCACATACATTTCTTCTTTTATAATTTAACATCTAATGACATATTTCAAATCGTCTTCATTACTGAGCATATGAATGTAAAATAGTCACTAGTGAACACATGATAACAAAATAGACTGTACACTATATATGCTACACATGATAACAAAATAGACTGTAAACTGCTCTATACGCTACTCATGATAACAGAATAGACTGTATCTGTACACATGTTAACAAAATAGACTGTTAACTGCTCTATACGCTACACATGATAACAAAATAGACTGTATCTGTACACATGATAACAAAATAGACTGTAAACTGCTCTATACCCTTATCTCTTTTCCTTTCTCTGCAGGAACCACGACTCTGTAAGTTTGTTTAATCTATGCACTCGTTTTCAATGCCTTGATTTCCAAGTGTTAAGTCCCAAAGTGAAGATTCAACACAACACTGGCTCACAGCATCCAACACACAATTCTTCATGGCAGCGGCCTGTAGCTGACCAATGCTAGCTACCTCCACCCCTTTTAACTTTGCATGTATTGCAAAGTCTCTGTCAACCATCATTAGATGCCCTGATATGGCTGATCAGGTATTCAGGTTACTGGATGATAGGGTGATTCTGCAATTTAATAATGCAGTGTAAGAGACTGCTAACTACAATTTAAAGTATTCAAGTGCCAATTACTATTAATTTTCCTGAGCACATTGATGCTAAGCTGAAAGGAAGATGTGAATTAAAGATACATAAACATCCTACAAAATATTATATTATCATTACACAAAGTTTTAACTAAAGATTTAGGATTCAGTCAGCATACCTTTTCTCCCATTTTGCAAAACCAAAAAGGATCCAAACATAATTTGGATTAATTCCTCCCTTAGAATATTTGTACTCAGTGGAGTCTTTCTAGACTTTATGTCCAACAATTTTTCCTTCAAAATACCAGACCAAAATTCTGAGACTCGCCTCTTCTCACCAGAGCAAAGTTTGTTCTAAACGAAGTGATGAGAACTCATTAGATCTGGGTATATAAACGTTTTTCCATCCTATAATGTGTTTCCTTGAAGTTACCTATTCTATGTCTATGCTGGTTTATGATGACACATGAAAATCCGATTTCTAACACGTTTATGCCTTTACTGGCCTTTCCTGTGGTCCAGATAATATTACCCTCTTTCTGGTACAAGGAAGTTACTGGAAATTGCTACAATTACTGTTCTGCTTGAGGGAGCTATTATGACAGAGCACCAGATTTGTCTAAAGAGAATAGCAGCAAATCAGTATTCTATAATGTGAGGAGAAAAACATGTGGAATTAATGTGAACAATAACTTGAGACTTTGTTACAAAAGCATGTGAAAGATTATTGAGACAGTACATAAACCAGGTTACATAGAAACTATTATTGCTTATCTCTAATAACTCCAAAATAAGACCTATCCTGTGATTTCTATTGACATTAATCTATTGAATTGTGTGTTAGGATTTAAGACTATATAGATATTAAAATTATGCAAACATGGTTTCATGGAAATATTGATGTCAAGTAAACATTTTCATTCTTTTTTATATGTATATTTTATTGTTGATTTAATAAATTTATTGTTAAATTTATTGACCTTCTTACACATATTGATAACCGTATGTTGGGGAAGAAAGTGGGTGGATGGAGGATCGCTAAATATAGATTAAAGATGGATTTGTCTTCTCTTTAGTAAGAAGTTTTCCACCTACGGAAATATTGTGTGATGGTAAATGTTTGTCTTTAATGTTGTTGAAGAGAGAAAACGTTTATCTGCCAAGTGAGAGAGAGGAGTGGTGTCTGTTGGTGAATTATTAATAATGTAAACTAAGACTCTCATCATTTGTAATTAGTTATGGATGACTAATTACTTAATAATAATCATTAACTAAATGGCATTAGCGTCAAATGTATACTTTTTCTTTCCGTTTTCCTTTAGTTATAATTGCACTATTGTGTCTATATATATAAAATATACTTGTCTTCTTTCTGTGATAACATTTAGTTATAATTGCACTATTGTGTCTATATATATAAAATATACTTGTCTTCTTTCTGTGATAACATTTAGTTATAATTGCACTATTGTGTCTATATATATATATATATAAAATATACTTGTCTTCTTTCTGTGATAACATTTAGTTATAATAACACGTATATGTATTTTTTATGTGATAACATTTAGTCATAATAACACGTATGTATATATAAAATTAAAATTAAACAGGTATGTAGATATTTGTCTCCTTTCTGTGATAACATTTAGTTATAATAACACGTATATGTATTTTTTATGTGATCACATTTAGTCATAATTACACGTAAATGTGTATTTTGTCTTTCTGTGGTCCCATTTAGTCAAAATATCACGTGTATATATTATATTTGTTTTACTTTCTGTGGGCCCATTTAGTCAAAATATCACGTGTATATATTATATTTGTTTTACTTTCTGTGGGCCCATTTAGTCAAAATATCACGTGTATATATTATATTAATTTGTTTTACTTTCTATGGGCCCATTTAGTCAAAATATCACGTGTATATATTATATTTGTTTTACTTTCTGTGGGCCCATTTAGTCAAAATATCACGTGTATATATTATATTATTTTGTTTTACTTTCTGTGGGCCAATTGAGTCGTAATTACACGTTTTTGAACACTTTTTCTTACTGTCTTATCCCATTTAGTCATAATTACATACTTCTGTATATTTTTTATTTCTGTGATCCACTTAGTCATAATTAAATGTATATGTATGTACATTTTTTCTGTGATCAGATTAAGACATATTTACATGCATATGTATAATTTTTCGTTCTGTCATCCCATTTTGACATAATTATATGAGATATGTATATTTTGTCTATGTGTGATCCCATTTAGTCACAGTTACACGTATGTATATATTTGACCTTTTGCTTTCTCTAACATAGGATGAAATTCAGGGAGATAACTATACACCTTTTGCTTTCTCTAACATAGGATGAAATTCAGGGAGGTAACTCTATACACCTTTTGCTTCTCTAACATAGGATGAAATTCAGGGAGTTAACTCTATACACTTTTTGCTTTCTCTAACATAGGATGAAATTCAGGGAGGTAACTCTATACACCTTTTGCTTCTCTAACATAGGATGAAATTCAGGGAGGTAACTCTATACACCTTTTGCTTTCTCTAACATAGGATGAAATTCAGGGAGGTAACTCTATACACCTTTTCCACACGTTCAGGTTTGAAGGAATTTCACAGAAATTCAGAAATACTCTTCCCGAGTCTAATAAAATTATTACCCGTCCAATGCAAATAATAATTAAATCCATTGGTAAACTTTTACTGAATCATTTGCAAATGATCAAATGTTTCACTACCACAAATGGACTTTGTATGTTTTATGGAGAAAAATAAGTTATGGGTAAAATGGAGTCACGTGGTTTTATCAACTTGCTATGCGACATCGTGCATTTGTACGTAGTGTCTCGCAACAACTTCTACTTTTCCGAGTTGAAAGCGACATCGCGCATTTGTATGTAGTGTCCAGCAACAACTTCTACTTTTCCGAGTTGAAAGACTTCGTTGAGATATTAATATACTTTCTATCAAATTCACTCCACCACATTTTCTTCTTAATTTAATGAAGTATTGACGAATACTCACACGTTTGTCTAAGGCATCAACACAGCTCTCAGCTGTCTTGAAACGAAAACAAGTATTGCATCCACTGTTAAGTAGGTTACATTGAAAACGTACGGCCGTCAGTAATTTCGACAAGAAATTTTCTTGAGACAATAGGCCAAATAACTTTTTGACGTAACGACAGCTTAACCATTCTTCAGTAGTCATTTACTACAAGTTTATATTCAAAGGTAAATCAGTACTTTAAAATTTAAAAAAATTCGCCAAAGACTGGAGAGCACGATGGTAATATATGTCAGTTTTACTTTATTTTTTAACAACATTTATTCTAACAGAAAAGTATTCAGCAATATTTAAATTATATAAAGTATGTTAGCTATTCATCGGCTAACAAAATCTCTTTGGACCACGTGAAAGGAACCAATTGAGAAGTAAATGCAGGTGTCGCAGACCGAAAAGGGTTAATCGAAACTGAACTTTTTAAAAAAGACAAAGAAAAAATGAAGCAGTATTTATCTTCAACGTATGCACACTTTACACTTTTTCTTTCTGAGCACCTAATACATTATAGTTGGCCAGTTGGCCTTCAGATTTATGCATGAGTATGCATGTGTATTTCAGTGGTTCAGACCTATAATCTAGTATTAACGGCATACAGGAGGTCAGTTCAATCACTTCTGACGTTCACGTTTTAAAAAAAGGGTGAAGGGGGGAGGTGTTGAGTGGGACCTGTTCTATAGAAATGTAGTCATACAAGCAGGCTGTGCGTATTTAAAGCTAAACTGGGGTAATTTTGTTATTAAATTAGTAGGCCAACATCTGCCGATTCTAAATGTATCTGTAACGGGGAGATCATTCTCCTCTGACAGATACCTATGTTCGAAGATTGAACTGTCAGCTTAGGCTTATCTCCCTTGTCTGATAGCATTGAGGCTGATCTAACCAATAATCCAGAGGTTCTTAACCTGGGGTCCACGGATGGGCTTCCGAGGGTCAGTAAAAGTCAAATATAACATTTATATATATTCTGCGTATGTGCATTTTTCTAGGTCCATAGATTTCACCGGATTTTCAAAGGGGTCTGTGACTCGAAAAAGGTTAAGAAGTACTGCACTAATCAGTCTGTGTAAACTTTGGCAACGAGTCAGTCTGACGATCGAATTTCGATTCATTCGTTTGAAAGATACACGTATTTAAATTACACCGGTACGCGTTCAAAGAGTGCAGGTCACCTACTTTAAACAGCGTTATTCATGCACAACAAGCACAGATGTGTTTTTTGTTTCCAACCCACATCGACTTTGCTCATAAACACTTCACATAACCTACTTTAACCGTGCTACTTAGGCATATAAATACAGTTTATTGTCAGTGCATATATATATATTGGCTTATTGAAAGACTTCATGTAACCTACTTTAACCGTGCTACTTAGGCTTTACAAGTACAGTTTATTGTCAGTGCATAAATATATATTGGCTTATTTTAAAAAAAAAACACACACCTCATTTTGCCTCTTTTAACAGTGTTAGTCAGATAAAGAAGGTAAACTTAAATATCAGTGCATATTTGTATTGGTTTATTGAAAGACTTCATGTAGCCTGCTTTAACAGTCCTACTCAGACATAGAAAGAAAACTTTAATGTCAGTGCAAATGTATATTGGCTTATTGAGAGACTTCCTGTAACTTACAAGTCTATTCAATCAAAAGAAATTGTTCGATTCCTGTCACTATGTTTACCCTGATTTATATGTATGTTTACCCTGATTTATATGTATGTTTACCTGATTTATATGTATGTTTACCCTGATTTATTCAAATAAGACGTGATTCATTCACGTTCACACCACCAATTAGTATCCCGTTATACAAGTGCCTCTAACTTCAAGCACAACGTATTCAAGTCTACCTCCAGTTATCCCGATTTATTTACACTTACACCCATATTAGCCTGTTATTACAATAGTGCCAATAACTTCTTGTATTCCATCTTGCCTTCAGTCACGCTGATTTATCACATTTACACCCATATTAACCTGTTATACAATAGTGCCAATAACTTCTTGTATTCCATCTTGCCTTCAGTCACGCTGATTTATCACATTTACACCCATATTAGCCTGTTATACAATAGTGCCAATAACTTCTTGTATTCCATCTTGCCTTCAGTCACGCTGATTTATCACATTTACAGTCGTGTACCCAGTTACTGACTTGTTTATGTAGAACAATTGACCGGCCTTCCAATCAGCAGTAAACACAAACCCAGTTACTGACTTGTTTATGTAGAACAATTGACCGGCCTTCCAATCAGCAGCAAACACAAACCACTGATCGAAAGTAAATCAACACTATTTAATCTTATCATGACTTTTTGACAATGACTGTCAAATACTCTTCTAATTCTGTGGATAGTTCAATAAGACTTACTCCGAGTGCCAGAGAATAAATTACGTTTGTTAGTGCGACATATATATATGTTGTTTATGCTTGTAAATGATACAAATAAAAATATTTCAAAGTGCGATCTTTGCTCACTCTAAAAGCTGGTAAGAACAGCAAGTTACCTGAATAGAGTATTTGCTTGAGATAATTACTGCCTAATCATTTTCATTTAATGAACCCTACGCCAGTCTGTCGTACTTCAAAGTTGTAAAATTTCTGGCATCTATAGATTTTATGCAGACGTCCTTACAACACCAGCATGACACACAGCAGACTTCCAGAGTCAATTGCCATTTTGTTGATTGACATTTATGATTTAAGATATTTTAGAAACTATATCTAAACTAACACTAACTCTAACCCTTATCCTTAACCATAATCTTAACCGCATGTGAGTATTTTTTTTTTTCATGTTTTGTTTATTCCTGAATACCACTGACTTCTCAGACATCCAGCGAATGAATCGTGACCTTTGAACTGCCGCTCATGTCACTCATGCACAAGATCTATGACGAAAGGACACACACACACACACACACACACACACACACACACACACACACACAGAGTGAAATTTGAATTGTTTGGCATGTAACTTTTTGAATATATTCCTAACTAGACTTTCAATTTTTTAAGCATTGCGCTTTGAGTATCTAAGTTAAAATTTTAATTTTTTGTCAGTCGGTTGCTTTCATCTATTGAAACGAATTGTAATGTTCTCTGTCGGTCTGCGTTCAAGTAACTCAACCACTCCTGATCTTCTGTGGCAGTTGTATCGTATTACAGAAAAAAATATTTAACATGCTGACACACACCTATGTACTCTCTCCCTCTCTCTCTCTCTCTCTCTCTCTCTCTCTCTCTCTCAATGTAAATTGGATTTAAGGGCTACCCATAAAGTATTTAAAGCTTTGTAAACAGTTTTACCCCCATTCCCTTTATACATCTCATCACACTCTATTGTGCATTATATCTTCAATGTTATATCCCATCATTCAGATCAGTACATATGTCTTACTCCCCACATCTCACATCACACAGATCAATACATATGTCTTACTCCCCACATCTCACATCACACAGATCAGTACATATGTCTTACTCCCCACTTGTCACATCACACAGATCTGTATGCATGTAATCTCTCCACCTGTTATGTGTACGTCACAACACACAGATCTGTACGCCTGTATTATCTTTCCACCTGTCGTGTGTATGTCACAACACACAGATCTGTACGCCTGTATTATCTTTCCTCCTGTCATGTGTACGTGACAACACCCAGATCTGTACGCATGTATTATATGTCCACTTGTCATATCACATCACACATTGTGTGTGTGCATGTGTGTGTGCGTGCGTGTGTGTGTGCACGCGCGCGCTTGCGTGCGTGTATGTCTTTTTGTCAACATTAACAAGCAAATTCAATTATTACACTTTTCAGTCACAGTTTCAAAATATTGTATTTTCGACCATAAAAGGTTCTCGAGAGTAATAAACAGTATGCATGAGTATGTACTCAGTTAAAATGCATGATAAAGATACATCTGAGATTTGTTACAAGTACATTTTGTATTATTATTCAATTAAAATACATGGTAGAGATACAATTGAGATTTGTTACAAGTACATTTCGTATTATTATTCAATTAAAATACATGGTAGAGATACAACTGAGATTTGTTACAAGTACATTTCGTATTATTATTCAGTTAAATTGCATGATAGAAAAATGGATGGTTACAAAATAATTTTTTTTTATTTTTACAAAATAATATTTTTTTAATTGAATTTCATCGGTTGCACATATCGAAGAAAATATTTATAATAGCAATGATATGTAAATTATTGTTTGATAAATATATATTTTAATACATATTATAGTAAACATGACAAACCTCATCATTTTACAGTATTTCTTTTTTAATATTACATATTAGAAGAAAATGCAATAGCTTATTTCTTGATCATGAAAAAAGTTTTAAAGCAGACGATAGCAGAAATTAATAATAAAAGAAATTCACAATTGTTAAGCTCTCCACAGTTTCTCATGCACATCATTCTTCAACCCATCTCCCCTTGTTTGGCAGTTGACAGCCAAATCTCCAAGAGACGAGATTGGGGCGTTGTTTAACCAAAATAGAATACCGTAGTTTAAAATATGAATTCATCAATGTACTGACGAAAGCACTGACAGAATAAGAGGGTTTGGGTTTTGTTTTTGTTTTTCAGCTCAAGACTACTTTATCAAACTTGCAGGTATAATGTGGAGACAACTGCAGTACGTCAAAAGCGAAAGACAATTTCGCATTTGCAGTTCTTGAATTAAAAACGCGTATAGGCTGACAGCAGTCCAAGCGTTTGGAGCTCCCAGGAATCTTGGTTATGATTATGTCTGGAGCTCCCAGGAATCTTGGTTATGATTATGTCTGGAGCTCCCAGGAATCTTGGTTATGATTATGTCTGGAGTCCCCAGGAATCTTGGTTATGGTTGCATCTGGAGCCCCTAGAAACCTGGTTATATTTGTGTCTGGAGCTAAACGGAATCTTGGTTATGGTTGTGTCTGGAGCCTCCAGGAATCTCAATTATGGTTGCATCTGGAGCCCCTGGAAACGTGGTTATATTTGTGTCTGGAGCCCCTGGAATCTTGGTTATGGTTGTGTCTGGAGCCTCCAGGAATCTCAATTATGGTTGCATCTGGAGCCCCTGGAAACGTGGTTATATTGTGTCTGGAGCCCCTGGAATCTTGGTTATGGTTGTGTCTGGAGCTAAAAGGAATCTTGGTTATGATTGTGTCTGGAGCCACCAGGATTCTTGGTTATGGTTGTGTCTGGAGCCCCTGGAATCTTGGTTATGGTTGGGTCTGGAGCTAAAAGGAATCTTGGTTATGGTTGTGTCTGGAGCCACCAGGATTCTTGTTTGTGGTTGTGTCTGGAGCCCCTGGAATCATGGTTTTGGTGTTTGGTGTCTGGAGCCCCTAGCAATCTTGCTTATGGTTGTTTGGTTTTATTTGCAACCCTCAACTAACTCTTTTAAAGTTAGATTTTAAGCAGTGTGCATGGCATTAGATTTCTCTTCATGTGTCATGCTTCTTCAGCCATGGTGCCAGCCAGTTTAAAGTGCCAATTAGTAGATGTTAACAAATTCACATGTCTTCTGTCTTCACATCAATCATACTTTCAAATGAATCATATGCAAACCAATCAAATCATTCAATTTTTGGGCATTTCATTCAAACATACATATACAAATGTTGACATCATTTGTAAGCGTCATATTATTTAAACTCACACACCTTTGACCATAATTATTAGTCAGTGAAAATTGTCACATTGATAAATGTCTCTTTAAGTGTAATGCTTGTGTGACTTATTGTACTTTACCTCATTTTTAAGTGTAATGCTTGTGTGACTTATTGTACTTTACCTCATTTTTTAAGTGTAATGCTTGTGTGACTTATTGTACTTTACCTCATTTTTAAGTGTAATGCTTGTGTGACTTATTGTACTTTACCTCATTTTTAAGTGTAATGCATGTGTGACTTATTGTACTTTACCTCATTTTTAATTGATGTAATAGAGTTATTAAAAAATGATTTTTCAATTCAAGTAAATTGATTTTAAGAGTTGATGAAGTAATATGATCATCTCACTTATGCAATAGCGAAGTAATTACTTATTACCTGAGTGATGTTATTTCAGTTATGCAAAAACAAAGTAATTATTATCTGAGTGATGTAGTCTCAGTTATGCAACAGCAAAAGAATTACTTATTACCTGAGTAATGTTATTTCAGTAAAAACAAAGTAATTACTTATTATCATCTCCAATTTGTCTTAGATATAAAAGTCCACCTTCAAAACATCTATATACAAGCAAACAGCATTGAAAACTGAATGCTGACTAATGCTTATGAAAGGTTCACCCGTCTCTTGGAGCCCACCATCAATTCTTTCTTTTATTTTGTAAGAGTCTTGTCAGCAAAACCTCTTTGTGGCATCATTTATAAGAATGCAGCAACCATAGGTACATGTGTCAACAATTTAGCAAAATTATTTGGTTGCTTTAAAAATATTAACAAAAGATGACAGTTATTTTAAGGAAGCACATATATTATGGTGTTGTATTCTATTTCTAAAGCTGTGGTATAAAATAAGCACTGACTCACACTCCCAGGCTTTGAAACAGAGTGGTCCGGACTATTTTTTTAAAATGTATTTTTGCCCACGCTAGCATGATTGATCCACAACATATAAATTAAATGTGTATGTCATATCTTATGATCAAATGATGTGGCATTAGTTCTTTTTCTTAAATACAATAAAATAATATTAAACAGAATTAAAATTGCCAGAATATCAGTAAAATACCACAGATAAATTCTAATTTATTATGATTTAATCACGTTTAGTATATTTCGTGGCAAGTAGAGGAAAGCGATTCCTGATTTTAAAGTATATCTTCTGGTTGTGAAGTCATTTTTCAGGTATAAGAGTTCAAAGATTATATATTTCAGCCCTTGCATTTGAATAGTTGATAGTAATTGCTAAGTGTACTTAAATTCATGTTTTATTAGAAATTATGTTTAAATAGTATTTTATTATAGTATTAGTTATATAATAATTAACAAAAGCTTTTGTTGTTTTAACAGATACGAAAATGAGAAATGCAAGTAAAGTCTAACTTAACTCATTTTCAATATTCTTTCTTGCAATAGTTGCCTACATGCAAAGATATATTAGTAATTCATTCCAATGTGGTACACAGATTTTTTTTTTAATAAGATGAAAACTTTCATTTTCTTTCATGTTAAAATCAATACTTATAATCAGATTTTTTAAATGTAATGTTGCTTGATTAAATTTATTCCTCAACACCTGACTGCTTCCTGTGCAAAATCAAAACCTGGTCAGAAACGTGACTTATTTACAATCATACTGAATATACATAAGACGTAAATGATAGATGTTTCATGTCTAAACCATATCAGCACATATATTTTCTAAACAAAACCTATAAAAATATTTTTGCTTTTGCTCATTCTTCAAGTTAATTTTACTTTTCAATGTGTTTATATGTATTATCTTGCATCAACTAAGGCCAAAAAAAAATAAGAATGACCATTTCACTGTAAAATCATTTACTAATTATACAAGAAAATTCTATAATTTTATTTTTTATTTTAACTGTGTGTGTGTATGTGTGTGTGTGTGTGTGTGTGTGTGTGTGTGTGTGTGTGTGTGTGTGTGTGTGTGTGTGTGTGTGTGTGTGTGTGTGTGTTCTTCTCTTACTGGGTGTAGATATAGTGTCTATAAAAAATGTATCATGTGGGCATATCAATTTTGTGACTCAGATCAGCACACCGATATCAGTTTGTGCTGTAAATGCAATTTGCCAAGAATACCTTACAGGTATGCTTACTGTATATCACTATCCCAAGATATAAAGCTAATAAACAAAGGACTTGCTCAGCTTACACTATGTTTAGTTATTATTCTTGTAAATATAGCTTTATTTTATATGGTGAGATGTTATGTTAATATTGTTAACAGCCTTTGTTATAACTCTACAAATTAAGTCTTACTGCAGCATTAACATTATTTCAAGTTAGCTACAAAATTATTTTTGGCTGCAATATTTACCCTAGCAATCATATTCTGAGTTTGTTCAAAATGCATACACACACTCACAGGTGTGTTTGTGTGTACAATTTTTAATGATTAAAAATGTATATTTTCATGTGATCGTGCCTTATGTCAAGTTCAAGAAGTGCTGACGCCAGCAACTAGAACGGTTTTCACTTCGGCAGAACTTCCATATTTTGGACAGCATGTTTAACTTTATTAAAATTACAAGGATTTTTTTTTAATTTTGAAAATGACCGACAATTAGGGAAGCACAGGTGGAAAGGCATTGATACAGTAATATTCACCCGACTTATCCTTACTGCACTTTATAAATTATGGTTCGAACGAATAACCGCAAGGCTGCTCGCCACCCAGATCAGCGCGGGAGGTAAGTCAGTCCTATTGGGGTTCCGCGGTGCTAATAAAATCTAGACACGGTGTAACAAAGATCGTTGCTACGGTACTACATGAATCATATTCATGCGCTTTGGAAATCATCGGAAGGAACGGAGAAGTGAGAAGGCTTGTAGGGTCTCTAGAGCTTACTTTACTATTTGTACACTGTCATCAAGCTGTAAAGAGAGCGGGGACTTCGAAGTCACTTGTAAATGGATCGATAAAAGTCAGTCATGACAAAGGGGAGACAATTCACTCCTTCCACTGAAAAACAGGGGGTGTGGGTAAGAAATCTGTTTATATACTCGTTATTAGTATTATTATTCAAACTTAGTCACTTCCTTGTTAAAATTTTACTTGTACATGTAAATTATGCATTCACTGAGGTCGATAACGGATCTACGTAAATATCGCATGTTACATTTAATAATTAATTTCTTGGGTATCTTTTAAATTTTATCATTCATTCTTTTCGTGTCTTTTTATATTAACTCTTATATATCTAGTTTTCATTGCTTAATCTAGCTAAGTGCCTTTTTCTAGTTCCTCGTTAGTGCCTTTTACGAGTTCCTAGTTAGTGCCTTTTACGAGTTCCTAGTTAGAGACTTTTACGAGTTCCTAGTTAGAGACTTTTACGTTCCTAATTAGTGCCTTTTACGAATTCCTAGTTAGTGCCTTTTTCTAGTTCCTCGTTATTTCCTTTTACGAGTTCATAGTTAGATACTTTTACGAGTTCCTAATTAGTGCCTTTTACGAATTCCTAGTTAGTGCCTTTTTCTAGTTCCTCGTTATTTCCTTTTACGAGTTCATAGTTAGAGACTTTTACGAGTTCCTAATTAGTGACTTACGAGTTCCTCGTTGTGGCCTTTTACCAGTTCCTAGTTAGTGTCTTTTACGAGTTCCTAGTTAGGGCCTTTTAATCACTCTGGCTTTCGGTCCATTCACCATTCATAATTTTTTTTTCTTCTGTCATTCTCTTAAACACTGAAGTCTGTTTCTCTCTCTCTTTCTCTCTCTCTTTCTCTCTCCCCTCTCTCACTCTTATACTCACGAGTTTTAGTATCTCTGTCTTTGTCGCGGTCTCTCCATTTCTCTCTCTTTTCGCTGACTTTTCCTGACAGGATCCGCGGTAGGCTTTTCGGTCTTGAAACAAGGTGTTCCTGTGACAGGTAAGTTTTGAGGTGTTGGAAAAGTTTATAAATATTCAATGATAAACAAGGGTGTTCCTCTGACAGGTAAGCTTTGAGGTGTAGGAAAAGTTTATAAATATTCAATGATAAGCAAGGTTGTTCCTGTGATAGGAAAGTTTTCAGGTGTTAGAAAAGTTTATAAATATTTAGTAATAAGCAAGGTTGCAGTTGTTCCTGTGATAGGAAAGTTTTCAGGTGTTAGAAAAGTTTATAAATATTCAGTAATAAGCAAGGTTGCAGTTGTTCCTGTGATAGGAAAGTTTTCAGGTATTAAAAAAGTTTACAAATATTCAATGATAACAAAGGTTGCAGTTGTTCCTATGATAGGAAAGTTTTCAGGTGTTAGAAAAGTTTACTAATATCCAATGATAACAAAGATTACATTTCATGTGATGGGAAAGTTTTTAATTGTTAGAGCAGATATCCAATGATAAGCAAGTTTACAGTCGTTAATGTGATGGGAAATGTTTTAGGTGTTCAATTGATAGAAAACTTTACAGGTATAATGTTAGGTGATCAAATTATAGGGATGTTTACAGGTGTTCAATTGATAGAAACGTTTACAATGTTCATAAAGTATCAAGTGATAAGAAAGAAGGCAGGGGTTCACAGGTATCAAGTGATAGGAATGTTTATGTGTTCAAGTGTCAAATGATAGGAATGTTTATGTGTTCACAGGTATCAAGTGATAGGAATGTTTATGTGTTCAAGTGTCAAATGAAGGAATGTTTATGTGTTCACAAGTATCTGGTGATAGGAATGTGTTCACAAGTATCAGATGATAGGAATGTTTGTGTGTTCACAAGTATCAATTAATAGGAAAGTTTATGTGTTCACAAGTATCAGGTGATAGGAATGTTTATGTGTTCACAAGTATCAATTAATAGGAAAGTTTATGTGTTCACAAGTATCAGGTGATAGGAATGTTTATGTGTTCACAAGTATCAATTAATAAGAAAGTGTTCACAAGTATCAATTAATAGGAAAGTGTTCACAAGTATCAATTAATAGGAAAGTGTTCACAAGTATCACGTAATAGGAAAGTGTTCACAAGTATCACGTAATAGGAAAGTTTTCAGGAGTTTAAGTGAAGGAACGTTTGTAGATGTTCCAGTGATATATCTGCGTTTAGACACATATTATTTCGCTAATAAAATAGATAAGGTATTTGAAAATAATATGTGTGCATATTGATCCATCACAAAATGGACATCACTATTGAGGACAATCTGCGCTACCATATAAAATGGACATAACATTACGTTGTGCATTATCATGTAAGGCTTGTAAGCCAAAAATATGCATAGTGGTCACCTCTTGTGTACACATGTACATGGTAAGTTATCAAAGAAATGGTCTAGTTCTAGTGTGTACATATTATCATCGTATAAGTTGTTATCACTAGTGTGCACAAAGTAAATCATCTTATCAAGTAATCATCAGTTTTATGTACATAGTGCCCCATCGTATCAAGTAATCATCAGTATTATGTACATAGTGCCCCATCGTATCAAGTGGTTATCACTAGTGTGCACAAAGTAAATCATCAAGTAATCATTAGTTTTATGTACATAGTGCCCCATCGTATCAAGTGGTTATCACTAGTGTGCACAAAGTAAGTCATCTTATCAAGTAATCATCAGTATTATGTACATAGTGCCCCATCGTATCAAGTAATCATCAGTATTATGTACATAGTGCCCCATCGTACCAAATGGTCACCAATTGTGTGTGCATAGTGTCTCATCCTATAAAGTGGTCACCAATTGTGTGTGCATAGTGTCTCATCCTATAAATTGGTCACCAATTGTGTATGCATAGTGCGCCATTGTGTAAATTGATACCAACATACTGTTAATGCGATCAAGTTTCAGTTAATATTATTGATTTCAGGAGTGCCCTGCTATTTCGATGAATTAGTTAAAATCTGGAGTAATAAATTCTAAACCAGGCTGTTCTGTAATAAGAAATCGATTGGCAATGGCGATTTTTACTGGAATGCGTTGACTTATGGAGAATGAAAGTATGAGATCCATTACGACTGTGTTTATATGGTAGCTGGTGATATTATTGTTATGTATCATTTGATGCTGAAATAACTATTATTACGACTGTGTTTATATGGATAGCTGGTGATATTATTGTTATGTATCATTTGATGCTGGAATAACTATTATTACGACTGTGATTATGGATAGCTGGTGATATTATTGTTATGTATCATTTGATGCTGGAATAACTATTATTACGACTGCTAATTGATGATCGACTGTTCATGAAGATTTACTTAACGGCGATGTACTTTGCAATCAAATGACGGTACTCGTATTAGATGTAATAATAACGGTGTACTTAACAATCAAATAACGGTACTCGTATTAGATGTAATAATAACGGTGTACAATCAAATAACGGTACTCGTATTAGATGTAATAATAACGGTGTACTTAACAATCAAATAACGGTACTCGTATTAGATGTAATAATAACGGTGTACTTAACAATCAAATGACGGTACTCGTATTAGATGTAATAATAACGGTGTACTTAACAATCAAATGACGATACTCGTATTAGATGTAATAATAACGGTGTACTTAACAATCAAATAACGGTACTCGTATTAGATGTAATAATAACGGTGTACTTAACAATCAAATGACGGTACTTGTTAACTACTGGTTATTATCGGCTGACGGTGACATTTCCCTTCCCTAGAGCTGACGTCACGTGGATATTAAAGTATTTATAGTTGTGCCTGGTAGCAATTGATCTCGATAAAATCCGCGGGTGGAACTTTGCGGCTTTTTGTTTGATCTGTCAGTTTATGACAGCGGAATTAAACTTGTCACGACAGAAATGCACCTTACATTCGATCTGCCATTATACGTAATCATGCTGAGCTTTATTCGGTATAAATCATGTCAGGCTTAGAAATTCATTGCTGCTGTGACGTTGTATCGAGCAAAGGTTGAAAGATTTGATCACTGCTACAGTTCTGTTACATGCTTTGGGTTTTGAAGCGACTGGCCCAAAAAAAAGAGTATTGGTTTTATGGCTCAACAACCTGAATGTTCACACCCGGGCACTCACACTTGTCAATAAAGTAATTAGAAAAATGAAATAAAGTATATATGAAGAAAAAATCGCACTTAACAATGTAGGCTTTGCAAAACACGTTTAATAAGAAAGAGTGAGCCCACGGTCCTACGACCACTGCAGGTACGTATTCACATTAGTGATTTCACATTAAAGGGGAAATAAGTCGAATTACGTCGTGATATTCTGCACTTGTGTACAATTTAATGTGTGTTGCTGTTTGAACGTATGTCTGTGTACAGTTTAATGTGTGTTGCTGTTTGAACGTAGTGCCTGTGTGACTGTTTCGAGTGACTAAGTTAATTTAATCAATTTAAAACATTTCTTTAATGCTAGCTCTGAAGTTTGTCATATGGGGCTGTAATTACTTATAAAAGAAATCAAAAGATCTGTGGGCACCAAGGGCGACAACTAAAAGAGTCAAAAACAAAAAAACGGTTTTAATAATAATATGCATGTCCAGCAGTATTGCAAGTCTTGCATGTTATCTTTCATTGAGTATTTTTGTGTCTAATTGTGTGTTGCACACGATAGTTTAATGTCATTCACATTCTTTATTGTTTCGCACATCAATCTGCTATCTTGACATATCCTGTCGAGCAGTGTCAAACTTGACATGTGGCGTGGGCAATGTCAAAGTTGACAAATAGTAAGCACTGATTTGTTGTAGGTCGGTGACACGCGTAACGCGACCTAGCAACATACACATGCCGCTTATCTGGTTTGCGCATGCGCTGTAGACATGATCAGTTGGAAGTTTTGCACTGTCTGACATGATCGAAACTTAAGGCGAACACGTCTTTAACTCTACAGTCACACGGAAACAAGGGCGAGAATGAACGTCCTTGATTGATTCAGCCGATAATTAGTTCAGCGCCGTCACCGCGAAACTGACTGCGCCGATCACGGGTAGTTTATAAAACGTGACGAGATCAGGGAAAGGGGAGGGGCGAGGGAGGGTATAGCTTTCAGGGCGAGGAGCCCTGCCGAGAAAGAAAAAAGAGAATAGCTTCTTTTTTTCAGTTCCAGCTTTCTTCGAGTGTGTGTTGCTGTGTATGGTTGTTGTATAGAACTTGGAGCGAGAGATTTTGAGGGAGGGTCGTGACGTCAGCCTGTGGAATATGGCAGCAAGTTAGGAAACATGATACCTAAGCACGAGTTATAGTCATGAACGCGTGTTCAGATCCATACACAATTAAAGGTAAAACATGTGGTGAGAGGGGTATCTGCCTTTAAACCTGTCTGGGGAAAAAAACAACATAGACAACTCTGGTTGTACTGGTTAAACTACCATATTAATATGTATGTAAATAAAAGTCATACGCACATATTCCTCCATAACAAAACCATTTTGGCATTTTGCGCTCAGCATTAAGCATTCAAAGCATGAGTGACACGGCACTTTGTAGCTGAAAGTCTGAGAGCCATTGATCTAAATGCTAAAGCAAAACTGCAATTATTCCAGTCAGGTCTGCAATTCAAAACTGGCATCAGTTTGGTTGTTGCCAGACCTCTGTAAGCGAGAGATTTTAATTCCGCATACTTAACCAATGTGGGTATAGAGTTATGGTTATGAAGTATTGACTTTATAAATGTACTCTTTTTATCACTCACACGGCATATTCTTAAAATAACTTCGTTCACCACTCTCTCTTATTGTTCACATGACAATCGCAGTCAGAATGTGACCGCCATGGCAACACCTTCACAGTATAAGAGAATTTATTTTACTCTCTGTGAATGTATGAGTTGGCGTGCTTGTGTGTTATTGTAGTGTGTGTGTGTGTGTGTGTGTGTGTGTGTGTGTGTGTGTGTGTGTTGTGTGTGTGTGTGTGTGTGTGGTGTGAGTGTAGATAATTCTATTTTTAAAATGTTCAGTATGTTTGGGCGAAGTCTTTATCAGTCAGATAATGTGTGTGTGTGTGTGTGTGTGTGTGTGTGTGTGTGTGTGTGTGTGTGTGTGTGGTGTGAGTGTAGATAATTCTATTTTTAAAATGTTCAGTATGTTTGGGCGAAGTCTTTATTAGTCAGATAATGTGTGTGTGTGTGTGTGTGTGTGTGTGTGTGTGTGTGTGTGTGTGTGTGTGTGAGTGTAGATAATTCTATTTTAAAAATGTTCAGTATGTTTGGGCGAAGTCTTTATCAGTCAGATAATGTGTGTGTGTGTGTGTGTGTGTGTGTGTGTGTGTGTGTGTGTGTAGATAATTCTATTTTTTAAATGTTCAGTATGTTTGGGCGAAGTCTTTATCAGTCAGATAATGGAGAGACACATAAATAAGTAGACAGATAGACAAGATAGATAAATGGACGAACGAAAAGATGGAAAGCTACAAGTTATATCATGTTAGTTAGCCAAGTCACACAGCAAACTAATTTTCCTTTTTAAAAAAAAAATTAATGTAGTTTCTTCCTTTTTTCTATTAATTTTTCTCTCTGCTCTTGCTAAACGAGCGCACAATTATTGCAATAAATTATTTAAGGAATATTCAAACATGTCAAACGTCATTTTTCTACAACTGAATTAGTTCGCAATGTGCAAAGTGACAGGTTTCACTGTCCATTGATACGGGGAAACAGTAATATGAACCCGGACTGAGCGAGGCTGTGTAAATCTTGTACATGTCACAGACTGTTACTAATATAATAAAAATTGTACAGCAGGCCTAAAGAATACCACTAGACAGTAGGCTTAAATTACAACTAGACAGCAAGCCTAAATTACAATTAGAGAGCCGGTCTGAAGATTACAAATAGACAGTGGGCCTATAAATTACAACTAGACAGCAGGCCTGTAAATTACAACTAGACAGCAGGCCTGTAAATTACATCTAGACAACAGGCCTGTAAATTACATCTAGACAGCAGGCCTGAAGAATACAACTAGACAGAAGCCTGTAAATTACATCTAGACAGCGGGCCTAAATTACAACTAGACAGCAGGCTGTAGATTATAACTTGAGAGCATGTCTGTATGTTACTTGAGATTACAACATGGCAGCAGGTCTTTAGATTACAAGTAGACAGCAGTCCTAAAGATTACAACTTGACAACAGGCCTGTAAATTACATATAGACAGCAGGCCTGTAAATTAAATCTAAACAGCAGGCCTGCACATTACATCTAGACAGCAGGCCTGTAAATTAAATCTAAACAGCAGGCCTGCACATTACATCTAGACACCAGGCCTGTAAATTACAACTAGACAGCAGTTTGTAAATTACAACTAGACAGCAGTTTGTAAATTACATCTAGACAGCAGGCCTTAGATTGAATGATCAACTTTTTTCTAATTATTTCTCTTTTTTCGAATTTTATTTTTGTATATTTTGAATTGCTAGGTAGCAGTTGCAAATATGTGACGTCAAATGGCGCTGACAGTTCGTGTCTACATGTCTTATCAGTACAGAAAATAATCTGATAGAATTTATCGATCATGATCTTTCACTCGGTGAGTTGGTAATCCAACTCAACATATTTCAGTTGTCGAGTCCTTGCCAGTTGTCAGCTCTTTATTGCTTAAGTTTTCAGTCTAGTCGCAGTTGTTGTTTTTTTTTTTTTATTTATGTTGCGCTTTAGAAAGAAAAAAAAAAGAGCCGTTAAGCCATTTTAATATCTGTTTACTTTATTCTGTTGTAGCAATAGCAGTTGACGGTGAAAGCCAGTAAAGTAGTAGTGTCTCTTGGACTCCGAGCAACCGATATTTTGTTTATTTAGTGTATTCCCTAAATGGCCTAACACGAAACTCGCCAGTTTCCATCACGGGATTTTGTTTAGAGACGGACATACCGCTTCTTTTGGCTGGAATGAAATTCCGGAATGGAGTTTTGAATGTGTCACACTATTCACTCACCTGCGACTTGCCAACCTGTATTTTTTTCAAAATTTATAACCTTGGCCACTTTATGAACTCCTTTATGAAGTCCTAGCGTGTTATGTGACTCATAGCATTCTTTATGAACTCCTAACGTAACGTATTATATGTCTTAAATGTTAGTGTATGATGAGTCTCTTGGTATTCTTATAAACTAATGTATTATGGCATTCTTATAAACTAATGTATTAAGTGTTGACATTCTTATAAATTAATGTATTATGGCATTCATATAAACCAATATATTAAGTGTTGGCATTCTTATAAATTAATGTATTATGGCATTCATATAAACTAATGTATTAAGTGTTGGCTTTCTCATAAACTAAATTACTAATGCATTACGTGTCTGTTGGCATTCTTATAAACTAATGTATTATAGCCCCAAAGTGTGTGCCGCGGAATTATTTTTTCACCTAACCTAACCGCACTAACATAAACGTAATTGGTGGGTGTTTTCTGGCTTTGGGCGTCATGAATAAAATCCTGCTGGCTTTGGGCGTCATGAATAAAATCCTGCTGCACTAAGGGCGTCGTGTTTGGGAGCCACTGGGTTAGTTCATAAGAATACTAAGAGTTAAATAACGCTCATCCAAGATTTTTCCTGTCAGGGACAATCAATGTTGTAAACTTTCTAAAGCTGATTTTTTCTTGTCAGGTCGGGGCTGCGGAGGGGGGCGGGGATAGAGAGACTCTACAGTAAACTTTTTAAGCTGATCTTTGCTGTCAGTGGCACACAATGCATACACTAGACTTTTTAAAGCTGATCTTTGCTGTCAGTGGCACACAATGCATACAGTAGACTTTTTAAAGCTGATCTTTGCTGTCAGTGGCACACAATGCATACACTAGACTTTTTAAAGCTGATCTTTGCTGTCAGTGGCACACAATGCATACACTAGACTTTTTAAAGCTGATCTTTGCTGTCAGTGGCACACAATGCATACACTAGACTTTTTAAAGCTGATCTTTGCTGTCAGTGGCACACAATGCATACAGTAGACTTTTTAAAGCTGATCTTTGCTGTCAGTGGCACACAATGCATACACTAGACTGTTTAAAGCTGATCTTTGCTGTCAGTGGCACACAATGCATACACTAGACTTTTTAAAGCTGATCTTTGCTGTCAGTGGCACACAATGCATACACTAGACTTTTTAAAGCTGATCTTTGCTGTCAGTGGCACACAATGCATACAGTAGACTTTTTAAAGCTGATCTTTGCTGTCAGTGGCACACAATGCATACACTAGACTTTTTAAAGCTGATCTTTGCTGTCAGTGGCACACAATGCATACACTAGACTTTTTAAAGCTGATCTTTGCTGTCAGTGGCACACAATGCATACACTAGACTTTTTAAAGCTGATCTTTGCTGTCAGTGGCACACAATGCATACAGTAGACTTTTCAGAGCTGATTTTTTCCTGTCAGAGGCAGACAAAGCATAGAGTAAACTTTTCATAGCTGATTTTTCCTGTCAGGGGCAGATAATACATACAGTAAACTTTTCAGAGCTGATTTTTCTTGTTTCAGTTCTCACACCGAGGGGCAGACAATGCAGACGCTGGTCGCACTCGCGAGACGATGACTAGCACCGGGCAGATGTTGTCTTCCCGGTTCACACAGCCACAGGAGAGCACACTGGCCGTCCCTGCTCCTCCTCCCACCCTCTTTGGACAGAAGGTGCAGGTAAGATCAATCAGTTAGCACACTGACAGTGGAATTATGCAACAAGTGATAGTGTTCTTTAGTGAAGTGTTCTTTAGTGAAGTGTTCTTTAGTGAAGTGTCTGACGAAACATCCACAATGTTCGAAATGTTCATCAAATAACTGCCACAAAATGGCAGTTTATCACTGATTATATTCATCTCTGTCAGTATTCATTGGTTACGATATTCATCTCTGTCAGTATTCATTGGTTACGATATTCATCTCTGTCAGTATTCATTGGTTACGATAGTCATCTCTGTCAGTATTCATTGGTTACGATAGTCATCTCTGTCAGTATTCATTGGTTACGATATTCATCTCTGTCAGTATTCATTGGTTACGATAGTCATCAGTGTTATCGTTTGCCTCTGATGCTATTTATTAGTGATTAAGTTTTATCTTGCACTGTTCATCAGTAACTTAAAATCGAGAACTACAATATTCATTTTCGTACAATATATATCGTGATAATGTTCATCGCTGAGTTTATTATTATCAGTATCGATGAACACCTTCGACTCAATGGCAATATTCATCTGCCCTTTGACACGTGATAATATGTTTCAATGGTAAAGTTCATCAGGAACTATTTGTTGAAATATATCATCAAGGAGGATAGTCATCGGGGAATTTTTATCATTTAAAAAATGATCTTTAGTAGAAATGTTCAACAACAGTCCAATGACGATGTAATTCATCGAGAACCTGCCTACGTCAGAAAATTTTCATCAGAAACTCTGATAATGTGATTCCATGGAGAACATGATAATTAATTAGTGAGAATGATTACCAGTAAGATTACAATCAATAATTTTCCAGTTTTAAAGATGGCTGAGGGAGGTTTGCTGTTGTTTTGGTGAAGGGTTATAAGTTTGCAATTGCTTCAAAATATTCCATGGAAGGTTTCACTTAGTTTGTTAAAGTACTTAAATAGTAATAGCCTAAAGCACATGGGTAAAGTACTTATATAGTAATAGCCTAAGCAACGTGAGTAAAGTACATTTATAGTAATCATCAAATCATATATATATATATAGGCCTATAGTAATCATCAAAGGGACATGAATAAAGTACATATATTGTAATCATCAAAGGGACATGAGTAAAGTACATGTATAGTAATCACAAAGGGACATGAGTAAAGTACATGTATAGTAATCACCAAAGGGACATGAGTAAAGTACATGTATAGTAATCACCAAAGGGACATGAGTAAAGTACATGTATAGTAATCACCAAAGCAACAGGCGTAAATTAAATGTCTAGTGTCGTATATAGCTTGAGGTGACACGTATTCATGCAATTTAGATCAAATCTATCCAGCCTGCACCCTAAACCCACCTACGAGTGCTGTTACAAACAGTAAGACTTCTTGGTTATTGGCCGACAGCCTGATATATTTGTTAGATCCAGTATGTATATTCATTTGACTCGCCAGTCCACAGCAAATAACTGTGCAAAGAGTACAAACAATGGCGCTAACATTACAAGAAAAACTATTTACAGTTATGATGAGCATTTACATCAACAGCTACATTAATAAAGGTGCATAAGAATTGTAACGATTAACAATACAATTTATTTTTTACAAAAATCATAAACAGAATAAAGAAAGATGGTAATACAGGATTTATTCTTAATTACTAATGAGTCTTTCTTCATTGATCGTGTTTCTTCTACTTAGTTTCTCTATATTTCACTCAGTTATAACAATGTTTCAGGAATTGTTCTCTATATTTCACTCAGGTTATAACAATGTTTCAGGAATTGTTCTCTATATTTCACTCAGGTTATAACAATGTTTCAGGAATTGTTCTCTATATTTCACTCAGGTTATAACAATGTTTCAGGAATTGTTCTCTATATTTCACTCAGGTTATAACAATGTTTCAGGAATTGTTCTCTATATTTCACTCAGGTTATAACAATGTTTCAGGAATTGTTCTCTATATTTCACTCAGGTTATAACAATGTTTCAGGAATTGTTCTCTATATTTCACTCAGGTCATAACAATGTTTTAGGAATTGTTCTCTATATTTTACTCAGGTTATAACAATGTTTTAGGAATTGTTCTCTATATTTCACTCAGGTCATAACAATGTTTTAGGAATTGTTCTCTATATTTCACTCAGGTCATAACAATGTTTTAGGATTTGTTTCTAGAAAGACAAAGTCCACAATTCTCTTTTCAAACAAACGTCTCAACGTCTGTCCTTGTTGGCTTATTGTATTTCAGGCCTCCTCACAGGGCATGTCAGTTGACTTCAACACTTCTAGCCAGACTGCCCAATAAGTCCTTCTGTGTACTCTGTGTACACCTGAAAATATAATATTGACCAATAAGTCCCATCGTCTATTTAACATATTCACGCCTCCGATCTCTGGCTAAAATTCGTCTTTACACTATTACAAATGCAATATGCGTCCCACTAATTTAAGAATTTTTTTCCTCGCCCACCAGCTCATTTCACTGCCTGTACAAGGTCAGCTTAGGTTCTCAGGTTACATTCCTCTCCTGTACAAGGTCACCTTAGGTTCTCAGGTTACATTCCTCTCCTGTACAAGGTCACCTTAGGTTCTCAGGTTACATTCCTCTCCTGTGCCAATGTTTTGTATTTACGCCCACATCAGCCAAACAGCATCCATCCCTCTCAACTCTTTCCTTTGAAGTCTGTGCTTCTGACTAAGGGCACCTTCACACTGACTAATTTATCATTTACTTCAATATGGAAATGCAACTCCAAATGAAAACTCCTTTCATGACAATAGTAATAACCGAAGCAACATGGGTAAAGTAAATGTCTAGTAATCACCAAAGCAACATGAGTAAAGTACATGTATAGTAATCAATAAAATAATGTATAGTAATCAATAAAATACATGTATAATCACCAAAGCAACTTGGGTAAAGTACATGTATAGTAATCAATAAAATACATGTATAGTAATCACTGAAACAACCTGGATAAAGTTACAACTCCAAGTACAGTGCATGAGAAAGAGCAAGCTTGTGTGTTCGGGTGTCCCCAAGTGATTGTGAAAATAATGAACCCCTCAATCAGGGTGTAGTGTCATCCTTTTGTTTTGGGCTTTTTGATGTTTACAATGCCATGTTTATATTTAATTTTCTGTTTCATATTTCAGAGCTCTTACCGGACTTTAAATCCGTTTTCAACTTTTGACAACAGAAATACTATCTGGGCTGGTGAAAATTTGGTAGAGGTGAGCAACATTTTTATTTTCCCTTAGACCTGGTTGTCAACAGGGTACATGATTATATCTCGTTTTTGGTTGTCAACAGGGTACATGATTATATCTCGTTTTTGGTTGTCAACAGGGTACATGATTATATCTCGTTTTGGGTTGTCAACAGGGTACATAATTATATCTCGTTTCTTTAAGCGGCTACATCATAAGAAGGACTGGATGAAAATAGTCTATTCATATTTCCACCCCTTCCATTTAGTTTAGTTACCGTATTTTATCGACATTTGCCCAGGATTTGTATTTTGGGTCATGAAAAGAAGAAATTCACAGGTCAGCAACACGTCTGTGAAATGTTGATGTGATCTTGGTTATCTTACTTAGCCTAGTGTGAGAAGAAATCATTGTGAAGCCGCTTGGTGACGTCACAAATCACTAATGACAAATGTTAAATGATGATGTCGAAATGCGTATATTAATGTGCTTGTATGCGTGCGCACATGCACACATATTTTTACAGATATACAAAAATTTTAACGTGTCTGTATTTCATTCATAACTGTATTCTTCTTGATAACATATTTATTTTGATTTTATGGAATTATTGTTCGGATTAATTATTTTTTTAAAATCCATACAGAAACATTGAACTGAACTATAGGTTATCCATTTTACTGTCTAGGACTCCAGGAACATGGCCCGACCTTTGCACCCGGTTCAGAACCGGCTGCATCATACTGAACGCGACTTTCTGAAGCACAACTCGCTGCAGCCCGTCGACCACGACTACAGCACGCTCTACACTACCACTTACGCCGGCCGCCCAACAGCTACTCCTCCTACTCATCGGCGCTTCTCTAAGCGGTACCAAGAACCCAAATCAGGCCCCATTGCCTTGGATACGACTACGACCAACTGGTTCAGACCTCCGGATGTGCCTTATCGCACGCCGTTGCATGTGCTGGCTTGTAGCCAAGAACCGTTTTTGAAGAGAAACCGGTGGAACTATGCCTACAGACCCGTGTGTAAAGTATATCCACCATACGACAGAAACCAGCTCCCCGTTGTAGACAACATGTTCAATCGCTATGGCGCTGCGTTCACGACCGGTGGCGCCCGGACAGGCATTCATGATCAGTAAAGAGTACTCACCTGTCAGTGCAGGATCACTGGGCTGAACAAGGACTGACCCGCACGGAGACATCGCGCTGTCCTGACCCGGAAGAAAAGTTCGTTTTCGCTACTGACGTACGTGATTTGACGTAAACCACTTCTCTACCGGTTCAGTTCTGGGGAAATCGGTCTGCTGTCTTTAGCCTGAGAGTCTTTCGCTAAGAGAGTGAATCAGTTCTGGGGAAATCGGTCTGCTGTCTTTAGCCTGAGAGTCTTTCGCTAAGAGAGTGAATCAGTTCGCGCTTTGCTTCAGTAATTGACGTCACATTCAAGGATTCGAGGATACACAGGAGTCAAGAGAATGTATATTTATGTAACGTGGACGATTGATACATTTGTCTATCTGTGTACAGTAGACAACAAAACATTTTTTTTTTTTAAAATAGGGCTGATCAGTGTTTAGAACTGCACTTATCATTTAAAGTTTTTATTTTAAAATAAGTTTGTTGGGGGGGGGGTAAGGAGACTTTTTTGATGCCATTGTAACTTATGTTATTTTTTATTCCGCTGTGATGAAATGTACACACATCACACGAGCAATATACGTGTACAAAACATAATACACTGTTTTCCACTAAACCAACGTGTCTGTTATATTTAAAAGCACGTCTGTTAAGTCTTGAGTCTGAGCGTCCAAGTACGTCTTCCTAGTGTAAAATGACAATTATATATTATGACCAGGTCACTTATTGACACTAATTCAAGTAAAAAGGCGTCTTTCCATGTAAAATGACAATTATATATTATGACCAGGTCACTTATTGACACTAATTCAAGTAAAAAGGCGTCTTTCCATGTAAAATGACAATTATATATTATGACCAGGTCACTTATTGACACTAATTCAAGTAAAAAGGCGTCTTTCCATGTAAAATGACAATTATATATTATGACCAGGTCACTTATTGACACTAATTCAAGTAAAAAGGCGTCTTTCCATGTAAAATGACAATTATATATTATGACCAGGTCACTTATTGACACTAATTCAAGTAAAAAGGCGTCTTTCCATGTAAAATGACAATTATATATTATGACCAGGTTACGTATTGACACTTACTAATTTAAGTAAAATGGCGTCTTTCCATGTAAAATGACAATTATATATTATGACCAGGTTACGTATTGACACTTACTAATTCAAGTAAAAAGGCTTTATTCAATGTAAAATGACAATTATATATTATGACCAGGTTACGTATTGACACTTACTAATTCAAGTAAAAAGGCTTTATTCAATGTAAACTGGCTGTTGTTAACACACAGGTGAAAATGCATCTTTCCATGTAAACTGGCGATTGTTAACACACGTAAAAATGTCTCTTTCCATGTAAATTGGCGATTGTTAACACACGTAAAAATGTCTCTTTCCATGTAAACTGGCGATTGTTAACACACATAAAAATGTCTCTTTCCATGTAAATTGGCGATTGTTAACCACTGGTAAAAAGGCGATACTGTAAATTGGCGATTGTTAACACACTGGTAAAAAGGCGATACTGTACATTGAACATATTATACAACAGATTCATACCCAAGCACACTCAAAGCTTCTTTCCTATGCGACAAACGTTATATTGTCAAGAGTATATCTACATTATGTTTTTAATTACAAACAACCCCGATTTGAATGAAAATATTTTTTTAACACTTTTATTATTCATTCAAGATTTTATATTTTTTTTAAATATTTGGACAGTTCTGGCTTATCAAGTACTTCATCTGTTGTCCTATTGGACAGTACTAGATTGAGTAGTACTGGGTAATGAGCAGTTTTGTCTTGATTAAGAAATATTTTTTTTATAATTCAAATTGTAAATTTAAATTTATGCCTGAAGCACATATCATCTGTATTTTGAAAATCATTTTCATCTTTTTTATATTCAGGCACTGTGAGCCAATTGTCACACATTTTAATTGGGCAGCTCTTGATTATTCTTAAAACAAAAAATTCTTTAGCTGCATTATTTACTGGCTAGACTATATTTTCAAAAAATTGGGTGAAGACAATTGAAAATTTTGATTATGTGGATTCATTTTTTTAACAAAACAACATTACATATATAAAGAATGTGCAGTGACATGGTCCTGTGTAAAGATTCAATTCTTTAGTAACAATAACAATGAACTATCACACTGGATCGACTCCAAAAAAGAAGCAGGTATCAAGGTTAGGTAGAGATGACAACCAAGAATTTTCAAACTAATGACATATTAGCATTCAGATAATACAATGTTAAAATACATTAGTTTATGATAATTACAGCTTTATGTGCTTTTAAAAAAAAAATATCTACATCCTAAATTCTTTCTTTTCAGTACTGATGTGGCAACACTAGTTTTTGGGAATGGTGCCTTAATTATTGAGTGTAAAATGAGCCTCTATTTGCTTCACCCAGTAAACCTAACTTATTACTTTTCAGAATAACTGTAGCAGTAACAATAGTTTTGGGGGGAATGGTGCCTTAATTATTGAGTGTAAAATGAGCCTCTATTTGCTTCACCCAATAAACCTAACTTATTACTTTTCAGAATAACTGTAGCAGTAACAATAGTTTTGGGGGGAATGGTGCCTTAATTATTGAGTGTAAAATGAGCCTCTATTTGCTTCACCCAATAAACCTAAAATGTGCATGCTTAGCTCCACCGTTGCAAACTCTTCAAAGTTATGTGCAATGCTAAATAACAATAAATTATATGATTACATAACTCCAGGGCTTGGAGACCATGAAACAATGAAGCACCTTCAATTTCTCACACTCTTTCAGAACTTAGGGTCAAAACAGTTTGAATATTTCTTATTTTTATTTCACATATTGCAAACTACTTAACCAGTACAATTTCTCACACACTTTCAGAAGTTAGGGAGTCAAAACAGTTTGAATATTTCTTATTTTTATTTCACATATTGCAAACTACTTAACCAGTACAAAGAAGTGGGCAGGTTGCATCTCAGCAAGAATTTTTGGTCTCCAGGTCAGAAATGTTGAACTTACAAACTGACATACACATGTAGCTTTATTCTGTCATTGATAATATGTACAGCAGCAAAAAACACAAGAGAAGAAAAAAGCAACCAACAAGCAAATTATAACTGTCAAACAATATAGTACTCATTATGATACATATGTATTACATGTTGAACAAGTATGTCATGTGATTCATTACTTGTCACATGATAAAAAACGTGTGCATTATTTTTCACTCCATGAGATAGGTATTATATGATTCATTACTTGTCGCTTCATACAATATATTACTTATAATACAATATATGCCATATGGTTACTGTACTCATGACTTTATATGTGTCAACTGATACATTACTTGTTACACACTGTCATTTTATTATTAGTCCAAGTTCCAAACAATACCTTACTTGTTTCTCCATATATGTCATACGATACATTACTTGTTTTTCATACATAATATACATTACTTGTCTCTCCATACATAAGATACATTACTTGTCTCTCCATACATATGATACATTACTTGTCTCTCCATACATAAGATACATTACTTGTCTCTCCATACATATGATACATTACTTGTCTCTCCATACATAAGATACATTACTTGTCTCTCCATACATATGATACATTACTTGTCTCTCCATACATAAGATACATTACTTGTCTCTCCATACATATGATACATTACTTGTCTCTCCATACATAAGATACATTACTTGTCTTTCCATACATAAGATACATTACTTGTCTCTCCATACATAAGATACATTACTTGTCTCTCCATACATATGATACATTACTTGTCTCTCCATACATAAGATACATTACTTGTCTCTCCATACATAAGATACATTACTTGTCTCTCCATATATATCCTATGATACATTACTTGTCTCTCCATACATAAGATACATTACTTGTCTCTCCATACATATGATACATTACTTGTCTCTCCATACATAAGATACATTACTTGTCTCTCCATACATAAGATACATTACTTGTCTCTCCATACATAAGATACATTACTTGTCTCTCCCCATACTTGTCATATGATTCATTATGTTTCCATACATAAGATATATTACTTGTCTCTCCATATATAAGATACATTATTTGTCTCTCCATACATGTCCTACGATACATTACTTGTCTCTCCATATATAAGATACATTACTTGTCTCTCCATATATAAGATATATTACTTGTCTCTCTCTATATGTCCTATGATACATTACTTGTCTTCCCATACATGTCCTATGATACATTACTTCTCACTCTATACAGTTGTCATGTGAAATATTACTTCTCTCCATACAAAACGTGTCATATGAAACATTACCTCTCTCTCTCAACACAAAACGTGTCATATGAAACATTACCTCTCTCTCTCAACACAAAACGTGTCATATGAAACATTACCTCTCTCTCTCAACACAAAACGTGTCATATGAAACATTACCCCTCTCTCTCAACACAAAACGTGTCATATGAAACATTACCTCTCTCTCTCAACACAAAACGTGTCATATGAAACATTACCTCTCTCTCTCAACACAAAACGTGTCATATGAAACATTACCCCTCTCTCTCCATATAAAATGTATCTTATGAAACATTACCTGTCATCCTACACAATTTAGTGTCATGTGAAACATCACCATAAAACATACAATATAGGTCTCATGTGCAACATATCACTAAACACAATATGTGCTGTGTGCAAATTACTTGTCACACCATACCGTATGTGCCATTCAAAACAACACTTGTCACACCATACATGTCATATGATGCACTACTTTGTCACTTTATACAATACGAATATATATAGAATAAATTACAGGAACAATTTCTTTTTATAAAGTCATTAAACTATTGTTATCTGGCATCAGTTTTGCTCACTGATTCAGACTGACTTTTAACTATTTTGTTAACAAAAGTGAAAGGTTTGAAAATTACCAGGCTACATCTGCCCCAAAACAAGATCTCACTCTGATGTAGAGGGATCACTAACCATAAGCAAATTTTGTTCCAAAATATTTATGTATATTTGTTCATAACTTTTACGTAATGTTCAGAACCAGTTTCATTGTGGGTTACAAATAAATTATAAATAAGAACATAATTTTGCCTTTATGTGAACTTTAGATATTGTTTTTAAAACAACTGTGTCAACATATTCAAGTTAGAAGCATTGACCCATCATTAAACTAATGTCATTTTTCAACCAGTGTTTGGGGAATATCCACCAACATATATTCAGATAAATTCTGGCTTTGAAAATTTTGCAAAAGATTTTTTTCAAAATTTTACTAACAGCTTAGAATAAAACATTAAAATGTTTGCTAATTAATTGAAATTTTTGCATATACATTTAAAAAATCATTAACAGAAGGCAGAGATGCCAATACTAAAATTACTTTAAAATAAGAATATTGTATTAAATTTGGTTTCAGACAAAATATCAACCAAACATGATGGACATAATAAAAGAAAATTTGATGCCGACAGCCCCATATAATATAATAAATAACATAAATAAAGGACCTTTATTTCAAAGAGTACATCATACAATTACTTAGATTCTTAACACTGTACACTTGGAGTGCACATTTACAATCCTAAACAATTTGGGCAGTGTATCACTATAAAAAAAAAATAATACATGTAATAAATAAACATTCCAATGACTTCCTTAATAGGGATAGGGGTTCAAAATTTCCAAAATGCAATCACCCACTTTGCCAACCATCTAATGGGATCATCATTTCTAGATTGGTAGAAGAGCATCTGTGAGGGTAAATAGGTTAAAAAGGGAATTAATTTTATTAAACAAGAGAGTGCTTAAAATCTGCTTTTGGAGAGAAATAACAGTTGTACATTTAACATAGTTCAAAATGTGAAGCAATGTTAAATCCCCAAAGGGTTGTAATGAATATCTGACTCAACTCTTCGATAACAAAAAACACTATTTTCCAGTGTCTGAAGGATATGAAGAATTCTTGATACAAATAAAGCTCAGAACATTCAACTCATTCCAAGTGACGGGTCACATTGAGAATCTACGCACAAAAATGTGGAACTGCATTGTTTTTAGAGCACTTAAAAATGTGTTTGAATGCAATTCAGACTAATCACAATTATAGTCATAGTGAATAATATATATAAAGGACAAAAAAACCAGTGTATTTTTTTCTGATAATATTTAGTAGCTAGTGAAAAAAAAAACTTGTCTCCATTGAAAAAACCCACATCATTTCTAAAATTCTTGAGGGTCACCACAAGTCCTTTGACAGCCATCAGAGTCCTCTTAAAGTTATCATAAAACCCTTTGAGGGTCACAACTTTGGGTTGCATGCAGCCCACAGGTTGGGGGGAGGGGACATAGATCTAAAACTTCTGAAGACCTATAATACTTATAAGTGTGCTGGATAAACAAGCATTTCTCTATATCTACTTGGGGATTTGCTTACCAGTTCTGAGCAGAACAATTTTTTTAAATACAACCAGATCAATGCTTACCCATTACTGAATGGAGCTAACAAAGTTCAGATTATAACTACTTAAAATCTGTAGCACTGCATACTCTTTACTGAGTGAAACTAACAAAGTTCAGGTCATAACTACTTCAGATCTGTAGCACTGCATACTCTTTACTGAGTGAAACTAACAAAGTTCAGATCATAACTACTTCAGATCTGTAGCACTTACTCATTTGTGAGTGGGACTAACAAAGTTCTGATTATAACTACGTGTTCTGTAGAACTCCCCATTACTGAGTGGGATTAATAAAGTTCTGATATTTACTTGAGATCTGAAGCAATGTTTACCAAGTTCCGTGGGATACATTTGCTAATACATAATGGCTAGAATCACTCACATATCTAAATCACAATTTACCTAGTCTGAAAGGATTAATTCTTTTGTGACAAAAACATTTGGACTTTATTAATTTTACAATAAGATGGATTGCTCACATTTCCAATGGAAATTGTGATGCAAAGTGTGCAAACTTTATTTTAAAAGTTCACTGCTGTAAAAGTATTATTCCAACTGACATCTTACTTTAAAAAAATGTCATACATAAATTTAATTATATTGAGGTGACAAAACAAGAATACAATTTTACATCACAGCTAATAGCATTCAAAAGACTGTGGCAAAGATGTGAAAGTATGCATAGCTCAAGCTGTTCAGATTGTTGAAAGTTTGAATTAATGTGGATTTAGATTATATGGTCACAATGTAATCACTTTGTTTCATAGCTACAAAAAACAAAGTATCTGTGGCTCAGTGATGCCTGCATTACAAATTTTAACAAATATTTGAAGTTTTCATAGAAATTTGCACCAAGTTCTAATAAATGATAAGTAGCCTTAAATTTAGCAAATTTTCTGCAAAACCTTTGTCATCTGCATGAATTTTATATGTTTTCTTTTACAGAAAATAACAGCATTTTGTAAAGATATAAACTGACAATACATTTAAATTGAACTTTAATATCAACACTGAAAAATAATAATGATGATGCTGTTAAGATATTAAAAAGATCATCTGTTTTGATACCTGTTGTCAAAATAGCATATGATGATTGCTTATCTAAAATATGAAATTTTTAAAGGTAAATAGATCTAAAAGAATTTTAGTCAAGGGCAGATATGTTTGATCATCAAACCCCAACTCTTTCTCCATAACAAAAGAAACTGTCTGATCATCAAACTGTGTATGTTTGCATAACACAAGAAACTTTCTATCATCAAACTGTGTATGTCTACATAACAAAAGAAAGTGTTTGATCATCAAACTGTGTATGTTTGCATAACAAAAGAAACTGATCGTCAAATTGTGTATATCTGCATAACACAAGAAAGTGTCTGATCATCAAACTGTGTATGTCTACATAACAAAAGAAACTTTCTGATCATCAAACTGTGTATATCTGCATAACACAAGAAACTTTCTGATCACGCTGTGTGTCTGCATAACAAAAGAAACTTTCTGATCAAGCTGTGTGTCTGCATAACAAAAGAAACTGTCTGATCATCAAACTGTGTATGCCTGCATAACAAAAGAAACTTTATGATCAAGCTGTGTATGTTTGCATAACCAAAGAAACTGTCTGATCGTCAAACTGTGTATGTCTGTATAAGTAAGAATGGTGATGGTAAGAAATAAGAACTTGAATCATAAATCAACTTGTGCAGTAACAAGAAATTCAGAAAAAAATTAAATTAATTATTAAGTCATTTAAATTTGTGGGAAAATTTCATTTTGAATTTCTATTAAAAGGTTCATAAAAAGTTCTTGTAATAATTATTTTGAGTTCTGTAGTTAACTATTTTTACCAATACTGCTTTTCACCTAGAAGCATTTTGTACTAGTACCAGGACACACTTTCTATTTGCCAGGCTGTCATGGTTACACAGTATTAAACTGCATCTGTAGTAAATTACTATATTTTTGTAGAGTACCAACTGTAGCAAAGCAATGGTACTGAACAACAGTTTACTTATGACATTTGTAGTAAATTACTAAATTACTATATTTCTGTAGAGTACCAACTGTAGCAAGGCAATGGTACCGAACAACAGTTTACTTAAGACATCTGTAGTAAAAATATATGATAAACACTCTGCATACACTGTGTGGTGGGTAAATTTGCCTAACCCTATTTCTAAACTTAATTGTTATATAAATTGTTAAATTGCAAAGTGACCCAACCTTGGGCACTCCTTATGACAGTATTTTTGGAAGTGTTCAAGTTGGAGTAAATGCTCAAATTGAGAAATTGCTGATGTAATGCAAACCAGTTCCAACTGGATAAGTAGTTTTTATTATCCAACGATTAAGATTTACGAGAATGAGGCCAACCAATGGGCTGAGATTCAAAGGTTTACCTGCTGTAGAAAATCCGATTGTCTCATCACTTGAATTTGGCATAGCAAGAAGTCTGGTCTTGAAAGGCAGCCATTATGCTATTGATGTTTATGTAGAGAGGTATTATGTGAGTAGACTATTACTTCTACAAATGTTTGAACCATGATGCTTATATGTAGTATGCTAACACTTGACATTATTCTAGTGAAAAGGCTCATAAAACTATAACATTCTATGTATTATGCTGTATGCGTGTATCAGGCTAATAAATACTGTTGCAGGAAACTATAAATTGAGACTTGAATGTAAGAGAAAATGGAGTTAAAGATGTATAAACTGGAAAACTTAGCGTTTGTTCCCTGATTATATTTTATAGGGAATAAGCTGCTTTCTTTTGTGTTTGATTTGAACTTCCTGGTTTACTGATTGTAAACCACTAATGACCAACCGTGGTAAAGGCAGGGAGCAGTGTCTAAGTATAGAATACACTATACTCCGCTGATATATGGTGGCAAAGTAGGTTGACTACTATCAAGCAATTTCTGGTATAAGGAAGTTACTGGAAATTTCTACAACTGCTGTTCTGTTTGAGAGTGTCGAATATGGTGAAGGTGCCCAAGTTACTCAAGAGAACAGCAGTGAATCAGAGTCCAACAAACGTGCGAGAGAAACACGTGAAATTGACATAACGGCGAACAATAAACTTGTGTCTTTGTTACAAAAGTGCGCTAAAGACTATTGAGACAGCACCCAAATGAGGTTACATACAAACTATTATCACTTATCTCTAATAACTCCATTTCTGATATGAACTATCCTTTGATTTGTATTGAATTGTATTTTGGGGGATATAAGACTGTGTAATACAAAAATTATTCAAACATTATTTCATGAAAATATCGATGTCAAGTAATCTTTTTTCATTGTATCTGTTATGTGTATATTTGATTGTTGATTTAATAAATCTATTATTAAATTTATTGACCTTCTTACATCTAGTGATAATCTTATGTTGGAGAAGAAAGTGGATGGTTTTCCACCTACAGAATATTGTGTGATGTTAAGGTTGTGGAAGAGAGAAAATGTTTATAGAACCTGCATATCCGCCAAGAGAGAGAGATGAGTCTTCTGGAGAATTATTAATAACATAAATTAAGATTCTCCTCACTGGGACAATTAATTAATAAATAATAATAATAACTATTAACCTGATGACATTGGCATCACACAATGGTTCCCTTTGTTGTTTTTTTTAAGGCAAAAAGAAAGTAATAAAAATTAGTAGTGATTAATGAAATACAACTAAAAAGTTTCACCACGTTAAAAGTCCACTGCCATCAATTTCTGAATTTTATTATGCTTATTTTTAAGTATATTGAACACAATTAAATCATAATAAATAAAGAAAATTACTAAGACTTTGAAAGAAAGGAAAAAGAAAAGAAACAATCATTCAGAATGAAATGCTTGAAAGACATTATCCTAATAAGCACAATCCTTATAAACATGCTAAAAATGCTGGTATGACTGATTCTCAATTATCCAGTGTAACTTGAAGGAAGTGGGGAGATGGGTAACATAGATTATTCAAAAGTACAAAGTGAAGTAATAAGGAAATACATACACTAGCCTATAAATAATTGTCATTTCTTTAAAATAAATGGGAAGGAATACAATTTTTTTTTTTAATGGTATAAAGTTTTTTGAAAAAGAACAGAATTTCAAAGGGATAGTATACAAACTACAAAAACAAATATACATCAAATATGCAACAGGTTCACTTAAATTTAGTCAAAACCATACCACTATGAGGATGTCTGCTGATAAAATGTGTTTACCAACATGACAAAGTTTCCCTATACTGACTGCATGCCCTAATATCATGCATTTAAAAGCATAATGGTGCCTGTAACAAGTTATGTATTTATATATATTTATATGCATCAAACATTCATGCTGTTTATTTTAAGGGATTTTGCTATTGGTATGGTTAATACATAACCAAGATTATCAACCCCTGATACTAAAGTGTTGACTACTGGCATAACTGCTTGAATTACCTTTATTAACTAAAATACAAATTTTTAAAAATTAAATGACAATTAAAAAAAGATATAATATGATAAGATTAAGTGTAACTGGACTGAAAATCTTTTATACAGAGGTAGAACTTTGGTTTATATTTACAGCATGATATCAATGATTTTATTGTACAAAATCTTCAAACTTGTTCAGTTAACAAAAAGTCTCAAATGATGGAACCATCACCAACTGCTTTATATCCAGGGGAGATAATTTAATGAAACACTGGTGTAAGTAACAATAAAGGAAAAAAGAAGACAGTGCTTCTATTATAGTGTGATGAACAGGAATTCTGAATTATTTGAATCTGAAGTGAATTACATTCCTTTGGGAAATATTTTGGACTTATTTTAAAATTCCTAAATTTTAAAGCATCTTAGCTTTTCTGTACAACAAAATTTCTGCCATCTAGAATGCATTAGACAATTATGACATCTATGTATGATACTAAGTGTCTGGATTTCACCAACTGAATGTGTAAAATACAAAGGAATTTATGTCACTCAAAGTGAACATGTTTTTTTAACAACAACAAAAAAAAATATTGTGACAATTTATTATTTCAATAATAGAAATGAATACTAGTCATGGAAGTATCATTACTTAAACTTGATCAGTCAAACCTTGACAATAAACAAGCCAGGGTTTTGTCTTACTGGACAAACAATAAATAATGATACACTATTATTTAGAGGTTAGTTGTTTTTTAATTCTGCTTGACACAATATTGTTTCTGATGGTTTAGTTTTAGTTCATATTTAAACAAGAAAATCTTAATGAAATGCCATGATCAATGAATGGTAATTAGACAGCTCCAAACAAACACAGAACTAAAAGCTTTCCACAAAAATATCAGTTCACGACACAAATTAAGATGTTAAAAGTAACTTTTATCAGCTTTTACAAACAAGATTAAAAACACTGGACAAAAGAATAACAAATATCTGAAGAAATATCAGACTGCAGAAAAGATCAAATATAATTTAAATTAAAACTATTAATTTTCACAAATTTCAAGCTGAGATTCTAATAATTTAAAAAAGCATAATGAGAATGAAAACTTCCATAGTATTTTATCAGACATAATGACTGATAATAGAATGAACAAGACAATTTTGTATCTGACCACTATTTGTATTTAATGATAAGCATAACGAAACACAAAACAATGTTTTTATTTAGCAAATTTCAATGCTTGATTCAATCAGTAAGTAAACAAGTTTATTTATGGAGACTATACACAAGTAATAAAACAGTAATGGAACAGGCAGTACATCTGGTGCACTTACCAAGTACCAAGAGAAATAATTAAACATATTTATTCTTCAGTTAATAAATTTTCTATTTCTTGTCTGACATTCATTCATAAAGCAACAGTCAGGAATTGCACTATAGGAGGGTGGAATAGAGAAGACAAAATGCAGTTAAAACCCAAACATAATTTGGTCTCATGGATGGAAAAATTTACAAGTACAATTTTTCTAGAATAACAATTTTTTAAAAGTTCTTTGAATTTTTTTTTTAAAGGGCATGAACATCATTCTCGTTCTGGAGTTATTTTTAATTTTCAATGAATGTAAAATAAGGATTTAATTGCTTTAATATCTTATCTTCACCAATATACCTAAAACTAAGAAATGGATTTTAACTGCTTCAATAACTGATCTTCAAATATGCATTTAAAACTAAGAAACTGGATTTAATTGCTTAACAACCGAGCTTCACCTATACATTTAAAACTAAGAAACAGGATTTAATTGCTTAATAGCTGATCACCTATATGCACTCAGAACTAGAAGCAGACAGAGAGACCTCATAAAACTCTCAATAACCAAGGCTGCATTGCACTGCTACATAACAAATACTTTATCAGCTTCCTCCAAATTATAGATTTCTCTTGTTCTTGGGCAAACAATGCGACCATCATTCTCCACTGCCATTTTGCTGAGAGCCTGAAAAAGCAAGGAAATGACAACAACAACAAAAAAAAAAAACGTATAATTTTTTTAATTAGAACTGTGAAAACAGGATTACCTTGGTGAAAGTTATATATATTATTCAATTGTCAGGTTGTTTAATATATATATTATCATCGTATACTTAATATGATAACAAAAAGTATAATGCCACTCTATAAATATTGAAGATTACCATTATATACTTATGATAACAAAAAGGATATAACCACTCTACAAATATTGAAGATTATCATCATATATTTAATAACAAAAAAATATAATGCCACTATACAAATTTTGAAGATGGTCATATATATTTACTATGATAACAAAAAGTATATGCTTATTTTATGCTTATTTTATGCTACAGTTTCAATTTTCATGAAACTGTATTGTCTTTTTATAATACAGTTTCATGAAAATTTTCACTACAGATTAAAAATGGTTAAAGAGCAAACATTTTCTTTTTATATATGATAGTATTGTATGATGGGAAATTTTCATTCATTCAAATTTCAATTATAATTGTTAACTTAAAATCTTAATAATTATTTAGAAACTATATGATAGAATGTGTATATGACATTAAAATATTGTAAATGGGTTGAAATATAGACAAGGATGGAGAAAGTTGGTTAGAATAAGTGATGAGTGAAAACTTTAATCTAGATGTGAGCAACATGCTGAATAGTGATGAGTGAAAGCTTTAATCTAGATGTGAGCAACATGCTGAATAGTGATAATACACGTATTCCTGTTGTTTGTCTTAACTGTTACTTCGAGATCAACAGGTGGTGTGGGCACTGAGGCACAGTTATATGAGTCAATTTTGAATGGAAAAGTTTCACAGAAGCGAAGATCCCAATATGAGACCACTTTGATGTAAAACTTATTAACTGTCTGAGTGACACGTGTTTTGGCAGAATGTGAATGTGAAGATGTGCATAAGAAGTGCATATTAATCAGAGGAAGGTTATATCTAGTTGTATTCTGTAATCCTATTGGTTGAAGAAAGTTAGTCAAGGGAAAGATGGGAGGAGCTTCAAGTTTCAAAACAGTGTGTAGTTCTAAACACTTTCCACTTTTGAAATGCACACTCTAGGTGAGGTATTTCTGAGTAAACCTTTTCCTACTGAGGTAACAGTAAGAGAGATAACCCTTTGGCTGGAGAAGGTAAAATCACTTTGCATTTGATTGCATGAGTGATTAGGATTTTTATATTGCAAATAGGGAATAGTATTATTGTTATAATTATGTCTAATATTATTTTGATGCAGAGATCTAGTGGTTTTTGTTTTTTTTTAAGAAAGTCAAAACATTTTTATTATAAGTCTTATCACATACTTAGGATTAAAAAAATATTATGTTTCAGGGTGCTTCTTTGTTTTTAAAGTCATTATTCAAGTACACAAACTGATGAGACTGGTTTTTGAAGAAAGAAGCCAATGCTGTATATAATTGTGTGAACGCCTTGTTATCTCAATGTTATCCAGTGTTCCTAGTAGATCACAAACTGGTGATGTCAGTGAACAAAAGTAACTTTTATTTTTTGAAAAGTTGCTTACTTATGACTTCATTAAGCACAAAATCTTGATCAAACAGTTAAAAAGACTTCCTTGGATCCTTGAAGAAAGATGTTATTTTTAATGACAAATAATAAAAGTGTATCTCTTTACTTCTATTTTAAAGATTAACTTTTTCTTTGTTAAATATGTGGTCAATTTTTCTTCTGTAATATGTATATTCATTCATAATTTCTATGAACATTTTATAGGTAATATATTAAATGATTTGTTCAAACATTGTATCTCTAGAGGATGGGTGGGGGAGAGAAAATTTCAAATAAACTTCAAGAACTGCTTTACTTGAATACTTCTGTCTCTATATTTTTACTGACCACTCACTCTGGTCTCAACCTTGACTACAAACTAAAAACAAACTCTCTTACACTCAACACATAAAGATCCACCAGTGTACCTTCAGTCCATAGATATGTCCATTGGGCAGCATCAAAGGTGGATTATGCTCATTCAATGACTGGCCAGTGATGCTGCAAATGAGGCGAGAGTTGGCACAGTGGGCATATGGGAGAGGCTGGGCTAGTTCATTCAGGTGCCGACTGCAAACGGGACAATTACTGTTACGTTGTGAAACATCATCTTTGTAGCAATGACTGTGTGGAGTCAAGGCTATAGATCCCATATTTTAAAAGATATAATCTAAAAGTAAAGTTTTAATTATCGCCTTTTATTTTCTCCTTATTCCTGGATTGCTCTCATACTATGTAATCAACTTTTGTAATCCTACAGGACATTTTAGGAAAAATTTCTGACTTTAAAAAGTAAGGAACGCTATACTAAACAACAGATTTTAAATTCTGACTATTTTATTTGACGTTTATATAAAGATATGTTAGCAAAAAGTAATTTGTTGTAAAAGATATATATTAGTTACAGAATGCCTTAACAAGAAACCATTCCAGAACAATGCATTCCAATAGTATTCCATTAAAAAATTTCAGTGCCCCAGATACATACTAAAGAAGCAAAATAATAAAACCATCTACAACAGGTTTTCTCAAATGGGGTTCCATAAGGTCACTAGGGGTTCTACAAAAGATACATACTAAAGAAGCAAAATAATAAAACCATCTACAACAGGTTTTCTCAAATGGGGCTCCATAAGGTCACTAGGGGTTCTACAAAAGATACATACTAAAGAAGCAAAATAATAAAACCATCTACAACAGGTTTTCTCAAATGGGGCTCCATAAGGTCACTAGGGGTTCCACAAAAGATAGCAACTGGAAAAAATAAACATCATAGATATAATTTTTATGCAAGGGTTCACAGAAACCTAAAAGTTATTTCAAGGGTTCCTCCAGTGTAAAAAGGCTGATCTACAATGTGTTTAAAATTGTAAACTAACATCAGAGTAGAAAGAAAATTTTTAATTCCATAATTTTTCCAGATCTTAAGCATAAATTTTCATTTATGTTTTAAAAAAATAATTTAGAAAAAGATAATTATATGTTTTCCAACTTCTCAAACTGCCATAGATCCAGATGACTACCCTTTTACATTAATAATTCAGTCAACATTTTCTAAAACTGATATCTTTTATCTGTCACATTAATAATTCAGTCAACATATTCTGAAACTGAAATCTTTTAATTATCTGTCATATTAATAACCCACTTCAAATTGTGTGACATCTTATACAGGAATGGCCCCTAACACACAAAGCTCTGAAAATGAGAATAAGTTTTAAATAAATCAAGGATACGGTGTCTTCAAGGAAGATAATCCAGCCTGCAATGCAGCTGTAAAGACTGATGTACTGTTTAGCTGATGGAGTCGAAAATTTTCCAGTCGAAACTGCTGCACAAGTTCATCCCAACGTGCATCAGCAAATAAAGACTGCACAAACGTAACTTTGTTAAAAGCTCACTTTAGTACAAGAAAATATTCATTCAAAAGTATAATAATCAAATTTGCTTGCTAATACAGGCAAAGAAACTTACCAGTGAAATTTGGAATGTTTATCAGGTAATTATCTGAACATATTTCTTAAGTGGTGTCCAATTTTGAGTAAGCACTGTGCTTTTTATATATTAAGTAACACCGATAGTTTGATAAATCTTAAAACTGCTTTTTATGTTTGAATTATGCCCCAAATCTCTCAATATAGTCAGCATACAGAGTAAATACAACAAAGATGATGTTTGTGCTCTTTATATCCTGTTTTTCATTCTTATTCTAACTATAATAATAATGAATGTGTTTAATTTTGCTAAGTAACAGATTATGTTATTTGGTTGTTTTATAATGCCCAATATCAAATTAAAAAATCAATTTTTCACAAGCAATTTTGTAAACTTCTCTTTCAGAGGTATAAAACATCCACAGTCCAGTGAGTTGTTACTACCAATTATCCTTTCCAATTGAGAAATAATGAAGTTTTCATTGTTTATATTGCATTTTTTGTTTACAAGCAAATGTTCTGAGATGCAATTTTTATGTTCAGTTGAAATGAGACGGGGGGAAAGTGAATAAAGTAGCAGACCTATGCTACATTACATCATTATTAACTACTAATATGTGTGAAAACTTTACTGCTAAAACTCTATGTTTGCATGAATTAAATACACATTAGTGACATATTTAATATAATAATAATGTACACTATAAATAAAACATAATTCAATTCTGTGATATTTTTTTCCAACTAGATTAAAATATTAATTGTAGTACATATTCTTATAATCAGAAAAATTCTTCCAATAATGCATTATAGTCAACATCTGTTCAGGTTCTTCCATTGGTTGTCTCCCATTTAAAAAAAAACTTGGCATCAACATCATCACATCCATGCTATCACCCCACTTAAAAATATTCTTATTTCTACACTGTTCCATAAATATTATCTTAGCACTGCCAGTACTGTAAACTTCTAATACCTCACCAATGAAAAATCCAGTATCAGAATACACAGCAACACGATTCCCTTGGCTTGTAAATCATGCATTTTGTTTCAATCTCTTTGCTAGTTGGCTGCTTGGAACATTATCTAGATCAGCTGATCTAATCACTTCCATTATATCTAGCTTACAATCTACATCTATTAACAGCTCAACATATGCACTATCATACACTGGCATACTTTCTTGCAAATAAATGCACAATTATTGACAAGGGAGTTGAAATCTTTACCTTTTATTTTAACGTACTTACTTTTAGCACCCATAATAGGATTGCTAGAATAGCTGGACGTCTGCTTCTTCTGGTAGCCATGAGATGTGATAACATAAGAGCATACTGCTCTTCAGATTCATAAAATATTTAATCCATATTTTCATTAAAATAAAAATATACATGAAATATTAAATTTACCAAAAAAAAAAATAAAGAAAAGAAAAAGCTATCAAATAAGAGCAGTTTGGTTTTAACTCTGCAGACTATTTTTATATTTTTCAGCCAAAAGTTTTCAGAAACCATATAAATCGATCTGTGCAACAATAGAATTCCACAAAATGCTGAGTATTCCCTTTGCCTATGATCTTCTAAGTGTGAGTGCATACTTGTACACTTCATAGTGACCACATATCATAGTGACCACACATCATAGTGACCACACTTCATAGCATGATTTTTTTCCTGCCATCAATAATTAATGTTTAAACATTTTATAAGAAAATATCAGTAGAGCAAAGTCAACAACAAATCCATATTAAATACTAACTGGAAATTTTAACATCCACTAATAAAGTTATGTAAAGAATATACCATCAATAAAAAAACAAATATCATAAAGTATATCTTTATCTTTAACAGCATAAATAAAGCCCTAAATGCTTTTATAACTATAATATGAAATATACATACAACAAAAATAAAACAAAGGTAAATATATCAATAAACTTTTGAAAACAGGAAATTTTTTAATACAAAATAAAACCACAACCACAAAACTCCCCTTAAGTAACCAGTAAGAAGTATGAATTCTCCATACATTTTAAAAACCTTTATTCTGCTAAGATGATGAACTATTAAAATATTATAAAACAGAGACAAAATAAGATGGACATTACAGAGTTCAAAGGTCAGGATATAAAAGAGAAGCGCTCTCTACCTTATATGGCTGCATTTCTGTGACTGGTGAAAATGCAAGCAGTCCCATTATTTTTTGTACGTCTCCTAACTGGTCTTCCTCCACGGTGCTGAAATACTTGCGAGCATGTCTGCAACATTAATATAACATGGTGTGGTGATTATAACTAAACTCTTATTTGCGGGTTTGTCCTAAACATCATTATAGCATGTCTGTAACATTAATATAACATGGTGTGGTGATTATAACTAAACTCTTATTTGAGGGTTTGTCCTAAACATCATTATAACATGGTAATTACAACTATACTCAATCCATATTTCCTCTGCTGATACCGAGGGTAATAGTGTCACATCCAACTAATCAATCAGTGAAAATATGTAAGTCTATTTTTATATGAAAAAGTAATTAATCCATTTAAATAAGTTTTAATTACAACAACAGATTCATGCACTTCAAATGCTCATCTTATGTTGCTATTAGTAAATGTATTAATTATTATGATGATGAAAGCTTTCTAAACAAACATTTGATTTGTAAATTTATTTATTTTTGTGCTGTATATCTAAAAATAATTTTGAAATGTCATTCTTGAATTAGTTTGTTTTTTTAATCCTTAGCAAACAGTGAGTTACTGTATATCACTGTGTTGAAATATTAGTGCTCTTTAATTCAAGGAAAACAATAATTTAAATGCAGTATCCTGCAAATATTAAACACCAACGAAATGTCTGTAGATTGCTTGTTGTATAGGCACTTCAAATGAAATTAAGGCACTCAGGCCATTTGTGTAAGGATAAAATTATTTAATACAGTAATCAAATACAAAATTTTCATAACCAACTAAGATTAATTCATCAATATAAAGAATATAGAGGCATCTCTTTTAAGTAAAATAAGATTTTTCTTAATATTTACCAGGCAATAGGAAACTAGAGAGAAGGGCCTTCCAGACTACTGACATGATTTCAAGATGTCTACCATATGCAATTTTAAAGTCTTGTCTGGATGCTGTGCAGAAAACAAAGGTTTCTCCTTTTCCGCAAGGGCACAGAAAATTACACTTTCTGTGATAGTCTGATTTTAATTTTTGTTCATAGCATCTTTTTTCCACTTGTGGTTTATTCTCACTATTCTTGTCAACTTTTTTTTTTTCTGAAAGCCTCTGGCTAATTTGTTTTTGAACTGAACAATTTCACACTCTGTGTGTCCGCCATCTTTTCTTAATATTCTACAAAGAAGAAGCTGATTTATAGAGTTAGAGTAGACATTTTGTTGGCACTAAGTTTAAAATATATAGTTCCAAATGCCAAGTTCATTTCAACAGATACGATTACTATCAGTCAACCGAAGAAGCAAACTACCAATGGCAGTTTTTTATAGGGCAGCAGAAGCCCGATAGTATTTTACATAACGACTTATATCATTGGCCGACATGGGCAGTGGCTCAAGGAAACCTAGAGAGGGCAACTGTAAATGAGCCAAGCAGGTTTTTCATAAATGATTTGGAAAAATAATTGAAAATGAAAATGAAAGCAGAAGATTTCTTTTGGAAGCGGAAAAGCGGGAGATTCAAGGTAAGAGCAGGAGATTCTTCCATTAAAAGCGGAAGGTAGGCAGGTCTTCTGCATGTCTGGCCTTTAAATGCACAGCCCTAACTTGCAAAATATCTCACATGAGGTGGAACAAAGAATACATTTAAAAAATATATACATTTTATATATACAGTGAACTCTTGCTAATCTGGTTGTTTGCTAACAACAAAAGGCTGATGTGCACTAACTAACAGCAGAGATTTACCAGTACATGTATACAATAAAAATGTACAAACCTTTCATTATATTCTCCAACATTGCAAACACAAAGATCACTCACAAAATCACAAAAAATCTGTAGAGTGTACAGTGTAGTTTGTTTATACAAAAAGCTATCCAGTGTCAAAATTAAATTCGAGAGTCATTTCGCTCTTGACACATCTCTGAAAAGAATCATATACACGCGGTTACTTCAAAAGTGGGTTAATTAACATAAAAGATAGTTGAGCCAGTTGAAGGGCATCGATAACTAACATTTACTAAAGCTGGCGATGATTAGTCATGGGGATCGAGATAACCGATGTTAAGTGGCGATCTGGGCCCTCTTTTGTGCTCGAGATACAAGTACAGTACAAAGAAAGAAACAAACAAACAAAAAAAAGACATAGTATTTGTGTTCGTCGACATAAAAGAATCGACATAACCGATGAGAAATGCTAAGACAGAGGAATTTGGCGGTTCTACTTTCAAAAACGTCAACATAACCGGGTTGATGAGATAACCGAGGTTGAGATAAATGGGTTTGACTGTATATATATTAATGGGACTCTCATGGGTCATGCTACCAGTCTTTCTTTTTTTTAAAATTATCTCGCCATTGAATTAGAGGCCACTGACTCTCGTACAATTAAAAAAGAAATTATCTTCTATAGTTATGATAACTTCTATAACTTGGTGATAATATGAATGAAAGGTACTAAGAACAATACACAAATCATTGACAGAAACTGATATTCTTCAGTAACTGTAAAATTACATAAGCCTGATGAGCGCACAACCATGAAAGTGAGTACCAAGCAAGACATAGCATTGAAGCATAATTCTTAATAAAATCTTCAATCTGCTAATTCATTCAAACTCAAAGGATCTATATGGCACTAGGTGCTTCCTACTCAGCTTGTATAATCACATATGTGCACATATGAAAATAATTCATCTATATCCCTTCTACGAGCAATCATGATTTTCTACAAAGAACACAGAACTTACTTCACTGCTTCAATTCTGCAGTTATTGCGGACAAGTTCAACAAATTCTTGCTTTCTGAGGTTAAAATCCAGAGTACTCTGAAAAAATAATAAAATTCATAACATTGAATGGAGCCTGTGATATTTTTGATTCTATTTCAAACTTGACAAATAATTCCAATTTAAAGGGTGCATAGTTCAGATTTACTTCCATTTCCTGTTATATAAATAACGCTATATCTATTTAATGTTGTTCAACTGTTTAGAAATACAGATTCTTTTAAAAATAAATAAGTGTTATATTTCTCTTTTTATTTTTAAATGAACAAAAATGTATATATAAGTGTATTCAAATAAATAAACACATTAGAGTTTTATATATATTTTTATACCAATATCTGAACAAACTTCTGAATATAAATGATTTGAAAAAGTCATTTATAAGGGAATGTATATGTACACAAGAAACCTACTAAACATAACAGAAGTATTTATTCCCTCATGAAAAAGTATTTTTTTAAATCAACCACAAAAACAAAAGGAAAACATTTGGTCTGATTAATTTTGACAAAAAGTCAAAGGACATAAATTAAACCTTGAATTTCCTCAGTCTGGATTTGTTCTCATAGCACCAGGCTAAACATGGCGCCGTCTCTCTACGCTTCAATGACTCCTCCACTTCACGTGAAGCCATGAACAGATCAATGTTGGTCAGCTCCTACATAAATTATATAAATATGAAAATGTATCTCTTCTGAAGCATTAATAGATCAATTTTTTAAATTGTATTTTTTTTAAAATTTTTTCCAGCTCTGTATATAATGCTAAAGTGTCCTTGACCTTCAAGCACGTGGTTTTTGTTTTTTTCCTTCGCATGGCATGCTTTACCCTCAAGCACATGGGAGTTTGGGGAGCAACACTAAAGCATCCTTTACCTTTGAGCATGTGAGAGGTTGTATTTTTCACACATTTTTTTTTGGCTTCAATCTAGTACTCAATATGAAATATTAGGTAAACTGGTAAACCAAATATAAGAAAAACTGGTAAACCAAATACAAAATATCAAAAAATAAGAAAAACTATTTACACAAACCAATAAACACTATCAAATATATGAAAAATGGTTAAACCATAGTAAAAATATCAAATATTAAAACAAAATGATTAAACTAAACTAATGCACAGTGTCAAATATAAGAAAAACTAGTTAAACCAGAGTAGTACAAATATCAAATATAATAAAAACTAGTTAAACCAGAGTAGTACAAATATCAAATATAAGAAAAACTAATTAAACCAGAGTAGTACAAATATCAAATATAAGAAAAACTAATTAAACCAGAGTAGTACAAATATCAAATATAAGAAAAACTAGTTAAATCTTTGTGGTTGATGATCTTGATAAAACATTGACTTTTGGCTCAAACAGCAGAGGAATGAAGGAAACCTGGTTTCAGTTGCAGATGAAGTCGCAGCAATAACAGCGAAGCATTTTCATCATTTAAAAAAAAAGCTTGTCTTATTTCCAGTGAATAAAGTTCATTTAATACATTCATTACTAATTTAAATACTCAGTATTTTGTAAATGTTTTGTACTTGTCATATCAATGGTGGATTAACCAAAATTTCAATTATCTGGTAAATCCTTTTCCCTCATTCATTTTGGATTATTGATGTTCTGTAATTTTATGTTTTGTACCACTGGTTTAATTAGTTTTTATTATATTTGATATTTGTACTACTCTGGTTTAACTAGTTTTTATTATATTTGATATTTGTACCACTCTGGTTTAACTAGTTTTGGCAATGATATACCTCACAAAGTCAGAAACTCCAAATAATTTAAATAACTTTTCTTTGTTTTTCACAACATTTTGCACTGTTACTGTTAGGTCAACAATATTGTATGTAGTCATTAACTTTTTTGACTATTTAAACCTTTCTTGATTTTTTAATTATTTCTAAGTTTTGTTCTATAAAAGAATTACTCTTTAATGTTGGACAATGATTGAATATAAGGTTTTTAAGTGCGCGTAAACAAAAACAACAAAAAATGGCACAATGTCTGCACAATAAATACTGCCAATGGTCTTGATTTCTGCCCAGCTGTAACAACGTATTTTTATTTGTATTTCATATTTTTTGCAGGTACTTTCAAAAAGTCACCTTTCAATATCCCAAAGTTATCTCTTGTACAACTGTACTTTTCTGCAAAGAATGCATAATTTGCATACAAATTTCATGAATAACACTGGCCTTATAAGCTGCTAAGATGCCATGTGCCCGAGAGCAGAGAATGATCAGTTATTGAAAATGAAATACAAGTATACAACACAGATCTTAGCCTTTTGCACGTTAAAATAAGTTTTAAATGGATATTTGGGCATTACATATACTCGAAAGTTTGAAAGTGTTTGTGGTAGATGTATTCTAAACCAATCCAGAGATTTAAGGTATTACCACTTAAGGTAACACTTGATTCTCTTATAATGAAGGTAAAGTGCATTACTGATTATCTTCTATTACCAAACAATGAAAACTGTCCAGCCATGTCTAGCAGAGGCTCAAAGCAAAACCTGTAAAGCCTTTTGATTGAGTAAATAAATATTGTAAAAGAAAGGGAACAACAGTAAATATGTCAGTAACATAAACAGAAGTACCAAGTTTTAATTCAAGGTATGTCAGTAACATAAATAGAAGTACCAAGATTTAATTCAATGTATGTCAGTAATATAAAATCTGTGTATGCTGATTGGCAAAGTTGGGGAGCACATTAAACATAGATTACAGATAATACATGATATCAAATATAAGATAAACTGGTTAAACCAAACTAATACAATATATATTTTTTTAATTTGGTTTAAACAAAGACTTTACCAAAATAATAGTAATACATGATGTCAAAAATAAAATAAACTGGTTAAACCAAACTAATACAATATATATTTTTTTTATTTGGTTAAAACAAACATGTATTCATGCCGGGTTTTGCCGAGTATCGTAAGGGTCATATAGCGGTGGTCTGAGGGTTGTAAATACGTTCCATGTTTGTACAATTCCCATTCCTGTAGGAGGAAGGGTGGGGGAAATCAGCTTAAGAGTGAGATGAAAGACAACAATTTGCTGCTCCATCAGTAGTTTCAGTTCCTGCATATCTGTGATAATATCATCATCTTGCCACACCTTGTGTAATTCTAGTACAATGTATCTTATATGTTACTTGTGTATGACATGGCTCTTAAAAGCAAGCCTTAGAGTATACATGTACTTCAACTGATGCTCAGCCCAAGAGTCTTACTTGTTTGATTTAATTTCTGAGTATGATCCTCACTGAACAATGCCACAAAATCACATGGACTATTACAGACAATCTGAGACCACACCAAGAAAAGTCACAAGACAGCAGTGGCAGTTGCCAATCACCATAATAAATCCCGAAAAAAACAACCAGCAGCAGATGAACCTATGCAATCAACTTGAAGGAATCAGAGCCAGACACTTCCTGTACAACTTGCTGGACCATTGTTTCCTGATTCAACATCACACTCACGATGACCAAATAGCATTTTTGTTGGAGGAAGACTAATCATTGCAGCAAATACATGTATCCTGCTAATATTCATCTTCTCAGAGTTCATCATAAGTACTGTACAAATAATTATTGTAATTCTGACCATATGCAATTTTCCCTACATGTACTCTTAGAATGAAACAGTCTTGTAAGGTATGGCATTACTGTATTACCTCCTTAGGTAAAAAAAGAAAAGGTATATAAGCTGAGTTACTAGTACATTAGATTAGCTAAGATTTTAACAATTAAATGTTTTTAAACACTTATCTATGACCTCTCATTTTACATAAAGTGTAAAAAGGATAAATTATATAAATATCTTCAATCCTGTGGTTTAGAAAAAATTTTAATACCATTAAAAAAAGAAAAAAGCTGTACCTCGATGTCTGAATGTTGTGCCAATTTTATAGCCATGTTGTAGTAACCTGCTCGCAAACAGTATTCAACAAGCATGCGATCAAGTCGTGTCTTTTGCCACAGAGGGCGTCGCTCTTCACAGTATGTTTCTATTTCTTGCAAATGTTCCACTCTGCGTTTGATGTTACGAGCTGTTTCAATTTCATTTTGAATGTTTTCATCTGCCTACAAACAAAAAAATAAGTTTAAAATAAGATAATCATAGATAAAAAATAAAATAATAAAGTGCTTTTATGGTGAGTGGGAGAAGCAAGATAGAGTCCTGCTGAATTCTTAAGTTCCTAGTAATTGTATCTAGGGAAGGAACGAAGAGTAAAAAAAGCAAACTTTATTTTACAAGGATACTGGTTCACCAAAGCCTTGATTATCTGAATTAAATGAGATTGAACTGCTCTTGATGACAACAAAGAATCTTGGACAATATGAAGAAAGTACATGTAAGATTAATGGTTTTTTGGAGAGGACAGATGACTCTTACATGAAAAGAAATTAGATAATTAATATTTTTACCTGTATAACTAGTAAATAATTAACCCTGCAATATTATGTTGTCTTTTTACCTTGCGTTTCAGCATAGACAGGTTTTCCACCATGTTTCCAAGGACAGAAGACACTTCCCCCACAGTGACAGGACGCTGCAAGCATTTTTCCAGCTCATTTCCAGTTGACTGTACTTTTGACACTTCTCGATCAATAGCTTTTTGAGCACCTCGGAAACGTTTGTTTAATACCTCGTATGGGACCTAAAACCAAATTACTTTTTTATTTTAAAAATCTTATAAATTACTTAAGTACAAATAACAGCATCTAGTTTAATATCTCTCATGTAATTGTAATGAAGAGCTAATCATTGTTAATACTTGTGACATATTAAATTAAGAGTACCCATTTAATACTTATATACCATCAAATCAGTGTGGGAGATTAAAATTTCTTAACATTAATTTATAAATAAAATTTTAACAGTTCACTAGACAAAAGTTCATAATGAAGTTTAAATTCCTATTACATTACATTTAAAAACTTCATTTTTCCAATATAAGATGTAGAAAATTGTTCAGACCATTCATAGCTATTGTTAACAAAGAAATTAAATGCCAAAATAAGAAATGTGCTTGTTTCGAATATCAATAAAACGTTATATTCAAAACTACTTTAAAACTCTACAAAAATTAAATACAAATAATTTGATTTGTATATATATACTTTTTCTTTGTATACATGTCAATAAAGAATCAGGCTTATTTAACAGTTATATCTGGTATTTTGTTACTAACACATCACTTATAGCAGCTTAGCAGTAATGTCTTGGGGTTTAAAAAGTTAATTTGAGAAAAAAATAATAAACAAATAAGTTTAAGTAAATTAAAGTCTACAGAGAGCAAACTTAAACAAAACAAATGCATTTAATATACAAATATAAAAATATTTTTTGAAATACATTCTTATCTGATTTGCATGTGTTGCAGTTTTTTTGTAAACGATATTATAGTGTAATGAAATTTCACTCAATGATCAACTTACAGGTTGATCAGTCAGGAGACTAGCAAGTCTATACACTTCAAATAAAACTTGTTCATTGTTTCCACTGGGGATGATGTTTAGAAAAGTGTGGCGGAGTAAATTTGCCTATCTTTATTTCTAGACTTGTTATATAAATTGTCGAAGTGACCCAATCTTGGGCACTCCTTATGATGGTATGTTTTAAGTATCAGAGTTGGAGTAAACAACTCGAGTTGAGAAGATGATAGAAATTGCTGATGCATTCCAGACCAGTTCCAAATGGATTAGTAGTTTTTATTATCCAATGGTTAAGATTTATGGGAACGAGACCAGCCAATGGGCTGAGATCAAAGTTTACCCACTGTAGAGAATTCTACTGTCTAGTCATTTTCAATTTGGAGTGGCAAGAAGTCCGGTCATGAAAGGCAGCCGTTAGCTTAATGGCGAGTTAACCGACTGATTGAGAGAGAATGAACTTTTTTGTGCATTTTACTTTTGCTATGTTATACTTGTGTTTTATGTATTATGCAAGTAGACTATTATTTCTACAAATTTTTGAACAAAGATGCTCATATATAGTATGCTAAACACTTGACATTGTTTCTAGTAAATGCTCTCATAAAATTGATATGCTGTATGCTGTGTCCATGTATTGGGCTAATACTGTTGCAGGAAACTGTGACTTGAAACTTGGCATTTGTTCCTTGATTTTACAGGGAATAAGCAGCCTTTAATTGTTTTACCTGAATCTCCTGGTTTACTGATTATAAACCGCTATGATCGTGGTAGATGCAAGAAGTATCTTACCACAGTGTGTAAGGAATACACTGCACTCCATTGATGTATGGTGGCAAAGTATGCTGACTACATTGAGGAATTTCTGGTATAAGGAAGTTACTGGAAATTGCTACAATTGTTGTTCTGCCTGAGGGAGCTAATACAGAACAGCACCAGGTGGCCTTGAGAGAATAGCAGCTAGTCAGTGTTCTACAATATGTGAAGGACCGACTGTAATAATATGAACTATAAACTTGTGACTTTGTTACAAAAGGCACGTAAAAGGACTATTGTGGCTTTGCATAGACAAGGTTACATAGAAAATATTACATCTTATCTCATAATAACTCCATTTCAGTCCTCTGATAAGAACTGTCCTGTGATTTATATTGACACTAATCTGTTCAATTATGTCTTAGGATGAAAGAGTATATTGGTATTAAAATTATTTGAACGTGGTTTCATGGAAATATTGATGCCAATAATCTTTTTTATTTTATTTGTTATATGTATATTTGATTGTTGATTTAATAAATTTATTGATCTTCTTATATATATTGATAACCTTATGTTGGAGAAGAAAGTAGGTGGATGGGGGCTCACTAACCATAGATTAAAAAACAGATTTATCTTCTTTAGTAATATTCGTGTGACAGTAAATGTCTTTAATGTTGTGGAAGAGAGAAAATGTTACAACACCCGCACATTCGCCAAGTTAGAGAGATGAGTGGTGTCGGCTGGAGAATAATTAATAACATAAATTAAGATTCTCATCACTTGTAATTAGTTATGAATGATTAATTAATTAATATTAATCATAACCATTAACTAGGTGGTGTTAGCGTCACAAACAGCTTTAGCCTTGCAGGGCAAGTGTGGGTGATTGGCTGCTTATCTAGAATGGAATTGAATGGTAAACAATAATAATCCTATGTCACATGTGGCTATGATAATGGAGTCACACTTCTATATACACTTTAATAGGAATTGTTTCAGCAGAAAAACTGCTGTAAAACATTTATACTAGCAGTCCTACTTTAAATGATTTACTTTTCTATCTGTGTGCCTTAGGCCTTGTTAGTTTTCACATAGCAGGTATATAGCTCTCTTATCCTAAAGAACACTGTGAATGACATAAATATCTAGAAAAGTTCTCATAATAGCCAAGTCTATACAGTTAATTCCATTTAAGTGGGATACATCAGGACCAAAACAATTATGGATTTATAACTTTTTTCATTTAAACATCACACACTGCATATTTGTGACAGCTATCACTAACTGTACTGAATGTATGTAAAATTACAAATCAATGTCATTAATCAAATGATAGAAATATAACAGTGTAAGTGTATGACTGATTTTTAAATGTTTTAAGTCTAATTTTTGGCACCACAATGCCCATCATTGCTAAACTGTCCTGAAAAGACTGTCTGCTTTGCATTTCAGTTTTCTTCTTCGAAATGCTCGCTATACACTATCATCTATGCTCACTATTTACCGTCTGTGCTTGCTACACACTACCATCTGTGCTCACTACACACTAATGTCTGTGCTTACTACACAACCATCTGTGCTCGCTACACACTAGTCTGTGCTCATTACACACTACCATCTGTGCTCATTACACACTACTGTCTGTGCTCACTACACACTACTCTCTGTGCTGTCGGATGAAAGTTTTTCTCTTTTTAGCTTTGTAATCCACATTTTTTTGTAATTTGTGATCTTTGGGAAATGTAAAAAAAATAATATTTTTGGTTTGTCCGCTGTTTGTGCAACCATAGGCACTGCTATATTTAACCACATTTTAATTTTTTTTCAAACCGCATGGACAGTGCATGTGGATTGTTGTTCCCAGTCTTGCTTTGGTGAGACATCAGTCTTGCAAATGAACGATTTTTTTCAGAAATATTGACTTTCAATAATAAATGCATTTATACAAACCTCTAAAAGTTTAAATTCTGCAATCTTGATTCTAAGAATGGGAATTTTATAGAGATTTATTCTTATCAGTGGCTGACCTAGATTCTATTTCACTTGGCCTTTATCACTAATTAAAATATACTTCATGATTATTTTCATCATTATTATTATAGCAGGTTCAGTTACAGTTCCATACAGTCTGCATTTATTTACTTAAACAGTCTCATCAGCTATATGATATACAATAATGAAAAAAGATAGCATGTCTGCCGACACATTTCTTTTCTTTTCAGTTATTTTGTGTTCACGTGCCTATATAAAATTGTAATAATTTTGTTTAACTCTGAAACAGATAATATAACAGATTCTGATCTTAATCAATCAATTATAGGAAATTATAGTATGATGGGGGTGCTTAGAAGTTCGGCTAGCCCTTATTTTACTATATAAAAATTAATATAAATTACTTGACTTGTGTCCAAGAAAACGTACCCAGTCATATTCAGCTAGTGTCAATTTTAAATATTTTTTTCTAAAATAATGATAAAAAAATAAAACAGTAAAGATAACTATATTACAGTCGGGAGATAGACAATTTAGTCACAATAAACTCATACTTTTCTTTACGGTATGTCAAGGCAGCTCCTTAGAGCAGTGGTTCCCAATGCAGTGCCCATGGGGTATTTATAAACGCCTGTGAAAAGGTGTGAAAAGTTGTTCAGATACAGGCCATCTTGTCATATCACTCATTTACTGTTTTAGTGGAGGTGGGATAAGCACTCTCAGGTTAAGCTGATTTCCTACATTAAAGGGGGCTCTCTAAGAATGGGGGGAGTAGGACACTAAAGTATCAGAACTAGGCTTATGAACTTCAATTTCTTTCTGTTGTGATAGTTTTTATTTTCTCTTTCAGGTGGGTCCCAATATGAACATCATATATCAGCCATCTCCAGGTCAATCCTGCTGGTGCTGATGGATATTCCCCCTCCCCTAGTTACCCCCACCATCTCATGTTATGAGGTTGAATGAACCACTTTTTTGTTCTACCTTGTCTTCCTATTGTTTTAGGACCTGCTTGTTAAGTATATTTCCCCCATCTGTGTCACTGTATGTAACTGTGTATCGCCACACTTATGTTTGCAAGCGCACAAGCACATAGTAAGAAAGATGCCAGTGACCTGTGTTTCCATAATGACATTATTTGAGTATTAATCAGCTGCATCTTAAGTGCTATTTTCTTCATGCTTTGTGACTTATTATTTTTATAACACTTCCTCAAAAAAATGAGTGCTTCAAATAAAAGACAGTGTACATATTATTTCAAAGCTGAGTGGGAAGAATCCCACTGTTTTACTGACAATAAAGGGATATGTGTTTGCTTATTGTGTGGTGGAACTGATGCAATACCGAAAAATACATAATGTTGAACGCCATTTTCAAACTAATCAAAGCTCTTTTGATATTAGCCATCCCCTAAATCTGAACTGAGAAAGAAGAAAATTAATCAACTCAAACCAAACCTATCTGTCCAATAATCAGCTTTTGCAAGACAAGTGACAAAAGTCCAAAAGTGCTAGCATTGCTTCCTTAAACTAAGACTGCTCATCTGCTCCTGAAGAAGAAAAAAAACAATTCAAGATGGAGAATTGTTGAAAGAAGCATTTTTGATTAGCGCTGAATGCCTGTTTGAAGGATTTTCTAACATGCGTGATACTTTGTCAGCAACACAAGATCTGCAGTTATCAAGACAACACAGCTATGAGGATACATACAATTTCAATTGAAATACAAATTTAAGCCAAGTATGACTTGGAAATATGTGAATGGTTTTCAATACAGTTCGATAAGTCAACAAATATATTGGACACCGTGCAGTTGGCAATTATTGTAAGAATGGAATTTAGTGACTTCACTACCAAAGAGTTACTAAAGTATTGCCTATGAAAGGAAGAACAAAGGTTGAGGACGTTTATAATTTATTTATATCATACACTACATCAATTAATATGCCACTTCACAAGCTGTCTACAATTACCACTGATGGGGAACCAGCAATGATGGGAAACACCAATGGATTTATTCACTGCAAAAAGAATTAATCCTTTCTTATGTCTTATCACTGTGTTATCCATCAAGAAGCTCTGTGTGCCAATGTTCTTTCTTTTCATCACATCATGGATGTCATTATAAAAATAATTAACTCTATTGAGCGAAACCTTTGCATCACAGACTTTTTTAAGGCCCTGTTAGAGGATGTTAATGATAAACAATCTGATCTTATCCTGCACACAGAAGTAAGATGGCTGAGCAAAGTTAAAGTTCTTGCATGCTTCATAAGCCTTTTTGAAGAGATCAAGGAATTTCTTGTCTACAAATAAGAATTTTTGAAGAGATCAAGGAATTTCTTAAGTCTACAAATAAGAATTTTTGAAGAGATCAAGGAGTTTCTTAAGTCTACAAATAAGAATTTTGAGCAACTGGGAGACTCAAGCTGGTTAATGGACTTGGTATTTTTTTTTTTTGTTGCCAATTTCACTGAAAAATTGAATATTTTAAATTTTGAACTCCATGGAAAACAAACGTGACTTAAATTATAATTTCTGTAAAATCATTTAAAGCAAAACTGATCTTGTGGATGTCACATATAAAGACAAGGTCCCTTATACATTTTCCAAGTATTAAGTATGTGATAGCGATTTTGACCCCTCTTTATTTGTTATTCACATTCAAAAACTTCTGGAACAATTTAAACAGAGATTTCAACAGTTTACCATTATAGAATCTATAGTTGCCTTACTGATGAATCCCTTTACTTGCCAAATAGAGGTGACAAATTTGGCTACATCGATTGCAAGTCTGATTCAGTGAAGAGCAGAAAAAGTGGAACTGAGGATTCTGGACCTTCATAATGATATTGTTCTAAAATCTTATGCAGGATGAGAATTTTTGTAATCTGGTTGGCTGAAAAAGTTTCCTGCTTTAAAAAAATGTAACATATAAAATAAAATCTTATTTCAGCTCCACTTATCTTTGTGAAACTCTGTTTTCAAAGATAAACATCAAAAAATCAAAATACAGATCTTGAATTACTGATGCCCATCTGGATGACTGCTTAAAAACAGGACTGCCCTCATATTTTCCCATCTACAACAAACTGGCTGATGAAATGCAGTGCCTACAATCACAATGATTGAGAACTACATGAATTAATATCTTTTCTCCATTGATTACTGATGCACAGATGTGATAAATTTGTGTTTACCTTTTTTATATTTATTTTTTTGTTTGTTGTTTATTGACATCCAAATACAAGTAATAATACTTAGAATATTTTTTATTTAACCATAGCTGGCCATCTATATTAATTTAAAGTAATGATAATAAATTCCTTCTTCTTGTCAAATGTTCTAACATAAACTCTTAATATATCTGGTCCTGTCGTGTCCAGGCAAAGGAACGGTCTCACATATGTAATTAACATTTCCTGCGGATGCCCCTCAACACAAATGAAAATGGTCTCAAGTTACATTATGCCTGCTGTCTGATGACCGTTAGTATCCTGGATAGGGCTCATAAAAAATTTTACATAACAAACATCCCGCCTTGAAATAAAGCTAAAACAAGACTAATTGCAATCACCTGTCGTCTTGACAGAACAAAAATATTGACTAAATTAATATCTACACAATAAAACTTAAAAGGAATAATATTTTTTAATAATCATAAAATTATAATTACATATAGAGCCTATTTAACTGAGCGAATTTGCTCCATCACATTATGTATTTTTACATATAATCTTCTGCATATTATTACAATAGTCCAATACAAAGTAAACCTTAAAAATATTTGGGTGCCCGCCAGACTCTTTCGAAAACGTTGTGAACAATTGCCATCAGAATTTACTTCGCAATTTCGGACGACTAAGCATATTATCAGTCCTGCACTCGTTTTCCATTACATATAACAACCAAAAATTTGTTTAATAAATAACCTTTGTATTAATTGGTTTTTACATCTTTAAGTATACTGAGTAACGTTCCAACACTTGTTCAAAATATGTATGTTTAAGAATTAAGACTGTGATTCAATAAAACTGCTGCTTTCAACGAGTTTTGTGACAAAGTTTTTCAAGTAATGAAATTTATAAAGATAAACACTTACTTTAAAAGTCAATGGTAATAATAACTGTATTTTTTAAAAATAATTAAGAAATTAATGTAACAAACTGCAGCCTATCGTCTTAGTCTTACTCTTACTTTTAGAGTACTGTGTTCAAGCGACTTCAAATCCGCCATGTTTATGATTAAGGTCAAAGGTTAACAAAAATGATTTTGTTTCAAAATATAATTATTCATTTTTTACTTATTTGAAAGGAAATAGCTAAAATACTAGCGTTTCTAACTTTCTAATACAAATTTGTAATTAAATAATTACTTTGTTGAAAATATGTCCGAGATTTCACGAGATTTGATCGCCATTGAGCTGCAAAGTTAGTGAAAGCGATCTCAGAATACTGAATTGTTTAAATCTGTCCTGCTTTTTCTTAGAAACGTAATTGATACGTACAGTATTACTGCATGGTGTCAACAGTTAAATTTGTGCTTTATTGAAAATTGTCCTGTTTTAAGACTGTTATTAGTTATTAGGAAGTGCTTTTGATCATTTTCCAACGGGACTTCTCTTGGCGGCAGCCTTTGTCTTGAGGTTTGATCAAAGGTAATGCATGCCCCTTAAGATCTTTTAGCTTAAGCGGTTTCTTGATTTAAATAATATATTAGTATCTTGATATTTTATCACAAAGAATTAAATTGTGCGTATTTTATTAAAAGAAACTTGAATCTAATAACAGCTCTCCTATCAACACGTGCTGTCGAAGATTGGTCAAAAGTAGGTCATTATCGCCACAGCATTTTTACTAACAACTGTAAGGAAGCTGCGATTTTAGCAATAGCGTAAATCGTTACAGGCTCTTATCGATTTTGTAGAATGTAGTATAGGAAAATGTTGGAATTGCGCTGATTTTCATTTGCACGTTTTCTTCCTCCTTACAGCGCGAGAAAGGAGGGAAGGGGGTAAGTCGAACGCTGCTTTTGTAAAATTGCATTTTATGCAAATCACCCCCAGCAGAGATTTTTTTTTTTAACTGTCGCTCTGTGTTCCGACTTCTGTGTACATCGGACGTGCTTTGTCTTGGCAGGAGAGATGTTCAACCAGCTTTGTAATAATTAACGCAAAAGTTGGGTTTTATATAAGGTTTTGTTAAATTTGTCTTCATTTGAAATAAAATGCATGATTGTGAAAAGTAAAACTAGTCTTTATTATATTTATAGTTTATAGGTTACATAATTTGTTTTTATCTTATACAGTATTGAATAATTTATGTGGTTAAGTTGTTTTTATTAAACAAGTTATGTATATATATTGTCTTTTTATTTGAAAAATAAGTAGAATGGTTTAATTATACTTTATAGGCCTATTAAGGCTAATTATTGAATTTTAACATTTTAGTAAGAATAAGGTAAAACAATTATCAAATATAAATGTGTACATCTTGGAGATACAAGGAAATTAATAATAATTATAATTGGTTAGGCTATATTTTGTATTTTCAATTTGTTTTCATATAGTATAATAGAGTTTTTAAATTGAACATAAATAAATCAGAGGTTCACAAGTCCTGATCGCCATAGCCCTACAAAGTTATGTTGCTGACAAGTTTTGGGGGCATTAATTTTTAATATTGCTATTTTTATTCTTCAAAATAACATTTCAAAACTTGAATAAGCATTACAATAGGCCCTAATTATTATAAAATTAAAAATACTGGGTTTTGAACACATGCATAATAATTAATATATTAAATTGAACAAAATATTTGAGCATATTCTTGTCTTTAAAAAAAAAAAATGCAGTAAAATGTGTTTCTCAAGACTGAGAGAGAAAAAAATTCTTGACTATCGATTTAATAGCAATTTTGTTTATGTTTAAAAAAAGGCAAAAAGTTTAAATTTCCAAGGGAGACTACCCATTGAGTCATTTCTAACGGTACACACTTTCTACATTCTTCATTATTTTATCATCTTTATTTCATGCTGAATTTTTAAATGCAACACACAAGTTTGTAAAGAAAGGTAAAACATAAGAGCATCACTAAAGTAGATCAGTGATTTAGCATTATAGTTAGAAGCAAAAGGTGTTACCATTTAATAGTAAATTGTTTTCTGTCAGGTGTCTTTATATTCCTAGTGCTGAACCGAGGAGGGTTGTGCTACCTTTTCACCCCCTTCCTCAAGCCCTCCTGCCCTCCACCTCTGAAGGCAATTTGAGGCCGAGGGGTCCCACTGGGACACTCCAGATTAGATAACTTCTGATGATGAAATGATCAACAATCTACAATGGTGACATTAAACTTCTATCACTCTTCCCCACCCCACCCCACCCGGAGGGTGTGTGCCAAACTGGTGTGATCTTTTTCACCTCCTTCTGCCAGCCCTCCACCTCCAATACAAGTGTGAGGCTGTGGGGTCACAATGGGGCACTCCAGATCCTAGAACATCTTATGATGAAATGATCAATGCAAACTCCAAAGTGACATAAAACTGCACTCTACCCCCTCATCACAGTTTGTCACTGATTATCATTTGAGGGTGTGAGCCAAACTGGTGCACGACCTTTTTCACCCCTTCCTGTCTTCTGCCTCCAACTGAAGAGTGAGGTGGTGGGGTCCCACTGGGGCACTCCAGATCAGAGAACATCTTATGACGAAATGATGGCAAGCTCCAGTGGTGTTGTAAAACTGCTCTCCATCCTTCCCCACCCCAATTTATCACTGGCTTGTTCTTTTGTCTTCCCTAATCATCTTACTCAGTGTTCAGTATTTTTTGTATATCTTTTATTTTACTTTAATTTGCATAAGGATTTCTTTCATTTATAAAAACTTTATAAAAACAACTTTTAAAAAAAAAGTTGTTTATTCATTTAGATAACTGATAAATAATTATTAGTGTATAGCTTAGTAACAAAAGCTTCTTGTTGCAGTAACATTAACATCTGGGGGTTTTTTCCCCTTTATTTTAATACATATAGTTTACATATAATATGCATTGCACAGAAATGCTTTCATCATTCTTTCTTTGGTGTATACACCCATGTTATTTTAAATGATGTATACTGAGATGCATCATAAAGTTGTCACTACAGGTCACGTTGAAAGCAGCAGTTTCATTGAATCAGTCTTAATTCTTAATCAACATACATATTTTGAACAAAATGTTAAGTGGATGGAATCTTAATTCCTATATGAAAAAAAATCCCAATAAGAGCCCAACTTGTCTTTGGCGGATCACCACACACTGCAAAACTTTTACTCCTGACATTTAGATAGATGTTCTGCTGACACATAATTTCTTCCACGGAGGAGTAATTAGATCCATATTTTAAGTTATTTTAATGAGCCCCCATCTACCCGCTATTACTCCAGACATAATTTAAATAGTATGCATAAGGACAAATGAAAAACGATAATAAATTTATTAAATCAACAAACAAATCATACAAATGAATACAGTTGAAAAAGACATGCACTTATACTACTACTACTGAGGATAAATGTTAAGAAATGTCCACCAATTATTCAGTCTCTATTCCCAACAATAAAATAATCTAATTAATAATTGATAATATATTAGCCTACTTCCTATCACAGAATCAGAGCAGAAGTGGAAGGAAGTAAAAGTTAATTTACTAGACCATTTTATGAGATAAGCTAGCGCTGGCATGGTTTTCTCAACAGTGTCACACTCTTACTTTGCCTTACTTTGGATATTGATTCTAACATGTCAACTTAGGCACACTAAAAGAAACTATTCCAAATATTCTGCTTGAAATCTTTCTATCAGGCCCAGCTTCCACCATACTATACTGATTCTTGATCAGAAATGTATCGTAGCTGATATCCAACAACCCTATTGCCAGCAATTGTAACAGTGTCAGACACACATACTGATGTAGCTCAAGTAGAGTGCAGTAGATGTAATTGAGTGGGTGAGCTTACTAAAAGATGGAAAGCAGCTGTAATTGTAAATGGATTTTGAAAAAGTAAAGTGTTACAAATGCCAAACATACTAAAGAATTTAAAATTATATTTTAAAAATATTTTATCAGTCTAATTTTATGGTTTCGGTCATGTGCTACAGACCCACTCTTGTCAGAAAAATGTAAATGACTCAGAATCAGATGAAATGTACAGTTGAACCTGACTTTAGGAAAAAGGGGCGAATATAAATTTTACCAGGCCTATTATAATCTATTGATTTAGTAAATAGTAGGTAAATAAGTGAATTGGTAAAATTTGCTTACCTGAATAGAACAATGTGAGGTTTTTCATGAATTTCAGGTTGTGGCACTAATGTGTCAGGATATATATTCATATTTGTTGCACTATATCCATAGGAGTAAATGCTTAAAAAACATTCAGTACTGTAGCATCTTTCTCCAAATTGCATTTGTACTTCATTACTTACAGCAAAAGCATGTGTTGCATATGACAGTGCATGCAAATCCATGCTATTTTAAATCGACTGGGTTTTTTTTTTTTTTTTTTTGGGGGGGGGGTTGCAAATATGGGTCACCATCTCTCATCACTGTAAGGACTGGTAAATATTCATTTTCCAATAAATCCTATTGATGAATAATGCTGCTGCTTCATCTGTTATATAAAACATAAAAAATCATGTTTCAAGTCCGAATTTGGCTGTAGGGCAGACACAGACTGTCAGTGAATTTGAGGTCATGACTTGCAAGTTCTAGAACACAAAAGGTGACCCACAAAACCAGCTTCCCCCCCCACCCACCCACCCCCCATCACTCAGCAATCTAAATAAAGCAAAAACATTAGCTTCAGACTGATTGGCTCATTTGAAATACTAAAAATAAGCATGTGTGCAGCTGTTCTATATATAGAACTCCAGCAGGCTGGACCCATGATTTCAAATTGAGAAAATTACAGTTTACAGAAGTTTGAAATCATGTACTTGTATTTTTTTATATGTTAGTTGGGGCTAAGTATCTTTTCATCATGGGTCTACATTGTAGGTAAATTTTGTTTTTTGCAGAGATTTAAGTTCCTAAAGTATCAGAAAGCACGTAAATTAGAATGCCTATAAAGTTGTATACTTTACTTGCGTTTACAAGTAAGGGCAACATTTTTATCCTTCAAGATTTATCAATAATACATTTATTTTTCAATTAAAATAAAGCAAAAATATATTGTCAGTGTTTTAATTTAGTCTTTTCCATACATAATCACACTTTTAGATGGCGAACTTATATGAGGAGAATGCATTTTTGAAATAATCTCTATTGATATAAACCTGACATGAAATCTTCAACTTCATTTTGTACACGTTCCTATGTAGTGGCAATGGTGATGATACTAGTGATAAGCATTACCCACCAAAATGAAACAGCACTTAAAGAAATTGTGAATAATGAGAGTTATCTGCCTCTGCATGTTGTATTCTTTTATCCTACATCAGTACAAAGTCTACACCTGTTGTCAGTACAAGTAAAACTTTATAACTAAATGTACAGTTTAATTCTACATCAGTACTTCTTGCATTTATGAACCTGAGTTTGGTTGGATTTTTTATTTTAAAGAAGGGTAAAATATATCACATTATTAAATTAGTTTTGTGTTATAATGTTCAAGTGAATCTTGAACCGTTTATACGGTTTAATCACAGTAATTTGTCGGGTTTTTTTAAAGAGTGGATTTGCACCTTCTCCCCACCTGCTAGCCAAGATATCAAATATGCATATCATTATCAACAGTCTTCTTAATAATGAGATATTACACATCTTCAAACATTGTTAAAGTCTACATTAAAATACTGGCAAAATTTTTATAAACTGATATGTATACATATAATTGATTTACTCATTAATATTTATAATGTGAAACATGTTAGTAACATTACTACATTATTAAATTTAACTTTTGTGTTGTACAGATGACTGAGATCAGTCAGAATGGATTTGCTTCTTGATAAGCGTTTGACTCTGACAGTGCTGGTAATAGGCTGAGTGGCTATATCTAACCACTCTTCGGGTATGTTGGATTACTATTATTGTTTGTTCTTTTTAACTTTGAAGATTTTTTTTTTTTTTTACTTTATGCAGTTTAGGTTCATCTGTTTTTACAGTTTGGCTAGGCATCCAAAGGAATCTAATTTTTTTACTTTTTCAGCAGAGTTTTGAGCATTCTTATTCAATTCAACGGAGAGTCAAATTACACAGTATTAAACCTGCCTAGAGCTTTGAATTACTAATTCCATTTTGTCTAGTGCAAACATAGTTTTAAACAATGGACATACTTAAAAATATGATTTTATACACTAAGGTACAATTATTTCACATCTTTTCACTGAAGATCAAGTTTTATGACTTGGTTGCTGTAATTAAAAATGATTCACACATGCGTGATAATTATAATTGATCTGTTACCAGTGGTGCTCGCATGCATGCTTACACTCTCACTTCAAAGAATGATTGTTGTCTCGCCTTACATCACTTCTAAAAAATGATTGTTGTCTTGCCTTACATCACATCATTGAGGCCATATATTGATTGAATGTGCTGTTTATTAAAATCGATGGTGTATCTGTAATGGTTGGTATGGCATTCATTATCTGAATTAACATTGCCATTTCACACGAAGTGATATATAAAAAGAAAAGAATAAAATACATATTATTCAAGGCTGTTTTAAAATGTTTGCTGTTTTAGTGCAAAATTGTTGTGCTTCAAGTTTTATTCGCTGTAGTCGTTATTTTTTTGTCTCACTTAAGATTTCATTTATCATGTAGATCTACAGATGTTGTGCTTCAAGTTTTATTCACTGCAGTGGTTATTTTTTTTTTGTCTCACTTAAAATTTTGTTTATCATGTAGATCTACCAATAACATTAATGAGCCTCTTAGTCTTATTTTAATGTAAAAAAGAAACTAAATTCTGAATTTATTTCTTTTTTTAATTTCATTTCCACAATGGCTTCAGTCTCGTGTTTTTGAGTGTATTTGGCTGATGAAGAAATTAAGAACACATTAAGGTTCCCTTGTTTTATCAAATCAAGTTTTAAATAGTGTTAGCAATCTTTAAGAGCATTTTACAGAGTATTAATTTAACTAATTGGTTGATGAGGCATTTAATTTTTTTTTTTTTTTAAGTATTAAAATAAAACTGATCATGGCATAAAGAATTTAGTAACAATTCATTAATGAAGAACGCGCTGACTGATAAAGTGAACTTGAGGAGGAATGTATTTATTCTTCATGAATAAAAAGTTGGTTTTATTTTTAATTTCAAAGCAAATAGTGGTATACATTTTTTATATCTATCGCTTTTTCCCCATCCTAAAATTGTAAAAAGGATTACTTTAACATGCATTTTATTATATTACTGATTAACTTTTTTGTTTGTTTTGCAAATAGCTGTCTCTTTTCTTTCTTTTTTTTTTTTTTGTGGGTGGGGAGCTTTTGCTGTATTTCAGTCTGTTGCAGAGTATTACATATTTAGCAATAGCATTTATATATAAAACTTAAAATTTTTACACATTTTACAAATTGTAGAATTTTTGTTGTTGTTGATTCTCTTCCATCTATTTAAACAGAAATATAATGAAAATACACCTCTATCAAATTTCTTAATTTATGTCTTACTAAAACAAATGATTTGATCCATAGAACATTAGAAGGTAATAGAACTAAATCCCTTGGCATGGCACTGATCTAAAAACAGAAATCCATTCAACACATTGGCCTTTTGGGAAAAAATTAAAATAGAATTTCTTGTTTGTATTATTAAAATAAAATTAAAACTTTCTTCATTTGCTTTCTTGAAGTATTTAGAGCAACACTTTGCTCTTCAGTCTTCAGCTTTAATAACACCATTTCGCAATATATGGAAAATACTTAGCCTGTTTGTGTATCTCTTTCATTACTCTGCACACATTTTTACCTAAGAGCAGACAAGACTAATTCAGTACAATGGTGTTGTGTGGATCTTTCTGGTTTTAATATATATATGATACAATCCAGCAAAGGAAATTCCCTAATGAATTGCTTATTGTGGTGTGGTTTTGTTTTTGATTTGCAAAATTTTGTTTGTCCATCAGTTTTAGTCTTGTTCATTAAAAACAGTTCACTTTATAATTTTCTAAATTGGTGGTGTTGGGTATTAGGGATATTTGTGCATTGCTTTCAGTTCAGTGGAAGTGGCATTGGTTTCATTTTTCAACAGTGGACACTTATGAAAAATTCATACCCTCGTAAAGGAATGCACTCTACTTTGACATACCCGTGCTGTCTGTAGACATTTGTGGTGTTAGGTTTGTCAGGTTCCACTTTTTCCCATTTTCTCAGATTCACCCTCAAATTTCACATTTGTAATTGCAAATTATATTCTGTTAACTAATAAAGAATTTGAGTGCAAAAATGTACACAGACTACAAAATTTCGGTTGATGCACTTAACGATACCTACCCGTTTCTTTTTTTTTTTTTAAAGAGACACTGCAATGTGACTTAAACATGGTATACAATATATGTATACATTTAAAGTAAGCATAAACTTCCTTCAAACTTTTGTTTCTATAAACTAATAAAGACTTGAAATATTATCAGCTAATAGATCAAATCACCATAGTACTGTAATTCAGATTTCTCTAACAGTTTCCCCCATCCACCATCTGCATATCTTCCTAATTTCAAGTAATCAAGAAAAGCTTCAAGACCATATTATTCATCTCTAAATCTGTTTCTACCTTTTATTTGTAATACTTATTTTTAAATAAATCCTTTATAGTATAATAAAATTTGGCAGAAATTAGTGCGATGTTTGAAACTTATATTTCTAATGTTGGAAATGTAAGATCAGTTAATGTGCATTTTGAAAGCCTGTAATCACAAATCTTTTAGTCTGTAATACTTTCTATATACTAATACTGGCATAGGTTTGATCGAGTTGATTGAAGTACATGTAGTTGCAATATATTATTGGGTACATTAAGAAGATAAGTAACGACCAGAAATCTGGAATGATTCAGATCCTAAGCTTTCTGAAGGTGAGGTCCATTACTGTAGGTGGTGGAATGGTTTGGATCCCAAGCTTTCTGAAGATGAGGTCCATTACTGTAGGTGGTGATATGTTAATTTAGTGTCAGATTTAATATAGTAATTTAGAGACAACAGGCATTGTTTAAAAGTATGTTCTCTTCTTAATCATCCTTGATGATAAGTGGATATTTAAAATATATGGGGGTGGATCATTTTAAAAATGTTTTGCTTACATAATTTGAAAAAGCACTATTTTACTCAGGTTCAGGCTGTGAGCTTTAGTTGGCCACGGCAGGAACCTACTTCTTGTTTGCTAGTCAACGTCCCATGGACAAGAGAAGACCACAGGACATTCTCATGCAGCAATCTGTGAAAAAGAGCAGAATTGATACACCGAGTAAGTTTAAATCAGATTTTTTCTTTTAATGCCTTTTAAAAAAGACTTCTTTTTTCTTTGCCTTTTAAATCAGGCTTCTTTTTTTTTTTTTTTGCCTTCACCTTTTAAAAAAAAGACACTTTTTTTTTTATAATATACATGTATTGTCACATTAATGTATCCATTTCCAGAAATTAAAGACTGTCATTTTAGATGGCATTTATTGCATTTGCACACAAGAAAAACAAAGTCTGTGTTTGTGTGCCTTGATGGAGCTTTTAAAAAAATATACAGTATTAAATGAAAATGTGTAGTGAACAAAAAGGTTACTACATGTATTTAATTATAAATTGACCCTTGTTACAACAATGCAAATCTAGGATGATTATGCTCCTAGTAGGTAGTTAAAGGGGGCAAGTGCACTTTCAACTCACATTTATATCAGCAGTTTTCTTCACATTGAACCTGCACTAACCATTTTTTAATAAAAATAAAGACTATGTTTCATCTTTGAAAGTATGTTCTTGCTTTTATTTTGAACTTTGTTATTAATATTATTGTATCCATAAACTTTGAGGGAAAAGTAACCTTATGGTTACATCAAAAATTTCTCATCGGGAGCGTCATGGCTGAAAAAGTAAAAATTGCTTTTTCAGACACCATTTGTAAGAATTTCTCAAGACCTGCATGGATATGTAACCTAAATTCTGATTGCTAATTTAAAAAAGGAGGGATAACTATATACACTCATTTTTTTAATTTTTTTTTACATTTGTATGTTAAGAATAACAACAAAATTTTGAGAACTTTTTCCACAAAATCATGGAGAAAGTATCATTTTATTCAGCATTTCAGTATCTTTCCTAAAACATGACACAATACAGGGTTATTAGTCCATGCAGTTCTTGCTAAATTGAAAACTCAGTAGCATCATCTTCATGTCACAGTCATGACATGCTGTACCGACGCTAAAGCTTATTATACTGCCCTATCTGATCAGTTGAAACCACTTTTCAGTAAGATCTATTCGTAAACATTTATTAATGCTTATTTTTGTTTACTTAATTTTTTTTGTAAGCATAATTTTGTTTTTAAGTAGAATTATCGACAGTTTCCAAGTTAACATTTTTCTAATGTTGGCCAGTCTTGGAATGACTTTTAAGAAGATTTGGAAATGTTCTATTTTCTTTAAATATTTAGTTTTAAAGTCATATATCATATTTACACATATTGTTTTATTTACTGGTTATTTTTGGTTATTTATTATTTAGAAAAAATAGTTGTAAAACATCTATAATTTAAACAAGAAAAGATAACTCTATGTGCTAAAAATGTAAACATCATTTGAAAAACAGTTCTGAAATTTTCTGTTCTTTCAAGCATTCTGTTATCTATAATACAAACATATTTATTTTATTGTTTCATTTTTTTATAATACTTAAATGAAGAAATACCTAACTTACGGGTGTTGTTTCATTCTTTAATAATAATAAAGACAGCATGTTACTTATACATTTGTTGTTACTGAATCTGTTCGGCTAACTTAATATTTCTTGCATGATGTTTTACTTTATTTTAAAGAGGGTTAAATACTCGTTCATCCGGTAAGTGGTGTGTACTTTTTTCTTCACATTAGCAGGCTGCGAAGAGTGTGCATTTTATGGGTTGAATATTTGTGATATATTCTTTTAAGCTAATGAGCAGTGTGCTCTCTTATCTTCAACTTACTGTTAGACATCCAACAATTTCAAAAATTCCACATACCAACCAGTTTGTAGTGCAGTTGGATTTTTTGCAACATGATGGAAATACGTCTTTTGAAGAAATCTCAATGTTTCCAGAGAAGTATCTTTCCTTTAAACACCAAATTGATAATATCTCAAAAAGTATTATAGCTATCATTATAATTTTTTCTGAACTACCTTTTTTCATTAAGTAGGAAAAATGAGACTACCCCTACCATGCACTGATTGTAATTGATACATCACCAAAAGAAATGCAGCCAATTGGCCCATGAGAAGTATAGTCTCCATATTACTTGGTAGTCCACCGTCATCACTTTACATGGGGAAAATGTGCAAATGCATGCATATTTGCTACAATTTATCAGTGAGCTGTTTTTTCACATTGAAGCTCAGCTAACCATTTTTATTTGAAAATAAAGATCAAATCTTTCAAACTGTATTGTTTTTCTGTTAATTTTTTTATAGTATCCATAAACTTTGATGAAAGTACCTACTGTTGCAGCGCAAATGAGTAAATTTTAAGTGTCAAAGCCAAAAAAGTAAAATTTGCATTTTCATGTACTGTTCTGAAACAAATATTGTTGTGCCTACAGAGGTTTGTAACCTAAAATCTGATTGGTCCATTAAATACAAGATAAATATTTTCTATTATTGTGTTTTGCAAATTACCAAATAATTTTTCAAAGTAAAATGTTCACGATATATTTTTCGGATAAAAAATTTATCACATAGTTGTGGGAAATATATCATTTTCTGCAGATTGCAGATGCAAACCTTCCCAGTAAGAGCACAGTGTATTGCACAGCCAGTATATGCCATACACTTGCTAAAATGCAGGTGTGTGATGAAATGAAAAATAAAAGGTTTGATATTCAACTTGATGGTACCAGCAGAGATCAGTGTAAATATGTTGGGCACCAAGTTACATTAGAGGACAGTTCGCAGCTCACACTGGGTTTTCAGAGTGTATAGGGAAGATGCTGAAACACTCTTAGACCCTACCATGCTGTTGCATCAGACAGGTGAGGCAGGTAGGAAAGAGGATGAGAATGATGTTGTGAAGGAGATTTTTCAGAATTTGGTTGGTACTATGACAGTCAGGGTGAGTACAATGAAGGTGGATGGTAAAACTCTTGATGAGAAATAAATGTATTTGGAGACTGAATTTTTATTTTGTAATGCTCACTTTCTTTTAGTTCAGAAATGGAGGGGATACTGTTTTGAAGAGGCACGGGGGTAGAGAAAAGAAGCTGGGACATGACAAAAAACACTTCATTTCTACATTTTAACATTTTAAGAGTAAAGTGCAAAGGAAGCTGCTGCTTGTAGAATCATCTGAACTGCCCATCATGTCTTTGGTCTTCATGGTGATAAAAAGAATGGATATCGAGAAGAATTGCTGGCTTTTTTGTTGTACAAATGGATTAAAAAGTAAGGTAGGAAGTCTTAAATCCAAAATGTGTAATAGTCTCTTTGAAGGAGCAGCAGCTATTGTCCACCTCATCAACATATTGTTGCTTTCATAGACCACTGCAAACAAGATAGAAAGTTGAAGATCCAGAATATGTTGCAGGACCTGCAGAGCCAGGAGATAATGTTAGTAGTTTTGGCCGCTGTATATGTTTCTATGGCGGGCCCCTTCTTGGGATTGGTAAATGGTCAGCAACACTATTATGATCTACACCAATATAATACAGTGCCTGGAACAACATTTGAAATACATTATCTTCTGATTCAGATTTCAGCCAGTGTCTTGACCCTCTTTGTTCTTGTGATGAGGACATCAGGTGTCTCCATGACTACATCAGCACAGCTGTTGATAATCTAAAATACAATATCCAGTTCAAGAATTTGCTTCACTTGCTGTGTAAAGGATACTTGATGGTCCTAGAACAACAGCTAGGAGATTTTCTTGAAGGTGGTAAGTATATTGAACCACCTATGGCCCATTGCCAAATATCCAATTTGCTGCATGAGGGCTGCTTTGGAATCCTAGATTTCAGCATGTTCAAGCGACTTAATAGTTCGTTGTTTCATCAGGCAACAGTCAACGTGATGAAAAGAAATCGGCCTGTTAAGTGGTTGAGGAAGAAGTCTGCTGAAGAGCAGACAGTTATCTTAAAGAACACACACACACACACACACAAAATGAGCCAAGAACATACAGTCAATCTATCAGAGCCATGAAGTTGAAAATATGGAGCAACTCCAAGGGAAAAAGTAGAGGAGAGAAGAAAAGGTCACTCATTTGGCTAAAGCTAAGTTTGATGCCATCAAGAAAGTGCAGAAGGTTGGATGACTGTCAGAGCTGCTATTACAAACTTACTTCAGGCATGCCCAAACCATCACTTCTAAGAAAAATAAACTCCAACTCCAGATAAGATACCAAGGGTTGATATGGGTGCTAGAAGTATTTAAAAATGAATGGTAAAGATATCAATACTCTTGTTGGTAATTTGTGCACATGTTGGGCTGTTGGTAAATGTAGAAAGTAGTCTGTGTCCAACTGAGGTGATTAGGACAGCTGATCCAGATAATGTTGTAAGTAGCCTACAATAAAGAGACTGAAAAAAAAAAGATGCTGGATTTACAAGCCAAGGTAAGCATGTTGCTGTATATTAAGATACTGGGTTTCGTTCGTGAGGTATTAGAAGTTCACACTACCAGCAGTGCTAAAATAATATTTATGGAGCAGTATAGAAAATGAGAACAGTTTTAAAGTGGGATGATAGCATGGACTGCAATGATGTGGATGCCAAGTTTGATTTTAAATGGGGCTTAACACTAGAGACAGTGGAAGAACCTGGGCAGCTGTTGACTATAGAACTTTACAGGAATTTTCAGTTTATAAAAGAATGTTGTGCATATATTATGTTTAAAATAAATATCATGTCACTATTGTTTATTTAATTCTTGTACTATTGTTTTTATACATATTTTCAATGCTTTAATACATGTACTTGTCAAAAAAACCTTCAAAATATAATAATTTTTTACTTATAACTGTCATAATTAATAGTAGCATGTGTGTTGAGCATCTTTTTATGTCTATGACTAGCATACTTTTATACCAATGTATACATTTATAGAACTTTTTTAAAATATGAAAGTTGTGAAAATACTAAAATAAAAATAAAGTTATGCATGACTTCTCTGTTCTTTAGATAAATGGACAGCAGTTCTGATCATTTTAATAGATGAACCTTAATTGTGTTATGTTTAGTTTTTCAAGTCGTGTCCATGTATCCATTTTTTTTTTTAATTAAAAATTATACAGTAAAATGTAAATTAATATATGATTAAACACATATATTTAGATAGAGTGTAGTTTGCTGATCATTTTGATATGTGAACCAACTCTGTATGCTGTATAGTTTCAGATTTATGGCAATTTGCTCGTGTATGTTTTCAGTATAAAATTGGGTGATACTTTTCTTTGGTAAAAATTTGCTGAAATGGTCATTTTCAGGTTCTAATAATTTTCTTTGCAATGCCTCTGGAAAAAATTAGTCATTAACTATATGGCAAATGATTTAATAATATGCATTCTGGTTCTGCTTTGTTTGTAGGTTACATGTTATAATGCCATGAATGTTCCTGTTTGTTACATTTTGTAAGCAATTTTATGAAATGAAGAATGCTTTTGCAATTTGTAATAAACTGAAATGTCAGTTTTGCATAATGTTTGTTTTTTCTTGTCTGTGATGTTGATCACAAATGACAACGCTAAATTAATATTTCAAAAAGTATTATAGCCATCTTAATAATTTTTTGTACACAACCTTATTTTATCACATCACACATTTTGAGCAGAAAAGATTTCTACAATGTTAACTAGAAAAAAATGAGTGGAACTGCCTAATATTACTAGATTGTATGTGGCTCGTGATGCAAATGTACCATTTTGTGATATGAAGTGGATTAAATCAAATTATTTGTTAAAGTCTACAATAGGGACTAATGCTCATGAAAACATAAAAAAATGATAAAAGAGTTTGGAATACATAAAAGCATATATTGTTTGAAAACTTTGACTGTAAGGTTGAGACATATTTTACCAGAAAAAAACTGTTTTAAAATAAGCAATATAATTATCTCATTACTATGAATATATTTTCTTTATTAACCTAAATTATTAAATTAATCTGGATACATATTTGTATTAATAAGGTATAGAATTATATAACTTCATCACATGGAAAACTTATTTGGCTTTCAGTGACAAAATTATTAACCATCATAAAAGAAGCTGTTTTTATCAATTAAACTAAAATGGACCAAGTTATTATGCTGCCAAGATAGTATTATGTAATAAACAAAGTATTTAAATATAACATTTATAACATTTTTTAAATGTATAATAAGCCTCAATGCGATGTTTATATTCTTGAATGTAATATACGGGTTTTTCTCAGGTTCAAAACAAACATACTGTTATATGAAACTTTAAATGCAAAAAAAAAACCAATGGATATGTACCTAAACATGTAACTTGTAAGCTATTTACAGTGTTAAATCATTTTATTCAAAATATCAAGATTATCAGAAATCTTAGCTGTTTTGAAACTTTCGATTCTGAAATGTTCCAGTCATTGCTGTCATCATCAACTTGATCTTAATGAAAACAAAAGTTATTTTTCTTATTAGTACTTCAACTCAATACACTAAGATAAAATGACATAAGAGTTATCTTTGCACAATATGGCACCTTTGAAAAATGTAAGAAGTAGTTCTATATGTTATCATCATTATTTAATATTTATTAATTTTTTTGTTACATGCTAAAATGGAAATGAAAGCAGATTCGGTTTTTTGTTTTTTTTAAACTGAATATGAATATTTCCATTGCAAGAATTGTTTAAACAGCATGTAGCATGCATATAAGACATATCGATGTTCAGTAAAATAATATAAGTTTTGCATCTGATTTATGTAGATTGCAAAAAATAAAATGTGCCTTTTTAAAATATTATTTCTTTACTAAATTGACTGCAAATAAAAAGAACATTGAATGTTGCTTTAATGTATTATCACTTCTAAGAAAACCTTGATACAGTAAGTTTATTGGATTATTTGTTAACATTGAAAATGGCTATATATATATATATATATATGTCACAAAAAGAGAACCCTTTTTTCTGTTCAAAACAAATCTGTATTACAAATAATTTCAAAATAAACATATTCATGCAACTATCTTATGTATCTCTCACATCAATTCTGAATTTATAGAATATAAACACTTGATATTTCAATAATGCCTTATTTCATTTCAACATTTCAAATGGACCCACACTCTGTGGCATACTTGCCCAGATAATGAGCCATATAAATATCAAACATTATTTCCATTTATTTCTGTTCAACACATAATAGATGACTTCAACTAGACATTTCTTGAAAAAATAATTTTCTTTTTTTTTTATAAAGACAAATTCTGCATTACACTTTGCATATACTCTCATGCAGCTAACCATTGGAGGGAGAAATCTGTGTTATCTTTATATAATTTTTAAAAATACGATATATATCTTCTGATTGTTGGCTAAGATAATCTTTAATTTGCACTGTAATATGACCTATGGTTAATGTGTGTACAATAGATAGTGCATGATTTATTGTCATTGTTGACATTTTATGTTAATTTTTTCCAGTGGCTATCCGAGGACCAATCCCAAATGGACCTATGCATCCACGTCCCCTCGTGGCATTGCTGGACGGTCGTGATTGTTCTGTTGAAATGCCTATTCTCAAGGATGTGGCCACTGTAGCATTTTGTGATGCTCAATCTACACAGGAAATACATGAAAAAGTTGGTGTCTTGTTCTTTTTCTTGACTTCAAGATCTATTTCAAAAACAGAAATTTATTAGAACCAGATATGCAGTTTTAGCTGTTAAGAAGTAAATAATTTGTAGTACTGTAGTTTTTGTAAGAAAATATATTTGAAGCAGTATCATTACCAAATAAGGTACTTCTTAAAAAATAATTTAAATTTCTACTTCATTCCCTCCCCTTCATCGTGTGGTTTAGTGTTATTGTAAAAATGTAATCCCCATGGATATTTTGATATAATCAAATGAAATACATTATAGCATTAGAACTTACAGAGCTTCTGATTAATCAATTATTTATACAGATATGTAAATTTACTCTCAAAATTTGTTTGAAATAAATAATAACAGTCTTTTATCCCATTCTTATGGCACCAATGAAATTAGTTGTACTTTGAGTGTCACTTTGTATCTAGGTAGATTCTCCTCAAACTTTATTAAATGAAGTGGTAGGTGCCTTAACATGGCAATATATTTCCTATTCCAGGTATTAAATGAGGCAGTGGGTGCCTTAATGTGACAATATATTTCCTATTCCAGGTATTAAATGAGGCAGTGGGTGCCTTAATGTGACAATATATTTCCTATTCCAGGTATTAAATGAGGCAGTGGGTGCCTTAACATGGCAATATATTTCCTATTCCAGGTATTAAATGAGGCAGTGGGTGCCTTAATGTGACAATATATTTCCTATTCCAGGTATTAAATGAGGCAGTGGGTGCCTTAATGTGGCACACCATCACTCTCACGAAGGAGGATCTGGACAAATTTAAAAGTTTACGAGTTATCATACGCATTGGGAGTGGCTACGATAATGTTGATGTAAAGGCAGCAGGAGAAATGGGTAACAAAACTGATGTTTGACCTTTATTGTAATAGTAAATTCTCTTATTAGTAACAAATCTTGCTACAAGTTTTAAGTATAGCAGTGTCAGTTTTTTTAAAGTGTACAATTCTGAAAGGAAGGCTGTCTAAGTACATGTAGAGCAGTACATCAGGAGACTTGTCTTTCAGTGCCTGTTATTGTGAGCTTTTCAGGTGTTCAGTGGGAAAACTTTTAATTATTGCAGCTCACTTTCATCATGTGGATTTTTTTTTAATGTAATACCTAGTCATTTTTTATTTTTTTATTTCCTGTTCTCTCACACCTAATTGTTAGCTCACATTAGGTCAAAATTATTTTCACTATGTCTCATTATCTAAAGGTCTCTTGTTCCTTCTATAATATTATAATATTATTCTGTTCCAATGATTAAAATCCATTGTCATGTTAAATCCATTTCTTTTTCTCCAATTTTGTTTCCCTTCTACATTTTTTGTTGTTGCTGCTGCTGTTCATTGATTGTTGGTTCCCAATGATGTCTGAGTTTTTGGTGTTTAAAGTATTTTTTTCTTTTTTAAACACTGAATCTATTTTTCTCTCACTACTAACACTTAAAATTACTTAATTTTACCTGCTAAATATCTGATTTGTTTTTACTCATGTTAATTACTATCTACAGTCTGTTATTGTGTCCACTGATAGTCTTTTTGCTTTGTCACTTCTGATGTATGCCTAATTTCTATCTAGTATTTTTATTGTTTGATACTGTCTCTTGTTACCCATATTTTCTAAGTCTGAAGGTTTTATTAGAGATTTTTATTCTTTTAGTATTTTTTTAATCCTTTCTATTCATATTTATTAATGCGAACAATTTTTTTATTCTAAATCTACTCCCAGATAAGATTTTTTAATATTTGTTGTTGAAAGTTTTCATTTGTTGTATGTTTGTGTTTGTTTCTCAAAGACAAAAATTAATACTGTCTTGTTTTCAGGGACTCCTCTATGTAATGTCCCTGTTATGTTTGTTTCTCATAGACACAAAAATTAATACTGTCTTGTTTTCAGGGACTCCTCTATGTAATGTCCCTGTTATGTTTGTTTCTCATAGACACAAAAATTAATACTGTCTTGTTTTCAGGGATTGCTGTATGTAATGTCCCTGGTTATGGGGTGGAAGAGGTGGCAGACTCAACCATGTGTCTTATTCTTAACCTCTACCGTCGCACATATTGGCTTGCCAACATGGTGCGTGAAGGCAAAAAAATAAATGGTCCAGAGCAGCTCCGTGAAGCTGCACAAGGGTCAGCTCGTATACGTGGCGACACATTGGGCATTGTTGGTTTGGGTGCGTATGCTAAATTTCTAATTATGATGATCAGGGGACAACAGATTTTCTTTAACCCGTTAATTGTCAGGCAAAAAAACGCGCGTCGGCAGCGCCATGTCAGGCACTTTTGGCATTCAGCGATAATTTCTATGGGTTACTAAACTAAAAAATAAAAAGTGAAGCTAATACTAAATGAATTTTAAAAACGTTAATTGTAAACTATTACATACATATTATAAAATATGTTAAGTCTTTTTTTAAAAATTTTTTAAATTAAAAAATATATAAATAATAAAAAGTTTTTTTTACCTTTTTGTTGAACTTGCGATTTTCATCATCTGTTGTCGTATTCCTGGAGGATTGGCATTGCTCTACACATTTATTTAATAGTCCAAATTGTGTGGAGATGTTTCCTCAATGTTTACAAATATTAATCCAATTTTTTAGTTTATTAGTTTTTTTTTAAATCAAGCACACACCACCAAGTACTTTTACTCAAAGGCTACAGCACCCGAGATTTGAAAATAGATCGCATCCAGGAAGACAAATCATTATGAAGTGAAGAAAAATGTTTCACATATGTCCAGTTCAGTATTTTTTGTACAAATAAAAACTATTTCCATAAGAATTTTTTTACACATCAATAAAATAAGTCCCCAAAGCTGATATATTTCAGTCACCTCTGTATCACGCCACTGTTTCATAGAGTCGAAGTTAGAAAGATTTGCACACGATCGATAGTAGATCTGCGGTATAAGTATTCGTGAACTCGACAATTTTTTGCACAAAATTCACTGGTAAAAATGCTTCCAAAATATCGACTTCTCCAGTATTTTCTGCAAATGGCATTTGTATTTCACTATTTCCTGCAAAAGCATGTGGCTTTTCCATGCACCTAGCACTTGTAGCAGACGCCGCCGCCACGCTTCAACCCGACCGGTTTTCAGTTTTCATAGTGCTGGCCTCGAGGTCAACTGCATCTAAAATTTCAATAGGGGCTGGTTGAACATTTTTATTTTCTGATAAGAAATCAGATTCATCTAAAATGAATCAAATTCTGATCCAGCTGTGGCTTCAAACTGTGAGTTTGAAAACAACGAAACTTGCCATGGAGATCAACACAAAATGTCTGCGCGTCTTCACAAAGACAGTGGGTTGTATTGAATTCGAATATTTGAAACCCTTGACCCCTTTGTTCAAAGCTTCCTTTTTCTAGGTGCTTCTAGAACAGGTCAAGATGTTATGTAACTTTAGGACCATTGTCCAGTTCTCGAACCAACCACATGCTTTGCGAACAGTCACGTGATACGCAATATACCTTTCTATATATGTACCCACACGCTTCCGCTCCCTCACTTCGAGCACATTTTAGCTAATTCCATCAGCTTACTCGGGTCGTGAGAGGCAGCCGGCGCCATAGAGAATCAAGGTACCCTTCGACTTCTCTCAAAGGTATCATTTTATTTAATAGTATTTGCCTATGTATTGTTTAAGTATGTATTTGTGCTATGTATTATATGATTTCCATATACACTTGAGCATGGTTCAGAGAAATAGCTGAAAACCTATATGTTACGGAATATAAATTTATTGTAACCATTTTTCCATTTCTGTACTTTAATTTATATTGTTTTAATTCACTAAGAGCCAGAATGCTGCGCTCGATATGAATTCTTCATGTAATTCAATTATTGCGTGTAATTTTAATTGTTAAATTGTGAAGCGCTCTGTCGGTTTGAATTACCTCTTTGTATGAACATTAATTTAACGTTGTATCTATTTTATTGCTTCATACGTCATGACTGTTAAATGGAACACATGTGAGACGATTATATTTTTTCTAAATCTAATTGTAAGCGACGCGAGGTCGAAAACTCTTTGATTCAGCGCATTTAACTGAGCCATGCCTAGTAGGACGTGTTAGGTTGAGAATTATATCCAAACACGTTGCATCCACAGGTCGGCTCATGGTTCATGTTCACCATGCCTCACCTGCATTAGCTTATTGGTGTAAGCGTGTCGAAATCCACTCTGAGGGCCATGTTGCAAAAATTCCAGTTCCTAGCCACTAACAAAGGGACATCATTCCTTATGCACCACGTGTGTCGTTAAAGGGGGACTGAGGGAACGAATCAGCATGACTGAGTGTTGAGACCAAGGATACAAGAATAGAGCTAAGTGCAAGATCAAGTGTACAGATCTCAAAGGAACACTTTTCTGGCAATTTAGATTGACAAAAATCAGGCATAGGCGCGTAAAGACAGAGTGAAGACTATTCGCGTTGCATTCGATTTATTGTTAATTTGTTAAACTTTATTAAATCTTATTTTCTTTGTTAATACCTCTTAGTAGTTGATTTCTATGCACAATAGACCAATTAGATTAATTCTTAGATTTGAATGGGGGCGGATGAGCAGAAAGATTGATGACGAGTGCATATTAATTTAGAGGGATTTAACTGTTTTCAAATCTAGCTAAAAGTTCGCAGTTTATTAGTCTGTAAATTTGTCGTCTGAACTACAAGACGCACTTTTAATTAGTCAGATAATAAATTGAGCAACCAGTCTGCGTAGAATATGAGAGGAAGAATTAATTATATTTAAAGTCTTTTAATTATTCTAAGCAGGGTCTTTAAATAAATACTGGAAACGTAACACTTGTTACGTTTCCAGTATTTATTTAAAGACCCTGCTTAGAATAATTAAAAGACTTTAAATATAATTAATTCTTCCTCTCATATTCTACGCAGACTGGTTGCTCAATTTATTATCTGACTAATTAAAAGTGCGTCTTGTAGTTCAGACGACAAATTTACAGACTAATAAACTGCGAACTTTTAGCTAGATTTGAAAACAGTTAAATCCCTCTAAATTAATATGCACTCGTCATCAATCTTTCTGCTCATCCGCCCCCATTCAAATCTAAGAATTAATCTAATTGGTCTATTGTGCATAGAAATCAACTACTAAGAGGTATTAACAAAGAAAATAAGATTTAATAAAGTTTAACAAATTAACAATAAATCGAATGCAACGCGAATAGTCTTCACTCTGTCTTTACGCGCCTATGCCTGAATTTTGTCAATCTAAATTGCCAGAAAAGTGTTCCTTTGAGATCTGTACACTTGATCTTGCACTTAGCTCTATTCTTGTATCCTTGGTCTCAACACTCAATCATGCCGGTTCGTTCCCTCAGTCCCCCTTTAACGACACACGTGGTGCATAAGGAATGATGTCCCTTTGTTAGTGGCTAGGAACTGGAATTTTTGCAGCATGGCCCTCAGAGTGGATTTCGACCCGCTTGTACCAATAAGCTAATGCAGGTGAGGCATGGGTGAACATGAACCATGAGCCGACCTTTGAGAGAAGTCGAAGGGTACCTTGATTCTCTATGGCGCCGGCTGCCTCTCACGACCCGAGTAAGCTGATGGAATTAGCTAAAATGTGCTCGAAATTAAATGCGCTGAACAAAGAGTTTCGACCTCGCGTCGCTTACAATTAGATTTAGAAAAAATATAATCGTCTCACATGTGTTCCATTTAACAGTCATGACGTATGAAGCAATAAAATAGATACAACGTTAAATTAATGTTCATACAATGTACCCACACGCTTCCGCTCCCTCACTTCGAGCACATTTTTAGCTAATTCCATCAGCTTACTCGGGTCGTGAGAGGCAGCCGGCGCCATAGAGAATCAAGGTCGGCTCATGGTTCATGTTCACCCATGCCTCACCTGCACTTGTTACGTTTCCAGTATTTATTTAAAGACCCTGCTTAGAATAATTAAAAGACTTTAAATATAATTAATTCTTCCTCTCATATTCTACGCAGACTGGTTGCTCAATTTATTATCTGACTAATTAAAAGTGCGTCTTGTAGTTCAGACGACAAATTTACAGACTAATAAACTGCGAACTTTTAGCTAGATTTGAAAACAGTTAAATCCCTCTAAATTAATATGCACTCGTTGCTCTGGCTAACTTTTCAAACGTTTTTAAATACGCGTCTATTTGATCTTTGTTCTCATCAAATGGGACCATATTTATCTTTGGAATGATATTTTCAATTCTACTGTGATTATTTCCATCGCTAGAACGCGAATCACCACTGCTTCTGCGATCACGGTTTGGATTGGTAACTTCTAGTTTCTTTACTTCCCATTCTAACCGTTTTATTTCCGCGTCTGCGGCGATGCGTTTGGCTTCTGTATCCGCTGCGATGCGTTTTGCTTCTGTGTCCGCTGCGATGCGTTTAGCCTCGGTTTCAGCTAGTCTTTCAGCCTCTAACTTCTTAGCTTCGCGGGCAGCTAACCGTTCTTCCCTTTCTATCTCTTGTCTCTCCTTTTCTGCTTTTTCCGCTTTCTCTAGCTCAGTTTTAATGTAGCTAGTCAGTTCGTCACCCTGATATCCAATCATGATACCGGTTTCTTTCAGGTCTTCGATAACCTGTTTGCGATCCATTTTACTGTCTTAGCGCGCTGGCTACAATAAAAATGTATCTCGTGAATTGTGTGTTTTAACCGTCGGCGATAACTCCGCTTATCCCGAAAATAACTTTTAGGCTGCAACCTTACAAAAATTATTTAATTTACTCAGAACACCTTCCGAAATAAATTACGCGTTAACTCTTACACGTTTCACCTGCTTGTCACAGTGTCCGCTGTTCCAAGACTTTCGTAATGTCACGGCTCCTACCATACAACATTACACATTATATCTAGCACCCTAAATATAATAGTCCGAAGTCTGTTACTACCGATAACTCTCCTAGCTGGCGGTATAACCTTCGACTCCTCACAATGAAGTACTCAGTAACACAATACTAAATAAATCATTCAATAGCTAACATGACATATTTAACTACGCTTAAATATATCAACATTAACTAACATGCACGCTACTCTGCAAAAGAATACATGCACATGTCACAACAAAAGCAAAGAAAATCAGTAATACAAAAATCAAAAGAACAATTGGCAATTCTGTTCGTTCGTTCGTTTCTAGGTTATGATGCGCCCTATGTATAAAAATGTTACAATTTACAATTTAATACATATCAATCCCGCGACGACCCACACTTGTTCACAAAAGAGACACAGACTTATGTTGTCAAGGAGAGAGACAAATTGACAGACATAACAGTCGAACACCTAGTTGTGAATGGGTTAAAACAGAAAACAACTAGTGGGATGAGGTATTTCACTTCAGTCTATGATAAGATCAGGAGAACGGAACCTCCAGATTTAGGGGAGAAGCTAATGTTGCAATTCAGGTATTTCAGAGAGACTGGTAGCCAGGACAGAGCACATTTGCGAACCTATGACGTTAGACTAGATGCGAAATGGACCCATAGTAGACCTGACGCCATTCCGACAAAAGACGTTGAGTGCATGCGAACTAGAGACGTTCAATGTGTACACAATGACGTAACTACATATGCACGAAACACCAAGAGAGCAAATTTCCATTTGCGTGAGCTCAGTGACAAGGCTAAGAGCGATAGATTTGAAATTCAGACTTCGCAGAGTCAAGGCCACAGTGACACTGACATGATACGAAACGTATCGAGAAGTTTGAAACTGTTAGACAGGGTAGAGACCAGTCATGCAGAAACTGACACTACCAAAAACATTTTAAACTTGACAAGTACTTTGGAGAGTTTTGAAAGAGATAAAACACTTCAGGGACGTACTTACCGGACAAGAAATGGAAAGTCTAAACTTGACATGCAATATATTGCACCTCACAGTGACATTCTGACGAACAGAGTAAGAAAGAAAGAATACAGTTGTCATGCCGTAGACATGTTGACACACATGGGCGACGACGTGTATTGGGGTTGGGATAGAACTACAAAGGTTGTGCAGCAGTAGAAATAATGATTTGATACCTTCTTTGAATTTTCATTATTTTCTTGTTGTACGGTAGTTGGTGATTGTTATTGTAAATGTTGGACATTTCATAAAAACTTGGGACAAGCTATAACACTGATTGAATTGTTTTAGTGTTGTAACTCTGAATATGACAGGTAGACTGATAGATGGTTCATTGAGTTGGTAATTCACAAACTCTGATATTTGGTTGATACAGGAAATCAATATCTGGAACTTTTCATAACCTGCATATTGATAGTGTTGTTCATTGGAAGTCAATTTTTTGATCACACTATTGTTGGAAACGTATTCAGTGGAATTAGTTGATGTTGGATTTCTATTCTGAATAATCTGATTAGATCGAACTAGGTTGTGTGTGAACTATTGATTATTGGGACAGATAGTGAGAATTTCAGAACATGTTATTCCATTGGATGGATGTCTATTCAATTAGACTGAACGCTTTTCTTAAATCATTTTTCTCTGATTTCTGAAGTGAGAAATATTGTATGAGAGTGCTGTTAATCTAGAGTTGATTTTTCCGTCACGTTACATTATTTCTGGTTATGTTGAAATTTTTTAATTGTAAATTTTTTCTTCATTTTGCACTTCTACATTTTATAACACATAATTTGTAGGAGGCATTTATCTTTTGGTAAGATAAACGCCTCAAAAGCAAGGGGGTGTGACGATGTGTGACAAATTCTGTGTCATGACCTCGTGACCCAATTGCTCGTTTCAAAATTAAATTTTTGAACGGACCTTTGTTGAAATTCACCCGTGATACATCAGTATCTAGAAGCTTCTAGCAAGGTCGGATTGTTGCATAACTTTAGGCCAGTGTCCAGCACCTTCGAGATCAACAACATACCACGTGAACGGTCACGTGATGCGTTCAATGCAGTTTCATAAAAATGATCATAACGCGCCAAAACTCTCACTCACTTCCAGACCGGCAGACACACCAGGCAGCTTTAACATAGCTCCGTCCCGCCGCCATACCAGAGTCGTAAGAGAGTCGAAGATGAACCCGCGCTAGAGCAGTAAAATCTACTTTTAAGAGCCGGGTTCTTCTTATGTTACTCCTCTCTACCTTCGTACTTCTTGAGTCGTACACCGACTCGGGCGTCTTCATGACCCATACGTAAAAGTACATCGTGTTAACTACGGTTAACGATCGTCGCAAGTACATTAGCGATGCAGTAATTGAGTGGACATTGACTGTTATGCTATGCGGTACTGACGATGAGCCAAAGGATGTGGACCAGTTCTAACCAGTTGAACCCCACATGCGACCAAGAGTGTAGTTAAGTATATCTACTAGGGTCCAGAATCAAGTGACTATTTGGCAACAGAAAAGCAAATTCTCGTTAGAACTTTTAACCAGGACGGTAAATGAGAGAACAACGCTGTGTAGAATTAAGACGTCGTGTCGTAATTAATCGTTGCTGTTAATTGTTAAACTTATTAAATCTATTTCATTTTGTTAAGAACCTCTTTTTGTAGTAAATTGTATGCATATAGACCAAAAGACGTGGATTGGATGGGGGCTGTCTGAGCTAAACGAATGACGTAATGAATGCATATGAATCTAAGAGAGTTTTTAACGATTTCCAATCTAGCTAATGTACGCAAATTATCAGTTTCGTAAATCTGTGATCTAGACTACAAAGATGCATTTTTAATTTAGTCGAATGATGATTTGAGCAACCAGTCTGTTTAGGTTAAACGAAAGGGAATTAATTTAAATAGTAAATTAAAGTTCTATAATTTCCTAAGCAGGGTCTTTAAATAAATACTGGAAACGTAACAAGTGGTGCCTCGTCATGGGATTGATATGTATTAAATTGTAACATTTTTATACATAGGGCGTATCATAAACCTAGAAACGAACGAACGAACTGAGAATTGCCAATATTCTATTGATTCAGGATTGTTGAAATATTTATCTTGCTTTTGTTGTGACATGTGCATGTATTCTTTTGCAGAGTAGCGTGCATGTTAGTTAATATATGTTTAAGCGTAGTTAAGCATTATGTTAGCTAATTGAATGATTTATTTAGTATTGTGTTACTGGATACTTCATTGTAAGAGGTCGACGTGTTATACCGCCAGCTAGGAGAGTTATCGGTAGTAACAGACTTCGGACTATTATATTTAGGGTGCTAAGTATAATGTGTAATGTTGTATGGTCGGAGCCGTGACATTACGGAAGCCTTGGAGACAACAGATTGTAGCCAAGCAGGTGAACGTGTAACCAACGCGTAATTTATTTCGGAAGGTGTTCTGAATAAATTCAATAATTTTTGTAAGGTCGTAGCCTAAAAGTTATTGTGGGATAAAAGCGGAGTTTTATCGCCTACGGTTAGATACACAATCACGAGAGATATTTATTGTAGCCAGACGCGCTAAATAAATAAGATGGATCTCGAACAGACTATTGCGGATCTGAGAGAGATAGGTTCCTTGATCGGATTCCGAACGGAAGACGAGTTAATGAACTTCGTTAGAACTGAACTAGACAGGGAAAAGAGGAGAGAGGAACACGTGAAAGAGTTAGAACGAATAAAACTCGATGGCGCGTTAGCAATGGAACGGATAGAGATAGAAGATGATCACCTTACGACTTTAATAGATCTAAGGGTCGATGAACGGATGGGGAGCTTACAGCTCATGGAGATTCTAAAACGCGAACAGGAAATAGGCATATCACTAGAATATAAAGGTGAACCGCTACGTATTTTCATCTTGCTAGCACTCAATGAAAAGGAAATAGAACACAGGGAAGAAATTAGATCTTCAATAAGCTCACGAGCAAAACAGTTGTGTGATAAAGATTTCCGATTCAAAGGGGAAGGGGAGGCTGAAATGCGAGACCTAACGTTCGAAATTAGAAAGTTGAAGAAAGAGAGGCTAAGGCTTATAGAAAGGAAAGAAAGTCTAGAATTAGAATGGTTGTGGACAGAAATCGAAACAGAGTCTAAAATTGCTGGGAAAGGTACTGTTGACAAATTACGACAGGAAGGTCAGGCCGTGAACTTTGACTTGCCGAGGTCAAACACCGCGAGCGTGGAGACTGACACACAGAAATTAGTCGCACTACCAAGCACAGCAGACGAATTAGACAGTTTGATTGAAAACAAAAACAAATGTTTTGACGAAACCATTACAGTTCAACATGCTAACCAGTTTACAGAAACAGTTAGTGCACCAAAGCTTGATCTTGAAACAGAGACAAGAAAAGACACTGTTGTTAAGGACTTAATAACACGTGTAGAATTTGGACAAACACATACACCGCCGTGTACGTGTGACACTTTGTTTGACGGACTGAATGCGCATGATAAGATAGAGACAGATTCTATCGGTTGTGTACCGTTAAGGTGTGATGAAACTTCTAGCAACACAGTGACTGATTTTTCTGACAGGACAAATATGCATGAGAAGATAGAAACGGACTCTATCAGTTGTGTATCGTTGAAGGGCAGTGACACATCGACTGAGTTTACTGACCGAACTGTTAGTTTAAGAGAGAATGTGCTCGCTACGAAGACTGACATCGGTAGATCTCGATCTCCAATGATTGACGTGAGTCATGACGTAATTTTAGAACACAAGATTATTGCGTTATGCGAGGTTTCGAGTGCTAACACATTGACAGCCAGGGAAACAGAAGTATTTGATCCAGATGACAGTATAGGTAGCATTACAGACAGAGACAATGTGCCTATGATAAATTCATTTACTTCAGATGACATGACAGTTGTCAGAGCTGAGACAGAGTTCTTTTCCAAACGTGACATGGAAGAAGATATAGTCGAAAACTGTACAGGGACGAACTCTAGTATTTCTAACATAGGGATATTAGAGACGGTCAACGATAATGCATGTGTACTGACGTGTATGCACGCAGTTGTCGGAGACATGGCAGAACTGTCTGCAGATAAATCACTTAACGGAATTAGTGACGTAGACAGAAGCCACGGTACATGGACTACCTTATTTGACTCACCTGTTGAGATAAAGGAATGTCGTGAGTACGTACCAAAAACTGAGACAAGTGGAAGTAAGGAGGAGGGGGTTTCATTAACTGATAGGTTCCTTGGTTCACTGATGAAAAGTACGGAGTGTAATCCCGAATTGATCAAAGACACAGTACAAATGAGTGACAGAACTAGATTGATAGATAATGAAAACCGGAGTGACGGACTGATAACCAGAGTAGGTGGGGCATCAGGACTGTTACTGACATCAGATGCAGAGAATTATGATAGAGGAAACAGCGGGAGTGTAGCCTACAACACACAGAGAGTAGACATAGTGATGTTATTCAGTGTAATAGAGACAGGTAACATTCACTGCCAGTTGGTGACTGAAACTGACAGAATTTCTATCATAGATTCTGACGACCTGATGAGGAGACACATTGAATTAACTAAGTCGGTGGAGACAGATTATGTTAGTTCAATAAACGGTATGGTCCAGGGGAGACAATCGATAACTCTTGGAGAGTTTAAAACAGAACCCTTGTTCATACAACCACAGGAGTCCGACTTGCTAGCGAGTGAGTCTGACCACACAGTGACTAGGGAATACTCGAGTGGGGAGTTAGACAATTCTAGAGTCACAAAAGAGACACAGACTTATGTTGTCAAGGAGAGAGACAAATTGACAGACATAACAGTCGAACACCTAGTTGTGAATGGGTTAAAACAGAAAACAACTAGTGGGATGAGGTATTTCACTTCAGTCTATGATAAGATCAGGAGAACGGAACCTCCAGATTTAGGGGAGAAGCTAATGTTGCAATTCAGGTATTTCAGAGAGACTGGTAGCCAGGACAGAGCACATTTGCGAACCTATGACGTTAGACTAGATGCGAAATGGACCCATAGTAGACCTGACGCCATTCCGACAAAAGACGTTGAGTGCATGCGAACTAGAGACGTTCAATGTGTACACAATGACGTAACTACATATGCACGAAACACCAAGAGAGCAAATTTCCATTTGCGTGAGCTCAGTGACAAGGCTAAGAGCGATAGATTTGAAATTCAGACTTCGCAGAGTCAAGGCCACAGTGACACTGACATGATACGAAACGTATCGAGAAGTTTGAAACTGTTAGACAGGGTAGAGACCAGTCATGCAGAAACTGACACTACCAAAAACATTTTAAACTTGACAAGTACTTTGGAGAGTTTTGAAAGAGATAAAACACTTCAGGGACGTACTTACCGGACAAGAAATGGAAAGTCTAAACTTGACATGCAATATATTGCACCTCACAGTGACATTCTGACGAACAGAGTAAGAAAGAAAGAATACAGTTGTCATGCCGTAGACATGTTGACACACATGGGCGACGACGTGTATTGGGGTTGGGATAGAACTACAAAGGTTGTGCAGCAGTAGAAATAATGATTTGATACCTTCTTTGAATTTTCATTATTTTCTTGTTGTACGGTAGTTGGTGATTGTTATTGTAAATGTTGGACATTTCATAAAAACTTGGGACAAGCTATAACACTGATTGAATTGTTTTAGTGTTGTAACTCTGAATATGACAGGTAGACTGATAGATGGTTCATTGAGTTGGTAATTCACAAACTCTGATATTTGGTTGATACAGGAAATCAATATCTGGAACTTTTCATAACCTGCATATTGATAGTGTTGTTCATTGGAAGTCAATTTTTTGATCACACTATTGTTGGAAACGTATTCAGTGGAATTAGTTGATGTTGGATTTCTATTCTGAATAATCTGATTAGATCGAACTAGGTTGTGTGTGAACTATTGATTATTGGGACAGATAGTGAGAATTTCAGAACATGTTATTCCATTGGATGGATGTCTATTCAATTAGACTGAACGCTTTTCTTAAATCATTTTTCTCTGATTTCTGAAGTGAGAAATATTGTATGAGAGTGCCGTTAATCTAGAGTTGATTTTTCCGTCACGTTACATTATTTCTGGTTATGTTGAAATTTTTTAATTGTAAATTTTTTCTTCATTTTGCACTTCTACATTTTATAACACATAATTTGTAGGAGGCATTTATCTTTTGGTAAGATAAACGCCTCAAAAGCAAGGGGGTGTGACGATGTGTGACAAATTCTGTGTCATGACCTCGTGACCCAATTGCTCGTTTCAAAATTAAATTTTTGAACGGACCTTTGTTGAAATTCACCCGTGATACATCAGTATCTAGAAGCTTCTAGCAAGGTCGGATTGTTGCATAACTTTAGGCCAGTGTCCAGCACCTTCGAGATCAACAACATACCACGTGAACGGTCACGTGATGCGTTCAATGCAGTTTCATAAAAATGATCATAACGCGCCAAAACTCTCACTCACTTCCAGACCGGCAGACACACCAGGCAGCTTTAACATAGCTCCGTCCCGCCGCCATACCAGAGTCGTAAGAGAGTCGAAGATGAACCCGCGCTAGAGCAGTAAAATCTACTTTTAAGAGCCGGGTTCTTCTTATGTTACTCCTCTCTACCTTCGTACTTCTTGAGTCGTACACCGACTCGGGCGTCTTCATGACCCATACGTAAAAGTACATCGTGTTAACTACGGTTAACGATCGTCGCAAGTACATTAGCGATGCAGTAATTGAGTGGACATTGACTGTTATGCTATGCGGTACTGACGATGAGCCAAAGGATGTGGACCAGTTCTAACCAGTTGAACCCCACATGCGACCAAGAGTGTAGTTAAGTATATCTACTAGGGTCCAGAATCAAGTGACTATTTGGCAACAGAAAAGCAAATTCTCGTTAGAACTTTTAACCAGGACGGTAAATGAGAGAACAACGCTGTGTAGAATTAAGACGTCGTGTCGTAATTAATCGTTGCTGTTAATTGTTAAACTTATTAAATCTATTTCATTTTGTTAAGAACCTCTTTTTGTAGTAAATTGTATGCATATAGACCAAAAGACGTGGATTGGATGGGGGCTGTCTGAGCTAAACGAATGACGTAATGAATGCATATGAATCTAAGAGAGTTTTTAACGATTTCCAATCTAGCTAATGTACGCAAATTATCAGTTTCGTAAATCTGTGATCTAGACTACAAAGATGCATTTTTAATTTAGTCGAATGATGATTTGAGCAACCAGTCTGTTTAGGTTAAACGAAAGGGAATTAATTTAAATAGTAAATTAAAGTTCTATAATTTCCTAAGCAGGGTCTTTAAATAAATACTGGAAACGTAACAATTAGCATACTGATTATAAGTATCCAATGAAAAAATTTATAACAGATTGGGTGCGGAAGCCAAACATATCTTTCAATTTTTCTGATTGGTTATTTTTAATGAATGGTTTCATGAATGAATGAACTATGTGCACGTATGCGTAAGCCTGTGACAAACAGTGGAACATAGTCAAGGGCTCAGTCACTTCCGGTTGTGACATAACTTGACACAGACTGTGAATGGGTTAAATCTTATAGCATCTCAAACAGTGAAAGTATAATGTAACATATAAGTGTGCATTGTTAACTATTAACGGCAACATAGAAAAGTTGTTCAGGTGTGATACAACGCCTAAATCTATTTACAAAATTTTTTTTTTCAACATATTACTCTAAAAACCAGTTGTACCTCAAAATTAGATGTTTATTTATATAACTATTCTTGATAAAAGTTATATTTTATCATTTCCTGCTCGTAAACAAAGGATGCATTCTTGACCTTGACCGCCATCTTGACTTTTTCGTGAATTACAGAATTACACTCCCTTAAAAATTAATTCTGAATCTGATTATGAGCCTGATACTAAGCTGGATTTAGGTGGTAGTGATACCTACTTGATGGAGGAAACCTCTCTTGAGTCTGGAGAAGATATTATTGCTCCATATGGAGAAAGGTTCGTTCCTTGTATGTAAATTTTCTACAGCATCGGTCAACGGTCAATTTATTTTTTTATTCCTTGCAGTTAGTTTTTATACTTTCAGTTGCTAAATTACTTATTTATAGTTAGAATAATACAGGTTTCTGAAGAAATTTTCACATAAAGTGCCAAATTTTTGTTTTTTTTTCATTTCATAACAACAGTTGCTAAGAAGCTATTGACAGTCTTTCATTTTTTTTATTTTACGTGCTTACTTTTAATGCTATATAAAGATGTTTTCTTCCTAATTTGGAGTAATGTTAGTCTGCTTCTTTTATTTGCCATTTTCCTGTTATTTTTTTTTTTAAAATAAGATAGTTGTAGATCTAAAAGGAATTTTATAGTATTATATTTTTAGAGTCTGTGATTAATATCTCTACCACATTACCTGCTTTTCTACTTGAATGTGTCATATTCACAAACTGAAGACCCACACGATAATCTTTGTAAAGTGAGATTGTTTTATATATATATATTGATATGAAATGTATATTTTAAAAAACCTGTTTCATCCAAGTCTAATTGTTTTAAACACATGGAGATATAACAAAGCTACAATCGAACCTACTTATCTCGACCTCGGTTAAATTGCCAAACCTATTAAGTCGACGATTTTGAAGTGGAACCGCCAAATTCCCTCTTTGTCTTAGCATTTTCTCATTGGTTATGTCGATTCTTTTATGTCACTGAACCCTAATATCTCGAGCACAAAAGAGGGCCAAAATCGCCACTTAACATCAGTTATCTCGATTCCCTTGACTAATCACCGGCTTTTGAAAATGTTAGTTATCGATGCCACTTCGCCCTCTAGCTAATGGCCGCGGCTTGTTAGCATCCTGCATCTTGAACTTAAGGACATTCCCCCCCTTCCCCCCCCCCCCATTGGGCATGATCCTGCCAAGGGTTTACTAGGCACATTGGTGCTAAATGACTCATGAATTTAATTTTGACACTGGTTTGCTTTTTGTAAAACTAACTACACCCACAGGTTTTTTTTTTGTGATTTTGTGAGCGATCTTTGTGTTTGCAATGTTGGAGAATATGATGAAAGGTTTGTATCGAGAATCAACCGTGGTTTTTTATTGTGTACTGGTAAATCTCTGCTGTTAGTTGGTGCACATATGCCTTTTGTTGTTAGCAAACTTGTATGTACATTTTTATGGCATTTCGATCACATCATCGCACAAATCTCGGCAACGCTGCTGTGTAAAAAAATCTCCAAAATCACGTGCGTGTACATTTATTAACACACATCATGTACATAAAGAACTTTCAAGCATAAGTTAATATATTGCCGTCATGTTGGTTTTCGGTTATCTCGATGCTTTTTGGTAAACCCCTAGGCCGACGACATAACCGAGTTCAATTGTATATCAATTATTTCACTATTCATAATGCTAAGAAAAATACTAAAGTGAAATTTTAGAGAACCAAATGTAAAGCACCACAGCTTGTTAAGGACTATAATCAGTGTATGGAATTGGGTTGATAAACGTGAGCAGTTAATAAATAAATATGTTTTGAGAAAAGCAAAAGTAATGGTGTCATTTTTTTCAATTTTTAGATATTGCACAGATTAATACTTCCATTTTATTTGAGATTGAAGGGAAAAAATCCAGATATAAATGAACTGAAAAGACCAGCTAAATATGGACAAATTGATTTTACAGAAAAGTTAATTAGAGAGCTGGGAATTTAGGTTTGCATGACAATGTACCTGTTGCTACAAAACCACCACTTATTTCTCACATGCTATGGATCCTGGGTTTACTGTTGTTTCCTTAAAATTGTGATATCAAACTATATCAAATTGAGAGAAAAATAAGTGTTATGTGTACAGTTTGTGGCATTTTCTTATGCTTTAGATAAACAAAAACTTTCTACTTTTCATAAACAGTCACCCTGTTAAGTTTGCATGATAAATTGTAATTAGACATTAGTTTGTTCAGTGAAAAGTTTGAGTAAATTGCATACAATAAATATATGTCTAAATTGTAATTTTTATCTGTAAGTCAGTTTATAAACAATTTTAAAGACAAGTTCAATATCTGCTATGTTATTGTTATATATTTTAACCACTTTCAATTTGAATATTGAAATATCTTGCTTTTATAAAAACAAAACTCACAAATTTGTTGGTATTAGTAGTACTTAAATTCTTTATTTACTGTCACGTTTACCTGATATTTGGTTTTCTGTTGCAGATATTGTTTTATTTCAGAAATAAGCAATTGTTTTTCAATTACCCATCATACCTTTTTTTTTCTTCTTTGTCAGAATGTAAAATTTGTAATTTTGTACAAAAATAAAATTTAACTAATTCTTATATTTAATCTATCAAAATGTACAAATATTTAACAATACATTTACAACTCTATTTTTATTAAAGCCCATTTAGTTTCCTTTAAAATGACATATGACAAATATATGTTCACTTTAGAACCTAGTCAGAAATATGTTCTAAATAAGCCCAGTGTGTAATGAGGATCAAAATCATCATAATCTCATGTAAAAAACTGACCTAATGTCAGATCACATTGAGTTGAAAATAAATTATCGCTTTTAAAAATAAATATGTGTGACTTAATGCAGTGGCTTAATGTAAAGCTGGATAATTAATCCAGCTTTAATAAAGAAACCCACAACAAAACTAAAATAGTCCGGCAAACAGTGCAATAAAAGCGCTCTATCAAACAGGCTTTGCATACTGAATTTGTGATCCTAACAAAATATGGATTGCGAAATTTTATTTTAAAAAAAGAGACATTGTTTCTTGAATGAAAAGTATTCACTTATATTTAATCATTATTTGTTGTAATAATGCAAAAGATAAAATTTGTGGTCTCAATCACACACTGGTTTTTTATAATTTTAACTAGTTTAGAATTCTCATGCCATCAAAATATTACTAATGTGGAATGTTTCAATCTCTCTTTGAGCAGAAATTAACTGGTAGTTGGTTAGAAATTTATCAGGTTCATTGCTTTAAACATATATATACTAGTTTGTTCTTATTTAATCTACTTTTACACATCAGTTTTTTTCCATGAATATCATTTGTGAGTCCAATTCCTTATTAAAAACTGAAAACTTAATTTGTATGCAAATTTGAAACTGCAGAGCATGAGTGGGACAGACTTTAATTTATTTTTTTAAATATATGTTTTTCTATTTTGTTACAGGTCGTGTGGGTACAGCAGTTGCCATCAGGGCAAAAGTTTTTGGTTTTAATGTCATTTTCTATGACCCATACCTTGTTGACGGAATCGAAAAATCACTTGGTAAGTGATATTCTATTTAGTCAGTACCATCAGTTATTATCTACTTAAATTGTTTCTGTGTATTAGTATCTGAATTATACAAATATTTTTGGAAACATTTAAATGATCAAGCAGAATTTTAAGCATTGATATTGTCTGAGAGCATTTCCAAACATACATAAGAGTACAGTAAAAATGTTCCCAATTTGCATCTGCAAATCCTTGTGCTGTATGTAAGTGAGGAATAATGCTATGTTCATGAATTTATATATGCAGGCATTACCCGTGTATACACTCTTCAGGAACTGCTGTTCCAAAGTGACTGTGTGACATTACACTGCAACCTTAATGAGCACAATCACCACCTTATTAATGATTATACAATCAAACAGATGAGACCAGGTGAGTCATTTAACTTGCTGCCACTCACTAAGCTAATCTTAACATTTTCTGGGTTTTTTCCCCATCTGTAAATTTTAATGTGCATCAGAAAGTTAATAGGCATGAATATAAGCATTGTGTGATGTGTGTGTGTGTGTTAAATAATTAGTGCAAAATTCGCTTATAGGTTTCAAATATTGAAGTAAAATATTAGTTCTAAAAAGTTTGAAGGCCTCACCTTTGAAGTTTTTAGATAAGACTTATCCAAAAACATTATGTTACTGAGTTTGTTTAATATATTTGAAAAATAACAGTTTTTTGCTTGTGATATATGTTTTAAAATTCTTAGTTATTCAAGAACTTCATATGAATGCATTGTTAACTCTTTCAGGCTTAGACACATTTACTTTCTTTAAACAAAAAGAAAAGGGGGGGGGGTGCGGAGTGTAATACCTAGTCAGCTGTAGAGACTGGTCACATTTGAAAAGAATTCTGTGTTGTCAAATTAATATTTTTTTTAATTTAATTGCATGGATTTGGAATGATTCTCTCTATAGTTTTTTTTGGCACCCTTTTCTGATAATTTTTAACAAATCAGCCATTTACATTTTCACAGAATGGGGAAGTTTAATATGTTTGCCATAGTAAAGTTTTGGGATGTCTCCATATAACGCCCAGAAGAAGCCAGGCTAATCAAGCAGCCATCTCTTCATTCATCTGCTGATGATTTATTTATTTATTCCTTTAAAAAATATTTATGTTTATCATGTGTCATGTATATATTTGCTTTAAGAAACAAAACTTTTTTTCTTTTTTCTTTTTTTTTTTTGGGGGGGAGGAGGGGAATAAAAAAGAGCATGTGCATGAGTGTTTCTTATAATTCTTTTTAATGGATAGCAGAATGTAAGACTGTTCATTTTGTTTTTAAAATGAATTTTTTAATATATAGTTTGAATGAAATTAAGCACAAAATCATAGATGTATTTTTATAGTTTGGAAGCCTTTCAAAAGAAAGGGAAAGGAATTTTTTCAGCATCATGAAAGTGACTAGGATATGATTTTTTATACAATTGACTCTGATTTTCTGGGGTTGGGGCACACTAAACCCAGATAGTTGAAATCCCAATGAAACCACCTTCCCTTTATATATATATATATATACTGTGTTACCAAACTGAACATATGTGTAATCTTAGCCTTAGTACTGTCCCTTTTTTTTCTTAGCTGCTACATTGAATCTCATATTAAACATAATTGTTTGTTAGCATCACCTTCTCATATCCCATATTTCATACTTTGAAATTTATATGTTATTATTAACATCCCAGATAAATCATTTCTGTATGATTGTGAGTCTTTTAATGTGAATCTTGTATGCAAACATACCTCTAGATTTGTCAGGTTAAAAATATAGTTCAAACAATGATAGAATTTTTCTCATAAGATTGCATGTTTATGGGAAGGACATATTTCCTCAAAACAGGTAAATACTGACTATTGGTTTACATAATCAAAACTTTGTGCCAGTCTGTTCCTATATTGCTGTTAAAATCCTTACAGCAAATAATGTGAAGTTTTTTTAAAGGACATTAAGTACAGTGGAAGATTAATTGAAAAATTTTGGTTAGTGCATTGTTTTTAACAAATTTCTGTTGATTGTTGTGTTTTTCTTTATGCTTTCTTTAATTATTACTTTAATTATTTTTTTAATATGCTTTTGAAGGAATATGCTAATTTTTTGTTGCATTATGTGAAGGAGCATTCCTGATCAACACAGCAAGAGGTGGATTGGTTGATGAACATGCCTTGGCAGCTGCACTCAAAGATGGCCGCATTAGAGCTGCTGCACTTGATGTGCAAGAGAATGAACCTTTCAACCTAACAGCAAGTAAGTTTTTCCTCTTTTTCTTTAATATAAAATGGATTGATAAAGGTTTTAAGAAAACAATACTTACACTCTAAGGTTATTTTGTTTAAAGTTCTGCCAGTTTCACTTCAACCTTTCACAAATTGGGGATTCATTTTTGAGTGTGTTGCTGGAATGCGCAACATTTGAATTTAAAAAATAATTTTATTGGCATAAATTCGTGAAACTTTAACTATTTTTAGATAATATAAATGTGTATATAGTTTAAATTGATAAAAATTACTTTAAAAGGTTTTTATAAACAAAATAATATTGAATGTTGCAACATGCAAAAATAGTTTTGGCGATTTTAAGTTTAATTTTATTTCTAAACTAAGCACTAACTTTGTCATTCATTTGCTTATCAGAGTTTCCTAAGTACAGTGAGAAATTTAAAAGTGGTATTTGGTAATCAGTTTACTGGGAAGGTTCTGTGCTGTGTGCAAAATCTAATACCAGAAACCAATGTGGTTTATGTACCAAGTTTTCTAAGTATGCAGTTGGAAGCTTAGGTACCAATTTTTCTAGTACAGTCAAGTCCGGATATGTCGAGGGCCTAGGGGTTTGCCAAAAAGTGTCGAGATAACTAAAGATCGAGATTACAGAAAACCAATATGGCGGCAATATATTACAGTACTATAACATGCGCTTGACATTTCTTTATGTACATGATGTGTGTTAATGAATGAGAATGTACATGCACGAGTTTGGTGATTTTTTTACACAACAGCGTTGCCGCAATTTGTTTGATGACGCGATCGGCATACTATAAAAATGTACATATATGTACGTGTTTGCTAACAACAAAAGGTTTATGTACACGCGGTAAATATGGTTTCTGTACAAAGTCTAAACTGCTTTGTTGCTTTTTGCCTTTAACATTCTACTTGAAAACAAATGCTTCAATATTACATATAACGTGCTTGAAATTTCTTTATGTACATGATGTGCGTTAATGAATGAGAATGTACAATGTACATGCACGTGTTTGGTGATTTTTTACACAACAGCGTTGCCGCAATTTGTTTGATGACGCGATCGGCAAGCTAAAAAAAAAACAAAGAGGGAAGTTGGTCCACCGTCCATTCTCGATACATGTATTCTCCAACGTTGCAAACACAAAGATTGCTCACAAAATCAAAAGAATCTGTGTGGTGTACGTGTAGTTCGTTTTTTTTTTTTTACAAAAAGCTAACGAAGTATCAAAATTAAAGTTGCGAGTCATTTTGTGTGCGTGTGTGCGTCTAAGGTGGAGGGCAGGAGGAAGGGGGGTGTCGAATGGTACAAGCGGTTACTTCAAAGGTAACTTTAAGAGGTGTAAGCCAGTTGAAGAGCAACAGTGTGCCTAGTTTGCCCTTTATTGTTAGCGAGATGGCGAAGTGGCATCGGTAACTAACATTTTCAAAAGCCGACGAAGAACTGATTTTAAGTGGTGATTCGGGTCCTCTTTTGTGCTAGACAGTACATTACAAAGAAAGAAAGAAAGAAACAAACAGACATTGTATTAGTGTTCGGCAACATAAAAGAATCGCCATTACTGATAAGAAAATGTTAACAAAGAGGGAAGTTGGTCCACCGTCCATTCTCGATACATGTATGTACCGTACATGTATTCTCCAACATTGCAAACACAAAGATTGCTCACAAAATCAAAAAAAATCTGCAGGGTGTCAAAGTTCGTTTTTACAAAAAGCTAACCAGTATCAAAATTAAATTCGCGAGTCATTTTGTATGTGTGTGTGTGTGTGTGTGTGTGTGTGTGTTTCACTCACACACATCAAAAGCCGCAATAGACCTTTCATCTTCATGATGTTCTCGTCTTGATTTGCTTCTTGCCTCCCGGTGCGTCTAAGGTGGAGGGCAGGAGGAAGGGGGTAAAACAGATCGCACCTATTAGGCGCACACCCTCAACAGCTCTCCGTCAGTGGGGGGGGGAGGGGGCCGAAGCCGCCTCTGAAAATATCCTACAAGCGGACAAGCGGTTACTTCAAAAGTGGGCTAACATAAGTTCTGAACCAGTTGAAGGGCAACAAACAGTGTGCCTATTTTGCCCGTGGCAAACACCAAGAAAACAATGTCCTTAAGTTTAAGCTGCAGTTTTTAACAAGACATGGTCATTTATTGTTAGTGATTAGTCAGCAGTAGGGTCGAGATAACCAACTTAAGTGGCGATTTTGGCACTCTTTTGTGCCCGAGATACTAGGGTTCGGCAACATAAAAGAATCGACGTAACCGATGAGAAAATGCTAAGACAAAGAGGGAATTTGGCGGTTCCACTTCAAAAATGTCGACTTACTAGGGTTGGCAAGTTAACCGAGGCCGAAATAAGTGGACTCGACTGTAGTATACTGTAAAAGTTTGCTCTTTTGTCACATCTTTTCCAGATTTATTTGCTGTAATTAATTTTGTTTTAAATGGATGTTGGTTAACATACTCCTGCAGCATACTGATAAGTTTTATTGTCCTTTTGCTTGTCACAGTTTTTTCTTTTTTTTCTCTTTTTTTTTTGGGGGGTGGGAGTGGTCATAATCGTCAGTTTTATATTATTTAGTTGAGTTTGTATTTGCTGTGCTCATTTGTAATGTTGAATTGATTGAGAGCTTCTTCAGAATTAGCATCAGTTAAATAATTATTATTAGTATAACTCATCTTTTTAACAGATTTTGTTGGGGTTTTTTGTTTCAGGCCCATTGAAGGATTGTCCAAACCTAATCATTACCCCACACTCCTCATTCTATAGTGAACAGAGTGTGTCTGAATTGCGAGAAATGGCAGCTGGTGAAGTGCGGCGTGCTATCCTTGGTCGGATTCCAGACAGCCTACGTAACTGTGTCAACAAGGATTACTTTACTCCTACCGCAAGTAAGTACTTCATCTGCAAAACCGTTGAAGTTAACTTTTAAATCAAGATTTTCTTGTTAATAGTGGTTTTTAAAAATTTGCAGTTAATTTTAGATTTATGTATTGAGAGAAAACAGTCAATTTGTTAGAAATGATCCTTGTTAAAGTGTACTCTCTGAGTTGTGAAGTTAACATAATACTGTTAAAATTCGGTCAAAATAGTTATTGATTAATGTCTTGTAAATTAATCTTTATTTATGAAATTTTACCTCCTGCATTTTGGTGAAAAGGCAATTCAGTGTAAATGTGTCTCAGGAGAACACATTTTAAATTGGTATGATCACTATTTTAATATTGTCAGAAGTCAGTAAAGACTTCACTTTTCATATTAGCCTCCAGCACACTGCAAGCAGTGAAATCAAGTACCATGAATTCCCACTTGGAGCACTCAGAACTTTGGCTATAACTAATTTAAAACATTGCATTCCAATTCTGGAAAGGATAATAATCTCAAATCGTGGCCATTTTTTACTTTGTCAGTTCAGAAATCCTTTTTTTTTACAGCTCATACATGAAAAATTAACTGATAATGAAAGTTTTTTGCAGAGTTCTATAATAAAAGATAACTTACAAGAATTTATAATAGCAAACAGTGAAAAAATAGACACCAGTATTCAGAATGACAGTTAATCTGGATTTATTTGAAATTACAAGGCAGTTTATGATCTCTGAAAATGATGCAGCGTGGGTTTCAAGTTTTTGATGGTTTGGGGCCTTCAGATATGTTATCTTTCAATACAAGGTAGGATATTATTTCTGATAATGAATATTTGTTTGAAGCACTTTGCGAACTGATACCTGTTGATAACTGCTGTAAAAAAAATGAAAAATCCCTACACAAGCTTTGTGCAACATTTTTGAATTTGAAAATGTCTTTCAGTATAAAATGATCGTTTTTACATATACAAGAGTCTGCAGCAAAGAATTGTTTGTCATGCCATTTACCATATATACATCATAATTACTACAGTCATCATAATAAATTTTTTATTTTTTTTTATGTCAGAGTACTTTGTTAGCAAATTCATTATTTGTATAGTAGTTCACAAAATTTTTTCTTTTTCTTTTTTCCAGAATTTTGCCAATTTGTTATAGACCAACAGTAACAATAGTTCTTTTTTCACATTATTAGGTCATTCTGTGTCTAAAGTCAGGTTCAAATTGAAATTACTGAAATAGTTACATTCTGTGCATTTATATAATTTGCGGTAACCACATACTTATTAAATACAAAATTATATACGTAAAAAGAATATTTGGTCAAGTTGTGGGTACATAAAATGCATCAAAATATTTTTCACATTTCAGCAATGTATATTATTAGGTAATCTCACTCTTTTTTTTTCCTACTTGATTATTGTATAAATCTTTTATGCACAAAATATGTGTTCTGATCAAATAATGTTATACAGAAAAATTATGATAATAGCTATAATACTTTTTGAGTTATTGTCAAAATTTCATGTTTAATTTGCAATGTTTTTTGGATGTCTGTGCAATTTGTCAAGTTTAGTACAAGCAAAATATAAACGACACTGATCAACAGTCCAACATATTAAATTAACATACTTACAAGAAGGAAAAAACATGCTTTTGTTTCACAAAAATGCTTACAAAATGCAACAAACTGCAATATTCATGGCATCATTGTATATTATTAAATCATTTGCCATGTAGTTAATGCCTTTTTTTTTTCAAAGGCATAGCAACAACATTGAAGAAATTATTTGAAGCTGAAAATGGCCATTTCAACGAATTTTAACCAAAAATGAGTAGTAACAAGTGTTACAAAGAAAACGTTTTTTAAAAAAAAATATTGTCACTTCTCTAAAACTATACAACATACAGAGCTAGTTCAGATATCAAAATGATCAATAAACTGTGCTCTATCTAAATATATTAAGATAAATTATGTTTAATCATTTATTTAATTTATTATATTTTTCAGTGTATAATTTATTTCTTTTTCTTTTTTTTAAATGAAAACATGTAAATTATCACATCTGTGAAACTATACGTGACACAGTTATGATTCACCTATTAAAATGATCAGCAGAATTTTATACATGTAACTAAACAAAAGATTTTGTATTATAATGAATGAAAGTTTTAGCAAAGAGCTTCAGTCTTTAAATAATGATAGCACTAGTAGTACTCCATAGTAATCATAGGTTGATTATAGGTGCTAAAAGTCAGGATTTAAAAATAAAAGGTAAACATAGCTCTTTATTTTTATATCAAAATTTTTATTTCAGGTTCAGTGGGAAGAAAACTTTGAGATAGTTTAGTGAATTTGCATGTGAAAGTGCATTTGTTGGGACTACCTAATATTATTTTAGTTATATAATCATATAAAGCATCTTTCACCAAATACTGTAGATTCTTATTATCCTCTTAGCTAAAAGAAGGGTGAAAGTGTCATGAATCTATTGGAAAAGATTATTTCATTTCAAAGTTGGTTCATATTGCTCATTCTATCACTGCTGAAGATAATTAAGTGTGCTGAAGGCTAAACCATGACAAGTAGCAATTTACTTTTAAAATTATAGAGTGTGTTTATTTTCCTAATCATGACCTGACAGGTGTTGATTATTTGTTTTTTTAAAGATGATTTGTAGGAAGCAAATATCTAAAACAGAAATGACATTTTTTAATATTTTTTTTATATACTGCATGATGTTTGTGTCCTTTGAAAAATTATGGAAGTTTACAAAAATTGAAAATGCATTTGTCTTCTATTTCAATCTTAAAGTAAAATGGTTTGATATTCACTTTTCCTAATTAAAATGTCAGACTTTTATTAAAATACAATTGATTTGTTAATATGTTTATGGATTGAAGGAATTAGTAACAAATAAAATGTCAGACTTTTATTAAAATACAACTGATTTGTTAATATGTTTATAGATTGAAGGAATTAGTATCATAAATCTTATCATTCATTTTCATTATGTGTGTCTGTATTTTCTGTTTGGGTTTATCTGGGAATTGCCTTTTGCATGCTGAAACACATAATCATCTGCTATATTCCAGTATGATTATCTTGCTTGGAGATGGAATGTCTGCCTGTTTCGTCTAGAATCTTGAATGAATGAGTATTACTACTCAGCTTTTCTCAGTTAAAATTATCCATATAATTTCTTGCTTTTAAGGTCTTGCCATTCACATCCAATGCTAGAAGTGTATATGAATCTTTTTCAAACAAGTGCATGCCATCTCCTTTCAGTAAAACCTGAATGTTTTCAAGAAAATAATGTCCCTGCCATCTTTGTAAACAAATATTTCTCTGAAATATAAATTGGCACAATTGCAAAGTATTTGCATGCCATCTTTATGCAGTAAGGCCTTGACAATACATGTAATGCTTGAAAACTGAGCCACAGGGAGCATTAGTTGTCATGGAGACTGTATGCCATACTGATGCCTCCGTGTGCAGGTCTGAGACATGCGGGACAGATGGCATGAACTGAAGCATGAATGAGGGATGGTGTGTCAGTGTGGTCAAGCCTTCTTCACCTTCCTCCCTCTGCCCATCCCAGGTCATCCATCCATCGCCTATCACTCGCTCTTTGTTTTCCTTGTAGACAGTGTACGCTTTCCGTTCCCTCCGACTGCCTTTCCTGACACCATGAATGGAGCTGGCTACGCAGCTTTCAATCCGGCAGCAGCGGCAGCTGCAGTGGCCATGGGAGTGCACCCAGCCACCGCTGCAGACCTTCACTCCGTTGTATCCCACTCAACTCCGCACACTGCTGCCCACAGCACACACTCTGAGACGAACCACATGGGAAAGGCAGACAGCTCAGAGCCTGTCCACTAGATCATCAGCTTTACTAACCAGTGAGCCAGAAACCCTTGTCTACTGAGCACGTACTGCAACAATTTTTATTTTTTAAGTCGTTACAAACTGTAGTAGCGCTGTGGCAGCGATTGCTATCAATGCTTAGGCCAAATAGCACAAGCTCTTGTGTACTGTAAAGCATGTTAATGGATGAACTGGGGACATTGATTTCCTCACAGAAACATTTGTGTGTGTGAAAGGATTGAAAGGTACTGGTAATTTCTTCGTGAAAATTGGCAGGTATTTTTTTTCACGGCATCTGGCTCCTGTTTTGGAACCAATTCTAGCTCATTTGTCATCAGAGGTCCACCATACAGGACTACTTGACCTTAGGCTGCTGACCTTTTTCATACACAGACAGCACCTCATAATTACTCCTTTGGTTTATGACTTTGTATGATTTGCTATAGTACTTACGTGTTTCATAACGGAAGAATGTTATGTTGGTGGCTGTTGCTGCCTTCATTGTGTTTTTAAAACTAGATGATCCTTTCTTTTGTATGTAATCAGTTAAGATTGGACAGTGTTTATGCCACAGTAAGTAATGTAAAATATATCTTGTGTGTGCACAGGTTTTGTGAATGAGAGCTCTTAGGCTGTTAGTTAAAAATAAATAAAATTTAGAACCTGTTTTAATATAAAAAGTATCTTACAATTACTATCAGGTGGACTTCTAATAAGGGGGGAAAAGCCAAGCCCTAGAAACTTTTTATATTTTCCTGGTAAGTTTTATCTGCTTCTGTTCAAGTACTCAATGAAAGAGAAGCAAGCAGTTTAACCCATCTCTCTCTACCTTTGTGCATATTGAATGCATTTTTATTTGTATTTTTTAAATGCTCTAATACTCTTCATTTCATGAATTTAGAGAGAAAGAAATCCTTTTAAGAGGAAACAGTGCACAACTTAACAAATTGACATTATTAGATGTAGAGATCTGAATTGCATAGGTTTTTAGCAAATAAGAGAAATTTCTCTGCATTAAGTAGAATCAGTGCCAATAATGCATGATAAAAATATACATAACAGTATATTATTAAACTGAGAATTTGTCTTTGGATTTAAAGCCAGTTCACAATACTTGTGCTTTAGAAATATTTTTCTAAATTTACTAAATTTATCCTTTGGGACAAGGGTATTTCAACTAAATAAAAGGGGGTGGGGGATAGATGAACTCTGTCTTTTCTGGATTTATCTATGCATGTAATGTTAGCTCATTTCAGAAAGAACATCATCTTGAAAGAGTAAAAACTGGCACTATCCTATTATTTTGTAAGACTAACAGCACTTTCTGTGCATCCCTGATTATATGATCCAGAGTCATTTGACGTCCATAAGTAAGTGAGTTTAATTTCTTTTTGAAATCTTACAAATCTTACATTTATGAATTACAGGGAAAAAAGACATCATTTCTCTTCTGCATTTCCTGTCACATTTGCATTAATTGATGCTTTCTCAATTGGTTTATTAAACAGCAAAAGTAAAATGATTGAATGGGTTGTTTTTTTTCTAATGTTCTTTTTTGTTTGTTTGTTTTTGTTTTAAAGAACAATCTCTGTTGTTTCAGTTAGCATGTGAAATACTTTGTTTGCTTTTTTGACTGGAAGTATTTTTGGAAGAATTTGCAATTTATATTGAAACTTATTCATCCTTGGACTGAATGATTGTGTAGTTTGTTTGTTTATACATGCAAAGATTTACCACAAAATAATATCTTGCTTCACTGTCAACATTGATTTGTTGTTTCTTAAAATATATGTTCTTCTCCAAATTTCAATTATCATAATTGATGTTTCAATTTTATATTCATTGAGACGAAAACCTTATATAGATTAAACCCTCTCTTTTGTGAAAAAATCATTGTAAAATATTTTTCATGCAAGCTATTTGAAAAACTGTTGCTGTCAAACTAATTGACCAGTCATATTCTACATGCCCTTTGCCCTCCCTATCTTTTATGCACACAGAAGGGACACTACCTTTCTTGGTATATTGGAGTGGTGACCAGACTTGAAATATTGTTCACCAAACATTACTCAAGTAAAGAATGGGTTTGGTTTTACAAAAGGAATCCTGTTTTGTCTATGCATAGGGGCAGAGGATGAAGAAACCTCATTTATTTTTTTCTGTATTTGTATTAATGTTTGTCACATTTTTTTCATAGGGTGGGTATGGGGATTTTCATTTATATTTTTTTATGTTTGTTTCCTTTTGTGTTCTGTTGTTTTTCAGAGTTAATTTGTCACTTCTACTAAGCTGTAATTAATTCATTTAGACTATGTTTAGTTTAGATGTAGCTTACAATAAGTTCCTGTGTAACTGATCTGATCTTCCAGTATAATTTTTCAATAAAGCATTTTGTTCCATTTGTGCTCTTGCTATGGGTTAACTCTGTATGTTCTGTGTTGCTATATAGTAAGAATTAGCATGTCTGAGAAATAATCATACATCTGTGTTTCACTTCATTGTTATGGTAACCATGGTGAAAATAAAATCAAATTCATCAGTTTCTGGGGTTTTTTGTGCTGAGAGAGAGAATGAGACTTCTTTGTTAACTCCTAGGTTACATACTAAGGCGTACATGTTAGAATGTGTTGCTTTTATTTAGGCTGTCTTGCAGAACACATATAAAATACATTAGTCTGTACTAAATTTCTTGATTATTTATAAAACGGATTAATCATGGGCTTGGCATTGTATTGCAAATTTACAGCATCATCATACAATCAGCAGATACAAATTATAACACTTTATTCACATAACTTGTAATATGAAAGCAATTAAAATCAATTTAAAACTTAACGCTGAGGGGTTTTTTTAATGAATGGAATGAACATTGAATTCTGGGTGTTAATTGTTTCCTTTTAACTTGCATATTATGCTTAGTGTGTAGAGGGATATCCTTTTAGAATAGTTAGGGTAGTTTTTACTGGTTGCCAGCTTATCTGGCCTTTTTAAAAACTGGTTGAATATAGGAGCTACTTGACTTGATTGGCTAGATGTTGTATTTTATTTTTTAACGACTGAAAGCAAATGATGCTACTTTGCCTGATTGGTAGCGTGTTTTGAAGACTTTACTCGTTAAATTGGGCAGAGCGCTGATATTATCAGCCACAACAGCAAAAGCGAAAAAGTACACAATATGATTAGAGTTATCTGAAATACTACATCATTTAGTCAATACTACAATATAAATTATAATTGTAGCAGCACTACATGTAATGCTTTATCAACAGCTGTGATGATGTGCTCTTCACAGAGTTAGGTGTCGCTAAAATTATAATTGTAGCAGCACTACATGTAATGCTTTATCAACAGCTGTGATGATGTGCTCTTCACAGAGTTAGGTGTCGCTAAAATTATAATTGTAGCAGCACTACATGTAATGCTTTATCAACAGCTGTGATGATGTGCTCTTCACAGAGTTAGGTGTCGCTAAAATGGGATGGAGGCTTACAGTACTCAAAAATGAAAATTTTATTTTTAAGAAAGGGGCGTTACTGTTTAGCATATTTGCTATATAGAACAAACTAAGACCTAAGTATATACTGCAGAAATGAGAAAGCATACACTTAACAAGCTACACCTCAAAACATGAACTGTAACGCAAAGAAATTGGAGATGCACCACAAATCTAAGTAAAATTAAATATACTACAGGAAGAACAAAGCATAAACTATACAAAATAACTCTGAAAGAGAATTTAAGGCATACAATACACAGAACAAATCTAGACGTCACCAAAGGGAGTAGAAGAACGCACTATAAAGAGAATTTAAGGCATACAATACACAGGACAAATCTAGACGTCACCAAAGGGAGTAGAAGAACGCACTATAAAGAGAATTTAAGGCATACAATACACAGGACAAATCTAGACGTCACCAAAGGGAGTAGAAGAACGCTATAAAGAGAATTTAAGGCATACAATACACAGAACAAATCTAGTCACCAAAGGGAATTTAAGGCATACAATACACAACAAATCTAGACGTCACCAAAGGGAATTTAAGGCATACAATACACAGGACAAATCTAGACGTCACCAAAGGGAGTAGAAGAATGCACTATAAAGAGAATGAAGGAGATCATGCACTAGCGAGGAAGAAAAAACCTCAAGAGAGAGTCACTTCAACCTGAACAAAACTAGAACTGCAAAAGCTTGAGGAATTACCAGGACCATCACAAAAACTCTCAAGTTCTGCATGGCACAGAGCAAAACTAGAACCACAAAGATTGATATGAGTTCCCAGGACCATCACAAAAACTCTCAAGTTCTGCATGGCACAGAGCAAAACTAGAACCACAAAGATTGATATGAGTTCCCAGGACCATCACAAAAACTCTCAAGTTCTGCATGGCACAGAGCAAAACTAGAACCACAAAGATTGATATGAGTTCCCAGGACATCACAAAAACTCTCAAGTTCTGCATGGCACAGAGCAAAACTAGAACCACAAAGATTGATATGAGTTCCCAGGACATCACAAAAACTCTCAAGTTCTGCATGGCACAGAGCAAAACTAGAACCACAAAGATTGATATGAGTTGCTGGGACCATCATAAAAACTGATTTAAGTTCTGCATGGCACAAAATAAAACTAGAACCACAAAGATTGATATGATAAATCTTAAATCTAAATTACTGATTAAGTTCTGCAAAGCATTTTTGTTTGTCTCGCCAAGCTATTCACAATTAACATTGCTTTAGGCCCGCAAGGCAAAAGTCACTAAAACAAATGAGCATTGTTATATGCTGTCAAACAGCCAAGGCTAAATTAGTCTAAAGACTGCATGTAATTTTAACAGTTTGAATTACTCACACAGAATCATACACACGTACAATTAATACCTGCGGTTGTGTATATTTGTTACATGTCAGTATTTATTTAGAGACCCTGCTCCAGAATTAAGATTTAGATTAATTAAATTCCAGGATTAGATTAATTAAATCTCCTCATTTATTCTGAAACAGACTGACTGCCCAGATCTATCCTTCAGTCTGACTAAATTTAATCTCGTAGTAAGACACAAAATTTAGAGACAGATAAACCTGTGTGACAATTGCACGGACTGGGACACATTAATCAATTACAACTAATCATACTTGCATTCGTCACGCTCTTGATGCTCGCCCCCACCCAGCCCTAATTTGGTCCTTCTCGCAAATGATTTAGTCGACTACGTAATTGATCAACAAATATAAGATTTAATAAAAGGTTTACAAATAACAAAATTGAATCATATGCTCGGTCTAACAAGACTACGTATTATCAGCTCTGCGAATAGTTTCAATGTCAATTACTGATTAGTGATTCCAGTTTATTGTCAATACTCAACTTGCAACTTCCCACTGCTATGACGACACTCTATCATCAGCTATGGCAACACTCGCACCCAACTAGCATGAGTTGTGGCTTCAGCGACGATCCATAACATCAGTGTCCGATCCTCACATCAAGTTCAGCAGAACTTAAACGGACCAGTCCCGGACTCCTCTAGTGATCTCAGGACGCAGAGATTATGAAATCTCAAACCAACGATACAAACTCAGACCCGCTCTGAAAATACAATAATTCTTATGAGCGACAGTTCCTACTGATTCGCAATCTACACAAGTGGCTTTGATAATAGCGTAGCTTGTTTTACAAATGACCGTTCTGTATCTTCACATTCAATAGTTTGAATCTAATACGAAAATACAATCAGCATCACGCTCATGCGTGTTACAATTAAAATGTGACGTTTACACATACAAGAGAATTTAATCGTTCAAAGAACATTTAGATTTTACAATGAAAGTAAATATGAATTAAAATCACGCACATACGCGTTACAAGCGTAGACGCAATTATACATTGTTTACATCAAAAGAATCTTTACATAAAAGAATCCTATGAACGTGCATCAACGTTCTGTGATTACAATTCCATCAATTTAGCATTATAACCCATTATCTCACAATTAGACAATTAATGTGTAAAGGATGTAATGGTTCTAGCCTAGTCGTACTGTTACCAAGCCACGTGTCTAGAGAAGGTTGCAGTAAAGATATAATTTCTACATTACCAATTTCGCACATTCACACAATGATAACTTAAATAAAATGTAAGTATTAATTTAAGAAATCGATGTGTTTACCTTCTCAGTAGATAGCTTCAAACAAAGACAGCGGGTCTTCTATTATACTTTTCGTATCGACTTACACGGAATTATCGGAGGCACGAAGCTTGTAAGTTCAATCGGCCGTTGTCCCTCGTGTAAGTAAAGTATTTTGCGCGTGTCAGTTATTTATGAAGATGCATGAATTCGTCACGTGACTAGTCGTGACGTTATGGGTTCGATGTACGGTCGGCTATGGTCCCAAAAATAACAATAACATGGGATGAGTCTCCCTCTGCCTATTGACCTAAGGGTTACAATAACACATGAGTCTCTCCGTTGTTTCAACACAGGTGTGTGTGGGAAAATGTCCTAACAAAGGAACTATATTTGAAGTTTCAAATTTGAAACTTGCAGAACTGGGGCAAGAGTTCAGGACACAGAATTTTGTCTGAATCTGTTACAATATTCCACTAGCTCCTCTTTATATTTCATTGACTTTTGAACTCTCCCAGGCCTGGGATAGATGTACAATTGTACATGTATATCAGCATCTGTACTCTGCCTCAGTCGTGACCTGACTTTCACCTTGACTAATGGGCTTGGGGAAGGAGGCTGGAGGTGAACAGAGGTGCACACAAATTTGAAATTCACAGTTTTTGCCATCACAACCAAACTGGTTGTTGCATTTCTACTATTTCTTTGCCATTATTCCATCCTCCGCCCCCCCCCCCCTCTTTCAATCATGGCTGCAACCCCCCATCTTAAAAAATTTAAAGTGCATATGGAAAATCGGACATTTAACTCTGAGTGGATGGAGCAGTACTTTTTCATAAAACGATTTAGACAAGCTCAGTGTCTGATCTGTTTGAAAACTGTTGCTGTCGTCAAAGAGTTTAATGTGCGTCGCCACAGTGAACAGTACACCGAACATTGAAATTCGCTTTAATGTCTGCCTCTGAGAAACAAAAATACTATTGCTAAACTCACAGGCAATATAGAGAAAAGCAGTTTGATGTTTCATAAATAAACATCTGTGCATGAAAAAGTGACACGCGCCAATTATGAAGCTTCACTACTCCTTGCTCAAAGAATGAAGCCATTTTCTGATGGAGACTTTATCAAGGAATGTCTCATGACTGTGGTGAATTCTGTCGTCCAGAGCAACGTTTGGTCTTGGAGAATGAGTGTCGTCCTGTACTACGTCATCGCATTGAGGAGATGTCAATGTGTCGTCCTTTACTATTCGTCATCGCATTGAGGAGATGTCAATGTGTCGTCCTGTATTATTCGTCATCGCATTGAGGAGATGTCAATGTGTCGACGTGTACTATTCGTCATCGCATTGAGGAGATGTCAATGTGTCGTCCTGTACTACGTCATCGCATTGAGGAGATGTCAATGTGTCGTCCTGTACTATTCGTCATCGCATTGAGGAGATGTCAATGTGTCGTCCTGTACTACGTCATCGCATTGAGGAGATGTCAATGTGTCGTCCTGTACTATTCGTCATCGCATTGAGGAGATGTCAATGTGCAAGACTTGGTGAAGAATGATTGCTCAACTTTGTCACTGACTCTCTTGCTCTTGATGAGAGCACTAACATGAAAGACAACCCAACTAGCTATTTTCATACAAGGTGTCACTGCTGCCCTCAAAGTGCAAGAAGAGTTCCTTCAGATTGTTCTGCTACATGACACCAACACTGGGCAAGACATCTTCAATGCCTTACTTCAGTGTGTGGAAGGAACATCACTCCCTTGATCTGTCCCGTCTTGTATGTGTAACGACTGATGGTGCATTGGCAATGATTGGAGAGAATAAGGGCGCAGCTTCTTTGCTCGTTCACCACTGTAAGGCCCTTGGACACAACCAGACTATCTTTAAATTGCACTGCATCATTCACCAAGAATCCTTATGTGCCAAATCTGCAAACCTCGTTGAGGTCATGTCAGTTGTGGTGAAGGTTGTAAATACCATACTTTCCCAAAATCTCAAACATCGTCAATTTCAGGCACTGATGGATGAAGTGACTACGCACTATGGTGACCTGCTCTACTTTTATGAAGTCCTCTGGCTGTCGTGGAGCCATGCTTTCTCATGTGTGGGATCTGCAACAAGAAATGTTCACCTTTCTTCAAGAAAAGAACCTTCCCTATGCTGATAACTTCACTGAACTAAAATGGTTTGCTCGTCTGACCTTTCTCATGGATATCACCACACACCTCAACAATCTCAATGTCAATTTGCAAGGTAAGGATGTTCTCGTTCCTGAAATGTATTCACACATCACAGCAGTGAAACTACGCTTGTGGGAATTCCAGTTGTCTAATGGTCAGTTTCAACATTTCCCATGTCTTACTGCTTGTTCCATAGCAGATGTCGACTTGGAGACTTGTGGTGCAGTCATTACCTCACTGAGGGAAGAATTTTCCTCACGATTTGGGGGTATCAGACCACTCTCTGCAGATTTCAAGTTGTTCAGTGTGTCGCCACTATACTCTGGGGTGACTTTGTAATAATGACTTATACCAACATGTATAATTAGCTATGATACAAGACATCTACAAGTGCCGGTGCAGAGTATGGGTCACTGGTTAAATATGTATATCTGCAACTGTTACGCTGATATACTGATACGTCGCCAATTTGGCTCCGCCCCCAACTCAGATTCAGCTGAGATTTAATGTTTATGAATAATATATAATGATTATGATTAACGAACAGAGGACAAGACGTAATCATGAGGTTATCACTTTGAACTACGAAAATAACGATAGGACTAACAAACGCGTTTAAAATAATAACAAGAAATTTAATAAAAAGAAAAAGTTAACAAGATACTGGTTTAAATAAATATTTATGTCGATTACAAGCATATAGATATTCACAATATTATATTTATATTTATACTTCTGATAAATCTTTCCACGTGAAATGAAATAAGACTGTATTCACACAATGCAAAAATCTTTAGCTCCACATGTGCACTTTAAGGAATATACTTATAGTTTAATATCAAACATAGGTTCAGTCTTGTTGCTAATGAAATGCAGGTGAACTTTATGATTCAACTCTTTAAATTAGTGTCCTTTACAAACAAATACTGGCAATAAACACAAATAGCAGCTGTAGTTATAAATGATTGGATGATCTTGAACGAATGATATATATATATATATATATTAATTATCTGGCAAATATTACCTCCCTTTGACCATGACACACTACATGAAACACACTGGAACATTCCAAGAACTCAAAACAGATAATCACACGGAACTGTACATGTGGAACAAAAGGAGGGCAAAGCACTGCCAAGGGTGGAGGAGTCTCAAGAAGGACTCAACAGCCGTCTGTCCAGGACCATGGTCAACAGCCTGGAGAGGGATGGGCTCTGCCAAGTTCATTTGCCCAAGACACACTACATGAAATTATAACTTTACCTCAAACCATACTGGATCAGTCGTCGCCCAGAACAAGGACCGCGCCTTCTGTCTTGCACCAGGGCAAAGGTGTTAAGTGTGCTACTGGTGCACCATCACCATCAAAACTCCGTGCCAGAAACAACATCAGCATTGGTACGTGGAACATCAGAACTTTAAGAACGCCTGGAAAGGTAGAGGAACTGTACATGAAATGAACATATACCATTGGACTGTGTGAAGTACGATGAAAGAACTTTGGGGAAACATCAACACAGGATGGCTGTTTAAAATTCCTGAGGTCAATGTGACCTGCAGCAACGTCATCATCAAATCTGTTTTGCATATCGTCCAGTCTGCATCACGTCATTATCCATTATGCAGGTGTGGAAAAGGAAGTAAAGCATAAGGTGTGATATAGGAAGTAGAGTATAAAATGTGGAAAGGGAAATAGAGAATAAGGAGTGGAAAAAGTAGTAGAGTATAAGTGTTGAAAAGGAAGTACAGTAGAATGTGTGGAAAAAGAAGTAGACAATAAGGTGTGGAAAAGGAAGTAGAGTATAGAGTGTGGAAAAGGAAGTAAAATATAAGGGGTGGAAGGAGGAAGAAGAGTAGGAAGTAGCAGTTGGACATGTAAGGGGCATAGTTAAAATAAGGAAATAAAAAAAAGAAATAAAGTGAAATGAGTTGCTGAACTTGAAAACAACTGTGATCTGTTGGATTCTACACTTTCTAGACGTGGTCTGTTGGATCTATTTCTTCATTAGAGCAGCATTTCTTAATCTTTTTATCTTGGAGGAACCCTTGAAATAATTTTTAGGTCTCAGGGAATCCCTGAATAAAAATACCCCTATTACTGCTTGTTGTTTTTTTTCCTAGTCACAAACTCTCGAGGAACCACTAGCGAACTGTCTATGGTTGAGAAACACTGCATTAGAGCACAATGTAGATTTAAGGCAGCAGAGTTATTAAGGAAAAAAAGTGCTAGCTGGTAAGTACTCTGATGCAAAAATGTTTAATATTAAGAAAGGAAAATGACAAGAGAACCCCAGAAAAGATCAGATGAGATCCAGAAGAATGGGTTTTAGGGATCCTATGAGTCGAGTAGAAAAAGTTTGAGATCTACGGAGGAAATCGTACAGGCATATTGTTATGGGTGTGTGTGTGTGTGTGGATTGTTTAATGCAAATGACCACGAGAGTGGCCTCTGCATGACTGCACAGTAATTCATCAGATATCCCGGGTTATTTATCTGTTAGTAAACAAAATATACGTCTAGTCATGTCCCCCGAGTTTATCCACCATCATTCGAGCTGCGATAAAAGTATTTCCCAAACTTATCATCGTCTTTGATCCGAGTTTATAATGTCTCGGCTAACACTGGTAAAGATAGCCTTGACAGTGGAAGGTTGTGACAGCATGGAAGCAAATTTTGATGTCATTTTGCTCCATGGACCGCCTTTAATTGTAATAATGTCATCAGTTTATTTATTTCTTCAGAAATTAACTAACAGCAATATTCGATTAAAGTATTATTAATTTTTATTTTTTTCTCGGAAGTTGGCATAGTTGTGTGATTATTGTAGGCACAATATTTCAGCAAATAATACATTAATAAAAGATAGGCCTTATAGTCAATGCAAACCGCCAATTAACAACGAAAAATCAGTCGTACAAAACCAAACAGTAATTTAATGCATTTAATTATTTGGGTTAAGTGTTTGCTAATTTATTTTTTAAATTGCTAAGTTGATCGTGAAGTAATGATCAGTCTAAGAACTAAATGATTGATGTGGCAAATTTTTATTTTTCTCAGTAATCAGGATAATTTTCGAATGTTGAAGAGGTAAAGTACACTGTACTAGTAACTAGTGCTTAGCAATTACATTACCACTCTAGTGAGTTTAAATCACGAGTGTTTTAAGTCTAGCATAGCACATAAAGTTAATATTTCGAATGCTTCTTCTTTTATTTTCTTTCCGCTAAACTAAATAACATTTAAACAGTAAATAACATTAGTAACTTACTAAACTACCCATGCTACTTTTCCCACCTACAATAACTGCTGCACATTTACAGATTAATAAAGGTATATCAGCTTTTCTCCACCAACCCACCCTAAACCACTTATCAAGAATCCCCTACCCCTCCCTTTCAAATTTTTCTTTTCTAATTTCTAATTGAATTCTGCTAGAAAGTGTTTGTATGTATGTGTACAAAATGCATAATGCTTAACATATTACATCATTAATTTATGAAGTACTTTTCTAAATTAGGTTTCACAAACTGAATACATCTTGACATCTAAACAAAACTCTTCTGCTAATACTGTATCTACTCAACTTGTGGTTGAGCAAGCGGAAACAGCTTTATGCTATCTATGCTGTCTGATATCAGCAATGCTCAATATTAAATGGACCCATTACTAAAATAGCTGAACAGAAAAGATTCAAAACAAGTCCAGATAGAAAGATAGTCTATGAAGTATGAATGACTGAAATTTAATTTACAGCCATTAAGTGCCATAGATGACCACCATATCACTCTAATACTCTATTTAACAGAAGCTATTGTAACATTTCAGTGTATTTCATTATCACAACTGTTAGTATTATTTGACTATTAATAAATTTGGTGTCTGATTCACCAAACCAATAATGTAATTTTAACTTCATGTTTCCATTGGAATATCTTCCCATGTTGGTGTGTTCTGGAGAATTATTAATAACATGAATTAAGATTCTCATCACTTGTAATTAGTTATGGATGATTAATTAATAATAATAATAACCAATAACTAGGGTGGCATTGTGTCACAGGTCCAAATACTTTCTCCATACATTGGCTGGCTGTCCACCTTACCATTGGTCGACAACATTTTACATCTAAGAACCACTATTTAAACTATATTCAGACCACCAATTTATATGTTGTGGACCACCAGTTTATATGTTGTAGACCACCAATTTATATGTTGTGGACCACCAGCTTATATGTAATATTGAAAAATACCTACTGAATAATGCAGCTGCAGACCACCTGATAATGCTCCATAGACCACAAGTTGGGATTCACTCCGCTATAGAGTCAAGTAACAAGTTCTTCTCACTCTCAGTGACTTACTCCAGTGGAAAAGTACCTAACTTCCCCCTTGTATACATGTAGCCTCAGTGTACCCATCATGCAAACCAAAATATGCGGTCAGGAGTCTTCTTACACCAAGGTCCTGTTACATGGTACAAACTACATTTCACTTTATATTGCTCTTACAGCACATCTTTTAAATGAACAACATTGGAGAACTGTTTACCACAAAATAGCAAAAGTTTTATTAATGAATCACACTGGAATGCTGTTTTCCACAGAAAATAATAAATTTTCATGAATGAACCACATAGCAGACTGTATCTACAGAACACAGTCATAGGATATTATATGGTTATATTTGTGCTTAAATAGAGAGAAACTGCAAAGAAATTGGATATATTTCGATATTCAAGGTTTAAATAAGATATTCTATGTGTTTATATGCATAGAGAGAGGGAGAGAAACAATATGGTAAATTGATGGCACTTATATAATGTAAATGACAGCAAACAAATACAAAGACAAAACTATACTTTAACAGAATGTAATAAAAATTCTTTGAAATTATAGCTATTTCTGTTTTTCATTCTTAATCACTGAAATCAAAGGACTTGGGATGTTGGTTTGAATAGTGTTAATCAGTTCAAAAATGCCTTTGTACAAATAGATTAAATACATTAATATATGTATGTGTATTATGTCCTCAGTAAAGATGTCTTTGTGTGTGTGAAATCAGCATGAACTACATGCATGCATAGACATATGGTGGGGGGTTTTTGTGTGTGAAATCAGCATGAACTACATGCATAGACATATGGTGGGGTTTTTTTTGTGTGTGTGAAATCAGTATGAACTACATACATAGACATATGGTGGGGTTTTTTGTGTGTGGTACTAGCACATCTTCACTCATGCTCAGAATAGTGTTGGCTATTTTCACTATGGCAGGAAATTTTGTTATTTGAATACTATCATCTCTTAACTATACAGCTTCCTATCATTTTGTAAGAAAAGCACTGCAAATATATCAATTTACAAGTATGTACATAATTTTGTGTATGTATGCATGTGAATTTTTACTTGACAATTGATCCGTTTAAAATAGAGAATGGACATGTACAACATGGTTGCATTTGAGCCATCCCAAATGACTTCTAAACAGTTTTAGTTAAATATATTAAGTCTTAATCTCTTATCCTTTATGTATACGTAATCAAGAATGTTATTTCACTAAATTATTATTACTGTTTTTTGAGATATATAAATGATAGGATTTCCATTTGATATATATTTGGCAATTTCACTATTTTCTTTCACTCATAATTCCTAAAGCATTTCATATGTTCCTAAGATTATTTGCTTATTTCAAAGGCTATTCTCTCTCTCTCTCTCTCTCTCTCTCTCTCTCTCTCTCTCTCTCTCACACACACACACACACACACACACACACGCACACTCACACTCACACACACATTCTAAATAATGCTCTCATAATCCTGAAGATACAGTGAAGATACAGTGTGTTCACAAAGAAACAACCTTTGGTCAAAGCATGTTTATTATTAAATTACAAAAAATGTTGAATAAATCTGTGCACATCAGTGTATTCAATGAATCATGTTACCCAACTCATGTATTCTTAAAGTTACCTATATTTTTTAATTATGCACAGACAAATGATTAATAAGATTTAAAAGAAATTTAACTATCATAATTTTACTAACAAATGCTGATTGATGACTATGCATACAGGGACAGATAACTGTGCTAAGAGAACGGATTGGACCAGTTGATTCTTACAGATACATTTGCCCTGACCATATTTTCCATGACAACCCACACTTTGGTGTGCGAGATATTGCCAACAAAGTTGTGCACCATCTAGAACGGGTAAGAAACCAGTCATTTCTAAAAATAGTTTCAGTCCTGCCATCCCACTCTACCCCTAACCTTTAATGATAGATTGAATATGTTTTCCAGAATAAAACAAATGTTCATTAAATATGTGCAGTATCATTTCACAGCTGCACTGGGGAGGGTCGGATAGAGTGATGCCTGATGGATTTGGACGAGCAAATTGAAATATTAGCTCCATTTTTGTGACATTTGCAGTTACAAACATATTATGTACTTCTTAGCTCGGTATTGATCCAGACTGTATTCTTCCATAGAGATGTGTGTGTGGAGGGGCAATAATGATCTTGTTATTTTGTTTGCCTCCATGTTTTAATGTTTTTACCATCATTCCTTTTACACAGGCAACACTTCTAGGGTGGTTATCACTGAAATTATTGTAATTTATTATTTTTTCTCCGTACTTTGCTATTTTACCATTTTCCCTCCCTACATATGTGTAGGGGTATGCACCCCACCCCATGAAATCTTCCACTGATTCCACACATGGCACACAGTGCCCAGTACACAGTACCTACTTTAAATGTAAAAGAAAAGAAAAGTTTTTCTGTGACCACAATTTGGTTGTTTATTGTCAAAAATAACCCTTGGTTATAATTGTATGCATTTTTCAGAATGAAAAAGTCATTGTTGAAGACACTTCTTTAAATGGTGCAATCAAGGATTCTGTAATCAGAGTTACTGGAAGAAAGGTATTTAATCTTTGACAGTCTGTTTTTAAATTTTGCAGTCATGAGTTTTCAGATTTCTACATTTATTTTAAAAACATTCTGCATTTTCAGTTTTTGTTAAATTCAACATTTTCCTGACCTAGTTATACTTTTCTTCAGATTAACATTTTAATTTTGATAAACATTTTATGAATTTAATCATTATTAATTATTATTGATTGTATAATTATTATTAATTTGTATTAAACTTAAGTAGGTGATTTAATCTGGAAACATTTTTTAAAATAGTGATTTAAAAAATAACTTCAGTTATTTTTAAATGTCTATTTTTTATTTTTTTAAAAATTCTTTACATTTTTATAAAAAGGTACCAACATGCTCAATTCACGAGATCCAGTTGTTACCTAGGCATGGACTGTTACAGGCACTTTGGTCTAGAGAATTCTTACGAGCAAATATTTATATTACAAAATCAGTGCCTGAAAATGAAATCCCAAGATTACCTTCAGATGAAGCAATACAACCATGGTTCGATGAATGTGGGAAATGTCGGGCCCAATCAGCAAACTCTAAGAAAGGTAGATCAAGCTTGCAATTTTGTTTAAAAATATAAAGTATAATCCTCTCGTAAATATTATCTTATCTTTCCTGAGTGTTAAGCTACCTGTCAATAAATGCATGAACTATTTAGCATCTTACTTGCTAAATTTATTTCTTGTATCATTGAGAGTGTTCTGAAATAATTGTCTCAGCAAGGAAAGATGTACTTGTTATAGTCGATACAGAGCCCTTAGTTCCACAATAATAGATGGAAGACAGATAATAGAAATAAAAAATACATTACTTCTGCTTCTTAGTTTGTATTTAAGAGAAACAAAAGTAGAAAAACTGGTTAGTTTAAAATTTTCTTTATTTCTAACAAAATGATTTGAAAGCATGATTTAAGACATGACTCGCATGTTTACTAAATGTTATGATTATTTTTGGTGTTCACTTTGTGTTGTTGCCTTCTGAAAGGTCCAAGATCTGTAGCACTTTATAAAAGCTTATTATTTGGAGTTCTAACTGATTTTTGCACAATAGAGATATATTTCAGATTTCAACACGAGTGAGTGGGAGACAGTGCTGCAGGTAGGGAAGTGAAGGCATGAGGTTATTTGGATGAATTTTGATTTGTTTGTTTATATTAAATTTATATTTTTGAGGGGGATGGTGGGATTATATTTTTCTGTGTAAATTTGCTTGGGCATGAGCCATGGGTCAAATTTCTGACTCTAAGCTGCCTAGGGATCTTTAGTGTGAGAAGCCAGGGACATTATTGTTTCATCTAACAGGCTGGTCACTAGAAACACCACCTTAGTGTGAGAAGCCAGGGACATTATTGTTTCATTTAACAGGCTGGTTACTAGAAACACCACCTTAAGCCAGATAGTGGCTATGAGTCAACATATCAATTATTTTGCTCAGGGTGGGAATTGAACCATGAATCAAATAAGGCAAGAGGTTAATGCCTTACCTCTAGATCAATACTTGCTCCAAAAACAACACACTGATATTTGGTACAATGCATACTGATTATTGGTAAAATAAATGATTTTTGGTATAGCCCAGTGATTTTTTGGTCCTTCGTATGTTTGTTTGAAATAAACACTTTTTTTGGCACAGCACAATATAACACTTAATGACTTTTTTTGTATAGTACAGTATTTACTATATAACACAAAATGCAGTTGAGTGACACTTCAATTGGTTAATTTAGTGAGTAGATACTCGTGCATTTTCCTAGCCTAGGAGTATGGGTCAGCTGTTCTAGAACTAGGTTTGTGTAGAGTCTATTTTTAGAGGAGGGTGGGTGTGGGTTAAATAAGCTACTATGTGACACTGGGTAATTTTGCTTTTCTTTTTTGTTAAATGAAATGGTCACTTAAGTTGTAAACTATTTATAAGTTTTCTTTTTTCTCTAGATGTTTACATTTTCAAAACTCATCCATTAAAAAAAAGTTAGTTTTTAAGTTTAGAAAACATTTCACATAACCTTTCATAGATGTTAGAAAATAATCAGTTTTAAGGATTTTATTTTTATATTTTCAAAGATGACTCAGCACCAAGCATTACAAGAGAAGTGGTTCATGCTGAACTGATAGCAATTTCTAATTATAAGGTAATTATCTAATCCCTTTATGTCCCAGCACTTCACAGTCATAACTCCATTTGCAGGAAAGTGTTTATTTTATTTTACTTTGAACTGTAACTTACAGCAGTTTCTAATTATAAGGTGATTATCTCAGCCCTTTACTTCCTGGCACTTAACGTTCACAACTCCATTGACAGGAGAGCATTTGTTTTATTTGAAAACACAATTATTCTGAACTGATTTCTGATTGTATGGTGATAGTCTCAACCCTTCCTGTTGCATTAATCTGCAACTCCCCTCCAGGCAAGTATTTTTATTTTATTTTTACTTACATACTTAAGAACTTCAAACTTTCTTTTTTTCATTTTTTTTTAGTTTAATTCAAAGACATACTTTAACACAAAAATATTCTTTAAAAACAATTGTTTAATAAACCAAATCACCATTAATTAAGAATGTAGAGGTTACAATATACATTTTCCCCAATGTCAAGGTCTTTGGTTTGAGATGTTATAGAATGTGAATTAAGACGTATTGATCTGTGTTTTCAAATTAATTACTTTCCTATTCATTTTTGTTGCATTTGGTAAGGATGAGAATATGAATTAGAATTTGGTTTTAATTAGAAAAAAGAATGAAAAAGATAGAGAAAAATACCTACAATAATCAGGATCCATGGCAGGTTGGTTGGTCATATGCTTGTTGTCTGATCCTGCACTGATTGGCTAGTCATGTTCTTGTTGGTTGGTTATATATTAGTTGATTATATGCTAGTTAGATTCATTAGCTAGCTTAATTATTGAAAAGAAAATATTGTCAATAACATTAAGAAGACTGTCATGTATTTTTATATTGCAGTTCATTGCAGGATTTTATGTTTTCAGTTTGAGATTCCTGCCCTTTTTATACAATGGGAGGGTGCACAGCAAGAAAATGAGGGACAGATACTTCCAGAAATAAGCCACATATGCCATTACTGGTCTCAGTCAAACCCTCTTGGACGAATTATTTTTGTTTGTGATGGCCATAGCATTTCAAAAGGTATTTAGCATTTCAAAAGGTATTTAGCATTTCATGTCTCTCTATCTATGAATGTAATGCGTGACTGGTCTGGAGTGACTGATTAACAGCCGTGCGTGAGGAGTCCCATTTTTCAAAATAAATGCATAATTAGAATTTTTAAACTGAAGTTATCTGCCTTTGGTTTTAGGATGTGAGTTGAGCTTTATATTGTATTTTATAACTTGCCATATTAGTAAGTTTTGCATCTTGCTGTGTGTCTTTGTTTTTGAGTATTGCTATATGTTTTTTGTTTTGTGTGTAGCCTTATGTTTGCATCTTGCTGTGTGTGTGTGTGTTTTTGAGCATTGCTATGTGTTTGTGTTTTGTGTGTAGCCTTGTGTTTGCATCTTGCTGTGTGTTTTTGTTTTGTGCCTAGTCTTGTTTATGAGTTTTGTGTTTTGTCATATGTTTGTGTTATATGTATTGCCATGTTTTTGTGTTTTGTTTATAGACTTGTGTGTGGGTTTTGTGTCTAGTTGTGTATTTATGTTTTATTTAGGCCACGTATTTATTCGTATTTATTGTTTGTATCTAATCTAGCCTTAAGTGTGTGTTGTGTCTAGCCTTGTATCTTTGTTTTTAACCTAGCCTTGAGTTTATGTTTTGTGTGTGGCCTTGTTTTTGCTGTTTGTGTCAAGCCTTGATTTTGTGCTTTATATCTAGGCCATGTGTTTATTGTTTATGTCTAACCATGTGTTTATTGTTTATGTCTAACCATGTGTTTGTGGGTTATGTGTCTAACCTTAAGTTGTATTTTGTCATCACAGTCATAAGCAGTCTTTACTTAATTAACTCATTCTGTTCTTGTGTAAACTGATGTCATCACAATTATGTGTTATGTATAGAATGAAGGAGCTAACAAAGGTAGTATGTGTACTTAGTTCATGTGCTCTTTATGGCCATTATTGTAGGTTTAAATTCATTGGTTCAAGAAAGCAGCAACATTGTTCTACAGCTTCATCTCCTTATTAAAAAGGTAGGAGTTATATTAAATTTAAAAAGATATGGCTTATATTGAAAAGTAGGAGTTATATTTAAAAGATATGGGTTATATTAAAAAGGTAGGAATTATATTAAAAAGATAGGAATTATATTAAAAAGATATGGGTTATATTAAAAAGGTAGGAGTTATATTAAAAAGGTAGGGGTTACATTATAAAGTTAGGGGTTAGTTTCCATTTGCGTGGAAAGTAAGCCTAATGTTCAGAAGCCGGTGAGTTAAATTTGTAAATTATAACTTGTCTCCTCGTATTATACTTTTGTTTTATGCATTAAGGAAATAATATTTTGTTTTCTGCATTAAGGAAATAATATTTTGTTTTCTGCATTAAGGAAATAATATTTTGTTATATAAGCATATCTTCCTTTATCTAAGATTTTCTGGGATTTTGAAATTATGCGCTTAACAGTTATTATGGAGTGTGTGAATTTTACTATTTCACAAAGTATATTGTGTATATGTATGTGTGTGTGTGTTTGTATATATATATTGTGGCAGAGTAAATTTGCCTCTCCCTATTTCCAGTCTTAATTGTTATATAAATTGTTAAATTGTCAAAGTGACCCAACCTTGGTCACTCCTTAAAATTTTTTGTAAGTGTCAAGAGTTGGACTCGGAGTAAACAAATAGAGTTGAGAATATGCTACAAATTGCTGATGCAATCCAAACCACTTCCAAGACAGTGTAATTTGCTAACAGTTACAATATATCTATCTTACTGAAAGTGTATATAGCTTACAGACAGTGATGTACCTTGATATCAGTTAAAATATGTCTGTCTAATGGAAAGTGTACCTTGCTAACAATTACATTGTGTCAAGTTCATGGACAGTGTGCTGTCTATATAAAAGCATGTGTGTTTTAGGACAGACTTGGAACCACTTTATTAGAAAGACCTCTGCTAGTGCTGGAATGCAAGCTGTCAATTAGATCAGCGATTGGTCAAATGGGTCTCATTCTTCCATTTTGGCATAATTCTCAAAATTTCTTGTTGCCTCAGATACAGATCAACTAATAAAATTGTTGTGTATTTAAATTTTAGTCAAAGTGTTAGATGATGTCTCACTTTAAGAGAAATATCTGCAAAACATTTTTTTTGGTGATGACATTAAAAGGATGACAAGATTCACACTAACAGAAGTATAGTTATGTCTCTTAGTTATGGATAAAAATTCTTTATTCAAAAGTAATAATCAGTTCTTTCATCTTCTCACATGTGTCTTATTTTGTTATTTGTTTGGTAAATTATATGTAAATGGTTTCTATAAACCAGTGTTTGATATTACATTTTGTTTGGCAAACAGGATATAGGAAGATATATCTATCTATAAAGTTTTTCCAGTACTTATAAGGTAAAAAGTTTTGTATGGTTGCTCTGTCTCTAACAGTTAAGTGTCCCAGTGTTTGTCTGGCAAACACTTTGTGTGCTGGAAAATGGAGCTTTTCTCATGCCTCCTAATCCTGGAATTCTGGCATTCCTGCAGTATTGTCACCATATTGATCTTCAGCATAAGGTCATCTGTCTGTTTCTTACCACCTGTTTTTTAAAAATTTCTTTTGTGCTAATTTATATAATGTTCCTTTTATATAGTGTTGAATTCCATTATATGTATTTCTCTAATATTAATTTCTGCAGTGTTCATTTCTCTAGCACTGATTTGTTTAATTTTACTTATTTATATAATGCTAATTTCTGTAGTGTTTATTTTTTTGAGTGCTGTTTTTTTGTAATGTTCATTTGCATAATGTTTAATTCCATTTAATGTTAATTATCATAGTGTTCATTTCTATCACACTCATTCCTTGAGAGCCTATGTTATTTTACTACTATTCATTCCTAGAATATTTATATCTCAAGAACTTAGTTTTATTATTAATTTCTTTCTCATGCATTACTAGTCTATATTTATATAATTTATTACTAGTTTTATTTTATTTTCCTTCTATTTATATTTCTAATTTCATTTCTGTCATATTTATTTTGATTGTTCATTTCTAGCATGTTTATTTTTATTTTTTAATTTATTGCAGACATAGATTAAAATTTAATCTTGCAGTATCCTTTTCTTGGGCCCAAATAAATCAAGTCTTTATTTTTATATGGAGTTGAAAACAGTTGTTTGAACATTAATATACTTTTTATTGAGTTGTTTAAACCTTTATATATTTTTTAATTGAGTGTTTTGAACCTTTATATATTTTTTAATTGATTCGTTTGTACTTTTGTATATTTTATGAGTCATTTGACCTTTATGTATTTTAGTTTTATATCTTAGTTAAATCCATTAGTTTGATGATCTTATAAACTAAACCTTATCAAGGAGGTTTTTAATTGACAAATTGCATTGTAATCACCTTTCCATTTATGGTAATAACTCATTTCTGTACCAAAGGGTGAAAAGAACTGGTGAAAAGCTGACTGTTACTGGTGCAAACAATTTTTGCTAAGCATGTTGAGAGTGGAATTTTATTCTTTTGCTTGTTTTTAATTAAAAAATGTTTTTATAAACAATAAAAAACAGTTGGTAAAATCAGGATGAAACCTAAAATCTTTGACATAATATCAGCTGTTATTGCATTGTCTTTTCTTTTGTTTACAAGTGTTGGACACAATATTTTATAATTTCATGCACATCTTGTATTACTTATACTGTGAGCCAATTTACTGCCACAAATAGCAACGAGCAAGTAATCACAAACAAAAATAGTACATTTTCCTTCGATATTTGTTGATAACTTGTTCCCAGGTTGATTGAGTTTTCTTGTCCTTGAGCAGTATTAATACTAGTGTTTTTGCTTGTAAAGGAAGTGAATGTCATTTTGTTCTGTTTATTAATTTTGTACAAAAATAGTTAGAAAGTATAATAAAAGGTGAAATACTAACTATTTTATAATGATTTGGGCCCACACACACCTAAAATGCCTTCCATCTTGATCCTTAAGTATTAAGTATTAAAAAACTGAATCTTAAAACTGTGATTTTGCATTAAAAATCTACAAGCATTCTTGTTATTGTGAAAAGTATTTGTTGTATAAAATTATGTTTAAACTTTTCTTGCTGATGGCTTTCTCCCCCATTAAGCACACAGTATACCTCTACAGTGATAGCAGGCACATGAACATGGCACAAACAGCTGGGGTTCGGCATTTGAAGGTATCGTAAATCTTTGCATCTTTTAACCAGACCTAAATAACAATTTGTAGTGTGAATATGTTGAATGGGTTTGCTTACTGTTGTTAATGACACTCTACACTTTAAGATGCTTTAGAAAATGGGACTGACTAGGGTTACACCCCATAATAGAAATCACTTGGCTAGGGTTTACACACTGCAGCTAAGAAAACACTTGGCTAGGGTTATACTCCACTACATAAGAGAATGCTTTGGTAAATGGAACTGACTAGTGTTTGGTAAATGGATCTCACTAGGGTTTACACCCAACATTATAAGATGATGGACAAGAGTTGCACTTCACAATATAAGAATACGCTTTAGTAAATGGGTTTGACTAGGGTTTGGTAAATGGATTTGACTAGGGTTGCACTCCACAATGTAAAAAAAAATTATTAAAAAAATTTTTTAAAATACTATTTAAAAAAAATAAAAAACCCAACAACATACACAAACACACTAACGACAGTCGTAACAACGAGCAGACATAGAAATACAACACACAAACCGAACAATGCACGAACACCCCACCTCACCCTCCCTGAATACCAGTGAAAGGAGGAAGGCCTCACAGGAATCCACCAAAAACTGAAAACATCGCCAAGATGAAAAGTTTTATAGCAATTCCTGCGGGGCGAATAGAGAGCGCAATCATCATCATCATGAGTGAGTGTGTGTCTACCTGCAAATAAAGATAATGTAACAACCAGGTGTTGTCAAATCTGTTGTAATGACTGCCATCCATCATCGTCATTTGTCAGTATTGTCCTTATGTTTATGACCCAGGTACTACCACTCTGGATCCCCATCTACTTCATCATTATACATGCTCTGGTGAATGGGCCTAGATATTATAATGTATGACATGAGATGCTTTGATGAATGGGTTTTGATATTGCAATTTATGACATCCTATTATTATAAAACATTATGATGGATGTGACAGTCCCATTGTGAGGAATAATTTAAGGAATTTGTATGGTAATATATGGTAGTCCCATTGTGAGGAAATAATTTATGGAATTTGTATGGTAATATATGGTAGTCCCATTGTGAGGAAATAATTTAAGGAATTTGTATGGTAATATATGGTAGTCCCATTGTGAGGAAATAATTTATGGAATTTGTATGGTAATATATGGTAGTCCCATTGTGAGAAAATAATTTATGGAATTTGTATGGTAATATATGGTAGTCCCATTGTGAGGAATGGATACATAGGCATGAAAATACAGATAGTCCCTATTTTAAGTGGCAATTTGGGATGAGGAATTTTGTCCATAAGAATTATTGGGTCTGTCACGTAGCTTAATAAAACTGATTTTTTGTAATTAATAATTTGACTGTTGTGTTGTCTTATTTTGCAGATAATTAAAGCATTGTCAAATCCACAATCGGTGAGTGTAATTGACTTATAGAATGCAAATTCTCCAAGTTTCAAACCAACTAGTCAGTTTGTTTTCTTAGTGACATTTTATCTAGACTGAAAAGTATGTCTATTGTGTGTATGAGTCTATTGTGTGTATGAGTCAATTTCTGCAAATATGGCTTGCGGTTTTCTACACTTTGATAAGAGACTTCTGGCCATTATAATAGTAAGGTGAAGCTTTTGGCTGGATGTGACTGTGATAAGTCAAGTTATTCAATAGGTTAGACCTGAGAACCAGTCTAGCTCAAAACAGCTGTAAAACATGGTACCTCCTTGTAGGGGTTCAGAGTTCTGCATTCAAATCAATGAGCTTATATAAGGCTGAAGTTGATCAGAGTTCTGCATTCTAATCAATGAGCTTATATAAGGCTGAAGTTGTTAGAATTCTGCATTCTAATCAACGAGCTTATATAAAGCTGAAGTTGATCAGAGTTCTGCATTCTAATCAATGAGCTTATATAAGGCTGAAGTTGATGAGAACTTTGGTATGAATCTTGGAGGATTTGTGACAGTTTTCTGTTAAGTGTTGGAGCTGTATAGTTTTTATTCACGTTGACAGTGTGGTTGGAAGGGAATATCATTGAGATACTTTGCTCTTATATTTAAAACGTCATTAGTAACTTAACTAATTAAAAATCTTGTTCATTGCCTATCATTATTGTAAGCAATAGCATGCAAACAATGGTAAGTGGAAACTTGAATTTTAGGCATTGTTGCTAATATAATCTGTCACTATCAGTTTTCACTCTCTCTGTCTGCCTACCTATCTCACTTAACCTTTGTTGCCAAGATATTGTTCAATATTGTTCAATATTGTTCAATACTTGGTTTTACATAATCACCTAAAATAAACAGAACATATTAATATTAAAATGGATTTTTATTAATTCTAGATCACTTAAAATATAAATTAATTTTGTGAAGGATTTGGCAGCTATTTCTTTTCAAAGTTCATTACTAGTGATACTATTTATAAGAAATGAAGAATGTTTATGTGCATTTTATAATCTTGATTGTTCCTTCTTTATTTGGGTTGTTTATTTCTGAACCAAACACAACACTCCTGATGAGAGCTTCAACTAATAAATTGCAGTAGACAGTTGAATTACTGATACATTGTGCTTCATGGAAAACACCAATATTTTCTGTATTACATTGACTCAAGATTGCTTATAATTATGCTTCATCAAAATTTCCTATGTTATATTGATTCAAGATTAAGAGGAGAATGGGGGAAAAAGAGACTTTGTGACATGGTGTGTCTTTCTTTATTCAAAGTATCCAAGTTTTGTGATAATGTGTTTTCTTCATACAAAGTGCCCAAGTTTTGTAACATAACGTGTTTTCCTTCCTTCATTTTCCATGGTTTGTGACATAACATGTTTTCCTTCATTCAAGGTGTCCAAGTTTTGTGACATAACATGTTTTCCTTCATTCAAGGTGTCCAAGTTTTGTGACATAACATGTTTACTTTTATTCGTTGTCCACGTTTGTGACATAAATGTGTTTTCCTTCATTCAAATTGTCCAAGTTTTGTGACATAATGTTTTTTTCTTCATAAAGTGTCCAGGTTTTGTGACAATGTTTTTTTTATACAACTTGTCCACAACCTTAGGAGATGGGTTACTCTAGTGGGTATGATCAAACTTGTGGACTACTTGCAGAAGTGTGACAACAAAAAAGAATATTATTTTCATGTGGTTTTTGTTTTTAATTATCTGCATAATTTATTCACATATGCCTGATATGTACCTTCAGGAAAATGTTGATTCTGAATTAATTTTACAGTTCACTTGGGTTATACATGTATATTGTGCTCTTTTGTTTTTAGTCTGTTTTTCCCCTTTAGATTCAGTGCTGTTTTACTGTTGCATATTGCATTCCTGACATTGACTTTATCCATTGCATAACTATCTGCTGTAAGGGGGGGTATTTATGATCATATTTTGCAGATGTCTAGTTGTTACAGTGCAGTTTCATGCCCAGTTCCAGAAATGCTGAAATGCATGCAAGTTGTTCCAGAATCATCACATAGTTTGCCTTCTGACATTGCAGCTGCCAGCATTCCTCTCATTGGCCTGGAAGACAGATTTTCTGGTTGTCATATCTGCCTGGATTATAACCATAGTCACAGAGAATATGTCTTTGCTACAGACGTGCAAGTTCTTCGGAAGTAATATATTTAATAGTTGTCTAAATTATTTCCTGTTTCAATAAAAGTATATTGCAATGTATATATTTTGCAGTGTATATTTTATCTCTGTCATTGTAATTATTTTGTCAGTTACCTATGCATGAGATTATACCATATTTAATTTGTTGCTTCAAAGGTGTCGATGTTCTTCTTGGATTACTGGTCAATCTTGACCATATGAAGTGCTGACTATCTAGCCATAGCCATATGAAGTATTAACTCTCTGGCCTTACAGAATGTTGACACACTGACTATGAAATGCTGACATTCTTGCAAGTGTTAGCACTCTGGCCATATAAAATGTTGACACTGACTGTATGAATTGTTGATACTGTGGCTATCTGAAGTGTTAGTTAAATGAAGTGTCAACACTGCATGAAGTGTTCTGACTTTAAGGCATGTTGACACTCTCTGAAATGTTGGCTCTCTGGCTGTGTGAATTGTTGACACTCTGCATGGCCATTTGAAGTGTTGACATATATGTTTGCACTGTCTGATGTCTTTCATTTCACACTGATTTTTTTTTTTTACATCATTTTATTCCTGTTGTCCAATAAAATTCAGAACTATATATAAATGGAGGCAAGGGTGAATGCAAGATTGAAATGAAGATACAAAAGCTTGTTTTTGCAAGGAAATGTCCATGAGGGTGAAAATTTAAGTGTTTGCTAGTTAAATGTTTATGTGAATATTTTGTTGAGTGAATGTTAAATATTCTGAAAATGAATATTGAATGTTCACAAGAGTGAATGTTTATTACCATGAATATTCAGCATTTGGTAAATGTTCTTTAGAGTGTAAGTTCAGAAAGATGAATGTTAAATATTGGATGTTGAGTAAAATGACTGTTCAGTAGAGGGAACATTAATAGTTCAGAAGAGTTAATGTTCAGCAGAGTGAATGTGAAATGTTCACTAGAGTGGAAGGTTGTTCCCTAAGCTATATTGAACAATCAGTAAATGCTGAAAAGGGAGTATATTCGGTAGTGTGAATGATTTATACTGTGTAAAGTCTCAGTTCATTAGCTTGCTCCATGTTGTAGTAACAGTCTTGATAAGCTGTGTATTGCTGCTAAGGAAATTCACAAGGTTGAAAGGCTTTACAATGCATCTTAAGAATGATCAAAAACCTCTTGCTCAGATGACACCCAGAGCCCAAGGAATCCAAACATTACTTTGCCTCTTTCCACCACTTCCTTGCTAAGTAACATGCAAGGCCATCATATTGTATCTTTCACTGACTGCCTCTCTAATCTAAGTAACGGCCTTATTGTATCTTGCACTGACTGCCTCTCTAATCTAAGTAACGTGCAGGGCCTTATTGTATCTTGCACTGACTGCCTCTCTAATCTAAGTAACGTGCAGGGCCTTATTGTATCTTGCACTGACTGCATCTCTAATCTAAGTAGTGTGCAGGGCCTTATTGTATCTTGCACTGACTGCATCTCTAATCTAAGTAATGTGCAGGGCCTTATTGTATCTTGCACTGACTGCATCTCTAATCTAAGTAATGTGCAGGGCCTTATTGTATCTTGCACTGACTGCCTCTCAAATCTAAATAACATGCAAGGCTTTCATATTGTATCTTGCACTGACTGCCTCTAATCTGAGAAATTCAGTCTTAGTGCTCAAACTGTTTTCAGCCTTCATGTTCTATAGTTATCACACAATTCAACTCCTACAATGTTCCTTTTCAAATCATGGTCCTTCTACCTGGAATGAGTTGTCTTGGAATTATTTCATATTTGGTCCACTTTTTATATTATTTCTGTCCATCATTCAATGTGTTCTTGTTATCGCTGTAAATGTGCACATTATGCATTGAACTGTGTTTTGCTTTACATATTTATTATATATATGTTTATTATTCTTTACTGTACTTGTTACATGTTTATTTTCATTTGTTTGAAATACTATGTTTACTTAGAATTGTTTTGTTAAGATTAAGTACTCTTTTGAGTCATCATTATTATTATTGGAATTGAGAAAAAGTCCATCTTAACAGTGTATTAATTATAGGATCTCTTTGACTTTTGCCCCTACATTCAGATTTCAGAATTTATATAATAAACATGTAAGTATGCATGGTGTCTTGGGCCCTAAGAAGGATGGAGTGGCAAAAACTGATGGTCAGATCACAGACCACAAGAGTGGTTGTATCATACCCTTTAGTAGGCCAGAAACCATGTCAGAAACATTGACAAGAGAAGTTCCCAAATGGATGGTACGTCAAAAACCAAACTTAACACTAGACACTTCATCAACACTGGAAAAAGTGTCCAGCACTGACTCAGCAGAAGGAAGTGAACAGTAAGACTTTGACTAGAAATTTTTCCACTCTGTGTGATCGAATGATGATGAAACATTCATTGCTAAAAATTATTATACATATATTACTCTTAGAAATAAAGAATAATTTTGAAATAAAAAATAACTGCAGACATTATCAGAATTGAAATCTAGTAGTGCTGTAAAAAAAAAAAGCAATCACTTCTCACTTAGTTTAGGAACATTGCAAATGGTACTGTCGGCCTCCCTTTCAAATCTGTATATGGTTACAGTCTGCACTCATTTAAGAATGTTGTCGACAGTTATATCTGCCTTAGTTAAAGCAGTCACTTCTTCTTTAGACAGTTATATTTATCTAATTTAAGAATGCTGAGGATAGATATTTTTTACCTTAATGTGAAAAGGTTGAACATAGTTTATCTTAAGACTGCTGAAGACAGTTACGTTTACCTTAGTGTGTAAAGGCTGAACATAGTTTATCTTAAGACTGCTTAGTTACGTTTACCTTAGTGTGTAAAGGCTTAACATAGTTTGTCTTAAGACTGCTGAAGACAGTTACTTTGACCTTAATGTGTAAAGGCTGAAGAGTGCATAAATCTAAGAATATTGAAGATTGCATGTTTTATCTTAATACTACCAAGACAGTATTAAGACTTTATCTTAATCAAACAGGGTTGAAGACAGTTAATTTTATTTTAATTTATTTACTTGCTTTTAACTTATTTCTGGGAAGAAACTGATGATTAGCAAACCTTTCTGGTTATTAACCTTTTCACCTTGTAAATGTCCTTAACCCAGTTATAACCATACTATTCAAATTCAGACAAAACAAATGCAGAAACTGCTAATGCTAATGAAGTTAAACTTTATGGAGATTTAATGTTTTAGTGTGTGGATTTTTCTTTTTGCTCATTAATAGAATTTCTTTATAGTTTTATGTACAATTTTTATCTGCATACTGCTAATTAATGTTTTATAATTATTTCCTTCATAGATATTTCAGTAATTTTACAGTGGTTCTTGAAAAAATAATTTACAGAAATATTTATAAGTAATTTTAAAGAAATGTATTCTAAATTCTACTTTACTATTATTTTCATGAAGATATTTTATGATAAAGTTGAGAACTAATGATATCAGACAGATTTTAAACATTCCAAAATAAAAATTAAATTAAATGTTCAGCATTCATTTGTCCATCAGGTGTCATCTATCTGGAATTTGCTGCCTTTTGACGTGTTATAAAAGAGGCCATTGTCATTATTTAAGAGAGCTCTCAAGATATATAAATGTGTTTTTGTTTTTAAATACAATTATTTCTTATACTTTTTTCCATCTTCATTTTGCAAGTGCATTCATTATTTTGTTTTTGTTATATCTATTTTCCTCGTGTATCATAAACTGTTTGTAGGATCACTGTGTGTATTGTATGTGTAAATATCATAAAGCACTTAGAACTTTGATAAGAATAAGTTATCCATTATTATTATATCTCATTTTCCAGAAAACAAAAGACCATTTATTTAATGACAGAAAAGGAACTTTTGGTTATGGCAAGAAAAGTACTTAAACAGGTAAACTTTGCAGGTAGAAACATAAGCAATTTGAAAAGGAAATAAAATTATATATTTCTTTATTTTAAAAAAATGCTCTAGCTTTATTATTTTTTTTATATATTGTTAATTTAGTACATTTTTTTAATGAACGTATCCTATGATGAAGTTGAGAACCATAGGGCTGAACAGTCTGATGTATTCCTGTCTTATGGCAAAACCCGAACTAAAAATATTTCTCACTTTTGGTACTACTCATCATTCCTAGTAGCTAACAGCCAGGCTCTCTGTGCCAGTGGTTCATATTTTTGTAACTAATGAGGTTATTAGCCTGTAATAATTTTTTTTTTAAAAATTGTAGGTTGATATGCTTGTAGTATTCAATTTATAATAACTGCTTAGAGTTTTAAGAGAAAAAAGAAATCACTATTTCTTATTGATGTATTTAAAGTGTGTGTGAGAGTGTGTGTGTGTTATTTATTTGTATTGCTTATTTATTCTTTTGTTGCATACTAACAGAGAAATTATGCTCATGGATTAAAAATTATTTTGGGTTTCAGGCAGGAGGAGACCTTAGAGAAAAAAAATCAAATCTCAGAAATATTGAAAGCCAAAATGTTACAACCACAAATATTGCACCGGCTGCTTCAACCGTTACAGATATCTATATGGAAGGTGAAGAGATAGATGTTATAAAACCTGTTACAGACTCTCACCTAAATAACAAGAGGCATTACCTGGATGAACTGTTTGTAAAGACAATTCACGAGAAAAAGATAAGAAAGGGATCTGCTATCAACAGTGATGACAGGTACTTAAGGGATTACTTTAATCTGATTATTCATACCTATTACCTAAATTTAGAAGTAAATAATTTATATTGGTATAAAATTGGGTTTTTGTTTCTCTATCCAGTTTCAGTACAGTTTTATTTAGTTAATATTAGGAAACTTAGTTTTTTGTTTTTCTAACCAGTTTCAGTACACTTTATACTTTTATTTAGTTAATATTAGGAAACTTAGTTTTTTGTTTTTCTAACCAGTTTCAGTACACTTTATACTTTTATTTAGTTAATATTAGGAAACTTAGTTTTTTGTTTTTCTAACCAGTTTCAGTACACTTTATACTTTTATTTAGTTAATATTAGGGAACAAAATGTTGTAAAATGCATGCAACAATTTCTGTGATGCAGGGCATCAGATACTGTTGGCATACCAGTGCACATTGTTCCTGTTACACTCTTTGTAACAAACGTGACATAAATGTTGGTACTGACCACTCCTTGTAACAAACGTGACATAAATGTTGGTACTGACCACTCCTTGTAACAAACGTGACATACATGTCATACATGTTGGTACTGACCACTCCTTGTAACAAACGTGATGTACATGTTGGTACTGACCACTCCTTGTAACAAACGTGATGTACATGTTGGTACTGACCACTCCTTGTAACAAACATGACGTACATGTTGGTACTGACCACTCCTTGTAACAAACATGACGTACATGTTGGTACTGACCACTCCTTGTAACAAATGTGATGTACATGCTGGTACTCACCACTCCTAGTAAACAAATGTGATGTACATGTTGGTACTCACCACTCCTAGTAAACAAATGGCTTATGTGCTTTTCAATACATTTCTTAAAAAATAGGACAAGGGCTGTGTTTTACACATATGTCCGTGTAATAGAATAGTTGGCAAAAGAGGATGAAATCAATGTAAGTTCAGTATTAAATAAAACACAATTAATGTTGAAATGTTGAAAAATGTTAAAAAATGTTGAAAATTCTTTGAGGACTTTTATGTCATCCACTCCTGGATCTAGTACCAGACTACAAGTATTTGGCGAAGGTAATCCATGCTACACCATTCTGTTTACTAGTTATGTAATATTGTGAAAAGTTATATTTATCACTATGTCTTGAGGGTATGATTATCCTGACTACATTTTGGGTATATCATTCTGTAAGTGTTGCAACCCCACATCATCATTATTCTAGCCCTCCATCATGTTAAGTCAACAACACTTGTCTCATTAATGATAGGCATAGAAAGATAAATAGTTAATAGTTTATTTAACAGTTACCATAATTAAATATTTTGTACAAGATTAATACTTTTCTAAACTTAGAACTGTTAACAACATTCTCAAATCATTTCTTTAATTCTTCCAAACACTATTGACTATTAAAAAATAAAAAATAAATACAATAACTCTTGGCCATTTACATCTTCAGGGACATGTATGTCTCCACATATATATATTATTTAACTAATCAATCTAGGGATATAGTTAATGATAGCAATATATTAACTCCATTTAGTAGTGGAGTTGTCTTCTCCTGAGCTAAGCAAGCCTCTAGCCAATGCCACAAGGTTTACTCATGCTGTGCTGGAGTGATGGGCTGACCTATCTAGACTTGACCTCATAAGGCCATGCTATTCAATCTGAAACTTTGTATTTGTAAGACAAACTCAACATAGTTCTGACAGGAACTAGACAGATAAATCAACTTACATTGGATGTATTTAAAATAGACTTGGATATATTACTAGTCAACCATCATGAACAAATTGTTAAAAGAAAATTGGTTTATTTAAAATAGACTTGGATATATTACTAGTCAACCAACATGAACAGATTGTTAAAAGAAAATTGAATATATTTAAAACAGCAAAAGACATATTACTAGTAAACAGATTAATTTGTTAAGAGAAAATTAGGATTTCATGTTGACAAGCATTCATGCTCAATTGTTTAACTACGTGCTGCCTAGTACACTGACAACAGGACTATGGTGTTAGTCTCTAAGTCATGTGTATGTGCTGCCTAGCACACTGACAACAGGACTATGGTGTTAGTCTCTAAGTCATGTGTATGTGCTGCCTAGCACACTGACAACAGGACTGTGGTGTTAGTCTCTAAGTCATGTGTACGTGCTGCCTAGCACACTGACAACAGGACTATGGTGTTAGTCTCTAAGTCATGTGTACGTGCTGCCTAGCACACTGACAACAGGACTATGGTGTTAGTCTCTAAGTCATGTGTACGTGCTGCCTAGCACACTGACAACAGGACTGTGATGTTAGAGACTAACATCACAGTCCTGTTGTCATGTGGATCACCATATTGATATATGAGAGAAATTATTGTAAGGTGGAACAGTTTCAGCATTAATATCTCCATTTTTATTCAGTAATACATGAAAGATCTAGTTGACCTGGCTAGTCAAAACTAATCACATTCTTTTAGAGCAAGAGGTATTAATATCTTTTAATTTGAGTCATGAAACAAGCATTGCACCCTACCTAGAGATGTATCTGCTCACAAGAGTGTTCCTAAGTTGACAATCTCTAATTGCCTTTAGTAGATTAGTATAAAAGTGAATATTGCCTGTTTGGTTTTTTATGATTAAGAATGTTGTGTGCTTGATGTCAGACGTTGGTTGCATGTTTGATATTTAAATGTTCAGTTTGTTGTGTTAGAGGTTTTCACATTTGACATTGTATATTTATTGCTGTCATATTTGCTGTGTTTGAAGGTGTCTTTACTGTTATAGATTTCATGTTTTGATGTTGTCAAACATTTATAGCTTTGGCTTATTTGATGTAACATATTTTTAGTGTATTTCATTGTTTCATTGTGCTTCAGGATGTTCACTGTAAGTGTAACTCCAGTGGTCTGAATTATAATTAAATTCTAAAGGACAGCCATTTCATTTTAAAGTTTTTATTCTATGATTTGTATTTTTAAATGCACAAAACAACTCTATTATTTTGCAGGAACCAGGGCTTTACCCAGGAATCAAATTTGTCCACACACATACAGAGGCAAGATGTTGATTTTGAAGACAAATTCACAAAAGATAAAAAGACACCTGTATCTGTAACAGACAAGCCTACCACTTCGAAAGCACAACTTTCAAAAACTGTTCTAATTGATGCTAAACAAAAGACTAAGCCAGATCTCTCAGTTCTGGATGAAATTTTCTTTTAAAGTAAGAACTGGTGACATGTTGACATTTAACTGTTTTAGATACCAACAGCAGAGTGGGTTGACATTATATTTTTTTAAAGCCCATGTATTTCCTCAACTATGTAAAGTGAGTGCTCTTTCTTCTACTGTTAGACTTGTGAAGCTGTTTCATGACAAATATTTAAACAGAGATTAGTTGGCATGGTGACTTTGATAATGCTAGTACATGTAGTGTGATATTTTACTTATTTCACCCAAAACCCTCCGTTGTATTTGAACTATCATGAATGACACCTTATCCATTTAAATGTGTTCCGTTTTTGAAATATTACAAATGACTCCTTACCTATTTAAATGTGTTCCATTTTTGAAATATTACAAATGACTCCTTACCTATTTAAATGTGTTCCATTTTTGAAATATTACAAATGACTCCTTACCTATTTAAGGATTGGCTTAGTTCATGATAACATTTTATTCCAATAACAAACTTGGACAAATTCTGCTCCTTAGATATTATACACAATTAAAGCAGTAATATCTAACAAATATTTATATTACTGTGTTTAAAAAGTTATGAATTAAAAACCATATTTATTCTTAATCATCTTGCTCATACATCTTGTCAGTGTATTTAGTATTGTTTTGTTGATTGCATTTGTGACATATTTTTCCATGCAAAGTCAAGAATGAATGTCAGTATAATTTTTTTGTTGTTGTAGAGAAAGCAACCCTATGTTTGAGGAGAGAAGAAAATGTGACAGATTGAAAAATATGAGAATCACCTGCTGTAGGATCAAAGCATCATTATGAGCAAGCTTTTAAGCAGGAGACCAGCTAGAGGAGACTCAAACAATAAACAAAATGTCTCTTTATTGCCAGCCAATTAGCTGAATACAACATCAAAAAAGTGATCCTAGTTTTCTCAGAAATTTTCTTCACTTTAAAAAAAAAAAAGACTAATATTATATATATTTCAAGATCATCAATTAATGGAAAGACCAGTCTTTTAATCGTCACATTTTCTGCAGGAAAAAATATCTAAACAGTTAAAAATAATTAAATTAAAATGAATTTAATTAATAACAGCAACAACAAAAACCTTCAAAAACTCATAAAATAAAGAGAAAAATCAAAGCAATGCAGATTTATTTTATTAAACTGGTTAGAAAAACAAAATTCAGTGAGGTCTGGATAAAGCTGGCCATTCCATTTCAAAATTCAAAATGCATTTCATCTGTAATTTGTTCTTAACATTCACACAAAAAAACTTTGGAAAAATAAAAATAAAAAATTTAATATGGTTTATATATCCTTTTGTGCCAAGAATCATGTGAAATTTTACAATCATAAATCATTTGTTCTTGGAACTATTACATTTTATGTTGAATTAAGAACTCATTTCCAGCATTCCAAGCATGATGTGTATGGCTTACCATCTTATTCATATGTGAGTTATGATTGTAAGCATTTTCTTGGACTTTTATGTTTAACACTCAACTTTCGACTGGTTTCAAATGTGATACATATATTCTGAATTATTTTCGTTTATTTATTTTGTCAATTTATATAAAAATCTTATTTGTAAAGTTGACATTTGCACTGAAAGAGTGAATGAGTAGATTAATGAATTTATATTTATGAATCACCAAACTGTCTAACTCTTTATTCAAGCTCAAGTAGATGTTTTCTTTTTTGAATATAATATACTGTTCAAGTTCACTTTCTCATTCTATCTTTTTTCTTTGTTTTAATTCAAAAGTCAGAATTTGTGTACAAATGAAAGATCGCAGGTACAGTAGTCAGAAAATATGCTAACTGATTTGAAGACTCAGAATCTTTCATCAGTGCTAAATGATGTAACACTTCATGCAGGCAGTGCTAAATGCTGTAACATTTCATTTGGTTGAAGTTCACCCATATTTAATTATGACATATTAAATAAAAAATACATTTACACCATCACACATGTAGACATCACAATATCATTTTGGATAGTGCTTTCAAAGTGGAAAGTTCATTTTTCATCTATGTTGCTTTAGATTTTGCTGGTTTGAAAGGATCAAACAGTCGTGGATCTTTCAAATATTGGGGTGTTTTATAGAGATATGGCATGAATCCTGAAAAAGAAACATGCAAAGTGTTTTAACATTTCTGTAAATATGTGCAAGTATACATTCTTTAAGCCTATAAAACTATGTTTCCATGAAATATACAGTTCTCAATATGCACAAATAACAAAATGCTTAATGTGTTTAAGTGAATTTTACAATGGCAAGATTAAATCAAGGTGCTTATAAAATATTGATTGCAAACAATATTCTTATAAATAGTACTGAAGAAAAAGCCAACATTTTTTAGAAGATGCAGAGGGTGAACAGAAAACAATTACAATAAATAAAATATTCATTGTTTCTATATTTTCATCAATTATGATTTCTGATTCTATGAGTTTTAGGTAAATTTTGAATAAAATAGTGATTTTCACATTTAAAACAACTATTAAATCTAATTGTTTAGCACTATCAATTTTCTTCAGTTTTCTGACCTCAAATTGTTTGTCTTCTCAAAATTTGTCAGAAATGTTTTTATTTCCAATGATAAACTTCCCATTAATTCAGCAAAATGATAATGTAGAAAGAGTGAATTTGTTAAACACTCATGCCATAAAATATATTTTAAGAATGGCTATTTCACTCCATAAACAAAGAACTTACTACAAGTAAACATGGATCTGTCAACATAAAATACATTTTTCTTGAATACCTACTAGATGAAATAAAGAGATTATAAGTGTTCTTAAATCATACAACTAGAGACTACAACATCCTGCTTTTACCCAGTAGAGGTTCAGAGGTCCCTTTAGTACCTCATGGGTGAAAAGTTGGGAGTTAAAGGGAAGAGTTTTGTTTTATTCATTTGCTAACTTTGCAAAAATTATTTTAAACAAAAAAATTCCTTTAACTATCTTACAAGCAGATGATAATACCTAAGGAGAATAATAAATAGGAGGTGGGAATTTTCCTGATAAAACTAGAAAATTACATTTATTTATTTATACAAGCAATAAATGCTAGGGTGAAAACCTATACTTGCAAACGAAAGCAGGGGGGTATGGGGAGGAAGACAACTTCTGCAGAGAAGGTCAGAAGTCAAAGTAGACATCTCAGAGACAGAACATAAAGTTGTTGACTTCCATCAGTACAATTTTCTTTTATGAAACGCATAAGTGGAAAATGCGCACGCCAAACAAAAATATGGTAAACTGTTCATAGGATATCCTGCTGGGTAAGCTATTGTTTGCCTCCCTTTGGGAGGTTATTTGGATCTCAGACTAGCTTCAATGCACTAAGAACCTTTGCATCACCTTGCTCTTGTTTCTCACCATATTAATATTATACTTTCAACATCTGCACCGTAAAAAGAACCATTCAAGTCACCATCATTATCACTGTAACACACTATTATATTTGAAAACTTACCCTTCTAACTTTATTTTGCAAGATATTTTAAAGACAACGAAAAACAATATGATAGATACCCTGCATCTTGGTGGTAGCTATTCTGATTTCCAAGAATTATCTCACATTTGAGAGACAGGTATGAGATGTTATCTCATTCAATTTTAAAATGCAAGTTAAGTTTGATTTTGGACGTCACAGTTATAAACTTATTTTACATTCAAAGTAGTTCATAAAAGTGCTGATCTAATGATTTATAACATTTTCCCTTGATGGTGAATTATTGTCTGGCTAGAGTGATCCTCAATCAAACAACTTCCGTGATTTTAACTGGAACAGTGTGATTCTTTACAACAGTTAAATTAAACCATTAATTAATAATATTTAGTAAACATAATTTTATCTGGTATGGAATTAGTCAGATTTTTTAAACCTCAATTTAAAAGCAAAAATAACCTAGTTTTTAAAAATGTATTGTTAACAAGAAAATTGTGAAAGCTTGAGCTTGAAAATATCAGGATCTTCAAAATTGATTTTATAAATATTATAAGCAAAATATTCAGAAAACTATTAAAATTAATGACAATCTTAATAAAATTAATAATATAAAATATTTCTATATAGAGTGCTCCTAAATTGTACACTGGAGTATAGTGGGGAAGTAAAGCAGCCCATGTTAAAATGTTTACTGCTAACTCGTTAAGTATAATCAAAGCCCTAAACTCAGTGTATCAAGTTTATACAAATATTTTAAAGTTTTTACTAATATAATTTTAGACATCAAATATAGCTGTTGAAAATGCCATTTTTTAATTCTTTAAAAATAGTACATTGTGTGTGGTAATTTTCTTATACATTTAAATTTCTAAATCAATTTAGCAAAATATGCTGTACATAAGAATACAAATACAGTTATGTATGAATTAGTAAAGATAAATATCAAACTGTTAAAATAGTATGAAAAATCATTAAATAATGGTAAAGTATAAAAATATATAAAAAATAGTTAAATATGAAAAATATTAAAATCAATACATTTAAATAACCAAAAATAGCACTGTATATAAACTGTAATATTAAATGCAAGGTGATGCAGTGACATACTTTACATCCTGATCCACAATATTACAAAAGTTTTATAATCAAGTGCTGTATAACAGCATGAGACAATCCCACAATAATTTTATGTTAAACAAACGTACCAGCCATTCGGGATCTTTTGATCATAGTGGATACTCGACGTTGCATAGGAATGCAAAGGCCAGTCACAGCACGGCCATATATACGACCTGTATAGGGGGAGATAAATTGGCTCAAGAGACGAACATTCTGAAAATAAAAGGATCAAAAATAGTATTATAAAGTATTTTCAAAATGATTAAGTTCCAAACTAAAAGTTTAATCTTGGCATGAAAAGATTTTGGCACTTTTATTATCATTATGTTAATGTTTTGTTGTCTTGAAATATCAGTTAAAGCTATAACTGTTTCATTCAGTAATAGTGTAACATTTTTTTTTAAATGTGGCAAATAAAGTCAATTTAGTTCTATAAAGAGAATGACAAGTTGACTGTCATAACGATAAGCAGTTAAGATGGATGTGAATGGTTTTGTTAAAGATGATACAATTTTATGTGACATTAAATACACTGACATTATTATCCAAGTCTTGTATTATCAATTAAGGGCTCCGATCGCCGTCAGTTTTACTGATCGATTCTCATGGTCATGAGTCGCCACGATTCTCGCGATTTCTCATTGAAGTTGGCCCACTGTGATCTGGTCAGTCCTATCCCCATTCCCTTCCCACAACGGTACATGTATATGCATACTGTCCAGCAGAGACACACTATGCAGTATATGCCAGCTGACCGTCGTAGTAAACTACACCTTGAAATAGCACAATGACTATTGACAAAAGTGAGACTCTGTGATACTTATGTAAATCACTGTCATAAACGGAATGAATTAATTAACTACGGAATAAAAAAACTGAACCATGTGAAAATGTAAAGTTTGAAACAATTAAAAGTACGTTTACTAAACTAATATGCATTGGCTTTGGATGTCAATGACAACGATCAACCACCAATAATGGAGCGCGCTTGGCGTATTTGGTAGGGGATGTTTATTTTAACTGTTAGTGTCAAGTTCAACCATATTTAGTACATAATCACGAGATTGTGCTGCGCGTGCGATCTTTTACAAGAATTAACACTCATGATGATTCTCGCGAGACTGGCTGATCGATCGGAGCCCTATTATCAATAAATGATTTATTTTACAGAAGTAATTTTTGTACAAATAGATAATCTACCGGTCACGATGCATATGAAATGCACTTTATTTGCTGATATGACAGGTGTTTTGGTTTTGTTGTCTTTCTGATTTGTGCATTAAAAGTGAATAGTGAGATCCAATTATTACATAGACTGCAAATAATGTTATTTTTTTTTTGTTCAAAGAGAGAATGCAACATTCCCTTTACTAATATCATGTTGGCAATATTTTGACAGTGATTTATGCTAATTACTCAAATTTTGTATTGTTACAACAAATCAAGATTTTAATCAAGAAATAATATATTTTTCATTTAAGGATCAACTTTACATTTTCTTTTTTACATTTCTGCCCATTCCATTCAAATAGTCAGTTGAGTATAATTTATAGCTTGCCAAGTACTCTTGATTCATAGTGTTTTTCTTTATTAACCCAAAACCTGGTTCATCATTTAGCTTTACAATAAGTCAAAGCAGTAAATTGCAATGCCTACCAACAAAGATTAAGTAAAAAAATTCATTGGTACCATTTAAGAAACTACAATTTAGTTTTGCCAGAAAAAGTGTGCACATGCTCTTTTAAAAGTGAATATTTTTTGTTAGCAATATGTGATTTTCCTTTTACATAAAAATTATCTGAAATATTAGAATTTAATTTAAAGTACTATCCTAATCTCATTTCCAGACTGATTTTAAAGTAATAGACAAAAGTAAAATATAAAATGAAAATGTTTTGTGTTCACAAATAAAAATAAAAATCCATTTAAATTTTAATATGAACTAATTGGAAATAGAGAAGAGGGAGGGGTTAAAATCTTAAAGTTCAAGATACTACCTTATAGTCCACATCAATGTTTTTCTGGCATAATAAGCAGCGTTTGTTCTCCTTTTGGAAAGGATCTGGCATGTCTGAAACTGGCTGGTAAAAATAAAACCACATTACATTAAGGAAAAGAAGTGCAACATATATGTAAACATCCACCCACCACAATCAGATAAGCATACTGAAGGAGAATCATATATAGTCCATGAGGCCCCCCACAAACATATATACTATCAAGGGGAGATAATACAACAATCAGTAACATGCCCCTTAGTGACTGATATCACCTTAATATCTTTTTTTTGCCTAGTATGGTAAAACATTTTGTCAAATACAGTACATTTTGCCCAGTATAGTAAGACATTTTACAAGTCAAGACTATGCAATCTGCAGATTTCTTGAGGGCATCAACTCTCCTCATGTTTTATTTTAGAGGCACCCTATCCATTGAAGGTAAGATTCTCATCTGGCCTCTATGATGACTTGTGATCCACTCTCACTTGGCTGGGACCCTCAACATTTGATGGAAATATCCAGCCTGCCCAATTTTGTTACACATACACACAGTCTCTACCTACAACTGGCCTGCCAAATGTTGTCACACACACAATCTCTACCTACACCTGCCTGTCCAATGTTGTCACATACACACACACACACACACACACACACACACACACACACACACTCTCTCTCTCTCTCTCTACCTACACCTAGCCTGCCCAATGTTGTGTCACACACACACACACACACACACACAGTCTCTACCTACACCTGGTCTGCCCAATGTTGTCACATACACAGTCTCTACCTACACCTGGCCTGCCCAATTTGTCAAACACACACAGTCTTTACCTACACCTGCCCTGCCCAATGTTGTCACACACACACACACAGTCTCTACCTACACCTGGCCTGCCCAATGTTGTAACACACACACAGTCTCTACCTACACCTGGCCTGCCCTCATATAACTTTATAAGACTGCTTCTGACTCTGGCTTAGTGCATAGTGATAGATATGAGAGGATAAAAGACTTGTCCGGAAATCAAATTATTTCAGGTCATTCACAGTATCCTGACAGATAACTGAATATTCTAGAAAGATGACCATTCTGGCAAATGAAATTAATAACAAGGTCTAAATAATGGATGCTCACACTCAGAAATCATTACAGCAAAGACAGATAAGTAATATATGATAATGACAGCCTTAGATACATTATGACAGACCTATGTTATAGTGACAGCCATGGATATGCTGAGACAGGTCTTCTGGAAGGTAAGTGACAGACATAGAGATGCCATGGCAGACCTGATCCTAGGTAGACTACTTCTCAAACATAAAGTTGGTTTTTTTTTCCTCTGCCATTTGAACAGAAATACTCAAATATCATTAAAGATGAGTCTGAAAATGACACCCTCTACTTTTCCACAGTATAGAGGACTGAGATTGGCTAAGAGTGTTTTAAAACACACACACACACACACCACAGAGTTACCGATTTTAAGCATCAAGTAGTAAGAGGGTTAATTACCATGTCATCCTTCACTTCTTCCAGAAACTTTGTAAGGCGGTCTCGGTCTATAACAAATGCAGATTTCCCAGGCAGTGAATTAATAGCTGTTTGGTTAGATGTCTTCAACTTCTTCATATAGGTAGAATTGTTAGTGTGCTTCATGTGTGCACTTAATTTAATGCAGGCTGGTGCCAAAGGAGTCCTTGCTTCATATAAGTCTGTAATGAAGAGGGCAGTTTTGCAGAACTGAGTTTGAGGACTTTTAACAAAGAGGACAGTTTTGAATCATAAATTATCATAAATGAGTTTCAGAACTGTAGTAAGAAAACATTACAATGCTAATGCACTTAATTTAATGCAGACTTTCATGGATAAAAGGGAGATAAATGGAATCCTGGCTCATTTGGGATATATGGCTTAACATAAGGTGAAGCCAAAGAGCATCAGAGATGGAAATAAATAGTTTTTCTTACTACATATATCTGAGTTACATAAAAATCTAGTCAGATAACTAAAAATCCTAGCCAGACTTTCTTCCAGAAAATTAACAATAAACAGAACAAAATCTGAAACTAATTATTAAAATGAAAATAGAATAAGCAATAGTAGACTCTAAAGCACAATATTTTTATCTCCCAAAATATAAATACAAATTAGTTACTCAGAAACAATACTGATTAACTTAACTTGTTTAAGGGAAAAGAAAAATAAAGCAAAGAAACTATTTTGACTGAGATTGCACAATTCACTAATGAATTAAATGAAACAAATATCAAACTCAAAGTCGAACACACACCTTGATACCATTACCAAATATGCAATTATTTTAAAATAATTAAAAGGCCAATATTAAAAAATGTAACAATACAGTGAATTATATTAACTTAAGGCACTTATTGCATTGACTTAACCTTATTCTAACAATTAAGTTTATTTAGTCAGACTAGACAACATTTTATAGAATCAGGTGTTAAAAATTTGTTGCATATTTTTAGAATTAATATTTAATATATTCACAGGTTGTTAGAATTGTCTGTTGGCTTATCCTTTATATTCAGTTAGCTCTTGATTAGCCACTAAGCCAGGAATCAAATGTCTAGAATTTACAGTCACTCAATGCCAAATGCAAAAAAAATTTATTAGTTTAATTTTTAGAAAATTTATTCGAAAACATCCGCAACAGCCAAAATACAATGTGCTCTCTTAGTAGTGCTGCATGTGCGTTATGTTAGAGCAATGGTTAGTTAATTTGTGATCACATAATATACATAACTCACTGTGTTGTTTTCTATTCACTCACTGTTTTTGCCTTGTACAACACACCAGTACAGAATATTTAGTTCAATTTGTAATGAGATCATGAAATATGTAGGGTATTTATATGACTTATGAGTAGTTATTGTTTATGCAATTTTCTTTTCAAAAGCATGTACAAGACAAGCATCTGTCCATCAATCATGCAGTAGTTTTCATAACCCCCACTAGCAGTCTGAGGCCAGTCATCTTCTCATTTAGGTGCTATTACTGCACCAGCTGGGTGCCCTTGTGATCATGTAAGAGAGTATACAGCAGTCATTTATAATGTAATGATCATGTTAGAGAGTATACAGCAGTCATTTTTAATGTAATGATCATGTTAGAGAGTATACAGCAGTCATTTTTAATGTAATGATCATGTTAGAGAGTATACAGCAGTCATTTTTAATGTAATGGGCAGATTTACCCATTGATTCACAAATAATTTTCTGGAAAAAATAAGTGTACTACAGACAAGGAAATTATGGTTAAATATATAAAAAGGAATTCACTGAACACCTATCCTGATCTGGGAATTCATAAATTTTGTGAAAAACTGTTTGTCACCTCTTTAAGTTAGGAATCTTGACAATGTTAGTGTGTAACTCCCAGATGATATTATTATTATCCATGCTTTTGCATATATAATATATATATGCAGTTTTCATTCATACCCTTGCTAAGGCAAAGGTTTCTTTGTACTGTTCTAATGCAGCTTTTGTGCATACTATCATTTCTTCTCTCCCCTTTGTGATGATCTGTTTCAATAGCAAGATTGTGTCACCATATTGTCTGTGCACTCCTTTTTTATTTTTACTGTTTCTTTTTTCTTAAATAATTTTTGCTTGAAAATATAAAAACATAAAGAAAATGATCTAAAGAGTACAAGTAATGAAAAAGTGATAAAACAAATAAAAAAACCCACATTTATCAGAAGTGAAACTGTCAAATTTTGAGTCAGTTTGAAAAAACTAATAGTATTAGTAATATGTATGGATCATAGGGCAAAATGTACCTTTCGTACGAATGCTAAATCAATTTGAAACAGCATTCAATCCTCTAGAAATGTAGGTGCTACTAGGGGGACAAAATCTCAGCTTTTGATCAAAAACCTTTTCAAACACAACATTCTAGCATCTAAAGTAAATAATTATTGTGCAAATTGAAACATTTTAAATTGTTATTTCATGCACTTAACTTTTGTTCTTTTTAGTTTTTATATTTCTTTTTATTAAACTAATTTCTTCAATCTGCAAAATCACATTCGCTACCATTCCTGGCTTTCACTCAGTTAAAGTTTAACATAAAGAAAAATTTTGACCGAGCAATACTGGTATTTGCATGCCTATGGGAGTTATGAAAGTGTTGATATGAATTAAGCCCTATGTAATCAGTGAAAATGTTTACGTTTACAATCACAAGTAATTTTATGCGATCTGTAAATTTTAGCAAGCTATGCATGCATTGCATCTGTAAATCGTATCGTATTATCATCTGCTATACCTTTCAAACATTTAAGTCCTCTGTAGCGACATCCCAACATAACGTTATTTAACCTTCCTAAAACGCTACCACATGCTGCCATGTTGCAAGTAATGTAGTTCACGGAGAATTTACGTAACGATGAATAAAAGATTAAAATTTTGACAAAACACTTTTTGGTACCAATTTTAAGAAAATAACCCCAAAATGACAAAGAAATGCAGAAATAAAATAATAGACTAACTTACTTTATCCAACTGCACGATCATTTACTGCGAGTCCATATTGTTTAAATATGGCGCAGCGCTTGGATGCTAGTTACGTTGGAATAGTTTTTACTTCTAGTAATTTTTCATTCTTTCTTTAAAAAATAAAATAATTGCCTCCATATTTTACACATAGTAAATTCAATTTTGTTTTACCATTTCTGCAAATAACATTTTAGTTTGAAGTAATTTTAGGAATTACTGTTTTGCTCTAGTTGGCAATGCCTAGATATTTACTTATTTCGCTCAGCGTGTTAGACTTTAAAAGATGGCCGAATCTTCAATGCTGAGTTTTAGTGACGGACTTGGACCAGAACAGTTAAGTTTTGATTTTGATGACAATTTTACCGAAAGAGATCTTTACCTTAATGATTTAGGAGAAAACAATTCTTCAGAAATGCCAGCAAATGTTAGCAGCCAAAATCTGGCATCAGACGTACTCATCCAGACATCTTTATCAGATTTTGTCTTTTCTGACTCATTGGCTTCTAAGGAAGCATTTGCAAATGTTGCTGCCAGCGAGATGGTGACAGATGAGATGGACTTTGTCAGTGTTACTTTGGATCAAACTGTGAGTATTTTCATTTCAAATAAAAATTAAACAAGATATAGGCCTAATGGAGTGTTGTGCATATGTATTTTATACATAGTAATCACTGATCTTAAAGACTCATCGACTGATTCAGACAATCTTGAAGTATGCACAGTAAGGCAGTTTGTTATTGAGTAAGGATGTGAGCAGAGCAACAGAATCAAAATATGCTCATGGTTGAACATGGTTGAACCAGTGAATGAGATATAGGTCTCATTCCATGTCATGATTCCACACTGTGTACACTTTAATTACTCACAGCCCAAACCAGAGTTTTGTTTTGAGTCATTGTGTATATGTGTTAATTGCAGGACTTGAGTAATTTTATTTATTACTTGTAATCTGTTGCATCAAATGGCAATGAACATGCATCCTTTGTTGTTGTTTTTTTACATACTAAATATGATGTAATTATTGTTGTAACTTTACTGACACTCATGGAAATAGAAATTATTAATTTTGTGGGCAGATACAAATAAAGAGAAGAATAGGAAATATAAGATTTAAAGGGAATGGTTTGTTTAAGAATAAGATAGCGGAAAAATTAAGCAGGCATCATGAGTGAGTGGTTTTACTTAATGCTTATGTCATGTGTAAATCTATCAAATCCATAAACCATACTCCCTAAACTAATTAGCATATACTGATTCAAATAAATTTAAAAGGCATACTAATAACTTGTGATTTATAAAATATAGTATACGCTTTAAAAAAACTGTGCGGGTCTATCACTGCAATCATATAGGTACAAATGACATTTAGTCAGTGCAGGCTGGGGTGGATGGGTGTTCTTTTTTATATTTGAAAATGAACTAAAAATGAAAAAGTTCATTGATCCTTGTATAACCACCTTTTAACCGTCTTTTAAATTGAAAGTACAATGTGGAAATAAGAATGCTATGCCAAATCAGGCACATTAATCATAAAATTCCATTTTGGGTTAAGAAAAATATAAGTATCATAGTATGTCTAAATGTAGATCTCAGCAATAAACAGATATTTAATAAATAAGGTCACAAATGTCATATAATATAGAGGGCAAGGATTTCTAAATAATTAAATAAATTAAATTGTATAAATAGAATCAAGAAGCAGATAACATAAGATTATCCTTGAATGAAAAAATATATTATGCAATTTATAAAAGAATAACTTGTGACATGTAATATCAATATATGTTGCTATAAAAATTATAATTATCCAGCCTTTTTCTTTGACTTAATGTTGACTTTCAGTTGTGAACCAAGTTTTCAGAATCTTACCAAGATTCTGGGAGATCCAAGGTTTTACTGAGGATGTGGACACTTCTGAGGAGTGCTGCTATTAGTGGTGAGGCTGGTCTGTGTTGTCTAGTAATTTATTCTGATAGCCTTCCAATTCAGATGTTATTTTCCCCAAGGTGCCTATCACTACAGGTATCACTTATGCTTTTACATTCCAGGTCTCTGGATTTCTAATCTGAGATCCTGGTATTTTTCTGTTTTTTTCTCTTTCTTTTGTTTTCTTGTTCCTATTCCTATCACTTGGAACAGCAATATTGATGACTGCAGCTAAAACAAATTTGAAAAATACAATGTCTGGTCTTTGTGAAGAAATTACCCACATTAACCACCTGTTTCGGTGACTGCTTCTGGTTGGTGCATCCATGCTCTTTCTAGGATTTTTACTCCATAGTTCTCACATAGATTTCTCTGTTTGAGTTATGCCCCTTCATTGTGTCTTTCATTCGAAATTTTCATGACTTTTGTTTTGTGTGATTTCATGTTTGATCTTGTGAGTGCTTCTGTTTCTGCTCCCAAACCTGCCTCTTCACCCATCTATATGCTGATTGTTTTGTCAATATTTCATCAGCTTGTCATGCATACTGGCCATGGAGAGGTTTTGGGCTCCAAGTATTTACTAATGCCTCTTTCATCGTTTTCTTACACATTTCTTTGTCTGTTTGTGGGGGTGGGTGTAATCCACTCATCTTTACTCCTTTATCAGTGGCTCATGTTTGTCGTTGTTCCAGCTGTAGCCCACTAGGCCTGTAACTTCTCTTTCAATGACATCTTTGATTTTCTTGAGACTTCTGCCTCCCATCTTCCTAGATCATAGAGCCTGTCTCCATCTGCTTTTGGGTGTAAGGCTTTACGTATTGTGAGTAGTTTTCTTGTTTTTGTTTTCAGATCATTTGTTTCATTTGTTGTCCAATCTATGATACTTTCATTGTAACTGATTACAAAAAATACTGTGTATTCATTAAGGGCTTGTAGTTTGTTAGTTAGCCACATTTAGCTTGGACTTGAGGACTTATCTAACCCGTTTTCCACATTCTCTCTTAACTTTGTACTTTACTTCACTCTGCATATTTTCTTGATGTAGTATCCCCAGGTATTTATATCCCCTTTAAATTGAATCATTGTTGATTTTTCAAATTGTAGGCATTCTGTTGTTTTGATTCTGCTTTTCTAGATGATAATTCTTTCACATTTCTCAAGGCTGAACTTCATGCTACTGACCTCACTGCAGATCTTGACAGTTAATATCAGCAAAGTGAGAAGTGATGTCACATTATTTTTTCCTGTATAGCTTTAGATTGTCCCTGTAAATTAAAATGGCTTGTTAATCTGTCCTGATTTGATTTTATATCCAAATCCTGTTTTCTGGATGGTTGACTAAGAGGATTTAGGGCCATCAAAACAGCAGTGATGATAGGGAATCACCTTGAAAAATTCCACATTTTACTGGTATGTCTGCAATTTCTCTATTGTTATGAGGGTTGTTTTCATTGATACTTGAATTAGATTCTGTACTGATATCTTGTACATTTTTATTGTTTCAAGTATCCATGAATGTGGAACTGAGTCATAGACCTTATTATTATTATTAAGTTGGGATGGGGGGTTAGTATCTTTTTAATTTTTTAGATATACATCTTTATTATTGATATTCTATTAGCTTACTCATTAGAACTAGTGAAAATGCTTACATAGGTTAGCTTTAGACTGTCGGCACTCACCTTTATAATTTATATATTTGTGATGCAATTTTCTTTGAGAATTTAAAACTAAATAAAATTTATGTACATTTATGATTGTTGTTGTGGTTTGTATTTCTTTTAAAATGTCATGATGTTTGAAAAAGTACTCTTTTTTTTTTATACAGAAACCCATTAATAACAATAATGAACATTGGTTCCAGAACTTTGGTTTATGGGCTCTTGAAGATCACACTAATTCATTGATAACATATATTACAATCTTGTTTTCTTTTAATGCCAGCCACTTTATCAAGAAAAAGATGCCACCAGTCCTCTCATCACAAACAGAGATGCTAATTTGGAAGATATTATCTTAATGCCAATGAATACTGAACTGGCACAAGAAAGCACTGCATCAGAAAGTGCACTTAACTCTGCATTAGATACACACCATGTCAGCCAGCTTACTACTTCAAGGACAGATCATGTGGAGGATTTTGATGATGCAGTGCATTCATTCCTTTTCACATCTTCACTTAAACAAGACTCTATGACAACTTCAGATGATGAGTTTGGTTTTGATGTTCCTGAAGTGAAACCAGAGAAGGATAACAGAGAGCTGAAAAAGGACCAAGACTCATGTGCTCAAGTGCAGAATAGACAGAATGTGGTTCTCACTGCCAGCAAGATAGATGGACATGGAGAAAGTAGTAGCTATATAGCTCCAAAGATTGGTCTTGATGAAAATGATGCATCTACTTGCAGATTAAGTGGTAAATACATTGTTGATTATACCAGGACAGACACAAACAATTCAGATGACATTCCATTGCCATCACACAGTCAAAATAAGGTGAGGGATTCTTTTTTTTGTCTTGTTTGTGGATTTTAAGGCTAAAATGTTTCTGCATAATTCAATCATTGTTTCATATAAATAGTTTGTTTTAAAAAAAAAATCAGGGTCACGATAATGTGGGGTTTTGTAATAGAATGCATTATTAAGATATATATTTCAGGAGCCATGCCATGACCACATTATATCTGAATTCAATTATTGCAGGGTTCCACTGATTCCCATTCTTGCTTTCTATTCTATTCTTTTCTTCTTGAGACATTAGTTTGACAAAGCAATGGGGCATCTTGCTCCACTTCATAAATTTCATTCTTGCCCAAGGGCTGATTACAGACTTGATACTTAATGGTTGGCATAACAGATAATAATAATTGGCTCAAAAGTTGGCATTAGTACGGAAGGCTGTTGCTGAAAGCAGAACATCTCATCAACACCAATAGAAAAACAGCAAAATAGTTGGCTTGCTTGGTTACAAGACAGCACATGATTAAAAAATGATTGAAGCAGATTCAACAGTTGATTTGATGACAGTACAGTTCGGCAGAAAAAAAAATTACTATTAGATAACATCAGGTAGATAAATGTACAGTTTGGCAGAAAACTTTGCCATGGTAAGCATCATAACAAATTAAAATGATGGAAAATCTATATCATAATGTGACACCAATGCTACCTGCTTAATAATAGTTATTATTTAATTACCCATAACTAATTACAAGTGATGAGAATCTTAAAATTTATGTTATTAATAATTCTCAAGAAGGCATGACGTCTCTCTCACTTGGCGGATATATGGGCACTGTAAACATTTTCTCTCTACTGCAACATTAAAGACAAAACATTTACCATCACACAATATTTCCATAGGTGGAAAACTTCTTACCAAAGGAGAAGACATTTCTGTCTTTTAATCTGTATTTAGCAAACCCCTGTCTCTCCAAAACATGGCTATCAATATGTGTAAGAAGGTTAATAAATTTAACAATAAATTTATTAAATCAACAATCAAATATACATGTAACAAATACAATGAAAAGGATTGCTTGAATCAGTATTTCCAGGAAATCACGTTCGAATAATGTTAATACCTATACAGTCTTATATCCTAAAACAGTTCAACAGATCAGTGTCAATACAAATCATGTTCGAATAATGTTAATACCTATACAGTCTTATATCCTAAAACAGTTCAACAGATCAGTGTCAATACAAATCACGTTCGAATAATGTTAATACCTATACAGTCTTATATCCTAAAACAGTTCAACAGATCAGTGTCAATACAAATCATGTTCGAATAATGTTAATACCTATACAGTCTTATATCCTAAAACAGTTCAACAGATCAGTGTCAATACAAATCATGGGATAATTCTTATCAGAGAACAGAAATGGAGTTATTAGGGATAAGTGATAATAGTTTATAAATAACCTTGTATTGGCAAAGCTCCTATTGTCTTTTCTCACGCTTTTCATATCAAAGTCTCAAGTTTATTGTTCGCATTATTACTGTCAATTCCACATGTTTTCTTTCTCACATTGTAAAACACGGACTAGCCACTATTCTCTCAAGGCCATGTGGTGCTCTGCCATGCAGAAAAAACAATTATAGCAATTTCCAGTAACTTTCTTGTACCAGAAATTGCTCAATGTAGTCAGCATACTTTGCCACCATACATCAACGGAGTGCAGTGTATTCCTTACACTTACACACTGTGTTGTTAGATACTTCTCGCATCTACCAGGGCCTTAGTAGTTTATAATCAATAAACCAGGAGATTCAGGTAAACAAGGAAAGCCAGTAAGCTAATGGCTGCCTTTCATAACTGGACTTCTTGCCACTCCAAATTCAAGGTGATTAGACAATATAATTCTTTACAGCATGTAAATATTTGATCTCAGCCCATTGGCTGGTCTTGTTCTTGTAAATCTTAACCATTGGATAATAAAAGCTACTCATCCAATTGGAATGGTTTGGATTACATCAGCAATTTCTAGCATATTCTCAATTGGAGTTGTGTACTCCAATTATGACACTTACAAAAATACCATCATAAGGAGTGCCCAAGTCAGGTCACTTCGACGATTTAACAATTTATATAACAATTAAGTCTAGAAATAGGGATAGGCAAATTTACTCTGCCACACATAGATCAGTGACTAAGATCTTAACACAAACTGACATGGTAAGCATCATAACAAATTACAGATGATGGACCATCCATGTGTTATTCTCAACTAATTCACTGACTTACAAGAAAACGTTGTTAGCATGCATCTGATGAGAACTACCTGGGTAGTGGTAGCTGTTGATCTCAGACTACAAAATGCATAGATCAATCACACCTTCTATAAAGTATTTGTAGTAAGCCATCGCCAACACTACATCACAAGTCTCAGGTGTATTTACAACACTATATCACAAGTCTCAGGTGTATTTACAACACTACATCACAAGTCTTAGGTGTATTTACAATATTACATCACAAGTCTCAGGTGTACTTACAACACTACATCTCAAGTCTCAGGTGGATTTACAACACTACATCACAAGTCTCAGGTGTACTTACAACACTACATCACAAGTCTCAGGTGTACTTACAACACTACATCACAAGTCTCAGGTGTACTTACAACACTACATCACAAGTCTCAGGTGTATTTACAACACTAAGTTTAACACAGTTTGGGGCACTTTGTGATTTGTCTTGCTTTGCCCAAGACTTCAACTTTTCTCGTGCTGAGACTATAATTAAAAAGTACAATTTAACTCATTCCTAGCCTACATAAAATATATGTAATTATATGTAACACTTTAACTTCTGGTAAGTATAAGACTAATGTTTTCATGGACTGTAACAATGCTACAGTATATTCAGCTGTAGTATATAATAATAATAATCATATGATTTCACAAACAAAAGGTATAATAATCAAATGGTATATTAATTAAATGGTTTAATAATCAGATGATATAACAATCAAACATAATTTTACATGCTGGGTGACAGCTATTCTTTGCATGAAACTTAATTTGTAATTTATAGTTAACATATTATGTTGTTCCTGTATTAGACTAATAAAACATCAGTTTCTATGGCTTTTTTTAAAAATATTAAATTTATTGTCTAGGTCAGTGTTTCCCAATCTCTTTTGGTTCAGTGCAATCTTAGCATATCAGGACATTTTCTGTGGTGCCCAAATTCAGAAAATACTTGCCATTTACATTTCTGTTAGTGTGGTTAGGTATATTCTGTGGTGCCTTTGTGAGTTGCCATTTTGTCCTGGTCTAGGTTTTATTAGATACACATTTTCTTTATTTAGACTCTTGTGTGTGTATGTATATGTGATTATTTATTTATCTGTGCAAGAATATTTTAGAGAACATTTTTACATTTAAATTTATTAATATCCATCTTACACATTACATTATCCCCTTCTTTGCTTTCAGACCTGTGCTGCAAGTCATAAGAATAAAGTCACGGAAGGACCTGAGAGGGACGTAATCAGAAGTTGTGCAGCAGACTGGGAAAATGTGGAGACTATTGAAGCTGGTATCACCAGTGTTAATTTCTGTCCTGTTCTCGTTATTGTTTATTTCTCAAATTTATTTATATAATATAAATATTTTCCAATCCTAGCCTTTGAAGACTATTATCAACCAAAACACTTTTGCAAGCTACAGGTTTTCTTTTTAAAACTGTGTGTGTGTGTGTGTGTACTTTTATATGCTACAGGTTTTCTTTTTAAAACTTAAAACTGTGTGTGTGGTATGTATGTGTGTGTATGTGTGTGTGGGGGTGTTTTCATATTTTTTATACATTTTCACATTTAAAGAATATATAAAAGTGTTCAAAAGCTACAGATTATTAGCATGCTAAACTTTACACTTTTGTTGAATAAAAAGACTAAAAAACATATTATTAGCATGCTAAACTTTAAACTTTTGTTGAATAAAAAGACTAAAAAACATATTATTAGCATGCTAAACTTTACACTTTTGTTGAATAAAAAAACTAAAAAACATATTATTAGTATGCTAAACTTTACACTTTTGTTGAATAAAAAGACTAAAAAAGCATTATTAGCATGCTAAACTTTACACTTTTGTTGAATAAAAAGACTAAAAAACATGAATAAATCATAACATAGATTGAATATGTTATCATATATCATTTAAACCTGATTGAATATACAACCATAAACCATTACATCTGATTGAATATACAACCATAAACCATTACATTTGATTGAATATTCAACCATAAACCATTACATCTGATTGAATATGCAATCATAAATCATTACCTCTGAATATATAATCATAAAACATTACATCTTATTTCTGTCTAAAGCAAAAAGTATTTCCACCTGTATAGCTATCAGGGAATTGGTATTACAAAGCAAAACTCATTTAATGCTGTCAATCAATTAGTCATAATGAGTTAGTGTTTTTGACAGCATTAAATGAGTTACTGAATAATTGTACCTGTTAAATGGTCTGGCATCATTGGTTTTCAGCTAAAATTAAATAATAAAGTGTAGTCAATAACAAAATGTAAATGAAAATCATTAGCTATTTCATGCATTCATAAATAATTGTTTCTGCAAATGATTTTTATATGTTTGAGAAATAAATAAAGACATTTTTTACAAAACAGAACTGTTTTCACCTATAAAAGTTAAAGTAACTGTTTTGTATTGCTTCTGTTCTTACTACTATAATTTTGCATTATATATTTGTATTGTTTTTGCATGAGAAAGTTTACTCATTGGGGTGCACAAGTTACTACCATTAATAAGTTTTAAATTTATATATATATATACTTCTAATGTAAAATTAAATAGTCATTTGAATGCATAAAGTTGATTTTATCTTTTCTTTCAGGTTTTAGTGAAATACAGCCCTGTGAAGGTTTGTTGCAAATATTCCTGAAATAGAAACTCAAATAAATAAAGTCTTGTAGAACTGAATCTAAAAATAAATTCTTGTAGAACTGAGTTCACCCCAGTTTTGTTTTACTGTTATATAGTGTTAAATTTTAAGGATTTCTTTTTTAAATGTTTTTTTATATTTCTAGTTATTTATTTTCACTAATTATTGATTACATGCATTTAAAAGTAAAAATAAATGCAGGATTAAACTCCTGAGTTTGCTTGTAGTTTGTACAAAATGTCATTTAACTTGTCATATATTCTTTGCACTCAGATGACTTGAGATGATATGGGATGTGTATTACTTTAGCTTATACATACTTGCAGTTAGCCCAACACTACAACTGTACCATTTGTTTTATTTAAAAACTCTGTGCACTACAAAATATAATAGTTGCTTTTTTTTGACAAATTTTAAAACTGATGTGTGTGGTTTTTGAAATTCAAAGTATGTAATCTAATCCAAATTGAAACAAATCTAAATTAAAAAATTTATTTAATATGATGGTTGAAATTAAATTTTCTGTATGGTTTAACATCTTAGTTAAAATAAACAGTGCTTATTAGAATCACCTTGAAAATTTATTAAAAGTTTCTCTTTTAATTTCTTAACATGGGCTGATTACACACATATATGAACTCATATTTTCATATAGCATCTCAACACTTGATTTCTACATATTGAAACATGATCACCATAACATTCTAAATTATTTATACCATACCAAACCATTATATACCATACTATACTGTACTATAATGTATCATATCATCCAATTGTATCATACCATAATATACTACTATAATGTATCATATCATCTAATTCAGTAATTGTATCATACCATAATATACTGTACTCTAATGTATCATAACATCTAGTATCATACCATAATAAACTATACCATTCCATACCACAATGTGCAATTTCTTGCAATATACCAGTGTTTAAAAAATGTATACACTCTATGCCCATACTTTTGGTTGATGTTAAGTGTTCCTCATTACTGAATATCAGACAGAATTTCTCACACCACACACTTAAAGTTTTGCAGACATGAATAAAACTGTCCATTTTTCAGGAAGCATTTTAGCTCCATTACATCACTTTTCCTATTCTCATTGTAAACAGACCTTTTCTGTTTTATTTTTTAAAGAGTAATTTCTAATAAACATTCTTGTTTCTATGATTGTATGGGGAATCAAAATTACAGTGTTGTCTTGATGAGTAAGATATATTGAGAAATATGTTTAGGTAATCTTGTTTATGTAGCTTTAGTTCACTCTCATAGATAATAATAATATAATATCTATGTAACTTTTATTTGTAATCACATAACCAATAAACCCACATTAATGGTATTTGTATTCATAATAACAATAATTGACATTACTGGTATTTGTTTTTTGCATAATACACAAATTGATGTTGCTTTTTAAGTTGTATTCACAAAATCTAGAAACCATCACTTGTAATTCTGTGTGCAAATTAACATGTATTTGTCTGCACATATTCTATAAATTGGATTTGTATTCACACAATGACATGAAATACATTTGTATTCACACTGACATTATTTTGTATTCATACAGTCTATACATTGCTATTTCAGTTTGTTATTGATTGATGTTTGCCATAGTTATTTCAGTGTTTATAGATATTTATAGATTAACTGTATTTGCTATTTCAGGTGTTTATAGATGTTTATATATTAACTGTATTTGTTATTTCAGGTGTTTATAAATGTTTATAGATTAACTGTATTTGTTATTTAAGGTGGTGAGCTCATGAATCTGTCAGTACCCATGATGTCTTTCACTGAACTTTGGAACCATTTTCAGAGTACAGACCATTCGGATGTTAAGGTACTGTCTACAAAAATATTAAAATAAATAATAAAGATAATTTGATATATAGGTAACATAATAATAAATAAGTTTAAATTTATTACTGTTAGTATTAAATATCATTAGATCTTTCATTGCATCTTAATTATAAGCTTGGCATGACCCCACTAGGAAGAGCTTGGACATAAACATCTCAATTATCATAGCAGGATTTAAATCCCATACTTCCAGCATTTGAAGCTAATACATATATTTTAAGATTACCCACTCAGTAAAAGTATATTTAATATAAAAAATAAAACAGAAAAAAATAAATAATGATTATGTACACCGGTGGTAGAGAAATCTGCTTTTCTGTTGTCTTGGACAGACAAAAAAAAATATTGTGTTTAGGATTTCCAAGATTATTATTGTTACAGTATGCTTAATGTAACAAGAACAGAAAATGTACACCTGATGTTATAATAAAAGAAATACAATACATTCTGTCTCTCACGCATACACACACATACATACACAGATAGATAGATAGATAGATAATGTTTTATTTATGACGCTTTTGTGTTTTTTTGAGACAGAAAAGAAATGATTGTCTCTTTGTGTGGCCTTTATGATGACTGAGAGAAGAAACGAGTAAATCTGTATGCTTGTGAAATGTGTCTGAGAGAAAGGAAGAGTAAATCTGTATGCTTGTGAAATGTGTCTGAGAGAAAGGAAGAGTAAATCTGTGTGCATGTGACTGAGAGGAGAAAATCTGTGGCATGTGATTGAGAGGAGAAAATCTGTGGCATGTGATTGAGAGGAGAAAATCTGTGGCATGTGATTGAGAGGAGAAAATCTGTGGCATGTGATTGAGAGGAGAAAGGAGTAAATCTCTGTGCATTTGACCTGTGTCTGAGAGAAAAAAATATGGCGTGCATGACGACATTAGTAATATTAAAGGTGGAAGGTCTTGAAATAATTTCTCACCATTTTCAGAATATATTTTTAAACATTCTTTTCACTCTGACAACATATTTAGTCTTTCAAGAAATGAGTATTTTCTCTTTGTTTTAAATTTTCAGTAACCTATTTCTCAATTTATAACTGTTTCTTCTTTTAGAGAGTTTCTTCCTGCAGCAATCCTCATGTCTGGGTAGTTTTCATTATATCTGAGATTATTTGAGACTTTAGCTTGCTGCAAACCTCATAACCTAGTTTTCATTACATTTAAGGTTATTTTGATACTTTTTGTCTGCAGCATTCCTCTTAGCCTGTTTAGTTTTCATTATGCTTGAAGCTTATTACTTTATTAGAAGTCGTGATAGTTTTAATGCATATAAGGTATTACTTTAATTGAATAGATCTGAATAATTTTATGTTTGATGCTATTCTTTTAGGTCCAGTTTTCACTATATTTGAAGTTATTAATTTATTAAAATAGTCTGGATAATTTTTATTATGTTTGAGGTTATTGCATTAGAGAGCTATAGGGTTGAAGCAGTTGTCATGGCCTGGATAGTTTTTATTACAGTCGAAGTTATTACTGTATTATAAATATAAAGTTTAAGCATATCTACAAATTTATATTTGTTTCATACAGTTGCCATACAATTTCCATACATCGTGGAGCTGATCTCAAGCCCTTAATTTATAATTGTGAATTTATCCCTAGGAAGAAACTAATCACTTAACTGTGTATAAAGAGCATGCATTGTCATTACATTCATAGAACAATCCAGATGCTTGAATGCAACATGAATAAATTTCCTGTCTTACAGACTCACATCCGAACATCAGTAGAGCGGTCAAAATTGTCCGCATTGTGTCGTGTTTTGTTTGGACCCCCCAAACTGCACAAGAACCTCCTGTGTGAGCGAGACCTTGTATTTTCTGTGGCAGCATGTGAGCAGATATTTCTTAATCTGGGCCTGTACATTGATTCATATAATGAGATTGCACAACTATTTCATATTTGTTTTTTAAATTAATTGTGTAAGTTGGTTTTATGTTTGATAATTATTTATTTTTGTTCTTGAATGTAATTGTAGGGTTCAAATTTGAAAATAAATGATTAAAATCTAAACTAACATTTGCATTTGAGTAGTATTTAAGAGCATTCGTTAATAAGTACCTAATTGTAACATGTTTTTCCTGATTTCTTAATGAGTATTTTGAAACATTATTTCTACATTGGTTAATGAGTGTATTTATTCTTACGCATTATTTATACATTGGTTAATGAGTATTTTTAGTACTACAAATTATTTCTACAATTATTGCTTTTTATAATTAACCAGCTCCTATGGACAAAATGAATGATTTTCATACCCAGTCTCTCCAAACAATCTATCGAATCTTGACTGGATCTCGCTTCAGCTGCCGACCACTTGGTTCACACTGGGAAGAAATTGGCTTTCAAGGTCAGATGTTGTATTTGGACTTAGTATTTGTTTTTATTTGTTGTAGACTTGAGAATTTATTTTTATATTTATCTCTCAAGTATCTTGAAAGATAATTGTGAGAAATACTGTTAATGACTATTAAATATTAAATATATTTTTGTTCCTTCTAATGGAATCTGATGAACTACTTGTTTTAATATATTGTATGTGCACAAGATAAGTTTATTTTATCTTTGTATTATACAGAAAAGGGGTGGATTTATTTTACATCCATGGGTGATTTTATTTTAATCTGAGAGAATCCATTTTCTCCTCTTGGAGATTTTATTTTAAAATGAATCCACCATAGAGAGACTCCGTTTGGGGGAGGAATTATTTTCAACACAGGCACGATTTAGCAAGCTGATATCTACATGAGCAATACAAGTGTGACCGGAGGAAGTGTATCCAGCCACCAGTGTCAGTTCTCTCCTCTAAAGCGTGATTGGCTTGCTCTCTGTCATTTTTCTTTGCACCCATTTTGCATTACCTATTTTTGTGCCTCATCCTGAGCTGTGCAGTGATCTAGCTGGTGTATAGACATTTTGACCACGTTAGCATGGGTACCCGTTCACAGCACTAGCATAGGTATTAGCATAGGTACGGGTACCCGTTGACAGCACTAGTAACTACCATATTTTAGTGCATATAACTGCAACCCTCTTGCACATTATATGTTCATGCACATTATAGGGATTATTTTTCACATGAACAGACTTAATACTTAAAATAAATTTTAACTTAATGTTATTTGACAGGATGGCATGTCAAATACACAAAAGTTACAAACTGCACATTATACACATGAAAATATGGTATAAAATATGATTTTGATACAAGGAAAAGGTAAAGGCCTGTGAAAAGAAAATATAAGATTTTGATATGAGGAATGGGTAAAGGCCCCATGGAAAAAAGAGGTAAGTTTTTAAATGAGAAATGGGTAAAGGCCTTTTCAAAAGAAAGGGCAGATAGATTTAGACCTCAGTTCATTTCTAAGCATCTATCTGTATATCTATCTATCCCTCCCTCCCTTCTTCCTTCCTTCCCTCCCTCCCTTAGTCTTGTCAACTGTTGGGGCACCACTTATGACCTGACAACCAGTTTCCTCCATTCCATTTCAAACTCATTATTAGCAGACAAAAAGCTGATAATGCTGACTCTAGAAAGACTGGTAGGACTGAAGTTGAAGTGTATATAATTTCTATTTTTCATGTGTTATTTTAAAATGCAAAAAAATTCCAAATGGTCTTTTGAAACTTTATTTATGATCAGGAACATTTAAAAATTAAAAAATCTGGATTGTCTAGAAATGGATGTACATTGACATGAAAATAAATTTGGTAGTTCCAGTCGTCTTTGTTGCAGTAACTATTGTGGTGAGCACCATACATTTTTTTATTGAACATTTGTCTAAGGTTATTGTTTTCTATGTTGTCTTAATATTTTATTACCATTCAATTAAGTTTATTGACTGTCCCTTTTATTTCTGTGTATATAAAACATCTGGACATTATAAATTTTAAAAAAAGTGACACAATCACTGATGTTAGTCATGTCTCAAAAGTTACCCCTAAAACCAAGCATGTAAAAATGGTGTATTTTTGACCAAGCCTATTATTGAGAACTATTAAACTAATTGAAGTCATTCTTACCATTCTCACTTAATCATTTGTCTTAGGTCAGGACCCAGCAACTGACTTGCGAGGTGCTGGCATGTTGGGTCCCACCCAGTTACTGTACCTTCTACAAGACCCCAACACAGCCACATTGGCTCGTGACCTTTATAAGCTCTCTCTTCATCCCACACAGGTATTTTATTCTACATTAATCACAATATCACTACAGTCACAGTAATTTTGTTCAGTTTTAACTATAGGTGTTCATTACAGCCACACTTATTTTGCTCAGCATTATCCACAGTGTCATTATATACACATTTCTATACACAATTATTTTATTCAGCATTAACCATAATGTCACTATAGCCACAGGTACTTTGCTCTGTATTAGTTGCAGTATAACCACAGCCACCTGCATTTTGTTCAACATTAACCACAATGTCATCACAGCTACAAGAATTAACTACAATGACAATATGGCCACAGATATTTATGTTCAGCATTTACCACAATGTCACTACAAAATCCTACAAAAACTGAGAACATCGAGTAGATGAAAAGTTTTCTTTGGGGCAATTCCTGTGGGGCAAAGAAGTTAACGTAAAGAAAAACAAAATGTCACTACAGCTATGATACTAACCTCTGCTGGCAATAAATCACTGAATTACAAAATCCAGGAAATCCCACGAGTCCTCAGACTCAATTTAAGTCTGGAAAATTACAATAGGAGATGCTTGTGTGGGGCCAAAAGGCAATCTAAACTTGGGTCTCTCTAACACACCTATTTATGTCTTCTGAAAACTGTTGATCATATTTTAATTTACATTTCCAGCATCTGGTCTTGAGCATATGCTGGCTGAGAGACAGTCCTCTCGTACAGACACTAAGGTTTTATGTAAACTTATAGTGATCGAAGTGAACTCCAAGCTTGACCAGGTTTTATGTAAACTTATAGTGATCTAATGGGCACATTTTTCTTGTGGGCTATTACCTTTTCCTCTTATTATTTCTTGACTTGAATGTGCTGCCAATATATTTTCTTTGATATACCTTTATAAGCTCTTCCATATCTTGATTTAATATGCTATCTTAATTATATAGTGGAGTCATATCTAATACCAGGTTGGTGTGTGTTGTGTGTGTGTGTGTGTGTGTGTGTGTGTGTGTGTGTGTGTGTGTGTGTGTGTGTGTGTGTGTGTGTGTGTGTGTGTGTGTGTGTGTGTGTGTGTGTGTGTGTGTGTGTGTGTGTGTGTGTGTGTGTGTTACATTCAGACGTTAGCAAAAGTCATATCTGGTGAGAATTATGGTGATAATTAATTCTCAGTAAGTCCATCATTCAGTGTTTTCTTAAGCATTGTTGTAACAGATCATTGTTTCTTCAAGTGAACATCACATAGAGTCCATATAAGTGTCTTGTGTTTAGGGGCCAACTTAATATATAAAAATTTGTATGTATTTTTAAAATGTTATAATTACACTTAGTGTGACAAGATGCTGACATTATGACAGGATTGCAGGCTTGAGGAAACAGCAGATTCATGTCTTTTATTTCACTGCTCATTCTGAATGGTAGGTGTACTCGTCTGCACTACATGTAGTTGCGTGTTTTATTTTGGGTTTGTTTTTTTGGCAAGCCTGTGAAGCTAAATTTGCTACAGTTAAATGCACCTAAGATGCAGGTCCAATTTACTAGGTTGTCTCCTCTTTAGCCCTCTCATTTTTTTAAAACTTAAATTTGCTTTTTACCTATTCAGGGTTGTCTTTTCATTGACATATATTTTTAGGTCTCCCATTTTTAAAATTTAATGTGCACCCTTAATTATTCAGAACTGCTTTTGATACATTTGTTAGGTCTGCCATATTTTTTATTTTAATGTACAGAGTCATCTTTTCTTTGATACACCTTTATTATATAAAGAATATATCTCCTAATTCTTCATTTTAATTAGCTTACTAATCTAGGATTGTCTTTTCTTTGATGTACCTTGTATACTTTATATCTGTTAGATCTTACATTTCTTAACTTAATTATCCAAAGCTGTCTTTTCTTTGATACATTTCTTGAGTACATTTTTATGCTTTACTACATCTAGAGTTGTCTTCTCTGGGATGCACGTTATTGTCCTTTTTCTGTGCTATTGAACATAACCCAGTTTTTTCTTTCTTCATTTATTTTCTTCTGTTATTTTGTTATTATGTGCTTTGTGTACATAATGTATTTGTATGTAATTTTGAATGTTTAACAGATGAACAAATTCATTCATTCTCGTTTTCCTTTCAGAATTTTCCCTTTTGTATCATGTGTATCAACATTTCTCGAATTTGCATACAAGTGCTCAGGGAAGGCAGTTTGAATAAGTGAGTAAATAGAAACATGGCAGACATTGACAGAAAAGATAACTTGAAATAGTGGGTAATTATAAACATGGCCTGAAGATTTTGTCAAAGAATAAAGGGAATTAATGTGGACATTGACAGGAAAGGTAATTTGAATATGTGTAATTATAGATTTTGTCAAAGAAAAAAAGAGATTTAATGTAGACATTGACAAAAAAGGTAATTTGAATATGTGTAATTATAGATTTTGTCAAAGAAAAAAAGAGATTTAATGTAGACATTGACAAAAAAGGTAATTTGAATATGTGTAATTATAGGCTTTGTCAAAGAAAAAAGACAATTATGTAGACATTGACAGAAAAGATAATTTGAATATATGTAATTATAGGCTTTGTCAAAGAAAAAAGACAATTATGTAGACATTGACAGAAATATTACAAGTACAGGTAACTCTCATTATCTGCACTTTTTAATTCTATAATTTAGCCTATCTACATTTCCTTTCTTGTAGATGGGGACTGTCACCTGCAGTAAAAGAACCTTACTTTTCAGCAGCATTAATAACCACTGAGCCTTTTTTCTTTTGTAATCTTTTGTAGATCGTTACCTTAATGAGCACTGGTGAGAGTGAGAATAAGCTTTTAGATCTTCCTTCCTCATTGTAGAATTATTACCATAACAAAGTTTTTAGGCCTCGTTTCCTCATTGCATAAATGGACTATTACCTTAATCAAGATTTTAAGCCTCATTTCCTCATTGTAGAGTTAGACCATTTCCTTTAACAGAGTTTTAGATCTTGTTTTCTCATTGTAGAGAGTGCAACAAACAGCAGTCGGTGATCACTGTTGTCAACCAGTTATATGCTGGGTCTGTGCTGCATCTTTACCGTGTTTGGAAGCAAGGAAAGACAATTGGAGACTCTGGTTTTGTCATACATGGTTTGTTTTTGTAATGTCAATTTTTCTCTTTTATTGTATGTGGACTTTGTTATCTATGGAGTTAGTTGTATATGGACTTTATTGTATGTGGAGTATATTGTATTTGGACTTTGTTGTCTGTGGAGTTTATGGAATTTATATTACAATATGGAATTTATTGTATGTGGAGCTTATTCATATGGCTTTAAAAAATAATTCAGCTAAAATACAGGATCTTTACGTTTTGTTAGTAATGAATACTTAAATCTTGTTAGTAATGAGCTCAAGCACAGCTTTTGTCAGTAATAAACACAAATTTTGTTAATAATGAAGACTGAAACATGTTAATAATGAACAAACTAGAACAGCCTTTGGCAGTAATGAATACGTAATCTTGTTAATAACGAAGACTTTAATCTTGTTAGTAATGAACACATAATCTTATTTAATAATGAAGTCTTAATCTTATTAGTAATGAACACACAAGCACAGCTTTTGTCAGTAATGAACACATAAATAATCTTATTAATAATGAAGTCTTAATCTTATTAGTAATGAACACACAAGCACAACTTTTGTCAGTAATGAACACATAATCTTATTAATAATGAAAACTTAATCTTGTTAGTAATGAACAAGTATAGCTTTTGTCAGTAATGAACACATAATCTTATTAATAATGAAGACTTAATCTTGTTAGTAATGAACAACAAACACAGCTTTTATCAGTAATGAACACATCACATTGTCATTAATGAACATGCAATTTTGTCAATAAATGGCACATTAACTTGTCAGTAAGGAACATAAACTTATTAACAATGCCAATAATTAAAATGTATTCTTGGCAGTAATAAACACATTATCTTGTTAGTGATGAACACATAATCTTGTCAGTAATGAACACACAATCATGTTAGTAATGAACAAATAATCTCGTTAACAATGAACACATAATCTTGTCAGTAATAAATACATAACCTTGTTGGTAATAGACACATAACCTTCACTCTGATACACATAACTGTGCCAATAATGAATTTTGCTAGAAATGACAGACAACTTTGTCTTAAATAAAACAAAACCTTATTAGTAATGAACAGACAACTTTGTCTTAAATAAAACAAAACCTTATCAGTAATAAGCAGCTCACTTTCGTAGACTTATGACCACAATAAGATCATCTTTTTATCACGATTTATTTTTCTTACTTATGACCACAATAAGATCATCTTTTTATCACGATTTATTTTTCTTACTTATGACCACAATAAGATCATCTTTTTATCACGATTTATTTTTCTTACTTATGACCACAATAAGATCATCTTTTTATCACGATTTATTTTTCTTACTTATGACCACAATAAGATCATCTTTTTATCACGATTTATTTTTCTTACTTATGACCACAATAAGATCATCTTTTTATCACGATTTATTTTTCTTACTTATGACCACAATAAGATCATCTTTTTATCATGATTTATTTTTCTTCATTTCATTGAAAATTTACCCTCAGAGAAATTAAGTAAATGATAAATTGTATACTACATTCTTGTAATTGACAATAATTCCCCAATCTTTTAATAGTTTGAGCCCTTTTATTTGATTTGTCCATAGAAATTGAAACTCAGTCAAAGAAAAACACCACATCTGTATTGAAAGAACTCCAGGCATACATGGCATCCCAGAAGATGACCATACCTGGTGGTGCAGGCGAGGGCGATAACAATTTCTTCAATGTGGTCAAGCCTGACAGCAAACACAACTGATCTATAGAGGATGATGTTGTCTTGTTCAAAGTTATCACATCAAAAGCAAACTTAACTGATATTTGATTCTTTATTTTTTTAGCCTTGAGACCATTTTTTAATTTAAAAACTGTTAAATCTTTATAAGACTAGGGTTTTAGGCATTTTTGCAACATTTATGTCTTTACCATATTGCTAGACTAACATTGGTACAAGTCAGCTATTCCATATATCTTCTTTAATAAAAGTGCTAGATTCCTGGCTGTCAGAAGCTGACATACGCAGACCACTGAGTTTACATATTTCCAATGGAGGTCATGATAACTTCACATTCTTCTGTCAATTTGACATTTCTGAATATGTTGAGTGCATAGTCCATTCAAAGTTGGAAATATATCTCCCTGAACCTGTTTTTAACAATGGTCAGTTATTGAGAGTTTGATGGTCTTGCAATGTCAGAATTAAAATTGAAAGATCTAACAGGAAAAAATGCTGAATGGTTTTGATTTAACATTTACTAAAAGTATGGTTTACAAAGAAATATTTGCCATGTGAGTTCTTGAGAAAGCTAATATGATCAGATTTAATTAAATCCAACAAATTAAAAAAAAATATCAAAACTGCTTACTTTAACATTGGAAGTGATTTTGATCTTTAAGCATTGAGAAGAAAAGTATACTATGCTTTTCGGGTCTATCTGTCAGTGGAACACATCAAATTAAGAATCAAGCATGTGTACACACACTTAGGCAGCAACATTGTTTCTAAGATAAAATGTATTTACAAAAACCATCTCGCTTTAATTAATTTTTACAATATAATAACATCTGCATTTCAGTGCAAAATATAAGTCATGCTATTAAACATTGAAAAGTGACTATCAACACATTTTTAAAATGACGAGACAGTTTCAAAATATAAAAGTCATGCTATTAAACATTGAAAAGTGACTATTTATCGACACATTTTTAAAATAACGAGACAGTTTAAAATTGCCAATTCTTTAGAAGCAAAGACTTTGTTCTAGATCATGGCAGATTGGGGTAAAAAGGAATATGCTTCTAACCACATAATCTTAAATTACAAGTTTAAGCAGAATTCAATCTGAATTGATACTTTATGAAAACAGTACAACAGATCTTGCAATTCTGTATTCAATCATCGGGCGAAACATATGCATGCCTTCATATAGTCAAACCATGCAGCATGTTATAGTAGTGGGGCTGATGATGAGAAAGAATCTTCAAATCACTTGATCCTTTAGTACAATGTCAGTGGAAAACTGTTTAAATTGACATTAAAAAGAAAGTAATAGATCTCATTTAATTTTAAATTACCTTCATCATTGGACAGAATGAGTATAATCAGGCCTTTGTTGTAAATAAAGCGAGCACACAGTCAGAGCAGTTGGGGTGTGGGGAGAATCTTTCTCATAGAATTATTGAATTGTAACTTTCAATTGGAAGTCTTTGTAAATTGACATTTAAAGAAAAGAAGATAATAAATCTTTTAGTTTATCTTCATTGGTTGAATGCATGCATGCTGTTGTCCTTGCGTGCTGCTAATGGACAAAGACAGGGTAATTATATCAATGGCGATGTCTTCTCTCAAAAACAAAACCCCTTCAACCAAAAATGGACATATTTTACAATTTATTTCAAATCTATAAATATAATAACATTCTTACATCTTTCTGTAAGGTTTAAAAAACTACTTAAGTGATTTTGACTTTTACTGTTGTGTACCTTAGTGCCTAATATCAAAATAGGCTGTATAACATCATGCTATCCCATAAAGCAACATATTCTGAAAAGATATTTACATGAACAAAGGTACAGGTTTATCCAGTACAAAATAAATATTTTGTATTTCTTGCTTGATTTCCTTTTTATTGGTACCAAGAGCATTAAATATGCACTCTATCATTTTTTTTTTAAATTTCAAAATACATTGTTTCATTTAAATTAAAAAAAAAAAAGATTTAGTACCATTAGTTTAATATTAATTGATAGCACATAGTATATTTTAATTTTCTACAAATGGCCTTGAGTGATGTCTTCAAAATTCAAAAAAGACATTTTTTTACCTATAGTGTTGCTAGCAATCATCTAGTTGGTTGTTTACTTTTATTTAGTGTAGTGAAAAAGCACGGGAACAATAATAGTATGTTTATATTCTAGCGTTTGTACAATACCATGTTTTTTGAAATGCACAACATTCATTCTTCTAGTTGAAATGTTTATTTTCAAGGAATGTTTACCATGTACACGGAAACAAAACTTTTTCTACCTGACACATCACAGTTTGCTTTTGCTCTATTTTGTGTATTACTCTGAGTTCAGTTCTGGACAGCATATTTGTGTGTATTCTGCACAGCATATATTTCTGTATTGTCCCATCCTTCACAGCTAAACATTATTGTGATGTTCATGCCATTCACACAGCAGATGTTCCCCTCTCTTTTGCATACATGTATTACAAGCCGCATGTCTTTTACATCAAACAATATCAGGTTCATGTTGGCAGTCCTCACCTCTTACTATCAGTCTACAAGCTGCATGTCTTTTACATCAAACAACGATGTCAGGTTTATTTTGGCACTCACCTCTTTTATATATATATGTGTACTATCAGTCTACAAGCTGCATGTCTATCAAATGTCAGGTTCATGTTGGCAGTCCTCACCTCTTTTGCTGCGTTATATTAACTGGTGTTACAGCAATTATTCTATGAACTGTATTAATAATTTTTATATCATGACCGTAAACTTTGTTATTAGTAAGAAAAATGGAATACAAATGCAAAATGGATGAGAAATATTTAGGTAAAGAAATAGAATCTTTGCCAAATATAATTTTACTTACCAATTGGAATGCTCATTGTACTGATTCTGTGCATGCAAGATCTTGATTATCAGTATGTATTTATTCAATATTACTCTTTAAACCAATGTATTTGCATCATTTTTATGTTGGCGTACATTCACTGAATGAATATGCAAATTAGATATGCAGTACTGAGTGTAACCAGGCATTTTGCAGATACTAACCCTTACTTTGGATAGCAAAAGAGTTTACAGAATTCTAAAAACATGCAGCTCACAGCTAAGATGATGTAGTTTGCAGTCAAATCAACATCTTTTATCTGGCAGATGTTGACACGTCATACCCAGCAGCCAGCCATATGCACATTCAGGTAAGAGGCTGGCACTTAGTTGCTGACAATTTGACTGTTCCGACAGTTACAAAGTAGGAGTATTAATATAACATGAAATTAACTCCTTTGCATGCCACAATGAACTAAACAGTGAACTATCTTTGGATCCTGCATTCAGAGCGAAATTCTCACTTCAATGGACTACAGAGAATTTTTTGTGTTGTTGCCTTATATGACCATATTGAATGAATAACGCAGAACTGTATTTTGTTGCCTAAGTTTATATATACATATGATCGTTGAATGAATGATGTGAAATTGCGTAGAGTTTAGAGCTTGTTAAAGAATAGATACTTTAAAATTTATATGTTCAGAAATAATTTATTAATGTAAACTTCATATTGTTCTTTCGTTTATTTTTATTGTCAATTATATGTTTGTGAGTAGTTATTTCAGTGATATAAATTGACGTTTAATGCTCTCTGCTTTGACTGTTTCCGTCCATATTTATAATAAATTTCAGTTAGTAATTTTTTTTGGTCTGTTTATGTTTGTACAGAATAAACTAGTGGGGAAATTGGCCAAGTTCAATAGATCTAAAAAAACAAATGGACAAAAACAGTTCTCAAAACACAATATTTTAAATACAAATGAACTTTAAAAAACCAACAACTTTAATGTTTTAATAACATATTTTTAATAACCATGTACACAATTCTGGAGATAAAATAACAAGCACACAACCAACCCATACAGTCCACGTGTACTAACATTCCTTACATGCAACAAAACAAGCCAGGGACATAGCCACTCTATGCATAAAACTTTTCAACATGCACAGATTGGCTTTATGCCTTTATATACAAGTCATGGTTATCACCAGTTCTTGCTGCCACCAACAGTCATGGTTCAACCACTATTTGTCTCCAGTGTATCCATTGGGACATCACCTGGAGTAAAAATATGTCATTATGTAGAGTCTAGCAAGCACAAGTTTCCCCAAATCCTAGAATCGTGTAACATAGCAACCAGCCCGCTCATGGCACTGTGCTATCAATAAGCAGATACAAAGTATCTCAGATGTAAATAAAAACAAATTCATGCCTGATCATTGGTATATCTAACAAATGTTTCAGTCTAAAATTTAGAAATGGTCAGGGTGTCCTAAAATTACTCTGTAAGCATTGAGTATGTCATTAAATAACCAATTTTAAGTAATGTCACAGATCAGGGTGTCCTAAAATTACTCTGTAAGCATTGAGTATGTCATTAAATAACCAATTTTAAGTAATGTCACAGATCAGGGTGTATCAAAATAGATCGGATTGTTGCTGACTTTCAGCAACATCATGATTTGCAAGACACACAAGATCATTTTGTACACAAATCAGCAGTTGTAGATGGACTGTGCTAGTTAGTCAGTACACTCATTAACATGACCATCAATAGGGGTATACTGTTGATTTCAACATCATCATCATTTTTATAACATCATTCTGATTCTTGGAGACTTAAAATGGTCAGTATTTCATAAATTATAGAATCCTTTGTTCATGATACAATGATGATTCAGTAAATTAGACAATACATTTTCTTATACAGCATGAGTACTCACAACAGCTAGCATAGCAATTCATAAGTTTGTAGATCCTTCATTCTTGGTACATTAATAACTTGTGTGGTAGCTGTATTGGCACACCCTTTCATAAAAATCCTCCTAAGAACAATGGTATCTTATGCAGATGAGATGATATGTTCATTTAAGTAACCATCATTCTAGGTTCAAAGGTGACTTGCAGTCTTTGGACAAAATATTCATTTAAATAACCATCATTCTGGGTACAATGCTCATTGACATCAATTCCTGGAACAACAGCTTGCAAGCATATGGAATGCGTATCTGGGAAATCTGTTGGAAAAAAAAGAAGAATATATACAAAAAATGACTTTGGCTTATGTTTAAATGTCATATTTTTAACTGCAATAATCACTCTATCTTTACAATTCACTAGTATTGTATGTCATTAAAGTGTGGAGTTGTATTTATAAAACAATTAAGAAAATATCTGCTTCTCTTTGCATTAGGTTTAGTCTTTATAAGTCTCAATTCAATCAGGTAAAGAAGCAGCCTAAAATAACCATAAATGCCCACAACCATGCATACACAACCCCCAACCCAACAATCTAAATTCAAGGCACCTGTGTTTTGTTTTTGCAACTGCGACACTCGAATGTCTGGTTTCGGAGATTTGCTATAGCAATGAGACCACACAAGTTGCAGACATGCACTCGATAAGGGTCTGAAGCTTCAAAGAGACGTTCTCGCAGGAACTGAGCAGCTCCGTGGGCTATCTGACAATCCCGCTCCATTTCACCAAACCGAAGACCTCCATCTCTGTCAGAATTGAATAATTCAGGCAAATAATTACAAAAATATTTAACATTCTAGTTGCATAAACAGCTCATTGATAATTAACAAAAATACTGAGACATACAGGTGATCCCAAGCACTTATAGCCTAACTGGTTTCTGAAGTGTTGTCATTACGTCAAATAGCACATCACATCCTTATACCTGAAAGATGAGGTTTGTCCCCTAAAAAAACCTTAAATATAACCAAATAAAATACTACAATCTGCTTTACAAACATATGAAATTTTTAACACATGCTATCATAAATGTGAATTATAGATTGGGAAGGTTCCAGATGCATTTTGTTTGAGGTAAAAAAGAATGATTAAAAATGTGCCATGAGTCTTTGTAAATATGGAAGGACATCCCTTGTAAAAATATAATTTCTGAAATCTGATACCTTACCTAGCAAGTGCCTAAAAAAAGAAAAGAACTGAGTAGTAATACAAAATATTTATACTATATATTTCAAGGGTGATAATTCATGTCAGATATGCATGAAATTATTGGGAACAAAAGCACTTAAGTTCTGGTGACAGTTAAGCACATAATTTTGCTAGTAAAATAATTAAAAATAAACTAAAACTGAAAGAATTATGGGAAAATGGAATTTTGTTTCTGACCGAGATCTGCCCTCCATTGGCTGTCTGTTGAGGATCTGAACAGGTCCCCTAGCACGAGAGTGAATTTTGTCATCCACCATGTGCTTAAGACGCTGGTAGTATGTGGGTCCCAAAAAGACTTGGGCATTCAGCTTGCGCCCTGTGAAGCCGTTGAAAAGCACCTGAAACAAACAAATATGAATTTTGGATTTTAAGAAAATGATATTATCTGTCGATTATAATATAAGGTATTCATATATTAGAAAAATGTATTTAAATTTTATATAACTTGGAATATATGATTCATCACCACTGGCTTATTTTTATAGGAGTATGTATAAAGCAAAACATTATTTGGCAGCTCTGCAAGGGGATAATACTTGCAATTAAAGCTATAACTGAAGAACTGAAACAAAGGATTATGCAATATATCCTAAATGATAGTAATGATGACAATAAATACAATCTAAATCAGTTAACTTTTAAAGAAAATGAAGACTTTATAAGATCAATATATATATATATAAAACAAGCATCTAATGTCTGTGGCTGTAAATTTAATATTTATTATTTTTCTGGAACATCCATAAAGTTTTAAAACTGCCCCAAATTTTTCTTCCTAAAACAAAACAATGGTAAAAATGTAAAGAAAAATTCCATCCCAACTCCACACATATTAATATTATGAAAACATAAAGAGAGCACACCTTACCTCATTGCCACGAAGATTATAACCATACTGTTGCAGGAGTTTGGAGATTTTCTGTACATTGACTGTGTCGTTGAATGGTGTAGCATCACCAATCTCCCCTTTGTTCGCAGCCACCTTGCCCTGAAGGCACTCAATCAAGTGACCAATGGTCATACGAGAGGGGATGGCATGAGGGTTGATGATGATGTCTGGAGTGATGCCTTCACAGGTAAATGGCATGTCCTGCACGACAACATAAACGGGTAAAAAACGTAACCTGCATGTCAACAGGTAAAAGATGTGTCCTGCACAAAAATTTAGACAGTTAAAGGCATTACCTGCATGAAAACATAATTTGGTATAACAGCTCTGCAATTAAAATCTGGAATCAGTCCCCAACATTCCTAAAGTAAAAAGTCTACCCTATACAACCAATTCTGTGGCCATGACATGCAGCAAAAGTCTTCATTAATGATACTTGAAGAACAGGATAACAAGTTCTGAATGGTTGAAACTTAGCAAATGTATCACTGATGATAAATATAAAATAAATGAGGGGATTTTCAAGTTTTAAGAGGGAAAAAACCCTAAGTGGGAGAAATGGCATGATAAATATAAAAAAATAATATGGGGATTTTTCAAAGTTTTAAGAGAACAAAGACCCAAGAGATATAGCAGTAAGTATTCTGATGAATACAGACATTTGGATGTATGTAAATAAAAAGAGAATTAGATGAAATTTACTGTCAAAAAGAAAACTTCCTCTCATAAAGATAGAGAATATATTGCCACACCTCTTGCCTGTAGGTGATTCCACAAGTTCCTTTCTGCCCATGTCGACTGGCAAATTTATCACCAATCTGAGGTGTTTTGACAGTTCGCACTCTGATCTTGCAAAATTTATAACCCTCATTGTTAATAGTCAACATCACCTGAAAGAAAACAAAGCAATTTCAAAAAAGAATTAAAAAAACAGTTTCTTCAGAAATGTGGTTTTCAGCTACAGGCACCATCATAATAGCAACTAGCTGGAAAAAAGATTCCATTAATCTGCTGCCTCTTTCCCATACTGCCTAGAAGTTTAATGGATATGTACGTAAAACTGTTGAAACTCTGAATCATGCATGCTTGCGTGTGCAAGCAATAAGGAAGTTCTGCTGACCAAGTGAGGAAACAATATATTCCCAAATTCATCACTTTAATATTTCTTGGATTTTTATTTTATACAGTAAATATTACTTGAAAATATAGTTCAAATAAAATTCACTATAAATATAGAACAAGTGCTTTTTAAAAATTTAAAATACAACCTTGTACTTTTCTAAAATTTTGCATAATATTTAATCCTGAGAAAAAAAGAATACTAGCCAGCCAGATTACTGCAACTTTTGACTAAAAATTAAAAAAAAACAACCCAGAAAACAAAGAGATTCTGTTGCTAACAAGGGGCTTGTAAGAAACTAGCTTCCAAATATTGTTTACCATCTTGATGGGGGTTTCTTTGCTTCTTGCTAAGATGTGAATAAGAAAATTAAAATCTTTTAAAAAAAACAAACTGGAAGTTCCTTGAAATTCTTGAACCAGAGTTGTTTTCAAACTCAGTAGGTGCAGTATAAATTTTATAGCATATCATTATTATTAGTTTTTTTAAAATTATAATTATTAACTTGTGAATTATATTTTGAATAATTGTAACATTTTGTTGTTAACCTATATAATTGTATTATTTAATTTCTGTGACCTACAGTCTGATATTGTGACTTAGAGATTAGTTGCCTATGTAAACAGTTTAGAGTGTCAATGGAGAGAGATTAGTTGCCTATGTAAACAGTTTAGAGTGTCAATGGAGAGAGATTAGTTGCCTATGTAAACAATTTAGAGTATCAATGGAGTTGCATGAAGGATTGCATGGTGATGTGTAAGTCAGTGGTTCAGTCTCCAGAGGTTCTTTACCTTGGAAAAGTATCAATGAAATCAATATTTGGTTCATTAACTGGATATTATGACAATTTATGTTAACAAGACAATAGGTAACTGATGAAAATAAAAAAATTAAATTTGTTTTACTTTAAGAAGTAGGTCACTGATGACAATAGTTTCCTTTTATTTTAAAAGACAGTAGGTCACTGATGACAACAGATTCACTGCACATTTATGTTAACAAGACAGTAGTCAATAGAATAGAGAAAGAACTGAAGCAGTCACATGATAGTGGAATCAAGCTGCTTTTGACAGACAGAAAAAAAGCTGAGAGCCAAAGTTAAAAAGTAAAATTCTCGAAACAAATACTATTTTGAAGATGTAAACACACCTGGTCAACAATTCCTGTCTCTGTGCGGCGCATGAAGACACTAGCATCACGCTTGGAAAATCGTTTTGTGGTTCCCTCTAACTGAAATACAATGTTATATGAAAGCCATTCAATGGTGTTTATGATATAAAATTAGTCAAAAGGTTTTCTCACATGCACATTACTGTAACAATGAGATGACAAGTCAAAAGGCATTTTATATGTTATATACATTAACACTGCAAAATCCCATTCCCCAAAATCAAAGTTTGAAAATATCCTTCAATTCCTGTCTGCAAGTGTGTTCCTTAACAGAAGAAAATGCTGACTGGATGAGAAAGTTCAAAAAAATTAAAAATTAAGATAATGAAAATGCCTACCTAGTGTTCATAACATTTGATTTGGTGTTTCCTAATGTAGTCTAAATAAAAAAGTATTTTTTTAAACAGTGAACCAATCCAGGAACAGATGATATGTTGAAATAGTGCATCCTGATTAAAGAGAGCTATTTCCATCATGGATTACTACATGTGACACAAGCGTGAAGCCCTATGCTTTTTCAGGAAACTGTGGAGTACAAATGCCATTTGGAGAAAATGCTTGTTTCGGATGGATAATTTCTGAAGAATATTGTATACATTGTCTTATATGTATGCTGGATATTATTTATTAAAGTAAATATTTCGTAACTGTCAAAATGGCATGGTGTTATGCATGCACTATCGCTATTTGGACACCATTTTCAAAATACGAGCTTTGTCTATCAGTCGAACGGGCAGTAGAAATGTTATGAATCGAATTGTGCTTATCCCACTAAGCTCTGACTTCTAAACATAAAAAATATTTAAAGAAAATGTTTATTTCATGAGCGAAATTGTTTTGTCAATTAAAATTAATAACGGCCGACGAATAAGATTCCGGAAGTGTTAAAAAAGGACTTGCATATTGAAGAGCTCCTAGCAGACTACTGTGTCTTAACCAACCGGCTGGCTAAGAACAGGACAGGTGATTGTATACAAACAAGCAGGTTTTTGTCCGTCGTAACTGATCGGAAAAAAAAAAATTGAAAATGAAATTGAAAGCAGATTTCTTTTGAAAGCGGAAGAGCAGGAGATTCAAGGTAAGAGCGGGAGATTCTTCCACTAAAAGCAGAAGGTAGGCAGGTCTGCTAACTAAATAAACAAAGGTATTAAAAATTAAAACAAAATGTAGAAAGAGATTTTAAATGAGTTTTTGACTTTAGGTTTATTTGTTTAAGCCTGTCATTTACAAACCTCATCTTCGCTGACTGGAAGTGTGAGAGTTTTACCAATGAGAACGTCATCCCCTGAAACACGAGTGCCAGGAGCAATAATTCCATCTTCGTCCAGCTTGTCGTAGATGGCAGGACGCATACCTGCAAGAACATGAAAAATAATCCACTGTATGCAAAACATCTTAAAATATGCAACTGAATAACTTTGTGAAATAAGTACATTTATTTTTTTTTTTTAAATAAAAAAATTGTTATTAAGCATATACTTTCTCCCCCCCCCCAAAAAAAAAGGTAAAATTTAAAATAAAGTCATTTATAGAATCATTTTAAGATTATGAAGAAAAAAATAAGGATACAGAAATGTGTGTGCAATAAGCAATTTTATATACAAAGAATGTGACTATAAAGAAATATATGGCCTTCATTATGAAACAAGATGCTTGCAAAAAATAGAAAAGCTTCAGGTGTAAAAGTAATTTTATATTCCATAGAAAATAGTGCCATGAAGGTACCACACATAGTGGACTATCAGAAAGAAAATTTAGAAGGAAAAGCAAGCAAATGCAATATGGGTAAAGAAAAGAAATAGATAATCAAAACTATGATTTTAGTGATAACAATTATGTTCTAATCATGATAATAAATATTTTTTCTCTTCTTTAGTTATATATAACAATTTCACCCTTCACAAAAATAATACTTACGATAATTAAACAAAATGTATGAAAAAAATCCAATTAAAAAAGCATAAAAATAATAAACATTGATATTGAAAAAAAATCTTTGTTCCAAACTATCATGTACCATATACTGAAAATTGGTGAACGATATAAAACAGCCTTTATTAAATTGTATGAAACTTAAAATATCTGTTTATGATATCAGTCATAACTTATTTTGCAAAAATAATCATTGTTTTATGTTTAAAACTAAGAAATATGTAAAGAAAATTTATTATTTTGAAGGAAAACCTAATGTTACAGTATGCTAATGAAGTCAGCTTCTTTTTCAGCAGCCATCTTGCCATTGTGTTCTTATTCATTTGTTTGCAGTTTACTCTGTGCAGGTTTCAAATTATGACAGACATTAGTGATATTAGTTTTAATGACAGTGAGGATGAAGTATGGTAACAAGATGGAAAGCATACATCAAATGCTGATGAATTTTTAACTTCAGAAAACCACTGACATATTTGGTAAAAATAGGTCATCTAGTACACACATGAATTTTATTTTTTATAAATTTGTAATAATATTATGTGAAGTATACTCATATGTAAATATTTATGCATGAAAAGTGTCCTTTCCTTTATAAGGTGTATGCTTAACGTGTGTTTATTTATTTTTAATATACTTTACAAACTGTTAAGTGTACATAGAACAAACAGCTGATGATGTAAACAAATGCAATGTATGGGAAATGAAGTTCTAGAAAAGTAGCTAGTGCAGTAACCCACTAACTTTGGATATAAATATAAGAATGCTTTATGTATTAGATTCTTTTTCACAGCATTTATTATAGCAGACAGGGAATTAATGGAATCAAAATCAAACATTTATCCATTTTATTAAAACCCAACAAAATCAGCCAGGCAGGAAGCTGCCATCATAAGTTTATCATCTTCATTTTACTCTTACAGTTTTCAGTTTCATGTTCAGTATGGTTGCTCTGATAAATAAATGGTGATGATTCTCTTTTGGCATTTTATTTGAAACTGAGTTAATTCATATATTTTATATGAAGAATTTAGAAGGAAAAGCATTAGACCTACCAAGTACAATCATTTAGATTTCACAAATGAATTAATCAGTCAACGGTAGGGGGGATTAACAGAGAAGACAAAATTAGCACAAAAGCGTTCTATTTTGCCTGTTGTTTCTAAAAAGAGAGATGTTTGTAAACTTTTGCTATTCAAACTAGGGCAAGACATAACTAATGCATGTGAAACATTTCTTTGTTAAAAGACAACAGAAATTGTCTGATTGATTACAATGACTGTTGGGACTCAGTAACTATAATTAACGCATTCTAATTACAATATCTATAATGCTAAATTACTGTCAATGCACAGTCATATTTGTGTTATTTAATTAGTTTAGTTTTTTGATAATAATTTGCAGAAATCCTGTCAAGCGCACTTTTGTATCATAAACTTTCAAGTGTCACACAGACGAAAAAATGATAATTTTAGTGTGAATTATGAAGTATCGACTTTTTGTTAACAGAGATGCTAAAAGTCTTGGAAATGTTGACTGAAATAAACATGTTTCACTTGCATGCAGATTACCATAGATAATTTTAAATGATTTCTTGTTTTAACCTAATGGTTGACTTTTCCAAAATGTCTGTCATGAACATTTTCATTCAGCTAATATTTATTATTTTAAATTGTATTAATAATATATTTTTAAAATATGTACAGATAACTGAAACATCAGCTAAGCTCAGTAAAAGTATATTTTATTGGAATGAAAAAAAAAAAAAATAAAAGAAATTTTTATAAAAATGCAAGAAGAATACATTAAAATTCAAGTACCTTGCACAGTCTCTCTGGTAGGCTTTTCAAAGACTTCTTCCTGGTCCAACCCTTTCTTTGATTCGGCATCCTTGTATGACCGAAAGAAGAAAGATCTGATGAATTAAAAAATAAACAGTGAGAATTACTGTCATAACTGGTTTTGAAAAATCACTTATCACCGATAATGGACAGATATGCAAAGCTTGCAAAGTCACGACTATGAAATTATTTTTTTCCCCCAGAAAGTTCAATTAAGAATAAGTATTCTTAATTTAACTTTGATCACTTTCTGGATCTATCTAACCATGACCATATCCAAACTAACAGTCAATAGTCATTCCAGTACCAAGGGGAAGTAATGTGTAAAAGACTCCACAAGCTGATCTCCCTCCCTTACAGTATGCTTAGCATCCTTGTATATTATATTATTTAGTGGCCTAAGATGCCTTCTTAAAGGGTGGGGGTGGGGTGGCTGTATTCAGTTGGAAACACTTTTAAAAGTATTTCTCTCTCCATATTATTTTACTTAATATTTTAATTTCTTTTTCATATAATAGGAGAGATACTAAAGGAATGTCAAAAGATTTCTGCCCATAGAAGCTTGAGCCAAAAGGCCCAAAACCCCAAGGAGTAAAATGAAAAAAAGAGTGTACTCAGTAGCATGTCCCAAGAGTGATACCTCCTTAATACCATTAAAAAAAGGTTGGTATAAGCAGGACATTCTATTAAGCCTTGATTGTGTATTTTAATTTTCCTGGTAGCGCTAGCATTCCCCCATCATTCTGTTGCTTGTTCTAGTTCCTTCTTGCTGCAATCATCCTTTTGTTTGTCTCTGGGATGAGGAAAGGTCACATATTTTTTAAAACTTTATTTCACCGACTATTTGTCTGGAGGAGATAGCAAATGAATTCCAATCATATGTTGTCATTTGAGAATGTGGTCTACAAACAACTGTGGTTTGAATGCAGAGGTTCTTGGCCTCTTTTGCATTCTAGAGAGAGAAAAATTCTTGAATAAAAAAGAACTTTCAGGCATTAGTCCAGTCTGGCAATGGAAAGGAGCAAAAAGTTTCTACTCCAGATTTTCCTGACTAGAAAATGAATGAATGATTTCTTTGCTTGTTATATCAGCATGGAATGGAAATAACATTGGATGAAAGGATACTTCAGATCATTCGTTCACACCTGTGTAACTGCATTTTAAAATCCTCCTCCCCTCAGGGGAGAGTATCTTCAATCTACAAAAATTAAGATTATTCACAACTTTCTGTCATATTGATAAAATTATTTTTAAAAAAAGTAAATCTCTTCCCGGTTTATATTTCTTAGAAATAAAAGCTTGGAAAATTGCAATCCTAGATTTCCCCTGTATTGTTTTGAATTATTTATTAGAGAAGAGATATTCTGTCAAGATTAAAAGATACCCCCCCATTTCTAGAATCTGCCAAAATGAGTGTCTTCTAAAAAATTAAAAGTAAGTAAATAATAAAGTCTGAATGATGTCTCTAGTTACTTCATAATGAAAACTTAAAACAAATGTCTATATAGTCAGGTGTGTACAAATACTAAAAATGGAGAGCGAGCGAGCGAGAGAGAGAGAGAGAGAGAGAGAGAGAGAGAGAGAGAGAGCACTAAAGGTTGCATTACAATAACTTTACCTAATAGCAGAATTAGTAACAAAAAGATAATTCTGCAAAAAAAAAAAAAAAATAAATACCAAGTTCACGACAAAGTAATTCTTAGTCACCTAAACTAAAACGAATACCAATATGAAAGAAATTTATTTCAAAATGACTAACCTGAAAAAGCCCCTGTCAATAGCAGATGCATTGAGGATGACAGAATCCTCCTGATTATAACCCGTGTAGCTGGCAATTGCCACAACAGAGTTAATGCCTGCAAACAAGATCAATCCACAAGTATTTAAATAAACATACAGGCATGAAGAAATCTTAATCAACAAGATCTATCAATAAATCCCAAGAATTTAAATTTGATAAATGTTAAAGATGTACACAGACCAGCACACACATGAAGCAATCTCAGAATGAAAGATTAATGAATCAAACTCCAAGAATTTTAATTTGATAAATGTTAAAGATGTGCACAGGCCTGCAAGCACATGAAACAATTTCAATCTGATAATAAACACACTAACACTCAAACACAAAAAATGTTTATATTGAGAAACTGACTTCTACTACCTGAAAAGGTACAGCAAATGTTTCTCTCAAAACCTGTTTATTATGGCACTAATCTAACTTCTGGTAATTAATAAATAAAAATCATGCATAGGTAGGTTATTATTTATTATTATTATTATTATTATTACCTGTTTATTATGGCACTAATCTCGGTAATTAACAAATAAAAATCATGCATAGCAATAATTCTCTCAAATCTATTTAAATTTCACGAACCTGCTGGCAGCTCTCTGAAGCGGAGATACTCCATAGAGCGTGTGGTGACAAGAGGTTTTTGTGGGTAGAAGAGGCCATGGGCCAGAGTATCCATACGCACATGGTAGTTGGTGATGTATACACCCATAGCTTGTTTACCCATAGCAGACTGATAGGTATTACGTGGAGACTGATAAACAAATTAACACCATCAATTACACTACTAACCACTAAAGGAACATGAGACTTTGGGGTGGGAAGGGAAGGATGGGTAAATGAAGAGGTAAATTAAGCAAACTAATTACTGGATTAAGACAATTCATAAGCATCCATTTATTGAAAATGTAATATATAAATGGTAAGATCAAGCATTAATTCAGGCAGTTGATGATGCAAATAGTTTTAAGGAATATAATATACTGCTGGGACTACTTATTAAAAAGACCCACAAAAGATGTTTGCAAGGAACTATAAAACAATTTGTTTAAAAAATCAGGGGAAGTTATTTTGTAAAAATCTACATAAATAATTATCCATCATAAATATATTTATGAGATAAAACACAATTAAATCTCAATAAGCAAAGTTTAGCCAGACTATTTAGAACTTTCCTTGATATGCTGGTAAAATTATTTCTTTTAAAAAGTAAAAGATGTTTATTTGAATTTTTATTAAGTGCCCATTCCCAAATTTCCATTTCCAACAGAGAGGGTACTTTTGGTTATTCATGGTAAAGAAGTGATTGGTCATTATTACATTTTTTTATTTCTAGAGAGAATTGGTGCAATTCCAGATTTTGATGCATCTTCAAACAGCTAGCTCTGACTGTTTCCATCTGTGAAAGTACTGCAGGACTTCATTAGTTATACAGCCTTCATAGAAACAGATAAGACAGCACTGGTATTTGGTGTATATAGGAAAACCCCAACAGAATCTGCTTAATAAGATGTGTTAAATTTCTAACGTCAGAAGTTGAAAACATTGCAATTTTATGTGACTTATGTTCAAACGATGCAGCAGTAAATAAAGTATCACAACCACAACCTGAATCTGCAGTCTACAAGAAAGTTGTAGAGTTTTACCTGGTTGTGATAAGGGAAGCGAACCTGCAGTGTACAAGAAAAACTACAAGTTGTAGAGCTTTACCTGGTTGTGATCAGGGAATGGAATGATGGAGGCACAGACACCTAGAATCATGGCCGGGTGGATTTCGCAGTGTGTGTATGTGGAGCAGTAAGCAGATTCCTTGTCTTCTACAAGGTCGTCAGGTGTCATGGCCAGCATGATTGTCTCCTCTTCCAGGGGATCTATGTATTCAACAACACTGCTGGAAACTAAGTCCTGCCAGCTAGATAAAAAACACACAACTTATTTCACAGTTGCAGCTTGTGAACATGTATGTCCTATCACAGAAAAGGAACCCAACTTATTTTACAACTAGACAAAGAACACATTTCACAATTAGATAAAGAAAACAACTTATTTTACAACTAGACAAAGAACTGTACTCTAAATTGCTCTTGAACTCTGATAGCCTCAATATATGATAGCCTGTAGTCAATATACTCTATATTAATTTGTGCAGCTTCAAAAACTGAATTATGTATTCATACTTAACATTCATTTTTAATGCTCTCACCTAGCCTACCTGTAGTTATCGTATACAACATACTCCTATGCAATTTCAATTACTTATTGATTTATTAATGCTTAACATCCACTTCCAAAGCTCTCACTTATTCTACCTGTAGTTATTGTACTCTCGTTCTTTCAGTTGTTGGATATGACTCTTTTTCAAGAGAAGTTTCTGGTTTTCTACAATCAGCAATGGCCGACAAATTCGTCCAGCATCTGTATAAATTCGTATTTCTCTATCTTGAAAATCTCTTATCATTGAAACCTGCAAAATAAACACAAATATGTCAAGCAATACAAAATTTACATGCATACTTAAGTAATATAAAGATATATCTCACAATTACAAAATTTACACATACTCAAGTTTATACCAATGTGACTCAAAGTGAATAGTGATAGCCATATGCAATTAATACATCAACCCCTCCACCAGAAGATTGTTGCTTTTTTGCCTCCACATCAAGACGGTGAGAGGAATATAATAAAGCCTATCAGGGCTCAACATTTCATTTGCATTTTTTATCATCTGACACTTCTGCTTGCACAGGTCTATCAACAATGTGGATGCTTATTAAGTCACAGCTACTGCCATAAGATTACAGAGGTAGCTAAGCAATTACAAGCTATTTTCCCCCCGAAAGACATTAGCCAACATTCATGCTCAACAATCACTAGTCAGCATTCACACCCAACAGTCACTAGTCAATAGTCATACCCAATAGATGTTAACCAACATTCACAGCAAACAGGCATTAGTCAACATTCACACCCAACAGACATTAGTCAAGATTCACACTCATCAGACATTAGCCAACATTCATGCCCAAAAGACATTAACCACCATTCACACCTAACAGTCACCACTAGTCATACCCTACAGACATTAACCAGCATTCATGTTGAACAGACACTAGCCAACATTCACTCCCAAAAGACATTAGTCAGCATTCACAACCAAAAAGACATTAGCCAGCATTCACACCCAAAAGACATTAGATAACATTTACACCCAACAGACATTAGCCAACATTAACGCCCAACAGACATTAGCCAACATTCATGCCCAACAGACATTTACCAGCACTCATACCCAACAGACATTAACCAATATTAACACCCAAAAGACAGCACTCATACCCAACAGACATTAGCTAACATTCATGCCCACTAGATGCTAGTTAATATTCATGAAACAATTACGATCTTTCATGTAGATAAACACAACTAAGGAAAATGTGACTTAAAGACATTTAATAGCACAATATAAAAATGTAGGAAAAAATGCTTTTAAGAAAGTCCGAAAATTGCAGTTGTATCTTGTGAACATGTATGTCCTATCACAGGAAAAATAGCATTAGATGGTGATTACTTGCATTATGATCTTACAGTTGGTGAGTTCTTTTATCATTCATCCACTCCTGTGAATATTACTATTTTAGTCCATTATTGTATGTAGAGCTATGTGTTACCCCTTATTCACCAACAAATGCGCACCCCGACAAAAACGTGATGACGAAATCGCGTTCTGTCCCTAACCTAACCTTATCGCACATTTGTCAGGTCATGGTTACCCCTCTACCAGGCTCAAATGGCTGTATGAAGGAAAAAATAAAAATTCTGGCACAATCATTTACATCAAAATAATAATTTAACAGAAGGGAAAATATAAAAATAAAAATAAAATTTTCACAAGAGAGTTTGTAGAACAAAGAAAAGACTGACAAATGCTTATTCAAATGACATTATATGCGGCTACATTTATAGACAGAATAATTTTTAAATAAAGGAAGCTTATAGAAAGAAATTTTAATCTGTTGCATTGTGGAAAAAAACAAACTGAAAAAATAAAGAGGTAGCACACTGGATTCCAAGATTTTAATTCCACTTAACATTTTCTTAGCTAGTAAATAAATTTAATGGGTTCCACAATAACTAAAACTAAAAGTGGTTCCCTACCATGAATCTCTAATATCCCTATATTGACCAGTATGGGCAGAATAGTTAAACAGTTTAAATGGAGATGCTTCTGGTTTGTGCCAATTTCATGCCAGAAAAGCAGTGTCACATATAGGGTTGTGGGATGGTTGTGGGCAGGATTAGGAGCCAGCATTAAAACTGTAACCAAAATGCATTTCACATTTCAGTCCAGCTTTTAAAAAAAAATGTTCATTTTTTATTTTATCTGACAAAGAGTTTCAAGACTATTATTTATTTTTTTTTTTACTGTGTTATTTTGTAAATGTTTATCTGAAGATGTGTTGAAGTAAGCCTTATTTCATTTGATACTGTATTGGTGCTTTAAAAAAATGTTAATGATATATTTTAAGAAAATGAACACAAACTTGGTATAAATATAAAGAGGAATGTAGCAACTCACTTCAGAAACAATAATGTCCATTTCACGGCGGAGTTTCCTTAGTGTGGACATGAGTTGGTCAGGATCACGGTGAATGCCCACCCAACATCCATTAACAAAAATCTTGGTTGTGCTTTAAACATAAAAACAATATAAAATACACAGAAAAACAAAAATTATACTTATACAATATAACTGATTACGGAAAATACTTTTAAAAATGAAATTATACAACTAAATTTAAATTCATGGAGACCATTTTATGTATGTGAAACTGAAAAAAATAAACAGCATTGGATCAACATCAAATGATCATGTGAAAAAACATAAAAATAAACTATATAATCCCTCAAATGTTGGGCATTTAATCCTTTCACTGTTTTTTTTTTTTAACCCGTTCGCTGCCCTAAGGACACAAAAGGGACGCGCTTGCGCACATCGATAGCCACTTTAAAAAAATAACAATCAAGTCAAGCAGACGATATGTTTGGGTTCAGCAGCCAATCTGCTCTAATTTTATCATTGGTTAACTATTTTTAGAAAGGTATTTTCCATTACAAAGTTCGGAAATCCCCAGACACCTCACGTTTATCGAAGCTGAGCCGCCATTTTGAACCGAAGTTTGTACTACACATGGCTCGTTTCAAGGACCATTTTCAGTTGTTTGCTTGATCCTACCTAACGAACTTAATTGTGTAAATAAATTTAATATATTGTAGATGAAATTCGACAGGCCTACTGAATTTTTGGATGTGACCATTTGATAATAAAAAAAAAAAACCGATCAGTCTCAAACCGAACCCTCGTGGACGTCGTTATGACGTCGTTATGATACTATTTTTATCGATAGCCACTTTAAAAAAAATACCAATCAAGGTCAAGGAGAAAGATATGTTTGTGTTCAGCAGCCAATCTGCTCTAATTTTATCATTGGCTAACTAATTTTAGAAAGGTATTTTCCATTACAAAGTTCAGAAATCCCGAGTCACCCCTCGCTTGTAAAGAAGCTGAGCCGCCATTTTGAACCGGTTTGGAATTATACATTGCACGTTTCAAACACGATTTTTTGTTGATTGCCTGATCCTACCTAAAGAACTTTATTGTGTAAATAAATTTAATATATTGTAGATGAAATTCGACAGGCCTACTGAATTTTTGGATGTGACCATTTGATAATAAAAAATAAAAACCGATCAGTCTCAAACCGAACCCTCGTGGTTTTCATATGACTCTTTCGTTTTGTTCAAAATCAACCAATTTCCCCAGGAATAATATTTATTTACACAAGATAAATTATTATTTATACCATATATTCAAATGGCAATCAACAAAAATCGTTTTCTTTGGATTTTATTCAAGGAAACATCTAACAAATTGACGAAGGTCAACACAAGAAAAAGGTAAGAAAACTTTTTATTTATTTATTTATTTTTGAATTTAAAATAATAATCAGCAAACGTTAAAAAATTAAATAAATATTTTTAAAATGTCCCCCATAATATTTATTTTGAAAATCATTTTAGAATTGTACGAATTATGCTTGCTTTTAATTATTTAGTAGACTAGTAAAAAAAAAAAAACGGTGAAAATGTTCCCAAGTTCAACAAAAAGATAAGAAATCTTTGTATTATTACTTTGTTTTTGAATTCGAAATAAATTTAAAAAATACTTTTAAGATTCCTTAGTATGTCTATAATAGGTAGTAATTTAAATTTTTAAAATCCATTGATAATTACAGTCGCTTTAAATTTTTTAGCACACTGACCCATTCAGTTATCGTTAAGCGTCAAACATGGTTGTCAGCCTATGGGTTAAATGATGTGGTCTCAAACTCTCAATTTAATTTTGATGTACAGTGAATTCAAAAGGTGTTTATTAACTGTTTTGTAACTTTGTGTTACTGATCATAAAACAAACATAATACATATTTTAAAAAAATAAAAAAGGAAGATCTTGTTTACAATAAAAGTATTAGTTAGTTGATGAAGATTAGTGTAGTGTTTGCATCCAAAATTACAGTGTGGTTGGCTACTGAATGAATGTTACCATTGATATCTGTTGAAACCCATGTGTTGACTAAAGAATAGAGTAGCAGCCAAAGCTGCATACAAAAATATGAGAGCAAGAAAAACGTGAAACTTATCCTTTGTAATGCCAAATGAAATTGCCATCCTCCATTCTCTTGCAGTTGTTTTATGTTTATATGTAAATCTATTAGTTTTCTGTACCAACATGTGTACTAAAGAATCAGTAATAACAAGTTTGAATAAAGTCTCAAGGAAGATTAATATCTTGCATGTCCACGTTTAACTTCACCTATGCATAAGACTGTTACAAGGCAGATTTATTTTAATCACTGTCAGTCTAATTAATAACTTGGGAGAGGGTCAGGATTTTTTAACTTTCACTGAATGAACATTTAGATCATCAGTTTCATTCTCAGACTCACTAATTTCAAAACCCAAATGATAATAATTTGGGTCAAATGAGCATGACTACCAAAGCACCATCGTTTTCTGAACGAAACCTTAAACAGCAGCTCGAGTTGAAAAGTATACAATTTTATGTCATAAAGACTTTCTGGTGTCAGTAAGAAAGAATCTGGAAGAGAGATTATTCCATTACAAATCTTCTGATAGGTTCATCAATCTATTTATAGGAAAACCTATGGCTAGACTGTGTGTCAACAATGTCACTTGTTTTTTTCCACTAATGTTGTGATCATCACTGTAATGGTTATGCAACAATTATTGTGAGTAATAGCAATTGACTATCTGCTAAAAATTTAATACTGACACACACACAGACAAAAGACTGAACAAAGTGATTTATAACAAATATGACAGAGAGTTACCCCCCTAGAAATATATCAAAACCATAGTGATGCTGTAATTAAGTTCAAGCAGTGAAAATAATATGCTGTAACATATAAACTTCTATTGTTCCAATATTTTAGATTTATGTAAATTTTACTTAATTTTATTAGGTTTTTTTTTTATATTATATTATGAACTAATTTATGTTTAAAACAATACATTTTCATAATTTGTTTTGGTTATAGCATTTTCTCTTGACAAAAGTCAGAATGAATGAGGATCAACATTTACCTTCAAATTAATAAGAACCCCCAAATCCTTTCTCTAAACTTAATAGTTTTAATCTCTGCTAGTTTTTAAGGTATACTGCCTGCAACTCTATTTGGTCCCAATTGAATCATTTTGAAATTTTGCCTTGCTGTCTAACAATGTTCTAAAAGGGAGGCAATTTATGCATCAGGAAAACAGGGATTATGATTCACACCTCAAATAAAGATTTGTTTTTAAATTTTCGGATATTTTACCTATAAGAAAGTATTTAAACGAACAGAGTGAAAGTGTGCGCAAAAAAAGACAGTACAGTTAGAAAAGGAAAACCACCAAACTGATAAGTGTGTAAGCTAAAAAATGACAGTACATTAGAAAAAGAAGACCACCAAATTGATATGTATATGTGACCTGTCACCACAAAAAGATACTTGTCAGATTTTGGGGGTATTGAGATATATATATCAATAGAAAGAAAATTGAAAGGGCTTTCTGTTGATATAAAAATAAAGAGTGTAGGACAAAATATGGAAAAGTTATGTTTGTTTGAAGTGCACTACTGTCCGGACGGCCATTTTGAGAAAATCGGCCTCAAAGATTGAACACATTTCTGAGAGGTTTTTCCTTAGCAACTATATATTAATCTGCTTCACTTGCAATCAGAGTTGAAGAAGACACAATAGCTAACACTGTAATAACTATAAACAACAAATATATTGTTACATCATTTACAGACAACAGTCTTTTTAAGCCATAACGATTAGAATTTCTGTATGCGAGAATGATTATTGTGGCTCACAGAATATTCTAAAATTAAGGCATAATATTGAATTGATACCTCTTTCTAAATCTGATGCTAGCTCCACTAAATAAATCACAGATTAAAGCTGCATTACTTTCACATTCTTAAAAAAAAAATCATTTAAATAATCCAATAATTATAGCACACCTTTCACTTCAGTGTACAGTCAGTTATCGTCAGCTGTCGTCTGCTTCGTCTTTTTCGATTCGCTGTCCATGTCACTTTCAGATGAAAATCCATCAGCTACATCCTCATTAGCAAAATAATCAGATATCAAATCTTTAATCTGAATGCTTTCTTTTTCTAAGATGTTGCTTTCTTTACATGAATTCAACAAATTAGCGATTCGTTTCTCCATGTTTACATTACGCATTACAGGACGAAACTGTCTCCCTTGTGTACGTTTCAACCAATCGCGACCGTCTTTTTATGAGAGCATGCTTGGTAACTTATAGCAAGCTTTGATAAACTGTCTGCGGATTGGCTGACGCTTTTCACTTTGTTTACGCCAAGCACAGCCTTATAAAACATTCTGATTAGACGTTATAAATAACCAGTGTCGTCAGCATAAAAATAGGCTTTTTCCTGAGCATTCTGATATACAACATGATGAGGTTCAGCCAGGGATTCTACCGTCTACGATCATCAGATTATAGCACTTTTGGGCCATATTTTTCCTTCGAAGTTAGACAGTAGGTCACAAAAAAATAATAATAAAGCTATTTCTAGTTCGAATTAAGGAAAAACACGCTAGTAATTTGTTGTTTGATGGTTTGGGAACACACTAAAATGAAAATCTCAATTTCACCCATGTAGACCCCCACCTTCGTTTTTGCTGTTTTTCTTGGCTTAGCCTTGCGCGACTTAAGTATCTTTTTGTGGTGACAGGTCACATATAAGCTAAAAAATGACAGTACATTAGAAAAGGAAGACGACCAAACTGAAACGTCTGTAAGCTAAAAAATGACAGTATAGTTAGAAAAGGGAGACCACCAAATTGATATGTGTACATACTCTTGGATGGCAGAAGGTGCTACCTCCTCCAGGTTTTCCATGCTCCATTCCTCCAAAAATTCCAGGATAGGTGAGGGCTGGGAGCCGACTGATATGTAAGCCATAAGAGCCAAGTTTTTCACCAAGCCTACAGCAGCACCCTGAAACAATTGAAAATGATTAGGTGAGGACTGTAAGCCTCGATGAAGGAAAAAAAGGTACAAAGAACACTAACTTACAAATAGAGCTAGCTATTATTATGGATGCATGTCATTTGTGAAGAACTGGTTATTACAATTCAATTCATAGCAGACCTTTAACTTTAGAAAAGGCAACTGTTATAAGATATTATAAACCAGAAAAGTATACATCATTTAAAAAACAAAAACTTTACTATTTCTGAGAAACTGACTGAAGATAATTACTTAACTATCATTTAACTAATATTTCATGTATAACTACCATCTAACTATATAAACATGTAGGCTATTTGGGATGTTAGTTTCTGAACTATCCAATATCTGATTACACATGAATAAAGGGAGATTTAGAATTGAATATATTACTTATAAAATACAACAGAATTTATACTGAAATATCAAGAAGAAAAATGAATTAAAGGAGACAGGGTTTAAAGTTAGCACTGAACAGATCTTGATTGATTGGAAAAGTTACTATACTGCTAGCGGACTGCAAATTCATCCACCTGAAGTGATGCATTAAGAACTCTGGACAGAACTAACTGAAAACATTGTCCTTCTTCCAGAATAGATTTAAGGTTATTAATCATGTGGAATTTTAATGTTCAGTCTTTAAAAAAAAAAATAAAAACACCTCAAAAACACTACAGATCACAATAAATCAGCAGATTCTAATTCAAAAGTTAATTTATCATAGTTTAAATTAAATCTCTATAATCGGTCAATGTTTATTATTTCTGATCCTGGTGAATATTAGTTGGCAGAATTCTGTGAACTCTAACATAATATGTAAGTCCAAGCAGGAACTCCTTCACACTGTGTTAGTGCTTTTAGATTTGAAAACACCATGCATCAGTTTATTAGATTGTTTTATTGAATTATGGAATTCTAAACATCAGAATGTGATCATAAATGGCCAAAGGTTCTAAAACAAACTTATGTTTGTCAATATACTGATTCAGCAGTCTTCCAACTCGCACATACAGACAATTGCAATATCTGTAATAAACCTCATATTTGAATATTTTTACTGAGAGTTATATTCAAAGAATATATTTGAACATTTTTACTAAGAGTTATTTACCATCTGATTTGTTTATTTTGTATTTCAGAAAACTTGGAAGTCTGCATCCCATATTGTTAAATATACAGTTTCAACTCATATATGAATAAAAATCTTTGAACCCACAAAGAAACAACTTTCTGTACACTTAAAATATCCACACATTTATAAAATAAAAAATATAAAATTATATATCTAATAAATAAATGCACAAATTAGGCACACAATTCACCAAAATATTGTCACATTTTATCATTCAATATTATTTCATTGAAAAAGTAATTTCTAATGTATGATCCACTTATTTAAATAAACATAGTAAAGCTTAATGAATTTACGTGAATATTTAAAAGTATTATACATGATTCAAAAAAGAATGTGTGATGGCCATTCTAGAACTAAGAAAAACAAATTCAGCATACCAAGATTAACAGAATTTTAATACTAAGTTAATGAAAAATCCCAGCGATATTCGGCGATATTCTGAATTTTAAAAAATCCTACAGTCAACTGGTGTCTTATCACCCTGCTGTTATAAAAGTAAAAGTAAAAGTTGATCTTTAAAAATTACTGTAACAATAAAATCATTAAAAATAAATTAAAAAAAACTAACTTCAGGTGTTTCTGCAGGACAGATCATTCCCCACAGTGTGTTGTGAAGTTGTCGAGGTCTGGCCAGCTTTCCATCACGCCCAATTGGTGAGTTAAGACGGCGCAGGTGAGAAAGTGTGGAAGCAAATGTGAGCCTGTTTAACACCTGTGACCATTCACAAATTCACATTTTTTTCACCAAAAAGGTGAGCACAATATTTATTTAATATAATAATGACTTCACCTTAATAATGGTTTTAATTAATTTAATAATCTATGCTCATATAAAATGCAAAGAGCATTATTCATATTTTTCATAACAATCACAACTTGAAATATCTATGTTAAAGGTGATCAAATTTTCTGAAAGTAGTGATGCATCACCATGTTATCACAAATTTTTAAAAAGTCTATATTGGTAAAGCTGACCATTACCTGAAGTAGACTATTTTAAATTATTTTCTATCAATTGTAATTTTTTTAAAATCTCAACTACAGTCAAATCAGTGATCTCACCCAATATATACATATATATAGTGTTGATGCTGGCAATAGAGTGAGTATACATGTGAGTAAACTTTTTCTTGTATACAGCAACGAAGCTAAAAAAAAAACCAACTGAAATATGCACAATATATTCTACATGAATCTATGGGTATGAGCAATGTTAATGCTATTAGCTATGGCAAAAAGTTGTGTCCTTATGTCTGTCATATTTATGAATGACTTGTTCAATAAAATCTATGCAATATGTACATTTTGTACTATGCCATCAGGAGAATGCTGTTATTAATAATAAGAAAACCATAGATGTAGGAAAAACTTCTCCAAACAGAGCCACTATCTTTTGTATCAAAGTATAGTTTTAATATTAAATCTAGTAACCTGGACAATGATAATCTATCTACATACCTCTTGCATTATTTAAAGAGACTACAATGTATTTATGATCATTCAATATATATAAAGAGATTTTACATAATTAATAATAAATATTATCAAACAGGAATATCCGTAAAAATGTTATAGTTAATAAACAAGGCATCTGTTATTTCTGCTTTAATGTGCAAATATGACATTATGTCGACCAACAATAAAATCAGTTAAACTGTAATAATAATTTTACTTGTGACACTCCAGCTCGAGCCTGATGTGCCTTTTTCTGATCTCCCCAATTACCAGTGGCAAGTGAGTATTTCAATCCGTCCGTTACAATGCGTGTTTTAATGGCAAGCTCCATGTTGAAGTCCTTACCCCGGTCAATGAATTTCTGTGCATACATCCTCACCTCTTTCATCAGGTTACGAAACAGACTGATATTAAAAAATAAAAAAATCAATAACAACAACAAATGTGTATACATTCTTAGGTAATGTGTGCCAGCAAAATATTCTTTTTCCTGCATGATTTTTAAAAGTTAATGTTGTACTAATTTGTCTGTCTTGGTTCTGCGTATGTAAAATAACCAGTTTTGTATTATAACTATCTGTTTCGTTAGAAAAAAACAGTCACCACTTTGGATTTCTTAGAAATAATCTCAAGAGTTTACAACTTAAAAATTCCATGTTTTTCTTCAATTAAGTGTACATATAGGCTTTTTAAATTGTGACGGGTTTTCCATTTATCTTTTTTACTTTTAAAATTATTTTGTTCTTGTTGGCAACATGATATAATTTTTAATGCCAGTTTCTAACTTTCAAGTCATAAATATAAAAAATAATTAACAAATTTCCTTCCATCACAATGTAAATAACATTATAATGAATAAATCTGCAAAGTTTCATTCAAATATGCCAGCTGGTTTTTGAGAAATCTTGTTTCTAAAATTGGATAAAATGCTATAAGAAAAAAAACAAGAAAAATGAGAACAAAGAGTTCAAATATCTATTAACGTTCTATACCAATTACTACTATGTTTTTCAACTTAGAGAACACATAGCACAACATATCCTTTCTTAGAAACAGACAAACATACAATTCACTTCTGAATTGTGCCCTGGTTATATTTCCCAAGAAAACTGTCACTAGAAGTAGAAATTGAAAAGCAAATTAGTAAGTATTTTGTGAGTTTTGAATGTCACGGTACCGGGTCCAACTCTTGTCTCTTTAGTAGCAGAAGCAATATTATTTGATTTTTCTTATTATTCCTTGCAATTGCTAGGTGCTTTTTTTCTTGACTGCATGCTTTTAGAAGCTGACTGAAGCTTAGATTTAAGTACAAGAATAATGTTTTCAGCCAATTGACTGAATTTAAAAAATGTAAACAGATGCCAATCAGAACAAATATGACTCAGGATCATTCCTTTATCGGCGAGGACTTTTGTTTTAAAACTTATGGTGAACACTTTTTTAAAGAATAAATTTTGAAGCCTTACATATTATATTAGAATAATTACAATGATTCCAGAAAAAATATTATTTGAACCTCTATGCAGTTTCAAACATACTGTCATTTCAAGAGGCCAATCATTTTTCCTAGTACTGCAATATAATTCGTCAAAGAGATCGTTTCGGACTGATAATTTCTGAAGAATATTGCATATATTGTCTTTACATGTAAGCTGGATATTATTTATTAAAGTAAATATTTTGTAATTGTCAAAATGACACGGTGTAGTGCATGTACTATTGCTATTTTGCTGCCATTTTAAAAATGCAAACTATCGGTAGAATGGGCAATAGAAACATTATGCACTGAACTGTGCTTATCCCATCAAGCCCTGACTTCTAAACATAAAAAATATTTAAAGAAAATGTTTATTTCACGAGTGAAATTGTGTTTTGTCAATTAAAATTAATAACGGATGAAGAATAAGATTCCGGAAGTGTTAAAAAAGGACTCGTTTGTTGAAGAGCTCTTAGCAGATGACTGTCTTAACCAACTGGCTGGTCAACACAGAGCAGGTGATTGTATACAAAACAAGCAGGTTTTTCGACCTGTCATAATTGATTGGAAAATTATTGAAAATGAAACGGAAAATCGCTTCTGTAAGAGGAAGTTTAGAGGTAAGACCGGGAGATTCTTCCACTTAAAATGGAAGGTAGGCAGGTCTGCAATATATTACTTACCTATAATTACAATATATTACTTACCTACAATTGCTAAATTGAGCAAAAGAAGAAAAACTCACCCCCTGAAAAGAAAAGCAAGCAATGGTCCTGCTAAATCCAAGCGTTTGTTGCCATAATGATCTCTGTCATCTACTTCTCGGCGTCCTAAGGCAGCTAGGAGCAAACGGTGAACCATGTATCTGAAAATAAAAATCCTTTGTTAATTTCCAAAGAAATGATTTTAATAATTTTAATCTTGACTTTCAGAATGTTTTCTGTATTATACAATTATTTCTTATTTAATGTTAGAGTGTAAAATTGCTCAACAGTTTCAATAAAGTTTCAATAATAAACCTTATTTACTATAAGTTATGTATTGTTTATAACTGTTCTTAGACAAGCTTACAAGATGATTATAAGCTGTCAGCAGTGTTCTTCAAATAAAAAGTGTTTGAGAAAAATGTATGTGTCTTGTTGAAATCTTAACAGCCTATTACTTTAGGTCTAAAAGTGCAATACGTACTTCTAAAATAAAACTGATCTTTTACAATGCATATAAAATTTTATGGTTGGCAAAGAATACAACCTTATTGTAAGAAAAACACAAATAAACATGCCAAATAATAAGTTTACAGAACTTTGATTTAGGTGTGATGCTATAAGACGTTTTATGTGAACTTACATCAACAGTGTTATTTTTTCCTTTATCACACTGACCAAACCATTGTCAGTGTATGGCCACAGTTTGAAAAGGTTTACTTTTAAGACAAATCTGCGGCTTTGGCAAGTCTGCTTGGCCTTAGGGTAAGCAGTATGTGGGGCTATAAAATTATGAGCTAAAGTTTGGAATATTTTAAGAAAGTTTGAACATCTACTAAACATTACAAACACTAGCAGACATCTTTACCAAAAATAAAATTAAACATTAAAATAATGAAAAGCTTACCCCAGGAAGTAAGCCTTTTTAGTTTCACAGAACTCACTGACGCCAACATGGGGCAGGAGTTCTTTCTGCAGGATTTCACGTGCATACTTGATTCGTTTTTCTTTTGTCACACCAGGTCGGGCACCTCTGGCACCAATGAAATTCAAGGCAACAGTCTGTTCTTGAATCACAAAGGCTTCATCTAGAGAGGGTTTTACCTGTTATTAACCACAATAACATAAAATGTTAAATGTTTTGGTTCTAGTTCTAAATGATTTTTTTACATCAAATTATTTAGACATTTTAAGAAAATAATAAAAAAACAAATATAACTGAATTCCACACACAGTAATGTAAAACAATAAGATAAAAAAAAAAAAAATAAAAAAAAAAATAAAAAAAATTATAAGAAAAAAAGAAGATAAATTCTTAAAAAAAAAAGAAAAGATGAACCAAGTGACTAGACACTATACGTTTTACACACACATTTGTGGTACCCATTCGAAAATTAGCATAATCACCATCACAACTTGCGATCTCTACACAAAGCTACTTAACCATTAAGTATGCGCTCTATTTCACACAGGAGCCAAAGATATGCATCTAGTAACTTACTATTAGTTATGATCTTTATATGTACAACGCAAACTTTTATTTTTATTATTATCAATCATCACATAAACTAAACTAAAACTAAATAAAATGCCAACAACAATAACATATTTAAAAATAGGGCGTCAAGTTGAATTGCCCCTTTGCCAAAAGAATTTCATCACACAGATGGCGTGACAGTACACAGACGATGTCTTCCCCGTATTAAAATATTACGTTATTATTTAATTTATTGATAAGTTTGTTAACTGAAGTCTTATTAACATCAGTAACATGCTACATTTGTTAACAAGCACAACAACCACAAGCGAAAAGAAAGGGTGCGAGCTATGGCGATCTATGTCGTAAATAAATTAGAACTAGGTATAGCGGCTGTTCAGCGCATAAGCCAACCCACGGCCGGCACGATTTAGCAGGCCGCCTTCTATGGGTGGGTTGTGAGTGTGACCAGAGGGGAGTGTGCTAAATTGTATATAGACATAAAGGCCGCATTACCACGGGTACACGTTCAATTTTACTACCTGGGTATTAGCATGACAACGGGTACCCAGGCACCCATTGGCACCACTAAGCATAACCTACTTTTAACTATAAAATGATATAGGAAGGAATAGCATATACAGTTTCGAAGCAAAACTGATCAAATGGATTAATACAATAATAATTACCATTTCCATCATCTCTGGATCATCAAAGTCGTAGATGATGTGCTCTAAGATGTCACGATCAGATACAAAGCCCAAAGCACGGAATACAATGATAATCGGTATTTCCTGCTTGATGTAGGGCAGTATGGCTATGATTCGTTGTCCGATTGCACTTTTCCTTGCACCCTGTCACAGATAAAATCGAATACATTCTGCCTATAATAAAATTCTATGAAAGCAGATTTTCACATTTCATATTAAAAAATTAGATTAAAGAAAAGACAACAATAAACACATTCTTATGTATTCATGTTAGACTCAAGAAAAGACAACGATGATACATTAAGAAAAATTTAATAAAATCCTTTCACTGAAAATAAAAATGTCTAGCTTTTAAATTCAAAACAGCTCAGACACTCATTTTATTGGAAGCAAGAAATAAAATTCATTCCAAGTGAAAATTTTTGTAAAAGTATATGGCAGAATGCTTGACTTCACAATTTCTAGCAAGTTTTGCAATGCCCGTCTTCTTTGGGCTGAGTGTAACATGTTGCCTGCTCTGGACTTTGAAGGTAAGAGGAAGTAATTTTATTACTACAGGGAGGCAACATAAGACTAAAAGTATATATGTCAAACAATCAAACTACTTACTCCACCACCTCTAGCCATCATGTTGACCCAAAGTGTGCTGGTTGGACGTGAGGAATGTTCCAGGCAAGACCTAATCTCTGTCTTGTAGGCATACTTTGAATCTTTTTGTTGAAATACATACACTGAAGACAAAAAGAGAACACATTCTATATGAACTTGCAAAAAAAATCAGCATCACCATGATGCTTTTCAACAACTATGCAAACCTCAAAAGAAGTTTTTCAAAAGTTACAAGTATATATATTTATATATTGCTACTGTATATAAATGAGAACTTTTTACAGTAATCAATAGAATCTCAAAAATGAGAAGTTTAAAACATAAAAGAAAACTGTTATAATAACTACACAAGATGCAAACCTGGTGTGAAAAAACCCAATAACAATTAAATAAAAACCACCTGTTAAATCTGTGTACCTGTATTTGTAGCCATCTTTTCTTGAGCAATAAGAACCTTTTCTGACCCATTAATGATGAAGTATCCGCCTGGATCCAGTGGACATTCGTTGAGTTCTGTAAGATCACGGTCAGTCAGGCCATTCAGCAGGCAATATGTGGAGCGTAACATGATGGGGATTTTGCCAATATAGGTTTTTTGGTGTATCATTTCCACAGGGTCTTCTCCTTCCTTAAACACTGTCTTTTTAATGTCCACGTAGAGGGGTGCAGAATAGCTGTTTAAGAATATTGCTTTAATGAAATACTTTAATTAGTATCAATTCTTAATCTATGTCTGGACTGTTCAATTTGCATTTGCACAGTAACTGCTAAATACAGACAAGTTAGGTTAAAGTAATATCATATTACCTACTGACTGTATCTACACATTTATTTTGCAACCATTTTTAAGTGACACAATTCTGTTTTAAATGGCCATGACATGAAAAGTGATGAGTCATAATGTACTGTAATTATACCTTGTAAATATCTATCACTACTTCTAATCCATGTATCACAGACTGGAATTGTAGTTCAACCTTTCTAAAATTAATTTCATTCAAGTTGTAGTGTAACAACCTGCTATTGCAAGTTTCACTCTCTCAGTGACGGTAATGCAATCTTTTTTGCCAGAACTTAGGGATGCTTATTTTTAATTTTATGGGCCACAATTTCTCTGCTCTACACCAATTTCATTATTCTCCTATAGTACAGCCATTCAGTTGTAAAAAGTAAGAAAAAGTAAATAAGTTTTCCTTCAGTGTACTCATACCTATGCATATTTTAAAAAGAGTCAACCATACAGGGTTCTACCAAATGCCAAAAGAGGAAATATGAAACCAAGATGTTTCTAGAAAATTGGAAATGGCCAAGTTCCCCCTCCTGCCAAAACACGCACATAACTTGACTCCAAACTTCAGTGTCCTTCACTGAAGAAAGGAGAGAACTTAGAGTTAGATTAAAAACATTTGGCAAATATTTGAAGGAAAAAAAACCTTTATATTAAAAGAAAAGATAAATATTTTTTTTATTGTTTATTACAGTGGACTCACTGCAAAAGTGTCTGTCGAGAATAAACAAAACAATCAAACCTCATTGCTCTATTTTAAATGAATAAAGTACACATTTACTGCCAAAGAAGATCATACATAAGATTTTTTTAAAATACACAATATTTGTACCCCACCCCAATTTATCAAGAAAATTAAAGAATAATAAAATAGGATGCAGGTAGAGAGAGACATTATATATATAAAAATTAACAAATTAGATAGACATTACACAAATAAAAATTAACAAATTTGATAGACATTACACAAATAAAAATTAACAAATTAGATAGACATTACACAAATAAAAATTAACAAATTAGATAGACATTACACAAATAAAAATTAACACCACACTTTTGAGTCCAAGCTCACTGAATTACCTTTTAAAAAATAAACCAGATAAAAAAATCAAAAATCAAACAAACAATAAGAAGAATTAAAAAAAACCTTCAACCTACGTGAGATTTCTAAGTCTGGCTTCATTGGGCATGAGAGGGCTTGGAACACCATCCTTTTCCCAATGCGTAGGTTTGGAAAGGTAGATTTGCTCAAACTTCAGAACATATCGTGGCTAAAACAAAATAAAATTATTACCATTTTATTCTAATAAAATGTATATTTTCTTAATCTAAAAATTTAAGGAAAACAACCAGAAAAACCTTTATGAAATCAGATCCCCCCTCCCCCAAACAATTCCTACAAATACATCCATCTAAATTCAGATACAACTGTTTGCATTTCACTAAGTAACCAAAATAAAAAGACAGGTAAACTCCTAAATAAAGTGGCTAAGTAATAAACTAATATATGCCACTAAACAACAGACATTAACAAAGCATCAGAGCAACATTTTGTCCCTAAAACAATTTCAATACTGTGCATTACCTATGATGCACAATTATATCTAAAAAAATATGCGAGCAGTGACTCCTGTGGCAATTAAAAAACAAAACAAACTGAAACCAAATGACCTTGGCAAACAAATGACCATTTTGTATACTGAATAAATGCAACATATATAATTATAAGCTCTAAACCAACAAGAGATATGAACATTTAATATCTTCACTTTTAAATTAAGACAATAAATGTAAAACAGGCAGAAGTGTTTGTTTAACAAATACGGTAGTATTTGAAAAAGGTTTATCAGTGGATATTTTAAATAAAAACTGAGCACATTGGCTTTTTGCATTTCAGAACACATGACAAAATGGAAAATTTATGATTTACTGCCTTTTTTGATATATTATTGTTCTAATTAGTAACAGGTTTGTCAGCCGATGTTTTCTACATCATCTCCCCCCCCTTATTAAGTATTACTATTAGTAGTAATTTAGTACAAAGTTAACACCTTTTCTATAAACACCAAAATTTTAAACAGCAAACCATATGACACCAAAACTAAATCAGAAAAAATAAAGGCTTCAAGAGTGTGAAGACAATGGTTAATAATTTTTTAAAAGAAAAAAATATACAACCAGCATGACCACATTTAACTATCTTAATATGTTATATGTATGTATGTATTCATTTTAGAGTCAAATTTTGAAACCTGTGGCAGGGTGGGCAAGTTTAGTACTCAATGGTTAATTTAATGCACATTTATCTGTGTTCATGTTAGTTTACTGCTGGTAAATTTTAAAGATTTATCTTAGAATAGTATTTCTAGATGGGTATCTGATCAGGTTAAAACAATAACAAGAAAACACTTTTTCTACATAAATTTTGTAACAGAATGAAAATAAAAGAAAACAAGATCAAATAATCTGTTAATATTTCCCAAACACAATTGCCCTAAGTGTAACACTAACAGCCTGGAATAGTCCACCCAAGTACAGGTAGGTCTTGCTACACAATGCTTCATTATATGTTTGTTTCACATCAACACCCTTAAAAATATAAAAAGAAAATTTGAAAACACAAGCATAAACACAGTACAGGAAGTGGGTACCTAGACAGTGCTAGTTTCATTTTCCTCATCTACTATATGTATTGTGACCTGTGCCTTAATTTAATAATTTCCTGTGTTTATCAGTGCCTTAATATTTTACAAAATTGTGCAACTATATCTGACTGTGCCCTGGTGAATCTGCACCTGCACCTGTTAATAAAAGCTGAAAACCTCTAACAACTGAAAATGGACATTATTTGTCCTAGAGTATAAACCTCTAACCAAGTTTGTAATTTATGTCTGACCTTTGTAAAACTTAGTATATTTGCTACATTTTATGTCGATTGCGATATGATTGTTTGGTATGAAAAGCACAAGCATGTGCCACACCCACTACTTTTGAAAGAACAATAGAAACAAACTGCTAATCATACTAAACTACATAATTAATAAAACTATAAGTATAACCCCTTTAAAGAATAACAACTAAACTACTTATCAAAAACAACTTACTGATTTCACTTCAGAAGTTGCATCAGGAAGCACATTTGATACAAGTTTGAAAAACATTGTAAGAATGATCATAAATAGTTCACTTGTATTTGATTGGATTGCTTGTGTCCCACACATCATGAATACATTAACCTCATACCTCAGTTGAAAGGGTATTGAAAAATCTTTCATTCAAGCTAGTAATGGTATACTTTGACCACTTTTTAATGATGAAAATTGCAGATTTCTTGCTGAATTTTGCTTTAAAATTTATTTTAATGTGTACAGAATAAACCAAGCCAAACTTTATAGCAGTAGATACAGCATTTAATTATTTTTATTTCAATATCAAATATATGTGTGTGTAGTGTGTGTGTGGCACACACAAGCTGAGGTAAGAAACATTGTATAGCAAAACACATTTTATTAAGTTTTGTAAATCGGCTGGACAAAATTCAACACAGGTCAAAAATCAACTTTATTCAATCCAGGTACTTTCCACATACAAGCAAGATATACAAATTTACAATCATAAGAAACAGAAACATTAAGCTTGATTTGAACGTTTGTTTGAATTAAACAATGCTTTGGTTGTTTTGAAAACAGTGAATGAAAAGTAATGAAAATGTGCACTTTTATGCATCGACTGCTGCTGGCTTAGTACTGCTGCTACCTATTTATAATTATATGTATATCATATGTGAAGTGTTAATTGATGATATTTTTAGTATTTTACTGCAATATTTGCATACAAAACTAAATGAGGAAAGAAAAGCTAATGAAAAAATAGCTCTAAATAAAGTCAGTTTTAGTACATGCATTTATTTTCTGTTTTTTTATTTGCAGATAATCCTAACCCTAACCTTTCTCTAAAAATAGGCAGAACACGATAGTCATTTGCCACTTCCGGTTTGCATGGAGACCCTACCAATCAAAAAAGAATAAACCTAAAAACAAAGCCTTCTGAATCCGAAATTATCCGAATATTTCTCAGTTACTTCAGTACAGATGTGCAGATGACAATATGCCCTGGGTATCTATATACTGAATATGTCTGTAAAATGCATACATCTCACCCAAGCATAGCATGCATTCAAGATGTACAATATATTATTATTATTGTTATTATAATTCTATAATTCTTGACAATTGTAACTAGCGTCAAATCTGAAAACACTAGTCAAAGTGAGTGCCAATAATTATTTCCTTAAAAAGTAGATAAAAAAAAAATCATGATCTTTTGTGAAAAAATATCACCTTATGAAAGCCTACTTATTATTTTCTGAGTTCACAAATGACAATTTTCCATTAACAAATTGCAAGTGAGATTTTCAACAGCTGCATATAAGTACATTATTGCTGTGATTTTAATTCTATCAATCTATGCTCTCTGCAATCACTACTTGCATCTAACCTGAAATGCTAGTCAAATTGATTTCCAGTTATTAAATTATTTTCTTAAAAATTAGGTAGAAATTCATGTTTTTTCATGGAAAAAATATCGTCTTACCATGGTTTACTCGTTATTTTCTGAGCTTGCAAATGCATTTTCCCACTCACAAATGGGATTGATGATAGCGATATATTTACATAGTACGTTATTCTAAGTTTTGCATTATCTAACCTCCTTCCAGCAACAAAAAAACAAATTGTTGAACACTTACTGGTGTCTCCACTTTTCCAGAAGTGTGCTGGGCTTCAGCCTGCAAGTCAATTGGTGGTGCATCTTCAACAATACGCTGTACTGACATCTGTATGAACTCATCAAATGAGTCAAGTTGCTGACGCACCAACCCCTTCTCATCGAAATAAGAACTGATGACAATCCAGCATGCCTCCTGCCATAACTCAGTAGTGATGTCATCACCGTCAGTGTCATGACTATACATTTCTATAAAAATAATAAAGTTAACAGTATGAATATAAAACAGAAATCAACATTAAAAAATTACATTAGGAATAATAGTTTGTTTTTTTTAAATATGAGTTGAAAATTAAAATGAAACAAAAAACTATTACTAAACTTTAGCCGTAAATTATTATTAATGGATAACAACTAGAAAAGAATTTATGATGAAACATGAAATACAAATTTGAAAACAACAATATCATGAATATGACATTGGCCTGTTATTTAGTACTACTAATATTATAAATTTAAAATAGTGCGCCATTAAGATTAATCATATATGCTTACTTAGCAAAACTGACACTGGTATGTTTTATTTTTAACTGTTTTAAGGCACCAAAACATTTTTCTGTGCTTTAACATCTCTGGCAAAAAATATGTGTAAATTCATTTACTCTTCTGGAGGAGTTACAGGTATAAGTGAACACAGATTTTTTTTACTGATTATTTTAATAAAAATTATAATAAAATGCTCATCTACAAACACAGATAATAATATCTATTTTCTAAGCTATGTAATCTGGTTAAGGTAGATGGCTTCACTGATTGCAATACATTTATAAATTTAACAAAATAAAACAGTTCTGGTGGGAATTGAAATAAAGGATAATAACTACAACAAAAATAAAAATAAATCTTTACAAAATTATTAATGAAAGGAAAAAAGATATGTTTATTACAAATACAAGTGCTCTACAGTAATTATTATATACCCAATCTCTATGTGGTGAATGACACTACTTCTTCATCAAATATAATAAAACATGCTTTAATTCAGTTAATTTGTTGTAAGAAACATTAAAAATTTAAAATACAAAATTAATTTTTACAGATTTTCTGCTGAAACTATTTCATTTGAAAATTATCTATGAAAAAATAAAAGATTTAATTTAATTTTTTTTTAAAGTGCTTGACTTTAAAACAAAAACAAATGAAAACAAGAGAAATAATTATGACTGGGGAAAACTGAAATCAATTGTAGAATTTGTACCTAAAATTATATTAACATTTCTTGTAAGTTCTAGTACTAATGTACTATACTATAGGCCTAACTACTAATAGTACTGATTATGATACTAAAAAAAAATATAGTCACAATCGTAATAGTAAACTTTATATCACAAAGATAATTTTGTTAAAGTACTAGCATATATTAAGAACACTCTTACTATTAATGTATTATAACTAGTCTAATGACACTTTGACAGGATACAAAACATGTATTTTACAATAGGCCTAATAAAATTGGTACAAAATACCAATAACTGATAAAAGTTTAAAACAAATTTGCATGATATAATGGGAATTATATATTACTATTATTTTTAAATTTCTCTATTCTTGCTATACTGTATTAGTCAAACAAAACAACAATAATAAGCGCGATAATACATATATATATATATATATATATATATATATATATACACGTAATATTCCCCCAAATACAGGTAAAACTTATGATTGTGTATTAATGCTTCAAGTACATTTTAATTCTTAAACACTCGTTAAATATTTTTTCAGAACCTTTAATTTGAATTTCTTTTAAAACCTTTATTTTTATTAGAAGAACGTATATTATATTGTGCTTAGGATGGAGAAGCCTAAAAATAGAGAAGGGGGGAAGCAAGTAGATAGGCTAATATGTCAGAACAGTCTATAATGTTTACCTTCATCTTGGCTAAACATTTTAAAAGACTGATAAAGGAGGTAAATCCACAAGTATTTTGCGTCGCTGGTATAATTATGTTATTGATTTCAGACGATTGTGGATTCTCTGCGGAAGGCGTCCAAAATCTCTTTCGTTAGAAGATAAAATATTGTGTCTTAATTTCCGGTTTCCCTTTGCGGGAGTTTCGTGTGATGAGTGATCGCTATGTTTTGACACCTTTATTTATTTTACTGGAATGGAACTCTTTATAACGGAATCTCATTTCATAATTCAGGACGGAGAATACAGCCTTTGGTGTAGTCGATCAAATGGAAATTTTCAGCCTAATGAAGGTAAGTTAGTGTAACTCCAGGAAGTGATTAGTATCGTCTGCTTCACAGCTGCGCCGCCTGCTTGTGTTGATAGCCGTCTTGTAGTTCTGTTCAAACCACTTCATCCGAAGGACTAGAGTGGAGCCAAATTTAGAATATAATTTAGTTACTTAAAAGATAATCAGTATTTTTGAAAGTTATCAATTGAAAATTTGAAAGTTATCAAAGTTAAAAACCCCGTAAATACCAAATGGCACAATTTGAAGATAACGTAACGACTCTTTCAAATCATCCTCTCTCTCTCTCTCTCTCTCTCTCTCTCTCTCTCTCACTCACCTTCGTCTTCTAACCTCTTATCTTTCCTTACTTATCAAAGAAGAGTAGAAATAAAAATCGAAATGTGGTAGTTATACTTGCTGAAAAGCAAGCACATATTTAATATTGAATGTTACGTACTGTGACTTTTGTGAGACTTTGTATGTCTAAAATATACCTATACTCGTCTACAATTAAATAAGCAAATAATTTTATTAAAAGAATTCCACCTGAAGATAAATATTGATCTAATGACAATTTTTATATACTATGAGTATTTTGATTTGATAGCATTCAAAGAAAAAAAATTATGTTTTCCATTAAAAAAAAAAAAAACCCACAGGAGATAATGATCCAAAATGCAATTTAAAACGCTCCATTGGTGTAAAATGCACAACAATAACAATAACAGCAGCAACAAAAAAAAACCGGCTGCAAGACAAAATAGTTTGCATTGTGTGCCTACAAACTGTCTTGAATTTTCATGTTGCATTAGTTTATGTTTCAAAACTTAGCAGTCATGTTGTTTAAATAATAATATACTTATTAATTAATTTTACCTTGTGACATGCACCCCTTTGCTACTGGGTATGATTATTTTTACGTTTAATCATCCATAACTAATTACAAGTGATGGAAAAATCTTAAATTATGTTTATTTATAATTCTCCTAGGAGACACCACTCGTCTCTCACTTGGTGGATTACACAAGTGTAGTAAAAGTCTTCTCTCTTCCACAACAGTAACTGAATAAGACAGATGTTTTGTAATAACTTTTGTAATAATAATGTTTTGTAATAGTTTTGTAATAATAATTTCGTAGGTGGAAACTTCCTTTTAGTGAGCCCCCATCCACCCACTATTACTCCAACATATAGTTTAATAATATGTGCAAGAAGGTTAATAAATTTTAACAATAAACTTATTAAGTCAACAATCAGATATACATATTTACAAATACAACGAGAAGGTTATTTGACATCAATATTCCATGAAACAATGTTCAAGTAATTCAAATGTTTATTCAGTCTTATATCATAACACATGATTCAGCAGTCAGATTAGTATAAAAAATAAATCACAGGATCATTCTTAATGGAGTTATGGAGTTATAGTGTGATATGACAATAGTTTGTACATAACCTGTTCAATGACCGTAAGCCACAACAGTCTTTCATGCTCCTTCAAAACAATGTGTCAAGTTTATTATTCACAGTAGAATAGTCAATCTTCCACATGCTCTGCTAAGCACATTGTAGAATGTTCCTACACTGTAGATCCCTTGAGACTAATCTAGGGACATGTTTGTGTATTAGCTTCTTGATTAGGCAATCACAGTAATGAACTTATAGCACTCCCTTTGCTAGAAAGTTCCACTCAGGAGTCGAACAATTGCTGATGTATATGAACAGGGTGCAGAGAATCAGCGCAATTCCCACACATTAGGAAGGATACTTCTCTAATCCACCACAAGCCTACAAAGAAAAGAGGGGAGAAGTAAGAAGTAAGACGATGAAAAGCTTTCTTCTTTCCTGAAACATATCAGAGAGCAACAATAAGTTCTCAGTCTACCAATTTCTAGCTCCATTCTTTCTTACAATCATTCTCAATTTACAATACCTGTAACAGTATTTATTAGCCCATTACACACATACAGCATGATACTTAATAGATATGACATGATCAGTTATGAATGTGTTTCTTCTAGAAGTAATGTCATGTGTTTAACATATTACACACAAGTATCATAATTCAAAATTTAGAAATATTCACATAATACACTTTACATCAAATTCAGAATTATAATATATCAATAGTGGAGTGCATGAAATATTTCAAAGTCCATTCTCTCTCAGTCAATCAGTTAACTCACCATAAGCTAATGACTGCCTTTCATGACCGGACTTGAGTTACATCAAAATCAAAATGATTAGAACATAGAACTTTCTTCAACAGATAAGTTTTGGTCTCTATCCATTGGCTAGTTTGTTATTTGTAAACCTTAAACTATTGGATAGCAAAAATTACTCATCCACTCTGGACTGGTTTGGATTACATCAGCAAGTTCTAGCATATTCTTTACCTGAGTTATTATTTTAACTCTGGTACTTATAAATTATCGTCCCGCATAGTACCAGAAGGTCATGTCATGTTGACATTTAATATACTATATAATAATTAAGTTTAAAAATAGGGGTGGTCAAATTTACTCCACCATACACATATATTATTAAATTATAATACTATCATTATAATACTAAAAGTGTATAATAAACTTAACTGTGGAATACACAGCATGTTTCTGCAACAAGAAGATCAAGATATGTTTAGACTAGATACATATTACATTATAGATATGTAACAATATATGAAACATTGGTGAATTCTGGTTGTGATTGATAAAATACATTAAAGTTTCATACACTTATAATAATGATAATGAGGATATGATAATATTGTATGTTAAGAGATAAATTATATATAAAGAAGATGATGGTAGTTCTTATCACCAATCGGTATATTATATACACTCGCATCATTTTATTGTTGGTGCTTTACAATCACTACCATCCATAACATTATTTAAGAGGTACATTTTCCACACATTAAAGTTGCACATGCTTTAGGATTGCTTCTGAATTTTGTTTCGGGGACTAAAACCTTTAATTAGTGTTATAAAAACTTTAATCAGTGTTATAAGTATAAAGTTGTTGAGAAACCAGATGGATAGGCAATGAAAAGAGATGTTGGCATACAAAAATCTTGAAGCATGATAAATGATTATAAATGACTAATAGTAATACATTGATTATTTTGGTTTATTGCAAAGGACTGTAGTTTAAGATCACTAATATTTATATATGCCACATAGGCAACATTGTCACCAAAACCAAATTTTAAAATAATATAAATTATAATTGAAAAGTAATGTGGAATAATCTGTGTGTGCGTGCGTGTGTGTGTGTGTGTGTGTGTGTGTGTGTGTGTGTGTGTGTGTCTGTGTATATGTGTGTGTGTCTGTGTATGTGTGTGTGTGTCTGTGTATGTGTGTGTGTGTGAGAGAGAAAGAGAGAGAGAGAATATTTTTGATTGAAAACATGATTGCAACCATTTAAACCTGAGTGCCAAACACTGTTTAAAAAAAAAAATACTGTATATATTGTTATTTGGCAGTTGTTTTATGAAAAAAAAAATGATAGCAGTATTGTATTACAGATGTTTTGAGGAAAGTTTTCTGCTAAAGAAAATTTGCTGAGTATTGACTTGCAGATCATCCAGATATCTTGAGGCTGGTTTTTATTAATTTAGCCCTAGGAAGTTAGCCATGAATAACAGTATTGTATTGCAGGTATCTTAAGGAATGTTTTCTGCTCTAGTAATATTTGCCAAATATTGATGTGTTGATGTCTTGAGGAAGGTTTTCTGCTGTAGCAAAATTTGCTGAGTATCGATTTGTAGATGTCTTGAGGAAGTATTTTTTTTTGCTTTGATGATTGTATGAAAATTGAAATGCTGAGATTTGTTTTTTAAAGCAAAATAGATAAAGCAGATAAAGCAAAAAATTGTATATATTAAAATACAAATCCCTTCAATATTTTATTTTGTTAATTTACATAAAATATTAATATGAAGAATAATCTGTTGTATTGCTTCATATCAACAACATTTAACTTGTTATTTTCTCATTGAACTGTATTTGAAGATGTAAAATAGAAGTAAATTAATACAGGCAGTCTTTTCAAGGTCACTGCAACAGAACATCTTTCCTTTCTTCTAAATAGCACTTAAGCAAGTGAAGCCAGAAATACCAAGGGGTCAAAAAAGTTGCTAAATCTGGCCAAGATGTCACAGGACCAAACCAATGTGCAAAGAGGAAATAAAATCAATCATTGTCCCACACCATATCTAAAAATAGACTTTCTTTGTTACATGCAATCTTTGGATAAAGCCTAGCTGTTAGTATTATTGATCTAGAATAGTAGAAGTTAGAGAATCAGAATCAGTGAGTGTTTGAAATTTATCTTGATGTAACTCTGAAAGCAAACAAGATACATCATAATTCTTAGAATAAAACCAACAAAACAACAATAACACCACACACACACACACACACACACACACACCACACGCACTTTCTCTCTCTCTCTCTCTCTCTCTCTCTCTCTCTCTCACATGTATCTATTGAGCATAAATAAATATACCTTTAACAAAGAAGCACATCATAAGGTATTTGATAAATTTGGATATGCTTGATTTTAATAAAAGAGAGTATTTGTGATTCAAGAGTATGGCTGAGATATAATTTGAGTGTTAGGCAAGTGTGAGTGATACTACGAGTGTGAGTTCACATAAAAAATGTGTGGGAGAGCTTTGAGAAAATGAGTAAAGAATATGTGGGAGAACTTAGAGAGTGAGTAAAGAATGCGTGGGAGAGAGAGTATAAGTAAAGAATGTGTGGAAGTATTTAAGAGTATGATTTATGAGAGAACTTTAGAGTGTGTGTGCTTAAAGAATGTGGCAGAAATTTGAGTGTGAGTAACAATGTGGCAAAGAATTTGAGAATCTGAGTGAAAATTTGTCAATAAAAATGAGAGAGTAAAGAATATGTGAGAGAGCTAAAGAGTGTGTTAAGTAAAGAATGTGGGAGAGAGCTAAAGAGTGATTTACATAGAGATTGTATGAGAGCTAAAGACTATATAGGTGAGAGCTAAAGAGTGTTAAAGAATGTGCCACAGAATTTGAGAGTGAGTAAAAGCGTGTTTAAAAATTATGAGTATTTGAGTAAAGAATGTGTGAAAGAACTTGAGTGAGTACAGAATATGTGAGAGAATAAGAGACTGATAAAGAATGTGCGAGAGAACTTTAGTATGTGTGAGTAAAGAATGTTAAACTGAGAATTTGTGATTAAAGAATGTATCAGGGTACAAGGGTATGTTTCTTGAGTTAAGTCTGTGCTGGTGAATTTTGGAGCATATGATTATAGATGTGCTGGAGAACTTCAAAGTGTGTGAGGATATATTGTGCCAAAAAACTGTCTGAGTATAAAGTGTTCAAAAGAACTTGGGGAATCTGAGATATTTAAATTAGTGACTACTTAATTTATTTTTAAATAATACATCAGAGCTTCAGCAGTATAACCAAAGTAGTCATTTTGCTAACAAAAGTGTAATTAATATTGGGCTAATTTAAAAAGAAATTAAATACTTGCTTATTAACCTAAACAATTGCATTTAACTTATTCGTGAACACAATGATTTTAGTTTAATATTTGACAATGATTATAAGCTCCTTTTACTAGTTTATATTTCATGCATTCTTTACCTTAAAATTAAAGAAATTTGTTTCCTAAATGTACTGTGAATATCTTGGTTATCACCATAACAAACAAACAAAAAACCAACAAAAAACCCAATTAAAACTGATCAGACCAATATACTCTAAAATAACAGCAGCACATTCCTTATTAAATGATTTAAAGTAAATCAAATGTCTCATTTAGTGACTTTCTGTTGTATCTTTCATTGTGCTAAAATTATAAAGAATGTCATTGTATCTATCTATCTATCTATCTATCTATCTATCTATCTATCTATCTATCTATCTATCTATCTATCTATCTATCTATCTATCTATCTATCTATCTATCTATCTATCTATCTATCTATCTGTCTATCTGTCTGTCTGTCTATCTATCTATCTATCTAGTTTTTCAGCTCTATCTGTGTACAATGTTAAAGCATCCTTGACCTTTGAGCACCTGGATTTTTTTTCCCAATGGCCAACTTTATGTTGCATTGTTGTGTTCAAAGTACTCATTAAAAAAAAAAGACAACAGTCAAGACCATTTGCTTGAATTTTTACTCACAATGTGACTTATAATCAAAGACGTGGAAGTTTTTTTGATCCACATGGCCAGATTTATGTTGCATTGTCCTTTCATGGGAATGGGGGAAGGAAGGAAGCTCTGTCTTTCTGTGTATAATGCTTAAGCATCTTTGACCTATGAGCATGTGGGAAGTTTTTTCAAATGACCAGCTTTATGTTGCATTGTGGTGTTTAAAGTACTCATAAAAAACTGATGGTCAAGGTCAGTCTTTTTAGCCACATGGTGAGGTTTATGTTGCATTATGTTTTCTTGGGAATGGGGAGGGAGGAAGGAAGGGAGGGATAGGAGGGAGGAAGGCTTGAAGGAAGGAAGGAAGGAAGTTTTCACATGGCCAGCTTTAATGTTGCATTGTCGCGTTCACCAAACAGAGACAACACAAAGTACTCATCTAAAAAACTGATGGTCAAAGTAATTTGCTAAATGATGCTCAAATTTTCATTCGCAATGTGACTTGTACTCAATCCTATTAATAAACAAATTCATTTATGTTCTTAGCAATGCATTCATTTTAATTCTTTTTACTAGTTCAAATACTCTAGTTGGAAATAACCAGGGACATCTATACATACATAGAGATTTTACATATTGCTTTCATCTAAAATCCTGCCAGAACACAACTTTGCATATGTGCCAACAAACACGTATATTTTTGAAGATGTTATTTTAAATCAAATAACCTATTGTAGTTAATACAAAATTAAACAAAAGTATAAAATACATTAAAAAAATAAATGTAAAATCCTATTTTTAAACTGTAGGATATAATTGATTAATACAGTATTGACTACTACACTATATGGGCCTTTAAAGTATAATATATAAAAAATATCACATTTTTTAACTGGAAAGTACATATCTTAAAACCTTAAAAATGTAAAATAAACTATTAAGATATTAAAGTAATTATACAAGTAAACAGAATAGTACATTTATATTTTAAGCAAATGTGATGCATTTTATTATCATTAATTATTAATTGTACATTTGTAATTATCATCGTCATTTTATTATTATTAATAATAATTATTACCATTATTGCAAAAAAACAACTTTGATTTTGCCTCAAGGAACATCTCTATGTTCAGCATGGAACCCTGTTTGTGTAGGGGTGGTGTATGGGGTCATTGGAAAACTCAAGCTTCACCCAGGTACATTGTATATGTGTGAGAATGCAAGTGTATGAGAGAATAGAGCAAAAAGAGAGAAAGAAAGAGAGAGAGAGATTTGCAATGGAGATACATGTAATTAAAATTGGTTTTGCGTCAATCGTTCCTCATGTGTACATGTGTAGTCATGTCATGTTCATTGTTCTGTACTATGTATTAGTATATTAACATTAAATAATGACACATATTTCTGTAATATAGTTTTATTAAAAATATAATTTTTCTATTATAGATTGTTATGTTTGCATGATTCAAGTATTGATGATTATTTAAATATTCACTTGATTCAATGCTTTGTTGATGTATATACATGTTACAGCTAAAATCATCAGATGTAGATTTATGGCATGCATGTGGCATTTGTTTATTTTATCAGATGTTTCTGATTAGTAATGGACAATAATGTTTGTTAAATTTATGTTCTATTTAGTAACATGCAATAATTGTTATGACTTACGTTCTAATTAGTAATGTGCAAAAATTCTAGATTCTGAATGGCGATTACTGCTGGTACGACAAAGAGAGTTAGTGGGCATGTTGGCTGGTCACAATATATACAAGATAAAGAAGATTACTGTGTTGCCGTTAACAACTGCAGTACTTGCGAATGACTTGGATTTGGAGGTTAGAGGAACAATAACAATATATTTCTCTCTGTTTCACTAGTTTTTATTTTTGTTATAATTAATCCATGGCTTAGTCAATTTTGTGACTTTTAACTTTTATTTCTGTGTATGACAGTCTTGTCCATATATATTCTGAAAGCTTGTATACATTATTTTTATGTGTTTTTGTATTAAACATGTCTCTGCAGTTTAAATCATACTTGCATACATTTACTTCTTGACTGTTTCACTAATAAAGTAATTTTGATCAGTTTATCAGTGGAACAAATCCATCCATCCATCCATTTTGTTTTGTATTTATAAGTTTTATTATTAGCATCTGAATGTCCCATCCATATTTATAAATATTTCTATTCATATATGTTTGTTCATTTTTGTGTATCCATCCATTCATCCAGACAATGAACACCGATTTATGCAGACACACATTCAGTCATAGACTATCCCTTACCATTTGATATGTCTGCCTTTACAATTTTCTGTCCATTATATAAAACAATAGCTGAAGATTTTTTTGGGCAATGTTAAAATATTTTAATATTGTTTACTGTTGTTGATTTAAGTATAAGGTTTACATACCAAGTTTTAAAACCGCTCACATCTTTGGAAATTTATTTATTTTTATTCATGAAACACACCTTAAAAGTTACCTATTTCTCTCTTTCTTCCTAGTTGTGTAGCAAGCACCATTTTGGAATGAAGAAACCAGAACGAATAACAGACACTCAACAAATGTCTATTCAGAAAACATGGAACACCATTAAAAGTGCTGCAGAGAATGTCAAGTCCAGAAAGGTAACAACTCTAGAAAAGGTCCCTAATCTTCACTCATTTACAGAAACAAATATATCTTTTAAACGACATTAGAGAGACAATGATAAACACAGAGTTCTTGTACTAGTTGATCTTTTGGGAGGGAGCCAGTATTGTAAGGCCTACTTTGATATAAGCAGAGTTATTGAACTTATTGCATTATGTTAACAAAATCTTTCATTTATATTTATTGCTACATTTTTAACAGTCAGATTTAATTTAAATTTAAAATGCCACTTGTCACTTTTAAAATTTCTAATAATGATTAGTTTTTCTTTTGTTCTGTTTTGACTCACTGTTCTACTATAGTTAGACATGCATGGCTGATAAGAATGCATATAATATCTGTAAATGGTAAATACTACAGTTCACCTTGACTTAACAGTAATAAGGCAAAAGCTTTAGCACTTTCTTCAGAATAGACATTTAATTTCTCACTCTCTTCCACAATAATTTAACATGGCATTTCCCTTCGGTTCACCTGTTATATGTATGAAAATAGTGTTTAAGTAGTCTGTGTTTAGGTCACCACTGGTTCACCTGTTATTTGTATGAAAAGAGTGTTTAAGTAGTATGTGTTTAGGTCACATTGGTTTTTTTTTGTGAAAAGAGTGTTTAAGTAGTCTGTATTTAGGTCACATTGTTTTTTTGTGTTTAAAGTGTGTATAATATAAGTAGTCTGTGTTTAGATCACACTGGTTAACTAGTTATTTTTATGAAAATAGTTTATCAGCAGTCTGTATTTAGGTCAAACTTTTCACTAGTTATTTGTATGAAAATAATGCATGAACAGGCCACTTTGAGTTCATTATTTATTAGAGTTATTATTGAGTATATGGTTTCTGTTTGATTGGGCACACAATATTTACTCTATTTCACACAATTTCACTAGTTATTTCACACTATTTCACTAGTTATTTCACACTATTTCACTAATTATTTCAATGGAAAGAGCATAAAATAAGAAACTGAATCTTTAAGTCATTTGAACTCTTGTTAAGTGTGTGATTGTGCCACTCTCATTACTTGCTAGATCAAGATGCTGTTTGGATAGGTTTTTAAAAATTTATATTAAATAATTTTTGAAGCATTTTGTGTGTGTGTGTGTGTGTGTGTGTGTGTGAGAGAGAGAGAGAGAGAGAGAGAGAGAGAGAGAGAGAGAGATGATTCATTAATTATTAAATTACTTTTCCAGTGTGAATGGGTATAGTAATTTGATTGGATTGATTGATTATTGTTGTTTCTTGTTTTTATGTCCATCAGTAAATGTTAATAGTAAGTGTTAAACTTAATTCTGAGTATTTTTTAATTTGGTGCATAATCATTTTCCTGGACTAATAACAGTCAGGAATTATTGAAAAGACCTTATGGAAGCAGATAACATTAGTGATGTTTTTTTAAATTATAATTACTGATTGGTTTATTATTATTCTTAATTTTTTTTCAGAAAGAAACAAAGGATAAAGAAAAATTTGAGAAGAGGATGTATGAGGTACTGCTATTAAAAAACTTTCTTTCTAAGGCCACTTTTGAAAGTTATTTTATTAGTCTCTAGCTTCATAAATTTTCCTTCATAAAGTGCATGTTATTTTGAAAAAATTGATTATTTTATAGCACTAGTAAAGAGTGTATAGAATATTATTATATAACATTATTATTATTCATATAAAAATATCATAATATAATTTATTGCTGTTTGTAATTGCCTGCTATACTGAACTATTTATTGTGATATGACATTGAATAACTCATTAATTTGATCTGCTTTAAGTAGTATATTTAGTTATTTAATTTAAACTTACAACCAACAAAAGATTATAATTTTTTTATTTCAAGGTAACCTACAATTGTTGCAGGGAAACAATAGTTAGTATTTGAAGAAACTATAGTAACAGTAATCTGAAGTAATTAATGCAAGTGTTCAGTTTACTTGGTGTAACGTAAAAACTTCATTTTGGCACAATTTCAAATACAGGAATTTATTTTAATATTTTATAGAAACATTGCTGCAACCTAAACTGTATAACTGAAATCTTCTTGAAAATTGTTGCATAAATATAAGTTTAAGTTACCAATATACATTTTGTGTACAGTTAATAAAACACTATTGACAGCACTCATGCCCACAGGTTCACTTTTATTATAGTACTTTTTGTAGCTACTTTGAATGCAAAACGTACTTAAAAATAATGCAAAAATAAATTATATTAAAGTGCAAAGTTCACACTGCATCACCTTATATATGCCACAGCTACAGTAATATCTCAAACGTGGCAAATTGAAATTTATGTATACAAAGTTTTCTCATAAGAATAGTGTTGTATCTGTGAGATATATTCTTGAAGGATACAATTTTTATTTTTATTTTTCAAACTATGAGAAATAAAGTATGAATGAGTTATTGAAGTTTAGTTAACAGTTGTAATTATGTGCAACAGAGTTTCAAACAAAAATGAAAATAATTGATTTGAATATTTGAGCCTTGTTTGAATCTAATAATGAGACATTAATGAGTGAGTAAATGAAAATCTGGAAATTCAGGTATAGTTTTCTACTAAACTTTTAATTGGTAATTTTAAATATATTTGTGTGTAAATATTCACTTTCAGTCTTTTAGTTTTATTCTGTTGTGACACACATTAAGTCAAATTTCTGTACATCTTGATGTATCCTATGTAGAATTGAGAGGGCAAGGACCTATAAGTGCTAGTTTGATAACTTTGCTGTAGTTATTACTAACAGTTTTTTTTTAATGTCAACTGTTATTTAAATAAAAACATGGATATTTTAACCACAAGAAATATTAGCATGTCAAATGATTTGAAGCAAAGGTAACCAACATGTAACACTGATCTTTTTAAAGTAAGCCATCTAACATAAATGACATTACATTGACATTTTAGCACCGTACATAAGATGGAAACAAGTCCAAATTGACTGAGCATATTGCAGCATCATTTTTGGATAGAAATGTCATTAAGTGTAACTATTTTATATGTAATATATATTTAATGCTTTTATAGGTACATTGCTAACAAAACATATGAAAAATCAAGCATAAATAAATTATGTGTAACAAATTCACATCCTCATTCAAAAGTTATTTCAACTATGCCTTAGACAATAGAGTAGTTTTGATGGCAATTGGATATTATTGATATTAGTTTGTCAACCTCATGTAATGAAACCTTGGGAACTAAGTTAATACTCTGAACAAATTAGTTTAGTTGCTACACAATGAGTATGATCATTTTTACTGCAATTTGGTATAATTTATTAATACACACAATGCAGTAGCAATTAACAATATTTTTAATACATTTGTCATTAGAAAGAAATAATAATATTAATAAAAATATAATGTCATTAACTTCTCTTACTCTCCTACTTCTTTATTTCTGTTCTTTAGAATCTAATTATAATTTATATCTATTACTCAGATATGGTTGTTGCTCAGCTTGTTTCTGAGGTTATAATTTTCAAGATTTTTACTCACTTATTTTTTTTAAAGGTCAAAAGCTCAAATTGTAGTTATAATGTTTAAGACTTGAAACAGGCATGAATACATTGTTCGATGGGTTCCTTTCCCTTGTCTAGACTTTCATTACATTGGCCTATTCTCACATAGCACTTTCATTACATTGGCCTATTCTCACATAGCACTTTCAATAAAACACAATACCAAGGTTCGTCAATCTCACTCACATACATTTACTTCAACTACCTTCTCCTTAAGGGATACTTTCCAAATTTTTAATATTTGAACCTTTACCCGGACCAAAAATTGACTTTTTCTGGACCATAGCTTTCACATCACTTTTCAAAGTGAAGATCAAGGTAGTTAATGAGACTTTTATTTGAAGAAGCCATTCTCATGAAAAGACTGCTGCACCACTATTGTTCAATGGACACTCATATCTATATAGAGACATACACTCATCTGTTAGGGGACATGCTGATGATCCACCCACCCACCGATGCACACACATTGACCATTTTCTATCTGCTTGTTTTTGGCTGACCTACTTGCACAACTTGACCAATTAATCTTACTAACATTTTACTAATAGTCACTAGTTCTTCAACACTTTTGTGACCAGTATATTGTATTGCTTCCATTTCTCTTGATCACTGAATCCATTTGTACTTATTCATCTTCACAAGCAATGGTTTTTACCCATTGGCATATATGTACAATAGATTGCTCAAAGCCTAAACAAAGCTTTTCCTAATGTTCATTTGAGATGGTATTTTTTGGCTTGCATTTCTTTCATATCATCTTGTGAAATATTAAGTATTTATTTATATGCAAAATTATAATTTAATATTCATTGAAATGTATAATTAATTAAACCAGAAGTTTGCTATCCCATGGTGCAATTGATTAACTATAGTTAGATGGAGATATTTGTTATTTTGGGATATCTGGGTGGGTTCAGATTACCAAAGTTATACAGCATTTGTTGAAAAATTATCAAACAATTTGATGTAAATTTGATGCAATGCCATAATTCTTTGCAATATGAGTGTTGGGTACAAAAATGTTTTCAATATTTATTATATTTTTTGTTTATGATGCTATGTTTATGTTGCTGATTTACCCTTAAACTATTTACAGGAGCTCCTGAAAATGTACAATGACTCAGACTTCTTTTACTACAGTGATACTTTTGACTTAACCAATAGCATCCAACGACAGAACCAATCCACATATGATGCTAATGCACCTCTTTGGAAGCGTGCAGATGAGCGTTTCTTTTGGAACCGGCATCTTTTAAATGATCTTATGGAATTCCAGGTACGCCTATTTTACAGTGGCTGTATTCATCACCTTTAAATCATGAGTGTACTTTGCACTTTTAATCTGGATATGGAGTACTTTAATACAGCAATTGCAAATTAAAACTTTAAAAAATTTGCAATTGCTGTATTATTGCCATAAAATCTTGAGTGTAATATGCATATTTTTTCTGAATTTTATACAATTTGGTTGGAGTAAATTTTAAAAAAAATTATTTTGTTGCTTGTATGATAAGGGATGGAGGCTAGGGATGTCAGTAAACATGAAATTAGCTTCATCTGATATGACAGATTTTGAGAGAAAGTGGATCCATTACAAAGATAATTATGCCAACAAATGAGTCTTAGCTCAGCAAACTTCTGTACATTTTTATCTGCAGTAGATGTCGAGAACTCATGGAATCATCAAGAATTAATATTTTTGCAGAGTTTGCTTGTATGATTATGGCACTAAAAGCAAGTGAACTTACATCTAATATGCACCATAGGCTGTGTATTTTAGAGCAATACATTTAATCATATTGATTAGTTTTATTTCAGTGGACATTTTAAAGCCAACTTCTCTGAATTACATTTGAAAAATTTTGTCCAACCATGTTTGTGGGGACTCAGAGGAATGTTTGTTTGTACACTTTATAAGGAATCTGTATATTTATTAGAATTTATATGAATGACAAATTACTTAAAACTTCCTGTACAATGCTATCTTGATCCATGAGTGTAGAGCTAATATTTCATGATTTGGGTGAGACAAGTAGGATCCCCAGACAGGGCCGCTGAGAGAAAGTCCGGGCCCCAGTACAAAGGTGTGTGGGCCCTAATACAAAGTTCAAAACACATGTATTTTTTCACAGGTTATATCAAACAAGCTGCAAGGCAGTTTTCCTATACACAAAAAATATGAAGTATGTATCCAATATTGTGTTTCTTTTTAAAAATTTGTTTTTGTAAAAATATTTTTAAATGTTCTCCTTCATGGGCCCCCTTTGAGCTCCATGGGCCCTGGAACAATGTACCAGCTGACCCCACTCTCCTCATGCCTGTCCCCAGACAAAGCACCTATTTCACTTATCTTGCATGCTGATGCTAAGGAAACTCTTTTAAACCCTTCACTTTCCAGTGGTTCCAAAAGTTCAGAATTTAATAGTTCAGGACAGTTCCTGCATTTCAGTAATGGGTGGGGGGGGGGGGGGAAGGAAAAAAATTTGCTTGGGCATTTCTCTTTTTATATATTGGCCAAAAGATCTGATTGAGCTTTGTCTGAGTGCATGTTTAGTCTATTAAAGTGTCTGAATTTGTCACCAAGCATGGATCTTTAATTAGGGGAACTCCTTTTATTTGAAAAGGTCAGCTGATGTTGCTATTGAAACATGAAATAAATCAAACATTCCAGTATGGTACCAGTGGCAAAGAATATTCCATTTAAGCTGATATATTGTTAACTTCCTAATGCCTATGATGTGTGCCACTGGCAGATTATATAAAACTTCTTCCATAATGCTACATTGATTTGTGTAGTGCTATTGTTTCTTGATTTGGATGAGACTGAATTTCCTACATTTATTTTAACAATATACTTATCTACACCTTCCCCTACTGAATTGGGTAGCCAGATTGGTGTTTACTATCTTTACTAGATAAGTCCAGAATGGCTAGAGGAAAGGTATGTACCAGTTTGAATTTAGAATGTGTGAAAGCAGATAGAAATTTATCAAGTGATAAATTATCTCCACTGGCAACACTTTAGGACTAAAGAAACTATAGGCATTGGTAAAAAAACCCCAGACATATGTGATGGTGGGGGCTTGAGGCAGCATGTTTGGTAGCTAGACAGTATTTTTCTGTTGCCATATGATTGCTGATGACATAGTTTGTCTCTATCATTCATTAGAATGGATGACTCTGCCAGGCATTCACTCTCTGTCAGGCTGCTATAAATAACGTTGGTTTTTTTTCTTTTTGACATGTGTTTCCTCATGACTGTCCTGTGCAGTGAGTCTGAAGCAGACCTGGAGTGGTATGAAATCACGTTAGGAGGTTACTGGCATTTGGTTATAAGAGCAGTCTAAGAGGTTGTTAACAAGACTGCTTCATAGGCCGAAGACTTTAGGGGTCATGGCTTTCCCAGAAGTCAAGTAAAATCCTTTTTTCCTCTTCCACCCAAGAAAGATTTGTTGATCAGTGATGTCACAAATCAGAAGTCAAAGAGTGCCTCTGAACCACTCAGTCTCATTATGCTGCGATGAGTCTTTAAGCCTTACTCCTTGCTGTACTGTTTACTGCCAAAACTAATATTACATTGTGCAATAATAGCTTCTGATTTTTCTCTAATTGCTTGTTTTTGCTGGGTAAGAGGTAAGAAGAATAATGTCTAATGGAAATTTTGTACCCAGAGGTTTGATACATGAGGCTTCATTTGTAGGTTGTACACTTTCATGCACACTATTTTGCTTTTATTGTCAGGGCATTTAAGCATCTAGCTCAAGCCTTTAATGCTGACATTTTCACCAATGTGACTCAGGTCTGCACCAGAACCTGTTCCCCATTTCAAAGCATTAACCCCTTATTCCTTGGGAAAGTTTGCTTTATCGTATCCTTTTCTCATGATATGATAAGGGATAAGAAGCTGTAGCAGATATCTGTCATTTATTTGTGGTCACCCCATTTTCTGCCATTCATACTGTCACTTAACACAAGGGTTGGCTAGGTATTTGTTTGCTGCTTTCAGTAGTTATTTGACTAGCACTTGTATAACATGGTGTTTTTAACTCTTGCAAATTGAACAAATTACAGTGAGTCTAAATGCCCACAGTTAGCATTGATGAAAAAGCTGATATGTCAGACAAACAAAAAGTAAGGAAACAATACTCCTTACTTGATCATCATCATGGAGACAGACACAAAGATTTAAAGGAGCAAGAAACACAAGGAATCCAAGAAAATAATGAAGAAGAAACTAACACCATCGAGAAAACTTGGAATGTACTGCTCTGGCTTAATATCTTCTTGTACAAATTCAAACAAATAACTGTGTTTCTAGGTCATAATTTCTCTCCCTAAGTTGTGTGTGTTCTCAGCTTTGGCTTACATGTGTGACTCCCATGTAAACCTCTGATTGTAGGAAGGAAGAAAAATATTTTTGTGCCCCATTTTTTTCTTTATAATTAAAGTCATAATAAGTAAGAACATATAACTCTTCAGATCAAGCTCTTATCAAGTACAAGAATTTCCATAGACATCCATTTCACTCATTCCTTCACCTTTCAATCACTGCATATTCATGTATCTGATATTTTTTCATTTTTGAAATGTATTTTGCAGAGTAAACTTGCAGATCACTGGATTGTTCCCATTATCCAAGGATTTGTTCAAATGAATAAATGCATTATGGACTTTGATGAGGAACGTCATTCTAGTCCAGGGTTAAGCCCAGAATTTAACTGCACTTTTCGTCTAGAGCCACTGTCATATCTTATTTGTCTCATATCTCGGCGCAGTCGTCATCATGCAGGTAAGAAAAAATGAAACGAATACCTTTGAATAGCTTTTCCTGCAAATTTCTGTTAGATTGCTCATATCTCTCTTTTTGGGCTAGTTTGTTCCATATATGGCATTAATTTTAGGTTAGTAATAGTATCCTTCAGGGTTTAAAATTCATGTTTATAAAATATACTTTACATTTATTTCCATTTTTGGTGGTAAATAAGTAATAGACAGGGGCAGAGAAATTTTTCCTACCATGGGCCATAAGGTTCACATGTAAATAACAGCTTAACAAATATCGCCATTGCTGTTTAAATATCTCAGACATTCTATATGGGCAGGGGAAAATAGAAATATTAAAATTTGAATGTGGTAATTAGAACAGCTGCCTTGTGATTATGAAGTAGCATCAAGCCATTATGCCTGAAACAAATTACTTTTCTGATACTTTGGTTTAAAATCAATTCATAATAGTAACCCTAATTTTATGACATATAATGTTGAATGTCATTTTAAGTGTTACTATCATAGGTTTGAATGTATTGGGTATCTTGTTAGGGGCAGAATGAAATTAATCAATTGCTCAGATCTGGTTGGACTGTAGTTTCTGACTTAAGGATTGCCCGCTAAGCATTTGTGTATCCATGAAATATTTAATCATCATAGTCAAGAAAATGATTTTACTAAATATAATTAATTATATCATGGACACATTTAATCTTTATATATAACGTTCAAATAAAATATATTTCAAGTCTAGCATTCAAAAAATGTATATTACCCATTTAGACATTGTAAATTTAGAATAGTGTTAGTTTCATAATTTAGAATATATTTTATTCCTTGACACTTTTATTTTTAATATCATTCATTTTTGTTATATATTTTATTGTTTGTTTGCTTATTAAAATAAAATTTGTTAGGTATGAATATAATATATTGTTAATTATCCATATGATAATTCATCTTTGTACTTTTATTTTAAAAAATTTATTAATACAACTGTATGGACACAATCATTGATTATAACACTCCCAAAGAAAGGTAATCTTCACCAATGCCAAAATTATAGAACTATCAGTTTGATCAGCCATGCTAGCAAAGTGATGCTGAAAGTAATCTTGAACAGATTGAAACCCCAGGCAGAAGATATTATCGCTGAAGAACAGGCTGGGTTTAGGGCTGGAAGAAGTATGACAGAACAAATATTTAATCTCATGGTTCTGTGGGAAAAATTCTCACAACACCAACAAGACCTTTACCATGTGTTCATAGATTTCAAAAAGGCCTTTGATAAAGTGTGGCATGAGGCATTATGGGGCCACAATGAAGAAATACAACATGTGCCATCAAGCAGCTATATACCAAAGCCACTAGTGCATTACTTGTCCAAGGATCTGTGGGAGAATGGTTTCAGACAACAGTTGGTGTACATCAAGGCTGTCTTCAGTCACCCACGCTTTTCAGCATCTACTTAGAGCGCATCATGCATGATACTCAGGAACATCACTATGGCATATCAGCATTGGAGGCATAATATCACCAATCTCTACTTTGCAGATGACATCAACGGGCTGGCTGGCAGTGGATGAGCTTGTTGCGTTAGTGGTAACCCTTGATGAACCCTCCTCATGATTTGGCATGGAGATAAATGCAGAAAAACAAAGTTGATGACAAATGGTGAAAAAAAATTTCAAACAAAACCAAGGTCAGAAGACAAGAACTAGAAACTGTGAGCCAATTCAGGTATCTAGGCTCTATCATCAGTGACAAGGGATAAAAAACAAATCTTGTCTAGAGCAGCTCAGACAATGGCAGCCATGTCAAAGCTAAGACCCATTTGGAGAGACAGAAATATTTGCCTAAAAGCAAAAATAAGGCTTCTGAAAACACTAATCCTCTCAATCTTTTTGTATGTATGTGAATCATGGACCCTGACAGCAGAAATACAGCACAAAATACAAGCACTTGAAATGAGATACTACAGAACCATCCTTGGTATCTCTTACAAAGATCACATCACAAACGAAGATGTGCATAATACCATCAGACATGAAGCTGGCAAATATGAAGGCCTCCTCAGACTGTCAAAAAAACAAAAGATGAAATGGTATGGCCATGTTATTCGAGCCAACAACCTCTCCACAACAATCCTGCAGGATAGCGTTATGGGTGGCAGAAAATGAGACATACAGAGAAAAATGTGGGCTGACAACATCACAGAATAGTCTTGGAAAAAATTTGCAGACACATAGTTTGGCATATGACCGAGACAAGTGGAGGGAGCTGTTCAACTGTTCAGCAGCTCATCGACCCAACAACCACACTAGGTCAAGAGACAATTGATGATGATGAAGTATTAATTCTTAGTGATACCTTGATAATCAGGTTTACTCATGTTCTCAGCCATCATTTTCTTATACAAAACTGACACATTTCAGCTTTAAAATTAAGAAAAATATTTACTCTTATATAATTATAAGTTGTGCACACCTTGACTGACAAAAGAAAAATTTGGGAAAAAACATACATTATTCTTGTGATTTTATAATTTTTATTTTTCTGAAAGTGTATTGTACATTTTCTTTGTTAAAAGTAAAATAATAAAGAGACATTTCCATTTTTCTGCAGGAACAAGATCTAGAAAGCGAGGTATTGAAGAGAGTGGTGCTTGTGCCAATTATGTAGAAACCGAGCAGGTTTGTTGCAAAAATATAATAAATCTCGTTAGTTTAAGAACTTTGCATGTAGTATTCTCTTTTTAATAAATAGTTAGGAGTTTGATGTAGTCATAGTAAAATTTATTTTTGAATTTATGTTTCAGAAAATATTGTCAAAATAAATGCTGTCATTGAGATCAATAATTTGTCTTTGTACAGACATATTTAAAATGATTTTTGACAATTGAAGATAAAATTTGGGGAATCCCCATTTATATAGTCTTGCACATCATCTGCATTTGCTATAGCTACTACATTCAAGGCCATTTGCTATAGTTTCTATATTCAAGGCCATTTGCTATAGTTACTATATTCAAGTTCATTTGCTATATTTACTACATTCGAGGCCATTTGTTATATTCACTACATTCGAGGCCATTTGTTATATTCACTACATTCGAGGCCATTTGCTATAGTTGTTATATTGAAGGCAAATTCCTATATTACTACATTCCAGGCCATATGCTATAGTCATTTGCTATATTTACTACATTCAAGGCCATTTGCTGCAATAGTTGCTATAGCTACTACATTCAAGCCATTTGCTACAGTTACTATGTATAAGACCATTTGTGGCAGTTTGGAAAGAGTTAATGTTAACGAAAGAGTTAATGTTTACCCTGAGATTGCTGAAATGAACTTGCTGAAACATCCTGATGCTTATTAAATGATTTAGTTGAAAACTGGAAGTGTACTCTCACTTGTATAAACACTTTTCTCCCAAACAATCAGAAAACACATCTGCATGCTTTTGTAAAGCTGGTCTCCCCAAGTCTGTTGTATTGAATTCACAAACAAAATGCACCTCACCCTTTTTGCATCTTATAAATGACAAATATTTTACTAAAGTTCTTAAATTATATATTGGTGCATATTTTTACTTGTTTGTCATAAGATTAAAGTTCTTAAATTACTTATTGGTGTATAGTTTTACTTGTTTGTCATGAGACTAAACTTCTTAAATTATTTATTGGTGTATAGTTTTACTTGTTTGTCATAACCAAGTAGTAACTATCAAAAAGTAAGTAATGGTGTACACATTTATTGAATATAATTCTGTTGTTAACTGCTGGCTTAAGGTTTATAAAAGAGTGTGTAGAGTACATTCAAATAATTTTCTTTGTTTTACTAAGTGTGTAGAGTAAGTTAAATAATTTTCTTTGTTTTACTAAGTGTGTAGAGTAAGTTAAATAATTCTCTTTGTTTTACTCAGTGTGTAGAGTAAGTTAAATAATTTTCTTTGTTTTACTAAGTGTGTAGAGTAATTAAATAATTCTCTTTGTTTTACTAAGTGTGTAGAGTAAGTTAAATAATTTTCTTTGTTTTACTAAGTGTGTAGAGTAAGTTAAATAATTCTCTTTGTTTTACTAAGTGTGTAGAGTAAGTTAAATAATTCTCTTTGTTTTACTAAGTGTGTAGAGTAAGTTAAATAATTTTCTTTGTTTTACTAAGTGTGTAGAGTAAGTTAAATAATTCTCTTTGTTTTACAAATGTGTAGAGTATGTTCAAATAATTTTGTTTGTTTTACTAAGTGTGTAGAGTAAGTTAAATAATTCTCTTTGTTTTACTAAGTGTGTAGAGTAAGTTAAATAATTTTCTTTGTTTTACTAAGTGTGTAGAGTAAGTTAAATAATTCTCTTTGTTTTACAAATGTGTAGAGTACATTCAAATTTTTTTGTTTTACTAAGTGTGTAGAGTAAGTTAAATAATTCTCTTTGTTTTACAAATGTGTAGAGTATGTTCAAATAATTTTGTTTGTTTGATCAGTGTTTCTTTCTTAATGACTGGGAGTCAAATAATTATGTGAAGGAAACATACAGTTGTATAAAAGAAATCATGCTTAAAAACACACATTGTTATATGTAACAACAACATTTGTGTGCACAAGCATTTGGTATAGAATACTATGTAGATGGAGAGTTTTTGACATATTGCTGACATATTCCTCTTGGCTCCGAATGAGTCTCAGATCTGTTGCTGAAATACTAGTTGTGGTTCTCTAATTTAGATAACCTTTGATTGCACATCGACTTACATAGTCTTTGCATTAACTTGTTTTAAGCCTTGTTGAAACTATTATTCAATGGACTTATTTGACTGCTTAGCACTGACACAGTAAATGGGACTGGTTAGCTTCAAGACTGGTAATAGACTGATAGTTGTTATGATTGTTTCACATATCATTATAGTCATGACATTTATCATCTTCAATATTCTTAGTAAATTGTGTCATGCATGAGTAAATTTTAATACTTATAGTGATTTGTATCCCAGTCATCTTTAATAGTCATGTGACTTGTATCCCAGTCATCTTTAATAGTCATGTGACTTGTATCACGCATTGTCAATTCCTAACTTAAAGGCAACTTTATCTTCTTTACTGTGGAGCTAATTGAGATGTGAGGAAATATCAATTTTATATTGACACCAGCAATGAATTGGTTGAAAAAGATCTTAACATTTGCATAAATGAATTTTTATCATATTAATGCTTTTCATCTTTGAAACAAGTAAATTTTTGTTTCGTGTATGCTTTTTATCAATTCACTTAATGAAATTTTTATGATTATAAAAAGTCCTATATACTTCTGTTTTGCTCATTTTTCTGTTATGTTAAAGGTCATCGAGTTCTCCCCACATGTGGTATCATTTGTACAAGTTCGAGGCTCAATACCTGTCTTCTGGAGCCAGTCAGGTGTCAAATATCGACCGCCACCCCGACTCACAAGAGGTAAGTGCATTTCATGTGCTTATTTATATTAATGAAAATGCAAACGTGTTTGTTTAGGAAGTTAATGTACTTATTAAATGCTGAATATTTTTATGTGCATTTAACTTCAACAAACTTGTGGATTATGAAATATTTTTAATTTAATTTTTACCAGTTTGACCTGTTATCAAATTCTTTTACTCAAATGTAGCAACATTGATTCAATGATTCAATTATATTTTCTATTAGTTTTCCTTGGTTGTGGTATATGAGCAGATGTTCAAGTGGAAGACATATATGAAGAATTTGAATTAAATCAGTTTTAAAGTACAGTGATACTTTTAACTTTACAGAAAATGATTTTTTCCCTTCAGTTGAAAAGAAATAGCAATTAAGGTTAATGGTTATTGGTAATCTTAAAGAAAAAAAATAATTTCATAATGAATATTTTCTTTTGATATTGAAAAAGAGGTTGATGATTTAAAGAAAAATTTTAACTTCATAACGAATGATTGTTTTCTTTCAATATTGAAAAAGAGATTGATGATTTAAAGGCTATTATGAATAATGGATAACCTTACTAATTCTCATTCTCTCAAAACATGATTATTTCCCTTAAGTAGAAATTATATGTGTATTTGTTATACCAGTATGTGATTTACATTTTTTTCCTTTACTATGTCAATGAACTTAAAAAAGACAACTTTAATTTAATACTAATTGTGCTAATATGTTTTTTTTTCATAATTTCATGAATTCTTGTAGTGCTTTGCTTTATTCTTGATCATTTCATTTAAACTTATTTTGTTGTTGTTGTGGGATTTGTATTCTGAAGATGATAATAGAAGTAACTTTTGACATCTTTGTGAGTTTTAAAAAAAATTAAAAAAAAAATTGTTTCTGTTGGGTATTTTTGCTACTAGTGTATATTTCACAAGCCTTTATAGTAGGTGATGGTGATGAGAAGAGGCCATACGGTTGCTTGTTTATAGTTTGAATATGTGACATTTAAGACAAGCAAACAATGTCTGAATATCTCATGCTATTTTACATGTCTGCACAAGAAGAACACACACGTCTTGAGCAGGATTTGTTTGCAGAACATTTATAGCCATTCCATGTTGTCATTTGCCTATATGATCTTCTGTAGTGATATGACAATCATGTGCATCCCAATTTTCTGATCAACTGTTAAAACCAGCATATTTCTACAAACTTTAGACTTTAAGAGAACATTTAAAAGTTATTATAACTTACACATCATATTCATAAAAAACATTCATGCTGTGGAACCACCTTTTCTTTATTCTTGGCATTGAGTCATGCTTATATTTTGCAGAGATTTATTTATCTGAGTATTAATTATGTGTATGTATGTTATGTGTGTGAGGAGTGTGTATGTGTGTGAGAGAGAGAGAGATTATTTTTTTGAGTGATCTTACTACTACTTGAGTAGTATTAATGTAACATCCTTTTACAAAGTAGATTTATTGATCATTTTCATGTACACGAGAATTTTTAATCAAAATCTTAAGAATAAAAGAAATCTGTTATCAGTGCTCTAACAGTTCAGGTTAATAAAACATATATGTTAACAGAAAAATATGATAAAATAAAGATGCCATGATTTAAGTTTGAAATAAAAATTACATTTTGATTTATCTAGGATAATATAAAATATATCAAGATTTAAAGTGTTTTAAACATTAAAATATTAAACAGTGTTGAAATATTTCTCTTATGGCATTAGTAAGCATACAAGTCCTAAAAAACCTGTGGTGGAATAAATTTGCCTATCCCTATTTCTAAACTTAATTTTTATATAAATTGTTAAATTGTCAAAGCAACCCGATCTTGAGCACTCCTTATGATGTTATTATTTGTAAGTGTCATAGTTGGAGTAAACAACTTGGGTTGGGAATATGATAGAAATTGCTGACGCAATCCAAACCAATTCCAACTGGATGAATAGTTTTTTTGACTTTTTTCATAACAAACTCATCCTATGGGGATGGACTGAAAGTTTCCTTGTTGAAGAAGTACTTTATTCTAATCACTTTGAACATAACTCGAGTTTGGTCATAAAGGCTATCGTTAGCTAACTGATAAAGAAAGAATGGACATTTGCTATTGATCTATGATTTGAATTAGAGAATGCTTATGTAATTGAACCATTATTTCTATCTCCATTAATTTGACTACGTTGTACATTATACTTGTGTATTTTGATCGATGCTATATTTCTTATTCTGCATGTTTATCAGGCTTACACATTTTTTGCAGGATTTTGTAAGTTGAGAATGTTTGTAAGAGAGAAAGGAGTTTAGAGATGAAATATGCCTAAAATTTAGTGCTCCATTAATTTGATGTTTGCAGAGAAAGTACAACATTTTTTCCTTTCACTTCAAGCAGCGATGACTACTGTACTTGTTTTGTCATGTTGGTGTGTGAATCCAGCATTGTTGTAAACTTATCAATAAAACGTATTGTTGTAAGTTGATTCCTGTGAATTCTGTTCAAGAGCCAATAGCAGAAATGGTGGCTTGAGTTTGGTCTTGAGAATTAATGGAGAATATTTTGAATGTTCCTCGTGGTGTATTGAATACTACATATGAAAATTCGAGAACATTCCTCTTGATGTGCTTGATAGCATGTAAAAATCAGGCCAATTCTCTACAGTGAGCTCATCAAGGATTCTGGAACAGTTGTGTAACATGCCTAGAAGGGACATGTGAGGCCATCGCCTGAATAAGACAGACAATGACTTGTTGCACACCACGTGATTGTGAACAGGTGCTGGTGACAACAGCCATTTTTGAAAAGGTTATGTGCATTTGACTTTCATTTAATTATTTCTCTGAAATTCTCTCTTATTTCTATGATGATTTCAATGAATTTGATTATATATTTATGTTAATTGACTGCTAATGTCTATGCTAGGATAAACTGAATGATTGTCGAGTATTAATCAAACATTGTTGTGAAGTGTTTTAATTGATGTGAATGTCAATGCTCCTGTGATTATATTCACATGCATATTTGATTGTTGATTTAATAAATTTATTGACTTTACACATATTGATAACCATAAGCTGGAGAGACAGTGGGTGGATGGGACCTTGCTAAATATAGATTAAAAGATGGATTGTGTTCTCCTTTGGTAAGAAGTTTTCCATCTACAGAAGTATTGTGTGAGAGTAAATGTTTGTCTTTAATGTTGTGGAAGAGAGAAAACGTTTACAGCATCTGCATATAAGTGCAAAGTTATTTGAACACATTTATCTGTTTGGGTTTTTTAATACTATTTTAATCTAGTGTTTCATGCAGATTTCTCAGAAGATGTACTTGCTAAGTTATCTGAACACATTTTATCTGTTTGGGTTTTTTAATACTATTTTAATCTAGTGTTTCATGCAGATTTCTCAGAACATGTACTTGCTAAGTTATTTGAACACATTTTACCTGGTTTTGTATATTATTTAATCTAGTGTTTCATGCAGGTTTCTCAGAACAAGTACTGCTAGGTTATTTTGAACACCACATTTTACCTGTTTAATATTATTATTTAATTTAGTGTTTCATACAGGTTTCTCAGAACATGTACTTGCTATTTAATTTTGAACAAAACATTTTCCCTGTTTTTTTCATGTTATTTAATCTAGTAGTTCATACAGGTTTTGCAGAACATTAGCTTGCTAAGTTATTTGAAGACATTTTACCTGTTTAATATATTTAATCTCTTGTTTAATACAGGTTTTCCAGAACATGTGTTCACTAAGTAATTTGGAACACATTTAACCTGTTTTTTCATATTATTTATTGTAGTATTTCATGCAGGTTTCAGATTCAGTTCACACTTGTATTTACTAAGTTACAGCATGCTACATTTTAAAAATGAAGTTATTAATCCTATAGGTGTTTCACATAGTTTTTGACAGCGATCTGACTTCATATTCTGGTATAGAGCCAACATTAAATTTATACCATTTTAATAGCACCACTTTTTGCAATCGGATTTATAGGTGACCAACAGCCATTTTTGTACAAATGATTTTTTGTTACCAACACAGTTTTAAAGCCTTCATAATCTAAGCATTAGATATTTAGAGAGTTTCATTCCAATCCTTTTTATTTTCTTTATTTAATCTTAGCCATAAATTATTCCTCTGGGTTACTAAAGTCACAACACAAAGAAATATCGCTGTGAGTGAAAGAAACGCCTGGCTTTCTCTGGATTCCTAATTCGTGTATTCGGTAAGCTTCATCAAGATTATTTCTATAGAAAATGATGTAAACCATGGTAACTATATGACATTTACCTACTTTGACACAAATTATCTGCAAAAACTCAAGATGCAAGATACTCCTGCCTGGTTTACAGCATTTTTAATATGCATCTGCAAAAGAGTAATAGTTTATAAATGACACTTCATTATTTTGGATCTCTACATGGATTTTCTCTTGACCTTTTGAACTGAGTCTGGGGTAGCTTGCTTTCCCGGTCTGAGCCGATTTCGCGCCTCTTCGCCCTTGATAACAGTCGTAGTCAGCGGGTCAGAGGTCATGGACGCATTTTAAAAGTAGTCTAATTAGCGATTGCCGCAATCATTAGAGATGCGAAGAACATCTGAAACTCCTTCTTCTCCCAAGTAGCGGTTTCTTTAAGTCGGACTGTTTTTCTACGTATTACTTCAGGACTTTGTGTGCATACTATATTATAGGTCAAGGTTGTTTAGTCATTGGCGGCCACGTTACCCACGCTCGCTATATAGCTTAGTACTGTATTTAGTGCTAAGTGGAAGGCGGCTTCGCCAGCCCCCCCCCCCCCGGAGGGCGGTTGAGGGTGTGTGCCAAATAGGTGCGCCAGCCCTCCTGCCCTCCACCTCAGACGTACCGCGAGGCAGTGGGGATCCCCCCCCCCCCAGAAGCAGACCCAGACCGAGAACATCATGAAGATGAAAGGTCTATTGCGGCTTCTGGGGTGAGTGTGAGCGGAACATCAACTCCAACACAAACGTAGTACTACTACTACTCGTGAGGGGAGCATTCCCCACTACAGATCAGAGAACGTGGACGAAATGATCCACGAAAGCTCCAGTGGTGACGTAAAATAGTTATCGTAACCACCATCACCACCCGCTAGACAACAATTTCACATAGAAGGCTGTATCTGATTAGTCAGCATTTTTATAACAATGTAAAAGTGTGGATTCTTTGATTTTGAGAAGTTGTCTTTATTATTAGAAGTTCAGAAGATATTTGGAGTGACTTAAAAAGAGCGTTTTTACAAAGTTGCAAATTTTGCACCTAGTCTTGATCTGAGATCACACACTGGGGAAAACTGCTTGTATGTGGCATTCGATATATTGATAGAAGTCATGCTTAATGGCAGACACACACATACTATGAATATGCACGCGCGAACACACACACACACACACACACACACACACACACACACACAATTTTCACATTACAGTGTTTATTTCTTCTTGAGAACGGTACATTATTGATCTCTTCAAATCGTATTCACTTCATTTGCAGACCGGAATGACCTCTGACCCGTGCCAAAAGTACATTTGAAGCCGTGATTTCATAGAAACTCCAGCTGCATAGGCTTTATTTGATTTATGGAACATCAAAGCTTGGCGCTGGATCACGAATATCAGCAAATCCTTTTACAGTATTTTTGCTTCTTCAGTGGTTTGTGATGAACAGATGTCTTGAAAAAAAGGGGGAGAAAAAAAGCTCTACCCAAAACCTCTGCGGCATGCTCGCGTCATTAATTGACATACACTCTTATCACGTGAACTAGGGAGACCAGGTTCGCTAACCCTTGACCTGTGAATAAAACTTGCCTGGTAATTAATGCGAATAGAAGACTATTAGCACAGCTGTACAGTACAAATGAGTGCGTGTGCTCATACTTCGTAGTGTATAGACATGTGACTTTGCTTGCGTTAATGAACAAATGCCACTGAACCAGAAGAGAATTAAAGCGGCCAAAATTGCAAATCGTAATTGCATATTTATTTGACTGCTCAGTTTATTTCATTTCTGGAATAGACACACCCACAAACGGCATACCGTATTAAAATGTGCTTTCTTCCCCCCTATGCTTGTGAAATACTCTCTTGGAAGATTATTTCTCTGTGTCATTCAAGGTCAGTCTTTATCTATTTTTTCTTTGGGAGTATCGTGGATCCAAAAATAACTTGGTACCTAACAACTAGGGTTTTTGTAAATCTTGGTCTTAATACTAGGGGCGCTCAAACTATTTGTTTATTCAGCTACCCCCCTCCCCCATAAAAAGTTAATGTATACACTCATCATGTGTATATTTGCTACAGTTTGACAGACTTTTTAATCTCAAAGACAGCTCCCCTCTTCTCCACTCCTCTATATGATAGTTTGACAGACTTTTTAATCTCAAAGACAGCTCCCCTCTTCTCCACTTCTCTATTTCTTTCTAAGCGATAAAGCATGACGTAGAACATAGTTTGTCACTCAAGTGATAGGGGTTTGAGGTCCGCTTGGAATGAAAACTGTTACAAATGATCTTTAACCGCTTCCTAGCACAGTGTCGTGGGCTTAGTATCTAGTCCGTCAAATAGGTGATAAATCGGGTCCCGTGTGCACGCTAAAGGTCTTTTGGCAGTTACAAATTGGAAAGAGTAGGCCGTTAGACGCTGTCTAAAACTGCACCTAGAAAATTTACCGAAAAGTCGCTCAACCTTTGCTCCACCCTACCCCACTCATTCTCTCTCACATCCACCCACCCACCTTTTGTACTGTATCTTGGACTATATATCTTCCAAAACATGAATCTCTTAGTTGGTGCTTGCGCATGACTGCGAAATCAACAATTATTGGAAGCAGATTTGACAACCAAACTAAAACAACAAAAACAAAAGCGATTTATTACAAATTTCGTATGTCATTTTTTATTTTCAGTCATTCTGTATCACTAAGGTCTGTATCACTAAAGGAAACATCTATAATCCTACAAACATTAATGTGTCTATAATCCTACAGACATTAATGTATCTATACTCCTATACACATTAATGTATCTATAATCCTACAAACATTAATATATTTATAATCCTATAAAACATTAATGTATCTATAATCCTACAAACATTAATGTATTTATAATCCTATAAAACATTAATGTGTCTATAACCCTACAAACATTAATGTATCTCTAATCCTACAAACATTAATGTATCTATAATCCTACAAACATGAATGTATCTATAATCCTACAAACATTAATGTATCTATAATCTTGTGCCATTAAAGACGTACCTCTATAAACCTGTCGGCCCAAAATTGTTTACTTAAAACGGTGTGTCTGAAAACCCGTGGACTTAAAACTTTGTCTCACACTCTTGGATCTGTCCACTGTGAGCCTAAACTATGAGCTCAGAACTCACCGACATGTCAGCTGCAAGCCTAAAATGTTCATGTCTTTAAAATTTGGGCGTAACATTTTGGTCCAGATAATACGCTAGCCTAAAAAAGAGGATAAGATTTGTCAAAATAGAGCCTGTTAATCACGTGCTTAAAATTGATAGATATTTAGACTGGGGGCCTAAATTTGGTGGACGTATAAAGTGGAGGTTATCAAACTGGGGGCCTAAATTTGGTGGACGTATGAAGTGGAGGTTATCAAACTGGGGGCCTAAATTTGGTGGACGTGTAAAGTGGAGGTTATCAAACTGGGGGCCTAAATTTGGTGGACGTATGAAGTGGAGGTTATCAAACTGGGGGCCTAAATTTGGTGGACGTATAAAGTGGAGGTCATTAAGCTATTGGCTTATAAATTTTTACCCAGTAGCAAATCACTCTGAATTTGTTGCTGTTCTTATAATAATACGCACCCGATCGAATTGATTCAAAAAGACCTGTTGAGTTTAATTAGGTAAATGGCATTCACAGGAGTGTTTACTGTAAGGGTGTAAAATTGGTTCACATATACGTGGAATTTTGTCAGAACTATGTCTTTTTTCAACTGGTTGGAATTTGGAAAGTATTTGGTTTTATTTTCGGATTTCTAAATTTTGCCTAGCTTATGTGTGTTTGTGTGTGTGACTGTAAATAATGGGTAACATGATCAACGTTTGCAACTAAAGCAGTGTGACATTAGCCAAAAGGAGATTAGTATGTCTGCAACTGCAGTAGAAATTTTTTTTTTCAAAAGGGAGATTACTGGGTCTTTTCGACGGCAATTCGAGTTTGATTCGATTGCAAGATGAAAGCAGGACAGAGTTTACAGTCTTTGCACTGACATACGTGGCCGTTTGATCAATGCTTGCTTGGCACTTCTTGTTCAAAAACAAATGATTTTAAAATCAAGTCCACTGTTGCTTGCGTCTCAGCCGGAATCATACAATCAGGTTTTATCTAAATGTAGCGGATGTCTGTTTTATGTTTTCTTGCCTACATGTTTTTACGAGCCTGTGGTTGAGTAGTGTTTCTCTCTTTGCGCCAATTAGTCCTCGCAGCCTGGCAAGATGTACAAAAGAGCATATCCACTTTCTCCCAATTGCATTTTTGTTTAGATGCGTGGCACACTTCGTTAGTACCAGTAAATCCCGTGTTTGGCTCCCTTACGAACGATTGCGAGCAAGTAAGTCAGCAAATGGACAAATATAATTTCAAATATATATATCATCGAAAAGCTAAACCGAATACGTTTTCATTACACTGACATATAATGGAATGTGTTGAATGACTAGCAAATATTTATTATAACTGTTGAATGACTAGCAAATATTTATTATAACTGATTCTATTTTTATTATTATTCATCCTTTTTTTCACGACTTCAATTGGACTGTAGGTTATGAGCCATGGTCTCAGAGATTATGGGAGATTACGGAGGATGTGAGCACTTTCGAGGAGCGCTGCTTTCAGCAGTGGGGCAATTTTGTGTTGTCCAAGCACTTTATTCAGATAGCCTTTCAGTTCAGGTTTTATGTTCCCCAAAGATCCTATCGTTTTCAGGTATTACTTCTGCTTTTACATTCTACAGTCTCTGGATTTCTAATCTGGTAATCCTGGTATTTTTCTATTTTTTCTTTCTTTTGTTTTTAGGTTTCTATCGCTTGGAACAGCAGCATCGATGATTGTTGCTGTTATGTTAGACTTAATGAGAACTACAGCGTCTGGTCTTCATGCAGAAATCACTCGATCTGTCCGTATTTCAAAGTCCCAAAGTATTTTGCTTCTTATGTTTCGATGACTGCTTCTGGTTGGTGCATCCATGCTCTTTCTGGGGGTTTTATTCCATAGTTCTCACATATGTTTCTACGTAGGATTTTTGCCACTTCATTGTGCCTTCTGGTATGTTCTTTTTCAGCCAGAAACCGATATTCAGATTGTAAATGTTGTGCTATTTCATCCATGTTTTTGCAGAGTCTGCATTTGGAGGTGTTTGAGATTTTCATGATATTGGTTTTGTGTGATTTGGTGTTTAGTGCTTGATCTTGTTACTAGTACCTCTGTTTCTGCTTTCAAACCTGCTTTTTTTATTTTAACCATCTGTATGTTGATTGTTTTGTTGATAATTCATTAGCTTGTCGCGTATACTGACGAGCATGGAGAGGTTTGTGGATCCATCTATTTCCTAATATCTCTTTTGCTCTTTTCTTACAATTCCATGTTTCTTTGTTTCTGGGCTTGGTATAATCCACTCATCTTTACTGCTTCTATTAGTGACTCATCAGATGTAGTCCCAAAGGCCTATAACTTCTCCTTCAGTGACATCTTTGATTTTCTTGAGTTCTCTGCCTCCCATTTTTCCAAGATACCTATAGTCTATCTACATCTGCTTTTGGATTTAGGGCTTTATGAATTGAGTAGTTTTCTTGACTTTCTGTCTACTTCATTTATTTTATTTGCTTTACAGTCTATAATACCTCCAGTGTAGCTAATTACAGGTATTGCGTAAGCATTAAGGGCTTGTATTTTGTTAGCCCCATTTAACTTGGACTTTAGGATTTAGGATTTGTCTAACTAGTTTTTTATACTCTATTTTATCTTTGGACTTCACTCTTCATATTTTCTTGATGCTGCAGTATCCCCAGGTATTTATATCCCATTTCCACTACTTCTGAAATTTAGATGGTATTTGTTTACTAATGCAATTCAGTTTTCCACTGTCTTGTACTGCTGTTGTCATTTAGCTTCTTTCTTTCCTAGCACACTCTATTTTATTTTCTATTCTTATCCATGGTGGTACTGATGGTTTCCTTGTTTGTACTTTGGTTGGTATTAGATATTTTTCAATGTTTGCTGTGCCATATATTAGACTATTGGTTTCTGTAATATCTTTTCTGGAGATGTACCTTAATACTTTATTTGCATTGTGAATTGCTGTTGTTAAATCTTTGTTATTTTGTAGTCTATGAGTTGGTGTTCTTTCTACATTAGATTTATTGTTGTCCACGAAATTTTGTTTTTCTTTTCTCACATGAATTGCTGTTCTTCAGTTAGTTCATTATTTATTTCTTTAGTGTGGTCATCAGCCCAATTAGTTAAATTAATTTGTTGCTGTTCAATATTTTTTAATTCTATGATCGTAAGAAGCTTATTGTGCATGAATAATCTTTTCTGGTCCAGGAGCCATTGTTCACTGATAATATCACCTGGATATTGTTTTTTGCCAGACTTCATGCACCCTTTTCTATATTCTTTTACTCTTGATTGACTTTGATAATAAGTGTCCTTTACTTGTATATCTGTTAATTCTGCTATTGAAATAGACAAAGTACCCCATCTCTGTTATGTCTGCTATTGAAATAGACATCACACATAATCTCTCTGCTAAGTCTGCTATTGAAATAGACAACATACATCATCTTTGTTAAGTCTGCCTACTGCAGTGGACTACCTACGCCATCTTTGTTTGAATCCGCTTAACTTGCGCATTTATTGTCCTAGTTTATAGGGGATCTTTTATGTGAGGTCTGCTACATTGCAGAATATGTCGACCCTAACTTCCAGAGTGACTTTTATGTGAGTCTGTTGCCTAGCAGCTGTTAGTCCTGGCCTCTAGTTCTGGACTGCCTAATCAGTTTTATTTGATCACAAAAGTATATAAATTAATGTGTTGAACAAACTGTCTGAAGTTATTTTTTTTTAAATGCAGATTGTTAACTGTTTATGAATGTGTTTGGTTGTTTGTGTATGCATTTGCAGCAGTTATGAGCTGTAGAAGAGGGTATACTACATACCATAGTGATATAGCATTTAACGTTTGCACCCATGCATGTTCATTGACACACACACACACACACACACTCAAATTTAGTGATTTTTAACACCATGTTTATACAAGATATAACATTACCCACTGAATAATTGCCACTGAGAACATATTTGCAACCCATGACTGCATTCTCAACACAATATTTGGGACAGACAGCCTGAATGCATCTACATAACACTTACTGTCCATGTCTACCATTACAGTGGGTACTTTATCTTTTACACCATTGGCTAGAGTAATTGTTTGAAACTCTCCAGTGTAATCATCTTTTTCATATGCTTTTGTGTACTACCAATCCTACTTTACAACCAGTGTCACAGGGGACTGGAACACAATGTCCATTAATATTCACACCAAAACAAAGCACACCATTAGGTTCTATCACATTAATGTTACCTGGGTATTGATGTCTGATATGGCCTGGTTTACCACAGTTGAAACATACTACTAGTTCATTCTTAACACCTTTGTCTGGGTGACTGCTCGTGTTCAGCTTTTTCCAGGAGGGTGAAGAGTGGATACCTTATCTTCTGTCTTACTAAATGGAGGAAGTGTGAAAGAGAATCTCTTATTAGGTTTATTATCTGGCTTGTCACTCTCTTGTTTAGGCATCACTTCTTCATTAACTGGTCTGCATGGTTCAGAGTTATACCAACCTGTCAGATCAGTACGTTTCTCGTATATTTCCTCATACCTGTCAGATGCTTTTAATCAATCTGTCTAACTCTTTGGTCCCTTGTCCTTAACATAAGCTAAAAGTGCTGGAGGACATGACATTTGTAATTTGTCATTCATGAAGTGATCCCTAACATCTTTCCCACTGCCAATTTTCACTTCATCCAGCTCTAACTACCCCTTGTCAAAATATGTTGTAGTTTACTAGATGACTGTAAAAATATGTCAGTCAGTTCTCATTTTACTGATGGAACCTCTGCCTGTACATCTCACTAGTCACTTAAAGTATGCTAACATTTTGGCCTTATAAGCTCCACACATAGCTTGATCCTCCTGAAGTCTGTTATAGACCATACTGTCTTGTCGTTTTATACCTGCCACTAAATGGTTAAGCTTTAAATTTTTTGGTAGGCTTAACCTTATGGCACACTATTCAAAGCTTAGCGCATAAATCTCATTATTTTCCTCTTTCATGTTGCCCTCTCACCTTTAAGCTATCTTCCTGTGTCTTTAAGCCAAGCTCTGTTATCATCAACTTCTAACTGGGCTACCTCTCTTTCAATCTTTAATCTTTCATCACTTTCATCTTTTTTATTTCTAGTTATTCTCTTTCATGTTCCTTCATTTCTAGTCCTTCTCTTTCACATTCATTTTTTTATTTCTAGTTCTACCTGGTCTTTTACTTAAACTTAGAATTAATCCAATGATTATTGAAAAAATTGAAGAAATTAAATAAAATGTTTAAGTTTTATGACAAGAAAATATTGTGAGAGTTCTGGCGGGCCACTTAAAAGGGGCCTGCGGGTACAGCACTGATCTAGAGTTTTGGTTTCTATTCCATTTTGAACCTCAAAATAATAACATTAAAAAATGTGCTGGCTACTGAAACTCTGCCAGATGTTTAGAAACGTTGACATAATTAAAATATGTTTTTAGTAAAATATATATTCGTTTGAAGAGGATTCCTGTTCACTTTGTCTTTAAGAATAAAATAGACTAATGAAATTGGACTATCTCTCTGCATGCTTTGAGATATATCTCCAATAAAATTTCTGGACAAATCTCCAGACTTCAGTTGAAGATTGAAATTTCCACAAAAAATTACAGTCATGATGGATATCTTACAAATTCCAGAATAAGATCCATACATTAATTTACAATTGATATTTGAGATTTCTAGTCAAAACGCCAGTAGGTACTGGAGCTGTTTTACACCGTTATTACGGGTCTATCATAAAACAGCAGTCTTCTCTGTTTTCACCACCCATTTAATCTTTTATCCTTTCAGAAATATATTCACTGCAATCTCCTCATATAGCATTATGCTAAGACTTTACTCAGATAATTCACACATTTAAATTCTGTTCATGCAATTTATAATAATAATAATAATATTTACAGATTAAAACACTCAGTCCCAGAAAAGATTCGTCACAGTATCTTTGTAAATTTAGATTTTGGTTGAAGAGAAATTATAATAGTATTGAGCTCAATGGGACTCCAAAACAGTGTGAAGTTAAATTATTGGAATTTATTATATGTATCTTTCCATTGTGTGTGAAGTTAAATTATTGGAATTTATTATATGTATCTTTCCATTGTGTGTGGGTTTTTTTTAAATGAAAAGATAAGGTATTAGCACAGCAACATGTTAACTCCAAATTGAAGTTGAAGTGGGAAAGAAGGCATGCGGTGTGTGATTTATTGACAGAATAATTCTCTTTCCTTTCACTAGTAGTAGTAACGCCCACTTTTTCCCCGTAACGGAGGCAAGCTGTCACTACCCATAATACTTGGTAAGCCGAGTAAGCATCAATAAATTTCGCAGTCTAAAAAAATCAAGTTACCATTTAAATAAGCTGGATAGCAACAGTGTGTTTTATTAAATTGAATGTTAATTATTTCTTGTCTAGCTTCCCTGATGGCATTTCTTTTCTTTTCGCATGCTTCGTTTGATTAGTGATATTGATTTTGGGACTTGTTTTTAAAAAATCTTCATACTACTGGAGATTTAAATTGACCCGGACATGTCCAGTGACAGCATTGATAAACAGCATCAGGTTTTCTGTCTGGGAATAATTTCCTTCTAGTCTTCTTGGTCGCTTAGGAAATGCGCTTTTGCTAAATATTGTTTAATTGAGCTTGGTGGAATTATTCATTGCGCTGGCTTTCCTCTCATAGGGTCTTGTCGTGCGAAATGTTACGTGTGAATACTCCACAGTAATGGAGTGAAGTCATGCAAGTTGGCAATAATTTCCTAATGCATGAGAATAATTGAGTTTATTTTAAAAAATGGGGGGAAATAATCAATTTTAAACATTAAAAAAAGTTTCATCTATGTCGATTAATGAAATAATTAATAAGCAAACAAACGAAACCCCTGAACACGAGCTTACTGCCCTAATGTTACTACTTCTAACTTCACATTAAAACCCATTGTATTTATAGCATTAATTAATTAATCATTAAGAGAGAACAAGACGTAATAATTAAATTATCACTTGAGATTACGATAACAAATGAAAGAAATTACATTTGACTAACAAATATGCAAGATTGAACAGTTAATAATAAGAATTTTATTAAAAGAAAAGATAACAATATTTAGAAAAAATGAACACTATACATTATGTCCTAGTTTTCATCATAAAGCCAAAAGACCAAATTCAAGCCACACTGTAGTCACGTTCGTGATCACGAACTATTTCAATGCACTGAGTGACGTACAGCATGCTGGTGGACTAGCAATAGGAAATGACATCACATCAGGAACAGGCATCCAAAACCCACATTGAAATCAAAGATAAAAGATCAAGATGAAACCAAAACCCAGAAACACAAGTAATTGCAGACTAAGTGTCCTGTCAATTATTTCATAAGTACTAAGTTTGGCATAGGCCTCTGAAAGAAATAAAGGTTAACATGTTCAAAACAAAACATAGCATCCTAATAAAACTTAACCATTCACACAATACAAAGATGCTTTTACCTTATCTAGCCAGGGTTTACTGTTCCGTGTACAACCCAAATAGGGAGGGACCCAGTCTCAATCGCTCACCCCAAGGGACTGTTGGAAAAAGAATACATGTACATGATAAAATTCTCTATTCCTTTTATTCCCTCCTGAAACCACACATATCTCTCTACTCACCCTCGATCCAGTCAAATTTACCTAGAGCTAATACTATTTATGACTTTCAACTTCACTTAAAGCTAATACTATTTATGACTTTCAATTTCACCTAAAGCTAATACTATTTATGACTTTCAACTTCACCTAAAGCTAATACTATTTATGACTTTCAACTCCACCTAGAGCTAATACTATTTATGACTTTCCCTGCATCTCCCAACCTACCTCTGCCCAGCAACAACAGCCTTCATAGTATGCCCAGACACACAATTACTGCCAATTGGTCTTGCAGTTGAAAACAAAGCCAGCACTCTCTGCCCGCCCCCCCCCCCCCCCAAATAAACGCAAGTACCAAACACAGTAAATCTGCCACCATGCACCACTCTCTTTCAGGACGTCACTTCCAATTTAAGCAGTATGCAATATCCACGTCATACAAGTTACAAATAGCGTTTCAATTAAAGTTGTAGATGCCATGAAAATGTATATAAAATACATGGGAAAATTTTCCATCATATAGCAGTAATCACTACAGCATGATAGTAATAATAATAATGATTAGGAATAGAAGTAAAAAAAATAATAACAAAAATGAATATAACAGTTTCACCTCACACGAAACTAAATAAATCAATCTATAAATAAAATATTGAGTAAACACAATATGAGGTGTAACGTCCGATTTGCCCCTAATTCTGTCCCCACACATCCTACAGCACCCCGGCCAATCCCTACCTACTTGGCGCAAAATCGGACCCCCCCCCCGCCCTGTAGATGTACCTGTAACAGTTCAGCTCGAATCAGAGATACTTGTAGCAACTCCCTCATGCAGTTGATAATTAAAATGTATATGTAGCAGTTCATCTTGAATCAGATATAATTATAGTAACTCCCTGATGTAACATATAATGTTCAGACATTAAGCAGTTGATAATGTATATGTAACAGTTCATCTTGAATCAGATATAATTATAGCAACTCCTGATGTAACATATAATGTTCAGACATTAAGCAGTTGATAATATATATGTAACAGCTCATCTTGAATAAGATATAATTATAGCAACTCCTGATGTAACATATAATGTTCAGATATTAAGCAGAGAGTTGATAGTGTAAAATGATTACAGTTCTCTTTACTATGATTGTTATGGTAGAACCAGGGGCAAATTATGCTCTTGAGTTGTACTATTTCTTTTTCTATATTAACAATCTGCAAGTGAAAGCTAGTAGTATAGCGTGTAAGTCGCTTGGCCGACTATACAATCTGCCGCACCCACAATCGCTACACTAGTAAAAGTTGAGGTCAAGTTCATTGATCACGGGCGTGGACAGTGGAAATGTACTGAAGGGGTAAGGGTGACAGTAAGAGTTGGAGAATGTTGACAGGATACGGGATGCCCTTATATGGACGTTTGCATTCCGCACAGTGACGTAGAAGAATCTGTAAGTCCACCTGAGTCATTCATATATATTTTATTAATAAACTCATACTTAGCCAGATAGGCTGTATCCATGCCTTGCTAAAGGTTTGATTCTGCATGATGAAAGGAAGTTTTGCACGTTTCCGCTAGAGGTAAATATATTGACTTCTCAGAAATTACTTGTATATATTATTGATGAAAATGTTGTGTAGAATGTTCATGTATTTTTGCTAATGATTGTTGTAAGCAATTAACGCATATTTCTTCCAGAGAAGGTTGAGTAGCGCTTGTAAAAACTCACGCTGTAAGGAATTGGAACAGGCATGTGTACACACTATGCTTTCTGTATTGTAAAACCATTTGTAACAAGTAAAGCTAAATAGAGACTGAGATTATTATTCAATGAGTATTTAGTGTAAACCATTTATTGCTTATGCTTGCTTTTATTGAGATTCATGTAAATGTGGACATGGAAATATTATTGTTTCATTTGTAAATATTTTCCGTGAGATTTTATAAAGTATAAGTTAGCATGTAGCTACCATTCAGTGACGTGAAATTGTAAGAGTCGTCTGTTACTGTTGCCACAAAGCCTTAACGTTGTTAGTACTTGTCAGTGGCTATAGAGAGATACACTGTTATTTCAGCTGGCCTTCTTTCGTCCATCATATGTCTTGACATGTCGCTGAAGTTTACCTTCACACCTTACTCCTGCCATGAGCTGAGGTCGTCGACGTGACGTCATCAACAACGCGAGAGGCAATGCACTGTGAAACAATGACACCGAACTCATCCTCAATGACAAGGTGAAGTTCTCTACCAATGACTAATTGATAAATAATCAACCAGAAAGACATTTAATTGAACTGTTGTCAAAGGTGGGACAGTATATAGGCGGTCTCGGTTGACCTGTATTTTTGGAAATTGAATTTATTGTTCTCTTTTTATTGTTATTATTAAATCTTCTTGTTTTGTTATCTTAAACCCACATTTTGATTAATTTGTTTGTGTGATGGAGGAGGGTTGGCAGGGGGTACGAGCCAGAGATACGTAGATATTATAAGTCGTAATTAATCAAAGGAAAGATAATGTTGCCAACCCAAGGCACGTCAGCTAATTTGTCTGTCGCTATGTTAGATGAATAAGGCCCGAGAATAGTCTGGCATAAAGACTGAAGGATAAATTAGGCCACAGGGCCGTTGTCAGTATTAGAGTTAATATAATAACTTGATTAATAATTTTGAGTCTGATACTGTGACAGGGTCTTTAAATATTACCAGACATGTGACAGTGATTAAGAGTTAATTTATTATTTTGAAGCGATCTGTGGTATTGTCTATAAATTAACTGCATTATCTATTTAATCATCACTTTGACGTTAGATAAACAGGGGTTGTATTATTCACGAAAATTAAATTTTATATTTATTTCTTTGTCCACGATTCTACTTATCTTCTGGTACTTGCTTCCATATGTTATAGGTAGGTCTCGTTCTGTGCTGAGTCCCCACCCTCCGATTTTTGTATGGCAGTGTCTATGGTGTATAGCATTTTACAAATAACACACTATAATAGCATTACAAGTAGACATTAACAAGTAATGGAATTAACAAATAATAAAGCAATGAAGAATAAATATTTATTAAATGAGAGTTTTTAAGTAGCACGATATCCGCAAAACAAATCATTTACGCCATATAGATGACAGACGTATTCCATAGCAGCATATTTGCATTCTGCCCATGTAATCACTACAGTTCATAACAGTAATAGAGATCCAGTACATCTGTGTTTACGTGTCAGGCTGCCCATGTAATCACTACAGTTCATAACAGTAATAGAGGTCCAGTACATCTGTGTTTACGTTTCAGGCTGCCCATGTAATCACTACAGTTCATAACAGTAATAGAGATCCAGTACATCTGTGTGTACGTGTCAGGCTGCTCTATGTCTATGTCTTTACTCTGTAACATTTCTTTGCTCCTGTTAAATTAGACTGTCTCTTCTCCAGTTTGATTTCTTAGGAGTCAATTTCTCTCTGCACACATTACTTCAAGCTGCATATGTGAAATATGTACAACAGTTTACTAAACAGTCAAGTTAATTTAAAAAATTTTTAACGTGTCATGTGTCTAGTCCTATGCTATCACTGTTAGCCAGTGGTGCATCCCTTATCAATAGTTGTTTCCCTTTAGGAGTTATCAGTAGTTTCATCACACATACCCGGACTTCTTCACCGCAGGACTAAGAAAATAAATACATCCTCGCCGGAAAATAAATGATTTATGTGGTTTTTTAAGCGTATTATTCTTATCACAACAGTATGATTTTCTTTTATTACATATGTTACTTAATATTATTATTATCAACTTATCACAAAAGTATGATTTTCTTTTATTACATTTGTTACTTAATATTATTATTATCAACTTATCACAAAAGTATGATTTTCTTTTATTACATTTGTTACTTAATATTATTATTATCAACTTATCACAACAGTATGATTTTCTTTTATTACATTTGTTTCTTAATATTATTATTATCAACTTAAGAATGTAAACATTGTTTGGATGCAGGACAGCTCCATCATGGATGGAAACCAGTCCTCAACGGGAAATAATTATGAAAAAAGTTCCCGAATTTGAAAACAGTTTCTTAAGCATGATAAGTTCACTACAATAATATCTATAACATGCTGTAAAACGTCCACCAACAAAAACCACACACAACACAAAAACTACACATAACTGCACATAAAACTAGTCAATCAAGTATTAGCTTCCAACGGTATAGTAAGTTATCAGTGCATTTAAATTAGTGCAGGTTATCATGTTCATGTTCGATAACAAGTAAGTAATTACGTTAGAATAATAAAGTATTTCAGATGGAAGTTATATCTACGTTCAGAAGAACACTATAGCGTACACATTTACTACTAGCAGTAAGACTGACACCCCCCCCCCCTTTTCCTTTATGATTATTTATCGAACGTTAACGAGATAGTTTAGCACTGTAATGTTTATATTATTTCTTGTAGTTGATGGGAAGGATTAGCTAATAAAACTGACCCGGCCTTTATGATTATTTATCGAACGTTAACGAGATAGTTTAGCACTGTAATGTTTATATTATTTCTTGTAGTTAATGGGAAGAATTAGCTGACTCCTTCCTTATTGGACTACAGATAAAAAGTAAAATGTGTCAGATTAAGTTCCTTACAGTAATTTCGCTTCATCACGCGACATCAGTCAGTCTTTCTTCTCATCGTTCATAATAATTTTTTTTTAAAGTGTCAATTCTTTCTGCTTCTATAATTTGTGGCTATAAAAGAATGCTTTAATTAATTATTGGCTTTGATCTTTCCAAAAGTCATCTTGTTGGATTAGTTTTGATACGTGGACTGGAGCCCTATCGACTGTCAACCCTCACGGTATCGGAATTTATGAGAAGACTGTCCTTTCGTGCACCCTTTCTATCATTCCAATTTTTCAGCTTACGTGTATTGACAAAGTTCACAAATTTTAATTACAAGTAAGAAATGTAATCAAGAAATTCATTTCACAACCAGCCTTTCGACAAGACTGTCAAGCTCGAACCCCGCACTGTTTTTAAATGGATCTTTGTTTTGAAGACTTAGTTTTCTTGACTTTCTATGGTAACATTTAGTGCAGGCCGAATATTGCAAATAATTCTGTTTTAAAATAATTTTACTTGTATCTCGCTGATGTTAACCAGTATTTAATTAGCGTACCCGTTTCATTTCAACGTTAACAGAAATAGTAAAACAGTTCTGTTGCTGATCACACACACACGCACGCGCGCACGCACGCACACACACACGCACACACACACACACACACATACACATACACATATACACACAGAGAGATTTGTTTATTAGAAATTAAAGATTGTGTCATCTCTCACATTTTTCTACGTTTTGTTTGCATTTATATTTATTTAAATAATGCATCGTTACAGTGCTTTTGGAAATATCTATAGAATTTTTTGAAAAGCCTGAATGCCCCCCCCCCCCCCCCCCAATTGATAATTGGATTCCTTAACAAGTTCCTCCACTAAGGGTAATTTTATCAATACAGTACAGGATATATACGATTTTTTTTTAAAATGGCACCGCATTATAGTCAGCTAACCCAACCTTTATTATTCTTACTAAGTGTAAACTTGACTGATCATTGATATTCGAATTCTGTGATAACATTCTTTCACTTTCCAAATTGTTTAGTTTAACCTTTTTTTCAAGAAAGCCTAAGTATTTTATTGTTTAGTTTAACCCTTTCTTCAGTGAAAGCATAAGTATTTTATTGTTTAGTTTAACCCTTTCTTCAGTGAAAGCATAAGTATTTTATTGTTTTGGAATTAAAGGTAGTAGTAAAAATCTTTTTAACGATACCAAATATTTTTTTTAATGTCTGTGTCAGTTTTTTTTGCTGTTAAGTACAATGTGTGAATATATAAGAATTTTCAAACGAAAAAAAGTAAAAATAAATAAATATAAACAAATGTCAAAAACATTCAGAAACCGAAATCTTACTTTGTAATTAAAACACATACATACACCCCCCATAAAAAATAAAAAACCAAAAATACCTCACACACTCTTATCATCAGTAAGCGCATTAGGTGCAACATTCCGACTTTACAAGAGAAAATAATGTGCTTTTGAATGGAATCCTACCAGAAATTCACGTGGGGATAAAAAAAAAATGTCGCCATCCATTTAACGGTTAGTTGAGGCACTTCATGATCGTAGAGCGTCATGTGTTGGCGTTCTGCCCTTGCAGAAAGATCTATTTTAAGAACGTATTATTGGCATCAGCAGTTGAAATTGTACAGACAAACAATGTAACGCGATCTAGGCCCGATTGTATTCTCTTCTCTCTTGCTGCTCGTTGGGTAACCGCGTCACTGGACAAAATGTTACCGTTGGAAGTGCATTCAGCTATCCCAGACCTCTGATAGCTGCAGATTAGGTTTGGTCAGATCTTCGCTGTCTTTCTGGCACCTGCTTCTGCCTGGAGGTGCGTTCGTCAAGTGGTGCCTCGCGCCGCCCATCACGGACCCCTCGATCTGCCAATGTTGACACAGCAGCAGCAGTTTCTAGCATGACGGGTGAAGTCTTATCAATCCCGAGCAAAGCGGAGACCTAACTATGGCCCGTGCTGCCAGTTGTATTAGTGGTTATCTCAGTTTTCCTTAAAATTCAGCAACAAAATGATTCTTTTATGGCCTTACTCGTCCATTTATATTCTGAAAGTTGTCGAGGCGGTGCAAGATTAGGTTGAATGTCGTTACTGGTTCTCATTTCATTAGACGATCGTTGAATTCGTTGTTTTCTTTAAATGTTTCATTTTGTGGTTTTTCATTTTTAATCATTTAAGATTTTACGTCATTAAGAATAAGAAAATAGCTTTGAATGCTCTTTTGATTAGATTGTTGTGATAGGAAGAAACAGTCGTTAAGGCTGTTTAAAATCAGGTTTTTTCTGCTTTGAAAAATATAATTTTTCTTGTTACGTATTTACAGTGTAACATCTTTGTAAGTTTTCTCTTGTAATACATTCTTATATGAAGAGTTTGCGTGAAAAACCAAAAGTACGCTGTTTACAATGCATCATCTTTGTAAGTTTTTTTCTTTTTCCTTCTTTCCTCCTTCTCTGTTTTTCTTTCATCCTTGTTTCTCCTTCCTTTTTCTTCCCATTCTCATCCCTTTTTCTTCTTCTTTCTTCTCAGTTCCTTTATCTTTTTTCTTCTTTTCTCATTCTTTCCTTTTTTCTTCTATCTTCTATCTTCCTTTTCTCCCTTTTCGCCGTCTCTTCCTCCATCTTTTTGTTGTTTTTGTTGTTTTCTTCTTCTTCATTTGGCTCACTTAAAATGAAATAGATGAAAAGAGAGAATGAGATAAACTGACAATGAATGTGAACTTTGATGATTATAGAATTTATGCAAAATGCACGATTAGCCAAGCAGAAATCAACTTTTGACTAAATTACTTTATAATAAATTTGTAATATTTGGAAAGTTATCAGTGTACAATCCAAAGCACGTTTTACCGTGCTCACAATGATTGCCCCTGATGCATTTAATGATCACTTTTTCAAGCTCATCTTCTACAAATGATTCTTAATTACTGGAACTTTCAAAATTTTGATTATCAGAGAATATCCCAGCACAATTTAATAGTCCAATTTAATATCCCAGCACAATTTAATTTTAAACAAAAGTTTTCAACTACTGATAAAATCTTAATACAAAGAACTGGGTCAGATAAAATCAATAATACATTTTTGAAACATGCACCTCCACGCATTTCAGACAGTCTAACTAACAAGTGCCTTGCTTTAATTATAGCCTGTCTTTGTTTAAATATGCTCACGTCACTTTACTCTTCAAATCTGTGACAGTGAAGATGTGGGAAACCATAATCCTATTTCCTTTATCCTATACCCATCATTTCCCACCATCGTTTTGATTGAATTGAAAGCAGACGTCAGTCTGGCTTTAGAAAATATCAGTTTATAAGTTTTTTTATGTTCTAAGTCCTGTGGTTGAATTTGGTGTGTGTTTGTGTGTGTGTATGTGTTTGTGTGTGTGTGTGTGTGTGTGTGTGTGTGTGTGTGTGTGTGTGTGTGTGTGTGTGTGATGACAACAACACCTAGTTGATGGTTATTATTATTATTATTATTGATTAATTAATCATCCATAACTAATTACAAGTGATGAGAATCTTAATTTATGTTATTAATAATTCTCCAGCAGACACGACTCGTCTCTCTCACTTGGCGGATATGCGGGTGCTGCAAACGTTTTCTCTCTTCCACGACATTAAAGACAAACATTTATCGTCACACAATATTTCCGTAGTGGAAAACTACTTTTACGAAATGAAAAGATAAATCCGTCTTTTAATTTATATTTAGTGAGCTTCCGTCCCACCCACTTTCTTCTCCAACATAAGGTTATCAATATGTGTAAGGTCAGTAAATTTAACAATAAATTTCTGAAATCAACAATCAAATATATATAACGCATACAATGAAAAAAATACTTGACATCAATATATTAAACCATGTTCGAGTAATTTTATTATCTATACATTCCTATATCCCAAAACACAATTCAGTGGATTAGTGTCAGTACAAATCACAGAATAGTTCTTATCAGAGAAGAGAAATGGAGTTGATGAATAAGTGACAAAAATAGTTTATACAGGTGCTATCTCAAAAGTCTTTTGCATGTTTATTGTTTATTAATTGTTTACTGTCAATTTCACGTGATTCCCTCTGCACATTGTAGAACATTGACTAGCCACTATTCCCTTGAGGCTAACCTGGGCACTCTTCACTATATTATTTCCCTCAAGCAGAACAACTGTAGCAATTTCCAGTATAAGAAATTCCACGATGTAGTCAACCTACTTTGCCACCATACATCAACACAGTGCATTGTATTCCTTATACTTTTTACACATTTCGGTAGATACTTCTCGCTACCACAGTCATAGGCATTTATAATAATCAGTAAGCCAGGAGATTCAAAAATGTTACATAGTGAAGTGTATGGGCGAGCAAAATATCCCCCCCCCAAAAAAAAAAACCAAATAAACAAACAAACAAACAAACAAACAAAAAAACCCCAAACAAACAAAACAACACACACACATACACATACATGCATACATGATGCACACATACACATACATACATACACACATCCATACACACTTTCAGTATTGACAAAATCTAATTAAAATGATGTCAACAATTTGTATCCGAACACATCTATAAAGTATACTAGAATTCTTTTGCATCCTTGGACGTCGTAGGGGGACATTAATGTTATGTTCATCGTGTTCGATGTCTATTCGATTAAAGATATGAGTAATTTCTGCATGCAAAGCTTTATGAAAGTGTTTACAATATCAGATCACTTAAGTGAGATCTGTCAACTTTCTTCATCCACAGCTTTGTGAAAGTGTTTACAATATCAGATCACTTAAGTGAGATCTGTCAACTTTCTTCATCCACAGCTTTGTGAAAGTGTTTACAATATCAGATCACTTAAGTGAGATCTGTCAACTTTCTTCATCCACAGCTTTGTGAAAGTGTTTACAATATCAGATCACTTAAGTGAGATCTGTCAACTTTCTTCATCCACAGCTTTGTGAAAGTGTCTACAATATCAGGATCAATTAAGTGAAATCTGTCCACTTTCTTCATCCACAGCTTTGTGAAAGGGTCTTGAATATTAGGATCACTTAAGTGAGATTTGTCCAAACTTCTACATCCACATCTTTATGAAATTATTTATGTCAGTTATTAGAGGTGTGTAGTCTTCTCCAACTTATGAAAGTGTCTATTTTCATGGACATTTATATTTTTATACTTTCATGGCAACTTATATGATTTGTGTAGACTAACTTCATGACAACTTATATGATTTGTGTAGTCTAACTTCATGACAACTTATATGATTTGTGTAGTCTAACTTCATGACAACTTATATGATTTATGTACTAACTTCATGGCAACTTATATGATTTGTGTAGTCTAACTTCATGGATATTACATCAGATTTGTGTAGTCTAACTTCATGGATACTACATCAGATTTCTGTAGACTAACTTCATGACAACTTATATGATTTATGTAGTCTAACTTCAAGACCACTTACCTCAGAATTGTGTAGACTAACTTCATGACCACTGCATCAGATTTGTGTAGTCTAACTTCATGACTACTTACACCAGAATTATGTAGTCTACATTGATGGCTTATTATATAAGATATGTGTAGTCTACCTTTATGACTTATTATATAAGATATGTGTAGTCTATCTCTGCCTTTATGACTTATTATATATGTGTAGTCTATCATCATGGCCTATTATATATATGTATTCTTCCTTCATTACTTATTATATAAGATACATGTAGTCTATCTTCATGGCCTATTATATAAGATATTTGTAGTCTTCCTTCATGACTTATTATATATGTGTATTTTTCCTTTATGACTTGTTATATTAGAAATGTGTAGTCTACCTTCACAACCTATCATATATGTGTACTCTATTTGCATGGCCTATTATATAAGATATGAGTAGTCTTCCTTCATGACTTATTATGTAAGATATGTGTAGTCTACCTTCATGGCCTTTTATATAAGATATGTGTAGTCTTCCTTCATTATTTATTATATAAAATATGTGTAGTCCTTTATGACTTATTATATATGTGTAGTCTACATGGCCTTTTATATGAGTAGTCTTCCTTCATGACTTATTATGTAAGATATGTGTAGTCCTTTATGACTTATTATATAAGATATGTGTAGTCTACCTTCATAGCCTTTTATATAAGATATGAGTAGTCTTCCTTCATGACTATATTATATAAGATATATGTAGTCTCCCTTCGTGACCGATTATATATTGTAGTCTATCTTCATGGCCTATTATATAATTAATTTGAATTCGTTTCCCCTCACAGCCTGTTATATTAAGACATGCGCAGTCTACCTTCATGGCCTAATTATACATGATCTGGGTATCCTTTAACATCTAAAGCAACATTATGAAAGTGTATGCATTCATTACCAGTTCGTTGTTGTCTTCTGCATCCAAATCGTTATGAAAGCATCTACATATATTCATAGCCATTTATAAAAGATTTACAAGCCTCTTGCATCTAAACATAGAATATCTACATTCATTATACGTAATATCTATTTTATTCTGCGTATGAAGCATTATTTAAAGCTTATTCATGGCTAGTAGCAAATGTGCAGTCTTTGACGTATACACTTCTCCATTCACAGCCAGGTATGGAGTTTTTGTTCAGCCTTTGACATATAAAGCATTATATAAACTTAAGCATTCTTAGCCATTTAATATCTGTTTAGCCGTTGACGTATAAAGCATTATATAAATTTCACCATTCATGGCCAGTTATATAATATCTGCTCAGCCTTTGGCGTATAAAACATTCTGGCTAATTATTCCATATCTTCTGATCAGAAGCCGCACTTTCCTTAGAGTAAACATTATTTATCTTAAATTAATTTTGAATTCACTGCTGTGTGTTCTTTTACATTCGACCTGACGCATAGTAAGCGGTTTTAGTTCTATTCACAAAACTGTATTCAATTTCTCGTGAAGAGATTTTTTTAAAAACCGATGAGAAGGAAGCAAAATGCCCACAGCCAAGAATGGACTATTGCGGTCCTAAAGTGTCTCCTCAATCTCGTGAAATAGGTGACCTTTATTCACTTAGGTGGGTGGAGACGGCAATGTTTGAGGACGTCTGAACGATGTTTGAAGAAGACGACCAGGCTATGGTCATTAAGGGTTGTCTGTCCGCTCTATCAATAGACGGCAAGGTAAACCGTACGGGGTTTAATAATGTCTCTACAAAGGCCTTTGGAAAGTGTAGTTGACCAAGATCGCTTAGATGCTAGCAGTGAACTTAATGTAGTTTCATGGGCATTCTTTCGTACCAGTGAGTTTCTTGCCGACGCCTTGTCACATATGATGGCTTTTATTGCACTTTGTGAACAAGGGTATTCATGTTTGACCGTGCATACAGTATCTGTATGCTTTCTTCTTTACTTATTCACGTGTATATTTATATTTACTTCATGCTCGTTATCCAACTTAATTTACTTGTTCGTACAAAGCGCATTATTATTAATACAATTTAATCCAGTTAGATCATGTTCACAATCTGTCGTCTGAAAGGGACCTTATATTTTATTTTTATTATTATTATTATTATTATTATTAATGTTTACTCACCATTGCACTGATCATTTTTGTAATTAATATATATATATGAAAACATTAGGCGTGAAAGTATTTAATATAATTTAGGAGGGAGGTAACTGAATGAACTAGTTACAAAGTTTGCGAAAATAAATTTTGGGAAATTTTTTCCACATCAGAATTTATAGAAAACATAGTACTTCTTTTAAAAATAAGTTGAGAATATTATTTTCTGTAATTTAAATAAATTGTTTTTCAAAGTTGAACAGTTCTTATTTAGAAACTGAAATCACAATAAAAGAGTAAAATACACATTTATTAGGCTGTAAAGGTAAAAGTAATTAAAAATGAATTATTCTATGATTCTGATTTAAGTGTACAATGCTACGTATGGAATAATTGGGTCAATGCGAAGGCTGTTGAGCTCGAAGATGACAGAGGTAGAGTATATATTATATATTAAGGTAATTTACTTTGCTTTACTAAGTTCTCTTGTACATATTCTTGGTACTATATTGTATTGCATTATATATTAAGGTAATTTACTTTGCACATAAGTTCTGTTGTACATATTCTTGGTTCGAATTCTACTCTATTGTATTACATTATATATTAAGGTAATTTACTTTGCACATAAGTTCTCTTGTACATATTCTTGGTTCGAATTCTACTCTATTGTATTACATTATATATTAAGGTAATTTACTTTGCACATAAGTTCTGTTGTACATATTCTTGGTTCGAATTCTACTCTATTGTATTACATTATATATTAAGGTAATTTACTTTGCACATAAGTTCTGTTGTACATATCCTTGGTTCGAATTCTACTATATTGTATTGCTTTCTATCATTTTTAATACTAGTTATGTATTACATTAAACACATTGCTAAACGGGGGCCGACGAATCTATCATAACGGTAATCAGTTAGACATTGTGGAATCACAACTCTTTGTAAAGTTATACCCTTTTAATCTCACAAAAGACCAGTAGTCTTGATTTAAGATATTTGAGCCACTTGCATATACTATAGATAAATAAATAACTAGATATGCTTAATTCACTGTAGACAGAGAAAAATAAACTTAAAAAATATCAAACTAAATAAAGTAATGTGATTTAATGTACTGACTAAACCTAGATGTAACGTCTGTCGCATTTTCTACCTGAATAATACAAAATAACAATTCGGTAAGATTAGTATCATGAAGGAAAAGGGAAAACGTTGATATCCGGGTTAGTACACTCTAATTAGTAATTATAATTGACTTCCCTCATTATGATCATTAAAAGTTAGGCAGACTGAGTGTAGTTGATTGATATAAAGTATTCTAGTAGAGAGTGTGTAACTGTTATTCCTTTTGTCCAGAAAAAAAACTATCCAGGCACAAATATTCATTACTTGTCTTTCTTGTGGTAAGAAAGTTAAATAATACAAATGTGCATAATTTCTCATGCGTTAGTAGTAAGTTTTGCATCAGATTTTGAAGGCAAATGAATTGTCTTGTAGGTTTGTACATACTGAATAGATTTTAAAGAGGCACACACTTCGTTTTAATTAGTTTGATTTATACGCAATGCAATTTTTAGGTCACATCTTTCACGAAAGTTCTTTGTTTAAATCAGTTTGATATATATGCAATGCAATTTTTAGCTCGCATCTTTCACGAAAGTTCTTTGTTTTAAATCAGTTTGATTTATACGCAATGCAATTTTTAGCATGCCCCTTTAAGAAACCCTTTCTTACTATTGCTGTTTCTATAAGTTAATCACGCCACGGTAAGATATTTCATTGTCACTAAGTCGTTCTCTTTGATGTGTTTTAGATAATATTGATTTCCATTAGTCCACGAACTGCAGTGAGAAATTAAACTTTCTTCTTTGCGCGCGCATGTGTGTCTCTGTGTGTGTGTGTGTGTGTGTGTGTGTGTGTGTGTGTGTGTGCGGGCGTGCATGCGCGCGCGCGCGCGCGCGCTAAAGAGTTCTCGATGCAGAAATCTATGCCATAAAGTTACATATTATTATTGTATACATGCTTAATGAAGATTTGCTATTTGCTCGATGTCTCTACACTTGTAAGTTTATGCTTATACCAAGATCGTAAAATTGTCGATATCTAATTTACGTTTTCTACTGACTAGTTGTTTATCATATATATTTCCGAGTATGACACACTTACACGATTGAGACGGGAATTTCGCTCGTTGAGTGTACATCTTTGTGAAATAATCGAACCCATCTTGAACAACATTGGCATGCCCTGACTTAGTGCTCTAGTGTTTAAGGAGAAAGCAACGCATTACAGTTTAGCAGGTCAAGTTTAACTGGTCATAATAGTTTGAATGTCACGGTCTTACACACGCAGACACCCGCATACATTCATAAATATGCGCGATGCTGAAACTCCGAGTCTAGAAAGCAGAGATAGCAAATTATCATTGATGGCTTGCTAGATTCGGCGAACACACGAATCGTTTGCGTTGCCTGCACATATAGATGGAAAAATAATTGGACACTGGCATGAAATAGAATCTCTCCGATCATTCTGCATTTTACCGATTTCGCGAAGATTCTGGTAATATAGCTGGGAAAAGATGTTGCGCCTGTGTGTGTGCGTGTGTGTGTGTGTGTGTGTGTGTGTGTGTGTGTGTGTGTGTGTGTGTGTGTGAAACTCTGGATTTTCACAAAAGTAAACGTTGTAATTCAGTGGCCAACATTTAATGTTAAAACTACTTTTACACCCGTAGTCTTGTAAGGGTGCGTACTCACAAGTGGGACCGGGTATTGGGTGAGATTAACGTTTGCAGACACGCACACACAGAATACATTCACACTAATATCGACATGATTATATGGTCTATCTATCTATCTATCTATCTATCTATCTATCTATCTATCTATCTATCTATCTATCTATCTATCTATCTATCTATCTATCTATCTATCTATCTATCTATCTATCTATCTACCTACCTACCTGCCTACCTACCTACCTACCTACCTACCTATCTATCTATCTATCCGTCCGTCCGTCCGTCCGTCCGTCCATCCGTTCGTTTGTTCGTTCTTCTATTTAGCTGTCCGTCTTTCTGTATGTCCGTTTGTCAGAGCGTTCACTCGTACCCATCCGTTCAACCGTCCATCCATCCATTTGTCCCTCTTTTCTGTGTGGCCATCCTCCAGTAGGCCGGCCAGTCAGTCAGAAACTTTTCATTTATGTTTTCTACCAGTCACTCAGACATCTTTCAAGTGTGTCTTCCACGAGTCAGTCAGAAACCTTCCAACCATATATTTTCCACAAGTCAGTCAACCCACGCAGATATTATTTTAAATACCATTAATGTTTCGATACAAATAAAATTGTTTACAGAACAGAAGCATTATTACTTTATTATTATTTTATTGTGTTATTTTTATACGTGAAAATTATTGTTTTAAATCATATTTGACTATTAAGAGTGTACCGTATTAGATCTTTTTGTTTTTGTTTTAAATTAGTCATAATATCAGCTTTCCTGTAGGAATAAGTTGGTGGCAGTCGTGATAGGCCTTCTATAAGTAATATGATAAATCCTTTCCTTTGAACGTATAATCATTGCGCTCTTTGATGCATTCGCTGGAATCTCCTATTATGATTCCCTTTTATTAGTGTTTTATTTTTAGAGCAGTGCTATAAATAGGAACAGAAATGAATAGGATGATTGTAAGAATTACTTTTTATATATTTTCTTTTTATTATTTCTCCTTTTGCTGTTGCCTGTTGTGCTTCTTATTTTCTTTTAGAATGTGGTGCAAATTGCATTACGCTAATCATTTCAGTCAACTAAGCATCTAATTAACTGTCACTATAAAGTAAGAATACAATTAACTGTCACTATAAGCTTTCCATCTCCTTAACTGTCGTTATAAACTAAACATCTAATTAACTGTCACTATAAAGTAAGAATACAATTAACTGTCACTATAAGCTTTCCATCTCCTTTACTGTCGTTATAAATTAAACATCTAATTAACTGTCACTATAAAGTAAGAATACAATTAACTGACACTATAAGCTTTCCATCTCCTTAACTGTCGTTATAAACTAAACATCTAATCAACTGTCGCTATAGCTAGCTATCTAATTAACAATCACTATAGACTTAACATGTTTATCAATATGTGTAAGGTGAATAAATTTAACAATAAATTTACTAAATCAACAATCAAATATACATATAGCAATTACAATGAAAATATTACTTGACGTCAATATTTCCACAAACCATGTTCAAATAATATCAGTATCTATACAGTCTTATATCCTAACACAATTCAGCAGATTAGCATCAATATAAATCACAGGATAAATCTTATCAGAGAACAGAAATGGAGCTATAGAGATTATAGTGATACTAGTTTGTATACAACCTTGACTAGTCGATTGCCGCAATAGTCTTTCGTGTGCTTTTATAACAAGTCACAAGTTCATTGTCACAAGTTCTTTGTCACAAGTTCATTGTCACAAGTTCTTTGTCACAATACAATTGTCAGTTCCACGTGTTTCTCTTGCACGTCTTAGAACACTGATGAACCGCTATTCTCTCGAGGCTAATCTGTCACTCCTAAGCAGATCAACAATGTAGCAATTTTCAATCTTCCTTGTACCTGAAATTCTACGATGTAGTTGAGCATACTTTGCCTTAATATTTCAACAGAATGCAGTGTATCCTTACACTTACACACTTCCAGTAGATACATCTCGTGTCTACCACGTTGTCTTCTTCTTCTTCTGTCCCTTGACCTAGTGTGGTCATTCGGTTGCTGAGCTACTGAACTGTTAACCAGCTCCCTCCACTTGTCTTGGTCATGTGCAAAAACTGTGTCTCTGCAAATGTTACCCCCGATATTATGCGATGTTGTCGGCCCACATTTATCTCTGCCTTGTTTTCTGCCACCCTGCAGGATTGTTTGGAGAGGTTGTTGGCTTGAGTATAACATGGTCATACCATTTCATCTTTCTTTTCTTGACAGTGGTGAGGAGGTCTTCATATTTGACAGCTTCACATCTGATGGTATTACGCACATCTTCATTTGTGATGTGATCTTTGTAAGAGATGCCAAGGATGGTTCTGTAGTATCTCATTTCAAATGTTTGTATTCTGCACTGTATTTTTGCTGTCATTGTCCATGTTTCACATGCATACAAAAGATTGAGAGGACTAGCGTTTTCAGAAACATTATTTTTGCTTTTAGGCAGATATTTCTGTCTCTCCAAATAGGTCTTAGTTTTGACATGGTTGTCATTGTTTGAGCTGTTCTAGACAAGGTTTCTGTTTTTGATCCCTCCCTTGTCACTGATGACAAAGCCTAGATACTTGATTTGGTTCACTGTTTCTAGTACTTATCCTCTGACCTTGATTTTGGTTGAAATTTGTTTTTCACCATTTGAAATCTGCTTGTTTTTTTTTCCTGCATTTATCTCCATGCCAAATCTGGAGGAGGATTCATGAAGGGATATCACTAAGGCGACATGCTCATCCATACTGCCAGCCAGCCCGTCAATGTCATCTGCAGAGTGGATGGTTGATTGTTGAGTTCTTTACAATATTCAGTCCATGTTACTTTTATCTCATTGAATTCTGTGAGACATTTCCCATCTTTGTCTTGAATGGTGTTGACTCTTGGTTGTTGCTGTCTTGTTAGATCTTTCACAATTTGGAATGCCCGTCTGCTGTTGTTTTTCTTCAAACTTTTCAATCTCTGTGCACTTTTGTCCAATCCAGTTTTCGTTAGCTTTCTTCAAACCGTTTTTTATCTGTTTGTCGATTTCTCTGTATTCTTGTGTTCCTGTTGTGTTTGTTTCTTTTCTCTTTCCTTCTCTCTCCCATTCTCACTCGTTTCTTCTCTCATTCTCTCTGTAATCATATTTATATATCATTTATCCTTTTTCCCCTTTTTGTATTTCTCACTCTTTCCCTCACCGTATCTCTTTCTTCCCCAATTCCTCTTCCTCTCACATCTTAGCCTTTCTCACCCTCACTTCCCCTCTCCTTACAAAGTCAGTCATTCAAGGTAATGTGCAAGGGGGGGCGAAGGAAGACAGAGGAAAAGATGGGAGGATAACATCTCAGAGTGGACAGGACTGAAACTGAGCAATACGGTAAGATTGTCAGAGAACAGAATGGAATGGAGGAAACCGGTTGTCAGGTCATCAGTGGTGCCCCAACGATCGACAAGACTAAGGGATAGATAGATAGATAGATAGATAGATAGATAGATAGATAGATAGATAGATAGATAGATAGATAGATAGATAGATAGATAGATAGAGAGATAGATAGATAGATAGATAGATAGAGAGATAGATAGATAGATAGATAGATAGATAGATAGATAGATAGATAGATAGATAGATAGATAGATAGACAGACTTCCCCTCTCCCTGCTTCTCTTCCTTTTACTTTCTCTTAGCACCTCTCTTTCTCCTCTTACTATTACTGCGAAATTGATCTGACCAAGAAAGAGGAGCTCAGTCCCCATACTTTCCCTTGAATAATAACATAATTGTCTACTGGCAGCGAGGTACAAGCCCTCTTGATATAGGGTCACATTGCTGCTAGTCACAAATTCTAGCTTCTGCTCAGTCAAGTGGCTACGTTTCAGATAATTTGCTCTCTACAGATTGTGTTTCTTTCCGGGTTTGATTTTAAAGCTTGTTTTAAGTAAAAGAAACAGCATGATTTTAAATGAAAGAGAAATACAGAAAGTGTGATTCTGAACTGCACAGAGGCATTATTATTCCTAGTTTTTACAGAGGCATTATTATTTCTAGTTTTTACAGAGGCATTATTATTCCTAGTTTTTACAGAGGCATTATTATTCCTAGATTTTACAGAAGCATTATTATTCCTAGTTTTTACAGAGGCATTATTATTTCTAGTTTTTAACAGTTACATCAATGACTAGAATGGCTAGAATGCACAATATTACAAAAATCATAAGTAACCGCAGAAGTGTTTTGCTATAATTAAGACTATTGTCTAATCTACCCATATACGTGCAGTGTCGCGTCTTCGTATCCTGTCACGTGATTAAATTACATAAGTAGACACGCACTCACATTTATCCTTATTACAAAACTGACGATTGCACAGGGACAGAACAATTTTAATGCAACGAGATTGTGAGACTCCTTCAGCAGACTTGCACAAAAACAAAAGATTATAACCAACGCCAGCAAATGTTTACCAATAATGTCGTTCATGTATAAATGATAAATAATCATTCCGTATTATATATATAAATCTAATTCACTAACAATCTCCACTATCCACATTTCTCCCATTACAAGTAAGATTACGCTGTAAAAGAAAGAGGTAAACAGTTGGATTTGAAAGATATTGAGAGAGAAAAGAAGAATTATTGTCACAGAAAGAGATTCAACTTAATAAATGTGCGATTTAATGTCAGGCACAGGGTCCGTGCAGTCCTGTAACGACTGAGTACTCGTGAATGTTTACCAAGTAATGTCGTTCATGCGATTTAATGTCAGGCACAGGGTCCGTGCAGTCATGTAACGACTGAGTACTCGTGAAATGCAGAACTAACGTACATAAAGATGAGATTACATAAATGTTCGGAAACTCATTAATATTTACAAATTTAAATTATGCATCGTTTTATTTTATAATCTAATGTTTAAATAAAGCGGAATTTCCCCCCTAGACTTGAATGTGAGCACCTTTACCTTTGATCTTTTTTCCAGTACATTGTATGCAGTTTACTTTAAAATAATAATATTTATCTTTTTTATTTGCTTTAATTTAGTTTTCATTTATATTCTGTATTAGGAAGAAAAATATTTAAAAAGAATTATTATATTAGAATAAAGGTTTTATTGGTAATCGAGAATATAAACAAAACAAAATTTAATAAATACAGTAATATAAAATAAACTTCAAGCTAAGTAGCTCTAGTACTAGAGCCGACGAGGACCCTGACTTTATAGTTCATAATTCTGAATGGATCGCCTGATAATACTCTCTCGTCTTCAGTTAAGCATCCCATTTATCCGATCCCTTGCGCAGTCGCCAAGAAAATATTTTCCCGGTCTCTTTGTGGTCTTGAAGAATGAGTGAAGGAAATGTGTTCTGGAGTTCTTCGTGGCACCCTGGGCCAAGAGGTTCTGAAAATGATTCAGAGCCACGCTCGCGGCGTTTCAGATGTGTTGTGGTTTCTTCCATCCCTCAAACAGTTGTATTGACAACCCATATTCTCCTCTCTACCTCTTGAAAACATCCTGGACCGTTTGAAATAATTTAAAAGAAAGTAAGAGGTAATTCTGTTCCTATTTAAGAGTGTCGGAGTTATCGAACTGTTGTACAACTATTTCGCTGGCGTCATCTTCTGCCTTTGAATTTTCGTTGAAGAAAAACCCTACCACGTGTGCTTGTTAGACTTTCTTTGCGGACTACATACACACAACACACAGACACACACACACACACACACACAGACACACACACACACACACACACACACACACACACAAACTCAAGCACACACAAACGCAAACGCTCACAAACACGAACACACACAGCCCGCATTCATTTCTGTTGACACGATCTCGCACTTATTTTCCTATCTAGATAATATATTATGTTGTTTCATTTTTAAATGTAATTTTTTTTTAACCGAAAGTGGTCACTATGCATGTACACACACACACACACACACACGGGCGCGCGTTATGTTACATGTATTTTGGTACTCCATTCATTGTTGCCTCATGAGGGATTCTTGAAGATCTTTTTTTTAATAAAGTCATAGATCACGCAGAAGGAAACTTATTTAAAGTACTTCTCACCAGATAGTTTTTTCTTTTGTTTTTGAAAGTGTGCCCGTGAAGAAATAACGCACAGCGTCCTCCATTGACGGGACTGTAACGCACGCGTGATTGTTGCGGAGCGTGACAGCTTAGGATTGAATGCGTGGACTTACACGAGACAGCGCGATAAATGCGAATTTTCCCTTTGCCCCTTGGTGGAACGTTGGCTTTCTTCTTTCATAAATTGAAAAGTTTAATGGAGAAAAAAAAAGAGAGAAAAAAATATGTATAGAGAGACGTTCCTGTTTGGTTTTGAATATGATTTCGATTTTATTTATTTGCATAAATGAGTACTTGTGTGTGTGTGTGTGTGTGTGTGTGTGTGTGTGTGTGTGTGTGTGTGTAAGAGATTTTAACGTGAGTGATCAAAATTGTTCATTGATACTTCCTGTAAAATAATAATATGTCACTGTAAAAAAACAAAACAAACATAATACAGTTTCAACTATTTATGTTGTTAGAATATTTCGTATTAATGTTGCCCTTATCTTTAATTTCTTATATATTTAATACTGTGCATACGTATTGCTATTTTAATATAGTATAAAATTAATACTTTAGAAATAATGTCATCGTTAATTGATTATTTATTTATAGTTTAAATTTGTGAAAATGTTTTATTACGTATCCTCACTGTATGCTCTGTAGAGTTAAAGACAATTTTCTGAATCGCGGGTACTTTACTGTGCACACTCTTTTTTGAAATTGTATTCTTATATAGGATCCTCATTGTCCTCATTCATCACTCTTATTCTTATATATGGGTCATCATCTGTCCTAGTTTTGTTCTCATTCATCACTCTTATTCTTATACATGGGTCATCATATTGTCTGTCGGCATAGGTGGTAATTTTGTTCTCATTCATCACTCTTGGAGGCTGAAAGAAAGACCATTATACGATTTTTTTTAATTGTGAAATTTTTTCCACAGAGATGACATTTTTGTCCACATTCATATGTCATTTATTTATTCTCTATGGCCTGAATGATAGATTATCAAATTCATTTGTTTTAGATGGCAATTCTTACCAACACAGATGACATATATGTTCATAGTCTTATCTCAGTTAATACCTTCTATGTTCTGACTGTTGGTAATAGGTCTTCGCTATAGATGACTTTTCCGATCACACTAATATCTCACTTTCTATGTTCTGACTGTTAATAAATGGATATTCACAGTGAATCCAATATATCTGACTTTTCTGTCCACACTTTTTTTACCTTCTGTGTTCTGGTTTTCGTAATGAGTCACTGACTGTTCTTTTGCCTCATTTAGCTATTATTTCTGTTTTTATAGATTTTGATCTTGACTGTTGTCTTGCCTCATTTAGCTATTATTTCTGTTTTTATAGATTTTGATCTTGACTGTTGTCTTGCCTCATTTAGCTATTATTTCTGTTTTTATAGATTTTGATCTTGACTGTAAATCACTGTAGGTAACCCCCTTTTGGGATCCACACTCATATTTCACTTACCTATTTATTATTTGTTTTTTAGTTAAGGCGATAGGTCTTCACACTGAATCACTATAGATAATTTTTCTCATCCATATTGCACTTAGCTGCTATTCTTTGAGTTTGGGTGAAAGGCCTTCACACTGAATCACTGAAGATGACTTTTCTACCCACACTCATATTTCACTTAGCAATTATTTATTCTTTGAGCTTGGCTGATAGTTCTTCACATTGAATCACAGAAAATGACTTTTCTGTCCACACTCATATTTCACTTAGCTATTTTTTTTTTAATGGGATTAATATTTTTTCACAATGAGTCACTGAAGATGACATGACATTGTTTTGTGTCCATAATCATATATCACCAAGCTGTTATTCATGAGAGCCTGGTCGCCGGGTTATTGCACTAAATTCTTGTAAATGATTTTGTTTTTGTCTGAATTCACATCTCGTCTGGCTATTATTCAACGAGTCTGGCTGATGGGTCTCGCTCAGCTATTACTTTCCGAGTATGGCTGGTAGTCTTATCTAGCGAATATTTTCCAGGTCTGGCTAATGTATAATTATAATATATTCATATTGATGAATTTAGATTTTGTCTACATTTCCATCTTATCCAGCTATAATTATTTCGGTTCAGAAGAATAGATTATCTCTTGGAAATCATTGTAAAATTTGTAGATGAATTTACACTAATCTACCCCAAAGCACAGATATATACTTCTCTCACAAAACACCCATTGTTTCACTTTCGGAACATTTCTTAATTTTAGTGTTGATTTCATTGTTACTTTTAGTATTTATTTTTATTTTCAGCACTTGTTGTTACACTTCATAATATCTTTGTCAGCATCACTCACACAAATGTATCGCGCACAGAGTGTGATGTCGACTTTCAAGAATAAACATTATCAGAGCTATATTTTTTGATTATTCTCCAAAGCACACCTTTGTGTTAAGAAACAGACTATTTACATGAACGTTTATGTAACCCACATTAACAAAAATAGAACCTGAAATACTACAGTTCCCATTGGCTTTATTTCCGGTTTCCTCTAAAGAACAACGGTCACTATTATGTTAGTGATCACCACTGCGATTCGTGCTTCCTGTAAGAACGCTGATCAACTTTACATACGTGATCATTGCATGTGTGTTGCTTCCTGTGATCAGTGATCAGCATTGTATTAGTGATCATCACATGGGTCATACTTCCTGTAAAGATTAGTGATTAGAATTTCATTAATGATCACCACATGGGTTATACTTCCTGTAAAGATCATTGATCATCATACGAGTCAAGCTTCCAGTAAAGATCAGTGATCAACATTACGTCAGTGATCATCATACTAGTCAAGCTTCCTGTAAAGATCAGTGATCATCATACGAGTCAAGCTTCCAGTAAAGATCAGTGATCAACATTACGTCAGTGATCATCATACTAGTCAAGCTTCCTGTAAAGATCAGTGATCATCATACGAGTCAAGCTTCCAGTAAAGATCAGTGATCAACATTACGTCAGTGATCATCATACTAGTCAAGCTTCCTGTAAAGATCAGTGATGATCATACGAGTCAAGCTTCCAGTAAAGATCAGTGATCAACATTACGTCAGTGATCATCATACTAGTCAAGCTTCCTGTAAAGATCAGTCATCATTATACTAGTCAAGCTTCCTTTAAAGATCAGTGATCATCATACTAGTCAAGCTTCCTGTAAAGATCAGTGATCAGCTCTATGTTAGCGACCATCTCAAGTATATAACTAAATATCAGCCTTACCTTTCACAATTTCTTTAAAATAAAACAGTTAAAATTAGGTCATTTACACAAAAGTAGGGTAAAGACTGAACCATAAGAAGAATACATTCTTATTTATTTTGGAATTATGTTGTTTGTCTTATAAAGAGTAGGCTACAGTTTGTGGATTTACTTTGCCATTTGACCGGTACATATGAACAATTAATATTTATATTAATATATTCGCTAATTGACCACTATTCGTGTATTTTATATATATATAAGGTATTAGGTAACTAATGAATACTAATGTACAACTAAATATTTAGATCACCATATTTGCAGATTGATTAATACTTATGAATGAACATTATTTATCTAAATCGGTTTCCTAATTGACCAGTACTTATGCAAAGTAGTATTTAATCTATTTACTAATTGATCAGTATTTATACAAAGTAGTATTTAATCTATTTACTAATTGATCAGTATTTATACAAAGTAGTATTTAATCTATTTACTAATTGACCAGTACCTATGCAAAGTAGTATTTAATCTATTTACTAATTGATTAGTATTTATACAAAGTAGTATTTAATCTATTTACTAATTGATCAGTATTTATACAAAGTAGTATTTAATCTATTTACTAATTGACCAGTACCTATGCAAAGTAGTATTTAATCTATTTACTAATTGATCAGTATTTATACAAAGTAGTATTTAATCTATTTACTAATTGACCAGTACCTATGCAAATTAGTATTTAATCTATTTACTAATTGATCAGTACTTATGCAAAGTAGTATTTAATATATTTACTAATTGACCAGTATATTGCAAAGTAGTATTTAATATATTTACTAATTGACCAGTACTTATGCAAAGTAGTATTTAATATATTTACTAATTGATCAGTATTTATACAAAGTAATATTTAATATATTTACTAATTGACCAGTACTTATACAAAGTAGTATTTAATATATTTTCTAATTGATCAGTACTTTTGTCAACTAATATTTCGATTAATATAGTTATTAAATTACCTATACTTATATACGATTAAAATTTAAGTAAGGTCTGTTTTCAAGTTAAGTACATAGCTAATATTTTGATTAATATATTTGTTATTTGAAGACTGCTTGCTATGAGCATTTGGTTTTCAATCCATTTGATCGGTACGTAATTACAAATCTTATTTTGATTAATATATTTGTCATTTAATTATTACTCATATATGAACACAATTTACATAAATTAAAATGTGTTTGCTATATTTAGAGTAATGTCTTTGTTAAGTGACAAATAATTATGATATCCACAATAGAATAATCCATCTGGAAATATACCAGTGCATCTAGTCTTTTCTGTTCATACTGAAATCGTTTGCAAATATATAAATAGACTAATTTAAAAAGAAATGGATAATTCTGAAATGGATAACATGTTTTGTCCCTTTTGAGAAATGCTGTGACCTGCTTAAACTAGTTTCACTGCTGTGTGCTAATTTTATCTTGATTATTCATGTATAATACGTTTTTATTTGTTTTCTCCACCAGTCATATGCGCTTATTTCAATTGGTCAGTAATCAGTCTATCAAATCTGAGTTAACTCTTAAATACCCTCACTCACACACATATACACACACGACTAAAGCCATTCAGTCATCAGTCAAGCAGTTAATCAGCCAATCAGCCATTTGATGAACCGACTAATCAGTCAGTCTGAATGCCAGTGAGTCATTTAATAATGAACCAATCTATTTTCTATAAATTCAATTAACATTTCATTCACAAAAAGGCAATTAATCAGTTAATTATGATGTTTCAGTTTTGTTCTTTATTTTATTTTGTTTTTTTCACTGTTTCACGTTGTAGGATTACATAACTGTCGGTGTCTCTTAGACATACTTTTGCATCTAAAAACATGTAATCAATAGGTCAAGGCAAGTGAGTGTGACGTCAAGGCAAGCCACTTTGACGTCAAGGCACATCAGTTTGACGTCAAGACACGTCACTTAAATAAAAACCGAACATGGCGTGTTCCAACAAGTGTGTCGATCCAGACTTTAAAACAAAAAAATTAAAAAATAAATCTGACACCGTTCAGGTCAGAATTTAATTATTTTTTTAAAATATAAAATCATAAAAACGGAATGGCATTATTTCAATATCTTATGTATCGCGCGCAGTATTCTGTTTAATTCATTTACCCATTAAGCATCTCGCGCAGTGTTCTGTTTAATTCATTTATCCATTAAGCATCTCGCGCAGTGTTCTGTTTAATTCATTTATCCATTAAGTAAAATTTGAACTATATCCGTTTGTCAGAAAATTGCCACTGATACCTTTTAGAGATAATTTGAGACACGTACTTATAATTATCTTCTTTTCTACCTGTGGCATGTAATACGATGACACTCTAATGGCATAACGGCATCTCGACGACGTCTGGCGGTGTTACAAGTGCCTGAGCAGTGGCAGGCTTGAGATTTCATTGTGTTTACAAATGGGATCATAATATAGGCAGATATAACATTTAAGACCGATATTGCATTACGTGCACCAGATTAGGAGCCGAATTAAGAGATTTCGATAAGGGTGTATATTAATTTGTGTCATATGCTTTCGAAAGGTTTGCTGTCCAATGACAGAAAGCCAGGTAAACACTATGGTATATATGTCGCGCGTATTTTCGTTTGGAAAAGTATCAAGCGTCTTATTTTTATTTAGAAAATTCTTCTTTGCTTTAACCTGTTGGCTGGCACGTTATTTCTATTGTTTATTAATGTGCAAACGCGGTACGATAACATATTGTCTGATATAAACATTTTATTGTCTTATTCTGGTAAATTTATGTTTTAACAAACATCACACATAAATAAAATTGGACTTTATTTACTCTGTGAAACTGTTATGGCCTGGGTGGTCCGATTAAAAAACCGAACCAGTTATAGCCAACAGTTAATGTTTGATTTTGGTTGTTAGTTTTTTTTTTTGTTGTTGTTATATTTTTTAATGTCAGTTTTGCAACTGCATGGGCAGCGAAAGAATTAATCTAGAATACATTAGGTTTTATGGGTCCCATAATTATGGGAACAGGTTCTTAGTTTCATTGGTTATATGTAAAGCTCTACTTATTACATACCTTGCTATTTGTAACTTAGAGGAAAAGTTCAGTGTCACTTTCATCAGACAGGCTTCTGGACTTGGATAAATTGACAAGAACAAAAATAATAATAAACATCTCATCGTTGGTAATACATGAACTAATTAGATACGATGATATTCATAAATAATGGCTTTACATTGTATGGGGTAAAACCTATTGGATATGATGCTATTTCTAAGTAGGTAACTTTATATTAAAAGCTGGCATTTCTTAATGGATATGATGATATTCCTATGACTTTATAATGAATAGGTGTTATTTCTGAATTGATATGATGTTATTCCTAAGTAGATGACTTAAATTAATAGGTGTTATTTCTGAATGGATATGATGCTATTCTTAATTAGGTGAATTTATATTAATAGGTGGTATTTCTTAATGGATATGATGATATTCCTAAGTACATGACTTTATATTAATAGGTGGTATTTTGTAATGGATATGATGATATTTCTAATTAGATGACTTATTAATAGGTGGTATTCCTAAGTAGATGACACTCTATGGATATGAGATCATGCTTATTGGATAGGATAGTATTCTTAAGTCGGTAACATTGATAGGAAGCAATACTTAATAGATACAGTGCTATTCATAATTACGTGACGTATTGATAGGAGGCACTACTTACTGGATACAATATTATTCATAATTAGGTGACGTATTGATAAGAGACGGTACATACTAGGTACAAATGATATTTATAATTCGGTGACATATTGATAAGAGGCGGTACATACTAGGTACAATGGTATTTATAATTCGGTGACATATTGATAAGAGGCGGTACACACTAGGTACAATGGTATTTTTAATTCGGTGACATTGATAAGAGACGGTACATACTAGGTACAATGGTATTTATAATTCGGTAACATGTTGATAAGAGGCGGTACATACTAGGTACAATGGTATTTATAATTAGGTGACGGATTGATAAGAGGCGGTACATACTAGGTACAATGGTGTTTATAATTCGGTGACGGATTGATAAGAGGCGGTACATACTAGGTACAATGATATTTATAATTCGGTGACGGATTCATACGAGGTAATACTTTTTTGATAGAGTGATATTCACAAATCATAAGTACGTGACGTGTTGATAGGAGGTAGTGTTATTGGTAAATTAACAGTAAAATAATTTCTACTGTGTGATTCAGTAATAAGTAATATTGAAAAATTAATAGAAAACAAAGTATAAATTGTTTATTAATAATCTCGATGACTTTCATACTGAAACTCTTTTATTGGATATTTCTTTGTTTACTCCATTCTATTCAAACGTTTTTAAAAGTAGGCTAAAGCAATGAACAAAACTATTTTTGGAAATTAATTTGGAAATACTAAATGTTTATGGCATAAAAAGATTACACAACACGGTCATATCAGTAGAAGATTATATTAAAGTAAAACATGTATAATAATCCCAGTATTTAGATTAAGTCAATGATTCATTACTATCTATAATAACTTCTGTTCTGGTTTTGTTTCAGAAAAATTTAGATTGTAACACACTATGATATATCAACCTTTATAAAGGTGGTAAATGTCTTACATGTATAGCCATACAACGTTGAAACTTCGGCTGTGCTAATTATTATTCAAGGGCGACTACTCAATGCATTCATTCATTTATCCGCCAGTCACCTAAGTACCAGTGTGAAATATATTTCATTAGGTTAGCAGACACAGGAGATTTTGTTCACACAAATGCTATTTGTATGTAAGCATTATTACAAAGGTAGAAAAAGCTTAGATTGTGCCAAGATAGCTGGAAATCCAGCCTTACAGCAAATAATTCTTTGATTTCCAACGAGTAGATTACAACCATCTGTCATGAATCCAGAAGGACCATATATCCAGAATGAAAAACCGCAAAGAATAGATTGTTAATACACCTGATAGAACGGAGAATTGAGAATTCAGTAATTGAAATAAATACCACTGTGAGTCCTTGAACTTGGTGTGCAGATGATTACGTAAGTAATAAAGGCAATTACACAAACTGATCCGGTAACTTACTTTACATAGTATAATTATATCTCCAATAGGCATAGGTTAAGAATTTTAAAATAAAAAATAAAACCGAAAACGATGCGCGTTTCAGACTACCTGAATAAGCGATTTAGTACTGTAGAATAAATTCTGGAAAATTCATTTGACCTTGAGATATTTAATATTGATGTATAACAGCACACACAAACAATAATAGTAACAATACGTTAAACTGAAATAATATACACTTAATAACGTTTCAGCAAGATCACACTACTGTTCATTAGTAGATTATGTCTTCTTTTTATTTTTTATTTTGGTGGTAATAGTATAGTACTTTTTATTTTGTTAAGGGTTTGATGGACGATTATATTTAATTCTTAAAATAACTTGCTTAGATGTGATGATGATTGTTTCTGAAGTTTCAACCACACTAAAATAATTCTTCTGCTTCTTTTAAAATTTTTACTGACCATAACTAAAATGCTGTCTTTTCATAACTGGCTTGTAAAGGAAACGTTTGTATTGTTTATACGCAAAGATTCAAACGAAATTTATTGAATACGTTTTAATTTAAAAATAAATAAGATATGAAGGAATTGAACCCACATTAAGATCAGTTATTTTATTTCAAGCCAGAAAGAATTTTTACTTCCGATTGGGGGTGGGGGAGAGAAAATTTGTTCATTCTTTTATTCAAATTATAATGTTTAAAACCTTATGATGTTTAATTAAATGTTTGTCCCTTCAAAATATTTGTGATTTTCTTTTGTTAATTAAATGGATTTCAATCAATTTCCTTTAATAACATCATCAGTTCAATTGAGGTGAGACAGTAAACGTTTTCATGACGTCATTTCCGAAATAGGAAGAAACAATAAAAACAGTACAATAATCTATCGAATTTTTAGCTCAATAAGTCGAGTTCGGGGTCAGAATCAATTCGAGGCTTTCTCCACCCTTACATTCATACTTAATTGGGAAATATAAATATGATAAGGGCATTTTTCCCTTCTCTCCTTTAAGCCCCAGTCGTCCGACAAATCAAACAGATACAGAAATCGCTGCAATCTCGATTATTACTGCGAAATGTTGCTGCTTGTAAAGTTGTATACTTAATTATTTAAATCTCGAGGGTCTGTCCCGGGTTGAAAATGTCAGTATCTTTTTGAAGGCTCTTCGGAAGTCGTCATTAAACAGAGGGTAGAGCACTGGGTTCAGAGCAGAATTCGCATAACCCAGCCAGATAATGAACGCAGTCACGTGTTCGTCCAGGTGTCGGCACTGCGGGCAGAGGCTGCGCAGCATGTACATTGTGGTAAACGGTACCCAGCACACAAAGAACGACGCCATGATCAGCAGCATGCGTTTCGTAGCTCTCTGCTCCCGCATCTGGAAGCGGCGGCGCATGCTAGTCGTCATGTGGTTGTGACGTTCCATTTGCCAGGGCAAAGAGAATCGATGGATGCTGGTGTAGCTTCTGCTGTTGCCGTTCCGCTCGGGATGCTGAACGCGTTTGTCCGCCATGCCATACAGCATGGTGGCGCTTTTGCTGCGCTTGGTGGCCACACCGAGAGGGCAGCTGCTGCTACACTGGCTGATGCTGGAATTGCCGTTTTGCTGTAGGCTGGTAGAGGCCGAGCGACTTTTCTTGAGCTGGTAGTTCCAGGGTATATCACAAGTGCTTACACTCAGGAATTCCTTTGCTTGCGGTGCTGGGAAGGACAGATCGGTCCGGAATGTTTCCAACTCCACCTTAAGGCTGTTGCTGCGATGATCCCGGATGAGACTGACGTTAGCTTCGTTTTTCGAGCGGCTGTATATGTTTGGAGCATCGTCTTGCTTATCCGACCCATTGTCCCTATCACCGCCTAGGTTAAACTCTATTCTTTTGCATGATTCTTTATCATCGTCTTCCCTCTCGTCATCTGGTATCACTATTGTGGATGTCGTGATGTCTCGTATCACATGGTTACATCCACTAGATTCTGTTACATCAATCCTTGGACAGTTTTCTGCCAGTTCTTTCTGGGACAAAACGGATATGTTTTTTCTTTTCCTGGCTTTGGTTGATTGCTTATGCAACACAATAAAGATTTGAACATAAAGGAATGTCATAAGGCAGAATGGAATAATAAAGGACCCCATTGCAGAGTATATCACATAACTTTTCGTGCTAAACAGGATGCAGTCATAGCGATTTATACTTGGGCTGTACCTGTAGAAGCTCTGTATCATCCCTTGCCAACCAATTATAGGAGCAAGGGAGATAATGATGGAGAAGACCCAAACAAACCCGATGTATCCAAGAGCCTTCTTGGTCGATCGCCTGTCGTGATACCACACAGGATACACAGTGGCCGTGTACCTGTCAACGGCGATGGTACACAGTCCCCATATCGAGGCTGTGCAGTATAGGACGTCGATGATGAGCCATATAGTGCACATGGACTGACCAAACACCCAGTATCCTAATAGATCGCGTCCGGTGGAAATGGGCAGCACCGTCAGCGCTAGGAGAAGGTCAGACACTGCAAGATTACCAATCAGACAGTTGGACATAGTGCGTAATGTCCGGAACCTGCACAACAAGCGTACATTGAGTGGAGTTACCCTCATAGGACATTTGACAAGAGTTAATTTTCTTTACATTGAATAAAGTGCAGGAATGTTTTGTGTGTATTGGACAGAGTTGTCTTTTGCGTTTTGGAAGTTATTTTGTTGTAGAATTTTAAATATTAACAGCTAAAGTCTTCCAGTTCTCGCTTCCTTTCCTTTACATTAAATTTATTAATTTAAAAAAAATGAAATCAGTGGTTATTTAAAAGAAAAATAACGAACATTAAAAATCTCATTTTAACTCTTGGCTCCTTCTTACTTATAAAATGTTTTCAATGATTTGAGATGCTTACAAATGAATTGATTGTGGCTGAAAATGTTCAGGTATTAGCAGATGAAGTGATTCATGCTTTGTGAATTCACTCACACTTAAAAATAAAGCAAATTTGGAAACTAACTTAATGCAACACACGACAATTCGAAATAATAACAGTGGAATTTGGCCTAATAACGCTTTCCTTACATTATGTAAAGATCTAATGCACAGCTTATCAAAATTATAAGACGTCACTGACAAAAAAATAAAATAAAAGAGTAAAAAAAAAATCAATGAAGTATCTGTATGACTTCATTTGTTTTCCTCAAGATAACTGTGTACGCTCCAGTCAGTTCAGAATTATTTTGTTTATCTGCATTTGACTTGAGTGAATTCCATTTACTACTGGGTCAAATGTTAATGCGCTATCTATGTTCAAGAGCTCACTATGATTAGAATATACACAACACGTTGAATATTATACATATAAGACTGCTTGTGCGAACATATACTGGAAAAATTAATATGAAACTGCATGCATGCCTTTACATTTGGAAAGCCAATTATTTATTTTACTTTATTTTAAAAACTGTTTTCACATTTCTACTTGGAAAACGAGCCACCATACCCTTAACGTAAAACTGATTGTGTGATCTTGCATGTAGAGAGCCAGAAATATTATTAATAATAAGAAAATGCTTGTTCTTTCATACATCGAGATAGACATAATAAAAAAAGTTTTTTTTTCGTTTATGTAAAGTCAGACCAAGAATATTGTTAATAAAAAAAAATTGCACAGCCTTACCTGTATAACAGAATCAGGCCAATATATTATTAATAAGCAAAATATACACAGCCTTACCTGTATAACAGAATCAGGCCAAGAATATCATTAATAAGAAAAAAGATGCACATCTTTACCTTTAATAAAGTCTAATAGAGTCAGGTCAAGAATAAGAATAAAAGATAAGAAAGCAACTAAAGAGAGCTTGGAATATATTAACGTTAAAAAAAAAAAAAGGAGAAAAGACGCTCTTTGTATCTGTGAAGAAAGGTGCTTTTTTATGAATGAAGAACGTAAAGTTTTAATATTTAAAGGGTGCAAATTCTTATCGCTGAAGAGCCCCCCCCCCCAAAAAAAAATAATAATATGTAATAGATGCATGTTTTTACCTGTAGAGGGCCAGGAGAACCAGGGCGTTGCCCAGGACCGTCCACAGAGTAATGACCAGCAGGACGATCGTGACTAGCAGAAACATCCCAAAAGATCCGAACTTTGTCGAGCACACTGGCGAAGTCATAGTCCATTCGGTGTTGTTAGAGTCACACGCTTTCAGCAGCTCCAGAACACCAGTTCTGAAAACGCTTGAATTTCTGGCAGTCATGTAAACCAGACTTGCAACGTCACAGGCAGAATTATTCCACACTTCCCATGGTGGGAAGACGGTGACGGTGATACCCGAATAGTCACGACTGCCAAGTGCATAGATATCAGATTGACTCGAGGCAGTCGCGACGACTTCTGATCTGTTGCAAACGCTATTGTTTGGGTATCTGTCGCTCATCCTTGGTGTGATCGCTCTCATTATCGGGCATGCTATTATTGTTTGACATATAAGTAAATTCCAACATTGGGTTAGTTGTTTTTTCCTTCTCTTTAATTTCTGATTGTTTATTTATCATACTTTTTAAACTTCAGACACCTTGGAGACAAGTATTAGGTAAGCTTCAAACACTTTGCAGACATTTACTTTCTCAGTTTCAGACACACCTTGGAGATGATTACTTTCTAAACTAAAATCTCCTTGGAGACAATCCAACGCCGGTAGAAAAGGAACTCTTTATCTTATACTGAGCTCTGTCAAAGAAATTTTGCTTTATGTAGCTATGTACAAATTCTGTTTCACGTGACTATATAAACTCTAAGGCGTTGGGGAATGGGCACTTCACACATGAAATAAATGACTTGAATCTGATTGGCGAAAAAATAAAGTATAATGGGCCTAACTATAAAACCTGCTGAATGAGAAATAATTGGATTACCGGATGTGATATGATGAAAATGGCATCTTTTTCACAATCCATATGACAAAGGATCATGTCCATTTCTTGTTGCTTGCTTACTGATATTCTATTAGTGACGTTATACTTGTCTTCCCTGATGACTACAGGTTCAGATGAGCATATTAATAGTGTGATTTGAAACTAAGCTGGCGATTTTAATAGTCTTAGTGTGATTTGAAACTAAGCTGGCGATTTTAAAAGTCGGTCGTATGACATCTTTTATTTAGGTGAACTTTGACTGTGATAGCAGTTTGAGGATGTTGTATCGATTCTGAAGACCTTCGTCACTTGGGGTGTTCGAGGTCGGCACACGGAGCAGCCCCTGAGTCTGTTACGACTTTTAACCCTGAAACAAAATCATTTGACGTAATCACTGTTTGAATATTTCTGCATATCCTACAGTATGCATGTATTGTTTCGGAATATATTTACTGTTTAAAGAATAGGAACTAGTCATTAAAATTTTGACATGGTGCTACTGAAAAATATTTAGCGTCGATAGCGTGTATTTCTCTCTCCCTCTTTCTTTGTCACACATTTACGCAACGCATATACACACGCACGCACGCAAGCACGTAAAATTATCACAGATCGTACAGCGTATTTATTAGTAATACTGCACAGCTGGATTCATTGAAAAGAGCCGTTTTGGATATCATACTCATTATATTGCAGCTTACATTACCTCATGGCCTCTTTGTCTGTTACAACTCTCCAGGCGTGCGGTCACCGCAAATAATAGCATATATGACATTGAAAAAATACTCTCCACATAATTGTAATCAATATAAAGGCTTCAATGACAATTTCTTCTGTTTTCGTAGAATTAAAAAAAATAATAATGTAATTCTACTGTGTTAATACCAAACTGACTTTGGTATGCATAAATGCACAACCATCCTAGGAGTTTAAAGGAAATAATTATCGACTTGTGACTTTGCTAATCGATGCCTAGCTTACGTCAGTGGAATTGCTAAGTAATGTGCGGAGGTCCAGATCATGCTTAAAGGCAGAACGGAAATGGAATACCAGAGCTGCAACATTTATTAAACAATGACATTACACAATATGTTTATTTGTTGGCGCTAAACTTTATCGTCCAGAGACAACATTTATTAAACAATGCATTACACAATATGTTTATTTGTTGGCGCTAAACTTTATCATCCAGAGAAAACGCGCCTCTCACTGCTCGACTGGAAAGTGCAACCAATCAACCTTAACCGTTTCAAGGAGTTTTAATTTACACCGCAATATTGCTGGCTGATAGCAGCAGTGAATACACGCTTGCACGAGTACAAGTGAAATAATCAGAAACCCCAAAACCACTTGCGATTTAAATCATGTCAGTATTCTAGCACAAATGACGATATTTGAATAGATTTTATAGAATTTTGTAATCTTAATAACAGCGTTTGGAGATGGGGGGAGCAATCTACAATCAACATAATTTTTCCGATGCATTTGGTTCAGAAGGTTTTTCTGAAATACTTTGAGCCCGACCTTTTAATCTCACACTACGTTTACATTTATAAAGGCAGTTGAAAAGCCTGAATATATGTTTACTTTAAAGATCACCTGCAGAAAAAGTTAAGATAATTATTTAAAAATGAAAATAAAATTATTTACCTTAACATCAGAGCGACGATGGCTGAAGGTTCACGTCTCATTAATTTTTGACACTAAAAATGGGTCGGTCTTTAAAAATAATGTTCGCCCTCACTCCCTTTATTATTTTTTAATTCTGTTGTATGAATATTGATTATTGCACAGTGTCGTTAAATCGATGATAGCCAGCAATATGACCTTGAAAACACCCCAAAGAACTAATGTGCAATATCAACGATGTTTGAATTTCAAGTCTGTAAAATCTAATCTTAAATACATTATGCTGCGATAGAATATTAAGGTGTTCTAAAATCAGTGTGAATTGTTCAAACGCGGTTAATCAGTTTTAAATATTAAGGCCTAACAGATCAGATTGAAATAGTAGAGAGTTGTAAAACAGTCTGAAGTATTAGGGCGTGGTAGGTGGGAACTGAAATACCAAGACATTATAGATCTGTCTGAATACCTGGACCTGATACGTCAGTACGAAATATCAAGATATATTGTACCAGTTGTGAAATATCAGGACATGACACACTAAGTGTGAAATATCAGGCCGCGATGCATCAAGTCTGAAATATCAGGACGTGATGCACCAAGACTGAAATATCAGGACGTGATGCACCGTCTAAAATATCAGGACGTGATGCACCGTCTAAAATATCAGGACGTGATGCGCCAAGACTGAAATATCAAGACGTGATGCATCTAATGCACACTAGGATGTGATGCATATTGTGTGAAATATCAGGAGGGTCTAACTTACCAGTACTGCTGTGTTCTATACAAATACCTTTTCACAGTATCCTGATATTGAACTTTCTATGCGATGTTCTATACAAATACCTCTGCACAATGTCTCGATATTGCACTTTCTGCGTTTGTCTTACTTACATATACTGCGGTATTCCACACAAATATCTCTACAATGTCCTGATGTTGCACTTTCTGCGTTTGTCTAACGTAAATTACTGTGGTGTTCCAAGCAAATACCTCTGCACAGTGTCCTGAAATTGAACTTTCTGTATCTGTCTAAGCACATCTATTGAGGTTTTCCACACATACCTCTGCACATTGTCCTGATATTTCTGGCTTGGGAGGATGTGTATATATGAACATGATGACAGTAAAACGAGTCACTATGTGCTTTTAAACAAATACATCATCTGAATATTAGGTCACTACCAATCTCAGAATCGAGCACTTGTTATCTTAGATTTAAAAACCAAAGCACACACATCCAAACACAAACCACAAACAAACACATAAACAAATAACAAAGCACCTTGCTGTTCTCTGTTAAATGAATCAGCGCCCTCAGTACTGAAACTAAATCGTTATTTGTTCTCAGGAAATCTAGCACCTTCACTGCCCTATGCCCAACGAATACACACACACACACGCACGCACGCACGCACGCACACACACACTCACATGCACGCACACTTATGTGTTTGCGTGCGCACACTTTTGCATTAGGTTTGCACTAGAGAGGGAGAGAGGTATGGGACAGAGTCAAGAAACCAACGTTCGAACACACGTGGAATTAAGAGCGTTTGATTTTAAGGTTGCTCGACATCGATTCATTCGAAGAATATTTCTTTTAATATAAGCTGCCAGAAAAATTGTAGTATTGTTCTCCATATCAATCTGATGAGTGTAGTTTCTTGCTCGTTGCGCCTGCATTATGTGGATAATGTTTAAGCCTGTTTAAGCACGATGATATTGTAGGATGCAATCCACTAATGGCATCCCCTAATGAATTTTGACTGCTTTTCAAACTCAGTGAATGGATCGGTTAATAATAAATAAACGAATCGATTTAATGTGCTTTGTTAATAGAATTATCAGTATGAAACACATTTTACCTTTTATCCTTCATTATGTTGCACTCGCTTGCTCGTTCATTCACTCTCAAGATTATTAATTTTTTTTAAGTAAAAATTTCTCACTCGCTTGTTCGTTCACTCACTCTCAAGATTATTCATTTTTCTTAAGTAAAAATTTCTCACTCGCTTGTTCGTTCACTCACTCTCAAGATTATTCATTTTTCTTAAGTAAAAATTTCAGAAGTAATAATTGATTGCGTCAGCATCAGATTAGGTTATCTGTCTTGCTGCTCAATTGGTGGTAAGAGACATTTAATCACTATGCAATTCAAATAAATGTGAAATGTGGTTAGAAAGCTAATAGGAAAATAATCCTCTGTTTACCTTGAATGGAACTGTATTTTTGTCATGGAAATGGACTAATTTGCTTACATGTCTGGGACTATGCCAATTATATTTCTAACTGCCGTGTTATCTGTTATCATTGTCCTAATTTTTCTTGAAAATTTGTGATTTAATATTTAGGAATGTTTTCTTTGATTTGTTTACTACAGCAATTCAATTCCTAGAAGTAGACAGACCAGCTGTATGAAACTGAATGTGTGTCATGTTATCTTAACCGTGTTCTTTTTTCATACACTCTTTTTCAACTTAGTGTACCTCTGAAAATCAGGTTGCTAGAAATATTACACCAAACATATAAGCTAAAACTTGTTGCTTCATGTCTGCTCTGATTGTTGTATTCACAAGAACATTATTTACACAGACACGCACACGCACACACACACACACACACACACACACACACAACACACACATCTCTACCTACAGAAGAAGCGAGCAAAAGCTTTTATAATGGCAAGGATCAACAAATATTACGTTAATAGGCATGTGTGTGTGTGTGTGTGTGTGTGTGTGTATGTGTGTGTGTGTGAGTGAAAGTGTGAGTTTGTATGCGTGTGTGTATGCGTGAGTGCATGAATGTACTTCATGTGCTGATATGGTGATAGATGCATTGTATACAATATGCCAGTTAAAATTATGAATAAAATGATGAATGTTTAATGGATACATACCAGTATTAAAGCCACTGACTTGACTTGTTACACTGATATATGTTTAATGGGTGCATACCACATTACAGCAACTGTTTGGCTTGTTACATTGATATATGCTTAATAGATGCATACCAGTATTACAGCAACTGGCTTGGCTTGTTACCCTAATATTTGCTTATTGGATATATACCAGAGTTAAACTAACTGGCCTGACTTTTTTTTACACTGATCTATGCTTTGTGGATACATGTAAGAATTACAGTAACGGACGCTTTGGTATATTCATAATTCACACATGTCACAATTTACATTAGCATATTGTCATTATAGTTTATTTATCATATTGTCATTATAGTTTAAATTAGCATCTTGACATTATACACTTTACATTAGCCAAATCACATTACACAGTAATATTTCTTATCAGAGTACTTGCAGTGGATCTGATTTTGTTTCTTTTTTAAGTAAAATAATCATGATAGTGATTATTTAAATATACGTAATGTTAATGCAATACATTTATTTTTAAAGATTATTCTTTTTTCGCATTTATTAGCATATATCTTTTTGGGTGAGTAACTTTAGAGAATTATTGAAAACAAGTATAAGTTTACAGTCAATGTTCATTTGTGTCCAGGTCTATGGAATGTGCAGAAATTTTAGTTGACATACAAAGAGACCCTGATCATGTTCAAAAGGGTTCTCAACACATTTTCTTTGGTCATTAGCAAACCTAGCATTGTAACTTCTCGTGTCTTTTGTATTTCCTATGGTCAGAACATTGCAGTGTCACTTATGTCAGTATTTATTAGTATATGTATGTCCATTGTATTCCCTGTGGTCAGAACATTACAATGTCACTTCTGTCAGTGTTTATTAGTGTATCTATGTCCATTGAATTCCATGTGGTCAGAACATTACAATGTCACTTCTGTCAGTGTTTATTAGTGTATCTATGTCCATTGAATTCCATGTGGTCAGAACATTACAATGTCACTTCTGTCAGTGTTTATTAGTGTATCTATGTCCATTGTATTCCATGTGGTCAGAACATTACAATGTCACTTCTGTCAGTGTTTATTAGTGTATCTATGTCCATTGTATTCCCTGTGGTCACAACAGTGCAATGTCACTTCTGTCAGTGTTTATTAGTGTATCTATGTCCATTGTATTCCCTGTGGTCACAACATTGCAATGTCACTTCTGTCAGTGTTTATTAGTGTATCTATGTCCATTGTATTCCCTGTGGTCACAACATTGCAATGTCACTTCTGACAGTGTTTATTAGTGTATCTATGTCCATTATATTCCCTGCGGTCACAACATATACATTTATGTGCTATACGTGTCTTTTTCCATGCGAGTTCATCGTTTTGTTGTTATCTTCAGTTTTCTTACATATGTGCAGTTTGAGGGAAGGGTTTGTTTTGTAGTATGTATCTTAAGTTTATCATAAACTGATGCTACAAACACCCTTATGTATTCGTTTATACTTTCTTGATTTTGACTTTTGTAACTTTAATCTCTGGTCTCCATTATGGCTTGTGAAAAATGCAGCCATGTTTACGTTGTCCAAACAGTGATCGACTCTTTTATCGAAACTTTGCAGGAAAAAAAATATATGTGTGTGTACAGTAAAATGTACTGAAGTGTAAGCAAAAATCAGCATGTTGCGTCCGTCATCAACCAAAATCATCTGCTTTGATTAAATATTTATACCTAGAAGTTGACTGTATTCCCAGTTCAGTGTGTAATTAATCTGTACAGTTTGAAATTTGGTTGGTTTTTCGATTTTAGTTTGCTCTTAACTCTCTGTCTCTGTTGTTCAGTCTCTCTCTTTGTCTCTCTGTCTGTCTATCTATCTATCTATCTATCTATCTATCTATCTATCTATCTATCTATCTATCTATCTATCTATCTATCTATTTATCTATCTATCTATCTATCTATCTATCTATCTATCTATCTATCTATCTATCTATCTATCTATCTGTCTGTCTGTCTGTCTCTATCTATCTGTCTGTCTGTCTCTCTCTGTCTGTCTCTGTCTCTCTCTATCTATCTGTCTGTCTGTCTGTCTATCTATCTATCTATCTATCTATCTATCTGTCTGTCTCTATCTGTCTGTCTGTCTGCCTCTCTCTCTCTCTGTCTGTCTGTCTGTCTGTCTGTCTCTCTCTCTCTCTATCTGTCTGTCTGTCTGTCTATCTATCTATCTATCTATCTATCTATCTGTTAGTTTGTCAGTGTCTGCCATCCATATAATTTTATTTGGTTTGGCTGGTATGTTATTCTACTTCCCCAAAACCGTCAGGTTCCTCATTCCTCCCATGTGTTTAGCAGTTTAACCTATTGTCGTTTACATAAGATTTTGGAAATATTAACTGTCGTCCGAATAAAATGTTTAAAGTGAATAGAAGTTTACTTTTGAAAAGAACGTTTTATGACGTAATTATCTATCTTGTACGCGCACGTATACGTTTGAATGCTAAACAAGCTTTCGGGATCGTTCCCTTTACAAGTCGTGGAAATCCATCGACTCGAGTTTCTATCGACTGGAGGCTAAGTACATGGAGTTTTCGATGCATGTGGTGCAGACAGAAAACACAGTAGGAATAAAGTTGCGAGAAGCAGATGGTATCAGGATGGAGAGAAGCGTTTTGCGCACGGAGGAGGTTGCCGCCTCATGCTGTTTGACATTGGAAAGCCGCCGTCTGTCTGGAGATTTCAGCACAACGCCGCTTTGCAAGCATTGCATCGTACAAGTAGTTTAATGCTATAACTACCATGGCAGTGATCATCGTACAAGTAGTTTAATGCTATAACTACCATGTGATCATCGTACAAGTAGTTTAATGCTATAACTACCATGGCAGTGATCATCGTACAAGTAGTTTAATGCTATAACTACCATCGCAGTGATCATCTATTCATGGGTTGTTGTTGTTTTTGTTCTTCTCAAATGTAAGGAGAAAAACAGCCACAAACACGTAAGAAGCACACAGCAAGAAGTTCAAAATATTTTGTAAAAATTAAGTGTTATTCAGACAAAATTATTATAAAGAGTATTTATTGAATTTATAAATAGGTTATTCATCACATCACGCATATTCTTTTCTTTTTTCCTTTCTGAAAACCGAAAACAATATTTAAATACCCTAAACATCATCTTATTGAATCGAGCATTTTGCGAAATATTGATGTTTGCAAAATGCGTATTAGAATCAGAGAGCCATCATTGACTTGTTATCTGCTAATATTTCTTTCACCTCGATATGAAAAAACAGACATCTTTGGAAGTCATGCATCCCTACTCTCATCATGTATCAAATATCAAGCACTTCCATTTTTATAGATACGTCACGTGATTGTCAGAGATATTTGAGCTTGAGCCTGAGCTCTACTGTTGTTCGTTTGGTGATAGTGAGCACGAACCATATAAGGGTTTGTCATACTGAGCCTTATTTACAAATAAAAATGTTCAGTATATTTGAACGTGAAATACTGGTATGATTTTGTCCAGATAACAATGTAACAAAGCATGAATTACTCGTATGATTTTGTCCAGATACAAATTTAACAAAGCATTAATTACTCGTTTGATTTTGTCCAGATAAAAATGTAACAAAGCATGGAATACTCGTATGATTTTAATTTTTATCCAGATAAAAATGTAACAAAAGCATGGAATACTCGTATGATTTTGTCCAGATAAGAATGTAACAAAGCATGGAATACTCGTATGATTTTAATTTTTATCCAGATAAATTGTAACAAAGCATGGAATACTCGTATGATTTTAATTTTTATCCAGATAAATTGTAACAAAGCATGGAATACTCGTATGATTTAAAAAATTTTACACAGCCACGTCTTGCTCGGGATTTATCATGTTTGTGTTATTTTCCCGCTTGTGAAGAGAACAAAATAAGAACTAATCATTCTATCTATCTATCTATCTATCTATCTATCTATCTATCTATCTATCTATCTATCTATCTATCTATCTATCTATCTATCTATCTGCCTGTGTGTCTCTGTCCATCCGCCAGTCTGTCTGCCTGCTTTGTCTATCTTTGCTTCACGTATGTTGTCTGTCTATTTATCGTGTCGTTTGGTGCATTGTTCTTGTAAAGCTCTATATACATATTTTTATTCTGGAAGATTTAAATAGATATATATATTTAGACAAAAGAAACATAGTTTGGAAAACTGCCGTTAACATATATAATTACGTTAACGTGTGTGTGTGTGTGTGTGTGTGTGAGAGAGAGAGAGAGAGAGAGAGAGAGAGAGAGAGAGAGATTGCTTAAAATATTTAAAATTATGCTACTATTCTTACCTTATGGCAACAGAGAGTATTGCCATGGGAGACATTGCTGCGTACTTGAGTGTATGACGACTTTGAGTCCTTCAGAACCACACTCCTATTAACACGGCTTCCTGGTTCTAACCGTCAAAATCAGCCAAACATTCCTTGAATAGAGCACACTTTGTAAGTTTCATCCGACCTTTATTGATTTTCTTTCTTTAATATTAGATCCACGAAACTATGGATTTGTGTTAAAATCATCTTAATTTTCTAACTTTACCTAATTGACTGGTCGGATTACCAATGTCCCAGACTTATATTTTATGTGCTTTAAATTATCTTTCCCTTTTATTAAAATAAAACAGTTATTTCTCTACTGTGATAAACCTTGTTTGAAATTCGATAGGAGAGTCCTTATTGAAAATAAATTAACAGCACAGAATAACTCTCGTATCAAGTAGTTTATTCCATTGATATCTGTTGTAGTGCTACGAATCAACTTGAACACAGTTGAAATGTTTTAAAATAGGAAGCTACTCCCAACACATAACATGAATATTTAAGTTTAAAATCATTATTAATTACCAAAGAAATATATGGAATTAGTTAATGAGCGATAATGAATTATGAAAGTAGATGTTTGTCACACGTAAAGCAGTCATTCCACGGACTGCAACCTGTCATGTTAGACATTCCATCTCTCTCGAATCAAAGGCTTCATTCGATAGCTGGCATCTGTTTCCAGCCAGCGTTGTCAGAGTAGCGTCCCTTAACGGCGACGCTGTTGGGTGTCTGCTTGGTGGGCCTCTGGAAGCAGCCGGCCCGTCGCTATTGAACACACTGCACATGTCGGCTACCAACTGCACACGAGTTTGAAGGACTGAGAGGGGGAGAGAGAGAGAGAAAGTGAGTGAGCAGAAATTTCAGACAAATTACAAATTGGCATATGCTCAATTTGAAAAAAAAGAGATCCAGTTAGTTCAGCTAGCCGCGATGCTGTTGGGAGCGCTAAGAATGGTACATTATCGCACGCCAGCAGTAGCTGCACTGTATGATGTTCACATGACACCAAACTGTAACGGATTCTCTTTAATGAAGCACTGTTATGATTTTATAATTCAGAATGACAGAAAACGTTTAGAGAAAACTGTGAAACCTTTCCAATTTTATATTAGTTTATAATTGCAGACCTTTACATTTGGCAGTTCAAAACTTATGTTTAGAATACATTTTTACATTTATCAAAATTTGTTTTTATTTCAGTGATTCGGTGATGATCATTATCGATTTTCGCTCCAGCCAGACAAACAAGAAGTGTCCTTTTGACAACTTTAAAATGTAAATTCAATGATTAAGTTTATGAATCATATTCTCAAAATAGCTTCTTATTTTGCGAATGGATGAAGTTGTTTTTTTTCGCTGCAGCCAAACAAAATGGAAGGTGTCCTTTTATCAACTTTAAAACGTAAATGCAATGTTTAAGCTTAAGAAACATATTCTCAAAATGGATGGCTTCTTATTTTGCGAATGGATAAAGTACACGAGCTTTGAGGACAACACACTTGGCAGACTGTGAACAGCAACAGATGGCCAAACGCGAATCATAAGCATGTGCTCTTTTAATTTCAACATTTTTATTTAGTGGAGACAGTTTTTGTAAGGACGTATACTGTTGAATCTTTAATTGGAATTCCTGAAAGGAATTATAATATTAATGTCCAAAACATTTATCGACAATGCAGTAGAATCAGATTAAATTATCAGATAATCGGATTAGTCTTGTGTGTTCAGTATAATTAGAATTTGTTTCTCTTAATGGTAGTACTTCTTGCATTATTGGCTGTGAAAGGTTAAAGCACAGCGTTACTAATTTTGAATATAAAGGTACAAGCTATATCCAAATACAGCTTATATTTCAGATCACTTTAATTTGGGATGATGGTGGGCTAAATAAGCGGGCGAAGAGGAGAGGAAAATACAGGTTTATTTATATTAGCTTTTATTGTTAAAATTATTTTAAGTTAAAATTTATTTGTATAAACCTTCTCAAATATTTTGTTTTGAGAGAGCCTGACTTAACTCATTGCCATTGACTGATATTACTAAGAATATTTGCACTTCCTATGGAGTTACTAATGAACCTTCAACAGCAGCTATTTTACCTGGTTAATATATAGCACACATACACACAACACACTCGCATCCCGGTTGTCTTCATAATTCTCCCTTCTCAACGCATTGTATATACTCGTCAGACTACGCGCAGCTAATGACGAGAATTATTTGCATTTTCAGATCACAACGCATTGTATATACTCGTCACACTACGCGCAGCTAATGAGAACTATTTGCATTTTCAAATCACAATTTACTGCAAATCCGTGGATGGTTTTGCGTTAAATCGGAGCCGTCTTCGATAATTTCTGGTGAAAAAAATCCAATTGAATGCCAATCGGAAGATAGGCGACAATATATAATTCAATGAATCTCGATTTGATTGAAAAATAACGCGTTGTTTTATAATAATTTAGATTTGAGTAAGGAAAGCTAAATTTGATGTATGACAGCAGGGCTGTCGCAAATGACGATTGCAGCGGAGTTTATGTGAATATATATATTTTTCAAATCACAAATAAATAATTAGTCATTTCTGAAGTCGGTCATATTTTGTAGTATGAGTCGTTTTCTTGTTATTCTCAGTCAAACTACTTAAATTTTCATTTAACTTCTGCTCACACTCAAGTTGTTGTATACACTTTCAGTAGCAGTAATCAATCCTGATTTTTGGGAATTGTATTTAATAGAGTAATCGGTCCTGATTTACGTGAATTGTATTTAACTTCTATTCATAATAGCAGTAATTAGGTGAAACGTGTTTAATAGCAGTAATTGGTCCTGAGTTACGTGATTTGCATTTTATAGCAGTAATTGGTCCTGAGTTACGTGGACTGTATTTTATAGCAGTAATTGGTCCTGAGTTACGTGGATTGTATTTAACTGCCACTGTCAAAAGGATTAATTGGTTTGACTTAAATAAATTATTTTTAAGAAATGTAAGTGTGGTGTATTATTCTTTAATCCTAGTAATCGGTCGTTCTTTTCTCATTAAATGTTTAATATTCTTTAATCATAGTAATGTCATGACATTTCTCATGTAAGTGAGTATTATTACTCTTTAGTCATAATATTTCATCTCCCCCTTACCCATTAATTTATAATACTCATTATGATAGGACTTTCTCATATAAGTGTGTAATACTCTTTATTGTAATTGTGCATTATTTAAAAAAACAATCTTACTTGTAGTAGTCAGTCATGGTTTTTATATGTGATTGTGCATTACTTTTGAAAAACAATCTTACTTGTAGTAATCGGTCATGGTTTTTTCATGTGATTGTGCATTACTTTTTAAAAACAATCTTACTTGTAGTAATCGGTCATGTTTTTTTCATGTGATCGCCAACTCGCGAACATCGGACTGGAGACAAACTATCGTGGGAATTAAAGAGAATTATTTCGAGTCACTGATAAAATGGCAGACATATGGAGCTGTTGGTCTCTTCTCACTTCTAAGTAATTGTGTTCTTATCGTGTCTCCTCTTCACTGAACTGTACTGAAATCTTTTTGTTTCTAGTGCATGGAATTAATCTTTTTCTTGGCCGTCTGTTCTGATGTCTCCTGTCGATAAGATTTGTTCTCTAGAACCGAGAAAAGAAAAAGTAATGTTAGAATAAGGAAATTATCTTCCCCTTTTCACCGAGCGTGGAAGCGTGTGATGACAACAGTGTATCAAAACCATGACAGAAAATACTTTATAATGAAAGTTTCTTTTCATTTATTTTACTTTCTTTATTCAAACTTTTAATTAGAGCAGTCTGACAACCTTATGGCTGGTAATGTAATTTTGATTTCTTTCTTACTGTTGAGAAATGTCATTTTCTTTTCAATCTTTTAGAAGAGCAGTTTAATGACGTCCTTTTTAAAAAAAAAAGTGTAAAGTGTAAATGTGCAATGTTAAAAAGCGATTATGTAATGTTTTTTTTGTCATTGTGTCGATATAGTAGTTTACAGGAATCGACTTAAAGCAACATGTTTACTGATAAGTTCGTTGACAATACTGGATTCACACTCCAAAGATGGGAGGGGGGGGGGAATTGTCTTACAGAAGACCAAGACATTCTTACGAGATGGACAGAATACTGCTGAAACCTATACAACCACAGACATATAGGGGATCCAGACATATACTCAACACCCCACCACTGACCAATACTGACAACTACCCCAGCCTCCAAGAAGAAGTAGAGACTGCAGTGAAATCAATGAAAAAGGGAAAGGCAGCAGGAATAGACAACACCTTTGCAGAATTAGTCCAAGAAGGGGGAGAAGCCTTGATGAGTGCCCTACTACAAATCTGCAGTAAGATCTGCCAGACAAGGGAATGACCAACACAATGGACTCAGTCACATAATAATGCTCCCGAAAAAAGGCAATTTGCAGCATGTCAGAACTATCGTATGATAAGTCTTATATGCCACCCAAGCAAAGTCATGCTAAAGATCATATTAAAATGACTGAAGCCACAGGCAGAGGAAATCAAAGCTGAAGAAGAGGCAGGCCTCAGACCAGGGTGAAGCACAACTAAACATATTTTTAATCTGAGATTGCTATGTGAGAAGTACCTTCAGCACCAACAAGACCTTTATCATGTAGATTTTAAGAAGATTGTTTGACAGGTTGTGGCACGCAGCCCTTTGGTCCACTATGAAGTTATACAACACCAATGCCAAACTGATCACAGTCATAGAAAGCCTTTATAGCAAGGCCACCAGCGCAGTCTGCTTCAATGGCCAAATAGGAGATTGGTTCAGGACAACAGTGGGAGTCAAACAAGGCTGCTTACTTTTGCCTGTTCTCTTCAACATCTTCCTTGGAAGAATCATGACATATACTCTGGAAGACCATGAAGGAACTGTCAGTATTGGAGGCAGAACAATAACGAACTTATGCCTTTGTCGATGACATTGATGGCTTTGCAGGAAATGAGGAGGAGCTAGCTCAATTGGTGGAAAAACTGGACAGGACAGTTACTGTTTTGGGTATGGAAATCAGTGCAGAGGAGACCAAATTGATGACCAACAACACCAGTGTCATTGGCAATGACATCATGATTGGTGATCAGAAATTGGAAATAGTTAATAAATTCAAGTACTTAGGAGCCATCGCGACAGACAAGGGATCAAAACCGGAAATACTGTCCAGGATTGTGCTGACAATAACAGCAATGGCAAGTCTGAAGACAGTTTGGAAAGACAGAAACATCTCAGTCAGCTCAAAGATCAGACTGATGCGCTCCTTGGTTGTATCTGTGTTTTTATATGCCTGTGAGTCATCGAACCTCACAGTGGATCTCGAAAGGATACAAGCTACTGAAATGAGATGCTTTCGAAGGTTGCTTGGCATTTCGTATAAAGATCATGTCACAAATGATAAAATGGGAAATAGAATTAGGCAAACCATTGGACCCTATGAAGAGCTATTGGCCATTGTGAAATAACGCAAAATGAAATGGTATGGGCATGTCATATGATCAACAGGGCTTGTCAAGACAATCATGCAAGGTACTGTGCAAGGAGGGCAAAGGTGAGGAAGACAGGGGAAAAGATGGGAGGATAACATCTCAGACTAGACAGGACTGAAACTGAGCAATACACTAAGATTAGCAGAGAACGGAATGGAATAGAGGAAACTGGTTGTCATGTCATCAGTGGTGCCCCAACAGTCGGCAAGACTAAGGGATAGATAGATAGATAGATAGATAGATAGATAGATAGATAGATATATAGATAGATAGATAGATAGATAGATAGATAGATAGATAGATAGATAGATAGATAGATAGATAGATAGATAGATAGATGGATGGATGGATGGATTGATTGATTGATTCTGCAATTGAGGAAAAAGGGATTCCGATTTTTATCATGTTTTGTTCATTTATTTTACGCCAATACTTCGTAATAAACCGTTCGCAAACTTGCAAAAAACATATTTGCATTTTAAAAATGTTAATAATTTAATGTATATTTGCTTGCCACAAGAGAAAACGATGATACTTGATATTTTATGCATATTACTCCAGATGCAAATTATTTATTGTTGTGTACAGATTTTAGAAGTTATGAATCACATTTTAAAGACTTCATCACACTTTTGTTTAGAATTTCGACGACTCTAGGCCTTTACCATGTGTGCACATGTTTGTGTGTATTGCACAAAACGTACCTTTATTAGATTGTAATCTCCGTTTATCAGTTAAGGAGCATAAAACATGCAAAGTATTAATCGTATTTATTTATTTAAAATATTTACTTACGTTCCTTTGACCAAACTCATCGACATTCTGTCTGTATACAGTTGTCCGTTTTGTCAAAAGTTGATAACACTAGTATGAAGCAAGCGTTTACGCACTTTTTCATTATAAAAGTTATATCTATAAAGACATTTAACAGAATATAAACGCTTCATCAAGTGTTAGTTTTGTTGTGTATGTTGAATCCTTTAATGGCACCTTCACTGACCCTTGCACAGTAGAGGTCTCTTAAAGGCCTGTAACAATGCCTTTAGCTTTTCGCGATCTTCAGTGAGAGGAAAATAAAATTCCGTTCACAATCGCAAGAGAACATGGAAGTAACGACCTTCGCTAATGTTACGGGTTACGGCTCTCTGCTGAGCATACTTGAAACAACTCGACTCTTATTACTTGCTCAGTGCGTCTTGTCAGTATTCGCTGTGTCCTGGGGGAAGAGAGCCCTAAGAGCATTCTGACTTCCAGAATGGGTGGTGAGAATAGAAAGACATCTTAAAGTCTTTCGTCAAGTTAGCCTTCAAGCTGCAGCATACATTCTTACCATTTCTTCCTGGATTAAAATGAGAAACGAAATTATGTAAGTTCTCTCTAGAAGGTAAACACAATAGTTAACATCAAATTTTAAAATGACGTCAGAATCTTGTGCTAAGAGTTAAATCATTAAATAAATAACAGTACGAAGTTTACCGTCTGGGCTGCTGGTTGGCAAGTAGTTGTTTGGAGTGTGTTTGAGAAAGTCGACAAAGAGATTTTATTGTAGCTACACACCAGACCTAAACTAAGTCAGTTTTTGTCCTGATCGACCACAGCATCCTCTTAACTTTCATGTTCAAAACTCGGCCATCTGTAAGAAATGTAACTAGCATCCAGCCAGTTTCTTGTTCAGAACGGCCATCTATAATGAATGTAACTAACGTCCAGCCAGTTGATTGTTCAGAACGGCCATCTATAATGAATGTAACTAACGTCCAACCATTTGACTTTCTTGTTCAGAACGGCCATCTATAATGAATGTAACTAGCATCCAACCATTTAATTTTCTTGTTCAGAACTCGGTCAGCTGTAAGGAATGTAAATAGCATCCAGCCAGTTGACTTTTTTGTTCAGAACTCAGCCAGCTGTAAGGAATGTAAATAGTGCCTTATCGAAAATTTGAAACGCACAACGAAAGGTTTATACTCATTTATTTATAGATCTATTACGATTATATGGAATATTTTCTCACAATTGTACTCTCAACGATATACAAGAAACGTTCACATAAATCTCACATAATTTTTCCAGACAGCCGAAGCCGAACGAGGCGAGCAGGTGCATAGGGACGTACCTATTTGCCTGAGTGCCGTTTCGAAGTCAGGCAGATGTAAGTACTTCTTAGTCTACACGTGTATATTGGAAAATCACGTGCGGAAAGTCTCTTGAACATTGCACTGTGTGAAGGCCCTTTTAATGCTGATCCATTGAATGGCGGTGTATTTTGTTTTCTTCTTTGAAGTGGTTGCTCATAGTTACTACATATCAGTCACATTTTGTTAAGTCGAGAACAGGTTGTGTTTAATTCTTATTTATACTTGTATTAAATCACCAGAATGAAACAGTAAGATATTGGTGGCAAACTGAAGTAGCTCTTACACAAACACACACACACACACACACACACACACACACACACACACACGCACGCACGCACGCACGCACGCACGCACACACACACTCTCTATATATATATGTGCACGCGCGAATGTAAACATCACACACACACACATTATACACATACTCGCGTGTACAGTTATACACATGCACACAGGCGAATGCAAACACCTCACATAATCACTCATACTACACACACTCGCATACACAGCTTCATGCAGTTGGTACACACATACTCACTACGCGAACACATCACACATTACATACACTTGCATAGCTACTACACACGGGCGCGTGCTCACAATCACGTACACTGTTACTCCGAACTATAACGTACAAGCCAGTACAACATCTTGGAACAGGACAGCACATCTACGAACTATAACGTACAAGCCAGTACAACATCTTGGAACAGGACAGCACATCTACGAACTATAACGTACAAGCCAGTACAACATCTTGGAACAGGACAGCACATCTCCGAACACTCTTCACAAACCGCCTTAGCAATAACAAACGAGAATATTATGTTTGCAGAAGGAATAACGACACTTTTGCGTACATACGCCAAACATTCCAGCCACAAAGCGGCTATTCTCGCCGAAATCTCGCTCTTCAAAATGATGTTTACCTGCATGCTTTAAAGAAGACGCATACCCCACTTTACGTTTCGCTGTTATTCGAATTAAGTGGAGAGTTTCTTTGTGAAAACAATGTCACCCCACCCCACCCCACCCCTCAAAAAAAAAAAAGAAAACGAAAAACTCATCCAACTCTATCAGCATCTCAGTTAGTGACATTTGTTCCTGTGGTTTGAGAAAGACTGCACTTGAAAACTAATTTTCCTTGCAGCCCGAGTAAAGGACTGAAACGCAATAATTTACATCTGCAGTTTGAAAATTGACTCAGCAGTTGTCCTGAAGCATATTTTCGATAAATTGCAATTACTTGTATTTGCGATGGATGGAGTGGGTGGTGATCTACTGTCGTAATTATGTTCAGTTCTGTAGTAAGACTTTTTTTCTTTCACATAGAAATAAATAAAAAAAACGACATAGTAAAGAAGATTTTCTTTCACATATAAAAATAAACAAAAATAAACGGTATAGTAAAGACATTTTCTTTCACATATAAAAAGTAAACAATATAGTAGAGATGACTTTCTTTCACATATAAAGAAATAAACGCTAAACGTTTTGAGTGAGAAAATTGGAGGTAAAACGCGCTGCAATACGGCTGGTGCTATGGCGTTTGTATGTTAATTAATTATTATGACAATTACTATTCAGCACTCCTCAGACGACTTATAGAATTGATAAATAATATCACTTGACGATTGGCGTCTCTAGCTCACCTGACCAACACCAAAATACTCATTGGAAGCAGTGAACAAAGCACGCTGGCTTCTATTTATAGACCTATAGTAAATAACGAACGAGCCGATACGTCATGAGAGATTATTTAGTCTGGTGGATTCCCAATATTTTATTCAATGCTAATTCAAGATAGAAATGTGACAAATTTGAGCACTCAAATTTGCTTCAGAAAGGCTTAACCTAGTTATGTAGTTTCAAGCCTAAGCTGTCTAGTGTGGATCAGATAGGATTAACCTAGTTATGTAGTTTCAAGCCAAAGCTGTCTAGTGTGCATCAGACAGGATTAACCTGGTTATGTAGTTTAAAGCCAAAGCTGTCTAGTGTGCACCAGACAGGCTTAACCTAGTTATATAGTTTTAAGCCAAAGCTGTCTAGTGTGCATCAGACAGGCTTAACCTAGTTATGTAGTTTCAAGCCAAATCTGTCTAGTGTGCATCAGACAGGCTTAACCTAGTTATGTAGTTTCAAGCCAAATTTGTCTAGTGTGCATCAGACAGGATTATGTAGTTTGAAACCAAAGCTGACCATCTGCTTGGTATGGCATTAAGTAGCGGCCTTGAAGTAGACTGGTGGTGGGCGCCATAGGCTAGCAGCTAGTAGTATAGCTAGTAGCTGGTGAGTTGTTTATCACTTTCCAGCATTGAACAGTCTAGCAGTTAGTGGTCACGACACAGCTAGTAACTGGTGAGTTGTTTATCACTGTCCAGCATTGAACAGTCTAGCAGTTAGTGGTCACGACACAGCTAATAACTGGTGAGTTGTTTATCACAGTCCAGCATTGAACAGTCTAGCAGTTAGTGGTCACGACACAGCTAGTAACTGGTGAGATGGTATGGCAGACAGTGTTAAATAAACTAGCAGCTAATAGTCACAGTATCTGTTAACTGGTGAGGAGGTTATCGCAGACAGCCATAAATAAACTAGCAGGTAGTTGTCACAGTACATGTTAACTGGGGAGATGATTACCACGTGGAACTGCACGACTGATGATGAATGAAGTTGTACGTCTAGTAGACAGCCGCATCTGCAGCAAGCAATATCGACCCAATCAACACACTGTACAGGACTGCTAGCGCATAACAATTTCCTCATTTTCATTCACAAACAAGTACGAACCAATCAACACACTGTACAGGACTGCTAACGCATAATAATAATTTCCTCATTTTCATTCACAAACAAGTACGAACCAATCAAAACACTGTACAGGACTGCTAACGCATAATAATAATTTCCTCATTTTCATTCACAAACAAGTACGAACCAATCAACACACTGTACAGGACTGCTAACGCATAATAATAATTTCCTCATTTTCATTCACAAACAAGTACGACGTGAATAGAAGGGAGACTTATAAACTGAGTCCTCTTAAAGATAATGCATTAATTACATATAGAAGTAATATAGATAATCACAATTAACAACATTTAATTGAGACTTGCCAACAATTTGTTTTGTTTTTTTCTTAACAAAAGTTCGAGGGCATCTATCGAGCGATTTTGAGAGCACAGCTCTCAGTCATCTGCACACGAGATGCTCTTGAGACTGAGCTGTTTGGGGTGCAGTAATGCATATACGAAAGAACGTGTCTTTCAACCAGTCAGGCGACATTGAATGGGTATGTCTCTTAGTAACAGCGAATACAATTGCTAATTCAGTTAAATAGGAATGGCGAAATAAGAGAAAGTGGGTTTCTTGGCCCTAGGTAGCTGGGTGGCTCCTCTTGAAGTTACAAGATAAAGAAATTATAACCTTTCAACTGGTTTCCACCAGTTCAGTCCTGTTGTAAGGATTTGATTTAAGGTAGGAAGGTGACTCTCATGACGTTACATTTGTACACATCTGCACCCCAGTTTATACTTTTCAGTGATACATTAAATTCTGAACGCATAAGTTACCTTAAAACCAGTCGTTCCCAAACTTTCTCACTTCATGGCGCCCTTAACGCATCAGGATTTTTTTCATCGGCGCCCAAAGTCAGAAACCACCTACCAATTGTGAAAAGTTGGAATATCCCGCCCAGCGCACTTTGAAAACACTGATGTAAACTGTTGGTTTAGCCGTCTGGGAAGTCTAACTGCCAGTGTACACACTCATCTAATTCGTTTACCCCCACCTTCATTCTCACCAAATCATGCATCACGCACGTGCATACGATTGCTCACACGCGCGCGTGCACTTCCTACGGTGCTAATGGAGTTAAAGGTCAGATATGCGAAGTAGACGTGATCGTATTACTAACTAATGATCCTCAGACATTTCGTTTGCTAAATAACTTTACAATTTGCCACTTTAAATAGTCACCCCCCACACACACACAACAACTACTTTATAATTTAGCACTTTAAATAGTTCCCCCACGCCACCCAATTACATTATAATTTAGCGCTTTAAATAGCCCCTCCCCCAACTACATTATAATTTACCACTTTAAATATTCCCCCCCCCCCGCCTCCAGCTACATTACAATTTAGTACTTTAGCCCCCCCCGCCTCAACTACGATATAATTTAGCACTTTAAATAGTAACCCCCCCCAACTACATTATCATATAGCACTTTAAATAGCCCCCACAACTATATTATAATTTAGCACTTTAAATAGCCCCCACAACTACATTTTAATTTAGCATTTTAAATAGTCTCCTCCCCTCCACCTACATTATAATTTAGTACTTTAAATACCCCCCCCCCCATTATAATTTAGCACTTTAAATAGTTCCAACAACTACATTATAATTTAGCGCTTTACATAGCAAGTCTTTTGCCTCTAATTACATTATAATTTAACACTTTAAATAGTATTACTATTACCCTAGTTAAATTATAATTAATTCTTTAAGTAGCATTTCTAGTGCCTTAACTGTCTTTAATTTAACACTTTAAATAGTTTTTCACCCCTTAAGTACATTATAATTTATCGCTTTAAATAATGTAATAAAATAATGTAACACTTTAAATACCATTACTATTACCCTAACTAAATTATAATTAACACTTTAAATAGAATTTATAATGCCCTAACCACTTTATAATTTAACACTTTAAATAAAATTTGTATTGACCTCGCTACATTATAATTTAGCACTCTAAACGGCAAGCCTAATAAGTGTTAACAAAAAAATATAATAGTCCAAAAGCGTTATTTGACATTTAAGACACAATCTGTTTTATATTTATTTATCTTAAGCTGTATGTAATTTATCTCTTAGTGTGAAGTATGTTAAATACTGTAATAACATATAAAGACATTTTTAATAATAATAATAAGTTTTTATTTAATCATTAGTATAATCTATTTTTTTTCGAGTTTTTATTAGAATTCAGCGTATTTAAAAGACTTGGATCACAAGCCTTCTCAGAAAAGTTTCTTCTTTCTTACTTATTCAATTTGTTGAATTTTATTTTAAATGTATTTTAGCAGGATTTTGTTATTGTATTGACTTTTTTAAAAGTTAAGAAGTGTAGTTTTAGGTCGTGTGTTTGCATTCATTTTTAAAATTTATTTTTAAATTAAAAATAATAACTCGCCTACAGAGCAAGCAAACAACAAAATTGACTTATGATGTCACACAAAATCCCTGCTTTTTTCGTACATACATCCTAAGCCCAAAATCTATGCTAGACATCCTTAGAAAATTGCCACCAAGCGATACGCATCGTTGAAAACTGATTTTGAGACAGCACTACAAACAGTAAATTTTGGATTTATTCTTCTCACATCTGGGACAGGAACAATCATCTTAAGAAATATTGCTTAGCAGGCGTCACCAGTGGAATTGAAAACATGTGTACTCTTTGATAACTGTTGTAAACATATTTCATAAAGCTTTATTAATATAGCTGGACTGGGTTGTACTCTTTGATAACTGTTGTAAACATATTTCATAAAGCTTTATTAATATAGCTGGACTGGGATTGTACTCTTTGATAACTGTTGTAAACATATATCGTAATGCTTTATTAATATAGCTGGATTGGGTTGTACTGTTTGATAATTCTTGTAAATATATTTCATAAAGCTTTATTAATATAGCTGGATTGGGTTGTACTCTTTGATAACTGTTGTAAACATATATCGTAATGCTTTATTAATATAGCTGGACTGGGATTGTACTGTTTGATAATTCTTGTAAATATATTTCATAAAGCTTTATTAATATAGCTGGATTGGGTTGTACTCTTTGATAACTGTTGTAAACATATATCGTAATGCTTTATTAATATAGCTGGACTGGGATTGTACTGTTTGATAATTCTTGTAAATATATTTCATAAAGCTTTATTAATATAGCTGGATTGGGTTGTACTCTTTGATAACTGTTGTAAACATATATCGTAATGCTTTATTAATATAGCTGGACTGGGGTTGTACTGTTTGATAATTCTTGTAAATATATTTCATAAAGCTTTATTAATATAGCTGGATTGGGTTGTACTCTTTGATAATTCTTGTTAACATATATCGTAATGCTTTATTAATATAGCTGGATCGGGTTGTACTCTTTGATAATTCTTGTTAACATATATCGTAATGCTTTATTAATATAGCTGGATTGGGTTGTACTCTTTGATAATTCTTGTTAACATATATCGTAATGCTTTATTAATATAGCTGGATTGGGTTGTACTCTTTGATAATTCTTGTTAACATATATCGTAATGCTTCATTAATATAGCTGGACCGGGGTTGAATTAGTGTTGTGTTGTTTCTTAATGTCAGCAGTAAAAGTGAGGTCGCTATTAGCGGACTAAGCATGCTTGTGAGCCAAGTGTATTAATGGAAATAACATTACTGTGTACGATGAAATCTCGCCACCTTCATATTATTGTGTTTGAATGGTGTATAATAACATAACAGAAAATAGATCTGTCAGTGGAGAAATGTTATCAAATTCATTCACGACCGTAATATGATTGTATATTTTACATGGAACTGTTACCCGCACTTACTGGTTTGGTCCAAACAAGTAGGCTAATCCCGTAATATGACTTTCGTTGTTTTGATCCTGTCCTATAAATGTTCTTTCATGCAGTTGGCCCGGCGTAATAAAAGATCTACTTTCCGTTTCATATAGAGCTGTTCTGTCTCTCGCAAGTTTCTCTCTGCTTTATACTGGCAAGTTTCTCTCTTTGCTTTATATTGGCAAGTTTCTCTCTTTGCTTTATATTGGCAAGTTTCTCTCTTTGCTTTATATTGGCAAGTTTCTAGTTTATAAAATAATAGCATTTTAAGTGCACGCGCACTCACAAGTACACAAGCATATTAACTTAAAAATTCAAATTGCAAACAAGTTTAAAAATTTAAATTTTACTTCCACTTTGGGTTTTAGACTGGTCAAAGGTGTACATTTCTTTAACATGTCATAAACATTAAACATTTCTTATTATTCAACACATTTATTTACAACACCTCAAGAAACACAAGAGTACTGAAACATGTGTGCCTACATTTTTGTACACGGATACCAGCAATGAAGCACACTGTCACAAAATATATGGAAAATACAAGATAGTGTGGGTCTGTTAAGAATATTCTCACACACAAAACAAAATATATGGAAAATACAAGATAGTGTGGGTCTGTTAAGAATATTCGCACACACAAAACAAACGAACTCGGTAAATTAATACAAATATAATTCACATTTATTAAGAACAAACGTGCTTTCACAAGCAGATATAATTTACATTACATATCTCACTGTCCAGTGCAAAACAATAAAATATTTATTATGGAATAATTGAACATTCCGTTGGTATTGAAAGATTCACAACTATGTGCGTCAGAGAAAACTACTACTTTATCTTGTACTGTCCGTGTGGGTAGAATACATGTAATCATGTACCTGGGTTATTAGTATTGATCTCGATTATTAGTATTGTCAGTAATAGTCATGTACTCTTTTGCCAGGCTGCTAGTATTTTATTTATTTTTTTCACTAAAATGACAGTATGCTGTTTCCATTGTTAGTGTGAACCCTGGAGAAAATGGATCGAAGATTGCTTCCAGCAATGTTAGCAGTCAGAATGATAAATAAACAAGTTCATGCAGCAAAGCTAACATAATGCTGTTGGTTCTGTCATTAGCGGTTAGGCCCAACAACATTGTGGACAGGTTCAATGACGGTCAAGTTCAATAACAAAGCGGTCAGGCTCAGTGAGGGTCGAGCTTAATAACCTGGTGGCAGGGTCAGTGGTGGTCGAGCGTAACAACGTAGTGGCAGGGTCTGTGGTGGTCGAGCTTAATAATATAATGGTAGGGTCAGTGGCTGTTAAGCTTAATAAAGCGGTTAGGCTCAGTAACGTTCAAGCTTTACAACATACTGACAGTTTCAGTGGTGGTCAAGTTTAACATAATGGTGACAGTCTCACTGGTGATCAAGTTTAATAACATGTGACAGTCTGACTGGTGATCAAGTTTAACATCATGGTGACAGTCTGACTGGTGATCAAGTTTAATTAACATGTGACAGTCTCACTGGTGATCAAGTTTAACATCATGGTGAGAGTCTCACTGGTGATCAAGTCTAACAATACGTGACAATCACAGTGGAGATCAAATTTAACAGCCTAGTATCAATCTCAATGGTGGTCAAGGTTAACAACATAGTGACAGGCTTAGTTGCGACCAAGCTTAAAAATATGGTGACGAGGTTCAGTGGCGGACAAGCTTAACAACATGGTTACAGATTCAGTGGCGGCTAAGCTTAACAACATGGTAAATGTATCAGTAGTGGCCAAGATTAACAACTTGGTGACGGTATCAGTGGCGGCCAAACTTAACAAATGGTGACAGATTCGGTTGTGGCCATGAGTAACAACAAAGCCATGTACAACTGCGGCTCAGTGGCGGTCAAGCTGCTGTGAACATATGTGCTGTTCATTTATCACTGTAATGCTTCTTGCTGTATTACTATAGGCTTTTTTATCTCTGTCCAAGCGCAGTAATGCCGTGCCGACGCTTTAAAGGTACAGGGTTGTCCTTAATCTTGTTCAATGTTATATCGTGCGGCCTTTTAATGTTAAGAGCTAAACCATGTGTTATTCATTTGTACCAAAACAGTGGAAAACTTACTGTTTAATCCCCCGACTAAAACATATTATATATATATTGTGTGTGTATGTGTATTTAAGTGACAAACTGATGCAATGTTTCTTGACATTTGCAGTTGGTGATTTCTCTTTTGCTTCATAATTATTTCGATCTTGCCATTACTTATTGCCATGACGTGTATTTTTAACTACAGCATTTGTTGAGAGGACGTGTGTTTTTAACTCTAGCATTTGTTGAGAGGACGTGTATTTTTAACTACAGCATTTGTTGAGAGGACGTGTATTTTTAACTCTAGCATTTGTTGAGAGGACGTGGAAGATTTAGTCCTTGCTGTTGTGCATTAGGTTAGGGTCATTGTTGTAAGACGCACACACACACACACACACACACACACACACACACACACACACACACACACACACACACACACACACACACACATGTTCTTTTACCTGCTTACCCTTACTCTGCTATTCACATACTTTGTGTAATATACAGTCTGGTGGTTTCATGTATTTAGACAAATTATACATTAATAAAATGCACACACTCCTGTTATTTGCTAAGATTCAATAACAATCTTCAGATCTAATATACTCTTAATATGCATTCTTAAGATTGAATATAAATATATGTAAAGCTAAGTAATCTTGAGTATAAAGTAAGGCAATATATACTTGCTGTTATTGAGATTTTGTATAAAATAAGAAATATGCAATATCTATATCTTGCTAAGATTCGCTGTAAATCTTAGTAGTATGTAGACTATTTCTTACTAAAATTCATCATTAATGTACTTATATGTAAATAATATACCCTTTTACTAAGTATTAAGATTAACGTCAATCTACAATCATTAAGTAAATTATTATATCTATTACTTACTAAACTGTACATGTGGATTTTTTATGTACACTAAGAATTATTTTCTAAGTCTCAACATAAATTTATATGGCTCAGAGATATGTACAATCGATTACTTACTATGTTTGAAACTTAAATCTGCACGAATCTAAGTAATGCACTCGAACCTAAGTGAAACACTCTAATCTAAGTAATGCACTCTAATCTAAGTAATGCACTCGAATCTAAGTAATGCACTCGAATCTAAGTAATGCACTCGAATCCAAGTAATGCACTCTAATCTAAGTAATGCACTCGAACCTAAGTGAAACACTCTAATCTAAGTAATGCACACGCTTTGTTACTCTTAGATTCAGTATAAGTCTGATCAGAATCTTCTATCACTACTGCTGGCACGTCATAATACACGCGCTATTTGAACACAGCCAAAAAACTTACAATAAGATCGTACACAAACATTACTGACACTTAAGTACGTATTAACACAGCCCAGAACCTTGCAGTAAGATCGTACACATACATTACTGACACTTAAGTACGTATTTAAACAGCAGAAACCTTGCATTAAGATCGTACACATACATTACTGACACTTAAGTACGTATTTTCTCACAACAAAAACCTTGCATTAAGATCGTACACATACATTACTGACACTTAAGTACGTATTTTCTCACAACAAAAACCTTGCATTAAGATCGTACACATACATTACTGACACTTAAGTACGTATTTTCTCACAACAAAAACCTTGCATTAAGATCGTACACATACATTACTGACACTTAAGTACGTATTTTCTCACAACAAAAACCTTGCATTAAGATCGTACACATACATTACTGACACTTAAGTACGTATTTTCTCACAACAAAAACCTTGCATTAAGATCGTACACATACATTACTGACACTTAAGTACGTATTTTCTCACAACGTCGCATCGGTACGAAAAAAGGGAATACAAACTATAAAAAGAATGTGTTCGACATCTGTCTCCTATTAAATATGAAATAAAGTCAAAGCACAAGACAAAGAAATAAGTCAGTAATTTAATTTCATTCCTATCTCTATTTCACTGTAATTATCTGATAACGGTAAAACGATAGTCTGTTTGCTGTGCAACGGAAACGGCATCACGATCTCCTATGACTGCTCAGCCATGTCTTAAGTAAACTCGTCCTTCCTCAGTACCCACCCCCCATCCACGATCTATTCCCCGTCCTTCCCCAGTACCCGCTCACTCACGATCTAGCAAAACTATATGATATTTTGATCCCAAAACCGGAAAGGGAAAGATAAGCTGGTAATTTTAGAGTTATGTAGATGGGGTATTGTAAGATTAGAATGAGTCATCGTAAATAAAGTAAACTGTGTTTAAAGTGCACCTTCTTTAAATCTAGTTTTATAGCTGAGCATCATTATATGAAATGTCAAACACGTACGCACGCACGCCCCCCCCCCCCTCATGCTCACAAACATATTGAAGTTTGCCACCTTCCGCATCATGATGAAAAATATTGAATAAAATAAATGTATAAGTACCAACAAATTTTAATGCGAAAAAATTAAAATGAGTAATAATTATAAAGTTAAAAATACCTGTTTGTATAATAATCAAAAATATGTAATAATTCTACTGTAAGCTTTCATTTAAGAACTCATTAAATTCAAAGTGATTTTTAAAAATCCCCCCCCCCCCCCCAGTGGTCGCTTAAGGTACTCTTCACTTCTATTGCTGCTTATTTCTAAATACTTCTCCATAATTAAAGTTTGACTGAATAATTATAGTTTATTTATAAAATGCATTTAATTATTTGAAGTATATCTTGGTTTACCTCTTTGAAATGTGTCTTGTTTATGTAAACACTTCTTAATTAGAGTCTGACTGTGAAGAATTGAAATTAAAGTGCATTTAACTCTTTGAAATATGTCTTGGTTTAACTCTTTGAAATGTGTCTTGGTTATTTCAACACTGATGTGCGATACAGTTAATAATTTCTTTCTCCGACGTACATTTCCAAAACTGCAGCCTTGACCAGGTAGACCTTGACACGAGACGAAGTAGAATGTCAAAGAAAAATAAACAGTACATGACACTGACAATTCTTCCAGTTTCTCGACCATTCCTTGAGACCACTTATTACCGGCTTTATCATCATCGAACCTCTCAGAGAGTACAAATACCTTAACCCTTTGTAATAAATTACGTTTTTGTAGATACATACATGACTGATTACTTGATAATTGCCCTCGTTTTTGTACATACATTATCATACATACATGACTGATTACTTGATAATTGAATACGCTTTCACACTAGTTATTTGATAATTGCCCTCGTTTTTGAGGATACATGACTAGTTACTTGATAATTGCTTTTCCTTGTAGGGAGACGACAAGCTATTGATAATTGAATATGTTTTAATATATAGACAAAAGACTAATAATTTGATATCTGAACATGCTGTAATGCTTCTGAATTAACACGCTGTCAACAACAAAATACTATATAAATAACAGCTTTTTGACAATTGAACATATTTCGATGCCTTTGAGTAAGAGACTGGGTTTTTTGATAAACGACTAGTTATCTGCTCCTTGAACAGACTTTCATATACTTTAGATTATTTGCTGTTTGATAAATGAATATCCTTAACATATTGGGATAAATGACAGATATTTGACAACTGAATATGCTTTTACTCTTGGATAAATGACTAATTGTATGAGATAGAATTTGCTTCATTATTATTGATAAATGACTAATTGTATGGGATAGAATTTGCTTCATTATTATTGATAAATGACTAATTGTATGATGGGCAAATGGAGTTTAATGGTCATGCTTTGTTATTTATATGTAATCATTGAGTGATTTCGTTGAAATTTGAAATAAGTAATGTGTATTAGTATTTTAAGATGTATCTTAGTACTTACAAATAGATGACTCGTCATTTTATCAAAACACTGTACTAAATTCTACACAAACATGCTCAAACAGTAGAGATTTTTTTTTTTATCAAAGTGTTCTGCTTTCTTTAACATTCTTCTAGGATATAATCGTAACTGAAAAGTCCGTTCGTTCCATAATTGGACTTGTATATAAGAACTTATTCAAATAAATAATAAATGCAAAAGTATCCAAATTTCACTGGTAAGTGTCCGCTCGGCAGGTATTAGCAAGCAAATTCAGTGATTTAACTTTTGAATCATATTCTCAAAATATTTGCTTCTTTTCGAAAAGGTACGATGATTGAGAGTTACGTACCTTGTAGGGAAGAGTTACCGCATACACCCCCCCCCAAAAAAAAAAAAAAAAAAAAAAAGAAGCAAACAAGAAAAGAAAACTCAATAAACGTAAACTTGTTATTGAAGAAATTTTACTATAAATAGTACGGTTCAAATTTTACTAGCACAGATTATTCGATATTAACCGGTAAAATATAAGATATAACAAGGAACTATTTCTCCATGCCGTTATGGAAAACGTGTGCATGAATCATATTTACGACGGTTTATTATTCATACGCAAAATGTTTTCAACATTGAACTCTAGTACGCATTATAATAGAACTAAGATTTTTTTTAGGGATAAACAAAATATTTGATGTTTATACTCACAGATTACGGTTAGGGATATGATTAGGGTTATGCTTAGGGTTAGAACTAATTTACATTTTACATTTATAGTGTCTTAAATCGTAAATATCTCTTCTGCATGTTAGCTGACAATGATTAAATGACCCAGACTGGTTCTAGAGTTTTCAGTTGAGAACGTACGTGTGTCACTAGTTCGTCTCGTCCTTATGGTACGCTGATCTTGAGAGTAGGACATTTTGCAACTTTGACCTGTGACTGATTGGCGTAAGAATCGTAGAATTAGAAAGTAAATAGGCCATAATATCAAAAGTAAATACTCTTTTCACTTCTTCTTGAGCTCGTTCATTTCAAGGAAACAATGCCTCGGATCACATGCGATACAATCATACCTCAGCTGCTGCAGAAATCGACTCTTAATGCACGTCATCTGTTATCATTGTGCTGTACCCATAATACGGTAACAAGCGACTGTCGGAAGGGGGTACCATAATGCCGTAACAAGCGACAGTCGGAAGGGGGTACCATAATACCATAACAAGCGACTGTCGGAAGGGGGTACCATAATACCGTAACAAGCGACAGTCGGAAGGGGGTACCATAATAATTTAACTAGCAGGAAGGAGGCACCGTTTGAACTTATACATATTGGAGCTGGTTTTCTTCCTTTTTATTATTATGACTAACTCCTGCGGATTTCGCAGTTTGAAGTTTCATTATGCATTAAATGGGATATTTGTGCATAAAGCATTTTGTGCCACCTGAGGAGATAAGCTTCCAAAAGATAACACGAAGAACCCCATCACATCTACCCCCCCCCCCCCAAACATATTTCTTTAGTGCAACAGGTTTCATAACTGTATTTATATATGCAATGTCCTTTTGCTTCCATACCTGTACACGAGCAATAACCCTGGAACATTTTTCTAGCTACAACGTAGTTCAGCCTTTTTGTTTATTTGTTAGAAATAAGAAAGTCCTATATAGTTGCAGAAGTGTTTGTTTGTTAGAAACAAGGAATTCCTAGATTTGTTGCAGAAATGTTTGTTTGTTAAAAAGAAGAAATTCCCCAGATTTGTCGCAGAAGTGTTTGTTTGTTGGATAAGAAAGTCCTATATTTGTTGCAGAAGTGTTTGTTTGTTAGAAACAAGGAAATCCTAGATTTGTTGCAGAAGTGTTTGTTTGTTAGAAATAAGAAATCCCTAGATTTGTTGCAGAAGTATTTGTTAGAAATAAGAAATAATCTCTCTCTCTCTCTCTCTCTCTCTCTCTCTCTCTCTCTCTCTCTCTCTCTCTCTCTATATATATATATATATATATATATATATATATATATCAGATAACCTATAATTCTATCAAGGTAACAAATAATATATAATTTCTTAAAGGTATCAAGTAGTCTATAACTCTGTAAAGGTAGTCAGTAATCTATAACTAAGAGAGAGTTATGCATGAACACAGTTTACACCAGGAAATCTTTGACGGCAGTCTTCTATTGTGATATATTATAAAATGTATTAAATGAAGATAAAAACCACAAAGTAAATTAATGTCATTAATAATTTCTGAGTTATATTGTTTACATAATGAAATCTTTGATGCCAGTCTTCTATTGTGATATATTATAAAATGTATTACATGAAGGTAAAAACCACAAAGTAAATTAATGTCATTAATAATTTCTGAGTTATATTGTTTGAAATATGTTAATATCATAAGCAAACAAACATATTAGAGACACAAATTATATTTTCACAATGGAGAAATAGATGCGATGTTAATAGGATCAAATGTCACTGCTATCAACAACAACAAAAACTAAATAATTGTGTATGTCTTTGACTTTTTTTTTTAATGTCTTTGACTTTGACAAATCTTCAGCATGTGCATTATGACTTATTTTAATATACACAAAGGCTTTGCTCCTTGTAGGTGTCACATAATGGTTTATGTAGTCCACACCCACCCTCCTCTAAAAATTAGACTACATGCAAACCTACCTTCTAGAAAGGATTAACCTTATCTCCAGACTGGAAACATGCCTGAATGTTCCAGACACTCACTATAAACTAACCAATCAAAGCACAAGTCAACTGCAACGAAACGAATGTACTAGAAACTCACCTGTAAATTATCAATCAAATGCAGCTAACTGTTGAAGCAACATATATTTTGGCTCTCGGCCTTAATAAGTTAAAATCATATTACTAATTCTTATTGTCGGTTATCAAGAAACCATCCTATGTATATATTACTGTCTAAGATATATAGTTTTGCTTGCCTAACTCGTATTATATTTATCTCTTGACACTATATTTTATATTGTTATATTTTGCTTATGATATTAAATGTATGTTGACCATGTAAACAAGAGTGCTCTGTCAGAGAACACATGAGGTCGAATTCTTTCCCCATGTGTATTTTATTGGCAGATCAGCACTTTATCTGAGACCCCACCTGAGACGTTGATTCAACCAGCACTGAGCCAGAATGGAACCACTTTATTATGGATGTTGACTTTGATGAGTATCAAACTACGAAGGAATACTAGAGCAGAATGACCCACATGCAAAGACCTGTTTAATGGACCGCGTGCATGAATGCTAGGACATTCATTGGGATCAGTTGATCCTAAAGCTATATATTTATAAAGTCAACAACCACACATCTTCATTCAAGTTTCAGTCAAGATAAATCACTAGAACTTTAATCAAAATACTTTTAAAGTTCACTCAGAAACATTTAGTATTCTCTTATAATTCATTTATATTTTGCTCATGCGAACGAACCAAATAATTACTACTGTGCTGTACGACTCAAAACGGAGTCCTAAACGGACATTCTCTTACGACACCACATGGTCGTGATTATTAGTCGGCCAGAAGGTGTGTTTTAGGAATTAGCCTAAACTTACTGGCAGCCCAGGGTGGTGGAGAGTTAACATGCCTATCTCAAAAAAAAAAAAACACAAAAAACTTCACAGAATGCAAAACTGAAGGCAAAGCATCACATTTCGTGGTTAGTGGCATGAATCACTTCTCCGCTGGCGAGCTACATTAATCTTAGCCATTCATGATAGTGTAGAGAAATCGTGCCAGCGCAGTTATAACCTTGTAGTTTTTAGCAATTATAAAAAGAAAGAGTGTGTGTGTGTGATTCGACAAATGCGTTTCTTTTTACGCTTGATCTAATGTATTTTACAATGTACTTGAACTCAGGCATCAAACATCTAGAATAACGAAAAGGGAACCAGTAAATTTTTCACTTGATGTAGCATATCTTTTCAAAATCAATGATTGTCTTTCTTTGTCCAAAATCAGTGATTGTCTTTCTTTGTCCAAAAACAGTGATTGTCTTTCTTTGTCCAATATCAGTGATTGTCTTTCCTTGTCCAAAATCAGTGATTGTCTTTCCTTGTCCAAACGATTATATGAAGACGCGCGTCCATGTAATATTATTTGTGTTAGCTGGCCAGATCAAAATACAATAAATGTCTCAAAGAAACTAATGCCATTAAAAGCTATATTGGAAACGCTATTTCAGATCAAAGATAATTTTAGACTTACTTCAAGCAGTCTTAAGATGGTTTTTTCATAGTTTATGTTTCAGAGTGACTTTTATCATAATACAATATATTTTTTCTAAAGATTTATTTCAAAATGTCGTCTTTCCAAAAGATTCCTTTCATAATTTCTTCTGAGCAAAAAGACGTCGTGTGGGCAGTTCATAATTGTTATGCATGCTATAGTGTTTTTTTTGTCTGGAAGAGCGACGTTTTAAGCGAAAGGTCAGGGTTTTTCCTCCCAGTGTTGAATCTTTGGTGCCTTCAACCTCTAGACCATTATAGTTATACCTTTATCTGATTTTTCCTTCAGCTTTATTCTTTTCTCATCTGTCTGTTTCCTTTTCTTTGTTATACATTTAGGAACTCTTGTGACATAGTGTTATAATGTTACTATTGTTGCGTTCCTCTTCAGGCTGCGTATGGTGTGCGTGCTTGTGTGTGTACAGTGTATGTACCGTGTTTGTGTACACGCATGTATATGTACACCCAGCTGCACTTGCTGGTGCCGAGAATCGCACTTCCTTCTCATAAGCACTTTGATGGTTGGACAGTATCGAGAGCACCTGCATATTATATTGCTGCCGGGAACAGCACAAAAATTGACATTTTTAGTCACTTGCAAAATTCATCACCTCGCAACTTGTATCTCCTAGCCCCAGGACCGCTAGATTGCCGGTGTCATGGGAAGATTGTGCCCCAAAAATGTTGGCTCAGTGGGTGTATAGTTTCTTGTTTGCATTCTCACTCCCACCAAGGCAGTGGCTAACTGCTCTCCGCTTGTTCTGCAAGATGTCCACTTGCTGGACGGAAATGCCTGCAGGAAGGCACTTCAGAATTTCATATGCTTAGATAGACAGCGGTAGTTACGCTCGGAGAACCAAGCAAGCCACATGGAAAACCAGGATTAAATAATATAATTTGTTTGCTGCACGTAGTGTGTGGCATGTTCATGTTTTTGTGACGTGTGGTGCGTGGGAGAAATATAACTATAACTCTCTTTTGTATGTAAAATGACGTACAATTCCACAAACAACCTCACCTCGTTGTTACGTAATTACATCGCGCGTTTATCACAAATTTGTTTTGTATTGTTTTCTTCAAAAGCAAATAAATGTTCTATGCTGGAACTCTGTGCATAGGTCTTTGAGTAGAAGTCCTGTACTTTCTTCACATTTATACTTCACTGAGTAGAGTTTCTTTAGGTAGTAAATCGATATAGTGATCTCTGTGTTTAGCTAGTTCAGTAGAAGTCTTAGTGTTTCGTATACATCCATACTTCACTAATAAAGTCTCTGTAAGTCCATATAGTGATCTCTGTGTTTAGCTAGTTCACTATTAGTCAGTGTTTCGTATACATCCATACTTCACTAATAAAGTCTCTGTAAGTCCATATACTGATCTCTGTGTTTAGCTAGTTCAGTAGAAGTCGTGCTTTGTATACATCCATGCTTCGTTGAGTAGATTCTCTTTCATACTCATAGTAAGCTGATGTAGTGATCTCTCTGCTTATTTCATTGAGTAGAAGACTTGTGCTTTGTGTACATTTATACCTCATTGAATGGAGATTCGGTACATACATAAGATGATGATGCAATCTCCTTACATAGCACAGCTTGTAGAACTTTGATATTTAATTTCGTGTATAGCTCAGTGAGTAAGATCTTTGTACAAAGTCACTTGTATTAGTGATCTCTGTTCATGGGCCAGTAATTTGAAGTCTTGTGCGTTACATGTCTGTACAGATCAGTGAGTAGTATGTAAAGAGTACATTGGAATAATGATGTCCATATGTAGCACGGTGAGTAGAAGCCTTCAGCTTTGTATACACTGTGAGCATGATCTGTATATAGAGATATTTGGAATAGTGATCTCTGTACATTTGGTAGTCTTGTGCTTTGTAAACGATAATCAATGATTAAAAGTCTTTGTATAAATGGCATTGAGAAATAAATCGTGTTGTCTGTACTTATAGTGTTGTTTTAGTTCGAGTCGAGTGTACTTTTAAATTAATTGAATTTAATCCCTGTATTTGTGACCTATCCGTTGACCTTTCTACAGTAACTTCAGCAGTTCTACCAGCAAGAGAGTGTTATTCAGACATACATTTTGACTTTTCACAATTACCTGAGTAATACTGCAACACTTGTCACAACTACCTCAGTAATACTGCAACACTTGTCACATTTACCGCGAGCTTGCAGAGTGTGCCATCTTGACCTTTCACCGATGTCCCAGCGTTCCTGCGAGTGTTTCCACATTTCTCACATTTCGTGGGAGATAGAGAAGTGCTTATTTCAAGTATATCAACCTGACATTTCTGTTTTGCCTCAGATTTCATGCTAGCCACAGAGGCGTTTATAGCAAGAGTATCAACTTGATTTGAACTTTCCCGTAAGCTAGAGAAGTTTTAATTTTATTTTACCTTTGGCCTAACTAGAGAAGTATCATTTTTACTTGACCTTTGGCGTAAGCTAGAGAAGTTTCAATTTTATTTTACCTTTGGCCTAATCTAGAGAAGTATCAATTTTACTTTACCTTTGGCGTAAGCTAGAAAAGTATTAATTTTACTTGACTTTGGCGTAAGCTAGATAAGTATTATTGTTACTTGACCTTTCATTAGTATCTCAGCATTCATTTCTTTCAAGCTAGAAGAGTAGGGTCAAATGTAATATTGCGTTTAGTTTGTCATTTCCATAACCGTTTGATCAGTCTTGCGTCACGATAATTGCAGATTCTAAATTGCCGTAAATTAATGTTATATTAAAAAATATATATCATAAATATAGGTTAATTGAATCTTTTTTTACTCCACTTCTTAACACACACACACACACACATACACACACACACACACACACACACACACACACACACACACACACACACACACACACACACACATGTTATGCACAATCGATTATTGACTGCTATTGTTATATTAATTTCGAAGATACGAATGTGCGCTGGTATATGTGTACTAAAATGAATTTTAACTTTACACACATGCAGACAAAAACACACAAATCGATGCATATGTGTGTGTGTGTGTGTGTGTGTGTGTGTGTGTGTGTGTGTGTGTGTGTGTGTGTGTATCTAGTATCTATCTAACTAGCTATCTGTCTGTCTATCCGCCTATATTCCTATCTCTCCATTTATCTGTCGATCTATCTATCTGTCTATTTATATCTATCTATCTATCTATCTATCTATCTATCGATCTATCTATCTCTATCTATCTATCTATCTATCTATCTATCTATCTATCTATCTATCTATCTATCATTTCCTGTCACTACTTTCCAAAAGGAAATGTATATTGTCTTCAGTAAGGATGTATATTATTTAAGAAATTCATCATCAGTGTTTTTACTATTTTAAGTTCTAAGTGGCTTGTAGATTGATCAGATTTTCTTTTCTTCTGGACAGACGATCTCCAGCTAAGATGTTTTTACTATTTTAAGTTCTAAGTGGCTTGTAGATTGATCAGATCTTCTGGACAAACCATCTCCAGCTAAGATGCTTAGTCAAAATTAAACATTGTCTACAAAGGATGAATCAAAAACATTTAAAAACAAAATTAGTATGTACTTATATTGGAAATATATACTTGTTGCTTTAACCAAAAAAACAAGTTTAATAATGATACAAACGCTTATACAACAGAATTGGCCTTCCTAAAGCTAATGATATTATTGGAGATTACAGAGTCTACAGCTATCATCACTTATTTGGTACACGTGATGTTTTCACGATGTATGGTGGTCTGCTACTGCACAGGTCCCTCCACACAGTGCTCTCACTGTTTTCAAAGAATCACATCTGTATTGAGGAAAAAGTAGACTTGATCATCGAAATTGTGGTCCATTTCTTCCAAACTAAATAAACCTGTACTTGTCAGTGTGATCCGCTACTGAAATAATAACCAGGTGCTGGTTCAGAAGAATGTTGTCGACTATCAAGATATTGATTTTTCCGCTTCTTTCCAACGTACAATCATAGTGACAGGTGTAGCGATGTACTCTGGGGTGACGTTGTAATAATGCACTACACCGACATTTATTAGCTAGTGACGTAAAAACATCTACAAGTGCCGATGAAGAGTGTGGACTAGTGGTTAAATATACATATCTGTGACTGCCGCCGTCATTTTGACTTACGGCTCCCACTCATTAAATAGACTGAGAAATAGATTTTAAAATATATGTATTGACGAACAGAGAACAAGATTTAGACTATGACCACAATTTACGACAACAAACAAAAGACGTTACACAAAACATGCGCCAGCGAGACTGAAACATTTCACAAATATTTAATTAAAAAGTAAAAGTTTAACAATATTTTAAAGAACAAAGTACATTCTATCCTATTTTCTCTTCACTGACATTGAAACTAAAAGTATATGGCCACAGATCAGCTTTCACTCGACTAGTGCTATGTAATTTGTTTCACTAATATGGCCACAGATCAGTTTTCACTTGTCTATTGCTATGTAACTTCTTTCACTAATATGGCCCATAAGACAATTTTTTTCATTCCATCAATCCAGCAGATGTGGTTCCGAAATCAGCTAAGCTCACTTTGTCAAAAATTCAAAAGTTTTCTTAAAAACCTGGCGTAGAAAACTAACGTTAACGACAGGCTGAAAAATTGTTTTCGAAAAACGAAGGACATTGAAGTCTCGATAATGGAAATCAGCTGACATCCAGGAGAAAGGATCGGTTATAGGAGGGCAGGTGAAATGGCGACGGGCCAGCTGTGCAAACAAGAATGCTGTCTGTGTCATTTCTCTTCCTAGTTTAGCGTACATACACATACACTTATACTCGCACGCACGCTGTGCAAACAAGAATGCTGTCTGTGTCATTTCTCTTCCTAGTTTAGCGTACATACACATACACTTATACTCGCACGCGCGCGCACTGGAAATTCATGTATATGCATTTTTTTTAAAAGCAGCATAATTATTTTTCTAATTAAAAAAAATATATTAAATGTTAATTTAAGAATTTAAGTTACATTAAAGTAAACTTCATTCGTGAACATTTTATAGATGTTCAGACTTAAAAATAAGGTAAGAAAACAGTTGATTGCGAATGTTACCTGGCTACATTGAGTTTATCTTTCACTGTATAATCTTCTGGTTATATATATGTTCATGTGTAAAACTGTATGTGCATGTGTATGTATGTGTGTAGGTACTTTTGTGTGTAGGTATGTGTTTGGAAGTAAATTCGCCTATCCCTATTTCTAAACTTAATTGTTATATAAACTGTTAAATTGTCTTCTCCTTTGGTAAGAAGTTTTCCAACTATAGAAATAGTGTGTGACGGTAAATGCTTGTCTTTAATGTTGTGGAAGAGAGAAAACGTTTACAGCGCCCAAATATCTGCCAAGTGAGAGAGACGAGTAGTGTCTTTGGGGGAATTATTAATAAAATAAATTGAGATTTTCATCACTTGTAATTAGTTGTGGATGATTAAATAATAATAATCATCATAACGGATAACTACGGTGACGTAGGCGTCACAGTATGTGAGAGTGTATGTATGTGTGTACGTATGTTTGTATGTATGTGTACATATGTTTGTGTGTATGTATGTGTGTACGTATGTTTGTATGTATGTGTACATATGTTTGTGTGTACGTATGTATTGTGGAGTAAATTTGCTTATCCCTGTTTCTAACTTAATTGTTATATAAACTGTTAAATTGTCAAAGTAACCCAATCCTGGGCATTTTTATGGCATTTTGTGTGCCAGAGTTGGAGTAAACAACTTGAGTTGAGAATATGCTAGAAAATTGCTCAAACAATCCAACCCACGTCCAACTGGATGAGTAGTTTTTCTGATTAATAGTCTGACAGTGTGAGTTGTACAAGCTGTACTGTAAAGTGTAAAGTACATTAGAACGATTGATATTTTTATGACTTAGTGAGGTACTCGGACAGTGTGAGTTGTACAAGCTGTACTGTAAAGTATAAGTTACATTAGAACGATTGATTTTTTATTGACTTGGTCAGGTACTCTGACAGTGTGAGTTGTACAGTACAGTTTTACTGTAAAATTTACATTACATTAGAACGATTGATTTTTACATTACGTTAGAACGATTGATTTTTTAGTGACTTGGTCAGGTACTCTGACAGTATGAGTTGTACATTAGAATGATTGATTTTTTAGTGACTTGGTCAGGTACTCTGACAGTGTGAGTTGTACAGTACAGTTTTACTGTAAAGTATAAATTACATTAGAACGATTGATTTTTTAGTGACTTAGTCAGGTACTTTGACTTACACTAACTGACGAAGGGACTTTACCTAGCTCCACCTTAATCGTGACTTGTCATATTTTCTTTGCTTCACACTAATCGTGACTTGTCATATTTTCTTTGCTTCACACTAATCGTGGACTTGTCATATTTTCTTTGCTTCACACTAATCGTGGACTTGTCATATTTTCTTTGCTTCACACTAATCGTGACTTGTCATATTTTCTTTGCTTCACACTAATCGTGGACTTGTCATATTTTCTTTGCTTCACACTAATCGTGACTTGTCATATTTTCTTTGCTTCACACTAATCGTGGACTTGTCATATTTTCTTTGCTTCACACTAATCGTGACTTGTCATATTTTCTTTGCTTCACACTAATCGTGGACTTGTCATATTTTCTTTGCTTCACACTAATCGTGGACTTGTCATATTTTCTTTGCTTCACACTAATCGTGACTTGTCATATTTTCTTTGCTTCACACTAATCGTGGACTTGTCATATTTTCTTTGCTTCACACTAATCGTGGACTTGTCATATTTTCTTTGCTTCACACTAATCGTGACTTGTCATATTTTCTTTGCTTCACACTAATCGTGACTTGTCATATTTTCTTTGCTTCACACTAATCGTGACTTGTCATATTTTCTTTGCTTCACACTAATCGTGACTTGTCATATTTTCTTTGCTTCACACTAATCGTGACTTGTCATATTTTCTTTGCTTCACACTAATCGTGGACATTTTACAGTTTAAAGAAGCATAGTTTGCCTTTCTCATAATGGAAGAACACACGTGAATAATGATATAAAACGAAGCTCTTAACACTTTACAGTCCTAATGGAAGAACACACGTGAATAATGATATAAAACGAAGCTCTTAACACTTTACAGTCCTAATGGAAGAACACACGTGAATAATGATATAAAACGAAGCTCTTAACATTTTACAGTTTAAAGAAGCAGTAGCACACAATAAAACGGACAGGTGCGTATATTATAAAATATTTTGTAAAAGCATGCATTGTTAATTGCATACAGTATTTTATAACATGTAATGTAGCACTCAGCAATCATTATATATAGCAACAAAATACAAAAACAAATACTTATCATACAGTTTAATAAAGATCATGATAGAGGTTAATGGTTTTTGCTGTTTTTATTTTTATGAAAATTATTTGGTTGGAGGTTTATGGTTTTTGCTATTTTTGTTGTTGAAAGCTTTTCGCAAACTCGAATAAATAAGTAGGTAGATACACATAGTAACATTCGGTCAGATAGCTAGATAAATAAGTAGGTAGATAGACATTCGGACAGATAGCTAGATAGACAGACATTCGGACAGATAGCTAGATAAATAAGTAGGTAGATAGACATTCGGACAGAGAGCTAGAGAGACATACATTCGGATAGATAGCTAGATAAATAAGTAGGTAGATAGACATTCGGACAGAGAGCTAGAGAGACATACATTCGGATAGATAGCTAGAGAGACATACATTCGGACAGATAGCTAGAGAGACATACATTCGGACAGAGAGCTAGAGAGACATACATTCGGATAGATAGCTAGAGAGACATACATTCGGACAGATAGCTAGAGAGACATACATTCGGATAGATAGCTAGAGAGACATACATTCGGATAGATAGCTAGAGAGACATACATTCGGATAGATAGCTAGAGAGACATACATTCGGATAGATAGCTAGAGAGACATACATTCGGATAGATAGCTAGAGAGACATACATTCGGATAGATAGCTAGATAAATAAGTAGGTAGGAAGGCAGGTATTTAGATATGAAGGTAATTAAGGAGGTAAACAGAGGGAGATAGATAGACAGACAGATAGATAGATAGACAGACAGACAGACAGATAGATACATAGATACTTTTTAATTGCATTTTTAATATTATGTGTTATTTAATAGCACTCATTTGTTCATTTCCTTTTTGCCTCCTATCTGCTAGTGTGTGTTGCAAAGGATTTAATTAGTTGGTATACAAGCTCAAACACAAAACCCTCACACACCCACGCCCTCTGTGTCACGTGTTGTTGTTTTAAAAAAATATAAACAAAAACACTTGTTCCATCAGTCAAGGATGTTAAATCTTTTTTCTTCTTACGGTGATCGTTTGACAAAATATTGGTTCCATGAACACCACATTTTTCCCATGCTGTCGACAGTTCGGCAAATGGCAGGAACTTGGTTTTTTTCCTCGAGCATGATGAAATGAAGCACTTAGCGCGAGCTGTGTGGAGATTCTACTCTTCTTTCTTCTGTCAGACTCAACCAGCTTTTACGTTCCCGATCTTCAAGACCACCACAAGTTGATGGTGCTGATGGTTTCCATGGGGAGGCTAAACAGTAAGATAGATAGGTATTCTGCAAATTGGGTCAACTTGTCTTTATCCTCTCCCTTATGGGTGGGGACTTTGGTTCTTCACTCGGTTGTTGTATTCCCTTTGTGGTGACAGCAGATCGTATGGTAAAATATATTTTTAAGATTTTTTTTTTTTTAGTAAGACATGATCAGTATGTATTATCCAAGAGTATTATTATTATGGATATTAACAGCTACATCTTTGGTAAACATTTGAGCACACTAGTTGTGTGGTGGTGGTGGTGTGTGTGTGGGGGGGGAGGGTGAGTGAGAGAGAGAGAGAGAGAGTGAATGAAAGTGAGTGTGATTATAATTATGTATTTTGCAGTTTGAAAATTTTCATTATTTATTTTAGACTCATTTCAGTTTTTAATATTTCTTTCACTCGAAGACTATGGTTTAAGAGAGTAGACAGATCGAGAAAAACAGGGGCAATATCAGAGAATCACAGAGAGGGAGCTGGAGAAATGTGTGTGTGTGGTGTGTGTGTGTGTGTGTGTGTGTGTGTGTGTGTGTGTGTGTGTGTGTGTGTGTGTGCGTGTGCGTGCGTGTGTGCATGTAGCATAGAAAAACACTTAGCCAGGCAGCAAGATGTATACAATGAAGGAGGAAGGAAGAAAGGAAGGAAGGAGACCGAGAAAAACAGGAGATATGAGGATAAGACAAAAAGAGTGCAGAAAAACAGGGACAGTGAGAGAGAACAATCAGAAAGTGACAGATGAAAAATGGCGGAGATAGAGAGGAACAGACCATAAACTTAGACAGATAATAGACTGACATCGGGGGAGAGTTTAAACAATGGCCGTACAAACTATGTTTGTCTTTAAAAAAAGACCAGGAATAGATATCATTGCTATTTGCAGAAACTAATCTTCTTTTTAGATGTATTTGCAGAAACGCATTTTTTATCCCTTCTTTCTCCTTTTAGATCCAATTTCTCTTTTAAAAACAAATTTCTTCCTTCATTTTTTTCACTGCATGATTCCCTTGCCAATTCAGAAGAAAGAAAAAACAATTAGTTGCTTAATTTCGAGAACTTTGTCATTCCGGCATGCTTGAACAATTAGTTTTTGCCTGGTGTCAGAAGTACTTGGCTCATTAACGTAGTCTGGCACGACAAGTTTTCTTGTCCACCCATGCATTTCTGGCTTGTAAACTTGTGACCGCACGATTGGCGACCATTTCTGGCTTGTAAACTTGTGACCGCACGATTGGCGACCATTTCTGGCTTGTAAAGTTGTGACACATTGTCTGACCGCACGATTGGCAACCATTTCTGGCGTTTAAAATTCTGACGTGTTCTGATCATGATTGGCGACCATTTCTGACGTTTAAAATTGTGACAAGTTGTTCTGATCGCACGATTGGCGACCAATTTTGGTGTTTAAAACTGTGACGACAAATTTTCTTGAACTGAAAAGTTGATAATTTTAAAAATAAGTTAATATTTCCACAATAATTATTATATACATAAATGAACTTGGGGGAGGGGGAAGATTGTTGTTTTATAATGAGGAAGTTTATTGTGGGGAAAATTTCGATGACATTTAACTATTTATAAATTTTTATAAAGAAAATTTTTTAAAACACCCCAGACTACACATTTCACTTACTGGTTTAACTCGGTATCTTGTCCATCAGAGAACTGTTTCCCCTTGGTTGGAGTTCCATTTCAACCAGAATTCATCGTCACAACCCTTATGGCGTATAGTGAAAGGCAGTAGATACTAGAGTCATGAAAGACCACATTTTAAAATACGTTTATGAACATGTGAATATCAAAATCCCTTTGATTTAATGTTAGGTTCTTTTTTAAAGTAAGTTGCTGTTTAATAATAGTTTTTCAGTAAAACGTGTTACTTTATGAAAACTGTTTAGTTGTTTCAGTTTTTAAATTTTGTAATTATATATATATACTTATATATAAGTTTACTTCTGTTAATTATTATTCAGATTTGTTGCTTCCACACTTTTGAAACTGACACTTAATTGCCAAATCGAGCAGTAAGGTTGTTATTGGTAGATTTTTTTTTAATGGATTATTTATTATTTAATAATAAAAACCAAGACATAAGTACATTTTTAAAAGTTTTATTTTTGGTTATTAAATGAAAAAAGTTAAACTCTATATAATAGCAATATTTTCTATATTTAATTATTACCTCACGGGCACAAAATAAATTTATCTTAAACGTGTGAATTCTAAAGAAATTATCAACAAAAACATAAGAACAAAAATCGGTGCTCCTGTACTTTAATAAGGTAATCGTTTATTACTGAAATCTGTCTTATTTATTTAAAAGGAGATTTTTTTCTTTAATAATCAAAAGTCCACTCTGGTCCCTATTAACCACAACTATTTTATTATCGAATTATAATGAAATTACGCATGTGTTTAAGTACGTGTCACTCAGTCTTGTCATCAAGTCACACCTATGTCCAGTCTAGTATCCCTAACCAACAATTTAAATCTAGCCTAGGGGCCACCCATTCCTGTCAGTCATAACTTAATAATCAGTCAGCATCACCAGGCTAAGCACTTTCCCCTAATGCATTATGACGTAATGTTCTATGTAGCAATTTCTCTCAAAATGTACATCTAAACACAAGTAACACACTTACTTGGCATTGCTAATATAAAAAAAAAAATGTAAAAATTAATATAGAATGTGTGATGATTCGTATTTTACAAATTAAAAATTACAAATTAAAACTGAAAATAATTGCCACATAATATTCATTCTTGTTGCTATTTGGAAGATGCTGTTCGGGTAGTTTCTTTGGTTTTGTTTGTATTTCCGATATTGCTTTATTTCTTATATTGTTTGCGCATTTCTTTCTTTTTTTTTATTAAGAGGAGGCAGCATAATAGTTAAGACAGTCTGTTGTTTCTTTATCCTGGTTTTGATATTTGTGTGTGTGTGTGTGTGTGTGAGAGAGAGAGAGAGAGAGAGAGAGAGAGAGAGAGAGAGAGAGAGAGAGAGAGAGAGAGAGAGAGAGAGAGAGAGAAACCTCTCATGTTTATCTTGAGGGTCATTGTCTTTAATCCACGCTCAGATCGCGTCCTGGGCCAACACTTCAGTATGTTGTTGCACGCACTGCATTGACCGGAAAAGGGAGATTACCTTTGCAATTAGTTACCGAGACTCGCATTTGTTTTCTCTTTCTTGATATTTTAACAACCCTATGACGTTAAACAAAGGAAGCAATCCTATGTTGTTGGGGTTTTCTTGATGTTGTTTTTTTTGTGGGTTTTTTTTTTTTTTTTTTTTGGAGGGGTGTTTTTGTTTTTTGTCTTGCTGTTTGTCTCTTAGTTTCAGCGGGATGCAAGTTAAATTTATTTAATCAAAATTCATCTCTCATACTGACGATAAAATGCGGAATCGTGGGCTGGTTGTAGAAAGTGGACAGTTGGAGATCTACCGACATTTATGCATGGAATATACTTCTGTTTTCCATGCGAACATTTTAGATATTCAAAAGGCTAACATTCTCAGCACCACATTGAACAGGTTCAATCGATACCTCATATTTCACATCGCATGCGCTGTCCAGATCTAACGGATCGGTTGTTTAGCCCTGAAGACTATTGCTTGCTTAGTTGCATGGCCTTTTATTACATTACTATTCCATCGCTTCGTTCGGAAGTGTGTGTGTGTGTGTGTGTGTGTGTGTGTGTGTGTGTGTGTGTGTGTGTGTGTGTGTGTGTGTGTGTGTGTGTGTGTGTGTGTGTGTGTGTGTGTGTGTGTGAGTGAGAGAGAGAGAGAGACTTTTACTGGGTAATGTAATTTCAAGAATCGTGTATACATAAGCACTTTCTCAATCTTGTCATCTTTCTTCCTCCCCCTTCCTCTCCCCTCTCTCTCTTTCTTCTCATTCATTAAAACAGACATTTTAAATATAGGAAGACATATGTCTTATAAAATAGCGTGCAATCCAAAACTGGATGAAACTGGTTACATCAGAAATCAGACCAACTCCCGCCTCTGCTCGCCATCTCACACATTAATTGCATTCATTACATTTGGTCACGTCATGTGGTTCACCATCTTTGGACATGTCAACTCTTTCACCATCTTTGTATACGTGTCATTTCGTGCACCATGTTTCACCACACCTCTCGCACACCACCTGTGTATACGTCATCTCATAAGTCATGTTAGTCCAGTATTTTCACATAACCTGTAATTTTTTTTTATTTTGGTTTGTTAATAATTACTTCATATAGTGTTTCAACATCGCTGTCATTATCTTTGATGAATCAGTGAATATAATCGAGAATGAGTCTTTTCACAAGCATATTTTTCTCTGCCCATATGACTTGTGAACAGTTTCAGTCTGTTTATAGGTTTTCTTTGAATTTGCCAACAATATCTGAACGTTTTCTTTGGTTTGCCAGTAGTATAACACTGTCTATTGGCATGTTCTCTTTGGTTTGCCAGTAGTACAACACTGTCTATTGGCATGTTCTCTTTGGTTTGCCAGTAGTATATCACTGTCTATTGGCATGTTCTCTTTGGTTTGCCAGTAGTACAACACTGTCTATTGGCATGTTCTCTTTGGTTTGCCAGTAGTATAACACTGTCTATTGGCATGTTCTCTTTGGTTTGCCAGTAGTATAACACTGTCTATTGGCATGTTCTCTTTGGTTTGCCAGTAGTATAACACTGTCTATTGGCATGTAGTCTTTGGTTTGCCAGTAGTATATCTATTTGTACTTTTCCTTTTGATTGCCAGTACTATTTTCTGTCCCTTTGTATGTTTTCTTTGGCTTGCTAACAATGTGTGACTGCGATTTTTTTTTACTTGTCAGAAGTAAGTGTTTGTCTATTTGTATGTTTTTTTGGCTTGCCAACAGTAGCTATCTGTCTGTATGTTTTCTTTGGCTTGCCAGAAGTACGTGTCTATCTGTCTATATGTTTTCTTTGCTTTCCAGCAGTAATAGTCTATCTATATGGTTTTGGAGGCTTGCCAAGAGTAGCTGTCTGTATGTTTTCTTTTGGCTTTTTGCCAACAGTTTCTGCTTGTGCGATTCTTTGGCGTGTGAACAATATCTTTCTGTTAGTTTTCTTTCTTTATTTTTGTTAATTATTTCTGCTGCAGATTTTTCAAAATTAGTATTTTCAGCAACTACTGGTTGTTTATTTTTTATTTTTTAGAACTTGTAAGGAAGCACTTATTGTTTATTATTTTTATTTGTCTTAATCACGTTAGTTGTCTAATTATCTATTTAACCTTACTTATATATGTATACCTGCTAACATGAAAACGTTAGTTGTCTAATAAATATTAAACTTTACGTATACATGTATACCTGCTGACATGAAAACGTTAGTTGTCTAATAAATATTAAACTTTACGTATACATGTATAACTACTAACATGAAAACGTTAGTTGTCTAACACGAAAACGTTTCATCTAGAGGTGGGGAGGTGAAGAAGAGTTTTGATTGCGTGCTTGCGTGTTTTGTTAAGCAGGGTATGGGGGTGGAGTAGGGAGAGGGATGGATGGAAAGAGATTCATTTGACATCGATTGCAAACGAGTATCTGAAGCTTAGGGGTTTCGCCTTCCTTTCAGTACTGCTGTGTTATTACTGGCGAGCGCTCTAAATCGAACTAACCCGAATTGCTGGCTAAATTATGTGTGTACATGAAAAATCAAAATACAAATCATTTGTCCGAAAATAAACCCAGACCAGAATAGCTATTGACATCGTCGAATAAATTTATTAAATATATTTCTCACCGTCAGATAAAGAAATAATTATTTATATTAAAATCAAAGGACTAGCATAATGAAAAGAATATCGTTTAATGCTCTGTTTTCTGCAATCAAGTTGACATTAATTTAATTTCGCCTTGTATAGATTTTTATTCATTGTTATTAATTGTTGTATAGGTCATGCTAAATATAGAGATATAACTATTGTTCTATAATGATGATGGCACGAAATATACTTTTTTCTTTTTTTGCAAACAATTGTTCTGTAATGATGCAAAATTTAATTATAGAAAAGTAATGTTTGTTCTCTAAAATTGCGTTGTGTGAACAAAGTTGTTTAACATTTGTTCTTGTAGAGTGATCATACAGTGACGCAACATTTATCCTTTAAAGAAACACCGTTAACACAAGGTTATTTAAGATTTGCTCTCTACCCTATACCGATAGATAGTGAGGTAATGTTTGTTCTGTAATGATAGACAGTGGTGTAATGTTTGTTCTGTAATGATAGACAGTGGTGTAATGTTTGTTCTGTAATGATAGACAGTGGTGTAATGTTTGTTCTGTAATGATAGACAGTGGTGTAATGTTTGTTCTGTAATGATAGACAGTGGTGTAATGTTTGTTCTGTAATGATAGACAGTGGCGTAATGTTTGTTCTGTAATGATAGACAGTGGCGTAATGTTTGTTCTATAATCGTACTCATTAACGTAGCATTTGCTCTAGTTCACGTTCTGTAAAGATGCACAACAGCTTAAATATAATATCTGACTATTCTTCCCTTGCTTACTGCGCACGCATAACAGCTTCAGGGGGGGAAAGCGGTCTTTTATAGTAAATTATTTTTTTTAATCATTAAATAAATAACTTAATTGCAGTCAGCCGGATCAATGCCGACATTCTTGGAAAGCTTCAATACCTCCTTAAAAGCACTATTGTATTTTGACTCAAGTATTCATTGAGATCTATGCCGTCGTCAAGCATTCAGAGTGAGACTTCTGCGTAATGGTCCTGAATTCACCTCTGCTCAGGCCCCACCCACCCATTAAGGCAACCTTTCTTAATCTTTTGACTTAAAAGGTTTAAAATAATTCTCAGGTCTCAGGAAACCCTGCATAAAAATTACTATATCTATTATGTTAATTTTTTTCAATTATGCTCTTGGTGAACCCCTAGCGGTCTCTCGCGGAACCCAGGTCGAGAAACCCTTCACGGAGGAATAATTAAACATATAAAAACAAAACAGATTAATGAGCAGAACACTGCTAACAATTTATTGAAATAAATATAGTTAAATACAGTTTAATAAAAGAGATAAAATTTAAAAGAAGTTAACTTCCGCTCAGGTGCTCTAAGAATTTTCCGTTTACATCTGATAATTAATATGAGACAATTAGTCTAAAAATGCCACACTTTTAAAGCTCGAGAGCGATTTAAATAATTATCATTTTTCATAACAGCAACAAAAGTTATTTAGTTGATCTGTACATCCTTAGGTAATTGACGTAGGTTCACTAAAGTGACGTCACCATGACGCAGACGCTTAGAAATGATACATTTACTTTGTCGTTATCTCTTAATAGGAAGCATCTCTGCTCTTAATTGGGAGTATCTTTTGTTTCAATAGGTAGACTCTCTGGTTGAAAAAGGGAGAATCTCTGGTTGGAAAAGGGAGAATCTCTGGTTGGAAAATGGAGAATCTCTGACTGGAATAGGGAAAATCTCCGGTGGAAATAGGGAGAATCTCTTGACTGGAATAGGGAAAATCTCCGATGGAAATAGGGAGAATCTTTGGTTGAAATAAGGAGAATTTTAAATTGGAGTAGGCAGAATCTCCGGTTGGAATAGAGAGAATCTTGATTGTAGGCAGAATCTCTGGTTGGAATAGGAAGAAAGTATGTTGGAATAGGGAGAATATATTTGGAATGATGAATGGGGTGAACCTGGACATATAGAAAGGCCTCTAAAAATGATTATAATACTCTTACAGCCTCCGGTTTTAGTAGAAATTCATCCTGTCATAAACGATCGAATTGCACAAACAGATCTTTGTGTTTCATCTTTTGCAGCAGCAGAGAGACAAATGAATTAAGCAGATTCCTCACACTTAATCACGTTTCCTTGGATATCAAGACGGTTAATTTAATAGGAATCACTTTTATTTCACATATCTGGGAGGTTGGCCGAGTCAGCCCAATCACAGCTTGTAAAACTTTATTATTGTTGTCAGTCTCGAGTTTTCATGAGGAAAGAATTTCTGGTTATTTTCGGGCTCCGTGTTAATTGGTTAAGTTAAAAAAATTGATATAAGTAATTTGCTAGTGTAGTTTATATTTTTATTTTTTCTTGTTTTTTTAAAAAAAAAAAAGCCAACAAACTATTCTAGCTCATTTTAAGTAATTAAATATTTTACGTGTTTCATTTTGGTCAGTAACAGTGAAAACAATCAGTATTTCTTGCATTTGACTATAAGAGAATTTGCATTTGTATCTCTTTGTCTATCTCTGCCTCCTTTTTGAAACACACACACAAAAACACACACACACAGAATCACACACATACACAATCACACATATAGAAACACAAAAATAAACAATAAACCACAAATACACCACCATACACACACACAGACACAGACACAACTACACACAACCCAAAACACACGCACAACCACACACACACACACACACACACAAACGCACGCACAAACAAATACAACCACACACACACAACCAAAAACACCCACAACCACACCCACCCCACACGCACGCAACCAAACACACACAACCACACACACACACACACACACACACACACACACACACACACACACACACACACACACAACCACATACGCACGGAACCATACACGCACACAACAACAACACACACAATCACATGCACATAAAACCACACAAACATACGTGCGCACAATCACACACACGCGCGCACTATCACACACATGCGCACACAAAACCACACACACAACCACACATAGCCACACAGCCATACAACCCCACATACCATACAACCGCACGCACGCACACACACACACACCATATTCTTTTGCATTATAGATTTAATACATTCATGTATCGTTAACTACGTATTCAATTTATAAGGAATGTAAAGAATTACAGCTTTCAGTTACCTTGCTTTCAACTTGACTTGCCTCAAATCTCGTTTATTTCATAAAGTGTTCTATTGACAAGTATCTCTAGTCTAAAAGCGCGGTTTTCATTCTTAGCTGAAGCAGTTACCTCGCTTTAGCGCCCACTCACAAAGATCACCAAGGCTAAGCTTGCCGGGCACTCAGTAAACGTGAACATTATCGCTGTACAAAGGGAGGGAATTGGTTCCGCAATATTGGATTGACAAGACGTCTGTTGGCATCTGACTTCAAGCACATGTACTGCACTTTCTTTAGCACCATCGCACACATCCTTTCCCTCATGATTCTCTCCAGCCCCAAATCAGACTGTCTTGTGAACGGTAACCACCCAGGTTATACAATCGTGAGGGAAATGGGGATCTGTGTCAATTGATGGTTGTCAGAAACCAAACCAGAAAGGAGCGACAGCCTTAAAATGAAGCGCTCGGATTTCTTTTTAATCGATGGCTGGAAAGATGGATGGATTGATGGGCAGAAGGACGGATGCTAGGAGGTGAAGTTACACTTTGTGACATTCACTTTATAACTTGTTTGTGTAATGAATTAAATGCTAGGAGGTGAAGTTACAATTTGTGCCATTCACTTTATAACTTGTTTGTGTAATGAATTAAACGCCCGTTTAAGCTCGAGAACGTAGATGTTAAAGAAGAATAATTAGTGTTCACTACTATCGACGGAACTTAGTAAAATACATTCTTTGGTAAATGAGTGAATTGAACTGTGAAAGGCACAACTCTTCTTCCATTTTATTTACATTTATACAATAACATGTATTTCATTTATTTCTTCTTGATAGAAACAATTCAGGACCGTGTGCCCAAGAAATAATTACCACTTTCTGAAGTGTAAAACAAAATGCACAGAAACAAATTGCATGGTTGTCACAGTAAATAATATGCATAGAAGATGATTATGTTTTTTGCAAGTATAAAAAACTCAGAAACAGGCCGAAACTGATTATACAATAATAATGTCGGCCGAAGTAAGAAAGGAGGACAACCTGCTGGGAGAAAAAATCTTCTCACGGAGTCGGCTGATTATATTATTAATGAGCAAAAGAAAAATCGAAAGACAATGAGCCATAAGTAAATACTATGTTATAAATAAATAAACATATTGCGAATACCAAAAATGCCATTTTAAAATTCTTTTTAAAATTTATATTTGCAGTAGATGTAACTTACCGATATTGTATTAGAGTTAAAGTATGATCTATATTTGCAGTAGATGTAACTTATATAAATACTGATATTGATATCAAATATAGAATTCTTCTAGAACTAATAATAGTGTGAAGGAATATTTTTAAGATTTATTGTCATGCTAGGCTACTGATTTGACTGATAGGAATAGTGTAGAATGCTGTATGACAATGATATAGCAACATGCTAGGTTACTGATTTGACTGATAGGAATAGTGTAGAAAGCTGTATGACAATGATATAGCAACATGCTAGGTTACTGATTTGACTGATAGGAATAGTGTAGAATGCTGTATGACAATGATATAGCAACATGCTAGGTTACTGATTTGACTGATAGGAATAGTGTAGAAAGCTGTATGACAATGATATAGCAACATGCTAGGCTACTGATTTGACTGATAGGAATAGTGTAGAATGCTGTATGACAATGATATAGCAACATGCTAAGTTACTGATTTGACTGATAGGATACTGACATGATTTTAAATAGCAATGTAGCAGTCACAGTTAGGACTTACAGTTACATGTTGAAATATTAACTGGACTTACAGTAACATGACTTACAGTAACATGTTGAAATATTAACTGGACTTACAGTAACATGCCTAGTAACATGCTAACACTGATATTAACTTGAAGTGTACTAAACATTGATAGAACTAGCAATCACGGTAGAATACTTGTGACAGGATGTAATACAGATAGGACCTAAAATAACAGGACGTAATACAGATAGGACTTAAAATAACAGGACATAATACAGATAAGACCTAAATTAACAGGACATAATACAGATAGGACCTAAAATAACAAGACGTAATACATATAGGACCAAAAATAACAGGACGTAATACAGATAGGACTTAAAATAACAGGACGTAATACAGATAGGACCTAAAATAACAGGACGTAATACAGATAGGACCTAAAATAACAGGACGTAATACAGATGGGACCTAAAATAACAGGACGTAATACAGATAGGACCTAAAATAATAGGACGTAATACAGATAGGACCTAAAATAACAGGAGTAATACTGACAGGACTTAAAGTAAAAAGATGGTATAATGATAGGACTTAAGTAACAGAATACGACTGACTAAAATTCAGTTACCTGACTTTGTTAGGTGTTTCTTGTATTTTATAAAAAAAATAAAAACTTTTAAAAATCAAAATCAATTATCACAGTCTATCTGAATTTAGCGTATCGTATACAAACAGAAGACTACGTGTGTTTCTGTATTGCAAGATCAAAATAACTGCTTCCCTTGATAACTATAGCATAATATAACGAACATCGCCTACGACCTTTTGCACTGCTGTATTGTATTTTGCCCACACAAAATGGAGCCAACTTTAGTCGCGTATCCATAGCTGGGGAACGAGTACAAAATTGCATAGACGCGAAGTTCGTGGTGCATGATTGATGGGGTTTCTCAAGTGTTATGGCGTTGGCCGGAGTCGGCTGTCACGATGGCACCGATCTGCATAGTCATGGAAGGAAACTTAAATGTCATTGATAATGGAGAAACATGTATCGTTCTGTTGCTATTTTGATGACGCCAGAAACAGCAACTTTCGCCTTAAGTGCTTCGCTCTGTATTATGAAAATGGTAGCAAGAGCTATCTGATAGAGAGATAGATACTTAAATGGATGGATGGATGGATGGATGGTTGGTTGGATGGTTGGATGGATGGATGGTTGGTTGGATAGATAGATAGATAGATAGATAGATAGATAGATAGATAGATAGTCTGGACAGCTACAGAATCTGGAGATGCAAGCATTTAATTAATTTTCCAAAACTAACATTACTCTGTTTTAGTAGTTATGAAATAAAAGTATTATCTGCTACTATTATATATAGGAATCCCTATATAACTCACAGAGTTATCTAATGAGAAATAATCACTATGTTAACTTGTATTTAATTAATTCTGACGATGCACTTACCAACCCTTTTGACTTTGTTGCAGGTGTTATGTCAGTTCAGTAGGGTTAAATGATTTGTCAACTCTGCCTAACATTGTGACATTTGTTTGGGATTAGATCTTTATCTTTAGCATATGTGATGACATTGTGACATTTGTTTGGGATTAGATCTTAACTTTGTATCTTTAGCATATGTGATGACATTGTAACATTTGTTTGGGATTAGATCTTAACTCTATATCTTTAGCATATGTGATGACATTTTAACATTTGTTTGGATTAGATCTTAACTTTATATCTTTAGCATATGTGATGACATTGTAACATTTGTTTGGATTAGATCTTAACTTTGTATCTTTAGCATATGTGATGACATTGTAACATTTGTTTGGATTAGATCAGGGGTGACCAACACGGTGCCCGCGGGCACCAGGTCGCCCGCAAAGACTATATGAGTCGCCCGCAGGCCTTTTTCTAAGTCTTCACATTATTAATAATGTATAAAGGCAAACAAGAAGAGTGTATCAAACTGGTAGCCCTTCGTATGACTCAGTACCCATGAAGTAGCTCTCAGTATCGAAAAGGTTGGTGACCCCTGGATTAGATCTTAACTTTGTATCTTTAACATATGTGATTAAGGTAACGTTGCTTTGAACGCCCCTTCACTACCACAAACCGATCTCTCGTCCTGGTAGTACGCGTGAAGGTGCCTTTGCCAAGAGCCTCAATCAGTAAACTACGACAGCCACAACAAATTCAATGATCGTCTCCTTCAGCAGTGGACATTGTCGGAGGCTGTGGAAAAAGTCGTGCAACTATTGACCCTGCCCAGACCCTTGCTTTGTAATGGAGATTATGGCAGATTAAAGGCCGCCGCCAGAAGTAGCTTATTTGTTATTGTGTCTTATGGTCATGCTGGACCAAAACACTTCCGAAAATAATTTTTCATTGACCTAAGCGTAAAGTTTTGAAATGGCTAGTCGCTTTAATTCAGAATTTTTTTTAATATTTTATTATGTTTTCTTCTTCTGCAGTTGCAACAAAAATTAAGACATGAAAATTTATTTTATTAGCTTGATAAAATGTTTCTCTATGTTTCACAATTATTATAGATTATCCAACAATCTACTATGTACACTTCAATAACAGACTATCTAACAATATGCAGTGTCATCTACAATAACAGACTGACAAGATGCAGTGTCATCTACAATAACAGACTCTTTGACAATATACAGTGTCATTTACAGTAACAGACTCTTTGACAATATGCAGTGTCATTTACAATAACAGACTTTTTAACAATATGCAGTGTCATCTACAATAACAGACTTTTTGACTATATGCAGTGTCATTTACAATAACAGACTTTTTGACTATATGCAGTGTCATTTACAATAACAGACTCTTTGACAATATGCAGTGTCATCTACAATAACAAACTTACAATATGCAGTGTCATTTACAATAACAGACTCTTTGACTATATGCAGTGTCATCTACAATAAGAGGCTGACAATATGCAGTATCATCTACAATAACAGACTCTTTGACAATATGCAGTAACATCTACAATAACGGACTCTTTGACAGTATGCTGTGATCCACAATAACTGGCTCTTTGACAATATGCAGTGCCATCTACAATAACAAACTCTTTGACAATATGCAGTGTCATCTACAATAAGAGGCTGACAATATGCAGTATCATCTACAATAACAGACTCTTTGATAATATGCAGTGTCATCTACAATAACAGACTCTTTGACAATATGCAGTGTCATCTACAATAACAGACTCTTTGACAATATGCAATATGTACTACAGTTAACAATGTATGCAATAGTCTGCAATGTGTATTACAATCACAGGTTATGTAATAATCTATATACTATGTGTTAGAATAATAAGGTATCTAACAATCTACAATATGTACTACAATAACAAGCTTTGTAACAATCTACAGTGTGCGCTACAATACCAGGTTATCTAACAGTGACAATTATAATAACAGGCTGTTGATATTATAGTGTATACCATAATAGCAACTGTCACAAGTTGTGACAAATATTTTCGCTATTACCCCATATTTGTCAATTTTATTATATGAATTTATATTTGCATAAAATGTAGTAAGTCTTCCTTGCAGTTACTGGTTATTACTCAGTAGACGTCGTGTTTTGTACGTTAAGTGCAAGACTGATGACAGTCACCATACTTTGTTTTCCTTAAATTTTAGTACTTAGGAAGCAACTCACTGAAGGTAGCTTTGAGCTAAAAGGATTAGCACTTGTTCTTTAGAATTTCAGTGGTCAGTGTTTGCAAAAATAGGTACATCTACTTGCTCCAGGTTTCTAGCTGAATGACAGTTGATTGGCAATTAATACCTGACAGAGAGTGCACAGTTGTACATCTAAAAGGACCAATGGTCAAAAGTACCGGCCAACTGGAATTAACCAGTGGAATGTGCTAAGGTGTAGAGAGTAAAGTGGAATCTCCAAAATATCTCAGTTTTTAAAATCACTCTTCGAATTTTGAAGGTGCTAGGGTGATGGCTGGAATTTGTGAGTAAATTTAAAGTGACAAATTTCACACTTGTAAATTTTCATGATTTCTTTTCAGCCAGTAGTTAATTTATTTATATACTATATCCCCTAAAGAGTATTCTCATATCATACTTTTGATTCAATAGAAAATGCTGTGTGAATCATTATGAAATAAGTTTTGCAAGTAACTTGTAATGTCACTATTGAGTGCTTCATAGTGTGTCTAATGCAGCAGAGTTAGATTTTGTAGAATCTTGTTCACAAATGATTTGGAGATTTCATAGCATAGTTGGTATTTCAACTGCTGTAATCAACTTTTAAATCATCCCGCTCTGGATGATTTCAACTCTGCTTCTGACTTAACAAGGATAGCATACAATAGGGCAACATCCAAAACATTGTCAGTGATGTAATTTTTACATTGTAGCCCATGCAGCTCCTAGAGAGATAACTCGGCAGGTCATGTGCTTAAAAAAAGAATATATCTAATTTTCTTTACCTACTTCATGATGCTAATATATTAATATGTGCTAATTGTCTGTGTTGACAGTAGTAGCAGCATTACAAGAATATTATTTAGTGGATATTGAAACGAAATCATCGAGAACTTGAGAAATAAACTGTAGTTATTTTGGTTGTCACAATAGAACTCCATTCTTTAAGCAAGAACAGCAAGTTGAGACATTCTTGACTTTTGATTGTTATGTAAATACACATTTTATATTTTGATTCAATGCTATATGTTCTGTAGTTTGTGTTTGTGTGTGTGTGTGTGTGTGTGTGTGTGTGTGTGTGTGTGTGTGTGAGAGAGAGAGAGAGAGAGAGAGAGAGAGATAAATGTGTATTGTTAGAATACATTTTCTCTTTCTTCCACTATTTATCCACTATTTCCTATATATATTGAAATAAAGGTTCATTCATCATGGTCGGAGAGTTAAGTAATAGATAAGAAGTCAGACGCAAAAGAGAACATTTGAATGTGGATTTCCACGATGAATACACGGGTCGATATGTCAGGTCAATGTTAACTCGAAGTACGTCTTTGTAATACGGTGATTAGATTTGGGTCGATATGTCAGGTCAATGTTAACTCGAAGTACGTCTTTGTAATACGGTGATTAGCATTGGGTCGATATGTCAGGTCAGAAAAAAAAGTGAGGTAACAACCAAACGGAGAACAAAACTATTAAACGATTGATTTCAAGTTCAGAACTTTTTGCCTTTTGGACAAACGTTCAGTTTTCTTGTAAACTTCAAAAACAGCTTGAGTGATTGTAGATATTTGTTTTTACTAGAACAGTTTGTAACTTGTCAACTTCAGAGCTGTCAACAGCATGAGCGACTGTGGAGATTTGCTTTTACTAGAACAACTTCAGAGCTGTCAACAGCATGAGCGACTGTGGAGATTTGCTTTTACTAGAACAGTTTGTAACTTGTCAACTTCAGAGCTGTCAACAGCATGAGTGACTGTGGAGATTTGCTTTTACTAGAACAGTTTGTAACTTGTCAACTTCAGAGCTGTCAACAGCATGAGTGACTGTGGAGATTTGCTTTTACTAGAACAGTTTGTAACTTGTCAACTTCAGAGCTGTCAACAGCATGAGTGACTGTGGAGATTTGCTTTTACTAGAACAGTTTGTAACTTGTCAACTTCAGAGCTGTCAACAGCATGAGTGACTGTGGATATTTGTTTTTACTAGAACAGTTTGTAACATGTCAACTTCAGAGCTGTCAACAGCATGAGTGACTGTGGATATTTGTTTTTACTAGAACAGTTGGTAACTTGTCAACTTCAGAGCTGTCAACAGCATGAGTGACTGTGGATATTTGTTTTTACTAGAACAGTTTGTAACTTGTCAACTTCAGAGCTGTCAACAGCATGAGTGACTGTGGAGATTTGCTTTTACTAGAACAGTTTGTAACTTGTCAACTTCAAAGCTGTCAACAGCATTAGCGACTGTGGATATTTGTTTTTACTAGAACAGTTTGAAATTCTTTTAAACCATAGAGTTTTCTAACAAATTTTAACTTCTTGGCAACTTAAGAACTGTCAGTGAAATTAATTACTTCAACATTTTATTATTATCCGTTTGGTTTAATGTTTTTTTATATAACTTTGTCACTTTTTATATACTTCTAAACAGTCCATCTGTCTGAGTTAAAGAGAGAATTTCTTCTCAGGTTATCTAACTCATAACTCTTGGAAAGTACGAGTTTCTTACTTGATTTATTGAAAATAATTTCTTTCAGTTTGACATACTGTAATCATGTCATTACTAAAGTTATCAATTTACAGATACCCATCATGCACTGCGACAGACTTTTTACTTACTCTGTGGTTTCCACAGTTTTGCTCCTCGTTTTTCTCTGACTTTTTATTTCAGACTTTATTTCGAAGACTGAATCAACCTATTAATATCAGGCTTTATTTCCAAGATTGGATCAACCTTTTAGTATCGGACTTTATTCCCAAGACTGGATCAACCTTTTAGTATCAGACCTTATTCCCAAGACTGGATCAACCTTTTAGTATCAGACTTTATTCCCAAGACTGGATCAACCTTTTAATTTAAGTATATTCGTAGTGACGTTAATTCTTAGTTTCCAAGAATCTCATTTGATTTTTGTTTAGTCGTCGTCCTAAAATGTATCTCAGACCACACGAGTAATCAGCACAACGACGTTTGCCACAAACCAGCAACCTACACATATAGGCAGCGGTTGTTGTTTTTTAAACTGTAAACACGTATATAAAGAGTTTAAGTTACTTTTACGTTACTAGTTTTGTTTACAGGAACAGTCTCTGTGTTGGTACCCGCTTGTTGTTGGAACTGAATTTTCACTGTTTAATTTCAGTATGGATTGTCTCTCTTAGTCTTGTAATGAAATGAACGACTTCACTGTTTAATTTCAGTATGGTTTGACTCCCTTAGTCTTGTAATGAAATGAACGACTTCACGAGAGTTTTAATAAATTAAACGCTATATTATTATTCATGATTGCTGGAAAGAGCCATAACTCTGGCTTTCATTTCTAATTCTCATTGTTGCAAATAATGTCCTCTTGTAGAAATGCAATATACACCACCTTCTGTTGTGAAAATTTGCTCCTATGAAACATCGCAGTCTTACAGCAGTTTAAAAGTTCATGATTGATTGTAGGCTATATATAATAGAATAATTTAATAGTTGCTTAGAATTTGAACGAACCATTTTGTTTTCAGCTTCATAGCAAATGGTTTACTTTTTTCTTCTCACAAATCCCTGTTTTCTCCCGCATCGTGATAAATGGTTGGCTTTTTCATAGGCCAGTGTTTTCTCCATCTTCATGTTGGCTTTTTTCATAGGCCAGTGTTTTCTCCATCTTCATGATGGCTTCAATTTCCGTCAAGAGTTGTAAGGCTTTTCAGCCCACCCTCACCATCAGTCGAAGCAATAGGCTTTCGCTTCTTTGAGCAAACTTTGAAATAAAAAGGTTTTTACCACTGTCTGTTTTATAAAAAAAAAAAGTTATATTGATCAGTATCTCAATTATTACACACACACACACACACGCACGCACGCACGCATGCACACACACACAACACGCATTCTCTTCGTTTATTGATTGTATTGTGTTTTCAATAACTTCTTCAGTGTCAGAGACATTTCGGGAATATGAAGCAGTAAGTCATTTTGAAACCACAGCATGAGTTCTGGCAGTCAACATGTTAAGTGGCGCCCAGGAAGCTTTTATTTTTTGTTGAGAAACTTGTCACCTTTAAACTATGGACAGTATCGCTGTTTTAGAATGAATCGGTCGGTAGTCACCAGATTTTTTTTTTTAATGTGCTTTACACTTGATTATGTCCTATGGAAAATGTCGGCAAGAAAATGCGATTGCGTTCAGGATAGATCAAAGCCTTCGTGTGAAAAAAAGTTCTCTTGGGGCTCGTGTTGAGTCGTGTTGACTTATTTACCCATTGACATGCGTTCTGTATGCACAGAAATGTTTGCGCTTGTGTTGGCTTACTTATCACTGCACTTTTAGTGGCTGGCATTTGTTCTGTATGCACAGAAATGTTTGTGCTTGTGTTGACCGTATACTTTCGGTAACTGACAGTGGTTTTATTTGTATAGGAAAGTGTTTGTGTCAATATATCTCTTTCTGTGAATGTTCGGCTTGGTGGCAGGGGTTTTGTTTGCACAGAGAAATGTTTGTACTCGATTTGACTTATTATCTCCTTGTATTTTTATTACTGACAGTGGTTTTATGTGCAGAGAAATGTTTGTGCTCATGTTGACTTATTTATCTCTATGAACATTTGGTTTGTTCGCTCTAGTTTAATGCAAAGAGAAAAATTTGTCACCATGTTGACTTATTTATCTCTATGGACATTTGGTTTGTTCGCTCCAGTTTAATGCAAAGAGAAAAGTTTGTCACCTTGTTCACTTATTTATCTCTGTGAAAATAAGGTGGCCGAGATCATCGGTCTGTTGACCGTGTCATCTCTAAACATGACCAGAAGGCCTTGGACCTAATGTAACTGAATGTTACTTTCATCCATTCCATGACGTAACTTATGACAGAATACCTCTACGTCTTTCCCATTTATTAATTATCAAACACAAACCGTAGTTTTACTGGAATATCTCAACATTTCTACACTTTCACCCAGACCCAGACATAGCACATTACTGAATTGTGCCAAGCACCTTTGTTTTTAGAATGTCTTCCAAGCTTGTAACAAGTCTGAGACTTTTTTGACTGAATTGCCCAATTATGAGAGCCTTTATATTAAAAGATTTACTTACAAAGTTTCGTGTGCGTGCTTGTATTTGTTTGTATGTGCGTGCGTGCCTGAGTCATGTTTTAAGAGTTGGCGTCCACCCCTTTTTTCTCTTATTTATTTTTTTTCCTTTTCAGCGTTGCTCTCTTGTTCCACGTGCAGCTTAATCGCAAGCAAGCAGGCGTTTCTTTGGAACACATGGTACAACCTCGCAAAAAGCAACTCTAGCTTTCCAGCACTTGTCCCCACCTCCTTAGAAAATAAATTATCTTTTGCCACAGTAAATGAACATATGATTTCGACGTGTTATCGAGAAAATAATTTACTCATCGGCAGAAAGAAAAGGTAGATAAACAAAGTAAGGAGAATCGGCTATGCTGCAATTGGGCGGGGAGGGGGGGAGGGGGGGGCGGGGGTAATGCCTGGTATTCACTTTGCTATTTTTTTTTTTAATTTAGAAAGTATTTTGAATGCGTGATTTACAGGGTACGTGTAGGCTTTCTCTTATTATAAAATTTTAATGACAGACGTTTATGAGCTGATGATGTTGATTATTGCCTAGGGATATTGGAAACATAGCAATGACCAAAGCGTGCATTATTGGATTTGTAAGTTGAAACTTTTGGAAGTAGCTATGATGCATACATACACTCAGAGATGTCGCATTCACGTACACATACACATTCCCTCTGTCACTCTCACACGCGCGCACACACATATACACACGCTTACACTGAGTCTCACAAATAACGTATCATGTTATTTAATATAGACGCAGTGAATAAAATAATAAAATGTCGTGGTTATTGAAAACAATATAGGAACCCGCAAGTACCTTATTGTATTATAATTCTTGGGTTAAAGACCGCACGTGTCCAGGCGCACACACGTACACTCACTTGAACATATTATTAAGCTTACTGACACTGTCCAGGCGCACGCACGTACACTCACTTGAACATATTATTAAGCTTACTGACACTGTTGGAAATACTGAATAACTTCTTAGGGGAAAAGAAACAAATAAAACAAAACTTCATTTTACGCATATCTCTAATCTTCGACTGTATTCCTGTGTCTTCTGTTGACTTTATTACTAGTCAGTGTTCGTCATTTAACCTTATTATTGGTCTTCCGTTGACTTTATTACTAGTCAGTGTTCGTTATTTAACCTTATTATTGGTCTTCTGTTGACTTTATAATTGACTTTACTTTATTATTGGTCTTCCACTGACTATTATTTATAATTGGTCTTCAATTAACTTTATTATTGGCCTTCGGTTGTATTTAATACTGATCGTCAATTGATTTATTATTGTTCTTCAGTTGCATTTATTATTGGTCTTCATAATGCGTTTGTTTGCATGGTCTTTGTTTGCACTTATTACTATTCTTCAGTTGACTTTGTTATTGATCTTCCGTTGACTTTGTTATTGATCTTCAGTTGACTTTGTTATTGGTCTTCAAAAATGTATTTGTTTACATGGTTTTCACTTGCATTTTTTACTTGGTCTTGAAGTGTCTTTTGTTACTTGGCCTTGAAGTGTCTTTTGTTACTTAGTATTGAAGTGTCTTTTGTTACTTAGTATTGAAGTGTCTTTTGTTACTTAGATTGAAGTGTCTTTTGTTACTTAGATTGAAGTGTCTTTTGTTACTTAGATTGAAGTGTCTTTTGTTACTTTGTTTTCATGTAGCTGTACGCTATCTTCATTTCCATCGCTTACTTGATCTTCAATGACAATCGTCACTTCGTCTGTCAACGCATACTTAATTTGAAATGGAAAGATTGTGACAATCATTATTTGGTCTGTAAACGCACACTTAATTTGAAATGGAAAGATTGTGACAATCGCTACTTGGTCTGTAAGTGCCCACTTAATTTGAAATGGAAAGACTGTGACAATCGTTATAACTAGGACGCGATAAATGCCACTGACTGAATATAAGAAGAGTGCCAGTGTGACTAGCATATAAATCGATGGACTTTTCCCTCGGTCTCACTTCAGCCAACCCCGAGGGCTGTATAGCAGCTGATCCGACTGATTTCATATACGATACCAGTCGCTTGTAAAGGCGGGCGTGACCCATGTTGACCTCCTTAGACCTGGTGTAGCCGTCAAATTCACTATATTTCCACTTAATGCTATATTATTGATTTTTTTCAAGTTTTTTGGTGAGAGAAATGTTTAACTTCAAATACATAGCTGATTTCGATAAGCAGATATCACGAAGGTCTAAAGTATGTTTGTCAGTGAGTATGTGAGTATGTGTGTTTGTCTGTGTATGGGGAGGTTGGAGCTATTAAGGAGAAGTCCTATTTCACAGTGAACATGTTCGGTTTTTATTGTGCTAGTTCCCTCAAACTTATCGTTAAACACACACACACACACACACACACACACACACACACACACACACACACACACACACACACACACACACAATTGTAGCCTTGTTTGTGAACTATTTTCATGTAATATTTCTCTCTAGACTGCTCGTTTCCATCATCCTATCTTAATAAAGACATATGTCTTCATCCTGTCTTAATAAATATCATCAGCCTTTCCAAGAAACACTAATCCAGCCTTAATATATTCGACTTGTTTTGTTTTAAGGTTTTTTTAGACGACCGATAGCCGATGATAACATAGTGAAACCAGCCCGATCGGGTTTTATTTGAGTTTACGTGCACTTTTTTATCGGAAAAATTGCACGTTTCAGATTTTAAATAGTTTTTATGTTTGTGTTTGCATGTTTCAATTTGTAGTTTCCACTCGTTCTTTCACCTCGCTCTTCTGTTACAATCAAATCTCCAACCGTATGGCAGGACTGTACTACGTATGAAGGAATAAGCAAGTGCTGATGGAGAATAGAAGCGGATAATTATGGTGGGAAAAGGTAGTTATAGCGGTGGGGAAAAACAGTAATTTCGGTAAACGTGGAAATGCATGTGAGTTTGTTTAGTGAGTTGATTACGATATTAGAAACAGATTTTAAAATTTACTCGAGACACCTGACAGAAGAAAATTTGAGGGGAAGTATGTATGCTGGAAGAGAAGTAATTAATAATATTTTTTTTATAAAGCCCAACAGAAGTACTTTAGTACGATGAGTCAGTTGTGATGTGGTCAAGCGTTTGAAGGCGATCTTAAATCGACTTGAGCTCTTGAGTAAAATGGAAGGGTGGTGCTTAAGAGCGAAATCTAGCATTTTACGATTAATCAATTAATCTGTGCTCTGTAAATAGTGCAGTATTTTTCTCTCTGAAGTTAAATCGATTGACGATAAAAGGTGTGGGTCGCCAGTCTGTTGGTGTTTTTTTTTTAATCAAGCTTTTAATCAATAGCATCTATTAATAAAAATCACTTATAGAGCTGTTGATAATACTCAGAAGAAGGAGACAAGCAGAAAATTATTTCTCTTTCAATACTAATCTGGGGGGGGGGGGTTTGAGGTCCTTACTAAATTCAGCAATAGGACAGGCAGTTAATTTCTTACACTATAAAATCATAAATTGTAAAAAAAAATGTTATATTCAAGTTTTATCATTTTATGCCTGAATTTTAATTCGTTTCTTCTGATAAAAGATCGACAATCCAATATTAGCACAGAAAAGATTGATAATCCATTAATAGCATTCAGTAAATAGACAAACCAGCATTAGCATTAAAAACGTGGTAATCTAGCATTAGCATGGAAATGATCAATAAAGCATTCTTGCATATCAGACTGATAATCCTATATTAGCATGGAAATGATCAATAAAGCAGTCTTGCATATCAGACTGATAATTCTATATTAGCATGGAAATGATCAATAAAGCAGTCTTGCATACCAGACTGATAATCCTATATTAGCATGGAAATGATCAATAAAGCAGTCTTGCATATCAGACTGATAATCCTATATTAGCAAAGGAAAGAATGCTTCCCTCCACCCCCTTATAGAAGTCTATATGGCATCTTTCCTTTCACATTTGCTAAAAAATGTTCTTGGTTGTCGCCCTTGTTAGTTGCGTATTAGTAGTTTATGAAAAATGTCATGAAAGTACCCAGTCTGTGACATGTTGGGACGAACCCAATGTACTCGCATATAGATTTCCAAACTACTTGAAATGTATAAAGCCTTTGTATCAGCATATCATTCTTACTTGAGTTTCTAGTTTGAACTAAGGACAAAAATTGCTATGGACACCTCTAGCCACCGACGCATGATCTTCGGTGCCTGCGTCATGCCACACATGAACGCGCATAAATAGGAACGTTATTGAATATATGAGCTGCTGGTTACACTTCAATATTTCTGGTTTCTGCACCTTCGTGTGTCCGAGTCAAATCGTTATGCACGAGCATGTACGCGTATGCATAATTGTATTCATCATTATAGGCATTCTGCTGGCATATTGGAAGAGTTGCGAAAATAAAATAACCATTTCCACACAGGGATTGGAGAATTTAAAATAAAATTAATGAAGTCGTTGCAATTCAGAGAGAAACACTGATGATTTCGCTCACAGGCACAAAACTTGAATTTATGCATGTTTATGAGGTTTATTTTGTTGTTTTATTTTAGAACTAAAGGACCTTGTATCGTGTATTTACATCTGTGGCACGTTTCTCAATCTCTGTGGACATTATCCCCAGTTCAACAGCTTTAAGTTTTAAATTTAGGCTACTGGCATTTAAAGTTCCTGTTAACAATTAAGGACACTTATTTTGACAATATGTTCGAATTAATCACATGGCTAAGAATCCAAACTTAATGCACTTGATTTTTTGTTTGGGGGGGAAAGTGTTCTTTTGTGAATATTAGCAAGAAAATTCTAATGTTAATCTTTCCAATCATAATTTGTTTTGGGGGAAAGTGTTCTTTTGTGAATATTAGCAAGAAAATTCTAATGTTAATCTTTCCAATCATAATTTCAAAGTATAATCTTTTCTCCAAACGGATAGAATGATTGATAGAGGTACTTTAGACTATCATGTCTATTTATGAATCATATGTGAACAAATTACTCAGTAATACTGAAGATATGTTGTTTTTAATTTTATTTTACTGTGACACCAAACGCAATCATTTCGCATATTTATTTTTTTAAACATTCGTGTGTTTTTGTGCGGACTTTGAAGAATGTCTTCAGGACAGTAAGTTACTATGACAATAATAATAATTTTTTTAATACACTACTTTAGGTTTATCACAAAATACTTAAGATACATTGCCGTACTTCTGACCGCAACAGTTAGAGCCCCTGTCGCCATGCAATGAACGTGTGAATTTAGCAGTTGTTCTAGAAAAACGATACATGTATACTAATTGTTGCATATTTCATTTGTGGTGTTTTATAAAAAGAAAATTTGAAAAAGAATATTTGAGTGAATATGGTTAGCCTCTATTGATTCTTTCACTCATTCATACGATAATTTTATTTTTCTTCGGGCTGTAGATTTACACATTTTCATTATTTATCTGCTATTATCATACACTTGTATTAAATTAATCGTAGCTATTTAGCATAAAGCCGATAATTTTATATATTTTTAAAAGTATAATCAGTAAATATTTTTTTTTATTTTAACGTTGCATTAATGGTCACATAAAGGTTCACCCTAGCCTAGATAGAGGGTATTTTGTGATTAACTCACTCACATGTAATAACAGTCTTGTGAGCGTTGAACTGCTGAAGAGGGTTTCATGTAATTAATTGTCGTGTAAATATTGACCTTGAACTTGTTAGGAGAGTTTTGTGCAATTAACTGACGCGAAAGCCTTAAATTGAATTTGATCGTATAGCCTTATACGATAATATTTTCTAATAAAGACCGGCTTTGGCCTTGAAAAAAGCTTTTACTCTTAGGGCTGATTGTAAGAAATAAATCTCAAGAATGCTGTCAATGTGTGACTGCAAAAGGGAAGTCACGTTTGGTTGATGAATTCGGTTGACGAAGTAAAACAAGTCCCAAGATGTGACACTTACAAGTTCCTGATTAATTAATCATCAATCTCTATCTGGGTAATCGTATCTTTAATCTACACGCAGATAAGATTCTTCCACTCGATCAATCAATCATTCACCGACAGGGTCTTGGTCTTGCGGTCGAGAGTGACTTAAGTCTGGCCTTGAAAGGTCTACCCACTGGTTGTCTCCCCTCTCAAGTGTTACTTGTCTTAGAATAACAGATTCTACAGCACTATCTTGTCCGTCAATCTGTCCTTCTAGCCCTTCCACTATCTCTCATTCCGATGAAGGGAACTACCCTAAAGCATATGTGCAACCGACTTTCTGTATCGTCATTATGCCATTTGGCTACGCCCTCACCTGTCATCTACATATGCTCCCATCCTACTCAAATAAGAAATAATACAAATAACTCATTACAATTGATAAACTTATAATCACACCAAGGCAAGATATGTAGAGATTTCAGATTTCGCAATACTTCTCTCATTAATTCATCAGTTAGAAAAAAATGAAAATAGTCATTAATTTTATCCCCTAAAACAATTATTAGGAAGATACATACACAAGTCTGGAAACGGTTCTTATTGATGAACTGTTCAGTTCCACAAAGTTCACAATTTGTTCTTAATTAACACAGACCCTGAATTAACATACAGTCCAGTGTAACTCCAGTTCCACAACATAGATTAGTAAACCACGCTTGGAATACTCCAATTCAACGTTCAGTCACTCACTTCCATGGTTTGAAATGTCCGTTCATAGCCTGCCCACTCGATAGTATGCTTAGTCATGCGGATATTTCCGTACCATGCTAATACATCATCGCGCGCTTCATAGGAAACAGTTGCTCACACAATTCTCAATTTTGGTCCACACAACCCTCTCTGGCTTCCTACCCTTTTTAGTGCTGGCTTGTAATACTGTAGCGACCTGGACTTTAGACCAAAGTGACATCAGAGCCAAGGCCTCCAAGTCGTGATGAATTTCTGTTATCTCTGTTGTTTTGTCTTGTGTTCCTTTGTCCTGTAGGCGTTTGTCCCTCGAAGCTGTAAAAATACATAAAGGATTTTCTGCACATCAGCCTCGTGTTACAACTAAAACCTGTAATTTCATTCTTGGTTCTTATATTAAATTCCTTTTCACATTAGTTATTTAATTTCTTTTCTTAGTCCCAAGAATAACATTACAGTCTTTTCCAAATCATTTAATATACAATATTTACAAAAGAAAAAATGCAATTTGCAATAAGTATAAAAATTAGCTATTTACAGAAATCGTGTTTTACCATATTAGACAGTTACTTTTCTTGCTCTTTCCTGCTTCTAGCCATAGAGGGACGTTATCGAGTGAAATTAATTTCTGCCAAATGGGGTATTTATGCAGAATTCGGATTTTGCATGTTAATCTTCCCCTCTGGACATAATCTCCCTCTTGTCTCGCCCAGACATAGTCTCCCTCTTGTCTCGCCCTTTGTAAAATAGTTATGGTTGGGTGACCGTACTCAAAGACTGCCCTGTTAGTGCAAGTCTGGTGTCTTTAGAAGGTGCCCGACTCTCATGTTCATGTACTGTTGTACCCTCTTGATGTGCGTGTGATTAGGTAATATACACGTGTTTCTCGGTGCGTTCGTTCTCGAGCGTTTGGCTACGCGACTACTTCTGTCGACTCAACCGCTTTTAAATCTTTAATCCTTAGTCGAGATCAAAGTTCACTTTCTGAAATTTCGAACACTGTTTTATACACTGCAAAATTCGAAATGGCTTTTTTCAGTGTCTTAAGTTATAGCATCAAAGAATTTTGTCGTGGTTCAACTTTATTTTCAGAAAATATTCTGTGTATTTGTTTGCATTTTCTGTCCCACAGTGGGTAAGAGGTGTGTTTCTTTCAAGATTCAAACATTTTACTCTCCAAGACAACATCATTGTATTTAAAGATTCAAACATTTTACTCTCTAAGATAACATCATTGTATTTAAAGATTCAAACATTTTACTCTCCAAGACAACATCATTGTATTTAGAGATTCAAACATTTTACTTTCTTACAAACAAAAATAAATATCTGCTTGGTATATCCCAGCCCTCCCAATGGGTTATTTACTTACCAGTGATTACTACATTTTTAAATGCTGAAGTGCGTGTTTAAGCTCTAAGACAACGGTGACTCCCCTGTCTTCTAACACATCTAGGAACTATTTACATGGAAATTCGCGCGGCTTGTCTTTCTGCCAGCCGCATATCACTGGTCAAACGTAAGCTTGTCTTTCTGCCAGCCGCATAGCACTGGTCAAACGTAAGCTTCGGAGAAACCCAATCTGTGCACTCTTTCTGGCGCACACTGGTGTTTGACTAGGTTGAAGCAAACGAAATAATGTATATTGCATTTTCTCCCTTGCATCGCATTCTCTCCCTTGCCCATCTTCGCCTGCGTCAGTTAAATTGCTTGGCCTGCACCTCCGGCCAATGGGTTTTGGCCGCAATTAGCTCAATAAAGTGTCCAGCAGGAAGACGGACTGCTTGCTTGCCTACGGCCTCTGTGATTAGCGGGGACGTCTATGGAAAATGTACAATTTTACTGCGAAAAATTGTCGACTTTGTGGCTATTGGGTCGCAGCCTTTGGCAATGGGCAGGTTTCTTTGAATGGTAATAGTTATCTGGTATTTGGTGGCTTGTTTCCTAAAATAGCCTACGTTCAGAAATGTTAAAATTGCTTTATACGCTTTTCGTCTTTTCCTTACTATTTCCTTTTCGTCTAAAGAGAGGAAGAGAAAAATGGGGCGAATGAGGGACTGAGAGACATTTTCAGTGCAAAGCATTTAATCGTTGTTTGAACACTATATTTAGTGGGATACATACTTTAGTACAGTTGTTGTTGCATCGTTCTTCTACATTATTTAATTATATACAAACTCAAGTACTTCTACATTATTTAATTATATACATACTCAAGTACTTCTACATTATTTAATTATATACATACTCAAGTACTTCTACATTATTTAATTATATACATACTCAAGTACTTCTACATTATTTAATTATATACATACTCAAGTACTTCTACATTATTTAATTATATACATACTCAAGTACTTCTACATTATTTAATTATATACGAACTCAAGTACTTCTACATTATTTAATTATATACATACTCAAGTACTTCTACATTATTTAATTATATACAAACTCAAGTACTTCTACATTATTTAATTATATACATACTCAAGTACTTCTACATTATTTAATTATATACATACTCAAGTACTTCTACATTATTTAATTATATACATACTCAAGTACTCTTCTACATTATTTAATTATATACATACTCAAGTACTTCTACATTATTTAATTATATACATACTGAAGTACTTCTACATTATTTAATTATATACATACTCAAGTACTCTTCTACACTATTTAATTATATACGAACTCGAGTACTTCTACATTATTTAATTATATACATACTCAAGTACTCTTCTACATTAATTAATTATATACATACTCAATTATTCTTCGTTAACGTTCTGTAAAACCTCTCCTTATTCTTTGTTTAGTATTTAATCAGATCTCTACTTTAAAACTGCTATTAATGTATTGTTTTATTGCTATATTTGTTTAGTATTTAATCAGACCTGTACTTTAAAACTGCTATTAATGTATTGCTATATTTAATCAAATCTACTTTAAAATCATCGCTTAATATAAAAATTTACACTCATTATTTAATCAGATTAATATGTTCCTATATCTAGTACACTGTTTACTGCTTTATGCTTTAATGCTCCCCTTTATCATTTCTTATAGCATTAAGTTCACACAATATTTAATCAGATATCGCATTATTCTGTCCTTTAAATCTTTGCTGTGCCATAGTACTAAATAATAATTATATGTGTATATGTGCTTTGGTGCATGTAAATACACATTGTCATAATGTTTTCAGCAATAATGTAATTAGATACTCTTTTAACACTTCCTACTTTGTAATGTGTCAGGTCCTTCGATGTCTTGTTGCCGACATAACTGGCTGGTCTGAAACTAAAGGCGCAGACATCATTGTTTAACCGGGTTTACCCACTACCTCCATGCGTTCTGACGTCATTGTACTTTTCTGAATATGCATACTACACAGTCAATTCAAGGTTGTAATATACCTTCTTGAACATGTTTTAAGCCATGATCAATTATATGTCGCCTTATCAAGGGTTGAAAGGTTCTTACGATGTCGAAATAATAATTTTTGACGGATCTCAACTATTACTTTATTTAGAAGTTATCGGCTGTGACGTCAGTAATCGAACATTTTAAAAACTTAACATAAAATGGCGCCAGGAAAAGGTACGTTGTAGTTAACATTAAATTTTGCACGTGTTTGAGTTTCTCTGATTCTACTTGTATTTGCATATTTAATATGCTTAATATTTGATCATATAGAAATTAGAATAGATACTCTATTCTTTTATAGCATCCGCTTGTTTGTAATTTGTCTTACAAAATAATGAACGTCAGACGTGACATTAGGCCAAATCTGTCGGATTAGGTAAGAACCAAAGTCTTTGGTGATAAGTAATAACAGATCATTCAGTCACACTAGCCAGACCTAGTCAGTAGGTACGAATCCACGGTCTTAGCAGCTAATTACAGATCACTCAATCACACTAGCCAGACCTAGTTCTTAGATACGAATCTACGGCCTTGGCAACTAATAACAGATCAATCAATCGGACTAGCCAGACCTAGATTTGAATCAATGGTCTTGGCAGCTAATAACAGATCTATCAGTCGGACTAGCCAGACCTAGATATGAATCCACGGCCTTGGCAGCTAATAACAGATCTATCAATCGGACTAGCCAGACCTAGGTATGAATCAATGGTCTTGGCAGCTAATAACAGATCTATCAATCGGACTAGCCAGACCTAGGTATGAATCAATGGTCTTGGCAGCTAATAACAGATCTATCAATCGGACTAGCCAGACCTAGGTATGAATCAATGGCCTTGGCAGCTAATAACAGATCTTTCAATCACACTAGCGAGACCTAGTTATTTGATACGAATCAACGGCCTTGGCAACTAATAACAGATTAATCAATCACACTAGGCAGACCTAGTTATTTGATACGAATCAACGGCCTTGGCAACTAATAACAGATTAATCAATCAGACTAGGCAGACCTAGTTATTTGATACGAATCAACGGCCTTGGCAGCTAATAACGCATCAATCAATCACACTAGTCAGACTTAGTTCTTAGATACAAATCAATGGTCTTGATAATTAATAACTGTTCAATCAATCACACTACTCCGACCTAGTTCTTGGATACGAATCAACGGTCTTGATAATTAATAACTCTTCAATCAATCACACTAGTCAGACTTAGTTCTTGGATACGAATCAACGGTCTTGATAATTAATAACTCTTCAATCAATCACACTAGTCAGACCTAGTTCTTGGATACGAATCAATGGTCTTGTAAATAATCAATAACAGATTAATCATTCACACTGGCCAGACTTTGTTCTTCTATCGCAGTGGTTCTCAACCATTTTTGCCCGTGCACCTTTTTCTTCTTATGTAAGAATGTCACCCCCCACCCCCGCTTTTCAAAATTTTCTGATTCTACAGATGCATTCCAAATAATATGCAGTATGAGGCTATGGTCCCAATTCCCCATCCCCACCCCACCCCCCGAAACCTAAAATTCCCCCTTTAATCCTTCACCTAGTCAGTTGGTACGAATCATCGACTTTGATAAGAACTATGATTAGATAAATCAGTGAGCTGAGCCAGACCTAGTCAGTTGGTACAACGACTTTGATAAGAACTATGATTAGATAAATCAGTGAGCTGAGCCAGACCTAGTCAGTTGGTACAACGACTTTCATAAGAACTATGATTAGATAAATCAGTGAGCTGAGCCAGACCTAGTCAGTTGGTACGAATCAACGATTATGATAAAAACTCAGAACAGATCAGTCATTGTGATGAACCAACGACTTTGGTGAGGGATGGGGGAAATGTTCTTGATAGAAACGCGTCATTTGTTTTTACTTGACGTGGTCACAATTCCTAGAGCTACACTTCGACCGAAAATAAATTAAACTACGGTTATTGCTGCGTTTCTTTTAGCAGAAGTACACACACACTCACACACACACACACACAAATATTCATGCACACGGAAAGGTGAATCGACAGAGACAAGGGCACTGAGGGAAACACAGAGACAGACATTGAAAGGCGTAAATATACACAGACATACTCGGGTCTCCATATAAGTATGTGCAGTATTATATTCACGTTTCTGCATCACACACAAACACAAAGACAGGAATTTAACCTCTTACTTAATTGTATGAAATCACACACACAAACACAAAGACAGGAATTTAACCTCTTACTTAATTGTATGAAATCACGAGTATCAACTTATCATTTCTAAAAATAGCATTTAGTAACTTGATAGACATGCAGACGAGATCAGCACTTACACGTGAATGATTCACTTCATCGTTCATTCGATTTTTTAAAAGATTAATAATAAACGCTTTCACGAATGAATTCTGTCCGATATTCTTTAATAACTCTGTACAATTATTTTCTCACATATGTTAATGTTCAAAATACAGTATAAATGAGTATAATACAATATAATACGGAATGAGTGTGTATTATAGCGGAATGTAAAAACAATAAATACATGACAGCACTTGCATCTTTCCTCCAAAAGATTTAAGCATTAATAAACATGTTCAAACTGTCACTGGTTGTGTTGTGCTAAGCAGTTTTCTTTTTGAATAAATAAAAACCGACTCTTCCAACACATTGCCATTTGTAATTCTTAATGAGTTTGTGACATCTGCAGTTTTGCAATCTCTCTCTCGCGCGCGCGCACACACACGCAAATACATGAACAGAGTACTTGACCACAAGTAAAGCCCGTACATAAATTATCTGACTATGCATATATTTTTTAAAAATCAGGAATGTGTTTAGTTATGGACTGAATACTATGGCCCGTTAATAGATAGGTTTTATAAGTATATCAGATACGTAGAAGGGTAGATCTGTAAGAAGGTACATAAGAGGGTAGATATATGGAAGGGTTGATATGTGAGCAGGTAGGTAATAGGGTAGATATGTACTTTAGGTTTGTACGTAATAGGGTACATATGTACAAGAGGGTAGACATAAATGAGTGCAGAGGAGGGTAAAAAGATTTAATAAAAATAGTTGGGTTTTTATATATTTTTCATTATTAATCATTATTATTATATTATTACAGTCATCAATTAATGTCCTTGGTACACAAGAATTCAGATAATAAGTATCCGGAATTTGTTATCTCACTAAAGAACTAGTTATCTCACTGAAGTATTTTTTAATCAGAATTACATGATATTGTAGGAACCTGAAACTATTTTTTTTTTGTTGTTGTTAAATAAGAAAATAGTTTCAGTCAAGCAAGATAAGCATGATACATGAATTACAAATGTACTTGATTATACGTTCCTTGTGTTGAAAAGTAAAAAAATGCACACAGCCGCGATAAAACAAATGTATTACACTAACCAACCGCGATAAAACAAATGTATTACACTAACCAACCGCGATAAAACAAATGTATTACACTAACCAACCGCGATAAAACAAATGTATTACACTAACCAACCGCGATAAAACAAATGTATTACACTAACCAACCGCCAGATAGATTTAAAAAGTATACGTGCTCACCTTCTACTTAGTGATAGTGTAACCCTCGCTTTTGTCGCAAGTACTGGTGAACAAGAGTTTGTTTCCATTTCAACAAACAATAAGGAGTAAACTACTAACAGTAATACAAAGTATTTAAATATTTCACATGTCCTGTTGTTACTTTTCACAGTGGGACGATTTTATAACAATATGAATAATCTAAGTACATGTATATTTGTCTATTAGTTTGGTTTCCCACTGCAGTCCGAATGTTCACTACTGGCATTTGATTGGCCGAACGCTTTAAGGATAATTATTGGAACACAATTAGTTTTCACTACTGGCATTTGGTTGGCCGAACGCTTTAAGGATAATTATTGGAACACAATTAGCTTTTCACTCCTGGCATTTGATTGGCCGAACGTTTTAAGGATAATTATTGGAACACAATTAGCTTTTCACACGCATTGTTATTCTTTCTCTTCTCCATCACCCCGAACTATCCAGTTTTCTTATACAATGGGTGACGTTGCAGCTTTGAAACGTTACCTAGGGAGTGTTCATCTGCCTCATGTTTCTCTCGGTGGCTGTGAACTTTCATTTCATGAGACCGGCACTGTATCGAATTTAACCTGAACCCAGAGTAACTGATTTCTAAGCAGTTTATTAAAAATAATCATTAATGTCGCTTGCTGAGGAGAAGTGTGTGTGTGTGTGTGTGTGTGTGTGTGTGTGTGTGTGTGTGTGTGTGTGTGTGTGTGTGTGTGTGTGTGTGTGTCTGTGTGTGTGTGCGTGCGTGCGCGCGCGCGCGAAATGTAGTAGTGTGTATTCAAATGCTGATGTTATTTAAGTGTTTCGACATCGGCAGTCAAAGTGAAAAATAATTTATCAGTTTATATTTTCTTGTTTATGAAAGAGTATTATTAACAAAAATCACAAATATAAAACATTCTAATATATACAACACTAACCGGCCATTACTCATGTAAATATATAATATCAGAAAAGTGACTTGATTGTTTGTTCCCTTAAGTGTGTTATTATTCATATTTCTTTTGCAGTCAGTGCAACTTGAGTAATACAAGTACATGCTATTAAAAGAGGGTTTTGATTCTATTTTAACTCGTTCATTTTAATTTGCTATGATGGAGGCGTTTGGTTTTTTTTTTATGCTATGAAGAAGGTTTTCTGTCAGGTGCCCTCTTCGGATTATAACATTGTAAAGTTGCCCATTTGATTACCAAATGCGAACGTCTAGGCTACGAGTAAATACTTCTATTTATTAAGTACATTGGTTCTTATGCTATTATCACGTAATGCGAACGTCTAGGCTACGAGTAAATACCTCATCTATTTATTAAGTGCATTGGTTCTTATGCCTGTATCACTTAAAAGTTTACCATCTGGAATTCTGCACTGACGATTCAGTCTCGGTTGACCTACAGAGACTTTCAGTTTACATGTGTTCATTCATGTCATGGTTGTACCGTGTTGCGATGAGACCAGTTGCCTGCATGTTCTTTAAGATTTGGAATGGAAGATGTAGACGATGTCACAAGAAGAAAACTACTAGGCAAGAGGCAAGTAACACCAGGGACGCAATATTAATCTCGGCTCCGCCTATCGCTTCGTAGTGCTTCAAGCGTTCTCTCAGAACTTCCATCTCAGAAGAGTCCTCGCTCATCTCCATCGACTCCCGCAGTTTGAAACTGCGGTACACAATGCGGCCGTTGAGTGGCTGCACTGGGCGGAAGTTGTTCACAAGCTTTTCTTGCTGAACAAACTCAACATGCACCTCCTCGGCCTTGTCACCTCCATCGTAGTTCACGTCCTGCTCTGGAGAGTTGTTTTTTCGCACGTGGTCCAGAGTCTTTTGGTGGATCTGCCCGGCATTTTCTTCGTCTACTTTAGCCGCGATTTCACCATCGTGATCGTCTGAATGAGCCTTTTTCTCCACTAGCTCTCGACGGAAGCGCTCCTGCAGTTCGAAGTCGTCACCCATTCCAAGTTCTTCCAGAACCTCCAGCGCGCGTCTTTCACGGTTACGTTCTGAACGAGTCACAGGTCGGCCACTGGGGACGGATCGTTTGCGGTGACCACCGTGGCTGTGACGGTTCTGTAGCATTTCGCGAAACTCGTTTAACTGTGAGAAAAAAGAAAAATTGTTACTTGGTGGTTGTATACTTCACTATGTTAAATACTGATCACTGTGAGAATTGTTACTTGGTGGTTGTATACTTCACTATGAGAGTTGTTATTTGGTGGTTGTATACTTCACTATATTAAATACTGATCACTGTGAGAATTGTTACTTGGTGTTTTTTTACCAGCTCAGTTAGGGTACATTTTTTTGTTTTGTTCTCTTTTGACTGGTTCGGGATTTACTTTTTTTCTAAATGTTGTTGTTGTTTGTGTGTGTGTGTGTGTGTGTGTGTCGTTGTGCATTATATTGTTATGCTTTGTGCGTTCACTAATTGAAAGAAAATTTAAATTTCTGATCGTAAGTGTAGGTTGTTGTTTTGTTTTTTTATCATCAGTTGAAGAGAATTAAGATTATTTCTAAACACAAACTAGTCTTAAGTACAAGAGAAAACAGCATTTGTCTCAAGGAATGAAATATTAAAGAGTAAATGTATTTTTAAAATTCCATACCCATAACCTTTATTTTATTCTTTTTATTTTTTTAAACAGTAGTTTACTTATTACTTTCCTTTGATTATTAGTTTTTATAACATTTATTCTTCCAAAGTCGCCGTTCCTGTATGTTCTTATTATTCTTAGCTATTTATTGTTCTGACTATGTTAATTAATATACTGATTGCCATTATTTACAGTGATTGTTCACTTTTGTTCATTACCATTATTTACTATACCTATTTTTTATTTTGATTGATTTACTTTTTTTCACTCGCTTATCATACCAGGCTAAAACCATTTAGTTGTGTCGATCATACCACGCTAAAACCATTTAGTTGTATCGATCATACCAGGCTAAAACCATTTAGTTGTATCGATCATACCAGGCTAAAACCATTTAGTTGTATCGATCATACCAGGCTAAAACCATTTAGTTGTATCGATTATACCGGATCTTCCCTTAATCATTCGTTTGATCTTTTTTCGCCTTCTGATTCCCCAAAATCATGTGTTTTGATCGTTGTTCAGATCTACCTTTACTTAAAGTGTGGTTCTAATTTTTTAGTTATCTTTCCCGTTTTAAAAAAATCTCCACTCTCTACTTTACCTGTTTATGTGTTTTGATCGTTGTTCAGATCTACCTTTACTTAAAGTGTGGTTCTAATTTTTTAGTTATCTTTCCCGTTTTAAAAAAATCTCCACTCTCTACTTTACCTGTTTATGTGTTTTGATCGTTGTTCAGATCTACCTTTACTTAAAGTGTGGTTCTAATTTTTTAGTTATCTTTCCCGTTTTAAAAAAATCTCCACTCTCTACTTTACCTGTTTATGTGTTTTGATCGTTGTTCAGATCTACCTTTACTTAAAGTGTGGTTCTAATTTTTTAGTTATCTTTCCCGTTTTAAAAATATCTCCACTCTCTACCTTACCTGTTTATGTGAGATTGTCTGAGTTTTCTCAAAGACGGTCCATACGACACTCTCAAAGCAGCCAGGCGTAGTTAACGAACCGTTGTAGCGAAAGTAGTTGGTTGTATCCGGCAAGAGATTTCGCAAGCCCATGGGATTAATGTCAACATTTACTGCAGCTTCTGTAATACAGACATAGAATGTAAAATAATTAATTCATTATTATGACGTCATGGGTTGTCCTGGCTTCGATTTATAAGTTAGGTGGAAATTGTAAAATGTCGGAGTAAATACTTTTAGACAGATGACCATCAGTAATGGATGCAGACAAGAGTCGTGCGGGAAGGTTTGTATGTTAGGGGAGGTAAGTCTCTACAGACGCATTGTATAGTATTACCGTTATAATGTCCCTTATTTGAAGCGGAAAGTTTTTGTCCAGTTTTGCTCAGAAACTATGAGTATGAGTATAAACAGAGGACTGCTAAGCCTGTTATGTTACAAGGTAGCAAATTGTAGGTGAATTTCATATAAGTCCGAAGAAATTTTAGCAGTTTATTAATGTGTGAATTGTTTTTGTACACATGTACATCATTCGTGTAATTATTTTTATAAAATGTGTTGATGTACAATGCACACTTGTGAGCTACTTACCTGGATCTCTGGCTTGCCTCATAGCAGAAACAATGGGCTCTAAAACAGAATTATCCTCTTCTGATATCTGTAAATGAATGAAATAAGTTAAGTTTTAGTAAAGACTTAGCATAAGTAAATTCTTAGTATATTCTTGGGAAGTGAAGTAGTACGACATCCTTAATGAATTACTCTTAGTACCCTTTCACAGAACTTTCGTGTAATTTGAGGAGATTAGTACAGTCTTATCGAATACTCAGTTTGAAAATTACGTCACTTAATAATTGTTATACAATGTAACAGAATTAAGAAATTTTTTTTTTGCTAAACCTAAGAAAAGTTAGTTATAAGAGAAAATTCTTGAGGCTTTGTTCTCCTGAAAGGTACACATTACGTGGCTTTCCATGTACATAGCTACTTAAAAATAATTTCATTTCAAAAACAGAAGAAAAAATAAAGACGATGTGTAAAACAAAGATCACTATCCTCATACATAATACCACTAACCTCATACATATCCACTAACCTCATACATAATGTCACTAACCTCATACACAATATCACTAACCTCACACACAATTTCACTAACCTCACACATATCATTAACCTCACACTTAATATCACCTCATACATAATGTCACTAACCTCATACATAATATCACTAAACTCACACATAATATCACTAACCTCAAACATAATATCACTAACCTCATACATAACTCCCAGGACAGCAAGTCCCTGTTTCTCTGTTGCTGCCTCAGCGATGTTGCTGTAGAGGTCTTTGTTGTAGCTCACGATATGCAGCTGTAGACATAAACATGACTAGTACCGCATTGTTAACTTCTCCCAAATCTAACCATAATTTAGAGTACACCGTGTCTATTTGTTCGATATGTAAAGAATGTTAAAGCTACAGATTTAGCAATATCACACGAATTATGATGTAGAGAAATCATATTAGTTTGACATTACAGAAAATGTGATTTAAAAAAATCAAATTAGTGACGTCACGGGAATTATGCTTTATAAAAATCAAATTAGTGACGTCACAGAAACAACAAACGCGAAAGCTAACAAAGTATAGATGTATCACCACATCAACGATAAAATTAAAACTACAAATTGAGCAATATCACACGAATTATGATTTAGAGGTATCAAATTAGTGACGTATTTGGAATTGTGATTTAGAGAAATCAAATAATGTCGTCACAGAAACAACAAACGCTGAAGCTAACATAGTATAGATGCATCACCATTCAACGAGAAAGTTATGCTAAAGGAAACTGGTTGTTTGATATAGTGGAGACATATAGCTAAGTTTCTTTTTTATAAAAAACATTCTACAATAATGTGAATACTTGTACCTAATTCCTGTGAACAAGTCCTTGCACATCACCTTACCATGTAATACATTTAGAGTACATATCAGGTATTTTACGTTTATCAGCACGTCACGTTGCTATGAAAGTACATATAATAGATCTAGAGACTATAAGGTTAATCCGTTTCAGGTATTTTACGCTTACCAAGGTTAAAAAGTTCAGGACTGTAGTTTTATCATGTTGTGAGTAGCTGAATTTAAATGCCTGTTAGTAGCTTGTTATGGACTAATCCTTTAATCCGTTATTAATCTGGCCCAGTTAATGAATGGCTTGATTGTGTTTTTATGCAGTCTTGTAATTTTTTTCTTTTTTGGTGGGGGTCACACATTCTACGTCTCCTGTAATCAGCTGCAATAAGTCTTCCTCTATCAGCTCTTTCAAAACTTCAATTTTTGGCTGTTGCACTCCGACTTTGTCAGCTCTTCAAAAATTCCACTATCAGCTGCTGTAATCCATCTTTGTCAGCTCTAGGGACAGTTCCTCTAGTCTATCTTTGTCAGCTCTAGGAAAAGTTCCTCTTTCAACTGTTGGAAGAGTTCTATTAGCTATTGCAGTCAGACAGTCAACTTTTTGAAAACTTTCTCTATTCAGTGTACAGGCTTTCTCTATTAGCTATTGCAATCAGACAGTCAACTTTCTGAAAACTTTCTCTATTCAGTGTACAGGCTTTCTCTATTAGCTATTGCAGTCAGACAGTCAACTTTCTGAAAACTTTCTCTATTCAGTGTACAGGCTTTCTCTATTAGCTATTGCAATCAGACAGTCAACTTTTTGAAAACTTCAGTGTACAGGCATTCTCTATCAGCTGTTTGAACAAGTCTAGTATGAACTGTTAAAACCATCCACTTTCAGCTGTTTCAGTTAATCTCCGTCATCTGTTTAAAAAATCTTCCCTTATCAGCTGTTCAGGCATTCTCTACCAAGTGTTTGAAAACTATCATCTGTTTAAAAATCTTCCCTTATCAGCTATTCAGGCATTCTCTACCAGCTGTTTGAAAACTATCATCTGTTATAAACGTATATTCATTAGCTGTTATAATGTTCTTAATCAGTGTTATAAACTTTCATTTATCAGACGATAATAAACTTTACCAGAAAACAAATTAATTACCTCACTTTATCAAACTTACAAATATTTATCAACGGTCATAATGTCTTCTTTTTGTTGCAAACCGTATTTAACAGCATTCATAAAGCCTTCCTTTATCACACACTATTGCAAACGTAACGTAACAGCATTCATTAAGCCTTCCTTTATCACACACTATTGCAAACGTAACGTAACAGCATTCATTAAGCCTTCCTTTGTCACACACTATTGCAAACGTAACGTAACAGCATTCATTAAGCCTTCCTTTATCACACACTATTGCAAACGTAACGTAACAGCATTCATAAAGCCTTCCTTTATCACACACTATTGCAAACGTAACGTAAGAGCGTTCATGAAACATTCCTTTATCTCACTTAAAGCCTTTTTTTTTAATACCACACTAGTGTATATATATAACCTTCCTTTATCTAACTTATTTAAAGCCTTTATTTTTTAATACCACACTAGTGTATATATATAACCTTCCTTTATCTAACTCACTTAAAGCCTTTTTTTTTAATACCACACTAGTGTATATATATATATAACCTTCCTTTATCTAACTTATTTAAAGCCTTTATTTTTAAATACCACACTAGTATATAACCTTCCTTTAAAAAAATAATGTGATAATGAACCGTTTTTTAAAAAAAATACTTGACCCGCTTTTCATGCTAGTTTGTATCGTCTTTTCCCGCCTACTTCTCGGTCTTCTCGTCTCATTTCTTTTTCAGCTACCGACATTGTAGTTATTATTTCTTTGAAGTGTTTACATTACTGTGTACATTAAACTGTAGGAAAACTCATACTGCTTAAGACATAATTGATTACTTAATCTTTGGATGACGTTTACAGTAGAAGACTAAAAATATTGTAAAGACATGAAATGTGTGATACGTCAAGAGAATCGTTTGGATGACGTTTACAGTAGAAGACTAAAAATATTGTAAAGACATGAAATGTGTGATACGTCAAGAGTAGAAAAGGGTATTGAATGTCCTTACTTCGAGCGGATAAGACTTGCCATCAATCAGGTGTTCGGAACCGTGGTGGTGGGCGTGACCCCAGTGGAAGTGGAACTGAACGGTTTTGTACACGTATGGAAGGCCGCCATTTGTCACATAAAATTCTCCCTCCGTGGTAACTTGAACTAGACATTAGAAACAGGGTAAAGGTTAGCAGGTCACCCTGTCACTCGTTATTTGTATATAGTTTAGTATATGTGATTTTGCCAAGAATGACCTAAATCACTATTTTAGATAATTTACCTTTGCTAATAATATTAAATGTGATATATATTTTATAATGAAAGATTCAGAAAGAGTGACACTTAAAAGTTTGATTCAAATGGAACTTAACTCTTGTTTAAAAATTGACTGATTAATTAATTCGAATTTCACCTTCTAGCATCATTCAGAATACACACATACACACACACACACACACACACACACACACACACACACACACACACACACACACACAACATGTGCACACGTGCACAAATATTTCTATGTTGCTTCTCATGGTAATGCGAACACTAATCTCACTTTGCAGCGTTCCTTTCTGTGCATTTATCATCTATAAAACAAGTCAGTCCTCTCCATTTAACCAATAACCTTTTTTTAAAAAAAAATAAAGTATCCGTTTGAAGACCATAAGAGCTGAAGGGTGATGGGTTGGAGATCTGTCGACACAGTGAACTGTTGCGTAATTTGCCATTGGCAGCTGGACGAGGAATAAATTTAGGACCTTCGACTTATTCACGATCAGATTACTACTTTTCCATTATAGCCGAACAACCCTTAGGGACTTCGCTTCCACAATCAGCGCCTTGGGGACTACTCTTGCACAATCAGAAAATTGTCAACATGAAATAAATCATTGTGTTTAGCATTACATGCCTCATCCCAGACTGGAGATAGCGCTGTTCAAGTGATGATAATAACGACGCGATTTACCAGAACGTGCACTATACGTCAGTTTTAAGAAAGGAAAGCATTATTCATCATTGGATTAGCTGGTGTCAAAGACAGTGGGGTTCAACAATTTAATTAATAGTGAGTGTGGGATATGACAAGTCACTTATAAAAAGAATGATTGGAAATAAGAGAATAAAGACCCAGACCGGAAGCGCTACCCCTAATCAACCATAAAGAGAGTAAAGGTGAGACAACCCTAGTCTGAAAAGAGTTGAATAGAGAGTTCAGTTTTCCAAAAAATGTGCATGCATCGACTAAATATCGCACGTTTTAATCTAACTGTTCCCACTTCTGCAGTTAAATGTATTAATTCAAGGGGTATTTTTGTTAGGCTTAAGTAGACACTTGCTATGATTTCAGGTTATGAAAGTTATAATTATGTTCAGTATTGTTATATAATTTCATACCACGAAGGCTATATATATTCTCTACATCATCATTGATTTTCTATAAATTTATTGCTGCATTGTGTTTATGAGAATAAATTATGATAAATTCTTTCCCCCACCCAGTCAGCTGATAAAACGAATGATAAAGATTAAAGATATATATCAGCGTACTGATAAGGAACAGTGTTGTTGTTCATTGGAGTGTGTAGAATTAAAAGCCTTAAAACTCCGAAACTTGGACTTTGCGGTCACCAGACAGAAGACGATTGAGTGGACTAAGCACACATGGAGGCCGGACATCATTTTTGATTTTTAACTGCCTGGGGTCCTTGAACGTGCACGGCCTGTGTCACTCAACTTACCTGTCAGACCTAAGCCCACCACCTTGAAACCGGAGAAACTGGTTTTAATGATCAATCGTAAGTTTCTCACCTCGAAGGAGGATAGGAATGAAAGCCTAATGACGTCACCATGCCTTCTTGCGAGCATATGATTTTGTTTTTGTTTACCGTTTTCATTATAGCATTCAGTTATTTATTGCAGTGTTATATCAGTGCTTGGGGCGAGGGAAGCTGTTTTAAATGGCATCTTCAAAAACAATAGCGTCAACACAAACCTAATTCATCACCGCATTAATTTCTTGCTGTTTTAATCAGGATTGAGAAGTACATTCATCACTGTCTCGTGTATTTTATTTCATTTACTCTGAATGAAAATTAACAGTGGACATCGACAAAACTGTACAGAATAGTTTGGGTTGCCTGTATTGTTGATAATTCGGGTGCTTTATTGTGGGCTGTTTCAAAGCATATTTACCTCTCGACCTGACAGTTCAAAATGCGTTACAGGCAGTTAGAACGACAAATGATGGTGGGAATGTATGGTAGGTAGAACAGACCATTTCATTCACCACAGAGTGTCTACCGCCTAACAAATCTTCACCATTAAAGCGCTACTAGCACATTTTTTCCCCCTGGAGAGATTGGGGTAGGTGGGTTATTAAGTGTTAATATTTGCAATTAAAAGTCTATCTCTGTGCACTTGTCTCTTTCATCTGTGGACTTAATTGCATTACCGAGTTGTGCTAGAGTGCAGTTAAAAGTCTAACTCTGTGGACTTAATTGCATTACCGAGTTGTGCTAGAGTGCAGTTAAAAGTCTAACTCTGTGGACTTAATTGCATTACCCGAGTTGTGCTAGAGTGCAATCGACCATTTGAAAACCCACGCTGTTGTGTTAATCTCATGAAGCCTCAAAAAGGGTGCCGCTATTCCAGTGCAAAACCTACCCACAGGACAACCCGAGCCTTTAATTGATATTTTACCCTTCTCCATCCCTACCCCCACCATAACCGGTGCCGGCAGTCTGTCACGACTCAGGATCTCACCTGCGTATGAAATGAAAGCTAGCGTCGGGTTATAAACCAATGTTTTTTTCCCCTGCGTGGAACATTTTTTTAACAGGGGTGGGTGGGTGGGGTTGTGTTGTGTTGTGTGTGTCCAGTATTATGAACGTATGAATATATATAGAAATATTTTTGTCACTGTCCCCAATGCACCAGGTTTATTCCTTTCACATTCCGTCTGTGACGACAAGGATGCTCTTACTGCCCCATCATAAAGTCCAGGCTTCCCAAAGTCCGCGGAGAACCACCTAAATACTAAAACTTTAACCAATTAAAATAAAATAGCTCATATTTTTTTTAAACCACATCAAAATCCAGCAGCTAAAAGCAATAAGTACCTAGAAAATAAAATAAGAAACAAATAACACTATTAACAACTATCAGCGACAAAGCAAACACTGTATACTTAACTCCCCCACTCGTCTCCCAAACACCTCTCAAAATCGCCCCACCTCCAAATCCCCAACGCAAAGTCGGCCTCGGACGGAAGCGCTCCCCATAATTAAAAAGTGTTAGTCTAGATTTGAGAGAATTTTTCTTTTTAATCATGGGAGTTTACATCGGTTTTTAGTCCTACCTGACTGCTGTACACTATTATCTGACTTTATATCCTGCCTGGCTGCTTTATACCCTTCCTGAATGCTCTGTACCCTGTCTGACATTTTTATGCCTACCTGACTGCTTTAAATCCTGACCTATTTATATCCTGTCTAACTGCTTTATACCATGCTTCATAAAGACTGTGACTTCGGAAGTTCTAGGCTTGAAGCTTTATAGTTTCAGTGCTACAAGTTTCTTTATTTTGTATATTAGTTTATAATGGCAACTTCTTTTATTTTAATAATCAGATTCATGAAAACTTTTATTTTTCTTTGTTATCAATACCTGTATGGCCATTGTTGAGGACAGTCATGCGGGAGTCTGGTTTGGGGGGGTCATACCATATGGCGAACTCCTTTAGTTCCGGGTTGTACATAGTTTCTTCCGGTCGAAGGTCAATAGGTGACTGGTATTTTCCGGAACATACCTCAGGAAACAGCTCATGCCAATACTGGGGACCTGCGCCGGAGAAATTGAATGATTAAGCACTCTTTAAAACTTTGACCTATGATCTCTGATCATTAAAAGTAATGTCTAGGAGATTCAGGTAAGGTAGGTTGACTCTAACTCGAAGATGTATCCAAAGTACATACATTCATGCATTAAATACTGCAGACTTACATATACGTGCATGCATATTATAGATATTATAGATGCGCATTTAAAGGCAGACATTATATTAAAATTTAAATGTTAATTTGCGTATATAAAATATAAAAATCCGTATTTATTTTTTACAACAAAATAAAAGGTATGACATTTAACTTATATATTGTAATATTTCATTTTTTTTCCTGTAAACCCTAAAACGCTTTTTGAAAATCTTTGAAGTGAATGCCTGTGTTGTTGCCTTGGTCATTAGAGTGTAAAACCATAATGTGTCCATGAAGTTCATAAAATTCTACACGATTTCATTTTTTTTTTTTACATTAAGACGTTTCAAATGGGTTAATAATTATTCAAGAAATTTGTTCTGTTTAGAAACAAAAGCACAAAAAAATATCCTCAAAATGCAACCACACTGAGGTTGTGTGTTAGAGGCTAGGCTTGAAGAGACTGCAAGTGAATTGACTTTAATTGACTGTGGAGGTACTAATTTACTCAGAAAACAAGAAAGATACTGTCAACTTCTATCAGAGATAACAAGAGAGAGAGAGAGAGAGTGTCACTTTAATAGGCCAAATTGGGCAGCGACAGAAATTGTGCTTCATTTATAGGTCATTCGGAGACACACATTTATTGATGCATTAATTTAAACTCATATTGAGACAAAGTGAGACAATATTGCTTTATTTATACAAACCTAGCTAAAGAAAAAGAGTTAAATTGTAAGCTTTGATTTTAGCTCGCTCTCTCTCTCTCTTTCACACACACACACACACACACAAACACAGAGCTTGTTGCTTTGTTGTAATTCAGATTGAGACTAAGAGGGAGATTAAGAGGTTGATTAAGTTAAAGCCATGCTGACCACTGGATGTAAAAAGAGTTGTGACTAATTACCTCTTTCTCCTTCATAGCTCCATGACGCTGCATTGACCACGTCTGTAAAAGAAAGAAAGCGTCATTTTATTTTCAAAGGCATTGTTCTTTTTAAAAGCATTGTTATTTTCAAAGGCATTGTTCTTTTTAAAAGCATTGTTATTTTCACATGGATATTGTTCTTTTTAAAAGCATTGTTATTTTCACATGGATATTGTTCTTTTTAAAAGCATTGTTATTTTCACATGGATATTTTTTTTAATTTCCACGCGAAAATGGATGCTTTATTTACAACGAAGTTATAAAAGCATAATTGTATGCATTTATTCAGTACATGCATGCTTTAAAAAATATTGACCTGGACACTCAAAATCAACATACTCAAATATTGAATAAGCTTGCCCAGCAAATAAAATGTCACAGAAAACGCAGTGATGAGATGATCAGTGTATGTATTTATCTTTTGACAGTAGAGATGATCAGTGTATGTATTTATCTTCTGGCAGTAGAGATGATCAGTGTATGTATTTATCTTCTGGCAGTAGAGATGATCAGTGTATGTATTTATCTTCTGGCATTAGAGATGATCAGTGTATGTATTTATCTTCTGGCAGTAGAGATGATCAGTGTATGTATTTATCTTCTGGCAGTAGAGATGATCAGTGTATGTATTTATCTTCTGGCAGTAGAGATGATCAGTGTATGTAATTTTCTTTTGACAGTAGAGATGATCAGTGTATGTAATTTTCTTTTGACAGTAGAGATGATCAGTGTATGTAATTTTCTTTTGACAGTAGAGATGATCAGTGTATGTAATTTTCTTTTGACAGTAGAGATGATCAGTGTATGTATTTTTCTTTTGACAGTAGAGATGATCAGTGTATGTAATTTTCTTTTGACAGTAGAGATGATCAGTGTATGTATTTATCTTCTGGCAGTAGAGATGATCAGTGTATGTATTTATCTTTTGACAGTAGAGATGATCAGTGTATGTATTTATCTTCTAGCAATAGAGATGGTCAGTGTATTTATTTAGAATGTATCAGCACGTTTTGCATTCCTACTTGCTGTTTTACATTTATTAAAACGTTCCTAGTCAGTTTACTCGCACTTCATGTCGGCATTTATAGGAATAAAGACCCACTTAGAAAATGTAAATTGCATTAATATCAGAAATAAAGTATTTTCTTTATTTCAAGTGAATTTTCTTAAAGATTGATTTTATTATACCATAACTTATGGTTGCAACTAGTTGAGCGCAGAAGTTAGCCTTATTTATGCATTCAAACGCGCAGCTTGCCCGAAACACGTTATTCTCTACAACCACCTCCTTGCACAAGATCTTTGTCACACGTCAACTCGCTTCTGAATGCAGCGCGCATTGTAACGTCACTAATATGACAGCTTGATTTATTAAATTGTGCTCAGTTTTTGACCTTAACCTTGTTGGACTTCTTGAATCAGCGTCCTCTGATGCGCTTCCCAAGGTCACTTCTGCGGAGAGTGATGAATTAAAAGTTATAAATAGTTTCCAGATAACAGTTGACTTCATTTTATCAACTGCACAATAATATACTTTCAAACAGATATTCATGCATGCTAGCCTAGCAGTCTGTCGATAAATTGAAAAGGGATGTTTTGTATTTACTCGCACTCCTATGTTCACTTTCTTTACACAAGCAAGATATTTAATCAGTGAAAAAACTATGTCAGTAGCCTTCTACCCGTTCTTATAATTTCTATTTGTTCCATTGTTGAATCAGTAATGCAGAATTACTGTCTACTGAGTGTGGTGAGGAATTAAAGCGAAACAAAATATAATAAGATCAAGGTTGTATGCAGCCTTGCTATGAAGTGTTACTTTGACCTTTTAGTGGCCCAGTGATCGATTAAACATAGCGCAGTGACAACTGTCTCTAAAAGCTAAACCATGGTTAAGTTCTTAGATTAACTTTTAAGATTATGTGTTTTGATTACTTTTAGACATTAGTACAAGGATCTGCCGATAGAAAACAAAACAGTTGTTTCTCTCTCTGTAGCAAAATAATGTTTGCTGTCTTGTCTCTTTCCGCCCACCCCCAACAAACACACACTCACGTTTACTGCAAGACTTAAGCAGAGAAATAAAACAAAGCAGTTCAAGTCAATGAGAAACAGGTTTCCAATGTACCAGAGTGTAACCGACAGCTTAATGACCCAAACTAATGTGTCTAAATTTGAGTAATTTTATTTCTTATTTAACAGTTTAACAACCCAAACTAATGTGTCTAGAACTGAGTTTAATAACACAAACTAATGTGTCTAGAACTGAGTTTAACAACCCAAACTAATGTGTCTAGATTTGAGTTTAATAACCCAAACTAATGTGCCTAGATTTGAGTAATTTTATCTCTTATTTAACAGTTTAATAACCCAAACTAATGTGTCTAGATTTGAGTAATTTTATTTTTTATTAACAGTTTAATAACCCAAACTAATGTGTCTAGATTTGAGTTATTTTATTTCTTATTAACCACGGAAACATATTCCACAGCATGAAAGTAACTTAGTGTTTTAAAATTAAACACATGGTTTTTCTTTTATTCTTTAATATAAACAAATCAATCAACATTCACAGACTAAACTATTAAAAATAAGACAATTAAGATTATGATAGCTAGATAAATGAAACAATGAATAGTTAGATAGGTTGGTAATAGGAAGGTGGGTGGGCTGAAACATGGTTAGTTAGATAGGTAAGTTGCTTGGTAGGAAGCTGGATGGGCTGAAACTTGGATAGTTAGATAGGTAGGTTGCTTGGTAGGAAGCTGGGTGGGCTGAAAGATGGATAATTAGACAGGTAGGTTGTTTGGTGAATGGATAGATTACATTGTTACACGAGAACAAATTAATTTTAATGTGGAAAGCGTTTTTATCTTTTCACCTGTGTATGGGTAAGTAGTGCTGAAATGTTCAAGGGTTATTTCTTGTTCGTATCAGCTGAACCATTGACTCTTACGTGCGGTTCCATGAGAAGAAATATAAAGCATATAAAACTTATTTGTTCGGATGGTTTTAATTTTATTTAATAGTGTGTGTGTGTGTGTGTTTGTGTGTGTCGCGCGCGCGTGAGTGATTAAAAAGAAGGAAAATTGTTTAGTTGCAGTTTCTTTGTATTGATTTGTCATTTTAATTATTTTTTTAATGGTATTTATCTTCAGTGCTGATATCGCAGACGAATGGATGCGTACATTGAGTGAATTCTTGAAAAGAGTAGAAATAGGAATACCAAAGAATGTCTTACGAGACTAGTTAGATATAGTTATGTACTAATATTATAATCTAGTAGCAAGCTCAAGTATGCCTTGAGAGTTAGATATAATTATGTACTAATATTATAATTATAAACTAGTAGTAAGCTCAAGTATGACTTACGAGACTAGTTAGATATAGTTATGTACTAATATTTAATTATAAACTAGTAGCAAGCACAAGTAAATAAAAATAGCTTTTATGTAGGCAACTGGTGTGTGTGTGTGTTTATTGCTATATTGTGTTATATGCGAGTTAAATTGTAGATGTGTACCGTTTCAATATTATTATTAAAGTCTTAAACTAATTTATCGAAAGGGGAAATACTAATAATACTTGTTAACCAGTAAACATATCGTAAGCGAGAGACATAAATAACTGTATCGAATGGAAGCGACACACGTCATAGCATACTCTAACGTCATCGTGCTGACAGTAACTTTAGTTGTTTAGTTGACACTGACGAGACACGGCATAGCATACTCTAACGTCATCGTGCTGACAGTAACTTTAGTTGTTTAGTTGACACTGACGAGACACGGCATAGCATACTCTAACGTCATCGTGCTGACAGTAACTTTAGTTGCTTAGTTGACACTGACGAGACACGGCATAGCATACTCTAACGTCATCGTGCTGACAGTAACTTTAGTTGCTTAGTTGACACTGACGAGACACGGCATTTTGATTTCTCAGCTGTCACGGCCATAGCATGGATTTTCTGATATGACGTACGCTAAGGAGGAGGGGGGGGGTATTAAAGTGCATTACCCGGATTACCTGAATACTTTGAAACTTGAAAGGAACTCTTAGGAAACATGTAGACGTGATATCGTGACAAATTAGTCTTGGTCTGTCGAGTATTCAATGAGTGTTGTTTTTTAATGCCAGCCCGGGCGACCATTTTTCTCACTGATATCTTCAAGGTGACCAATAACATTTTCGTCCTTCAAATGTAATATTATACACTAGGTTTATGTTGCTTATCGATTAAAAAATAATCCGTTCTACTATTAAAAACATCTGTTTAAGAATCTGTTTTCTTCTTTTTTCTTTATATTTTTTAATCTGGAGTTTTGATTTACTCCTTGCTTTATTGAGGAAGTAGAAAGTAGGCATGAATTCCTTATACTGTATTGAACATGCATTCCAAATCCAAGTGTTATAAAAATCCAACATTTTTTCCTAAAGAAAAAAACTTGTATTTGTTTTCATTTATTGCTTTATTTTGATTAATCTTTTTTAAAAAAATGAAATTACTACTATATTAAACATTTAAAACAAACTGTCATGAAAGAAATGCTAGTTTTGTCTAGTATCGGATTTGCTTGAGTGTTGAAGAGTTCATTATAAGTTCTCCAACCACTCAACGCAGGATTGTGAGTTATTATGAACTCACATCATAACAATATAGGAGTGTCTGCTAGTATCAACCCTCCCTAAGATATCATTAATTGTTGTTATGAACTCATCCCTTTAAAGATTTCAGATTGTTGTTATGAACTCATCCCTTTAAAGATTTCAGATTGTTGTTATGAACTCATCCCTTTAAAGATTTCAGATGTTGTTATGAACTCATCCCTTTAAAGATTTCAGATGTTGTTATGAACTCATCCCTTTAAAGATTTCAGATGTTGTTATGAACTCATCCAATTAAAGATTTCAGATTGTTGTTAATAACTCATCCCATTAAAGATTTCAGATTGTTGTTAATAACTCATCCCATTAAAGATTTCAGATTGTTGTTAATAACTCATCCCATTAAAGATTTCAGGTTGTTGTTATGAACTCATTCCATTAAAGATTTCGGATTGTCTCTTATTCTTAATTTACACCCTTGACATTTTGAATTTCTGTTATGAATCTATTCTCCATCAGAGTATGTTCGATTGTCGATCATTATGAATTCTACACATAACTCGTCTTTGAATTGATTCTCATTATGAATTCTACACATAACTCGTCTTTGAATTGATTCTCATTATGAATTCTACACATAACTCGTCTTTGAATTGACTCTCATTATGAATTCTACACATAACTCGTCTTTGAATTGATTCTCATTATGAATTCTACACATAACTCGTCTTTGAATTGACTCTCATTATGAATTCTATCTCAGGACATGATGAGGATTGATTCTATTAATATGAATTCAAACGATGTGGATTGTCTTTTAAAATGAAATGTCACGTGACAGATCAAACAAGCATACACAGTGGATCAATGTTGAATAATTACTGAAATCACGCGATTTTGGATTGTCTGTTAAAATGCATTCACGCGATTTTTGACTGACGGTTATAATTGAACACACTGTGTTAAATCGTGTGCTATAATGGATCTGCACTTTGTTGTTATAAGTATTATAATGATTTCAAACAATGTGGATTGACTGTTATTATTAATTCTTTCCCAAATACCTCTGGATTGACTGCTGTTATACACATGCACTGTGGATTGACTGTTATACACTGTGGATTGACTTGTTATACACATACAATGTGGATTGATCGTTGTTATACAAATACAATGTTGGATTGTCCGTTAATATGAATTCACGCGAAGTGAATTGCCTCTTTTCACACATTATCGTATCGTCTGAATTCACACGGTGTGATATTTTAGATTAAAAATTAATGCACGGGATGTTAGATTCAACATTGATTCACTGTGACCTTGCTTGAACTGTCAGTCAAACGCTCCTGAAGATAAATGGTTCTTTTATATTTAATATTATTTTATTACTGTCAACCTCCGCAGCGCCAGCTTCGCGGTATTTATGCAAATTAATTTCCCCAGGGTATCTGATCCTAGAGGCAAGTTTAGAACCGTGAACCGTCTCTGTGCAATAACTGGGACAAAATTAATTAACAAAGCATGACAGGACACTAACGGAACAAAATATGTATATACATTAACGCAAAAGCCGTTACTGTTTCGTTAAGTCTTCCTACGTGTGGTGACTTGCTGATTGAAGTACTTTAATCTTGGATGGTGTTGTCAAAGTTAGTCCCTGTATACCAGTATGACGTTTGTTCTTTGGTCTGGTGGCGATTTTTGTTTCACTTTGGTTTTAATTTACTTTGTTAATGTATCTGCGATCACATTTTTGGCATGTGGAATGGTGGTTCCATTTTTCTTTTGTGTGTGTGTGTGTGTGCTGCTTGTACTTAATGCTTGTGCTAAAGCATTTGTTGGTGTTGCTTGTAATTCTGCTTGTGCTAAAGCGTATTTTGGTGTTGCTGTACTTATGCTTGTGCTAAAAGTACAATTTTTATTTACTTAACTGTACCATATTGCATGCACAGGCATACGCACACACAAACACTTGTATATATTTGCATAGACTATGTTACACGTGCACACATTTACTCCAATCTTATTTCCTGTACAAACACATGCACATATAAATATAGAATCACACCTACGAACACAGAACACATAGAAATACACAGACATGCTTATGCATGCATTCATATATTTATAACGAGTATACGGAACGCGCAGACAAAAATGTCACATATAGATTTACATAGGTCATTTTACGTCTGCATACATTTACACAAGTAAATTTACTACAGTACATATGCACTTTTACACAAATAAGCGCGCGCGCATAAACTGACTGTACACATTCATAAAATGACAAAGAGGCATACATTGCCAAGTCAGTGTGTGTGTGTTGGGGGGGAGAGGAGGGGGGGGGACTGTCTCGTTCATCCTGCTATTCACCCCACGGCTAAAACGTACGTCAGACATAAATTAAAAACTTAATAAAATTTGCAGTCCTAATTAAATGTTGCCAACTTTTTTCAAATGTAAGTTGATTGCGGATTAAGCAGTAAAATAAAAACATTTATTTTGTATGTTCAAATTGAGTTTAATAATGTTTGATACTTTAGTTTAAGTATTTCTGGTTGTGTGCAGTTTTGTTTATTATTCATGCGTGTGTTCGTTTGTGTGTGAGAAAGAGAGGAGACGTTGCTAGTAATTGTCAAGAATTTGAAATCGCAGAATAATTACGAACTTTCTGAGCGAGTATTCCAAGGTTATTAGACATTTTGGTGAATACAAATTAAACTATAATAGAATAATCTTATTAATTTAAGATAATGAATTTAGTTTGGGTAGTGATGGACCTAGATTTCAATGTTTTGACTCCTCTGCTAGATTGCTAGATGCTTTGTAAGCAAATAACGATAACAGGACACATATCCTTGACGCTAACTACGCTTTGCCTGCTAACAACAAACAATTTTAGATGTCACAAGGGCTGATTTATAAACTTGTCTAGATCTAAGGTCGTCTTGGTGCGTCAAACGATAGTTTTATAGAAATTTGTCTTGCTCTTCTGATTGTTTATACAGATAATAGGGTCTGTGTGGATGAAGTCATTTTAAATGTGTGCCTATTTGTGCACACAAAAATGTTCATTCACTCTGTTACAGATAAGTGATAACAATGAGGATGAGAATGATTTCCAAATAAGAAAATCTAAACACAATACACTAAACATCATGTGTGATGGTTCAGTTATGTAGCACCAGAATAGACCTTGATTATAAGAGTATGATGACTCAGCTTTGTAGTACTAGAATAGAATTTAATTGTACAACACGTCACGTGTGGTGATTCAGTCATGTAGAACCAGAATAGACCTTGATTATAAGAGTATGGTGACTCAGCTTTGTAGTACTAGAATAGAATTTAATTGTACAACACGAGGACCTCTATGGCGACTCAGTCATGCAGGATCTAAAAAAAAAAAATAGCCTCCAGCGAAAACAGGCCAACTATATTCGAGAATATGCTAACTGAACACAATTTATTTTACAAAAGATAATTTTTGTTTGTTTGTTTACTCCAAAACTCTACATCCATAATTGTCCTTGATACATTACAGTTAGATTCCTCAAGATTACATCTATAATTGTCTTTAGTACATTTGAAGTATGTTCCTTACAAGTATGTTCCTTACTTACAATTAAATCTATAATTGTCTTTAGTACATTTGAAGTATGTTCCTTACAAGTATGTTCCTTACTTACAATTAAATCTATAATTGTCTTTAGTACATTACAGTTAGGTTCCTCACTTAAGATTACATCTATAATTGTTTTTAGTACATTACAAGTATGTTCCTCACTTAAGATTACATCCATAATGGCATTTAGTAAATTACAGTTAGGTTCCTCACTGAAGATTACATCCATAATTGTCTTTACTACATTACAGTTAGGTTCCTCACTTAAGATTACATCCATAATTGTCTTTAGTATTTTACAGTTAGGTTCCTCACTTAAGATTACATCTAAAGTTTTCTATGGTAAATTACATTTAGGTTCCTCACTTAAGATTACACTTAAAATTGTCTTTAGTATATTACAGTTAGGTTCCTTACTTAATATTACATCTGTAATTGTCCTTTTTACATTACAAATATGTTCCTCATTTTAAGATTACTTCCATAATTGTCCTTAGTACATTAAAAGTATGTTTCTTACATAAGATTATATCTGTAATTGTCCTTAGTACATTACAAGTATCTTCCTCACTTAAGATTACTTCCATAATTGTACTTAGTACATTAAAAGTATGTTCATCACATAAGATTATATCTGTAATTGTCTTTAGTACATTACAAGTATGTTCCTCACTTAAGATTACATCCATAATTGTCTTTACTACATTACAGTTAGGTTCCTCATTTAAGATTACTTTTGTAGTCTAACTACTTATGTATTGGCCTCGTACCGACACATTTTCTTATGAGATATTGGGCAAACTGATTTTTCTTGTCCAGTTATAAAAATACTTCTGTATTTCCTTTTATTATGCACTAATTGAATTCCTGAAATTACTTTGACTGTCTCCCATTGAGTATTATAATTGTCATTTGCCAAATGCAGAAAACTAACGACTGATAAATGTACTATTTCTTTTCGGTTTCAGTTTGCAGATAACGATGATAGTGCTAATACATTTTATTCGATAGGCCTATAAGATAACAAGGGGGAAAAATGTCCACTTCAAACCGAAGTAAAATTATGATGTTTGCATGCTTCGTTGTGATATGATTCGGGCAGTCTGAATAAATATCAAACCAAACATAAATATTGCTGGCTGGTTAGACAGTTTCACACACACACACAGAGAGAGAGAGAGAGAGAGAGAGAGAGAGAGAGAGAGAGAGAGAGAAAGAATTGTGTGGATTATATATACATTTACACAAAGACATGCACAGACGCACAGACAGTTTTATGTACTTCGGAAGGGAGAATTAGATTATATGTAAATGAAGTAAGATGTATGGTTCGCAGTTAAGCACTGTTTTAATTGAATGTACACATAAAAATAATACCGCTTTAATTGGCTGAAAGTAAACACAATAAATGTCAATGTCAGGTCGCTGGTTTACAAATTCTAGCATGATTCTACACCATGTTATAAGGGGCCGTCTTAACAGCATTAAAGGCCCACGGGCAAAGCAATGCACTGAGGGCCCTACCTACACAACCCCATGCGTTAAGACACTTTACCGCTATGACCAGAGTAACGCCAGTGTGTACAATGACGTCACGCATGGACGCTTTTCTGGAACGAACGGTTCCCACGCCAGCAGGGCTCGGACACAAGTCATGCGCAATAGATTTCAATGAAGGGAAGTTTAAAACCCTGGTTACAGGGCCTATAGCCGGGGTGTCATGACGTCATTATACGATTTTTATTATTTGTTAAAGTACATCACGAAAGCAGGATCATTTTCAGGAAGTTATTATGAGTCATACGTCAGTAGACACGAAAGTCAGGAATCTTGTAGCATGTATTCTGTTTTCATTAGGGCTTTAAATGTAGACAGTTTACGTCATCGTTTTCTTAAATATAGACAGTTTATGTCATCGTTTTCTTAAATATAGACAGTTTACGTCATAGTTTTCTTAAATGTAGACAGTTTACGGCATCGTTTTCTTAAAATGTAGACAGTTTACGTCATCGTTTTCTTCAATGTAGACAGTTTACGGCATCGTTTTCTTAAAATATATGCGTGGTGCGTATGTATGTGTGTGCGGTTGTGTGATTAATCATCACTTCAAAGAGGTGTAAGTAATAAGAACTTCTAGCATGTGTAATTAATCATAAGCACTTGTAAAAGATTTACTTAATAAGCATTCTTAATGGACAAATTGTGGTTAAGAGTGGTGTGAAGACAAATGACAGTGATTTTGGTTTATGGTCATGGACGTCATAGAAGCCAGAAGACACTTCATTATTCAGTCTGATCACATCTTATTGAACAGACTTATAGAAGCAGCCTGCTATTTTTTACTTCATAAGAGAGACTTTATTAAGAAAAAGCAGTCGGTTGAAATTTACCAATTATCGGCCCCTGATCTGCATTATGAGATTGACACCCTCCCTTTTTCATCACTTCATGTAAAAAAAACTGAAGAGTGTAGTTTTGTCTGTTCATCACTTCATGTAAAATATTGTGAAGAGTGTAATTTTGTCTGTTCATCACTTCATGTAAAATATTGTGAAGAGTGTAATTTTGTCTGTTCATCACTTCATGTAAAATATTGTGAAGAGTGTAATTTTGTCTGTTCATCACTTCATGTAAAAAGTTGTGAAGAGTGTAATTTTGTCTGTTCATCACTTCATGTAAAAAACTGAAGAGTGTAATTTTGTCTGTTCATCACTTCATGTAAAATCTGAAGAGTGTAATTTTGTCTGTTCTGTATTCATCACTTCATGTAAAAAACTGAAGAGTGTAATTTTGTCTGTCCATCACTTCATGTAAAAAACTGAAGAGTGTAATTTTGTCTGTTCATCACTTCATGTAAAAAACTGAAGAGTGTAATTTTGTCTGTTCATCACTTCATGTAAAAAACTGAAGAGTGTAGTTTTGTCTGTTCATCACTTCATGTAAAAAATTATGAAGAGTGTAATTTTGTCTGTTCATCACTTCATGTAAAATATTGTGAAGAGTGTAATTTTGTCTGTTCATCACTTCATGTAAAAAGTTGTGAAGAGTGTAATTTTGTCTGTTCATCACTTCATGTAAAAAGTTGTGAAGAGTGTAATTTTGTCTGTTCATCACTTCATGTAAAATATTGTGAAGAGTGTAATTTTGTCTGTTCATCACTTCATGTAAAAAACTGAAGAGTGTAATTTTGTCTGTTCATCACTTCATGTAAAAAACTGAAGAGTGTAATTTTGTCTGTTCATCACTTCATGTAAAAAACTGAAGAGTGTAATTTTGTCTGTTCATCACTTCATGTAAAAAATTATGAAGAGTGTAATTTTGTCTGTTCATCACTTCATGTAAAAAATTATGAAGAGTGTAGTTTTGTCTGTTCATCACTTCATGTAAAAAGTTGTGAAGAGTAGTAGTTTTTTTTCTGTTCATCACTTCATGTAAAAAGTTGTGAAGAGAGTAGTTTTGTCTGTTGCTTGAGAGGTTTCGGGAATGCTTTTTATTTCTGTCTTCATTGCATCATTCATGCCATTCACGTAACTTTTTGTTATTTTATTTTTTAAAGATACTCTTTCCTTCTCTCTCTCTGCTCCTAATTAAAATATAAAATAAATAAAGTTAATGAGAAAGTGTGTAAATGTTAGTGGTCAAGACGCTTTCACTGAATTAATTATGAGAGGGCCTTATTCCGTAGAAAGAATTTTACACTTGAAATATTTAATTTTGAAAAAATATATTTATAAATATTTAATATGCACCCATTAGTAGCATTTATTTCTTCAAAATCCTTCGCAGTGCAAAAGAACGAATCAACACTCTTAGTAATGGCGCGAACACTTCATACGGTCAAACTGCATGAAAACACGTTGTGGATCACGCTGTACATGCAGTATACTTAGAGCTTGATAAACTGGTTGTCTACGCGTCGTGTTCGTATGTTAGGCTGCTTGTATTCGCGAAGTGATGACAGTCGACCTGCTCTTGCTGTACAGTGGTAAATGTTGATAAAGCACTATTATAGCATGTACGCGCTGGGTGAGTGTTGGTTGTGACGAAACTCGTGAACGTGTTTATTCAATTCCATTCGATATAGAGATAAGTTAAAGTGTGTGTAAATATACCCTACATTACAAGTCTAGCGTTTAACTTGTACAGCTATCTGGCTTGATAGGGGATGCTGATGTGAAATAAAAGCATTTGTGTCCGGTAGAAAGGAAAACAAAAACAGCAGAAGACTATAAACAGGTTTTACCTGTAAGAAGCAGGGTCCCAAAGCATGCTGCTACCCACGATAGCTCCATGACCACTGTACGCCCTCAACTGCTGGCTCTCACAAACTCACTCCGGCCTGCGCTGCGCCTTACCGGTGTATTGTGGTTGTCACACTCCTGTTTTGTGACTGGCGGTGAAAGTGCGTGTGTGTCAGTGTTCGTGTGTGCGTGTGCATGCGTGCTTCCTCGACTGTTTTGTAGGCTTTAGCTTGTTCGTCAGCATGCGTGCTTCCTCGACTGTTTTGTAGCTTTGGCTTGTTCGTCAGCATGCTCTATTCTGAGCGCGTCAACATGTCACTGGAGAGAGATGGGTGGGGGGTGCAGAGAGCGAAATCCGTTTCTCTGAAGTGGGGCATTGTGCAGTGAAACCGGCCTTTCTTGACTCAATTCAACGATTTCCGTCTCTCAATTTCGACCACGTAGGCCTAACTAAGCATGCCTTCTATTATAACTGTATTTGTATCCCATTTTTATATTTAAAAGAAAAGTAATATTTGCACTCTAGGCCTAACTAAGCATGCCTTCTATTATAACTGTATTTGTATCCCATTTTTATATTTAAAAGAAAAGTAATATTTGCACTCTAGGCCTAACTAAGCACGCCTTCTATTATAACTATATTTGAATACCCCATTTTTATATTTAAAAAAAAATAAAGGAATATTTGCACTCTAGGTTCAAATCATTTAGAATTATTATATGTGTCATCTTGTGTTTGCCCCTCCCTCATACTTACAAACATTCACACATACATATATTTACGCCCACATACAACAATACACTCATAACCTCCCTCTTATATACTCAAGGTAAGCAATTTATCATTCCCCAGGGTTTTACAATTATTATTTGTTCTTGCCGGGTCATAAGAATATGCATTCATTAGTAGTAGTGTGTGTGTGGGGGGGGGGGGGGGAGCATTGTTCTCGCTGTCACACATTACAATTGCTATTGTCGTATTGTTTGGCTGAACTTTCTTCTAAAGTGAAAAAATATTTTACAACGTAATAGATGGTGGTGGGTAGGTGGATTAACATGAAATGTCGTTTGAATGAGAAACAGATGAAAATGTTGATAAAAAGTTGTGGACGCCGTGACACCGTGCAGTAGTGAACCTGATTAGAGGGAATTGTGGATTAATGACCAACCCTTATGTTAAGAGTACACATAAGACTGGCCTTATGTTAAGAGTACACATAAGACTGGCCTTATGTTAAGAGTACACATAAGACTGGCCTTATGTTAAGAGTACACATAAGACTGGCCTTATGTTAAGAGTACACATAAGACTGGCCTTATGTTAAGAGTACACATAAGACTGGCTTTATGCAAAAGGAATACGAAGTTCGATAACTCTGGTCTGGTTTAATAAACATATTGGACACCATGGTCGGATCGCTACGCTCTTTCGCCCAGTTTGTTATAGAAAAAAAAAAAACCCACGCGAGTATTTATTACCTGTTAGCAAGAGAAGTCAGAAACGACTGAATAATCTGATTATTACCTGTTAGCAAGAGAAGTCAGAAACGACTGAATAATCTGATTATTACCTTTAGCAAGAGAAGTCAGAAACGACTGAGTAATCTGATTATTATTACATATCATGACACCGCTAACGTTCGCACTGTTGAGTTTTTGAATCTCTACACGATGATCAGAAAGACACTTTTGCTGTTAGCACTGTGGCTTGTTTGATTCCCAAAACGTTGATCAGAAAGACACTTTTTCTGCTAACACTGTGATTTGTTAGAATCTCAAATCGTTCATCAGAAAGACACCCACTGCGGTTTTTTTTTTTGAACCATTTGTGTTATAGCACCCTCTTGTTTTAGCCATGAGTTTAACCATCCAGCAACAAAATGTGCACCCTCTTGTTTTAGCCATGAGTTTAACCATCCAGCAACAAAATGTGCACCCTCTTGTTTTAGCCATGAGTTTAACCATCCAGCAACAAAATGTGCACCCTCTTGTTTTAGCCATGAGTTTAACCATCCAGCAACAAAATGTGCACCCTCTTGTTTTAGCCATGAGTTTAACCATCCAGCAACAAAATGTGCACCGACCTTTGACTTTTTAACTTATGTAGTAACGCCAACCAGAGAAATGTCATTCACATTAAGATACCTGCACGATAAATGTAGATGTATACCCTAAATGTGCTGTCTCACATTATCTGCATGTAGAGCCTATGTATACTGTCTCTGCCTGCACAATAAATACAGTAAAGGTATGAATAAATCATATAATCAAATGTGTGAATTATAATATGAATTATAATATGTGTACGATATACAAATCACATACACACACATAACCCCGAGCGAGAATCGAACCACGATCCTTATGAGCCGTCGCTTGCTTCCATTTACTGTTATTCAGTCTATAATAAACATGCATATGGACTATAATTAAAATTAATTAAAACAGAACTAAATGTATGAATTAGAATACATTTATACGGTATATAAAATACACGCTCACACACACCAAAGTCTGAACTAAATGTATGAATTAGAATACATTTATACGGTCTATAAAATACACGCTCACACACACCAAAGCCAGAACTAAATGTATGAATTAGAATACATTTATACGGTATATAAAATACACGCTCACACACACCAAAGTCAAAAAAACATGCACGCATTCACTAGTAGCGTTATTCACCCTGAACGGGATTTGAACCACGCACATCTTGAGCGAGCAGTTAACCTTCGTGCCATTTCCTGCTTCACTTACAGTTAATAAATAGTACAACAGATACACACTGATACTTACGACTTTATACTTAACATACGAAATTATTTATTGTTATTCTAACGTCTTTATAAAACCCATACTTGCCGTATTTTTAGTCTAAAATCCAAATGCATAAGCTTGGAGTCTATGGCATCTAATTGGAAAGCGTGTGATTAATCTCATTTCTTCTCTCAAACTAAGCTCAGTCCATTCTTCCCTTCACATCTTAGCTAAAAGATATTTTGACTTCATTGAACCCGATTCAGAACTATATGAAGGACTTTATTGTTCATCTCTAAAAATGTACTTCAAGTTTTAAAAAAAAGTACACTATTTGGCCGACAGTTGTGACCTCAGAGCTTTTGTGCGGTACAAATAAAACAAAAATGTCTGCTCCCTTCCATCTACGAGTGTAAGAGTGGCATTTGGGAGGCTCAGTTCAATATCTGTCAGTCCACAACACAAATGACTTAGTTTTTGTTCATTTTTAGATTGTCCAAAACACAAATGACTTAGTTTTTTTTCATTTTTAGATTGTCAAAAACATAAATGACTTAGGTTTTGTTCATTTTTAGATTGTCCAAAACACAAATGACTTAGTTTTTGTTCATTTTAATATTGTGTTCATGCCACACATTCTTTGAAAGAGTTCACTTATTCTAAAATAGTTCAAAGTCTGTTCTGTTCGCTAAATGCATGCGTACTCTAGTTCATTTATACCTATTGATGTATCAGTCGTCTTCATTTATACCTATTGATGTATCAGTCGTCTTCATTTATACCTGTTGATGTATCAGTCGTCTTCATTTATACCTATTGATGTATCAGTCGTCTTCATTTATACCTATTGATGTATCAGTCGTCTTCATTTATACCTATTGATGTATAAGTCGTCTTCATTTATACCTATTGATGTATCAGTCGTCTTCATTTCGACTGTCACTCAATGTCGCTCTCAGATTAATAATCCGGGACTTAATCTTTGACTGTTATCTCACTGTGTTCCATTATGCATTGTTAGACAACGAATACAGATGTATACAAATTTATTGTGTTCCATTTTGCGTTGTTAAACAACCGAATACAATATATATCTCACTGTGTTACATTGTGCGTTGTTAAACTACCGAATACAATATATAACTCACTGTGTTCCATTGTGCGTTGTTAAACTACCGAATACAATATATATCTCACTGTGTTCCATTGTGCGTTGTTAAACTACCGAATACAATATATATCTCACTGTGTTACATTGTGCGTTGTTAAACAACCGAATACAATATATATCTCTCTGTGTTACATTGTGCGTTGTTAAACAACCGAATACAATATATATCTCTCTGTGTTACATTGTGCGTTGTTAAACCGAATACAATATATATCTCACTGTGTTACATTGTGCGTTGTTAAACCGAATACAATATATATCTCACTGTGTTCCATTGTGCATTTGTTAGACAACTGGATACAGGAGTATATAGCTCACTGTGTTCCATTGTGCATTGTTAGATAAGCGGATACAGGTGTATCGCTCATTCTGCGTTGTTAGACAGTCGGATATAGGTGCATAGCTCATTGTGCATCGTTAGACAACTGGTGTATAGCCGTGAGTAAAATAAAGACAATGTAACTCTCATTAACAAAAGAATTAACACTTTCGTCTTCATGTGTCCGGTCCTTTCGTTTGTTTACCTTCCTACTATAAATTTCATACGTCATAAAATATAAATTCAGGTAGAAAAACATTCGGGTAGAATAGCATATATCTAATGCTTTGGGTTTAGTTATCCAAAAACAGCAATGCTATCTCTTGGTCGTATGAGGTACTTTGCTTTCGAAATGTTAAAGGAAGCGCGTCGAATGAGCGTAAGCTTCTAGCAAGAGTGTCCACATGTAAGATGAGACAAGTACTTAGGTTGGATTTAGACAGTGAGGCGTAACAAAGAGAAGAGATCCTCTGTTCTGCTGCGGACAGATAGCCACTGAAGGCAAGTGGAGTTACATGGTCGATTCCTGGAGCCTTGAAAGTAATCTAAGCTGCAGCGTTCTGAATCTTTGAAGTTTCTTCACAAGACACAGTGCTAGACCAGAGAGAGAGAGAGAGAGAGAGAGAGAGAGAGAGAGAGAGAGAGAGAGAGAGAGAGAGAGAGAGAGAGAGCTACAGTTACCACTAATTTTGGAACGTGCTTGAAGAAATCGATCTTATAGTTTCAGGAAGTACATATGAAAATACAATACACAGTGCTAGACCAGAGAGCTACAGTTACCACTAATTCTGAAACTTGCTTGTAGAAATCCATCTTATAGTTCCAAGAAATACATGTGAAAACACAAGGTACATTCCCTGGACTAGAGAGAGAGAGAGAGAGAGAGAGAGAGAGAGAGAGAGAGAGAGAGAGAGAGAGAGAGAGAGAGCTACAGTTAACACTAATTCTGAAACTTGCTTCCAGCCTTGCAGAAATCCATCTTATAGTTCCAGGAAGTATATATGAAGACTATAGAATTGTTAAATGTTTGAAGTTTCTTCACAAAATACAATGCCAAACCAGAGAGAGAGAGCAACAAACTTAAACTTGCTTACAGAAATCTGTCTTATAGTTCCAAGCAATCATATGAAAACTAAAGAATATTTAAAGGCAGGAACAGTAAAAACAAGAAAGAAGGCAAAATTCTCAGCAATGTAAGCTGTGACAATGAAGAATTCCATTATGGTGACTTTATTAATGACTAGGAGTGAATAAGTAATTACTAGGTCAGATTAGGCCTACTTGAAGTAAACATTTGGAACTAGGCACTTAATTCTCTTTTAACGTTAATGTTGTTTTTGTTTTTGCTGCTTTTGTGGACGGAGAGAGATGTTTTGAAGATTTCTAAAACTGAATTGATTTTTAAAAAAATCTCATTCTCAATTAGATTGAAGGGCGGGAGTGGCAAAGGAGAAAAGCCAAAGAAAATATCATTGTGGAAAAAGAAAAAGTTCCCGAAAATTGAATTATCGGGTAAAAGTCATAGTAGAAAATGTTAATTCATGTGTGTGTATGTGTGTGATCTTGTATGAAAACAGATCGGTTTACTTGTAGGTCTTTGTACATTGAATGCTAGGCTCATGGATGGTAAAAAACAGTTCTACTTACTTGTAGGTCTTTGTACATTGAATGCTAAGCTCATGGACGGTAAACAAAGCCAACTATAGTGCAGCAGTTCACTTCTCATTGCACTAGTTCACTTCTCATTGCACTAGTTCACTTCTCATTGTAGTAGTTCACTTCTCATTGTAGTTCACTTCTCATTGCTCTAGTTCACTTCTCATTGTAGTAGTTCACTTCTCATTATAGTAGTTCACTTCTCATTGCACTAGTTCACTTCTCATTGTAGTAGTTCACTTCTCATTGCAGTAGTTCACTTCTCATTGCAGTAGTTCACTTCTCATTGTAGTAGTTCACTTCTCATTGCACTAGTTCACTTCTCATTGTAGTAGTTCACTTCTCGTTGCAGTAGTTCACTTCTCGTTGCAGTAGTTCACTTCTCGTTGCAGTAGTTCACTTCTCGTTGCAGTAGTTCACTTCTCGTTGTAGTAGTTCACTTCTCGTTGCAGTAGTTCACTTCTAGTTGCAGTAGTTCGTGATTTGATTCCTACTAAGGATGAAATGGTTGAACATTAATGATAGAAGTATTCATTTGTTCTCTTATTCCTGTGTTCTGTTTTTGGCGAATTTAAATTATAATGTAAACCATTGACAGATGTGGGTGTATGGGTGTACGATGTTTTCTCTGTAACGTTCCATTTACAGGATTCTATCTATCTATCTATCTATCTATCTATCTATCTATCTATCTATCTATCTATCTATCTATCTATCTATCTATCTATCTGTCTATCCCTTAGTCTTGCCGACCATTGGGGCATCAAAAATGATAAAATTCTATAAAAAAAAAAGTTTATAAAAAAAAAACCCAAAAGGTCTTTCATAACCTACTGTCGTACTATTATACTGTATCCAAGAAATTCGAAATAAGAAACTTTTATATACTGTCTGGAACTGGAAATTATGTTAAGAATGCGAAAGATTGTCCAAATGTAGTGACAGCACGGACAACACGTTCATTCAAAATGCTTTCCACTGTATACTTTTCTTAACGTGCAGTGCACGATGTCTACTTTAAAATTATAACTACATAAATATTAGCATTGTGAATACAGTGCACCATGACTACTTTTAAATAGCTGATATACATGTAAACAACGGCTAGCCTATTGGACCTGTCGCCTCTGTCACCTGTCAGTAGCGTGGAAGTGTCGTGCGATTAAAAGTACGTCCGTTTAGTTGTCGCGCGGTGAACTGTCTTCGTGTTGAATTGTCTCTGCGGTTATCTGTCTGCGCTTAACTGTCCGCTATTAAGTGACGCGCGATTATCTGTCTGCGCTTAACTGTCCGCTATTAAGTAACGCGCGATTAACTGTCTGCGCACCAACAAAATCACATCTGGGTTTGCTTCGGTGTTGTGGTCAGATCTGTTAGCGGTTACATGTGAAAACACAAGGCACATTCTGGACCAGAGAGAGGAAGAGCTATAATTAACACTATTTCTGAGACTTGCTTGCAGAAATTCGTTTTATAGTTCCAAGAAGTCTGTATGAAGACTAAAGAATTGTTAAATGCTTGAAGTTTTTTTTTCACAAAACACAATGCTAGACCAGAGAGAGAGAGAGAGCTACAGTTACATTAAACCCTTAAACTTGCTTACAGAAATTTGTCTTATAGTTCCAAGAAATCATATGAAAAGTAAAGAATATTTAAAGGCAGGAACAGAAAAACAAGAAAAGAAGGCAAAATTCTCCTCAGTGTAAGCTATAAAAATACAAAATGCCATATTGGTGAGTTTGTTAATGACTAGGAGTGAATTAAGTAATTACTAGGTCAGGTTAGGCCTACTTGAAGTAAAAATGTGGAACTAGACACTTAATTCTCTTTTAACGTTAACTTATTTTTGTTTTTGCTGCTTTTGTGGACAGAGAGGGATGTTTTGAAGATTTATAAAATTGAATGGACTATTTTTTTTTAAATCTCATTTTCAATTAGATTAAAGGGGGAAGTGACAAAGGGTAAAAGCCAAAGAAAAATATCACCGTGGAAAAAGAAAAAGTTCCCGAAAATTGAATTATCGGGTAAAAGTCATAGTAGAAAATGTAAATTCGTGCATGTGTGTGTAATCTTTTGTGAAAACAGTTCTACTTACTTGTAGGTCTTTGTACATTGAATGCTAAGCTCATGGATGGTTAAAAAAACAGTTCTACTTACTTGTAGGTCTTTGTACATTAAATGCTAAGCTCATGGATGGTTAAAAAACAGTTCTACTTACTTGTAGGTCTTTGTACATTGAATGCTAAGCTCATGGATGGTTAAAAAACAGTTCTACTTACTTGTAGGTCTTTGTACATTGAATGCTAAGCTCATGGATGGTTAAAAAAAAAGCCAAGTATAGTGCAGCAGTTCACTTCTCGTTCGTTATTCGATTCCTACTAAGGATGAAATGGTTGAATATTAATGATAGAAGTATTCATTTCTTCTCTTATTCCTGTGCTCTATTTTTGGCGAATTTAAATTTAAATGATAATGTAAACCATTGACAGATGTGGGTGTACGATGTTTTCTCTGTAACGTTGCCAGTATAGGGTTAATGAAGTAAAATTCCCAAAATGGAGGAGAGAAAAGAAAAGTGAAATAATAATAATATCGATTACCTCCTCAGAAAATGTGGCCTGAGAGTTGTGCTGAAAGGAAGGTTATTAAATCTATGCTAATTGTACGCAAAACTGGGTTGTTGTATTTTTTAAAATGTCTTGTAAATCTCTGTGGATCGCTTCCCCTTCACCTCCACCACACCAGGAAGTATTTTGGGTAGCCATTGGCTATAACTGATCTGTTTATAAATGTTTTGTGGGCTTTAGACTTTGATTTTAGTGATGACTTTTATTTAATATTTATTTACGATTGTTTCTCTTCTATTACATGTGTACACTAATGCGCCTATCAATCGAAAGTGATTGTAAATTAGATATGTAATCTTTATTGCGTTTCTTAAATAGTTTCCATTACAAATAAAGTGAAAGTGATTGTAAATTAGATATGTAATCTTTATTGCGTTTCTTAAATAGTTTCCATTACAAATAAAGTGAAAGTGATTGTAAATTAGATATGTAATCTTTATTGCGTTTCTTAAATAGTTTCCATTACAAATAAAGTGGAAGTGATTGTAAATTAGATATGTAATCTTTATTGCGTTTCTTAGTTTCCATTACAAATAAAGTGGAAGTGATTGTAAATTAGATATGTAATCTTTATTGCGTTTCTTAGTTTCCATTACAAATAAAGTGAAAGTGATTGTAAATTAGATATGTAATCTTTATTGCGTTTCTTAGTTTCCATTACAAATAAAGTGAAAGTGATTGTAAATTAGATATGTTATCGTGATTGTAAATTAGATAAGTTATCGTGATTGTAAATTAGATAAGTTATCGTGATTGTAAATTAGATAAGTTATCGTGATTGTAAATTAGATAAGTTATCGTGATTGTAAATTAGATATGTTATCGTGATTGTAAATTAGATATGTTATCGTGATTGTAAATTAGATATGTTATCGTGATTGTAAATTAGATAAGTTATCGTGATTGAGTTTATTATATAGTTTCCATTACAAATAAAGTTAAAGTAATTGTGTAAAGAAAACATAAGTTTTGAGTTTATGCAGTTTCCTTTATAAATGTATTATTGTATTTCTACATGGTTATTCAAAATTCTCTCTACACAGAGAATTATTTTTTTTTACTGCAGTTGCAGGCGATATGTTAATGCGACTTCACCATGAGTGGAAGAGATGTATCTAATTTCAAATAAACACCGAGTTGAGAATATTTTGTATTGCTGATATAATGCAAACCACCTCAACTTTTTTATTATCAAATATTATGATTTACGAGTAAAGAGACCAGCCTGTGGGCTGAAATAAAAAAGTTTACTTGCTGTAGAGAAATCTGTGTCTGATCACTTTGAATTTGGAGTGGCAAGTGCCCGGTCATGAATGGCGGCCCTTAGCTTTGATGAGACAAAGCGTACCTTTCTACTGATCACTGTTTCTTTTATCATTGGCTTCTAACTGCGCAAATGCTGTCTCTCTTTCAATCTTTAATCTTTTCTTTTTACCTTCACTTTCAATCTGTAATCTTTTCTCACTTTCATTCTTTTTTATTTCTAGATTTTCTCTTTCACATTCCTTTTTTATTTCTAGTTCTTCTCTTTCACATTCCTTTTTTATTTCTAGATTTCTCTTTCACATTCCTTTTTTATTTCTAGATTTTCTCTTTCACATTCCTTTTTCATTTCTAGTTCTTCTCTTTCACATTCCCTTTTTATTTCTATTTCTTCTCTTTCACATTCCTTTTTCATTTCTAGTTCTATCTGGTCTTTTACGTAGGCCGTAATATATTGTGAAACTTTATCTGCCGGTGTGCCTAAAATTTCAGCCATCACCTTGCCCTCTTGTGCCCGTCTCTCTCTTCTATCATAATTTCCAAATCGCAGAATAACTCTAACTTGTTGACTGGCGAGCTATCTGATTTTACAAAAGTATCTCCACACACACTCAAGTAACTGATAAACTTTAAATCTAGTTATTTAAAATGCACAATCAATAATAAAATAAATAGTGTAAATAGTATAATCTCTACACACACTCAAGTAACTGATAAACTTTAAATCTAGTTATTTAAAATGCACAATCAATAATAAAATAAATAGTGTAAATAGTATAATCTCTACACACACTCAAGTAACTGATAAACTTTAAATCTAGTTATTTAAAATGCACAATCAATAATAAAATAAATAGTGTAAATAGTATAATCTCTACACACACTCAAGTAACTGATAAACTTTAAATCTAGTTATTTAAAATGCACAATCAATAATAAAATAAATAGTGTAAATAGTATAATCTCTACACACACTCAAGCAACTGATAAACTTTAAATCTAGTTATTTAAAATGCACAATCAATAATAAAATAAATAGTGTAAATAGTATAATCTCTACACACACTCAAGCAACTGATAAACTTTAAATCTAGTTATTTAAAATGCACAATCAATAATAAAATAAATAGTGTAAATAGTATAATCTCTACACACACTCAAGCAACTGATAAACTTTAAATCTAGTTATTTAAAATGCACAATCAATAATAAAATAAATAGTGTAAATAGTATAATCTCTACACACACTCAAGCAACTGATAAACTTTAAATCTAGTTATTTAAAATGCACAATCAATAATAAAATAAATAGTGTAAATAGTATAATCTCTACACACACTCAAACAACTAGTAAATTTTAAAATGTACAATCAGTGTAAATAGTATAATCTCTAAACACACTCAAACAACTAGTAAATTTTAAAATGTACAATCAGTGTAAATAGTATAATCTCTAAACACACTCAACTAGTAAATTTTAAAATGTACAATCAGTGTGTAAATAGTATAATCTCTAAACACACTCAAACAACAAGTAAATTTTAAAATGTACAATCACTGTAAATAGTATAATCTCTAAACATACTCAAACAACAAGTAAATTTTAAAATGTACAATCAGTGTAAATACATGTAGTATAATCTCTAAACACACTCAAACAACAAGTAAATTTTAAAATGTACAATCAGTGTAAATAACATAATCTCCACACATCATTAATGGAAACTACTGTAATACACATGTCAACACAATATGCAATCAGTAATATAAATCACAAGTTTAATCAAGAAAATTTCAAAAGAGAAGAAAGAAAAGCAAGACAGTTCTTGATAGTGTTATAAAAATAATTAGAGCGATAAGACTGCTTTCTAAATGTCTATTCCACTAGTCATATGTATCATTTTCTAGCTTTGTTTCAGTGTAGGATTTCCCGTAAAATTCTAAGCTCAACAAATTTTTCCACATTTACTAATTTTAAAACTATGACAATTAGTTTGACAATTTTGAAAAAAAATGAACTCATCCCCAGACAGAGCCTGACCAATTTATGTGACACTAATGCCACCTAGTTAATGGTTGGATTATTATTAACTAATTACTCGTCCATAACTAATTACAAGTGATGAGAATATTAATTTATGTTATTAATAATTCTCCAGCAGACTCTGCTTGTCTCTCTCACTTGGCAGATATGAGGGCACTGAAAACGTTTTCTCTCTTCTACCTCATTAAAAACAAACGTTTACCGTCACACAATATTTCCATTTGAAAACTTCTTACTAAAGGAGAAGACAAATCCGTCTTTCATCTTCAGATGATATTGGTCTCACAAATAAGTCAAAATCTCTACTTAACACCATTCAGTTGACAGTGGTCTGAAAAATAACACTACTCAGAGAGGCTAATCACAAACACTATGCCAGTGATATATCTGGAGATGAAAGTTGATAAATCTGTTTAACCTGACTCAGAAAGCTTAATCTGAAAACCATAAGCCAATACTATATAGGTTGCTTAAAGTTTATTAAAGTTTATTCCGCTTGACCTGACCTAGAAAGATTAATCTGAAAATCTTAAGCCAGTATTATCTCAGTAGTTTAAAGTTGATAATTTTGAGAATCCTGTGTCAGTGCTATCTCAGTAGCATAAAACTGATAACTTTGTTTGACGTAGCCAAGAAAGTTCTTCTGAAAACCCAAGGCCAATGCGATCTCAGTCACTTAAAGATGATATCTTAGCGCCACTCTGATATTAAATAACTACAACAGATTTGGCTGTTTATTTGCAGATGAAGATGAATCTCACAAGGCGTTTCTTGCTCACATTGGGGAACAACTCCGACTGTTCGGGCAGGTCACGATCGTGTCACTAGCGGAGATTGCCGGGAAGGAGCAGGTGGTGGGTGATGCTTACCTCAGTCACGTGCTACAGTTCAACTCGCCTCTGATCACCTACATCACCTTTGACTTCCACGAATACTGGTGAGTAAAGTTTCTCTGCTGGCATTGCCTTTAAATTTTACTAATGTCTGTGAGTAAAGTTTCTCTGCTGGCATTGCCTTTAAATTTTACTAATGTTTGTGAGTAAAGTTTCTCTGCTGGCATTTCCTTTAAATTTTACTAATGTTTGTGAGTAAAGTTTCACTGCTAACATTGCATTACCTTTATACCAAACCTGGTGAGAAAAATTTCACTGCTGACATTTCATTTCGGTTATACCAAAACTGGTTAGGAAAATTTCACTGCTGACATGACATTTCACATTTATCAGTACTTTTGAGTAAAGTTTCATTGCTAGCATCATATACGTCACCTTCCTGTTGTAAAGTTTCGTTGCTAGCATCATATACGTCACCTTCCTGTTGTAAAGTTTCGTTGCTAGCATCATATACACCACCTTCCTGTTGTAAAGTTTCGTTGCTAGCATCATATACGTCACCTTCCTGTTGTAAAGTTTCGCTGATGTCATCACCTGCATCACACTTGGCTCTCACTAATATTTTAGGTAAAGTGGGTTCATTGCCATCACTTTTTTACTTTCACGAATATTGTTGAGTAAAATTTCATCGCCGTTTCACTTTCTTCCTGCCCTACTGAAGGATTATACAATGTGGGTACTCTTTGGAATCATATGACCGATTGGGGACTCCGGTAAGGATCTAATAGATCATATGACCGATTGGGGACTCCGGTAAGGATCTAATTGATCATATGACCGATTGGGGACTCCGGTAAGGTTGTGCTGTAGTAGTATTTTTGTGCCACTCGATTTTGGCGGAAGTAGCGAAAACGGTCATCACCGTTTATTGTTGATTATTGCAGTTTATTCATCATATTTTTTTTTAATTATTTTTTTCATTTTCCATCGCTCATGTTCCCCCGTCCCATGGATGCCGTGTGTGGATGTTACCGAAGCTCTGTTTCGTAGGTTTGGTCATTTCTTGGCCATAACTTTACTAATGCAGTTCACAGTTGTCCAGTCAGTTGGATATAATCGATGATGTTACTAATTCCTGAGGCATTGTTTTACTCCACTCAGCAGTGTGAAGTCTAAATCACACTTTTACATTTTAGAAGAGCATATATACACACTCTACTGCAGGAGCACAGGCAAGTTCTTCAGTTAAATTTTCCTCCATTGTTCACGTATTGTATTGATCGGTCGTCTAAGGAAATTGTCTTTTCATTTTATTTCTATTATTTTCATTTTATAAAATGCCGTTTGTTGATTTATTTCAAATAATTTATGTTTTTGCATCATATATTGTTTGGTCTGCAAAGAAAAGCAAAAAACAATGGTCTGGTATGTACTAAAAATGCATTAACATAGGGCCTATATATTAAAAAAAAACAAAAAAACCATACATTCTTTAAAACTAAAGAAAATCTATCTTGTAATCGTTATTTTGTACACGTTTTCATGTCACGACGCGTGTGACTAGCAACACTTCAGGCGTGTCTCCAAATATACAAAGAAAGATATTATTGCATATAACATACCAAACCTTAGTTGAATTAATTTGTCTTAATACTAGGTTAGAGACTCGATTAGACAAAATATTGCATATATTGAAACAAAATTCATTTAAAAAATGTTAATCACTCACATTCACACACGCACACACATGTACATACGAGATTATAATGCGCCTATTGTGATATTAAAACATGTAAGCTAACTCTTTTATAACTTCTTAAAATTGAAATGGATAAAGTAGTCAACTAAAGTTCGAACGTAAACAGTGCCTGTTACAATATAAAGCAGCTATCAGTTTTGTCAGCTACTTTTAAAATAAATTAATTAAATAATTTTTAAAAACGTAAACAATCATACACATGTATATGCGCACAGCACACATAAGCGCACGCACACACACAAAGAAAAATCAAGCAAAAATTCGTTTTTCAGCCAAATAAATCCAAAATGTTTTTATTATGGCCAAGTGAAATGAAAACATGTTCTTTTACAGACAGATAATAAAACATGTCCTTTATCAGATAACAAAACAAAAGCCTGTTTGTTGGTCTGCTTGTTTGTTTAATTTTTACATTCATATAAATGAATATGCGGGTTTTTTAACAACCAGGTAAAAATGAAACGTTTTATTTGTCACATTGTTTTTGTTTGTTTTGTTGTTTGTTGAGGGGGGGGGGGGGGAGAGTAGTTTGGGTTTTATGTTTTTGTTTTCTTTTCTTCTTTTGTTGTTTATGTTGGTTTTTATTTTTTTTGCAATCAAATAAAACAAATAGCCTTATGAAAGAAAGTCATTATATGTTCTTTCAAAGGCAAATGCAAATAAGTGTTGTCTTTTCTTCTTTTGTTGTTTATTTTTTGCAATCAAATAAAACAAATAGCCTTATGAAAGAAAGTCATTATCTGTTCTTTCAAAGGCAAATGCAAATAAGTGTTTTCTTTTACAGTCGTGGCATGAAGTTTGAAAATGTCTCCATCTTGACAGATGGTATCAAAGATATTATCAAGAAAATGCGATACTGTTGGTAAGTTATCACTAACCCATATTCATATTAATTCATATGTATGTCCTATATATTATCACCCTTGAATTCACTGACGCTCTTACCTATTTTAATCATTTGTATGTCCTACATATTATCACCCTTGAATTCACTGACCTTCATACCTATTTTAATCATATGTATGTCCTATATATTATCATCCTTGAATTCACTGACCCTCATACCTATTTTAATCATTATCGCTGATCCTCTTGATGTTTAAATCGTCACCACTGGACAACATTCATGTTTAAAATCATTAAGATTACTTGGGGTGGTTTATTTGTTCAGATACTTCCAGCCTGGCAATCGCTGACCCACTTGTAAGTGCCGATGTAAATAGTGACTGGGACAATGGGCCTGATATATTTAGATCAGTTTCGGCTTGTAGGCCCCCAGCACATAAACTGTGATATGTATATAAACAATACAGTACAATGATGCTAACATTACAAGAGACATTACACAACAATGATGCTAACATTACAAGAGACATTTCACAACAATGATGCTAACATTACAAGAGACATTTCACAACAATGATGCTAACATTACAAGAGACATTTCACAACAATGATGTTAACATTACAAGAGACATTACACAACACTTCTGATGCAGATCACTTATAATTAACATTTAATATGCTACATTAACAAAGATGCTTAAGAGTGGAGAACTATTAACAGTAAAGTTTAATTATTAGTATCCACAAAAAGAGATAATAATACAGGACTTGGTGATATCATGATAATATATTTTTCAATGATTAGATTTCTATTTTCGTTTCTACACTTTCCATGCTTTGGAGTAATCTGTTCTTTCCAATCTTTGAACTAAAATGTTTATAGACAAAGTGTTCTTTGAAAGACAGGCCAAATTTCTCTCATATGTAGTAATCATCTTAAGTGTTGCTGCGTCATACCAAACCATGTTTTTGGCACAAGCACATACACTGTTTCCTTAGTTGCAGCCAGTTCTGCAAGACCCAGAGAGGCATGCACTACACCGTTATACACTGGGAGCCTGAAATACATAGTACCGGGCCCTACGTTTTCTTTCCAGACAGCTTTGATTTGTTTTAATTACATTTACCAATCCCTGAATATAATTCGTCGTTCAAATACACTACAATTCAGTATAAAGAATACAGTTCAAATCCTACTTACATTCATTCACATTCACTCATTTACCTTCAGAAAGTGCTCCTATTCATGGTTTTCACCTGCCTGTCAGGGATGCCCCCTTCCATCTCTCTTCAGCGAGGTTACTGATTTAGTAAAGTTAGGGGTTTATTTATATTCATGTGATCTGCCCCCTCGCCCCTTCCTACAACAAATTTAGGAATTGCTTGTCAATGCAGCTTTAGTCATGACAAACTGGCACATGGAAGTATGAAGGCATGCTAATTTGCAAATTAGATTATCACGAATTCGTCACTTCCTGTACATATATTCTAATTTCTCTTGTCCATACGCCCATGCAAAGAGATGCAACCCCCATCCTGCTCAACTCTTTACCCTTTTCGCTTGAAGTCTACACTCCCGGCTATGGACATGTTCACACTACGTAGTTATCATTTACACATTCAAATAATTTGCTTCAAATTTATAATTATAACTACAATTAAATCTAAGTAGATTATTTATCACTGACCAATATTCGTGTACAAATCACCATCACTCACATTCCTGATAAAGTAATCACTAACAAATTCCAGGTAATTTACCTTTGACCAAAATATTTGGAAGTTATCATCTTTTTCTGTTGTTTCATGTTAAGCCATCATGATGAAATTTATTTTATTTTTAGTTATCTTTCACTAATATTTTAAATAAGATATCGCTAGTGATATCTTATTTAAAATATTAGTGAAAGATAACTAAAAATAAAATAGTGATTCTTATTTTATACTGAGTCATCACAATTCGAAATTATTGGTGGATATTTAGCTATCTCTGATACTCCCTGATTTAGTTACTTATAATCCTATTGGTGGATATTTAGCTATCTCTCATACTCCCTGATTTAGTTACTTATAATCCTATTGTGCCCAGGGATGTAAGGATGAGTATATACTTGTTATCCTCATTGTATCCCAGAGATATACGGATGATTATATACTTGTTGTCCTTATTGTTTCCCAGAGACTTAAGGATAAATATTTACTTGTTATTGTGTCCAAGGGACATAAGGGCAGTTATTGAATTGTTTATGCCCCAGGGACAAAAGTATTATGATAGCGCTACGCTTATGCTGTCCTACAGATGTAAGATTGATGGTTTTCTTCTTAAAACAAAATTATTATTTTATTGTTTCATTTTTTACGTTTGAAGCATAAGAATGTTTATATTGTCATAGAGACAGAACATTAATTGTTTTTCACACACATATAGAATAAATATTTCACTTAAAGATTTCTAACAGGTTACTTGATAACAGTTATTTTACCTTAGGCTCTTAAAGACAAGGGACTGAATACTTTGGTCATTCCTGTAAACAGTAAAACACTTTAATCTCTTTGCAATAAAATGTGTTGTTTGCTATACCTTATTATGTATAACACAGGGTGGACACTAAAGGGGTGATATGTGAGCAGAACGGGGTATTTCGGGTGAATTGTATCGATTGCTTGGATCGAACTAACGTCGTGCAGACAGCTATCGCTCGAATTGTGATGGAAACACAGGTAAATTAAATTTCATAATTGTTTAATGCGGAAACACAGGTAAATTAAATTTCATAATTGTTTAATGCGGAAACACAGGTAAATTAAATTTCATAATTGTTTAATGCGGAAACACAGGTAAATTAAATTTCATAATTGTTTAATGCGGAAACACAGGTAAATTAAATTCATTTTCATAATTGTTTAATGCGGAAACACAGGTAAATTAAATTCATTTTCATAATTGTTTAATGCGGAAACACAGGTAAAATAAATTCATTTTCATAATTGTTTAATGCGGAAACACAGGTAAATTAAATTCATTTTCATAATTGTTTAATGCGGAAACACAGGTAAATTAAATTCATTTTCATAATTGTTTAATGCGGAAACACAGGTAAATCAAACTCATTTTCATAATTGTTTAATGCGGAAACACAGGTAAATCAAACTCATTTTCATAATTGTTTAATGCGTAAACACAGGTAATTCAAATTCATTTTCATAATTGTTTAATGTGTAAACACAGGTAATTTATACGCCTTTTCATAATTGTTTAATGACGTAGACCACATCTAGCAAACACAGTATTGCTAAAATTCGTCAAAAAAATGTTTCGTACTCTTAAGATTTTGTAGTCTTCGACTTTTTATTTCAGGAAGCAAGTTTAGTACACGCCATTTTGTTTTTGATTTCCACTGATAAAATATATATTTGTATTTGAAACAAACACGCATCGAAATTCAGTATAAAATCTAACACCAAAAATGCTGTTTTTCTTTAATGTTAAAATACTGTAATTAAAATATTTTACGATCAAAGATGCTGTTGATTTTTAAGATTTTTCTAGTAGTTTTAATTTTAAGTTAATTTTAATAATTTTTATTAATAAGATACGTAAGTGAATAAATAATTTTAAGAAATGAAAATAAATTCATTAAAAAACAATTACTTGACAAAATTTATTTATTAAACTCACGCTTGTGAGTTAAGTAATATGCTCATTGCAAGAAATATGCTGATTGACTACACCAGTGATTACACTTGTGACTTAAGAAATATGCTGACTACACCAGTGATTACACTTTTGATTTAAGTAAGAAGTATGCTGATTGACTACACCAGTGATTACACTTGTGAGTTAAGAAGTATGCTGATTGACTACACCAGTGATTACACTTGTGAGTTAAGAAGTATGGTGATTGACTACACCAGTGATTACACTTGTGAGTTAAGAAGTATGGTGATTGACTACACCAGTGATTACACTTGTGAGTTAAGAAGTATGCTGATTGACTACACCAGTGATTACACTTGTGAGTTAAGAAGTATGCTGAATGAATATACCAGTAAATTCTTTTGCATCGTGTACGTGATAGGAGTTGAATCTTATGCGTTTTCTTTTCTTGTAGAGACGATAGGTGTGTGTGTGTGTGTGTGTGTGTGTGTGTGTGTGTGTGTGTGTGTGTGTGTGTGTGTGTGTGTGTGTGTGCGCGCGCGCGCATGCGTGTGTGTCCATTAGAAACAGTCAATCTGTTTCGCTTCGTAACTCCGACTCTCCATCAGTCTCACTTAATGCACGCGACATCCTGAAAATGGAATTTATTTTGGGGGGTTTTTTTTGCATCTTGTAAAATAAATTGAGGAAGTATGCCAAATTCCTAATATTTTATTTTAAAATTATAGAATTATCCAATCAGCAAAGTCAGTAATATAAAAATATTTTATTGACTGCACTTGTTGAGTGTTCGTGATGAAATGCATCGTGTATTCCTCTCTCCTCCCACCGCTCTCTGCCTCTGGCGCTATATTCTGTTTATGTCTTCTCACTTATACACACACATAGAGACAGGCACAGGCACACGCGCACACACACACACACACACACACACACACACACCTATTTCTCCTCGCAAACTAATCAGTAATCTGGATGATTGTGAAATGAATAGTCTCCTAAAATCTTCTTTCGTGGCCTTCGATTCAGAAGAAATCATGCATGTTATTTCCCTTTAAGCAGTCTTGTACCGGATTTCTTCATAGAGACTATACAAGTCGCCACCCCTCACACTGACCTGTACCTCATCTTCCTAAAAAGAAATCGTGCATATCACCAAAATTTTAAGTGGTCTTGTATCCGATTTCAACAAAAAGACGCTACCTTCCATGCAACCCTGTCCTCAGTTTTACAGAAGAAATCGTGCAACCAACCATGAATGCTGGCCAAGCATAAATAAGAATGGAAATAGTAATAATGGCTGTTTCTTTGTGCCTGTCATACCTGCGGGTGATGGACACTTGGTAAAGTCTCCAGATATGAATGTACATTTGGAACTCAAGACCTTCTGGGTGTGGCTAGCACTTTTACATCGCTACTGTTGAAGTGTGCCTTTGTAGGAAAAAAACAAGACCTTCTGGGTGTGGCTAGCACTTTTACATCACTACTGTTGAAGTGTGCCTTTCTTTGTAGATAAAAATCAAATCGCCACATTGCATGCAGTACTATATAGCACTTTAACCGCAACGAACCCTACATCCATTATCATTATCGCCCTAACTGCATATCGCACACCTTACCAGTGCGCGATCTAATTCTCCATTAGATACTTTAACTTCGATGTTCCAAAAAATATGTTCTTGGACCAGTTTATTACTGTTATATCTTGGACCAGTTTTTTGGCTGTTAAACAGGATGGTCATTTTTTTTTTCAGTTCCACAAAGTGCTGGGGTTTTCTCTCACTTCCTTGCTCTATGACAAGGTGTCGATCTTGTACCACTTCTGTTCACCTTCTACAGTCTCTCTCAAGCATCCCGTGTACCACTTCTGTTCACCTTCTACAGTCTCTCTCAAGCATCCCGTGTACCACTTCTGTTCACCTTCCACAGTCTCTCTCAAGCATCCCGCGTCGCCATTCAGAGTCACACGAGTTGTATTTTGATGACATACAAGTGTACATCTGGCAATCTTAAGGAAATTAATGCTGCCATCCAGTACATTTGATGTTATATCTTGGATGACACGATACAAACTCCAGATGAACACTAGTGAGATTGAAGCCATCCTGGTCACACTTCAAATAGATTTGATCTCAAATCAAATTCTCTTCCACAATCAGTTAACGCTTTTTTCTGTTAAAAACAGTTTGACAAGTCTCTCTAATTACAACAGCATGTCAAGATTACACGCAAGGCCGCTTAGAATTGAGGTGAACAAGTTTTATTCACAACCTTCTGTCAGTCAAAGCTACAAAAACTCTATTGTGTGTTCATTACAGCTGTCAAGACTTTATTACTGTGTCTCTTATATCCAGGTCATCGCACTGCCTGCTGCAAAACTTCACAATCTTCAAAACACCGCTTCTTGAATTACTATAAGAACCTTTGGATACCGTCCCACTACTTCTCTTATATACTAATTTACACTGCCTGCCGATTCACTACTATACTATATATATATATATATATAATCAAGGACAAGGTCTCACCACAGTGCTGTAGTTTACTGACTGATTTCAGTCCAACATATGTGTATATCTGTTTATTGTTAGTATTATGTATTGCTGCGCATACTTATTATGTGTTACAGTGCTGTAGTTTACTGGCTGATTTCAGTCCAACATATGTGTATATCTGTTTATTGTTAGTATTATGTATTGCTGCGCATACTTATTATGTGTTACAGTGCTGTATTTTACTGACTGATTTCAGTCCAACATATGTGTATATCTGTTTATTGTTAGTATTATGTATTGCTGCGCATACTTATTATGTGTTACATACAGTATGTGTGATTATTGTTTACTGTTGTATGTTATTCAGTTACATTCATGTCTTGCATGCAGTTCTATTTTTCTCCAGTTAAATTAAACCTCCACGTGTGGTTCTGTTTTATTCGGTTACATTAGTGTCTCGTATGTGGCTCTATTTTATTTGGTTATGTTAGTGTCTCGTATGTGGCTCTGCTTATTTGGTTATGTTAGTGTCTCGTATGTGGCTCTGTTTTTATTTGGTTATGTTAGTGTCTCGTATGTGGCTCTGTTTTATTTGGTTTTGTTAGTGTCTCGTATGTGGCTCTGTTTTATTTGGTTTTGTTAGTGTCTCGTATGTGGCTCTGTTTTATTTGGTTATGTTAGTGTCTCGTATGTGGCTCTGTTTTATTTGGTTTTGTTAGTGTCTCGTATGTGGCTCTATTTTATTTGGTTATGTTAGTGTCTCGTATGTGGCTCTGTTTTATTTGATTATGTTAGGTCTCGCATGTAGTCCTAATTATTTGATTATGTTAGGTCTCGCATGTGGTTCTGTTTGATTTGATTATGTTTTTAGTGATTCGTGTCACATACTGGCTTTTGTAGCCAACACCCACCCCTCCTCAAAAATAGACTACACATCAACCTACCATCTAGAAAGGTTGATCCTTATCCCTGGGCTGGAAACATATGTGAATGTTTCAGACAACTCACTAAACTAACCAATCAAAGCGCAGCTCAGCATGAATAAATGTACCAGAAGCTCACCTTTAAATCATCAGTCTAATGCAGCTGACTGTTGAGGCAATATGTATTTTGGCTCCCGGTATTAACAAAGTATAATCATACTACAAACCTTATCAACAGCTATCAGTCCAGTAGGAAATCATCCTCTGTATATATTACTGCTAAAGATCTGTGGTTTTGCTTGCCTAACTAATATGTCCATGTCTATCTCTTTACATTAACTACATTTTATATTATTATATTTCGCTTATGAAATTTAAATATATGATGATCATGTAAGAGTGTTGTGTCATAGTACATATGAGTGTGAATTGTTAGCCTATGTGTATTTTCTTGGTAGATCAGCGCTTTATCTGAGACATTGATCGACAAGTGTTGAGCCTGAAACAATACCTGAATGGAACCACTTTATCTTAGGTGTTCACTTTGATGAGTATTGCACTGTGAAGCAACACCAGAACAGAATGACCCATGTGCCAAGGGCCAGTTTAACAGACCAAATGAGCTTTTTCAACGACATTCATTGGGACCCAGATGATATGTCAGGCATACCCAAATTTATGTATTTAGAAAGTTAACACCACACAGCTTCAGTCAATTTGTAGACATACTCTACCAAAGTACTTTAGAGTTCACTCAGAAACATTCAGTGCTCTCTTATAAACTCATTTATAGTTTGCTCATATGAACAAACCAAGTAATTACTACAGTGCCATAGGACTCAAACAGATTTTCTCTTATGACAATACATGGTTGTGATTATGAAATTAAATAATAAAATATACATAAACACCAGTTGTAATTGTTGAACTATTTGCTGTATGTAACCAAGCTGTCTATGTTATTTCTTGTTGAATACATTTATTGTTGATAATGAGACCACTCGTGTTAGAGTGATTCACTTATAAGTTATATTAAGCCTGTCACCTGTATTTACTTACTATCCTGGCTGTAAGTAATAGGGGGCTAGATCTATCTAGAACTATCACTCTTCTATTCTACATTATCTATCATTCATCTTTCTAATGCATGTGGCCAGCCAGAAGGTGTTTGGAGATTAGTCTTAGGTTGCCCATCTCCCAACAAAACGTCACAACTCACTGTGGTTCTGTTTGATTTTAATACGTTAGTGACTCACTGTGGTTCTGTTTGATTTTATTACGTTAATGACTCGCTGTGGTTCTGTGATTTTAATACGTTAGTGACTCACTGTGGTTCTGTTTTATTTGATTACGTGAGTGTCTCGCATGTGGTTCTGTTTTGTGCGATTTATTAATGCAAGCCATTTGATACATGACAACATCCACAAAAGTAAATCTGTAATTGTATTTACCATTTTATATATGACAACATCCAAAACGTAAATTTGTAATTGTATTTACCATTTGATACACGACAACATCCACAAATCTGTAATCGTATTTACCATTTGCGAATGAGGCGAAACATTACACAACAACCACCTCTTTTTCTTTACTATAATATTATGACTTGATATTTTTTTTGGCGGGGGGAATGTTTTCAAGTGCAGTTTTTACGTTTAGTTAAGTTTGTTTCGCTCCTCTTATCTCCCCCCCCCCCACCCCATCCCATTGCCTGGAATAAATCCACAGAGAAACACTATTTCAACAGATTCTTGTTGAAGTGTTAATAAAGTATATAGAAATGACACTTCAAGGTCACAGAGTTTACCACATCTTCATTAGCCTGTGGATTGTACAGACCGTGGAATTGGAAGCACTGTATTCATTATTCAAATGATTCAGTTATTCAGTTTTCAAATGATTCATTATTCAGTTTTTTAAATCGCAAAATGACGTCATTTGAGATCATAATGTACTGGTGTGCACGTTATGCAAAGACTAAACATTAACTCTCATAGTAGATAGAGGCACACGGTAATACAAAGACTAAACATTAACTCTCATAGTAGATAGAGGCACACGGTAATACAAAGACTAAACATTAACTCTCATAGTAGATAGAGGCACACGGTAATACAAAGACTAAACATTAACTCTCATAGTAGATAGAGGCACACGGTTGTGTATAGATTGGACATTAAGTCTGTTAGTACATTGAGGCACACGGTAGTGTATAGACTGGACATTAAGTCTGTTAGTACATTGAGGCACACGGTAGTGTATAGACTGGACATTAAGTCTGTTAGTACATTGAGGCACAGAAAAGTATAAGTATGGTTACCCCGGACAGGTCGGCTATTACAGTTAACTTAGATCACACCTACAAACAGAAAGAAATAACACCGTAGCACACTCGGAATTGTGAACGATCATACCACATCAACCAACATAGAAAAATCAGTTTAATTTTAACTCATCCTAGGCGCATTGCACAATCATACCACATCAACCAACATAGAAAAATCAGTTGAATTTTAACTCATCCTAGGCGCATTGCACGATCATAATACACAAGAGAGAAAAATCAACTTTCCCTTTCATTTCGCGCGTTATTTAGTTCCGGAAGCTGGGCCTGTTACCACCTGAAGAGACTCTGCCGCCAAGCTGTCGTAGAGCTTACCAACAGCTGTGGGCCAACAATGGAGATGCCATCAGCCAGCAGTATGCAGGCACCGCAGCTCTCAAAGTAAGTGACCTGGAATGTCAGTGTGCTTGGCAGTATGTCACGTGATATTGGTGGCGATTGACGAAGCGTCAAGCGATAGAGTATGCATGGTGACGTGTGCGACACGGTGTCGTCGTGACATTATGTGACGTTGTATGATGTGAGATGTGGTATTATTTGACGTTGTATGATGTGAGATGTGGTATTATGTGACGTTGTATGATGTGAGATGTGGTGTTATGTGACGTTGTATGATGTGAGATGTGACATTATGTGACGTTGTATGATGTGAGATGTGGTATTATGTGACGTTGTATGATGTGAGATGTGGCGTTGTATGATGTGAGATGTGGTATTATGTGACGAGATATGATGTTCGGTATGGCATTCTATGGAGGGTTTTGACATGGATTAGATATATTTGGATACTAGGTTTCTTCTTTTTAGTTTATTTTTTGTGGTGTATGTATTTATTAAAAAAGAAATTAAACGAACTTATGAGACAAAGCACTTGGAAGTGTGCTTTTGTCGGGGGTGGGGAACAAGAAAACCACTTAACGATGATTTAGACTTTAATAACGCAATTTGCTAAAGGCTGCTACCAACTAGTTACAGTTCTTTCATTTTCAGCATGCCGGACGTTAATAGTAAACTTTCATTTTCAGCATGCCGGACGTTAATAGTAAACTTTCATTTTCAACATGCCGGATGTTAATAGTAAACTTTCAACTTTCTAATTATCTTTATAAGTCATATATTGATTATCTCTACTGTACTTATTTTGTATTCTGAAGGTGGTAACCTCTTAAACTCCTTATTATATAACGGCTATCTAGGACTGAAACAAACAAATATACCCTCTCAGTTTTTAGAATAACTCCATTAAAGTACAGTATTATGTTTGTTTGCTTGCTTACTTTTTCTTTTACTGGTTTCCTGTCCTTTCTTTTGTAAATGGTATTATGGTGATTGTCTGAAGTTAATCACATTTCTTTCATATTACTTATTTTTCATTAGTTTACTTTTATTTATGCAGCAAATATTTTACGTCAGTTCCAAATAGATTTCATCGATCAATTCAAAACAGTCTAACTTTGGGTAAATGCATCAGAAGGAGGCATAAATCTGTCATTACAATTTTCGCACTTTTCAAGTGATTTACATATATTGTGCTTTAATTTTATGAACAATATTTAATATTATTGGACGCTGCTTTAATTTTGTGGACGGCGTTCTAATTTTGCAGACAGTGGTCTAATTTTTCAGACAGTGCTCTAATTTTGCGGACGGCGCTCTAATTTTGCGGGCGGCGCTCTAATTTTCGGACAGTGTTCTAATTTTGCAGACATTTCATTAATTTTGCAAACATTTCTTTAATTTTGCGACGGTGCTTTTAATTTAACGGACGGCGCTCTAATTTTGCAGATGGTGCTTTAATTTTGTGAAGTGCTTTTATTTTACGGACAGTGCTTTAATTTTATGGGCAGAGCATTAATATTGTTAGCGGTGTTCTAATTTTGACAATTTTAATTTTGGTGACGGTTTCTTAATTTTAAAGCATTATGAGGAAAGTAGAATACTAACCTCTTAAGACATTGCTTTGTAAAAATATTGTGCGAAGGTGTTTGCCAGATCGTTGTTATGTAAAACCTTCAGTGAAGTAAACCGTCCTCGTTGAAGTAAACCTTCAGTGAAGTAAACCTTCTCTCGTTGAAGTAAACCTTCTCTCGTTGAAGTAAACCGTCCCTCGTTGAAGTAAACCTTCAGTGAAGTAAACCGTCCCTCGTTGAAGTAAATCTTCTCTCGTTGAAGTAAACCGTCCCTCGTTGAAGTAAACCTTCAGTGAAGTAAACCGTCCCTCGTTGAAGTAAACCTTCTCTCGTTGAAGTAAACCGTCCCTCGTTGAAGTAAACCTTCTCTCGTTGAAGTAAACCGTCCCTCTTTGAAGTAAACCGTCTCTCATGAAAGATATAGGTTGTGACACAACGCCACCCTAGTTATTGGTTATGATTATTATTATTTAATCATCCATAACTAATTACAAGTGATGAGAATCTTAATTTATATTATTAACAATTCTCCAAAGATACCACTCGTCTCTCTCTCTCTCTCTCACTTGGCAGATATGCGGGTGTTGTAAACGTTTCTCTCTTCCACACAATTGAAGACACATATTCACTCTCACACTATATTTCCGTAGATGTAAAACTTCTTACCAAAGGAGAAGATAATCTGACTTTATATTTTACTATCTCACCAACATATGGTAATCAATATGTGTAAGAGAGTCAATAAATTTATGAAATCAATAATTAAATATACATATAAGAAATACAACAAAAAGATAACTTGACATCAATATTTCCATGAACCATGATCGGAATAATTTCAATGTTTATACAGTCTTATATCTTAATGCATACTTCAACAGATTAGTGTCAGTATAAATCATAGGATAGTTCTTATCAGACCCGAAATGGAATTATAGGGAGATGACTGATAATAGTTTGTACATAACCTTCTCTAGGTGATGCCGCAATAGTTTTTCAGGCACTTTCAGGCAAAATCATAAGCTTATTGTTCACAATAGAATTGTCAGTTCTTCACGTGTTTCTCTTGCGCGCTGCAGTACACTGATTAACTGCTGTTCTCTTGAGACTAATCTGGCACGCCTTCACCATATTAGTTCCCTCAGAACAGCAATGTAACAATTTCCAGTTACTTTCTTGTACCAGAAATTCCACAATGTAGTCGAGCATTCTTTGCCGTCGTACAGTGAACAAAGTGTAGTGTATCCTTATACTTACACGCCGGGGTTAGATACTTCTCGAATCTACCATGATCATAGCAGTTTATAAATCAGTAAACTGAGAGATCTAGTAAAAATCATAAGACTCTTCTTTCCTGTAAAATATATTCAGGGAACAAATGCTAAGTTTCCAGTTTATTCATCTTTAACTCTCTTCTTTCTTACATTCAAGTCTCAGCTTATAGTGTCCTGCAACAGTATTTATTAGCCCGATACACGCATACAGCATAATAAATACAACATAAAAATTTTATAAACACGTTCGCTAGAAACAATGTCAACTGTTTAGCATACTGCATACAAGCATCATAGTTCACAGTATGTAGAAATAATAGTCAACTCCCAAAATAGTAAACTTTTGGTCTCAGCCCATTGGCTGGGCTCATTCTTGCAAATGTTAACCATTTGATAATAAAAACTACTCATCCACCTAAAACCGGTTTAGATTACGTAGGAACTAGCTTAGTCTTTACCTGAGTTGTTTACCTCAAATAATATCATCACAACCAGTGCCCAAGGTCGTGTCACATTGACATTGGCAACAAAGGTGTAATTAGTAAATATAGAAATATGGATAGACACATTTACTCCACAATACGTAAAACCTCCAGTGACGTAATTAGTAAATATAGAAATATGGATAGACACATTTACTCCACAATACGTAAAACCTTCAGTGACGTAAACCTTCCCTCTTTGAAAGACACAACTAATATTCGGAAGTGTTGTGCAACGCAGTACTCCCAGATCCTACAACCCTGGCCACTAGTGAGCAGTGAGAGTTTTTAGACAAAATAGTGAGTTTCAAGAGAAGGGAGTGATAGTGCAACATGAGTTGAGAAATGTAAGAAAATCATTTCAATTGTAACTCATCAACAATGTTAGAATGCCCATTAATTGATTTTTCTGTAAGTCCAGTGAAGAAATTTACCGAAAAATAAAAATATTTGCGTTTTTATTGTTTTAGCATGCTAGAGTTTGTTCACCTTCAAGACCTGCAAAAAAAAACCACCTTTGGTTCAGTAGACATTCCCAGTTTATGAGTTACTGGATTTTATTCGAAGTATTCTGGAGCTTGGCTCGAAGTATTGTGGAACTTGGCCTTAGTGGGATTTTAGATCCCCTCAAAGTATTGTGGAACTTGGCCTTAGTGGGATTTTAGATCCCCTCAAAGTATTTTGGAGCTTGGCCTTAGTGGGATTTTACTTCCCCTCAAAGTATTTTGGAGCTTGGCCTTAGTGGGATTTTACTTCCCCTCAAAGTATTGTGGAACTTGGCCTTAGTGGGATTTTAGATCCCCTCAAAGTATTGTGGAGCTTGGCCTTAGTGGGATTTTACTTCCCCTCAAAGTATTTTGGAGCTTGGCCTTAGTGGGATTTTACTTCCCCTCAAAGTATTTTGGAGCGTGGCCTTAGTGGGATTTTACTTCCCCTCAAAGTATTTTGGAGCTTGGCCTTAGTGGGATTTTACTTCCCCTCAAAGTATTCAACCATGCCAGCTATATTGAAGTTTCAGATATTTTCGCTTGCTGAAAAGTACAATTCTTTACAAGTACATGTTTTCTTATTTATGTGCTTGAACCTTTACGTTTAAAAAAATTGCAACTTGAGACTATTTTTTTTTAGCAGTTTTGATTAGTTTTCACTTATTTTTGGTTAAAAAATTATTAATGACATTTTTTACAACTGTATTTAAAGTATAAATCAAATTTCTTAAATATTTTAGTATTTTATAAATATAAGAGCTGGGATTATTGTCGTGTATGTGTGTACACTCTAAAATGTTGAAAACCTCAGGTCATTTTAATAAACACTAGCAACTTTGAATAGTTAATATTTTTACTATAAATAAATCTCTAAGCATTTTAAAATAATTAAAATTATAGGGCATGGTCAGAATGTACATATTTTTTTTATAAAAGAATTTATAAACCACGCACGATTTATACTGTATTATTCCCCTTGGAATAAAGAATTAAAAAAATTAGACAAAAGTAAATAAGTGTTCTACAAAACAATTCGCCTTAAACATTTATTTGCAACGAACACAAGTAATTTTTTCCAGTCAAGGTTTAAGATTGTCAAGAAATGTCAAATGCTTTTCTCAAATATCAGGCACTTTTCAAAGCTTTCAGTTTTCAACTTCACATTTCAGTCATTTTGCTTGTATAGAAATTGAAATTAATATTTTTGACATTAGTTTAAATCGATTTTTGTTGGAAGATCGCGAATTTCGTTCACATGGCATAAAAGCTAAAATTATATCGTTAGTGAAAAATCAAGAGTGTTCATAGGTCTGGTTTGTTATCGTCACATTTTTCTAATTAGGTCACATATGAAATTTGTATACATGTAGTGGCAATGATAACCATGGGTAGAAAGATGGGTTTCGAGTGCATTTTCTGGGTACAATTTTTGCCTCGACAGCCGTCAACGGTCTATTTTTTCCCCCCAATTACCAAGGCAGTCTTTAGTGTGCTCTGCATAAACACACGGGATCCGATTTATCGATCCACCCCGTCAACTACCACCGCACCTGAATTGAAAGTCTAGTGTTCTTCCAAATGTCCCTCCCATGAACTGCTTGCCAGCTAGACTAATCAATCATCATAAACGCAGGGGAGGGTGGGATGGATGGCGCTGGTGGTGGTGGTGGTGCTTTTACTGGCTGGAATTTATGCCTGCAAAATACTCTGGTTAGATAATAGCGCTATTTTATATTACTGGTTAGATAATAGCGCTATTTTATATTACTGGTTAGATAATAGCGCTATTTTATATTACTGGTTAGATAATAGCGCTATTTTATATTACTGGTTAGATAATAGCGCTATTTTATATTACTGGTTAGATAATAGCGCTATTTTATATTACTGGTTAGATAATAGCGCTATTTTATATTACTGGTTAGATAATAGCGCTATTTTATATTACTGGTTGGATAATAGCGCTATTTTATATTACTGGTTAGATAATAGCGCTATTTTATATTACTGGTTAGATAATAGCGCTATTTTATATTACTGGTTGGATAATAGCGCTATTTTATATTACTGGTTGGATAATAGCGCTATTTTATATTACTGGTTGGATAATAGCGCTATTTTATATTACTGGTTAGATAATAGCGATATTTTATATTACTGACGAGATTAGTTATTGGATTAAATTTATGTTGCTTGTTAGACTGCTATTAGTTTTGTTTTATTTTACTTACTAGTTTGATTATTGTCTGTATTTTATAATACTGGCTAGACTGAATATTGTCTCTGTTTTATAATACTGGCTAGACTGAGTATTGTCTGTGTTTTATAATACTGGCTAGACTGAATATTGTCTGTGTTTTATAATACTGACTAGACTGAATATTGTCTCTGTTTTATAATACTGGCTAGACTGAATATTGTCTGTGTTTTATAATACTGACTAGACTGAATATTATCTGTATTTTATAAATCTGGTTAGACTGAATATTGTCTATGCTGTATATTACTGGCTAGACTGAATATTGTCTGTATTTTATAATACTGGCTAGACTGAATATTGTCTGTGCTGAATATTACTGGCTAGATTGATTTCTTGCTAAATCGATTGATGGTTGTATTTAATGTTACGTTATATTTATTAATGGTTATATTGATACTATTTGCTAGATTGACAGTTGACTGTATGTAGACTACTTGTTTGCATCGGCATGTCTTTTCACCCAAACGAACTAATGACCAAACGAACCATTGTCCTCATAAACGAATCAACGAGGTTAATTAATGACCAAACGAACCACTGGTCTGATAAACGAATCAACGAGGCTAACTAATAACCAAACTAATTAATAAACTACCAGCTACTTTAAGGGACATTTCAACTAATCTGTGGGAAAAAATACACTTAAATTGATAAATTATTATCGCTATTGACAAAACTTATAATACTTGTAACAGAAATGCAAACTTTTGGGCTCAGACAATGATATTCTCTTTACGATGTTCATACTTCGTTAGAAAGGCGTAGTTTGGTTTTATTTGTCTTCGTTTGGGTGAAAAGACGATCCCCCTTTACATTGATTGATTGGCTGTATTTTGTAATACTTGCTATGTTGATTATTGGTTATATTTTATATTATTTATTGATAAGCATATTTTGCGCTTACATATTAAAAAGTATGTAATTTTGTAAATCTACTGTTGACAGCTGTTTCTGTTTTGAAAACAGGGGGACTTCACTCGAACAGGCGAACGCAAGCTGGCTGGCGTAATGAAAGATGGAATGAATTCGGCAAATAGGTATTCTTGATTTAAATAATGGTCCTTATTTAAATTTATTCCGTTTGTGTATGTGTGTGTGTGTGTGTGTGTGTGTGTATTGAAAGAGCCCTGATATCAGGTTATTCGAAGATTTCGTTTTTTTAAATTATGCATAAACCTTGACGTTAGCCTATTATATGATTTTTTTTTTTAATTATGCAGGATCCGTCATTTGAGTGCTTTCCTTATTTTGGCTTTAAAAAATTAATCATATAAAGTCTATTTGAATCCACCCCATGTTTTGTTACATTGCAGCAGTGCCCTACATGGAATCCATTACAAGATTGTTGTTGTTAACTATTTGTAAAAACTATGATTTCAATTTATTGCAGTGCTTTCCAACATTTTTTCTCGCGACTTTAATTTTGAAACATGCATTTTATTTTTTTACATGTATATTTATGATTATCATATCAAAGACAGCTCTTTTTTATATATGATACTGGAAGTTAAAATTATTTTGATTACTTTAAGTCTTTTCAAACTGAGGACGTTTTTCAGTGTTCCTTTAAGCATGTTAATGTACCCTGTGACCCTACAGAAAACACTCTCCTTTCCGTTACAGCGGTGCAGAATATTTCAAGAAAACGAGATTTAAACAAACACCTAATGAAACTACTTTTCCCATTTCTGATTTCATGTCAAAGGTCAGAGCTGGAGTAAAGTGGAACTTTGCGAGGATTTTTAAGTTTTCTGTTAGACATCTGTGAAATCCACACCTACCCTGATGACATTTCCTGGTGTCGACAGGACTCACTGGGCGCAAAGATTACTGCGTTAATTTCCGGCCGTCGCTGCTAATACTATAGTGTTTATTTGGCTTGTGTTCACATTAACTAGTCGTTATGTTTAGAAGTCGATGTTCAGTCGGCATTAATGATAAATAAATCACACTTTATCCCCAACATCGCAGATAGGTTTGCTCAGGTCAATCCAAACTACCTCCGAGCTGTATGCACTTAGGAATACAAGTAAAATCCAAAATTTAACTTTGAAATTACATCTTCTGCACTGCCAAGTTAACTTTTCTCATAGAACTTCTCTTTGTGTTTTGTTAGTGTGCCGAGTTAACTTTTCTCATAGAACTTCTCTTTGCTGTTGTTTTGGTGTGCCGAGTTAATTTTCTCATAGAACTTTCTTGCTGTGATGTTGGTGTGCCGAGTTAACTTTTCTCATAGAACTTTCTTGCTGTGATGTTGGTGTGACGAGTTAACTTTTCTCATAGAACTTTCTTGCTGTGATGTTGGTGTGCCGAGTTAACTTTTCTCGTAGAACTTCTCTCGTTGTGGTGTGCCGAGTAGAACTTCTCTTCCTGTAGTGTTGGTGTGCCGAGTTAGAACTTCTCTGCTGTGGTGTTGGTGTGCCGACTTAACTTTTCTCGTAGAACTTCTCTCGTTGTGGTGTGCCGAGTAGAACTTCTCTTCCTGTAGTGTTGGTGTGCCGAGTTAACTTTTCTCATAGAACTTTCTTGCTGTGATGTTGGTGTGCCGACTTAACTTTTCTCGTAGAACTTCTCTCGTTGTGGTGTTGGTGTGCCGAGTTCGTTTGTTATAAGTCGCAGTGGTTAGTAAGCCGGAATAAAGTTTGTATAGTGTGAATGATACATTTTACCTCTCTATGTATAGTGTGAATGATACATTTTACCTATCTTCTATGTATAGTGTGAGGAGTGAAACAATTTATCTACTTTAATGTATAGCGTGAGAAGTATACAGTTTACCTCTATGTGAGGAGTAATACAATTTACCTATCTTCTGTGTATTATGTGACGAGTGATACAATTTACCTATCTTCTATATATGGTGTGTGGAGTGATACAATTTACCCATCTTCTATATATGGTGTGTGGAGTGATACAATTTACCTATCTTCTATATATGGTGTGTGGAGTGATACAATTTACCTATCTTCTATATATGGTGTGTGGAGTGATACAATTTATCTGTCTTCTATAATTATAATTGGTGTGAGAAGTCATAATTCATTTCACTACCTGTACGTGTGATGTGAGGAGTGATCCATTTCCCTCTCTTCTATATATGGTGTGATTGATGATAAAATCAATTAAGTTACGTATCCTGTATGCATAGTGTGAGGGGTGATACAATTTACCCATCTTGTATGTATGGTGTGAGGGGTGATACAATTTACCCATCTTGTATGTATGGTGTGAGGGGTGATACAATTTACCCATCTTGTATGTATGGTGTGAGGGGTGATACAATTTACCCATCTTGTATGTATGGTGTGAGGGGTGATACAATTTATCCATCTTGTATGTATGGTGTGAGGGGTGATACAATTTACCCATCTTGTATGTATGGTGTGAGGGGTGATACAATTTACCCATCTTGTATGTATGGTGTGAGGGGTGATACAATTTACCCATCTTGTATGTATGGTGTGAGGGGTGATACAATTTACCCATCTTGTATGTATGGTGTGAGGGGTGATACAATTTACCCATCTTGTATGTATGGTGTGAGGGGTGATACAATTTACCCATCTTGTATGTATGGTGTGAGGGGTGATACAATTTACCCATCTTGTATGTATGGTGTGAGGGGTGATACAATTTACCCATCTTGTATGTATGGTGTGAGGGGTGATACAATTTACCCATCTTGTATGTATGGTGTGAGGGGTGATACAATTTATCCATCTTGTATGTATGGTGTGAGGGGTGATACAATTTACCCATCTTGTATGTATGGTGTGAGGGGTGATACAATTTACCCATCTTGTATGTATGGTGTGAGGGGTGATACAATTTACCCATCTTGTATGTATGGTGTGAGGGGTGATACAATTTACCCATCTTGTATGTATGGTGTGAGGGGTGATACAATTTACCCATCTTGTATGTATGGTGTGAGGGGTGATACAATTTACCCATCTTGTATGTATGGTGTGAGGGGTGATACAATTTACCCATCTTGTATGTATGGTGTGAGGGGTGATACAATTTACCCATCTTGTATGTATGGTGTGAGGGGTGATACAATTTACCCATCTTGTATGTATGGTGTGAGGGGTGATACAATTTACCCATCTTGTATGTATGGTGTGAGGGGTGATACAATTTACCCATCTTGTATGTATGGTGTGAGGGGTGATACAATTTACCCATCTTGTATGTATGGTGTGAGGGGTGATACAATTTACCCATCTTGTATGTATGGTGTGAGGGGTTATACACTCACTTCATTTGCTTGTCTTGTACGATCATGAGGTGGACTGCAATCATTTCGCCTCTGGACTTTTGTGTGTGTGTGTGTGTGTGTGTGTGTGTGTGTGTGTGTGTGTGTGTGTGTTTGTGTGTGTTGTGTGAAAGATGATGCAATTATATCGCTTTCTGTAAGTACATGTGTATTGAATGTTGCAATCGTTCGGATACCTGTTTTGTCTGGTTTTTCGTGAGGGGTAATGAAATTGTTTCATTTATCTCTCTTACAAGACTTTTGTGAAAACGAAGATGGATGCCTTAGTTATTAGATTTATTTAAGGGGTAATGCAGTTGTTTCATTTCCTGTCATGCACATTTTTTGCGGGGGTGGGTGGGTGGAGGGCAAGGAGGGTGAAGCAATTGTTTAATTTTCATGTCGTACACATTTTTTTGTGGGGTGTCATGGGGGTGATGCAATTGTTTCATTTTCCTGCTTATGCAGAATTTTGCGGGATGGGTTGAGGGTGATGCAATTGTTTCATTTTCCTATTGTAAACTTTTTTCTGGGGTTGGGGTTGGGGGAGAGGAATGGTGTAATATTCAGGATCTATCCTGATCTGTAGGAAATTTTTTCACTTGATATTCATTTCCTTGGCTTGTGATTCTCTGAGCTCATTAACGCTGACTGAGAAGTGCTTAAAGATTTTATTACTTATAAAGCTTTATTTAAACAATCTACAATTAACTGTAATTTAAAGCTTGCCATAATCATTAGGAGCTTTTAAAAAGTTTGTGTTTGGATTGGTAGGTGGATGGTCTGATTTATGCCATTGCCTTTCATGTTAATTTTCTGCTGAAGCATCCGTCTTTCATTTATATCATATTTATATAACGTGTACACTCCATATTGCTTGTCGTAAAATTGTTGTCACCTGTGACTGACAATTTATACTGCTCCAGATATTATTTGTCGTAGAATTGTTGTCACCTGTGAATAACAATTTATACTGCTCCAGATATTATTTGTCGTAGAATTGTTGTCACCTAAGACTATTTATTTATACTGCTCCAGATATTATTTGTCGTAGAATTGTTGTCACCTAAGACTATTTATTTATACTGTTCCAGATATTATTTGCGGTTTCGCGATGCGTACCGACAAGCTGCCATTGACCTCACTTTAGGACAGCCCGTGTCTGATGACCTTCTGGTGAAATCTGAGGAACCAGTCGACGATGGCGTTGACGACGTCGTCGATGGAGATGATCAGATGGAAAAGGAAGAGAATTTAAAGCAGTTGATAGAAGACTGTAAACGCATGCTGGTCGTGGAGCCAGAACAGTGCTTGGGCGGTTGGAGCGTCATCAACGCAGATCCCGTGTGAGTATCAGTTTTGCAATCTGAAAATATTGTTTTCTTGCATGCTGAAGGGAGACACGTAAATTGTTCTTTGTTTACGTTAAAAGGAGACAGGTAAATTGTTTTCCGTTTACATTAAAGGGAGACAGGTAAATTGTTTTTCGTTTATATTAAAGGGAGACAGGTAAATTGTTTTTCGTTTATATTAAAGGGAGACAGTGATTTGTTCTTTGTTTACGTTAAAGGGAGACAAGTAAATTGTTTTTCATTTATGGTTAAAGGGAGACAGGTAAATTGTTTATCCTTTATATTAAAGAGAGACAGGTAAATTGTTTTTCATTTATATTAAAGGGGGACAGGTAAATTGTTTATCCTTTATATTAAAGGGAGACAGGTAAATTGTTTTTCATTTACATTAAAGGGAAACGGGTAGATTTTTCTTCTTTTACGTTAAAGGGAGACACGTAAATTGTGGTCTTCATTTACACTTGAGAGATTTGCATCACATGAAGACACGTATTTATGTTTTTCATTCACTCTGTAGGGAGACTCATAAATTGATATTTTTAATTTACACTAAAGGGAGACTCATAAATTGATATTTTTAATTTACACTTAAGGGAGACTCATAAATTGATATTTTTAATTTACACTAAAGGGAGACTCATAAATTGATATTTTTAATTTACACTAAAGGGAGACTCATAAATTGATATTTTTAATTTACACTAAAGGGAGACTCATAAATTGATATTTTTAATTTACACTAAAGGGAGACTCATAAATTGATATTTTTAATTTACACTAAAGGGAGACTCATAAATTGATATTTTTAATTTACACTAAAGGGAGACTCATAAATTGATATTTTTAATTTACACTTAAGGGAGACTCATAAATTGATATTTTTAATTTACACTAAAGGGAGACTCATAAATTGATATTTTTAATTTACACTTAAGGGAGACGCCTAAATTGTTGTTTTTAATTTACCATAAAGGGAGACGCCTAAATTGATATTTTTAATTTACACTAAAGGGAGACGCCTTAATTGATATTCTTAATTTACACTAAAGGGAGACGCTTAAATTGATATTGTTATTCTTCTCTTATATAAAGTACTGTAATAAAATGTTAATCTCCCTTTGTTTAAACAATACAATAAGATTTATATATTATGCATTTTTGTACATGCAGTGGATCCCGTAAAATGCCCTTCATTTACATTTTCATTTAGGTCTCGTATTGTGTTTCTCAACCTTTTCATGAACTGGAGCTCATTTAATGTTTCTCACCCTTTTCATGAAGTGGAGCTCGTAAACTTCTACTCATCATTTGTTAGGAGTGTATCTCGTAATCTCTTAAACTTAATGTCGTAAGCTATTGCACTACAGCTAGGCTCACACTAACTGCTGTTAGTTTACATTAACTGTCTGACACATTCTTTTCCTCCATTAACTGAAGTTCGGAAAAATAAAATTAAAAAAATATATCTTTCATTACAAACGTACTTGTATGTGTTTTCCTAAAGTAAGACAGAGCAGTTTGCAACTACACTAAATGCCAAAAGAGCACGTGACAGCAGGCTTAATTTTAAATCCTTCTAGGGCGTTCGAAGGAGAATGCAAGTAAGTATATGTCAGGGTGTCATTTCAAATCTTTCGCAATCTAGGGCACTGGGAAAGTCTGATGATGTTTTTACTTTTCTTTAGGGAAGCATTTTGCTACGGGAGCTGTCAGTTTACCTGCCAGCAAATGTGTACAACTACAGTCATGTAGTAATAAATGTGTACAACTACACTCATGTAGTAATAAATGTGTACAACTACAGTCATGTAGTAATAAATGTGTACAACTACACTCATGCAGTAATAAATGAGAAAATGTGTACAACTAGAGTCATGCAGTAATAGATTATAAAATGTGTTACAATACACTCATGCAGTAATAAATGAGAAAATGTGTACAACTAGAGTCATGCAGTAATAAATTAGAAAATGTATACATTGACATATTTAGCGTCATTTCCCGTCAGGTGCAAATTATTCCGACATTTTAATTGTTATAAAGCTTTAGGCCTGGACATGGATTCTGAGTGGGTCTTCTTGAATGTGGTCGTAGCTGTTATTCTCTAGCTCGCGCACTCTTCGTGTTTGTGTGTATGTACTTAGAATAGAACAGTCTCTTGTGTCATTACTCGTCCTAGTTCCGTAGGTGTATATTTGTAAACATTTCATTTATGTTTCTCTTTTGTAAAATACTTTGACTCTGTTATACATATTTGTAAACATTTCATTTATGTTTCTCTTTTGTAAAATACGTTGACTCTGTTATACATATCTGTAAACATTTCATTTATGTTTCTCTTTTGTAAAATACGTTGACTCTGTTATACATATCTGTAAACATTTCATTTATGTTTCTCTTTTGTAAAATACTTTGACTCTGTTATACATTGTCCTTGTCCTAATGTATTCATGGATTCCTTTATTTTTGTTGCTTTCTTTTGTGTGTGCTGTTAATTTTACTCTTAGAGTTCTTATTGTGTGTAGGTAGTTCGTCCACATAGAACTTGTGTCTTTTACGTGTAATTATCATAAGGTAGTTCGTCCACATAGAACTTGTATCTTTTACGTGTAATTATCATAAGGTAGTTCGTCTACATAGAACTTGTGTCTTTTACGTGTAATTATCATAAGGTAAAGTGCTTGTTTAGATTAAGAGTTTGCCAAGTTTTTCTTTGTTATGACTGGCAGTGCGAAGACTACATTACTTCGTCTACATAGAACTTGTGTCTTTTACGTAACTTAGCGCTTGTATTAGATTAAGAGTTTGCCAAGTTTTTCTTTGTTATGACTGGCAGTGCGAAGACTACATTACTTCGTCTACATAGAACTTGTGTCTTTTACGTAACTTAGCGCTTGCATTAGATTAAGAGTTTGCCAAGTTTTTCTTTGTTATGACTGGCAGTGCGAAGACTACATTACTTCGTCCAAATCGTACGACTGTCATGTGCGCTAGCGAAATTTGCCAGGATTTCCGCCTTCAGGATTATGACATATGACAGTTTTAACTGTCATTTGTCTTTGTAACAGAGCAGTTTGTTTTTCTTTTAAGGGATTTAATGTAAGATTTTAAAAGTATTAAATGCTGATGAGTTTTGTGGGACGTGCTGTTGGGGGGGGGGGAGGAGGGTAAAGACGCGCTGCTTTGTCTTTTCCTCAATCAAAATGTACGTGACAGCTTCCTGGTAGCTCGTAGAATGGATAACGTGCTGCTTTGTCTTTTCCTCAATCAAAATGTACGTGACAGCTTCCTGGTAGCTCGTAGAATGGAGTAACGTGCGTAACGTTGTCGCCGATTTGCGCTTGGTGTGCCCGGTATCCCGTGTCTCGTACAAGTCTTGCCCCAGCCCCAGCCCCAGCCCCAGCCCCAGCCCCAGCTTTTTACAGCACAGCACATAACTTATGCTTATGCACAATTTACAAAGCCTTGTTGGGCTGCTCTTAACTAGGGCACTTCGCTTCATAAAACATTGTTCTTGTGACATTTGCGCGACGAGTGTGCGTGTGTGTGGGGCGGGAGGGGGTAGGTGTTGCCGGGAAGACTTACGTACTTTGTCAGTAATTTTATATGAGAAATTTCACGTGAGAACAATTACCTGGACACACATAATTTCACTTTTACTTGGACATCTATAATTTCACATGAGAACTAATACACTGACATCTATAATTTCACGTGATTACAAGTACTTGGACGTGTGTAATTTCACTGGAATAATTCTTTGATATGTGTAGTTTAGGGTGAGAACAAATATTTTGATGTAATATAATTTCACACGAGAACATAATACTTTCACGTGATAAAATATACTTTAACGTTATGAGAAAACTACTTTCACGTGATAAAATATACTTTAACGTTATGAGAAAACTACTTTCACGTCAGTAATTTCACGTGAGAACTGCTTTGACATCTGTAAATTTACTTATGTCTTTAATTTTACGTGAGAATCTTTATACCTATAATTTCACGTAGGAACAAATACTTTGTCGTTAGTGTGTTGTATACACGTAAAGATAGGAAACAAATATTGCATTGCCTGTTGGAAGAATTGAAAATGCAACCGTCTTTTGTGTATCTGCAATGTTAGGATAGTCGCCCTTTAGAGGCCACTCATTAGGACTCTCGCCTTTCATTATGTGTTCTTTTTTTTTGTCCCTCTGTTTTGTTTTTTACTCATTCATTCAATCTTTTTCTGTCCCTCTGTTTTGCTTTTTACTCATTCATTCAATCATTTTTTACTAACACGAAACATGATAAAATATATACATATACACATTTTAAAAACAATTTACAATAATTTAGCGGGAGGACTCCCTTTACAACCGAGCCATTCTATTACAACTATATTGTTTTTAAAGCTCGTAAGACGTGTTTTTAGTTCTCTCTCTCTCTCTCTCTCTCCCTCTCTCTCTCCCTCTTCCTCTCCCTCTCTCTCTCACTCTCTCTCTCTCACTCTCTCTCTCTCCGTACTTATTTTTGTATTGTTGCTGTTGTACGTAATTATTTCATAATTTACAGACTTTTCTCAGTTTGCACTTGAAGACCTGAAGCAGAAATGATAGACGAGCTGATAGTATAACAAAGACCAGAAAGAGATCAGCAAAACTCAGAGTAGTGCTGGCAGGTACTCATGCATTTTATGAGAGATCAGCAAAACTCAGAGTAGTGCTGGCAGGTACTCATGCATTTTATGAGAGATCAGCAAAACTCATAGTAGTGCTGGCAGGTACTCATGCATTTTATTGAGAGATCAGCAAAGTCAGAGTAGTGCTGGCAGGTATGCATTTTATGAGAGATCGGTGTTAACATACAGTAGTGTTAGCAGATATTTGTATACTTTATGAAAAAGCATTAATAATAACGCACAGTAGGTCTTGCTGCATTGATGTGAATTGTAATGCACATAAAAGATTTGTCGAAATAACAAGTATTTGACATTTCCTCCATCAATCCCTTTATATGACCTAGATATATTTGTTTGGTGGGGGGAGAGAGTATTTCACCCGAAGATTTGACCCAGGCAGACATGTTAGGTATTTTATCTGTGATTTATTTCGCTACGATTTGACCCAGACATGTATTTAGATATTTTTCTGTATAAATTATTTAGCCTAATTTTGACCAAGACAGATTTACTAATGATTTTTCTTATGAAATATTTAGGCTAAAATTTGACTTAAGTCGATATGTGATGTTTACTTGACCTCTTTTCATCTTGTGATTCACCTTGTTGCTTGAACCTAATGAACCACACTCCGTCTCTTTCATATTGGTTTCTTTTGAGTTGTTAAAAAAAGAAAGCAAAAGCCTGAGCTAACAAACTAACTGTTTTGGTCTATTCAAGTTGTATTCCCCTTTCTAAATGCGCCTCTTTATCTTGCTTCATTCACAGTGAAGAAATGTACTTCACCGTTTAGAAGCACAAGTGATAGATTTGTTACTACCACGTTTATCAGCGAAAACGTTGTGTTGCTCGACTTTCACCTGGTCCTACTGTTGATAAGAAATTCACTGTCACTAATGTGCGTATATTTCACTCAGAAAAATACACCTGATATGATGTAAACCTGTATAGCTTATTTCTGGTAGTACAGTGGCTTTTTCTTTCTGCATTCCTACCCTGCTGTTGGGACATAATTGTCACTCCATCAACAATATTCCCTTTACCAGTATACCTCCTTTAAAGAGATAAATCTTTTATGACCACCATGACAGAGTTCTTTTTTTCTTAGTGTACATTTGTGAAACCGAATATCTGATTGTCCCCAACAACTAAAAGCTCACAAACTAACATATTGTTTATTTAATTTTTCATTTACTTTTTCTTGTATGAAGGAGAATCGTGATAAACAGTATGGTTAACTGCCATTTGTCTTTCGTATAACTCGACCACCAAATGTTTTCATATAGCATCACATGTCTTCCTTAAAGCTGATATACCACATGCTTTCTTATAATACAAACTCCACACGTCTTTCTTATAATACAAACTCCACATGTCTTTCTTATCAAACTCCACATGTCTTTCTTATAATACAAACTCCACATGTCTTTCTTATCAAACTCCACATGTCTTTCTTATAATACAAACTCCACATGTCTTTCTTATAATACAAACTCCACGTGTCTTTCTTATAATACAAACTCCACATGTCTTTCTTATAATACAAACTCCACATGTCTTTCTTATCAAACTCCACATGTCTTTCTTATAATACAAACTCCACATGTCTTTCTTATAATACAAACTCCATATGTCTTTCTTATAATACAAACTCCACATGTCTTTCTTATCAAACTCCACATGTCTTTCTTATAATACAAACTCCACATGTCTTTCTTATAATACAAACTCCACATGTCTTTCTTATAATACAAACTCCATATGTCTTTCTTATCAAACTCCACATGTCTTTCTTATAATACAAACTCCACATGTCTTTCTTATAATACAAACTCCACATGTCTTTCTTATAATACAAACTCCACATGTCTTTCTTATCAAACTCCACATGTCTTTCATGAACTCACACACTTTCAAGCCTTCATATAACTGTTACACTTTTTAAAATAATTTAAGTTGCAGACACCAATATTTAATATTAAATACCTAATAATACATTGTTATGTTCTAAAATAAATTTTCAAAAACAATATTAACAGATCACACCATGTAGGTCATAATCAAATAACACCATACATGTCACATACAGATCACACCATAAAGGTCACATTACGCCTACTTGCATATAATCCATTGCGCATTTTATGATCTCTTTAGGGCAGTAAATTGTGTCCAATTCAGTGCCGCATATCATGTAATAATTACATTATAAAGAACTATATATTATAACTATTTTAGTGCCGTATATCATGTAACAATTACATTATAAAAAACTATATATTATAACTAATTCAGTGCAACGTTTTCGTAAATCTTTTGTTGCTATATGGACCTACCACGATTCTACTGTTGGCTATATTGCATTGCACTTCATCCACTATGAACCATTTCACTATAATATACCTATGTTGATTATTACTGTGCTGTTTAGACCTGTTGTTGCTTTTTCTCACTCAACGACTTTATTCACCACCAGGACATGTTACATTGCTCTGCCACAAATGACCTAATTCAGTTCACCGGGGTGTGTAGACCTACCACTGTCTAACCCATGACAAAAGTCTTCGCTAAGACATGTTACATTGCTCTGCCACAAATTACCTAATTCAGTTCACCGGGGTGTGTAGACCTACCACTGTCTAACCCATGTCTAACTTTATTCACCACCAGGACATGTTACATTGCTCTGCCACAAATGACCTAATTCAGTTCACCGGGGTGTGTAGACCTACCACTGTCTAACCCATGACAAAAGTCTTCGCTAAGACATGTTACATTGCTCTGCCACAAATTACCTAATTCAGTTCACCGGGGTGTGTAGACCTACCATGTCTAACCCATGACAAAAGTCGTCGCTAAGACATGTTACATTGCTCTGCCACAAATTACCTAATTTAGTTCACCGGGGTGTGTAGACCTACCACTGTCTAACCCATGTCTAACTTTATTCACCACCAGGACATGTTACATTGCTCTGCCACAAATGACCTAATTCAGTTCACCGGGGTGTGTAGACCTACCACTGTCTAACCCATGTCTAACTTTATTCACCACCAGGACATGTTACATTGCTCTGCCACAAATGACCTAATTCAGTTCACCGGGGTGTGTAGACCTACCACTGTCTAACCCATGACAAAAGTCTTCGCTAAGACATGTTACATTGCTCTGCCACAAATGACCTAATTCAGTTCACCGGGGTGTGTAGACCTACCACTGTCTAACCCATGACAAAAGTCTTCGCTAAGACATGTTACATTGCTCTGCCACAAATGACCTAATTCAGTTCACCGGGGTGTGTAGACCTACCACTGTCTAACCCATGACAAAAGTCTTCGCTAAGACATGTTACATTGCTCTGCCACAAATTACCTAATTCAGTTCACCGGGGTGTGTAGACCTACCACTGTCTAACCCATGACAAAAGTCTTCGCTAAGACATGTTACATAGCTCTGCCACAAATTACCTAATTCAGTTCACCGGGGTGTGTAGACCTACCACTGTCTAACCCAGGACATAAGTCTTCACACAGGTTAACTTTGTTGTTTGCCGTTAATTACCTATTTCAGTTCAACGTTCTCTGTAAAAATTATCCAGTGTCTAGCCCATGACAAAAGTCTTCGCTAAGACATGTTACATTGATGTTTACTGTTATTTACCTATTTCATTGGGAAGTGCGTACGACTGGTTTCGGTGCTGTTTAGATCTATTTTCACCTTTGTCTAACCTGTGACCTCAATTTTGGCTAAGTAGTGATACAGTGTAACCATTTCATTTCAATATACTCTTGAATATTTCATTTATGTGTAGACCGACTTAACTAATGATTTTTCTTGGCTAAGACATGGTATATTGCACTATACATCTCAGTACACTACAGTAACTATTCCAGTTCTTAGTAGATCAGTCTGTACATGTGAAAACCAGTGACTATTCTTGACTAAAACATGTTATATTGTATTATATAACCTTTAATTCTCAGTACAATGTCCCTGTAATTATTTCGGTTCTGTATTGACGTCTATTTCCGCTTATCTTACCCATGACTAGATTTTGCTGAGACAGGTTACATTGCACTCAATATAACTATACATTGCACTCAATATAACTATAAATTGCACTCTATATAACTATACATTGCACTCAGTATAACTATACATTGCAGTCTATATAACTATACATTGCACTCAATATAACTATACATTGCACTCAATATAACTATACATTGCACACTATATAACTATACATTGCACACGATATAACTCTACATTGCACTCAATATAACCATACATTGCACACAATATAACTATGTATTGCACTCTATATAACTATACATTGCACTCAATATAACCATACATTGCACACAATATAACTATGTATTGCACACTATATAACTATACATTGCACTGTACAATCAAAAATTGTACCATTTTAGTACGATATACCCGTAGCTATTTCGATATTGTGTATAATTTTAAGTTTATTTTCGGCTAAAATATGTTACTATATAAATATTTCATTGTACCATTGACTATTTCGGTTTTGTGTATAATGTCTAAGTTTATTTTTGGCTAAAATATGTTATTTTGAAATGTATAACCATTTCATTGTACCATTGACTCTTTCGGTTTTATGTATAATGTCTAAGTTTATTTTTGGCTAAAATATGTTATTTTGAAATGTATAACCATTTCATTGTACCATTGACTCTTTCGGTGGCGTGTAGATGAACCTTCGTATGTCTAACTTATATCCTATGTGTATACTTAGCTATGTGGGTATATAACCCATGGTTTTATTCTTTTCAAAGACGTGTTATGTTTGACTCGTCGCTTTATGCTTTTTGCTAAGAGGTTATTGTGACTATGTCGGCACTGTGTAGACCTACCTACGCCTACGTCGACCATGACGTTATACTGCTCTATATAACCAATTCAGTACAACGAATTGTGACTATGTCGGCACTGTGTAGACCTACCTACGCCTACGTCAAGACTATGACGTTGTTTTGGGTTATTTACGTATGCTACTCATTACAATGACCTTTGCTAAAGGTGATAGATCTAATGGGAATCGGCTTTCCCCAAACAGGAAACAATCAATCTCACCTGGCGAGTCACGCCGTATAAAACTGTCAGGCAGAATAATTAAGATATAGATTAATTATTTATATGCTTTGTAGCATTCTTTTGCCACTTTTCTTTCCTTGCACATAAGTACACATTTTATTTTCTGTTATTGAAGAAGACGTGTTTTTTTTACTGATTGACAGAAGAATGAAATAATTATTAAACGGGCATCGCGTGGTGGCGAGGGAGGGGGTGGAGAATAAAACTCGCCTAACATAAAACAGCCTTTACCATTTTATTTAATGTCTGTCTACTGTAAATAAAACAGCCTTTACCACGTTATTTAATGTCTGTCTGCTGTAAAATCAAAAAGCCTTACCTTGTTATTTAATGTCTTTCTACTGTAAAATCAAACATAAACTAATTCTACTCTCTCAATAATATTTTCTTGACTTCTGCAAGTTGAAACTACTGTCATCATTGTCTAAAGTATTTGGAAAGTTATATTTAAATACTGCAGCAGCTAGTCGTTGTGTTAAGTTACAAAAAATCAGATTTTCTATGATAGCTGAAAGAAAAAATATAGTTTAAAACGTGTGCGTTTGTTTGTGTGTGTTAATCATGTGTGCATAAATTATTTCTTTAAATCTTAATTATTAGACTTTTTATATTTGTAACACTTGTTGCTTTCTTGCTTTTTACTAATTATCTCATAATTGCTTCCTTGCTTTTTACTAATTATCTCATAATTGCTTCCTTGCTGTTTACTAATTATCTCATAATTGCTTTCTTAATTTTTTTCTTAAAGTTTTCCTAAGCTCTTGAAAAAAACATTGTACAATGCCTTGTTACAATGGAAATTATTTTTTCATGAAATTTTTAAAAAAGCTATCGATTTTACCACTATGCTTACATTTGATTGTTTCTTGTGATTTTTTTCCCTGTAGAAGTAATAAACTCATAGCAACTCCTTTTCTCGCAGAGAGGGTGACCCGGACAGACAGGAGATGGATGTGATCCTGCTTCTAAGCCAGCGGTCTGTGTACGTGGCTTGGTGAGTGCCTTTTCTTTTTCATTTAAAGACCAAGTGTACAGGAATCCATTTGAAAAATGTATATTCTTTTTTTTTTTGAACCGCATATTTCAGTAATGTCAACATTTCTAAAAGCCCTAGCAAAGTTTATTTAGCCAGCAAATTTCTTAAATATTATTTTAGTGTTAAAATTGGAATAGAAACCAAAGTTCCTGTTCCTGCACAAGATTGTCACCTGACGACACGAGGTGGTTAAAATACATGAGGTGGTTAAAATGCTCCGTGCTATTATCCTCTCAAGGCTGTTCTTTGTTCCGTACGCCCGTTATGGTGTGCGCAACACGAGGCATTCGCGCACTGCTCGCGTTACTTTTGTTAAGTGTCACACCTTGAATGCAATAGAGTGGCTTTTACTTACTTTCCTTTTGTTAAGTGTCACACCTTGAATACAGTAGAGTGGCTTTTTAGCTATGCCGCGTCATATCTTGAATACAATAGAGTGGTTTTTTAGCTATGCCGCGTCACACCTTGAATACAGTAGAGTGGTTTTTTAGCTATGCCGTCATCAAGCTCGTTTATGTAAAATCGAAAACATGTCACAAACGTGTACTTAATGGCGTATATGGCAATATCCTTAAAGAAATTGACTTTAAAATTTTATGTATAAATATTATTATCTGAACACCTTAATCTATTGATTAAGCTCATTTTGCATAGTTCAGCCAACTTCCTCTTTACTTGGTCTTTAATCGTATTATATGCCAGTGGTCTGTGTTTATTCTTACTGGGTGACTTTACTTTCCCTTTACTTTTGTTTCTGAGTACTTGAATGAATAAATGGAAAGAGATTGTTGGGGGATAGCTATGTAGTGTATTTATAGCATTGATGAGCAGAGGAATATGTTTGATGTCTGTTAGTGTTTTCAGACAACGCACTGAGGGTGAAGCATACGTTCAACTTTGTCTCGCCCTCATGAGTACGTCACTCTATCATATTGTTTGTCACTCAGTCCTTAAAACTTCTCCTTCCACATTATGTCTCTTTTTAAATCTACCTACTTAGTTTGTCTCTCATTCTTAAATCCTATCACCCAAGCGTGTATATGCGTTTCTTTCACTCTCCTCTTCCAACTGTCTCTCTCCATTCTTAACTCCTCTTCATCCAAGCGTGTATATCCGTTTCTTTCATTCTCCCCTTCCATCTGTCTCTGTCTTTTCTTAACTCCTCTTCATCCAAGCGTGTATATCCGTTTCTTTCATTCTCCTCTTCCATCTGTCTCTGTCCTTTTTTTCAATTCTCCTTAGAAAGATCATAGAAACAGGAATAATGTTAGGCATGCACTTAAAGTATGATCCTTTTAGCCTGAATTAAGGATTTTCAATTTGAACATTTCAGCCTGTATAAATAGATGTGTGTGTGTGTGTGTGTGTGTGTGTGTGTGTGTGTGTGTTTGACTTTCTTCTCTGGCTATGTCAGCCTATATATATATATGTGTGTGTGTGTGTGTGTGTGTGTGTGTGTCTTTCTTCTTTGGCTATGACAGCCTCTGTGTGTGTGTGTGTGTGTGTGTGTGTGTGTTTGTGTTTGTGTGTGTCTTTCTTCTTTGGTGTGTGACTTTCTTCCTTCACTATATCTAATCTAAACTTGGGACCATGTCAGTCTGTATATAGAGCTTTCATTTTTGACCATGTCAGTCTGTATATAGAGCTTTCATTTTTGACCATGTCAGTCTGTATATAGAGCTTTCATTTTTGACCATGTCAGTCTGTATATAGAGCTTTCATTTTTGACCATGTCAGTCTGTATATAGAGCTTTCATTTTTGACCATGTCAGTCTGTATATAGAGCTTTCATTTTTGACAATGTCAGTCTATATATAGAGCTTTCATGTTTGACCATGAAAACGTGAGATAAGCCTTTTGATATATTCAAACAGCTCAGGTAAGGATAGGAAGAGCTAACTCTTACATGTTTAGGGCTAAAGTGATATGTAGGACAGAAAGAAAAGGATATTTTCTTCTAACTGCTACTTTCTTTATTGAATTTACAATCACTTGTAAATGTTCACTGTATTCAAAAGCTAGTAAATAAAAAAGAAAATATTTTCTTCGATTTTGAACAGCTCTTCATTTTGTTACTGTGAACACCTGACGGAAATTTCGCTTACTCTTTACGTTTCCTGAAAGTAAAATCTAATTTAGTTTTGCCGCTAATTAATCAGGAAATGTTGCATTTCAGTTGCTTTAGTTCAGAAGCCCTATATAATATAATGCTATAAAATAGAGATTTAATAAATAGGACTAAACTAAACTTTCAGCAACAGTATTGTCAGCATATCCCAGAAATATTAAGAAAGTCAAATTTACACTGTCAGTAGTTTCTGACATACATTTCAGAATGCTTTACGGTCCAATTATGCTGTTGAAAAATGACATCTAATTTTATAGAAGTGTATAAGAGTCTTGATATATTCTACTACTGCTAGTAACTTTTATTATTATTTTATTTATTTATTTTATTTATTATTACATCATATTAAACTTTGTGAGTTAGATTGGTGGGCTTTTTTATTGCTGTGTGGAGGAGGGATCGCTGTGGCGGGAGGGAGGTTGAATTAATGAGCTGAAAGCGAGCACACGACCATAACAAACTGACGAATGGGCAAAAGTGAAGAATATCTTTTTATCTCCTTTTTCACTTCTGTGACGTCAGCGTGGTTCTTGCACTGGAGGCAACACTGTTAACCGCTAGTCTGTTAACCTTTAGTCATGGACCATTTCCAACAGACGTACGTGCATTTTTCAGTGAATAAATCCGAATAACCTTGGTGGGGATGAGGGAGGCGAAGGAAGAGTTTTATGGCTGATACTCCCTTGTAATTATGCAGCTTTTTGGGTGGTGTTTGTTTTCCCTTCAGTTGAAGACATTAAATTTATGAAGTGAAAATGTTGCATCACTGTACGTTGCAGTGCATTGAAAGTTACATATCTTCTTTACTGCACTGAAGGTTACACGTCTTTACTGCACTAAAGGTTACATGCTTTACTGCAATGTTTGCTTAGCGAAAGAAGCAGTATATTTCAGTGGATCCATATCACCATTGAAATGTTCATGCCATTATGACCTAATAACATTCAAAAAGAAGAAAAGGGATTCTTCCATAGATAAATGTAATAGGCCACAGAAAAAGTGTCCCTGGGAATCAAACTAAAGTGATTTATATAACCAGTGTGTGTATTAATCATGAAACAAGCACCTAACATTAAGGTTGCTTTTCAGTCTTGAACTGTGCAACTGGGGGTGCTTTGAAGGGGAAACAGTAAGATGTGTACAGTTTCATTTTTTGGAATGCTTATGAAGGAGAAACAGAGCTAGATGTGTACAATTTAATTTTGTGGAATGCTTTTGAAAGAGAAACGGAGCTAGATGTGTACAATTTAATTTTGTGGAATGCTTTTGAAAGAGAAACGGAGCTAGATGTGTACAATTTAATTTTGTGGAATGCTTTTGAAAGAGAAACGGAGCTAGATGTGTACAATTTAATTTTGTGGAATGCTTTTGAAAGAGAAACAGAGCTAGATGTGTACAATTGAATTTTGTGGGATCGATTGTGCCACTACGAGCGTTCTCAGAGAATAGTAGTTGTAATAGCATTGGTGAAGGTGGTAGTGGTGATGGTAGCAGTAATAGAGATCGTTGCAGACAACAGTGGTATCGTAGTAGTTATATAAGTAGAAGAAGTATTTATAGTATAGAAGTATCAATATAATAGCTTACAGCAGCAGCAGTGGAAATAATAGTAGTGGTTTATTATAATACACTCTAATAATATATATAATAATGCAATATTAATAATTACAGGGTAATAATAAAACATAATTCCTAGACCTTTGGTTCACAACCGACCATAAACTGAAGTCATGGAGGAAAAAAGGTTACATCAGAAGAAGAAGAAGAAGAAGAATTAATATTATTACATGTAGAAGGCTGCAAACTAGATTTCAGAAGTATTTACCTTTGAAGCATAGTTTATCCGTTTTCTCTGACAGGGAACTTAATATTGATTGCTTGGAGGGTGCTCAGTGTTCAAGGACGGTAACAGACTCCAAAGATCAAGGGTTTATGATGACGTATCAGATCTCAATCTCGCCCTTTGGCTGGGGCTGGCATTGTCTAGCTGGTTTTATATGTCTGTGACACTTATACCGATTATGTCATCTGAATTTCAGGATGTCCTGTTCGATTTCTGTCTTTCTTTCCCTTCCCACCCTTTGAACCCAACTACCCGAATCCCAGAGTGACTCATCTCTTGTTATATTCCTACCCCTGTAAGTTTATCCACCCTGATTCCAGGTGTTGCCTTACTTCTTGCTCTATTTTTCACTCCTTCAAGTTTACACCCAAATTCACCTCATCCCAGAATTTGCCTTACTTCTTGTTGTGTTTCCACCCCTTTAAATTTACCCACCGAATTCCGAAGTCTGAAAACTGTTTTAAATACTTATTGTTCCCAGTCAGTTAAGTTCTTTGCCAGATTTAGACATTTTAATTTTTCTCAGAGTACTTATCTTGTTTGCTTCAGCGTTCATTCTTATTTTGTTCACATCAATCTGACTATCACATATTTCATTCTTATTTTGTTCACATCAATCTGACTATCACATATTTCATTCCTGCCCGTCGGTATTATGTGTGTCTGCTTGTTTATTATTCTGTCTTTCTGTCTACTTAACTTAGTGTCTTCAGTTATATATTTCTCTATATCTTTCTCTTTCTCTTCTCAGAACATTGTGTAACCATTTATCTGTCTTTCGCTTTCTATAGTGGCTAAAAAGAAAAATATTTACTTCTGTATTATTTTGTTTATTGCTTTGTAATCTGTGATATAATCTGAACTTGCAGCTAAATGCACTTTATGTTGAATAATTCATAATTCACATATTATGTTCATCGCTTTGTAATCTGTGATATAATCTGAACTTGCAGCTAAATGCACTTTATGTTGAATAATTCATAATTCACATATTATGTTGAATATGTGCCTGTGTAAAACTATTGAGTAAGCCATCTGTGTTTCTAAAACGTTCGGCATCTCTTTACTTTACTTTTAACACTAAAAGATATATACTCACACTTATTAAACATTGTCACTCTATACTTTTTTAACACTAAAAGATATATACTCACACTTATTAAACATTGTCACTCTATACTTTTTTAACACTAAAAGATATATGCTTACACTTATTAAACATTGCCATTGTTTTCTTTTAACATTAAAAAGATATATGTTTACACTTATTAGACATTTCATTGTTTACTTTTCTTTTAACATTAAAAAGATATATACTTACACTTATTAAACATTTCACTGTTTACTTTTCTTTTAACATTAAAAGATATATAATTACACTTATTAAACATTTCACTGTTTACTTTTCTTTTAACACTAAAAGATATATACTTACACTTATTAAACATTTCACTGTTTACTTTTCTTTTAACACTAAAAGATATATACTTACACTTATTAGACATTGCCATTGTTTACTTTTCTTTTAACATTAAAAGATATATACTTACACTTATTAAACATTTCACTGTTTACTTTTCTTTTAACATTAAAAGATATATACTTACACTTATTAAACATTTCACTGTTTACTTTTCTTTTAACATTAAAAGATATATACTTACACTTATTAGACATTTCACTGTTTACTTTTCTTTTAACATTAAAAGATATATACTTACACTTATTAAACATTTCACTGTTTACTTTTCTTTTAACATTAAAAGATATATACTTACACTTATTAGACATTGCCATTGTTTACTTTTCTTTTAACATTAAAAGATATATACTTACACTTATTAAACATTTCACTGTTTACTTTTCTTTTAACATTAAAAGATATATACTTACACTTATTAAACATTTCACTGTTTACTTTTCTTTTAACATTAAAAGATATATACTTACACTTATTAGACATTGCCATTGTTTACTTTTCTTTTAACATTAAAAGATATATACTTACACTTATTAGACATTGCCATTGTTTACTTTTCTTTGTACAGCCACTGACTCCTGAGACGATTGGGCTCAGACACTCGCTGCCTAAGCCCATTCCGATTTTCTGTTTGCTGATTGATTTTTCTTCCTTTTCAGGTATAATGATGAAGAGGAGCAGATTACACAGTACCAAAGTATATACCTGGAAGATGTTGAAAAAATTGAGATCGGTATGTGTAGAATGTGTACCTGTAGTATTTTAATGTTAAATGAAAATTGGCATGTTTAGTTATTGGATGGTCTGATGATAACTGGCATGTTTAGTCAATAGTTAGAAAACTGGCACGTGTGGTTATCACTTAGATGGTCTGTGATATAGTGGGCTCATATATAACAATATAACAATAATAACCATTTAGAACCCAAAATGTATACATGTTCTGTGGTATAGTGGGCTCTTTATCACATATCACAATAATAACCATTTAGAACCCAAAATGTATACATGTTCTGTGGTATAGTGAGCTCTTTATCACATATCACAATAATAACCATTTAGAACCCAAAATTTATACGTGTTCTGTGGTATAGTGGGCTCTTTATCACATATCACAATAATAGCCATTTAGAACCCAAAATGTATACATGTTCTGTGGTATAGTGGGCTCTTTATCACATATTACAATAATAACCATTTAGAACCCAAAATGTATACATGTTCTATGGTATAGTGGGCTCTTTATCACATATTACAATAATAACTATTTAGAACCCAAAATGTATACATGTTCTCTGGTATAGTGGGCTCTTTATCACATATTACAATAATAACCATTTAGAACCCAAAATGTATACATGTTCTCTGGTATAGTGTATTCTGTGTCAAAGCACTACTCGCCTTCGTAGAGTTCATATGTATGCTCATCCTATGTATAATTCATGTTCATTGTACTGGCCTTCTTAGAACCCAAGATGTACAATGTTCTGTTGCACAGTGTTTTCTGTTATCAGCGCGTCACTTTCTTTCTTAGAGCTATAATTCTATACATATTCTATGGTATATTATACACTTTATCACGGTGCTACTGTCATTCTTAAAACCCAAACAGTACAAATATTTTATGGTATATCATACACTTTATCACGGTGCTACTGTCATTCTTAAAACCCAAACAGTACACATATTTTATGGTACCGCACACAATTTATCGCCAGCCCATTTTACAACCTAAATTTTCTTCATTTTCTGTACAAAGTATATACACTTTCACATGTATTGTGAATTGTACATTTTATATCCATTATCTCGTAACCATTGCCAAGCACTATCTTGTACTGGATTAGGTGCAGAACCAGCCGTTTTCAAGTCACGATTTGTCTGCCTACGCCTCTACTACCGTCATCAAGCTGACGAGAGCTTTTTCCACACCTTCCGGACTCCCAGCACGCGCCTCTTCAACAACGTTATCGTTCCTGTTAAAAACCAGGAAGATGCTAAAGGTACTTGACTCTTTAATACCGTTATGTTTCATCACTTAGGGAGACCAGTTGTCTGTCAGGGCAACATATAAAACAGCTCACAGGTAATGAAGAAATTTTGCCGAAAAAAAGTAATTGTCTGTTTGTTGTTTGTTTGTTGTTTGTTTGTTTGTTTGTTTGTTTGTTTGTTTGTTTGTTTAGTTCTGCCGTCTTTTTTAGAGCTATAGATGGATTTGTTTCTGGATTTAAAACAAAGAGGTCACAGGAAAAAAATAAATGTATTATATAAATGGAAAAAACTTCAGTCTCATTTGAAGAGACACATTTCCACACCTGTCTGATCTTCAGAAAATCGTAGTACTCTTAATGAGGTCACATAGTTTTTTGTGTCTTCATGGTTTGTGTATAACAGAAGTTGGTTGCTTTGTCTCTGTTTATACTGTACAATACTTTTCATATAATACATTACAGTACAGTACAGTACTTCAAATTTAGTTACTTTTCACTTTGTACTGTACAATACTTTTCATATAATACATTACAGTACTATACAATACTTTTCAAATTTAGTTAATTTTCACTTTGTACTGTTTTACAATACTTTTCACTTTGTACTGTACAATACTTTTCAAATTTAGTTACTTTTTAGTTCTTTCCAACTGTTTATGTAGTTAGTTTTAAATTTATCTGTACAGAACTTTTCAATTTATACTGTACAGCGTTTTCAACTGTACAAATTTGTACTTTTCAAGTATAGTGACTTTTAAATATTGATCTCGTTGAAGTGAAGAGTCTGCAGAAAATACATGCTATAAATTCTTGTGTTTAAACTATTTCAAGATTCATATCTGTTTTCGAATTTTAAGATTTCTTCTAATCTATCGCTTTTGAGGCTTTTGTTTTTCTGTATGTTTACACAGTTTAATGTCTGCGTGATTTCTTTTAGTCTGTCTCTTGTATTAAAACTTGTTATAGTTTCTATTTTTCACCTTTATTTGCCAAATAATCGCATTAAGTGTAATGCAATCTTGCAAATAAAAGTCAGAAAGAATATGAAATTATTAACTTTTTAAAAAATCTTTTTTGTGTAGAATCTTTGCGGGCAATTGCACAATCCTTTGTTGCGGCTCAGAAAATCTTCTCTTTGGATCTACCTGTAATAGAGAGATCAAAACTGGACAGGTGGGCTTTTGTTTCATTATATGATTTCCATAATGTCCTTTGCTGTCATTATGCTGTAAAAATATGACTCATGTGTACCTCTTGTATTTTTGATAATTATTAAAACATATCATGAAATGTAATAAATGTATACCTCTTAGTTTTGATAATTTATTGAAATATGTCACTGTTTATTTTTTTGTTTGTTTGTTTTATTATGTGCAGGGTTTTATTATGTGTATGTTTGTTTGTGCGTGTGTTCTTGTTGCAGAAAGAAGACACAGCGTCACCCGGAAGTTGTTGACGTTCACCAGCAGCAGCAGGAAAACTCTCTCTCCAGCATCCATCTTCCCCGTGACGTATCAGCTGAAGTTCGCTCTGACATCACGTCCACCGATATGCATGCAAATATTTTCCCGCCTTCCCGCGACAATCTTGCCGCTCCCAATTCTCCCAAGCGCTCTCCACGACAGTCCCCTCAGTTGTCCCGGAAACGTTCTCCACAACAGTCCCCGAAATTGTCCCCTCAGCGTTCTCCACAATCCTCATCTCCGGTTTCCCTAAAACGTTCTTCCATACAGCTCTCTCCACGACGAGCTGCGGCCACCGCCTTGGGTGTTTTATCCCAGCTGTCTGCTCACACGACACCCAGGGGTCTAGGTTTTCTCAAACCCAACCTCTCTAATATTATACCCAATCGCCCACTAAAGCGGCAGGCACCAGTAGCGACCAGCATAGGAGTGAGTCCTCGGTCTGGGAGCCCTGATGCAAATGGAGAATTTAACGATGAGGAAAATCAAATATTATTTGATGAAAGAGAGAACAGTGTTGACTTCCATGTTGGATCCGACGATGCAGGGTTGGTCCCTGTTAAGACTTCTCCATACAGCAGTGCTGTCCAAAAAAATCCTATGAATGCTCTTTCATCCGAATCCAGAGACCACGACATTGACGGCAAACAGATCCTGTTTCGAGTGAGGAAAGACTGGCAAGAGGTGAACCTTGAAAGCTGTGGTATCATAGCGACCAGCCCCACTCATCTGCTCGTCTCTTCCTTCAAGTGGGCGTCAGTACACAGATCCTTTAGGCGCTCGCTCGACATGGATGGTTCCTCACTTCAAGACAAGCAGGAGGTAAACGTGTTGAAGAGTAGTGGCGCCGACCACGTGACTTCTGACAGTATGCTGCACGTGAGGATGTCCAAACTGAAAGAGCTTCCAACAGCGTTCGCAACAACTTCACCTGCGAAAAACGAAGTCGTTGGTGGTGCAGACGATAGGGTGAAAGTCGATGAGAGCACCATACTGTCTTCCTCATGCTTACCGGAAATCAAGAAGGAAGACACGGTCACCGTAGAAGAAGTTGCGGGTGGGAAGTATGGCCACCTGTACAAAACCGTCAGTGCCGAAGACGTTCCGCATCTTGTAGACGACAGCCTCCTTGCCGCCGAAAAGGACAGCTACTGCATTCTCGACGAGGAAGAGGTAAAGGCCATCCTCAGCAAGTCAGACCAGTTACACCACCCTCACATGAAGAACAGCCTCAGTGACACATCTATCACGTGCCAGCAGCATCCTCCGGTTGCCCTCAGCGAGCCGACGGCCACCGGTTCACGAGAAAGAACTGACAGCAATCCCTTTGCCCGCCTGCGGTTGAAGATGTCATCTCTAACGGTTCCACGTTCCTCAAACAGGACAGTCTTGGCAATCAGCAAAAGTCACATAAAGAAGTCTCAGCGAGCCTTGGAAGTTTTCGAACGGTTGGTGAGAGAAAAGCTAAACGGCGATGAATGCCAGTCTCGCATTATCTTTATATAGAGGTAGTAAATGATGTCTACATTTTTATATAAATACTGTTTGCACTAGCTGTTTAAAAAAAAATAAAATTCATTCACTGGTATTTTTTTGTAAATAATGATTTATTTCTAATTTATAATTGACTTTTTTTCCCATTTTATTTTTTGGAGGGGGGGGAATGGGTGCATGTTTGTGTGATTTTTTTAAATAAAAATTACTTTTGTTCAAATAGAGGCTTTTCCTGTCTCGTTCACTGGAATAGGTTTTTAAGCGTAGGGCTTTTTCCTGATTTAAATGGGGATCTACAATCGTGCGATTATTTCAAATAATCTTCTTATTTTTTTGCTTTTTAATCCTACTCGTATTCAAACTAATATATCTATCATCTATCTGTCTCTCTGTCTATCTAACTATCTATCTATCTATCTATCTATCTATCTATCTATCTATCTATCCTTTAGTTTTGTCGACCGTTGGGGCACCACTGATGACCTGACAATCATTTTCCTCCATTCCATTCCGTTCTCTGCTATCATACCGTATTGTTCAGTTTAACTAATATATGGCGTGCACAAAGTAGTAAGGACTTGCTATCATACCGTATTGCTCAGTTTAACTAATATATGGCGTGCACAAAGTAGTAAGGACTTGCTATCTTACCGTATTGTTCAGTTTAACTAATATATGGCGTGCACAAATTAGTAAGGACTTACTTAATGAAGTATTCCTGTCTATTGCATCTACACTTATACCTGATTATTCTCGGGGTTTTTTGTTTGTTTGTTGTTGTTTTTTTTGCGGGGACTTCAGAACTATAACTTAAATTTGCACAAGCACATATGATTGAAATTGGTGATTGAAAAGAAGTGTTTATTTATAGGTCATATTTAAAACGCGTTTTCCTTTTCGAATGGTTTTAATGTATGTTCTCATGCTAAGGGAAGAATTCACACAAATTATATGTATTTTAAAAAAATATTAATACTTCCATTTCAGAATAGATATTATGCTATTTAAGTGTTTTGTTTTTTATATTGAACACTATTCTTTTGAAATGTCTAAATATTACTTTTGGTTATATATTATCTTTGTTGAATATGTGATAATTATTTTGAAAATTTTAAAGATCAAAGAATGTGTTTGTATATATTAAGGACTTCTACAGTTTGGGTGCTTGAAATATTTATTTACAGCTAAACTTATGTTACGGTATTTACATATTTGTGTATATGAGTAAATATTATTTACATCTAACCCTATATGTTAGTGTTATTTACAATTATTTGTCATATACATGACTTCCTTATTTACTTTATGTGTATTTACCTTAGTGAAAAACACTACTATTTAAACATCGATCAAAATTATACATAAACGTTTAGAAAGATAGTGTATAAAATGTTATCAGAATTGGGGTGTATATTATTGTCAGTGCTTTTATTAAAGGCAGTTTCATTAATATCTAATATTAAATATTTTCCCAAGTACATAGAACATATTATACATTTTGTTATACTTTTGGGAATTATCTAATAGATCATCCAATATCACTGCATAAGAATGAACAGTCTCGACTATTTTATTTCAAAATCTGTTTAGTGATAAGACCATTGCTAAGAACAATTTATAAGACATTAATTATTACTAATATTGTTAGAGATCAATATATGAATTCACTGACAATGTACATTATGTATAAAGTACCAGCATGCTTCACAGAGTTCTGTTGTAAACTATTGGCAATCATTAATTATGTATAAAATATCAATATGATTATTAGAGTTCTCTGTTGTAAACTATCAGCAATCATTATGTATAAAATATCAACATGCTTTCATAGAGGTTCTCTGTTGTAAACTATCAGCACTTATTATGTATAAAATATCAATATGATTCATAGAGTTCTCTGTTGTAAACTATCAGCAATCATTATGTATAAAATATCAATATGATTCATAGAGTTCATAGCAGTCATGTCAGTTTTCTATGTATATATATGTCAGTGTCATTGCTGCAATGACACTTGCTTTGAACAAATTAATAGTAGTAGTAGTAGTAGTAGTATTGTTATTGTTATTGTTATTGTTATTATAGAATACAGCGCAATAGAAACTCAAATACACTATAAATTTTACTTTTTTGAGTATTTTTTCCCAGATATTGAGCACCTAAGGGTATTTTCTTTTTTGCAGATGCAATCTTTTGAACATTCATTTTGTTCATTCTTCTATGTTGTGTCTCAGTCTCTGCAGTTATTATATTCACGTACTTGTACTAATGTGGGTCACTGATATATATATATATACTGTCGACTCCCAATTATCCCGTTAGTATCACTGATATATATATATCCTATTGTCGACTCCCAATTATCCCGTTAGTATCAATGACAATTGCAGAACACTTGTCACGAAATAAAACACTTTTGCAGGAACACTAGTCCCGAAATAAAGCACTTTTGCAAGAACACTTGTCACAAATAAAACACTTTTGCAAGAACACTTGTCACAAATAAAGCACTTTTGCAAGAACACTTGTCACAAATAAAAAACTTTTGCAGGAACACTTGTCACGAAATAAAACACTTTTGCTGGAATATTTGTCACGAAATAAAGTACTTTTGCAGGAATATTTGTCACGAAATATTTAAAGCACTTTTGCAGGAGCACTTGTCACGAGATAGAGCACTTTTGCAGGAATATTTCTCACTAAGTAAAGCACTTTTGCAGGAATATTTCTCACTAAGTAAAAGCACTTTTGCAGGAAGACTTTTCACGAAATAAAGCACTTTTGCAGAAATATTTGTCTCGAAATAAAGAACACTTGTCACGAAATGCAGCAAGAAAGACGAGTCTCTTCAAACAGTGCTGTTTTTTAAGCACAATCAGAACACAAAGACAATTTCAAAATGCCATTGCTGCTAAGCAATTTGCGGAAAGAATATATATTAAATTAATCTACCGACACCAGCTGGAAAATGGTAAACGACTTATGGATGGCACTACTTTTAAGCACGTTTCTTGTTGAGATCAGTAATGTGTATTAGGTCACCACTAGTAGGCGTGTTTCTTGTTGAGATCAGTAATGTGTATTAGGTCACCACTAGTAGGCGTGTTTCTTATTGAGATCAGTAATGTGTATTAGGTCACCACTAGTAGGCGTGTTTCTTGTTGAGATCAGTAATGTGTATTAGGTCACCACTAGTAGGCGTGTTGCTTGTTGAGATCAGTAATGTGTATTAGGTCACCACTAGTAGGCGTGTTGCTTGTTGAGATCAGTAATGTGTATAAGGTCACCACTAGTAGGCGTGTTTCTTGTTGAGATCAGTAATGTGTATAAGGTCACCACTAGTAGGCGTGTTTCTTGTTGAGATCAGTAATGTGTATTAGGTCACCACTAGTAGGCGTGTTGCTTGTTGAGATCAGTAATGTGTATTAGGTCACCACTAGTAGGCGTGTTGCTTGTTGAGATCAGTAATGTGTATAAGGTCACCACTAGTAGGCGTGTTTCTTGTTGAGATCAGTAATGTGTATAAGGTCACCACTAGTAGGCGTGTTTCTTGTTGAGATCAGTAATGTGTATTAGGTCACCACTAGTAGGCGTGTTGCTTGTTGAGATCAGTAATGTGTATTAGGTCACCACTAGTAGGCGTTTCTTGTTGAGATCAGTAATGTGTATTAGGTCACCACTAGTAGGCGTGTTTCTTGTTGAGATCAGTAATGTGTATTAGGTCACCACTAGTAGGCGTGTTTCTTGTTGAAATCAGTAATGTGTGTTAGGTCACCACTAGTAGGCGTGTTTCTTGCTGAGATCAGTAAGGTGTGTTATGAGAACAGCAATGCTAGACGTGTTTCTTGTTGAAATCAGTAAGGTGTGTTATGAGAACAGCAATGCTAGACGTGTTTCTTGTTGAGATCAGTAAGGTGTGTTATGAGAACAGCAATGCTAGACGTGTTTCTTGTTGAGATCAGTAAGGTGTGTTATGAGAACAGCAATGCTAGACGTGTTTCTTGTTGAGATCAGTAAGATGTGTTATGAGAACAGCAATGCTAGACGTGTTTCTTGTTGAGATCAGTAAGATGTGTTATGAGAACAGCAATGCTAGACGTGTTTCTTGTTGAGATCAGTAAGGTGTGTTATGAGAACAGCAATGCTAGACGTGTTTCTTGTTGAGATCAGTAAGATGTGTTATGAGAACAGCAATGCTAGACGTGTTTCTTGTTGAGATCAGTAAGGTGTGTTATGAGAACAGCAATGCTAGACGTGTTTCTTGTTGAGATCAGTAAGGTGTGTTATGAGAACAGCAATGCTAGACGTGTTTCTTGTTGAGATCAGTAAGATGTGTTATGAGAACAGCAATGCTAGACGTGTTTCTTGTTGAGATCAGTAAGGTGTGTTATGAGAACAACAATGCTAGACGTGTTTCTTGTTGAGATCAGTAAGATGTGTTATGAGAACAGCAATGCTAGACGTGTTTCTTGTTGAGATCAGTAAGATGTGTTATGAGAACAGCAATGCTAGACGTGTTTCTTGTTGAGATCAGTAAGGTGTGTTATGAGAACAGCAATGCTAGACGTGTTTCTTGTTGAGATCAGTAAGATGTGTTATGAGAACAGCAATGCTAGACGTGTTTCTTGTTGAGATCAGTAAGGTGTGTTAGGTCACCACAGTACGCATGTTGTTGAGATCAGTAAGGTGTGTTAGGTCACCACTAGTAGGCGTGTTGTTGAGATCAGTAAGGTATGTTATGAGAACAGCAATGCTAGACGTGTTTCTTGTTGAGATCAGTAAGATGTGCGAACTTGTCCCCACTTTGCACCGTATTTGTCTTCTTTCATTCAGTGTTTCTTAACTGATGCTGTGTATCTCATTATTTATCGACTGCATCCATCACACTTTTCTGGATTGCTTCGCATTATCCGAGTGGAATCTCCTTGCTAGTCATTTCCACATTTATCACGGATAAGCAAGATTCGATTGTAATTTGCTTTCTGTGCGTGCGTGCGTGTGTGTGTGTGTGTGTGTGTGTGTGTGAAGCAGTATCAAATGAGAGCAGAAAATATATCTTTCTAAAGCATTGTTCGCCATTTTTATATTAATTTTGTTTTATTATTATGGGTAGACCTGTGTTGCTCTACCTGTCGTCTTTTGTCTCGAATGTGTTGTGTGTTGCACATTCTTAGTCACAACAATTAAATCAGAATTTAAATGACTGGGTTTCGTTTAACAGACCCTATGACTTTATATCGCACGGCATTGGATTTTTTTTAATAATTAGTAATAAGCACAAATTTCTTGATCTCATCTTGTTATGTTATCATATATCTCCTCCTTTCGTCTAATTATTTGTTTTCTTTCTTTCTTTTGTGGGTTTTTTAAAATCCAGTTTGTGCTAGTAACTTTTTATGTGTATAATTCAGATTAAATTTTGTCTGTAACATTTTATGCTTTTCATTATTATTATACTGTTTTGTACTAGCAGATGACCTCTAAATCAAAGTGCGCGCTCGCGCGTGTGTGTGTGTGTGTGTGTGTCTCTCTCTCTCTCTCTCTCTCTCTCTCTCTCTCTGAAATGTTACTTCTCATTACATGTATTATACTCGTTTTCTGTTGCTGATTAATTTTGATAAAGGTCTATGATTTTTTTTTAATACAGTATATAAATTTTGTTGGTTTTATTTTAAAAATGAGATTCTGTAAATAAATTTTGTTTACAACTGCTCCTGTATAATAGGTATGCTAACATTGTTCACTTCATTGTTTATTGGCATGCAAGACTGAACATTTTTCCTGTACTATTTATGTTCCAATTATGTTTTCATGGTTCACTCAACCATAGATGCCTTGACGTCCACACTCTTCTTTTTAAAATATACGCAATTCTCAGTGGGATTTTTTCCTTCAAAATTAGTCAAGAAATATATATATATATATGTAAATATTTTTTGTCCATATTCATAGTTGTATTTCTTGCTAGCTGGTCACCAACCTTGTAAATACAGCTACAGCGAACTGTAAACTATTAGTATGACCTTTTGATGTCAGTTTGTAAACTGTTGGACTCGCCTACCTCCAGGACTGAAGACCTTTATTTACCTAGAATCTGTGTATTATTATTATTATTATTATTATTATTTAATAGCGTGAGTTGTCAATTACTTTTCAAAATATAATAGCTGTGATTATTGAAACCTTTAGAATATTATTATTGTTATTATTATTTAATAGCGTGAGTTGTCATTTACTTTTTAAAAATATAATAGCTATTATTGAAACTTTTTGAATAGCTTATTATGTTATAAGAGCTGTCCTACTGTATTTGTTTATGTACCATTATCTTAGGTCCTGCAGGCTCGCTGTTTTAGAAACGTGAAGAACAAAAGTAGATATTGACTATATGTCCAAAAGGAACTAATGGTGTTTAATTTTTTTTCCGTCTTTTATAATTTTTCTGGAGGACCGGGAATCGGGGAGGGAGAAGTAAACGAAGTGAGTCATAAAGCTGATTGAGAGCAAAATAGCCTTTGTGGGATATCGTATTGCAAGCACTGTTATAAGTAAATAGGTCAGGATTTGATTCTATCCAATGAGGTAAATTGTAACATTTCTCCGTCCTTGGCAGAGGGGATTAAAGTACTTATATTCATTCTCAGAGTCAGATTTCGGCCCAGGACTTGTTGGTCTGAGGTTTCCTTCACCTGACAAGTTAAAATTAGTATCTACCAGTTTTCAGTTTGTTTGACGTCAACACAGATATTTACCTCCGAGTATACTGATCCAGAAGTCCATATGGTAGACATTGTACCTGGCGTTTGGTCGGTTCATACACTTAAACGATCAAATTCACTTCGTACCCCTGCTTGTGTCTATCGACGTCAGAGTGTGGTAGATCGATAGATTGAACAGAAATAAGATATTCTTATTCTTCACTCATCTAGCGTTAGTTCTGTGAGTTAAAGGCATACTGTTCATTTTACCCGAAGTGTCTCAATCTCTTTAAACCAGGCGAGCAGGTGTGTATATTACCTTCGCATAACTTTGGGCACTCTTTGTTCCAACAGTTCAAAATCGACATTCGCTTTGGGGGGGGGGGGGGTCGTCCCAGCGATTTTGCGCAGTTGAGCATTAGATGTTGTAACAAGTTTCGTTTTCGTCGATTTCTGTCATTTTAAAATGTTTCTTTTGAAAAATCAAAGGTTACACATCTATAACAGGCCACGCCCCAAGACTGACGTATTGTCAAAAGCTGCAAAGAATTGCTTGTTTTTCGGAAAAGCTGTGATCTTGCCAATGAATTAAAATGTTGTTTTGTTTTGTTTTTCTCTTTGTGTTCACAGTTCACACCGCAAGACTTAGAATAAGGGATACTTTCCTCTCTTTGTGTTCACACCGCAAGACTTAGAATAAGGTATACTTTCCTCTCTTTGTGTTCACACCGCAAGACTTAGAATAAGGGATACTTTCCTCTCTTTGTGTTCACAGTTCACACCGCAAGACTTAGAATAAGGGATACTTTCCTCTCTTTGTGTTCACAGTTCACACCGCAAGACTTAGAATAAGGGATACTTTCCTCTCTTTGTGTTCACAGTTCACACCGCAAGACTTAGAATAAGGGATACTTTCCTCTCTTTGTGTTCACAGTTCACACCGCAAGACTTAGAATAAGGGATACTTTCCTCTCTTTGTGTTCACAGTTCACACCGCAAGACTTAGAATAAGGGATACTTTCCTCTCTTTTTGACGCCGCTGTGAATATAATAACCGCCCAAAATAGCAGAAGTTTGCAATAAAATGTTTTTAGTTCAAGTAAATGTGATCAGAAGGAATTTTAAAAACCAACTAAATTCCAACATTTTCAGCAGTTATACTTGAAAGTGCAATATAAATGGTTCACCAGAGTGAAGATAACTGTGACTGTGTCATATAAGCCAGGTGATGTATTATTGGTAACATGGGATTACCTGTACACAATGAATCCCATAAAATATAAATAAATAACAATTTTTAAATATATATTTGTGATAGTGAAATTAGTTGCATTTGCATGTAATGACTTCTGGATGTCATTCTGGATTAGTGTCTGTACATTTTAATAGTGAGTTTATAAGAGTATTCCTGTTAATAAAAATTGAGATAAACTACTTTAGATAAACTACTTTACAAAATAAAAGTATACTTATTTTGTTAGGCATCGGTGTCTGTATACTGTAAGATGAACCCTCCATATTTATATATCTTGTAAGACCACTCTGCTAATGTAAAGTGAAGTAAACCACACAAATATGCTTTATGGGTTGAGTCATATCCCGACAATATAATGTGCATCAAACAATTCACCTTGTCTGTTTTAATGAAGGCAGTAATTATTTTATTATTTATATTATCACTTCGTTATCTGTAGAATGTTTGTTCTTTGCGATGAAGAATAGTATCGCTTGTTTCGTTCAAATCATGACCACCAGTGTGACCTTCACCCCTGCTCCACAGTGCAAATCATTTGCAGAGTAAACAATATATGTTCATATACATCAAAGCCATAGAGGTCACAGACCGTGCATAAAGGTCATTGGTTTGTGTGTACTCTCTGACAGATTTCATTCAGACCAAAGGGTTAAAATTTAAATTTGCAACCTGTATAAATTTTTTAACAGCCAGGAAGTGACGAAATTAACCTTCAGTCAATCGTGTTGACTAGTGTTTGCCTTTTGTTTTACTTTCTTTTTCATTTTTCTCCCCTGTTTAAAAAAAATTACTATGCAAGTTGCCTGTGTACTCTTTTAAGCGTGCTTTATACCCAGGGATATATGTGGTGTGTTATTTTATCCAGGAATTCACGTGGTTTTTTTTTTTTATTAATGATTCAGAATTCATGTATTGTGTTTATTACAGAGTATCACGTTTTGTGTGGTATTACACAAGACTTGTCTATTTCGTGTTGTTATACACTGGTATACAGTAAATTCTCTATTTTTTTCTCTGTCCTATAATGAATGATAAATAAGTAAAAGGTTTGAGGCTGTCATACTTTGATTTTTTTTAATTTGTTTTTTTTTTGTTTTTTTTTTGGGGGGGTGGGGGTGGTTGAGAAGAATATCGTTGATCTCTAAGGTTTAGTGGAAGACAGTTTCTGTTTAAGAACTGTATGATACCTCAAGTTTCAGGGCAAAACGTTACTAACTAGTAGCATTCAGTGTTTTGTGTAATCATATTGGACGTAATGGGAGCATTTAGTGTTTTGTGTAGACGTATATGGTCGTAATGGGAGCATTTAGTGTTTTGTGTAGTCATCTTGGGCATAATGGGAGCATTTAGTGTTTTGTATAGTCATCTTGGGCGTAATGGGAGCATTTAGTGCTTTGTGTAGTCATCTTGGGCGTGATGGGAGCATTTAGTGTTTTGTGTAATCTTGGGCGTGATGGGAGCATTTAGTGTTTTGTATAGTCATCTTGGGCGTAATGGGAACATTTAGTGTTTTGTATAGTCATCTTGGGCGTAATGGGAGCATTTAGTGTTTTGTATAGCCATCTTGGGCGTGATGGGAGCATTTAGTGTTTTGTGTAGTCATCTTGGGCGTAATGGGAGCATTTAGTGTTTTGTGTAGTCATCTTGGGCGTAATGGGAGCATTTAGTGTTTTGTATAGTCATCTTGGGCGTAATGGGAGCATTTAGTGTTTTGTATAGTCATCTTGGGCGTAATGGGAACATTTAGTGTTTTGTATAGTCATCTTGGGCGTAATGGGAACATTTAGTGTTTTGTATAGTCATCTTGGGCGTAATGGGAGCATTTAGTGTTTTGTATAGCCATCTTGGGCGTGATGGGAGCATTTAGTGTTTTGTGTAGTCATCTTGGGCGTAATGGGAGCATTTAGTGTTTTGTATAGTCATCTTGGGCGTAATGGGAGCATTTAGTGTTTTGTGTATTCATCTTGGGCGTAATGGGAGCATTTAGTGTTTTGTATAGTCATCTTGGGCGTAATGGGAACATTTAGTGTTTTGTATAGTCATCTTGGGCGTAATGGGAACATTTAGTGTTTTGTATAGTCATCTTGGGCGTAATGGGAGCATTTAGTGTTTTGTATAGCCATCTTGGGCGTGATGGGAGCATTTAGTGTTTTGTGTAGGTATATATGGTCGTAATGCGAGCATTTAATGTTTTGTATAGTCATCTTGGGCGTAATGGGAACATTTAGTGTTTTGTATAGTCATCTTGGGCGTAATGGGAGCTCGAGGTAATGAATCATCGCTGACCTTTAATGCTTTTTTCAGGTGGTGGGAGGGAAAGTTCATATAAACTGACTTATCTGTTCATTTGTACACCCGGAAATGATGATGACATAAGTTTGAGGGGGGGGGGGGGGGCTGGGGCGAAACACACTTCTGTTGCAAGGTTTCATTTTCTAGTTTTCACAGACTAGGGTCGCCATAAATGTATAGTTATTATTGTAAAAGTGAGAGATACGGTACATGTGATTTTGCACACGGCATTCTAGTTTGTCTTGTTTTCACAGCTGTAAAAGACAGACTAGGGTCGCCATAAATGTATACTTATTATTGTAAAAGTGAGAGATAAGGTACACGTGATTTTGCACACGGCACTTCATTCGATTTGCAACCGATATATCACCTTTTGATAAGCACAATTCTACCATGTTTAAATAGCTCCTGTCGACAGGTCTCTGAATTTCCCTGACACTTAACTAAAATGACAGCTCTTCTGCCGACTGTGGCTAAGCACAATAAAAAAATTTACCATATACTGCCAAGTTGTGTGTATCTTATTTATTAGGACAATGATGACACCGAGAAACAGGACGAGACGAACTAAACCTCGTCGAAATCTTGAAATTCAACTGCTGTTTTCCCCACTTCAACTATGGGCACTTTTTTCACTGACAGGGTTTAGTGAAAGTAGAAAGAGGAACAGCTGCTTGTTACTTGGGCTCGTATTGGGGGGGGGGGGTCGTCTTTTTCGGAGTAGTATCCTTGAGCAACGCGTCATCTTGCGCGCCACAGAGTATAAGTAAGCGTCGTTTGTTGAGCACTTTTCCGCGTTAACTGTTGTATGATTACATGAATAACGTTTTCCTATAGGCGTATTAATGTCATGTATTGAGAAATTTCTATCGTTTCTATTTTATCTGAACCATAACATGCATTCTGCGTGGCCTCTCGGAAATACACACACACAAATTGGCGAACTGTTTAGTAGAGTCCATGACAAACTGAGCAGGGTTTGTTAACTCTGAAATCTAATTATTTCGTTCTGCATACGATGTATGGAGAAGTAGGGATACTTCCCCAATAGTTCTAACAGAGTTATTGTTCATGTAGTGCATCGTCCTGAAAATGGCCTTTGAATCTTATAATCAAATCACAAATCCAACCTTCTGAAGCTATTTTTTGTCGAACGTAGTTTTTGTAAAATAGTAAAAATAAACAACCGGCCGAATCTAAATCATATTATAGAAATACAAGTTAATATTGATTAGGCCCTTATAGCTGTACTATCTAAATCATATTATAGAAATACACGTTTATATACTGATTAGGCCCTTATAGCTGTACTATCTAAATCATATTATAGAAATACACGTTTATATTGATTAGGCCTTATAGCTGTACTATCTAAATCATATTATAGAAATACACGTTTATATACTGATTAGGCCCTTATAGCTGTACTATCTAAATCATATTATAGAAATACACGTTTATATACTGATTAGGCCCTTATAGCTGTACTATCAAATTAGTAATATAGTAGTATAGCGTATCACGTGGACTCATCAAATGTAGAAAGTAGTGCTATATAGGGTTCTGAACACACATTCCTTTTTGTATAATGATTTCATAGAAACACAATTGGTAGTATAGCGTTTTGAATCTGTAGTATCAAGGTTTAGAGTCACTGTATGTAGTATTTTCAATAAACCCTTTAATATTTCTTGTCAGATGTTACGTTTACTGCAATAGAGCCCTATCAGATATGCATCTAAGTCAGTACCTGTACATCTAAGACTCTAAAGTCTAAGTCAATACCTGTACATCTAAGTCAGTACCTGTATTAGCCAATGCTATGCTTATGTAATACATTATTTTGAATAGTTTTGGAATCTGAGTTACCAAAAATATGTAATTTAGCATATTAAATAATCCTTTGAACGTGTATTGTCAGATGTTACATTTACTTTAATGTGGCTTATTCAGCAGTCCTTTGAGACATTTACTTTTTTTTAAATAGAAAATATTCATTAGTTTTGAAATATTAGCTTTGAATCTTTATTATCGAATATCAGACCTTTGAATTTGTATTCTCAAAATTTAAATTTTCTACAGTGTCTTCCTTAATTTAGAATTTATATTATCAATTGTTGGCATAGCCTTAATATGGGTTCCTGAATAAGCCTTTTGAATCTTATGTTTGTTAAATGCTACAGCTACCGAATGGCATTCTGGTCTTTTTTTTTTAACATATTAAACAGGTTGTATATTGTTTGGGTTGGGGTTGTTTTTTTAAAGTAATGTCAAAAACAGAAGGGAGTGTGAAGAGTTAACGTTTATTTAATACCTAACAGAGACGTTATTATTGTTGTTGTTAATCGATGGGTGATGGTCCCCAATGGATACACGAAAATAAAACACGTTGTAAATAGGTATGCTTGCATCACGTTTCACTCACAAAAACAAAAATATTTCGAGTCAAACTTCCAACAAATGTTACTTGTATTGAATTTAGTAAATGGCCATCTTGTCACGGGAAAAATGAACATAAAAGAACATTACGCCATAAACTCAACCGTTTGTCTCGGTTATTGCATTTCACAGTGAAAGCTATATATATGTATGGTATTAAATTGCTAGCAATGAATGAATGACTTTGAAGCATTTCGGCTAAATTGTATATACACTGAATTGTATGTACACTAAATTGTATGTACACTATATTGTATATACACTATATTGTATATACACTAAATTGTATATACACTAAATTGTATGTACACTATATTGTATATACACTAAATTGTATGTACACTATATTGTATATACACTAAATTGTATGTACACTATATTGTATATACACTAAATTGTATGTACACTAAATTGTGTGTACACTAAATTGTATGTACACTAAACTGTATGTACACTAAATTGTGTGTACACTAAATTGTATGTACACTATATTGTATGTACACTAAATTGTATGTACACTATATTGTATGTACACTAAATTGTGTGTACACTAAATTGTGTGTACACTAAATTGTGTGTACACTAAATTGTGTGTACACTAAATTGTATGTACACTAAATTGTATGTACACTAAATTGTGTGTACACTCTACTGGTGAGGAGACCAGGATTCAAGTTTACATGACTTGTAAAAGTAATTTTCATTTCATCTGTAACATCTGTGTCCGAGTCCGTGAACATGTATTTAGAAATAGTGTATAACCATAGAATAAAGATGAGTGATAAAAAATTAAAAAATTGCCTTGCGTTTGTGTTGCTAATTGTTTTTTTGTTTCATGATCACTTTATGTCAGTGAGCTCTTAACTAAGAAATATATAGATTGTTATGTGTGGATTAGCTGCAAAATGCTTACACTATACTAGGATACAAACATGTTTATGCTTGGGGGGGGGGGGGTGTTGTTAATTGTGAGAAATGCATAGGTATATTATGGGGTATAAGATGAATCAGTTGTTAGCTGTGAGAAATTTGTATAATATTTATAAAATGTAAGAAAATTTTATGAATGCGAGTCACCTGAGAAGTGCAAAGAATATTATAGGATATAAGAAAATGTGTATGTGTGGGTGAATGTAACTATAGTTATTGGTCTCTTGTGCTACATTCATTCCACTTGTATCTTTAGGTACGTACACATGTATGACACCAACGCCACTTAGTTAATAGATATGATTATACATATTAATTATCCAAAACTAATTACAAGTGATGAGAATCTTAATTTATTTTATTAATGATTCTCCAACTCGCGACTCTTTCACTTCGCGGATATGAGGGCGCCATAAACATTCTCTTTCTTTTACATTTAAAGACAAACATTTACTGTCACACAATATTCCATAGGTGGAAAACTTCTTACCAAAGAAGAAGATACATCCGTCTTTAATCTATATTTAGCTAGCCCCCATCCACCCACTTTCTCCTCCAATATAAGGTTATCAATACAATACATTTAACAATAAATTTATGAAATCAATAATAAAAAATATGCATATGACAAATAGAGTGAAATTGATTACTTGCATCAATATTTCCATGAAACCATGTTTGATTGGCTTTGTGTTTACACAGTCTATGTCTTAAAATACAGTTCATCAATATTTCCATGAAACCATGTTTGATTAACTTTGTGTTTACACAGTCTATGTCTTAAAATACAGTTCATCAATATTTCCATGAAACCATGTTTGATTAACTTTGTGTTTACACAGTCTATATCTTAAAAATACAATTCAACAATAGAGTCAATACAAATCACAGCACAGTCTATATCTTAAAAATACAATTCAACAATAGAGTCAATACAAATGTTTACACAGTCTGTATCTTAAAATACAGTTCAACTATATTTCCATGAAATGTTTGATTAACTTTGTGTTTACACAGTCTATATCTTAAAAATACAGTTCAACAATAGTCAATACAAATCACAGCACAGTCTATATCTTAAAATACAGTTCAACAATAGAGTCAATACAAATCACAGCACAGTCTTATCAGAGAACAGAAATGGAGTTGTTAGAGATAAGCGATAATAGTTTTACATAACCTTGTCTCAGTAGTCCTGCTCGCCTTTGCAACCAAGACATAAGTTATTGTTAGCAGTTATTGTGTCAGTCCAGGTGTTTTAAATACTGTTCCTCTACTTAGAAGTAACCTGGGTACTTTTTTTTTGCCTGTCAACTCCTTCAAACAGAACAATAGATGTAGCAATGTCCAACAACTTCTCTGCACTAGAAATTGTTCAGGTGGTCAACACATCCTGCTGCCACAAATCAGTAGAGTGTAGTGTGTTCTTACAATTACATGCACCTTCCCACCTTTACACAGTCGGTCATAGCAGTTTACAAACAGTAAGCCAAGAGTTTCAAATCAAAACGTTGAAATGAAAGCAGGAAAGGCAACTCGTCTCTGCAAAATACAATCAGAACACAAACGTTAAGCTTCCAGTATCTCGCTTTTATAACTCCATTCTCTTACATTACTTCGAGTGTTAGAGCTTTTAAACGAAAGCGCTCTACTCCTCTTCTTGAGATTCAAATGCAATTCATATTAGATTTGTTGACGTCACATGAGCATGCACATTGATCACTACAGCAAGAAAAGTATATGTAGGTATAACACTTTTTTTTTTAAATGAGCGTGTGTGGTATAGTACACGTGGTATAATTTTTTTTTTTAATTCTTGTACAGGTTATATACTACGGTATAAGGGAAATAAGCGATGTTTAAAGACTTACTTCCCTTATTTTAACGAGACTGCTACTGAAGCTGTCTAGCGCTGTTTTGTTTCATTCGCAATTGTTAGAGAAATCTAGGTTACGACAACGTAATGAAACTGGTACAGAAATAAACCTGAATCTCATAATTATTGTACTCTTGAGTCAATCGCATTTAACATGTTCTATACTAAAAACCTTAGCGTGAATCATTCTCGTTCAGTTCTACACTGAAAGCCTTACTCTTGAATCGTTCTCATTTAGTATGTTTTTCATTAAAAACCTTAGCTCGAATCATTCTCGTTTAGTATGTTTTCATTAAAAACCTTAGCTCGAATCATTCTCATTTAGTATGTTTTTCATTAAAAAAAAAACCTTAGCTTGAAACATTCTCATTTAGTATGTTTTTCATTAAAAACCTTAGCTCGATTCATTCTCATTTATTATGTTTTTCATTAAAAACCTTAGCTCGAATCATTCTCATTTATTATGTTTTTCATTAAAAACCTTAGCTTGAAACATTCTCATTTAGTATGTTCTACAATTTTTTTAATTCACTCAAATCATTCTCATTAATATATTCTACACTATAATAAAAAAAAACTTTGCTTGATTCATTCTCATTTATGATGTTTCCACAAACAATTACTCTTGAAGCATTCACATTTAGTATGTTTTACACTAAAGCCTTCACTTGAATCGCTTTTACTTTGTAAGTTGTATACTAAAAACCTTAGCTTGACTCATTATCATTTGGTATGTTCTACATTAAAATCCTTAGCTTTACTCATTCTCATTTATATACGTTCTACAGCTGGACTCATTCTCATTTAGTATGCTCTACACTAAAAACCCGTCACTTGAATCATTCTTATTTAGTATTCTCTACACCAAAACCCTTCAATAAAATAATTATCATTTAGTAGGTTCTACATAAATCCTTACACTTAGATCATTTTATTTTTCGCACTTTGATCATTTTCATTAAAAACTTTAATAAAGTTTGAATCGTTCTCATTTGGTATTTTCCAGACTAAAAACGTTAGCGGACTTATTCTCATTTGGTACGTTCTACACTATAAACCTTAGCTGGACTCATTTTCATTTAGTGTATTAAACTCTAAAAACTTAAGCTTGACTCATTCTCATTCGGTATGTTCTACATTGAAAACCTTAGCTGGACTCATTCTCATTTGGTACGTTCTACACTATAAATCTTAGCTAGAATCATTTTCATTAATCTACACTGAAAACTTTAGCTTGACTCATTCTCATTTAGTATTTTCTACACTAAAACCTTTCCTTTAAATATTCTCATTTAGTATGTACTACTTTCTCTCTACGAGCACTTAGCAGACCTACATGTTTAGTTTAAATGCCAGTCACTGTCTTTATTTTCACTCATATTTCATTCAGCAAACGTTTAGAATAAATCTTCATAAATTAGTTTTGACATTTTATAAATGCACAATGGTGTAAATGAAGTAGAATGTGTAATGTAATTAAAACAAATCACTAAACCAGTATTGGGTTTATGTCCAAGATTATCTAAATCATTTAAATTACCTCAGCATATGTATCACTAATGATTCTATGGATAATAATTTAAATGACAAATTTCACAATAATTATTAAAGATAGGAAATATTAGTTGGGAATTTTATTTTAAAGAAACTAGTCATGATCAAATTATACTAGAATCTTCCAAGATTTGCAAGTGCTTTATTAAATCTTGTATTATTATATTTATTATTATGTATATACATGAGCGTGAAATGACAAATGAGTATTGGAAAGAGTTTCTTTCTACACAAAACAATACTAACATTTCCCCCAAAATAAAAATAAACAACTCGAATAAAACAACTGTTCACTTAAAATAAATAAATAACAACTTGTGCTGATGCCAAGACAATTCTCTCATTCTGGAAATATTAGGTTTTCTACATTGTTGCTATTAACTAGAGCTTATAATCAACCTAATAATTAATTTGTTAGTTAGTAAGCAAAAGTGAGAACACAATACAGAGAGAGAGAGATTAAACCTACTGAAAGTTTATTTAGTATATAAAATAAAAACTCTTATAATAGAATTTTATTTTAATGGGGAAAGTGAGGTGAGACCGAAAGATACCAGATTCGATTAGATCAGGTTTGTTACCAGAAGCCTTAACAAACGACAGACAGAGCCGTCCCTTGCGGTCGATCTTTCGTGTTTCGCTATCTTTTTTTAAAATCTTTTTTAAATTTTCTTCCATCTTTCTCCTTGAAGTTGAGGTTCTCGGTGGAGGGGAGGTAGGGGGCTTGGAAGTCCAAGGCGGCATATCCCCATTTTTTTCCCTTCTCTATTTGAATATATTATAGTTTTTGTGATGTACTATCTGGTTTTGTAGTTATGAGTGTTAGTAATCTTGCTTTCTTTCTGCACTTTCCTGACATTGTCTAGAGTCTAGACCTTGACCTAGACCCAATCCACTCTTGCTTAGTGCTGGTGGTTAAGTGCTGAGTATGTTGTTTGTCAGTATTATTTCCTGGGCTTGGAGTACTGTTTGTCTGTTTCCTAGGCTTGGAGTATTGTTTGTCTGTTTCCTGGGCTTGGAGTACTGTTTGTCAGTATGTTTCATAGGCTTGGAGTACTGTTTGTCAGTCTGTTTCCTGGACTTGTAGTATTGTTTATCAGCATGTTTCCTAGGCTTGGAGTATTGTTTGTCTGTTTCCTAGGCTTGGCGTATTGTTTGTCTGTTTCCTAGGCTTGGAGTATTGTTTGTTTCCTAGGCTTGGAGTATTGTTTGTCTGTTTCCTAGGCTTGGAGTATTGTTTATCAGTATGTTTCCTGGGCTTGGAGTATTGTTTGTCTGTTTCCTGGACTTGGAGTATTGTTTGTCTGTTTCCTAGGCTTGGAGTATTGTTTGTCTGTTTCCTAGGCTTGGAGTATTGTTTGTCGGTATGTTTCCTGGGCTTGGAGTATTGTTTGTCTGTTTCCTGGGCTTGGAGTATTGTTTATCAGTATGTTTCCTGGGCTTGGAGTATTGTTTGTCTGTTTCCTGGGCTTGGAGTATTGTTTGTCAGTATGTTTCCTGGGCATAAGGGAGTATTGTTTGTTTCCTGGCTTGGAGTACTGTTTGCCAGTATGTTCCTAATAGGGAGTATTTTTCTGCACTGCTTGATCTTCTCTGCACTGATGTCCATACCAAAAGCAGTAGCTGTCCTGTCCAGTTTTGCCACCAACTAGCTCCTCATTTCCTGCAATGGGCAATGGGCAAATGTTCGCATCTGCACGGGATAAAGACGACCCCGCCCTCCACGAATCCCCTGCTGCCTTGAAGGTTAGGTTTTGGACAACTAAGGCTAGGGTGCTGACACAGTACCTGATTGAGCGTATGAACTTCCTCACTGAGATCACGCCCAGGCCTGAGGAGTCTTTTTTAAAAAAGGCTCAACGTACATGTGTCCAGGACCAAGGCGAGCCATTATTATTGTTGAGTTTCGGCTGACCAAGGTGGAGGACGATAGAGAAAAAAGAGACTGACCTGTTTTGCAGTGTAAGAGTTGATTTAACTAGTTCACAAGAAGATTGTTTGAAAGTCAAGACAGTTATGAACGGGAAAAAGAAAATGACCTCTGGCCATGATAGCAATGAATCCTCCAATTATAGGACGAGGAAATGACCTCTTTTCGTAGCCATCAAGTGTCAACTCTGCACATTTTCCTTCTACTCCTGTTGTATTCAGCTAGATTTCAGTGAGAAACAGAATGTAAATAAAGAAATTACCGATTGCAGTCTGTATGTTTTCCCTGGTGATTGAACATTGAAAGAAGTGGTTGTAAAAGTTAACATATATGATATTATGGTTAAAGTTCCTTGCTGTTGACAAAACGTGAGTTCTGGTCGTTCACAATAAATTGGCCGTTTTTTGTACTGGACAATGTAAAGTCTTAAAATGTGATAATGTTACAAGTTCTTTGATTGACTCAGATATAAGTACATATAACAATGTCATTTAAAATTAGAATATACAATTAATATGTGCTTCAGCATTAATTTGTGAAATGATGTTGAGGATAGACTTTAGAAATGCACAGTTTAAGATCTGTGGAATTTGATTCTCCCTCCATCGTGGAAAATGTTCACATTGGAAATCATTTCATGCACACACAAAAATAATAATAATAAAAACCAGTTTTAAAAAGTAAATTTGCTAGCATCCCTTAAAAAAAAAAAAGAAATGGTTAGTAGTACTCTAAGGGCACGATCTAGTTTTCGTCGGCCATCATAATGGCAAATTTAAGTGAATTTATTTTACTGTAATTTAGGTATCAACAATATTTATTTCATTTTCCCAAAAGCTTTTGCTTAATTTTATGCTTTTCAGTTTTGTGTGGGTGAGGGTGAGGAAGGTTATAAAATAAAATCCTTGACATCTAATACTTCTCGACCGATCCAAGGGAGGTAATCTATAAAAACAAGTTTCAAAAAATCAATTTGTTAACATCCCTTTTAAAAAAAAAAAAAAATGTTTAGTAGTACTCAGTCTAAGGGCACAATCCAGTTTTCGTCAGCCATCATAATGGCAAATTTAAGTGAATTTATTTTACTGTAATTTAGGTAACATCAATATTTATTTCATTTTGCCAAAGTCTTTTGCTTAATTTTATGCTTTTCAATTTTGTTGGTTTTGCAGATGTTGATATAGCTCCATATTGCCTATATAATATCTTGATTGCCAAATACAAAAAACCTGACATCTAGCTTAAGGGTTAGAACTCTTCGTATTAGAATTCAGAGTTATCTCCTAGAATGTTCTCCGGATATTTTTTCTGACGCAAGCGCAGAGTCCGGTTTGTTATAATACACGTGCTGCTGTAGGGGGCACCTTAGAAATTGAAACAGTTGATCTCCACGTGTCTTCATTTAAATTATATATTTAAAAATATTATTACCTTGTTAAGACATCATACTTTATACTAACGAACCATGGCAACAACGCAAAAGAACGTAAGTATCCTAAATAAGACATTTGGTTTTCGTCCTTGAACGTTGTCCCGCAGATTGCCTTAACTTTAATTATAAGAAAGAATAGGCCCATCTAGATTTCCATCTCTTCCAACAAAATTTAAAAACATATTTCACGCGATCAGGGATTTAAAATGGTTATTTGATATTTAATTTATCGTTATTATAACAGTAATACTAATGTTCCTGAAATAAATGTCAGTTTGAGTTAAAAACCCCGGTTTTATGTAACTTCATCTCCGTATAAAAATATCTAAAATCGAGAAATTTTGAAATACGTAGTAGTACAGTATTTCGTTATAAATAGAGGTTTTCGCTTGTTAAAATGAGACTTATTCAGTAAAGTAATATTCCATAATTCTATTTTCATTATTTTTTTATTTATTGACAAATGGAAATCAAATTATGCCTTTTAATTTTATATTATTTTCATTTTATTTTAACATTAGTACTAGTAGATAGCTGCACCAAAAAGAAAAAATAAAATCAAGCATTCAGTATTTTCATTTAAAACTTTTTACTACATGAAAAATAAAAATTGTGAAGATATCTCAATTTGTTCCAGAGATATGCTGTCTTTATTTAAAGTTTTAAAAAATGTCTGAAAAAAATGGTTATTTCGACCATTTTTAGACTTATTAAAGACTAGCCTAACTAAAATGAGATTGTGAAAGTTTAATACTTTATTCCTTTCTACTTGCAAAGTTTTAACTTTCTATATGATGAAATAACAACATGCCTAGCTGCAGAAATTAATTTTAAAAAAATCATCAAGATAGTTAGAAATAACAGTTTGACGCAGTATATCTCATTATCTGATTCGTTAAATGAAATATATCATTGAAACTGTTCATTTATGCAAAAATGTATATAAAGAATATGCCCATTTTTTTCAGAATGTTATTTTCATTTGATTCATGTAGTGATGTACAGGATGACCCATACTTTGTAAAATCATCAAAATGATTGACAACCACACTTTTATACATTTTTTGGCACAAAACATTTGAACAGTTTGCATGATCATGATGAAATTTTGCTGTATGATAAATATTACTTTGCTCATTATTTATAAAAAATTTAAACACCTTTTAATAGTTTTATGCTCTTATACTACTACTAGTAGGTAGCAGCACCAAAAAATAAATAATATTAATAAAGTCAAGCATTCAGCTTTGTTATTTTCATTTAAAACTTTTTAAAACATGAAAAATAAAAAATAAAAATTGTGAAGCTATCTCAATTGGTTCCAGAAATATGCTCTTTTTAAGTTTAAAAAATGGTTATTTCGACCATTTTTAGACTTGCTAAAGACTAACTAAAATCTAACATGCAATTATGAAAGTTTGAAACTTTATTCCTTTCTACTTGCAGATAACAAAATGCAAAGTTGTAACTTTCTATATGATGAAATAACAAAATGTCTAGCTGCAGAAGTTAATAAAAAAAAAAAAAAACCATCATCAGGATAGTTAGAAATAATGCGATTGATGAAGTTTGACACAGCATATCTAATTCATTAATTGAAATATATCATTGAAACTGTTCACATATGTTCATATGTATGTAAAGAATGTGCCCAATTTTTTTCAAGGATGTTATTTTCATTTGATTCATGTACAGGTTGGCCCAAACTTTGGACTGTTTTTTTAGTGTGGTTAATATTTTTTTTGTAATAAACTTGAAAAATCACACATTCATTACATCTAAAAAAAAAGTTGACCACAAATAACGACACTAAATTAATGATATCTCAAAAAGTATTGCAGCTATCATCACAATTTTTTGTACACAAATTTATTTCATCAGTTCACATATTTTGAGCATAAAATTAAAATATTTGTACTGTTCATTTATGAAGTAGAAAAAAATGAGTGGGACTACCTACTATCAGTGTGTTGTCACTATTTCTCTTGGTCAAACTTTGCTCTGTCTTTTACAGTACATTAAACAAAGCAGATTCCTTTAGAAAATATTTGTTATGCTTGTTTCCTTTATTTTTTTGTCTGTAGAAACTTTTTTAAGGGAAATGGTGCATTATTTGCAAAGATTATTTTCTTGTACTAACTTGAATGAAGCTGTTTTAAAAAAGAAAAGCTCATTCTAATCAAAAACTTTTTAAAATTATACTTATGATTTGTGGGATTGTAAAATTGTATTGCATAACTCCTATGGATAACTAATCCATTTAGTATAATTGTTTATATCAAGTTATTTAAATTTTGTTGCAAGTGATAGAATATCAGAGGGCGCTCAAAACATTTTTCTTTAACAAGTGGGTATAGTGGTGTAATTTAAAGTAATTTTAAAATTTAAATGTCAGTTACATGAATTAAAAAGAAGAAATAATTGCACATGTTCTTACTATTTCCCTTTGCATTTCAGATAAAACATTTTTTAAAAAAAGATATACATAAGGAAAATACATATAATTTTTTTATGCTTTAATAATATTAATATACAAGAATATTATTTTAGTGATGTTAAAATGTATTTTGTAAAGTATTTTTATTAAAATATATTTTTTTTATAATTGCCTGTTGTGGATAGTTACATTTTGAATAATATTGCCTTCTGAAAAGACACCACCTGAATAAAAGTCATGTGCAATATTTATGGACACCTACCACTAAAAAACCCACCCCAAAATATCACTTAGTGCATACGACTTGTGACATAAGTATAATACTGATAGTGAAATGACATTCTGTTTTAATAATGAGTTTTAAAAGTAATACATAAATAAATTGCATTATATAAAAATAGGTAAGTGCTTTACACCTATTGCTGATACATATTTGCATTATTATAGCTGAAGAATGCAGTGAGTGTGATTTTGTTAATTAAATATTGGTACTTAATTTATGTGTTTGAGTAATTTTTAAATAATTATTATTCACTTTTCTGCATTGAATCCAGAACTAATTTTGTTAACATAGCTTTTGTTAGTCTTTGATATTTCATACTCATAGCATCTTTTTCAATTTCCTCCTGTTAGAGACCCTGACTTTGTGGACAGTTTTTTCTCATTGTGTGATTTTTTTATATATCAGCTCATTGTCTCTTTGCTTCTATGAAATAGTCATATTAAATCAATTTATTAAATTTAAAATCCAAATATTTTTCTATTAAACATTTGAGCATATTAATTATTATTAGAATATTGTTTAAAGGATTTAACATGGATCACATAGGCACTAGTATTTTGCCTGTCTGTTTAGTCAGGCACAATATTTAAATTAAAATTTATAGTTTATCCTTTATATTTTTATCTATATGACTATTTAGATTTCTTACATCAATGCCCATCATTTAAATTTCTTTAACTGATTTGTTCAGTTTTTAAATTAGTCATTAAGTTGATTAACTCTGTGTTCAATTCACATTGTATTTGTAATGTCAGTCACACAGTTTGCTGATTTTACAACTGAGAACAGGGGAAAGCTCAGTGTGTATCTGGCTTGACTTAATTTAACCAGTAGCATTCAAAATTAAGGTTTTGTTCACCTCAACACTTTGTTAAGAAAGTAATTTAAAAATAAATTTCTAATAGTTATACAATCATATAATTTTGATTTACCTCTAATAGAGGTAACCAGTGTTTTTATATTGTCTTTCTTTTGAACATAATAATTTTTTATTTCTTTTTTTCAGGTGGCATTAATTAATGCCATTTTTAGAAGAAGTTGGGTCCAGAAAAGATTCAGGTATTTGCAGAATGTGCTCTTATGTTATAAATTCATTGCTTACATCTTGTGGTTTACTTTACAGTTTTATTTGTGTTGTTTTACTTCTTGTGGCATTTCTGTTTCCATTTTTACATACTAATGAATGGTCTTTAACCAGGTAAATAATTTAATATTTTAATTATTATATTTTAATACTATGTAGGTGCAGACCCGGCTGGATTAATGATGGTCTAAGAATAATCTTCAACACTTTAGAGCTTTCTTATCCCCTAGACCCATGACTAACTTATTTTTATGTTGCTGTAACTTGTGCCTTAGTGTGTGGGGGTTCTCCTACTTATGATAATACATCTGATTTAATTAAACTTTGGTACTACCCCTACCACAAACTTTGTCAGATATCAAAAAGAAAACAAGAATTTGTAACATAAGAAAACAAGGGTTTATATTTAAGAAACGATATAGAAATGCAATCTGCAATAATAGTGGAAACGTATTTACTGTCACTGTATGCTGTCTTTCAAACTAAATCTGCTGTCAGTTTGAAAGGTGCAAGATATTTATTCTGAGTTCATTTGATTTGTGAATTAAATATTTAACTGTCTGTGGTGCTAATGCCACTTAGTTATTGGTTATAATTAATATTTATTACTTAATCACCCATAACTAATTACAAGTGATGAGAATCTTAATTTAGGTTATTAATAATTCTCCAGAAGACACCACTTGTCTCTCACACTTGGCAGATATTTCTCTCTTCCACCACATTTTTTATATATTATATATACATGCATATATAAACATTTACTGTCACACAATAGTTCCTTAGGTGGAAAACTTAATCAATATTTAGCGAGCCCCCATCCACCCACTGTCACTCCAAAATATGGCTATCAACATGTGTAAGAAGGTCAATAAATTTATTAAATCAACAATCAAATATACAACATACGCATATAATCAAAGGAGCATTGACATTTTCACCATGTCACAACAATGTTCAATTAACGCTGGAAAATTGTTCAGTTTATCTTTGCATAGACACAAGCAATTCAAAGATGGCAGCTGTTGCCGGCACATGTTTCACCAATCACATAGTTTGCAACAAATCACTGCCAAATCGAGGCCCCATGTATCCCTTCTACAGGCATGTTTGCACACTATTCCAGAATCTTCGACACACTCTCCAAGCATGCTACAAAGAATCATCCTGAATTTCACATGCGATATCGAGCGCATCAGGAGGAATGTTCTTGATTTTCTGTGTGCATTTAATCAACACACCACTAGGAACATTCAAAATAATCTTTGTGAATTCTTGAAACCAAACTTAAACCACAATTCCTGCTGTATTGGTACTTGAATTCACGGTCTAGAAAAAAAAGTAGACAAATTGTTGTGCTTTGCATAAATCATTACAATATTGATAAGTTTATTTACAAATATTAACATTATTTGTTTTTATTTTGCATTTATTTTTTATTATTGGTATTTCTATTAAAATGCCAGACTCCACATAAAATCTGCTGGTTTCCTAAGGTGGGGTTTAGGCAGGTCTGTGTACAACATAGTCAAATTAATGAACATAGAAATAATGGTTCAATTAATAAGCATTCTTTCATTCAAGTCAAGAGATCAATAGCAAACATGTACAAAGCACTGTAAGTCCATTCTTTCTTTTTTAGTCAGTTAACTTACCAAAAGCTAATGATCGCCTTTGTGACCAGACTTGAGTAATGTTCAGATTCAAAGTGATTAGAGTACTTCTACAAAGAAACTTCCGGTCCATCTCCATTGGATGAATTTGATATGAGTAAGTGTGAGACTATTATTCAGGAAAACTACTCACCCAGTTGGAATTGGTTTGCATATTCTCGAGTAATTTACTCCAACTTTGACAATTTAACAATTAAGTCTAGAAATAGGGATATGCAAATTTACTCCACCACACTGTCATACACTAATGTCTTCTATTACAAATGTATGCATTAATGCTGAGATATAGCAAGATTGGCCACAATAGAAATTTTACGTGACCTGATGTAATGCAGATTTCAACAGTTTGACACAGATCAACCAATTCCTTTTTAAGCTTAGATAACCTGGTTCCAGCCTTTGATTTTTGAATCAAGAATACACATTGGATAACACCATATTTGAGACAGTCCTAGATATTGCTCTTCATCACTTTCACATATTGACATTCATTTTAATATCATGATGTAACATACTGTCTCAGGTGTAGCACTGACACAACTTTGCTTCATTCACATCTCATTATCAACAGTTCTTCACTTATTAGCATCATGCTGACTTGACATCCTCTATCATATGGCTTGGGCATTTTGGTCGCCAACTTTAAATCTTGGATTTGGCATCTGACACCAAATAAAAATTACCATCTTGCTAACCCTTTTATTACATAGCTTTCTTTCCAAATGCTTACTGTCATACCTACCACTAACTACACTATACTTGTAGTTCTTACCATTCCTTATGGTCTGACATTGTATGGTAATTTAAGAAAAATATATATCTCTAAAGCTACGTCAAAAGGTTTCTTGTCATTTCTAAGCATGCTGAATTACAGTTATTATTATTAATGTTTATTATAAATAAATATTAACAATTTTAATATTAAAAAATAAAACAAAACTGAATGCACATACTAAAATTTGAGTAATACTAATAGTTAATTTTGCCAGGTAGTGCTAGTAAAACTGAATTATAAAGATCCCATCTAAAATAAGTTTCATTAATGGGCTCATACAGTGTGGTGTTTATATTGTGTGCATTTATATTGATACCACTTTCACAAAGTTCTAGTTGATTAACAATGCATTTATATTGATACCACTTTCACAAAGTTCTAGTTGATTAACAATGCATTTATATTGATACCACTTTCACAAAGTTCTAGTTGATTAACAATGCATTTATATTGATACCACTTTCACAAAGTTCTAGTTGATTAACAATGCATTTATATTGATACCACTTTCGCAAAGTTCTAGTTGATTAACAATGCATTTACCACCAATGGCTAGTGATTTAAAAATCCTGTACCATTATAAGTATTAATTTATTCTTATTGTTCTCTAGGTTCATTTTATTTTTGTTTGTTGAGGACTGTTTAAAGTAATCATTCTAATGTTGTTTAGAGTGAGCATTTGCTAATTTCTGTTTGTCAGTCAACAGATTATACCAGTGCTCATTTGACTTTGAATGAAACATTGTTGATCACAGATTTTAATTGAGATCAGTAGTACATTTATTTAACTTTTTATGATACTATTTTGTTTTATAGGTCAGACAAAGTGAAAGGCCATGTAGTTGGTATAGATTTGGGTACGACTAATTCTTGTGTAGCTGTCATGGAAGGAAAGCAGGCAAAGGTGTTAGAGAACTCGGAAGGCTCACGTACCACACCATCAGTTGTGGCTTTCACTAAAGATGGGGAACGTCTGGTTGGTATGCCGGCCAAGAGGCAGGCAGTCACAAATGCCCCAAACACCCTTTCAGCTACCAAGCGCCTCATTGGTCGTAAATTTGAAGATCCTGAAGTGCAGAAAGATATGTGAGTTTTCATTTAAAAGGGAATTTATTCCTATATTTGCATTGAATTACCTATTTACCTATTTTAAATCTGTACTTTTAATTAGGTGAAACATTCTTTCTGGAGTTAATAGTTTTGCTGTCCATATTTTAAATGCAATTACTGGTATATTTTTCAAATTGAAGTAAACTATTAGAATCTTGATTCATAAAGGAGTAAGTAGACCCAATGACACCGCTTTATGGGGAAAAACTCACAAACATTGCAAATTTGCTAAAATTTATCACAGAGTACTTTTCTTCACACCCAAACTTACCATTTTTATTATGAAAATAAAGATCAATGTTTCGTCTTTTGAAATGTCTTGTTTTTTTCTTCTGAATTTTATTACACTATTCATAAAACTTGATGGGAGTACCTTATGATTGCAACAAAAATTGGTCAAATGTCAGTTCGTGGCCGAAGAAGTAAGGCTCATGTTTTGGGGTACTATTTTTAACAATAAAACAATACATCTATGGTTTTGAAACCTGAAATAAGATTGGTCCATTAAATATATGGTACAAATAATAATTGTTCTTGTGTAAATATTCAATATTTCCTGGGGAAATTCGATGCTTTTTGAACAAAACGAAACTGTCACATGAAAGCCAAGATGCTTTGCTTTGAGAACGACTGGGTTTTTTTTTTTAAATTATCACATGGTCACATCCAAAATTTCAGTAGGCTGGTCGAATTTCATATACAATTTATTACAATTAAGTGGTAATTAACATAAATCGTTTTCTTCGGATTTTATTCAAGGAAACATCTAACAAATTTATTTCTTCCTTAGGAAAAATGTTTCTTACAAGATTGTGAGGGCATCGAATGGGGATGCTTGGGTTGAAGCACAAGGAAAAATGTACTCTCCCAGTCAAGTGGGTGCTTTTGTACTTACGAAGATGAAAGAAACTGCAGGTGATGCATTGTTTAAAGGACTTATATTTATCTCTAAATGTTAAATAGAATTTCTTTGAAATGGTTGGATGTGTGGTATTGTCCCATCTACTATTTAACATGATGTTTCATTTTTTAATTTGAGGGAGGGGTGGATGGGCTCAGTTTCCTTATTAACATAAGCCTACTTATTATCAATAAGTCGTGTGGGGTTTTTTTTGTTTTTGAAAATTTTTTTAAATGACAAATAACTACGATATACACTAAATAACCCTTTGCTAGGTGCAGTGTCTGAATGTGTAAAAAAGAGTGTGTCTGAATGCATGTAAAATGGGGGATATCCTAGGCTATAGATTTAAAATTATTTAGAGGTGTTTATAATGATATTGTTTTTATATAAAATAACCTGACTTTTTCAGTATTGTAAAGTATACATCCCTATATGTTAATACTTCAGCTAAAGTACTATTGAAGTATTTTTCATGATTCATATATATTTGTGAGTATAATGCCATTGGTAATTTTAAAAGAAAGTGATAAAAAGAGTTTTAAAAAAATTATCCCTATTTGCATTTATAAAACTTGTAAATCCAAACTTTTTTTTTATAAATATTTAATCCTTAATTTTAACAAGTTTCATATCATAAAACAAGTATTTTTATCTTTCGGTAATTTTTTCATTAGATTTGAAACTTAAAATATATTCTTTATTTGGCATTTTAATATTATTATTTTAATATTCAAATGATTTACTTAACTGGACTTGATATTCTGAGCTTGAGTTAAACTTGACTAAATGCCCTCAAGATGCACCACTTTTTGTCAAAATTCTCACCAGGATTTATCAGATCTGCATTATTAAGCAGAAGGCAGTAAACATTGCTAATTTTAATAGTGATAATTTCTTTCAGCTAGATTTTTAATTATTCTTATTTCAAGTAATTGCATTTGATACAAACAGGTTCATTGTTCAGAAGATTGTGACAAAATGAAGGATCATTATGGAAGAAAATTTAAATATCACAAATCAGAGGTTGTTTGGTAATCATACTTTTGTTGGAAAGTCATAAATTCCTTTAAGAAATGTATTAGGCTAGTGATGACAGATCAAGGGTCACTGGAATAAAATTCTTTAAACAGGATTGAAAGTTATATAAATATTTATATATGTATAGTTGACAACACTTGGCTCCTGATTCTAGAGGTGACATTAGAGATCGTCTGTTCAGAATTCTTGACGTCAGTAGGTGTCAGTCAAGCTGTGAAGTGTGAAATGATTGGCTGAAGTGACTCCAACATTTTACATTAAGATAGATGTCAACATGTTATTGTCAAACCTAGCTTCAATTAAGAACGTTTTATTTTAAGATAAATTTTAGCATGATAAAATTAAAGTCCACATTCCTGCACTTTGAAATCTTACATTCAGAACATGGGAGAGGTGGATAAATAAATCAGATTAAATGAGAGGGTAATGTTGCACAGTTGGGGGGTGGGATTTGTCGCCGCTATACTCTGGGGTGACTTTGTAATAATGACTTATACCAACTATATATAATTAGTTTTGATAAAAGACATCTACAAGTGCCGGTGCAGAGCATGGGTCACTGGTTAAATATGTATATCTGCAACTGTTACGCTGATATACTGGTACGTCGCCAATTTGGCTCCGCCCCCAACTCAGAATCAGCTGAGATTTAATGTTTATGAATAATATATATATAATGATTACAATTAACGAACAGAGGACAAGACGTACTCATTACATTATCACTTGAACTACGAAAATAACGATAGAACTACAAACACGCGTTTTAAAATAATAACAAGAAATTTAATAAAAGAAAAAAAGTTAACAAGATTTAGAAGATTCAGTTCATCCTAAGCCAGTTCATTGGACTGAAGTCACTGTCTGAATAGGCACTTAGCTTAAGCACAGAAATGACGTCAGTCTTGTAGACTTGAATTTTCCAGCCAATAGATCGACACGTCCCAATTCAGCCGGGATAAGTAGAACGGCCACACAGGCACAGCCACACAGGCAAACAACAGGCAGCTATAAACGAGCAGCCGAGAATACACAATAACCAGAAAAAACCCTGCAACACAAACAATTGCAAAGCCTAAGTGTCCAGTCCAGTGCTCGATTAATAATTACTAAGTTTGGCATAGGCCTCTGAAAGGAAGAATATTAACATTTTCAAAATAAAACATAGTATATAACATCCTAATAAAACTTAACCATTCACACAAATACAAAGACGCTTTTACCTATATAGCCAGGGTTTTCTTCTCTCATATACGACCCAGTGTTGTTTTGGGCGGACTACCCTTTCAGTCGTCACCCTCAGACGATTTTTCAGGAAGTAGTGAAGATAACATTTTCACTGTGGTTTTTATTACCCTGCTTAGACCAGCTTCTGACCTGTTCAATTCATTAGCTCTAAGATGATTATGTCCCTCTAACAACTCTAACCACCCGCTAAGCGTACACACTGACCACATGCTGACCGCCGCGCTCGCAGACTTCAAACACCGCAGACATCAAACGCCAGTCCCTAAATCTTCCACACATGTCTCCCATTCGTTTCAGGGCTTCCCTTCTCAGTAAACAGGATGCAATACGCACTCATTCCACAAATGAAAATTTATATAAAATATTTATGTGGGAATATTTTCCCATCATACAACAGGATTCAACAAAATGTTGGATATTATTTTTTTTACATATGAATCCATATAAAAATTATAGTGACAATGAAGTTAAGGCTTATCTTTTTTAATCATTTATATTTTGTTTGGCGTTTTATTTCATTTTGATTCAAACATTTTCCCTGGGATGTTATACATAGTCAACTCATTACCCTTTACATCATCTTGCATTAAGTAACAAGTTGCCATGCTGTGCCCAGTAAAGGGTTAATATTTAAAAAAATATTTTTAGAATCACCAACAATCTTTGCTTATGTTAAAGTGCCATCTCACTCTATTAACAGTTTTGATTGTGGCAGAATTGCAAAAATTTCTATTTTGAATCTTTAAACATACCTTGATTATTTCACAGAAAACTACTTGGGTACTAAAGTCAAGAATGCAGTGATTACTGTCCCTGCCTACTTCAATGACTCTCAGAGACAAGTGAGTGTACTAACTAGTGTGGTGTGGATATAATATATGTTTTGATTTGTTTGTGTGGAATCCTTAGTTTCCTTTAAATGTCCTGCTTTTCTGAAAACTTTTACTGTAGATATATTGCATTTTAGTGTTAGGTTTGTGTTTTCTTTTCTATTAGCCACACTACTTATTCCCTTTGTGTCATTTTTATTGGTTAGGCCCTTGTCCCCCTTCCCAACACACACGCACATACATTCATATGTCTAGTTATTGCTAGAACATTTTTTATTTTGTTTAAATTGTCTTCTTCCTTTAAAAGGACATTTAAAATTAGATCATCTTTTGCCTATCAGATGTTGCCTGAAATGGTGGACATATGATGATCACTGGATTTTAAAAATTTAAATTACTAATTTACTAAACTTTTCATTATTTCATTGTTTTTGAATTCGAAATAAATTTAAAATAATACTTTTAAAATTCCGTAGTATGCCTATAATAGGTAGTAATTTAAATTTTTAAAATCCATTGATAATTTTATGTTTTCATCAGCTGCTTGCTCTGAATGCAAAAGTGTTGGAAGTTTGAAAGTGTGTTTGGGAGAGAAAATGGGCTGGGCCGCATGAATCAAAAGTTGGCTTATTATTTTCTTTTGAAGTTGCCAACGTGCTTGTGCCAATATATAGAAGAATGTCTTACCCCACTCTCCTGTATGGATAAGACATAGTTAGTTTTAAAAAAAGTAAATATTGAACACAGAATTAATGTTTTACAGTCTTTATTATACTTTAAATGAGTTTTTCCAAAAACTTTGTTTTTCTGTCCGCACCACTTCCTTGCAGTCCTGGATCACCAAATCTAGTAAACACATATTGATGAAACTTTGTATATTTGTTCCCTATATACATATATATACATGCACAAAATCAAGTATGGGTTAAAGCCTGCGTGCATTATTTCTTTTTTTTTTTAATTTTTTTACTTTGACATTTTACATTCAATTTAAGATTTTTGACGGGTATGTCAATAAAACAATTGTAACTTTTTTCCTATTTAAAATTTCTTTAAAAAGTTTTAAAATTTAATTTAAAAAAAAACTAAGCATGATATTCCAAATCTAACAACAGATTATTCTTATCTAAATCAGAGACAATATGTGTACCAAATTTGAAGGCTGTAGCACGAAAAGAATTTTTTTTGTTCTTTGCGTGTAGTAATGTGGCCTTAAACCAAATTTGAAGACTTTTTTTTCTCTCTTTTTTTTTTTGCCTGTAGCATTCTGGCTTTAATCTGCCCACTGCATTATAAATATTGGTGACTTTATTACAACCCTCTGGTATGTCACAAAGACAAACCTGTTTTCTCCTCAATATCTTTTGTTTAATTTTGAGTGCACTTAACTGAAACGAAATAAGTTCCTCTAGTAAACAGTATTTTGTGTTTTTGTTTGTATTTTTAGATGAATTATTAGGACATCTTTAAGATGCATAATTTTTAATACAGCTCTATTTATTAGCATTTGTTCATTATATATATATATATATTAGTGATCAGTCTAAAGTGTCACTTGTTTGCAGGCAACTAAAGATGCTGGCCAAATTGCTGGTCTTAATGTATTGCGTGTAATCAATGAACCTACTGCTGCTGCTTTGGCATATGGCATGGACAAGTCTGACGACAAAGTGTAGGTTGAAATTTTATGCTTCTACTGGTGCAAATTTTAAAATTTATTAGATTTTGTTTTATTTAGAACTTTAAATTACTAGAACTTTTTTATAATTGTATTTTCTTCCCTTAGGGGTTTTATTTTATTTAGTGTGTATTATTTTAAGAACATTAATCAAAGGTACTTAATCAATTTACATATATAGATATTATTAAAAGACTTTCTCTGAGGAATGTTGATTATGTGGATTTGGTTGTATGAGAGTAAGTCCAGTTTTTCTGTATTTTTATGTTGTGATGAATTGTGTTTTGGGCAGGTTTAGGGGAAAATGCATTGTTTCTTCCTCAAAAGTAGATGTGTCTACCTAAATTGTAGTCTTTTGTTTATGGTAATTTTTATTGTGAGTTGTATATTTTTTGATTGTAGATGGATAGTGCAGCATTAAGAGTGGCATTGAGTTTTAAAGTTTATATGCTTTATTTTAGAACTGTTTACTCCTAGAGATATAATACTTTTTAATAAAATTGTCTGGGCTTGGAACTGTAGAAACATTTTTATTACTGCAGATTATAAAATGATTCCCTCCCCCCACCCCACCCCATTGTTATCTTTATAAAACCAGTTTCATTTCATATTTTATCAAAACCTCTAAATATTTGGATCCAGTATCTTAAACCATGAACAGCATGAGCCAGTAGAAAAAATTTTGCATTGTTCACTGCTCTTTCAGGATTTTACACTTTCAGAACACTTGAAATACATTTTGATATTAATAAAGACTTTCTTTTAACTCACTTGTGTTTAAAAATTTATTTCTAAGCCTGACAACCCCCAAAGTTTGACTTGCAGTTTGAACCATTATTTGTATACTAAAGTCACTTGGCACAGAAAAAAAGAGGAGTACCTCCCCTACATTAGGTAGAACCAGCTATTTTTTGAAAGTTTTTGGAAATGAATTAAATTTACACCATATAACTATCATGGTGAAAGAAGTCAGTTTACAAAAAAATGGTTGCTTAATCTTTCTTTTTTTTTTAACACGCAATTTAAAAAAATTTTTTTTTTACACACTTTGCCATTTTTGCATCACCCTAAAGTAAAAACTGATTATCTGACAAAGCTAAATTTTTGCATAACTCGTGTATCCAATGCTGACATGAAGCCTATTTTTTTCTGAGGCAAGAACTTTCTTAATGTTTCAGTTATTGATTCTCAAAAATGAGAAAAAACACAAATTGAGCAATGGCACTTTGAACCAACACTATTTTGAGTTCCATTTGACTTGTTTGTTTAAGTAATTATAATGAAATAATTTAAAATTAGCCAACATTTGTAGTTAAAATGCATTTATTAATGTCTTATATTTTAAAATTTATGATTATTTAAAAATAAGGGTAGGGGGCTGATTGAAAATTAGTGGCAGGTTGAAATAAAAACTGTAGTGTTATGTATTCTGAAACAGGGTCCCTGAAAGTCTTGGCCAATTTTTAAAGTGAAATGAACCCTAACAATAATTTAACCTGTTACCAACTCTTAAAAGATACAATGATGCCTCACAAAAAACTCAAAAACTCAAAAAAGCCTCTCAAAAACTAAATAATTAATGCATATTTAATGCTGTTGCTATTGGCGCTACCAGTTATGATTAATTAAATGGCTGTCATTCGTGATCCATCATAACTTAGTTAATAAACCAGTATTTTTTGTGGGGAAAAATTATCTAGGATCAATGTGTGACCATTGTCTGACAGATATTATCAAGCATTGTTAAAAAATTTACAGAAGAAATTATAAATAACGACTGTTTAGAAGGCCTATACTTGTCGACTCGCGCTCACATCCATGAAGATCTCATCGAACGCATTGCCATCTATACTGATACAATCTTTATTTTTTACTTTCTGTTGATATAAAAAAAAAATCTATATTTTCAGAAATAACTTAATTGAAAAATAGGCTTTTAATAAAATAAAAATACAGATTCGAAACTAACAGTTGCATTTTACATTCATTTTTCTTTAGTTTGATATAAGATACATTCTGATATAACAATCGTAGCGGAACCCGTTTTAGTGTTTGCAAGGTATATCAAAACAATATGGTAAAACCAGAGATTAAGATTTTTGCCACGGCTATCGAAACTCACCAACCGTACCTAATTTAATGTGATCGTGCATGCTTCCACTCACTCTCACAAATAAAAAATACATTAATGAAAAGTTGGAAGATAGTTTATTCAACAAACTATTTCACACGCACAATAAATAAAGAACATAAACACAGCGCTTGTGACAAAATGGTAAATTTTTCAGAATTTAACCGTTGTCCTCTATCATCATATAGAGGCTGGTTCTACCTACCTACATTATAATCATTGAAATACTTTCTCAAATCGGATTTACAAGTGTTGTGGATTATATTTTTGTATTGTAAAAAGTCATATGGCACACATAAGAAAAAGAGTACTTCCCCTACATTATAATTAAAATACAGTCTCAAATCCGATTTACAAATGTTGTGCTCTTTATTTTTGTACTTTTGTATTGTACAGTCCCAAATCCGATTTACAAATATGCTCTATATTTTTGTACTTTTGCATTGTGCAGTCCTTTTTTTTTTTTTTAAGAAAATTATACTTTTTTTTGTTGTTGACAAATTTATGTCCAGTATTATTAGACTGACATTTGCTATTAGGAATCTGGAATGTGGCTTTTTCAAAATGAGTGCTAAATATTCACACTAGTAATTGGTAATATATAATTTGATTAATAAATTTGCTTGCCCCTGTTTTTTTTGTGTGCAGGATTGCTGTATTTGACTTGGGTGGTGGAACATTTGACATTTCTATTTTGGAAATTCAGAAAGGTGTTTTTGAAGTAAAGTCTACAAATGGAGATACATTCTTGGGAGGAGAAGATTTTGATAATGCTTTGGTCAACTATCTCACAGCAGAGTTTAGAAAGGAGGTACAAAATAACTTTTAGTGATTTGTTATTTGCTTTTTATAGTATAGTGTTTTTGTTGGGCTTATTTTTTTTAACACTTTACGACAATTTCATTTCCTTTTTAAGAAAAATAAATCTTTCAGTTTTTTTCAGTACTGCCAGCCTGGCAATACCCACCCCACCCCACCCCCCAATAAAACAAAAAATTAAAAAAAAATCAGTTATGTAAACAATAGTTTAAATTGCTTGAATTTTGAAGTTAACATTCAAGGCTTTGAAAAATATTTGGGTTTTGAGAGACATTTTAATGGTCTTAAAATTTGTCATCAGAATAATTACTTCATGTGTTAATAAAAATTTTGAGTGACATGTTTTAATGAATGTTTATTTTCTTTTTAGGTACTTGAAGGTGTAGCATAAAAAAAACCACATTAATTGTGCAGGTGTAAGTCATTAAAATAACATTAACATGTTCATTCTGACCACACCTTATTTATGTTTTATATAATATATTATTTATATTCTTGTTTAGCGATTTTTTTTTTTTTTAATAATAACCGTTGCTTGATTTTATTTAAATGGACTTTTTTCACCAGCATTGTAAAATGTATAATCATTAAAAATGCTTGTTTTTATTTAAATGACTTTTCCTCATCATTGTAACCATAACAAATATTTCCATCAAACATTTAAACATATATAAGTAAATTGCTATTGAAATATTTTTATGAATCAAATATAGTTGTAACTTTAATGTCTATTAGTTTTAACAGTAAAGCAAACAGTAACAAGTGTAAAAGTTAACTCCATTTGCAAAGTTTTGTAAACTTAAAAATGAAAGCACTTGAATGAAAAACATATAGCACCAGGCATTTATGTCATGTCGATGTTCGATGAAAGGATAAAAGCTGAAGTTCCCAAAACTTTAATTATGCAAAGCAGTCCCAAAGTGTTGTAATTGGAGTGTTGAGTTTTCATGGGTCTCGACCTGTATACTAAAAGAGTTAACATGGCAAGATAGCTCCTTGTTTCATAGACGGTGCTTTTTGTTGGATAAATACTAAGTATTAGAAGAGTAGTCCTTTATCATTTCTACATCATTCTCATAAATAATGAGATTGTATTTTAGCTGTATTTTACTTTTGTTAAAATTTCAATTTTTCAGCAAGGCATTGACATTACCAAAGACCCAATGGCAATGCAGAGGCTCCGAGAGGCTTCAGAAAAAGCCAAAATTGAATTATCATCTGCTCTTCAGGTAAAAATTTAACATCTCCATATGATTTTAATATAAAATTTAAGAATGACAAAGAATTTTTTTAAGAAAGTTTTGCCTACCTTGCTTTAATTGGTTTTAGGTGGAACAGTAGCTTGCACATTATAAAATAACTGGCTAATGCATAAGCTTGTATTAGGCTGAGTGTCACATGAGCGGATCGAGCTTATGTAGAGACACAAGGGGTGAGTCAGGTTTTGCTGTTCTGGTGTATCTCCAAGAAGCTTGTGTGACATATGCCAGTAAGTTTTTACACAAGACACATAACAGACGCCATTGATGTTTGGAAGGGGCCCATTTTTATTCTGTCATGTAGAGGAACGTTTTATGGCTATGCATGCGAGTGAGCAAGTATCATAAAAGTGAATAAACAGACGAATGGAACAAAACCATACAAATTCTTTCATCCCTCTAAAACAAACTGGATAACAGGTTTGTTTGAAAATTAAAAATTAGGTCGTTTTTTTTTTTTACCTAATTGGGGGCACTACTCTTTCACAATTAGTCAAACATACAACTTTCCAATGTCATACACTCTGTGGGAAATAAGGGGGGGGGGGCGGGATGAAAATGATGAACTTCAAAATGTAAAACAAAAATTAATTATACAATTCTTACACAGTAAATGGCACCGCTATCAACAATGATAATTCATATACGACATAGGCATGTATCTATATATTATCCTCGAGTTAATATTACACAAAATGACAATAATAGTGAGTTCAACAAGAATAGATTAAATGTTCTTATTCTTAACTGTTCTAGAGGCCGTTTGCCTTTGATCAATTACTCACTTAGTACTGTCAGTGTTCTGAGGGAGATGACGTAATCTCACACATCACTCATAAGGGTACTTTGAAGAGAAGATATGACGCAATCATTGTGTTGCCCGACAGTGAAGACCTGCAGGATCTAGGCACCATCTCAGGAACACTAATCTGTCGTCAGACGATCAATACATCTCTTTTTTTCGGCAGGTTGTGAGTTCCTATCAAAATCATAAGTCCAAAATAAACCTTAATTTCAGTGGCATTAGTTTCCTTCCAACCTGGATCGCTATTTTGTTTTTTTCGAGTTTTTCGGACATGCGTACTCGTTTGTTTATTCCACTATTTTGTCAAATGTTTCCTCTTTGAAAATCTGGTAGAAGAAAGCCAGCTGAGTACTATCATTAGTTACAGTCACATTTGGCCCCATTTCTGTTATAAATTCCAATATATTCAGTGCTAAAGTACTACTATTCCAACCGTGTGCATCTCCAGATACCCCTTCCCCCTACTCCTCTTCGATATCCTCAGAATCTTATGCACTCTCCTCCAAAATTTGAAAGATGTTCCATGTGCACACTACTAACACTAATGTCACTTCTAATCCATTTGTCCGATTCAAAATCAACTTCTCTTACCTCATTTATCTGATAAATTGAATCCATTAAACTCCTCACAATTGCTCGACGATTCTAAGAAATTCATTTGAAACACCAAACGCAAAAAAACAAAGAAAACTTTATGAATAAATGAACGAAGCAAGGAGAAAACGTTTCAAAATGGCACGGAAATCGTTGTACAAACGTCATACTTCCTGTAGACACTGAAACTCACACAATTTCTCAAACGATATGAGAAGAAAAGAGCACTGGTTGCTATGGACGTTTTGCCCGTTAAGGCATATGAACATTTTGGGCTGCTCCGCCCAGTAAAGGGTTAACCACCAAGTTGACTGACAAGATATTTTTCATGTTGGAGACCCTATATTTACTCCCTCCCCCACCAGTGAAAAATGACATACCTGCCTACCTTCCGCTTTTAGCGGAAGAATCTCCCGCTTTTACCTCGAATCTCCCGCTCTTCCGCTTCCAAAAGAAATCTTCCGCTTTCATTTTCATTTTCAATTTTTTATTTTCACGATCGATTATGACAGGACGAAAAACTTACCGTGCGTTCAATAGAGCTAACGGCGGCGTAACTCTAACTGCTTCTCTGTCGTCTGCTATGAGCTCTTCAGCATCCGAGTCCTTTTCTAACACTTCCGGAATCTTATTCGTCGGCCGTTATTAATTTTAGTTGACAAAACAGAATTTCGCTCGTGAAATAAACATTTTCTTTAAATATTTTTTATGTTGAGAAGTCAGAGCTTAGCGGTATAAGCAAATTCGGTTCATAACGTTTTTACTGCCCGTTCGACCGATAGACGAAGTTCGCTTTTTCAAAATGGCGGCCACGTAGCGATAGTATATGCGTGACAATTACGAAATATTTACTTTAATAAATAACATTCAACTTACATGTAAGACAGTCTATGCAATTTTCTTCAGAAATTATCCGTCCAAAACGAGCTACTTTGACGAATTATATTGCAATGCTAGGAAAAAGAGTGGCGTTTTCAATAACGGTAGGCCTATGTTTGAAACCGCATTGAGGTTCAAATAATCATTTTTCTAGAATCCGTTGTAATTATTCTTATATAATATGTAAGGCTTCAAAATTTATTTTTTAAAAAAAAGTGACACAAGTTTTAAAACAAAAGATCATCGGCGATAAAGAAATGATCCTGAGTCAAATTTGTTTGAAAGTAATTTACGGAAATGTGAACATTTTGATTTAGTCGAATTTTTTATTTTAATCATTTCTGCTAAAAAAAAAATAATAAAAAATTAGAAATATATAGGCCTATATATACATGTATTTGTAAATTAGCCGTTGATATTTTGTGATTACGCAGTACACACATTATTATAATAGAATTTTAGAAGGCATGATAATAAATACACATACAATGAAGACAAAAGAAATGCATAAAACATTAAAAATAATAATATTAATCATATCCAATTCTTAATTAACAAAGCATGCTTATTGAGAATAATGTCTTTTTAATAACATTTTAAATGTTACAGGAAGACTTTCACTGTTTTTTCTCTAGTCTAATGGACATGTAAATTTAGAAAAATACAGGTGTTTTATATATTTAAATCATTTATAAATTAAAATCTGAACATTATATTCTAAAACTAATAACTGGTATTGCTTTCTCATAACAAAGACAACATATATTCCAAATTTTATTAATGTGGATTGATAAATATATTTTTTTAAAAATTTCTTTGCAATATTCTGGTTCTATGTAGTATTAGAAAATAAAAAGACTGTACACTGAGGATGTAAAGGATAGTAATATATAGTATTAGTATATTCTGAGAGAGCTAAATGACTAAGAGCAGTCCAATGTAGTATGGATAGGGTATATTTATTTTAAAAAAATAAACCACTTGAACACTTTTAAAGTTCTGTAGTCTTTATTTTACTTTAAATGTGTTTTTCTCAAAATGACTTTTTTCCTCTGTTGAACTAAATGCAAAGACCCCTTTTGAATAGTTGTAATTATTCCATGTCCCTGAAATTTGGTATACTAGTTTCTCATACATAAAATTAAAAGGTTGTGCATGGATGAAAGCCTATATGCTTTAGGTTTAAGTAAATTTTATTTTTTTAAATTCTACATGTTCTCCCAAAATATATATTTTAGATGGGTACAATAAAAAAAAAATCATAACTTTTTTCTTAAAATTTTTCGATAGGCACATGTTGCTGTTTGTGGCTTGTACATTAGATAATAAAAAGTTAAATATATATTTTTTTTAAAATCCATTTATGAAATATTTAATGAATTTCTGTAAAAGTGAAAATCATGATGCGGTACTTCAATGGCCCATTATTCTGAAATGTGAAGATCCTTCTTCAAATGAAGTCTAAAGAAATATCTAAATAAAACTGCCTAACACTTGGTGTGCTTGACAAAAATTCATCTAAAATAAACAGTGGAATGGAGACTAGACAAAATGTAGACAAATTGTTGTGCTTTGCATTAATCATTACATCATTGGTAAGTTTATTTACAAATATTAACATTATTTTTTTTATTTTGCATTTATTTTATATTATTGGTATTTCTATTAAAAAGCCAGACTCCGCAAAAAATCTTCTGGTTTCCATTCAAAATCTTCTGGTTTTGGACCAGTGATCTTCTGGTTTCCTAAGGTGGGGGGTAGGCAGGTCTGAAATGACCAGTGTGTGTAGCCAATAAGTATAGACCCTGTCTGGTATTAGCCATCAAAATGGTTTCTGAACTACTGCCAAGTCTAGCTAAGAAGGGCAAAAATGTGACCATCCATCTAAAACACCATCATCACCCTTGCACTTTTTTCTCTCACGTACCCTCCACTCCTCTCCACCCTAATCAGAAACTCACCTCCAGTGGCATACCTTGCAATAAGCATGCCAGAAGTTGCCATAATCTTAAGTTCATCATCTGCAATATGATTTTATTTTTTCAGACTTGGTTAGTGAACAGTATATTTTTATTTGCTTTATTTCAGACTGATATCAATTTGCCCTATTTGACGATGGATTCTAGTGGACCAAAACACATGAATCTCAAGTTGTCAAGATCCAAGTATGAAAGCCTCATGGAGGGGCTGGTGAAACGTACCATCGGTCCTTGTCAGAAGGCTCTGCAAGATGCAGAGATAAAAAAGTCTGACATTGGGGAAGTCATTCTAGTGGGGGGCATGACTCGCATGCCAAAGGTAAATCTCCACATTGTTTATTTTATATTTTATAATTTAGTTATTCTGGGGAAGTCCTCAGATATAATTTTATCTTTGCTGAAACCCATTTTAAAAAAGATGTTATGTTATACTAAGATTTTATATTATAAATGTTTATGTTCAAAGTGCGAATGATATTCAGCTAAATGGAAATAACAGTAATGAAATGCATTTACCATTTGCCTAAGAGTGAAATGCTGACTTGCTGTTCCTTTCTCCATTGTTTGAGAAATTCCCATTTACACATTATGTGCTTGCATTCTTTAGCAGATTAATACCAAGTCCATATATATTATTATTTTTTTGTTTCTGTTTTTGTTTAGAGAAGAGAAAAGGTATTATTAATTTACATGTTTTTATTGTAATAAATCAGTATGATTTTGGCATTTCATTTCATTAGCCAATTCCACATATAAATATATAATATATATAATTCCATAAAGCAGTTGAGAGTAAAATGATATTCTGTTTGTAAGCAGTAATCAAGATGCATAAATGTAAGCCAAGATCTGTATTTGAGAACAATATCATCTTGAAGGTACAAGTTCCACTTCTCTTCTTACTTGAATGAGACTTATAGTCAATGTATCCATTTTTATTAACTCTAGTTGGTAAGTAAAAGGATTCCCAAGTAAGGTGATCACAGATTCATGATGATGAACGGATGAAATATCTTTTCAAATTGCTGCGGAGGCCATAGAATGTACTGAAGAGTTAAAATCAAAGTGTCATACCATTTTCTTCATACTTGAAAAATGTACAAGAGACTTAGTCTTCATAGTCTTCCACAAGATCAGTGCTGCCTGGAATTATTTTACAGAACCTGAAATGAGTTATGTGAGGTTGCCTAGAGCAACCTACGCGTACACTTATACATGCCTTGGCAGGTACTAAATTTCATCACATGGAGCATTTTAGATAAAAGTGTTCTTTTAAGAAAATATCCAGCATGAATTTTTTTCTAATCTGTTCTGTTTTAGATAAAATTTTGTTCTTGTGTTTATGCACTATTATGTATTATTACCTACTAACCTTTTGAAGTATAAATTGAAATCAAGCATTTAGTGTATGCAGATGTGCAGTATATGGAACCCTATTGTAAATAAAATGAGAATTCACAGATAGTATAAGTTTTGTCTCATTCTCGTATACGAGTTCTAACAACAACGGAAACCTATATACAGCATCCATTTGAATATAATAGTCACACCCTTTATCTGTCTACATGAAGCGTGTGCATTTAAGGCCATGATCTAGTTCTACACAGAATTTTAAAAAAAGAATTTTTTTTTTTTTTTTAACTTTTGAGATTATTATATATTTACTTTGTTCACTTTCTTCTCTCAGGATTTTATATTTTCTGAACATGTGAAATACATTTTTATATTAGTAAAGACGTTTTTAGAACTCACCTGTTTCAAAAAACTTATTTCCTAAGCCAAAAATGCAAAAGCTTGGCTCATGATTGCTGCCACTATTGTAGAAAGGAACATAATACATGGAAATAAAGAGGATTACCTCTATAGTGTAATCAAACCAGTTTGTTTCTTGAGAAATCTTTCACCTAGTGCCCCAATTTAATCACAACCCTTGAAAATCCTGCTCGCAATTTGTGAGTGGAAATAACAAGATTGCTATCATAAAGCAGTATATTTTCAACAACAAAAATATTTTTTTTCCTATTTACATTTTAAGAAAATAATTTAATTACTGGCAATCAATTTGACTAGTGTTTCATGTTAGATATAAGCTGTGATTGCCAAGAACATGGAATTAGAACAACAGTAATAATGTATTTATAAATCTTAAATGCCTGCCAGTCACTGGTGTTAAGTATGTTTGGCACATAGATACCCAATCTTTTCAGCATATTGGTGTTTTGTCAACTGTGCATCTGTATCAAAGATTCTGAAGCAAGGGTTGTCGGAGTTGTGGAGTCAGTAGTTTTTTAGTAGAGACAGTCTGTGAAAATGTTCTGACTCAAAACTCCAAATTTAATGAAACATGAGGCTAAGGCAAATTTACACTGGGACTTGAGATGGTAAAAAAAATTTTTTTAAAGTTGAAATAACAACACATGGTTTTTTTTTTATTATAAATTTAATACGTTTTAAGCAGTGGAAGTAAAAAAGAACTTTTGGAATTATTGAAATAGTGGGCTATAATATGCTGTGTAAATTAGAAGTTCATAAAGGTATACAAGAGGAAGATGAGACAGTAGCTGGGTTGCTACATATTATCATTCACTCATCTTCATCAACAGTAGCCATGAGAAGATGAAACGTTTGAAAAATATCTAGATATACAAGATAGATCCAAATGTCAGCACCTAAGTTTTGAAAATGTATAACTATCTAACATATCTAACTCACTTCAAAGTAATTCTTTATCAAGCACTAAAAATAGATCTCCATCATGTCTAACTAAATTCAAATTAATTTTTTACCAAGCACTGAAAGAAACTCCATAAAATCCCCATCATATCTAACTAAATTCAAAGTAAATTTTTATCAAGCACTGAAAGGGTTTGGGAAATTTGATCATACTTCTGCAATACCTGGCTACTCCGAGATTATTTAATAAATCATGTCTTGCTTACATATTAGACATTATATGCAATATTCTTCTGAAATTATCAGTCTGAAGTAAACTACTTGATGCACATGATCGATCCCTGGAAATAACAGTATGTTTTAAAATGTGCTTAGTGATTTAGTTAATTATTCTTCTACAACCTGTTCTAATTATTCACATATAAAATTAAATTTAAAAAAAAAAATTTGTAGTTTTTGCTGTTGTAAAACGTAAAAAATAATAACAATAACCAATTTTTAATTCATTAAGCATGCTTATTGTAGAATAATCCCTTTTAAATAACATTTTTAATTTTACTGTAAGATTTTTCACTCAGTTTTTCTTTAATGAACATGCCTTAATTTTAGAAAATGTAAGTATTTCTTATATTTAAATAATTTTAAAAATAAAGCCTTAACCTGATATTCTAAAAATAACTGCTGAAATTGCTTCCCCAGAGCAAAGACAACATATCCCAAAGTTTGAAAAATGTAGATTGATTTTTTTTTTTTAAATCCCCCTTTTTCTTGTATTAGTGTCATTTTGTAGATGGTAAAAGATGGGTACGTTGAGGATGTAGAAGCAGAATCTTCAACTCTGTGTTGCCAAGAGAACTAAGTGACTAAAAGTAGTCTGTTGTGGTGTGGATAGGATATATTTATACAAATTAAAATGCAATTCAGAAATATTTAACTGTTTGTTTGATTTCTTAGTAAATTTTTGAAGGAATGCTCAAAATTTAGATGGCATTTAACAGAATCCTTGTGTTCTTTGCAGGTCCAGGCAACAGTTCAGGAGTTATTTGGTCGACAGCCCAGCAAGGCCGTTAATCCAGATGAAGCAGTTGCTATTGGTGCAGCCATTCAGGTAGATGGAAATGCATTAACATTTGAAGAATTTCTACACAAGATTTGTGTAGATTTTTCTTTTGACTTACTTGACTTATCTCCTTGGATTCTCCATGGAACAAAGGGCCTAGATTTTTCTTTTAGTGCTGTTTAAAGTAAAATGTTTAATAAGTTTTAATAAGAAAAAGCAGAAGTGTATAATTTAATTTAGTTATGCTGTATAGCAGTAGTATTAAATTTAGTTTCATCAAGGTAATGATTTAATTTGAGTATGCTAATTGGATAACTTTCTATTCACCACTTTCTTGCTTTAGTCATTCCATTTGAGCAATCTTTGTTAAGTAAAACTTGTTTACATAGGGTGGAGTGTTGGCTGGAGATGTCACAGATGTGTTATTACTCGATGTTACACCATTGTCACTTGGTATTGAGACGCTTGGCGGTGTTTTCACAAAGCTCATCAATCGAAATACTACCATTCCCACCAAAAAATCACAAGTCTTTTCCACTGCTGCTGATGGCCAGACTCAGGTTGAAATCAAAGTTCACCAAGGAGAACGAGAAATGGCATGTGACAATAAGCTGCTTGGTCAGTTCACATTGGTAAGCACAGTTTGACCATTTGTCAATTTTGTTCTTCATATTGCATCATAAATCTTTGATTTAAATTGTTTGCTTTGTTTCAGAGGATTTTTCTGTCTTTTTTAATAATTCTGATGTGAACTATTTTTGAATTGCTCTGCTGAACAAGAAAGTATATTTCAAAGTGACATTTTTCTGTCTTTAACAGGTAGGCATTCCTCCAGCTCCTCGTGGTATTCCACAGATTGAAGTGACCTTTGACATTGATGCCAATGGAATTGTAAATGTGTCTGCACGTGACAAGGGGACGGGCAAAGAGCAGCAGAGTAAATTTTTCTACTTTTTTAGATATAGTGAACACTATAGAGATACATTTAAATTTAAATCATTTTCAAAACTACATTGGAAACAGTACAGTAAACAACAGTTGAGCTAGCTTATTGATATGTGCTGAATTTAGTGTGTGTATAAATTTATAAAATATCTATTTGGAATAGAGGATCGTCTTTCTGGAACAGAAACTTGTCCAGATTGGTTGATTGATATATACTTATATCTGTGGATGACTTTTAGCTTTCGACTTACAACTCTTCTATCCACCCCACTTTTATTTGCATTTACTACAAAGCACTAAATTTTGCCATTTTACATCAGTTTTGTCTTCCACTAGATTTGTGCATTTCTTTGCCACATTGCTCTTAATAGGTGTTTTGCTTGTATATTAAAATTACATGCATAAGTGTGTGCTGCTAGTTATATCAGCTCAGCTTCATCACATTATGTTTAAGTTACTGCTAAAAGTTTTGTGACATACTGTCTTATTTCAATGATCATTTCAACAATTAAGAATGCATGGGAGATATTTTCTTGGAAGTGAAGTCTTCAGTCCAATCTTTGAATGAATTTTCAGCTAGTAATTTATTCTTCTCACCCTACCTTGAAATCAACTTCTTCTTTACTTTGCTTCACCAAACTAACCTTTTTCTTTTGGCTTCAGTATTGTATTTTAAATATTTGTTCAAGTTAATTAATTTGCACAAATAAAAGTTTTTTTGGAGAAATTACAAGTTCTTGGCAATAGTGAATTTATGAGAAACTGGACATAGTTGTGGTGGGACTATGCCAATATTCACTTTCTACCGTACGTGGGAAGTTAATGTTTTCTATATGAACTTAATGCATATAAAATTCATTAGTGAATGTCTGGTTATAGTTAGAGAATATTATGGTTATGATTAATAATGGGGATAATTTTTTTTTTTTTTTAGTTGTCCTTTGTTACTGTATTCATAAACAGATCCACCATTTTTATATACCTTCTTATGGTAGATGCAGGTTTGGAACAATGATGGCTCTTCAGTAATTCATTACTGTGTAGGAGCTGGGTCTCCTTTATATACTTCCAGTTATACTGGTGCCAGAGCATGTTTTCACATCAAAGATTGATACTATTTGAAAATATGACTGGTATTGTTGTAAACTATATCTGTGGATAGTTAATAATAACACGGGTGACTTTATTTCAATACCAAGAAAGATAAAATTAAAATGAAGGAATAACAAGATAAAAGCAACAAACCAAAAGCAGCATTAGCACATTATGATGACTGTATGTGCATGGTGTGGTGGTGGTGGTGGGGGGGGGGGGTAAAAACTTGATTTAAAGACAACTTGTTGTGACAACAAAATTTGAGAATCCATAGCTATATAATTATTTTTTATATATAATGTTATTTTTATCTTGCCTGTTTCTTGTGAACGTGAACATGTTTCCTTCTTTCTGTGTCATGGTGAACTTCTGCTTTCTATCAATATCAGATCTTGGATAATTTGTTCAGATTAACAATTATATAGGTATTTCCATATTAGGATTAAATTAAATTTAAAAAATAAATTAATTATAAAGATGATTTTTGATTAATATTTTCATTTTATTTTACTTGTATATTATTATTACATCCACACACCCTGTGCTCTCACACACGCTCATGCAATGATGCCAAAACAATTTTTCCTCATCAGAGATTGCTGCTGACAAAGTAAACTGAGCATGAGTATCTAAAGACCCTTTGCAGTAATGAGTCCTTAGTTTGTGGCTTCTACATCTGTGTTTTGTTATATTTTAATTCTAGTTCTAATCCTCCAAGTAATGAAAGTAACTTTATACTGTAACAACAGAAACAACAAAAATTTCAAACAAGCTGGATACAATATCCAGTAGTCAGTTTGAATTGCTATTTTAACTGGTGACAGAATGGTAATGAAATGTGCATTCTTTTTCTTTTTTTTTAATCCAGGATTTATGCAGTAGTTTTAGTCCATTCCACAATGGCAGCTCTCATCACATTAATTTTGTATCCAGCATACAGTTTGTAGAAATTAATACCCTGAATTCACATTAATTTTGTATCCAGCATACAGTTTGTAGAAATTAATACCCTGAATTCACCATCTTTCTTCACTTAGAACTTCTCTCTTATCTGATCTTCACTCTCTGCATTGAATTACCTAAATATTTAGAAACTTGATTTTTCACTTCATTAACTCTTTACCAGGCAGGCGTTTTCCTTTTTTTTTTATCTCTGTGCAGGCAAGAATTTTCAGGATTTCAATGAGATTTAGGGTTACGTTACTAAAAACACATATCTTAGATATTAGTGTATATATTTCAATGAAATAAAATGCAAAATGAAAAGGAAATTAAAGCAGTTTTATTAATATCCTCAACTGAAGTATACTTTCAGGTGTTAAATTTGAATCCATGCATGAAAATATATTTTCATTCATGGATTCAAATTTAACACCTGAAAAAACAAAAAAAAATATTATCCAGTTATTTTCAGCTACAAACACTATGTACACACACTTTGTTGGAACACTAATCTATTGTCACACGACCAATACATCTCTTTTTTAGGCAGGTGTGAATTCCTATCAAAATCATAAGTCCAAAATAAACCTTAATTTCAGTGGCATTGGTTTCCTTCCAACCAGGATCGCCATTTTGATTTTCCGCGATTTTCAGACGCACGTACTCGTTCGTTTATTCCCCTATCTTGTCAAATGTTTCTTTGAAAAACTGGTAGAAGAAAGCCAGCTGAGTACTATTATTAGTTACAGTCACATTTGGCCCCATTTCTGTTATAAATTTCGATATATTCAGTGCTAAAGTACTACTATTCCAACCGTGTGCATCTCCAGATACTCCTTCCCCCTACTCCTCTTCGATATCCTCAGAATCTGATGCACTCTCCTCCCAAATTTGAAAGATGTTCCATGTGCACACTACTAACACTAATGTCACTTCTAATCCATTTGTCCGATTCAAAATCAACTTATCTTACCTCATTATCCGATAAATTGAATCCAGTAAACTCCTCACAATCACTCGACGATGCTAAGAAATCTATTTGAAACACCAAACGTGAAAAACAAAGAAAACTGTATGAAAAAATGAACGAAGCAAGGAGAAAATGTTTCAAAATGGCGCAGAAATCGTTGTAGACACCGAAACTCTCACAATTTCTCGAACGATATGAGAAGAAAAAAGCGTTTTGCCCGGTGCGACGTTATGGCAGTTTTGGGCGCTCTGCTCGGTAAAGAGTTAAATTACCTTGTAACAATCCCTGAATATTCAGAAACTTTGCAAGAATCATGGAAGACATTTTAAAAAGAATTTAAATGTAGCTTTATAAAAATCTCATTGTTTTAATATTTCAGTGTGTATATTTTTTAAAATATTTATAATCATGCAGAAATATAACTTTAATCATGCAATGATGTCTAAATAATTTTTCCTCATCATAGATTTCTGCTGACAAAATAAACTGAGCATGATTGGCTTCTATTTTCCAAATTTTCTTTCAGTAATTTAGTAATACATGTATTATTTAGGAAATTACAAAGTAATCTACCACATTCTTTCATAACTCTTTAGTGATGTAAAGAATTGGCAATTCAGGAGGAATGTTGGTCATGATGAATTTAGTATTGCATTATTTTAAGTCTATACACTTTAAAAATTTATGTTTAAAGATAAATTTTTGTTGTTGATCCGTTCCTGTTCCAGATTCATTCACTTTACATAGAGTATTTTGTAACGTAAATATATCAAACATATCAAGTAATGATATCACATAATATTAGTAGAAAATTTTTGCTCTATTGTTATGTAGTATTACTATTAGAATCAATGCCTGTGTATTTTATTTCAATGTGTATTAGCTATCAGTAAGGATCGGCCATATTTCATATAAAGCTCACTCTACAATAGTATTGATCACTTGATATTAAATTCAAATCTTTAAAATAGCAATTTATTAGTTTCACTTTTATGCTTGTAAAATTTAAAATTTATAACTAAACTTCCTTTTTTAATAGGATTACTTTTAAAGGGGGGGAATCCGTTGCTAAAAGGTGCTATTAATATACCATTTCTAAAACATTTCTGCATTGCATTAACATATACAGCTTCCAATACTTCAGCAGTAAATGCAGAATACATAGAATATACATGATATTGTCCATGTCGTCTTGTATTTGTTGTCTGCTGGCACATAAATGGACATGTTTGTTTAATATATATATCATTTCAGTTCTTTGCTGATTTTTAATGTCTTCTTTCCAGTTGTGATTCAGTCATCTGGGGGCTTGTCCAAAGATGAAATTGAGAACATGATCCGCAATGCTGAACAACATGCAGCAGAAGATAAAAGAAAGAAGGTTAGAAGGGGGTAACCTGGCTATAATGTTGACTATTTTTGTCTCTTAAAAAGACGACCATTTTTGAATGTTGACAACATTATTAAAAATTAAATCTTTAGATACTTTCTAATAATTTAAAGACATCCTCAAAGGGATCATACAGGTCAAGGTCAGAAATTAATGTAGCTTTCCGTTTCTGGTGACAAAATGCTTTCTTTATTTCCCCCAGTAGTGGAAATCATCCTAAAGCTTATAGTTGAAATACTTACAGTTGAAATCATCCTAAAGCTTATAGTTGAAATCTGCCACACAATATTTATCAGTGTTACTTGTACCCACGTTTTTCAGGAGCTTGTTGAGGTTTTGAACCAAGCTGACAGCATCATTCATGATACGGAAAGCAAGATGGATGAGTTCAAAGACCAACTTCCTAAGGAAGAGGTATGGTTCTGTCACTTTTCATTTTTTCATTGATTTTTAAAAAAAAAATTGATTGATGCATCCTGCTATGATGTTTATATTTTTCGTCATCAGAGAATATTTTCTGTTGAAATTGTTTTCTTCTGAGCTTGATGCATTTAAATTTTGGTAAATTGTGCCTTAAACTCCATTCTTTCTTACACACATTCTTAACTTACAAATCCTGCAACGATATTCGTTAGCTCGATACATATGCATAAGAATTATAGCATCGATCAAAATTCACAACTATAATGTATCACGTAATCAAATTAGTGAACTTCTTAAAAGTAATGGTTCAATTACATAAACATTCTTCAGTTCAAATTATAGATCAATAGCAATCATATATGAAATATTTCTCAGTCCATTCTTTATCAGTCATTTAAGATACCATAAGATAACAATCTCCTTAATGACAGAATTAAAATATGTCAGAATCAAAGAGATTAGAATCTAGAAAATATAGAACGGTCTTCAACAAAATAACTTTCGGTCCATCCCCATTATATGAAGTTGTTATGAACAAGTGTGAGACTATTAGAAAAAAACTATTCATCTACTTCGAACTTGTTTCATCAAGTTCTAGCATCTTTAGTTGTTTATTCCAACTCTGGCACTTATAAAAACATCATCATAAGCAGTGCCTACGGTCAGGTCAGGTTAACATTGGCAACAAATATATAATTATAAAGTTTAGAAAAAAGGGATAGGCAAATTTTCTCTGCCACATATGGCTAATTTAGTTACATCCAAAGTTCTCAGTACTCCAACCAGAATTTCCAGCACCCTAGCTCAGCTTTTGAAGTCACATGCAGCCTGCTGATGGTTAATAGATGAAGCTTTTAGATGCACAAAACAGTTACATAATTATGTTTAATTAAAACTGTTGACTTGTAAAATTTTATAGTGTTCTGGTTGTCATAACAACCAGCAATTGAGATTAGATAACCAATCATTTGCTATCGGTTGCAGTTGAATAGCAAATTGCTTTCATTTATTAGCTAAATGTCTCTATTAATAGTCAATTGGTGTGAAGTAATTTAAATGTTGAATAGTCTGTTGCTGTTTTCAGTTACAAGTTAAATAGCTAGTTGCTGTCAGAAGTTAACGTTAAATAGAGTTTTGAGGTGAAATAACTCTTACTCATAAAATTTGTCTGAAACAGTGGTCATCTGTTGGAATACAGGAGTGGCAATGATGTGCTTATTTTTCGTCTCTTACTAAACTTTGAATGCAGAAATTAAAATCTGAGCCACTTCCTAGCTGTATAATATCTAAATAGTAAAGGTTAAATAATTGCTCTGTTAAAATGTAAATATTAAATAGCTGTCATTCATGTAATTGAAGAATAGTCTGTTGTGCTCACTCAGTTAATTATGAAATAGCAAGTTGCTGTCAGTCATTTAAAAGTTTTGTTACTAATTGCTGTCAATCAGATAAAAGTTACATTGCCAATTGTTGCTAGTCAAAAGTGTACATTATTTCTACAAATAATGTTAATCTTAGATATTTTTTTTATCCCCTCCCACAGTTTATCATTGCTCACATTTTTTTCTCTACAAGTGCAACTTCATATAGCAAATGTTTTTGTCATTTGTGTTTCCTACCAGTCAGACACAAGAAATGGGTCATGTGACTGGAAAATTAACTCTTTGCTTTTAGTTCCCCTAACTGAACCACTCTTGGAGCACAACTGTCTGTGTGTGCTTGTGAACAAAATAGTTAATAGATAGTATTCCTGCATGTCAGAATAACTACTCATTCTACTTCTTTGTGAACAAAATAGTTAATAGACAGTATTCCTGCATGTCAGAATAACTACTAATTCTACTTCTTTGTGAACAAAATAGTTAATAGACAGTATTCCTGCATGTCAGAATAACTACTCATTCTACTTCTTTGTGAACAAAATAGTTAATAGACAGTATTCCTGCATGTCAGAATAACTACTCATTCTACTTCTTTACGATGACTTCTTTGTGAACAAAATAGTTAATAGACAGTATTCCTGCATGTCAGAATAACTACTCATTCTACTTCTTTATGAACAAAATAGTTAATAGACAGTATTCCTGCATGTCAGAATAACTACTCATTCTACTTCTTTACGATGACTTCTTTGTGAACAAAATAGTTAATAGACAGTATTCCTGCATGTCAGAATAACTACTAATTCTACTTCTTTGTGAACAAAATAGTTAATAGACAGTATTCCTGCATGTCAGAATAACTACTAATTCTACTTCTTTGTGAACAAAATAGTTAATAGACAGTATTCCTGCATGTCAGAATAACTACTCATTCTACTTCTTTGTGAACAAAATAGTTAATAGACAGTATTCCTGCATGTCAGAATAACTACTCATTCTACTTCTTTGTGAACAAAATAGTTAATAGTATTCCTGCATGTCAGAATAACTACTCATTCTACTTCTTTACAATGACTTCTTTGTGAACAAAATAGTTAATAGACAGTATTCCTGCATGTCAGAATAACTACTCATTCTACTTCTTTACGATGACTTCTTTGTGAACAAAATAGTTAATAGACAGTATTCCTGCATGTCAGAATAACTACTCATTCTACTTCTTTACGATGACTTCTTTGTGAACAAAATAGTTAACAGACAGTATTCCTGCATGTCAGAATAACTACTAATTCTACTTCTTTGTGAACAAAATAGTTAATAGACAGTATTCCTGCATGTCAGAATAACTACTAATTCTACTTCTTTGTGAACAAAATAGTTAATAGACAGTATTCCTGCATGTCAGAATAACTACTCATTCTACTTCTTTATGAACAAAATAGTTAATAGACAGTATTCCTGCATGTCAGAATAACTACTCATTCTACTTCTTTACGATGACTTCTTGGTGAACAAAATAGTTAATAGACAGTATTCCTGCATGTCAGAATAACTACTCATTCTACTTCTTTACGATGACTTCTTGGTGAACAAAATAGTTAATAGATAGTATTCCTGCATGTCAGAATAACTACTCATTCTACTTCTTTACGATGACTTCTTTGCCCTACAGGAATTGCATGAAAACTTTTCATCTATCAAATGTTCTCAGTTTTTGTTGGATTCTTGTGGGGCCTTCCTCTATTCTCTGGAATTTAAGGAGGGTGGTGCTGTTTCGTGTTACTGCATTTGGTGGTTTTAACTTTGCCTGCTAGGGTTGTGACTGTTTGGAGACCTTTTTTTTTTTTAATCAGTAGCTTAGCTTCTTTTAAAGAAATGGGTGTTAAAATAGCTCTCTGAAAATGCTCACTTTCACACTCCTCCCAATATTTATTTATTTATCTAGTGTGACAAAATGCGAGAGAAAATTGCTGCAGTGAAACAAATTTTGGCCAACAAAGAGAATGAGGCACCAGAGAAAATCCGTCAGCAGACTTCTGAGCTACAACAGGCATCACTAAAATTGTTTGAGATGGCATACAAAAAGGTGAGTTATAGTAAACCTAAATCATGCATTTAACAGTTGATATTATTTTTTTGTCTCTTATCATGACATCAATGTTTTTGGCTATGAAAATAAAGACTGGATTGCTATATTTGTCTTTTTTTTTTTTTTAAAGACTGCATAGCTTCCCTCTATGTCATATATTTCCCTGTTCATTGACAAAATTAAAATGTTAATTGTTCTAATTGTAAAATTTACTCACTATAGTAGTCATTCTTTATTTTAAAAAGTAAAGTTTTTTTTAAAAATATTATAAAATCTACCACTGTCTTATACAGTTTATAATGGCTACATTTATACAATTTCTTTAACACAAAATATGACCCCATTTCAGCAGAATATGCTTCTTCAACAAATTAGGGGAGTGATTTTAATAGAGGAAAGAAAATAATGTAAAATTCTTATTAATATTATAGAAATAAATACGAGCAAGGGTGGACAAATCTTGTGCACATCTCATGGACAAAAAGTGGACTTGTCTGTCTGGATGTGAACATAACATGACCTCTCATAGCCTAATCCACTATTCTGAAAGGTAAAATAAAGTTGATATTTCTGTTACTGGCATTTCGGAACTTGTAAGTGTAAATTTTAATTTGTTTTAAAAATGGGAATTACTGATTGTGTGCGTTTTAGTTGTCTCCTCCCATCCGTTTTCCCCACGATAAAATTGCACACAATGTTGCATCATGCTCAACAGTGTTGTGCATGTTTCATTGATATATTTGCTTCAGAATTTAGTCTATTTGTTTTCTTGGTAAACTTCGATTGAAGTTTTGTTTTTTGATTAGATTTTCTCTTGGTTAGAATATGGATTTTTTTTAATCACTGAAACAATTTGCTAAGGGTTAATGATACAACATGGAAGTCTAATTATTTATTATTAAATTAACTTTTAAATTAATATCAACCATATTTGTTATTATGGCTATACTCTAAAGCAGGGGTGCACAAACCGTGGCCTGTGACAGGGTCCTGTGCCGCCCCCAGAAGACTTTAGGATGTTATTATTTGTGGCCTGCAAGGAGCTTTCCGTGCGTGCATCAGTGCTGTTTTGAAAACAACGCTGGATGCAGTATTGAGGTGAGAGTGCTGTGTATTGGGCACATCCGTTCAGTTTGGCTGATCAAAGGCGTGTGTGTTGAAATAGTAGTATCTGTGCATCTCTGATGTATGGCAACATCAAATAGCATCAGACAGCGCCTTCTAACTCTGGACCCAAGTTGGCAGGCAGTCCAGTCTGGGGACAGGTGACGCGGGGGAAGGAAAGTGCAGTCAGTGTGTGTGAATGTGTGGCTGAAGATGTCTGGTTGGAATGTTCTGATGCATCCAAGCTGTTTGCACAGAAATATGTCCTGAAAATGCGGATCTTTTCAACAAAGTCCTCCTCTCGCGGACAACCATTCAACACTGAGTTGAAGATTTAGTAACAGCTGTATGAAAAACTTGCTAACTGTAAGTACTTTTCAATTGCTTTGGACGAGAGCACTGACAACGTTGACATAGCACTACTGCTGGTTTTTGTGTATGCAGTAGATGAGAACTTTGAAATGACTCAAGAATTAGCCGGTATGTCTTCACTAAATGGGCGGACGACTGGTGAAGATATTTTTGGAGGAGTGACTTCCGTTCTTGGAAACCTTAACGTCTAGTGGCCAGCTATGACTGGAAGATCATCAGGATTTGTTGTTCATTTCCGGTCACATTTGCAGGGGCTTGGAATTCCAAACTGACACGTGTCAATATCCACAGGTACCATTGCATAATTCACCAGAAATCGCTCTGTGCACAAATCTTGAAATTTGACAATGTCGTGAAATTCGTTTTTAATTCTCTGAACTTCATACGATCCAGAGGACTTAATCATCGACAATTCAGATCATTTCTTAAAGACATCGTCGCAGAATATCGAGACATTCCATATCACACAGATGTCAGGTGGCTGAGTCAAGGAAAGGTATTAAAACGGTTTGTTGAGTTGCGAACAAATATTTGTGAATTCCTTACTGTCAAAGGCAAAGACACGGCTGTGTTTACTGACAAACTGTGGTTGGCAGACTTGGCATTTCTAACAGACATGACAGATCACTTGAATAGATTCAACCAGCATCTCCAAGGCAAAGATCACTTCATCTTTGATATGTACCAGGAGCTGCAGTCCTTCACGTTGAAGTTGAGGCTCTTCTGTTCGAATCTGCAAGCTGGAAATCTTTGTCATTTTCCTATTTGTTCAGCTTTTCAGAAGGAGTACCAATGTAACTTCAGCAGATACCATTGCAATTGTGAAACATTGCTGAAGGAATTTACTGAATGCTTTGATGCTTTCAAGAAGTACAAGGACTTATTCAATGTCAAGGACTTGGCTTGCAAGTTGTCAGAATTCGGCAGCAGGTACTTGTGTGAACAAACGTTTTCAGTAATGAACATGAACAATAAATAACAAGCTGAGGTCGAATTTGACCGACAACAACAACAATATCTGTTCAATTTTGAGGCTGGCGACTACAAAACTCGAACCAAATATTGACAAAGTTGTTAACAACATTCAGGTTCACCCTTCTCACTAATAAAGACTAAAGTTAGGTTAGTAAGACAAAAACGAATGTAAAGCACATTATTTGTGTGTTTTTTTACTGAGCCATCCATGTGCAATCCGACTTGCGGCCCTCCACACACTATCAATTGGAAATGCGGCCCTCTGGCCTAAAAAGTTTGTGCACCCCTGCTCTAAAGAATGGTTATATTTTGGATTGAGCAAAATTAGGGTCACTTTCTTGCATGATATTGTGGCAATGATGTATTTATTTTTCGTCTCTTACATGACTTTGAATGCTGAAAATAAAATCTGAGCCACTCTTAGGTATAACATAGGTTTTTTTTTTAATGTTTATTTTTTTCTTGTTGGGTGTCTAAAGATCTTTTCAGCCATCTATATATAAGTTAATGATTAGGGTTATGCATTTTTGGGGAAATAGATTTTGAAAGAAAAAAATTTGATAGTATTGTTTCTGTTTGAATAATAATTTTAATCAGGTCAGCTTTTATTACATTAAAAATAATAATAATAGTTATTAATTTATTTTTTTTAAAGAGAACCCTTGTATATATTTGATTATAAATCAAGGAAGCTATTCCCAATTTTGATCAGCAAAATTGCTCTCAGTGAAAAAAATTACAACTGTTAAAGCCCATTTTCTTCCTCCCTTATCCCCAGTATGCTTCCATATATAAACTGTTACTTCATACTTATAGTATGCTGTCATAAAATGCTTTTGTCCCATGTTAGTTATTAAAATATATTATAATATATATATAGTTGGCAACTACAAATGATAGTGCAGGTAAAAAAGAAAATAGTCATTGTGCTGTTGTTAAAATGTGGTCATTAAAATAAACACAAATTCTCAATAGCTGATAATTATTTACTTTATGATGAATAATACATCCATTGTAAATTTGGACTTCCCTTCATGCATGAAATACTGCCGGTGCTGAACTCTCTCAAGCTCAACTAAGGTATTATAAACTGTTGTTTCATAATTATAATATGATGTCTTAAAATGCTTTAGTTAACTCTCTTAAATCATAGTATATCAAAAGTTCCATTCTACTAATGATAATTATTATCTTGTTAAATAATAAATAAACTTTTTAGTTGCTGATTACTACAGATGGTATAAAATGCTAGTCATGATTTTGAACTTCTTTGCTAACACAAATAATTATTTTAAGTTACAATATATGAAAATGTAAAGTAAATATTAAAATAAATTTAAAAATCCTCCCAGTTGCTGATAATGCTAACAAGAAAATATGCATATGGTTGTAGTAGTAGTAGTTCCACTACTTCTTTGCATATGGTTGTAATTCTTAAGCCATAATATATGAGAATGTTCTGTTAAACCATTAAATAATTGTTTTATTAAAATATGCTCATCTCTGTCGATGTAAAAAAAAATAAAATATCTATCATATTTTCAAACTTCCTGTCATGCATTTGATTGTAAGCATTGCAATACCAGGAAGCACAGTTGACTTATTCTCAAATGGATTCAAACTATATTCTGGTTAGTACTATACAGTAGACTTCTGTTATAAAAGTTAATACATATGTGTATAAAATATAAGGGTGGCTGCTGCATGTGTGTACAAAATATGATACTAGAAAGGTGGCTGCTAAAGAATGATGTGAGTAATGAAGTTGAAGAAGATGAACACTAAATTATATTGCTACAGCCTAACAAATGCTAAGATTACTGGTGATATATTATTGAGCAGTGTTATTTTGCTGTTTTTGCACACATCTGATTGAAAGTTGGGATGATCTTTCTATGTAACAAAGTTTATGAATAATTTTTTAAAATCTGGAAAAGGGTGTCTTATCAATATAGTAATAAATGAATACGTTAGTGCTTAAAAAGTAAGCAGTATTTGAGAAATGAAAGTTACTTCAGTAGTTGGATTTTCTGTGTGAATTATATATAATAACCTAGCCATAATTGAACAAATGTTTATTCTGTCCCATACTTTTGCATTGGCCACCAAATGGCAACATATAAAAATATATGGCTCAGATTTACTGTTGTTTTTTTTTTTAAACATCTTTTAAGTATCATATTATCAGTGTTCGCATCAATATTCATCCAGTCAGCACAATTCCTGTATTTTCTAACTATAAACACTCGGTTAGTTGAGCCTTGTAAACTTTGAATAATCCCTCAGGTTGCATGTTATGTATATAAATGTACCCCAGTGCACACAAGAAAACAGGTTTGTACCATAGAACTTTACAAAAGTACATCTTGAAATAATGATGCATCATTGCAAAGAACATTGGAAGTAAATGTTGAACAAAAAGCAACTGATGGCTGACCTCTGAATTGTTTTTTTTTCCAGATGGCTGCAGATCGTGAAAGCAGCAAAAGCAGCACAAGCAGCAGTGAGAGCACTGCTGATCAAGAAGAGAAAAAGGATAAGAACTAGATTTTTCTGCTCATGAATAATCAGTGAAATGTGCATTTCAACGTGTCGGATAGTTGTGTCATTTAGATGCTTGCAAAATTCAGCCTTACCACTGACAGTAAGCATCTTCAAAGTGATTACCCTACATTGGTGTTGAAATTAGTAATTACTTCCAGTATATAGTATGGACTGGCTATTTCTGTAATCCTAATTTGTATTTGAAAGAAAGATTTATTGTGATGCTTTGTGCATTACTGTCTCTGTCATATTGAGAGGAGCAGACTGGCAACTTTGTCGCTGATTGGATTGACCCTTGGTGAACAGTTTCTTTATTGACTCTTGCTAGGAACTTTTAATGGAAAAAGAGCTGAATGGATGTTTTCCAATGCCACTAATGTCTAAAGAATTACTTAAACATTCTGCACCTTTACTGTTCCTGTGTTTATGTTGAAGACCAAAGTGAGCATCACTTATCTGTTTACTTATTATTACAATTTTGTACACAAAGCTTATTTTACTGTTTGATTGTAAGATGTACATATATTTGTTATAATCAGACCATAATCACACACAGGATGTTATCTTTCATTGTTAGGTATATTCTATATTGTTAAAAGCATTTCATTTATATAATTGAAATAGTTTAAATACTTCAAGTTTGTTCTGTATTGTGTAACTAGGACTCCTGTTTTTTTAACAAGAAAGGAGAGTTTTTTTGTTTTTGTCATTGGTTTAGATTAAATTACATTTATTTACAGGAATGAATGAGAGCTCGATAGATCCACATACCAAACTCATTTACTCTTTCACACTCTTGAAATTTAGATAATTAGTTTATTAGTAGTTACTAGTGAAGCATACTTGTCAAAGTTATTTTTAAAAATACACACTTTTGTGCACACTGGATGAAGCAAAAAAACCATATAAATTACATTTTTAAGAATAAGGTTTTAGGTTGGGTGGGGTATAAAAGTACCTGGATTTTTCAGACTGAATATGTTGGCTCGATTGAGAATATAAATATGTTAGGTCTTTATTTTCCTGTCTGAAATGTCCATTTGTGTAATGATGAATGGTTAAAAGTATTTTGTAATCTGAGCTTTGCAAGACCAGTTTGGATTGAGATCTTGATAAGTACTATAGAAAAAAGCATTTCTGTGTTCATATTAGGTTATTTTCTTTTTTTTTAAGTTTGTGGTTATTTTAAATTAAATTTGCTGCTAAGAAATAAAAGTTTGAACAATCAATGCAATAGTTGTGGTATTTTATAATGTTATGCACTTTAATTTGTACTTTTTTAAAATGAAATTTCAGTGATATAATATAAAATAAGATTTCATTGTAAATTTAATGCACATTGTGTTTGGTCTTGGAAACAATTGTTTCTTACACTTAGGATATTAAGAATAATTATTCATTCTACCACATTACAAAAAGCAAATATGCCAGGATTCCCAGAGGATCAGGAATTAAAATTTGTGTGCAGAGGTTCCTGGTATCTGAATAATTATTTCAAAGGGTTCTTCCAAGGTTAAAAGTTTGAGAAAGGCTGCTACATACACTAAGAACAGACCACTTGGGGAAGAAACTTCTTGATTTAAGGGAGTTTTGGCAGAAACTTGACATTATGACTTGATGGTTAACTTACAAGATTTAATTTTACTTGTGCTTTTTGGCTGGTCATAGAGGAATTGCAAATTTTTTTTCAGACATTGTTTTGAGGCTGCTTTCACTATTGCATGTTATTTACATATGATGATTGTGCTATACTGGTATAGCTACTGAGATGGTAAAAATGTTCTCAGTTAGGCACATCATGACAAAGCAGTAATGGGGGACATTCAGGGCAGTGAGTTATTTGCAATTTTTCCCTGTGGGAGGGAGACAGGATTCCACCAATTTTAACTACACCTTTTTCCTGGAAAAAACAAAAACAAAGTAACAATAGTAAATACTAAATGTTAAATGCTTTCAAACTTGCCAAGGGTTAAAGATTCTCAATAGAAAACCCTATTATATAATTGAGTTTGGTACTGATTCCACCCAAAACTATTGTTTGGGCTGCCGTGGCTATAACGGAATTTATATATACAAATGTTTGTTCATGTGTAACTGATTCATTTAGTTATGGCTAAATAACTGTAGTCAAATATAGCACCTGACAAATGCTAAGCTTGTGCATTCATGAGAGTGTTGTGCATCAGTGCATATTTGTTGTGTCCCTGTCTCTTAGGTACACTACTGTAGTTATAAATATAGGTTTTGCTTTCACTCTGAAGATTGATGGTCAAGCATAATTTGAAGTTGGTTTTCATTCATATGTTGACGTTTAAACCTGTGTTTCAATGAAAAAAATTCAGTTCCATTTATCGACAGTATCTTTGGAATGCATATATTGCGTAACTGCCTGTACTGCAAATGACTGTTATCAAGAGGATGAGACCATTGTAAAATTTACCTGATACAGATTTATTTATCTGGGTTTTATATTCCATTAAAAGTCAGAATAAACATTTTTATCTTTACTTTTTATTCCTGGCAGAAAAGGTTTTATTTTCAAACACCCGTTGCTTTAGTCCCAACCAGTTTGTATGCATTTCATTGAATTTATTCAAGCCAATCACCTCATTAAAGAGATCTGTTAGTGTTTTTATGGGGTGGCATATACTCTCATTTCATGTTTTATATCAAACTCTTAGTTATTATTGGCCATGGATTTTGCTCACTTTTCCCCACATTATGCATCTCTTAAAGCTCTGAAAGCTTATCACTTTTTAAAGATAACAGACACACACAGGTAAAGCATTAAATCAGTTCATGATGCTAATCATGCTTTGCCATGGTGCTCATTCTCTCTCTCTGTATGTATATATATATATATATATATATTATATTATATAAGATGACTTAAAGGTCAAGGATGACTGACCTAATTCATATTTAAATCAATACAAGCTAAATCTAGCTAGATCGAGACAGAGTATATATCAGTAGTTCTTGACTAATCTGTAGTTAATGCAGATTTGGTACAATTTATGTGTCCAAACAGGATCTATGGAAAAAATTATGCAAGCTTGAGACAGGCTTTGTGCCCCTTTTCACCTAGATGGCAGTCAGAAAAAAATAAAAGTTTTGCTTATAAGTATTCATGCACTAAATTTTTTTCATCTCATTTTTAGGCAAACTGAACGATGCTTTTAAATTTACCACAACTTTCAACAAAGACATAAAAGATGGATTGTACACAAGTCACAATAATGTGGATTGTAAATGTGTCTATGAACAAAGTGGATTGTAAATAAGCTGTCTACGAACAATGTGGACTGAAAGTACAAGTGAGGGTGAAGTGACTATACATACATAATCCATTAGTGAATAGATGGAGGACATTGAAATGAATGTTTTATAAATTTTATTTGTAACATATTTATACCCCACTATAAAGAATGAATCACAATTTATAAATCCTAAACTATTAACAACTGAAAATTAAAAAAAAAAAATGCTGACAAACTCTCTACCATGCTAATGCTGTTGTAGTTTTTTTTTAATAACTACAGATTTGTATGTTTTCAAAAATATATAGTTCATTTCAATTATCAAATTTATAAAAATGGTTGAGCATTTTTGTTGGGGGGGGGTGGGGTGGTAAGTTATGGTGCATCCAATGTTTAATATTTAAAGAAATGTGTTTAGAATTCAATATGAAATTAATTTATAGTAAATTTAATTTGCACCTGAGATAAATGTTGACACCAAATATATATTCTGTGTACAAATTATGTATTTGATTTAGTGGCATTGAACGGCTGAGAAGGCTTAATAAACTGACATTTTATTTATTCTTCTTCACCCCCAAATGCTTTGGAATTTTTTAGTGTTTAAAGAAAAATAGATGTTTAACAGCTAAACTAAATTTGGAAAGATTCTTACCAAAATAAGATATTGTGGATCATATACAAAATTATATAATGTTGCTATGGCAACCAAATATTAAATATGCCAATTAAAAAAAAAATCACTATCCATTTCAAGTGTGCATACTTGCAGAAGGAAATAATTATGTATGTTATATGTTACTTGCATGTACACTTATTATCTTTTTTAACATTTCTGATAATCTCAGTAACTGGATTTCTTGGTGTTTTTTTTAAACACACCATTCAGGCAATCACAGTAATTGGATTTATTTTTTCTTTTGTTTTAAATCAGGATAGTATGAGATTTGAAAGCTAGTAATTAAATAAATAATAAAATGTTTGCTGATTATATAGCATCAAAGCATCTCTTGACTAAAACGTACTGAATGAGAATTTCTTTAAAAGTGTATCATACAAAACTTTTACAACACAACTTTAACACTTACATATTCTGCTGTGCTGCATAAATTTTTTTATGGTGCAATGTCAGAGAGTTCATAGTTTAAAATAAATAGTATTCTATATTACAATCACTTTTGCCATCTTTATGCACACAGTAGAAAACCCGCTCTAGAGTTCTTGATACTTTTTATATTACAGAAACAAGCAGTTAAAAAAGTTCTATAAATGTCCATGGTACAAAATAAACTTATTTGTACCATGAATACATGTCATTTTCAACACGTTCTATCTATATACATCAAACATAGCCAGCAACAATATAAAAAATGCCTTATTAAAAGAAATATTTGAAATAATCTTTAAAACAACAAAAAAACGCCTGGTTTGGGATAGCAATGAAAACATGGTTTCAAATGGTAAAAGTAGCCCATTTATAATTTAAATGCACCACTGTTAAATGACTACCTATTAATTTTATATAGCGATTAGCTTTAAATGCAACTTGTTAATGATAGCTTTAAATGCACCATTTTAATAATCCATTAACTTAAACACACCAGTGTTAAAGATGATCTTAAATGCATTCTTTAGTGTTATTTCCAAGCTTACATTAATTAGATGTTCATTTTTAAACAATAGTCATAGCTCTTTTATTATTTATCCTTGAATCCATGTTTATACAAAGGGAAATATGAAAGGCTTCACAATAAAGTCACTGTCTCATATTTATATAAAGGAAATTACCACGATGCTTCATAATAAACACATTGTGAATCACTGAAAAAATGAAACCAAAATACCTATCCTGATGTTACTGTACTCAGGCTCAAGAAGACATTTTCTCTGCGAATTATGAAGCCTGGAACCAGTAGCAGCATATTCACCAGATATAATGACCAAACTAACCACAAGAAGCATTTCACACATAAAATTAATTGAAAATAAATCTTCAATGAGTGCTTGCATTGGTAAATTTATTAATCTTTTATAAAAAAAAATTGCATTCAAGGTCTATGTTTGGTATCAAGGTTTTTTGACTGCTATTGAAATTGTTAATTTTTATGGATAACTGTCTTAGGACAGGCAAATGTTATATGTTGCATCCAACAGCATAATTTTAAAATAATGACTGAGTGAAAAGAAAGAATGTAATATACATGATATCACCATCAGTATCTTTTTAAAATATATCAATCACATCTTCTTTTCTTTTCCAGCTAAATTTTGACAGCTCCACAAAATGTTGAAATGTTCCACATGTCTTCTCATTACTATTTTACAAAGTAAAAACAACTCTTTCCATCAATAAATATTCTTTTCACAAGGACATACTGATCTAACATACCAATCATACCTCATCAGTGACCTGTCCCTTAACAGTCTCATGCTAACTGATGTAAGAAAAATGTTTTCTAATTTTTCATTTGTTGAAATTCCATCTAAAGGACTAAATAAATTGTACAGATTTCTAAATTTCTGTATCTTCTCAGAAATTAATTCATTAAAGTCCTGCATTTGGGTCATACAATCTTCATCAAGTTTCCAAAGAAAAACATTTTAAAGTCTTGAAACTGGGTCACACAAAAGAAATAAATTTTCACAATTTTTAATTATGGACATTTAAAAAAAAATAATTATTAACTTCAGTTGTAGAAAAATAAATAAACAGCACGAAATATATATATTTTAAAGAATTATTAACTTAAAGAGTGCAAAGGACATCACTCTGAGATACTAAATCATGTATTACTTGCTGCTTCATGTCTCATCAAAATATTTTTAGGCAGTTTCTATATTCTACTACCTTTCACTGTCAAAGCACCACTATGCTTTAAGTTTGAAAATAGAAAGCAATAGGGTGTTTCACAGTCACATCACACTATGCTTGGAAGTTTCAAAATGGACAGCACTAAGGGGTGTTTAATTAACAAAATGTCAGTGCAAAAGTTAAAAATCATAAAAAATGACAAAACTATAGGAATACTTGAGGAAAAAAAAAAATCAAAAACAGAGGTCACAACTGTGTTGCAACAGGACACCACTTAGTCATTGGATGTTTGTAAAGTGCAAAGTCAAAATGTGGCTAGATTTTAATTACTTAAATATCCTAGTACAAACAACACACACACACACACACACACAAATACACCAGCCACATTAAAGACAGGTAAATCATATCCTAATGCCATGATACAATAAAATTAGGGTTGCCCATTTTAATGATTAATCACGAAGAAATTTTAGCAATTAATTTAGTTCAGGATGATTAAATTTCAACTAATTTTCTTGCTTACTGAAGCAAAGCCGATATTTAGTTGCACCAGAAGTTTTTATTTGTTATTATTTTTACTGCACAAATGGTCAATTCTAAGGTGAAAGATTATAAACCGGTTAAGGTAAATTTTGTGACCATTTTGGTTTTAAAAAATTAAAGTAGATAATAAAACAAAGTTATTAATGATGAGAAGGTATACAGTTTCAGTTGGTTTTTTTAAATAACATTAATTGTTAATTGTTGTAAGATTAATCATCAAAGAAATCATTAATCGTTAACAGCCCTAAATAAAATATGTAAACATATGCCAATCATATCCTAACATGCACAAATGACATGATAAACACACACACACCAATCACATACTAAAATACACATATACCATCAAACGCTATCAAATACACGTTATTCATGCCCTAAAATGCACAAATACCATCATACACACATAAAAATCAGTCACAAGAGAAAGCAAAACCCCCAAAATTTCAATATAACAAATGCTTAAACCAAAAATTCATATGCTGAAATCCAAACCAAAACCAAAATTTTCAAAATAAATACACAATGTTCCATGCAAGAAATAACATTTCCTGTCCTTAGAGACTTTTTCCAAATGAATGTAACTTAAAAACAAACATAAGTATACAGAAAATATTATCATTTTTGTTTCAATTACATTTGTAATTTTGCTTTGTAAATAAACTGAGAATATTTATCAATTTCGTTGTTTTATAAATAGTATTTTATTATTATTATGAAGTATTTTGTTTTGTACAGGTAAGAAAAAATGTGTCCATCCGTCTCAATTCAATACATTAAAAAAAAAAAATCATTGCTTTCCCCACCCCTGTACACTGTTTCCTGAAATCTGTTTTACTAAAAAAGTGGGATATTTTTGTTTATTGTTTGTTTTGTTGTGACTGGCAATTTATAATCTATTTACTCAAAAAGTGGGATATTTTTGTTTATAGTTTGTTTTCTTTTGACTGGCAATTTATTAAAAAAAAATTAACCTGATATCTGGACACACTGTGAATTATTTATATATCTGTTAATGTGGGATAAGAATCATGTATTTATGTACAAATGGGTCGAGATTTATACTTTTCCAAATTGAAATGTGCCTAATAAGCAAAACTAGTTTGAAATAGTACTTTCTTAATTGGCACGCATATCTGTGCATTCATTTGTAGTTCAGATATAATTTTGACATTATCTGATTACTGGTCTATTCTTTACAATCATTCACTATATTCAACCAAAGCACTGATTTCATGTTTAATGTTAAAACTCTTAGTAATATCAACATTGCACACTAAATTTACACTGACATTCTTGTTTTAAAATTAGTGTACAATTGAACTGTTGGCTCACTTAGAATTGGCAGTATAATTAAAAGACTTACTGCACAAACACATTTTTCTTTGGGTTTACAGAGTTATTTATGACTGTAAGTTCTTAGTGCAAGCTTTAAAATGAATCCAGTTTGTACACGTGCATGCATAGGTATTTGTGTACAAACATACACACTTTTCTTTGGGTTTACAGAATTACTTATGACTGTAAGTTCTTAGTGCAAGCTTTAAAATGAATCCAGTTTGTATACCTGCATGCATATGTATTTGTGTACAACCATACACACTTTAAAATGAATCCAGTTTGTATATGTGCATGCATATGTATTTGTGTACAAACATACACACTTTTCTTTGGGTTTACAGAGTTACTTATGACTGTAAGTTCTTAGTGCAAGCTTTAAAATGAATCCAGTTTGTACACATGCATGCGTATGTATTTGTGTACAACCATACACACTTTGGGTTTACAGAGTTATTTTTGACTGTAAGTTCTTAGTGCAAGCTTTAAAATGAATCCAGTTTGTACACCTGCATGCATATGTATTTGTGTACAAACATACACACATTAATGCATTATTTGTTCCCTTGTATTCAGTGCACAAACCTGTTGTCAGATTTGGAATAATTTAAGTGGTTTAATATGTTCCTGAAGTTTATTACATATACATTTGAGAAGTAGATATTCTGAATGTCTGACATCAGACGTGGGTTCGAACACTCATTAAATATCAACAAAACAAAACTGGTGAAGATTGTATGCAAAGAACTTATTCATTAATAGATAATTAGAGACAGGCTGATCAATACAACTATAGTGATCCCATTCTTATCTATATCAACAGAGAATAATTGAACTGTGTTTTCTTGTAAACAAACAATCAGATTGCTATCCGCACCATTGGTGTAAGCCAAACCAGATTGGTCAGAAAGTAATGTGTGGTCACTAAAGGAGCTAGCACACTATCTACTCTGTACACAGAACCAGAGAGCTATCTGCAATATGACAAAGGAACGACAGCTATGTGCATTCCAATAGGAACCAGCACACTCACTACACTGTTACACAGAACCAGAGAGCTATGTGCAATATGACAAAGGAACGACAGCTATACGCACTCCAATAGGAACTAGCACACTATCTACACTGCATGAAGAAATAAAAAGCTGTTTGCACTATGAGAGCAGCCAGAGGGAATGTTTAATGTACATTACCATTGCTGTCCAAGGAGAGTGAGAGATTTTGTTTGTTTTTAATTAAATAACAGTTCCATTTGCAGCAAAACCTTTTAATAACTAAAAGGTGCTCTGTTTGACAGCAAAGCCTTCAGCAAACTGCTCTATTAAAAGCAAAACTTCATGAAAGTCCTGTTAAAAGCAACACCTATGAGATACATTTCAAGACTTCTGGAAAAGTGCGTTAAAAGTAGCACTTTATTTCAGCAATACACCAGGAAATGTGTTGTTTTACAACACTTTTAAGCAATCCTTCATGAAAATGCTGTTTCAGCAACAATTCATAATAAAGTGTTATATTCAGAACATTTCATAAACAAGAGTTACAATCAAAGCAACACTTCATGATCAAGTGTTACAATCAAAGCAACACTTCGTAACAAAGTAATTCAAGCAACATAATAAAGTGCTGTACTCCAAGTAACACTTCAGGAAAAGAGCACTGTAAAGATTATTTGCACAGAAATACAGTGTTAAGAATGTGACAGAAACTATCACTGATTCTGTCTTACAAGCAAGACATTTCTAATGAAAAACATTATGACCACAACACTGGTCCAAAATACAACACAAAAATAATACTAAGCACAATTCACTTCATCTACAACAAATATAATTTACACAGATAATTTAATATTTTTTTTTTTAGAAATGGATGAGAAAACCATTCTTACACTGACTCAATTCCTTGTGCATTAAGTACTTTTCAGATGGCTGCCCATTTCTTGAGAAAGGCAGTGTAAACCAAGACAGTAGAACATTTCTTAAGGAAAGGCTGTGTACAGTTTTCAGACAGTAATCCATTTCCTTAGGAAAGGTAGGCTGCACCCAGGCAATGGTCAATTCCTGATGCAACAATACCAATACTTATGGAATCTTGAGAAATGAATGGGTCATCAATGTCACAGACTTATAATGAGACCTAGAAACTCTGAAGGAATCAACAATCATAATATTTCTATGAATGATTAGGCCAACAACAATGAAAATAATTTAATGTAAGGGAATTAATCCACCTTCAGCATATTACTGTACTGTTCTTGTGGTTTCTGCTTCCACGATTCTTTTGCTAATGTTCTCTTCAATTGACCATCCCTGTAACACATATAAATAGTTCTTTTTAAATAATTTTAATAATAAATTAAATTTAAAAAAACGCAGCCAGAACAATAAATATCACATTTCAAGGAAAATTGGAACATATATGGTTTTGTCAAAGTTTTGACTTTGCGGACAATCTCACAAAAAATAATTTATTTTAATTTTAATATGCTAATGCAACAACTTTATAGAAGTAAGAATGTAATTTTCAACAATGGTGCATATTATTAATGAAAATTAAACTTCTGAAATAATTTATTTTTAAATACTTCAAGTTTAAATCTGTAATACTTTGGGTTCACTGCTTGCTGCTCTTATGTGATACATACCAAAAGAGGAGCAGCCCTGTTTAAGGGCATGGCAACAAAACAAGAAATGTCTGATCATGTTTAAATCTCCACCACAGTGAGGAAAGAGACATGACATCTACACATGTGCACCTAACAATCAATACTGCCAAAGACATTAGAACCACACTGTGGATAATTATTGACTCACACTCAGATTTAGCAAAATTACAAGCTAAACAGCAATAAATATCTTCACCAGAAGGAAGAGTAAACAGAAAATGTATTTTATTACTTACCTTCATCAATATTTATTTCTTCAACAACAAAGTTTCAAAGTAGGAGTCATAGTATGATGGCAAAGATAAATGATTAATACTCTAAAGCAGGTGTTACATTTCGTCACAAACATTGCTTTGAGCAAACAGTAGGGAAAAAGTTTAAAATGCTTGACAAAGCAGAAAAATTGTCAAAAAATATTTTACATATATGAAAACCATGAATTGATAAAAAGTTTGCAAGGAAACAGCTTGACAAATTGCTACAAATTGTGGGATCTTGGTTCAACCTGGAAAACTGATACCACTTTCCCCCCAAGGTAACATATACACTTAACAATAATTACACTAAGCCTTACATTTCCAGGAATGATATATTTTTATAGCATAAGCAAAATGCTTCTGATACGTTAAGAGTTAAACAGCAAATTAATAGTAAAGATAAAATTGTTCTCACCAATCTAAATCCACAAGACCACCTTGTTGGGCTATTTCTTTTTTAACTCGATTTGCAAACTCCACAGCATCTTCATTATCCTGTATTGTCACCATTAAAAACAAAGTAATAAAAAACATTTAAAACTAAAAAGGTGGTGAAAATAAGAGAAATGCTAAGCTTCATCTCATTAAATTTTTTTTTGCAGTGCTAGAATCAGTAACACACACCAGCCTCAAAATGAAATGTTTCTAAACATTCAAGTACATTCAGGAACTCTTAAATCTTTTATAGTTAAATAAATAAATAAATATGAATATATAATTTCTTTTTGGGTAAAAATTATTTTTAAAGTTTCACAAATACAACAATACTGAATGTTGAAATATTCTGGTGACTGTTGTGCCTAAAACTTGCCAACAACATACACTTATTATGTACATATAATTTTGTATTTATATGCTCAGAATGTAATTATTTCAGTGAATTAATAATTTCATATATATAATTTAAAATAAGTTCAAATCTTTCTTATGATATAGCAGAATGGCCAGTGATGTTAAAGACAACTATAGCTACTGTTAAATAATAATAATAATAATAAAATGTCAAAATTCATTATGACAATTACTGTCAATGAAAGCACTTCTAATCAATATTGCTGCTGGCGGGCTACTGTGCCATTACCTACTGTCAGCCATTGTTTTTCATGCATGTATTAAAAAAAAAAAAACAAAGAAGAAAAGAATTATTTCTGAACCAGCCAAACAATAAAATTCAAAATTACTATAATTATTTTTAGAATAGACCCCATTCTGGAATTGGAATATGATATTGAAACTTAGTTATATCCTAAGTTCTGAGTTCTCCAAGTTGGAATTACCAGTATCCTATCTCAGATTTTTGCAGTTGTCCGCACAGTGCAAAAGGTTAATCAGACAATTCTTGACTAAATAGGGTAAAGAAAAATTAATTATTATTATTTTAATATTACAAAAACTCACATGTTTAGCCATGGGTGGGAGGTACCAGACATCACACACTAATGCCCAGCTTGTCAAGATGTCAAACAGATGGCTGACCATGCCATGCTTGCTGCTATCCCAGAAAGCATCACCAAATCTCAGGTCATACTGATAACATACAATCAGTGCAGTGCCATAAAAACTTTAATGTGCATATGAACCCTAGAGTGATCAATAAACATGCAAGCATGCGCATGCACACACACAGGAAAAAATTAAGTGTACATTACGGGTTCTGCACAGAAATTACCTGGCTGTAAAAGAAAAAGAATTTTGTTATGGGAATGAGAAATTGGATCTGAACACTTGGTAAAGTGTAACTGGATATGGCATCACATGCACAGATATGACACCATGCACAGATATGATGCCATGCATAGATACGATGCCATGTACAGATATGACACCATGCATAGATATGATGCCATGTACAGATATGACACCATGCACAGATATGATGCCATGCACAGATATGACACCATGCACAGATATGACACCATGCATAGATATGATGCCATGCACAGATATGGCACCATGCACAGATATGATGCCATGTACAGATATGAAACCATGCACAGATATGATGCCATGCACAGATATGGCACCATGCACAGATATGGCACCATGCACAGATATGATGCCATGTACAGATATGAAACCATGCACAGATATGAAACCATGCACAGATATGATGCCATGTACAGATATGACACCATGCACAGATATGATGCCAAGCGCAGATATGATGCCATGTACAGATATGACACCATGCACAGATGTGACACCATGCACAGATATGACACCATGCACAAATATGATGCCAAGCGCAGATATGACAGCAACCGCAGATATGACATCATGCACAGATATGACACCAGAGATTTCCAGATGTAAGAGCAAATTAAGATGTCAAGTGAAATACAACCAAAAATAATTTCAAAGATACAACTATGACATCATGCACAATCATTCCTGGATGTAAAAAATAAAACGACATCCCTGGTACAGATATATATATAAAACCAAATATGACATCACAAGAAAATATTCCCAGTTACAAAAATGAATATGAGATCATGAATTGTGTAATAACCAGATGTATCATTATGGGTACAAATATTAAAGTTTAGCAAGGAACCAATCAAATACAGTTTTGCAGATATAAATATGATTGTTGTAAAACCGGATATGATGTCAGGGAATACATTTTCATTCTATAGTGTATGTAATGTTACCTACACACACTTACTTTAATAGCCACTGGATAGATAGTTGCTGAAACTTCAAAACTTCCCTTCTTGAACATCATGACTGAAGTGTTATTGATACATGTACCTGAAAAAGTGTATTTTATGCCCAAAATGAAAGTTCATATAATTTTTCTTTATAAAGCATTCATAAAGTACTGCAGAAAATTATAAAACAGACATATAATTGGTTCAGTAGCTTCTTTACAGCCAAGAATGCACTCATGAACATCCATTAAATTTAATGGTGAAGGGGAGATATCTCTGTCAAAATGGCTATATATTACTTGGTTCAATTATTTCTGTTCTATCATTCCAGATTTTTACCAAAATGCACTGATGGTATTCAAAGAAAAAAAGCAAGTAACAAATGTCTAGTGTTACAAGAAGCCTGGCAGTAATGGGGTTAAATATCAGTTTAGTTTTACATCTAATTAAAAAACCTAATAATTTATATTCTTTTAAGTAAAATTATTTTGTGCTTTTATCCTGGGTGGAATTTCCATCAAATATTAACAGTGTGGGTCTTGTTCATTTTTCTCTTTGATAATTTCCATCAAATATTAACAGTGTGGGTCTTGTTCATTTTTCTCTTTGATAATTTCCATCAAATATTAACAGTGAGGGTCTTATTCATTTTTCTCTTTGATAATGTCCATCAAATATTAACAGTGTGGGTCTTATTCATTTTTCTCTTTGATATTTTCAACATAAACCTCTAACCATATATTTTTTTTAAATGCCTACAAAATGTTTTAAATTAAATAATGGCTAAAAAATGTTCATAAAATCTTCAAACTTCTAGAAAATAATAAAACAACACATATTAGAAATTGGAACATTATTAGATTTGTTTATGAAACATAATATTAAAATCACAAGTCAGTCACATTATGAATAACAATAAACAAAAGTTTCTTTTAACTTTCAAAGAATTGAAAAATCTGTTACAAAAGTTAACTGGAATATTTTCAAAAACAATGCAAAAATTTTTCTCTCTTAAAAATTCAAATGTTATAGATATATATTTTTTCTAACTATGATAAAACTCCAATTTATTGATAGTAAAATATGCTTTCCATCCTTGTATGTTTCTGATTTGATAAAATGAAAGTGCTAAAATTCTCACCAAGCATGCAAGTGTAAAAGCCTACATCACAGACATAATTTTTTCTCAAATTATTCACAAACAGTAAATATTACTATAAATCTAACAATATTAAAAAAGCTATGTACAATATAAAATCTAACAATACTATTACAATAAGACTATGTGTAGTGCCAACGCCACTTAATTAATTAATTAATCATCCATAATAATTACAAGAGACACCACTTGTCTCTCTCACTTGGTGGATATGTGGGCGCTGTAAACATTTCCTCTCTTCCACAACATTAAAGACAAACATCTACTGTCACACAATATTTCCAACGGTTGGAAACTTCTTATTAAAGGAGAAGACAAATCCATCTTTAATCTATATTTAGTGAGCCCCCAGCCACCCATTTTATCAATATGTGAAAGAAAGTCAATAAATTTATTAAACCAACAATAATCTATTATTACATTAACCCTTTAAAGAGCACAGTGGTCAAAAACGTCTTTACTACCGAAAGGGAAAAACGTCCGAAAGCATCCGTATCAACCAGCGCTCTTTTCTTCACATTTCGTTTGAGAAATTGTGAGACTTCCAGTGTCTACTTCCTGTGTGACAATTCTACGATAATTGATGCACATTTTGAAACATTTTCTCCTTGCTGCGTTAATTTTTTCATAAAGTTTTCTTTGTTTTTCGCGTTTGGTGTTTCAAATGAATTTCTTAGAATCGTCGAGCGATAGTGAGGAGTTTACTGGATTCAATTTATAGGATAATGAGATGAGAGAAGTTGATTTTGAATCGGACTATGAAATTCAAAGTGACATTAGCATGCATACGTTAGATCTTTCCAATTTTGGAGGAGAGTGCATAAGATTCTGAGGATATCGAAGAGGAGGAGGGTGAGGGGGTATCTGGAGACACACACGGCTGGAATAGTAGTACTGCAGCACTCAATATATTGGAATTTGTAACAGAAACAGAACTGAATGTGACTGTAACTAATGATAGTACTCAGCTGGCTTTCTTCTACCAGCTTTTCAAAGAAGAAACATTTGACAAGATAGAGGAACAAATGAATGAGTATGCACGTGAGAAGATCACGGAAAAACAAAATGGCGATCCAGGTTGGAAGGAAACTATTGCCACTGAAATGAAGGCTTATTTTGGACTTATGATTTTGATAGAAATTCACAATGGATGAGAGATGTATGGATTGTTTAATGACAGGTTAGGTGTTCCTGGCATCAACAAAGTGTGTGTACATAGTGTATGTAGCTGACCATTACTAGCAATAATTTTTTGTGTGTAAATATATTTGTTCATGCATGGATTAAAATTTGGCACCTGACAAGTATACTCCACTTAAAGATATTAATAATGCTGCATTCATTTCCTTTCATTCTGCATTTTATTTCATCGAAATATATGCACTAATACCTAAGATATGATGTTTTTACTAATGTAGGCCTAAATCTCACTGAAACCCTGAAAAATCTTGCCCCTTCAGAGTTAGAAAAAGGAAAAACGTGTGCCCCTTAAAGGGTTAAGACCATGTATAATCACAAATCAATATGCATCTAACTATGAGCACAAAATTTTTATAAAAAATGTACTGACAACATTTTGCAAAAGTGTCAATTTATATATGTATGTATGTATATATTTACAATTATAATTTTATATTGTATCTGAAGAAAAAATGGTGATTATAAATGTATTTTCTAAAACATTTTATTTTTTATGATAAATATAAATTACAGACTTCCTGTGTTTCACAGCATACCTTCTGGAAATATGAGAATGGGCAACTTGTTCGTGTCATCCACATGTTCCTTTAGCCTGATCAAATAAATGGAACCAAAATCAAATCATTATAAACAGTCAAATTATTCTTTCAGTCTCAACAAATCTGGACAACAATCAAATTAACTAGAAACAGTCAAACTGTTGATCTTTCAGTCTTACCAAAGAGAAATAACTAGTTTGTCAAATTGTTCTTTCAATCTTAACATATAAATCTAGACTGTTCGAAACAATCTTATTAAAGAATTGTGTAGCAAAGAAAAGTAACTAGAAACAAAGTACTCTTCTAGACTGATGAAATAAATATAGGCAGATTAAAGACAAATAATTAAAAAACAACTAACGTGTTCTTAAAGCCTGATTAAATGACTGCAGAGCAACACAATGATTAAATTATTGTAGATCGAAGTCAAATAACTAGAAATAGTCAAATACTTTTTCTCTTTTACTTAAAGGGCATTAGTCTTTTAATTCAATTTCATTCTTGCTGCACTAGTATATTATAGCACCTTAGATTTGGATTCAACCAAATATAAAAGCACAAAATTAATAAACCAGGACAGTACAAACTTATAGTGCTTTAAATTTGGGTTAAATAAAAATTAAAATTATTACCACTATGCCAGTACAGTATGAGATATGTTAGATTTAGGTTCAATAAAATATGTTATAGTACTTTAAGTTAAGTTTCAATAAAATATAATATTATAATGCTTTCGATTTAGGTTCAATGAAATATAATGTTAAAATGTTTTAGATTCAGGTTCAATAAAATATATTGTTACATTGTTTTATATGTGGGTTCAATGAAATATAATCTTACAGTGTTTTAGATTTAGGTTCAATGAAATATAATGTTACAATGCTTTAGATCTAGGTGTAATGAAATATAATATTACAATACTTTAGATTCAAGTTCAATGAAACAATAAAATATAAAACTATGACCAAAACAAGGTAAGTAATTTATTTTACTTGCAAATTAAATTTGTATATGTGTGCACGAGTTGTTGTGACATCTTAATCAGAAACAATACTCCTGATACAGTTTAAAATATTTAATTCAAATCAAAATGTGGAATATTAAAAAAACATAAAGTTGTTCTAAATTAATATCAATAACCTAACCAGGATTATTCAAGAGTTATTGCTGATTCATATAAATAATAATAATATACTTATTACAACTTCAAGCATAAGCAGAATAAATGATAAATCTGATGTGGAGAAAAGTGAAAATTTGAAACAGAGTATATAGAAGATTGTGATATAACTAGAAACAACATGTGATAAAATGAGTGAAGTCTATATTAATGTACAGTGTATGACAAATGAGCATATGATTGAGAAGAGCTGACAGTTTTATTGCTAGTGAAAACAGTAACTCAATTCATTTAAATGAATTTCTTATTTAACCCTCAGTTGACCATCAAGTGGGGATGGGGGGAAGAGACAAAATTACCCTGACTTGCTCTTGGCAGCCTTGGTCACAGTAACTCTATGTTTTTAATTGTTCAAAGAAACTTCAAAGAACATTGCCTTGGTCACAGTAACCTATGTTTTTAATTGTTCAAAGAAACTTCAAAGAACATTACCATGGCCAGTGATATAGAGTCAACTCTATGTAACCCTGTTAGTGTGAGTTTGTTTTGTTAGGTGCACATGTTTCTGTGTATGTATTGCCAGTGTATTGTTTTCAGACATACAACAGTGGTTAATGATGTGATGACAGGTGCACAAAGCATGAGTGACAGTGATGATCTTTTTTTCATCATCTGTCCTCTCTTGGGCAGACAACTGTCTTGATTTGGCATATTGTAGGTATCTCGGTGTTTTCACATGTTTTGGTGGCTTGTTAAGTCTAATCATTGTATTCATTTATTTTTGCACTCATATCAAATATCATGAGCAGCAAGATCGGCGGCAAGAAGAGGAAAATTGAAGATAAAAATAGAAGTTTTATGGGTACATAGGAATTGGACTATTTTATCATAAATAATAATGGCAAGATACAGTGTGTTGTTTGTATGCAGAAAATAGCAAGGAGTAAAATGTTAAGAGATGCTACACTACATTGCACAAAAACAATTGACAAAATACGAGGGAGCTGCTAGAGCCGCAGATTTTAAAGACTATAAGAAAAATTTCAAACACCAGATGGGTTTGTTTGTCAAGTTCTCAGCTAAGCAGACTGCTATGCTAAGTGCTTCCTATGATGTATCATTGGAACTTGCAAAGAAAATTGAAAGCTTTTAGGAATAGTTAAATTTTAAAAAGTGTGCAATTATCATGGCAGAAGCCTTTGATGAAAAAAATTTGTAAAAATTAACAACTGTTCCTTTGTTTTACCAAACAGTCTCTAGAAGAGTGCAATGTATGGATGAGCAAATAAAGAATAAGGTTAGAGAGGCAGTAGAAAAATGCAGCTACTTTTCGCTGTGTTTGGATAAAAGTGTTGACCAGACACCAGCCAACTTCTCATTTTCATACACAAAATCTTTGATGATTTTTCGACTCAAGAAGAACTGCTTGATTTGTGTTCTCTGCATGAGAGTAGAAGATATATTTTAAGCAATTACTGAAACAGTGCAAATGTATGGTGGTTTTGACAAATGTTCTTGTGTTGTTACTGATGGCACAATCTCTATGAGATGGGGAGAAAAAGGACATATACTTCTGCCCTGTTTTTCACTGTATTAATCATCAAGAAGCTCTCTGTGGAAAGTCAATTTAAAAAATTTTATGCAATGAAAACTGTAGTGCGTATCACCAGTAAGATACATGGTGGCAATGGGACACAACTGCATTGGATGAAGTGGAAGCCTAATATGGAGATTTACCTCTGCATGCAAATGTACATGGGTTAAGTGCAGGGAAATGCCTTCAAAAATATTTTGGTTTAAGAAAAGAGATTTCAGTTGTTTTGAATGACAATTTGAAAGACTGCGAAGATGTAAATCAAGTGGAAGACTGAATTTCTAGGAGAGCTTACTTTTATAACTGATTTGACTCAGTACCTCAATGAACTGGACATGAAACTGTGTCACAGCTAATTGTGCATGTCAACAGGTTTTGAAATAAATTGAAAGTTTTAAAATCAAGTTTTGTCATTAATTTGGCACATTTCCCCTGTTGTCAAGAGTTATCATAGAAATAGAAGAAGGGGCCTTTACTGACTTTTGAAATAGAAGAAGGGGCCTTTACTGACTTTTGTGGAAGCATTGAAGTGGTAAGTGAAGAATTCAGATCAAGATTTGAGGAATCTGATGACATGAAAAATAAACTGCATCTCTACAATGTAAATATCAAAGAGCAGCCATCAAATTTTCAACTTGAGCTGTATGATCTTCAAGTTGACTCTTTTTTTCAAGTCAGTACAAAAAAAGGAAAGAACTTTTTCAAGCTTCTAAATGGTGACAGTTCCAAAAGCTAAGAGATTTTGGTATGTAGATCACTTCTATATTTGGGGAAGCATGTATGTATGTAACAGTGCATTTTCGAACAAGAAGTTCATAAAAGCAAGTACATGAGCTGACTAAGTGATGGTTCTTTGATGCAGTTATTGAGACTTTCTCCAACAAATACACAGGTTGACATCCCTGCTTTGGTGAAGGAGTCAGAATGTCGACAGACCTTTCCCTGAGTCTAACTGTAATTTGTGAATGAGCATATCTTTCTTTTATTTCTATGTAGCATTAGTATTTGTAACATTGCTATTATTTTTTTAAAAGCACAAGTCTTAAAAACATTAAGTTTTTAGTTTTATTACATTTGAACCTGTTACTGTTATCTGCATCATGTTTATTGAAAAAAATACTACAATCTTGGCATATTTGTGGTTTTTAATTAGCATCTTCTAGAGTAAGTTGATGATTCTAAGAAATAAGTGTGCAGCATTTGACTTGACTTATCTAGGAAAATCTTGCCCCCAGTGATTCTGAAGTTGGACCAGCCTGTCATAAATGGTATGTAATACTGAAAATGTTCATAAATAGTGTGTCATACTGAAAATATGTTCATAAATGGTATATAATACTGAAAAAGTTCATAAATTATATATCACACTGAAAATATGTTCATAAATGGTATATAATGCTGAAAAAGTTCATAAATTATATATCACACTGAAAATGTAACATAAATATGAAATAAATTAAATTGTATTTCTCAAATAATGATTAGTATAAATAAATGTGCTTGGGCTACATAAATATTTGTTGTCTGTACCCATATAAGAAAACAGAATTAAAAATGTAAGCATTCATTTCCCTTGACCTAATTCAAACAATGTCAAATTAAAACAAACTGCAGCACTCAATAAAAATATGTCAAAAATGGGTAGTAGTAGTGTAGGGGGCGCTTCCACCTTCCGCATCAGTAATGGGGTGCCAGTGAAAGTTAATATATATGAATAAAATAATTGTTTTTTGGCACTGATCTTTGCAAGAATGAAAGTTGTTTCATATAAAAATCTTATATCATATAATGCAATAATAACGCCATGGGTGTGTCTCTTACAATACATTTTTTTCATATAATTTTCTTTTTCATCATTTATCATTAACACTCATACTCCTATCTATATCAAGAGAACAACACTTTCCTGATATAAATATGTAGTTTTTTCTTGATAAGCAAAGATGGACAATATAAATTTTCAAATAAATGTTGTTACTTAATAAGTTATGTTTGCCTGGCCCCAGATTAACTTATTCTCTTAGAAATGCAGAAACTGCAATATATTCTACAGAATTTCTTTCAGTTTTAAATTAAAAGAATCAGCACCAAATAAATGAATGAGTATGACATGAAGGTTAATTGGAGAAACATTGCTTCAGATATTTCTGCATATTATTACACATATTTTCACTCCACTACATGTGAATTCCATTCAAAGGAAAAGTTAAAGAAAAATCGTGAATTAAAAGGTGCAGGTCAAAGATATTACATCTAATGAGCATCAAACAATTTACAAGTCTCCATACCTTTTAGCTACAAGATGTCTGTCTTTGATCTCTGACCTTTCAAACCAGATATGAGCAGTAGCCCGTGCCATTGCTCTCTGCAATATGCCTAGAAGACCACCTTGGGCCTGTCCAACCTGTTGTTATAAAACCAGACCCGAGTTACTAATGATTAGTTTTATAAAATTATCACTCCACCTTGAACCTGCCCAGCCCAACGCATACACACTAGACAAGAGTTACTAATAATTAGTTTTATAAATATCACTACATTACCATTTAGAATGGCCAACCTATAAATTAATAAAGAAACCTTGCCAAAATTTCTTATTAGTTTTATAAAATAGTCTACCATTAACCAAACAAATGTTATAAAGACAGGCAGAGTTATTAATGATTAGTTTAACAAACATCATATTAGACTGCTGAACCTGTTATATAAAAATTGACTAGAGTTACTAATTATTAGTTTTACAAACATTAATTTTACAGCACAGTTACTATGACAACCTAAGCCACTGATTATTTACTAAAATAGTTATTATTAATAGTTTAATAAATATTAAATATTAATAATCAGTAAATAATAATTACAAGATTACATTATTATACAGGATTATATAGTAATTAACTTAATCTTTGTAAAGATTTACTGTTTTATAAAGTTAGTTTGAATTGTTTAGTTATTATTAATAGTTTAATAAATATTAAATAATAATTACAAGATTACCTATTTAGATTATAAAGTAATTAACTTAATCTTTGTAAAGATTTACTCTTTTATAAAGTTAGTTTGAACTGTTTAGTTTAAATAAACAGTTGAAATGCAAAAGAATGTTGCAGCTTTTAAAGTTTCATATAATACAAATATTATTTTTTTAAAATCTTTATTTTAAAATCATTACTAAAAATACATATATATATATTTCCTTCTAATAATATTTATTCTTTTCATTTCACCTAACCAAATCTATTAAGTACAGAAATCAAATATGTTTCCATGTAAATATATGAAAGATATACTTTTCTTCTTTTTACTAACAATTGACAAACAACTATTTATAATTAGATTATACACAAATTCTAAAGATATGCAGTTGTGTATACTGATTTTAAACAGTTTAGGTGCAAAATATATCCAGCAAGCATGAAATATATGATTCCTGGAAAATTCAAAACACAATATGCTACAACTTCAGAGTTCATGATAGAAGAATAAGAACATAATTAAATAATTATTACTGCAATTATATTTTAGTTTATAATAATTACAAATTTAAATGTGTACATGCTGTATTGTTACTTTGTTAGTACTTACATGAACACAAGTTCAAATGTATGATATTATGCATTATTATACTCACCATTGCATAGCAGTTATCACAAGACAGCATGATAACATCAATTGGTGACGTATGGTTGGCAACACATATTCCATTTTTGGCTTTGTTCTCTCTGAGGACAAATTTAGAGGAGATATGAGCCAGTTCTTATAATAGGAAAGCTCTCCAAATTCTACCATTTTTGGCTTTGTTCTCTCTGAACACAAATTTAGAGAAGAGATGAGCCACTTCTTATAATAGGAAACCTCTCCAAATTCTACCACTTCTCGTAGTTTATGAGGAGATACAGGAAGGTGTGTGTATGTGCATATATTCATTCATGTATAGAAATTTATCAATATGTGAAAAATAAGCATTAAGTTAATAACTTCTATTGGTTTAAAGTCAAGCATGATATTGATAACTATGTTTGTTTATTTTTGGCAGTAATAATCTTTAATAGATGTACTATAGCCATCAATTTCCAAAGTCCAGAGTAAGGAAGTTCTGAATCATGGCCATGATTAAGTATTAAAAATCACCTATGAAGGTGTCCTAATGCATATAAAGACACTTACAAACATGTCTTAGTCATTCAGTGATGTATGAAAAACTTATCTAAACAGATAGCAGCTAAAGGCTTTATCACTGTTTATATGCCACCATTATTAATAACTGTTGTCCCAGAATATGGCACATCTCATCTTTGCCTATCTGACTATCAGTTTTTAAGACAAAAGAGAGACAAAGTATTGTTTATTCTCATTTTCAAAAAATAAGTTTAGTAATTTATTAGTATTAGGAACTATAGTGCTAGGCATTTAGCTCATATAAGGTCTTCTAAGAAACTTCTAGACTTTCAGCCGGGAAAAGCAACAATACAGAAATTTATTCCTAAGAGCAAAATTCATGAAGTTTTGCATGCATGTATTACATCATAATACATGTGTGGAAAAGGTTTTTGTGTCTTTTGATTTGTTAAGTTATATGACATTATATTCATAAATAATTCATATTAATAATTCTCCTTTTACAATCAGCCACAATTACCCAATGGGTCTTGTCATTGCGGTCATGGAGCGACTAAGTCAAACCCTGGAAGTCTGTCAAACCTATATTCCTCCCTCCCAGGTGTTACTCGTCTAGAACAACGGCCCTCAACCGAACTATCCCGTCAGTCACTCCGTCCTTGTTCCAGCCCTCCACAAAATGCTCCTTATTTCGGTGACAGGACTTATCTTAAAAAATGTGCTTAGACCATCTTTCTGTTCGTTATTACGTCATTGGCAGAGCCCCCATTCACATTTACCCCTCTTTCAAGAATGAGAGTAGATAAGTAAGAAAATAACAAATTTATTAAAGAAAGGATAATAAATAAATCAAGTTACTGAAAATGATATTCAAAATTTCACTCATGGCAAGACTCAGAGATCAGAGATCTCTCAAAGCTTATCAATTAGGAAAAGAATATTTATCATTACTTAGTCCCTAGAACAATTACTAGGCAGTCCATAACTAAAAGGATAACATCAATATTTTCTTTAGTTAATGCAAAATCTATAGAAAAGAATCAGAATTAGAAATTACATAAATCATAGAACAATTACAGATATGCAACACGAGCATGAATACGAGTTCACCCGATATTGTATGCGTGGTTCTCTGTCCCTGCGGCTTGTACTGGTTGGCAGTTAGACAATGCAGGTCATCGGTATTAAGCCTGCAAACAGTTTCTTACTTTGCACTCAGCTAGAATGTTCACACAGTTTCAGTTCCTTTAGAATCTGGTTACACGTGCACTATTACTTAACTACAGTTATTGCTATTGTTAAAAGAAACACAGTTCTTAAATGTTCCTTCACACGTTTTCACACACTTCTAACACTGATGTGTATATCAAACTTGAATACGTAGCTCTCAATAATTTAGTCACTTATTCTTACTGTTGGTACGTCCATACGTCAGCTTCCCCACTTGACAGAAAACCTTGTCACCATGAATTCCATGTACCAGTGCCTATCTCCTAGATAGCACTCTCCAGTTCAGGAATACCTCAAGTCGCAAATCTCCAATTTGCGTCATGTGTAACACAGCGTGGCATTCTGTCTCTCCACTCAAGCGATTCCGGCTGTGGCGAAATTTATGCTCAGCTATCCTTCTGTTGTCTCCTCGATGAACTAGGATTTCATGCTGCAGCCTGGCGGTACCCAAGTGACAATAGACTTCAATAAAATAAAATCGGCCAAGATCTTTAAGTCAGAATTAAAGTTGAGCAAACATCAAAGATGGAGTTTCAGATAACTTCACCTCTCAATTGGAATTTCTGATCTCTGCTGAACTTCAGATCTTCATTGAAACTCCTGACTTCCAAAACTATAAAATATAAAAGGGTGGCATACATCAGCTCGTGTTACTCTCAGTTATAAACCTATAATTTAATTCTTGGTTCTCATATTAAATTTCTTTACATGTTTCGTTTGTTTGAGTCCTTCTTTACACCAAGAATAATATTACAAGTACAAGTCAAATTTAAAATACATCATTTACAAGAATAAAATATAATTCAGGAAATTTGTAATAAATATCTTTAAAATCATTATTTACAAAGACAGAGTTTTACCATTTCAGGCGTGCCTTATTTTGTCTCACTCTCCACAGGAAGTCTGGTACGGGGCTCCGTGGTTTATTTCAGAGTAATTATTTTTTTGCTCGGACGCCCTATTTATGCAGGTTGGAGTTTTCTCTCGCGCTGGTTTATTACCCTCAGGCATAAATTAGCCTTTTGTTCCTTCTTTTGTGAAATAGTCACGGGTTGGCTTGCCCTACTCTATAGACAGGCATTCTATGGTAAGTCTCGGTTCTTAGATCATAACCGTATGCGCGTCAGTTATCGCTGTCTGCCCCAGTGATGTGAAAGTGGTTACGCAATCCGAGCGCTCATTTGGTGAGCGTCCCCCTAACACTCTGGCCATGCTGGCTTTAGTTACATAACTTCAAATGCTGTGTTCTTTTATTTCCTAGACTGGACCAAAATGGTTTACACGGATTTACATGGGTTAGAGTAAATTTTTGTCATAAGCAAAATTAAATTTTAGAAAATTTAGAAAAATACATTTAATCAATTTAACATATTACTTTGCATTTTTCATGCTACAACATGTATTATATCATTCATTATGGATAACAACACCATTAAAGATAAACACCATAAACACCATTTAAACACTCTCTGACAGCTAATATTTTATGACTGCATCTAAATTATGTCTTTAATGCTGTTGATATTTTGTTAACTGTAGTGTGATCTTGATTTGGTCAGAAATAATTATATGCTTCTATATATGTGAACTGATGCATAATACCCAAACAATTCTGTTAGGCAAAATAAGTAGACAAAAATCTTTAACACCAACATTTAAGTTTATGATTATGATCTTATTAAGCAATTTTTTAAAACCAATTAAATTTTTAGATTAACTTACCGATTGTGGTAGGTTATAACTGCAGAAAATGCCCGAGCCATGATGCGGAAACACATGAGACTAGCATGTTTATTCAGTCGCCGTTTAAAACTGCACATATTTAAAATATTTTAAAATTAAATTATATTTATAAAATGAAACAAAGGGATATTAGATAATAAAATAATCAAATAATCTCTATGTCAAATCAGCAAATTTTCAAAGTAAAATTAAATTATATTTATAAAATGAAACAAAGGGATATTAGATAATAAAATAATCAAATAATCTCTATGTCAAATCAGCAAATTTTCAGAGTAAAATTAAATGAGAAAGAATCTATGACCCTATCTTAATGTTACCATAATGAATAACAAAATAAAAACAGTTTTAACAAACATTAAAAGTTTAATTTGTTTGATTCTTAAAAATATAAATCTCATAGATGCCCTATACATAAATTTAAAGGTGGGTATGCCCTACACATAAATTTAGAAATATCTTAACTTATCTAATGGGAGCTTGATTTGGAATCAAGTATTATCAGATTGTCTAGCATAACACTTTTCCAAAGCATATTTGTAGACAATATTTTTTTTCATTGTAGTGGATTTTTTAAAATTTACTGTTGTAAAATGTTCTATAGAATTTACAGTAAATAATTTCAGGGATTTCATTTAACACACAAATCATAATATAATAACTCTTCTTTTCTGAACCTTTTCATTCTGATTTCATCATCGAAAAGTTAATATAATATAGACTTACAAAATATTCAAGTCCAACTAGATATATCGCTTTCAGTTTCAACATACATTTGGTACCTCATGCACTCAATCTCTTCATATGAACTCAGAACTACAGTAAAACCTTATTTTAAAATGATAATTGGGGTCCCAAAATTCTGGGATAAATGTAAGGTCACAATATAGTGGGTTACAAAAATATGCCAGTATAAGGTGGTCAATTTAAATCTTATAAAATATTAAAATTAAAAGAACAATCCCAGCATTTTCATTATTCTATTGTTTGAAATATAAAAGTAGCAATATCTCTCAATATGTTCATTATAATGACATTAGCACACAAAAAAAAATTAAATAGCAAAAGATTACAGATAGTTCATGCTGCATTGCAGAATACAACAAATTAAAAAAGCGTTGTCTATTAAGTCAGCTTCCCTTAGCCAGGCAGGGCTGAATTGATGTTAATGTTACAGGTATAAAAAGAGCATACAAAAAGTAAACCAGCTTTTACAAATTAGTCTACAAAGTATATTATGTGTTATATTATCAAAGGACTTTGTATTTTAGGAATGACAGGACCAAAGACTCAGTAATTTAAACATTTTAACAGTTAAAAATGAAGTAGAGGTGAACCCTTGAAAATTGTAGCCTTGAGTAACTCTTAGTTGTTAAGACAACTCGCTAGCGAAAGAAACAGCCAACAATGGGTGGGGAGGATGACAATGACAACTGCTAATAGTGAATATATAATAATAGGTAAACTAAAAAAAAAAACCAACAACCTGACTATATCTGTATTTGTAATAATAAGAAATACGCTAATATCCAATCATTTCCAGATTACCCTGATGCAAGTTATCACAAGTAATAAACATATGTCTCTTTTTTTATTCATGCAGCTATGATGAGTAATACAAATGCTATGGCTCTTTCCTTAAATAAGCCTTTGTAAGTAAGAAAACCCCAACAAATTAAAAAATAAACAAAACCCACATCTTACTATAGCTATGATTTTAAAAACATTCCAATAATAAACAAATACTGCTATATTTTTCTTTTCAGACCAACTATTTCTAATCTTGAAAGTGTTCTATGCTATGATCATTTATTTGCTGATCTTGGAAAAAGACAATTGTAACAAAAATAAAACAAAAAATGTTGAGGACAAATAAATAAAGAAATAAAGACACTTACGAGCTAGGTGGGAGATAACCAATAGATGCTGAGCAAACAATCAATCCAATGATTCCAATCACAGCCAAGAGAAACCTAAAGATAAAGAACATTAACAATTATTGTTTTAAAAACGGCAACCTTTTACATATTTAATAAACAAAACACTTTTTCAAAAATTGTGGTAAATAAAAACCTTTTCCTATCATTCTGGAAAATATTATTTATTAAAACAAACTGGTTTATGAATCTACAGCTAATTTTCCCCCATTAATTCAAAACAAATGTATTAAAATATGCATAAATATATTTATATTTATCTTTTAAAGTAAAGTTTTGCTTGAAAAATAATATTTAAGAATTTATGAAAAAAGAAATAATATTGAACTTTATAAAGTGTGATGTTATTCAATATCTTAGTAAGTAACATAAAGAGCAAATTAACAAATTAGTTTAGCAAATTCAAGTTTTCTTATAGTTTCTTTACTCTACAGAGCAGAGATACAATTATTATTATTAATCTCTCCTTTACCATTCTGGACATAAAAAGTCATTAAGTAAAAGTAAATAGCAATTTGGACAAACCAAACACAAAGATCAAATATATTTTAAATGGAAGATACCCAAGGTAATCAGAATGAGAAAAAAATGCCAAGTATTTGATATGAAAAAAGTGCCCAGTAAGTTTAAAGAAAGAAATGGCAAACGCTTGGTATGGAAAAAATGCCAATTATCTGGATTAAAGTGTGAAAGGCTAATTAAGTTTTAATGTAGAATTTTTGCAGCCTGACATTTATTGTGCTTTGTACTGTTTCACTATGGTGACAAATTGGGTCAAAGATCACTGGCTTGCTTTGTTTTAACCATGTGGTAAATTTGTGTTATATGTACTATGCTGTGTTAGAGTTTATTGTAACATACTGTTTTAGGTAGTTATTAGCAGAAGCTTATATATTTAGATAGGAGATAGTCACTAGTTTGTATGACAATTTATACTACTTTCTTTGTATATTTTAGGATTTATTTGAGTAAGAACAGTTTTCCCATACTGTAAAAATTAGGTTTTTAAAATTTTATTTTGTCTTATCTTTGAAATTATACATTAGGGAAGAGTTGTGTTTAAATAGTATTTAATGTAGTTTCTTTATATAGCAAAATCACCACATAACTCTTAGAATTTGGAAATATATCAACATAAATGAAAGAGAGAAAACACATTAAATGAAAATAGCTCCATTTGTAGTGGGCTGAGGCTCAAGAATTCTAGGGGCTTTCATGGTAGCCCATGTTCATGGTATATTGGTGATTAAGGTATGTGAGGGTATGGATGCAGAGAAAAAGAAAGAGATTTATGTAGCACAAGAAGAGAGAATGAGTTGGAGGGCCGATGCAGCTGTGTCTCTGGAAATAAAATCTCCACGTAAACACAGTATTGTGTGCTGTCATCTTTTGCCATGGATGCTGTCAAACGTGTGCAGTCTATCCTCATCATTGTTATGCATCCTATGGAGATCCACTACACTACACCCACCACCCAGTCACAAAAATAAATGATAAGAATTTGAAATCAAATAATCATAAATTACATGAATGAAATGTTAAGTTTATGGAATGGAATGAAAGAAATACCAAATATTGGAAATACAAAAAATTTGGAATGAAAGAAGGTTCAAGTATTGGAATGAAAGAATTAAAAATTTTAAATAATCTAGTACAACTCTTAAACATTTGGGGTACTGAAAGAAGAAGATTAGCACAGATAATAAGGAAAAATTGAAAATGCTATGCAAAACTGAAAATCATTCTATAATTTACATATTAATATCAAATAAAAAATCCAAAAATTCTTTCTATAATGAGATTTACAATATTATTTAGGACATTTGACAAGTATAATTAACCATGTAATTTAAACCTACATAGTTCTGATTTTGCCTAAATTCACTATGGCATTTTACTAATTCAAAATTTTGCATAATGTATATAACCTATATAGTCTGGATTAGCTAGGTTTCAATGTAACCCAAACATTTATTTCAAAGTAAATGATGAAGTAAATGTTGCACAATTCAGAAGTCCCCAGAAATGAGCAAAATGCTACACATCAAGAACACATCACATTAACTCTTAACTGTACATTATTTTAGATCTAAAAATGTAGACATTATATTTGATAAAACAAAAATTAACCATCTTTTAATGTACATAAAATATTATGGGTTGAAAGAGAATGAAAACTGTACTGGTAATGCAGTAAATGTGTAATATTAAAAGTGTGAAAGTTTTATTACCGAAAAATCTAAGTCCATTTTCTTTTGAGAAAGACTATTAATTTATCTCAGTAATTATAAACAATAACACAATTAATGCAGATGGCAACCCCCCACTTTTTCAAAGAATACAAGCATCCTGTTGTTAATATAATTCAATAAAATTAACACAAATGTTTTTTAAAGTGGTTATGTAGATCATCAGCTATTTTGGATTTAAAAAATGATTAACAACTCTTTTACTACATCACCACCCCCAATAAAAAATAATAATAATTTAATTAACTTAAATGTAAACAACAAAAATTATATAACTGTCAGTGCTAGGGCTGTCACTGGGTTTCAATTTCTGTTTGTTGATTTTTTTCTATAAACATTTAGTTAATTATTTAAAAAACAAATCAAAATTAGGGAAGCAATGCTAGCCTTTCTCAAAGGATTGTCAATAGTTAAAATGGTTATCTTGTAACATTTTAATGATTTGACAAAAAATGTTTGCTGTTAAAACTCTCAATATTCTGGTGTTTATCGATCCTCTTCACTCTCGCAGTTTTCATACACTAAAATCTAGTACAATAAATTTCTGATTATCCAAGTTGTCCAAAAAGAAATACATGGACACAAACCTATGCAAAATAATGGGATATGACAAGATGGCAGCTCATAAAGCAATAAGAAAAATGTGGGATTAGAGACAGCAGCTGCTAAAATAGAAAATATGCAAGTGAGAGGTTTAGAGTGGAGATATACATGTATGCCTTTAGTATGTTGTATATAGGTGGTGGATTAACCAGGCTTCTGATAATCCAGATTTACTTTTTGCCACTCATCCTAAAATAACCATGAGCCCATTATAAATTAGGTCAAACTTAAGTAACATTTCTAAGGCAACAGGAACTATTTTGTAATTTCAAATACTTATAACAGTATAATGGGATGTATGCAGAACCCTGTACATTTTACAAGTCTGTCTGCAGCAGGAAATCCTTTTCTGTCCATATCTCCTAATGAAGGACTTTCATGCCTATATCTTAAACAAAGGGCTTTTGTGCTGTCACAAAGCTACAATGCATATTAAGGGAAAACTTTTGTGTCCAAATCTCCTATCGAAGGATTTTCTGCTGTCACAAAGTTACAGTGCTAATTAAGAGAAAACCGTTGCCTGTATCTCTGTCACACACGGCGTACACTAAAGAAAAAGTCCCCCTAGTTCTTTTATATTAATTAAGTTTTCTAAAACACTAGCAAGAAAATCTCAACTCCCTCTAATTCTATCCTGTTGTCCTAGGTGCATTCACTACTAGAGGTACATTCGCTAATATAGTCCCTAACTAGGATTATTTTTAACAAACATTTAATAATTAAATACGTCACCTACCTATTGTTAACATATTTTACTAACAATCAGGCTGTCACATCGCGTGTTCGATAAAGGGAGGTAAAAAGTAAATAAAAAAATAAATTTTCATGATTACCCCTGTTTTTCCATGACCAACAACAACTAAATCTATTTAAGAAATATTTCTACATAATTTACAATTTCAAAGTCTTTTTAAACATCTGATTTGTTTGTCACCTATAATCCTGATACATTATGAAGCACTTACCTAAAGGGAAAGAGGACGAAGTAGCGAACTAAAAACCCAATACACCACATCACAGCCAGTCGCAAACTGTAAGATAGATAGGTGTTAAACTAATATCATCATAAATCTGAAAGTCTAGAAGTTTCTTTACAAAACTTAATTTTATGCTAAAGTTAAAAATTTTATACAAGATTTTGATAACATATTAATAAAACTAATAACAAAAAATAATAATGTAATAAAAACAAAATTAAACCACGTGCCAATGACAAATAACACTGCATTTAGAAAAGAGAAACATAAATCAATTTATAAATAGCATAACAATAACATTAACAAATTAATGTATATACAAAAGAGAAACATAATCAATTTATAAATAGCATAACAATAACATTAACAAATTAATGTATATACAAAAGAGAAGCATAAATCAATTTATAAATAGCATAACAATAACATTAACAAATTAATGTACAGTCGAGTCCACTTATTTCGGCATCGGTTAACTTGCCAACCCTAGTAAGTCGACATTTTTGAAGTGGAACCGCCAAATTCCCTCTTTGTCTTAGCATTTTCTCATCGGTTACGTCGATTCTTTTATGTTGCCGAACCCTAGTATCTCGGGCACAAAAGAGTGCCAAAATCGCCACTTAAGTTGGTTATCTCGACCCTACTGCTGACTAATCACTAACAATAAATGACCATGTCTTGTTAAAAACTGCAGCTTAAACTTAAGAAAGGCATTGTTTTCTTAATCGGGCGCGGTGTTTGCCACGGGCAAAATAGGCACACTGTTTGTTGCCCTTCAACTGGTTCAGAACTTATGTTAGCCCACTTTTGAAGTAACCGCTTGTCCGCTTGTAGGATATTTTCAGAGGCGGCTTCGGCCCCCTCCCCCCCCCCACTGACCGAGAGCTGTTGAGGGTGTGCGCCTAATAGGTGCGATCTGTTTTACCCCCTTCCTCCTGCCCTCCACCTTAGACGCACCGGGAGGCAAGAAGCAAATCAAGACGAGAACATCATGAAGATGAAAGGTCTATTGCGGCTTTTGATGTGTGTGAGTGAAACACACACACACACACACACACATACAAAATGACTCGCGAATTTAATTTTGATACTGGTTAGCTTTTTGTAAAAACGAACTTTGACACCCTGCAGATTTTTTTGATTTTGTGAGCAATCTTTGTGTTTGCAATGTTGGAGAATACATGTACGGTACATACATGTATCGAGAATGGACGGTGGACCAACTTCCCTCTTTGTTAACATTTTCTTATCAGTAATGGCGATTCTTTTATATTGCCGAACACTAATACAATGTCTGTTTGTTTGTTTCTTTCTTTCTTTGTAATGTACTGTACATGTATCTCTAGCACAAAAGAGGGCCCGAATCACCACTTAAAATCAGTTATTCGTCGGCTTTTGAAAAAGTTAGTTACCGATGCCACTTCGCCATCTCGCTAACAATAAAGGGCAAACTAGGCACACTGTTGCTCTTCAACTGGCTTACACCTCTTAAAGTTACCTTTGAAGTAACCGCTTGTACGATTTATGTACATGTACTTTTTAGAGGCGGCTTCGACACCCCCCTTCCTCCTGCCCTCCACCTTAGACGCACACACACACACACAAAATGACTCGCAACTTTAATTTTGATACTTGGTTAGCTTTTTGTAAAAAAAAAACGAACTACACGTACACTGTACACCCCGCAGATTTTTTGTGATTTTGTGAACGATCTTTGTGTTTGCAATGCTGGAGAATATAATGAAAGATTTGTACGTTTTTATTGTATACATGTTCTGGTAAATCTCTGCTGTTAGTTGGTGCACTTAAGCCTTTTCTTGTTAGCAAACAATGTACGTGTACACAAGCCGATCGCGTCATCAAACAAATCGCGGCAACGTTGTTCTGTTAAATAATCAAAAATATGTGCATGTATATTCTCATTCATTAACGCACACCATGTACATAAAGAAATTTCAAGCACGTTATATGTAATATTGAAGCATTTGTTTTCAAGTAGAATGTTAAAGGCAAAAAGCAACAAAGCAGTTTAGACTTTGTACAGAAACCATATTTACCGCGTGTACATAAACCTTTTGTTGTTAGCAAACACGTACATGTATGTACATTTTTTATAGCATGCCGATCGCGTCATCAAACAAATTGCGGCAACACTGTTGTGTAAAAAATCACCAAACTCGTGCATGTACATTCTCGTTCATTAACGCACATCATGTACATAAAGAAATGTCAAGCGCATGTTATAGTACTGTAATATATTGCCGCCATATTGGTTTTCTGTAATCTCGATCTTTAGTTATCTCGACACTTTTTGGCAAACCCCTAGGCCCTCGACATATCCGGACTTGACTGTATATACAAAAGAGAAGCATAAATAAAATGTATTTACAAATATAAAGGAAGGAAAATAAATGAACTAGAGAAATCAATGCTATCAAATAATCATAAAATTGGTATCTGCATTATTAATCTACTAATGAATGTTTATAAAAGCCACATCTCTGAATTATTAAAATAAATGTAAAGGTAGGTTTCAATTCATAAAATTAAGGATGCTAAAAAATTTTTCACCCCAAAAGTATATGCATTACTATATATATATTATTTTTTATAATTTCATATTGTTACTACTATTGAAAAAGTAAGTTTAATATATGTCTAGTAAAGAAAATAATCTCTATTTAAAAAAAACAACTTCAGATTATCAATAAAATAATTTAGTCAAAGTTGATCCAATGAATTTAAACTTCAACAGCTTACAATCTCTTAGTCATGCATGTTTTCTATCACCAGTAAGTCATACTTCTGATCATTCATTAGTCACAAATGTTTTCTAATCTACAGTAAGTCATACTTCTGATCTATCATTAGTCATGAATATTTTTAAATCTACCATTCTTTTATGCAAATCTTCTAATCTACCATTAGATCATGCATGTCTTCTACCATTAGATCATGCATGTCTTCTACCATTATTTATGCAAATTTTCTAATCTACTGTTATCCACACATATCTTCTAGTTTATAGCAAATTATGCATGTCTTCTAGTCTACATAAATCATGCATATATTATAATCTACTATTAGTTGGTAGTCCCACTCAATTTTTTCTACTTGATATTGTAAAAATTTTTTATGCTCAAAATGTGTTCTGATAATATAAGGCTATGATCATAGCTATAATACTTTTTGAGATCACTAATTTAGCGTCATAATTTGCGGTCAAAATTTTTTAGACATAACAAATATGCAATTTGTCAAGTTCAGTACAACTACTACAAGTAAATTATATATAAACCAGACTGATCTACAGTCCAACACTTTAAACATACTCACAGACAAGAAGTAAAAGCAGATAATGCAGAATTGGAATTTCAGTTTATTATAAATTGCAAAGGAAAACACGCTTTTCTTTCATAAAATTGCCTACAAAATGCAACAAACTGGAATATTTATGGCAGCATAGTATATATGTACATACATACATGTATATGCAAATGATGAAGAAAATATATCCAGAATGCATTGTTGTTATTGTTATTAAATCTTTTACCATGCAGTTAATGCCTAATTTTTTTTCAAAGGCACAGCAACAACAATGAGGAAATTACTTGAAGCTGAAAATTGCCTTTTCAACAAATTTTAACTGAAAAGAGCAGTAACCAATTGTTATACAGAAAATGTAAAAACCGAAAAATTGTCATATCTCTAAAACTATACAACGTACAGAGCTGGTTCATATATCAAAATGATCAGTTAAATTGTGCTATCTAAAATTCTAAATATATCAAGATAAGTTATGTTTAATCATTTATTTAATATACATTTTTAATTTTATTATACAATTTCCATTTATAAAGAAAATGAAAATGGATAAATTGTCACATCTCTGATACTATACATAACACAGTTATGGTTCACTTATTAAAATTATCATCAAGATGTTATATATGTTTTGTGCAACATTTTATTTGTTTTAATATTTTATAATACAAAATTTAAAATCTTAAAAACTGTATCAAAACTGTATGCTTGTTATAAAAGCACTCTATATACATACATACATCAAAGATATAAAGATGTTAAACAGATGTATTACTAATTATAAAACACCTCTAAAAAAAATCAAGACATGTCCTGCACGAAAACATTTTTGTTAAAACTGTGCTCTCTACCCACATGTACATGATTTAAAGAAATAGTATTGACATATTTATATAATTACAATATAGATTATGAATAAAAGATCATTTCATTTCTGTTTTAATTATCTCAAATCATACTTATACAACAAGCATGTAGTAACAACAATATATGTATAAGTTAATATTAAGTATTGAAAAGAGGCAGTGTACTTAATCCCAATAGCTCCATACTGATAAAGAAAAACAAATATGTATGTTAATTCCACTATTAATAGTATTATAATAGTCACAGAACATAATTTAATAAACTGAGAATTCTTCTTGTAAAGATCTAAAGTTCATAACGGTGGACCTCTTCACTGTTTGTCCCATTTAAAAACAAACTTATCATCTATATCATCTCGGTCCATGCTAGCACCCATTTTAAAAAATTCTTATTTTTCTAACAAGAAATGTAAAGATAAAAGAGTATACTGCTCAGCAACTACTACTAATAATAATCACAATAATAATGTCATACAAAACAAAAGTACATGTTCAAAAGTTAAAAGGACCAAAGAATACAGAACCCTCACAATTTTCACTCTTAAAACTAAAGTAAAATATCATGCAAGAAATATTAAGTTTGCTCAAACACTCACTAAGATTAGCTTACAACTTAAATAAACTGCTGCCATTATATTTAAGCTTATTCTTCATTTATATAATAATAGAGAAAGAAAAGATCATTAAACTAACAAATAAGCAAAAGCTGAAAATTAATGTTAGTTTAATGATCTTTTCTTTCTCTATTATTATATAAATGAAGAATCTTTAATTTGATTTTTTCAGCTGTGATGCTCCGGTTGATAAATTTTTGATGTAACCCTAAGGCATTTTCATCAAAGTTTATGGATACAATAAAAAAGTTCAAAAGAAAAACAACAACATATTTAAAAGACGAAATATAACTCTATTTTTAAAATGGTTAGTTCAAATAAATGTGAAGAAAACTGCTGTGCAATAGAGTTTAGTAAATTTGTGTGCAAAAGTGCATTTGTCTCTTGTAAAACAGTGACGCTGGGGCTACCGACAATTAGTCATGCATGTCTTATAATCTATCATTAGTCATGCATGTCTTATAATCTATCATTAGTCATGCATGTCTTATAATCTATCATTAGTCATGTATGTCTTCTAATCTACCCTAAATCCATTACTTTTTTGAACTTGTTTGGTAAAAAGTTGAAAAAAATGAAGGACTTGCCTTGCATATGGATAACCCATATTGGTTCTTGTTAAAAGATTCCATGAAGTCAGTTCTGCAACAAGTTAATAATATGCTGAATATTTAAAGTGACACAAAAGGAAAAAGACAAATGTACTTTTTATTGCTGCAATGATGATTTTTTGCTTTTTTTGAAATCTCAATGCACTTCAATGATCACCACACTAAAACTTTTAAGGCAGAGTTTAAGTCAAATAGAAATCCTGTGTGTCTTCCACAAGCCAATCCTTCTTAAAATTTAAACTGTTAAGCCTCGATATTTGAAACTTTGTATTATTCACCATTTGCTCTCATATGATCCTACCTGGAAATGACCAATGAAGTAATAGTATTATTGTTTAATCCAAACTACCTTTAAGTAGTTTGTTTGAAAGAAAAGAATATGCAAACAGTTCATCATAGAAGAATATACAAATACAAGATTTCCAAGTCCTTTCTGAAAATGCTGAAAAATAGTCTCAAGCCCTGTTCAAGAATTTATTAAATTCAAGAGTTTTCAAGGTCTGCTATGAATCCTGAAAACACACACACACACACTCTCTCTCAATGCTTCTAATTAGAAACCCAATAATCCAAAATGTAATTTAATTGAAAAAGGATGTAAGGGAATAATCCTCATAAGGAAAGATTTTATTTATGCAGACAATGATAAAGAAGTTCTGAATCTTGTAATCATGCACTGAAGTTTCTTGATTAGCACAAAGTAAGAACAAAGAATCTTTACATGAATATTTTTTATTTATTCAAGCCTTTTTTGAATGAATCATTAAAACAATCATATAGTTTTAATGCTGTTTGAAAATTCAAATATTTACAAAGATTTACAAATCACAAATTATTTAATGTCATTACTGTAATTTAATCATAACAATCATATATTTGTAATGTTGTTTGCCTAAATCAGGTCTTTAATATTATTTTAATTAACATTATTAATTTTAACACCCTTAGTACAGATCGAAAGCTCTAGTCTAATGCTGAAGTTAGTCAGCACCATAAATCTTGATATGATAAAGTTTATGATAGAATCATTCTAATGACAAATATATTGAAAGAGCCAATCATAACAAATGAATAGTTTTAGGAAAAAAGATTAAATAATAAACCAAAACATATTATCATTTAACAAATGGAAAAATTTGTGAATGATGAAAGTACAAAATGAAGAAAAAACAAGGAAGTTTTTCCTTTTATAAACCATATCGGTGAAAATTAAAATATTTAGCAAGCACTAAACAGAATGAAGACACTGGCTGTAACAGAAAACACTTATCCAGTGCATTAAACTGTAAAAGTTGAGATGTTCACAATGATTATAAAAAATCCAATGAATAAAAATTAAAACAATAACAATCATTACAACTACTAAACCATGAAAAAATCAAGAATATTTCTTACCTTCAGCTTTGAAACGCTTGGTCACATCATCCTCAATGATGGCCTATTAATATTTAAAAAAATATTCTGCAATTAAAGAGCTGTAATGAGTTAAAACTTTGCATTAATGAAAATGGCTATGAAGAGTTTTGTGTGAAACAAATTTTTTTTAAGCCTTGAAACAGTATTAAACTTGTAAAATACTGCACTTAAATAGTGAACAATCAATAAAACAAAAAAATTCCCAGTTTAAAAAACTGACTTCTATATCTCAGGAAGCTGCTTAAGAGCCACAAGGCTCCGAACAACAGGATTCAGCTATTTGTTTGACAGATGACCTCAATTAAAGGACAGATTGATGAGCCAACCAAAGACATAGATGTTGGTTTGATGCTTGACTTTGAATTGCAGGATTAAGGTGCTTGATAGAAATTTTACTGTAATTTATATGCTTGATCCCTGATTTGTAGGATTTAGATGCTTGTTAGATGCTTGATTTATGCTTATTAGATGACTGACTCTGAATTACAGGATTTCAATGTTCGTTAGATGTCTGACCTTAAAAAACGTAATTCACTGTTGGATACTTAGCTGTAACCACTTGAATGCAACTGCTTCACTCTGCATCTTGCAAGATATGTTGTCACAGTTTGAATAGTTATTGGAACGCATTTTTAAATTTATGCCTGGATGTTCAATGTACACAGGATCACAAAAGTTAAAAGAGAAGTTAATGTGTGCTATAAAATTGCTATTCAATTAGGAGTGAACTTGCCTTTCCTTAAAATCATCATTAATTTTAAAATTATTTTATAAATATTAGTATTTTCCAATTAACCCATCTAAAAAAGTGATTTACCCACATGATTATCTGATGGGGATACTGCTTTTTTCCATAACAGCATTACTTTTTAAAATTCATTCACACCTTTATCTGTGTGTTGGTTTGCAACAATGATTCAGGAAAAGTAAAAACATACTACCTCCATGCCACATTTACAAAAGGATAGCACATCGGACAGCTCAAAATTCTTTTTCAAAGACTCCCATTCTGGACGATTCACACCCCGAGACATAGAAAGTGTGATGTCTCTTTTAATGACATGCCCTGAAAAAATTAAATGAATGTATTAGAACATCCTGAGAAATGGAATGAATGAAGCCTCTTCAAACGACATGACCTGAGAACAATTAAGTTCTTGCATTAGAACATCTTGACATAGAAAAAGTTATGTCTCTTCAAACGACATGACCTGAAACAATTAAGTTCTTGTATTAGAAGATCCTGACACAGAAAAAGTTAAGTCTCTTCTAATGATATGACCTGAAAACAATGAAATGCATTTACTAGTAGAAAAACAGATTGCAAAGTCTCTTCTGACAGTGTGATCTGAAAACAATGAAAAGCAATTGCAAATCAAGAAATACAATGTCAAACTCTTAGTCTTACAAACATTAAATTTAATTATATTTACTAAGTGACAGATTTTTAAGAAACTAAAAATAGTAAAATGCATTCCCTGCCAAAATTTATCTGAATGATTTACAAATGGTACTATATAACAAGGCACACAAAAAAATATAAGGCTTAATATTATTAAGTTTCTTTCTTTATATGACGATAAGTAAAATTAAGACATAAAATGTATTAACATTATATTAATATAATAATAAAAGCTATGTTTTGCTTGCACATGACAATATGTGAAAAATACACACATACAAAAGCATAATTATTAATATAAACTGCACACACACACACACACACACACACACACATTTACTTATAAACAAAAAATAACACACACAAGTGCACAAAATTCTGCCACTGCATTTACTGTATACAAAATATGATATGGCATAAAAATCAGTTTATCAACTGTAATATTTAATGTCAGATTCTCACATGTTTAAAATTAAGGATGCAATTTTCAGTTTAAATATTTCATCTTTTATGAAGACATGTATCGTATAAGCATGTAGTTATTATAAATCCTGTCTGATTTATTAATTATATAAAACAATAATTTATATTAATAAGTAATCTTGTTATCTGTGTATTTTAATGTTTCAATATCTATTTATTTTTTTAAAATATTCTGCCTAAGTTCTTTGTACTAAGGTACTTTTTAGTTAAATTAAAACGAGATGATTATAACCTGACTATTTTTTCATTATAGTGTATCACATCTTAATGGAGAATACATTCTGATTGGCAGTTTGTAAAGTGAAAATCGCATTACAGTCAAAATTATGATCATCATCAATAATGGTATATCATATGTATCATGAACTATGATAATTGATATGATGAATAGTGTTGCTGTGTATGTAAAAGCTGCAATGATTAGGTTTCCTCTTCCTCTGACAACACTATTAGGGCATCTCCAGAGTATGATATCAATCCAGAAGACAATGAGTCAGGTTTGTGTGATGGAGAGAACAGTGTCTGACTTTGATTCTTCGACACTATATGTGACCTGTCACCACAAAAAGATACTTAAGTCGGATTTTGGGGGTATTGAGATATATATATCAATAGAAAGAAAATTGAAAGGGCTTTCTGTTGATATAAAAATAAAGAGTGTAGGACAAAATATGGAAAAGTTATGTTTGTTTGAAGTGCACTACTGTCCGGACGGCCATTTTGAGAAAATCGGCCTCAAAGATTGAACACATTTCTGAGAGGTTTTTCCTTAGCAACCATATATTAATCTGCTTCATTTGCAATCAGAGTTGAAGAAGACACAATAGCTAACACTGTAATAACTATAAACAACAAATATATTGTTACATCATTTACAGACAACAGTCTTTTTAAGCCATAACGATTAGAATTTCTGTATGCGAGAATGATTATTGTGGCTCAGGTTGGTGTAGTGTTGATCTGTTTGCACCCACATGACCAGTTTTCACAATCTTTAAGTTCACTGTCTTCACTAGTTTCGCCTGGTCCGCAAATGCTGACATCTGGCTCTTCTATTTCAGTATCACTATCAGTTTCACTGTCATTAAATAACACACTTACACTGGCACCGCTTGTGCCACTGTCGTCTGCTTCGTCTTTTTCGTTGTTCGATCACGCGATTCGCTGTCCGTGTCACTTTCAGATGAAAATCCATCAGCTACATCCTCATTAACAAAATAATCAGATATCAAATCTTTAATCTGAATGCTTTCTTTTTCTAAAATGTTGCTTTCTTTACATGAATTCAACAAATTAGCGATTCGTTTCTCCATGTTTACATTACGCATTACAGGACGAAACTGTCTCCTTTGTGTGCGTTTCAAACAATCGCGACCGTCTTTTTATGAGAGCATGCTTGGTAACCTTGCAAGCTTTGATAAAACTGTCTGCGGATTGGCTGACGCTTTTCACTTTGTTTACGCCAAGCACAGCCTTATAAAACATTCTGATTAGATGTTATAAATAACCAGTGTCGTCAGCATAAAAATAGGCTTTTTCCTGAGCATTCTGATATACAACATGATGAGGTTCAGCCAGGGATTCTACCGTCTACAATCGTCAGATTATAGCACTTTTGGGCCATATTTTTCCTTCGAAGTTAGACAGTAGGTCACAAAAAAAATAATAATAAAGCTATTTCTAGTTCGAATTAAGGAAAAACACGCTAGTAATTTGTTGTTCGATGGTTTGGGAACACGCTAAAATGAAAATCTCAATTTCACCCATGTAGACCCCCACCTTCGTTTTTGCCGTTTTTCTTGGCTTAGCCTTGCGCGACTTAAGTATCTTTTTGTGGTGACAGGTCACATATTATCTTTTAAAAAAATGGTTATCAATAACTGCCATTACTGTCTCCTGAGCTGCTCAAATACTTCTTGGTACAGTCCTCAAATTGTCTTTAATACTTCATTTGATTTTGAAGCTCCACTCTACAGAGTGACTGTATTAAAAAAAAAAAAAAATCAATAAATCAAGTGTCTTCTGCTTCTTTGATTATGCATCAGCCAAAGTACATACATGAATTATACTCTGGAAAGATGCTGGCACTATGACATACACGCAGGAACTGAGATTGAGGGAAAAGCAGATTTGATTCATATCTCTCATCTTGTCTCTCTATCTCTGAATTTATGTAAGATGCAACACCACCATGTTATTTTTTAATTGTTATAGTATTTATAATTATATTTTACTCATTAAAATATATTTTAATACATAATTCTTACATACACTTTTTAATTAGTTGAAAGAATTTAACATTTTAAAGAAAATTATATTTTTCTGGTTAACTTTCCATGAATTAATGGAGAACTTTCATTTATATTCTTGGTCTCACATTTAGAACTTATTAAGTTATTTAATATTATGATCTTAGTAAAAGAAACAAGTGGCATTGTAAACTTGTTCTATCAAGGTAATGAAGTTCTGCCTTGTTTCATTTATTTATTTTAATGTACAACTTTAAAGTGCAAGTTTTGTGAACTAAAGTTTTTAATTAAAAAAAAATACACACCATATTCACTGTTGTCAGTGTCATGTGGAATCTCATCCTTTTGATCAGCCTCTTCATCTGTATCTTCTTCTTCTTCACTATTTCTCTTGTTATAAACTGCAATCTTTGTCCTTGCAAACTGATCAAATAAGAAAGAAAAGAAAAACTGATTAAATGAAAGAGCACTTAGTCCATTACAAGCAATACAGTGCAGTAAAAGCTAAAAGTTCCCCCCACTTTTTTAAATAATGCCAGAATTAACTTTTACATAACAATAATAAGTGTGCTCTCCTTTATTAAAGACTGAGAGAAATCTAGGTCCCTGCATATCAATAAGCTAGAATAACAGAGCTAGATATTTTGATAATATTAGTAAATTGCAATTCATAAAATTAAAGTCCACATGGATTTGGTAACATTAGTGATTTAAAGGTCTTGTTTCTGAAAACAATCTACGAACTTTAATTCTGACAAGTGTTTCTTTTTCCTAATAATTAAATATTGTTTTAATTCAATCTGAATGAGATTTGGAGTCTCTCAAGAACTTGTGCAGTGTATTTCTTAGTTTTAAATCACATATTAAATCAATGATGTAAATAATTAATGTTTAAATAAATCTTATAATTATAAATGATAACTGACAAAGCAACTGCTGCTATTTCTGTCTCATGTACATTAGAAATGGAACATCTGATGTCATACACCCTTAGAAATCTATTTAGTTCTTCATTCATGATTATGTCTTATTACATTTTACCCTTAAGCTAAAAAGTAAAATTAGAATTTTCCCTATATCCATAAGGTTTTGACGTTACCAAGTGTAGATGACTGAAATTTGACTAAGTCTATGGGAATTTTCTACTGGACCCTAAAATACCCTACTGATACAGTTAATGAGGATCTTACTTCTAATCTTATTAACTTTGATTATACTCAAAGCATATACAACAGCATGTAATATTAAAACACAGTAATAGGCATAACAAAAATGTACAGAAATATTATTACAATAATAATTTTAATAAATATGTAATGCACAAGGTGCATAGTTACAGATGTAACAAAGAAATATGAAGAGGTGGTAAGCTATAAAATAAAGAAAACAGACTAAGATCATGTCAGACTGGTGTGGTACTGATGCGGAAAAAAAAATTTTTAAGAAGTTTTTTTTACAAATCTTAAGGTATGGCCATGCCATATGCCAGAGTTCTAAAGTAAGATTGTTCAAGATGACATACCCTTATAAAAGTTATATAAGAAAAAATGTTGACTGCACTTGATTGGTTTTCAATTTATGACTGGTGTACCAAGGATACAAGTGTGAAAAGAAATTCTGAGATAGAGCATATACATGGGCGAAATTAGACAATTATGCTGAGCCAGGCAGTAAACTAAAACAGCAAAATGAAGTGACATTGTGCTTGATTCTTTAGTGAGGTGTACAAAGTGAAGGTATCTGGTTTTAGGGGCTCTTGGTGATTCAACCAGCCATGTTGTGAACCTTTCTGCAGCAGGCAGTATGATGAACCGAAGACAGTTGCACAACTTGCAGTAATCAAGCCTAAGCAATAATGAACTCTGGAGGAGGTTTTGGTTCTATAGTATCCAACTACAGTTGTATTCAACACAAGTTTAATGGAGTGGGGCATTATTTATATTTAATTCATTCTGAAGCTACATTTTTTTACATTCTGCACTTGGAATAAATAATACATCAATTTTTTTTTTTATATATATAGCACTACTGTCGTTTTTCATTTGAATCTGGTCAATTTAAAACTTTATTTTGAAAATAACAATTCCTAAAGATTATAGCATACATTTTCTCAAATGGTAATAGTTCACCTAATCTAAAGGACTCTTGGACAGGATGATTTTTTACTATATACTAATATAGTATATGCTACTTAATAATTAATTTCTAAATGAATTTGTACCTCAATCCTTCATTTCCAATTTAAATGTTTAGTGTTTTCTCCACTGATATATTCTAAATTTATAACTGCCATTATAAATTTAAATATTTTATTTTGTAAAAGAACTTATAACTATTTTTTTAAATATAAAAGTCAAAATCGTCACACTCTACAGTACACAAACCATTAATTAATATTATAGATCACTGAAGTTAACGAGGGGAAAAGATCGTTAGAGATTGATTCACAAGTTCAAATCATTAAACTAAATCTCTAATAAAAGCCAGTTTTGTGATAACTGAATATAATGCACTAAGTAATTATTTGAAAACTAACTCCCCAGACAACTTTGTATGTGATTAAATCTGTTAGAATCATAAATTGGTTGGAAAGTTTATCTGTTCTTCTGCCGTTGTTATCGACAGTTTTGGAAGAAGTCACCACACAATCTATTGTAATATTTTTCTTTAAAAAACTACTGCCCTGTGAATTGTATTTTGTACATCTACTGATTATATCCTCTTATAACCCACGTGTCGTCTGCTCCGTGTACTTACCTCAAATATTCGCAGCAACAATGCCACATATTTACGCCGTATTCCTAGAGATTTTCCAAGAGAAGCTAAAAGTACTGTTAGAAAAAGAACCCCAATAATAGGGAAAAAAACTAAAGAAAGTGCTGTGATAACAAGTTGTTCAATTAAGTGTTCCATTTGAATTATTTACTCCTGTTAAGCACATAATATTGTCATATATGATATCTATCTATCTTCTAGTGGTCAAGGTCTAATACATTCTAAGCATCTCAAATATTAAGCCTAAGTCTCGTCACCATTGGTACTAAAATACAAGCCAATAGTCTTCATTTACAATCGGCAAGCCAAGCCCACTATTTTAATAATATAATTCACGACTTTTATTGTTTTAAAAAAAATATTTTACATACTAAATTTTGTTTAGCAAAAATGGGCAGTTTACAAACAATTTTGGTATCAGAAATATGTACCAAACTGTTTTACTTTTATCACGCTTTTATTTACATGTCTCGTTAAACATCTCGTTGCAATAAGTTTACTATTATTTGCAATATAGATTTCAGTGAAATAGCTTATTATTATAATCAACCCAAACTTAGAAATATTATTTCTGTACTTTTTTCAAAATGTTTTTTTAAAATTTATATATTCATTACAATTTAGCTTATGACCTCTATCGACAAACATGGCGACCTTAGGAGCACCTAAACAGATCTCGCCGCTCATCAGGGTACTGGTTAATTGTTTTGCTGTTTCATTGTGAACATAAATAGTCTGTTTTCTGTAGCATGTTTCTGTCTGTATCTGTTGAGAATAAGAGCAGAGAATAGCTTATATTAACCGAGAAAGAGGCCTGCTATAGGACACTTCTAACTAGCTAAAGTCAGTTATTTTAATTTGTATGTATTACATGTGCTACTATATTAGTATATTCCCCCCACTGCACTCTATGATAAATCAGAGTTTATGCAAGTGTGTTATTAACATTGCTGTGTTTTAGCTGCATCATAATTTAGTCGCATCTTTTAAAAAAATTTGCAAAATTATTGTAATAAAACTAAAACTAGTATTTGTAGTAAAAGTAAAAGGTAGCGGCACCAAAAAATAATAATAAAAATCAAGCATTCAGTTTTGTTATTTTCATTTAAAACATTTTGAATGAAACATTTTTAAAAAATTGTGAAACTATCTCAATTTGTTCCAGAGATATGCTGTTTTTAAATTTAAGTTTTAAAAAATGTCGGCAGTGAAAAAAATGGTTATTTTAACCATTTTTAGACTTGCTAAAGACTAACTAAAATTTAAAATGCAGTAATGAAAGTTTAATACTTTATTCCTTTCTACTTGCAGATAACAAATGCAAAGTTTTAACTTTCTATATGATGAAATAACAAACTGCCTAGCTGCAGAAAATTAAAAAAAAAACATCATCAGGATAGTTAGAAATAACGCGATTGATGAAGTTTGACACAGCATATCTTATTCATTAATTGAAATATATTACTGAAACTGTTCATTTATGTTAAAATATATATAAAGAATACGCCCAATTTTTTTAGAATGTTATTTTCATTTGATTCATGTACAGATTGGCCCAAACTTTGTAAAATCATCAAAATGACTGATGACACTTGACAGCACTTTTACACATTTTTTGCACATAAATGGCCATAACATTTGAAGCATTTGCATGATCATCATGAAATTTTGCAGTGTGATAAATATTACTTTGCTCATTATGTATAAAAAATTTCAACACCTTTTATGCACTAACAAACAGTAAATTTATGCATTAAAATGCATACAAAAATTGCGCAATTACACAGAATTAGTAAACACTTTTTCATATCATGTCAGAGGCTTGAGTTTTGATCTCTTTGTTTGCTCTATACCAAACAAAATTGGTTATTGTCATGTTTCACTTACAAAAGTTAATCATAAAAATGTTAAGATATTAATTAGTACTTAATAGTAGGTAGCAGCACAGTAGTAAGCCAGCAATAATCAATGTATAAAAGTGCAAATTTTCATTACTTTTCATTCACTGATTTCTCAACATCCAAAGCTTTCTTTAATTCAAACAAGCATTCAAAATCAAGTTTAATGTTTCTATTTCTTATGATTATAAATTTGTATATCTTGCTTGTATGTGGAAAGTACAAGGGTTGAATAAAGTTGATAATTATTCACCTATGTCGAGTTTTATCCAGCAGATTTACAAGACAGAATGAGTGTTTTGGCATACAGTATTTTTTACCTTGGCTTGTTTAGAATGTTAGTGGTTTATATTTTAATGCTTTTAGCTATATTCTATATATTTTTCTCATTATATTTTTTTCTCTTTCAGTTTGGGCGATATGCAGCCCTCTTATCAGGCATGCTCTATGGTTCATTTCACTTAAGTAAGTTAAATATATCACTTATTTTAGTAAGCTCTCTAATATATATTTATACTATTACTATTCTAAGTTCTAAATCTGAACAGCTTGGAACCTTTTAGTTTTATATTGATTGTGAATGAAAAATATTTTTGGCAATCAAACAAATAAATAAATCTGAATAGTTTGGAACCTTTTATATTGATTGTGAATTAATAATATTTTTGGTGGTCAAGCAAATATTAAAACAAATAAAAAATTTATTTCTCCTGTACTACATGTATTTTACAATTACACTACCCAGTTATAATTCTTCAATGGGTAATAATATTAGGTAGTCCCACTCATTTTTTTCTACTTGATATTGTACAAATATTTTATGCTCAAAATGTGTGTTCTGATGAAATAAGGTTATACAGAAAAAATTATGATGATAGCTATAATACTTTTTGAGATATCACAAATTTAGTGTCGTTATTTGTGGTCAAATTTTTTTAGACGTAATGAATGTGTGATTTTACAAGTTTATTACAAGCAAGATATAAACCTCACTGAAAAACAATCTAATAATTCTAATAAACATAGTGACATACAACAAGAAAAACCAGATATAATGCAAAATTTACTTTTCAGTTTATTATAAATTGCAAAAGTTTTGTTTCATAAAATTGCTCGCAAAACGCAACAAAAAGGAACATTCATGGCATCATAACATATGCAACTGATGCACAAAGTACACCCAAAATGCATATTATTAAATCATGTACCATATAGTTAATGCCTATTTTTTTCTAAAGGCATTGCAAAGAAAATGTGGAAATTATTGGATGCTGAAAATGACCATTTCAGCAAATTTTAACCAAAAAAAATGCATTAACGAAGTTTATTACAGAAAACGTAAACAAGCAAACGGTCATATCTCTGAAACTATACATCATACAGAGTTGGTTCACATATCAAAATGATCAGCAAACTATACTCTACCTATATCTATAAAGATAATTTCTGTTTAATCGCATATTAAGTTACATTTATCATTTGACTGTACAATTTATATTTACAAATAAAATTAAAACGGATAAACAGTCACATCTCTGAAAGTATACATCATACAGAGTTGGTTCACATATCAAAATGATCAGTAAACTATACTTGATCAATATGTATAAAGATAATTTCTGTTTAATCACATATTAAGTTACATTTTTCATTTTATCATGCAATTTTTATTTACAAATAAAATTAAAACAGATAAACAGTCACATCTCTGAAAGTATACATCATACAGTTTTGGTTCACCTATTAAAATGATCAGCATGAAGTTATCTATTTATCTAAAGACAGAAAATTTATTTATAACCTTTTATCTGAATTAGTACTTTTTACACAATAGAAACTTTAATATTTAAAAAAAAATCTTTAAAACTATATACATGGTATTCTTTACGCATAATTCATAGATATAAAAACATGTTTGACATACTGCTCATCAGCTTCATAGAACATACCATAAAATATTTAATCGACATTTTAATAATGTGATATAAAATCTTCATGTTAACTTATTCTTAATTTATGTACCAACAAAAAAATTAAAAGATCATGAAACCAAAACAAAGGCATAAGCCATACAATTTTTTTTAATTAAGAGGATAACATTATGTTCAAATTCAAAACAAACATGATAAATTTATTTAAAATATATGTATATAAAAACATTCACTAAATAAATATCTTATTAGCATTATTGTAAATCCACTGCTTGAAAAGAACATTTCACAGACCCAAGTGTTTCGGTTGTTTACTATTTTTGCATCAAGAGTTATCTTTTCTTTTTTAAATTATCGTCGTAAGAAAACGATTTTTCTAAATAATAAGATAACCATCTTGACTAAAATTAACTAAATAAATAAAATAATATATTTAAATACGATCTGCGACTTCAAAATATATATTGCAAGGAAATAGCAATCAAACTTTCGCGATAGAGTGACGCACCGACTAACCTATTTTCAAACTACGGAATTGGTAGTGATGGTGAGGACAAAATGAATAATTCTGCTTTAAAAATAGAGATATGTTTACAAATAAACTAATCACAGAGTAAAGTAATCATTATTAAATGCTTACAAAAGATTTTACCGATAGGTTTTAATTGTTCACATAAAATGTGAGAAAAATCAGCGGTAGCATCAACGCGTGTTTCGCACGTGGAAGCCATGACTGAAACAGGATGCGTACTACGGGGTTTTCAATTAAGTGTATCTGGCAGGGGTCACTAATCAAGGGCTACAGCATATCATTAGAGAGATATTGAAATTCCGCAGAAAATGATATAGGTCAAACTATTTTGTGATAAATATTTCTTCCGAAAATTTTATCGTGAACTTTTTAGTTTGAAAATTTATTTGGTTATTTGCATAAAACAAATTCGAAATTTATATGATTGTAAAGAGTTATATGTCCTCTATTTAAAGGACCAATCAGTTTTAGGGTTACAAAATGCTGCCAGTCGCGAAATCTTTTTAAAAATTGGTACCCGAAAACGTGAATTTTACTTTTTCGGCCGTGAGGCGATTTTTGACCCATTTTTCTTGCAACCCTAAGGTACTTTCGTCAAAGTTTATGGATACTATAATAAAATTCAGAAAAAAAACAACAAAACAGTTCGAAAGACAAAACATCGATCTTTATTTTCATATAAAAATGGTTAGTTGAGGTTTAATGTGAAGAAAACCGCTTTGAGGTAAAGTTTAGCAAATTTGTGTGCGTTTGCGAGTTTTTGCCTGTAAAGCGGTGGCCGTGGGACTACCTAATAATATACAAAAGAGAGAGAGAAGTTATGACTATGACATTGTTTACAATAATGAAGTAATGATAGTAAAGAATGCATAAATAATTTGAATACAAATAAAACTTGAATGTAAATTGTAATATTAATGCTTTTTGAATTTAACATATAAATTAGCATAACAGTCTACATAAAATAGGAGTTTGACATTTAAATCACCCAAATAATTTTTTCAAAAACCTTACCAAAAGTTAACAGTAATAATGATGTTGATGATGATAATACATGTAATAATAAAAGACAATAAAATGTTTAATCTTTTAAAAGTGTTAAGTATTTTACAGTAATTACATAAAAGACACTTAATGTCTTCACACAAATTTTTATGCTTTTATAAAAAAAACTAAAGATAAAATTTTTAAAAAATTATCCCACAGGCAAATATACACGTTATATACACACTTGTAATATAACTGAAATGAAATTAATTTACAAATATTCATGTCAAACAAATATATATGAAACAGAACAGCCAGTGCTATTCTTGCTGATTTTAAAAGGACTTATTTGGAGTTCCCTATGAAAATGTATGTCTGTTCCATAAGCAGCAAATTTGAGGTCAGTGGATCTTGATAATCAAAAGAACAATTACATTGTGACCATCGATTGCTTTTGGAATGTTGAAAATATGTGTATTGGATGATGTGCATAAGCTTCTATTGTGTAGTTCTAACATTAGTTTGCACATTTGAGATCTGATAGAATTATAGTTTGGGACAAGACATTGAAACATAGCAGAGCCCTGGTGTCATATTCTGCTGTGAACAGGTAACCAGTGGAGACTGTTTGAATTAGAGTGACATGATTGGATGTTGGTGCTCTGAGAATAATCTTCATTTCAGTTTTTTACCCTTGTGAACATTCAGAAGACAATCTGTCATAAGATAAATAGAAGAAAGTTACAATGATCAAGTGCAGACAAAATTCTGAGAAATTTGTGAATGGGTGCTGTGGTTGAGTAAATTTGCCTATCTCTATTTCTAGACTTGATTGTTAAATTGTCAAAGTGACCCAACCTTATGATGGTATTTTTGTAAGAGTTGGAGTAAACAACTCGAGAATATGCTAGAAATTGTTGATGCAAACCAGTTCCAACTGGGTGAATAGTTTTTATTATCCAATGATTAAGATTTACAGGAATGAAACCATCCAATGTGTTGAGATCAAAAGTTTACCTGCTGTAGAGAACTGTATTGTCAAATCACCATGAATTTGGAGTGGCAAATAAGTCTAGTCATGAAAGGTGGTCATTAGCTTAATGGTGAGTTAACTGACTGATTGAGAGAGAATGGACTTAGAAACATTTCATGTTTTTGCTATTGATATGTTATACTTGTGTTTTGCTTAGAGATATATATTTGAGTAGACTATTGTTTCTTCAAATTTTTAAACTAAATTCTCATATATAGTATGCTAAACAATTGACATTGTTTCTAGTGAATGACATTGTTTCTAGCTCATAAAATTGATATGCTGTATTTATTATGCTGTGTGCATTTATCAGGCTAATAAATACTGTTGCAGGAAACTGTAAGTTGAGACTTGAATGAAAGAGAGAATGGAGTTAAAAATGAATAAAATGGAAACTTAGCATTTGTGATGCTGTCTGGGGAAACCTGGCTAAAAGTGAAAAAAAATCAAATGTGGGTTTTTTATAATTTATTAAAGTTCAGAATCACATGTTTATTTAAAATAAACCATTTTAATTTATGTCAGAGAATTTTTTCACTATACACTTTTTTTAAAGTACAATCCTCCTTGGACTATCAAAGGGGAATAAATGACTACAAATGGCTGTAGCTAAAGTGAAAAAAATTCAAATGTGTTTTTTATAATTTATTAAAGTTCAGAATCACATGTTTATTTAAAATAAACCATTTTAATTTATGTCAGAGAATTTTTTCACTATACACTATTAAGTACATACCTCCCTGGACTATCAAAGGGAATAAAACGACTACAAATTGCTGTAGCACAAAATCAATTTTAGTGACTAGCTGGGTTTTCCCAGACAACATCACATTTGTTCCCTGATTATATTTTACAGGGAATAAGTAGCCTATCCTTGTTTACTGATTATAAACCACTACGACCGTGGTATATACAAGAAGTATCTACCTCAATGTGTAAGGAACACACCTCACTCCATTGATGTATGGTGGCAAAGTATGCTGACTAAATCGAGCAATTTCTGGTATTAGAAAGTAACTGGAAATTGCTAGAATTGTTCAGCCTGAGGGAGCTAATATGGTGGAGCTCCAGATGGCCTTAAAGAGAATAGTGGCTAGTCAGTGTTCTGCAACATGAGAAGGAAAACATGGAATTGACAGTAATAATGTGAACAATAAACTTGTGACTTTGTTATGAACGGCAGTTGAAAAGATTATTGCAGCTTCACCTAGACAAGGTTACATAACTATTATCATTTATCTCTAATAACTCCATTTATGTTCTCTGATAAGAACTCTGTCCTATGATTTGTATTGACACTAATCTGTTGAATTGTGGGTTTGGGGATATAAGACTGTATAGGTATTAAAATTATTCAAACGTGGTTTCGTGGAAATATTGATGTCAAGTAATCTTTTTCATTGTATTTGTTATATGTATATTTGATGTTCATTTAATAAATTTATTTTAAAATTTATTGATCTTCTTACACATATTGATAACCTTATGTTGCAGAAGAAATTGGGTGGATGGGGCTCACTAAATATAGATTAAAAGATGGATTTATCCTCTCCTTTAGTTAGTAAGAAGTTTTCTACCTCCAGAAATATTGTGTGATGGTAAATGTTTGTCTTTAATGTTGTGGAAGAGAGAAAACATTTACAGTGCCCGCATATCTGCCAAGTGAGAGAGAATTATTAATAACATAAATTAAGATTTTTATCACTTGTAATTAGTTATGGATGATTAATTAATTAATAATAATCATAACCATTAACTAGTGATATTGGTGTCACAGGTACCTCTCTTGAAACATCATATCAAACTTCTATTTTAATTTTTTTAATTAAATCACATTTTTTCTTTTCATGCAACTTAAGCTTTTTGTTTACTTATGGGGGGTGGGATGGCTGCCAATCAACAGGTATAGTAATTATTAACATAGTCGGTCTCAAAAGATGTTTGAGAAAATTTATAAAAATACATCATTAAAAAAATAAAACCATTTGGCAAGGAATCATTTGTGGTGATTTCCTGCTGAGGAAAAAGATGTTTGTTTGAAATCTCTTCCAAATTTATCAGAAAATATAAGGCAGTGTATGATCCCTGAAGATTGTACAATGACAGTCATTGATTTTGCACTTTTCACCATCAGCCCCTTTTATATTTAATTTTTATTAAAGATATTTTTTTTCATTTTTGATTTTTTGAGCATTTATAATAGTACTTTGTGAATCTTATTAACATGTCAGAAATTTTGCATTTTCAGATTTGAAAATTCAGTCATATTTTATCATATAATTTTATTGCATTATGATTATGTAATTTTGAATATTGGAATATGTATATTTAGAGAAGGAGCAAAAATTGTAAAGGATGTAAATAAAAGAATTATTATTATCATACTACTTAACAATTTTTCAGTTTGCATTACATATAGACAGCTGAAGTATTCATTATAATATATACACAAATTTTCATTATTTTGTCAGTAAATTATAACTTTTATCAATCAATTTTTTTAATTTAAAGTCATAAACAGCTCAAAGCATGCTAATAATAATGAAATATTCTATAGATATAACTGGTAGGACCACAAAAAGTACACATTGGAGAAAGGTTTATATTTTTTTCCTAACCTTAACCACTATTAATATACATTGTAAGGTGTTCATGGTTCACTCTCGCTGCCTTCATGTATAAAGCAAAAGTAATACTTTATACTGTATATCACTGAGTGTGCATGTGATTTATCTATCGATAAAAATAGTGTTATATTGGTAATTTTATCACCTCATTCAGTAAATGGTACCAGCAGTTATATATAACCAAAGCAAAGTCCCTGATAATTATCAGACTAGTTTAAAGATTCCATGATAACTGTACACCCGTATCAAATTGATTGAGGATCCCTATCTAATTCATTAAATATGCATGTTATCAAACTACTTTTAAAAAAAAAATTTAAGTTAGACTTTGCTTTTCTAATTAAATGTATATATTTGTCAAACTGGCTGAAATATTTGTCAAATTGTTGGTTTAGAATCACTGACCAAGAGGGAAGAAGTCATTCAAGAGCATGAAAACAAGTTGAGAGTAATCCGTGATGCCAAGTTAAAGGCAGAAAAGGATAGACAGATGGAAGGTAAAACCATTGTTTTTTAGCGCGTCATAAGTTCATGCATACTTATTGTCTTATTTACATGTAAAAAATTTTAAAAGTAAAACATATTCTTAAACATGTAAACATATTTAGAAAGCTTCAGTAATATAACTATCTTTAAATAATTCATTATTATAAGTAGGGCTCCGATCGCCACCAGTTTTACTGATCGATTCTCTTGGTCATGAGTTGCCACGATTCTCGCGATTTCTCGTTGAATTTGGCCCACGGTGATCTGGTCAGTCCTATCCCCCATTCCCTACCCATAACGGTACATGTATATGCATCCTGCCCAGCAGCAACACTATGCAGCATATGCCAGTCAAAGTCGTAATAAACTCACCATGAAATAGCACAATGACTATTGACAAAAGTGAGACTGTGATACTTATATAAATCACTGACTGTCAGAAACAGAATGAATTAATTAACTACAGAATAAAAAAATTGAACCACATGAAAATGTAAAGTTTGAAACAATTGAAAGTACGTTTACTAAACTAATATGCAGTGACTTTGGATGACAACAATCAACCGCCAGTAATGGAGCGTGCTTGACATATTTGGCAGGGATGTTTTACGTTTACTGTTAGTGTTAAGTTCAACCATATTAGTGCATAATCGTGAGATTGCACTGCACGTGCGATCTTTTAAGAGAATTAACACTGACGACAATTCTCGCAAGATTGACTGATCAATCGGAGCCCTAATTATAAGTACATGTTCTTATTATATTACTTATTTATTTTCACAATGAAATTTTCTTTGCAATAAAATACCATCTTGACTACCAAATCTCATATACCCCCATTAGTATTGATTATAAGAAATTCCAAGCCTATCTTAATCACATACAGTTACACATTTAGACTCAGTAGATAAAGCTGATGTTTAGTTTTTGTTTATTTAATTTCATATTGGTGCCCCATATGATACAATCACAGTTTAGACTTAAAAATAGATAGAACTGTTGCTTAGCTTTGTTTATTTAATTTACATATTGATGCCCCTTGTGATAAAATCACATGTTTAGACTTAATAGATAGAGCTTATGTTTAGTTTTGTTTATGTCTAATGCACATTTTATTAATTGAAAATAAAATCATTCAAAATTGTGATGATGTACTTGAAAGTCATGACAGTTAAAAAAAATTATCATAACTCAGTCAGCAGTATGTTATTGCTGGATTCCTTTGCAGGTCTGGAATTCTGGAAAAAGTCTGGGATTTGATTTTAGCTTTTCCAGGCCTGGAAAAGGTCTTGAAAATTAGTAGAATGTCAAAATAGTTTGGAAAAGTCTTAAATTTGAGTTCTTTATAATGTTTTAGTTTTTTTGGTCATCTGCAGCAGAAAATCAGAAACCATTTTAGTATTTTATTATTCCACAGACTAAAATCCGGAACAACAGACTTGCCTTTTAAAATTCAGAGTAATTGTCCTTTTCAGATAATGTATTCATAATAAGAAACCGCGGGAGAGTGCAGCCATTGTGACTGTCCAATATCCATTGAACATAATTGAAATAGTAATAAGTATATTTCTAACCTTTGCTAGAGAGGTCAGATTACATGGGGGGGGGGAGAATGTTTGGAAAGTTTAGAGGCTATTCAAACTAAAAGAATAATAAGAAATAAGCTCAGAAAGAACACCTATTTCATGCTCACCTAGATGTCCACAAGCTGCAAATAACTTTCATATTCTTAAAAGAAGTAAGACTAATATCATTTAGACTGTCTTCTATCAACATGTGTTAAGATTGGACTGTTTACAAGTTGTAAGATTACAGTATATAAAATAAACCATGTGTATGAATACTCAGTGTTTGTAAGATTTGAAGATATGCTGACTCAATTAGAGCTCATAAGGCCAACTCTTTATTTCACAGTCACTGTATACATAAGTAATTTTCAATGCAATATATATAAAATTAATTATAGAAATATAGAAGACATAACTCTTTTTAAAAATGACAATATTCTAAATGATTACATTTTAAAATATAAAATGGCATCAACTGTATTTTTGTTCTCAGTATTTTTACATTCCCTTATACTTTGATTCCTGTCTTTTAAGGACTGCTTGTCTAGTTACAGCTGCGTGAAAAGGCCCACTTTTATTTTGCATTAGTAACAGTATGGCCATCTCTCAGTACTATTATGCTCACTTCTACTCAGACTGCTTCTTGAAATTTTGTTCAAAAGTCCAGATATAATACAGTACATTTTGAAAAATCCAAGACCAAAATATAAATATTCTAATGATTCACTTTTGCAAGCGGCACATAGACTTGATTTTATCATTTATGTTATTTCACTGAATACTGTCTGTTAATTATGTATGTAATGAAGCTTTATTTTATATATGCTAACTTCTTACATATTTTTGTTTGTTTAATTCAGATGATGTGAATGAAATGAATGTGGTATGTATTACACTTTTTTTTTTTTAATTTTGGAAATTAACATTGAACACAGGCTATTATTAAGTATTAACAGAATTACAGTTAATTATCATTGTCAATTTATCTTTGTGTTTTGCAGTTGAGATGAATGCCCTTGGAAGAGAAGCTGGAGTTCTACAAGGATGAAATTGAACATATTTTTATTCTAACTATAATTATGTGTGCATGTGCTCTGTGTAACTAGAAATACATTTAAACAAAGAAAAAAAACTAGACAGATAAAAATGAATTCAAATTGAAATAAAAGTCTTGTTCCTTTTGTGGTTGTTTGCTTTTTAGTTTTTCTGATAGTATACAATATGTGATCCTAAATAAGAATTACATTTGTTAAAACATGTTGAACTCCATTTAGGAACAAACTTCAGTAACTTCTTGAAGCAAATTCAATTGTACTAAGGTTTTTAGTAACAAGTATTTATTAATTTGTAACAAGAATTCAATAAAAATAAATACAAAATCAATTCTTTGTGCGCTTACGTTTTTTTGAATTAAAAAGAAAAAGATAATATTATTTTTTAATGGGAAAAAAATTATCATAAAATTGCTTTTGTCATAATTTTCTTTTCTCCCAGCTTGAAGATAATTAACAGAAATTGCATGGAAGCAAAATAATAAAATATTTGCATGTTTAATGTTACAAAAAATTCTGAATCTTAGGATACTTGCACACTGAACGTGGGGTGGAGTGAGAGGATCCATTAATTAAAATAATAGAATTATTAAGGCGCTTATTTTCCTCTAAAACCTCTTAATGCTTTATAACAGTTACACATAAAATATACAAACTATTGAAATGCATAAGAAAACTATAACAAAATGAATCCACATACACTTGCTCACTTCATGATGCCAGTGGACAATGTGAAAAACCATAGAAACATTCACTGGACAAGACATCAGACTGAAATGTATACATTCACTAATGAGATCAGACTGAAAATACATACATACACTTATTGGACTGAGAACATCCAAATGTGAACAAACTTGTTCACTGGACTGATACAACTAAAGTTTACAAACTGGTCAGTGAAATCTGATTTTATTGCTTCTGATGACAAGCAACACAAATAATACCAGAGGAAGGTGACCTGCATAAAAAAAAAATACATTGTATTGAACACTCCATGCTTCTTTAATCAGTTTACAACACTCATAAATATGCTACTTGAGCAACATTTTTTAATCTGTAAATTCACTTACGAACAGCTTCAGTTTTGAAATAACACATGCCACCTCCCAATTCATTACATAAATAATTATTTATTCTATCACAATGATTTGTTTAAACATCCTGGGATTAATAAACTATAAAAAGATGCACGCACCCAAAAGTGTAAAAGAGATACTATAAAACTGAAAACGTGTGCTACATTGCAAGTTTTGACAATGTATGTTGATGTCACAAAATTCAACCAATAAACAATAGTGTCAATCAGTAGGAACAGTTGCTTGAATAAATAAATGGTCTTAATTGTGCAAACTTCACTACAAAAGAAAGCAATATATTTTATATCAAATTAGTTCTGAAATAATGACATGATTTATACAAGTACTTTAGATCAATGAATGGGCCAAACAAATATTAATTTCAAAATGGTATTTGGGAAAGATAACATTAAATATTAACTACAATATATTTAAAACTTAAATAATCTTTTATCACTACTATTACTAGTTTTGGGATGTCCACAAGTAGAAAAACGACAGGCGATAATAGAAAACCTTATTTATCAATGGATAAGTTTTGATCCAATGATGCAACACCTATTACTTGGCTTTGCCTTGATTAGCCACTTTTTCTTGGGCTGCTTTCACTTCTTCTTCAGAAGCAAGATAAAAGTGCTTGATTGGCTTCAAATTTGCATCCAGTTCATATATTAGGGGAATGCCTGCAAACATTTAACAAAGTATTGAGCTATACCATCTCTCAAATTTAATTTACTGAAATGCCTACCTTTACCATCAATGTTAGATTTGAATATATTCATACTGATTTTAAAATTGGTTTGATTCCACATATGCATGCTCAATTTATTCTGAAATAAAATAAAATAATTATAACCAAAAATATCTGGTGTGCAAAAAAAGAACTAATTTAAAACGTTTAAAACCAAAATTAGTCTGACATTACCTGTGTCTGCCTTTTTTTTTTTTTTTGAGAAACAAAACTAATAGATATTTTAAAAGAAAAATATGATTTCTATCAAAGAAAATTAATTTCAAACATATTTTTCCATTTCACATACAGAAATGTGACCAGTGAAAAATATGTTCATTATCTCTTTCGCTGATGATTTGCTTTCTTATTTGACTACAAAAATATGAAGAAACTTTTCAGTAACCACAGACTAATAAAAATGACTCCTACTATAGATATGTAAAATATCTAAGATGGAAAGTAACTTTATAGTTATACCTGTGGGAATATTTAAACCCATGATTGCATCATCACTCATTTCATCTAGATACTTTACTAAAGCTCGAAGACTATTGCCATGAGCTGCGATGATCACTTTCTTGCCACTCTGAAAAAACCCAAGGAAGATCAATGATTGTTTATTCTACGCCAAAGCTATAATGTGAATTTTATCCCATTAGTAAATGTGAACAGTTGTAAATTAGTAGTACATGTATTAATGTTGATATAAACATTTTTGAAGATATAAATTAACATACATGATACATTTTTGTAATATATATAGAGAGATTTCTCTTTTTTTCCTAGATGAATGCTGGAATAATTTTTAAACCTAAAACATCCTACCAAATGGCCCAAAAAAGAGTGTGGGTGTGGGGAATATACCAGTAAGTGCTTATAAAATAGTAAAAATAACCATTTTCTCTCTCTCCCAATACAGCAACCAGGTGTACAATTACATCACTGCACAAGAAGAGTGTACTGTCATGTTTCTAAGAAAAGTCAAAACATTTTATTGATATATCTGTAAATGTCACATTCCTTTTGACAATACTGTGTAATTGTCATGTTTCTCAGAAAGGTGAACTATGAGTAACTTGCATTTCTCCGAACAATCCAATTGGAGACTCTGATTACATGAGTTTTACCTAAGCAGGAAATCTTGATAATTTTAAACACCTCACTAGAATGCATCTTACTAAAACATTCATCTAGGCTACTCTGAATGAATCTGATAAATTAAAGGGAAAGACAATATAATGATGCCCTGATACTTGCAAAACTTTAACACAATAAACTATAAAGCCATACAGTTGTAGTGTTACTTGCTACAAATAACATCACAAACAAAATTATAATAATGGTAAAAGCAATAATACAGTAAACTGAATACAGGTCAGAAGAAATTTATAATATAGTATGTAAGGTTAACTCATCTATAGATGGATGCTGTAGAAATGCAATGTGCAGTGGTGGCCAGAAGCATAGTGTATGTTTCACGAAATTTGGATGGAAAGCATTCTCGCTGAAATCCATCCTACATAATGTGACCATAAAATTCAACTAGTCGTTTCTTCAAATGTATATAAAGAGAAATGGCTTCATGCAGTGACATGGTGGAAAAAACATAACCATGTCTGCAAGTTAAAAAACAAACAAACCATTCTTCAGACACCTGGTGTTGTTGCTAGAGAATACTATAGGTAGCAAGCATAAATACACTAGAATATTAGATGCTTTGAAACAGACTTCAACACTTTTAAAGAAACTGAATACAGATTGTAATGTTATTGTGAAATCAACAAGCTACTAACACATCATCATAGTGTAAGTAATGATGAAAATGGCAGCAATGCAGGAGGTAGATAAAAAGAAGAGCTGTGTAAAAGTATCAGAACATTTTCAACACAATTTCTAAGCCACGTTGAACATATAAAAATGTCTGTTTAAAACTGATGCTGGTTGCCTGAGAATTTAATATGCTAGTTTTGGATAGCTGAGAGATTGCTATAATAATAATGAAAATAACTTAAAAGTACTAACTGCTACACAATTCCAGGACAACATTAAAAGACACAACAAACATCTGCATACAAAGAAATGTGTATAAGAATATCTTACAAATACACAGAAACAAATTATCTGAGAAATTATATATAAAACACAAAATGAAGTACATAAATGATTTTTTTTAAATTATACAAAATAATTTAAATTTGAAATTGTATTTTATAAACTCATTTTGTATAATGACCAAAAAAGGTAAGAAAGAGCATTTACTAAAATATCCAATATTCACCTTTAGGACAGGCACAATGGAGTCGTTCCAGTAGGGTAGCACACGTGCCACAGTATCTTTCAAGCATTCACAAGCTGGTATTGTTTTTGGGTCAAGATCCTAAAACAATTTTAAAATACTCTTACTTTTTCCAGTATGACTGCAAACAGAAGTCACAGCTTATAGAAGTGTACGGCTTATAAAGTATTCCAGAGTTTTGTGATAAATTCATTAATGAATCAAAACAATTTTGTGATAAATACAACTTCTCATTAATCTGATTAATGAACCAAAGCAAAGTCAACATTTTCAAAATGTACTCAACTTTTATAAACATATGATCTAAGTAAAAAAATGATAAAAGTAAATTTATATATTTTAACTTCACTTGCACTCAAGCAGTGCGCATTTTAAGTCCCACCATCACCACCACTCTAATATTATATATATTTAACTCCCACCACCACCACACACTATTATATATATTTAACTCCCACCACCACCACACACTCTATTATATATATTTAACTCCCATCACCACCACACACTCTATTAAAGTATTATATATATTTAACTCCCACCACCACCACACACTCTATTTATATATATTTAACTCCCACCACCACCACCACACACTATTATATATATTTAACTCCCACCACCACCACACACTCTATTATATATATTTAACTCCCACCACCACCACACACTCTATTATATATATTTAACTCCCACCACCACCACACACTCTATATATATATAACTCCCACCACCACACACTCTAAAGTATTATATATATTTAACTCCCACCACCACCACACACTCTAAAGTATTATATATATTTAACTCCCACCACCACCACACACTCTATTATATATATTTAACTCCCACCACCAACACACTCTATTAAAGTATTATATATATTTAACTCCCACCACCACCACACACTCTAAAGTATTATATATATTTAACTCCCACCACCACCACACACTCTAAAGTATTATATATATTTAACTCCCACCACCACCACACACTCTATTATATATATTTAACTCCCACCACCACCACACACTCTATTATATATATTTAACTCCCTCCACCACCACACACTCTATTATATATATTTAACTCCCACCACCACCACACACTCTATTATATATATTTAACTCCCTCCACCACCACACACTCTATTATATATATTTAACTCCCACCACCACCACACACTCTATTATATGTATTTAACTCCCACCACACACTCTATTAGTATTATATACATTCAATTCCCACCACCACCCTAAAGTGTCATTGCCTGTGAAATGACAGCTAAAGTCGCTATAATTAATTATGTGCTAAAGCCATTTGTAGTCGTACATTTTTTAAAAAAAATAATTGTGGGATTACTTTAAAAATCACTTTATTAATCATTATTTTTCAATAATCCAAGAGTTTTTGTATAAAACATTTTTCACAACTTACAGCATATCTGGGATCACTGCCAGACCATTCCTTGTCCTGTGGTGTGAGGGCTGGAGGAGGTACATCATATGATCGTCTCCATATCTGTAATAGCAATAGAATAGCTTCAATTTCTATAACAAAAAGCAAATAGTTTAGGACAGCATTTGCAAACAAAATATATCAGTTTCACTTACTTATTAATTTCCAACAAATATTCCTGCTGTTCTAAGTCTTATGGTCAACATAATGTGGACAGCTAGCACATTGTATACTGCAATTTCTTTTATATCTAGGCCTGTCACAGTCGGCAAATGAAGTCAGCAATCACTTGCTTTGTTATAAACTGCGTGGCACATTAGTGAGTAAACAGTGTCAGATCTAAATGCATAGTGCTGTGTTAGTGTACACATTTTAATCATTGTTTACTGTTTTATGCATTTATTAATTATATGATGTTTGTATATTTAGATAGGAAATAGTTTATTGTTTGTATTAGCATGTGCTGGTTTATATTACTTTCTTTGTGCATTTTATGATTTATATGTGTGAGTATGGTTTCCTCATAGCACACCAATAGAGTTATTTATTTTATTTTGTACCTTATTTTGTAAATTATACATTAGGAAAGAGTTGTATTTAAAGAGTATTCAATCAAGTTTCTTACATAATAAAATCATAGCATAACTCTTAGTAGTTTGGAAGTAATTCATATCTAAACCAAAGACAGAAAACACGAAACATGGAAGTAAAGACTGGTTCTAGGAATTATAGCTTTGGGGGTTCAAGGGGTCTACTTAGCAGCCTGCATATAGATGGACTAGCGTGTGCGTGTGTGTGTGTGTGTTGTTGATGTATGCATGAAGAGGAACAGAGAACTAAGTAGCACAAAAGAGGAGGAGAGTTTGGCAGGCCAATGAGGCTGTCGCCATGAATAAAGCCCTTGTGTAAACTATAAACAAGGTGTTGAGTTTCATCTCAAGCTGTAACTGTCATCAAGCATGTGATGTATTGACTATTGTCCTTCATCATCATCTCATCCTGTAGTGACCCACTGCACTACTACACTATACCCAACAGCCCATCACAATACTTTAAGCGGATTACTGTAGCTTATATAATAGTTATTTATAAGTATAAGAAGTTTTATTTTCCATCATCCAAAGAAGAAAAGATTAACTACTTTTCAAAGGGAAGTTTCAGTACTGTCATAGGGACAAGATGCTGACTGAAAATCACTCAAGATCATTCTGATTTAGGTAAGATCCTGCCACTTGTTCCAGGAGACTTTTGATATAAATTATAACTCAATAAGATTATTTCCTTTTCTTACGTAGATTGTTTTTTTCCTTCTGATTTTTGCTATTGCATGAACTTACTTTCTCTTCTAGGTGAACTAAGTGAAATATTTCATGTTTTATGTTTTTAGGAATAATCACTGTTTCATTTATTTTTTATAAACTTAAAATAATAAAATCAAACATCAGAGAATTAGTGCACTGCTATTACCTACATTGGATATGTCTGTTTACAATTAAAATCAGCAGTAATCATCAAATCAAGTTAAAACTTAAATACATATTTAAAGTGGTTTACAAAATCAAAAATTTCCAAGAACTTATTTCCAAATTATATTTTCATTTATATCTAGTAAATGAAATAAAAAATAATTCATACAATGTAAATCACATTACTGTAGATTACAATGTAATCAAATACACTACTCTAAACTTTAATCACAATTTAATAAATTGTATTGTGTGAGATATGACAGTGACAAAGAATCTTGTAGTTTAGATGCTAATACAAATTATTTCAACAAGAAGTTGTTGTCATTCATCTGATTTTATTAGGGTGATGTATGTAATTTCAAATAACTATTTCAATATTTGTAATAATTTTATTTGACTATTATTTTCTTTTAAAAAAAATAAAATATTTATTTTATACAAATAAATTATTCACCTGAACTTTTTCCTCTCCATGTTTGGCAGCTGTCTCTGCCTTGTTCAGCCCCTGTAGGCCTCCATAATGCCGCTCATTGAGACGCCATGAGCGATAAACTGGCACCCAGTGAAGGTCAGTGACGTCTTGAATGTGATAAAGTGTCTTGATAGCTCGAGTTAAGACACTTGTAAAAGCCACATCAAATTTATAGCCCTTTTCTTTAATAAGCTATACAAAAGTAAACAAATAAAAATAAATGTTTATCAGAATGAAATAAAAAATAAAAATAATATTACTCTGAAAATATTTCAAGAAATGAGTAACATAATATAAAAGCAGATCAAATTAAAAATAAATAAAGATAAAATGTTACTTTAATAAAATTAATATTTTATGTGCCAATGATCTTATCAGGAATAATTATTAATTATCTAATTTATTACCTACTGTTCTAAACTTCTATGCTACTCAATAATTAATCAGATTTAAAACAAAGATGAAAATGTCAATTTAATTTGAAATTAGAAAAGTATACACTCAATTCCTATGACTTTCTGAAGGACATTTTCTGTCATTTCTGGTTTTCTGAGGACATTTTCTGTCTTAGATACTGAATGCATCTAGTCCTATGACTAGGTAGAGGACAGTTTCTCACTTTCTGGAAGATATTTTTGTCTAATATATTGTATACACTCAGCCTATGACTATGAGGACAATTTCTGTCTTTCTGGAGGACATTTTCTGTCTTTGGTAATGATATTATACATGAAAGCTACCATATACTTTATAGTAGTAAATATAACAAAAAAGTCTAGTGTACACATAACTCAGATATCAACAGCAACAAATTAAGGGGTGGGTGGGGGGAGTGATTCTTGGTATCAGGAACAAAATAAATAACTTGAAACTTTAAAGTAAGCTATTTAACTTAAATTAATGAAACATTCATCTTAATTATGAAATTAAAAACTTTGTAGTCAATCTTTTAAAGTAGTTGAAATATAAATGTGGTATATATTTTCAAAACACTGTACAAAAATGATTTCAGTCATAACCGTAAATGTACTACAAAAAGAAACCTTAAAAAAATGGATTTACAAATGTGCAGATTGAATAATTGGGATAAACAATGACAGAATAGACTGTTAAAAGTGTTATTCTGGCTAATGAAAAAGATGGGTTTTGAGAGCCATCTTGTAAATGACCTTGGACTTTTTTGTATCTTAACTCAAAACGAGGCTCATTCCAGACAGTTAAGACACTGATAAACTAAAGAACTAAACTACGATTTAATGTTTATACTTTGGTTTCAGAATGTTGCCCATTTGTATATAATTAGTACAGGCCTCCAGCAGTACTAAACACATATGTGAGAGTAGAGAGGTATTAGGGCTGGAACCAAAAAGTGAAACACAAAGAGAAGAGACAGAGAGTTTTCTGTAGTGAACATAATTCAAAACTACAGAGTGAATCTATGAACATGTTCAGTTTTTAGAACTCTATGAATTATACTAACTGCAGTATCTCAACATTAAGAAACAATGGTTAATCAATCAGTGAGAAAATTGTTACAATAGTTAAGTCGAGAGAGTACCAGTGAACATAAAGGGTTTTGTAATATCTATCTACCTATCCCTTAGTCTTGATGAGTGTTGGGGCACCAGTCATGATCTGACAACCAGCTTCCTCCATTCCATTCTGTTCTCTGCTAATCTTACTGTATTGCTCAGCTTCAGTCCTGTCCACTCTGAGATGTTATCCTCCCATCTTTTCCTCTGTCTTCCTCTCCTTCACCCTCCTTGCACAGTATCTTGCATGATTGTCTTGGCAATCCCTGATAATCATGTGACATGCCCATATCATTTTATTTTGCATTTTTCACAATGGCCAATAGCTCTTCAATCTTCATAGGGACCAATGGCTTGCCTAATTCTGTTTTTCATTTCCTCATTTATGACATGATCTCTATATAAAATGCCAAGCAACCTTCGAAAGCATCTCATTTTAGTAGCTTGTATCCTCCTTTTGAGATCCACTATGAGGGTCATGACTCATCCATATAAAAACACAGATACAACCAAGGAGCGCATCAAAAACGTACCACCCGCTCTACCATCAACACTTCTACCCTGCCTTTTACAGACCAGGAGGAGCAAGACAAAGTAAGAGGACACCTCCGGCACAGATTGATAGAAGTATATGATGAGGAGGTGAGTGCCCACCGCTCCATATATCTTGCACCTCACTGCCTCCAAATCAAGACAGGCAACCAAAAAATCAATAGAGCATACAGGTATTTACTGCGCGAAGTATTCAACCAAGAAAGTGAGACAGGCGTACGTGAAGCCTATACAATTTGGAAGAATTGGCACCTCATCAAAATAGAGGATAAGAAATTTACAACATGTGCTGACAACGAAACACAAACGTCCAACTACACGTGTGACCAAGAAAGTAACATGCACATCGTGTGGAAAATTCCACCAACCACAAAAGTCAACTCCACTCAGACTTCGACTGGAAAAATTAACACCAAAGTGGCATTTTCCCAGACACCAACTCCAGCGTCGGAAGAAAAGAAAACCCAAACACAAAGGACTACAAGCGAAGAAAAGAAAACTCAAACAGAGACAAAGAAGAAAAAGGAAAAATCTCATAAAGCCGCTAATACACAGACTACCAACATCGAGACGAAGGAAAAAAAAATCCAAACGACAAACGTCCACATGAACGAACCTCAACAATCCAACGAATTTGATAACATACTGGATCAGGTTTCAAGGGAACTCGAGGCCGTGCCCCTCTCACCCATACCAGCGACGCCGCCTCGACCACCAACAACGGCGACAACTACAACAGCATCAACATCAGAATGCCAGCCCACTCCACCAACACCACCAACAACAAAACACGGCGAAAAGAAAAAAAGACGGCGCCCGCCACCACATATTCGGAGGCAACAACAGTACTTTCGACAACAACCTCATCAACATCGCGGACAACAACAACAGGGGCAGTACCAGGAACAACAATACCCCTCTTGGGGTTATTTTAACCATCCAATGGCTGATTTAATCCAACTGCTACTCGACCATCTGTACTGGCCGCCAGCGCCCACCTTCAGGCATCCCAACGGACACTGGGGACAGCCACGACAACAACAACAACGACGCAGCCAGCGCCCACATGTAAGCATCCCAACGGACACCGGGGACAGCCACGACAACAACAACGACGCCGCCAGTGAAGAGACCGGGAAGTCGAACAACCCGGGCACATGTACACACTGGATATAGATCTGGTGTGTTACTAGCCTGGGCTCTGTAAGACAACCCCCCTCACCATAACACCAGAAACGGCAACAACATCAACGCCACCGCCAGGAACAACAATAACATCGACTTCAACCCACGGACCACCGGGTCTGGAGCCCGCCTTTGCCGGCCAGACATGCTTTCTCAACGGGCCCACGCAGCAGCAGAAAGGCACCCCCTCCCTCTCCCCCCCCTCTCCAAACGCGAAAGCGGCGGAAGCCGGAAGCATTCCCCACATTAATAATAATAATAAGGAGCGCATCAGTCTGATCTTTGAGCTGGCTGAGGTGTTTCTGTCTTTCCAAACTGTTTTCAGCCTTGCCAATGCTGTGTCAGCACAATCCTGGACAGTATTTCTGGTTTTGATCCCAAATCTATCACGATGGCTCATAAGTACTTGAATTTATTAACTGTTTCCAGTTTCTGATCACCAATCATGATGTCAGTGTTGAAGAGTAGGTGAAAGCAAGCAGCCTTGTCTGATTCCCCTGTTGTCCTGAACCAATCTCCTATTTGGCCATTGAAGCAGACTGTGCTGGTAAAGGCTTTCTATGACTTTGATCAGTATGGCGTTAATGTTGTACGGCAGTCATCAGCCAATGAGCCATGAAGAACTTGAACAATGCTGATCTACAAGCATAGAAGACTGTCAAAACTAAAGCCCATATTTCTAACAGAGCTATCAAAACTTATAATTTATATCCATATTTCTAAGCGAATGACTAAATTTAACATTTTTTATTCCCATGACAGAGAATGCTAAAGTTGAAAAGAAACAATAAACATTTACAATTGACGATTTTGAAAGTATGCAGCAATATTTGACAAATCAATCGATCAGATGCTTGTGCATGTGCAAATTGGGCATATGGGATAAAGCAGAGGAAGACAATTATCCAAGATTTTATTCTTAAAGTGTGAAACCTATTTTAGTACATCGATGTCTGGTTTGTTTTAGAAGGTGAAGGTTACATCAAGCAAACGTTTACATACATTACACTGTTTATACCTTGCCGGAGTATAATGCTTCATTAACGCCCGTCTTGGATAAATCTGCATCGTGCCATCCACAAAACAAATTTTTTTCATTCCATTCGCTCTCCCCGTGTCTCACTAAAATTAGGACGTATTTTGCCATGATACTCGATGCAAAAACTACTCTAGTAGGCTGTAACGACCTTCGCTGTCAGTGTATGACCTTGACCTTCGGGTCTCATTCAGTTCATTAGCCTCGATTTAATCTGGAAATTTATTATCGAATGTCGAGAGTAACATGAAACTTGTTGTGCTATATATATAAGAATTAATGGACCAATAAAACTTTTTAAACTGTATATTTTTCGACTGACAAGAGATGAAACAATGATTATTTGTTATTATTCTTAACTTTTCTATAATAAATAATGCTTTTATTAGTAAGCTAATGTTTTGATTGTATTAACATATTTAAAACTTATTAAATCATATAAAGCTAAATAGGGCCATTTATTAGTACTAGTATTTTTTTAAAAATCAGAATCACTAAAATTACACATATAGTAGAATATGAACGTCAAGGAAACCGCTTGGTAGAAACTGTTTGTACCCAGCATTCTTAGCACAGGAACTTGGAATTGTTTTTGAGTTTACTGGAAGAGGAAAAATCGCTAGTTGCTGCAAAATAAAACAAATCCAAAATTTTTAATCTAGTATGTGCATTTACACTTAGTGGTAAGGGAGTTTTACTTTAGTATTAACGCTTTCTTCAGTTAATCGATAGATATATATATAAATAAGCTTTGCATGACATATTGAATTAAAAATAGGCTAATAATTAGGCCTTATCATAGATTGTTGTTTTTAAAAAGTCGTTCTGTTATGAATAACAAAAGGACACACTTTAGTTATCGAACTTTTTTCTGAATCGTATGACCTCACATTTAAAACAAAATCTTGAGTGAAAAAATACGAAACATAAACAAATGCATACCTAACAGAAACATACCCTACACACACACACAATTACACTTTACAGTGAATCTGATTTTTTTTCTACCTCAAATGTTTTTGTATAGGCCTATTCTTAAAATCCGTTTGATAGGCCCTATAAAAATTTACTTGATTTAATATATTTGGAATATTGTAAAATAAATACATAATTGTTAACTGTTTATTCCTTACAAGTCAGTAAAGCATAGACTTGCCATGAGTGTGAGGAGTGGAAAGACAGTTAAGACAAAAGCAGACCAAGACAAGGACAGAGATGGAGAAGTGGTTTTGGATCTTGCTAGTTTTGTTATGGAAGTAGAACGGTTTTCAACCCTCATTGAACCTTTTGCTTTTATCTTCTACGCTATCGATGACATAAGAAGGTTGGTGATGCATTGTAGCTTATTTGATTTCTTGAATGACCTACATATTTTTACATTCTTATGTATGCCCGTAAATGATAATTATTTATTTATGTTATTACTGTGCAAAGTTAATATATTTTTTAATTGTGTGTACAAATAACTAATATATTTTTGTTGTTGTTGTTAATGAATAAGAAAATGAAATTAAAAAAAACGCATTTACATGTGTATTATATCTTTATAATTTCAGAAATAGAGCTTAACACCGTTTTTAGCATTCTATAAAATCAGTCAGCATTTACTTGTTTTGGTGACTGTAACAATATTATTATAAATATTAAAGTTCTCTGAGTGGGAATAGAGTTTGCATTTTTTAAAACAAAAGCAAAATTCAACATTAAAAGTGAAATAGCAAGAGTAAAAACAATCTATGTAAATCAGTGAAATCATCATTTTTTAAATTGTTGTTGATTGTATACAACACATTGAAATCTTTTTAGATGTTTAATAAAGTGATTGAAATAGTATTTTCCATCTATATTTTCTATTTTGCCATTGTGCACAAGAAAGGACGATGAGGTATTAAGAATAAGAGGGCCCTGTGGGCACTCAGACTATAGAGTTCTGTCAAATGATAAAACAAAACATCATCTGCAATATTTTTAATAATTTATTTCTTAATTGTACAAGAAACAAGTTTTAAAATGTGTTATATAGCTGTGAACTGCACTGTTCTAAAGACTTCAGACATTATGTCATCAAAAGAAAGCCATTGATTAAGGTTCTTGGGTAAAGTAATTGAATAAATAAATTCTTTATCACTTGTATGCAGTAATATAGTAAAGAATATTTAGCAGGAAAACATCTCTATAGACTCTAATAAAGTAATATCTAATAATTATATCTGTTAAAAGACTCATCATATCTGAGTCTGACCAACTGTAATTATTAGTGATGAGTGGTCTTGAAAAAGATTGATATGTGAGTCATTAAAACTCATGTAACCAACTGTAATTATTAGAGTAATGAATGCTCCATGTAAAGGATTGATATGTGGATCATTAAGAGACTCAAGTGACCAATTGTAATTATGAATAATGAGTGCTCCATGTAACGGATTGATATGCAGGCATCATTTACCAAACCGATGTGATGATCTCAGGCATCATTTTGATTTTATCTTTTGAGTTTTTATTTATGTTTACTTTTCCTTCTAATATTTTATGTGTTAAATTTTACCAAATATTTTTATAATAGTAATAATATAAATACATAATCTTTCATAAAAACCCCTCTAAACTTTGTACTATATTACATAAGCAATCAATCTATCACATTTATTACTAATATTAGCAATAAGTAGTAAAGATATACATTTACAACTAATAAACTTGTAAGTAACCCAATTCAAAAATAAACATAATGCATACATTGAATATTTACAGATATAGTATTCACTTAAATATTGACATATTAGCAGGTGGTGAATACTAAATAAACATATTTACTGTAACATTTTATATAAAATATGCATCAGATACTGTGGAAAAGGAGTTTTGCATCTTTTGATTGTTAATTAATTATATAACATTATATTCATAAATAATTCATATTAATAATTCTCCTTTTACAATCAGCCACAATTACCCAATGGGTCTTGTCATTGCGGTCATGGAGCGACTAAGTCAAACCCTGGAAGTCTATCGAATCTGTATTCCTCCCTCCCAGGTGTTACTCGGCCCTCAACTGAACTATCCCGTCAGTCACTCTGTCCTTATCTAGCCCTCCACAAAAATGCTCCCTATGTCGGGGATAGGATTTATCTAAAAAAATGTGCTTTGACCGTCTTTCTATTCGTTATTACGTCATTGGCAGCCCCCACCTATCGCCCACACACATTTACCCCTCTTTCAAGAATCGAGAGTAGATAAGTAAAAATATAACAAATTTATTAAAGAAAAAATAATAAATTCAAATTTACAATTAAATAATATTTTGAAAATCACCCTCAAGGCAAGGCTTAGAGATCACTGATCTCTCAAGCTTATTAATTAAGAAAAAAGAATATTTATCATCAATACTCTAGAACAATTACTAGGACTACACACACATAGAAGCATAATTAATATTAATGCTTTTCCTAGAACAATTACTAGGCAAGAAATAACATCAATACTCTCTAGTTAATACAAAAATCTATATAGAAAGAATCAGAATTAGAATAAGAAATTTACATTAAATCACAGAACAATTTACAGAATGTACAACGAGCATAATACGAGTTCACCTGATATTGTATGCGAGGTTCTTTGCCTCTGCGGCTTGTACTGGTCGGCCCAATGCCGGTCGTCTGCATTAAGTCTGGGACAGTTTCTTATTTTCGCACTCGGCTAGAATGTTCACACAGTTTCAGTTCCTTTAGAATCTGGTTAACTCATGTATTGTTACGTAGACACATTCACAGTTAAAAAGAAAAATGTTCCTTAACACACTTCTAGCATTGATGTGGATAGATCAACGTAGCTCTCAATAATTTAGTCACTTTCTTATTGGTATGTCCGTTCGTCAGCCTCCATTTTACAGATACCCTTGTCACTATGAGTCCGTATACCAGTGTCTATCTCCTAGATAACACTCTCCGGTCCATGATTACTTCCAATCGCAAATTGCTGTAGCCTGGCGTTACCAAATGATAATAGACTTCAGACCAAGGTAAACGGCCAAGATCTCTAAGTCAGTATTACAGTTGAGCAGACAGGGATTGGCGATGGAATTTCAGATCTTCGTTGACACTCCTGACTGGCAGTGGACTTCAGATCTTCGTTGAAATTCCTGACTTCCGAGACTGATAAGCATAAAAGGTTTGCCTACATCAGCTAGTGTCACACTAAGTTATAAACCTGTAATGTTATTCTTGGTTCTCATATTAAATTCCTTTACATGTTTTGTTTGGTTGAATTCTTCTTTACCCCAAGAATAATATTACAAATACAAGTCAAATTTAAAATACGAGAATAAAAATGAAATGCAGAAAATTGTAATAAATATCTTTAACAAAATTCATTATTTACACAGATAGAATTTTACCATTCAGGCATGCCTTATTTCTGTCTCACTCTCCGCGGGAAGTCTTAGCACCGGAAACTGGTTTTCTTTCTCAGAGTAATTATTTTCTCGGCTGGGTCATGTATAAATACGTTTTGCATAGGGTATCGTGCTGATTTCTTACCCTCGGGTGAAAATTACCCTTTTGTTCTTCTCTTTGTGCAATAGTCACGGTTGCTGGCCGTGCTCTATAGACTGGCATTCCTATGGGAGCTTCGGTTCTTATGATGCTAACCGCGGTGTGTCGGGCCTCGATGCCTGCCCTTGTGATACGCGAGCGGTTACGCAATCTACCCGCTTACTGTGAGTATCCCTCCTCTGCACCCTGGTTATGTCGGCTTTTGCTACACGACTTCCAACGCTTTGTTCTTTTGTTCATGACTGGACCGAGGGCAGTTGTCAAAATAACTTACACGGGTTTATATGGCAAAAATTCAGAGTATTTTTTTTCGAGAATTTTTTTCATTAAAAAAATTAAATTTAGAAAAATATACTTAATTTAATGTATTACTTTGCATTTTTCACGCTACAGATACAGTGAGTAGCTCACAATAATAAACACATTCAGTAATGCATAATAAATATTAAGTAACATGATACAGATATAAACATATCCACCAGGTGAATATTTACAGATGTGCCATAGAATATACTTATAGTTGGACCAGATATGAAAAGTAAACTGAGAAGATCATGAAAGTCAAGACTGATGTAACTGAAAAAAAGATGTGTTTTAAGAGCTTTTTGAAAGATGGTATAATGTGGTTATGTCTGAGATCTAAAGGCAGTTTTCAGTCGACAGGATCTTATGTGAGTTTGAGAAAGAATGTTGACTATATATGTTTATTTTTGTGTTGAGCTTGTTTCACTGGCAGATTCCAGTGGCAGATTCCAGATTCCAGACTCTAAACTCTTCTGACATCATATGGATCTGTTGTAAATTTGTAGTTCATAGCTTCTTTTGGTTGGCTATTACTGTTATGTTACTGTCGTAATTGTGTAAGTAGTAAATAATTAATAATAATTAGTAATAGTATTTATTATGGGGTTTTCCTTTTTATCCTCTATTCTATTATAAATTAGTAGTTCATAACTTCTTTTGATTGGCTATTATTGTTAAGTTACTTTTGTAATTGTGTAACTGTAAGTAGTAAATAATAATAATTAGTAATATTATTTATTATAGGGTTTTCCTTTTTATTCTCTATTATAAATTTGTAGTTCATAACTTCTTTTGATTGGCTATTATTGTTATATTACTGTCATAATTGTGTAAGTAGTAAATAATAATAATTAGTAATAGTATTTATTATGGGGTTTTCCTTTGTATACTCTATTATAGGTGGAGATTTCCCAATGCCACCATTGCCTGCTGGTTGCTGGCCAATATATGTTGTTTTGTTCTTACTCAAGGTATATTTCATAAATGTACATGCTATTTCATGCTGATAGTAGATAAGGTTATATCAGTTTACTGGATATATTATTCACATCTTTATGATCTTAATACTTTCAGTTTGCACAAATAAACTCAAGGTACATTTCATAAATATAAATGCTATTTCATGCTGATAGAAGATAAGGTTATATATGTCACCAGATGCATTATATCAAGGTTTACTGGATATTTTATTCATATCTTAATGCTTTCAGTTTGCACATATAATTAAAACTGTTAAAAGTACTGTGCTTTTTAAAATTATCATTATTATATATTTGTAACAGCAAATTACTTTTCTAAATCATTGCTTCCATTACACCTTCATATCAAATTTTGTAACTAAAATTTGTAATAGAACATTGTCAGTTTTTGACTTAGAAAAGAAGTTGTTTGTGATCAGTTTTAGTAGGTTGAAGCGTGTTTAGAAAAACTTTTAAGAAAATGTTTTATTAAATTCTCCTTTGACATAACATTTTTTATAAAGAAAATAAAACAACCCTACTTACAAAATAAAACAACCAACCCTACTTACAAAATAAAACAACCCTACTTACAAAATAAAACAACCCTACTTACAAAATAAAACAACCCTACTTACAAAATAAAACAGCCCTACTTACAAAATAAAACAACCCTACTTACAAAATAAAACAACCCTGATGAAGCTATTATATAAACAGCCGTGTTAGGTTTGGAGGATTTTACTAATACAAAACAAGATTGAGATGACTTGACACTTATATATGTTTTCTGATTTAAATTTTGTCCAAAGTAAATTATTGTTTTGCAAAGGTTTTATTGTCAAGATACAAAAGAATTTTTTTTTAAGTAATTTAAAAAATAATGAAGTGTGTTTAAACAAATAAAATAAATGCTACAACTTTCATAATTGTTTAAAAATCACACTCAGGAGAGATTTCAGTATGTGAACAATGAATAGAGTAGTTGTTTTTCATTTAGACATTTCATGATCCAGTATTTTAAATTCTAGAGTTGCTGCCTATTTATTTATAAAGAAACTTTTGTCTTTATTTTTAAAGAAATGCTTTTAGTGCATGTTTTTTTCCAGCCTTAATATTGTCTCATTTTTAAATGACCAATACATATCCAATTAATTAAGGTCTTTTTGTATTTGACATTATTAGTTTATGACTTGTTGTATTATTGTAGCAATCTAATAGGCAGTATGATTGAATATATAACCATTTGTTCTTTAAACATCTAGGTGCTGTTTTCATTCTTGTTTCCTGCATTGTGGTTGCCATAGCTACAGTCTGCTTATGTCAGTTGCATACACGCATATTAGACAAGTATTTGCCCAAAACTAAACTTGACCAGCCTGTCAAACTGCCATCTGATGATATCAACACTCTTGACACCATTCAGAACTTTCAATACAGGTAAGCTCTTTTTGTTTATTGTTGTCATATAATTAGTATAGTATATTTTATTTTGCATCATACAAACCAGTTGAGCATACATGAAGAGTATCATACAATTCTAAGTGCATTTAACTCTTTAACGGATGGAGCGCCCAAAACCACCATAACGTCGTATCGGGCAAAAGGTCCAAAAGCGTCCATATCAACCAGTGCTCATTTCTTCTCATATCGTTCGAGAAATCGTGAGAGTTCTGGTGTCTACAGGAAGTCTGACATTTGTACGATTTCCACACCATTTTGAAACGTTTTCTCCTTGCTTTGTTCATTTTTTCATAAAGTTTTCTTTGTTTTTCGGTTTGGTGTTTCAAATGGATTTCTTAGAATCGTCAAGCGATAGTGAGGAGTTTTCTGGATTCATTTTATCGGATAATGAGATAAGAGAAGTTGATTTTGAATCGGATGATTAGGATTAGAAGTGACATTAGCGTCGGCATGCACATGTAGCATCTTTCAAATTTTGAAGGAGAGTGCATCAGATTCTGAGGATATCGAAGAGGAGTAGGGGGAAGGGATATCTGGAGATGCACACGGTTGGAATAGTAGTTTAGAACTGAATATATCAGAATTTATAACAGAAATGGGGCCGAATGTGACTGTAACAAATGATTGTACTCAGCTGGCTTTCTTCTACCAGTTTTTCAAAGAAGAAACATTTGACAAGATAGCGGAATAAATGAACGAGTACGCACATCCGAAAATCGCAGAAAAACAAAATGGCGATCCAGATAGGAAGGAAACTAATGCCACTGAAATTAAGGCTTATTTTGGACTTATGATTTTGATAACCTGAATTCATAACCTGCCGAAAAAAGAGATGTATTGGTTATCTGATGACAGATTAGTGTTCCTGGCATCAACAAAGTGTGTGTACATAGTGTTTGTAGCAGACAATAACTGGACAATATTTTTTTGTGTGTAAATATATATTTTCATGCATGGATTCAAATTTAACACCTGAAAGTATGCTTCACTTAAGGATATTAATAAAGCTGCTTTCATTTTGCATTTTATTTAATTGAAATATATGCACAAATACCTAATATAGGATGTTTTTACTAATGTAACCCTAAATCTCACTGAAATCCTGAAAATTCTTGCCTGCACAGAGATAAAAAAAGGAAAACGCTCCACCCAGTAAAGAGTTAAGCCAGAGCCCAATAAGGGGCCTACATACATTTCTAGAGAGTGATACATTTAAAGAGAGTGATATCCCATAACATGTACATGGTTCAGATCAGATGTTTTGCAAGCCAGATTGCTGATTTCTTGAGATATCTCCTATGCTTTTTTAAAAAAAAATTCTTGGTTTTTCTTGCTAAAAGCTCTTTTAGGAGTGTTGGTTTTTCTTGCTAAAAGCTCTTTTAGGAGTGTTGGTTTTTCTTGCTAAAAGCTCTTTTAGGAGTGTTGGCAGAAGTAAGGAGTTCTCATTTTACCTTCCGAGCACAGTGATCACACACAGGTAAATGTAGTTTGAACACAGTGATCACACACAGGTAAATGTAGTTTGAACACAGTGATCACACACAGGTAAATGTAGTTTGAACACAGTGATCACACTCAGATAAATGTAGTTTGAACACAGTGATCACACACAGGTAAATGTAGTTTGAACACAGTGATCACACTCAGATAAATGTAGTTTGAACACAGTGATCACACTCAGATAAATGTAGTTTGAACACAGTGATCACGCACAGGTAAATGTAGTTTGAACACAGTGATCACACACAGGTAAATGTAGTTTGAACACAGTGATCACACACAGGTAAATGTAGTTTGAATACAGTGATCACACTCAGATAAATGTAGTTTGAACACAGTGATCACACACAGGTAAATGTAGTTTGAACACAGTGATCACACACAGGTAATGTAGTTTGAATACAGTGATCACACACAGGTAAATGTAGTTTGAATACAGTGATCACGCACAGGTAATGTAGTTTGAACACAGTGTTCATGCACAGGTAAATGTAGTTTGAACACAGTGTTCATGCATAGGTAAATGTAGTTTGAACACAGTGAGCATGCACAGGTAAATGTAGTTTGAACACAAAGATCACACACAGGTAAATGTAGTTTGAATACAGTGATCACACACAGGTAAATGTAGTTTGAACACAGTGTTCATGCACAGGTAAATGTAGTTTGAACACAAAGATCACACACAGGTAAATGTAGTTTGAATACAGTGATCACACACAGGTAAATGTAGTTTGAACACAGTGTTCATGCACAGGTAAATGTAGTTTGAACACAGAGATCACACACAGGTAAAATGTAATTTGAGGAGGGTGATCACACACAGGTAAAATGTAGTTTGAGGAGGGCGATCACACACAGGTAAAATGTAGTTTGAGGAGGGCGATCACACACAGGTAAAATGTAATTTGAGGAGGGCGATCACACACAGGTAAAATGTAGTTTGAGGAGGGCGATCACACACAGGTAAATATAGTTTGAGGAGGGCGATCACACACAGGTAAATGTAGTTTGAATACATTGATTGTGCACAGGTAAATGTAGTTTGAACACAAAGATCACACACAGGTAAAATGTAGTTTGAGGAGGGCGATCACACACAGGTAAAATGTAGTTTGAGGAGGGCGATCACACACAGGTAAATATAGTTTGAGCAGAGAAATACACTTTTCATTTCCTGTGCAAGTACAGTCCAGTTTTACTTTTTGTTTCGTATAAAGTATATTCCAGTTCAATTTTTCTATATGTCTACAATCTAATTTTAGTTTCTTATACAAGTAAAATCCAGTTTTAGTTTCTATTCCAGAACAATCCATTTTAGTTTCCTATACAAGTACAGTCGAGTCTAGTTGTACTTCTTGTTTCCTATACAAGTACAGTCCAATTCTTGTTTCCTATACAAGTACAGTCCAGTCTAGTTTTTCTTCTTGTTTCCTATAAAAGTACAGTCCAGTTCTTTCCTATACAAGTACAGTCCAGTCTAGTTTCACCTATCGTTTCCTATAAAAGTACAGTCCAATTCTTGTTTCTTATACAAGTGCAATCCATTTCTAGTTTTCTATACAAATAGACTCCTGTTTTAGTTTTCTACAAGTAATATCCACTTCTAGTTTCTTATGCAAGTAGACCCCAATTTTAGTTTCCTATATAAGTACAATCCAGTTCTAGTTTCATATTTATCTATCTATTCCATCCTTAGTCTTGTCGACCGTTGGGGCACCACTGATGACCTGACAACCAGTTTCCTCCATTCCATTCTGTTCTCTGCTAATCTTAGTGTATTGCTCAGTTTCATTTCTGTCCACTCTGAGATGTTATCTTCCCATCTTTTCCTCTGTCTTCTTCTCCTTCGCCCTCCATGCACATTTCCTGCAAGGCCATCGATGTCATCAGCAAAGCATAAGTTCGTTATTGTTCTGGCTCCAATACTAACAGTCCCTTCATAGTCTACCAAGTTCCAGAGCATCTGTCATGATTCTTTCAAGGAAGATGTTGAAGAGAATAGGTGAAAGTAAGCAGCCTTGTCTGACTCCCACTGTTGTCCTGAACCAATCTCTTATTTGGCCATTGAAGCAGACTGCGCTGGTGGCCTTGCTGTAAAGGCTTTCTATGACTTTGATTAGGTTGGCATTGATGTTGTACAGCTACACGGTGGACCAAAGGGCTGCATGCCACACCCTATTGAATGCCTTAAAATTTACAAAGACATGATGAAGGTCTTGTTGGTGCTGAAGGTACTTCTCGCATAGTAATCTCAGATAAAAAATATGTTCATTTGTGCTTCACCCTGGTCTAAAGCCTGCCTGTTCTTCAGCTATGATTTCCTCTGCCTACAGCTTCAGTCTGTTTAATATGATCTTAGCATGACTTTGCTTGGGTGGCATATAAGACTTATCATAAACATTGCCAAGACAAGAAGCTTCCCAGGAGCAGACATTGGAAGTGACCATGACTTTGTGATGATGACCTTCCGACTACGTCTAAGAAAGTCAACAAACAAGACCCCACAAGAATCAAGTTCAACCCAGATGTATTGGAAGCCTTTCAGGCAAAGATAGGACTAGGAGGAAAATTTGCACCACTGTTACTTCTTAGTGCAGAGTGTATGTTTGATTGATATATTTAACATGTCAGTGATCCGAACAGCCAAAGATATCCTTGGCAATCATAGATGATCAAAGAAATCTTGAGTTACAGCTGACGTCCTTGATCTGTGTAACAAGTGTTGAGAGCTAAAGAAGAAGAAATCAGAAGTAGAAGGAGCAAAGCAATACAGGGAAATTAATCAGATTATCAAGAAAAGCATGAAAAAGGCAAAGGAGACATGGATTGAAGATCAGTGTAAAGATATAGAAAATAATCTAAAGAAAAATAATATCAAAAAAGCATACCAACTGGTGAAAGACCTGACCAGTGTAAAACAAGGACCCTCCTCCATCAAGATAGTGGAGGGAATTGTCTTACAGAAGATCAAGACATTCTTAAGAGATGGACAGAATACTGCTCAGACCTGTACAACCACAGACATATGGGGATCCAGACATACTCAACATCTCACCAGTGACCAACACTGACAACTATCCCATCCTTTGAGAAGAAGTAGAGACAGCAGTGAAATCAATGAAAAAGGGAAATAGACACCATCCCTGCAGAATTAGTCCAAGAAGGGGAGAAGCCATGATAAGCGCCCTACTAACAATCTGCAATAGTTTCATATAAAAGTACAACCCAGTTGTATTCTTGCTTTCCAATACAAGAAACCAACATACTGTCTGCATACTGTCTGTCAGCTGTTTTTTTCCCAGCAAATTGCTTATGTAGCTTTGGGATTTATCTTGTTGTCTATCTTAAATTAGTTGATATAATGCATTTATTTTCTTTTGTTTGAGCTGATCTTTTGCTATCCTGTGTTCTTATTTCCAAATAGCTTTGTGTTTTGAGTGCCATAGAAAATAAATTGGACTGCACTCTTTAGTTTAGCATATGCAGGATGCTAGGTTAGAATGTAATTAAAATTATCTTTAGTTGTAGAGGATTGATGGATGATTGAGTTTGTAGTTTACTGTTTGTTGCAAAGAAATGTATAGTTTTTTTGCTGAAATTATACCACTGTGATTAATAAGTTTTTCTTGCTAATTTGTACTAAAATTTGATTGAAATTTAATAATTTTATTTCAGTTTGATTCAGATGCATGACTTTGTCATCAAAAGCAATGAATACTTGTCCTACACTTATGCAGTGCTGAAGTGGGATGATACTGTGCCTGCAATAATGTAAGTGTGCTTGTGGCATTTTCTGTTGCATTGTAATAAGGAGTACCTGTCTTGCCCAGACATAATAGTAATGAATACCTGTCTTATGCTTACATTGTAGTTATATCTTGCCTTAATTTTGTAGTACTGAATGTGTATGTAGTAAAAGTGTGTGGCAGAGTAAATTTGCCTATTTTTAAACATAATTATTATATATTTGTTGCCAGTGTTAATGTGACCCCACCTTGGGCACTCTTGTCAGATTTGGAGTAAACAACAGGTGGAGAATATGCTAGAATTTGCTCTGCAATCCAAATCAGTTCCAACTGGCTGTGTAGTTTTTCTGACTAATAGTCTCATACTTGTTCATAACAAATTCATTGAATGGGGATGGACCGAAAGTTATTTTGTTGAAGAAAGTCCTGTATTCTAATCACTTTGATTTTGACTGTTGGTACCCCGTATGATGGACAATATGAAAAACACAACAATTTGAGGTCATTCACTCCATTAGTTTGTTTCAGCCCCCAGAGGAAGGTCCTCACATATAACAACCAAGGACAGACACAGTCAGATAAACAGACACGAAGACGGACACGATGACAGAAGCGATGGCTACGATTAAATGAATGTTACACGAAATGAAGGTGGTAAGAAATGACACAAGACAGATGAAAATTAATAAAATATTTATATTAAAAAAATTAGACATATAAAGAAAATAAAACAGCAATCAATTACAAAATCCACATAGCACAATGCTCATAATGTCTATCAGAGAAAAGTTAACCTTCCCTAACTAGTTATGTTTTCCCTGACCAAGTTCATACAGTTTCTTCTCAGTTCTCCAATAACAAAGATGTGTACAAAGTTCCCAATATCAAAAGATTTGCACAGAGTTCCCAATAGTTCCTACACAGTTAGAGACCATTCTGACACTCCTAGCCAAATGTAACTATTTTCACTTAGTTACACTGGTGGAGTCTAACATCTTTGTCACTGGCTGAGTCTGTGTAGACTCCCCACTCATAAGTGACACAATATGGTGATCTTACGAACCAATGGCTGAAGCACTTCAGCAAACTGTTGCCAACAGTAGAAGCAATGCTACCAAGATGTAGGCCTCCAAACATATGGCAAAAATCCTTCATTCATCTAAACCAAGGATCGAAGTAATCTGTAACAATAGCCTATGGATTTCCTTCAAAAATCTCACACACTCCTTTTTTCAAATCTTTTGGCTTATCATTCAAACAGACTTTCAGATTTACACTACATCAAAATCTGGGCTTCCACCACACACCTGGGTGTTGTCGTGGGAAAAGCACATGTCTTGGGTTTACTTCCCTATTTAAAGGCTATTCATTTGACCTAAGGGCAGGGCTGCATCCAAGCTTTCATTCACACATAGGATTAACAACGTTTCTGACTTTCCATCCAAGCTTTCATTCACACGTAGGATTAACAACACACCGACTTTCCATCCAAGCTTTCATTCACACGTAGGATTAACAACACTTCCGACTTTCCATCCAAACTTTCATTCACACGTAGGATTAACAACGCTTCCGACTTTCCATCCAAGCTTTCATTCACACGTAGGATTAACAACACTTCCGACTTTCCATCCAAGCTTTCATTCACACGTAGGATTAACAACGCTTCCGACTTTCCATCCAGGCTTTCATTCACACGTAGGATTAACAACGCTTCCGACTTTCCATCCAAGCTTTCATTCACACGTAGGATTAACAACACTTCCGACTTTTCATCCAAGCTTTCATTCACACGTAGGATTAACAACACTTTCCATCCTTGCGCATGCCAAACATCTTTTTCCCTCCCTCTCTCATTCAGGCACTTTTACGATCAAGGACGCCTCTTACTGTGTTTACTATATGGACTGGTCAGATATCCGCTTGACCAGTGTTCACAACATTAACTAGCTTACTTCTCTTGACCCAGAAAAACATCCGTTCTGTCTTATGGGTGATGCAATAGCTATGTCATATGTCTGTATAAGCCCTTATTAAGCTACCTTTTGCATCTACATTTAGATTTTATTTATTACTCATTTCTTACATCTAAATTTTTATTCCTTTCTATATTTCTTTTTTAATATTTATTGATGGGATTCAGGCGAGATTTATAAATATCCTGACATTGACAAAACTCGAGTCCAGTCATAAAGGCAATCATTAGCTTATGGTAAGTTAACTGACTGATAAAGAAAGAATGGACTTAGAAATATTTCATACATGTTTGCTATTGATCTATGATTTGAATTGGAGAATGCTTGTGTAATTGAAATATTATTTCTATGTTCACTAATTTGATTACATTGTACGTTATACTTGTGAATTTGGATTGATGCTATATTTTTTATGCTGCGTGTGTATCAGGCTGATGAATATTGTAGCAGGATTTTTAAGTTGAGAATGCTTTTAAGAGAGAAAGAAATTTAGAGATGAAATATACATGAAATTTAGCTCTGCCTTAATTTGACTTTAGCAGAAAGGAGTGCACCATTTTTTATTTTGTTGTCTTGTACCCGCTTCTGACTACTGTGCTCTACTGAATCACATTGGTGTGTGAATCCAGTATTGTTGTCGAACCTTTCAGTAAACATGTTGCTGTAAATTGGTGTGTGAATCCAGTATTGTTGTCAAACCTTTCAGTAAACATGTTGCTGTAAATTGGTGTGTGAATCCAGTATTGTTGTCAAACCTTTCAGTAAACATGTTGCTGTAAGTTGATTCCTGTGAATTCCATTCAAGAGCCAATACAGCGAAAAATTGAGGCTTGAGTTTGGTCTTGAGAATTCAGGAAAGTTTCTTGAACATTCCTCTTGGTATGCTGAGTAGTGCACATGAAGATTTCAGAACATTCCTTCTGATGTGCTTTGATAGCACATGTAAAATTCCAGACAATTCTCCATGGTATGCTTTGTGAGTGCATCAAAGAATCTGGAATAATTGTGTAATGTGTCTAGATCAGGTACGCTGGACTGTCACACAATAAAAAAAAGAAAATGACTTGTTGCAAACTGCGTGATAGTGAACACCTGCCAGTGACAGCTGCCATTATTGAAAAGGTTATGTACATTGACTATAATTATCTCTGAAACTCCACTCTCATTTCCATGATGAATTATGTCTATGAACTTGATTTTACATATATATAATATGTTATTTGACTGCTTTTGTCTATGATAGGATAAACTGAAAGAATGTCTAGCATTAATCGAACATTGTTGTGAAGATGTAAATGTCAGTGCTCTTTTGATTATATCATAATTATGTTGTATATTTGATTGTTGATTTAACAAATTTACTGTTAAATTTATTGACCTTCTTGCACATATATTAAAACTTATGTTGGAGTGACAGTGGGTGTAATGGGGTTACTTGTTAAATATAAATAAAAGACAGATTTTTAATACTCTTTTGGTAAGAAGTTTCCACTACAGAAAACATTATGCGACAGTAAAATGTCTATCTTATTATTGTGTAAATGAGTAGAGTTTTACAGCACCCTTATAATCCGCCAAGTGATCTTATGGAAGAATTATTAATAACTATAAATGAAGATTCTCGATCACTTGTAATTAGTTATGTGTTATTAATTAATAAATAGTCAAAACAAGTGAAGGGTGCCCAGAGAGGTGTCACAAAGTGTTTGTCTTGTCCTGACATTGTGGTAATGAATGCGTCTTGCTCTGACATTGTAGTAATGCCTGTGTCTTGCTCTGACATTGTAGTAATGCCTGTGTCTTGCTCTGACATTGTAGTAATGCCTGTGTCTTGCTCTGACATTGTAGTAATGCCTGTGTCTTGCTCTGACATTGTAGTAATGCCTGTGTCTTGCTCAGACATTGTCATAATGAACATGTCATGCTATTAATAAATTTGCCTTATCTTGCTTGACACTATAACTATAAGTAATGAATTTCAGTCCTGTCATTAAAAATAAGTAATTAATATATCATGTCCAGCACTGTAGTACTCTGGAGCAGTTAAAGGAAATAACTATTTTTATTCACCAAATTAAATTCATCCTTATGGCACATGGCATTGATTGTTTTAAATATATGTGAGCATCTGTTAATTAACTTTTTAATTTGATTTTATAAATTTAAAATAATCTTTTTTATCAATAAATTTAGAATAATCATTTCATCATTAGTTTGTCTATATTATATTTTGCAGCTATCATACTGAGGTCTGTGTATCTCTTCTTTGTCTGGTTGTATTTCCAGTGCGATGGAATTGCTTCATTTTTTTTAACTGGTTCTTCCTCTGCCATCCTAAAATATTAAAAAGTGAGACATCTTCAGTGTCGTGCAATGTCATGGAGGGTGCAAGTTTGTTCCTTGTGTTGTTTCTCTGTATAGGTATGGGTGTATGTGACTGGTGTGTGAATGAATGAATGGGTTTAAAGTGTTTAAATTGTTTTGCTCTGTATGATACAGTTTTATTCAGTGTGTGGTTATACTTCTGGATGCATAATTTTATATTTCTTCTAGCAGTTTTGTATGTCTGAATGCATATTTCAGTCATGTAATGCAATAAGCCCTTATTTAACCCAATGCCTGTTTGGATCCTGCATTAGAGTTAGTAAAAGTGGACACCTAGCCTGGCTTAGTACCATATGCCAGTTTGTTGCCACATATGAATTTTTTAATCTTTCAAATGAACCAATCATTATGAAGTAAATATGTGTTTCTCCAACCATGCAATTGTTATCACTTCTACTATTGGATAGTTTAATTTAGACTGTTCATTTGATAGAAAAAACTGGTTTTGGGGGTCACCTATTGTGTTTTACACAACTTGTAAATCTTGCAAATCATGTCTTCAAATGCAGTCTTACTTTATTGACAATCTGTGTCATCATAGAGCCAACATGGGCTCATAAAGCAGATGATTCTTTCATTTATTTCTGATAAAATATTAATCGGATGATGATTATTTGTCAGCTCCTAGCAATTTTCAAATTGATGAAGAGATTCTGAAATCTGTGGGGAAAAATGGTGTGCTGTGAAACATTAAAAAAAATGGCATGGATGGTGTGTGGTGCTTGAACAAATGAACAATGGATTTCAGCTTGCAATATGAATTGTGCAATTGGACTTTTATTTTATATGGTTAGGGGAAAATAATGATGTTGATAATGTGCTTTGACAGTGATTTATACACTTTACATTTCTGTATTAAAAAATGTGTAATGTTCAGCAGTGGACTTTTCATTTCAAAATGCAGTGTTGTGCTGAAAAAAATTTTGTGAACAATTTATTTGAATTGTGCAATTGCTTGGAAATTTTCTTGTGTTACAAAACAAAATAACATTTATAAAATTAGACACTTTGGGTTGTTGGATCATTTTTGCTGACAATCTTTGGGAACATTTTCAAGATATTCATCAAAAGGGAAGGGAACTTTTTATTCTATATTTATTTTGAATGTTAAATATTAAAAAAATAATAATTTTAAATTCTTTAATATGTTTGGCATTAGCAAAACTTTTTCAAAATCCACTTATAATTACAACTGCTTTTCATTTTTTTAGTAAGGTCACCTATACCATTTTTTTCTGAGTGGCAAAATAACCTGATAGGATCACACAGCATGTTATTGTCTGAAGCTGACAGACAATAGATTAAGGAATTAGGTGACCAAGAGGTATAGGTGTAGACTCTTGCTCAAATCTGTGGAGTATGAGACCGGCTCCATTCAGTAGAACTTATCCAATTAATACACCCCTTTCTTGATCAGCAAGCTCAAAGACCAAATTGTGTTTTGCTGAGAAATCTTAGGATTTAAAATGCTAGTAAAAATCCACTTTATTATTATAATTATTTTATTGTTATTAAACATCTGATGTGAAAGATTTCTTCTCTAATTTCCATAATGTATTTTTCGAATTTGTGTACCAAATAAATATGGGTTTTTCTATATTAATTTCAGGTAGCTATGGATACTGGATGAATATAGTTGGAACTTTCGATACCAAGATTCTTCCGAGTGGAACTAACAGTGGATCTGATTTGTCCACAGCCTCACCAACAGGAACCCTTACTTCAGAGGCAGACATCATTTCCACCGTTCAAGCTGCTTCTGGTGTAAGTAAATGGATGTGTGCAAGCAAATCTATACCATCATTCTTTGAGATTATAATTCTTATATAAATTTTAGTATTGTTTTGTTTGTATTATTTATTTTGTGTTCCAATTCTAGATGTGTCTTATTTGTATTATTTATTTTGTGTTCCAATTCTAGATGTGCAAGCAAATCTGTACCTTCAATCTTTGAGATTATAATTCTTATATAAATTTTAGTATTGTTTTGTTTGTATTATTTATTTTGTGTTCCAATTCTAGATGTGTCTTATTTGTATTATTTATTTTGTGTTCCAATTCTAGATGTGCAAGCAAATCTGTACCTTCAATCTTTGAGATTATAATTCTTATATAAATTTTAGTATTGTTTTGTTTGTATTATTTACTGTGTAATCCATTTCTTGAATTGTCTTATTTGTCTTATTTATTTTGTGTTCCAATTCTAGATGTGTCTTTTTTATATTATTTATTTTGTGTTCCAATTCTAGAAATGCCTTATTTGTATTATTTATTTTTGTGTTCCAATTCTAGTATTGTCTTATTTGTATTATTTACTGTGCGTTCCAATTCTTGAATTGTCTTATTTGTATTATTATGGTGTGTTCCAATTCTAGATGTATCTTTTTTATATTATTTATTTTGTGCTCCAATTCTAGAAATGCCTTATTTGTATTATTTATTTTGTGTTCCAATTCTAGTATTGTCTTATTTGTATTATTTACTATGCGTTCCAATTCTTGAATTATCGTATTTGTATTATTTACTATGCGTTCCAATTCTTGAATTGTCGTATTTGTATTATTATGGTGTGTTCCAATTCTAGATGTGTCTTTTTTATATTATTTATTTTGTGTACCAATTCTAGAAATGCCTTATTTGTATTATTTACTTTGTGTTCCAATTCTTGAATTGTCTTATTTGTATTATGTACAATGTCCCAATTCTAGATGTGTCTTATTTGTATTTACTTTGTGTACTAATTCTGGAAATTTCTCTTTTATATTCTTTACTGTGATCCAACCTTATATATGTCTTATTTGTGTTATTTACTGTTTTCTAATCCTAGGGATATCTTATATGTGTTGTTTACTGTTTTCTAATCCTAGGGATATCTTATTTGTGTTATTTACTCTGTTTTTTAATCCTAGATATGTCTTATTTGTGTTATTTACTGTTTTCTACTCCTAGGGATGTCTTATTTGTGTTATTTACTGTTTTCTAATCCTAGGGATGTCTTATGTATCATTTACTGTTTTCTAATCCTAAGGATATCTTATTTGTGTTATTTACTCTGTTTTTTAATCCTAGATATGTCTTATTTGTGTTATTTACTGTTTTCTAATCCTAGGGATGTCTTATGTATCATTTACTGTTTTCTAATCCTAGGGATATCTTATTTGTGTTATTTACTCTGTTTTTTAATCCTAGATATGTCTTATTTGTGTTATTTACTGTTTTCTAATCCTAGGGATGTCTTATGTATCATTTACTGTGTGTTCCAATCCTAGACATGTTTTATTTATATTTGTTACCGTGTTCCAGTTCTAGAAATGTTTAATTTGTATTATTTTCTGTGTTCCAATTCTTGAAATATCTGGTTTATATTCTTTACTGTGTTCCAGTTCTAAATACATCTTCTTTGCATTTTTTTTTTGTGCCTTTTGGAGTTTTAAACTGACCTTACATGTTCTGATTTAAATAAAATATAGATGATTTAATACAATAATAAAGCAATGCAAAGATATCTCATGCTTATTTACATAGATTCATTACAATTATTTTTATATAAAATATTTCTAAAGAGTGTTAAATGCATTATTTTTTATTTTAGCTTAGTTACTTTGAATAAAATAACATGGGGTGCAAGAAATTCATTTTTACCTATCAGTCCATTAGAGTGTAGAAAAATGATTTGCCTTTTCCAAATGAGGTGTTGCCTCCCCCTAAATATAAACTTTCTAGAGTTTCTGGTAGCTGTTCTATACTGCATCTCATGTTCTTTTGCTGTTAATTCTAAATTTGAAACATAATTGCACAAACATAAAAAAAAGGATTTTCCTCTTTTGGATTTTATAAGCAACAACAAAAAAATCTTTTCCCTTTTTACAGAGATATATGTGCTACTACTGCTAGGTAAAGTAAAGTAAATATAGCTTGTCCAAGAGGCCTTTAATCATCCATTATAAAGGACTCTTAGTATTTATTATAGCATAATACTGTACAACCAACCAATCAGTGTTTTTCTTAACTGGATACCATCTCTTTTAATCTTATGTCTTAATCATTTCCTTATCTCTCATATTACTAAATTTATACTATTGCAGAATTCAGTTCAGAACAGGACAATATTTTGCCAACCTATATTTTACCTGTCCTGGTTGATTGAATTTGTCACACCCAGAAAAAAGACCTTATCTGTGTGTAACAACAAAAAAGTCATAGTAATAATTACTTCATTTCTAGGATTTAAAAAAAATTCTTTTATTTTCTTATATATAATCAGACACAAGTTACAAACAAGTCAGCAAATGACATTGACAATTTGGATGGCGAAGATAAGGATGACTCTTCTGATGTGAGTTGTCTTCTCTAGTAACCAAAACTATTTACAGTTTCCCCCAAACATTTTGTTTGCTGTTTGAATTTTGTTATGAGTAGTGTCTCTGTATAAAGGTCGCCCTTAATAATGGTCATGGTCTAGTTTCAGCAATATTTTTTTAATGCTGCCTTTGCTTACTTGTGTGAGTGATCTTTTCTAGAGCTGTTTACTGGCTTTCAAGAAACATTTTCCTTTGCTTTTTAATTTTGATATTAGTTTTCTCCTAATAAAGTGTGCCCTTTTTAACAAGTTATGAGTTATCTTCAGCAATATTTTGTGAATGCCGCTTCTGCTTACTTATTTTGAGTTCTGTTTACTTGCTTCCGAGAAGCAGTTTTTTTGCTTTTTATTTATCATTTATTGCCTTCTAAGAAGGGTTGTTTTTATTTTTGACAGAGATTATGAGTTAGCCTCAGCATTATTTTTTAACACTTACTAGCTTACATTTGTAATTATACCTGTTCCCTACATGTTTCTTTATTCAGTCTTGAATTTTTGAACATTTGCTTGATTTATTTGTTAACTTTTGAGTTTTGAGAACTCTCTTCCACACACTACATCAGATAACTTGTAATGGTAGTAACATTTACAAACAGTAATATATAAAATATAATATATATGTTTCATTGTAAATAATTCATTTATAGAGGAAGAGAAATCTCTGTTATTCATTGATTAACAAAATATATTTTATAAGTTTGACTTGTTGAATTTGAAAACTTTACAGCATGCATCAATATTGCTTCCTCAATCATCTGAATTGAAATCACTTTCCTTTATTTCAAAATTACATTTGCTTTATTTAAGTCAGTAAGGTCTAACATTAGTAAGGTTGTGTTGCCTTGTCAGTTTTGCTTGGCTTATATAGATGGCAGTTTGTTGCTTGTTTTGCTACTTACTTTTCTGTTGGGACATTTAAATCTTTAGTCCAGATTTTTAGTGTGGGGGAAAATGGTGGAGTGTTGGGACATTTAAATCTTTAGTCCAGATTTTTAGTGTGGGGGAAAATGGTGGAGTGTTGGGACATTTAAATCTTTAGTCCAGATTTTTAGTGTGGGGGAAAATGGTGGAGTGTTGGGACATTTAAATCTTTAGTCCAGATTTTTAGTGTGGGGGAAAATGGTGGAGTGTTGGGACATTTAAATCTTTAGTGTGGGGAGAAATGGTGGAGTGTTGGGACATTTAAATCTTTAGTCCAGATTTTTAGGGTGGGGGGAAAATGGTGGAGTGTTGAGACATTTATATCTTTAGTCCAGATTTTTAGTGTGGGGGAAAATGGTGGAGTGTTGGGACAGTTAAATCTTTAGTCCAGATTTTTAGTGTGGGGAGAAATGGTGGAGTGTTGGGACAGTTAAATCTTTAGTCCAGATTTTTAGTGTGGGGAGAAATGGTGGAGTGTTGGGACAGTTAAATCTTTAGTCCAGATTTTTAGTGTGGGGAGAAATGGTGGAGTGTTGGGACATTTAAATCTTTAGTCCAGATTTTTAATGTGGGGAGAAATGGTGGAGTGTTGGGTTTTTAAAATTATTTTATGTTTTGGGGGGTTGAAAAAAGTGCAAAATAAAGTAATTTAAACTACAATTAGTAAACAAAGCTTTAATAATTTTGTACATTATGAAAGTGCAATAATATCAAAACTGAATGTTATATTCTTTCACATTACTAACTTACTTCTCTGGTCTGACAACTGTCAAAGACTTAAAGTCCCTAATGCACACCAAGACAGATAGTGTGTCACCAGTGCCATTTAGTTAATGAAAGTGATTATTATTATTTAATTAACCATCCTAAACTAATTACAAGTGATGATAATCTTAAAATATAATCAGGAAACAAACCTAAATTTCCACTTTATCCCTTTATAACTCCATCTTTTTTACATTCCAGTCTCAACTTATAATTTCCTGCAACTGTAATCATTAGCCCAATACATGCACACAACATATGAGCAGCTTAGTTCAAACATTTGTAGAAATAACAGTCTACTTACATAATACATCTCTACGTAAAACACAAGTATAATATATAGTAACATGAAATATTTCTAAGTCCATTCTCTCTCAATCAGTCAGTTAATTCACCATCAAGCTAACAGCTGCCTTTCAAGACCGGACTTCTTTACCACTTCAAATTCAAGTGATTAGACAATAGATTTCTCTACTGGTAAACTTTTTACTTTTTACTTTTAAACTTCTCTGCTCATTGGCTGGTCTCGTTTCATAACCATTGGATAATAAAAAATACTCATCCACTTAGGATGGTTTGCATTACATCAGCAATTTCTAGCATATTCTCAACTCGTATGTTTACTTCAAAGTCTGACACTTTCAAAAATACCGTCACAAGGGGTGCCCAAGGTCAGGTTACTGTGACAGTTTAATATAACAATTAAATCTAAAAATAGGAAGAGGCAAATTTACACCACCACAGATAGATAGATGGATGGATGGTTGGGTGGATGATTGGATAGATAGACAGACAGTCAGATGGATAGATAGATAGCAAACAGCCTTGAATTTGTTTATGTGCATGATTTAAAAGTTTTATTCTCAAGATGTACAGTCTTCAGTTGTTTGTGTATGCATGCTTTAATTTTTTTTCATTTAAATACATATCCTATAAGTTATCAATGTATGCATGTTTTAAACCTGTTGACAGACCTGATACCATGTGTAACGGTGCATAATAATTAAGATTTAATATCACTTGTGAGTTATCTGATATTTTTGTATTCATAACCGGTAAATATTTTATTTGGGTTGGTAAAAATGTTTTTTTATATTTGCTTTTACTATAACTATGACACTAATAAGTTTTTATGAGTTTTCTTAGTACATGGTAGTGATTTTCTCATTCTCAAGTAGAGATGATAGAGATGAGCAATGTGGCTGATAAATAGTAAATATTTTAAATGTCTGTTTTAAAAGCATTCTAACAGTTAAACAGGACGGAGTTTTTCTCATTTCAGATTTGAGCAGTATTTTTGACAATTCTTTTAGTCTTACTATTTAACACTTTTGAGGAGTATATTTAACGATTCACTTATTCTTACCATTTAACAATTTTAAGCAGTATATTTAATGATTCAGTTATTCTTACCATTTAACAATTTTGAGCAGTATATTTGATGATTCCCATAGTCTTACTGTTTAAGAGATTTAAGCAGTATATTTGACTATTCTTTTAGTCTTACAGTTTAAAAGATTTGAACAATATATTTGATGTTTATCTTTATATCTTATAATTTGATAAATCTGAGCAGTGCATTTGTTGATTTTAGTTGTACAAAAAGAGTACTACTAATCTGTTCTAAATGAATGCACAGCACTAACAGTTAAATATTGGAGTGTGTTTCTCTTTTCAAGTAGATCTGATAAAGATGAGTGTTGTGTGACTAGTCATTCTTACTAAACAGTAATATATTAAAATATAAGTAGGTGAATATGGCAGTGTTATTTTTTATTTTAGATAGAGCTGAGAAATACTGTTAGATGTTTATTTCTCATTTCAGGTAGATAGAGCTAAGCAATACACTTGCTGTGTTTTCTCATTTCAGGTAGATAGAACTAAGCAATACACTTGCTGTGTTTCAGGTAGATCTGATAGAAATGAGCAATGCAGTTGATGATTCTCTTACCAAACTAGAACCCTCACCCACTCGTCCTGGCATGATGGCTAGGTTGCTTGAATTAAAAAAGCGACGTTCACAAATGGCAAATGGTTAGTAAAATACATTTCCCAAATTGTTGCTCTTAAATAAAACTACAGTGATTTAGTTATATGCATATCCATGACAACTGATGTTGAAGAAATGGAGAATAAAAATGTAGTTTTTATTTGTTTTAAGTAAAATATTAAAGTCCTATTTTGCAGAATTGTTTGTTGTTGGTAGAGTAACTTGACTGAAAACATCAGTGATATTTCATTTAATCTCATTGATTTTATTATTAGAAAGAAAAAACAGAGAAGCAGTTGGAAGACTTCATTTGTTTCTAGTTATAGATTCATATTCTTTTAGCATAGTTAAATGTGACTGCTTCCAAATATATATATATATCAGGGAAAGTGTAAAGACTAGGGTTTACACAACAAAATTGAAATTTGTTTGTAAATACAAGATTACCTGTAGTGTGACATTTTGCTGGGAGATGGGCAAAATTCTCCACCACCCCAGGTTGCCTGAAACCTTAGGCTAACCCCCAAAACACACCTTCTGGCTGGCTACACCTGTTAGAAAGATGAATGATAAATAATGAAGAACAGAAGAGTGCTAGTTCTAGAAGATAGCTCAAGCCCCCTATACATACAGGTAGTAAGTAAATACAGGTGACAGACTGCAACATATTAACATGTAAGTGAGTCATGCTAATATGAGTGGCCTAAGTATAAAAAATAAATCTATTCAACAAGAAATAAAATAAGACAGCATGTTTACATATAGTGAATAATTCAACAGTTACACTTGGAGTTTATAAATGCTATAGTTCATATCACCATGAGGTGTCGTAAGAGAATGTCCGTTTTGAGTCGTATGGTTCTGTAGTAGTTATATTCATATGCTGTTTCTTTTTCTCCTCTGCTTTTGTTATGGTCATTGTTTGTATTTTCTTTTTATTGATCATAGTAATTAGTGTTTGGGGTCTTTTCCTTCTGTTATGTGGTTGTTGGAGTCTTTAAGAACGCCAGTCTGTTTTGACATCTGTGTGGAGTTTATTTTCATTGTTGAAAGAATTTTCCACATGATTTGTGTATTTATTTCCTTCTCACACATTACTTTTGCTGGTGGTATCTTGTTTTGTCATTGGTGGTTTGTTCAATGTTGAAAGATTTTTAAGAGCCTAATCAGTGGTCAAATTTGTCTCCTTTTACATTTAGAGCAGTTGAACTTTTAGATCTGTCTGGACAGCTCTTATCCAGTGCTTCACCTGGTCAAGAGAAGTCAGAGGTTGAGGGAGAAGTCAGAGGTTGAAGGGCAAGTCAGAGGTTGAGAGAGAAGTCAAAGGTTGAGGGAGAAGTCAGAGGTTGAAGGAAAAGTCAGGGGTTGAGAGCAAAGTCATAGGTTGAAGGAGAAGTCAGAGTTGACTCCATAGAGAAGCTTTTACTGAAATCAAATCAAAAAGAATCATCCTAGTACATGTTTAGAAAAGTTTTGACTGGACATAGTCTAAGCATAGATTTACAAGAGACCTAACATCAATCTTTTGAATTATGAACTATCCTAAAAACTGAATAAAGAAGAGCCTCACTTTTATTTAACAGATTGACCTTGCTGCAATATTTAACCAGATTTGCAGGGCCTTGTTGAAAACAATTGGTTTTAACCACTGCCACTGCTGAAAACTAAAAGAACATTCTTTTGAATGGAATGCTCTTCTGCAGGTAGGAAGAAAGCTCATCTGGCTGTATCATTGTATAATGTTGTTTGAATGATTTAGCTTGTGAGACACTGTCTTCTCTTCTGTGCAAAACTTTAAAAATGGTAGACTTGGCAAGGTTTGACCTGACATTTAGATATTCGAGATTTCTAGTTAATGACCAATAGTTATGGGAGTTTGTTCTTTTGAAAGGCGGATAAATAGTACAATGTAATGCACAAAATATGCAGACTCTTTAGGCTAATTGGTCATGATTCTTTTCAGCTTGTTTCACTTGTCAACTGGATTCATTGCTGTTGATTCTTTTCAGTCTGTTTCACTTGTCAGTTGAGTTAATTGTTGGATTCATAATTTCACAGATCAAAAAATTCTTTGGATTAATTGCTCTTGAATATCAAACTCAGGTAGGCAAGAACTGATGAAGTGTGAGCAAAAATGTAAGCTAGTATGTCCTGCCATGCAGTCACTGCCAGCTGAGCATTGTTTACGGCAAAGGATACCAAAAAGCTCCACTTGAGAGAATGCCTACCAAGTAGAAGAACATTGTTTAAGGCAAAGGATACCTAAAAGCTCCACTTGAGAGAATGCCTACCAAGTAGAAGAACATTGTTTAAGGCAAAGGATACCTAAAAGCTCCACTTGAGAGAATGCCTACCAAGTAGCAGAGCATTGTTTAAGGCAAAGGATACCAAAAAGCTCCACTTGAGAGAATGCCTACCAAGTAGAAGAACATTGTTTAAGGCAAAGGATACCTAAAAGCTCCACTTGAGAGAATGCCTACCAAGTAGCAGAGCATTGTTTAAGGCAAAGGATACCAAAAAGCTCCACTTGAGAGAATGCCTACCAAGTATTGAAAGTAGTAGATGTAAAAGTTTGGTGTGACTGTTGAGTGGTCTCTTTATCTGTAAGTTGTTTATAATCAATTATAAACATCCACAACTATAGGATAAAATTTGCTGTCGTAAGAGTTAGATCTGATGTTCCAAAATTATTATTTAATGTTATGTGACTCTTTGTTCTAGTTATTTGCTTGCTTGTTTGTTTTGATCTAAGTGTATATATATATATATGTACCTTTGTTTGGGTTATTGACTGTTATTTACTTGTTTGTTTTGATCTAAGTGTATATATATATATATGTGTACCTTTGTTTGGGTTATTGACTGTTATTTACTTGTTTGTTTTGATCTAAGTGTATATATATATGTACCTTTGTTTGGGTTATTGACTGTTATTTACTTGTTTGTTTTGATCTAAGTGTATATATATATGTACCTTTGTTTGGGTTATTGACTGTTATTTACTTGTTTGTTTTGATCTAAGTGTATATATATATGTACCTTTGTTTGGGTTATTGACTGTTATTTACTTGTTTGTTTTGTGATTTAATTGTATATTTCACTTTCTTTTGGTTATTTAATGTTATTTCTTTGTTTTTGTTTGTTTTCCACAGAAAACTGCTTTGGCTGCAGAGTATCTTTTTCATCAATATTAAAACGAAGAGTAAGTGGACAGTTTGTTTGGCATAATTAGTATCTTTTTCATCATTATTAAAACAAAGAGTATGAAGACATTTTTGGGCATAATTTATACAAAATATTTTTATTATTTAATTATTTCTCTTAAAAGTTAATGAAGTACGAAGTGAGTAAGTTCCTCATTAGGTTTATAATTAAATTTGGCCAATCAAAAATCTCAAAACATGAGAATAAAAAGATGTTCCATTACTTTGAAGGAGACAAATGTTTTTAACATTATGACAAAGTGAGGATGATAAGCATAACAGCACTGTTTAAATTTTATTCTGACAGTTTATGTTTGATGCCCTCTATCTGTTACTACTATTAATTTAGACAACTCTTCTCTAATTCCACCTGGTGGACATGGCTGGCACTTTCAGAACTGTTCTAAGTATATACATCATTAATAATCATTCTTCTGCCACACAAGTTTCCAGCTAACGGAAACTCTTTTTTTTTTAAGGGATATGTTTTGATCCATCTTTAATTACTTCAGTCCCCACCTGTTCTCCACCCACAGGCTAATTAATACCTTCAAGAAGTTGATTACAAGAAATAACAATCATATAAAATACAAATAAATACAGTTAGTGTGCAAGTGAAACAATAGATACCAAATACTATCTAATAGAATGTTCAAATGAAAGTCAGAGCTCTATATCGAGCCATTGTAGTCCTATAGCTGCTATTTGTCATCATAGAAAATGAGAGTTTTGAGGAAAGATAAAGTATTTGATAACCATGACCTTATAGTGAGCTTGTGAGGTGGCGATGACATCACTCGGCACAGCATCAACTCTTTGTAGCCCTCAAGTCACTGTGAATATTGTCCACAAAGTGTGCTTACACACATCAAAACAGTCACATCATAATCTCAGCAGAGATTATCTACACTCCAAACCAGAAGAGGATAAGCTTATCCTGTGAAAAACTGTCAGCAGCCTTCTCCCAAGGTCATGCAACATGAACAACACTGCTCCTTATCATCTTCACCTCCTTCACATAACACCAACAAGCATGACTACAGCACTGCTCCGTATCATCTTCACCTCCTTCACATAACACCAACAAGCATGACTACAACACTGCTCCTTATCATCTTCACCTCCTTCACATAACACCAACAAGTATAGACTACAACTCAATGGATGGCAAATTTAGCAAGACCCCTTTCTTTACAAATTTCCAAACAATCCAGGAAAGCAGACTCTTTAAGAACTCCTGGTCAAGGTCTCAGTCCTAATATGCAAGAAATGAAGACATTTACATTGGTTTGGAGTGTAGATTGGAGCATGCTAGACTGAAACACAAGATATGGCACAGCATAAATCTCTTCTGTTAATTTCTACTGTCTCTCTCTCTCTCCTATTCTTCTCAAACTTATACCTTTGCAAAAAATGTTATTTTCCTCATACACTCAAGAATAATAAAATATATAAACATCAAAATACAATTAAAAATAAATTTACAACAAGTCATTATAACTAAACATTCTTTTATTTTACATCAGAAAATATGTAACGCTACAAAAGTAATTGTAAGTTTTTCTTCTCAAACTCACTGTCAGCCAATTAGCTTACTAGCGGTCAGGTATCACAGCATGCCTCCTTGGACAAAAATTTTCTTATAGTAATTATCAAAGTTTCTACCCAGTATTTAAACTATAATGGTGGTTTTTGGAAAAAAATAATTCAACACTTAACAGCGGTTAGCTTTCCTTCAAGTACAATTGTCATGCAACATTTATCTGTCTCACACATCTTCTTCCATCCTGCAGGCAGTTCGAACCTAGCAATTAACTTTTCCTTGACACCTCCTTAGGTCTCACCTCTACCTTTGTAGATACTTGTAGGCATTTTAATTTATTGTTTTGTTCTTACTCACATCTCTATAAACGCTGTTCTCACCTGTCTGATTCTGGTGTAATTTTCTAGTGATGGTCACTTCGTGTTGCCATGACATTGATCTACCTGGAGGGTCAGTCTGTTATTGTGCTGTGCTTGCTGATTTTCTCATTCTCTATATTCACACGTAATCTTGTGAAAAAAACAGTCAGTACCTTATGTGATAGCTCTAGGCATTGCAATAGTTTGAGTCAAGACCAAGATGGTCAAGTGTCATTTTGGCAGATAAAATATCACAATGGGTGTCTATGGCTTAAAAAGGATAAAAATTTAATAATTAATAAAGATAATTAATTAATTATATATGGACAGCAAATCACTCCATCACAATGTCAAAGCATTGGATGATGTCACTTTATATGGTTACTTATGAAGTGAAATAAGATTAGTGTTCTTCTGTTCACCTATTAATGGTGGGATATTTGTTATCTGAAGAAATTTTAACAACAAAATGCATTTTGTAACTTCACACTGGATTACGAGTTATAACTCAGAACAGAAAAATTCATGACATTTGTAATATTTTTTTTTTTCAAATGACAACTGCACCTGTATAAATTATGTCTTAAAAAGGTGATATCAGATGCAAACTAAAATAGTTTTGGGGACACATTCACTGCATGTGAAAAATCCCTTTTTAATATTGTTCTTAATAATTGTAATGTTATTCTTTATTTTAATGTCATTTTAGGTCAGTTTGATATGGAATTCTTCAGATGCACCTCATAAATGATTGTATCAGTTTGAAATTTTTCAAATGTACCCCACAAATGTTTGCACTAGTTTACCCATCAGTTTGATATGGAATTCTTCAGATATACCCCACAAATGTTTGCACTAGTTTACCCATCAGTTTGGTATGGAATTCTTCAGATGTACCCCACAAATGTTTGCACTAGTTTACCCATCAGTTTGATATGGAATTCTTCAGATATACCCCACAAATGTTTGCACTAGTTTACCCATCAGTTTGGTATGGAATTCTTCAAATATACCCCATAAATGTTTGCACTAGTTTACCCATTGACCTTACAGATCATAACATGTGGCTATTCATGATTATCATTGACATTTTAAAAACCTTAAAGGAAATTATGGGGAGTTGGATGGCTGCAAGGTCTAAGTGCTGGCCATACATGAGAGTAAGTGGGGTCCAAGCTCTACCCCACCAGTTATGGTAGTGGAGCTTTTTCAGCACACATCTTCTCTTCAGTAGTTTTGATATTGTCAAACATTCAAAAATTTTAAATAATATAAAGCTAAAATAAAAATCTCGAATTTTTATTTTTAAAATTTTTACTCTCTTTGTACCATGTTAGCTTATGTTACTATTGAGACCAAAATTATAATAATTATTATTAAGTTGGTACCTATAATTACATGTATTATCATTAAATAGGACATATTCTACACAGATCTATATAAAAATTAATTAATTATTTGCAACAGGAAATAACTAAAATATTGACTCATTTAATATTTTTTGTTGCTGTTATTCCTAATGGTGTTAAGATTGAAATAAAAGAATAAAATTTAGGTTTAGCTTGTTGTTAAAGTCAGATCTAGTTTGAAAACTATTTGTTATATTTGGATATATACTTCATACTCTGGAAAAATAAATTAAAAGTACCCATTCTAATTTTCATGTCCTTGATTTTTCTTTTTTTTTTTTTTAATCAACATTTTTATATTTTGATTTGTCATCCTGCATCCACAGCACTACTGTCGACATTGTGGAAATGGCTTTTGCAACAAGTGCTGTAACCAGAAGGTTGCTCGCTCCGTGTTTGGTGCCACTTGTATGTAACATCAATTTCCTTTTTCAATTTTCTCTTTTTTTTTAAATTTCTGAAACCATTACAATGGACCAGCAAAACAACTGTTGTCCATTACAGAGCAATGGTTAACATGCAGATTTTGTCATTATCTAGATTTATATTCATCCGTGACAGTAACAGTTCGTGGCTTTATAAGTTTCTGATTTTTATGCAAACTAATGGGGTCCTACTGACAAAACATAATTATAATAAATAATATACTTTTCATTCAAATCAGAACTGTGTGGGTGGTGTAAATGTTTTATCTCTTCCACAACATTAAAGATAAACATTTACCATCACACAATATTTCTGTAGGCAGAAAATGTCTCACTAAATCCATCTTTAATCTATATTTAGCACGCTCCCATCCACCCACTTTCTTCTCCAACATAAAGCTATCAATATTTGTAAGAAGATCAATAAATTTATTAAATTAACAATCAAATATACATGACAAATTCATTGAAAGAGATTACTTGACATCATTATTTCCATGAAACCATGTTTGAATAGTTTTTATGCTACACAGTCTTACATCCTAAAATACAATTCAACGATTTAATATGAATACAGATCAGGTTAGAGATAACTGATAATAGTTTCTACATAACCTGGTTTAAGCACTGTCTCAACAGTCTTTTGCATGCTTTTGTAACAGTGTCACAAATTATTGTCCACACCAATTCCACATGATTCCTCCGCATGTAGTAAAAACAAAACATGGATTCGCTACTTATTCACTCGAGCTAAATTGGGCATTCATTCACCATACCAGCTCATTCAAGTAGAACAATAATTGTAGCAATTTCCAGTAACTTCCTTGTACCAGAAATTGCTTGATGTAGTCAGCATATCTTGCCACCACATATCAATGGAGTGTAGTGTATTCTTACACTTACACACTGCAGTATATGATTCCTCCATCTACCATGGTTGTAGCAGTTTATAATCAGTAAAGCAGGAGATTCAAATAACACAAGGAAAGGCTGCTTTGTCCCTGTCAAAATATAATCAGGGAACAAATGCTAAATTTTCAGTTTACAGTCAGTAAATCAGGAGATTCAAATAACACAAGGAAAGGCTGCTTTGTCCCTATCAAATTATAATCAAGGAACAAATGCTAAGTTTCCAGTTTACTCCATCTTTAACTCCTTTCTTTCTTACATTCAAGTCTCAACTTACATTTCCTGCAACAGTATTTATTAGCCCAATACATGCATACAGCTTATAGATTTGTGAACAGGTCCACTAGAAATGGTGTCCAAGTGTTTTGCATACTACATATAAGTATCATAGTTCACAATTTGTAGAAATAGTCTACTCACATAATGCATCTCTACATAAAACTCAGGTGTAACACATCAATAGCAAAAATGCACAAAATATTTCTTAGTCCATTATCTCTCAATCAGCTCACCATTAAGCTAACAGCTACCTTTCTTGACCAGATCTCTTGCCACACCAAATTCAAGTGATTAGACAATAAAATTCTCTGCAGCATAAAAACTTTTGATTTTAGACTATTGGCTGATCTCATTCTCATAAATCTTAACCATTAGATAATAAAACTACTCCTCCAGTTGGAACTGGTTTGCATTACATCAGCAGTTTACAATCTCCAGCCTATTATCAACGCTAGTGTTTACTTCCAACTCAGACACTTACGAAAAATCATCATAAGGAGTGCCCAAGATAGGGTTACTTTGACAATTTAACAATTTATATAGCAGTTAAGTTTAGAAATAAGGATAGGCAAATTTACTCCCACAGAGAGTAATATTTATTATTGTGATGGCCCAAAATGTGTATATACACCTAAATTGCTAATTGTGTTGGGCTTCTTAGTATTTTGTCACTTGACACTTTCCTTGAAAGAATCATTTTCACATGTACAGACAACTCACTATAAGTGTTTATATTTTACTTGTAAATCAGTCATTTACTCACACATATAGTTAGTGTGACTGAGGAAATTTGCCCCTCCCTATTTTTAATTTTAATTGTTATTTAAGTTGCTAAATTGTCAGTGACCCAGCCTTGGGCACTCCTTGTGGTGCTATTTTGAAAATGTATGAGTCTGAAGTAAACAGCCTAAGGCAAGAATATTCTAGATTTACTGACTTAGTGGAAACTGAGTGAGCAGTTTATATTATCCAATGATTAAGATTTGAGAATGAGACTAGCCAATGGGCTGAGTTTAAGGAGTTTACTTGCAGTAGGATATTTTGCTGTCTATTGGAGGATCATTAATTAAAATAAAATTTTATCACTTGAAATTAGCAATGAAAGATTAATTAATAATAATAATTATTTTCATTATCTAAGTGGCATACTTGTTACAGCTAGGTTGATGTTCCATCTTTAACAAACCATTCTCTGCATCACATTTCTAAATTTAAACTAAAGTCACTTGTTAACAATCAACATATCAAAACTCTAGCCATTTAACACCAAAAAATACCTTGTATCTTACATATTAGCAAGACATTCACTGTAACATAGATTTAAACACTGGTGGATTTTGTGTTAATAAATTATTTACTGTAATATTAGATATATCTTGATATCATACATGTAACAAACTGTTTACTGTAAATCTTAGATAAGCCTTTGTTTTCATACATGTAACAAGCTATACATGTAAAGCTTAGACAAACCTTGATATTCTTCTTTTAAAAAAATTATTCATTATAAATCTTAGACAGACTTTGATATTCTACTGATAAAATATCATTCACTGTAAATCTTAAACAGACCTTAACATTATACTTGTAAGAGTTTGTTCACTGTAATGCTGGGATAAACCTTGATATCCAGCTTGTAAATGTTTACTGTAAAGCAAAATTAAGCACACTGTCCTTCATGTTAATCATTCACAGTATTAAAATGTCATGTCATTAAAATGTATTGAAGATAATATTTAATGTCCTCTTTATTGTCTTTTTTTTTTACACTTGCTCTGTAAACTTTTATTATATTATTCTTACCCTTCCATTTTAGCTCCAGCAGCTGCCAAAGAGACAGTTTTGGTGTGCAGTGCATGTCATGCTTTTCTGACTGGGCCAGGCGAAGGAACAAATCCAGCACTGAAAACCCGCAATGAAACAAGCTGACACATTGATCAAAAAGTGACCAGTAGTTATACTAAAGAAACCAAATAATGTCATAGATGGACAGTGTGCAATTGTAGTAAATATACCAAACAGAGCAAGTAGTTTCAAGCATGGTCAGTTTGTTAATTCATCAGTCACGTCATGCATTAAACATCAGAATGTTATTTACCACTCTCAATATACTAAATAACTGCTTGAGCTTCTGACACTAAAGCCAAGATGATGTTTGATCATAATGTGGTTCTGAATCACCAGCCTTTTGCTTCCTTGCTTTGTTAATTTTAACATAAAGTCAAGCCAGCTTCAAGCCAGGTAACCCTTCCCAGCACATCTTTTATCATCAGGTCTCACAGCTATCACATGTCTTATACAGTTCTACACAATCTAGTTAGCATTAAGTCTTGTGTCTATTTCATCACTATATCACCAGTAAGATGTTTTCACTACCATTCTTTATCAATTAACACACACACACATATAACACAGTTCATGTTATATTTTTTAAAACTTTCACTTGATTTGCAAACTATTAGAATATAACTTCAAATGTGTCACCACTATACTCTGGGGTGACTTTGTAATAATGAATTACATCAAATATTAGTGATTAGTTGTGATACAAAACATCTACAAGTGCCGATGCAGATTATGGTTGTATATGCATATCTGCAACTGTTACACCGATATACTGGTACACACCGTCAACTTGACTCACTCTCCCCACTCACTTATTAAACTGAGAAATTAATATTGTGAAATAGACATACAACAAATATAAATAGATGAACAGAGAACAGGATGTAATCATTAGACTATCACTTCAACTTACACAAAATTCAGATTAAACTATTCAGAAAAATATCACTTTTTCAATTAAAAACTATATTTCAAAGAGAACAGCTTTTTAATTTAATATGGAAGTTAGAATATATTTTTCTATTTAATGTTGTTTGGGCTTAAAATTTCTTGGCATGGGCATTACACTTTTGATTGTTTAAAACAGTACTTAAAGGGTTGAATTAGAGCTTCAAAATTTCACTTCCATTTAGTCCTAATTTGTATTAAATGCTTTTGTTACATAAATTCTAAAGAATGTTGAGTTCATAACATTTTCATTTTAAAATTTGATTCAGAATTATGACATTGCTATTATGCTGTTGTTTTTATATCTTGGTATTGTGAAATGTACCTGTAGTTAGTATATTTATGCACACTGAGTGCTGTGTTTAATAGAAAATCTTCTGCTAACATTATCAAATACTTGTTCACTTCTACTGTTAACATAATCGCATATTTGTTCACACCTTCATTAACATTATCAAATAAATGTTCACTTTTACTTTTAACAACATCAAATACTTGTACTCATCTAATATTAACATTATCAGCTATTTATTCACAACTGCTGATAACATCAAATACTTGTACTTATCTAATATTAACATTATCAAATACTTGTACTTATCTAATATTAACATTATCAAATACTTGTACTTATCTAATATTAACATTATCAAATATTCGTACATCTAATATTAACATTATCAGCTATTTATTCACATCTGCTGATAACATCATCAAATACTTGTACTCGTCTAATGTTAACATTATCATATATATGATCACATCTTTTTTTTAGCAGTAGCAAATTCATGACCACATCAATAGATCTGTTATCAGAAATAGTAAATTCATGCACAAATTGTGAGCATTAGCAATCCATGCACTGCATGCATTAGTAAATTCAGGCACAAATTGCTGTAGACATTAGCAATCCTTGTACAACAGTTTTAATAGACTTTATTAAATTCAGGCACAAATTGCTGTAGACATTAGCAATCCTTGTACAACAGTTTTAATAGACTTTATTAAATTCAGGCACAAATTGCTGTAGACATTAGCAATCCTTGTACAACAGTTTTAATAGACTTTATTAAATTCAGGCACAAATTGTGTAGACATTAGCAATCCTTGCACAACAGTTATAATCAGTGATAGTAAATTCACATTTAACATCAAAGTTAATTATGTCATTTATATAATCAAATTCACATATTACTTTAAGATTATATGGTTTACTATTTTAATGGTTTTTTTCAATTTGTGTGTGAAGTTTCTTGTTGCATTGGTTGCTTTTTATTGCTTAGCAGATGTGCTGTTTATATTTTAGAAATGTCAAGTTAAGAGAAACATCAGCATGTCTCTTTGAAAAAATGTAAGATTTCTATTCAGGGTGGGTTCATTTAAGGCATAGTTGTTGGCCTGTCAATGTTGTAGTGTAGATAAATAATAGCTAAATAGCTACGTATAGCAGTGGGTAGTAACTCTTTCTTGACAATACTTTTACTGACAAGAGTTATCTCATTTTCAGAATGAAAGAATGTAGTTGACACTGCTTTAGAATATTAATTTTTTGTCATTGCTAAACATAAATATTTACTGCAGAAAACTTTTTCTAATATGGCTTTTGACCCTGTTCTAATATTCTTTCAGATTATTGAAATCAATAAGATGCATTTCTAACTGAAAAAAGAGTTAGAGATCGAAGGTCAATCAAAAATTCTTTATCAACCCATAATATATTATTTTTTTTATTTGTTCAGAATTTCCATTATAATTTTGGATCTTAAATAAAATATAATATTTAAATTAAAATTTGTCACTGGCTATACATAAGTAGGCTAAATGATTTTTATATTCACAATATTGCTTAACAACAGTGGCAGTCAGTATGGATACAAGAAAATAATGAAGTAATGTTGTTTAACAACACTGGTAGTTTGTATGGATACAAGAAAATAATGAAGTAATGTTGTTTAACAACACTGGCAGTCTGTATAGATACAAGAAAATAAAGAAGTAATGTTGTTTAACAACACTGGCAGTCTGTATAGATACAAGAAAATAATGAAGTAATGTTGTTTAACAACACTGGCAGTCAGTATAGATACAAGAAAATAATGAAGTAATGTTGTTTAACAACACTGGTAGTTTGTATGGATACAAGAAAATGATGAAGTAATGTTGTTTAACAACACTGGCAGTCTGTAGAGATACAAGAAAATAATGAAGTATTGTTGTTTAACAACACTGGCAGTCTGTATAGATACAAGAAAACAATGAAGTAATGTTTAACAACACAAACACAAAAATAATGAAGTAATGTTGTTTAACAACACGAGCACAAAAATAATGAAGTAATGTTGTTTAACAACACGAGCACAAAAATAATGAAGTAATGTTGTTTAACAACATGAGCACAAAAATAATGAAGTAGTGTTGTTTAACAACACTGGCAGTCTGTATAGATTACAAGAAAATAATGAAGTAATGTTGTTTACAACACTGGCAGTTTGTATAGATACAAGAAAATAATGAAGTAATGTTGTTTAACAACACGAGCACAAAAATAATGAAGTAATGTTGTTTAACAACATGAGCACAAAAATAATGAAGTAGTGTTGTTTAACAACACTGGCAGTCTGTATAGATTACAAGAAAATAATGAAGTAATGTTGTTTACAACACTGGCAGTTTGTATAGATACAAGAAAATAATGAAGTAATGTTGTTTAACAACACTGGCAGTCTGTATAGATACAAGAAAATAATGAAGTAATGTTGTTTAACAATACTGGTAGTTTGTATGAGCACAACAATAATGAAGTAATGTTGTTTTACAACACTGGTAGTCTGTATGGACACAAGGACACGTACAACCACCATACGGCTACAGTTGTTATGCCACAATTATACTAGTGTCAGACACCTGTATTATATGATAACTAGTGATTTCAGACAAAAGTACAACATTTTTGTGCATTTACTATAATGGTATCAGATTTAATGCATGGCTAATTGTTTGAACTGTAAAGCCTTTATTTGCCAAGCTCGAGACTGGTAGTATTTCAGACACCAGCACAAAGCTGTTATGTAATAGCTGTAGTGTGTCACTAAACTCAAGACTGGTAGTAATTCAGACACTATCACAAAACTGTTATGTAATAACTGTAGTGTGTCACTAAACTCAAGACTGGTAGTATTTCAGACACTATCACAAAGCTATTATCTAATAACTGTAGTGTTGCCACCTAGGTCAGGACTTCTATGCTGTAACTCTTGTGGTATCAAGCATCTGGGACAAATCTGTTGTTTCATAACTTTAGAGGCATTAGACAACTTTTGCTGAACTGTTATTCTATTATTCTATGGCTATAGCAGTGTCAAACATGGTACAAAACTTTTTTTATGCCATAGCTTTAGCAGTTTCAGACATTTATTTCAAAACATTTATACCATCAGTATAACTCATCTAACACAAAACATTTATACCATTAATATAACTCATCTAACACAAAACATTTATACCATCAATATAACTCATCTAACACAAAACATTTATACCATCAATATAACTCATCTAACACAAAACATTTATACCATCAATATAACTCATCTAACACAAAACATTTATACCATCAATATAACTCATCTAACACAAAACATTTATACCATCAATATAACTCATCTAACACAAAACATTTATACCATCAATATAACTCATCTAACACAAAACATTTATACCATCAATATAACTCATCTAACACAAAACATTTATACCATCAATATAACTCATCTAACACAAAACATTTATACCATCAATATAACTCATCTAACACAAAACATTTATACCATCAATATAACTCATCTAACACAAAACATTTATACCATCAATATAACTCATCTAACACAAAACATTTATACCATCAATATAACTCATCTAACACAAAACATTTATACCATCAATATAACTCGTCTAACACAAAACATTTATACCATCAATATAACTCGTCTAACACAAAACATTTATACCATCAATATAACTCATCTAACACAAAACATTTATACCATCAATATAACTCGTCTAACACAAAACATTTATACCATCAATATAACTCATCTAACACAAAACATTTATACCATCAATATAACTCGTCTAACACAAAACATTTATACCATTAATATAACTCATCTAACACAAAACATTTATACCATCAATATAACTCATCTAACACAAAACATTTATACCATCAATATAACTCATCTAACACAAAACATTTATACCATTAATATAACTCATCTAACACAAAACATTTATACCATCTGTATAATAGACATCTAGTATAAAACATTTATGACCACTACAAAAGTATCAGACATCTAACACAATACTTTTATACCATCGGTATAATAATATCAGAATCTAGTACAAAACCTTTTTGCCATCACTCTAACATTGAGCACACAACTGTATGCTATCACTGTAAAAACATCAAGTACAGAATTGTATGCTGTCACTATAGCAGTATCAAACATAGAGTTCAGAATTGTATGCCCTCACTATAGCAGTATCAAACATAGAGTACAGAATTGTATGCCATCACTATAGCAGTATCAAACATAGAGTACAGAATTGTATGCCATCCTATAGCAGTATCAAACATAGAGTACAGAATTGTATGCCATCTCTATAGCAGTATCAAACATAGAGTACAGGATTGTAAGCGTCACTATAGCAGTATCAAACATAGGGTACATTGTATGCCATTACTATAGCAGTATCAGTCACTTAACTCAAAGCTGTTATGCCATAGTATGATGTTCTGAGATACCAAGCACAAAATTATTATGCTACAGCTAATGTGATGCCAGACACTGGCACAAAGCTGTTTTGGATCCAAGAAAAAAGTGCAAAGTTATTTTGTTGTAAAGTGATTCAAGACACCAGCACAAGGCTGTTTTAAACTCAAGAACCAGTAAAAAGGTTGTTTTGAGTCCAAGACACCAGCACAAGACTGTTTTCAAGACATAGTACAGGGCTGTTTTATGCTTAAGACACCAGCACATGACACAGTGAAGGGCTGTTTTATTTTTAAGACACCAGCACATGACACAGCACAGGGCTGTTTTGTGCTTGACACCAGCACATGATACAGTACAGGGCTGTTTTATTTTTAAGACACGAGCACATGACACAATACAGGGCTGTTTTATTTTTAAGACACCAGCACATGACACAATACAGGGCTGTTTTATTTTTACGACACCAGCACAAGACACTGTTTCCTCTAATACTGATTACTGTAAATGCCATACATTCACATTGTTGTCATTATTTTATTTTCTATTGTTTGATCTGAAGTTGAAAATAAAATATTACATTGTCCCTGACATTTGCCAGCTGCAAACATGAGAGTATGTATGATAAAAAATATAATCTGATAAGGAAAGTGGAGAAGTTGAAATTGAACATTTCAAACATGAGAGTATGTATGATAAAAAATATAATCTGATAAGGAAAGTGGAGAAGTTGAAATTGAACATTTCAAACATGATAGTAAGTAATTAATTATAGAATAACTGGCAGATTTTATTTGATGATATTAGTTTGAGTAATTAAAAAGTACTTAATTATATAGTTGAATCATATAATTTATCATCTGTTATTTGATCAAGATTTCTGATGGAAAGATTTTTGCATATGACTGATTAATATAGTTGCTCTTGTTTTATTTATTTTTTCATAATTAACACTTTTAAACTTTTAGGAGTCTCATATTATACAATAACAAGTACTTTAATAAATGGCATTAAGACTTTTAATGTTTACTTATTAGATGTTTGTAAAGAATAAAAGTAAGAACTTGCTTATAAATCTTGGTAATATTTTCATAAGTATTTTACAGAGTATTAATTATTATATTTTAAAAAATAAAAAGAGTAATATTTCATATGACTATCTATTAACATTCCAGTTTCCATCACATTTCAGGATGAGGTGTTTTGTGTTAACTTGTAAATGAAATAACTTTATATGGATTTTGCTAAAATCAACAGAAAAGCATTTATTTTTAAGTTTGGCTTAAGATTATGAAATAAAGTACTGTTTGAACTTATATAAAGTGGCCATTTAGAGTATATAATGAGAATAGGTTTTATTTCCAGTGATTTAAAAGAAAAATTTTATTGATGAAAGAATGTTTTATAAACCTTTTAAATAAATATATTGTTATTTTTTTAATAAAACAACCACAAAAAAATCCACATATCTTCTGAATACATGTTATTCTGTCAAATTATATACAATGACCTCATCATTCTTTCAGTATTCAGTACACAACAGATCAGAAAGTTAACTGCACAGTATATATCCTTCAGCCATGTGCAAAGTTACTAAAACATGAGCATCAGTACACAACAGATGAAAAAGTTAACTGCATAGTATAATATTCTTTAGATGTGTGCAAAGTTACTAAAACATGAGCATCGGTACACAACAGATCAAAAAGTTAACTGCACAGCATAATATCCTTCAGTTGTGTTCAAAGTTCCTAAAACGTGTGCATCAGTACACAACAGATCAAAAAGTTAACTGCACAGTATAATATCCTTTAAATGTGTAATAGGTTCCTAAAATATGAGCATCAGTACATAAAAATGTTTGAAAGGCAGATAATATCCCCTACTCTGACTAAAATTGTATTTAATTATGCCCATGCTAGAAGGGCATAACTTTGTAAAATTTTTGTGTAATTATGCCCAAACTAAAGGGACATAACTGTGTAAAATTTATGTAATTATGACCATGCTGGTGGGACATACACTGTGCTGTTAACATTTAGATCTATGTATTTTGTTAAGCTGTGATCTTAATGTGTCTTATTTTGTATAAAATGAAAGTTCTTTTCTACTAGTGAAAATAATATCTAGGCAATATATTATGATAAGGATGGTTAACTTAAATGTTTTGTAATATTTTGAAATACTTTATGAACCTTGGAAATAAGAACTTTTTATTTGGTAATCTCCTGCAATTCCTTGTTAAGTTTGTAAAAATGGCTTTATTATTGTTGTCATGCATGATTATTCAACTGTTTTATTGTTCTTTTTCTATTTTATTATTACATTCAATATTCTAAATATGAATATCATGAGACCTGGGCTTTAAATAAAAAGATTTTGTAAAAGTGTTAAATGTTGTCATGCTAAGGATTTAATTATGATTTATACTTTTCAAAACTACTTGTATGCAGTTGACTGTGTTCTAATATTTATTTATGTGTTGTAAATGTTTTACATGTACAGCAATTTTGGCTTTTCATACTTTAGATGTAACATATAGATGGTGAGCCTCGATGATATATCTGTCAACCAGATCCCATATATTAAACTTTCTGATGTGAGCTTAGTGCATCAATATTCTGGTGTAGATGATAAAATGGCAGGCAGCTTTCTATTTGATTTTTTTGTTTTAGAAGTTTTATCAGATAAAATTCTCTGCAGGAGGTCTGGATCCAGAGACGGCTGCCAAGGCCTGCAGCCTGCATGATTTTACAAATAAATAAGAATTGATTATTATTTAATTAATACTTTATAGCGTTAATTATTTTACTATATTATTTTTTTATATATAAAAATGATAAACCACCAAAATGTAACTTTTTATTACTGATAAAGAATTTCATGTATATTTAGTTTTTTTATAACCATATAAAATTTCTTTTTAAAACAATATTTTATTTCCACATTATTTAAACCTGTGATTAATTATTTGTAAGATTAGGAATGAGACTTCTAAGTTTTGTTATGTCTTTAAAAAAAATAATCACAATACCAGAATTTTTACAATAATTTTTTTCAAATTAGTTTATAGATATATATATATATATATATATATATTAAAATTAATAATTGTTGTAAAGACAATAAATAACTAGTTAAATTTGCTAAAATAAACTGGAAAATTAATGTTAATGCCAGTTTTATAATATTGTTTGTTTATACATCTTTTTTATTGTCATAACTTAATTATTACAGTTGAAAGAAAAAAATGAAGGGACTTATTCCATCATGTCAAATCAAAGTAGCTACTAGCACCAGGGTAATCTGAAGGTGATAGCTAGATTTATGGTAATTTGACAATGACCCGCAAGCAATCATAATAACAAGATAAAGACAGGAATATTTTAATGGTGATCTTTTTATGAACCAAAAAACAATTATCATAATAACATGATAATGGCAGAATTGATAATATAGTAATGGATGCAGTGGTGTTCATAGACTTATTGAATAGCAAGTATTAATAACAACATTGGCATGGCCACACACTTGAATAGTAACATGGTAACTTATTTGTTATTTGGCATGGCCACACACTTGAATAGTAACATGTTAACTTGTTTGTTATTATTACCACAGTAGTTTGGCAGTGACCAACTTGGATTTACAATTTAGTGTCCTCAGTGACCAGAATAGTATCATTTAAACCTGTTAATGATGTGAACAGTATAATGAAAACCTGTTAATGACATGAACAGACCATGAAAACCTATTAATGGTGTGAACATTATCATGAAAACCCCTTAATGACATGAATGGTATCTTGAAAGCCTTATAATGACATGAACAGTACAATGAAAACCTGTTAATGTTGTGAACATTACCATAAAAACATTTCTTAATGATATGAACAGTATCATGAAGAATTAACAGTGTCATGAAAATATGTTAATGATGTTATCAGTATCATGAAGATCTGTTAATGATGTGAACAGTATCAAGAAAACCTATTAATTGTGTGAGCAATATCATGAAAACCTGTTAATTATGTGAATAGTATCATGTAAGCCTTTTAATGATATGAATAAAAATGTATTGTGGAAACCTGTTGATGGTGTGAATAGTATGAAAACCTGTTAATGTGAATAGTATTATGAAAGCCTTTTAATGGCATGAATAGTATCATGGAAACCTGTTACAATCTTCATCACCTGAATACATTAAAGTAACCTATTGTGACTTGAAAATTGACATTGTGAAATATTAGTTTTCTAAACCTGACCCATATGAATCTAACATTTCCAAAGCAGTTTGCATGTAATACACTATTAATATTATTTATTATCAAATGCTTATAATTTGACACAAGCTCATGTTTAAATTGTTAGGCACACCTGTGTCCCCGTGTACATGGAGCAAGGTGTTCTAACTTTTAGTTTCTCAGAATAATATTGACAGTTATATTCTGGAGGTTAAATTTTATTACAGTTTTTAATATTCTTGAGTTTATACCGTAATCTTAGTATTTATTTCAAGAACACATTGAAATGTGTTTTGTTCTTTATCTTTTGGTGGTAAATTTGTCTGAATAATTACTGTTTTGTTATTTTACGTACGTAAATGAACTCATCTATCTTGTGACAAAATTATGTAGATAAAATATATTAAATTGTGTTTACTCATTGCTGTACTTTATTTTTTTTTTGGGGGGGGGGTCGTTGACCAAAGTAGAGTCTTATGCTTAGTATTTTCTTCAGCTTTTATATTTGCATTTAATTATATTCATTCATTTCTTTTTAATATCTTTACTCTGTTTTTATTTAAAAGATTTTAAAATTATTGTATTCAGCTTGTTTTATTTTAATTATATTATAAGATTTATTTATTATGTCTACCTTTTGTTATCTACTTCACTTTTCGTTTAATTGCATTGTTCATATATTTTTAATATATTTTTAAAAAGTAATATTTTATTGAAGAAGAACTGCTGGGTACTGTTTAACTGCTGTCAGTTTAAAAAATGCATTTACTAAACAATCATCTGTTGGTAGATAAAAGTGGGTTTTGTTTGTAAGTATCTTACCACTTTCTTCAATGATAGAGGGGTGGGGAATAGAGCACGTGTGCACATACATCACAAACACACAACAACAGCAGTCAGTAGAATTGAGCACGTATGCATGCACATACATCACAAACACAACATTGGCAGTCTGTAGAACTAGGTCTGCGTGAAATGCTTGAATATCAGAGCTGCATGCATACCATTCTTGGGGTGGGGGTGGGGGTGGGGGTATGTGAATGGATGTTTTTGCAAGAGTTAATCCATATTTAGTGCCCAGGTTGGACTTTATATTGTCTGTATGGAATTAGTATAGCAATGTCAGTTATTTATTTAGTTGTTTATATCTAGTTTGTCATAATACAACTTTCATTATTATTAAGTAAATGTGCAACCTGTACATTCAAAACACTTTATAGCTATACACTATAAAACAACTTTATTGTATTGTATTGTGCACTATAAAGCATTTTAAATTTTCATGTTGTAGTTTTATAATGCTTTGCCTTCATGATGTTTATATTGTTGAAGTATTTTTCCATATCCCAGTAAAATACTGAACTACGTTTGCCTAGTCAACAAATATCTGTGTCCATTATAATCCTGTTTTGACGCAGTTTACAAATTCAACACCAACACAAAGTTATGACAACCTTATTTCGATCGTGATGTAATTTTAGAATAGTTTGTTGTTCGAAACCGGTGTTAAGATTGTTTTACAAATTGCTTTTGTCATGCTTTTTAATTGGGATGGGTGGGTGTTCAACACTTGATTTTACTTGTATTTTTACAGTCTGAATGTTATGATTTTAGCTTTGTATTGTAGTCTTTGGTTTGTGAATTTAAATTTGCATGTCCATATTTTAAATGTAATTTTCTTAATATTGAGACTGATCTGTTGTGTGTTGTTAGTTTACTTGTTTTTACTATGTGAGTGAGAGTTCTATGCCTTGGTGTATTTTTATTTAAATGTGCTTGATTGTTTTCTTGCGAAAAACTTTTCACTGGCATAGCAAATATACAGGTAAACATTCTTTAAGTCACTTCTTTTCACTGATGCATGGTATATTTTTTTTTATCATTTTGTGTCAAGAGTGAAGAAAGGATAGTGAAGAGTTCCAGTAATTATGCAGCATGTCAGTAGCAAAAAAAACATGGATATTCTTAAATTAATTTATGAGCCATTACATTTACTTCTCATACAAAATAAAAGTAATTCATATAGTTGAGAGAGGGTGGAGATTTGTGAATAAGATGTGACCTTGTGTGTGTGCAAACAACCACAAAGCATGGTTTTATGTTTGTATGTTCTCACTTTTAACGTTAGATACAACGAGAATTTGAATGAAAAATGACTGGACATAAATAAGGCTTTATTTGTGCATGTTCCCACTTTTAACATTAGATACAACGAGAATTTGAATGAAAAATGACTGGACATAAATAAGGCTTTATTTGTGCATGTTCCCACTTTTAACATTAGATACAACAAGAATTTGAATGAAAAGTGACTGGACAAATATGGCTACAAAAAGAAAAATAACAGAATCATCAGCACTCAGACGAACACAACAGGATCAAAAGAAAAAAATAATACAGAGTCCGATGAAGTCAACTTTCACACAGACTAAGAAGTTGACACCGCTCTGGTACAGCTCACTAGGGTCCCAAGTAGTACACTCCTCTCACCTTTGCCAGCCATGCCACCACGAGCAGCATCAACAGAAATAGCAACACCAACAAACATATCAACAGAACGCCAGGCTACAACAATAACAACAGGACCAAAAAAGAAAACGACAGTGCCTACCACAACACATCAGACAACAACAAAACAACACCAACAAAACTACTGCCGACAACAAAACAACAGCAACAAAACTACTGCTGACAACAAAACAACAGCAACAAAACTACTGCTGACAACAATGGCGGCCCAGTTAGCAGCAGTTTCACGCAGTGGGGTTACTTTAATCACCCCTTTGCAGATATGCTTCAACTACTGCTCGAACACTTATATTGGCTGCCAGCGCCCACCCTCATGCATCCCAATGGACTCCAGAGACAATCACGACGACAGCGCAACAACAACGACAACACCATCAATGAGGAGGACAGGGGGGTTGAACATCCCGGGTTCACGTACACGCTAAGTACAAACTTGGCATGCTACTAGCCTGTGCTCTGTAAGATACCCCCCTCCCACCCACTACAACAAGAATGGCAGCAACAACACCAAACAGTGTGTGACGCCAACGTCACTTAGTTAATGATTATGATTATTATTAATTAATTAGAGGTAGTGATAATAGTTTTTAACCTGAATTAAGTGTTGTCTTTTTTTGCTCTCTTTTGCAACAATGTCACAAGTCTATTGTCCATTTCAACCTGTGTCTCTCTCCACACACGTCAAAATCATTGATGTGCTGTTATTCTCTTGAAGCCAACTTGGGCGCCCCTTTCATCGTGTCAGTTCTTTCAAGCAGAACAACAATTGTAGAGATTTCCAGTAAATTCACTGTACCAGAAATTGCCTAATTTAATCAGCATACTTTGTTTGCTATGATACATCAAAGGGGTGTAGTGTATCTGTTTACAACTGCACACGTTACAGCAGACCATTCCCACATCTTCCCTGGTCATAGCAGTTTACAATCAGTAAACCAAAAGATTCATGTCACAGTGTCAGTGAAAGGCTGCATGTATCTGAAATATATATTTAAGGAGCAAACCTAAAAATTAATTCATCGCTTCAATTTTATTACTGAAGTAGATTCATAAAGTAATACTGATTTACTAGATATTTATCTTTTTTTTTTTTTAGAGCTTAAAAGTGTTTATTCTTTAGTTTAGTCTTTTTTCCAACCTGGGGGGTCACAATCTGTCGGAATGGTCTGTACTGATGATGTCTGCTGCTACACACACAGTGTTAATTACATCGTTACAATATGCTACATACAGTGGTGTTCTTTAAACACAATTACATCGTTACAATATGCTACATACAGTGGTGTTCTTTAAACACACAGCTACATCGTCACATTATGCTACGAATACTGGTGCTCTTTTAACGCACAAAGTACATCGTCACATTATGCTACAAATACTGGTGCTCTTTTAACGCACAAAGTACATCGTCACAGTACAAGAAGAATATGCATGTTCTTTAGGCTGTACAGATGCCAGCATGGCTATTAATGGAAATCGCTTTGTGAAGTTAAATCCCTGTTAGTGAGATGCGCTAACTTCTAGTGCTGAATCAGCACTTTGGACTGTTCGAGTCACGTGTGTGCTGTCTGTTACACGAGACTATAGCTCGCCTAATGGAATGAACTTCTGTCTGACTGTTTGCAAATTTATCATTCCTTAACACCACAGTCAGTTATTCCTCTTCCTTCTTTCATTTATTATTTTCTTTTGTTGTTGTTTTTTTGCCGTTTGTACGTAAGTGTGTGCTGTCAGTTGTTTTTTTTTTTTACGACTGCCTTTATTTCTTTTCCAGAAAGTGCGCCCGCCATTCGAGTACAAGCGGCTACATTTGATTGTTTGTTTAAATATGTCTGCTGGTTTATAGTTTCTTCCTTTCTTGTTTTCTTTTAATAACCACAAACAACTGGCACAAGTTGTTTCATATTTCTAGGGTAGTCCTGTTTTGTCGAAAACCAGAATTTATCAAAATGTCCTTCCTGTTTGGTGCTCGGAAGCTAGCGTATGTTATCCATCCAACCACAAACTTATCGCTAACGTCACTGTGCAAAATATTTAGAGAATGACTTGTGATACTACGTGTGTGACGTCATTGTGAAGAAGATTGTACAAAATATTTACAGAATGACTTGTGATACTACGTGTGTGACGTCATTGTGCAGAAGATTGTACAAAATATTTAGAGAATGACTTGTGATACGTGCGTGACATCATTGTGCAGAAGATTGTACAAACTATTTAGAGAATGACTTGTGATACTACGTATGTGACGTCATTGTGCAGAAGATTGTACAAACTATTTAGAGAATGACTTGTGATACGTGCGTGACATCATTGTGCAGAAGATTGTACAAACTATTTAGAGAATGACTTGTGATACTACGTATGTGACGTCATTGTGCAGAAGATTGTACAAAATATTTAGAGAATGACTTGTGATACGTGCGTGACATCATTGTGCAGAAGATTGTACAAACTATTTAGAGAATGACTTGTGATACTACGTATGTGACGTCATTGTGCAGAAGATTGTACAAACTATTTAGAGAATGACTTGTGATACTACGTGTGTGACGACGTCTCATTTCCTCTCAGCAAACAATTGACGCAGACCACACCACAATATTATTAAAGAAAAGAAAATTACTGCTATTGCTAAACATTTTGTACATTTACCATAGCTATCCCTTCTCTTTCTTTCTTAAAAAATATAAAGGCACATTCACACTGTATAAAAGATAAGCCAAGAACACATAGATGATATTATTGCTGATATTATGTATATTTGCCGTGAGGTCAATTTATGTTAATTTTTATGTTACACTGTCATAGGATAAGGAATTCTCCCACGTAATTTTAAATATAAATTTTCATATTTTTATCTATAATTTTTTAATGAGATGCTCTGTGTGATTTGTATGATTTGAAATGTAAAAGGTTTATTTTGAAGTGAAAGTCCACAATAGACAGTGTGGAGAGGGGAGATAAGCTGAGTGAGTGTACATACACTAGAGTATTAGCCATAGGCTAGGGCTATTGTTATTGTTTGAGTAGCCTGGTTGGCTTTAGATCTGTAGTCTTGGTTTTGACCGAGTTATGTGTTATGCAACTTTTAGGCTGATGCAATTGTGAAATATTTTTTTTTTGATAGGTGACATGTCTATTGACAGGTTGGAAGATGTGAGGAATTCATAAATTTTAAGTAGCTCTAGATGGATTTTTTAATTTGATGGGTCAAAGAATGAATCTAGATAGAATTGGGATGGTTTCAAATCCAAGAAAACCAATGTGGAAATTCTATTCTTTACTCTTTGCAAACGACTCAGCTCTTCAGGCGAGCATTAGGACTGAGTCCCTCCATGTAATTTTGCGCTGTACATAAAACTCTGAAGACCATTGGCTAGATAAGATAAAATGGTCTCTATATTGTGTGAATGATTATGTTTTATTATGAATGTTATGTTTTATTAGGACTGAGTCCCTCCATGTAATTTTGGGCTGTACATAGAACTCTGAAGACCATTGGCTAGATAAGATAAAATTGTATTGTGTGAATGATTATGTTTTATTAGGAATGTTATGTTTTATTAGGACTGAGTCCCTCCATGTAATTTTGGGCTGTACATAAAACTGTGAAGACCATTGGCTAGATAAGATAAAATGGTCTCTCTATTGTGTGAATAATTATGTTTTATTAGGACTGAGTCCCTCCATGTAATTTTGGACTGTACATAGAACTGAGAAGACCATTGGCTAGATAAGATAAAATGGTCTCTGTATTGTGTGAATGATTATGTTTTATTAGGAATGTTATGTTTTATTAGGACTGAGTCCCTCCATGTAATTTTGGGCTGTACATAGAACAAAGAAGACCCTTGGCTAGATAAGATAAAGATGTCTCTGTATTGTGCGAATGGTTAGGGTATTCTTAATTTGATGCTATTTTATTCATGTATAACTTTTATTTGTTGCAGAGGCATTTGCCAATTTGCAGTACACTTACACTCTGCAGTTACACATGTTTCAGGGCTTCGGTTTTAGTTCTATCTTTATGTGGGATTTGGGTGCCTGTTTCTGAAGTTATTCATAATGTGTCCCACCAGCATGAGGTATCTTGTGCCATTGCATTGAAAAACTGAAGCTAAGTCTTGCTTATGAACAGCAACTACAGTGCAGCTTGAACTTGATCGGACTGTTAGTTTAATTTGCTAATGATGAGAAAATAGGACAGAAAGTATTTTGCTTATTCTTTTTAAATATTGTTAAACGTTTCTTTTCATTTCAATTTTATTAATTGTTCGATCTCATATATCTTTTAGTCCAATGAAACTTCTTTGTTTGTTATCATAAATTGTAGCAATCGTCTAATTATTGTGGCTTGTTCTCTGTCCGCCTATATATCTGTTTGTATATCTATTTTATAAAATCTATTCTCAGTCTAAATTACTGAGTGGGGACATAAGTCAAATTGACAGCTGCATAATGCTTATCAGTGTAACAGTTGCAGATATGCACATGTAACGAAGTCAAGGACAAATTATACCTGACCTCCTATCTAGGAAATTATTTTGTATTGTCACGTTTTATTTTGTATTGTCACGTTAAGCTTCTTGAAGTTTTTTCGTTCGTTTGATAGCTGATGTCTTCGCACAGGCATCATGACCTTCACCTTCACGATGCATCGTGCTGTGAACAGCTTACACATAATCAAAAGAGGGTCTGCATATGTTATATAATAATATATTCAAACAATAGCAGGGAAGGGGGGGGGGGGAAGTTGTTGTTCAAATCTGAGGCTCAACCGACAGAATTCCCACCACAATCCCTCGGATATGTTTATATACCGGGAGTCCACTTTTATGAGTTATTCACGAGGGAACAATGCCTAAGACATATTTCCAGACAGGCTGCCATATTCCGTAAATCGAGGAATAAACGCGTTAACATTTGGACAAGGTAACACATTGATTTCTTAATATTATTTTATTAAGAACATTGCCTTATGATTTTTGCATATTTATTGTGACTGAATTGTGTTGTTGCTATTTTTCCTGATGTGTGGCCAGAGAATAGAGTAACCAGATTAACATGTATTTGTAACTCTAAATAATTGTTGAATTGTGTAAAGAAATTGTGGAACACTATTTTATCTTCTTAAAAGAGCTGACTAAAATTGACAATTGTAAAATGCTGTGTGCGTTGGAATATTTCATCTTATGTAATGATTTTAATCCACTTGTCATAACTGTAACACTTGTGTGCATGATTTAAATTATATCTTTAATTTTCCATATTTTACCTTTCATTGTAAAAATACAAACAAAAGGTCAATTTGTAAATAGGCTACCCTACTGTCTGTTGCCACATATATGGGTCAGCGAATAAATAGAATTGTCGCTCATGGAAATGAACAACTATTGTTTGAGAGCGGATTTTTATTTTTTATTTTTTATTTTTGATTTGGATTTCGAGTTTGAATCCTACATTTGGGTTCTGCCTTTCGAATCCTGAGTTGTGTTTGACGTTTGTGCTGTACTTGACTTGCCATGTGAGGGTCAAAGCTGGCAATCAACTGAACACTGGGCATCCTATGGCTATTGAGTCGAGAGGCCAAATCAACGCTATTCAAGCGACGTGTTATGCGACAGTCTGCCAATCAACCAACGACGAACTGTTGGGGCGTGAGCTGTCATAACTGATGAGGAAGATAGACAGATAAGTGGGCGTCTGGTAATCTCTCAAAACAGAACTGTCTGTTATGATTCCGTACAAACTCTAAAGACAGAATAGGTAGTCCTATGTCCTTTGCATTTCAATTTTGATATATGGAATTACCATTTTGTTAATTTGTTAAATTTATTAAATTCTTATTTTGTTATCTAATTAAGAGAAGTTGACTAATTATTAGCAAGGGAAGACCGAAAGAGAACTGGGTTGGGGGCTGAGCTAACATAAAATGTTTGAATGCATAATTAGTTGTGATTGGATAACGTACCTAGTTCATGCATTATTACACAGGTTTGCCTTCACTATAATTAATATCTAAACCAAGAGAATTAATGAGGGAGCCTGAAGGGTGAGTTTGGCAACCAGACTGTCGTCAGCATTGGTGAATGTTGGAAATTAATAATCTTTAAATCCTCATGCTGAGAAAGGGTCTCTAAATAAACACTGGTATGTAACAGCATATTTAACCAGTAGTCCATGCTTTGCGCGAAAGTGCATCAGAAAGTAGTTCACATACCATTTCTAATGATGCTGGAGATACCGAGGAAGCAGTGATTGACAATGACCATGTCAGATAAGCAACGATCTATTTTTCCTGAGCGAGCGGAATTGGTCTTTGAGCTTGCGACCAAAACTTGTGTGCGAATTTCGACATGAGTGCGCGGTCGCGCACCTTAAACTAAAAGGAACATTGCTGGTAAGTTATTTTTCTGATAATCTATAGTAACCGTACTAAGACTTCAATCCTTTGCACTGACCCACTTCAAAGCGTCAAATCCTCTAAAGTGACCTTTTGCGTCAAATCCACTATCTAAGCTTCGTCAAGTGTTTCAGTAACTTCTTTCCCAAACTTGAGTGAGGTGAGGAATGGAATTGCAAAAACACACACACATACACACAAACCAAAAAAAAAAAACAAACCAACCCCGAACTGAGCGGCACCGACAGTTAAAGAATTCCTTTCCATCATGGTAGCAAGTGTGCAACTACAATGAGTTAGAGCTTGCATTTCTCTCCAGTAGGGCTGTGTGTATGTGTGTGCGTACGTGCATGCATGCGTGCTGTGTGTGTGTGTGTAGCTATTTTGAAACTGCAATTCTTATTTCAACGGTGAGGTATAGTTTTTTTAATATTTAAATGTTTCTTACTATAGTGGTGATATGTAGATATTTTGGGTATTGGACTTCACTCTACTTCAGTATTGGTATATAGCTGTCATACTTCACTGGTGGTGTATAGTTCTTTAGACTACTACACTTGAATGAAGATGTTCAGTTGATGGTGTTTAGTTATCATACTTCATTGTTGGTGTATAGTTCTTTAGACTACTACACTTGAATGAAGATGTTCAGTTGATGGTGTTTATTTATCATACTTCACTGGTGGTGTATAGTTTTTGAGCTACTACACTTGAATGAGGATGTTCTGTTATTTACGTGTTTTGACAACCAGGTTACAGTGTTGGTATATAGTTATATTTCCTATTTGACAGCACTGTTTTGGTTAGAGGTATATTTAGTACAATACACTTGAGGGTACAATACTTCACTGTTTTGGTTAGAGGTATATTTAGTACAATACACTTGAGGGTACAATACTTCACTGTTTTGGTTAGAGGTATATTTAGTACAATACACTTGAGGGTACAATACTTCACTGTTTTGGTTAGAGGTATATTTAATACAGTACAATTGAGGGTACAATACTTCACTGGTGTTGATTAGAGGTATATTTAGTACAATACAATTGAGGGTACAATACTTCACTGGTGTTGGTTAGAGGTATATTTAATACAATACAATTGAGGGTACAATACTTCACTGGTGTTGGTTGTACAGTTCAGTTTTGGGTGGTGGGTTATGGTGCTACCTGGATTTAGGATTTCTGTGCTAGTTGACCTTGCAATTTTGATGAAAAGTTTCGAAGACTTGCTTGTGTAAACTGTATTCCTTTATCAAGCGTTTCTAACTGCACTCACCTATTGTTGCCACCAGAAAGTAGAGTATTATTTTTTACCTAAAAATTAGAATTTACCACCAGAAAGTGAAGCATTATTTTTTGCTTAAAACTTTGAATTCACCACCAGAAAGTGAAATATTAGTTTTTAATTAAAAGTTGGAATTCACCACCAGAAAGTATAGTATTAGTTTTGATTTAAAAGTTGAAATTTACCACCAGAAAGTGGAGTATTATTTTTTATTTAAAAGTTGAAATTCACCACCAGAAAGTGAAGTATTATTTTTTACTTAAAAAGTTGGAATTTACCACTAGAAAGTGAAGTATTATTTTTTACTTAAAAAGTTGGAATTTACCACCAGAAAGGTGAAGCATTATTTTTTTACTTAAAAGTTGGAATCACCAACAGAAAGTGAAGTATGTTTCACTTAAAAGTTGGAATTTACCGCCAGAAAGTGGAGTATTATTTTTAATTTAAAAGTTGAAATTTACTACCAAGAGAGTGAAGTATTATTTTTTTAATTTAAAAGTTTGAAATTTGCCACCAGAACGTGGAATATTTTTTGCTTAAAAGTTTTAATTTGCCATCAGGAAACGAAGCTTTATTTAACTCAAAAAGTCATATTTGCCAACCATAAAGTGGAGTTTTACTTTATATAAAAGTTAGGATTTGCTACCATGAACTAAAATATTATTTATTGGCTTAAAAGTTGGAATTTGCCTCAGGAAATTGAGTATTATTTAACTTAAAAGTTATATTTACTACGATAAAATGAAATATTATTTTACTTAAAAGGTATTATTTTCCACCAGAAAGTGGGATATTATTTGATCTAAAAGTTGGGATTTGCCACCAGAAAGTTGGGTATTATTTAACCTAAAAGGATTTGCCACCGGAAAGTGGAGTGTTATTTGACAAAAAAAAAAAGGGGATTTGCCACCAGAGAGTGGAGTATTATTTGACCTAAAAGTTAGGATTTATCACCAGAAAGTGGAGTATTATTTGACCTAAAAGTTAGGATTTATCACCAGAAAGTGAAGTATTGTTTGACCTAAAAGTTAGGATTTACCACCAGAAAGTGGAGTATTGTTTGACCTAAAAGTTAGGATTTACCACCAGAAAGTGGAGTGTTACTCGATCTGAGTAATATTTGATTTCGGACTTGTGAGTATTCCGACGAAAACTTGCGTGATTGAATTTACATTGTTGAACATTAAAAATCTTTGGGATTTCCCCCTTTTAGTCCCAATCTTGAAATCGATCTTAATTAAATTCTTTATCACTGCATAATTAACGATGGCCTGTCTTTTATTTAAATAATTTAATTATAAATTATAAATGGACTGTCTTTCGAAATTGTTTGTGGATACTGTAAAAAAATCCTGAATTATTTAATAAAATCTGTGACTTGCATCATTTTTGTCTTACTTGGTAAAGTTATATGACGCACAATCAATCTTTTAAAAAAAAGTTATAGTGTTTTTCAAGCACTTTTCCAGTTCTGTAAGCTTGTTTATCAATGTTCTTGCTACAATTAGGTCTATGTTATATATATTTGTTCTTTCATACCAGTAAACACATGGTCTACATTATGAAATGTGATAACCCAGCACGACTGAAGATCTGTTGCCATCTCTTCTCTAGTTTTCCATCTCTTCTCTAGTTTTCCAGCTCTTCTCTAGTTTTCCAGCTCTTCTCTAGTTTTCCAGCTCTTCTCTAGTTTTCCAGCTCTTCTCTAGTTTTCCATCTCTTCTCTAGTTTTCCAGCTCTTCTCTAGTTTTCCAGCTCTTCTCTAGTTTTCCATCTCTTCTCTAGTTTTCCAGCTCTTCTCTAGTTTTCCATCTCTTCTCTAGTTTTCCATCTCTTCTCTAGTTTTCCAGCTCTTCTCTAGTTTTCCATCTCTTCTCTAGTTTTCCATCTCTTCTCTAGTTTTCCATCTCTTCTCTAGTTTTCCATCTCTTCTCTAGTTTTCCATCTCTTCTCTAGTTTTCCAGCTCTTCTCTAGTTTTCCATCTCTTCTCTAGTTTTCCAGCTCTTCTCTAGTTTTCCATCTCTTCTCTAGTTTTCCATCTCTTCTCTAGTTTTCCAGCTCTTCTCTAGTTTTCCAGCTCTTCTCTAGTTTTCCAGCTCTTCTCTAGTTTTCCAGCTCGATCAGTGTATAACGCATTCCTTCTCTAGTTTTCCAGCTCGATCAGTGTATAACGCATTCCTTCTCTAGTTTTCCAGCTCGATCAGTGTATAACGCATTCCTTCTCTAGTTTTCCAGCTCGATCAGTGTATAACGCATTCCTTCTCTAGTTTTCCAGCTCGATCAGTGTATAACGCATTCCTTCTCTAGTTTTCCAGCTCGATCAGTGTATAACGCATTCCTTCTCTAGTTTTCCAGCTCGATCAGTGTATAACGCATTCCTTCTCTAGTTTTCCAGCTCTTCTCTAGTTTTCCAGCTCTTCTCTAGTTTTCCAGCTCTTCTCTAGTTTTCCAGCTCTTCTCTAGTTTTCCAGCTCGATCAGTGTATAACGCATTCCTTCTCTAGTTTTCCAGCTCGATCAGTGTATAACGCATTCCTTCTCTAGTTTTCCAGCTCGATCAGTGTATAACGCATTCCTTCTCTAGTTTTCCAGCTCGATCAGTGTATAACGCATTCCTTCTCTAGTTTTCCAGCTCGATCAGTGTATAACGCATTCCTTCTCTAGTTTTCCAGCTCGATCAGTGTATAACGCATTCCTTCTCTAGTTTTCCAGCTCGATCAGTGTATAACGCATTCCTTCTCTAGTTTTCCAGCTCGATCAGTGTATAACGCATTCCTTCGAGCACGCGGGATTTTTTTCACTTGGCCAGCTTTACCCTCGAGCATGTGGAAGCGACGTTAAGGCACCCTTGACCTTTGAGCGCGTAGAAGTTTTTTTTTCACTTGGCCAGCTTTACCCTCGGGCATGTGGAAGCGACGTTAAGGCACCCTTGACCTTTGAGCGCGTAGAAGTTTTTTTTTCATATGGCCAGCTTTATGGGTTCAAAGTACTCATCGACGCTCAAGGTCATTTGCTCGAATTATAATCAAACACGTGGGAGTTTTTTTAGCCACGTGGCCAGATTTATGTTGGGAAGGGAGGGAGGAAATGAAGGAAAGAAGTTTTCACATGGCCAGTTTTATGTTGCATAGTCGCGTTCACGAAACAGACAACATCACTCATAGTGAAAAAAAACGACAGTCCAGATCATTTGCTAAATGATGCTCAAAATTTTACTCCAGATATTCCAATAAGCAAATTCATTTATGTTCCTAGCAATGCATTCATTTTAATTTTACACCCGTCATTTGATATGATAGACAAATACTCTAGTGTTTCATAGCAGTCAACTCATTATACACTATGAAATGTAATAACCCAGCATGGATCCAGATCTGTTGCCATGCTTCGAGATTGCTTTTTCATAGCAGTCAACTCATTCTACACAATGAAATGTAATAACCCAGCAAGACTCCAGATCTGTAAGCATACATGTTCTTGTCCCAAGTAATATTTGTACTTTCAGACACCAGGTTCATGTGCACTGAAACAATAACCCTTTAGCCTCGCTCATCTCAAACTCACAGACTTGAAGCTTATGACAATAAACTTTAGCCTAGCTCTAGTCTGAAACGAGATAGACTATAGTTTAGAAATTTGATAAAGTTTTTGACTACTAGGTCCACGCATGCATAATTTCCACCCACAACTTGTCTAATTGCTAGGCTAAAGTTTGGCCCTTCCGACTGGTCTGTGCATACCACCCCCAGATCTAATACTGCGAAGATTAACCGGCCAAGCCTCCAGATTTGCAAGCATGATTTAGTGTTGTCTCAAGTAAGTAACGTACATTTGTATTTTCAAAATAATTATGTGAAATGAGTATATTAAGAGCATTGTCTTAGATCAGTGATTTGAATGTTTGTGTCAAGACTTGGTACGTCTTCACAGTTCTCAGAATGCTTTTAAAAAAAAGGCGAAAGTGCTTACCATTTCGGACACCTATTTAAGAATATACATGTCGTTTAAAAAATAAAAAAAACTGAGTGCAAATTCTCCTTTTATCATACTTAGCATATTGGAAGATTTAAACTTTCGAATCGCATTCTCAAAATATCTATGTATTTTCGAACGGTTAAAGTAGTCGAGAGTTACGTATCTTTTCCAGGCGTAAGATAACTTTTTTCAAATAAAAATTATTTTGGATCGCTGAAGATTTTTACATTATCGACATCAGTCAGTAGCAATAGATTTTAAACTGTACATCAGGCTTGTGTATCCACACTGTAAAGGTTAATGTTCATTTGAGGACGTCTCTCGGATTACCTGGAAACTGGACATTGATTGGTGAAATATTAAACAGCACTTTACTGGCGCAAGGTTCGTAAAATAGTATTTTTTTTTAAAGTAAGAGGCATTATTATTAACATATATTGATTTAGACATTTTAGATTGTCTGCTATTTTAACATGTTCGTCAAGCGGAAACAGTACCGTTATTTAGTGTTTGTGTTGTCATAATTGGTTGACTTGTGTCAAATGCCTTTACCCGACATGCCTCCAATCTGTTCACAAGCTTGTCAACATTCTTTTGTATCTGTTACCGCATACAAGGTCTAAATCTGTTACGTTTGCTGGCACTTTAGCTTAACAAATCAAACAAAACTCTAAAAAGACAGAAAATATTTTCTCTTTTTTTAATTTTTTTATTTTAAATAGACGTAAATTAAAACAAAACTAAAAATAGCAGTAAACTTTACAAACAGCTGCATTTTACCTTTGCTAAAGTTGGTCTAAATTTACGTCTATCTGTTCAGATTTATAAAGTGCCTTTATAAAAAGCAAACAGATTGTGGATCATTGCAGCGTGATATTTGTTTTAAATGACCCACGAAAGGAACAACCAGATCAAGCAACTCCTCGCGCAAACCGAAACTGATTTGTTAATTAAAGCTTAACTAGGGTGGACCTGGCCAAAACATAAACATGCCACGATTGTCGATCCACAGAACTGAAAGTAAACAAGACTTAACTCGGTTTATTAAAATAAATCTAAAAACAAAGACCGCCCACAGAAATGATTGATGCATAAAACTGCTCTAAGAGGTTAAGAGGTTAACAAAGTTCAAATGATTTCTTCGCTGCAAAAACTCGTTAAAAGAAAAATCCGTTAACCGCAATATGCTTTCATTAAAAGTTGGAATCAGACATTCATATAAATACGTCATTCAACAGGAATATGACGTATTTTACCAATACTAGAATACTCGAAGTAAGTTTTTGCGATTTAACCTAGATTTGTTGATGAACTCTTCTAAGTCAAAAATTCAACTTGCAAATTAAGTACAGTGACGCACACAAGTTCACCAATAATTCTTAAGATAAACTAAAAATAAATTAAATGCAATCAAGGAACTTTAGACTTTCTTAAAGCGTGCAGTGAATATTTGCAGCCACATAGAAATTTTAAACAACGGCAAAAATGTATCTCGGAAAATTGAGACAATCTATATTTCTGTCACCTGATTAGTTTTATAACCAAAGAAACCTAGAAACAGAAAGAAATATGAGCAAAAATTCCGGAAATAAGTAACGAAAAACAACCGTCAATAAATAAATAAAAGAGAGGCAATTCTTGATGGGTTCAACCTCCCGTCAATTAAACATCTCAACTACGCGCAAGTTGAAAATAAAAGCTGAAACTAAAGTCATTTTTGACGCCAGATCTAACTCTACAAATCATACTCTAACAAAGAAGAGTATTTAGTGCCGTCCCCTCCATAGTTAGCATTGAGCGAGGCCTTGCTGGCTTTGCCCTTGAAGCGCGAAAGACCCTTGATGACCCCCTGCCACAGGTTGTCCTCCTTCTTTTGCAGGTGGAACCACTCTGTGTCCACGGTCAAGGCTACGGCATGGGCTCCAGGTATGTTGACCTTGAAGTTGACCGTGTCTAGGTTACTGAGGTTGTTCAAGCGCAATGGCTCGTACAGGAAGCAGCCCTCTTTCCACTGCGCGTACTGTTTGGGGTACGGCGTGACGGGGGTCTTGGGCGGTGTGCTGCAGAAGATCAAATAGTTGTACACGTTGGGTAATGTCTTGCTGTCGTCAGTGACGGGCAACGCGTAGATCTGCAGCTTGAAGTAGCCAGCGGCCGGCAGGCTGACCAAGAGGCTGACCGTTTCTCCCTGTGTCTGGGTGAAGACCAAGTCCTTGAACTCTTTTTCGGAGGTGGCCTCTATGAGGTTGCTGGTAACCTGAAAATTACAAGAAATTTTCTCTTATTTGTTCTCTGTTAGGCTGTTCTATTTCATTTTCCGTCACCAAGGATAGATAAAGTAGGTAAATTTCTCTTATTTGTCATGAGTGTCTGTTTTTTCTCATAACCACTTTTTCTTTGGTGTTTCTCCTGCACCACTAGACTGCCACATTTCATTGATCACCTGTAATAGTTAAAAACTGTACTGCCCTCAAGAATGGTATTTTACATTGTATTCCTTTCAAAGTTTGGGATTTTCTACTTAATCAAGTATTCATCACACTTTATCATCAAGTACACAGCACACTATCATCAAGTACTCAACACACTTTGTCATCAAGTACTCAACACACTTTATCATCAAGTACTCAACACACTTTGTCATCAAGTACTCAACACACTTTGTCATCAAGTACTCAACACACTTTGTCATCAAGTACGCAACACACTTTATCAAGTACTCAACACACTTTATCATCAAGTATCCAACACACTTTGTCATCAAGTACTCAACACACTTTATCATAACGTACGCAACACACTTTGTCATCAAGTACTCAACACACTTTGTCATCAAGTACTCAAGGAACTTTATCATCAAGTACTCAACACACTTTATCATCAAGTACTCAACACACTTTGTTATCAAGTATCCAACACACGTTGTCATCAAGTACTCAACACACTTTGTTATCAAGTATCCAACACACTTTATCATCAAGTACTCAAGGAACTTTATCATCATACGCTCAGCGCAGTCAACACTATAGCAAGAATTCAACTCATTTAACACTTTTATTATCATGTACTTAAAGCACTCTTCTTCGCTTTCAGCGTTAACCCTTTCCCTTCCTCCTATCATATCATTCCTTACCTTCATGGGCTTGTTTGTGTGGAGTTTGATTTCCACCACATTCGAGTCTGACCTGACTTCCGGGCTTGCATGGCTGAGAGTTGACAACCCCCACTCCGAGAACTTGCCTTGGGGACCCAGGTAGCCGTGGGGAAGTTCTGGTCTGGCGATGCTCGACATGGTTGTCAGAGTCAAAACCTTGTGTCAGGAAGTGAAGGGAAAGGGTTTTGGGGTGAGCAATCACATACAAAAAGAGGGTTGTGTGACGTCATCTACGAAGGCATGCAACTAATCGGGAGATTTGGATACATTTCGTATGTGTAGTAGTAGTCGTAACAGATCTATTTTATCGTAAGACGTCAAAATTTTGTGCGATAACCGTGGCTTCTGACCAGATACTTACGAACCAGTTAACGAAGATCTGAATCGATATAACCACAAAACCGCTTAGTCAGCATTTTTCTCAAAATAATTTATTTATAATTATTTAGTTACTACATTTGAAATGTATGAAGCTTAAGTTATATAATAAAATTATTTGTATTATTACTGTGAAGACCTATTGCTATTCAGAGCTGTGTCTCGAACCCTGTAAAATTCCATTTGGCCTAGGGCAATGATCGGATAAATTAGCTCATTGTAACTGAAAAGATTAGGATATATATGTTATAAATATTTTTTTAAACGAGTTTTTGTAAGAAATACAGTAGTTTACCGTGTACCCAAAATGAACTGTTTTGTTAATTTTTGTTTGGGTATGTTTGGATGTATGGGAGATAAGCGTGGCACCTGTTTTTTTTTAGAGTGCCATATAGGGGTTCCTTCGTGTGCATGCTTATTTTTAGTCCTTCAAATGAGCCAGTCAGTCTGAAGGTAATAAGTGTTTGCTTTCGCAGGCAATCTGTTATCACTTCTACGATTGGATAGTTTTATTTCGTCTGCTTGTATGAGAGAGAAAGCTGAATCTGATGGTCACTTATTTTGTTTTATCAATCTTACAAGTCAATGGACCACAGCCTAATTCGGTCTTAAAACAGACGATTGTTTTATTAAACAGAAGTATTCAGCAGTATTATTAAGAAATTTTCATCTGAAAATGAATATTACCAGCCCCTACACTGATGAGAGATGCTGACCTGTATTTGTGGAAACAACCGATCGTTTGAAAATGGCAAGATTGGTGTGTAGTGACCACATGCAACACCACATGCTTTTGCTGTAAATAATGAAGTACAGATCAAATTTGGAGAAAGATACTACAATACTTAATGTTTTTCAAGCATTTTTTTTCTTGTGGATATAGTGCAACACATTCGAATATATATCCTGACGCATTACTGGCACAACTCAAAATTCATGAAAACCTCATGTGCTGTTCTACTCAGGCAAGCGAATTTTTACCAATTTATTTAATTATTTTCTATGATTTCAATAGATTGGAAACCTAGTACTGATAATTATTTTTCCGATAGTAAACTTTACGTTCATAATTTTTTTCTTAAAGTCAGGTCCGACCATATTCCATATTTTTTGTCTGCTTCTGAGTTGTTTACATTTTTCAGACAAGAGCGTGCCTTTAGTTCGCGGCCGAATCCGTAAAATTAGACATAATAAATAATTTTTAAAACACTAATTTTAAATTAATTATTATATTCGGTATTTGTAACACTTTATCTTTTCAAAATCCTTTTATAATTACAGTCGCTTTTCATTTTATAGTAAAGTTACCCATAACATTTTTTTTTTGGGGGGGTGGGGTGAAGCGGCAAGATAACCTGACAGGCAAGAGGCTAAAGACTTCTCTTATTTTTACGAGGCCGGACTGCTAATATAGCATGTGTTAGCGATTTCCGAAATTATGTAGTGTAATTGTAAAATACGATTAATAACGAAACTGATAACGAAACAACTAGTCATCAGAGGATTGTGTAACGTCGTCTACAAAAGCATGAAGTACTCACACAAGTAGAGGATTGTGTAACGTCGTCTACAAAAGCATGAAGTACTCACACAAGTAGAGGATTGTGTAACGTCGTCTACAAAAGCATGAAGTACTCACACAAGTAGAGGACTGTGTAACGTCGTCTACAAAGGCATGAAGTACTCACACAAGTAGAGGATTGTGTAACGTCTACCCAGGGGATCTAGGGGATCATGTGACGTCATCTACACACAATTAGGGGGATCGTAACGTCAAATACACATAGGTACCCACACACATAGGGGATCATGTGACGTCATCTAAAAAATAGTTAGGGGATTTATGACGTCATCGACACAGTTATTCACGTAAGTGGGGAATCGTTTGATGTCATCTACACACAAATCAGGGACTGTGACGTCAAAAACACAAGCAATGGGTTGTGTGACGTCCTATTCGTACAAGTAAGACAGGTAGGGGATTTTGACGTCATATACACACAAGTATAATAAGGGATTGTGACATCTACACAGTTAAGGATTGTGTGACGTAATCTACATACAGGTACCCACACAAGTAGAGGATTGTATGACGTCATTTACCCACAAGTATTCACACAAGTAGTGGTTGTATGACGTCATTACATAAGAATTAAATTTATGACGTCATCTACACACAAATATTCACGTAAGGGATTGTATGATGTCACCTACACACAAGTAGGGAATTGTGTGACATCATCACGAAAAAGTGCAAGGTCAATTTGGGGTGGGGTGGGGGTAGGTGAATAGAAAAATACTCATCTGCACAGCCTGGCCGTGAGACTATACGGTAGAAAATGCAGAACATAGTAAGTCTTTTGCCAGAAAACACCAAACTATCACAAGCTGTGTGGTATCATCTACAAAACAAACGGAATGATGAAGTAGTAATTATGATTATAAGGGTCTGTGTAGTGCGCATGATCAAAGATGCGTCTGTGTAGTGCTCATGATCATAGGAATGTCTGTGTAGTGTTCATGACCATAGGAATGTCTGTGTAGTGTTCATGACCATAGGAATGTCTGTGTAGTGTTTATGATCATAGGAATGTCTGTGTAGAGTTCATAATCATAGGAATGTCTGTGTAGTGTTCATGACCATAGGAATGTCTGTGTAGTGTTCATGACCATAGGAATGTCTGTGTAGTGTTCATAATCATAGGAATGTCTGTGTAGTGTTCATAATCATAGGAATGTTTGTGTATCGTGCTCGTCGACTGTGTGGGGTTACATGTACGAGGGTGGTGGTCATAGATGTTTACATCTGTATGTATGTAGTGGTAATTATGGAGAATATAGGTAGTGGTGGTGGTCATAGATGTTTACATCTGTATGTATGTAGTGGTAATTATGGAGAATATAGGTAGTGGTGGTGGTCATAGATGTTTACATCTGTATGTATGTAGTGGTAATTATGAAGAATATAGGTAGTGGTGGTGGTCATAGATGTTTACATCTGTATGTATGTAGTGGTAATTATGGAGAATATAGGTAGTGGTGGTGGTCATAGCCATGTGTTTGTGCGTGTTTGGTAATCAGAGTGGAGTGTGTGTGTGTGTGGTGTGTGTGTGTGTGTGTGTGTGTGTGTGTGTGTGTGTGTGTGTGTGTGTGTATGATGGTGGTCGTAGTGGAATATGGGTGTGTGATGTTGATACTCATGGTAGTGTATGTGTATGGGGGTGATAATCATAGTGGAGTATGTGATTGTGGTGGTGGTGATAGTTGAGTATCTTATGATGACGTTGGTAGTGGAGCATGTATATGTTGGAGGGGGTGGGGTATAGTGTAGTATATGTACGATGTAATACTCATAGTGGAGTGTGTGTGGTGGTTATCGTTCATAGTGTTGTGTGTGGTGATTGTGAGTTGAGATTACTTCTGTACATGGAAATTGCAGAAGACTTTGCAGAACAAGGATATGATTTGACGGAAACGTCTGATTAAGTGGAGTACACTAATAGTACAGAAGTTTTGCAGTAGATATTTTTAAGGACATAATTTATTGCTGTTGATGATTTTTAAGCGGTTTTTTTTTTTTTTTTTTTTTGGGGGGGGGCTAATTTGATGACGCTAACTGCATATTCACTGAAGCATTACTATGTACGATTGGACGAAGCCAGGGGAGCAGAATGGCTAATTTAGTACGGGGATAATGAGGCATTGACAGACAGACTAGATAAGTCCAAAGTAGCAGAATGGCTAATTTAGTACTAAATAGACTAGACAAGTCCAAGGTATCAAAATGGCTAATTTAGTACTGGGATAATGAAACATTAGTGTATAATGCAAAGGGGAAAATGTCTACTGATGTGGATACATGCTGAAGGAGGCAATGCCTGACAAAAAGTAGATAATGCACAAGCAATAAAGCTGTTCTATGGATGCAGATTTTGGAAGAAGTTACGCTGTCGAAAGTGAAGTGGCTGAGACCTGATTCCAAGGAGAAACATGTACGTTAATGATTTCATCTGACGAAGTTGTACACGTTATCAAACACAGTTTGGCGTGTTTTGAAGTGCAATTTGACATGTGTTTTCAAGCGCAGTTTGACGTCTGTTTTTAACCACAGTTTGTCGAATGTTTTAAGCTCAATTTCACATGTGTTTTCAAGCGCAGTTTGACGTCTGTTTTTAACCACAGTTTATCGAATGTTTTAAGCTCAATTTCACACGTGTTTTCAAGCAATTTGATGTTTGTATGAAGTACAGTTTGATGTGTGTTTGAATTCAAGCTTGACGTGTGTTTAAAATACAGTTTGATGTGTGTTTGAAGTAAAGATTGATTTGTGTTTGAACTACAGTTTGATGTGTGTTTGAACTACACTTTGATGTGTGTTTGAAGTACAGTTTGATGTGTTTTTAAGTACAGTTTGTTTTGTGATTGAAGTACAGTTAGATGTGTTTTAAGTACAGTTTGTTGTGTGTTTGAAGTACAGTTTGATGTGTGTTTGAAGTACAGTTTGATGTGCACTTTGAAGTACTGTTTGGTGTGTGTTTAGATGTTTAATGTGCTTTTTGAAGAAGTAATTGATTAAAAATTCTAGACATGTTCCATAAGAAAGTGTTTTAAAACTTTGAATCGATGAACAAAGAGCGAATGTTATAAAGAAAAATGGAGTTTAATCACAAAGTTTATGGCTTTATTACACACTGGGAGTGCATCGCTATAATTATCAAACTGTTAAAACTAGATCATAGAAAGATCAGAAATACCTCGCTATTATCGAACTGTTAAAACTAGATCATAGAAAGATCAGAAATACCTCGCTATTATCAAACTGTTAAAACTAGATCATAGAAAGATCAGAAATACCTCGCTATTATCAAACTGTTAAAACTAGATCATAGAAAGATCAGAAATACCTCGCTATTATCAAACTGTTAAAACTAGATCATAGAAAGATCAGAAATACATCACTATTATCAAATTGTTAAAACTAGATCATAGAAAGATCAGAAATACATCGCTATAATTATCAAACTGTTAAAACTAGATCATAGAAAGATCAGAAATACATCGCTATAATTATCAAACTGTTAAAACTAGATCATAAAAAGATCAGAAATACATCGCTATTATCAAACTGTTGTAATAGTTATGAATGAAATCGCATTTGTTCTTGTTTGGAATTAATGACAACAGAGAAAGAACATCTGTTAGCACAAAACAAGAGATTGAATTACTAAAAAAAATAAAGAAACTTTTCATCATGCATGCGTGCCCTCTGCTGTCTGTTTTCATTAACGAAAGATAATTAGACCTAGAGATAAATTGAACATAGGTCTCATCTTTAAATGGCTGAAATATTGACCACACTTACGTCCTGCAGCTGGGTTAAAAGGGAGGTCACTCCGGCAGAGCTGTGTCCAATATGGCCTATTGGTCACGTATCCTTTTTGTTCGGCCCTCACGCGTAGGATGCTGTCCGTGTACGGATGTGCCGCTGGCTGCTGCAGAAGTGCAGACTTCAAGAAGAGAAACGTGGGGGATACATTCAACCTGAGAGTGCCAAGCAGTTTCTCTTGAAAAACGGCCAACCTTTGCCGTCATTTCCCCCCTTCCCTCCCCTTTTTCTTTGAGGCTCTTAAAATGTACGACATGCCGCTGGGCTGAAAATTGTGCATAACTGTGAATACTTTTAACGCTCCGCCCCTGCTTCTGGTGACTGACATGGCAACGAGGAAAGAGATTATCTAGCTTTATCACACATCTCTGTCTTTTTGCTATATCTAGCTTTATCACACATCTCTGTCTTTTTGCTATATCTAGCTTTATCACACATCTCTGTCTTTTTGCTATATCGTGTCTGTCTTGCCAGCAAAATGAGTTTTCTTACTGCTTCTCCATACTGTACACCATTCCTTGTTGCTTCGTTTGAGTTCTACTCACTCTTATCTATACTGCATCACTCTTTTCTACACTACACTACTCACTCTTATTCACACTGCACCAATGACTCTTATCCACACTGCACCACTCACTCTTTTCCACACTGCACCACTCTTATCCACACTGCACCACTCTTTTCTACACTGCACCACTCTTATCCACACTGCACCACTCTTTTCTACACTGCACCACTCTTTTCTACACTGCACCACTCACTCTTTTCCACACTGCACCACTCTTATCCACACTGCACCACTCTTTTCCACACTGCACCACTCTTATCCACACTGCACCACTCTTTTCTACACTGCACCACTCTTATCCACACTGCATCACTCTTTTCTACACTGCACCACTCACTCTTTTCCACACTGCACCACTCTTATCCACACTGCACCACTCACTCTTTTCCACACTGCACCACTCTTATCCACACTGCACCACTCTTTTCCACACTGCATCACTCACTCTTTTCCACATTGCACCACTCTTTTCTACACTGCACCATTTACTCTTTTCCACACTGCCCCAATGACACGTTTTTTTATTCTGTCCGAGTGATACTTTTCCCCACTCACTTTACGCTTTTCAACCTACACCACTAAATGGCACTTTTCCATGCTGCACTGTTTCATTTTCCCATATTGTACCACTAAGTGGTATTTCTTCTTTCTTTTCCACTGACTGATATTCGTGTTGCGCCACTAACTGATATTTCTTAATGCTGTACCACTAACTGGTATTTCTTAATGCTGTACCACTAACTGGTATTTCTTAATGCGGTACCACTAACTGATATTTCTTAATGCTGTACCACTAACTGGTATTTCTTAATGCTGTACCACTAACTGGTATTTCTTCATGAACTGGTGTTCCAGCACGCATAATTCCGACAAGACGAAATCGAGAGAGTTGTCAATTTTTAATTATATCGTTATCATTCACAGTAGTACAAATGTATGCAGTATAGGGCTCCAAATACACTCGAGTATAAATAGTAGGTTTTAGAAAGCTCCAACAACACGCGAGTATAAATAACAAATGTTTGCTGTATAGAGCTCCAAATACATTCCAGTATAAATAACAAATGTTTGCTGTATAGAGCTCCAAATACACTCCAGTATAAATAACAAATGTTGTACACACCTCCAAGTACACTCCAGTATAAATAACAAATGTTGTACACATCTCCAAGTACACTCTAGTATAAATAACAAATGTGTGCTTTAGAAGCTCCAAGTATACACGAGTATAAATAACAAATGTGGGCTTCAGAAGGCTCATAGTACACACGAGTATAAAGAATAAACGGCACTGTATGCCAAGAGCACACGAATCTAAATAACAAATAAGTGTTGTACTAGGCAACAAGTACACGTGAGAATAAATAACAAATGTGCTCTGTAGAGGACACGAGTACACAAAAGTTTAAAAGTACACAAAAGTTTAAACAACAAATGTTTGCTGTAAATAAAGCTCCAAGGACAGAAGAGTATAAATGACAAATGTTTGCTGTAAATAAAGCTCCAGATACATGCGAGTATAAATGACAAATATTTGCTTTAAATAAAGCTCCAAATACAGAGGTATATAAATGACAACTATTTGCTGTAAATAAAGCTCCAAGTACAGAAGTATATAAATGACAAATATTTGCTGTAAATAAAGCTCCAAGTACAGAAGTATATAAATGACAAATATTTGCTGTATAGAACTCCAAGTATAGAAGAGTATAAATAACAAAAATAAGCCAAAGTACAGAAGAGTATAAATAACAAATGTTTGAAGTATAGAGCTCCAAGTACACGCGAGTATAAGTAACAAATGTTTGCTACATAAAGCTTCAAGTACACAGGAGTATAAATGACAAATGTACGCTGTAGAGGGCTTCAAGTACGCAGGAGAAAAATAGCAAAGAAGAAAAACACAGTTCATGCACCACCCTCAAGTCTTCAGTGACTCATAATACTGTAGCAAATCAAAAAGATTATTGCTGTGACGTCATTTCAAGAATACCTTCAAGGTAATAACTGTCGTTAATTTATAGATTACTTAAATAACTTACTTAAGGTTTATGTTTGCTTTTTTTATAGAAAGTGCGTGCATTTGTGTGTGTGTGTGTGTGTGTGTGTGTGTGTGTGTGTGTGTGTTTGTTTGTTTGTCTTTGTGTGGAATAAAAAGATAACTCGAGCAGAAAAACTGACTATTATCTACCATAAACAACACGTCACAGAGCAATTCTGTGTCACCTTCGAAATTAATGTTCATTTTTATCCTCGTGTGCTTGTTTCCATCCATCATGTCCGTTTGTTCATATCTATTTCTTCATGTCTATTTGCTCGTTGTTTTATTTTTTAGTTTGTAGTTATTTTTGTCCGTTTGTTCATATCTAATTGTCCGCTGACTTTGTTGTATTTTAGTTTATAGTTATTATTGTGTTAGTTTGCTTGTTGTCGCCGTTTACATTCATGTATTTTTTTTTATAGGTCTGACATTGTATCTTGTTACTTTCTTCTCTCTAGTCTCTAATTGTGTGTCTTAACTATTCTCTCTAGTCTCCAATTGTGTGTCTTAACTATTCTCTCTTGTCTCAATTGTGTGTCTTAACTATTCTCTCTAATCTCAATTGTGTGTCTTAACTATTCTCTCTAGTCTCCAATTGTGTGTCTTAACTATTCTCTCTAGTCTCCCATTGTGTGTCTTAAAACTATTCTCTCTAGTCTCCTATTGTGTGTCTTAACTATTCTCTCTAGTCTCCCATTGTGTGTCTTAACTATTCTCTCTAGTCTCCCATTGTGTGTCTTAACTATTCTCTCTTGTCTCCCATTGTGTGTCTTAAAACTATTCTCTCTGGTCTCCTATTGTGTGTCCTGTGATTTTTCTATCTGGTCTACCATTGTATCTTGTGACTCTCTTCTTGTTGATCTACCACTCTACTTTGGGCTCTCTTCTTGTGGATCTACCATTGTATCCTGAAGCTCTCTTCTTGATGATCTACCATTGTATCCTGAGGCTCTCTTCTTGTTGATCTACCATTGTATCCTGAGGCTCTCTTCTTGTTGATCTACCATTGTATCCTGAGGCTCTCTTCTTGTTGATCTACCATTGTATTCTGAGGCTCTCTTCTTGTTAATCTACCATTGTATCCTGAGGCTCTCTTCTTGCTGATCTACCACTGTATTTTTGGCTCTCTTCTTGTTGATCTACCACGTGTTTTTTTTAACTCTTTCTGATTATACATTATGTCTTGGAAAGAAACTTCGCTAAGATTATTTTCAGAGCTCCAAGAACCAATCATGTCACTCGCCTTGCCAGAGCTCCCTGGCTCTCTGTTTAAGGCAGTATACAAAACGAACTAGTTTCCATTTGTTATGCTTTACTAGCTCTTTGTTTAAGGCAGTATACAAAACGGTTTCCATTTGTTATACTTTACTAGCTCTCTGTTTAAGGCAGTATACAAAACGAACTAGTTTCCATTTGTTACGCTTTACTGTGTGATTCAAACTCCTAAGTACCTCTGGTCTCACAAGTTTACACTGCAGCAATAATTATGTGCCCATCATCAGATAAATACATTCCATACCAAAATCTAAGTATACGTCATACGGTAACCTCCCTTTTGCTTGTTATGCCCATCATCAGATAAATGCATTCCATACCAAAATCTAAGTATACGTCGTATGGTAACCTCCCTTTTGCGCGTTATGCCCATCCACCTGTGTCACATAATGGTATATGTAGCCCTCACCAAACATCTAAAAAAAATAGGCTATATGCAAATCTATCTTTTAGAATGGCTGACCTTTATCTTCAGTCTGAAAACATACCTTATTGTTCCAGACACTCAATCTAATGAACCAATCAGAGCGCCGCTAAACTGCACGCAAACGAATGTACTAGAAACTTACCTAATATTTCTATCTCCTATTGTTGGTTATCAAAACAGCAGGAAATCATTCTCTGTTTCAATACTCTCCAAGATATGTGGTTTTGCTTGCATAACTAATATATATTTCATTTAATCTTAACCATATTTATATTGCTATGTGTTCGCTTATGATATTTGAATGTTTAATGTAATTAAGAGTGTTCTGTCAGAGAACACACATGGATGAATTCTTAGTCCATGTGTATTTTACTGGTAGATCAGCAGTTATCTGAGAATTGAATTCTTAGCCCATGTGTATTTTACTGGTAGATCAGCAGTTATCTGAGAATTGAATTCTTAGCCCATGTGTATTTTACTGGTAGATCAGCAGTTATCTGAGAATTGAATTCTTAGCCCATGTGTATTTTACTGGTAGATCAGCAGTTATCTGAGAATTGAATTCAACAAGTGCTGAGCCGCAATGCAATGCCAGAATGGAACAACCCATGGGCCAGAGACATTGTTCCATGGACCAAGTGTGCAACTGCATATATATATATATGTGTGTGTGTGTGTGTGTGTGTGTGTGTGTGTGTGTGTGTGTGTGTGTGTGTTTGTGTGTGTGTGTGTGTGTGTGTGTGTGTGTGTGTATGTGTGTGTGTGTGACTGAGACATTAGATGACACACCAGGCAACCCCTAAGCTAAAAGATTTTAAAACCAACAAGCTGGACAGATCAAATTCACCAGAACGTCAATCAAAGTGCTTTTAGAGTTCCCTCAGAAACATTAGTGTTCTCTTATAAACTCATTTAACAGTTCCCTCAGAAACATTAGTGTTCTCTTATAAACTCATTTAACAGTTCCCTCAGAAACATTAGTGTTCTCTTATAAACTCATTTAACAGTTCACTCATTCAAATGAACTGAATAACTACCTCAGTGCCATAGAACTCAAATGACTTTCTCTTACGTCACCATAGGGTCGAGATTACGAACTATAACCATTTATAAACTCTAATTTTAACTGTTGAACTATTCGCTATATTACGTCACCATATGGTCGAGATTATGAACAATAACCATTTATAAACTCTAATTTTAACTGTTGAACTATTCGCTATATTGCGTCACAATGTGGACGAGATTACGAACTATAACCATTATAAATTTTAACTGTTGAACTATTCGCTATATTATGCTGTTTTAATGTGTGTTTATTTCTTGTTGAATACATTTAATACTTGGACCACTCGTGTTAGCACGACTGACTTACATTTTACATGTTGTAGTCTCTCACATGTATTTACTTACTATCCTGGCTGTATTATCAGGGGGGGGGGGGGGGAGCTTGAGCTATCTTCTAGAACTATCACTCTACATTATCTATCATTCATCTTTCTGACACGTATGGCCAGCCAGGTGTGCTTTGGGGATTAGCCTAAGGTTACGTGTGGCCAGCCAGATGTGCTTTAGGGATTAGCCTAAGGTTACGTTTGGCCAGCCAGATGTGCTTTAGGGATTAGCCTACGGTTACGTGTGGCCAGCCAGATGTGCTTTAGGGATTAGCCTAAGGTTACGTGTGGCCAGCCAGGTGTGCTTTGGGGATTAACCTACGGTTACGTGTGGCCAGCCAGATGTGCTTTAGGGATTAGCCTAAGGTTACGTGTGGCCAGCCAGGTGTGCTTTGGGGATTAGCCTAAGGTTACGTGTGGCCAGCCTGGTGTGCTTTGGGGATTAGCCTAAGGTTACGTGTGGCCAGCCAGGTGTGCTTTGGGGATTAGCCTAAGGTTATGGACAGCCAGGTGTGCTTTAGGGATTAGCCTACGGTTATGGACAGCCTTGGGTGGTGAAGAATTAACATCTTGCCCATCTCACAGCAAAAACATCACAATTTGGAATGTGCTGCTTTCTAGCAGATGTACAAAACATCACAATATATATATAATATAAATAAATAAATATAAATTCAAATCCGCACAGAAAACGCGTACTATACAAACATGGCACTAAGAACGTATGAGCGAACAAATGGATAAAAGGATGGAAGTAAAGGTTGCTTGATTGGCTGCCTGATTAAATAATTAACTGTTTGCTTTATAATCAAGGGATCAAACAAGCATCCAGGATCACCACCTTCGATATAAATATCATACTTCTACGAAGAATAATTATAATTTTTATTGAAGTAGAAGTAGACTCTAGTTGTTCTTCAAAGGTGTTTCATTTGAATATATGCTTAGGTAGGAATCCTTTGTAATGGATATTACCTATTAATTTATTATTTAAAAAAATAAAATAACTAGAGTTTATATCAATAATATAAATTATGCTGATGACATTTCCCTGTACGTCATCGTTTTGATGCTTGAACAATTAATTCGAAAGGCTGTGGGTGTTTTTTTACTCTTTTAATGCATGCCTACACAAAAGAGTTGATGATATTAGTGATGTGCTGATGATACTGATAAAGATGTACTTCAATATTTGTGCTTAAAATAACTTGCAATAATGAACAACAACAACAACAAAAGTATCTTTAACTCGTTAAATTGTATTTTTTTAAAACAAAGTATTAAATTATTCTTAAAAACAAGAAATAAATGTACTTTGTTAAAAGATCTCACACATTTTGATGAGCAGACGTGCTTTGAGTTTCGGTTGAAATAAAATAATCAACTTGTCATTCTGCTATCACGTCTAGCGAAGTCGACGGCACTCTGACGGTGATACATGCACACAGATGTCTAAAGTTCGTTTTTTCTTCTTTTTCCTCATCTACTCTTATTTTCTTTCTTTTTCCAAACTGGCAAGCTGTTTGTTTCTATAGTTCTTTTATTGTTTTATTATACTTATTTATTATTTGTGTGTGTGTGTGTGTGTGTGTGTGTTCGTGCTGTGAGTGAATGCGTGTCCTATGAGATCATCTCAGTAGTGTTCTATTTGTTGGGTTGGTAGTCTTGGAACTGTAACAACCACCTTATGATAATCGCTTTGTTAAGAGAGTTAGACCTAGAGGGAATTGGACAGGGAGCAGTGTTTCCCAGATCTTAAAATTGAAACGAACCATTGTAAAAATTGCATTATAAGGGTACTATTCTCTGCATTACAATTTCTCATTAGTCTTAGAAATGACCCAGTTGTAATGACATTATATATATATAATGGAGCTAGTTTAGAAATGACCCAGTTGTAGTGACATTATATATAATGAAGCTATTTTAGAAATGGCAGTCTTTCAAATAATTATGACTTAGACCAGAAATAACCCAACTGTAAACGCTGAAAAAAGAAGTTATTCTAGATATAAACAAAGGCTCCAGTCATTCTCATCAGTCTGACAATTAAATGATCTATTTGTAATCGCATTATAAAGGAGCTATTTTAGGACTTACAATCATTTGTAAGAAAACGCAGTTTCAGTCAAAGGTAAAAATAAATAAATAAAGTGAGTAAATAAAAAAAAACAGTTAAATAAAATATAGTGCGCAAGATAAAAACTTTCAGCTCGCTGAAATTAGATTCGACATTGGCCTGATAATATATCTCTCTTTAGCATTCCATTATGAAACACTATCACTAAATCGCCAAGTCAGCAAGAGTGCTTTCAAGGGAGATCACAAAGTTGATGCAGCAGTTATCTGTTATTGGAGAAGTCTCGTACTTGCAGGTTAAGTTTAGAAACAGGGAAGTGTTCGCCTAAACGAATCTAGCCGTTCGTATCGTAATTTCTTAAAGGTGCTCTCGCCATTAAAACGAATTTTACAGTAGTATTTCTTTACATAAGAGCTCATGCTTATCACTATTGTCAAATTTATTTTATCCATCCAACGAATTTGACTTCATTGAACAGTTACATTTGACTGCTAGGGTTGCTCCTTATCAAATGATATTTTTAAAGAAACAGAAAACACTTTGAGAATATCGTTTCTCAATCACTTTTCATTTTAATTATATTTAAGAAACTATATACATTGGTTAGTATTGATGATTGTGAGGGGACCATGACTTGATTGTGAGGGGACCGTGACTTGTTTAGTATTGGTGATTGTGAAAGGACTGACCAGGACTTGTTTAGTATTGGTGATTGTGAGGGGACCAGGACTTGATTAGTGTTAGTAATTGTGAGGGGAACATGACTTGGTTAGTGTTAGTGATTGTGAGGGGACCAAGACTTGATTAGTGTTAGTGATTGTGAGGGGACCAAGACTTGATTAGTGTTAGTGATTGTGAGGGGAACATGACTTGGTTAGTGTTAGTGATTGTGAGGGGAACATGACTTGGTTAGTGTTAGTGATTGTTAGGGGACTTTCGTGCATTTTTGTTATTGATACGTTATAGGCTACATGTAGAGATGTATTATGTGAGTAGATTATTATTTCTACAAAATTGTGAACTATAATTCGTAATGTAGTATGCTAAACACTTAACATTGTTTCTAGTGAACCCACTCTTAAAACTATTATGCTGTATTTATTTTGATGTATTGCATCTATCGGGCTAATAAATACTGTTGCATGAAACTGTAAGTTGAGACTTGAATATAAAAAATGGAGTTAATAAATATACTATTCATTTGTCTTTAGCACAAACTTCAAGAGGTGCCAGTCAGCCTTAATCTGGAAAAGTCATAACCCCGACAAAACAGGAATGTTGACTGTTGCGAACGATCTTGATTAACTCCCTGGAATTGCTTATAAACAAACTTTAACTACAAAGGTACCACAGGCGGTGAATTTAATTATGATCTGAATTTGCTTATTATGAAGCCAATCTGGGGTAAAACTGAATTCGTGTAAAATAAAACTGACTTTTTAGTATTCTTTGAAGGGTTCACCGACAAATGCGCGCCGACAAAATCGCGATGGACAAAAGCGCGACCCTAACTCTAACCCTAACCCCTAAACCTAACCCTAACCCTACCGCGCATTTGTCGTTCGCGCATTTGACGGGTCACCGTTTTCGACAGAGGCCTGACACAAAATGCAGTCCACATGGCGACGGGAAAAAATATCAGACACTTGACAGTTAAAAATAGTGTGAATATATTTGTGCATTTATGTGTGTGAGTTCATGTGCGCGCGTGAATTTGGGAGCTGTGTTCACTGACGTCATTAACATTGTTTCAAAAGACTAGCTCAACACGTCACTCAAAACCACATCTACACGCACGTACACAGATTGGTACATATGGCGCACGTACACAATACATTCCCCGGTACACGCACGCACACACACACACACACACACACACACAATACATTCCCCGGTACACGCACACACAATACATTCCCCGGTACACACACACGCACACACACACACACAATACATTCCCCGGTACACGCACACACATACACACAATACATTCCCCGGTACACACACACACACACACACACACACACACACACACACATAGGCATATTCATAACCTGATAGACTCGCACTCTCTCACACACGTCAGGAGACAAAAATACTTAACAAAAGATTACGAAGCGTTCGGGTTGCATACCTGTGGTAGGAATGTAGCGGCGCTAACTCGAGTCTTTTTGAAGAAGTTTGAGAAACTAAATGAACTTAGGAAGGAACGTTAAATTGCCAAGGATGTATTTAAAGGAACCCCTTGAGTCATGTTATCGTTTTATTCCAGTTTGAAACTTCTGTGCCGGGTCTTTGAACCATAACCGCCAGAATAATGCTTCTAGGTCGGTACTGATGTTCTTACTTAACGACAAAAACACACCTCCTTGGATCTTCTCCGCCATCTTTAGAAAACTGGTAGTCAGTTAACTCTCTCCCTCGTCATCTCCAGCTTTAGGAAACTGGGAGTCATTTAGCACTTAACTCGTCTTTGTTGTGTGATTGGCGAGTAGACATGTCTCCGTGGTGTGTGCTGACCAGTAGACATGTCTCCCTGATGTATGATTGACTAGTAGACATATCTTAGTGGTATTGATTGACTAGTGGACATAGCTGCGTGTGATTAACTAGGAGACATATCTTAAGTGATGTGTGATTGACTAGCAGACATGTCTTAAGTGATGTGTGATTGACTAGTAGAAATGTCTTAGTCATATGCGAATAACCAGTAAGCATGTCTTAGTAACTGACTAGTAGACACGATTTTTAAGTATGTGTGAATGACTCATAAACACGAGATTCAGATATGAGTGAATGATTAGTGGACACTGGTCTCCGAGATATGTGAATAACTAGTAGATACTAATATAAATAGATACTAATAGAAATGTCTTAGTGATGTGTGATTGACGGACCAGCAAACATGTGTAAATGACGTATAACTGTCTAATTGAGTAACTGTACTACTTAGTGTTGATTAGTTTGGTGTGTGGAGAGAGTCAGTGAGGCCATGTACCATTATTACCTGTAGACCTCTGTATAACGATTTCACAACCATTGTTCCCCTGACATATTACATTCATTCATTCAGAACTAAATACAGGCTCTATATAGTAAACTTTTATTTGTAAAAATTGCATACCACATGCATGATTACATATTTTTTAAACATAACACAGTGATTGTGCATATAAATATGATTAAAATACGTTCTTAATAGCCCAGGTTGAAACACTGACGAGTGTCAGGTCAGAACACTGAGGGTTTTTTGTTTTTGTTGGTGTGTGTGTGAGCACCAGGTCAAAACACTGACTTTGACACACCAGACCACATCATTTACGTGTTTACTAGAACAAACACTGACGTATGTACTAGAACAAACAATGATTTGTGTACCAGAGTGAAACATTGACGTGTGTACTAGAACAAACACGGTTTGTGGACCAGACGTGTGTACTAGAACAAACACTGGTTTGTGTACCAGGTTGAAACTGACGTGTTTACTAGAACAAACACTGGTTTGTGTACCAGGTTGAAACACTGACGTGTTTACTAGAACAAACACTGGTTTGTGTACCAGGTTGAAACACTGACGTGTTTACTAGAACAAACACTGGTTTGTGTACCAGGTTGAAACACTGACGTGCGTACTAGGGCAAAGCATTGATTTTTGTGTACCAGGTCAAAACCACTGAAGTGTGTACTGTCAAAAGACTGATGTGTGTACAAGATCAAAACGTTTAATTGTGTGTACCCGATCAAAGCACTGATTGACTTGTATGCTAGGTCTCAGATCGCAAAGCGCTGATTGACTTGTATGCTAGGTCTCAGATCGCAAAGCGCTGATTGACTTGTATGCTAGGTCTCAGATCGCAAAGCACTGATTAACTTGTATTCTAGGTCTCAAATAACAAAGCAATGATTGACTTATATGCTAGGTCTCAGATCGCAAAGCACTGATGAGGTTCGGGGGGGGGGGGGATCTCTATTAACAGGGTTGGGCTTGACCCTATAACCTGCTTGTGAGGCTAGTGCCTTTTTCTGTAAAGCCACCTATTTCCTCGACAATATTTAAGGTCGAAGTATTGAACTCTGTGACTTGTCCTAGAACCGATTTGTATAATTTGTTATAGTATAGCATTGACCTGTGTGACTTGTAATAGATTAGCTAACTCCGATCTGTATATCGTGTCATAGCATAGCTCTGACTTGTGAGACTTGTTATAGCTCTGACTTGTGAGACCTGTGAGACTTGTTATAGCTCTGACTTGTGAGACTTGTTATAGCTCTGACTTGTGTATCTTGAAATAGCGAAACCACTAATCTATATGACTTGTCACAGCATAGCAGGGAGAGAGGGGAATATGTCTTCCCGGTCAATGCTAACCTCAACGTCCGTAAGGAAGCAATTACATCATTTAACATCGTCATTCAACATCGTCATTCAACAGTAGCATCAATAATTTATCACTGACGAGGAAATAATAGAGAATGAAATGTCAGTTTAAAATAAAGCTTAACAAAAGAATTTACATTCCATGAGACGCTTAGGCCCCATATTATTTTGAGAATCAATTTGCCATTAAAGTGACTGCGAAAAGGTCAGGGTTGAAGTTCTGTAAAAGAGACGATTGACACTATAAACCTATTCGCAGGGAGAGCTCACATACGGCTTAAATAATTTTACTGCGAAGCAAACACTTTATGCAAACAGTGCGCATGCGCGATTGGATCACTGCACCGATGTACCTCACCCTACACGTGGCCATTCAAGAGAAGCCTGAGCTACATTAAACTCGAAAAGTGGCACTTGTCTCAAGTGGTAACTGTGTAGACAAAACTGCAATGAGTTGAACGAAAAAAACAGGTGTGAACACTCAAAATGCCGATGAAGTGCAGTGAGGTCTGTTAGGTGTTAAAACCAGGTCTGCAGAATGAATAATGGCGAACAGCAGTAAACAATGTGAGGAATTAATAAACAATTATAGAAAGTTGTAAACAATGTCAAGGAATAATCAACAATTTTAGAAAGTAGTAAACAATGTCGGGAATTAATAAACAATTATAGAAAGTAGTAAACAGTGCCTGGAAGTAGCAAACAATGTCTGGAAATAGTAAACAACAATATCTGGAAGATTGAACAATGTCTGGAAGTAGCAAACAATGCCAGGAAATAGTAAACAATGGTGGGAAGAAGTAAACAATGTCAGGAAATAGTAAACAATGGTGGAAATAGTAAACAATGTCAGGAAATAGTAAACAATGTCAGGAAATGGTAAACAATGCCAGGAAATAGTAAACAGGTACATGGATTTGAGGTGTTGTGTAGCGTCCAATATACAAAATTTAATAGGATGTGAGTTCTAGCCCTGCGAATGCATACATTTGGGTTAAATGAATTGGTAATGCGTGTCCTTTAAATTCATATCTTTGGGTTAAATGAATTGGTAATACGTGTCCTTTAAATTCATACCTTTGGGTTAAATGAATTGGTAATGCGTGTCCTTTAAATTCATACATTTTGGTTAAATGAATTGGGTAATGCGAGCTCTTTAAATTCATACCTTTGGGTTAAATGAATTGGGTAATGCGTGTCCTTTAAATTCATACATTTTGGTTAAATGAATTGGGTAATGCGAGCTCTTTAAATTCATACCTTTGGGTTAAATGAATTGGGTAATGCATGTTCTTTAACATACATTTGGGTACATTTAGTAGGTTGAGTGATGATCATATAATGCATTATGCGGCGTTTACACTTGCAAAACTGTCTTTTTTGTATGTTTAGTGTCACTGACCAGGTCTTTATTTCCGACTTGTTCACCTGCTGACTATAGATGGTTGTGTACTTTTTTGATCGCGTCTAAATATATCCTTTCAGACATTAAAGTGAAAACGTTCATCATATAATTTATAAAACGTTCATCATATAATTTATAAAACGTTCATCATATAATTTATAAAGCGTTCATCATATAATTTATAAAGCGTTCAATGTTTATTTATTCCTACGAGTTTTATATGACGTCATTTATTTTTTATAAATCTGAGGCTTGGTGTATCATGACGCGCAAGAGAAAAAAAACAAACTTCTTAATCAACATATGAGTTCGCACCTTAATTAGGCTTGTACTATTTTCTGTTTGGTTTAATTAGTGTAAACCATAATTAGTGGCTAGTACTATTTTCTGTTTGGTTTAATTAGTGTGAACCATAATTAGTGGCTTGTACTGTTTTCTGTTTGGTTTAATTAGTGTGAACCATAATTAGTGGCTAGTACTGTTTTCTGTTTGGTTTAATTAGTGTGAACCACAATTAGTGGCTTGTACTGTTTTCTGTAAGAGACGAACTGGGTCCTATGGATCTTGTAGTGTAGGCTTACAGACAGTCATTCGCTTGTAAGTGCAGACTAGTGTTCTAGATGCGATTCCTTAGGCGTCCTAGTGTTCTAGATGTCATTTAAAAGGTGTTCTTGATGCCACTGATAAGGCGTTCTAGTTTACTGCCCCCCCAAAAAAAAAAAAAAAAAAACTGTTTTACAATCCAATTCCCCATTTAGTGAACAACATAAGGCATTTTTGTGCACAGTTAACTAAATGTCCGCATTGCAAACAATAAGTAAGTATCCAGTAATTGTGAAAAAATTGAATGTCTGTGAACAAGAGCTAATTATCCAGTCTATGAGAACAAAAGTTAAATGTCTAGTCACTAGGAACAAAACCTGACCGTCTAGATTCTGTGATTAAATATTCTTGTCTAGTCCTTGTGAACACAAGCTAACCCTTCGATCCCTGTGAACAAAAGCTAATTGTCCAGTACTTGTTGATAAAATATAATTGTCCAGCCCCTGTGAAGAAAAATAACTGTCCAGTTCCTATAAACAAAGGGAAACTGTCCTCCCCCCTTGTGAACCAACCATTCCAAGCATCTAGTAGAGAACTCTTGAAAACTTGTGTGGAGAAAAACATGTAATGTTCCATTCTCAGAACTACAGACATTTGGTCAGGCTACTATGAGCAGTTGGCAGACCTTCCACAATAGAAATACTGACAAAGGGCATATATGACGTCATAGTATGAACAACTAATGGTCAAGATGGATGTATTGCGTCACACAAAGACCGGTACGAAGCATGATGCCAAAAGTCGTAATTGTATAATTCGTTGTTCAATAGGTCATAACTGTACAGGCCGTAATTGTATAAGTCATCATTCAATAGGTCATAACTGTACAGACCGTAATTGTATAAGTCATCATTCAATAGGTCATAACTGTACAGGCCGTAATTGTATAAGTCATCATTCAATAGGTCATAACTGTACAGACCGTAATTGTATACTCATCATTCAATAGGTCATAACTGTACAGACCGTAATTGTATAAGTCATAACTGTACAGACCGTAATTGTATAAGTCATCATTCAATAGGTCATAACTGTAAAGACCGTAATTGAATAAGTGTTCTTTGATGGAATGGATACTTAATGACAAGCTAAGTGCATATGATGATATGGGAGCTTAATGACAATGTTACGGGTAATTGATGGCATGGATACTTATTGACAATGTTACGGGTAATTGATGGCATGGATACTTATTGACAATGTTACGGGTAATTGATGGCATGGATACTTATTGACAATGTGAAGGGTAATTGATGGTATGGGTACAAACTGACTCCAGAAAAGCTCTTTATAAGAGCGAACGCAGTAATATGCAATGTCACAATTACACCTGTATAATTTTCACTTGTGTATACATTATAATTTTCACGCGTGTATATATCATTTTGTAATATTATATATATATATTATAAATTTTATATTATTATATTTATAAATATTATAATTTTGCATGTATTATATTTTTTATATATTATAGTTTAGTGTATATTATAATTTTGTATACATAAGGGTAATATTTGGTTTGTGTATAGCAGAGTATCATTGACAGTAATCAGTCCATGATGGAAACAAAGATTATATCAAATTAATCAGTTAATTAAGTCCCGGATCATTTTAGGGATCAATCACGTGCTCTGTGGCACAACAACCACTTTAGCTTTGTTTAAATACATATTGGATTCATTCATTTCAAAACTTTCATTTTGTTTTAGTCATCAATCAGATTTTTTAAAAGTTATGTAATTTGTAAGTGATGTTCATCTTGATACGAAGGTGGTAAAAAAAAAAAAAATGGGTGTAGAGAGAAGAAAGGAAGATTGTTAAATCAGTATCTCTCAGGTCAAATTTGGGACAACAGTGGTCCTTTTGTGCGGCAGGCGATTTTATTTGCTGTGGTTTGAATCCCCAGAAGTTGTTTCACGATGGCAGAAATGTCAAGACTTCCGCGCAAAGGGCGGGTATGTGTTAGATTGTATATTCCAGAAGCGTATTGTACTTGGCGCCTGCAAATTTGACGTTGACCTTGGCCTTAGTGCCCACTGGGTAGTTCTTCGTTAGGTCCACCATACCTTCAAAAATGCCCGGATCTATTTGATCCAGCGGGTTCCAGTCTTCTTCTACCTTCACCTGAAAATAGTTCATTAACAGTTGTTTTTTTTAAGTATGTCTGCATGTTAGGGTTCACAAGAGAGACGCCTTCACCTGAGAATAGTTCATTAACAGTTTTTTTTGTTAAAGTATGTCTGCAAGTTAGGGTTCACAGAGAGACAGGGAAATACAAAAAATAGCAAGGACAAAATTCCAAATCAAACAAGTAAAATGTACAATGCAAAACAACAAGGACAAACATTCCAAATCAAACACGTAAAATGTACAAAACAGTAAAAAAATAACAAGGACAAACATTCCAAACCAAACATGTAAAAATGTACAAAACAGTAAAAAAAAAAAATAGCAAGGACAAACATTCCAAACCAAACACGTAAAATGTACAAAACAGTAAAAAATAGCAAGGACAAACATTCCAAACCAAACACGTAAAATGTACAAAACAGTAAAAAAAAATAGCAAGGACAAACATTCCAAACCAAACATGTAAAAATGTACAAAACAGTAAAAAAAAATAGCAAGGACAAACATTCCAAACCAAACACGTAAAATGTACAAAACAGTAAAAAATAGCAAGGACAAACATTCCAAACCAAACACGTAAAATGTACAATGCAAAATAACAAGGACAAACATTCCAAACCAAACACGTAAAAATGTACAAAACAGTAAAAAAAATAACTTAAATTTCGAAACAAAACAAACCAAACACGTAAAATGTACAATACAAAGTCAAAACAAAACAAACTAACAAAATATAAAAATTATAAAACAAACACCATGAACAAAAATTAATAAAACAAAGACAAATCATCAAACATTACAAACAAAATAAAAGAATATAACTTATAAAATAAAAATAATCTGTTTAGAACAACTGCTATATTAAGAAATTATTTTGAGTGACATTGCCTTTAAAACTAACTCTTTCTGTATTTCAAACACAAAGACTTTAGATTTTTTCTGTGGGGGGTGGGTGGGGGTCGGCAATACACAGCTTCATTGTTAATCACCAGGCTTGTGGAGTCGGCCCAAAATTTCCGTCTCGTGAAATTTTACAAGTCCGACTCCTAACTCCGATTCCAGCTGTACTTTACTATTACTATAACGTCATAAAATTATATACTTATATGTATTTTATGTGTAAATATGGAGTTATATAAATATGTGTATTTTATGTGTAAATATGGAGTTATATAAATATGTGTATTTTATGTGTAAATATGGAGTTATATAAATGTGTGTATTTTATGTGTAAATATGGAGTTATATAAATATGTGTATTTTATGTGTAAATATGGAGTTATATAAATATGTGTATTTTATGTGTAAATATGGAGTTCTATAAATATGTGTATTTTATGTGTAAATATGGAGTTCTATAAATATGTGTATTTTATGTGTAAATATGGAGTTCTATAAATATGTGTATTTTATGTGTAAATATGGAGTTATATAAATATGTGTATTTTATGTGTAAATATAGAGTTATATAAATATGTGTATTTTATGTGTAAATATGGAGTTATATAAATATGTGTATTTTATGTGTAAATATGGAGTTATATAAATATGTGTATTTTATGTGTAAATATGGAGTTATATAAATATGTGTATTTTTATGTGTAAATATGGAGTTATATAAATATGTGTATTTTATGTGTAAATATGGAGTTATATAAATGTGTGTATTTTATGTGTAAATATGGAGTTATATAAATGTGTGTATTTTATGTGTAAATATGGAGTTATATAAATATGTGTATTTTATGTGTAAATATGGAGTTATATAAATATGTGTATTTTATGTGTAAATATGGAGTTATATAAATATGTGTATTTTATGTGTAAATATAGAGTTATATAAATATGTGTATTTTATGTGTAAATATGGAGTTATATAAATATGTGTATTTTATGTGTAAATATGGAGTTATATAAATATGTGTATTTTATGTGTAAATATGGAGTTATATAAATATGTGTATTTTATGTGTAAATATGGAGTTATATAAATATGTGTATTTTTATGTGTAAATATGGAGTTATATAAATATGTGTATTTTATGTGTAAATATAGAGTTATATAAATATGTGTATTTTATGTGTAAATATGGAGTTATATAAATATGTGTATTTTATGTGTAAATATGGAGTTCTATAAATATGTGTATTTTATGTGTAAATATGGAGTTATATAAATATGTGTATTTTATGTGTAAATATATGAAGAAGTGGCTTTCATAGATTTCATATTAAATTATTTTTTAGCCGTACATAAATATAATACAAAACACCTCAAAATATATTTCATATGTATGTTTATCTAAATTGATTTAGTTCTTTAAAAACAAACCTCAAGATATATTTAATATGTATGTTTATCTAAATGGAATTGGTTCTTTATAAACAATACCTCAAGATATATTTAATATGTATGTTTATCTAAACGGAATTGGTTCTTATAAAAACACCTCAAAATATATTTCTTATGTGTAACAATAGTGTCAGACATACATGTACCAATGTACTCAGAATGCAGTAGATCACTGCAGTCTGAAGTAGAAACATAGCCCTGTTGCCAGCACGTGTAACAATAGTGTCAGACACACATGTACCAATGTACTCAAGCAGAATGCAGTAGATCACTGCAGTCTGAAGTAGAAACAGAGCCCTGTTGCCAGCAAGTGTAACAATAGTGTCAGATACACACGTACCAATGTACTCAAGCAGAGTGCATTACATCACTGCAGTCTGAAGTAGACAACATAAACACCCAGAAAGGCTTGCTCTTCTCTGGTCAAAAATATTCTACACTCCCATATCTCTCCACAAGCATTCTCTAGCTTACATTCCTGTAATAAAATTCATTAGCCTGATTCACACACATGGGTATAAATAGAACATAATCAAATTCATGAATAGCATTTTTACTAGGGACAATGTCAAATGTTCAACAATGCAAATGTACAAAATCTCTCTAATTACAAGTCATAGAACATCAGTTCAAAAAGCGTTCTAAATCTAATTGCAAACTAGTAAAAGTCAACATTCCAAATACATGAAATTGTCTCTGATTCAAATGACAAACCACAAATCAATAGTTCAAAAATGTAAGAAAATATTTCCAAGTCCATTCTTTCTTTATCTGTCACATAACTCACCAGTTCATGATCAGCCTTCAAGACCAGACTTGGCCATAGACAAAATCAAACTGATAAGAACAAGATCCGTTATTCCATGTACATGACGAGTATTGAAATAGCTATTTTGACAAGCTGGGTTATCATATGTACTTGACGAGTATTGGCATGATTATTTTGACAAGCTCAGTTATCACATGTACTTGACGAGTATTGAAATAGCTTTTATGACAAGCTCAGTTATCACATGTACTTGACGAGTATTGAAATAGCTATTATGACAAGCTCAGTTATCACATGTACTTGACGAGAATTGGCATGATTATTTTGACAAGCTCAGTTATCACATGTACTTGACGAGTATTGGCATGATTATTTTGACAAGCTCAGTTATCACATGTACTTGACGAGTATTGAAATAGCTATTTTGACAAGCTGGGTTATCATATGTACTTGACGAGTATTGGCATGATTATTTTGACAAGCTCAGTTATCACATGTACTTGACGAGTATTGAAATAGCTTTTATGACAAGCTCAGTTATCACATGTACTTGACGAGTATTGAAATAGCTATTATGACAAGCTCAGTTATCACATGTACTTGACGAGAATTGGCATGATTATTTTGACAAGCTCAGTTATCACATGTACTTGACGAGAACTGACATGATTATTTTGACAAGCCAATCTCTTATCTTCACTTGTCAGGTATATTTTGAATGTTAGGGACTTTGACTACTGTCATTCTTACTCATGTCTTTTAAGCACTAGACTGACTAGGGCAATGTTTTGATTTGAGTAGTCTGCCCTTTATTTTTGCTTCACGAGAACCAGAGTGTAAACTCTGAACTTGACAGACTTTCTGTACAGTGTTCATGAGAAATAGTGTTAATTGTGAATATGATTAGAACATCCTTTATTTGGAAAACACGAATACTAAACTGTTAACTGAATTTGACGAGATCACTTCTTACCGTAAATTACGGGCAGTAGAGAGCTAACTGGATTCGACGAGACCACTTCTTACCGTAAATTACGGGCAGTAGAGAGCTAACTGGATTCGACGAGACCACTTCTTACCGTAAATTACGGGCAGTAGAGAGCTAACTGGATTCGACGAGACCACTTCTTACCGTAAATTACGGGCAGTAGAGAGTTAACTCACCTGTACTTCCCGAGCGTTAGGGATGTTCAGTTTGAATTTGACGGGTCCGCCCCTGTATCCCTTTGGGATTTCCAGTGGCTCTGTCAAATAACACCCGTCCTTCCACATCGGGTACTGCTTAGGAAACGGTTGGACATTCTGTCGGAAATAAGCCACGTGTTTAAAGAAACTAGTGTAATTCCGTATTCCTTAATAAAATTGAGACAACTGTAAAATTTGCAGACGTGATCTTAAAATGTTTGCTGCAAAATAATAATCAAACTCTATGCAAACGTAAAACTCTAAATGTTGAAATATTGACAGGAGAAAAAAACATTTTATCTGATTGACTACTCTCTGGTTTATTTAACACTTATGTCACGACTTTGTTTAAAATAACATTAACTTGTGTATTCATTATGTCACGACTTTGTTTAAAATAACATTAACTTGTGTATTCATTATGTCACGACTTTGTTTAAAATAACATTAACTTGTGTATTCATTATGTCACGACGTTCTTTGTTAATAGAACATTAACTGTCTGTTTATTATGTCTGTTCGTTATATCATGACTTTCTTTGATTATATAGCAACATTACTGTGTTTGTTATATCATGACTTTCTTTGATTATATAGCAACATTACTGTGTTTGTTATATCATGACTTTCTTTGATTATATAGCAACATTACTGTGTGTTTGTTATATCATGACTTTCTTTGATTATATAGCAACATTACTGTGTGTTTGTTATAACATGACTTTCTTTGATTATATAGCAACATTACTGTGTTTGTTATATCATGACTTTCTTTGATTATATAGCAACATTACTGTGTGTTTGTTATATCATTACTTTCTTTGATTGTATAGCAACATTACTGTGTGTTTGTTATATCATGACTTTCTTTGATTATATAGCAACATTACTGTGTTTGTTACATGCCATTGCTCTATTTGTTTATATAACGTTAACTTTTTTTAAACGTGTATATTTTGTCATGACTCTTGTTTATAGAACATTAACCGTTCTGTCTATTGCCATCACTCTATTATATAACAACAACCTTTCTATGTGTATGTAATCTTTCTAACGTTACTGACTTCCTTTGTCAAGGCACTGCAAGTACTCTGGTTGTCGTCATCTATCTGTAACATGACTGTCTTTGTCAAGGCACTGCAAGTACTCTGGTTACTGTCACCTATCTGTAACATGACTGTCTTTGTCAAGGCACTGCAAGTACTCTGGTTACTGTCACCTATCTGTAACATGACTGTCTTTGTCAAGGCACTGCAAGTACTCTGGTTACTGTCACCTATCTGTAACATGACTGTCTTTGTCAAGGCACTGCAAGTACTCTGGTTACTGTCACCTATCTGTAACATGACTGTCTTTGTCAAGGCACTGCAAGTACTCTGGTTGTCATCTTTCTCAGACACTACTAATGGATTAGCGGCCAAAATGTCGTTGTGTGCTGTGTAGTTTTATTTGACTGAATCCTTAAGCATACAATATGTCTGTTTGTGTGTATGGGCATTTTCGGTGTATGAATGTGTGCATGTATAAAATGTGTATGTGAAAGCAAAAGAGATGTGTGTGTGTGTGTGTGTGTGTGTGTGTGTGTGTGTGTGTGTGTGTGTGTGTGTGTGTGTGAGAGAGAGAGAGAGAGAGAGAGTGTGTTTTGTGTGTGTTATTGCAGATTTTTGGTTTACCTGTCATTTCGCTTCCCACTTTTGTTGATTTGTGCAGCCAAGAACATGCGCTTATAGAATGATTAATGCTCTTGAAAGAGGAGAGATTAGTGCTCTAGAAAGGAGAGAGATTAATGCTTTAAAAAGGAGAGTAATGTTATAGAAAAAGAAGAGATTAATGCGCTAGAAAGGAGAGAGATTAATGCTATAGGAAGGGGAGAGATTTAAGCTCTAGAAAGGGGAGAGATTAATTCTATAGGAAGTGGAGAGATTAATGCTTTAAAAAGGAGAGTAATGTTCTAGAAAATGGAGAGATTAATGCTCTAGAAAGGAGAGAGATTAATGCTATAGGAAGGGGAGAGATTTAAGCTCTAGAAAGGGGAGAGTTTAATTCTATAGGAAGTGGAGAGATTAATGCTCTAGGTGAAGAGATTTAAGCTCTAGAAAGGGGAAAGATTAATGCTATAGGAAGTGTAGAGATTAATGCTCTAGAAAGTGGAGAGATTAATGCTCTAGAAAGTGGAGAGATTAATGCTCTAGAAAGGAGAGAGAATACACTGTGACGTGGCTTACCAGCACTATACTAGTACGTAAATAAGATAATACACTGTGACGTGGCTTACCAGCGCTATACTAGGACGTAAATGAGATAATACACTGTGACGTGGCTTACCAGCACTATACTAGGACGTAAATGAGATAATACACTGTGACGTGCCTTACCAGCACTATACTAGGACGTAAATGAGATAATACACTGTGACGTGGCTTACCAGCGCTATACTAGGACGTAAATGAGATAATACACTGTGACGTGGCTTACCAGCACTATACTAGGACGTAAATGAGATAATACACTGTGACGTGCCTTACCAGCACTATACTAGGACGTAAATGAGATAATACACTGTGACGTGGCTTACCAGCGCTATACTAGGACGTAAATGAGATAATACACTGTGACGTGGTTTACCAGCACTATACTAGGATGTAAATGAGATAATACACTGTGACGTGGCTTCCCAGCACTACATCAAGGCGCTGAATAAGTAGCTGAAAACAGTGACGTAGAGACTTTCTTCCAGCGTTACACTAGGACACTGGATGGGGCAGTTGTTTTCTAAGAAGTAGAGACTTTACAATGCACTGAGTTAGTGAATGAGGTAATTGTATACTATGACAGTGACTTACCAGCACTTACTAGGTCAGTGAATGAGGTGATTGAATACTGTGAGAGTGCTTACCAGCACTATACTAGGTCATTGAATGAGGTGATTGAATACTGTGAGAATGGCTTACCAGCACTATACTAGGTCATTGAATGAGGTGATTGAATACTATGACAGTGACTTACCAGCACTTACTAGGTCAGTGAATGAGGTGATTGAATACTGTGAGAGTGCTTACCAGCACTATACTAGGTCATTGAATGAGGTGATTGAATACTGTGAGAATGGCTTACCAGTACTATACTAGGTCATTGAATGAGGTGATTGAATACTGTGAGAGTGCTTACCAGCACTATACTAGCAGTGAATGAGGTGATTGAATACTGTGAGAATGGCTTACCAACACTATACTAGGTCAATGAATGAGGTGATTGAATACTGTGAGAATGGCTTACCAACACTATACTAGGTCAATGAATGAGGTAACTGAAAATTGTGACGGAGACTTTCCAGCGTTACACTGTAACACTGAGTGAGGCAGTTGTTCATTGTGAGTTAGGGGCTTACCGGAGCTGCATTGGGACAGTGAATAAGGTAGTTGTACACCCCTATCATGTTGGGTCCGGCCTCCCTGGAAGGTAATGCGTAGATCTGGAGTTTGTAGAATCCTGGCAATGGCGGCCTAAGCAAAAAGCAGTAGGATGGCCCCAGACAACGCAACAGGGCGTAGTCGTTACATTCCTGTTTCCGGTCATGTGACAAGAACTTGATGGTCACTCGTGTTGGCGTGGATGTCGATATAATTACCTCAACCTGAAATAAATTGTTTACAATCACCTTGACTTGAAATCAAATGCATGTAGTCATCTCAACTCGAAATAAATTGTTTACAAGCACTGAAATCAAATTTATATAATTAACTCTATCTGAAATAAATTGTATGCAGTCATCTCAATCTGAAATCAAATGTGTATAGTTACCTCGACCTGAAATCAAATGTGTATAGTTACCTCGACCTGAAATCAAATGTGTATAGTTACCTCGACCTGAAATCAAATGTATATAATTACCTCGACCTGAAATAAAATGTATATAATTACCTCGACCTGAAATCAAATGTGTATAGTTACCTCGACCTGCAATCAAATGTATATAATCTTTTTAATCTGAACTCAAATGTAAACAGGAGGATTTCTTTCTTAAATTACTTTTTAAAAGTTTCACCTGGTGTCAAACCATTTATTCTTATTCACTTTGCTGACCTAATTCTGAGGACGTCAACAGAATGTGAAATCGATATTTTTTCATTTGGTAAGGCTAGAAAAGCCGCAACGACTTTCATACAGAAATTCAAACTAAATGCTGAATTATCATTTCATAAAAGCATATCTGAACTAAGTAAATTTAAAAGGAAAGAAAATTAACTGCTGAATGTTATATTTAAACGAGGTTGTTGCGGACGAAACCAGCAACTTCCGGTTAGCAATGACTGGAAGACGCAAGAGGCAGGAGTTAATAAGTGCTAGGTCCTGCACTGAACTTAGTCTCAGTGTGATGGAGTTTAGGTGTTATGGAGCAGTGAATGACTACGTCATTAGAGTGAATTAAGTGTTCAGTTTTGCAACGCAAGTGCTGATCTTTTGGAATATTTTTCTTAAAAAGCTGTAGCGAGAAGTCTGGAGTGAATTAAGTGTTCAGTTTTGCAAGTGCTGATCTTTTGGAATACTTTTCTTTAAGACTCAAGTGCTGATCTTTTGGAATACTTTTCTTTAAGACTCAAGTGCTGATATTTTTGAGTTGTCTTCAAGATTGTAACGAGACAGCTTCGAGTGAATTAAGCGTTTTTGTTTTGCAATGCAAATACACATCTTTATGATTATTTTTCTTCAAGCAGTAATAAATTAAGCGTTTGGTTTTGCAATGCAAATACACATCTGTATGATTATTTTTCTTCAAGCAGTAATAAATTAAGCGTTTGGTTTTGCAATGCAAATACACATCTTTATGATTATTTTTCTTCAAGCAGTAATAAATTAAGCGTTTGGTTTTGCAATGCAAATACACATCTTTATGATTATTTTTCTTCAAGCAGTAATAAATTAAGCGTTTTGGTTTTGCAATGCAAATACACATCTTTATGATTATTTTTCTTCAAGCAGTAATAAATTAAGCGTTTTGTTTTGCAATGCAAATACACATCTTTATGATTATTTTTCTTCAAGCAGTAATAAATTAAGCGTTTTGGTTTTGCAATGCAAATACACATCTTTATGATTATTTTTCTTCAAGCAGTAATAAATTAAGCGTTTTGTTTTGCAATGCAAATACACATCTTTATGATTATTTTTCTTCAAGCAGTAATAAATTAAGCGTTTGGTTTTGCAATGCAAATACACATCTTTATGATTATTTTTCTTCAAGCAGTAATAAATTAAGCGTTTGGTTTTGCAATGCAAATACACATCTTTATGATTATTTTTCTTCAAGCAGTAATAAATTAAGCGTTTGGTTTTGCAATGCAAATACACATCTTTATGATTATTTTTCTTCAAGCAGTAATAAATTAAGCGTTTGGTTTTGCAATGCAAATACACATCTTTATGATTATTTTTCTTCAAGCAGTAATAAATTAAGCGTTTGGTTTTGCAATGCAAATACACATCTTTATGATTATTTTTCTTCAAGCAGTAATAAATTAAGCGTTTTTGTTTTTGCAATGCAAATACACATCTTTATGATTATTTTTCTTCAAGCAGTAATAAATTAAGCGTTTGGTTTTGCAATGCAAATACACATCTTTATGATTATTTTTCTTCAAGCAGTAATAAATTAAGCGTTTGGTTTTGCAATGCAAATACACATCTTTATGATTATTTTTCTTCAAGCAGTAATAAATTAAGCGTTTGGTTTTGCAATGCAAATACACATCTTTATGATTATTTTTCTTCAAGCAGTAATAAATTAAGCGTTTGGTTTTGCAATGCAAATACACATCTTTATGATTATTTTTCTTCAAGCAGTAATAAATTAAGCGTTTTTGTTTTTGCAATGCAAATACACATCTTTATGATTATTTTTCTTCAAGCAGTAATAAATTAAGCGTTTGGTTTTGCAATGCAAATACACATCTTTATGATTATTTTTCTTCAAGCAGTAATAAATTAAGCGTTTTTGTTTTTGCAATGCAAATACACATCTTTATGATTATTTTTCTTCAAGCAGTAATAAATTAAGCGTTTTTGTTTTGCAATGCAAATACACATCTTTATGATTATTTTTCTTCAAGCAGTAATAAATTAAACGTTTTTGTTTTTGCAATGCAAATACACATCTTTATGATTATTTTTCTTCAAGCAGTAATAAATTAAGCGTTTGGTTTTGCAATGCAAATACACATCTTTATGATTATTTTTCTTCAAGCAGTAATAAATTAAGCGTTTGGTTTTGCAATGCAAATACACATCTTTATGATTATTTTTCTTCAAGCAGTAATAAATTAAGCGTTTGGTTTTGCAATGCAAATACACATCTTTATGATTATTTTTCTTCAAGCAGTAATAAATTAAGCGTTTTGTTTTGCAATGCAAATACACATCTTTATGATTATTTTTCTTCAAGCAGTAATAAATTAAGCGTTTGGTTTTGCAATGCAAATACACATCTTTATGATTATTTTTCTTCAAGCAGTAATAAATTAAGCGTTTTGGTTTTGCAATGCAAATACACATCTTTATGATTATTTTTCTTCAAGCAGTAATAAATTAAGCGTTTGGTTTTGCAATGCAAATACACATCTTTATGATTATTTTTCTTCAAGCAGTAATAAATTAAGCGTTTGGTTTTGCAATGCAAATACACATCTTTATGATTATTTTTCTTCAAGCAGTAATAAATTAAGTTTTTCCCTTGTGCAAAGCAGTTAGTGATCTATTTGATTATTTTTCTTGAAAACATAAAGGCTGATCTTTTCGTATTCTTTTATTTGAAGACATAAAGGCTGATCTTTTCGTATTCTTTTACTTGAAGACATAAAGGCTGATCTTTTAGAATTCTTTTACTTGAAAACATAAAGGCTGATCTTTTAGAATTCTTTTACTTGAAGACATAAAGGCTGATCTTTTAGAATTCTTTTACTTGAAGACATAAAGGCTGATCTTTTAGAATTCTTTTACTTGAAGACATAAAGGCTGATCTTTTAGAATTCTTTTACTTGAAGACATAAAGGCTTATCTTTTAGAAATAATTTTCTTGAAAACTTAATGTGAAAGTATTTTATAGTGTATATCATTCAGCTATGTCTATCAAATTATTCATAACTAAAAGAAATTATAATATTCAAAGATTTGTTTAACCCCACAAACAATTCTTACGTTCCTTAGCCATCCAGAGTACTTTAACCACCTAACCATTTAACAGCCCTAATAAGCTAATTATAATCAAGACTCAATATCCAAATGGAAAAATATAATTGATAACTCCGTAGGCGTTTTGTCTCCAATAATATTCTTACCCGAAGCATGAAAGTTTCTTTCAATTTCATTCAATACATATTCCATAAATATCGTTTTTAGTGTGTTATCTAAATGTCATTTATATGCATTATCCAAATCTAATGTATAGTGCATTCCATAAATCTCAATCATAGTGCATTCCCTAAATATCATTCATAGTGTATTCTATAAATCTAATTAATAGTGCATTCCATAAGTCTCATTCATAGTGTATTCTCTACATCTCATTCATAGTGTCTTCATAAATCTCATTCATGGTGCATTCCTTAAATATCATTCATAGTGTATTCCATAAATCTCATTCACAATGCACTTCCTAAGTCTCGTTTATAGTGTATTCTCTAAATCTCATTCATAGTATATTGCATAAATTTAATTCATAGTATTTTCCATAAATCTCATTATTACTGTCTTCCATAAATCTCATTCATAGTGTCTTCCATAAACCTAAAATTTTTAATACATATGCAAATTAAAAAAACAGTAATGAAAGGGCATCTCACTTAAAAATAATCCATTAGTCTTAAATTATTTTTGTCTCACTTCAAGTATTCTTTCAACTTGTTTAAATCTCGTTTAAAATAATCCCTAAATATTGCTTAATTATTTTTATGTCTCACTTCAAGTATTCTTTCAACTTGTTTAAATCTCGTTTAAAATAATCCCTAAATATTGCTTAATTATTTTTATGTCTCACTTCAAGTATTCTTTCAACTTGTTTAAATCTCGTTTAAAATAATCCCTAAATATTGCGTAATTATTTTTAAAAATCATTTAACGTATTCCTTAAATCTCATTTTAAAAAAATATAGGCCCCCATTCCCACCAATTCTGATCGTAAACTTTTCCTGTTTCTCAACCAGTTCCTAATAGGTCATCACCAAGTGAAAGAACACAATGCGATACAGCGTGAAAGTGCTGGAATACAACTGGACAAGTCGGTTTGAAGCGAAACAAGAACAATAACATCATTGTGCCAAGCAAGAGGAGTGAGACTCTAACAGAACACTAAACAGGACAGACTACATGGAGCCGGTTTTGTGGCATTCCCACCACAGAGTTATTTGCCCTTTTAGCGTGTTACTGCTTAGGAGGAGTCGTTCTTTGCTAAAGATTGACATTTGAGAAAGTATAATATATATCTCCTGCAGCCTTCCACCCACCCAACACCATTTTTCTAACACCCAAGTGGCATTACGCTGAATATTCTTTATCACCACTCCATGCAAGGGCAGCAGTGTAGACTAGCTTTTAGTAGTACAGAGAATGAACATTCTTTATCACCACTCCATGCAAGGGCAGCAGTGTAGACTAGCTTTTAGTAGTACAGAGAATGAACATTCTTTATCACCACTCCATGCAAGGGCAGCAATGTAGACTAGCTTTTAGTAGTACAGAGAATGAACATTCTTTATCACCACTCCATGCAAGGGCAGCAATGCAGACTAGCTTTTAGTAGTACAGAGAATGAACATTCTTTATCACCACTCCATGCAAGGGCAGCAATGCAGACTAGCTTTTAGTAGTACAGAGAATGAACATTCTTTATCACCACTCCATGCAAGGGCAGCAATGCAGACTAGCTTTTAGTAGTACAGAGAATGAACATTCTTTATCACCACTCCATGCAAGGGCAGCAATGCAGACTAGCTTTTAGTAGTACAGAGAATGAACATTCTTTATCACCACTCCATGCAAGGGCAGCAATGCAGACTAGCTTTTAGTAGTACAGAGAATGAACATTCTTTATCACCACTCCATGCAAGGGCAGCAATGCAGACTAGCTTTTAGTAGTACAGAGAATGAACATTCTTTATCACCACTCCATGCAAGGGCAGCAATGCAGACTAGCTTTTAGTAGTACAGAGAATGCACTTGTCGCAGATTTACCATTAGTTCCGGCAAAATATAATAATAATAAAATATAATGCAAGCAATATTTATTATGCTCGTGCTCATCTTTAAGCAGCAGTGTGGGTCTCTGTTTATAACGCAGATAGGTGTCCTGTTTATCTATATTGCAAACTATGTACGTCTTTATGTATATTATAGGTGTGTCCTGTTTATCTATTTTGCAAACAGTGTACATGTACTTCCTTAAGTATATTGTGACAGGTGTGTCCTATTTATCTGTTTTGCAAACAGGGTACGTCCTTGTGTACATTGTAGGCGTGTCCTGTTTATTTGTTTTGCAAACAGGGTACGTCTGTGTATATTATAGGTGTCCTGTTTATCTGTTTTGCAAACAGGGTACGTCTTTATGTATATTATAGGTTTGTCCTGTTTATCCGTTTAGCAAACAGGGTACGTCCTTGTGTACATTGTAGGCGTGCCCTGTTTATCTGTTTTGCAAACAGGGTACGTCCTTGTGTACATTGTAGGCGTGTCCTGTTTATATTGCAAGTAGTGTTCGTCCCTATTTATATTATGACATACGTATTGACAGAGTATGTGCGCGCGCGCACAAACGTAATCCCGGAAGTCTGGTCGCCTTTGTACTCTCAAAGCGACAAGATTATCTGAGCATCAATTGTAATACTTAAATTCTGCAAAATAACGGCTCAGCTTTGACCAAATATTACAATATTTTGATAAAATACAGGCGTTTGAACACGCGTAAGTATTCACACTGGGGGCAAACTGTGTATTCTAAAGTCACTTTCCCTTCATCTTAGCATTTTCAGGAAATATCTTTTAAAAATGACGTCTTTAGAAAATAGTCACGTTTTTCACAGTTAAATCCGTCATTCGTTCGTGTGTGTCTTTTGAGGTGGGAGTGGAGTATAAGTGTGTTATTCAGTGTTGTGAGGCTGTGATCAATAACTCTGGAGCGTGTGTACTCTGTGTTGTGTGGCTATGATCAATAACTCTGGAGTGCGTGCACTCAGTGTTGTGTGGCTATGATCAATAACTCTGGAGCGTGTGTACTCTGTGTTGTGTGGCTATATTCAATAACGTGTGTACTCAGTGAACTGTACGTTGTTGTTATTCAAACAACTATCAGAAGTCAATGCCATTAAGAATTCCTACGCCTTGCTTTAAAAAAAAAATAGCGGAAATTTAGAAAATGGCAGTTAGACATTTAAAACTACAGAAAGGCAATCGATTGATTAATTGATTGATTGATTCATTCATTGACTGATTGATTGATCATAGTTAACCAAAAGGTGTTGTATATCTGAAACGACAAATACAAGTTTATTTGTACGATGTGTCATAAACCTACAGCCGGCACTATTTAGAATGACACGTATAAGTTGTTACTGATGTGTCATAAACCTACAGCCGGCACTATTTAGAATGACACGTTTAAGTTGTTACTGATTATTTGGATGTGCAGTGATTTACATCTTTGAACGCAACAATACTAGGACGACAGAATGATTGTTTACTGTAAGGGCTAAGATTGATTAGTTTACTGTAAGGGCTAAGATTGATTAGTTTACTGTAAGGGCTAAGATTGATTAGTTTACTGTAAGGGCTAAGATTGATTAGTTTACTGTAAGGGCTAAGATTGATTAGTTTACTGTAAGGACTAAGATTGATTAGTTTACTGTAAGGACTAAGATTGATTAGTTTACTGATTTCTACATTGAAATGTCAACAAAAAAATCATCACCTCTAAATTGCACGCTTCAACATGGCATCAGCGTCCTTAAAACGTATTTATTTACCGTACAAAACACCCACACTTCTGTAAGTATTTATCTACCGTACAAAACACCCACACTTCTGTAAGTATTTATCTACCTGACAAAACACCCACATTTCTGTAAGTATTTATCTAACACCCACACTTCTGTATGTATGTATCTACCTGACAACACACCCACACTTCTGTACAATAAACGTGCGGTTGGTTTCATGTGTCCTAGCCTGCATGCAAGGCAATATTGTTGTGAGACAAATAATAATAACAATAATAATAATAATACATCGAATTCTAGTATCGTGTTGTTCTCAACTTATCTATCGACACTGACCTCATGCTGGTCTTCAGACATGTAAATCACAGGATCCGAATGAGAAACGGCAGATAAGCCATACTCGTCAAACTTGGCTTGTTTTCCCAAGTAACCTTCCGTCAGCTTTGGTAATGCCGCCATCTTTTTGCCTTCTGCGAAGGCAAGTGCAGTCTAAATGCGGCCGTTTGGGTGGTAACAGGTATAATGTGAGGATGGGTATTGTTTCGCTATGTGGTGGTACCTGGCAGCAGGTAGACTGTATGTTGATGTCACGTTGTAATCAGAATAATGCACAGACAGGATTTATGAGTTTCTTGTTTGTTGATATACGGCTAATGTAGTCCAATCCTTAATGAATAATGTTTGTCGCGTTTTAATTAATAAAAATGCAAAAATATACATACGTGGCCGTTGTATATACACGATTTTCTATCATGTATTCATCTGTTTATTTATACTAATATATGTTCTAACATTTCTACTTAAATGGTAACTGAAATGGCTTTACATTTAGTCTACAGAATGAATTGTATCGATGAAGGTCATTACTCCTCCAAGAAAATACCACTTACTTCAGTGACCGACTGACCGACTGACCGACTGATCGATTGTATGGAGTTGAACTCGCGCAAGTCTACCATAAACTGAGTGTAACGAAATTTGAGTGCATGAACCAGAGTGAGATGACATGGTGAGTGCATAAACCGGAGTGAGATGACATGATGAGTACACGAACCAGAGTGAGATGATATGATTAGTTAACGAACCAGAGTGAGATGATATTATGAGTTCACGAACCAGGGTGAGATGACATAATGAGAGCATGAACCACGGTGAGATGACATGATGAGTACATGAACCAGCATGAGATGACATGATTAGTTAATGAACCAGAGTGAGATGACATGATGAGGTCACGAACCATTTTGAATGACATGATATGTGCATGAACCAGAGTGAGGTGATATGTGTACTACAAACTAATTTTAATTTTTTGAAAGTAATATTTTGGCTGACATTGCTTCTCTTCCCACCATTTTTTATGCTTATTCTTTATAGTGAGAATGTAAGGAAAGAGAACTCAGAGAGAGAGAAATGAAAAAGAGATTTTAAAAAATTTTAAAAAAGAAAGCAAAACTGAAAGAGAAAAAGAGGTTAGTAAGGAGAGGGAAGGGAAAGAGAGCTTGATAAAGAGTGAGAGAAGAGAAACTCCGATAGAGAGAAAGAGAGATTTATAAAGAATAAAAGGAAAAGAAATACTTATAGAGAGAAAGAGAAATTGATGGAGAAACAGAGTCCAGCAAAGTGAAGAATACTAATGCAGGATATTTTAAAACAAACCAACCCTAATTACCAACAGCTTTCAAACATAGCCGACTAAGCAGACGATACCTGTAATAGGATATTTCTAATTATTTTAATTCAAATTTATAATTAGACTGAACTTTCTTGTCCTAAGCACACTCCTTGTCATCGCTATCAAACAACGACACGAGAAGACAAACAACGACACGAGAAGACAAACAACGAGCAGGACTAGTTTCGCCCAGTAATGTGCACTGCTAAAGTTATGAAACACCTGCAAGGCGCCATATCTTGCAAGCGTTATTCAGCAAAAAAACGTGTTACTTAATTCAGTTGCACACCACCGCCCTTGATAATGTGTAGAGTGCACGCATGAAGCCCTACAACTGACACAACGCGCGTGTTGATTACGGACGCGCTGATTTCACCTGGTCTTTTTTTTTCTTTTTTTTTTTTTTGCCTGTCAAAAGAGCGAATTCGGCTGGCCTACCTGTTATGGTGTCAACAAGTGCAAGGAGTCTATTTTCATGCTAATGCGTAACCTTTTTAATTTTTGTCAGTTATAAAAAAATTATTCATCAGCCAGTAAACATTCTTACTGTTTGCTTAGTGTTACTCTTTTGATATCGGTTTATTTCTAAATAAATATGTAACAAAGATGAACACTTATGTTAAATCAATCCAGCCAATCAAATGCGCTGTAAGAAGGTCAAAGTGTCAGTCGCGACGTTCAGCAGCATGCTCTTTCAGTTTGATCTGACAAAGTTGTGTTACAATTCCTTTGAATCTGGCTAAGTTACTTACAGGTTACAATTCAGCAACAAACTGGCCAAGCAACGGGTTGGGGTAGAAAGTAGACGCGTGTGTGGTTTTTTTCGTGACGCCGATATGGGTGTGTGTGTGTGTGTGTGTTTCTTTGAACGTATGCATTTTATGCTTTTCTTCCCAAAAGCCGTGTATGAATGCGTATTAATAGCTAACGGCCATTTTGTATACAAAAATTTAAATAGAATATGAAACGAAGATTAGCATGCAGGTGTAGCCGCCTTCTGTTCATTTAATTTTTTTTAATTTTTAAAAAGGTCCTGACAAAAATGTAATGAATCACACTTTACCCAGTTCCTATATTTGATGTATATTTATTAACGTGTAAGCTTACATTCATTTACAGTAAGTATACTGACAAAAAGCCATAGACATAGACATAGGCTATAAAACGATATAGGCGTGTGTGCTATGTCGTCTATACGTTGTTTATATTTGATCTTAGTGTAAACTTCCATGTTCAATATTTCGCCTTTCGTAAACAACGGGTTTGCCCCGGAGTGACACTTATTTATACAAGACGAAGATCAGTGTAAAGATGAGGGTACAGTAAGTCGCTAAAAAAAATGTGTACAAGGGGTGAGTGGGAATGACAACTGACTTCAGACGGTTAAAAGTGAACGTGTTTGTTTGAAGTTCACTATTGTACAGTTCGAAATTGTTTATGATGCGATTATTCCGTAGCACTAAATGTTTATTACAGTCACGTGTATTGCTTTATAACTTTGTATGGTATTACAGTCGCCTGTATTGCTTTATAGTATTACAGTCGCCTGTATTGCTTTATAACTTTGTATGGTATTACAGTCGCCTGTATTGCTTTATAATTTTGTATGGTATTACAGTCGCCTGTATTGCTTTATAATGGTATTACAGTCGCCTGTATTGCTTTATAACTTTGTATGGTATTACAGGTGAATTAACTATGTCAGCCTCTCAGCTTGGAAAGTGGGGTAGGGTGGATTTCCTGAAAATCATTCATGAAGACTCCTTACTTAGGATTTTTTTAATAGGTCTTTTCTATACAAATATGACATTTAGACGCACATTTTCAAGGGATTTTGTTATTTTATTTACTGTACACACAAACAAAATTCACACAAACATACATTTTCCTCCTATTATAAAATATTTGCCTCTAAAGTACAGTGATATTGAAATAGACATGGTAGTCAGTTGCGACTGTTTACCCATACCCGGCTCAGTTACCCGCATTCCTCCTTAAACACTGAAAAAGGGTTTATTAGTATTGGTGCGTTACCAAAATTGCTAGAAGTATTTTACCACTTCTCATCCATATTTTGTCTTCTCAGTACTTTTACCATTTCTTACCTCATCCATATTTTACCTTCTCAGTACTTTTACCACTTCTTACCTCATCCATATTTTACCTTCTCAGTACTTTTACCACTTCTTACCTCATCCATATTTTACCTTCTCAGTACTTTTACCACTTCTTATCTCATCCATATTTTACCTTCTCATATCTTAAGAACATCTTTTGTTTCTAAGCATTTCCCCATTATTGCCTTCTCCGTACCTTAATCACTTATTGTTTTAGCCAATGAGTGCTTTATGTTTGCTTTTACCCATTACTACCTTTACCACACCAGTTTTCTATGTGTTTTACCCAAACACTACTTTAACCCCACTAGTTTCCCAGTGTCTTACCCATAACCACCTGTGATGGGCGGTTTAACAAATTATCCTATTGAAACCCTAATCTGCTTAATCCCGCCCATAAGGGTCTTCATAATTGCAGACAGAGAAAAGGCCTCAGAGACATTAACCGTTTATTAACTTTATTTCCACCACATCTGTGAGCGTTACTGGTTCAGGATTCCTATCCCCACTTGTAAGTTCAAATACCTAATGATCTAGAAATTCTGGCTCTCACTCTCTCTAAGCCTGGACGTTATTGGTTGTAAGCTCAAATATATCTTGATCACATAGAAATTCTGGCTCTCACACTCTCTCTAAGCCTGGACGGACACTTCCCAAGATAAGTTATTGTCTGACTTTTAAAGAATGATCAAAATTAAGCCCCCCCCCCCAATCTAAGTATGTGCATATCTCCTTAGAAGTGGAAGTATAACAAATAGAAAATTTATTCAACACAAAAAAAGAATTGATACATAATAAGTATTATTCACAAAGTCAAAGGTTAATTATGAAATAACGTTCTTGTGACGTAAGATAGTGACCAAATAAAAAATCTGCTACTGAAATTCTGGTACAGAAATAGTCGCTATTAGGCAACAGTTCATGGTCCTGTAATAATCCTATAATAATGTTTATCATGCAATTATAGTCATTTTTGATGACTGAAAGTCTTGGCTTTTTGAAGAGTGCTAACTTAACATAATAGTAAATCTAATTCTTTACGAAACACTAAATTTCAAAGGTACTACTACAAGTCAGGAAGTGAAAAGTTACTTCATAGAGGCAGTGTTAGAAGGGTGTGAGCCACCTGGTGTGTATTTTAATTATGAGTTATTAATTAAGAACTACTTTATCATTAATAATCATAATCGCCTATCAGTGATTAAACTTAAGGTTTGAATTTCCCATTCACACATCACTATAAGCTTACACCCCACCGGTACATAACTTATAACTGGTTCGCAGGTGGAACTTCCGACTAAAGGAGTAATCTGATCCGATTTAACTGTTATTAAAGAGCCCCCATCCACCCACCTATTACTCCAAACATACAACGTAAATAGTATGCTAAGAAGGATAATGAAAAAGTTAACAATAAATTTATTTATCAACAATTATACGAATTTACAAATACAGTTAAAAAATCAACAGTCACTTATATGCTGTGACTTTTTTCCCCCCGTGACTTTTTTTCCTGTGACTTTTTCCCCGCCAGTCGTTTTGCACTGTGGTGAAAGGCAGGGCCACTTTGCAATTTGACATGCATGTACACAGCTCTTGGCACATAGACAGCTGATGGTATCATGACATCATGAATTCTATTGTAGCATTACGTCATGAATTGTATTGTAGCATTACATCAGAAAATGTATTGTAGCATGACTGGCAAAGTAAACATGAAGACTTTGAAAAATTGAATGAATGAAGAATGAATGAAGACTTTGAAAGCTGCTGAGAAAGACCAATACACAGGTGTGAGTAATTCTGCATAGGTGATTAATCAGACCTCCACCTCCTCCTCCTCCCTTTCTCTCAGACACTCATGCACATTAGGTACCTGTGAACTCTCTTGACCAACACATCTAGATGGCTATGACGTCACCAAAAGAAAACAAGGAAAATAACCATGGAGACTTGAGAGGTTGGTAGGCCTAGAGCCCTAGACGGTAGATAGAAGTCAATAACACTTACTTGTCTGGTCCTAAACCTGATCACATTTGTCCGTTGGCAGTTGGTTTTTGTCTGATGAAGAGAGATGAAAATAAAGAGAGGTCGTAAAGAAAAAGTGGAGGAGAGAAAGAGGAGAAAAAAGGGGGAGGAAAGGCGGGGAGGGAGTGGAGATAAAATCAGTTTTAAATGAGGGTCATTGTGACATGCTACGAAAAACAGATGCAGCAGTTACTTTTTTATGTTTTATTTTGTAGCATCATACATGATTTTCTGCTTGTGTTTTAAAAATTTAAATATTTAAATATTCTTCCTTCCTTCCCTCTCTCTCAAATAAACACACACAGCACGCTTTCCTCGTGCTTGATGTAAATTGCTAGACTAAATGTGTGTTAGTGTGTGTGTGTTTTCATGATGTATGTTTGTATTAGTGTGGCTCTTATGTGCTTTCATGAGGTGTGTTTGTTAGTGTGGCTCTGTGTGTGCGTGTTTTTTCATGATGTGTGTTAATGTGGCTCTTGTGTGTTTTCATGAGGTGTGTTTGTGTTAATATGTGCGTATGTGTGTGTGTTTCATGAGGTGTATTAGTGTGGCTCTGTGTGTGCGTTTTTTTCATGATGTGTGTTTGTGTTAGTGTGTCACTGTGTATGTTTTTTTTTTCAGGATGTGTTTCTGTGTATGTGTTTTCATGATGTGTGTTTATGTTAGTGTGCCTGTGTGTGTGTGTATTCATGATGTGTGTTTGTGTAGGTATGGCTCTCTGTGTGTTTTCATGTTACCCTGTTAACTTCATGGTGCGGTAAAATATTTCATTATCATCCTCGTGCATCATACACCGTGTTGACACGCTGCCTCATTCTCCGTGTCAGTGTGTAGTTTTGTGTTCGTCCATTTTCTGTGTCAGTGTGTAGTTTTGTGTTCGTCCACTTTCTGTGTCGGTGTGTAGTTTTATGTTCGTCTATTCTCTGTGTCAGTATTGTTTATTTCCCGTGCTCTGCACTCTCCGTGTCAGTGTGTAGTTCTGCACTCGTGACAATCACCTTGGCATCTCGGCATTGCGCATTGGCTCCAGTTACCATGGCCTTTCTTGTGCTGGGAGGGCGTGGCGTTTTCCAGCTTTTCTTGCCAGCTCTGTTAGCTGCACGTGCTGCGAAACGGTTTCCTGGCATCTACAGCCGCCAGCCAGTTTCCCCACCTTGGTCGTGCGGCATTGCGAAATCATACGTGTATGTCGTACACGCATAATTTCACTTCTCGACACATAGGGAAGGATAACTCTTGGCTGATGGATCACTTTAGACCGACTGCGGTCCGTTAGTAAGCTCATGGTGAGTTTGCGGTTTCTGACATCAAAAGGAAACGTCAAAAGGAAGTTCAAACAGTTCAAAAAAGTAAAGAATAAAGAGAGGATTTTTATAAACTAAAAACTAATGCTACGTAACGAAAAAATGACGCATGAATCAGATTACGACTGTAATCGGAGCACCTGAGTGTTAAAGCGCCAGTTTACGACTGTAATTGAAGCACCCGGGTATTAAAGCACCAGATTACTATTGTGGTTGGAGTACCCGATTATTAAAGCGCCATATTACTATTGTGATTGGAGTACCCGATTATTAAAGCGCCAGATTATGACTGTAATGGGAGCATCTGGGTATTAAAGCGCCAGATTACGAACGGAATAATTCTGTCGAGGCTGACTCAATCTGAACACATCTCGAGCATTTTGGATATTGAATGGTTGACCGAACGGAATCTTGACATTGAAATACTAGGACACTGATCGATATGATTAAATCATTTCTGAACCTAACCCAACTGGCCATATGCCTGCCATGATCATCTCAACTACTGACTTTAGCATATCACAAAATCAAATTATTCTGACAATTTTGTGACTATCAGAATTCTTTTAATTATATACAAATTCGAATGCCATAAATTGAATATAATGACAAAATAAAATGGCCCGCTATAGGAATAAATAAATAATATAATTACATTAACCAATTAAAACAGTTTGAATGTGTGATATCATAAAATTAACCATCAGAATAGCTTGAATTTGTTATAGAAAATAAATTTGTGACATCAAAAAATCTGGAGGTATGCTGCTTTAAAGTTCAGAAGTCAACATCCAATCGGGAAATATCCATAAATATTATTTCAAAAGGTTTGCTAAGGCTTGCTAATGTAGGGGGCGCTTTCGCTTGCTAAGGACACTATAGACATCGTTCACAAGCCTCCATATTCCTTTATGACACATTTTTGTGGTGTTACAGATTAAAAAAAAATGTGTATATACAGACTCATAATGAAACCTTCATCTACAATTATTCTACATAATGTAAATACAGAACTAAATATTTTACCACAGAACTAAATATTTTACCACATAATATGAATACAGAAGTAAATATTTTACCACAGAACTAAATATTTTACCACAGAACTAAATATTTTACCACAGAACTAAATATTTAACCACAGAACTAAATATTTTACCACAGAACTAAATATTTAACCACAGAACTAAACCTTCCACTACATAGTATGAACGTAGAAGCGAATGTTCAATCACTTAAAGTGAATATAGAAACAAAATTTCGCAATCACTGAACTGTTGGCAACACAATATTTTCTATTACACTATACAACTCACAAAAAAAAACTCCAAAAGTGTTGAAAACTACTATAATCGTTAATGAATACCTGATTCTATTAGACTGCTTTCAACACATACAAACACAACACACATATACAACCACAACACACACGTACAACCACACAACACAAATACAGCACACGCGTATTACATATCTCGAAAACAAACATTTCACGAAGACTCCTCAATTCATGCATTTTAACAAGAAACAACAACAGCAACAAAAAGCAATTCGCAGGAGACCCGGATTTATTGACACGCCTCTACCACCACCAACACCCGCCCCCAACTCCGGCTTTTGAGGCGGTGTCAATCCTCCAGGAAGAAGGGAAACTGACACGGCCGGAAGGAAAACACTTTTGCGCCTGAGTCATGATCTTACTAGCGTAAACACGACCCATCGCTTGAGTCATGATCTTGCTAGCGTAAACACGACCCATCGCCTGAGAGCTGTTGATTTTTAATAGACAGCTCACACACACCCCTCTTCCCGACCTGCTGAGGAAGCCCCCCCCCCCATCTGATTATGTCACATTTACATAGGGGGGCTAAACTTTGCCTCTGGTTGACCTGCTAATCAGCTAATGCAATACTTGCCGAGAATCCCTCAGACAAAGGGCTGGCAATCCCAAGAAAGACTGTTAGGGTAACGCACATTGGGAAAATAAAATCTCTCAGACTAAGGGCTGGCAATCCCAAGAAAGACTGTTAGGTAACGCACATTGAGAAAATAGAATCTCTCAGACTAAGGGCTGGCAATCCCAATAAAGACTGTTAGGTAACGCACATTGGGAAAATAAAATCTCTCAGACTAAGGGCTGGCAATCCCAAGAAAGACTGTTAGGGTAACGCACATTGGGAAAATAAAATCTCTCAGACTAAAGGCCAGTATTCCAACAATGCTTACAGGAAGGCGCTCACACACAGGATGGAATACTAGAGTCCCACGGGCAAAAAGTAGTCCCAGATTGTAAGAGGTACACATACACACACACACAAACGCACACACACAAAAGATGGAATCCCTCAGGCAAAAGGTCAGTAGTCCCAACACAGACTTTTAGAAGTACACGCACACACACAGATGGAATACTACCAGCATCCCAAATTTGTGATGTCATCACTACCAGCATGCATCAACATCCTAAGTTTATGACATCACTATTACCAGCATCAGCATCCTAAGTTTATGAGGTCACTACCACCAGCATCAACATCCAAAGTTTATGATGTCACCACTATGAACAACATCCAAAGCTTATGATGTCACCACTATGAACAACATCCAAAGCTTATGATGTCACCACTATGAACAACATCCAAAGCTTATGATGTCACCACTATGAACAACATCCAAAGCTTATGATGTCACCACTATGAACAACATCCTAAGTTTGTAATCTAAGAAGAAAAATAATTTAAAAACATTATTGCATATTATTTCACTATTTCTTCAAGTTCACTTGGTCAGTCAAACAAACAAGACACTACTGCCTAGCATCTTCATTGTAATTTATATGGTTTTCTAATACTATTATTATTTTTTAAAGCTGTTTAAATATTTTTATCTTATATTCGACATCAGTTAGCAATTTTAACTATATCCATTGAAGTCCGGTATAAATCAATTAAATTCATTGCTAAAGTAATTTCAGCTTGCGTAACAGTTTTGTTTATTTGAGATGAATGAATGGTCCAAATGTTATTTTTTTAAAAAATTCAGCGAATGGAGTTTGTAAAATATGTGCCCAAAGAGCATGACATACTTCAAGTAACACCTGTGACAGCAATGCTGACATTTTTCTAATGGCAGAGCGCATGCTTAAACAGGAAGGCTTCTGCCAATTTCGCGCTGGGGAAAAATGGGGTTTGTGGGGGCCTAGTAGATATATCAATGTGTTGAAGTAGGGTTTGATAAATCAAAGTTGCAGTTGTAGCTCGCTCATCCATGGTGTATCTGGTGTGTATGCATGCAAGGGTGTTCAACCCCCTGTCCTCCTCACTGGTGGTGTCGCAGTTGCTGCTATTGTCAACGTCCCCGGCATCCTTGGGATGCATGAAGATGGGTGTTGGTGGCTAGTACAGATGGTTGAGCGGCAGCTGGATCATGTCCGTGATTAAAATATCCCCACTACGGATACTGCTGCTCACTGTACCACCATTGTTGTTGCTGCTGTCTTTGATGTTGTTGAGGCTGTGGTTGTTGAGGCTGCTGTTGTTGACATTGTGACTTTGAGAATGAGTGATATTGATTGAATCACTCACCTGCTTTCCTTCTTGATTTTCAAGTAATGTTTTAGCAATATTGGAGTTATTTGTGTCCTTGTACTATGTACGGTACTATACAATACCCATTTTCTTGCTTTTGCTTAGAATCAATTGTATTGAATTTTATTGCTGAAAGTTGAATTTATTGTTTTAAAATAAATTTGGTAGTTGGATTATGTAGAATGTGTTTTTATATTACTATAATTCTATAATTCATGCTTCTGTTATTTTTGTGTTACTAATCAAACTTTATTATAACTGTATAAGCCTTTGCCCATGTATAATGTAAAACAACTCAATTTTGTATGCATAAAATATTCATTTTAATCCTTTAATTTTGTATATAAACAGTAAGAATAATATTTAATTGAAAATGAAACATATAGCATTTCATGTGCAAGGAGGCACATTATATCTCCAGTGACATTTTTTTTTAACTATAGAAATCTTTTGGTTGCATCTTCTAAGCTGGTGTTTTGTATTGAACTAATGTTGCTTAAATAAGCCAACACAAGAGACTGCAGCTCCTCTGGAACTCATCCTGGTTCCTATTGACATTTCTATGCTGATATCACAAATATCAACATTGTTCTAGCAGTGGTATTGGATCAATGTTTTTCAATCAAGGCAGTGATTGTGACCCAAAATGTTTCTGTGTACACCCAACCATGATGCCCACGTCAGTGAATTCGTGATGGACAACATAATTTTTTCTTTGCTGCCTTGTGCATGTTGCAGACAACCACTGTGGACAGTACTGTTTCCCATAAGATGATGAATTGTCTTTTTGCCCTCAACTGGTACTTCTTGAGTTGTGCCTTAGGTTGGTAATGGCTCATAAAGCTACATTACTAGCTGGCAGAGACAGTCAACAGTTTTGCCTGTTAGTGTAACTGTACAATGGTACTTCTTTAAACCGGAGCCAGGTCATAAACTTTGTTTCATTGGCATCTTGTGTTACGGTTAACTGTATCAATGTTACAAGAACTTTGATCTGCCCTGCAAAGTGTGTGTGGTTTGCAAATGCAGTTTGATTGCAATGGACAGTGTGGTTTGCAAATGCAATCAGTTTGATTGCAATGAACAGTGTGGTTTGAAAATATATATTCACATTTAAAGTGACATTTAAGACTAATAAATGCAAAAAAAACAAATGCACTGGTGGAGAATGTATGTGTTACACGTAATCCCTATTAAAATTGGGCATAATCATGGGATTTACTGTTCAAATTTTAATTTATTTTTTTTTAGACTTGGTTATGATGTAATTCTGTTGCATGCTTAAATTTTCTTTACAATTTATATCAGACTTCTTTGATATATCCTTTAATGCATTATTATTAATGTATTTTATTTTTAAGAAATCACCTATCCACCCCAACAAAAAAGACCTAACGACAGAACTTAAATGAATAGGGGAGATAATATAACAAACCAGTAGATGAAAGACAGAATTAATTTAGATTAAAATTTAAAGATAATTAAGGGTACTGTAGTATGTGCTTGGTTTTAAAATAAACAAGCAATACTACAGTCACAAAGATGTATTCAGTTTTGCAAAGAGAACAGGAAAAGAGAAATATAATTTGGTGCTGAGTTTATGAACACAGCAATGCCAGTTGTTTAGCAAAGAGAACAGGGAAAGAGAAATATAATTTGGTGCTGAGTTCATGAACATAGCAATGCCAGTTTTGTAAAGAAAACAGGAAAAGAGAAATATAATTTGGTGCAGAGTTCATGAACACAGCAATGCCAGTTGCTTAAGAGTGGAATAGAGAGTTAAGTGACCCAGGTGAACATTAGTGCCAGAAATTTGCAGGTGGCAAATATTAATGGACTGGACTGAAAAGAGTGATTAACGATAGGTTGGTTAAAGTTAAATGACCAGCTTTTTCAAGGGTAAAAGTCTGCATTATTTGGTTTAAAAAAATGGCTAACAGTAGGCAGGTCAAATAAGGTTAATGATGATTGAAGAGTGAGAAGGGGATCTATTATCCCAAGTGCATTGATGTGGTTAGAGAAAGATGTGGTAGCAAGCTTGAATTATAATAATCAAAATTAGAAAGATGTGGTAGCAAGCTTGAATTATAATAATCAAAATTAGTCTAAAAGTAGAGGTAAGGCTTTGAGCTCTCAGCTCCACAGTCAGTCCCTGTTTCATTCTGTCAGCTTAGTATTATCATCGAAAGTTTTATTGTTGTAATTGTTCCACAGTTCTTTTAATTATTCTATTTACATATTTCATTGATTGCATTGTCACAAATAAGTTTTGTATGCTTTCCTCCTATTTAAATTTTCACTTAACCTTTTATTAGATTGTTTAATGTAAAGATTGTCGTTTTAGAAAAATAAAACTTAAGGTGTCATCTTGTGTGTTGCTCAGTGCATTGTATTGCAGCCACTTCATTGCAGTGAGCAGGTCTAAGACTTATTGGTACAGTGAGCAGGTCTAAGACTGTTATTGATATATATAGTGAGCAGGTCTAAGACTGTTATTGATACATAAGTGAGCAGGTTCTAAGACTGTTATTGATATATATATATAGTGAGCAGGTCTAAGACTGTTATTGATACATAAATGAGCAGGTCTAAGACTTATTGATACATATAGTGAGCAGGTCTAAGACTGTTATTGATATATATACATATATAGTGAGCAGATCTAAGACTGTTATTGATACATATAGTGAGTGTGTGAGAGTGATTGTTATAAGTGATTTCCATACAAACAATGAAGACAAGGTGGATTACAGAAAATGTACATTGTGTTTGCCCCATATTTATATACAAACCTGTCTTCAACCAGTAACCATGCTTTAAGTACTCTAGTGGAAGCTGGGTTCCTGCTCAAGACAAATGCAAAGTGGATTGTCTGTACAGTGAGATACGAGGGGAAATTAGACTGTGGTTAATAGCAACCACTGGGATTAGCTTAAGAATTAACAGAGATTTAATCATCTGTAAAATAAACCATCTCTACTGATAGTATGTTGAGACTTATCACAGGTACAGAATGTTAAAATGGGGAATTTAATGCTGCAGTTTGCTGTGGATTCTGTGAGCAAACTAACTAGTGTAAATGTACTGAGAACATAAGAACTTAAGCTGTGAACAGAGCTTATGTATTGCACTGTATTCAGGAATTAAAAAAGGCTGAGCTTAATACTATAATATATCGAGATGCAGAGAATACACACTTTTACCAGTTTAACGTAACACTAGCATGCAGTGGCTGGAAAAGATCTGTTAAAATATTGATAATGTGCAGGCCATATGCACATTTCACTCATAGGGCTTTTTAATGTTTTGTAAAATTTTATGTTATCATAGGAATTTCTGGTAGAAAATCAACCAGTCAAATATGAATTTAAGGCTTACACAGGCAAGTTCATATGACTTAGGCACTTAGCCTACTTAGGCACAATCATTACTTTTAAAGCCTATTTAGGCATGATCATTACTGCTAAAGCCTACATAGGTATGATCATTACTGCTAAAGCCTCTTATGATCATTACTGTTAAAGCCCAGTTAGGCATGATCATTACTGCTAAAGCCTACATAGGTATGATCATTACTGCTAAAGCCTCTTATGATCATTACTGTTAAAGCCCAGTTAGGCATGATCATTACTGCTAAAGCCTATGTAGGCATGATCATTACTTCTAAAGCCTACATAGGCATGATCATTACTGCTAAAGCCTCTTAAGCATGATCATTACTGCTAAAGCCTACTTAGGCATGATCATTACTGCTAAAGCCTACTTAAGCATAATCATTACTGCTAAAGCCCACTTAGGCATGTCGTTACTGCTAAAGCCCACTTAGGCATATCATTACTGCTAAAGCCTACTTAAGCATAATCATTACTGCTAAAGCCTAAAGCATAATCATTACTGCTAAAGCCCACTTAGGCATATCATTACTGCTAAAGCCCACTTAGGCATATCATTACTGCTAAAGCCCACTTAGGCATATCATTACTGCTAAAGCCCACTTAGGCATATCATTACTGCTAAAGCCTACTTAAGCATGATCATTACTGCTAAAGCCTACTTAGGCATATCATTACTGCTAAAGCCCACTTAGGCATATCATTACTCTAAAGCCCACTTAGGCATATCATTACTGCTAAAGCCCACTTAGGCATATCATTACTCTAAAGCCCACTTAGGCATATCATTACTGTTAAGGCCTATTTAGGTGGGATCATTATTATAAAAACATATATGTACATGACAGCTTTTAAGGCCTTAAGTGGGATCAGTGGTTAAAATCTATATGGAAATGAGCATTCTGACTTTTAAGACCTATATGGACATGAATTATGATTTTCTGGCTTACGCCTAAGGGTCAAAACATGAACTTTAAGGTGTACATGTTCAAGAATGTAATGGTGGAAGTTGAAACTGTCAGCTTGTAATCTTTAGGCTGGCAGATGGTGTACAAGGCAGGCATGTGATGGTATTCATACAGTCAAGCATCACTACATGAAAATGAGACAAAAATGGCCATTGTATAAGTAGGAAGCAGTTTATTGTCATAAGCTTACTAGGAAACTAGTAACAAGAATATTTTCATCACAAAGTGTCACTACATACGCACAATCTACATATCCTCTCTATTAACAGCAAACAAGTAGAACCATGAACAAGTTATTTTTTAAAGTTACAAACTATCATCTTTCCTGTCACCAGGTACCAAGAGCAAACCGCATGTGTTAATTTTTTAAAAGTCTACGTCTGCAACTCAACATATACAAGTGCAATAATGTAATAGAGGAACAGTATGGAAAGTAGCCCTTTATTTCCAGCTGGTTCTATTAAGCAAGTATAAATTGAAATCATCTTTAAATATACAGAAATATTACTGTAAAGAATAAACAAAATATAGAACAAAAAAAAAGTATTTGCTCTGGAAAGTGCACCTTTAAGATGCGTCATGATGAAAAATATGTGAAGCGGTGTGAGTCATGGGGGGGAAAAAATGTAGGTACAAATTCTCTTGCAGATGACTGGGTGCAGTCAAACACTGATGGCAACTGATTACAAATAAAGAGAGAGAGTATGACTTAAAGGCAGTGTTTCAATGGATGTAAGTGTCTATCATAACAATAACATTTTCACATGTAAAACGTTGGTAATTAACTGTCTCATTGCGCACTTTGCATGTTAACACATGGAAAACTTGACATGATTGTAACAGAAACATAAAAGTCTTGGACAATATTAAGTAATAAAATTTGATAAAGCAATATAAAGGAGAGTTATGGCTGATATCAGTGTGAACAGTTAAATACTGGAGTCAAATAGCAGCAGACGACCAAATTTCTCTAACCCATTCTAATACACAAACTTGTGCCTGCTAAAAAAGAAAAGAAATAAATATGAACTTGTGAGCAGATTATACTGAGAGTAAGCATAAAGAAGCAAAGACAAGGTAAGCCATTTCCGTTAGTCATTGAAATATATGTATTTTTTGTAATCAAAATACAGCTTAATGGAAGAGAAACAGGCTGTTTTTATAACCAAAGATTTTTTAAGAAAAACCTGGGAACAAAAAGTTAATGAGCTCTTCTATTTCTTCCAGAGTGAATCTTATACGAAATTAAATGATTCTAAAAAATCCCACACAAATATTGCTTAACAATTCAAGGTGAGAATATCCACATATATATTGAAAATGTTTAATTTCACTTTAATATTTTTTCAGAAATCAACGTTTGCAGCTAACAGAGAATGGACAAAGTTTCTTATAAAGAAACAACAAAAAACCTAAACAAATGGCCGAATGTCTGAAATGACATCTTCCCCAAATGCTTTATGACATAAAAACTAGTACTGGATGTGAAAAAAAAGAAACATGAATGTCTCTTAGACAAAGATATAAAAACCACTCCTGCAAGTGGCATCAGTTTTCAACTGTTCCTGTCAAAAATGATCACAGCATTAAATTTAAATAGTTTAAATATATTAAAATATTTTAAATTTTACAACAAAGAAATACTTCATTTTTTAAAAAATGTTTTAAAATAAAAAATAATAAAGACAAGTAGGAGATTGACATTAAAACTGAATGCCTTTGCCTCATTCTAAGTACATCTGACAAATGTAGAAACTTGAAAAACGAATTAACCTTATTACCTATAATTTCAAATGCCACATGAACGAAAGGCTTGTGATAAAATGTTACATTCTAGAGAATGTGAAACTACAATCTACATTCTCAAAGAAAGAAAATGTGGATATTTTCAACAGTTGCAACAACAGAAAAAAAGATTTTAAAAAAAAAAAAATCAAGATTTTTACACAGAATTCTTGACTCCCATTTACAGGACATATTCCAGCAGTGTGGCGTAGCTAGTTTTGTCACCACCAAAGTTGGCATTAAGAGTGACCTTGGAATTTGTACCATAGCAGTGAGACACCTTGACTGGACCAGACCACTCGGTTCCTTCACCACGTTTCAAATGCGTCCACTCAGAACCAGCAACTACTGCCACTGCCTCAGCACCAGGAATTGTCACCCGGAAATTGACAGATTCTGGCAAGTGACTTATCTTTACCTGCTCAGAACAAAAGAACATATTTTGTACCAGAACATGAGGAGAAAAAAAAGCTCAGCTAAGATTACATATAAATATGTAATCAAACTAAAACTTACTACTGTTAGTATTTTAGTTTGTTTCTAAAACATGTTTAAAAACAAAAATGCATACACGTGCACAAAACAAAGCAGAACTGTATTATTATAAAAAATATATGTATACCTTAAAGGTAAAAGACCAGAAATTAACTTTTTAAAAGTATAACCACAAATACATAAACTAGTTGCAAATGGAAACACAAAGGCAGAGACAGAAAATCTATCCATTATTCCACAAAAACCTAAGTGCTGGGGACTACATTAAAGTGCTGGGGACTACATTAAATGGTGCTGGGGACTACATTAAATGGTGCTGGGGACTACATTAAATGGTGCTGGGGACTACATTAAAAGGTGCTGGAGACTACATTAAAAGGTGCTGGGGACTACATTAAATGGTGCTGGGGACTACATTAAAAGGTGCTGGGGACTACATTAAATGGTGCTGGGGACTACATTAAATGGTGCTGGGGACTACATTAAATGGTGCTGGGGACTACATTAAAAGGTGCTGGGGACTACATTAAATGGTGCTGGGGACTACATTAAAGTGCTGGGGACTACATTAAATAGTGCTGGGGACTACATTAAATGGTGCTGGGGACTACATTAAATGGTGCTGGGGACTACATTAAAGTGCTGGGGACTACATTAAATGGTGCTGGGGACTACATTAAAGTGCTGGGGACTACATTAAATAGTGCTGGGGACTACATTAAATGGTGCTGGGGACTACATTAAATGGTGCTGGGGACTACATTAAAGTGCTGGGGACTACATTAAATGGTGCTGGGGACTACATTAAATGGTGCTGGGGACTACATTAAATGGTGCTGGGGACTACATTAAAGTGCTGGGGACTACATTAAATGGTGCTTAAAAAATTCCTAGCTTGGTTAGAAAAGAAATGCTTTGAAATAACCACTCAGAGTTAAAGTAAACAAAACATCATCAAGTAGCATTATCACCCACTATTGAGTCTCACAGTGAGTGATAACTCTTATGTGATAGGTTAAACTTAAGACACTATCTAAGTATTTAACACTTAATCTATTCTTAGTACTAAGAGTCTCTACTCATTCTGGTGATTTCTAATGTGAAAATAAACATTTAGTCTAACTCTAACTGTTACGAGTCTCTACTCAGTGAAATTAAATTTATAATACTAGTTTCATTGTTGAATCTCTAGGGAGTCTGATATCTCCCAGAGTGGTAAATAAAGCTTAGGACACTAATTTTAGTGTTGAATCTCTTAGGGAGTCTGATATCTATCTCACAGAGTGATACATAAAGCTTAGGACACTATTTTTAGTGTTGAATCTCTTAGGGAGTCTGATATCTCCCAGAGTGATACTTAAAGCTTAGGATACTATTTTTAGTGTTGAATCTCTTAGGGAGTCTGATATCTCCCAGAGTGATACATAAAGCTTAGGACACCATTTTTAGAGTTGAATCTCTTAGGAAGTCTGATATCTCCCAGAGTGATGCATAAAGCTTAGGACACTATTTTTAGTGTTGAATCTCTTACTCTTATGGAATCTGATATCTCATAAAGTGAGTCATTAAACTTAGACCACTAATCTCAGATTTGATTATTACACAAAATAACCCTAGAACTAAATTTTTGTTTATAACCTCTGCCAAGACACACCTAAAAAAAAACAAAAAAAAAACAAGAAAAATTTGATTTGCACACCAAAAATAAATATAAATACACATCTTATAAATGACTTTTCGAAAATACTTCTTATTGCAATTATTAAATATATTATTTTTTAAACAAATGCATTTTTATTTAATTACATATTCCAAACAGTATACTTTTAATGGGAAAAAATAAAATTATATTTCAGCTACTGCAGTCCTTGACATCTCAAGCTTTTGCTAATATGTTTTACATTGAATCTATATATAAGTTCTTGTTAAAAGTAGAAACTAGCACTTAACACTGATCTTACCCTAACTCTTAAGATGCCCTTAGCTGACAGAAAGGTTAATGTCCTAGCTGGTTATAGGCTATTCTAGCTATGATAGTGATACAACTCACAACCCTGATTTGTAAAAAATTCTATGAATTGGGTTTTTAAAATAAAATATATGCCTAGTCTCTTGGATTCCCTAGGCTTGGATTTTAACAATAAATCCTTATATAGTAATAAAAAGACCGCAGATTTTGGCTTAAAACAAAAAAAAAAACAAACCCAATCTGTAAAGATCCCTGAAAGTCTTATCTGGTCTTTAAAAGGCCCGCAGATTTTGGCTTAAAACAAAACCCCAACAATCTGTAAAGATCCCTGAAAGTCTTACCTGGTCTTTAAAAGGCCCCCGAACTGTAGGGATAACACCAGGCTCCGCCATGAAGCAGCCTTCCTTCCACTGTGCGTATTGCTTAGGGAAAGGGAACACTGCCTGTGTCAACTGTCGGCAGTTGATAAGATAGTTGTACACTCCCGGAAGTTCCTGCCGCTTGTCTGAAATGGGAATACCATAGATCTGCAGTTTGAAGAAGCCGGTGTGAGCCAGATTGACTATAAAGGTGATGTTGGATCCTAGAGTGTTGGAGAACACATAATCAGGGAACTCCTCTTCCCCTTCAACTGAGATTAGGTTTGCAGTTACACGCATGGGCTGCTCACACTTAAACTGGATGGTGACTGTGTTGACATCAAGGTGAATGATGGGATCAGCATGGGATGAAGTCATCAGACCAAACTCGCTAAATTTCGGCTGGGCGCCAAGGTAGCCTGGAGGCAACTTGGGCATGGGGGTAGTCTTGACATCCTCCTGACAAAGGATGAGAAACTGGGCTACATGGTACAGTGTTTGTCCTTCTGTTGCTGGGTCATTGGCGTAGATCTCCAAACCATACTCTCCACGTCCGGGTGCTGTTATGTTAAAGTATGCTGTATTGCCTACAATGCGATGAATCACATAGGCTTCCAGCTCAGAGTCACTGATGTTGTTGTGCTTTAGCTTGGCCATAAACTGCATTTGTCGGGGTTGGCGGATTTGCAGCTCAGCTTTGCCTTCCCTTGTGTATATAGTGGAAGACTGTTGGTATGTGGTCAGTCCATAGCGGTAGAAAGCTGAGCCAGGACCCCAGGTAAGGCTGGAGCATGGAGGGTAAGGCTCAGGAGCAATGTCTGTGACGGCTTCATGCTCCATCTTGTACTCGCATACTTGGGCATACACATTTTCTTTGTTCTCTGGTGTGTCCTCTTTAGCATAAATGAAAAGCATGTAGGAACCAGAAGCAGGAAGGCGCAGAGAGAATGATGCAATGCCACCCACACTTTCCTGTAAGCCGTATCTAAATATTACACACACAGAGAGAGCATACAAATAAGAAAGACTCACCTAGTTGTATTAATGCAAATCTTGAATAAACACCACAAACATTGCACAGAACCCTCTTCTAGTGAAGAATGTTATAAAGATTAATAATAAAATCCCTGTCAAATTTGGTGATATGTTCATTTCAAAGAGCAAGAAAATGAAAGAATTAAGGAAAATTCTACAACATAAAATGCATAACTTGTCCAACCCACCTGTTCAGTTTAATATTATTGTACTCCTCATTTCCATCTTCAAACTGGATGGTGAAATTGAAGGCTACTGCAATCTTGTGAGCAGGGTATCGAAGCCGAATATGGATCTCCCCTCGACTGTATATCACGGCTGTTCGGTGTGTGACAAATTCCAGTCCATATTTGAAAAACTGTGGCTTCATGTGAGGCATGTTTTCAAATTCTTCAAGCGTAACTGATCGCTCAAGCAACTGCCACTTAGGATCATCTGGGAAGTGGGTGTAAATGAGCTGATGGGGGTCTGGTAGGAAGAAATACTCATCAAGTTGGTAGTGGAATTCTTCAGTGGTGGCTTGCTTTCCAATGATACGTCGGGCTGCCCAGTGGGCGTCAATCAAGCACCAGGTCCCGTAGATATACACAGCATTCCAGGAGTGCTGGTTCTGGCCAGGTGAAAAACGCATGCCAGGCCGATAGTCTGCACCCTTTGCATACCCACTGATGATTTTGGAGTGAATACCTGCATAACTAAAAACCATACAAATCTGTTTATGGACATTCAAATGGAACCAAAAGGATTTCTACAACTGCATCTAATCCAGATATGTCAGGCAACTGTTACAGATCCTACTTTATTTTGCTACTTTATTAAATTTGAAATCAAAACAATTAATAGTGTACTAAATAATTTCCAACAGCATGATTATTTTATATCACTATTCAACATAATTTTTAAAAATCTGAAATCAAGATACATATCAAAATGTTAATTTAAAAAAAAAAATCATTCAATGGCATGACCATTTTATGTCATTATTCACCATAAATTTTAAAAGTAATATTCTGTAGTCAATATAACCTGTAAAAAGCATCCTAAAGCAAATGTTTTAGAAATAAAGCTCAAAGTAACAAATTTTGTTTCATTATTTTAATCTTACAAAGAAAAACTGATTTTAAGATCACCATAAGTGCAATCATTTCACAAGCATGCTTACTCCCACTGACTGCCAGAGAAGAATCCAAGTGACCACACCCCCAGACAATAAAATGTACTAGAATAACCATTTATTTTGCAAAGGATGCTGAGTAGAAATTATAAAGAAAATATATAAACCCAAACTGAAGCTTTATAAATTTTGTGTCAGACAAAAGTATGCTTTTGTTTGTTTATCTTCAAATGTAAGTGAAAATAAATGTGTTGGTCATATAGCCCCAGTAAGGATAAATTTTATCTTCAAATGTAAATGAAAATGAATGTGTTGATCATATAGCCACCAGTAATGGATAAACTTTTAGACGAAAGTATGTCAGTCAAACAACCACTCATATCTTATGAACTTTGAGCAGATTTTAGGACCACTGACTCTATATGACTTCTGTTAAGAACAGCATTTTCCAAGTATTTATCATTGATTAGTTTTTTAATTGTCACTGAGAAAACTCTGATATGCAGACTAAATACTGACATAATTAGATAATGGCTGTCAGCGTGTCACTGATTGTTTCAAAAATTGCAAGATGCTGAATTGGCTGAGATGAAAGCATTTTTAACAATTATACTATAGTGAAGCATGGCAGACAACTGATCTGTTATTTGAAATATCTGGATTTCATAAATATCACAAGTAATTTCTTAAAATTCTATCTTTTTTCATTTGCTGACGTAATATAAATAGGTCTCACTAAATGAGCACTAAATTAAATGTAGGTCTTACTAAACAATTTTAGGTCTCACTAAATGAGCACTGTCAAAAATAATTAGATGGCAGGACAAATGCAATCATTCCAAAATTTAATCTGGCAGTCTGTCAAATTGAATTATTTATTTTTAAAAGGTGTTCTAGGAAATGTTACAATTAAGACCATTCCTGACCTGCACATTGTGTCGAAAACCATTGCATATGTAGTGGAGCCTGTCTTTAAACCCATCAACACTTCTTCTGGGCTTCCTTTATCCACATGATCGAAGTTCATTTCCTTCAAGTTCTTGGTGGCCAGCCAGCGGAATATCACACTATCATGAAAATTACACAAAAACAATATAATCTGATAAAAACTTTGGCCAGCCAGTGGAATATCACACTATCAAGAAAATTACACAAAAACATTATAATCTGATAAAAACTTTGGCTAATCAGTGGAATATCACCACCACTGTGATGAAAATTTCACTGCAACAATATAATCTGTCAAAAGTAGTGGCCATCCGCAGGAATATTTTACTGACAATAAAACTAAAAAAATTTGGTTTTAAAAATCCCTGAAATGTTAGTATGCTCCAAATGTTTAGGGTAATATTTATAAGATTTATTTTCAATATTGCGGAAAGATATTTTGTCTTTCTTAAAAGATTTTGTTTTTGTTTGTTTTCTCTTTTGTTTCTTTCATCGTTATTTGAAATAAGGGATTAAAAATATTTTTAAAGATTCTGGAATTTCTAAATAGATTTCAGAAATTAGTATCTGTATTTTAAATACCAAAATTACAATTGCAGTTATTAAAAGCCAATATCTACTCACTACAAATTTGAATCCACTGTTTACCCAGTTCTAAACTGTAAAAATACAACTCTGAAAACAAAAACAACAAATATAAAACTTACCGGACTTTTTCAATTTCATTTGTGATGTTCTTTGAATAGATCAAGTCCCACACTAACTCACGGAAACTATTGTGGTCAGATTTAGATACCTGTAATGTCAAGGCAACAAGTTTTTGTCATACTGAAAGATCTTGATAAGGTGTCAGACAACAAACTGTACTGATTAGATTTAGTCAAATGTATTATCAGACAACAAAATATACTGATTAGATTTAAGTCAAATGTAATGTCTGACAACAAATTTTACTAAGTAGATTTAGTCAAATATCATGTCAGACAAAACAAATTATACTGATTAGATATAGTCAAATGTAATGTCAGATCACAAAATATACTGATCAGATTTAGTCAAATGTAATGTCAGACAGCAAATTTTTATTGAGATACTGGACATCGAAAACAATAGTCTGATCGAGACAAATATATGTCAAGCAACAAGTAACTGATCTGGACGAATAAAATGTTAAACAAACAAACAATGTGATCAGAAATGGATTCTGGTAACAAGTTGCCAAATAATAAAAATAGATCTGGTGGAGGGATATCAATGCATATACATCTAATTCAAATTTAACCAAAAAAATGTTAATTACAATTTGTTTTGAAATTCAATAATTTAATAATAATTGTTACTGAGCTTCTTGTACATTTTCTCTCCCAATAATAGGGAAGAAATTATCATATGATGTGCATGCTAACAATTCTCTTCAAACCTAATTTCTTTGTGAAGTGACCCCTAAAAAAAGTCTCACCTGAATAGCATGGTCATCAACACTCTGCAACACCTGTCGGTCAATGGCTTCTAAAGTTGGTTTCTGCGCAGGCCCAGATGCTGGAACAGGGGGAGGGGCTTCCCCTTTGTCTTGCCTGATGGGTATCAACTTAAAGTCTTTGGGTGGTACAGGGGGTGCCTGACCCTGGGTACGGCGCTGCACGTCCAGAGGCTTTGTACTGGCTGGGGGGATTGAAGTGACTACAGCCTAGTGATGCAAACATAAGTAAAATGAATTTCACAAAGTTCATGTTTACAAAAGAATGAAATGCATACATACACAAAATTAAAAGGATATAAAGAGTATCACATACAAAAATTATAAGGATGTAATGAGTATTGCATATAAAAATTAAAAGAATGCAATGAGTATTGCATATAAAAATTAAAAGATCGCAATGAGTATTGCATATAAAAATTAAAAGATCGCAATGAGTATTGCATATAAAAATGTAATAACAGTTTCAGCATCATTTGTTAAAGTCAAATGTTTTGATTAACTATGATGGCTGTCATGTTACTGTGCAGTATACATATCCTGGTGGTAATAATCTTAGTGGATGGTAAGACTAATACTTATGAGGATGGATAAATGATCAGTAAGACAGATTATAGAGTGACAATGGATAAAGTGATCAGTGAGGCAGAGTGATGATGAATAAAGTGATCAGTGAGGCATAGTAATGATGGATAAAATGATCAGTGAGACTGAGAGTGACAGTTTCTCAAGAATGAACTTCATGTTAACTCATGAAAACAACAAAAGAGCAAGCTGCAAAATTTTTATTTTATCCCTTTTGCAGAACTATTTTGTGTATATGAAGGATATATATATATATATACAGTACTAATCTCTCCTTGAGATCCATCCTCTGACCCAACAAGACTTTTTTTCTCTGTTTTTTCTCCTTGCTTGTCTACAATTTTAGTCAATGTAGCTAAATAATAATATTTTCTATTTCACTGAATTCTGTATCGTCCATGGAAGCAGTAATTTTCCATTATCACATCATGGGACACTTGTAAATGCTATTAAGGTAGGGCTCGGTATATGTGACTTGAAAGTGTTGTGTGACCTTGTTTTACCATGTGAGGATAGGGCAGAAAAGGTTTTATACAACATTTTCTTAGATTGTTAAGACATTTGTCTCACTGAATGTGGTGGCCTTAAAAAGTACCTTTATAATAATTGTTTTCAGAGCACCATACACTTTACTAAGTTTTCACTGATTCATTTCCTTTCAGTTTTAGACTTTCAAGTTTTTGCATCAACTGTCTGTTCTTGCAATGTCATTCTTCCATCTCTTCACTATTCTTGCCTTGTCATTCTGACATCTCATTGTTCTTGCCCTGTCATTCTGACATCTGCTCACTGTTCTTGTAATGTCATCCTGACAGCTGCTCACTGTTCTTGCCCTGTCGTTCTTACACCTGCTCATTGGTCTTGCCCTGTCATTCTTACATTGCTCACTGCTCGTGCCCTGTCATTCTTACAGCTGCTCACTGCCCTGTCACTTTTATATCTGCTCACCTGCTGTGGCTGTCCCAACTCAGTCTGCCCAGACCCAGGAGCATAAGTCATGAGGCCAAATCCTCGGGTAGGTGCATTGTTGGTGATGACTGCCTGCTGACGGCTATCAGGCACAATGCCATACAGGTACTGCTGCTGCAGGAGCTCTGGTGGAGGTGGAGGGAATTCATCTACATCATCAAGGTTCATGTTGGCTGTGGCACTGGTCAGCTGATAGAAGCAATGGATCATGTTTAATGAATGAGTAAATAATAATTAAATTGTACCAATAATTAATAATTGAAAGAATAATAAATTCAATCAGCATGATAAAACACACATAAAATGATAATGAATACAAGCAAAACATATTTACCAATAATTAATAAATGTCAGTATAATAATAATAATTAATCAACCATTCAATGTTAATGAATACAATTAAAAACATATGTACAAAAAAATTAGTAACTGCCTAAATAATAATCATAAGTAGTCAGCATTAAAAAAATGCACATTAAATGATAATGAATATCAAAGGCATAAGATTTTAGGTGTGTGTTTATGTAATAATATTAAATGCACAAAGATTATAACAGGAATGCTAAAATATTCCACTATCACACTGTAATCAAGTCACATGGTAAACATTTCAAAAGTCTATCAGTAAACACTAAATATTCTATTATCACTTTGTAATGCAAGTCACATGGTAAACACTTCAAAAGTCTATCAGTAAACAACTAAATATTCTACTATCACACTGTAATCAAGTCACATGGTAAACACTTCAAAAGTCTATCAGTAAACACTAAATATTCTACTATCACACTGTAATCAAGTCACATGGTAAACACTTCAAAAGTCTATCAGTAAACACTAAATATTCTATTATCGCTTTGTAATGCAAGTTGTCACAGTACAAGTCTTAGATAAATCAATGAAATGAAACACTGTTAAGCCAAGCATAGAAGATAATCAGGGTAATAATCTAGGATAAATGGCAGTAAATGCTGAATAATAGTTCATCCATCAGGTTGTTACTCTATGAAATTATCCTGAATATAATTCAGGAAAGAATGACATTTTAAAAGCAAATATAAAGATCATGGAAGACTGATACTTGTAGTAAATGTTGATTGGAAACATAAATCATGGAGTGACACCATGACAGTGAATGTAAAAACCATAGTGACAACACGACAGTGAATGTAAAAATCATAGTGACACCATGACAGTGAATGTAAAAATCATAGTGACACCATGACAGTGAATGTAAAAACCATAGTGACAACACGACAGTGAATGTAAAAATCATAGTGACACCATGACAGTGAATGTAAAAATCATAGTGACACCATGACAGTGAATGTAAAAATCACAGTGACACCATGACAGTAAATGTAAAAATTGTGGACTGACACCATAACAGTAAATATAAAACTCATGGATTGACACCATGATAATAAATGTAAAAATTGTAGACTGACACCATGAAGGTAAATGTAAAAAACATAGACTGACACTTGACAGAAAATATAAAAAATCGCGGAAGGCTGATAGCAAATATTGAAATAAAGTGTGCTTCCACCACATTCATTAAATGTTATTTAAGCCAACCTTAGAGAACTGGCAGTGAATGTATTGGATTGTAATGCTATGCAATTAATCACAATCAAATGAAAGGAATGGCTGATAAAAGTTTAAAAATAACTTTGGTACTCTCTTTCTCACACAAACTCATACCACATCGAGAGTGTATAAAAATAAATGATATACAAAATAAGACACAAACTTCATTACAACATCAGTTATAAGTTAAAACTGACAGTGGATGAAATGGATTGTAAATGTAATGCTAAGCAAATGAAGGATGACTCACAAAGAATGGCCTACAAAAGTTTAAAAATAAGTCAAAGTAAACTCTCTCTTTCTCTCACACACACAAGTGTAGAAAAATAAATGATATACAAAATAAGACACAAACCTCAATGCAAAACGTGGGACCAGGCACTTATCATCAGTTAAGTATATCACATGTACTAAAACATCTGATGCCAACATTAAAGTGCATACCAATAGCACATAAAATCAAGTTTGACTGTTATTACAGTGAACAGATTTCAACAAATATTTACACAAAAAAGAGGAAAAAATGTACAAAAGAAAAGTTGATCAAGAATCACACTAGCCATAATAATAAGAAGCAAAAAGCAGCCATCTAGAGCCAACGAACTTTGTATTTTAGTTCAGTAAAATAACTGTTGATAAGAATGCCCCTTCACTACACTGCATTTTAGTTTTAAAGTATCATTTTACATTGTGGCAGTGACAGCCAGAGCTATAGTACACTATATTTTAGTAAAATGAGTTGACAGTAACATTTAGCTCTGTGTCACCAATGGTATTTGGCAAGGAAGTTAATGGTAATATGCAACAATGACTGAAAGTGAAAAATCTCCATTCATTAACAAAAAACAGGAAATGGATTCAATGTATTTTTCACACATTCTGGCCAAATGTTACACATTGGTTTCAAAGATTACATATTGATGTGACATATCACTGTTTAAACTCAACATTTCAAGCCATTTACACCTCCTGCCTTATCATTTATGAAAAACAAAAACTATTAGCCATAAATCCTTAACATTCTGCAGGTTTAATCACATTTATGAAAAACAAAAACTATTAGCCAGTAATCCTTAACATTCTGCAGGTTTAATCACATTTATGAAAAACAAAAACTATTAGCCAGTAATCCTTAACATTCTGCAGGTTTAATCACATTTATGAAAAACAAAAACTATTAGCCAGTAATCCTTAACATTCTGCAGGTTTAATCACATTTATGAAAAACAAAAACTATTAGCCAGTAATCCTTAACATTCTGCAGGTTTAATCACATTTATGAAAAACAAAAACTGATACAGTAATTCTTGACATTCTGCAGGTTTAATCACATTTAAAAACTGATAGTAATTCTTAACATTCTGCAGGTTTAATCATTTTTATGAAAAACAAAACTGATAGTCAATAATCCTTAAAATTCTGCAGATTTAATCATTTTAAAAATAAATGTGTTTACTATTTTCATTTATTTTTTTAAAAGGGACATAGAATTCGAGAGTGAACATAGGCCTGCACCAATATTTTACTTAGTAACACAGGCCTGCACCAATATTTTACTTAGTAACACAGGCCTGCACCAATATTTTACTTAGTAACACAGGCCTGCACCAATATTTTACTTAGTAACACAGGCCTGCACCAATATTTTACTTAGTAACACAGACCTGCACCAATATTTTACCTAGTAACACAGGCCTGCACCAATATTTTACTTAGTAACACAGACCTGCACCCATATTTTACTTAGTAACACAGGCCTGCACCAATATCTTACTTATTTTACTTAAAATCAAAAAAGGCATCAGCCAATGATGTGAGCCAAGACTACACTTAAAATCCAAAACAATTTATCTATACAGTTTGGTACAGGTCATGCTGAAATAATATGATATATTCAGTTTGGGATAAATAATATCAAAACAATTTGATCTGTACAGTTTGGTATATGTCATGCTGAAATAATATGATATATTCAGTTTGGGATAAATAATATCAAAACAATTTTATCTGTACAGTTTGGTACATGTCATGCTGAAATAATATGATATATTGGGTTTAAGACTTAGAATACCAAAATAATTTGATCTGTACAGTTTGGTACATGTCATGCTGAAATAATATGATATATTCAGTTTAGGACTTTAAGTATCAAAACAATTTGATCTATACAGGTCTGTGTTACTAAGTAAAATATTGGTGCAGGCCTGTGTTACTAAGTAAAATATTGGTGCAGGCCTGTGTTACTAAGTAAAATATTGGTGCAGGCCTATGTACAGTTTGGTACATGTCATGCTGAAATAATATGATATATTGGGTTAAGACTTATATTACCAAAATAATTTGATCTGTACAGTTTGAAACATGTCATGCTGAAATAATGTGATATATTCAGTGTGGAACTTTTAATACCAAAATAATTTGATCTATACAGTTTGGAACATGTATGCTGAAATAATATGATATATTTAGTTTAGGACTTATAATACCAACATAATTTGATCTGTACAGTTTGAAACATGTCATGTCATATATGTGATATATTCAGTGTGGAACTTTTAATACCAAAACAATTTGAATGTACAGTTTGGGATTTGTAATCTTGAAACATTCTGGCCCACAGTGTTTGCAAATGAACTCTGGTGACAGTTGTACACAAAGAAGTTTATTTTGTTTTCTTCAAAAAGTGGAGAAGATTAAACTCTTTTGGACTTACGAGATGTAAACTGAACTCTTGGAGGTGTAAACTGAACTCTTTCGGACATGAGTGGTGTAAGTTAAACTCTTTTTGATTTATGACATGTAAATTGAACCCTTCTGCACATAAAGATTAAACTTTTCTGGACATAGGTGATTAAACTCTTTTGGATGGACAAAAGAGTGTAAATTAAACTCTTTTGAACATAACTGGGAATAGATTAAATTAACTAGGGCAGATAAAAATTATGTAGATTAAAGCCTTCTGTACATAAGTAGTAGAGAATAAATTAATTATTAACTAGGGTGGATAAAAATTATGTAGATTAAAGCCTTCTGTACATAAATGGTATAGATTAACTTAACTAGGGTGGATAAAAATTATGTAGATTAAAGCCTTCTGTACATAAGTAGTATAGATTAACTTAACTAGGGTGGATAACAATTATGTAGATTAAAGCCTTCTGTACATAAGTAGTATAGATTAACTTAACTAGGGTGGATAAAAATGGTGTAGATTAAAGTCTTCTGTACATGTAGTATAGAATAAATTGACTATTAACTAGGGTGGATAAAAATTATGTAGATTAAAGTCTTCTGTACATAAGTAGTATAGAATAAATTAACTATTAACTGGGGCAGATAAAAATGGTTTAGATCAGGGGTCTCAAACTCGCGGCCCGCGGGCCAATTGCGGCCCACCAAACGATATTTGTCACCTGTGGGCTACCATACCTCAGGATCTGCCATTTCCCAGCATGTAAGGCACTCATGGATTCTGGCACACCATTCAGTGGTGAGAAGTATGTTGCAGGAAAGAATTTGATCACAGGTTTGCAGATTTCAAGAAATGCAGAACCACCTTTCAAATATTTGCTGACCCTTTCTTCAGTGTGGAAGATGTCCCTCCTGTGTTTCAAATGGATCTAATTGACATAAGTGTAATTCTGAACTCAAAGCCAAGTTCAGGGAGGTGAGTGGAAAAGCAGACAAGCTTGGACAGTTTTTTAGAGAATTGCCCCTTACCTTCCCTGAGTTTTCCAGGATGTTTAAGCGGACCAAGTGCCTTTTGGGGAGCACCTGTGTGAATAGCTCTTCTCCACCAAGAACTTGAATAAGTCAAAATTCAAGGACAAACTTACTGATGAACATCTTCAAGCCATACTGAGGGTCACAGTGGCTTCCTCCCTGAAGCCAAATGTGTCTGAGCTGTGTAAGAGGAAGTGTTGCCAGGTCTCTGGCTGGAGGGAATAATGATGCGGCCCAGCTTCACCCAGATTCTACTTTCAGTGGCCCCCAGGCAAAATGAGTTTGAGACCCCTGGTTTAGATTAATGCCTTCTGTACATAAGTAGTACAGATTAACTTAACTAGGGTGGATAAAAATGATGTAGATTAAACTAAAGTCTTCTGAACATAAATGGTACAGATTAAACTTTTCTGGAAATAAGTTATGTAAATTAAACTCTAACAACACTGGCAGTGGCAACAGGGTAGCAACATTTTTATATTCTAGATTTCCTAAAATGAGTTGAGTACTATCAACAATATGTGCCTCACTGAGCCCAGGGATAGAAGAAAAGATAAAAAGAATGAATGTAACCAAAAAGCAATAAGTAAGTTTAGTAGAAGCTGATAACTTACAGAAATTCAGCAAAATCTCACAACCCCTGAAATGCAAAACAATATTAGTCTATTGAGTACAGGAACACATAATAATTAGTTACAAGGTCTAAATGGACTTTCATCCATTATTTCTAGGCGTCTGTGTTGAACTGGATGATCTCTGGTGAGCTTGTTTTTATCGCAGGTATGTCTAGTTCTCTGTTTGCACTGAATGTACACCTAACTGCAAATGATGTAAGATAAAAAAAACACAATGTGTCTGTGTTGATTGAAAAGCAAAATCTAAACTGATTAATCTAGGTATATTATAGTTCAAAAAACAAATCTAAACTGATCAGTCTGAATGTATATAAAGTCCACAAAAATTGGTGATGTTTTGGGGAAGTCAGACCTACATCAAACCGTCTGGGTACAATACAGGCTTTACAAATATGACCTGCCGCCACAAAATGTGAGTCACTTTGGAGCTCAATTCCCACTAGCAATTAAAATAGGCTAAGTATGTTTTACAAGATTTCACTTCATTTAGAAAGCTTAACACTTAGTCTATAAGAAAATGTAATAATTAGATATGTTTAACCTCTAAAAATTAAAATGAAAGCATTTTGAAACATACAACCATGCTCTTTTTCTCATGAAAATAGTCAAAATGCCCTACTTTTTAAAACTCTCTTTAACCCTTTGCTCTGAATATGAATGGACTCAACCATAATAATGCATAAAGGGAAATTTTTTGATTCAATACTGTTCTTGTGTGTGTTTCATTGGATGACTTTAAAATATTTGTCCAATGAAGGCTTGGAAAATAAAGTGAAGACTATAAACAATGCATCACTAGGATGGGATTTCCATAGATAATTCAGTGACTAGCAAAACCAGTCACACGACAGCTGAAAGCAATATTATGTTGGTGGATACCAATGCAACTAAGGCTCTCATAATGATAAAGATGGGATTGTAGTAGACACAGTTATGTCTGCTGTTGATTTAAATATAAAAATATACCAGGTTAATCTTTTTTGTCTGTCACTGTAGTGTTATATTGCAAATCTGATCATTTGTATTCTGTTTTTATCTCTAACAGGTATACTCACATTTTTATCAGAGAACATATTTTCCCCTCATATTTTAAATCTTCAAAAGGTTTGAGATACTACAGTAAAACTTTAGAATCTATTTCCTTGTGTTATATTGTTTGTGATAACATGGTGTTTCCATGAATAAGGAAGATTAGTTTGTGACTAGCTGATTGTTTTTCGTCTTTTTCTCAAGATAAATAAGGAAAGGGCATCCATCTCATTTTGACTACTGATGAGTGGCTAATTATGATTTGCACCATTAAAAGCAGAATCTGCTGATATTAATTCACAAATGAATAAGGACCAGAAAAACTTGATGATATGGATGGGAAGCCTGATCGACATCAATCTATCTAAGTACAATACAGGCTTTACAAATGAATATAGCCAGAAAAATTTGGTGATATTTTGGGATAACATTATAATAATAATAACTAATAAGAGCATTTAATTTTTAATTTTAATAATAACAATAATACAATAACAATATAATAATGATAACTAATAAGAGCATTTAATTTTTAATTTTAAACAAAGCTCTAATCACTTTACCATGGAGCATACTTCTACAGTGGAATTTTACTCCCTGTTGCAGGAACACATTTATCAAACAGTGAAAGTATGCATTGGTGGAGTTGTTCTAGAGTCAGGTGTAGTTCCAAGATTACCAGTAAATATCAGAAAGATAAGATGGAATTTAACTGCCAAATTACATCTTTATGTAAATAAAATGCACAAGGAATTGAATCTTGTTGATCAAACTGTCCATTTCTTTGGAAGCAAAAGCAGGTGGCGAATCATAGAATGAGAGCTGACATGTTGACAAATGACGCAAAGATGATCAAAAGTATGAACAAGATGAACAGATGTTGGTATGATGATAAATGACACAAAGAAGATCAAAAGTATGAACAAGATGAACGGATGCTGACATGTTGACAAATGATGCAAAGATGATCAAAAGTATGAACAAGATGAACAGAAGAAGATATGATAAAAATACTATCCTCAGATCTATTTAGAATCCAGTCTACAATGTGGCCACGCTTTTGGATAAGCGAGCAAACAGACTGTTCTAAATTGAAAACAATGAAGAAAATATAAAACTATTTTCACTTGTGCAATTGTAGAACAATCAAAACAAACTCATCACCAAGAGTAAAATAATAACTGATATTACTTGTGAAGTCCTTCAGGTTGCATTCAGTCAACTTTTATTTTCTGATTATGAGGAGTTCATAACAGGACACTACATACAACAGGCCTGAAAAAGTTCAGTAAAGGACAATATATACAACAGGCCTGAAAAAGTGCAGTAAAGGACAATACATACAACAGGCCTGAAAAAAGTGCAGTAAAGGACAATACATACAACAGGCCTGGAAAAAAGTCTTAAAGGACAATACATACAACAGGCCTGAAAGAGTGCAGTAAAGGATGATACATACAACAGGCCTGAAAAAAATTCAGTTGAGGATAATACCTACAACAGGCCTGAAAAAGTTCAATAAACGATAATACATACAAGCGGCCTAGAAAAAATTCAGTGGAAGACAATACACACAGCATGCCTGAGAAAATTCAGTTGAGGACAATACACACATCAGTTGTCCTGAGAAAGTACAGAGGACAATACACATAATAGCTTTGAGAAAATTCAGTAGAGGATAATACACATATCAATCAGAGACTGAAAAAGTTCAGTAGAAGAAAATACACACATAACAGGCCTGAAAAAGTTCAATAGAGATCAATACACACATCAGTTGGCCTGAGAAAGTTCAGTAGAAGATAATACACACATCAATTACCTGAGAAAGTGTAGATGACAATACACACATCAACAGGCCTGAAAAGGTTCAGTAGAGGACAGTACATAACACAACAAGTTGAGAAAGTTTTGGAAACAAATCTCAGAATGGATCAACACAACAAGTTGAGAAAGTTTTGGAAACGAATCTCAGAACGGATTAACACAAGTTGAGAAAGTTTTGGAAACGAATCTCAGAACGGATTAACACAAGTTGAGAAAGTTTTGGAAATGAATCTCAGAACGGATTAACACAATAATCTGATTAATTATGTGCAGAGTAGCAAACCATGAGGGAAACTCCCACAAGTATTTCTTAGTCCCTTTCACTCTCAGGGATGCAACAAGCTCATATATCAAATTTTGTGCTAAATGTGATAATTGTAATCAATCGGAAATAAATTTGTGGCATCCGTGTGATAATCACATTTAATTGGAAATAAATTTGTGGTATTTGTGTGATAATCATATTCAATTGGAAATAAATTTGTGGTATTTGTGTGATAATCATATTCAATCAGAAATAAATTTGTGGTATTTGTGTGATAATCATATTCAATCGCAAATAAATTTGTGATATTTGTGTGATAATCATATTCAAGGAGAAATAAAATTTGTGGTAATTCAAGAGGAAATAAATTTGTGATATATATTGAAATTTGTTTATATCACCGCCTATGACTTTGGTCCCAAAGTGTGAAAACTGGAGTTGAAGTCTCTATCATTAATCAGACATTATAAGGGAAGACATACCCCTCAACGCCAGCCTTATATCACCACCTATGACTTTGGTCCCAAAGTATGAAAACTGGAGAGGAAAACAAAAGAGTTGGTCTCTATCATTAATCAGACATTATAAGGGAAGACATACCCCTGCAACGCCAGCCTTATATCACCACCTATGACTTTGGTCCCAAAGTGTGAAAACTGGAGAGGAAAACAAAGAGTTGAAGTCTCTATCATTAATCAGACATTATAAGGAAAGACATACCCCTGCAACGCCACCCTTATATCCACCAGGAGCTGAAGAAACCTTTCCATCCCCACCCATTGCTGTGCGGCGTTCAGGGGATTCTTGGTAGAAAGCTTGCTGCTGTTCATTAGGAGTGGCATAGTGGACGTAGTATTGGCAGATGTGTGTGTATGTATCTCCATCCTTGGCAGGGTCATTGCCGTAAACTTCAATGCCATACTCTCCTTTGGATGGCAGGGTGGCACTTACCTGAAGAAATAAAGAGCTTTTCATGATGCAATCAAGGACAGGTACTAAAAGACAGCATGGCAACACAAAGGCAGCTTTCATTCAGTAGGTTTATGTTGACATGCAGGGTTATCTGGTCTTTGTTATATTTTAAAGACTTTGTCCTGATATGTTCAGGTCTTGTCATGGTACTTTTAGGTCTTCATTATACTTTTAGATCTCTGTTATGATATTTTAAAGACTTTGACCTGATATGTTCAGGTCTTGTCATGGTATTTTTTGGTCTTCACTTGATTATGATATTTTAAAGACTTTGCCCTGGTATGTCCAACTCTTGTCATGGTAAGTTCAGGTCTTTGTCTTGGTATGTAGAGCTCTCTGTCATATTATATTCATTCCTCTGTTATGCTAATATATTAAACTCTGTGTCATGCTACATTCAGCACTGTCATGGTACACACTGCCCTCTGGCATGCTAGGTTCAATTCTTGTTTACATCAGGTTCAGGTGTTTGTCATTGTTTGTTTAGCTGTTTTATCATGGTTGAGGATTGGTAATGGGGATTGTTGCAAGAGATAGCAGACAATCAGATTGAAATACACTAAATATGAAGTGACCTCCACTTAAAGTGACACTCACAACACATGCATCTTATTAAAAACAGCCAAAAACAGACATATACAGTGATACCTCGCATAACGAACACAATTCATTCCAGCAGTACGTTCGTTATGCGAAACACAATATCCCAAATCGTGCAATCCGTTCCACATCGCCGCAAAAAATCAAATTAGGTAAAAATGAAGACAGGGCAGTGTTCAGGGAAGAAAACACTAGTAAAGACACTCACCAAAGCAGGATATGATGTTAGGTGTTGATGAGGTGTTAGGCGTTGATGAGGTGAAATGGAGGTGGATGAGGAGGACACACACACTTATGTACAGTTCACACACACACAGGTCTCTTTTCCAGTCCTTCATCTGAGTCACGCAAGACACGACTAAAATAGCATTAAGTATGGTTTGTTATGTGAAACATGTTCATTCTGCGAGCCACGCGGGTGTTCACAGCGGCATTCGTTATGTGGATTGTTCGTTCTGCAGGGCTTTCATTATGTGAGGTACCACTGTATATATTACTAAAGACAGTTAGTTAAACCTCAAGACAGGTAATTGTGATATCTAGTATTAAAGACAGTTAGTTAACCTCAAGACAGATAATTGTGATATCTAGTACTAAAGAGAGACAAATCTCAAAAAGGACAATTATCTAGTGCAAGAAGCAATAAACACAGATTTATTGAATTATCAATACTAAATTAGCTTTTAAGAGTTTTCAACCTGATCAGAAAGAAAATGGAAAAGTAACTGGAAACATCCAAAATTAAACTTTAAAACATCAACAAGGATTACAGCTCAGTTACCTGCACAGTATCACCAACATCTTTCTCACTGATGCATTTTTCCAGTTCTTCATCTCGCATGCCATTGCGACGCAATTTGCAAAGGACATAAGATGGCTTGGTTTTCTTGAATTCTAAGTTTACACGCCCGTCTTCAGTGGTAATGATGCCATCACGTGGACTGACAACAAGACCGAGCTGGTCCACAGCTACACCAGGACCCCAGGATGAATCTGAGCAAGATGGAAGAGGGGCAGCATCAGAGGAAGCAGTGTCTGCAATCACCTGCAAGAGGAAACAATAAAAATTTTTTTTTTATAAAACTCCATGGGAAAAAAGTGACAGTGTTAGATGGAATTCCCAAAATACTTAAGCTACAGCAAAATATAATCAATAAAAAAATTAATAGCTATCTGCATATGACTAATATACATCATGTAACTATGTGACTACTTTAATGTGTAACATGTGACTACTTAAATGCATAACAAATGACTACTTTAATGTGTATCATGTGATTACTTTAATGTGTGTCTTGTGACTACTTTAATGAGTATCTTGTGACTACTTTATGTGTATAATGTGACTACCTACATGATATAACACTTACAGAATACCAGCCCAGCCTCTAACCTTTTTCTTACTTTAAAGGACTATTACATTACAGAGTACCCAATCTGCCTCAAACTACTTCTGTAGTACAGCAAGTGCTTTAAGTGCTTTAGAGTACCCAATCTGCCTCCAACCCATTACTGTACTATAGAAACACTTTAACTAGAGTACCCAAACTGCCTCCAACCCATTACTGTACTACAGAAACACTTTAACTAGAGTACCCAATCAGCCTCCAACCCATTGCTGTACTACAGCAAGTGCTTTAACTAGAGTAACCAATCTGTCTCCAATCCATTACTGTTTGCTAAATTTAATTTATAGTATACCCTGTACAAATAAATTTGTAGGAAATTGAAAATTTTCTTCTAATTTTTCATTTTTTGAGGAAGTAATTCAAATGTTTTTGAAGTTAGTAGCACCAGTCAGTTCCCAATTCTAGTTTTCATATAATAAGCACATTAACATCATAATTTTTGTTAATATGATTACTTCCCTTTAATAGTCCAGAGAGTATATACTTAATAAAGGTATAGTGAAAAAAAAAACTATCTGAAATATTTTTTTTTTTAAATTTAAAATAAACAAGACATTCTGAATTTCAGTAAATTAGAAAAAAAACTACTTTTGAATTGAAAGTCGGCTTTTTGCAGGCAATGACACACTTATGGCCACATTTTAAGTCACTGGAGCAGTTATATGCCTATGAACAATTTCAGACATTTCACCAAAACTCATAAAACATGCATACTCCTGCTTTAGTCTATACTAAAGAAGAGAGGTTGGGGACAATACTCTTACAAATGACCACACCCAAAATATCCATACTCAGCAATGATGTCAATAAGGTTTTGATGGAAGGAGGGTAAACAGCTGAGGACGTCAGCAAATGAAAAGAAAGGAAAAAATATACAGGAGGCTGACACAAGGAAACTGTGACTGGAGACTGACACAAGGAAAAAATATACCTTACTGTGATTGGAGACTGACAAGGAAAAAATATACCTTACTGTGACTGGAGACTGACACAAGGAAAAAATATACCTTATTGTGACAGGAGACTGATGCAAGGGAAAAATATACCTTACTGTGACTGGAGACTGATGCAAGGACAAAAATATATACCTTACTGCAGGGGTCTCAAACTCGCGGCCTGCCAGACGATATTTTGTGGCCCCCACTTGATATTAAAGTTAAGTGATAGTGCAGCCCGCACGTTTTTCTCATGCACCCTGGGAGTTTTATAGTTTTTGTCACCTGTGGGCTACCATACCTCAGGATCTGCCATTTCCCAGCATGTAAGGCACTCATGGATTCTGGCACACCATTCAGTGGTGAGAAGTATGTTGCAGGAAAGAATTTGATCACAGGTTTGCAGATTTCAAGAAATGCAGAACCACCTTTCAAATATTTGCTGACCCTTTCTTTAAATGTGGAAGATATCCCTCCTGTGCTTCAAATGGATCTAATTGACAAAAGTGTAATTCTGAACTCAAAGCCAAGTTCAGGGAGGTGAGTGGAAAAGCAGACAAGCTTGGACAATTTTTGAGAGAATTGCCCCTTACCTTCCCTGAGCTTTCTAGGATGTTCAAGCGGACCAAGTGCCTTTTGGGGAGCACCTATCTGTGTGAATAGCTCTTCTCCACCATGAACATGAATAAGTCAAAATTCAAGGACAAACTTAAACATCTTCAAGCCATACTGAGGGTCACAGTGGCTTCCTCCCTGAAGCCAAATGTGTCTGAGCTGTGTAAGAGGAAGTGTTGCCAGGTCTCTGGCAGCAGGGAATAATGATGCGGTCCAGCTTCACCCAGATTCTACTTCCTGTGGCCCCCAGGCAAAATGAGTTTGAGACCCCTGCCTTACTGTGACTGGAAGCTGACACAAGGAAAAAATATTCCTTACTGTGATTGGAGGCTGACATAAGGACAACTGGTGATGACAAAAGGCTAGCATCACGAATAAAATTTTTTAAAAGTGGAAGATGGTGACACCTTCCAGAGAACTGCAAGTTAGCCATGACCTGCAGTACAGCTCATACTACCACAGCAGTATTTGGCACCACTTAAGGCAGGTTATCCCATTTGAGGCAAGAGCATATTATCCTGGTAAATAAGTTTTATCTTTTATCTCCCTTGGGGAATAGTGTGGACCAATGAACTTGGCTTGTAATCAGTGAAGGTATTAATATAACCTTTGGCCTTGGCTTGTAATCAGAGATGGTATTAACATGACCTTTAGGCCTTGGCTTGTAATCAGTGAAGGTACTAACATGACCTTGTTGCCTTGGTTTGTATCACAGAAAATGAATGAGTGTCTAGAAGGGAAGGATGTGACAGAAAGACTAACTTACGCATGCATGGCAAGAAAGAAAAATTTTGGAAAACTAACTCAGGCTGAATCATTTAACAAAAGCAATAAAAAGTGGGCACTAGAATTAAAAATAAATGATGAATGAAAAAATTAAATTCCTCACAAAAATAACAAGTAAACAGTTACCTCAAAATTGGGATTAACTCACTGTATTCTGTGATTAAGCAAAGAAAATAACTTTATGATTTGCAACATCAATAACACAATATACTCACTTTGTATTCACATGAAGCAGTGAAGATATTTTTCACTCCGAGTTCACCAGTGAGAAGTTGAGCAAAAATGGTGAAATAGTAAGAACCACTTTTGGGAGCTCGGAAAACAAAAGTTCCAGTCTGGTTCTGGCCATGGTGCTGCAAGGCGAAATTCTTCAGTTTCTGACCTTGGTACATTTCGTCCCCAGAATCCGCAAATGTAATCTTGTAAGTGAAATTGGTTGGTTTGCAGTAACCAAGTGTCAGAGCAATACGACCTAGACCGATTAAAAATAAATCCAAATTTCAAAATAGCCTGCAAACATTCTTTATAAATAAATAGAAACACTGAACACACTATATTAAGCAAACAAAATGTAAGAGTTAATGAAATTTTAATAACTAAACTATAAAGTTAGAAATGTCTACACAGATATTCTGGGTTTGAATAATTAGATCATCTTTATGTTTCAACAAGGACTTTACAAGTTGAAACAACATGCATTATCAATTAAAAATCTTTTTTGTTTTTTTTAGATATAATAAAAAAAGATTTCACTAGGTGAAAATTTACATTAGTAATTACTAATATTATCCCTTAATTTCCAAACTAATTAGCTTGGACACAAATGTACTTCAACATACCTTTCTTTGTATCCACAACACCATTGTGGTGTGAAACAAAGAACATTCCACACTTGAAGAAGTATGACTTGACAAGAGGCAAATTTTCAAAGTCCTGCAGTGAGATCGGGCGGACAAGTAACTGCCATTCTTTGCGGTGTGCCCAGTGGGAGTAAATAAGCTGCTCCGGATCCGTCAGGAAATAAAAGTCATCGTACTCGTATACCTTTCAGAAAAAGAACATTCGTGTTGGTTTGGTTTCAACATTGAAATAGAATTTTGCAGAATTTACATTTATGAATTTTTTTAATAATTTGATTATGTAAACAGAAAGTAAAATATTCTGTTACTGTTGATTAACTTTATTGCCACTAAAATGAACTAGAGATAAAAACCGCACTAGACTTTACCAGATTTTCTGGCATGTTTTTGTCTGAGACCAGGTAGCGCGTTGCCCAGTGAGAGTCCACTAGGTACCAGTTGGAGTCAATTAGCACAGCATTCCAGCTATGGTTGTAGTCATTGCCCTTGAACTTATCACCAGGGCGATAGTCCAGACCCTTGGCATATCCTGTCAGAACTGTTGCTGTCACTCCTGAATACCTAAAGACAGTGATGTACACAACTGTGTGAGCTGTGACATAAAGTTTTGAAACTACAATGGTGTGAACTGTGACGTAAAATTTTGAAACTACAATGGTGTGAACTGTGACGTAAAGTTTTGAAACTACAACTGTGTGAGTTGTGATGTAAAATTATTAATATACATACATTAAGATTTCTCCACCACTTAGTAATTACTTATGGATGATTAATAAATAATCATAACCAGTAACAAAGGGGTGCATGTCACACTTTGTAAAGGTCATTATTTTGAGTACTGGGTATGGCATGGGTGCATATTTTGAACGCTTTGTTTTGGAGGATTTGTAGTTCTTTTATTCTGGGGTTGTTAGTGGCTGCATATGTGGTACTGCCATAAACTGTTATGGAACATATTAGTGATCTTGTGGCTGTTAACAGGGTGAGTATCCGTACCACCACCCCTTGTCCTTCTGTTTAAGTATATTTAATATTTACCTTGGTTTTGTATGGACATTTAGAGAGGCGTTGTGAAAATGTTATATTTTCATTAAAGATTATACCAAGGTATTTATGTGTTTTGGAATATTTTATTTCTGTTAGTTTTATTGTAAGAGTTGAATAGATTTTTTTGTGTTGGGTGGTGTAGTCTATTGCTGTTGTTCAATCAGTTGCCAGGTCTAGTCCCCATTTGTCTGTCCATTTTTCTAGGTCAAATATGGTTTGTTGTAGGTGTTTGGTTACTTTTGCCTGATCACGATGTGCATAATATACTGTGGAGTCATCTGCAAATTGGGTTAACTTGTGTCATTATCAGCATTTATTCCATCTAAATCATGTGTGGCTACATTAAGAAGGGTGGGGCTTAGGGCACTTTCCTGAGGGGTGTGTCATGTGGTAAGAAAGGTATTTGAACTTTGAAGGTGGTTTCATTGAGGAAATGTAGTTGTAGATGTTACCTTTATAATTTGGGGTAATGCTTTAATAAGTGTGGTAGGGTGCCATGTCATGTCAAAAGGCTTTAGAAATGTCTATTAATATTGCTACTGGGTGTTTTCCTTGTTGTCGGTCTGTCATTATGTTGTCAATTACTGATTGTGTCTGTGGTGGATCTTTTCAGCCTTAGTCCATGTTGCATTGGAGATAGTAGCTGATTGAAATCTCAGTCTTTTTTTTTAACTATTCTTTCCATTGTTTTGGCTAATGTAGGGAGAAGGGATATTGGTCATTTGGAATTTGTGAGGGTGCTGTCCTTGTTGGGTTTTGGAATAGCTATTATTGTAGCTTGTTTCATCTTAGTGGTGTACTTCCTGTTTGCCATATTTTGTTGTATAACTGGGTAATATTATTGAATATGTTATCTGGTAGACATCTGAGGAATTGGTATGGTATTTTGTCTTGTCCAGGGGCTGTGTTTCTTTTATTTTTGATGGTGTGTTTGATTTCTGCTAGTGTGATAGGGTGGTTTATGTCTGTGGTGATTTCTTTTTTGCAATTAGTTGCGAGTTATTTTCCTGTACTAGGATGGTTAGTTTGATTTGTAGCTCCTTTAGATTTGTTGTTTTGTCAGGGTTTGTATAATTTGTCTTCCATATGGAAAATATCCACTAGCGTTTCAGCTTTGTCTTTTTCGGTAGTGGTTAATGTTTGGGGTTGAGTCTGGGTTTTCAGTGGAGGTATTATTTTTCTTTCTTTTGTTCTGCCCAATATTTGGTTAATTTTTTTCAATTTTGTTTTAGTTGAGTTTCTTTTTGTTAGTTTGCTATGGTATTTTACACAATTTCTTTTGGGCTTCTTGTATTTGTTTATTGTATCGGTTATTTATGTTCTGACATGCTTTTTTGAAGGTTTCATTGGTAGGGTGTGCTCTGTGTTTTCAAAGAGTTTTTTCCCTTTATTTATCTTTTTCTAGATGTTAGTCCCACCAAGTGAGTCTGAGTGAGAGAGAAGGCTAAATTTGGTGCTTTGGTGATTACATTTGTTAATTTTTCTGCCCGAAAGGATGTCTAAACAATCAAGGAATCATTACATAATTACTATGTTTCATGATAATTATAGAATAATTATATTTATTCTATGGTACTGAAGTAGCAACAGCTACACTACATGGTAATGTTGTAACCACCTCCGAGATCCCATCCCATTCCTTACTTGGACCTTGTTATGTGTGTTACCTGCACATTGTCTCAAAAATTCGGGCATAAGTGCCTTGCTTGTTTTTGAACGAAAGCAACACTTCCTCAGGACTGCCAGACTTGGCGCCTTCTCTAAAGCTCATGGTGTACATATTCTTCGAAGTCATCCAGCGAAAGATTACCCTGCAACAACATAAAGTATCATGACATTATAAGAAAAAAACATGGTAGCCTTATCCTGCAACAACAAAAAGTATGGCAATACCCTGCAATAAAATAAAACATGGCATTATCTTGCAAACAACAAGATGGCACATCCCTGCAATAACAAAAAACCATGGCATTACCATGCAACAACAAAAACAGGATGGCACTATCCTGCAATAACAAAAAAACATGGCATTATCTTGCAAACGACAAGATGGCACATCCCTGCAATAACAAAAAAAACATGGCATTGCCGTGCAACAACAAGAAACATGATGGCATTACCCTGCAATAACATTTTTTTCATTGATATTTGAGAATTATAACATTTAATTTAAGGTCCATAATTATTCACAACAGTAATATAAACAAAAAATAATGTAATGAGAGATGACTACTAGATTCTGGTGATACTCACTTGACTTGCCCAGATCAGCTGAAATTTCTAAGTGACAGATCTGATACAAAAATTATCAAGGTAGATAATTTCTAGATTCTTATAGATTAGAAAAACCCAGGCTTTCTGTCTGCAGTATTCCAAATCAGACCAGATGTGATGACAAGTGATCCAAGAAATATTGTGGTAGAATACTACTAGATTCTTACATTAAAAACAAAACACCAAAATACAGTCTTGCTGTCCAGTGAGACACACTTACCTGCATTTATCTAGATCAGACTGAATATTCTGGCTGTAGACCAAGTGATAAATGAGATCCATGAAGTTGTCATGGTCTGTTTGGGACACCTGCAATCACAGATAGGTGTGCGTGTGTTGGGGGGGTGGGGAGTGGAGGAAAGACATTAGTAAATAAACACACAAAAAAACATTCTGCAGGCAATTAAATTATCATATTTTGAAGAGTAAAAATTTAGAAAAAAATTCAAGCTACTTGCTTGGTGTTATTTTATTTGAAAATGTTTAAAAACATCTCTCTTAATCTTATGCCAAGAAAATTGCATGCTCCAGAGGATCCATGCTTAATGGCATTTATTCCATTCTGGAGATTCAATCATACTGTGAAATATATTGAATGTGGATCCATTAATGCATTGCTTTTGGTCACAATCATAAGGGTATTATGAACTTTGTTTTATTATGAAGCGGTCATTTTTAAATAACTTGATTGTTTGCTGAACCATCGAAATGGGGGCTCACTGTACTTGTTTAATGTCATTAAAAAAAATTTTTTAAATTTAAATCTTTAAAAATTTATAGTCTTTTCTTGCGCTAAGAAAATTTCACTCAAAGCTCTACATTTTCTAAGCAATTTATGAAATTATTTTAATTTATGATAAATGGAATTCCTACAACTTGCCAACCTGAGAACAAACATTAAAACTCTCCAAAATGACCCTTAAGAACACTAGCTCTGATCATAAATACAACTCTAACATGAGAGCAATCATTAACACTCTCTAACATGAGAGAATTAGTGTATCTGTATAGCATAAATTTTCAAATAGCACAACTGTGATTGTATCTGTATAGCATATGTTTTTAAACAGCAGAACTATGATTGTATCTATATAGCATAAGTTTTCAAACAGCACAACTATGTGTATACCTTTAAAGCATAAGTTTTCAAACAGAACAAACATGATCATACTGGTAGAGCGTATTTTTCAGCATATAAAATTATGAGTGTACTTCTATGACCCAAGTTTTCAAACAGCACAATTCTGAGTGTACCTGTATAGCATGGTTGTCAATATGGTAGAATTGCTGGACATTGCGGTATAGATCAAACTTGCGGTAACGAGAGTGGACTGGAGGGGTGTGGACTGGCTTGTCCTTGGCATCTTCTGGCCGCCAGTCACGGGGAGCCTTTATCTGCATGTTCAAGTTTGTATGCTTCTGTCACTGTTAAATGAAAAGAAAATAACTAATAAAAAATAATCACTTTTAAAATGCTTGGAATAATTTTCCTGATGCTTGTTTATTATTAAAACAGCCAGTGCATTAACTCATGCATGCACCTGTGCTCCTAAAAACAGAAAGAAAGAGAAAATATTACATAAAGTTCCACTCTGCTTTTCCCTTCAATAAGTCATATATCACTTGTACTATCTATAAACAGAAAGAAAGAGAAAATATTACATAAAGTTCTACTCTGCTTTTCCCTTCAATAAGTCATATATCACTTGTACTATCTATAAACAGAAAGAAAGAGAAAATATTACATAAAGTTCTACTTCAATAAGTCATGTATCATGAATGCTTCTAATAGATGTGTAGACCACAACCATTAACCATATGCTCTTGACCTTCCAGCATGAAAGAAATGAAATGATATGGATAAAATGAAAAGGCAAGCGATGCAATGATTGTCTCAGAGTGGGTATCTAATACACTGCAGCAGTAGGTCATCTTGCTGATTCAAACATGCATTGAAAGAAATGAAATGATATGGATAAAATGAAAAGGCAGCAGTGGGTCATCTTGCTGATTCAAACATGCATTGAAAGAAATGAAATGATATGGATAAAATGAAAAGGCAGCAGTGGGTCATCTTGCTGATTCAAACATGCATTGAAAGAAATGAAATGATATGGATAAAATGAAAAGGCAGCAGTGGGTCATCTTGCTGATTCAAACATGCATTGAAAGAAATGAAATGATATGGATAAAATGAAAAGGCAGCAGTGGGTCATCTTGCTGATTCAAACATGCATTGAAAGAAATGAAATGATATGGATAAAATGAAAAGGCAAGCAGTGGGTCACCTTGCTGATTCAAACATGCATTGAAAGAAACTCAAAACCTAAGTGTACATTACTATTTGTTGGAGTGCTTTGTTAATTTTTATTTAGTTTGTTTTTGCTATAAATGATTTGGATTTGTGCCAGTATAGACAACAGGTTAAGAGACTGGGCTGATGATACTAAATTCAAAAAAGTTAATTACTGGAAAATAATCTGTTTTCAATTGCATCAAGAGAAAAGAAATGTTAAACGCATTTCATCACACTAAAAAATACAGTAATCCACAAATAACAGTAGCATATAAAACTATCTGTACCCATGTGACAACATCTATATTATTTTGTTACATTATACATTTACTAAGAATAGTGTAAGGACTGCAATACCCCTATCAATCCCCAAGTTTCAACATCTGAAATATTACAACAAGTAAACCAATCTGACATCAATATTATTTTGTTAAAGCAATATACATACAGTACAAACTATGGTACCTCCATCCTTCTCTGAATATAAATGGCTGTAATACTATAGTACCTCTATCCTTCTCTAAATAGCTGAAATACTACAATAATATAATGAGAACCTCTACATTATTTTTTTTTAAACGGTGCACTACACAGAGTAAAAAGACTACCCTTCTGGAGTTTATATATCTAAAATATTATAGAAATGTAAATAAAAAATATTTCAGACATTCTAAATACAGGACTAATCGAAAGATCACTTAATTTATAGACATAAATTATAATTACCATCAAAGAGCTTTTTATTTTAAGGGTTACATATATATGTATAAAGATGTAGCAAATAAGTATATATAATAGTCTACAGGTATGCAATTATATAAGTGACATATATACAAATTTAAGGAAATATAAATTCATCATTTCTATATCTTAATTCAGAAAATGGAAGTAATGCTTATTACACATTGAAATAAATACTCCTCTGGCCTTTTTAATTAATTTCTGTTGGTATTATAAATACAAGTATTGCTTTCCAACTGAGCACCAATACTTTACGTTACACCGATTTTGTCATCTGAACATGCAGTGTTTTCACCTTTCTGTACTTAATATTTAATAAAAACTCTTAAAATTTATTTATTTTGTGAACCACTTCTCATTAGTCTATATCTTACCAGCATAATCCACAAGGGTGTAACATGATGCCGTTTGACTAATAAAATAATGCCTAACTGTCCAGATGGTAAACACAGCTCACACATTTGTATATTCAATGCCTTGCAGTTTGAAGTAATGTTATTGTGTGTGTTGTCTACCAAAACAACAAACATTACAAAAGAATCCTTGACTGTGGAATCACGTGGGTGTAAATGTAATGTGGAAACTCAAAGACAGAACACTAAAGAGCAAGAGCAAAAAGAAAAAGAAATACTGTAGATAGTGAAACCAGCATCCATTTCCTTCCCTACAATTGTACAAATATAGAACAGGCAAGTCCTGTTAAAATGCCTGTATAGCAAATCATATACTTTTTATAAGATAAATACTAAGTGACTATAATAACTTACTAGAGTGTACTATAAGCTTGTATTTATATAACAAATATAAGATATATCTAAGTGACTAAAACAATGTAATGCAGTATAAATAAGTCTTGTACTGATGTAAGATAAATGCTAAGCGGTTAAAACAACTTACTGCAGTGTAATACGGAGTCTTATAATTTGTATGAATTTCATATAAGATAAATGCTAATGGATTATAATACTTTTTTAATAGTAATACAACTAATTTACTGTTAGATGTATTTTATTTCCAGGACAAATGCTACCAAAAGAGGATTAACAGATAATAATACATAGTTTAAAAAATTGTATATCTAATATCTATATCCAATGCGGCTTAAATGAAAGTTAAACTGATGTTATTTATATCAATGTATAAGGAGAATAACTGAAAGAGTGTGCTAATTGTAACTGTAATGCTAATACATGCTAATTGAAAGATATGTACAAGTGTTGTTATTACTATACAAGCATAACTGGAACACTAATTGCAATTAGCTAACTCTAAGTATAATATTAATATAATCTAATTGAAAGATATGTACAGGTGTTACCACTATCAGACAAGCATAACTGGAAGAGTATACTAATTGTAATTCACCAATTGCAAATGATAAGCTTATACACACTAAATGAAACAGTTGTACTAAATCTAATAGAACCCAACTGGAAGAGTTGTACTAAATGTAATTGTACATCAAGTAGAACCTAACTAGAAGAATTACACTAAATGTAACTTTACATCTAGTAGAACCTAACTAGAAGAATTTACTAAATGTAACTGTATATCTAGTAGAACCTAACTAGAAGAATTATACTAAATGTAACTGTACATCTAGTAGAACCTAACTAGAAGAATTTACTAAATGTAACTGTATATCTAGTAGAACCTAACTAGAAGAATTTACTAAATATAACTGCAAGTCTAAGAGAACCTGGAAGCAACAAACCAGTGCCAAAAAAATGATTTACAGTCGGTAGGCTGGTTCTGCAGACACCTTCTTCTTCAAAAATATTATGATTATTTATTGTTTTAAAAGCTAATTCAATACAATTAAAATATAACTTAAAAGGAATCCTAGTTGAAATCTTGATTTTATTAATTAATTTGTGCTGTAAAAAAAAGAAGTCTGAATATGCAGCCATAAACTAGGAAATGCAATCTACAATATGACAGATCAGATGTCTGGTGGAATCTAACAGACAAAAAAAATAAAGCATGCACTGATGGCTGCCACGCAGTGGTTAAGCTTTAAGTGCTTTCAGCCACATACACAGGGGTAAATAAAAAATGCTAGCATGATATTAACTAATGACTCGGTAACTTGATAAAAATAGCAGTGTGCTCAAATTAGTTTAAAAAATTATTTTAATTCCAATAAGTAAACCACTTACTCTAGCCTGTGGGTTTCATGTAATTCTCTACTAATGTTAAGTTCAACAGTTAGCAATTACTGTTACAATTATATCTTTTCTAATGACTGTATTCACAATTAGCATAGCAATTCCTAATTCAACAGACTTGTTAATGGAAGGTTAGTGCCACAACTGAAAGAAAGAAAGAAAGAAAGGTTGAAAGAAAGAAAGAAAGAAAGAAAAGTGGGTGAGGAGATGGGTGAATGATTTAATGTGTAGATTAAGAAAGATGGAAGGAAAGAAGAAAAATAAGAAGTGCTACTGTATTTACAACCACAATGTAACAATTTAACTGACAACTAGCAATTGCCTGGTAATGTGGAAATTTGAGCTAAAGACAATAAATAAGTTTGAAGAAGAATCATGTGTGGAGCAGAGGTAATTCAATTACCTAAACATTGAGTGAAACAATGGCCTTGCCAAAAAAGGGAACAGTTAAATGGCTACAGTTCTGGCATTCAGTCAATACTGTTAGCATCCCCAAAATATCTCCATGCATTTCATCATTTTCAATCAACACAGGCAACAAAATTAGTCTAGAGATCAAAATATATGTAGTAGGATGTTACAATTTACATGCATTTAATAAATGTACAAAATTAAAACAATCTGAGCACTTTTATCATTTATTATCTGGGTTTTCATTAATATCAGTTCATGTAATCAATAAAAGAAACCTTCAAGTACAAGAGTTATCATTATCATTATTTTTATCAACATTACATGTGGTCAGTGTATGCTTACTCAAGAGCAATCAATAAACATATTGCATGTTTCAATTGCCTAAAAGCATACCATATTTGTTTGCATTTTTCAAGACCTATGCTATTGAATAATTATTTTCTAAAAAAAATTAACATGGATTCTAACTCAAATGTACCTGTTGTATAGCTAATAATTCTTTAAACAGAAAAAGCACAATCTAATTCAATGTATATGCTACACATTAACATCAATTATATTATATATAAATATAAGATTCATAATAATAAGTAAAATAGGGAGACATTATGAAACCAATCACAAAATAGTCTTTCCCTAGTTAAATAAAAGGAATGTAATTGAACAAAACAATCTAATCGATAGGAGACATTTCTAAATATACATAACAGAGCAATTATTCTCAGTAAATTTACCAAATTTATTTTATGTGAACACACAGTTACAACAGCTACATCAGTATATTAATAATGCATGTGCAGGCAACTAAACTATATAAGTTTCTTGCCATTTATGAGCAACATCTCCATCACACAACAGTACTGAGTAAACAACTTCTCTATCATACACCAGTATCAAACAAACAACATCTCCATCACACAACAGTACTGAGTAAACAACTTCTCAGTATCAGTATCAAACACCAGTATCAAACAAACAACATCTCCATCACACAACAGTACTGAGTAAACAACTGCTCTATCATACACCAGTTTCAAACAAGCAACATCTCCATCACACACCAGTAAGCAATATGACGACTATTTCTGTACTCTATTCATGGTATTATAATATTACATTATTAGCACTAATATTAATAAGAAATAGCCTTATTAAACAAGCTGTTGCATAATTATGAGTACTATATAAAGATACAAGCAAACATGTGAAATAGATCACAAAGAGAGTGATGAAGAGAAGAGCCTTATAAAACAAGCTGTTGCATAATTATGAGTACTATAGTACTCTATAAAGATACAAGCAAACGTGAAACAGACCACAAAGAGAGTGATGAAGAGCCTTATTAAACTAGCTGTACCATAATTATGATTCTATAAAAAGATACAAGCAAACATGTGAAACAGACCACAAAGAGAGTGATGAAGAGCCTTATTAAACTAGCTGTTACATAATTATGATTCTATAAAAAGATACAAGCAAATATGTGAAACAGACCACAAAGGGAATGATGAAGAGAAGAGGTGGGAAGAAATGGGTAGAGTGAACAAGAGAAAAGTCCAGAAAAATGGGGGAGTTCTGTAGAGCTGGGGTACATCCAAAGATCACAGTTATCTCAAATTTTATTAATCACAGTGAAATAAATCACCAAGATTCTTCAAATTACATACTGCTTTACCATATTAATGACTAAACTACATATCAACTGCAGGTTTCTTCTTTAAAAAAAATTGAGGTTATGTAAATAACTCTGTTATTGCTACATGTTATTAATAGTAATTATCCATAAAATTGATTAAAGTGAAATATCTACTCTAAAAATTTACATAATCCATGTTCTGAATATTAGAAATGGCAGCAGGCACACATATGTATGTTGTTGACAGGTGTAAAAAATGGGGGATTTACTGGTTTACTTTTGATAAACTTAAATTAAAACTTAAAACTTAAAGGTGAAGAGATCAATGGTTTATAACAATTGTAGATTCAACTAAATGCAGTTAAGTCTGAATACGAATAAAGAGCAGAAAACATATAACTTTAATAACAAAAGTACTGTTAAATGTGGTCAAGATTAAATTAAAGTGATTAAAACTTTGGCTTAGGTGAAATGTGGCCAAGATATGTGCAAGTAGGGAAGTGAAGAAAATATCTGGTTTTATTACTTTTAATAATAGTAGTGACAAAAAGTGGTTGAACATGCATGTAAGTATAGAAAACAATGGACTTTAATATTATTATTAAAACTGTAAATAGTGGTGATAAAGTGTGGTTTTGTTAGTGCATGCTGTAAGTGTTGAAAACAACTGATTTATTATTAAAAACATAAATAGTATTCACAAACTGTGGTTAAGTTTTAAACTGGCAGATAAGTGGGGGGGGAGAGGAGTCATAAATGGACTTTTAATACTAATGTGTTAAATGCCTTTATATGTACATAAGTGATGAAAACAAATGGCCTTTGTACTTGTAGTATATGTAATGACAAAATGTGACCAAGTTTTGAATATCAAATTCAGGGTAAGCATAGAAAAATGTTTGAATTTCATAGTAGGTCAGTTGTTAAGGAGATTTTAATACATGGGGTAAATGAATTTGATGCAATCAAATTTAAATAAGACGTGTGCAAATTTAAATCTGAATATAAAAACACAAAACAAAACATACTTGGTAATCATATACCCCACTTCTGTTTGTTTGAGGTTAGATTTTAATTAATTAGTACACTTGAAAAATGTTAAACCAGCAGATCTTATAGTACTGCTGTTTTAATATTCAACTACTTCTGGAAAAAGAAACAAATTATGTTTGCAGTATATCATATTCAAAGACCATGTTGTGACGAGTTCAATAACAACTATGCTATGGAATAACAATTTAAAAAAACAACTAAAGCTAACTGCTTGTAAATAATGGATAGTATGACTAGATCAAACAGAACTCTTTACATGATTTTAATCACCATAATATATCAAGAGAATTAACAAAATAAAAACACTTTATAAAAAAATACTACATTTGTCTGCTATATTTCCATTTTGTACTATTCTGAACTGATCTGTGACATATCACTTAAGTTCTCTACAATCGACCTCGCGAGTCCACTACATTAATTATTTATTTACTTTCCGAGTCCACACCGACCCAGACAGCTCAGCAGTCTCCTCAAAACTGCAGAGGCAGCAAAACCCCACACGGCCAAAATTCTAGACACTGACTGACAGTAAAGTAGCGCATTTCAGGTGCCGCTGGTCTGTACATTCCTCTCCAATGACTCCTACCTGTTTTTCACGGAGTGCCGATCATCACCAAATGACTAGTATTCATGTTGTGGGGAGTGGGGTTCTTTAAAGTCTCAAATCACCATCAACACCCCCAAACAAGTTGTTTCGAATAAGCAAGTTCCAACATCTACACGCAATAAAAACAGATTACAGTGCACTTCTATTTTTAACAAACTGTTCCGTTTTGGAAACAGTTCAACGTTCCTAACTTTTTGCGATCGTGCAAAAAGAAATATAAAGCTTTTCGATAATAGTCTATTTCGTAATGTATTTTAGAGGGAGATAATAAGCGACTCTCATCACCACATTTAGAGTAATCTTTCACAATACATGTATTTCAGCTAAACGGCATATAGTGCAAGGTCAAGACGTTACTGAAAGAATTGATAGCTTTCATTTAAAAACAACAACATATATTACATTATTTTTACTAGTTCAAGGATATCACACACGTACACAAAAATGTATTTCCTGCGTACAGAAACGTCTTAATTCTAAAAATAAAATAGTTCTAGATTTTCTTTTAAATAATCACTGAATAATTTAAAAATTAAAAAAAAAGAAACAGTAAAGCATAACTGAAAGTCGGATTAATGAGCTGGTTATCAATGGTCGTTATTTTACAGATTAAACAAATAGGCTAGACTTGCCAGTCTCAATTGGTATACAGCTAATAAACTTAGTGTTAAATTTAAGCACTACTTCAGATTTTGAAACCGTCTAAAGATATAAATATCGATGTTATATATTTTAAGTAAGCATTGATGTGACAGTTTTACAGACAGGCATACATACACACGACACGCAACACTTGTATGCTTTCGAACACATGCGATCGCTACTGCCAAGACACCACAGCACAGAGATCTAATCTGGAGATAGTCTGAATTTATCTCTATTCTCTGCAGGCCAGTAAACCTCTAGTGCCATCGCTTTCATCCAGTCGGAGTCAAGACTGTTACACAAGACAGACAATGGTACGGTTCAAACGGAAGGGCGCCCAACACCTAAGGGGATTCGAAAGTCTGCAATAATAAAGGTAGGAAATAGTCCGGCTGTTCAGACCACTCTACGACATACTGACATGCAGTGATGAGTACTGAATTACTAAGTGTGCCATTCTCCTGCCACCCATAGACACCGTGTTAAAAGAGGCTTTAGGAAGAAAAGAAAAAAGTAAGGTATTTAGCATAACAGTTCGCTGACATTTCAGAATGGTATGTAAAGTATTGCCGGGTTGCAAAACGGAGATGAGAAAAATGTCTCATGTCAGTGGCGTCGGACTCCAATGCAGAGGTTAACATATTCTCTCTCGCCACGGTGTCTGGTTGTGTGAAACGTTACAACCACATTCAAGTTTACACACACATTCACAGACATACGAGTGTATGCATAAACAAAAGAGAGGGATGAATTTGTACAGACTTGGCCGGCGGCCATTTGCTGTTTCTTCGGAGCGAAATTAATCTTTGTGTAGTGCGTGTGTGTGTGTGTGTGTGTGTGTGTCTTTTGTCCGCGCATATTCGAGCGTGAAACGATTTTATCAGCCAGTCTGCAATGCAGGACAAAACATCAATCCGAGGAAAATGTTATGCAAATTTCTTAAATAAAAAAAAAGGAAATAATACATACAATTACGAAACGCTGGCTACCAAAAATTATTTGTCGGTAGATGTGCAAATTCTACAGTAGAGAGCGACAATATTCATTCAAATTACATTTATTTTTAAAGTTTTAAATAAAAACAGTGTTTGTGTGTGTGTGTGTTTTATTTTCTATGTTTATGTGTGAAGGAGGGAGTGTTGAGTCATAAATTCCGTGATACCAATGTACAGAATGTAAAACATGGTTGGCAGTACTTCAAAACAACACAAATCGTCAAATCAGTTAAATGGCTAGTGGTGTTCGGTCATCGTATCTCATGGTGATTGATTATTTCATGGACTTCGTGTGCCAGTTTTGCATCATTGCACGCGACACAGTTTGTACACGTCACAGACTGACGCTAATGAAGTGTACGTCAGTGTAGGCACACATATATATATATCTTTTTGATGTTACAGATCACAAGTAATCCGTCTGTTCCCAGCATTCAATTAAGATTAATTCAGCATTTAACATCATAGATTGATACATCTTTTGTTATAAAAAATGGTGCATCTTTTGTTATAGTTGGTAAACTGATGTACCTTTTGTTATAGTTGGTAAATTGATGTACCTTTTGTTATAGTTGGTAAACTGATGTACCTTTTGTTATAGTTGGTAAATTGATGTACCTTTTGTTATAGTTGGTAAACTGATGCATCTTTTGTTATAGTTGGTAAACTGATGTACCTTTTGTTATAGTTGGTAAACTGATGTACCTTTTCTTATAGTTGTTAACTGATACATCTTTTGTTACAGTTGGCAAAAATGGTGCACCTTTTGTTATACGTGTAGTTGGTAAAATCGTAGAAGAAAACAAGTTGTCTATAGAAAAGAGACAAGCTATCGACTCATCAGACTCCTTGATAAAAGCGCGCGACACACACAGTGATCTATACTGGCTAACAAAAGACCCAGAAAAAAGAAGAATATAGCTCAATTACTTTAATTCATACTAGCATAATAAACTAACGGAGTTGTAATCTAAATATGGCTCGCATGGTAACCATTTTAGCATCCCAAAATTTAGCTGTGAAATTGAAAAGTTGCTGACCCACTGAGTCAAGGAGAGCATTATGTAACAAGTTGTATAATATCTTAATTAGGTTTAGTCTATTGCTCTCTGAAATACTATCCAGCTATGGGCATGCAATGCTGACCCACTGAGTCAAGGAGTAACAAGTTGTATAATATCTTAATTAGGTTTAGTCTATTGCTCTCTGAAATACTATCCAGCTATGGGCATGCAATGCTGACCCACTGAGTCAAGGAGTAACAAGTTGTATAATATCTTAATTAGGTTTAGTCTATTGCTCTCTGAAATACTATCCAGCTATGGGCTGGCAATGCTGGCTCTCAGAAATTCGCCTCAATATTTCTACACTCTAAATTTTGAACCCAATCCTAACTCTTGGAAAATATGACCTCATCCTTGGAACTCAACTGTATCTCTGAAATCTAGCCGTTTACTGCTTACTGGTGTCACTGCTGTATCTAGGAGCCTGAGTCACTGACCCTACTTTGAGGTCACAGTCACTACAATTTACTTCTGGCATTCTGTACCTGCACGCAAGCTCCAGTCTCAAAATGACCTAGCTACATCCTGGCATTTACTACCTGCATGGTAGTTCCTGTCTCTGTATGACACTTCAGGTCCTGGAAAATGTTCCAGACCTCTATGCCTAGTGATGTTGTATGATGGGGAATTTTCCCATATATTTATTTTGTTGCATTTAAATTGAATTTGAATGACGTGTGCGTATTGCGTCATATTGGCTTAGAAGTGAGGTCCTGTACGAATGAGTCATGCATGGTGGTAGAGTTACCGACAGGTGTTTGATGTTTGTGGCAGATAGGTGATCGAGTGTTTGTTGTTTACATGTGCGTGATCAATGGCCAATAAGCGTAGCTAGAGATTACTTTGTGGCGCGTGTGTTGTGGTATACAATGGGATGCCTGTTGTTACTAGATCGACAGGGGTGGTAGAAGTTGTTAGAAAGCCATAATCGTATTAGCGCTAAGTAATTGGCCAGATCGAAAGCGTGTGATTTCAAGGGTGATAGTGCATTTTGCCAGCAATCATCTCTTTGGGTGAGAAATTGGAAATCGGGTCCTAGTGGGTCGTATATGCAGAGCAAAACCTTTGACTGAATAAGGTAAAAACGTCTTTGTATTGTAAGACTGGTTAGGTTTTGTTATGATGTCTATGCTATGTTTTATTTTGAACATGTTAACCTTTCCTTCTTTCAGAGGCTTATGCCAAACTTAGTATGTATTTAGAGCAATTGACTGGACACTTAGACTCTGCAATTGCTTGTGTTTCAGGGTTTTTGTAGCTGTCTGCCTTTGTGGCTGTTCATCTTTTGGCTTGGATTTTGTTTTAGTTTGATGGTTGCATCATCTTGACTTGATTCTGAGATTTGAAATCCATTGTGAGTCTACCAGACTGTATACGTTACTCCAGTGCATAAGTTGAGTGGTGATCATGAACGTGACTACAGTGTAGCGCACTCACCTAAGACAACTCTTGTTACTTGTTAACTTATTAACTTTTCTTTTATTAAATTTCTTGTTATTATTTTTAACGCGCATTTGTTAGTGAAGTAATTTCTATCGTTTGTTTTGTAGTACGAAGTGATAATCTAATGATTACGTCTTGTCCTCTGTTCATCTATTTATAATCGTCATATATATCTATTCATAACATTGATTCTCAGCGAAATCTGAGTGGGGGCCGAAGCCAAACTTGGGTGGTGTATATCGCCCTAACAGTTGCAGATATACATATCTAACCAGTGACCCATACTCTGCATCGGCACTTGTAGATGTCTTGTATCATAATAAATTACACATATTTGATATAATTCATTATTACAAAGTCACCCCAGGGTGCAAGGCGACAGTGACATCATTGACCCTGCCATCATTTATGCTAGAAAATCTTAATTGCTTTCTAGCGCAAAACAGACCTTAATTACAGGAAAATAAATTTTAATTACTAGGCCAGTGGTAGAATTTGATTATTAGTTTAATGAATTCAATGGCCGCTTGCTATCACAGGTCAATGATCTAGCAAAGGATAAGTAAAAACATTAGTACATACAGGTCAATGATCTAACAAAGGATAAGTAAAAACATTAGTACATACAGGTCAATGATCTAGCAAAGGATAAGTAAAAACATTAGTATATACGCTTACACCCAGTGAGTCAGTGACTCATGCACATGTTCCTCAAAACGATAAGGCAAACTTGCTCCAGGACTTTTTTCCTTTCTTTTTCTAATCAAAGCTAAAAGCGAGCCATAAGTAGGATAAAAGAAATAGATTCACTGGTGCCCCAGCAACGAACATACAGCCAGGACCCAAGAATTGAACAATCAAAATATATCAGACAGCGACCCGAGAAGTAAGCAATCAAAATATATCAGATAGCGACCCAAGAAGTCAGTTTAAATTGGACCCACGTTGGAAACCTCTCCCTCTAACATTTTTCCTGTGAGCGCGGAACTGGCGGTTGTTTGACCTTGCTACCAAAACCAGTGTGGAATTATGAAACTGTTGCGTGTCATTTTCTTATGAGCTGCACGGCCGTGCACTTTAGAGGAACATTGCTCACAAATGTTGTACAATACTTGTAACGGAGTAAGTTTTCAACTATCATAAAGATAAACAATTTAGTTATACCAGCAGATGTATTAAGCTATCACAAACGTCATATAATTTTTGTAACGTAATCATTTTTCATTTGTCATGGAGACAAACAATATGTTACTATATTTATAGTTATACCAGCAGTTGTATTAGGTCACAAATGTCATATAATATTTGTAACATAGTAAGTTCTGAATTGTCACAAATGTCATATAATATTTGTAACATAATAAGTTCTGAATTGTCACAAACGTCATATATTTGTAATATAATAAATTCTGAATTGTCACAAACGTCATATATTTGTAATATAATAAGTTCTGAATTGTCACAAATGTCATGAATATTTTTTTAAAATCATTTTAGCTTTAGCAATAAGCATCTTATAAATACTTGCAATTATAATAACCTATTTAGATGAACTGTCCCAAATATAATTTAGTATTCATAATAACAATTTATGTATTATCATACAGACATATATAGTTAAATAATATTTATAACCATAATTGTTTTGAGTTTTCATATTTTCATATTTCATATTTTGTTAATTCTCTTCTTTATTCCAAAGGAAGTTTTCAGATCAGGACCTACACTATACAACTGTTTCTGCTTACACTGTTCTTGCCTCTTTTTGTTTGCTTGAAGTGTTTTCAGATATAATCATTTCATAACAATGCACAACTACATCCGCACTACGCCTACTTGCCAAAGGTTTGTTGGAAAATGTGATAAAAGGCTCCTCTTGTCAATATAAGTGCTGAGAAATTATTTCCTGAGAAACAATTGCTCCACATAATTCAATTTTTCTCTGAGCAAAAACAAATAAAACTACAATAGAACTGAAAATGTTAAAACACATAATACAAAAGCAGTATTAAAAATATCTATACAAACACTGACTAAATGCAAATTAACATTTTATTTTATGCATTTTACAATGAAGGGAACTTTGTTTATTGATATTTATTCACTACTTTTCTTCAGTGTTATTTTATTCCACAATGAAGTTCTTTAACAAAAATGATTACAAACACAGTGCTAATTTAGTGTGATTTATTCCACGATGAATTCTTTAACAATGATGATTATAGATACAGTGCTAATTTAATGCTGCCCAAATCTAAGCATCCTAATTATTATTTCCAATTAACTGTTAATGACAACTGTACTTATCATTATTATTAATTCCACCCTATTTAGTATTATCTGATAATGGCAGTTGTACTCATCATCAGTATTAATTCCAATCTATTAACTGTTAATGACAATTGTGCTAATTATTATTATTAATTCCAATCTATTAACTGTTAATGACAATTGTGCTAATTATTATTATTAATTCCAATCTATTAACTGTTAATGACAATTGTGCTAATTATTATTATTAATTCCAGTCTATTAACTGTTAATGACAATTGTGCTAATTATTATTATTAATTCCAATCTATTAACTGTTAATGACAATTGTGCTAATTATTATTATTAATTCCAATCTATTAACTGTTAATGACAATTGTGCTAATTATTATTATTAATTCCAATCTATTAACTGTTAATGACAATTGTGCTAATTATTATTATTAATTCCAATCTATTAACTGTTAATGACAATTGTGCTAATTATTATTATTAATTCCAATCTATTAACTGTTAATGACAATTGTGCTATTTATTATTAAGTCCAATCTGTTAACTGTTAAATGACAATTGTACTGTTTATTATCATTAATTACAAACCTTGGGAAATATTTTGTTTTTGCATTAGATCTAAAAGGTCACACTTTACCAGTGAACCGCTTGACCCCTGAGAAAGACAAGCACCTCTTTGTGAATTGTGTGTGAATTTAAAAAAAAACGGGCATCCTGTAACATGTCAGAAATAACAGTCAAAACTTACTAGGAAAACTGTAAATGGTGCAGCAATCAATTATTCCTTGATCTAATCAACTTCCGATTTTTTTCCCCAAACACACAAAACCCACATAATTCAATTATTTTTAAAGTGAGTTGTAGTGGCCGACCAGACAATAGAAAGTACACAAAGGTCAAGTTTACGATTTAAAACACTCATTCATCTCACTATACCACAACCAATAGCATCAAGATGTAATTTCTAGTCACTGATAAGATTATGAGATTGTGTGAACGATTGAAGGGGGGAGGGGGACATTGTAAAGTGTGGGATCTTTATGCAATAAGCTGCTAGATTCGAATCAGCAGCACATCAAGTGTGCAACATCTGCTCGCTAGCGCTGAACAGGATTAGGACTGTAACCGTGTTATAAGGCCATGCCATTGGGTGTCAGTGAGTCATCGGACTTCTGACAGAGAACCAGACATAACAGTCCAGTTCAATCGTGACTCACTCAGAGAACCACAGACATAAAAGTCCAGTTCAATCGTGACTCACTCAAAGAAGCAAAGACATAAAAGTCCAGTTCAATCGAGACTCACTCAAAGAAGCAAAGACATAATTGACCAGTTCAATCCTGTCTCAGAGCACTTCAGGCTGACAGACCAACCAACTGGACTTAAAGAGAGGTGACAAACAGGATTATAGAATGACCTGACTGTCAACTTCTGGAGTGCTGATTTTATATAGGGATAGATAGTACAAATTATAATCCTTGGAGTTCAAAGTGCAAAACTATTTATTCATTTCCCAGTATGTTCCCTCTCAATGTACACGCATACTTTCGCAGTCAAATCGCTATGCCTTCTTGCCTTCATTTCCCAGTATGTTCCCTCTCAATGTACACGCATACTTTCGCAGTCAAATCACTATGCCTTCTTGCCTTCCTTTCCGTGCTGCATACGCCCCAGTTATAGTAGAGGAGTCAAATTCAAGTAGGCCCTTGAAAATCAGTTAAATGTACCCCGAAATGCACCCGGTTATGGTAAAGGAGTCAAATTTAAGTAGTCACTTGAAAATCAGTTAAATGTACCCCGAAATGCACCCGATTATGGTAAAGGAGTCAAATTTAAGTAGTCACTTGAAAATCAGTTAAATGTACCCCGAAATGCACCCAGTTGAATGATATGAAACAATGCAAATTGCATGTCAGTATCCGACACTTTCTCGCAGAACTGCTACATGAAACCACAGTGCAGTCAGTGCCCGTCTTGAGACTGGGCGTGTGCTGACAATGTAGAGTTCTGTTCCGCCAATTTGTCAGTTGTTTACATTCGGTCACGCTATACTAATAAAACTATAGCGCTCTTTGTTCAACTCTGTCATCGCCATACTACTAAAACAACAGCGCTCTTTGTTCAACTAAGACATCGCCATACTACTAAAACTATAGCGCTCTTTGTTCAACTAAGACATCGCCATACTAATAAAACTATAGCGCTCTTTGTTCAACTCTGACATCGCCATACTAATAAAACTATAGCGCTCTTTGTTCAACTAAGACATCGCCATACTAATAAAACTATAGCGCTCTTTGTTCAACTAAGACATCGCCATACTAATAAAACTATAGCGCTATTTGTTCAACTCTGACATAGCTATACTACTAAAACAACAGCGCTATTCGTTTAAGACATAGCTATACCAACAACAATACAATGCTCTTTGTTCAACCCTGACATAGCTATACTAATAACAATACAATGCTCTTTGTTCAACCCTGACATAGCTATACTAATAACAATACAATGCTCTTTGTTCAACCCTGACATAGCTATACTAATAACAATACAATGCTCTTTGTTCAACCCTGACATCAGTATTCTAACAACAAACCAGAACTCTCTTTGTTCACTTCTAACTTTATGCCAAACTACAACGCCCTTTGTTCAATTCTGACATAGCTATTCCAACAACAAACTACAACGCCCTTTGTTCAATTCTGACATAGCTATTCCAACAAACCACAACACCCTTCGTTCAATTCTTGACATCGCTATTCCAACAACAAACCACAACACCCTTTGTTCAATTCTTGACATCGCTATTCCAACAACAAACTACAACGCCCTTTGTTCAATTCTTGACATCGCTATTCCAACAACAAACTACAACGCCCTTTGTTCAATTCTTGACATCGCTATTCCAACAACAAACTACAACGCCCTTTGTTCAATTCTTGACATCGCTATTCCAACAACAAACTACAACACCCTTTGTTCAATTCTTGACATCGCTATTCCAACAATAAACTACAACGCCCTTTGTTCAATTCTTGACATCGCTATTCCAACAACAAACTACAACGCCCTTTGTTCAATTCAATCACTATTCCAACACCACCACAACGCTCTCTTTCAACTCTGACATTACCTGCTGTGTCGCCCGCTCTATTGCGCTGCTGTTCCCCAAGCCGGAAAGCTAGGACAGGCCTTCCTGACTTCACCTATCAACAGTTTTCTTTGTCACTTCGACAGTAAACAACTGAGCAGATTTCAAAGAACTGAGATGACAAGTGAATTTCGCTATGTGTATATACACGATAGAGATTATAGTATATACAAATTGTGCTTACAGTTAGTACAGTGTGTAACGAAAAAAGAAATGGGGGTTAAAAGTGATATTGGCACTTGGTTCACTTTTCATTTTAAAATTCTTTTTATTTGCAGTTTTCCATGTCAATCTAGAACAAAACTTTGTATCTAGTTGATCCGAGTAGGTGATTCAACTTGTATGTGAACTTCAAACCATAAATAAAAAGCAAGCTATATTGTTTAATATATATAAGTTCAATATGACAAGAATGAGTACATTGTCTCATAATTTACTGCCACAAGACACTACACATAGTATTATAGTGCAGTAAAACAATGTTCACTGAAGTGCAATTCATTAAAAACTAACTCTGCCTAAAATAGTATTGCTTGCTATATATAAGTACATAGATACTTATTAATTTCAATACCCTACCAGTATTTTAATAGCCATAATTTCCTGTCTTTTCAAATTAGCAAGACATAATCAAAAGTCTCATCTGTTCACTTACACAGTACCTGTACTTTAATAGCCACAATTTTCTTGTCTTTCCAAACTAGCAAGACATAGCCAAAAGTCTCACAATTTATACTAACAGTTTGAATATACTAACATAGTAACAGTACTTTAATAGCCACAATTTCCTCTTTCCAAACTAGCAAGACAGCCAAAAGTCTGAATAGCATAAGAGTTACAGTATAATTAATACCTCGCTAATTATAGTATAAGAGTTATTGTATATTTATAAATCATCAATTCTAGTATAAGTTGCTGTATAATTAATACCTCATCAATTCTAGTATATGTTGCTGTATAATTAATACCTCATCAATTCTAGTATAAGAGTTGCTGTATATTAATGTGATCAATGATTTGAACCTTTCTGTCTGTGCAGAAATAAAATTCTAAAGCCTCTCCAACATACACCTACTGAATCTTGTCAGTGAATCCCCATTTTAACTGACATTATATGCTATATGAGTTTGACCCAAATGGTGTTTAGATGGAAATTAGGAAGGTATACCATACATGTTTGGATATTAAACCATGGTGTGTAGCTATATAATTTATATCAGAATCACTCACAGACTCTCACACATACAACAGACATTGAGGCAAAAATGAACAAACACCAGTGTCCAATAATAACAATGTCAGTACTCTGAAAGGTAGGCAAAATGATCAAAAGTAATAAAGACAGACCCAGATATTTTGATGTAAATTCTCACTTAGAAGTGTAGAGTAAATTGGAGAGTAAAACTTACTATTACTATATCATTATCAACAACAACAAAAAAGATATGAATTTGCACAGTTATAGCCTTAAATACTGTTCTAGCAACATTAACTTACAAAAAAGATCCTCAGACGCCTTGCACTGTATACTGGAGCAATGCTGTTCAGCCTTAATCCACATGCATTCTGCAAGGGAAATGTACAGCCTCACCACCAGGCTAATTAAAAACAGAATTCACTATTCAGCACAAGTGAAGGAAACCCTTGTGACTCACCAGGGAATGTTTCACATCTGAAATCTAGGATCCCCACATCACTTTGAAGCTAACTTGATAAGTGACAGGAACAATTTATGAAATCATTAAAGTATATTTATTTTTTACAGAGATTTCTGAGATCTGGTTGTGTGCGTTTACATGAACACAGTGAACATGGGCAGGTAATTGCAGCAAGGTGATGTCAGTGAAACCAATAGATGTAAACAAAGTTTCTGTAGGCTTTGCCTAAACAGACATGCTTGTGCTTGTTGATCTCCAGTTAATATTCAACACACCTGCTCTTTTAGTCTTTAGTAGACTCATTGCAATATTTTACAGTGTGTGTTCATATTCAGATAGTATTCACTTTCTTCAGAGAGGATTTATACTGTGAAAATAAATGATACCATAAACCAGACTGTGCTCTGCTTTTTCATAGTAAAAACAAAGAAAAAGTAAATAAATAACACCAATAACTTAACTGGTCTATGCTGTAAATTTCGAGTGAGTATTTTTTTTTTAATGACACCAATAATAATCCTAAGCTGTACATTCTACTGTAAAATATGACACAGATAACCAGCCCAAGCTGTACATTCTACTGAAAAATATGACACAGATAACCAGCCCAAGCTGTACATTCTACTGAAAAATATGACACAGATAACCAGCCTAAGTTGTACAGTCTACTGTAAAATGTGACACAGATAACCAGCCTAAGTTGTACAGTCTACTGTAAAATGTGATTCGATAATCAGCCTAAGTTGTACAGTCCACTATAAAATATGATACAGATAAAAAGTCTAAAACTGTAATTCTACTGCAAGGAGACTGACACTAAAGGGTCTGTTTACATTTCTCGGCACAGGTGATTGATCAAACAGTGAACACTAGCAACAACCAAAAAGAAAAGTAATAACTATTGGACCTCAAATTTTGAAATGGTACAATAGTGCTTTTGGATTTTAAACAGAAGACTACTGAAAAACAAAATCCAGGAGTAAATAAATAAACTTGGATGGGGAGGAAGTCTCTTAATTTCAAATATATGCAAATTAATGGCTATTAAAAAAAAAGGCATGATTTTTTTCACACAAGACATTTTATTGTAAATCTTTCAGTTCATGCATATATTTTTTTAAAATAGAGATGCATATGTATATAATAAATATATATGTGTGTGTGTGTGTGTGTGAATAAATACATATAAAGTTTATAAACCACAGCTTTGAAAAATCTTGAAAGAACACATATACCATATAGTGTGGCAACCTCAACCCAAATTCATTCAATAAAACCCCAAGTATAAATTGTGGTAACAAATAACAAAGTTTTGTTGTGTTTCCTAATGGCTTTAATCGTGTTGCAAGGTGCTTTAAATGGTGAAGAAATAAAGAGAATTAATTGCCATTCATAAACATAGAAGTTGATAATTGGTATGTAAGATGAAGGGAGTACTAGTTAAGTAAGACGGGAGTAACTAGTACATAAGAGAGGAGTACTTGGTAAGTAAGACGGGAGTAACTAGTACATAAGAGAGGAGTACTTGGTAAGTAGGAATGGAATGACTGGTAAATTAGAAAGGAGTACTTGGTAAGTAGGAATGAAATGACTGGTAAATTAGAAAGGAGTACTTGGTAAGTAGGAATGGAATGACTAGTAAATAAGAAAGCTTGGTAAATAAGAATGGAATAACTGGGAAGACTAAAAAGGAATAAATTGTAAAATTATATTAATATAAATATATTGTAAATATAAAAGTTATTCTGATCTCAGTGTGATGTACTAGAAGTATAAAAGTTATTCTGATCTAAGTGTGATGTACTGAAAGTATTAAAGCTATTCCTATCTGTGTGATGTGTTGCAAGTATTAAAGCTATTCTGATCTGTGTGCATTGTGATGTATCAAAAGTATAAATGTTATGATCTCAGTGAGGACTGTGATGTAAGTATAAAAGTTTTTTGATTAGGTTTTTTATTGATAAGATTTGTGAGAAATTTCTATACTTTTTCTTATTTTAAAAGACAGATAGTTAACTTTACGTAAATAAAATACATACATCATTACATGTAATTAATATCCTTTATTAGAATTTTCCGTCTTTGGCAATTGGTGCCACTAATTTTATATCCAATTTGGATTCAGTTTTGATTTTCCTTCAATATGTTTCCAATTTCACTCATAATATTCAACTCTGGGTGCTCTTTGACTAGTTTAAATTATCTCAATGGTACCTGTGGGGCCTGACATCACTATTGCTGGCCACAAAGTTAAATACAGTTGTTATTGTTAGTTGTTAAAAGTGACATTCTTCAAGAATTTTTTATATGATAGAAAAAAGCCTACAGACAGATTTAATCTCTTTACATGAAGAACTAATGTGGCACTTAGTTGACCTAACAAGGCACTTTCCTTATATACAGTTCAAGTAATGGGGCACTTAATTGACCTAACGAGGCACTTTCCTTATATACAGTTCAAGTAATGTGGGGCACTTAGTTGACCTAACAAGGCACTTTCCTTATATACAGTTCAAGTAATGGGGCACTTAATTGACCTAACAAGGCACTTTCCTTATATACAGTTCAAGTAATGGGGCACTTAATTGACCTAACAAGGCACTTTTCTTATAATGTTATATACAGTTCAAGTAATGTGGGGCACTTAATTGACCTAACAAGGCACTTTCCTTATAATGTCATATACAGTTCAAGTAATGGGGCACTTAATTGACCTAACGAGGCACTTTCCTTATATACAGTTCAAGTAATGGGGTACTTTGTATCCCTTTATCTTCTGATGAACACTTATTCCAAATGAACATTAAATTATTCACAGGCATTCTTTAAAAATGTTCATACTAATCTAATTAAATTTACTCATTAACATTCATTCTACAAATGTTACAACTGCAAGGCTACATAAGACTGAAGCTTGCAATTTGTAATTAGTCAATGCATTGCAGATTTCTGCCAAAGAGCAAAAAAAGTAACAAAGGTCATCTTGTTACCTTGCTTGTCTGCCAGTAGATATAGATTTAGAGATCAAAACATATATAAGCTACAGTCATGAGCATTCCAATGAATGCTTGTTTATGGTGCTTTGGAATATACATGCAGTGGAAAAGGAGAGGAGTACAACAGTTAATTCAGCTAGTACAACTGTACATTATATATGAAATGTTTTAAAGGCCAGTTATCACTTGATGTCATGTTTTACTTTCCAAGGTTAAGTGAAATGTACCAGCTCATGTACATTTAAAGGATGATTTAAGTAAAAAAGGTCGGGAGGGGTATTTTTTTTTTTTAAAGGGGAGACACAAAATAGGGGTGTACAAGTTGTGTTAAAAGGCCGAAATGAATAAATGCTTTAATATACATTTAATTAGCAATAGTGGTTTACATAGGCATATCCAATGTCTATAATTACTCTTGGAACATTAACAGCATTAGTAAGTTTCAAGGAATGTGAGATGTAGTGGAATGGAGGTGTACTGCAATGTTACGCACAGAATTTGAGATGTAAAGCAGCATCTAGTTGTATTATTAAAATTATAGCAAAAAAATGTAGATGTGGAGGGCTGAGGTGTGTTGCAATATTACACATGTAGATGTGGAGGGCTAAGGTATCACAATGTTACATATTTACAAAAAATGTAAATGTAAAAAATCTAGGTGAGGTGCATTGAATGTAACACATTTATAGAGAATATAAATGTACTGAACTAACATGTAATATGTATATGTACAGAAAATGTACATGTATAGAACTGAGGTGTATTGCAAGATTACACATTTACAGGTAAATATACACAAATAGAGGTTATTATACACATTTACTGAGATTCATGAGAATGTGAGACTCAGTGTATTTGTCCTTATACATGTTTATTCATTTGTGTTGCCTTTAAGTTTAACTAAAGTTTAAGTTATCCTACTGATGTTAAACTGTTGCTAGAGAAAAGAAAGCTAAAGAAGTGCTGAACATCTGTCAACCAGCCAGCCAGAAAACCTGTCAACTATGCAGACTGGCTGAGAATCACCAATGGAAACAAAGTGCACTCAAATGCAAAATGCACACACCTGCCCAGCCAACCAATCTCATCCTCCACCCCTCTTTCACCTACCCACTCTGTGCACTCCTACCACCATGAGTTAAAAATAAAATGCTGTCTTTAAAAAAGAAAAAAATGTTTTCTTCTTGCCCAATCTAGACAATGTTTCTCAACTCATGCCAGACTTCCACAGATAATGTCTTCACATTCATTTATAGTTATACATAAAATGCAAGTCTAATGGATTGGTCATTAGGTGGAATGGCTTGGATCAAACAGGCTTTAAATCACCATCTAAAAGTTGGTCAAACTAAATCACTTCAAACCAGCAATGAACAAACAACTGACAATGGTGGGTTGGGGAAAGGGTCAAGGTAATATGGTAATATGAGTGGGTGGCATGATGATAAATCCTTAGTGAGTGGTGGATAGGATGGGAAGAGAATTAAATGTTGAAAGGAAACCAAAAGAGATACTAAAATTGAAAAAGGGAAGGATGGAGAAACTTGTAAAGATCCCACAACCCCTTTAAACTATACAGTCAACATTTAACAACAGTTATTAAACAAGCAAAGCAAGAAGAGAGGATTCCTCCTGCAAAAAGCTCTCAAAACTAATATCCACATGAACAGACAAAATGCTTAGTCAATGAATTTAAAATTTTCTTAAATTTAATGTATAAAAATTATTTTAGAATTAGAAACAATTTTATTAAAATGGCTGCACACGAGAATGAAGATAATTTTCATTTTTCAGAAATATCTCCTATCAAACATCATCATACACCAAAGAAAAGCATTTACTGATTTAATACTGTAACTGCCTCTCCCCAACACACTATGTTTAAATGATGACATGAATTATATTGTAACAAATATCAGGATTCAGTACATAATGACACATTCTGTAATGAATTACATTACACTCATTTCACAATTTCAATCAGTATATAATGACACATCTGTAATGCACTGCACTTAACTGATTTTAATACAATTTCAATCAGTACATAATGACACACATATAATACACTGCACTATGCTGATTTCAAAACAATCTCAATCAGAAAAGATATAAAAATAATCTTGACTGCTATTTCTACAGTAATATGGCAACACTGTAATACATATGACAAATGAAAATGGACTTCTAGCTTTATAGTAATGTGGCACACTGTAAAGCAGATGAAAAAAGAAAATGGGCATATAAAACTATAATTATTAATACAGATAAAATTATTATTAGTATCTCAAACTTCACATTTATATTTTGCTGGCGCTTATGACACAATGGAATACTACAGCCAATTAAGTGTGAGAGATTTAGATTTATATGTTTGTAAAACATACTGCATCCAAACTGACATTTCTCATTTACTATAAAGTTAAACCTACACTTCCCCAATGACTTTCTGCACCTTTACTACTAACCTTAACATAAGTCACAATGCCATTTTATCAAAATTTATGTAAATTATGGCTGCTTTTATTTACTACATACACTACAGTAATAGTGAGGTATAGGGTAAAGACTATGCTAATGTGTGCATTGAATGAATCTCTAAAATACTACTGTGGCTAGCATGATTGGTAAAACAAGTATTATTCCTTATACATTCTAATTTAATAAATACAACCAAGTTTATGGGGCCTTTGGGCAAATTAAGATATCATACAAATGAATTGCTGTGAATTTACCTTTACTGAGCATAATCACAAGCAAACTTCTTCTTTTTTTCTCTACATGGATAAAAAAAAAATTTTTAAGTAGGTGAAATCATATCATTTATTGATTTATTTAAATTCCTCCATAGAAAAGGTGAACTATACGCAGTATACTGGTTTGTTAATCGCTTGAACTAATTAACACTAACAGACTGAGTTCATACAAGGACAGGCATTTACCAATTATAGCAGATTGGTGAATCACCATGATTCGTTTTATATGCTGATAACGACTTAATAAAAAATAATACTAATAGTAATACTTTCTCAGTTTCAGTTCTCTAGATCCTGTTTAGTGTTTATGCATATTTTCTGCCCGATGCAGCTACTGCGGATGTGCATACTGCAGTAAATGCGTATATAAAAACTAGAATGGTTAAAAAATATTAACAAAATAAAAAAACATTATTACACTTGGTTTTTAAAATAAACTTTCTGTTTATGAAACTAATGCGAATCAGTTCCAAAGAGTAAAATTTTGTATAGTTTGGACACTATGGGCGTCAATGACTGGATGTTACGCCGGTTTTTCGACCTCCACATGCGCAAGACAAAGAAGCATACGCCAATCACAATTTATATAGTAAATCCACGAGATGACTGCTCAAAATTGAAACAGGTTGCATATTCGCTGTTCGATCATTTCCGCGTTCGGCTCATAACGCTATGCCGGCCCTAGTCATCAAACATTCTATACCAAACATGGTCACTGCCGGATAATTTAAATAAAGCCTCTTCCGGACAAACTCAAGCCTAAATTTCATGAAAACTATGAAACAATAGTTGCATCCATTTATAATAAGAAGATTAAATAAAAGCGAACACCTGGCTTACCTGTTCAGAAGCTGGATAAGCAAGGACTCGGTTGGGACGGGTAAGAGAAAAAGACGCTTCTGGGTGAGGTGCGAGGATAGTCCACCTGCGCAGACTGAGTTGCGCACAAGGAGGAATTCACAGCGTGCCAGCGAAATGACAACACGGTAAGGGAGGCAAATGCTTATCCAGACTCTAAGAAGACTTCATACTCATAGCGTATGGTAATCTGCAGTGCGTAATTTAATAGTTTGTTTATATTTCTTTCATGCATTTTATTTTTCTCTTTTTAACCAAGCATATAATTACAGGGTGTTTGTTTGTTTGTTTTTTTTGGGGGGTGTCTTTAGTGTTTAGTTTTTCGTGTTATTTCATAGCTAATAGTATTAATAGCGATGTTAAGTTCATGTCTGAGTAAAAAGGACTGTACTGAGGTCCACATTGAGTCCATACCTGAGTTTAGAAATATTGAATTCATATCTGCATAAAATATTACATTATTGTTAATAAATACTGAATAAATGGTCATATTTAGTTCATATCTGAGTTAAAACACGATCGTATTTTTCACTTCGTGTCTGAATATAATTATAAATAACTGTTGAGTTTATATCTACTGTACCTTTAATAATTGTTCTGAGTTTACTTCGCACTGAGTTTATATATGAATACAAATAAACACATTTAGTTCTTATCTGAGTATGAATAACTGTATTGTGTTAATATCTGAGTATAAATAACCGTATTATTAATATCTGAGTTTAATTACTTTAAATAACCAAATTTCGTTAATATTTGAGTATAACTATAATGAGTAGAACGATCAATATTAATAACCCATGTAACCTTGATAATGATGACTTAACAGAACTTCTGTTCCTATTATTGTTGCGTATACAATTCACAACAAGCATTTCCATACAGGTAAATGTTTGACACATAAGAAAACTTATTATAATATTAGTAAAAATATACTATGAATCTACATGCAAAATATCAACAGATATATTTATGAACAGAATATAATGGATTTACAAATATGCAGTTTGAATAAACGGTGACTTAGAAGACACTATGCTACTCCTGCTCTTGATAAAAAAGATGTCTTGAAAATGACAGTGGACTTTTTGTGTCTCCGCTCTTGATAAAAGAATGTCTTGAAAATGACAGTGGACTTTTTGTGTCTCCGCTCTTGATAAAGATGTCTTGAAAATGACAGTGGAACCTTTTGTGTCTCCGCTCTTGATAAAGAAGATGTCTTGAAAATGACAGTGGACTTTTTGTTTCTCCCTCTTGATAAAGATGTCTTGAAAATGACAGTGGACTTTTTGTTTCTCACTCTTGATAAAGATGTCTTGAAAATGACAGTGGACTTTTTGTTTCTCCACTCTTGATAAAGATGTCTTGAAAATGACAGTGGACATTTTGTGTCTCCGCTCTTGATAAAGATGTCTTGAAAATGACAGTGGACATGTTGTGTCTCCGCTCTTGATAAAGATGTCTTGAAAATGACAGTGGACTTTTTGTGTCTCCACTCTTGATAAAAATGTCTTGAAAAGTACAGTGGACTTTTTGTGTCTCCGCTCTTGATAAAGATGTCTTGAAAATGACAGTGGTCTTTCTGTGTCTCCGCTCAAAAGGCAGCACATGCCAGGCAGATGGACCTTTGTGTTAATGAATGATTTTAGTACAATGTTTACATTCTGTGGCGGAGTAAATTTGCCTGTCCCTATTTCAAACTTAATTGTTATTTAATTTGTTAAATGTCAACATGACATGACCTTCAGGTACTGCACAAGATGGCATTTTTGTAAGCACCAGAGTTAAATAATAACTCAGGCAAAGAATATGCTAGAACTTGCTGATACAATCCGAATCATGAGTAGTTTTTCTGACTGATAGCCTCATACTTATTCATAACAATTTCATCCAATGGGAATAGACCAAAACTTACCTGTTGATGAAAGTTCTATATTCTAATCACTTTGATTTTGAAATAACTCAAGTCCGATCATAAAGGCGATCATTAGTTTATGTTAAGTTAACTGACTGATAAAGAAAGAATGGACTTTGAAATATTGTCGTACATGTTTGCTATTGATCTGTGGTTTGAATTGGAGAATGCTTATGTAATTGAACCATTATTTCTGTGTTCACTAATTTGATTATATTGTACATTATACTTGTGAGTTTTGATGCTGTATTTCGTATGCTGTATCGGGCTAATGAATATTGTTGCAGGATTTGTAAGTTGAGAATGTGTGTAAGAGAGAAAGAAGCTTAGAGATGAAATATGCCTGAAACTTAGTGCTGCCTTTGATTTGACTTTTGCAGAAAGGAGCGCGCCTTTTTGATGCTTTTGATTTTGTAGGCTTGTTTCTTCAGACTGCAGTGACTACTGTATGTTGGTGTGTGTATCCAGCATTGTCGTCGAACTTATTGTAAATGAGTTTCTGTAAATTGATTCTTGTGAATTCCATTCCAAAGTCAATATAACGGAAATTGAAGTCTGAGTATGGTCTCGAGAATTCATGAAGTTTCACGAACACCCATTGTGTGTTTGAGTAATGTGCATGGAAGTTCTGGAACACTCGTTGTGTGTTTGAGTAATGTGCATGAAAGTTCTGGAACACTCGTTGTTTGAGTAATGTGCATGAAAGTTCTGGAACACTCGTTGTGTGTTTGAGTAATGTGCATGAAAGTTCTGGAACACTCGTTGTGTGTTTGAGTAATGCACATGGAAGTTCTGGAACACTCGTTGTGATGTGCTTGTTAGCACTTACGAAGTTCTAGACGATTCTCCATGGTGTACTTTGTGAGTGCATTGAAGATTCTGGAACAGTTGTGTAATATGCCAGAAGGAGTAGGTTGCACCATCATCTAATAACTCTTTGTGCAAACCTTGTGGCTGTGAACACCCGCTAGTGACAGCTGCCATCGTAGAAAAAGTATTGTACATTGACTATAATTATCTCTCTAAAACTCCACTCTCATTTCTATGATGAAACCATACCTTTGAACTTGATTATATATATAAATTATGTTAATTTGACTTCTGATGTCTATGCTAGGATAAACTGAATGAGTGTCTAACGTTTAATCAGACAGTATTGTGAAGTAATGTAAATGTCAACACTCTTTTGATTATATTCATATGTTGTATATTTGATTGTTTATTTACTAAATTTATTGTTAAATTTATTAACCTTCTTGCACATATGTTAAAATTTATGTTGGAGTAATAGTGGGTGGATGGGGGTTCGTTAAATATAAATAAAAGATGGATTTTTATTACTCCTTTATTAAGAAGTTTCCACCTGCAGAAACATTAAACGACATTAAAACGTCCATCTTATTATTGTGTAAGAGTAGAGTTTTATGACACCCTTATAATCGGCCAAGTGAGAGACATATTAGTCTTGTGGGAGAATTATTAATAACTATAAATTAAGATTCTTGATCACTTGTAATTAGTTATGTATTGCTAATTAATAAATAATAAAAAGTAAAGGATACCCAGAGGTGTCACAGAACCCAGTGCCGTTTTAAGGCCTGAGCACGTGCCTAGGGCCCCGCGCAACAGGTCCCCCGGCGGTCCCAAAGCAAAAACTACATCGCGTCCATATTGTAAGTTCTAGCTATTCTGCAAACTTTACAAAGTAAAAACAATAATATATTTTTAAACAAACGTCTGGCATCTGCATTTTGAGTTAAATATAATTATTGGTAATAAGCGCAGAGTGCTATAGAAGTTAGACTGAAATAAATCAATAATTTTAACGCTTGGTTCAGCTTCCTGTACATTTTGTTTGTTTTCAATCGTCTGCTTTTTACTACGCGTAAGGCTATGTCGCTATCAAAGATTTTTTTTATGTCTTGCTAAGTTAATATTAATTTTCAATATGAAATCTCTCTCAATCCCATAACCTAGTCATTTTCTAAATTGTTTTGAATTATAAAAAAGCGTAATCAAATTTCTCACAGTTAGTAAATGTCTTTTTGTCGTAGTAAACTTGGCAAACTTATTTAACTGAACAAAATCTAAAACTGATTGCGTTCGTGATCATGAGACACCTATAAATTCTTAATGAACATTGATTGCATCATATTTTCAAAAAAGAGGGTGTACGATTGCGATGTTCCTTTAGAATCTTCTAACTGTGATATGAAATATTTAAAATGAACCATTTCATCTGTAAACTCCAACTCGATGTCATCAGGATAAATTCTCTCTAAATCTTTTGGCAGCTTCTTTAATTTCGGCGTCTGTCTTCGATGGGAACTCAACGAGGAACCCAAATAGAGAATGAACTTTTTTTATATGCTCCCACAGGACGGGAAAGCTCTGCACATAACTTATCCAATATTGGTAGGTAAGTTTCAATCTTGAACTTTTCTCTTCCTGGAATCACAACATTTTCTGGTCTGGCGCGTCACCATCGTTGTGATGTCTTTTGCTTACGTCACACGCCTGCTTTCGTCAGTGTATTGCGCATCGATTTTCTCATTTGCCTTTCTCTCGTAGTCATCAAACATTTCTCTTTGTGATGTTCAAAAATCGATCAGTGATATCAGAAAATCGACGGCCGTTTGAAGTTCTATTGTTTCCTTTTGTAGAAATTTGCTGATTCCATTGATCCGGTCTAGGATTACAGCCCAGAAACCTGCCATGATGACATTTTCCTTCTTTGACAGGTCATTTAGCAGACATTTGACCTCGTGAATTTTCCCTGGCTTCTGATTCACATCTTCAGAAATGATTTACAAAGCCATCTGAAAGCGGCTGTAGCCGTGGGATAACGCCTTGACCGCATCGGCCCTTTGCACACCACCTTGTATCAATCACTCTTTTTAGTGGAGAGCCTTGCTGACGTTCGCCATCTTTGACCTCAAGATATTCGAGTATAACCGCCCAACGGTGGGTTAATGCCGAAAAAAGTTGTCATTGCTTGCATAAACCCGAAGAATGAGATTGCTCCAACGCAGCTTTCTACAGCACACACTCCAGCCAAATTGAGCTTTCTACAGCACGTACTCCAACAAAATTGAGCTTTCTACAGCAAATACTCCAACCAAACTCAGCATTCTACAACACATACTCCAACCAAACTCAGCTTTCTACAACACATACTCCAACCTTTCTACAACACATACTCCAACCAAACTCAGCTTTCTACAGCACATACTCCAACCAAACTCAGCTTTCTACAACACATACTCCAACCAAACTCAGCATTCTACAACACATACTTCAACCAAACTCAGCTTTCTACAACACATACTCCAACCAAACTCAGCTTTCTACAGCACGTACTCCAACCAAACTCAGCTTTCTACAACACATACTCCAACCAAACTCAGCTTTCTACAGCACGTACTCCAACCAAACTCAGCTTTCTACACGTACTCCAACCAAACTCAGCTTTCTACAACACGTACTCCAACCAAACTCAGCTTTCTACAACACGTACTCCAAGTGTTGATTTAAAATGGAAAGACTGTGGTGTTGTCTTTGTTGATGGAGCTCCAGCCATGTTGGGTCATGTTAGTGGCTTTTCGGCTTTGGCGAAAACAGAAAATATTTTAAATTTTCCAAAATTTGAGATTACCCACTGTATGGTCAATCGCCAGGCATTGCTTGTGAAGTAGTTGGAACCTGAACTGAAAGCTATCATGAATGATGCAGTCAAGATTGTCAATGCTGTCATGAATGATGCAGTCAAGATTGTCAATGCTGTCATGAATGATGCAGTCAAGATTGTCAATGCTGTCATGAATGATGCAGTCAAGATTGTCAATGCTATCATGAACGATGCAGCCAAGATTGTCAATGCTGTCAAAGGGTATGCGAAAAGTCGTGGCTATTACATGATTTATGTGTGGACAGAAGTTTAACTGACCAGCATGACGTGAGCACAGTGAACAACATGGCACTGATCAACATGAGTCCACGGACTAACACGATAAGAATATAGTGACCAATATGACATAAATACGTTAACTAACTTAATACTGTTGCGTGCACTGACCAACATGACATGAGTACAATGACCAATATGATATAAATACATTGACTAACTTAACACTAAACTATCTGTTAAGTGCACTGACCAACACGATATCATTCCACTGACCAATATGACAAAAATACATTTACTAACATGACACTGAACTATCTGATACAAAGGCTGGCTAAATACCGCACCAAATTGATGTAAAGGCCAAGTAATATCAGATTAAGAAGATAAATAAAATAAATAATATCACAAAAGAAGATATAAATACTAGATAACATCGCACCAGGATGACGTAAATGCTAAGAAATATCACACTAAGAAGCTTTGCGTTGAGTAATATAATTCCAGGATGTTATGAAAGTGAAATAATATCACAAGAGAAGATATAAAAGAGAAAGAACGTCACACCAGTAAAATCCTAGGCTCAGTAATATCACACCAGAAGGGTATACAGTATAATATTACACTAGAAGTATATCAGTGTTAATACCACAATACCAGCAACATTATAGATTTAAGTAATACCACAGCACCACAAATGTTATAGGCCAAGTAATATCACACTAGAAACATATCAGCACACCATTATATCAGTCCGGTCCAGAGCCGTCTTCAGTGCATTATAGGCCCACGGGCAAAGCAGTGCATTGGGACCCCTACCTTCACAACCATTCACAAGAATAAAACATACATAGATTAACATGGGGCCCCTATGCTCGTGAGGCCCCCGGGCAATTGCCCCAGCTGGCACTGGTGAGGTCGTCAGATTCATTCCACGGCAACTCCATTGCCTCGCAATAACCGCAAACACACGCTTAATCAACGTAATAAAATTACGCGATATGCCAGCACTGTGATGTGTTCAACTTGCTAGGCACAACAGGCCAGATAATCTAGCGGATTTTCAATTTCAAAACTAGTTTCTAGCGAACTAGTCCGTAAAATGTCCGACTTGGTGTACAGCAAACTGCCGCACTAAAAAGGTTAGTGCGCGGAGTTCATAACTTTAAGCCAGCAACCAATTTTTCTACTTTCCCCAACAACCACGCCCGCTGCTTATTAGTGAAGTCGGCTGTCAGAGATCCTCCCAACCCGGCCAGGTCACTTCCGGGTCATACTGTTCAAAGTGCAGACTGACTTACTTAAGGCAACTTTGCACGCCGTGTCGCGTAGGTCGTAGCACGAGGGCGTTGTGGGATTAGCCGAAGTAATCAAGAGTGCGGAAAAGTAACAGTAACAATTGTCATCGAGCTGAGTGTCAGTTGTCACTGACGGCAAAACTATATCATCACGTAGTAAAGTAGGTGTGAAAATATCGGTTTCAAATGCTGTTCCTTTGTCAACACCTGACATATACAGTAACCCGGGGAGGGGAGGGGATGAGCGTCCGTAACGATAAGATCTAAGCAGGCTCTCTGATCGAGCTGCAACAGATGCACATCCAGGCTCTTTCATAATGCGGCTGGAGTAAGTTACTGAGCCGTGTCGGCTCTGTATGGCCCGATTGATTTTAAAATTACAGTAACTGAGGGACATCTTTTATTTTTTTTTTGCTCGTACATGAACGCGAAACACTTTTTACAAATCGATGTATAGGGGGCTGGAGGATGTATAGGGGGCTGGAGGATGTGTAGGGGGCTGGAGGATGTGTAGGGGGCTGGAGAACAAAAGACACACACCAAGTGCCGACCTTTTAACCTATATAGATTATGCATAGTGAATTCTAATTTGAAATAAAAATGGGTGTAAAAAACCGCGTAGACTATACAACAGCGACTAAGGAAATTCTTAGCGGGGGGGGGGGGGGGGGGGCTGTGAGATCCGTGCAAACTTTATATATGGCGAGTATGCAAATTCTTAATGCAACGGGTGTACAAGCCATGCAAGCTGTACATGAAATGCTAAAACGGTGTTTGATAAATACGTAACGTACAAGTTAATACAGTCGGAGATAACTTGTCAGTAACTGTGTCACCCTGAATATCGGTCACGCTTGGGCCAGGTGTCAGCAGTTTGCCTTGCCTTTTGGCGACTGGCGTTTTGGCGTTTTGTCAAGGCGTTCGTATCCTCGACTGATCGCGAACACCAATACGACACAAGGTTGGCGTGGGCGATTTAAATCCTGTTCTCACAGAAATCAAGTGTAATTTTACCATTACAAGTTGCTTATGAATCACGTCTAACCCTTGATGTTTGAAACTGACATTTGACAATCAACTTAGCTTACTGCCGGAAATTTGTCTGCAATTTAACTCTTTCTCAACTGAATGAGTTAAAAAGTGGTTCGACATTCACTTACGCGATACGATGGAAAGAAGAAATTAGTAAACGAATAGCACTGCTTTTGTAGCTCTGTTCACTTCATTTCTTTTAGTGTTGTTTCATATTTACAAAGGTGGATTGCATTTAAAATATTATTTTTTAAAAATATTTTTGAAAATATAATTAATAAAATAAAGTTTGTGTGAATTAACTTTCCTTAGCTAACATTAACTGAAACGGAAGAAGTTTTATTGTATTCAAATACTGTTATCACGTTCAGGGAAAGATAACTAAATTCCAGCAGTGGAACCCTTCAAACAAATTCTCACTTTTGACATTTCGAAATGCCTGGAAGCCCAGTATCCTATTTCCTACTGATGGTGGCAGTACGCAAACACACAAACACACAAACCACTGGCTATGTAACTCATCTCGTTATAGACTTCTCTCAAAACTGCGACAGATCAGTCTGATCTGGAAAAGCCAGCGATCAGCCTGGTGGCAGAGCTAGAAGCGTACGCGCATGTAGCCATCTTTACTGATCGACTGCGAAAAGGTCAGAGGTCATTAGTTTTATGCTTTTCAATTGGTTGTGGCCTCAACTCTCATTTCAGTTCAAATACCAAAGTTCTCATTTGGAACCAAAGTTCTCGTCTCAGACCGAAGTTCTCATTTGGGACCAAAGTTCTCGTTTGGGACCAAAGTTTTTATCGCATATAGCATGAACATTCCCTACCCATTTCATGTTTAAAGACATACCCAAAGTCAAACGGATGCAACAACATATTAGAAATATAAAGAGTATGTGTGTGTGTGTGTGTGTGTGTGTGTGTGTGTGTGTGAGAGAGAGAGAGAGAGAGAGAGAGAGAGAGAGAGAGAGAAATGAATTTAATTTACTGGTTGCACACACGATCACTTGGATTGTAGTATCCATTCTCTAATGTGAACTCCATGCGAATATTTGTTTTGGCTTTTTTTTTTTTTTTTTTGCTCTGTGCAATTGGCGCCACCTCACAAATTTTTATTTTCAAATACAGTCTTCTTGAACAGGAAAAGGCATTTTGATGGAGTAACTGTAACGCTTCGAAAGATTTTAATTGCCGAGCGAGATGAAAATGTTTCTCAGGTGAGTTCAGTTTGTCGTAAACAATCTCAATGGCTACCGAATCACCTCAGTCGCTCACACGCCACTCTTCACACGCTACACACCGGCACTTCACACACCAGCACCCCTTACACACCATTCTTTACACTACACTCTCCGGCACTCCTCACACTCCAAACACCAACACTCCTCACACGCCCCTCTTCAAACTCCACACATTGGCATGTCTCACACTCCATTTTTCACACTGCGCATACCAGAACTCCTCACACTCCACCGGCACGTATCACATTTCATACCGACACTCTTCACATGCCACTCCTCAGGCTCCACACACTAGTATGTCTCATTCTCAACTCTTCACACTCCAGTACTCCTAACACTGGCACGTCTCACATTCCACTCTCCAAACTTCACACACCGGCACTCATCACACTTTGCACTCTACACACCGGCACTCTACACACTCCACACACCGGCACGTCTCATACTCCACTTTTCACACACCGGCACTCCTCACACTTTATAGTCCACACACCGCCACTCATTACACCACACACCGCCACTCATTACACTTCACACACCGCCACTCATCACACTTCACACTCCGCCACTCATCACATGACACTGATCATCACACTTCACACACCGCCACTCATCACACTTCACACTCCGCCACTCATCACATGCCACTGATCATCACACTTCACACACCACCACTCATCACACTTCACACTCCGCCACTCATCACATGCCACTGATCATCACACTTCACACTCCGCCACTCATCACATGCCACTGATCATCACACTTCACACACAGCCACTCATCACACTTCACACTCCGCCACTCATCACATGCACTGATAATCACACTTCACATATTATACATGCCACTTACATCGTTTGCCCCGGTCAGTGCTTGGCGCTTAGAGCCAAATTTTGACACGTACAATCCATTGGGAACAAACCAATGAAAATCATGATTTCTTAAAAGTGTATCTAATATTTCAATTTTTTTAACAATCAGCAGAGTTGTGAATCCCAAACAGCTGCAACGGACCTCCGCATTTAGCGTTGTTTAAACCAGTGGTCCCCAACCCCCGGTCCGCGGACCGGTACCGGTCCGTGGACCATATGGTACCGGTCCGTGGACCAAATGGTACCGGGCCGCTCAATTTTATTTTTACTCTGGTGTATTTCTTTCGGGTTTGTGCGACTTTCCATGGACGAGATTGAGTCTGAGCATTCATTCTCCCAGTTGGTGCACGATCATCTGTCTTTGCTTTTAAAGAATTCGAGCTCTACTTCCCAACCACACCAACACACTTCGCTTCGGACCACCGACGAACGCACTCCATCCATTGGACTTCCGGGAGGAGAGTCATGTCAAAGCGCCACACCAGACAAACCAGCACTAAGACTCAGCCCTTTTCAGGGCTGGCAAAAATGCCACTACTGCCCACTCCACCAAGTGACATTTTACGCGATTCTGAGTCAGTCACAGAAGATGCGGACGGCCCTTTCTGTTTCACAAACGAGCGCATAGCCCAGCTGAGACAGATACGGCAAAAGGGGCTTGAAGAGGTGCAAACATTAAGAAGTACAAAGGGGAAGACTGGACAAAATACTGCTGTGAAATCAGCAAACCAACCGAAAATGGGGGCATACGAAAAGTTACCCCCTTCACCTTCACACTAGAAACTAAAAACGTTGAACTAAAAAATGCGTTCACTAATTTGCTGTTGACCCTCTTCCACACAAAAACAGAAGATGAACTTACACTAGACAACAAGCTATCTTAACCGCAATTGGTCTCCATAAGATTTTAGACAAGCACCTGACAAGACAACCCGAAAAAAAACTACATCAACAGACTGTGAAACACAGACATCTTCTGGAAAATAACGCCGACAACAAAAACACGCTCTTCACAAACGGAAAAGGAGGAAAACGCGAAAACCCACACAGGAAGATGGCACAACTCAAACAGTCAAAGGACAAAGCCACGTTTCCACCCAAACTCTACAAGCCACTACAAGAGAAAGTGGAATAAACACCAACATCATCTGGAAAATTCCACCTACGGCCAAAGTGAATTCAACTCAAACAGCAAAACAAGAAATCAGCCAGGCATTCTCGCAAACTCCAGAACCCACAACAGATAATAAGGAAACTCAGACTACAAGCTCTATCAGCAAAGAAAAAGAAATTAAAACAACTACCACCGAAAATAAGAAGAATCTCCAGCACACAAACGGTACATATCAGGACGCAAGAAAGAAAAATACAAACAGAAAAAGAAGTGAAGACAACTGACGCACAGACCGAAACAGAAGTCGACAACGCTCCAACTACACCACAAGAAACACCAACAACGACTAAACCAACTGCCCCCAATCCACAGCCAGAGTCACCACCAGGGACTGCAGCAAAGACAACCACAACAGACACACGAGGAAACACTACAGAACGGAGCCCCAAATCAAAAAGAAGGCGCCCGCCACAACACATCAGACGACAACAACAGTATCATCTACTACAGCCACAACAACAGAATCCACAACAACAACGGCATCGCTGCGACAACAACCACCGCCGACAACAACAACAACAACAACAACAACGGTGGCAGCACAGGGAGCAACATCACCTGCAGTGGGGATATTATAACCACCCCATTACGGATCTAATTCAACTAATGCTTGCCGCCAACACCCACCTACATACAGTCCAACGGATACCGGGGACATCAACAACAACAGTGCCAACGACAACAACAACACCACTAGTGAACATTACAGGGTGGGGAGTGAACATCCTGGGCGCACATACACACTAAGTACAGACGATGTGGTATTATCCTGGGTTCTGTAAACCCCCTCACCTGCCAATACAACAACGGCCACCACAGCACTTAAATCCGTATTGCCATTTCCGAATCCTATTTGTGTGAAGCGGGGTTTACTGCAGTGACAGCAACCAAAACAAAACAACGGATGGACATAAGCAACTCACTTCGGGTGTAATTGTCTCCTATTACCCCCAGATGGAACCGTCTCGTTGCAAAGAAACAAGCTCAGGGTTTTCGCTGATTTAGCGTTCATTTTTTGGTGTAACTGTATTTTAATTTGAAGGCACGTTTAAATACAATTAAATTAAAATTATTAAATCAAAACAATCTAAAATATAAACAATCAATGTTCCCCCACATCATCGGGCCGCGGTAAAATTATCAAGCGTTGACCGGTCCGCGGCAAAATTATCAAGCGTTGACCGGTCCGCGGCGATGAAAAGGTTGGGGACCACTGGTTTAAACTGTCAATATGCATTGCATACAACCATCTAAATATGGCGTCAGTCGTTTCGTTCGTTTCATTGGGCGTATGCAAATTTGGTCTAGACATGCACCAGTTGCTACAGCCTCGGCCTAGTGTGCCTTGAGTGCAGCGAACCAAGACCGCTGGGCAGTCATGTGTTCTTGAGAGGGTTTGAAAATGAAACGTATTTTGAACAGTATTAGCCACAGGTCATTTGCTCTCTGACCCAGACTGGTTAGCACCATTGATCTGAATACGAATACCTGAATGAATAAGGGTTTTAAGTACAATTTTGTTGTTGTTCGTATTTTAGATTTATTGTAGGTAGTCTGTGCCACTTTACTCCTTGATGAACGCTGGTTTTTGTCGTTTGCGTCAGTTTATGTGAGGATGATAAGTGACATTAATGGTTGACGTTTGCATTAATGTGACCTGTGTCACCGGGCTTCTAGATAATGAGTAGTTTTGTATGTTTGTCGTCTGTGTCGACGAAACTTGTATCAATATCAGATAAAAATGTCATATAAATAATTATTAGTAGTTGCCAATATGTGATAAGTGCCTTTTCATTCTGTGAGCATGTTATATACAGGTGTTGTCATTCAGACATTCGTATTCAGATCAATGGTGCTAAACTAGTCTGGGTCAGAGAGCAGATACAGTTTGATTATAGTCATTTTTAATTGTTTGCTGTGTGCATATTATGTACAGGTGTTGTCTGTAAGCTGATAAAGTTGTATTATCGTCATTTTTAATTGTTTGCTGTGTGCATATTATGTACAGGTGTTGTCTGTAAGCTGATAAAGTTGTATTATCGTCATTTTTAATTGTTTGCTGTGAGCATTTTATGCACGTATTTGTTTACTGAGTACAGTGAAATTAGGTTATCGCCTCTTTAATTATCTACTGTTGACAGATAAACTTATGAGTTATCACTTCTGTACATGTTTGCTGTGCAGATAAACTTATCAGTTATCACCTCTGTACATGTTTGCTGTGCAGATAAACTTATGAGTTATCACTTCTCTACATGTTTGCTGTGCAGATGAAATTATGAGTTATTGCCTCTTGTTTACTGTGCAGATAAACTTATGAGTTATCACTTGTGTACATGTTTGCTGTGCAGATGAAATTATGAGTTATTGCCTCTTGTTTACTGTGCAAATAAACTTATGAGTTAATCACTTCTGTACATGTTTACTGTTCAGATGAAATTATGAATTATTGCCTCTTGTTTACTGTGCAAATAAATTATGTAGGTTATCGTTCCTTCTTTACTGTTTCAGGTGAACCTACTGATAAAATCGTCTCTGTAGGACCTACATGTATTTTATTTACTGCGCAGGTGAAATTAGAAGTTATCGTCCTTTGTCTATTGTTCAGATGAAATTAGAGGTTATCGTTCTTGTAATTGCTTTTAATGCTGAAATGAAATGATAGAATATTGTTCCTCATTCATTTTGCAGATGACGTCACAGGTCATCGTGGCAGTGCTTGCTTGCCATGTGCAATGTGTTTTAGTGCGGACAATAAGGGTGCTTTGTTTACTATCTCCTTCGATAATTAATGTTCATTCAAGACACCTGCACTTAATTGTGGTAGGTAAAAGGACTCAGTTTACTGCTGATATAACGTCCGATAATAACAATTCCTTTGAAGCCTCTTGTTATGTCGGGTAAAAGGAAATGCACTTTAAGGAAGGCATGGCGCTTGCTGTCTGCCAAAGGTAGTCCAGTAACATTCTTTTTATTGGTTACATATTACAGGTAACTAACTGTCTTTATTTAATTAACTGAGTTTGTTACATCTTTTATAGTGGTTACGTGTAACTGTCTTTACTTACATTCTACTATATTTAATGAACTGAGTTTGCTAACAGCCTTTATAGTGGTTATATGTTACAGGTAATGAAGTCTTTACTTAAATTCTGCATATTCTTGTGTTAATTAATGAACTGAATTTAACGTAATCTAAGTTACCGTACATACAAATAAATACTGACTTGAGACGATTATCACTTATTGATAAGAAAGAAAAAGATTCCCCCCCCCCAAAAAAAAATAAATAAATAAAATAAAAATAAATAAAAATGACGAATATTATTGCAGAATGATTACAACTTCACTCTTATTAGACTCTCTCTCTCTCTCTCTCTCTCTCTCTCTCTCTCTCTCTCTGTAGTAGTAGTAGTAGTAGTAGTAGTACTAATGTGTGTGTGAGGATCCATAACAGTTTTTCATCACCAGTGGAGTTGGCGTTGATCATTTCTCTGATCTGGAGTGTTCCAGTAGGACCCCACAACCACACAATTGTGTTCGAGTTGTAGGGCTGGTGGAGGAGATAAAAAAGGTCTCACCAGTTTAGCACAAACACCCACTGCCTTCCGTCAACTCTCGTATTGGATCATCAAATCTAATACATACCTCGTTAGAGTATCCTTATCTGTGTGTTTGTGTGTTTGTGTGTTTGTGTGTATTCTCTCTTTCCTTTAGGAGAATGACTATTGAGGTAAAATTATTTACATAGTTAGTAGTATCCTTATCTGTGTGTTTGTGTGTATTCTTTCTTTCCTTTAGGAGAATGACTATTGAGGTAAAATTATTTACATAGTTAGTAGTATCCTTATCTGTGTGTTTGTGTGTATTCTTTCTTTCCTTTAGGAGAATGACTATTGAGGTAAAATTATTTACATAGTTAGTAGTATCCTTATCTGTGTGTTTGTGTGTATTCTTTCTTTCCTCTAGGTGAATGACTATTGAGGTAAAATTATTTACATAGTTAGTAGTATCCTTATCTGTGTGTTTGTGTGTATTCTTTCTTTCCTTTAGGTGAATGACTATTGAGGTAAAATTATTTACATAGTTAATAGTAGTGTAGGGGGCGCTTCCGGCTTCCGCCGCTTTCGCGCTTACATAGTTAATACGTTCTGCTATATTTATAACTTATTCTCGATCCCCGCCTTATTAGAGTAATTATGTTCACCCAGGCCTTTTTAAATTATGGCGTGCATATTGAGGACCCAGTTGGTTTAATTATGTTCATCTAGATTCTAGCTAGATCTTTTTAAATTGTGGCGTGCATATTGAGGACGGGTATATGAATGTGTTTACCCAGGCTTTCATTTGTCATGGTATGCATATTGATGACTCAGGTAGTGTACATATGTTTATCTAGGCCTTTTTTTATGTTATGGCATGTATATTGATGACTCAAGTAGTGTACATATGTTTATCTAGGCCTTTTTTTATGTTATGGCATGTATATTGATGACTCAAGTAGTGTACATATGTTTATCTAGGCCTTTACTCGGCAGTTAATTTAATTTGTATTTTTAAAGTTGTAGAACGGACTCAAAACGAAAGGTACAAGTCTATTTTTAACAATATACAACTATACACAGATCTCACATCATTAGTATACAACAATACACATATCTTACTTCATTAGTATACAACAATACACAGATCTTGCTTCATTAGTATATAACAATACACAGATCTTACTTCATTAGTATATAACAATACACAGATCTTACTTCTTACTTCATTAGTATATAACAATACACAGATCCGCTCAGTTTCATTTCTAATTGTTCATCTAGCATGAGCTCCACAGATTTATACTTTCTTCAATCTAGATCATCAGAAGCTATAAACAAATCTAGCCAGATTAGGTGCATCTGGAATAGATTACGTTTTCCCCTTTACTATCTATATTGCTAAAAATAGACTTGTACCTTTCGTTTTCAGTCCGTTCTACAACTTTAAAAATACAAATTAAATTAACTGCCGAGTAATCGAAAAACTACTATCGCTCAAAGATTGTCATCGGGCTGACGTATCTGAGTGAAACCCTACACTTAACTGTCCTGGCTAAATGAGGTTTTCTCCCTTGCAACGCAGCCGACCACATTCCCACCCACTCTTCCTAGACACACACACACACACACACACACACACACACACACACACACACACACACACACTTAAACAAATCTCCTAATAAATAAATAAACAGAACAAGTCACGGATGGGGGTAAAGACAGTGATCGGGTATGACATCATGTTTTCGGCTTGACAACAGTTATTTCTGACGTAATTAAGACGGAAGTAGACAACAGTTATTTCTAACGTAATTACGACGGAAGTAGACAAATGATTAAAATAACACATTTGGTAAGAGAGTTTTTTTCTTTTAGTAAAAAAAATCCCCATCCTTTCTTTGATGAAAGAGCAGAAGGGACAAACACTTAAGTTTATCGGATTGACATCAAGAGTTAGAAACCGGTTTTGGCAGTAGCGTGGGTCGATTGATCTTAACACAAATCATTCATGCTTTATCTTTACTGCAAATTTATGACATCGACAAAGACTGCACATAGTAAATATTTGCCATTTTTTGCAAGCAGTGAAATTTAACCAGGTATATGCACGCCTGCTCTCAATCGAAAAGTAGTCTGTCAAGACAGAAGGATATGTATTGTTGCATACTGGTTGAACTAAATGTTCACGTATCTGTCTGCTTTGGTGAAGACGGACAGAAATAACTGTTCATGTGTCCGTCTGGTAAGATACAAACGGACTAAACACATAACTTTGTGGTTTGCAGTAAGCGGGTTGAACTAACATATAAGCCTATCTGTGTGGCTTGCTGCAGACGGGTTGAACTAACATATAGGCCTATCTCTGTTTGGTTTGCTGTAGACGGACTGAACATATAGGCCTATCTGTGTGGTTTGCAGTAGGCGGGTTGAACTAACATATATTACTATCTGTGTGGTATGCTGTATGCGGACTGAATATATAGGCCTATCTGTGTGGTTTGCTGTAGGCGGACTGAACATATAGGTCTATCTATGTGGTTTGCTGTATGCGGACTGAACATATAGGCCTATCTGTGTGGTTTGCTGTAGGCGGGTTGAACTAACATGTAGGCCTATCTATGTGGTTTGCTATAGGCGGACTGAACTAACATATAGGCCTATCTGTGTGGTTTGCTGTAGGCGGGTTGAACTAACATATAGGCCTATCTGTGTGGTATCCTGTAAGCGAACTGAACTAATATATAGGCCTGTCTGTGTGGTATCCTGTAAGCGAACTAAACTAAAATATATCTCTGTGGTCCGATGAACCAATGGCGAAGAAGAGAATGGAGGAAGATATTGGTCATTTCAGGTTATTTCAAATTTACTAACATTATGAAACATTATGGTAGTTATTCAACAGTCATGCATGCCTCTCAGAAGTAACGCTGAAATGGTTCTTTTCCTGTTTTGTTTAATATTGTATAACTTCAAGAAGACTAAATTGAATTTCAACTTGAACTCAGTGCAGTCAGCTATATGTTTATTCGCCAACGCTTAATAGCTGCTTCATTTCCTGAATGGAGCAATAGTTTTGGCACTACTGAATGGGGCAATAGTTTTGGCACTACTGAATGGGGCAATAGTTTTGGCAATATTGAATGGAGCAATAGATTTTGCAATATTGAATGGAGCAATAATTCTGAATGGAGCAATAGTTTTGGCAATACTGAATGGGGTAATAGTTTTGGCAATGATGAATGGAGCAATAGATTTTGCAATATTGAATGGAGCAATAGATTTTGCAGTATTGAATGGAGCAATAGATTTTGCAATATTGAATGGAGCAATAGATTTTGCAATATTGAATGGAGCAATAGTTTTGGCAATATTGAATGGAGCAATAGATTTTGCAATATTGAATGGAGCAATAGATTTTGCAATATTGAATGGAGCAATAGATTTTGCAATATTGAATGGAGCAATAGATTTTGCAATATTGAATGGAGCAATAGTTTTGGCAATACTGAACAGAACAATAGTTTTGGCAATATTGAATGGAGCAATAGATTTTGCAATATTGAATGGAGCAATAGATTTTGCAATATTGAATGGAGCAATAGATTTTGCAATATTGAATGGAGCAATAGTTTTGGCAATACTGAACAGAACAATAGTTTTGGCAATACTGAATGATGAGATAAATCGACTTCGTGTTCGGATTTGCATTTGTTTCCTACAAACATTGTCGGCTGAGAGCGAACTGACAGATCTGTCGTGAAGCCGCAAAACAAAAGGCATAATCATACTACACTTAGTAATTCCATAATGACTGACATGACATGGAGTTACACCCCTTGCGGGGTCATACAGTACTTAATGTTTTTTCGGGCCAGACATATCACAGGGAACAACAAAGCTTGTGTGAATTCAAGTACACAGCCAATCGCTATGAATCTAGATAAGGGTAAGTGAAAGTGACCCATTTCGAATTTGAAATTTTAAAATATCCCCTCCCCTCTTTAACCGGTTAAATAATTCGTGTGGGTGGCGAAATCTTGAATCGACATTTATTTTAAAGCATATATCTTTTCTAACGATAACCTGTGAACAAACATGCTCGAGAGGACAAGACCAGCATATTTATTGAAGTTAAAGGACCCATCGCTTTAAAAAAAAAAAAAAAAAAAAAGCGTGTTGAAAAAACGTTCTGTTTTTATTCTTTTATTTAATTCCCACCCCCCAAGAAGATGTGAGGTTTTTCATCAAGTTTTTACATTTGGAACTTAATTCTTCTTTCTTGGTTAATTATAATTATTTACGTTTCCAGACTGAAGTTTCACAATGCAGTTTTTCGCTTGGCTCGAACGGCCTTCTATAATGGCTAATCTTTGTATGTAAGTGTCTTTCAGAATATTAACAATGAAATAATAATAACAAAGTAATTGTAGTTGATGGAACACTTAGTCTGACTTGTCGTTTGCGATATGTTTAATGAAATGTCTTGGTATTTAATAAGATCTGCATTTATAGTGAAAAACCATCATGTCGTATACGTGTACTTGTGTCCGATTTGATCAGACTTTGTCTCTATTTTGGTATTGAATCTAATTTAACTTGAAAACTGGACACTGAGTTTTATTTGGAATGAGAAGTTATTTGTCATTGCTGCTAGATACAGGGTCTTATTTCGTGTGACATTGCCATTATTTCTTATTTAAACAAATATTCTTTTTTTGGTTTGTTTGTTTGGCATATCATCTTGTTTTAGTTTGATAGTACATAAATTCTTAGTTGGTTTGATGTATTATTATATCTTATTCGACTGGACGCATAGTCTTAAATGTCTGAAATGTCAAGCATCCTGATTGTTTGGACACCGCGTCATGTTATTTTTGCATGTCATTGTGTCGTATTTGATTGGACACTTAAGTCTTAATAATAAGTTTTGACATGTTATTCATCTTATTAGATGGAACACAGACTAGTGCCAATAAGACATGACATTGTATCTTGATTGGACACAGACTAGTGCCGATATGACATGACACTGTATCTTGATTGGACACTTAAGTTTTGACATGTTATTCATCTTATTAGATGAAACATAGACTAGTGCCGATGTGACATGACACTGTATCTTAAAAAATGTGAGTGTAATCAATTTTTATTGATTATATATCAAATATCTAAAACCAATAGTCTTAATATTATAACAAGATCATATAACAACCCCACAAATAATAATAATATAAAGAAGAGCCCAAGATTAAAAGAGAACATGAAAATACTCAGATAAGTCCTCAAGTCAGAACTTAATACTACTAACAACATAAAGGACATTATGCACAAAGCCTTATTCCCAAAATGAAAATACTCAGATAAGTCCTCAAGTCAGAACTTAATACTACTAACAACTTAAAGGACATTATGCACAAAGCCTTATTCCCAAAATGAAAATACTCAGATAAGTCCTCAAGTCAGAATACTACTAACAACATAAAGGACATTATGCACAAAGCCTTATTCCCAAAATGAAAATACTCAGATAAATCCTCGTGTAAGAACTTAATATCACTAACAACACAAAGGCCACTATGCACAAAGCCTTATTCCCCAAAACAGATGTACACCGACTCTGTATCTCTGAAAATGGAAATGGAGAACTAAAGAAAATCAAGGACGCCATTGATAGAGAACTAGGTCATGGCCTAACTGAACACACCCGAAGCAATAATCCTCGATACTGTTGTACCAAATGACAGAAGCATAAAAATAAAAGAGCGGAAGAAGATTGAAAATAGCAGGATCTGAGAATTAAAAATCTCGAGACTATGGAAATGAGAAGAAGGAAAATGCCAGAAGTTGAAGCCTGGGAATATAACATCAGAGTTTGAAGTTGCTAGAATACACTGACAGAAAATCAGGTTTGCCTGGACCGCTACAAACAGCACCCACGGAAAGTGCTCATGTCTCTGGCAGGATTTTGAGACCAAAATTCACAATCAACATACAAAACAAATCTGAAAAGAGAATAAAATAATAGTCAAACAATTAAAGAGTTTTTCAGAATATCTTAGTGTTAGGAAACTACTTACTGAAAATCAGTTGTTTTATTTTTAAAAAAAAAACAACACTTTCGTCACTCAAAACCGTATATCTTCCTCATGAGGAATAAATTTCTATTCCAAACACTACGTCAACCACCCGATTTTAGTTGGTTTCTCGGGCCATTTAATAACTTTATTGCGTTTGTTAGTGTTTCTTACCTCACTTCGTTCTTCACAAGCCAGTGTATAGGTTTGTCAGAAATATATTGTTCATTCACTCATGACCCGCTCGTTTTCTGTAAATCGTGTTATTCTAGGAGTACGGGAGTCCTGAAGCTTAAACAGATATGCTACATATGTATACTATTGGAAAGGCTTGAAGAATCTCGATTTAAATCCAGATTCACTGTAGCCAATGTGGATAGAGTGATTATTTTAACACGGCAAACTCATGATCCCAGGAATTTACCGGAAGAGTTTGTCACGGGACCTAATCCCTTAGCGTTAACCGACAGTCATGTTTGCTGTACAAACAAGAAATTGGATCAGGTTCAAAGGGACATAACTCATCCCGGTATCGGTCGTAAGCAGGTACAACAAGCTGTCACTAGTGGCACACGCGCCCTCATTAACCTCTGAGTGAACCGCAGAGCCGAGAAGAAAACTTAAGGGTCGTGTGCAAAACCATACACTATTTACGCACATATTTGTCCGATGCCACTTTCCACGTGACCCTTTTGCTCGTGGCGGCAGACACGGTGTAAATTAGAGTCATAGGTGTAAATTAGTCATAGATGACTGCTACTGATTGGCAAAGTTGCAGGCTTGATGGAGTAACTAATTACATGTAACACGTTTTTGGTTTTGTTTTGACTGTGTTGAACCTTACCTCCTCCGCCCCCCCCCCCCCCATCTTTCCCTCTTCACAGAGACGTGGTTAAATTAAACTTCGTAGATTTATCAGTTTTATGTTTACCTGCAGACACTTCCCAAACTAACTGTTCAATCATATTTACACAACAGGGTCCCCAGTAGATTAAATCAGCCAGTTATTTATTTAATTTCGTACCACTTTTTTTTTTAAATGTTGAAATTGTTAGTTGCTATAGTGAATATCAAGAGATGGCGCTAAGATAAAGGTATCTCTGACTCTTGAGCGGTAATCTCCTAGACTTTTAGCTCCCTGCACAAATATTAGTACGTCATTAGATCTTGTGAGCAGATTCCCTTCCCCCTCCCCCAACATTATGTTAGGAAATTTCCGAAATGTAGTACTCAGTGAGAGAAGTAAGTAGATCTAGCATTAGTGAGGGAACTAGTAGGTCTAGCAATTAATGATGGGACTAGCCAGAGCTAGCAATTAATAATTGAACTAGCTAAGTCTAGCAGTTGATTATGGAACTAGAACTAGCTAGGTCTATCAATTTATGATGGAACTAGCTAGATCTAGCAATCAGTGAGGGAGCTAGCTACTAGATCCAGCACTCATCCAAAGGTACTAGCTAACTCTATTTGACCAGAATTCTGTCAGATAAACCTGTAAAGGTTGTTTGGGGATAGACTCTCAGACTTGTTAAATCTGTGAAGGTTGTATGGGGATTAGACTCTTAGACATTTGTTAAATCTGTGAAGGTTTTTTGACGATTAGAATCATAGAAGACTTGTTAAATCTGTGAAGGTTGTTTGAAGATAGACTATTAAACACATTTATTCTTCACAAACCCGAACTGAATCAAGAATGTGTAAACTGTACCTACAGACAGACCAGTGTGGTGATAAACAAGGTCTCAGAAAATAAATATATATCAACACTCACTTCAACACTTCTGCTTCTCTTTACGATAACGTGAGTTCAGCTCATTTTCTCTCAATAAACTTTTAACTACTATTTGTGAAGCAATATTGTAAGTATGTTTATTTTAAAATAATTTCTAATAACATTACTATGAAAATAATTACTTAATCATGTTTACTGTTTGTTATGATTTTTTAATTAACGGCCTTCACGTTCACACATCACATTCAAATGTAGACATTTACACATCACATTCAAATGTAGACATTCACACATCACATTCAAATGTAGACATTCACACATCACATTCAAATGTAGACATTTACACATCACATTCAAATGTAGACATTTACACATCACATTCAAATGTAGACATTCACACATCACATTCAAATGTAGACATTTACACATCACATTCAAATGTAGACATTTACACATCACATTCAAATGTAGATATTTACACATCACATTCAAATGTAGACATTCACACATCACATTCAAATGTAGACATTCACACATCACATTCAAATGTAGACATTCACATTCAAATGTAGACATTTACACATCACATTCAAATGTAGACATTTACACATAAAATAAAATAAAAATCATGGACTAGCTCATTCTTAATTAATTCCCCCTTTCTTGGGTACGAATTTGGTCATTTAGTTCAGGACTTTAGTTGTTTCTATTTACAAACAAAATAATCTAACTTTAAGATTAAAAAATATATCTAATCATGTCTTTTCCTTTCCACGTAACAAATAAGTATTTAATGTGTTCTTCAAAATTAGATTCGTGAGGGCCAGCGCTCCTATCTCTAGCCATTTTATTTCTGTGGCGTTAACGCCCTGTTATAAAGTTGTATGCATGCGCTTTATACACATCAACCATGTATTTATATACTTGTACTCTACACACAGTCACCATGTATTTATATACTTGTACTCTACACACAGTCACCATGTGTTTATATTTATTACTCTCTTCTAGCGTGTGTACGTTAGTTAAGAGATCCAACAGCTAGATTTTACAATTCTATGTACAGGGGTTTTGTAGTTTAATCAATTTCCCTTTTAACAGCTAGATTTTACAATTCTATGTACAGAGGGGTTTTGTAGTTTAATCAATTTCCCTTTTAACAGCTAGATTTTACAATTCTATGTACAGAGGGGTTTTGTAGTTTAATCAATTTCCCTTTTAACAGCTAGATTTTACAATTCTATGTACAGAGGGGTTTTGTAGTTTAATCAATTTCCCTTTTAACAGCTAGATTTTACAATTCTATGTACAGAGGGGTTTTGTAGTTTAATCAATTTCCCTTTTAACAGCTAGATTTTACAATTCTATGTACAGAGGGGTTTTGTAGTTTAATCAATTTCCCTTTTAACAGCTAGATTTTACAATTCTATGTACAGAGGGGTTTTGTAGTTTAATCAATTTCCCTTTTAACAGCTAGATTTTACAATTCTATGTACAGAGGGGTTTTGTAGTTTAATCAATTTCCCTTTTAACAGCTAGATTTTACAATTCTATGTACAGAGGGGTTTTGTAGTTTAATCAATTTCCCTTTTAACAGCTAGATTTTACAATTCTATGTACAGAGGGGTTTTGTAGTTTAATCAATTTCCCTTTTAACAGCTAGATTTTACAATTCTATGTACAGAGGGGTTTTGTAGTTTAATCAATTTCCCTTTTAACAGCTAGATTTTACAATTCTATGTACAGAGGGGTTTTGTAGTTTAATCAATTTCCCTTTTAACAGCTAGATTTTACAATTCTATGTACAGAGGGGTTTTGTAGTTTAATCAATTTCCCTTTTAACAGCTAGATTTTACAATTCTATGTACAGAGGGGTTTTGTAGTTTAATCAATTTCCCTTTTAACAGCTAGATTTTACAATTCTATGTACAGAGGGGTTTTGTAGTTTAATCAATTTCCCTTTTAACAGCTAGATTTTACAATTCTATGTACAGAGGGGTTTTGTAGTTTAATCAATTTCCCTTTTAACAGCTAGATTTTACAATTCTATGTACAGAGGGGTTTTGTAGTTTAATCAATTTCCCTTTTAACAGCTAGATTTTACAATTCTATGTACAGAGGGGTTTTGTAGTTTAATCAATTTCCCTTTTAACAGCTAGATTTTACAATTCTATGTACAGAGGGGTTTTGTAGTTTAATCAATTTCCCTTTTAACAGCTAGATTTTACAATTATATGTACAGAGGGGTTTTGTAGTTTAATCAAGTTCCCTTTTAACTTGGACAGACAACTCCTCACCTAAAGGTTAAATCAAATTTATAAAATAATGTCCAGAAAGGATTAAACAAAAACGATTATGTGTTTAACTCATATTTAATAGGTACATACTTGTTGTTTCATCACTAAAATAGTATTATAGTGGCTAAGTCACCACACAAACACGGGACAAAACTGTTCATTCTTAAGCTATAAGTTACTGATATTACTAGCGACTAAAATCTCTACAGTTGTCATTGATATTATTAGGAACTACAATCTCTACAGTAGTCACTGAGACAACAATCGCTACAGTTGTCATTCATACTACTAGAGACAACAATCGCTACAGTTGTCACTCATACTACTAGAGACAACAATCGCTACAGTTGTCATTCATACTACTAGAGACAACAATCGCTACAGTTGTCACTCATACTACTAGAGATAGCCATCTCCACAGTTGTCACTTATACTACTAGAGTTTTCACTAAACCTACCAGTGACAACAATCTCTACATTTATCACTGATACTACTAGAGATAGCCATCTCCACAGTTGTCACTGATACTGCTAGAGACAACAGTCAACATTTGTCACTGATACTGCTAGAGACAACAGTCAACATTTGTCACTGATACTGCTAGAGACAACAGTCAACATTTGTCACTGATACTGCTAGAGACAACAGTCAACATTTGGCACTGATACTGCTAGAGACAACAGTCAACATTTGGCACTGATACTGCTAGAGACAACATTCAACATTTGGCACTGATACTATTAGAGATTACAATCTCCACTGTTATCAGATTGTTGCCTTCAGTTTAAATTCAGCTGCAATGATGCTGTTATTGTATCCTCTTAAATGATTAAATTATATAAGTACTAATGCACTCCACACGCTTTCACATTTATCCTCACTACAAGAAAGACAAATACACAGCAAAGCGTAGGTGTATTTTTAGTCCTTTAATCTGTTTGAAATGTTCACACTGATACCATCCTAAAGAAGCATTTGTCAGCGATTCGTGCTGGTCTCGACATGTATATCTAGTTTTGCCAAACTGGCAGTTTTACAGATAGCGGATTTGTGCTTTCCTGCACTCGCCAGACGCGCAATAGAAATAAATATACTTGTCTTTCGTCCGACATTTTTCCGAATGTAAGAATGGCTTGTCTATCCATTGATTTGGAAATAAATCAGTCACAAGTATCAGGAAATGTTTTCTGCACAGGGTCTGTCGTTTTCTTTACATATTGCTAAAGTTTGATCAATTTACTGAGACCTTTCAAAACTTACTATTAAATGTACTTTACATATTGCTAAAGTTTGATCAATTTACTGAGACCTTTGAAAACTCACTATTAAATGTACTTTACATATTGCTAAAGTTTGATCAATTTACTGAGACCTTTCAAAACTTACTATTAAATGTACTTTACATATTGCTAAAGTTTGATCAATTTACTGAGACCTTTCAAAACTTACTATTAAATGTACTTTACATATTGCTAAAGTGTGATCAATTTACTGAGACCTTTCAAAACTTATTACTAAATGTTCTTTACATTTTGCTAAAGTGTGATCAATTTACTGAGACCTTTCAAAACTCACTATTAAATGTACTTTACATATTGCTAAAGTGTGATCAATTTACTGAGACCTTTCAAAACTCACTATTAAATGTACTTTACATATTGCTAAAGTGTGATCAATTTACTGAGGCCTTTCAAAACTCACTATTAAATGTACTTTACAATTTGTCAAAGTAGTCAGTTTACATGAGGCCTTTCAAAGTTCACAACTTAACGCTCGAATGAGTCTGCTAAAGATATAATGCTTGTCGGTTAAGATTTTATACATTTATTATAAAATTATTTACGTTTGTTTTAGACATATGGACATGCAGACAATATGCAGGTACATACACAGTTGAGCAGACAAAAAATATTGCATGCAGACATTGAATAGATACAAGAATGCAGACACATTTGGAGCGCAAGCAATATTTTGTGTAGACACAGCAAATATGTAGATAAAATAAAAAGAACAAGAATTCACAATAGATATACTTAAAAGCCCAACAGGTGTGAAACAACTTACAGCAAATAGACAGGCACAACGCTTATGTCTACTTCAAAATATTTAAAGGCACAACAGCCATACTTAAAGGCAAACAGGTTGGCTCAGCGGTACAACTATTAATTATACTGCAACTGCCTAGACGTATGCTCTGACAAACCACAGACAACAGCAAGTAATACATGTGTATGTGTGTGTGTGTGTGTAAATGGCATTGCAGGCACCACAGAGATACAGACACAAGCACGTAATGTTTGTGTATGTATGTAAAATGGCAATGCAGGCACCACAGATATAAGCAGGTAATGTGTGTGTTTGTGTGTGTGTGTGTGGAATGGCATTGCAGGCATCACAGATTAAGCAGGTAATGTGTGTGGTGTGTGTGTGTGTGTGTGTGTGTGTGTGTGTGTGTGTGTGTGTGTGTGTGTGTGTGTGTGTGTGTGTGTGGAGGGGGTAGAAATGGTATTGCAGGCACAAATGTTCATTAAAAAACCTGTCTCCACTTTTGTTTCACACACTTCTCCTTTGTATGATTACTGAATGATTGACAAACAATTAACTCAGAGATCAAGACCAGTTAGCTTAGTGATCAAGTGTCTCAGCACATTTAACTCAGAGATCAAGACCAATTAGCTTAGTGATCAAGTGTCTCAGCATAATTAACTCGGTGATCAAGGCTGATTAGCCATCCTTAACTTAATGACAAAGATGAATTAGAACAATTAAGTCAGTGATTCTGTTTAACATGGTTTAGCGGTTATGCCTCACGTATTGTTTACGTCACATGAACTTTAGCAGTAAATATCGCAACCACTCAGCACGGCTAATATTGGCTTCTCATCTGTCTCCTTGTAGTAAAAGCCAAATCACTCAGCATGGCTAATATTGGCTTCTCAGCTGTCTCCTTGTAGTAAAAGCCAAATCACTCAGCACGGCTAATATTGGCTTCTCATCTGTCTCCTTGTAGTAAAAGCCAAATCACTCAGCATGGCTAATATTGGCTTCTCATCTGTCTCCTTGTAGTAAAAGCCAAATCACTCAGCATGGCTAATATTGGCTTCTCTCATCTGTCTCCTTGTAGTAAAAGCTAAATCACTCAGTATGGCTAATATTGGCTTCTCAGCTGTCTCCTTGCAGTAAAAGCACCTGTTATGCAGTTTTATTAAAGGTAATTTTGATAAGCCACAAAGACCTCATCCACTCAAGCAGCGGACGTGTGGCCTGTTGGGGTTAGTGAGGGCAAAATTCCAAAGATCACGTCCACTAAGGCTCGGAAATCATTGGGCGTGTGGCCCTCCTGAGTTTAGTGAGGGCAAGTCCCAAAGACCATGTCCTCTAAAGTCCGGAAGGTAACGGATGTGACCTTACTGGAGTTAGTGAGGGCACGTCGGATAAAGCCGGTGACTGATATTTAACTTAACGGGTCATTTGGTGCGAGCAGCAACTTAATTAAAGAATATGACTGGTACCGGAAACTGAGATTTACTACTTTTAGTAGTTTTGTAAATAGTATTTTCGTTGAGCGCACAGGCCTGTATCAAAAAGTTTTTCAACTCGAAAACCACCACAGTGCAGTGCGTAGTTGTATAACCCTTATTTCTGAGATAATACTTCTGAGGTAAAGTAGACTGCAGGTAATATTTCTGAGGTAAAGTAGATTGCAGGTAATACTTCTGAGGTACACTGTGGGTAATACTTCTGAGGTAAAGGAGACTGCAGGTAATACTTCTGAGGTAAAGGAGTGCAGGTAATATTTCTGAGGTAAAGGAGACTGCATGTAATATTTCTGAGGTAAAGGAGACTGCAGGTAATATTTCTGAGGTAAAGGAGATTGCAGGTAATACTTCTGAGATAAAGAAGATTGCAAGTAATACTTATGAGGTAAATGAGACTGCAGGTAAATGTCTATGGTGATGCAGCACTACTGACAGGTTTGCGCTGCAACATGGACAAGCCAGTAATCTAAAATTATAATTGACTGACTACACCGACTGGAGACGTAGTGTTACCGTTACAGGACATCCATTGCACTTGACAAATAAAAGTGATCTGGACATTTGGTTCAGAAAATCTTTTCATTGCTTTGGTCAATACACAACAGCCATATTTATGATAATCTTTTCATCGCTTAGACCTAAACACAAGAACCATTGTTTATAATAAACATAGTAGCGGTCTGTAACCTGTTGACAGCAAGCAACTGGCAATTAATCTCTCACATAATACCACTGACATAATAAGTGCACATACTCTTAGAAAAAATCACCACATAGAATGTATCGAGTTACTGCCCAGTCACACCCTGCATATCAAAAATAGTGGCGGTGCAGAATATGGAACTTCTACTGAACAAATGATTTTTTTTTCCTTCGGGTGGGGGTGGGGAATAGAGATAATACGTGGGAGGATCGAGGGTTTCTTTAGGAGCGTGATTTGGCGACTGAGAGGTCAACCGGAAGTTTACAATTCGCCATCTGTCAATCGTGGCTCTCGCTTAAACGGAAATTCTTATTTATAATTATAACAAAGCCAGGAAAGCTGAAGGAGAGAGATTAGTAATTATTTATAATTATAACAAAGCCAGGAAAGCGGAAGGAAAGAGATTAGTAACAAATTGCAAACAATAATTACTGAACAGTCTTGCTAGAGAAGACATCGATTAACGACAAAGGTTGACTAGTGTAAACAGTTTTTTCTTCTCTGTTTAAATACTGAGTGTAAACAACGTTTTGTTAACAACGCACATTTTCCTCGGCACACAAATTAGAAAAGTTGGTAGGGATGGTGGCGGGGGTGGGTGGGTTACATGTAAAACGAGGGTGCGAAATCCTCTAAACTGTTTTTATCTCGTTGGGAAACAATTTTTGGCAAAAGTCGTGCCGGTTGCCAAAAGCACAAAGCCAAGTTGTCTGGAATCATCCTGTGATTTCTGTAGAGTTTATACCCATGGAACTGCATTTTTATAAACAAATGGTTTGTGGGGTTTCACGTCGAACTTAATTACGAAGCAGGATTTTGTACAGATAACCTAATTATGATGCAGGATTTTGTACAGATAACCTAATTATGATGCAGGATTTTGTACAGATAACCTAATTATGATGCAGGATTTTGTACAGATAGATAACCTAATTATGAAGCAGGATTTTGTACAGATAACCTAATTATGATCAGGATTTTGTACAGATAACCTAATTATGAAGCAGGATTTTGTACAGATAACCTAATTATGATGCAGGATTTTGTACAGTACAGATAACCCATTTACGAAACAGGATTTAGTACAGAAAGTTTTTAATGACAAAGCAGAATTTTATGCAGAAAACATAATTGCGAAGTAGGATTTAGTACAGAGGTCACTAGCTGTATCTCTAACCTGTAATTGTTCATGCATTTTACACTCACATTGACCTTTCTCCTGTTTAAGAAAATTGAATAAATCAAGAACAAAAACCCCACACTGGAAACAATGTGTCAGCTTACACATGAATTAGTAGGGATGATAAACTGTTCAACCATGTCCACCTAATGATTAAAAAAACAAACAAAAACTCCCCACCAACAATCCAACCATTGTGATGTTTATGAAATTATTTGCTGATGTGGCTGGAAAGAAAGGGAACCATGGAGAAATTGTCCTAACTTCATTCAACTCAAAATGTTATATATAAAATCATTATGTCCAAGAACAGAACTGTCTCCTGCATTGATGTTAATTAGCAATGAAGTAGAAGGTTTTACATGTATTTTATTCCAGTAAGCGATTAACAAATAGCAGCAACCATTTATTGTAGTTTTGTTTATAAAAATAATTTCTAAAAATATCTTCTCCGACTATATTTATAGAGCCTGTAAATCAATCTATATATTAATTAAATGGTATATTCTGTTTGCATGCGACATTCACTACTACATGTGTATTTGGTTTGCTTAGTATGTGACATGCACTACTACGCATGTATTTTGTTTGCTTAGCATGTGACATGCACTACTACACATGTATTTTGTTTGCTTAGCATGTGACATGCACTACTACACATGTATTTTGTTTGCTTAGTATGTGACATGCACTACTACATATGTATTTTGTTTGATTAGCATGTGACACACACTACTACATATGTATTTTGTTTGATTAGCATGTGACACACTACTACATATATATTTTGTTTGCTTAGCATGTGACACACTACTACACATGTATTTTGTTTGCTTAGCATGTGACACACACTACTACATATGTATTCCAGACTATAGTGCCAAGTGATGTATCAGGTGCTTGTTTAAGAATGTTAAATAATTATTGTATTTAATGTACTTCTCCAAACAGCACCAGAAGTATGATTTTGTTTTACAGCACTTTGAAAGATGCAACCAATGTTTGTTTAAATAGCAACTGTTTGGAGATGTGTAACACAATATCATTCAAATTTTACTTAACAGAGCTTGAGTGATATTGAACTCTAGGGGTAGTTTGTTCGTATGGCTGACTTATAAAGAATTGACAGAAAAAAGAAAAAAAGATTAAAAATCAGTATGCTAAATTTTTACTCGTGCCATATCTAAATAGCATCAAGGGAGCTAATTCAAGAACTGACTAGTCTTTTTAAGTTTGGTTTGATCCACTAACTAGTGTTTTTAGCATTTCATTTCTTTGAATGTGTGCACCATTTAGAGATTCTGTCATAGTGTATGTATACAGTTTGAGCAGGCTGACCAGTGACTTCAGTGACACTAGATTTTGCTTCTTGAAGAGAATGTATTCTGGCATATGGATATTTGATGGATTCTAATCTGTCTGAGTGTGGTAATAAAAACTCTTATTAAACATGTCTGTTCAGTCAGTAACAAAAAAATACACCTGTATGTTCAAGTAACAAAAAATACATCTGTCTGTTCAATCAGTAACAAAAACACACCTGTATTTTTCAGTCAGTAACAAAAATGCACCTGTATTTTCAGTCGGGTACAAAAATGCACCTATATGTTCAACCACTAACAAAAATACATCTTTTGTTTAGTCAGTAATAAAAATACATCTCTATGTTCAGTCAGTAACATAAATACATCTGTAAGGTCAATTTCAGTTCTGAAGTATTGAGTGATCATGTGTATGTGTAAAACTGGATGTATTGTGTTTCCTAATTACAAGTAAAGCCACACAGAGTTCGGTGTATTGTTTTATAATTATTTCCCAATTACAGGTCATAGCCCCCCCCAAACAGGATGGTGAATTTAGGCTGATGGCAGCTTCTGATCTCTGATTTTGCTGCCTGGCACAAGGTGTGCCTTAGTGGACTTGTAGATGATAATAAACAGAGTAGAGGGTTAGTGACAGGAAAGTTGAAAACTGGTGATGATAAATGGTGGCTGGTGGGTCTGTGGTGCTTGTCTGGCCACTAGAGGCATACAATAGCCCAGTTGTCTGTGGACTAATACCATGGTGGTTTGTTGTTGGGTTGCAGTCTTCCTGGTTACTGATGTTGCTGTTCCCAGTGTTGGGAGGGGAGGGGGTGGCTGGGTTCATCTTACAGAGCCCAGGATGTTTAACCCCCATGTTCTCTCTGGCATTGTCATCGTTGTGGTTGTTGTCTCCAGTGTTGTCCTTTGGGATGTACATAGAGTGGGGCAGGAGGCCAGCAGAGATGATCATGTCCACAATGGGGTAATTAAAATCCCCACTTGCAGATTTTGTGGCTGCCCATATTCCTTTGTTGGTGGTGGTGTTGGCAGATATGTTGTTTCTTCTTTTCTTGTCCCCCCTGCCTATTGGTATTGTTGACTGGCATCTTAAGTGCTTTGGGGGCTTGTCAAAGGGAAGCAATCTGTTTCTCTTTTTCTTTTGTTGTGTTGTCCTTGTTTCTGTTGAATTGCTGCATATTATGTTTCCTAATTTACAAGTAAAGCCACAGAGCACTTGGTTCATACCTTATAAATGTTCCTCAGTTACAAATAAAGCCAGTCAAACAAAATGATAAAAAGGATGACCTGCTAGCATTAACAAAGTTTGGTCTATTTTCTTATAATGATCCCCAGTTACAAGTAAAGCCACTGTCAAACAGAATGATCAATGCAGTAATGAAGAACAAGCATTAAGAGAAATACTGAATTGCAACAAATAAAAACTCCCATTTCACTCTCACCCAACATAATACATGCAAACGCAATAAAAACAAAGAAAGACAATCTTATGCTTTAATGCACATCCCCCATTTTGAGCAACATTTGTACTAAAATGTTTACACATCATGGTAATTAGTCAACCCACAAAAGATTTTAATGTATATCACCGAAATATTGAAATGAAGTTTGTGGCATGTCTAACAACCAAGTACAAATATAGACACAATATCAAACTGACAATAGTACAATATATTAAATTCATGGTACTTATTACAAATTTAAGACATAGTTTTTAAATCTACATTTTAATGCATACATTAAAAAAAATAGGAAATTATGTGTACATAACTACAGAGTACATGATCTAAACACACTAGCTCTTCAAGTACACACTCAACATGTATAAATTCTTTGTGTTACAATAACCAATATATATATATATATTGTATACTACTAATTGTATTACATAAGTACTAGTTCTTTGCCTTATCATAACCAATATATAATGTAAACTACTAATTGTACAACACAAATACTAGTTCTTTAATCTACACAATAACCAATGTATAATGTAAACTACTAATTGTACAACACAAATACTAGTTCTTTAATCTACACAATAACCAATGTATAATGTAAACTACTAATTGTACTACATAAGTACTAGTTCTTAACCTTATGACCAATATACATTATACATAATTATACTATTGATACTACATAAGTACTAGCTCTTTGCCTTACACAATAATCAATTTATATATGTAAACTAAAAATTACTAGATAGTATCTTTTTGCCTTCACTGCTATCTAACCAGTATAATGCCATCTGGCATTTTGCCTAATAAACCAATATAACGCTATATATACTTTACCTTAATTAATCTAGCATTTTGCCTAATAAACCAATATAAGTTATAACGCTATATACTTTACCTTAATTAATCTACATAAATAGTACAAATGCATTTAAAATTCCAAAGAACATATTTAGGAAAGGTAGAAAATATCTGTCAGCACACCTCTCTTTTCTGGCATTCTTGTTTTTCTCCACAACAAAAAAGCATAGTCTCCAAGAAAATTCAAATTTGCAAATATTCCAAAAACAATAAATAAAAAAAAACAACTGTCTATTTGAAAACAAGTATGCTTAACTTTTAGAAAATATATAAGCACTGTGCGATGAAATAACAATTCAAGATCTTTATACATACATACAAATAAATGATAAAAGTAAAAATGCTGATTGGTATCATGAATCAATATATGATTTACAATGCAGACCTTTGCAAAACGTTTTGTGATGGTTTAGTAAAAAAAATGAAAAAGAGAATATATTACAGATGAACTGAGATATACAAAACTGAATCAATGCTTATACCAGAATTTATTTATTTTTTTTTTTTTTAAAGTCCACTTTAAAAAATCAACAAGTTGCAAGAGGTACAACTGATAGCGTATTTCTCAATGGTATAAACCACAAATTTGTGTATGACCAGCAGTATGGAAAAGTTTCTTCAATGTTAATTCTAATTATAATCTATGCAGAGAACTTTAGGAATGTCTATATGAGGGCAGTTATATTAATGATTTTGAGATTTAGAGGACTTGTGATAATGCAATAGAACTGTGAAGATGATATGTGGTAATGCAATTAGGATATGTGATAATGTATAGAGGATGGCAATATATGATAATGCAATGAGAACTGCATGAGGTTATTAGGTGATAATGCAATGAGAACTCTATAGTGTGTGATAATGAGAGATGTATGGAGAATATTTTCGGTGGTCTGTATAAAAGATGCACAGAATGTAAGGAGAAGTTGAGAATTGTGAAGGCCTCTGTGAAGAATGTAAGGAGAAGTTGAGAATTGTGAAGGCCTCTATGAAGAATGTAAGGAGAAGTTGAGAATTGTGAAGGCCTCTGTGAAGAATGTAAGGAGAAGTCGAGAATTGTGAAGGCCTCTATGAAGAATGTAAGGAGAAGTTGAGAATTGTGAAGGCCTCTGTGAAGAATGTAAGGAGAAGTCGAGAATTGTGAAGGCCTCTATGAAGAATGTAAGGAGAAGTTGAGAATTGTGAAGGCCTCTGTGAAGAATGTAAGGAGAAGTTGAGAATTATGAAGGTCTCTATGAAGAATGTAAGGAGAAGTTGAGAATTATGAAGGTCTCTATGAAGAATGTAAGGAGAAGTTGAGAATTATGAAGGTCTCTATGAAGAATGATTGTATAGAAATGTATAGAACTCTATGTGAAAATTTGATGGAGGTCTCTAAAGGAAATATCTGAAGCATTATTTAGAACTTTATTAAGAAATAATTGAAAGATCAATTTAACTGTGTGAAGGACTTTATGGAGGACAGGCTAAATTGTATAAAGAACTGTATGGTGGACAGGTTCTGTGGAGGTCAGTCTGAATTGTATAAAGAACTGTATGAAGGATAGTTTTAATGTGTAGAGAATTGTAAGAAAACTGACTGATTTGTATGAAAGACCGGTTTAATGTGACTGAATTGTATAAAGAACTGTATGGAGGAGAGTTTAATGTATAAAGAATTGTAAGAAAACTGACTGATTTGTATGAAGGACCGGTTTAATGTGACTGAATAGTATAAAGAACTGTATGGAGGAGAGTTTTAATGGATAGAGAATTGTAAGAAAACTGACTGCTTTGTATGAAGGACCGGTTTAATGTGATTGAATTGTATAAAGAACTGTATGAAGGATAGTTTTAATGTATAGAGAATTGTAAGAAAACTGACTTATTTGTATGAAGGACCAGTTTAATGTGACTGAATTGTATAAAGAACTGTAGGAGGACAGTTAAATGTATAGAGAAATCTACGAAAACTCACTGAATTGTATAATTGTATGAAGGACCGGCTTAATGTGTCTGAATTGTATAAAGAACTGTATGGAGGAGAGTTTTACTGTATAGAGAATTGTAAGAACACTGGCTGATTGTATAAAGAACTGTATGGAGGACAGTCTGGATGCATAAAGAACTAAATGAGGGCTGATCTGAATTGTATAAAGAATTATACTGAAAATAGGCTGCAATGTATGAAGGACAGTCTGGATGCACAAAGACCTAAATGAGGGCTGATCTGAATTGTATAAAGAATTATACTGAAAATAGGCTGCAATGTATGAAGGACAGTCTGGATGCACAAAGACCTAAATGAGGGCTGATCTGAATTGTATAAAGAATTATACTGAAAATAGGCTGCAATGTTTGGAGGTAAGTATGAAATGTATAAGGAGATGTATGGAGCTCTCAAAAAATAACTTTTTAAATGATTATTTGGAGAACTGTGTGGATACTGTTCAACATGTTTTATACAAGGAAAAAATGGACTTTCTAATTTTACAAGGACAAGGACACCAAAGTTTAATTAGGTGTCAATCTGAACTGCACAGAGGCAGATATAACTGCATACTTATGAATTAATGTTGTGTTAAATAAGCACTATAATATTAAGTATTACAAGATAAGAATTAATGTTGTGTTAAATAAGCACTATAATATTAAGTATTACAAGATAAGAATTATGAAGTAGGTTCAGCTACACACTGGCAGACATACTGCATACACATGAACAGAGTTGCATGCATACAAACAGAATTACAAGAAAAGTCAGCAGAAAAATGTTTTACACTTCAGATAAATATACAAATAAATCAAATGAATATTTCTAATTCCAGCTGATGCAACCGCCTGTAATTAAAATAAAAACATCTAATAATGATAAAAGAAGACCCACTAAAGCACTTAGTTCCAAAAGATTTACAATAATTACACATGATATATATCAACTCTTTAACACATAAGAAAGTTAGAGATAATAATTATAACTAAACTGAACCCACATGCCAAATAATAATAAATAAATAAGTATTTACAAACTGGAAACATAAATCAAACTTGAATTAAGAAATGTACAGTTTCAAAAACAATGAAGCAAAGATACAATGCTTGGTGATGAAAAAACAATATAAAGAATAATATTTATCACTGTTTTAACCATCTTAATTTTACTCTTTAGACATTTAACTCACAAAAAAATGTGATTTTTACTTTATGTTACCATTTGACATTATTAAGAGGTTTGTTTGGTACTACATTAGTGAATACATTAATAGCACAAGTTACTCTTGGTTGTTATATAAATACCCAGAGCTTTCTCACATATATCCAACTGATCATTAACTCATAAACTATCTAGTAGAGTGCAATTTGTGTCCAGATGATTGTTAATCTGTAGACTGACTTGTACAATACAGTTAATGTTCTGCTAATTGATAATCTACAATACAGTTGGTGTCCTACTGATTGTTAATCTACAATACAGTTATCATCCTGCTAATTGTTAATCTGTTGACTCGTGTACAATACAGTCAATGTTCTGCTAATTGATAATCTACAATACAGTTGGTGTCCTACTGATTGATAATCTACAATACAGTTGGTGTCCTACTGATTGATAATCTACAATACAGTTGGTGTCCTACTGATTGATAATCTACAATACAGTTGGTGTCCTACTGATTGATAATCTACAATACAGTTGGTTTCCTACTGATTGATAATCTACAATACAGTTGGTGTCCTACTGATTGATAATCTACAATACAGTTGATGTCCTACTGATTGTTAATCTACAATACAGTTATCATCCTGCTAATTGTTAATCTGTTGACTTGTGTACAATACAGTTAATGTTCTGCTAATTGATAATCTACAATACAGTTGATGTCCTACTGATTGTTAATCTACAATACAGTTATCATCCTGCTAATTGTTAATCTGTTGACTCGTGTACAATACAGTTAGTGTTCTGCTTTTTTTTGTTAATCTACACACTGCTTTGTACAATACAGTTAGTGTTCTTCTGATTGTTAATCTACACACTGTCTTGTACAATACAGTTAGTGTACTGCTAATTGTTAACCTATATACTACCTTGTACAATACAGTTAGTGTTCTGCTAATTGTTAATCTACACACTGCCTTGTACAATACAGTTAGTCTTCTGCTGATTGTTAATCTACACACTGCCTTGTACAACACAGTTAGTGTTCTGCTGATTGATAATGTGCAGGTTGCCTTATGCAGTGCAATCAATATCTTATTGACCACAAACCTACAAACAACCTTCAGAGTACAAGAGGCATTTTCTTATACAGATATTACATTACTGCTTGAATTATTTAACAATGTTATTTTTTTTTCTTTATACAGATATTACATTACTGCTTGAATTATTTAACAATGTTATATTTTTCTTATACAGATATTACATTACTGGTTGAATTGTTCAACAAAGACAATATTATTTTTTCTTTATACAGATATTATATTATTGCTTGAATTGTTCAACAAAGACAATGTTATTTTTTTTCTTCATAAGAGTAAAGTGAAATACATTATACGCCTGCTTTTTAAATTAGTAAACCAAAAAGCAGAGAATCTTTACAAAAATATTTCAGTTTTAGCAATGTTTTTTTTGTATTATGCCTGGACAAATAAATTTTATAGGCTAAAGTAATTATTAATCAAAATTGGATTTACAGACATTTATAAACAATGCTGCAACAACAATACTGGTCATTGCAGTTCATTCATTCACATGTTACACACACATGCACAGAGAGATAATAATTTATGGTGAAAAAACAGCCTTTATCATGAACCACAATTCAGTGACTGGTAACAATGTTTAGACACACTGCCTGTCAATGACATGGCATTTTGATTATAATAATTACACAAAAAAACTGAAATGTATTTACAGAAGAAAACTGAGGTACGTGTATTTATTTATTCATAACTATCAGCATTTTCAGTGCCAGTTTCATTTGAAATAGAGAATGAATAACTACAGGAAAGCTTATTTACTGTGCAAATACAATGCACTAATTAGTTCCTGTAGAAGCAAATGTTTCATAATTATATGTTATCAAATGTACTTGTACTTTTGCTAATAGTAAGAAAACTTCAGTTCCTGGTGAATCTGCTTAGGATGTCTTTAAGAGTTGTTTCTCTAAAGTGATGACATGACCAGTAGAACCAAATCCCAGACATAGGAATATATGATATAATAACAGTACCATTGGTAAATTATCTTTTACTGAATACGTGCTTTATATTTAGGAAATATAATGGCCAAATGTGTATATGTGTGGATAATTTAATCCATTATTCTTTATCTAAATTTTTTTGTCAGTCTGATGTTTAATATGACAAATAATTATTTTAGTTCTGTTGGAGACTGCTTGATAGATGTCTCAGACATAAAAGAAGAGGCGTTATTATTATAGTATGAACAGATTATATTGTAAACTAAATCTTCCAAGCAGTGTTAGCATTGCTGAATAATAGTTGTCATTTTTATTCAAATACAAACTGACAGTGAGAGAATAATGATAAATAAATAAAATTCACTTTTAACATCCAAACTAAGGGTCTTACTGAGTGAAATAAATAAACAATGTTAGAAAGATCTAAGTGGAGAAACACTTATCCACTTGATAAGTCTTTGTAGAATGGCTGGCAGTTTTGGATTTATGTAGATATTTTAATCATAATTTTCATGCATTAGAAAAGAGAGTTTCAACTACAAAAACAATATTGTTTTATCCAAATATATCTCTATCAGAAAATATATTCTGTCAGAACTAAAACAAACTAATCAATATTGATGATTTTCATTCTGACATTTACTATCTTGTTGACCTTTGTAAACTGCTTTACTAATGAAATGGTTTTCATAATAAAACTTTTTTACCATGCTGACTAGAGTGAATTTTCAAGCATGCAGATGGCATCTTCTCCAGAAGTGAAAATTCTTATAATGAACTCCCTAGATATAAACCTCTTTACTCAATACATTTCTTTTTTCTGATAATTTATATATATAATAAAGAGGACTTCTCAATTACTGATATAGTAAGAGGAATTCTCAATTACTAATAATTTATATATATAGTAAGAGAACTTCTCAATCACTGATAATTCTATATATATATATATAGTAAGGACTTCTCAATTAGTGTATAGTGAACTAAAACTTCCAAAAATTACACACTTTTCACTTTACTGCTGATGTGGCTTGTGATTTAGTTTTGACATTTATTGTACATTTTGTCACCATTTAGAAATTGTTTTAAGAGATCTAAAATAAAATAATATAGATCAAGGGAGCTAACCAAAATGATATATGAAAATATAGATTTATTTACTAGCAGCTGTTTATTTTGATGCGGTTGCAAAAAGTTCTTAAGTGGAAACCACTTATTACGAGATTCACTGAACTATGGCACAGATAATCTTTGTTAAAAAAAAATTTTTTTTAAATTAAAAAAATCCAATCACTTGAAAATACACATTTGGGAAGTGTTCATAATCACTAATGCACACTATCACAGATTTATAAAACTATATACACAATGTACAAATTTATACTCAATAAAAGCATATATAATGAGCTGTTATACATGTAAAATTTCAGATACTAACATTGATAGCTAATAATGTACATAATACTTGATTTGCTGGTCTGCTTAGTGTGGTTAAATCCAGGTATATGTCATCACCTTAATTTCCATTAATTCCAAAGGCAAAAATCTTTATGATCATAAGGTGTACTCTTTTTGAGCACCATCTAAATATAATCAAGCTTCCATGAAAAAATAACTACATAGAGACCATCATCTTTTAAAACATACTGTTGTCTTTCTAAACCTGATGAAGAATACACAAAAAGTAGTTCTTAAACCAAATCTATGCCAAATCATAATGCTTAAATTAGAAATTTATAACTTGAGGGAGAAAAAAAAGTGTCAAGGAACACTAAGGGTCTTATGAAATGTGAAGTGCCATTCATTCACACTGTGATTGAAGGGTTGTGATAATTTATAAACACCAACAGCCGCCATTATTTAATTTCACAGCAATAACAAAATAAAACATTTTGATAATCATCATGTATTTGTAAAACACTAATTTAAAAAGTGCAAACAAGCATTGTGCATCATCTATGATTCTTGTTTTGTTTTGATCTAGAGATGAATTATTTCTAATTTTGAAAGCAAATGAAGGATGTAATTAATCTAATAGCATTTGCATATCTTAGAATTGTAATTGTAATTGTAAAAAAATAAAATTGACATTACTATAAACCTATATACAGAAAAAATATTTAGCAGTGCATTTAGACAACAGTTAATGAATGAGCAAAAAAAAAAAAAGGAATTTAAAAAAAAAAAGAAAGAAGACTTTATTTACTAGAAAATATCCTTTCATTTACAATACTGATATGTGTGAGTTTCTCAACTCCATAGGAGTTTTAAAAAAGTATTGCAAAATGTTTTCTTATGAAAAAATATCATAAATTTTATTGCTGAATTAAAAAAAAGATTTAAGGTAAAATCACAAAATATAGCACAATCTATTAGTAAACTTAAGTGCACAGCTAAAGGCCAGTATGTTTTAGTTTTTCTTAGCAAACTTCATACATATAACTATTGTTTTGATTACATTTTTTTCAATAGTGAATTTATAATGTGCACAGCTAAAAGGCCAGCATGTTAACTTTTTAATAGTGAACTTCATAATGTGCTTAACTAAAGGCCAGCATATTAACTTTTTAATAGTGGACTCATGTGTTTAACTAAAGGCCAGCATGTTAACTTTTTAATAGTGGACTTCATAATGTGCATAGCTTAAGACCAATATGTAAGCTTTTTAATAACTTCATGACTTTTTACATAACTAAAAAAATAAATTTATAAAATGTGAATTTTGACAGGTAAATATGTTTTCAGTTTTTCTTTGTGAACATCATGCAGTATGATTAAGTTTTTCTTAACTATTATCTCTGTGTGTGTCACTGTGAATCAAAAAAAATGTAGACACATTTTAAGCTTTGTTTATTAGATGAACTTCATGAATGTGCACAGTTAACAGTACATTGTTTCCGTTTTTCTCAGCAAACTTCATGACTCTTGCAAAGCGAAAGGCCAGCATGGTTTACACATGCAGATGTATGTGTTTTAAATTATCATAAATCATTTCACGTTATTTTTACTTCTGTATAAAAAGGGTAGGTTGAACAGGACTCTTGCAGAGCGAAAGTTCAGCATGATTTATGCATATATATATGTATATTTATATTATCATATATCATTTCAAATTATTTTTACTTCTGTATAAAAAGAGTAGGTTGAACTTGACTTATTTATGCTTAGCAGCCAAGAGAAATTAATTAACTGTATTAGAATTAGGAGGCTGGTAATAGTCACATTCCAGTAGAACAAGCCATAAATAGCTGTACTCATTATTAAAAATATGACAAAAAGGTAACAACAATCAGGTTTAAATTATTTTCGATGTATAAATTATATATAAAGAAAATGCTCAAATCTACAGAATACATTTAAAATACAAAATATTTACTGACAGCTCATTTTTATGGAGCATTTCAGTGTTTCAGATATAGCTAGAATGGTTTCTTAAATACTGGTAGTACACTTAAATTTATATTTAACAAAAGACTGTAAAATATAACTGGAACAGAATTTTAAATACTGATAATAAATTTACATTTATATTTACCTAAAAGATTTTAAGATATAGCTGGAACAAAATTTTAAATATGATAATAAATTTACATTTATATTTACTTGAAAGTATTTCTGCTTATTTGTTGAAAGCATGCATAAAATGAAATGGTTTTAAAAATGTACACACAGTACCCGTTCAAAAATTAGTATAATCTCCATCGCAATTCGTGATCTCTACACAAAGCTACTTAACCATTAGGCATGCGCTCTATTTCACACAGTAGCCAATGGTGTGCATCTAGTGACTTACTATTAATTATGATCTTTATATGTACAACACAAACTTTTATTTTTAAAATGATCAATCATTACATAAACTAAACTTCGCCGACAAAATTTCATCACACAGATTGCATTTCGCTGTGCCACTATCCAATCGCTTGGCGTGACTCCAACAACGATGTCTTACCTATATTAAATATTACATTATTATTTAATTTATTGACATTAAAATACTGACAAGTTTGTTTACTGATGTCTTATTAACATGCTAAATGTGTTAATACAAGCAAAGGATTGGCATGAGCTATGGTGATCATGTCGTCCATAATTAGATCTAAGTACAGCGGCTGCTCAGTGCGTGAGCCTACCTAATGGCCGAACTCATCAAATAAAGTCTCCCCCAAAATGAAGTCTCCTAGATAAGATTTATTTTAAAACAATATTTTGTTTTAAAATAAAAGCTCCTTATTAAAATACAACCCCCCTTAATTGTATTAACAATGGACTGCATAAGGCAAAAGGGCTCTGCAGTATGATGTTGCGAAACCGGATGACGTAGCCACTATCGAGTGCAGTGCTCTGGTTCTCTATTGATGGGTTTGGCATGGGGCGGGGCTTATATGCAAGTTTAACTGCACTCAAAATAATTCTCAACTGTTAGATTTATATAAACAACTTGATGGAAACAGCCTAGAACAAAGAATTACGGAATAGCTTGGCCTATAATACTGAAGCTACAACGTAAATTTAATTGATTAAAGTCTGAATCTTCCCCCCCCATCCCCCAGGTGAATTTATTTTGGGTGGATTTATTTTACATCCATGGGTGATTTTATTTTAATCTGAGAGAATCCATTTTCTCCTCTGGGAGATTTTATTTTAAAATGAATCCACTGTAGAGAGACTTCATTTGGGGGAAGAATTATTTTCCAACACTGGCACGATTTAGCAGGCCGAAATCTATGTGAGTAATGCGAGTGTGACCGGAGGAAATGTATCCAGCCACCAGTGTCAGTTCTCTCATCTAAAGCGTGATTGGCTTGCTCTCCCTCTGTCAGTTTTCTTTGCAACCCCTTTGCATTACCCATTTTTGTGCCTCATCCTCAGCTGTGCAGTGACCTAGCTGGTGTATAAACATTTCGGCCACATTAGCATGGGTACCCGTTCACAATTTTACTACCCAGGTATTAGCACGGCAACGGGTACCCATTGACAGCACTAGTAATGAGATTACATTTTAAAAATATTTTCTGAAAAATACAATAATATATAATCTGACTAAGAGCATGATACGACATTCTGAGAGTGTGAAAATAATCATTAGGTGATAATACAATAACAAAAACTACCATGACCAACATTCTTACAGAGTAATGACAATGAATATTACAGCATTGACAACTAACAATATTCACTTAAAATCATTTACTCTTAGACTTACTTTTTTTTTTTGCTTTTCAGTCAGCTGTACACCTTACATATAGACATCGATACACCATAAGCATAGCCCATACACCATATGTATACAACTAATCTATTTCCCACATCTGTTCCACACCTTATACATCCTTACCCAATATCTATACACCATATTGGTACACCACATTATTATACCTTATGTATTCATAAATCTATAAATGATGTATTATCTATAAAAGCTAGGAATTAAACAATGTATAAAATGAAGTGCTAAAGCTTAAAAAACTTGGCACATAAATGGTTTCCCACAAAATTAAAGCAGTTCAAATCTGTCGCTGAGATGTGATTAAACACAAAATAGTAATATCAGATTAAACTTAGGACAAAGTCTGTCTTAGTAATATCAGATAAACTTAGGACAAAGTCTGTCTTAGTAATATCAGATAAACTTAGGACAAAGTCTGTCTTAGTAATGTCAGGCGAATTCAAATCAAAACTCATTTGTTTTTAAGCAATGTCAATTGGACAAAATATGTCTTAATGCAATAGTGTCCAACTCAGTAGTCTGAGCGAAGAATTGTCAAATAAACTCAGTACAATCTGTCTTAGAGCAGTAGCAGTGATACTGAGCTTAATCTTAGTACAGTAGTGATATTCAAACTTAGCATTGCCTGAGTACAGTAATGTTAAATGAACTCAATACAGTCTGTCTTAGAGCAGTGTCATCAAATCAACTTCATAAATCTCTTTTATTATTATAGTACTGTCCACTAAACTCAAAACAGTCTTGATAACAGTACTGTCCACTAAACTCAAAACAGTCTTGATAACAGTAGTGTCCACTAAACTCAAAACAGTCTTAATAACAGTACTGTCCACTAAACTCAAAACAGTCTTGATAACAGTAGTGTCCACTAAACTCAAAACAGTCTTGATAACAGTACTGTCCACTAAACTCAAAACAGTCTTGATAACAGTACTGTCCACTAAACTCAAAACAGTCTTGATAACAGTAGTGTCCACTAAACTCAAAACAGTCTTGATAACAGTAGTGTCCACTAAACTCAAAACAGTCTTGATAACAGTAGTGTCCACTAAACTCAAAACAGTCTTGATAACAGTAGTGTCCACTAAACTCAAAACAGTCTTGATAACAGTAGTGTCCACTAAACTCAAAACAGTCTTGATAACAGTAGTGTCCACTAAACTCAAAACTGTCTTGATAACAGTAGTGTCCACTAAACTCAAAACAGTCTTGATAACAGTAGTGTCCACTAAACTCAAAACAGTCTTGATAACAGTAGTGTCCACTGAACGCAAAACAGTCTTATTGAACTCTGAATCTAAGTAGTGTAGCAGCAAATTAACTAAATACAGTCTGTCTTGTCTTAGTGCAGCAGTGTCCTCAATATAATATAAGAATTGTAGTAAATAAACTAAATACAAACTGTCTTGTCTTAGTGCCATAAAATCAAAAGAAATGAACAAGTCTATCATAGTACACAGTGTCAAATGGATACCATATAGACTGTTTTATTAGTACAGTTGCACTAAATGAACTTAATATAGCCTTTCTTATTGGTTCAGTTGTGCCAATTGAACTCAAGTCTTGTTTTAATGCTGTGGTGTAAACTGAACCCAGGAAGTCTATCCTAGTAACTATACAAAGTGACCTAAATACAGTTTGATAACTACACAAGTGGCCTCAATAGAGTCTGAGTAACTAAGCAAGTGAAGTGATCTCAATAGAGTCTAAGTAACTACACAAATGTCAAGTAGCCTCAATAGAGTCTAAGTAACTACACAATTGTGAAGTGACCTCAATTGAGTCTAAGTAAATACACAAGTGTCAAGTGGCCTCAATATGGTCTAAGTAACTAAATAAGTGCCAAGTGACCTCAATACAATTTATCTTAATGCAGTAGTGACAAAAGAAAACACAGTTTAACTTAGTACAGATGTACTAAATGATATCAGTATAATCATAGTGCAGAAGTGCTGATTAAATCCTGAATAGATTTAATCCCTTTAAAGCTATCCACTGCTCTTTCTAATCCAAATTTATTTCATATTTTATACACAACCATGCAAGATCAACCCTAAAATATCACATCTTTAATATGAACATTGAATAAAGTAACAATCATATTATTTTATAATAAGAACTAAGAAAGGATAAGTTTTAAAAATATCTGAAAATCCAAATCCAATCATTTTCTTGGGATGTAACATTTCTAGAGACCATTCAGAATTTTAAAAGCAAAACAAACAAGCAATCCCCACCACCTGCACCCCAGGTAAAATCAACTAAAAGACATCCCAGTATAAAGATTTCTTATAACTAAATACAAGGACTGAGAAAAGTAAGGCAATTAAAGACATCCCAGTTTAGCTGTCATATCTATAAAGATTTCTTATACCTAAATACAAGGACTGAGAAAAGCGAGGTAATTAAACACATCCCAGACTAGCCTTCATACCTGTAAAGATTTCCTACACCTAAATACAAGGACTGAGAAAAGTGAGACAATAAAAGATCTCCCAGCCTAGCTTTCATACCTGTAAAGATTTTCTAAATACAAGGACTGAGAAAAGTGAGACAATAAAAGACCTCCCAGCCTAGCTTTCATACCTGTAAATTTTTCCTACACCTAAATACAAGGACTGAAAAAAAGTGAGACAGATAAAAGATAGTTCAATCTTATCTTCACTACACTTAATGAAGATTTCCTGCATCAAAATATACGGTCTAAATAAAATGAAGATGGGTAAAAAACATCCCGTCACCATCTTCACTACATCTATAAAGATTTATAAAGTAAGACTTTATGATGCTGGAATATAATCATGCCATTACATAAGTAAATTTTATTTAAGCAATACAATCATTAAAAAAAATCTATAAATCCAACATAAAAGACTTGTATCTATTTATTTCATTTAATTCTTCATTTCTGATGAATATCATAAAAACACAGGTCTCAGAAATGTAATTGTTACATTTCAAAAATGAATTATATGACTGATTAATTTTATCATTAGATTATTTCAGAGATGTATACATACAATATGTATGCATGTCAAGACATACAGATAGATAGATATACATATTAATTATGTTTGTATGCCTAGACATGCAGATAGAGAAATATACACATTATGTTTGCATGTCTAGACATAAAGATAGATAGATATATACACTTTATGTTTGCATGTCTAGATGTGCAGATAGATAGATATACACATTATGTTTGCATGTCAAGACATACAGATAGATAGATGTACACATTATGTTTGCATGTCTAGACATACAGATAGATAGATATATATACACTTTATGTTTGCATGTCTAGATATGCAGATAGATAGATATACACATTATGTTTGCATGTCTAGACATGATAGATATACACATGTCAGCATGTCTAGACATACAGATGGAATGAGAAAGATAACAGTCTACTGGCACCAACATGGCACATAATGAAAGATTTCTACCAGGTCAAAGAACAGCAAGATTGGTAAAAACAACAATTTGACAGCACCAGTTTAAACTGAGAATAAAAATCTGTTATTACTGAAGAAAAAACATTAAAATTCTGTAATTATACACTGCTAATAATCAGATTTTATTTATTTTCAGATAAAGATGTCATGAAAAATCATAACTACCTCTAGTTAATCAACAAAAAATTCATGTTAAAAACTTTCATTAATCCCTCATGAACAGCTCAGAAATACCAAATGAATTTACAGAAAAGAACTGCCAGTATCACAGACAAAATTAAAATTGGTTTTAATTCACCTCATTTTCTTGATATTTTACTGGGATCACAAATACCCTTGACCTTTGACATAACGTACTCCTTGCTCCATCTGGTTTTCTTCAGTCATGAAATATGACATGGAGGGTACACGGGCCAAGGAAACGCTTGTGCTCCATGGACATAGTCGTAAACGTTTCATATATAAGAAAATGGCTGCCAAGACCACAACAAAACAGAGGATGATCAAATACTCATTATAGAATAGTCCAGGCTTGCTTAATGTGGATGGGTGAGTTTGCAAATTCTGGTCTATGTCCCTGCAAAACAATGAAATAAACACAAACAAATAGGTATCAATATGTAAATTACAGGAAGAAAATATATGTAGTACAGTTTCAAGTAATCTTAAGGAGTGAAGGAAATATATGTAGTACAGTTTCAAGTAATCTTAGGAAAGAGTGAAGGAAATATTTGTAGTACAGTTTCAAGTAATCTAAAGGAGTGAAGGAAATATATGTAGTACAGTTTCAAGTAATCTTAAGGAGTGAAGGAAATATATGTAGTACAGTTTCAAGTAATCTTAAGGAGTGAAGGAAATATATGTAGTACAGTTTCAAGTAATCTTAAGGAGTGAAGGAAATATATGTAGTACAGTTTCAAGTAATCTTAAGGAGTGAAGGAAATATTTGTAGTACAGTTTCAAGTAATCTTAAGGAGTGAAGGAAATATATGTAGTACAGTTTCAAGTAATCTTAAGGAGTGAAGGAAATATATGTAGTACAGTTTCAAGTAATCTTAGGAAAGAGTGAAGGAAATATATGCAGTACAGTTTCAAGTAATCTTAAGGAGTGAAGGAAATATATGTAGTACAGTTTCAAGTAATCTTAGGAAAGAGTGAAGGAAATATATGTAGTACAGTTTCAAGTAATCTTAAGGAGTGAAGGAAATATATGTAGTACAGTTTCAAGTAATCTAAGGAAGGAGTGAAAAAAGTACAAAAATCTTTATTTTAAAGCAGAGTTTGAAAAGTCATGATGGGGAAGGAGTGATAGAAAAAGAATTTAAAAATAAAAGTAAAATAAGTTTTTCTGAATACTTACCTCATTTGCATACTATAAGAGGGTCAACTATCCACAGACATAGAGGCAAAGGCCAAGGAGACTAGAGAAGTACAAGATTATTTACTGACTATAAGAGGGCCAACTATCCACAAACATACAAGCCAAGGAGACTAGGGAGGTACAAATTAAAGAACTTACTGACTATAAGAGGGCCAACTATCCACAGACAGACAAGCCAAGGAGACTAGGGAGATACAAATTAAAGAACTTACTGACTATAAGAGGGCCAACTATCCACAGACAGACAAGCCAAGGCCAAGGAGACTAGTGAGCTCACAGGGAGGTACAAGATTATTTACTGACTATAAGAGGGCCAACTATCCACAGACATAGAGGCAAAGGCCAAAGAGACTAGGTGAGCTCAGAGAGAAATACAAGATTAAAGTACTAACTGACTAATATAATATACTCCTTGGATGAGGTATGAATTGAAAAAGCAGGGAGGAAGGAGAGCCTATGAGCATGCACATCTAATAAATATTCTGGAAATAACTAATTTTATTGAGGAATATTTCTTTTTCTCTCAAATCAATAAATGTACATATTATAAGAACCATGAAGGGGATGAAAATTTCTCTCTCTTTCTCTCACACACATGTATGCATGCACGCACGCACGCACACGCACGCACGCACGCACACACACACACACACACACACACACACACACACACACACATACACACAAGCAGAGTTTTTATAAGCAAGTTCTGTTTAGGCATTTTCATTTCATTTGTGTGCTAAATTTGAACTTTCAGATCCAAGATGTCAATCACAGAGTGAGAGAATTAGTTGTGTGTTACTGATTCCATGTTTTCAGTCTCTCAGTTGTTAGTTGTGTGGTACAGATTTTAAAATAAGCTCAGTGTTTTGACATTTCAATAACATATTATTGAATAAACAGAGACTTACTATAAGTATAAGAGAGAGAGAAATAAAATAGTACAATTTTAAAGTACAGCTGGCTAAAGTAAAGAGTAATGGAAATCGTACTATTTTAAAGTAGTATCTAATAATTGAAATTAGTGATACATATACAGTATGGTGAAAATAAATAAATAAATAATAATAATAATCCCTCAGAAATCGAGGCCTTTCTTTTAATATTTAAGTCTGTTTTTGTTTTGTTTTTTAAACCCAGAACATACCACAACAGAGAATTATAAATAAAACAAAAGTAAAATTTAAATCAACAAGAATAAAAATCCCCCCCCCCCCTCCAAATAATAACAATGAAAGAGAGACAATATATTCAAAATATCAATTTAGGTAGGCCCTAGAAACTACCTTAGTGGTAGAAAACGTGTGCGGTAGATGAGGGCACCCAGGGTCCATTGGATGTCCTTTCCACTGATAAGCTGGGCTGACTGAAAGCGGGAGTAATCTGTGGGGAATTGGAAACCTTGGTGTAGAACCACAGACATCCAAGCTGCCTTTATGCACTGAAATCTGCACATTGAAATAAATCACACACATCCAAGGTGCCGTTATGCACTGAAATCTGTGCATTAAAAAAAAACCCACAGACATCCTAGTTGCTTTTATGCAGTAATCTGCACATCCAAATAAATCACAAACATTCAAGTTATTAATAAATTACAAAATATCATAATTATCACTGCTGTAATCATGCACTGACATCAAACCCAGAACTCAAGACAGACTTCATGCACTATCAAACTCAGGACTCATACAGACTTCATGCATTGACATCAAACCCAGAACTCAAGACAGACTTCATGCACTATCAAACTCAGGACTCATACAGACTTCATGCATTGACATCAAACCCAGAACTCAGACTTTGTGCAGTGACATCAAACTCAGAACTCAGACAGACTTCATGCAGTGACATCAAACTCAGAACTCAGACAGACTTCATGCAGTGACATCAAACTCAGAACTCAGACAGACTTCATGCAGTGACATCAAACTCAGAACTCAGACAGACTTCATGCAGTGACATCAAACTCAGAACTCAGACAGACTTCATGCACTGATATCAAACTCAGGACTCATACAAAGGACATTCATGCTATCTCTGTGCACAGAAACCAGTACTACACAACATACTATCAATGTCAGGTAGGTGCAAATAATGTGTCAACATTAAATGGCTTACTATAAAAGAGCATTTAAATTATTTGTTGTATGGTGCAGAGGAAATTACTGCACTATGTATAGCATAAAGGGAAATCTTTTGCTGGCAGCAAAAGGATTCACTGGTGAATAGGGGATCAACTGGTGCATAGCGAATTACTGTATTGGTGAATAGGGGATCATCTGGTGCATAGTGAATTACTGTACTGGTGAATAGGGGATCATCTGGTGCATAGTGAATTACTGTACTGGTGAATAGGGGATCAACTGGTGCATAGCGAATTACTGTATTGGTGAATAGGGGATCATCTGGTGCACAGTGAATTACTGTATTGGTGAATAGGGGATCATCTGGTGCAGAGTGAATTACTGTCTTGGTGAATAGGGGATCATCTGGTGCAGAGTGAATTACTGTACTGGTGAATAGGGGATCATCTGGTGCATAGTGAATTACTGTATTGGTGAATAGGGGATCATCTGGTGCATAGTGAATGATGGGTGGAAAATTAAAATAAATGCAATTCTAGCAACATAAATGAATTTGTTTATTATAATTCACATTGTGAGTGAAATTTCAAACATCAATTAGGAAATGACCTTGACTGTACCTTCATTCCCTCCCTTCCCTCTCTCTTCCGTCTTTCCTGGCCATGTGAAAACTCACTCACCTTCTTCCTTCATTCCTGGCCATGTGAAAACTCACTCACTCACCCCCTTCTTTCTTTCATGACCATGTGAAAATATACTTGTAGTGTATGTGAAAAAGAAATTTTCAAGCACTTACCAATTACTTATTTTATTTGTAAAATAAAATAAAATTTGATGAACATTGTTTATCATCAAAACAGAAATTGTCAATCACACAATTTATAGAAAGGTGTGAAGATGCAACACGCAATTCTTGTATTACAGCAAAATAAATGGAACCATTTAATCCAAGGAACACACTGTACAGAGTCTGTATGTCAAAATATATTTCTGTCTGTGTGTGTGTGTGTGTGTGTGAGAGAGAGAGAGAGAGAGACAGACAGACAGACAGATTGAGCAAATTAAAGTAGTATATATTGAAGCATTTGATCAATTAAACACACTCTGCTTTTTGGTTTTCGAGTCTAAATGTCTGTATATGTTACTTTGTGAGTGTGTGTGTGTGTGAGAGAGAGAGAGTAGAGAGAGAGAGAGAGAGAGAGAGAGAAAGAGAGAAAAAGCATATTACATTTATGTGTACATTTCTAAAAAGTAAAGCAAGAGGAATTTAAATGTCACCGTATGCAAGATGGTGATAAGATAGATAGGTGGAGAGATAGGTTTATAGATAATCTGTTAGTTAGATAGTCATGACAGAGCAAAGTTGCCCAAACAAATGCAACATAAAGCTGGCCATGTGAAAAAAAGTCACATGCAAGTGAAAATTTGAGCTAAAGACAATAGCCATTGTTTGTTGTTTTTTTTAACGAGTACTTTGAACCAACAATACAACATAAAGCTGGCCATGTGATAAAAAACAAAAAACTTCCCCATGCTCAAAGGTCAAGGACATATTAGTATCACTCCCCCCAAATCCCACACGCTCGATGGTAAAGCTGGTCATGTGAAAAAATACCAACTCCCATGTGCTCAAAGGAATGCATTATACACATTCAGAGCTGGAAAACTATATAAGAGATGAAACACTGTGCTGGCACAGGGAATCAATATCTGGTATATAGGGAATCACTGAACAATTACTCAGGAAATCATTAGTGTAAAGGAAATCCTTGTATTGTTCATAAGGTAAGACTTCTTGTACTTGTACACAGAATCACTGAACAGTTACTCAGGAAATCATTAGTGTAAAGGAAATCCTTGTATTGTTCATAAGGTAAGACTTCTTGTACTTGTACACAGAATCACTGAACTCAGGAAATCATTAGTGTTAAGGAAATCCTTGTATTGTTCATAAGGTAAGACTTCTTGTACTTGTACACAGAATCACTGAACTCAGGAAATCATTAGTGTAAAGGAAATCCTTGTATTGTTCATAAGGTAAGACTTCTTGTACTTGTACACAGAATCACTGAACTCAGGAAATCATTAGTGTTAAGGAAATCCTTGTATTGTTCATAAGGTAAGACTTGAGGTACCAGGAAATCATAATATTATTGCCTAGGGTTTCACAGATCTGATGAAAAGGAAATCATTGTACTGGTGAATAGGAAATCACACTACTGTATTTGCAGTACCGAGTTTACTGGAATTTTGGGGCACACTTTATCAATATAGAGTGTCAAAATATATAGCTATATTTGCATAACCGAGTAAGCAAAGTAAATATGGCATGTCTGAATCTACTATATAAAACTGATGGCATTATAATCTTGTAAAAAGTATTTGGGTATTATTATCAGTGCTAACGTTTATGATGTTATCGGATTCTGATTTTTTTGAATGCCTTAAAAATTTTAGCATAAGTGTAATACGTGAGCAGGTAAAACTTCATACATGTTATTTTATTTTGTCCCAAGTTTAATTTTTAAAAACTTATTTTACACAATTTAAAATTATATACAGATGAACACTAAAAAAATACCAGATGGTTATTTTGAAGCTAGATTTCAAAGCTAAATATAATCATTTGCCAATATTCAACTTTATCTGCACGTTTTAATGATCTAATTCTTTAGATCAATATTTGCAATTATTGAGGAGAGATCATACAAGAAAAGTTGACCAAATACGGCTAATCAAATGTATGATGAGCAAAAGTAAGAATAATACAAACAGCAAATCACTAGAGAGAGAGGACATGATTGCAAGCTTGCAAAAAAGAGTACTTGAACTCACAGATGTCATCTGTCCTCTTTGTGGCAATTTGCAAAGGTTCGAATCTGGGATCTTCAAGCAAAGCTGTTCTGATGCACTTAAATCTATACATTATCTTATCCATTTGTTGTCATAAAGTTATTTGGGCTATTTAGAAGTTAAACAATAATACAAATATCATGAGCTGATTTATTGTTGTAAAGTTATTTGGGCTATTTAGAGGTATGATGGAACTGTTAGTATAGGCAGTCCCCACCATATGACAAATCGACTAGCGAATATCTGGACTTTTGATCAAAACTTCTACACAAAAAATTCAAAAAAACAAAAACAAGTAAGGAAGAAAATTTGAATACTTCTAATATTTTTCAAATATTTCTGAATGCTTTTAGTGTGCCGAAACCTGTGTGTTCATATATAAATCTTTTTTAAACAGCATGTGCATGAACATGTACATACTTAGAATGATGAAATCGTAGCACCAATCCAAGATTTGGTTATAATAGCAGATTGAACGATACAGACATAAAATGTTTTAGAGAAATTTTAATGTAGAAGCTTGATATATTTTGTTCATTTTTTCCTTTGCATTAAAGTGTTTAATTTATGGTCAATTCCAACTTATGACCAGGTGCTTTCACTGAACAGGGTTTGCAAGTCAGAACTACCTATAAACAAATCAACTGAACAATTTTGCAAGTCAGAACGTCCTATAAACAAATCAACTGAACAAGTTTGCAAGTCAGAACTACCTATAAACAGATCAACTGAACAAGTTTGCAAGTCAGAACGACCTATAAACAAATCAACTGAACAAGTTTGCAAGTCAGAACGACCTATAAACAAATCAACTGAACATTTTTGCAAGTCAGAACTACCTATAAACAAATCAACTGAACATGTTTGCAAATCAGAATTACCTATAAACAAATCAACTTACTTAAATCGATGCTCATCTGCCTTGGGGTATAACTTTTGCTGGTACCACTGTTCGAGCTGTGACCAATGGGTTCCACAAAACTTCTAAAACATCAAGCATAAGCACACACACACACACACACAAACACACATGCACAGAGGCACACACATTTTAAAAAAATGCATTTGCATTAAACAATACAATACCCCAATACAATAACTAAATATGTTAAGTATGAATGTTTTTCTTGTGAAAATTCAGAAGAGACTTGGCTATTTTTTAATTTTGCGCCAAGGACAATACATTCATAAAATATAATAATAAAGTTTAGGAAAAACATTAAATATACTTAACACAAAAATATTAAATTTAAAGAACTTAATTAAAAACAACTGCATCTATTTGATTTTTAAATAGCATGAATTAAAAGAACTACAACAAAGCTTAAAATAAATTCATAAGTTGAGGGTTGCTTTTTAAAGGGGTTAAAAAAAGATATTTAGAGTTAAAATGGAAAGGTATGATAATAACGAAAACTTATTCAGGACATGGTTTCATTTTAAAAATTGGAACAATATTTTAGAAACATTTTGTATTCAATGTTACATTAAGAAACACCTTTAATATTACATTTACCAAGTCTTCAATGCAACATTTTACAAAACTTTCAATACTATAGTTAAGATACCTTTAATGCTACTACTTGCTACATTAAAAAAAATTCTTAATGCATCATTTTAAAACTTTTCATGTTAATATAAAAAAAAATCCTTCAATACTATACTGAAATACAAAAACAAGCATAAATGTTTGCAGAACACAGAGCCATATTCTTTAATAGTTAACACAGTAAATAAACTGTGAAATATGAAATAAAAATTTACACAAACAGATCTATATACTTTAGTAATAAATATATGGATAAACTATAAATCACAAATGAATATAAAAATAGATCCATATATTTAAGTAGTACATATATAGATAAATTATAAATCACAAACGCCTGTATAGACAGAATGTTTCACTTCAGCAATATCTAAGATAATAAATTATGACAACAATAATTTTTTTAATAAATAAATATAGTAAAATAAAATATGAAATCTCAAATGAATATATAAAAGTATATTTAAGTAATAAATAAAGTATATTATTTTGTGAAATCATAATAAATTATATAAACAACAACAGTACTATTTCCCAAAACGGTTATTTTATGGAGTAAATAAAATTATGAAAACACAACAGTACTATTTGCAAAATATATTTTTGTATGTTTTGTAAAGAAAACAGAGTAAATAAATTACGAAAACACAATCATACTGCTAATTAAAAAAGTTGCATAGTTTATGAATAAAATAGAGCAAATAAATTATGAAAACACAATCGTACTGTTTGCGAAAGCAGTTGTATACCTTAATAAAACTGAGAAAATTCATTATGTAAACACAATAGTACTGTTTGCCAAAACATCTGTATACTTTAATTAAACAGAAAACAAATTATAAACTTATAAATTATAAAACCAAGTCACAGTCTCCTCACCTTTGCTTGCTCTTCAAAGGTGGAAAACTTGTATGTGCCACCAATGCGGAAAACATCCTCCATGGAGTACCAGAACTCTGAGAATCCAAAGAACTGAGCTGAGGAGAAGTCTATCTCTGGCTGATGAATTCCATTCATGGAGCACGGGATGTGAGAGCATGATATGGAAAGGTTGAGCAAAGGTTCTAACTGCAACTTGCAGGCATGATAGTCTCCCAAGCCTATCAGATTCACTTCACCTTTCTCTTCATCTTGGTATTGCCATTGCATGCCCAGAGGCATGCAAGGATCAGGGAGCAATTTTTTTTTCTTTAAAAGACTGTTCAACAAGAGGAATTAAGAAAAGAAAAGAAAATTATTAAGCACAATCTCACACAATTCTTAAAAACAAAATCAAATAAAAAAAAAACTGCAAGAAAAGAATTTGTTAAAGCACATTACATACTGATGCTTGGTCAAAAGAAGTGTATAATAAATATAAAAGGAAAAAGGAAAGAAAATATAAAGGACATTCCTATACTTGGATTCTTTAAATATTTTTATTAAAAACATATTTATTTGTAATTAATTATAAACAAAGACTGTCTCAGGACTCCCATCTAACAGTTTCCCAGACTGTCTCAGGACTCACATCTAACGGTTTCACAGACTGTCTCAGAACCAACATCTAACGGTTTCACAGATTGTCTCAGACCCAACATCTAATGGTTTCACAGTGTCTCAGACTCACATCTAACAGTTTCCCAGACTGTCTCAGGACTCACATCTAACAGCTTCTTAGACTGTCTCAGTCAAACATCTAATGGTTTCATAGACTGTCTCAAGACATACATTTAACAGTTTCATAGACTGTCTCAGGACTCAAATCTAACAGTTTCACAGACTGTCTCAGGACTCCCATCTAACAGACTGTCTCAGGACTCCCGTCTAACAGTTTCACAGACTGTCTCAGGACCCACATCTAATGGTTTCATAGACTATCTCAGGACTCACATCTAACATTTTATAGACTATCTCAGGACCAAAATCTGATATATAGGAAAAAGCATTGAACTTTTTGAACTCAACTAGCAAGAGTGCCAGAAACTCGTGCGCTTGTGTGTGTTGTGTGTGGTGTGTGCGTGTGTGTGGTGTGTGCGTGTGTGTGGTGTGTGTGTGTGCATGTGTGTGTGTGTGTGTGTGTGTGTGTGTGTGTGTGTGTGTGTGTGTGTGTGTGTGTGTGTGTGTGTGCATATAATGAGTGTCATTCATCAAAACCCTAGAGAGAAAAAAAAGAGTAATAGAGGTAAACAAGGATAGGTGTACAGACTTGCTGAAACTAGAGCCAATATACAATTTCATGAGTCAAAATTCCAGCAGAAAAAAACTTTTTTCAACCAGACAAACAAAAAAAATAACATCAGTGAAAATGAAGTGTTCTATCAAAGACATCAGTGCAACTGTTACAACTAGTTTTTGATCAGCTGAAAATTTTCAAACTGGGGTCAAATAAAAGAAACCGTTCTGAAAATTCTTTCTCAATGTTTTTCTGTAGTAATTTTTGTGCGCTATGAAAAAGACTCACAACAAACTTTGCTGACAATTCCCATTATTGAATGTGGTACAGTTAAATAAATATGTATGGTGGGTGATATCAATGACCATTGTTTTCCAAGAAATTGTATTGTGAATACGAATAAAACTAACCATAATATGTCATTTGAACTAAGATAAAGTATGGCTAATTATGAAAACAAAGGCTAAATCATGATATGTCATTTGAACTAAGATAAAGTAGGGTTAATTATGAAAACAAAGGCTAAATCATATGTCATTTGAACTAAGATAAAGTATGGCTAATTATGAAAACAAAGTAAGGCTAAATCATGATATGTCATTTGAACTAAGATAAAGTATGGCTAATTATGAAAACAAAGGCTAAATCATGATGTGTCATGGAAAGTAAGACTAAGCAATGTTGACTCTGTTGACAGCTGAATAACAATTAAATACAAATAACTGTGCTGTTTTGCCGGAACTAACTGTGCTGTCTCATCAGAATTAAAATTAAGTACAAATACCTGTATTGACTGATAGAAACTAAAATTAAGCACAAATAACTGAGCTGTCTCATTGGAACTAAAATTAAGCAAAAATAACTGAGCTGTCTCATTGGAACTAAAATTGAGTACAAATAGATGTGATGTGATGTGTCATCAGAACTAAAATTGAGTACAAATAACTGTGCTGTCCCATCAGAACTAAAATTAAATACAAATAACCATGCATTCTCATCAGAACTAATATTAAGTATAAATACCTGTGATCTGAACTAAAATTAAGTACAAATATTTGTGATGCCTCATCAGAACTAAAATTAAGTACAAATAACTGTGATGTCTCATCAGAACTATAGGACCAAGAACTAACCGATTTCTGTCATGTGCAGTGAAGTTTTGTGTCAGATTTTCCTGATATCTCTCTATGGCAGAGTTTGCACCATACTCCAGAAATGTTGTGACATAGACAGTATATGTATGTTCAAAATCTGTTTCTTGGCAACCAAGGTTAAATTCTGCAATCAGGTCCTTTGGAATGTGTTGTAATTGTTTCTATTTAAAAAACAAAAGAAACAAATCCTTCATGTTTCATAGGAATGAAATTAATAATTTTTAAATGATCCAAGACTGACAAATCAACAGATAAAAGAATGAACAATTTTTGTATCCAAGACTCAAATATCTTTATGATAGTCCAAAAGATTATTTCTAGTTTTCATAATTTATACTTTACTCTTACAACTGTACAAATGGTGATTCAATAAGAAATTATTTCTTATTTTAATCTCTTACCATCATCCCCAAATTTCCTCAGTGTCATTCAACATAAGACACCTTCAAAGGGGCTAACCTACCCAACTTGACAATAATGCATAGACCCATCTTTTCACTATCAACTTCAACAAATTGAGAGTAATAATTTATGCTGTTAATTATACTCAATCATCAATGTAATGAAACCAATGCCCAAAACTGAAGAGAGGAAAAAAATAAAAGAACAAAAATCCTTTTCTACCAAATGATAATTATAACTTGATGTGTTGGGGCCTCCTTACTTTCACTGGGGTCCCCTTACCCCTCACTGGGGGGCTCACTGACTCAGCATGTAAGATACAATGAAAATAAATACCAACAGGTAAATATAAAAAAATATAAAATAAAAAATATATAAAATATGAAAATATAAAAAAAAAAAATTAAGAGTATTTTTGGTTTATATGATCTGGGAAGGGAGAGACGAACACTAGTAACAAAGCATTTTATCTTGTGGCAAACAGGTCTATATGTGGTCTCTCGTAAACATGTAGGTGACAGCAAATCCAGCTTGGAGGACAGTGAATATGACAGTTATGTTGATACAAATAAGGAGTCGGATTTGGATAATTCCAATGATAAAGTGAATGATGAAAGTGATGACAGTGAAAACAATAAAAATGATGTTAGACCTGTTGTTTATGAGGAATTAGACTGGAGAAGCGATGACTTCACCAGACACGCATGGCAAGTGTTCACAGGAACACCTGGATTTTCATTTATTTAATTTTTCTTCAATACTACTATATTACACCATAGTATCACTCTAAATATCATTTTATATTATCACAACACCATAACACATCAAATAAAAAAAATTGAAAAAATACACCGTTTTTAAAAAATTTTTTCCCACAGTAAAAGGGTTAATGCTTACATTATTTTGACTATAACACTACAAGTGACTAAGTAACATCTAGAATATTAGTGACCTTATAAAAGTTCTAAGTCTTTACTAGAATTATAAAATACACAAGGTCTTTATACCAACTGTATAAACACACAGGAAAACTAAAAGTAATATAAATTTACATAAGAGAAACATAAGTAAAAATGAATTGACAATGTACACCTAAAACAAAATACTAAATGGATCCAAATGCAAAATTACAATATATAACAAATAACTGTATTTACAAAGGAAAAATACAAATGAAATGAGAAATGTACATGTTGAACAAAGAAAAAAAGAAATAGTGCTAATTTTGCGTACAAAAAAAGATGTATCTTGATGAAATATTATTATTAATGATTTAAAAACAGATTACTACTGAGTTAATAACATACATCACTGGTCACTTACATTATCAGTGACTTCAAATGCAATCTGCACAGAGCCACCTCCCATGTCAATCATACCAACTGTCTGGCTGCGTTTGTGAAATTTGCCATCTGCTAGCTTTACTTCAATCTGTGGGGTAGCTGCAAATATGCAAAATAAAAAGACCGCATTAAAGCTGTAGTTAACATCAGAGCTAAAAAGTATAACTATGATGTAATATTGGTGTTGTCGTTTCCAATCTGTCCTGTATTTATCTATACATTCCAATCTGTCCTGTATTTATCTATACATTCCATATGCAATCTCGCATATAAGCATGTCAGTATACGTACCCCTTACATGCATAAATAAAAGAGCCAAACAAACACCAATGCTGTGTACATGTGAATTTGTGACAAACAGCTAACAGTCCTACATAGTACTCTCTCTATATCTATCCCTTAGTCTTGTCAACCGTTGGGGCACCACTAATGACCTGACATCCAATTTCCTCCATTCCATTCTGTTCTCTGCTAATCTTACTGTATTGCTCAGTTTCAGTCCTGTCCATTTTGAGATGTTATCTTCCTATCTTTTCCTCTGTCTTCCTCTCCTTTGCCCTCCTTGCACAGTACCTTGCATAATTGTCTTGGCAAGCCCTGTTGACCGTGTGACATGCCCATACTATTTCATTTTGCATTTTTTTACAATGGCCAATACCTCTTCATAGGGCCCAATAGTTTGCCTAATTCTAATTCCCATTTCTTAATTTATGACATGATCTCTATACGAAATGCCAAGCAACCTTCAAAAGCATCTCATTTCAGTAGCTTGTATCCTCCTTTCAAGATCCACTGTGATGGTTCATGACTCAAAGGCATATAAAAACACAGATACAACCAAGGATCACATCAGTCTGATCTTTGAGCTGACTGTTTCTGTCTTTCCAAACTATCTTCACCTTGCCATTGCTGTTATTGTCATTGCAATCCTGGACAATATTTCAGGTTTTGATCCCTCGTCTGTCACGTTGGCTCCTAAGTACTTGAATTTATTAACTATTTCCAATTTCTGTTCACCAATCATGATGTCAGTGCCAATGACACTGGTGTTATTGGTCATCAATTTGGTCTTCTCTGTATTGATTTCCATACCAAAAGTAGGAGCTGTCCTGTCCAGTTTTTCCACCAAGTGAGCTAGCTCCTCATCATTTACTGCAAGGTCATCGATGTCATCGGCAAAGCATAAGTTCATTATTGTTCTGCCTCCAAAACTGACAGTTCCTTTATGGTCTTCCAGAGCATCTGTCATGATTCTTTTAAGGAAGATGTTGAAGAGAATTGTGAAAGTAAGCAGCCTTGTCCGACTCCCACTGTTATGTAGTATGACAAATCACAAAACCACCAAGCCTTTGGTGGGGTTTTGTGACAGTCACCTATGGGACAAATACACTTTTCTGATTTATCAATTATGTTGCATCTATGTGGTAACACGATGGGATGGCCAAATTCACAATAAATTGCACTCTATCTATCTAGTACTTTCCGATATACCTGAAAACTATACAATCCAAGACATGAAGATACATTGCTATGTTGCTTTAAAACAATCATACCGATCTAACACTTTCATACCTGCTTAAGGGAGATGTTTCAAAATGTCAGTTTTGTTGGGAGCACTTATCAGTTGAACATATCTTTATACACTGTAAATTTTACTCTTTCATACGACAAATATTTTATTATAAATCTTGTGTAACATGTTCCACCCCTAAAGTACATAAAGCAGTATCCCTGAGAATCAATCACTGTGATATTTAATACAAATCTATATATTTAAATGCTACCATTTATACATCATATTCACCATTACTCAAGAATAAAAATAAGCTTCAAGAAACAATGATTTTTTTTTTAACTAGCCAAGAAATCCATTCCACAAGAAATTTAAGATTGTTGAATCAACAAGCATGTGCTCATACAAAATTTCCCACCCCTAAAGTATTTTCAAAATACTGTATGAACAGTTGTCAGCAATTATAAGCAGATATAAAAACACACAATAAACAACCAGTTAGCCCACCAATGTGTATTAGTAGCTTTTCTTCTTGTATGAGCAGTACTATTCACAATTTGCTTTTCCAACGAAGATGAATTTAAAATCCAAATCCCCAGATCATTGTTTCCAATAATATGCCACTGATACTTAAACAAATTCGATTCAACCATCTATTCTTTGTAGGTGTGAAAAGTATTGTTTCCACTGTATGATTTAAAATAATTTCTTTAAGGCCTGCAAAGAAATTGAAAATGAAAAATGTGCTATAAATTATGTTCAGCTGTTCAGTAAATATAATTAATCAATGGTGCAAGTTTTGTCAAAACAACTAGTCTCTTTTGGGTAAAATGGTGCTACAATTATATGAATATACTATGGTTTGGAATTAACACATATTATGTTATTCCTATAGTTTCTTGATAAAGATACAGAGAACTCATTTAAGATTCATATGGTGACAGTAACTGGTAAGTCAAACCAGTTGGTATTGGCCAAAAACAATGAGGAAAAAAACAACACATACCAATTACAAAATACTTCTTGGATTTGAAATAATATCAGGAATGATCCAGCCATATTCAAATTGTCAGAAATCTATCAACTGTCAAATGACTATCATGTCTGCAGTGACATACTTTAGAAATCTGTAAACTGTACAACACAAAAATTTACTGGAAAAAAATGTACTGTGTGAGCTATGAGATAAGTTCTTTAATCAAGTGTCTTCTTTGGAACAGAAATGGTTAATGTAGTTCCCTCTGGCTTTTAGTCGAAAGAGTGTTATTCTACTCTGATAGGTACATGAGATTATATAATAGGCCAAGTGCTTTACCTGTGTCAGGTGAATGAACAAAGCGATCCAGGGCATAGTTGACAGCAATCCAGGCATAGACACCCTCTAGTTTTCCACTGATGACTTCAAAGTGATTTTCTGCTATTAAAAATTCAAAATCTTTGGTGATGTCTGTTTGCAAGTCTTTAAGGATTGCTTCCTGTTCCCTGTAGTCAAACAATTGAGAAAATAATCTATAAGTTGTATGTCCCCTCTGATGTTAATAAAAGTAGTATGCCCCATGATATCAATAAAGGTAGCATGGCCCCTGAGGTTTACTGTCAATAAGGTAATATGACCTTATTGATGTTAATAATACATATTCTAATATTGATACAGGTACCAAAAATGTTCGAGTATAAAATGCATGTTTTACTTAGAAATTTTTTTAAAAGTTGGGGTACAAACAATAAATGTAAAATTATTTGGATGATTTTATCAGCAGTACAAAATACCAAGTTTTATGTGATGCCCGAAATGCTAAATGCTCTTTGATATAGATATATAAAAATATACCGATAAATGCCAATAATATAAGATTAAGAATTCATTTAAATATATTAAAAATATTCCATTTTAACAAACATTTCAAAGATGAATAAAGTTAACAACAATGGTAGACCGGTGAGATTTCTGGTGAAAATGAGAGTGCACAGTCTGGAAGTTTGTTACTTTAAATACCAGCATTGGATTATGATGCTAATCTTTTAATGATTGTCCACTGACAAGTGGAAAATAACAGCCTATTTAATAAATGCACCCATTGAATGCAACATACAGAAAAGTATGCACTAAAATACTGTGTCATATGTATTACATGTATAGTGGTCAAAGTATTGACACCATAATCTATGTAGTATGAGTCGTGGGAGTGCATTAGCTATAGGAAATTCAATTTACCTACACATGGTAGGTAATTCTCAATCTGAGAATTACAAACACACACATTTACATAATACTCAAGATTTTATAGTAATATGTAACTCTAAGATGTCAATAAAAGTAATGTCTTCTCTTATGTAAAATCAGTTAATATGTATTCTAATGTTCAAAAAGGTAATAATAAATATGTCTGTAATTATGTATTCATTCAAATACAATAAAAAAAATTATCTATATAAAATAAAAATAAGCTTACAGCCTTGAAAGCATTCTCATTCCAGCAGTAGCCAGAATGTAGAGTGGAGTTTCTTTGTGCTTCTCTTTTGGAATATAATCTTGAACATACAGCAAAAGCTCTTTGATGTGGTCACTGGCGTCAGATGGATGTTCAGCAAATGATGACAGACCTAATGAAAATATATTAACATAATAATGACTTATGTAACATTCAACCAAACTAAAACATCCTCTTGGACTTTCTGATAATTGTTAACTAAAATTTAGCACGATATATAGTTAGTGATATTACAAAAGTATCCAATAAAGATATAAATAACAATTTTGTTCTCAATAAAAACAGTGTTCAGTGTTGAAAGTTTAAGACCTCGTAACTGTTCTTCACTATTTCAGGGTAGCAACAGAAAAACTTTGTAATTTTCATTTTAAAAAAAAAAAAAAAAGATTTCCTACATTAAAAAATGTTTCTCATAAATAATTACGAAATGCATGTACAATAGGAGAACTGAAGGCTACTTATGCATACAAACTAGAACTAAGCATCCCATCCTCTCACACCTCTACCCCACCCCATCCCAAAAGGAAAAAACAAATGAGAGCAGAGCTGATCCTATGAGTAGTCTTTTTTGGTACCCTTAAAAAGAGGTACAGGATGGAAAAATAAGAAAAGCACATAATCTGCTTTCAATCAAACAGCTCAAGTGTCAGCTAACCAAAGTGTGAAAGGAAGTATACCTTACCTTATCTATGAAATAAAAGACAAAAGGAAGACAGGAACAAAAAGTGTCAACAAAGTGAAGCGAGACAGATGATCCCCTTCTGAAGAAATGCTTTGCCAAAGAAACAGTATTAAAAAAGGAGACACTACTCAAAGGACTTGCTGCTTGTGAACTCTTTTATTTATCTTTTCATAGGGTTGTATGTAGTCCATTTATTTTCCTACCATATATTCAACTATTTGTATAATGGCAAAAAGAAAACATCTAGGGAAATTTTTATTTTAATAGTTGTATTATCTTGCAGTATTGATATCTGTCAGATATCTGACATAACTTTCATTTTGACAGCTGTATCTAGTTGTGTCTTGTTGTTTGCTAGAGATGTGATGGCTTTATCACATTATTAATCATTTAACATAAATTTTATTCTGTTTAATGTAATGAATGATGTAATTATTTAAGAGAGTAGCAAGCGATCAAATTAAGTTCAAGTGGTTAACATTATATTTCTTAACATGAATATTATAAGTGGAATGAAGCATTACACCTGTTAACATGAATTTTTTAACAATTTAAGTGGAAACATATATTAATACCTGTTAACATAAATATTAGGAAACAAGCATTAAACCTGTTAAAATATTATAAGTGGAAACAAGTATTACACCTGTTAACACAAATATTATAAGTGAAATCAAGCATTATACCTGTTAACATCAATATTATAAGTGAAATCAAGCATTACACCTGTTAACATGAATATTATAAGTGGAATCAAGCATTACACCTGTTAACATGAATTTTATAAGTGAAAACAAAGCAGGACTCTCAGTCTGGCGCCACGCAAAAATAAATTCTATTACATGCATTTTTCTTATATGTTAAAAAGATTTTTTACTCAGAAATTAAATAATTAATCTTAGTCATTAACCTGAATTTTATTTCATGCTGAATAGCACCCTTCAGCAGGTTTTTTTTCCACATTTCTTCTGTCAGCATAACATAATATTAGGGGGAGAAAATTCACACAAATTTTGTGTACAATTTTTAATTCAGCATTTCTCTTTCATTTTCTAACAACTTCCTTTAAAAGAACAATAAAGCAATCAGCATACTGATGTTGAAAAGCTCGATGAAGTATTAATGGCATTTTAGGAGATAATTATTCATACAGAGACAGTTTAGACACATCATCATTCAGCAAGGAGATAATTATTCATACAGAGACAGTTTAGACACATCATCATTCAGCAAGGAGATAATTTATTTTCACTATACAAACAGCAATATAAAGTGTGCAGTGATTATAATGGAATAGAGACCATTAAACCAATGCCCCTGGACCAAAGGATCATCTTCTGGTGGTATCATAGAACTTAGAAGCCACAATGCAATAGCAAAACTGAATTAAAAATTTAAAGGCTGTATCAAATTAAATGTAGGAAACATCTAATGATCTATATCAACTACCCAAAACAAAACAAAAATAGGAAAAAAGTGATTAAAATGATTAAGCAAAAGTTCTAATAGTAATACCAAATACTGACTGCAAAGAGCTGTTTACAGTTTGTAGGTTATTTGTGGCAAATTTATTCTGTACATTATATTTTGTAGTTACAGAACAGCAGAAAACAAACCTGGTGAAACTTTTTTGACCAAAGGCTTGCCTTCATGGTCAAGAAGCTGTTGAATATTCAGCAGGTCTTGAGGGTTACCAGAGTGAGGTGGCCAGTAATACACATAGATACGACTGCCACTGCTGCCACAATCAATTACAATGCCATAATGGAGATTGGCAGGACCACTGCTGACAACAGAGCTTGATGAGATCATGTCACTTTTAAAGATGGTAACAGTCAGGAGACCAGAAATGATAAGTGTAAGCAAAGCAAAGACCACAACTGTGAACAAGACAAACAGGCTCAGTCGTTTATTGTGGTCCATTCTTTTCTGAAAACATGGGCACAGGTAGATCCTGAAAAAGAAAAGAGGAGAATTTAATAAAAATGTTTTAGGAATTAAAAAAAAAAATTTGAAAATGATAAATTAATAGTATATATTAATTAAATCAGAACCCCAAAAGACTGATATTGGAGAAATGATGAAATATAAAAGATTATAACTATAATTTATAAAGATAATGCAAGATTTTCAATTGTTGGCATAGATTATTATTATAAAAAATAATTAGGCAAAGTTGCATTGATGACATATGCACAGATTAAAAAGTCCAGAGAAGTGAAAAAATAAAGAATTTTATTTTCTACCTCCTATTTCTTTGGTTTATATAAATAATGCTATTAAAGTTAATATGAACATCTTGTTTGCATCTAAATATATTGGGAAACATTTTTTTTTTAAAGTGAACAAGATCAACTTACTCATTACTGAATAATCATTTACTGCATGCTTATGTCATTATATTGTGTGGTGTGCTATTATATGTTTATTTAGTATAGGTATTGCAAGAATTTTACAGATTTTTATGTTAAAAAAGAATTATGTTAGTTTTTTGTTACCATGGCATTATTATTACTATTTGATACAAATACATAAACTTTAAAGTAATAACTCTAAAACCTATTTTGTTAATTTTAAACTTGTTTAGTATTTGATTTTTAATGCTTTATTAAGAAATATGACACATTGCTGCGCTTATTTAAGAAATATGACACATTAATAGCGCTTATTTAAAAACAAACTACAAACAGCGCACAAAGCATTTGTATTCTACCCTTCAGTATTTCACTATTTGTGTTCTTCCTTAAGAAATTTGTTCTAAAATCGTATTACAGTAGGTAAGACCACTCAAATTTTGAAGTCTGGCCAAATAAGCTGATATTTACAGGTTATGTTATGTACCTCAAAGTAAGTTTGTATACAAAATTTTGGAGCTCTAGCTTTAATAGAAAAAAAGTTATGACAGTTCAAAGTTTGATGTAAATTGCAAAAAAACTCAGATTTCACGAAACCCCCTTTTGAAATGACCACAAAACAAAAACTATGAAACATACACAGTTCATCTTTGCTGTGTCAACTCTCTGTAACACAATTATACTGCTGATTTTTTTTTAAGGATCACAGATGCATAGAAAATGAAATACAGTCTTCTCAAAATAGCATTTTGTTCAAAATTTCAAACGGCAAGTGGTCAAAAACAGAATGTCTCTTTTGGAGTCTTGTAAAACAAAAACTACTTCATATACATCATCCAGATTTGGTATACTTGCTCTTTGGAGTATAGGCATTTCCAGGGTGAAGTTTTAGACAATCTTGTTTAATAGATTTAGAAATAATAAATATAACATATGAAAAATATAGCTTTTTGCAATACAATCGCACATAATGTTCACTTGTTGAAGAGAAAAATAGGTCAAACGAAACAGTTATTATTATAATACAGTGTTTCTAATTTCTATAACTGACAGCATGATCATTCTAACCTAAATAAAGTCATAAATTATATTTTGCATACTTATGTGCATGTATTTAGCAATAACGAATAAGTTGAATAATGCTCACCATATACATGTATCATAACATGAACTATCCATTTGTGTACCTATATCAGCCCTGTAAATCCTGTTCAGTCAATTTCTTTGCTTGTTAATGTTATGAACTGCATTGCCAATAACTAGTTAGTTGATTTATTTAATTTTAATGTCTTTTCACTTGTGGATTTAGACACATTCACACATATGCATAAATATACTTTGATACACCCATATTTGTGTACACATATGATAAACTTATGAACAGATGCTGCTTTGATTTTAATTCTATTATTAACAAAGTATTAAGAGCAGAACATTAATTTTAAAAACAGTTCAAAGCTAGCAAAACTGATACTCTTTTTAGTTTAATAAAATACTTTTACATTGTTACAATGTTAGTTCAATAGTTGTTACTATTTGCAGTTAGTGAGTTACTATTTGACAAAGTTGTATAATTCATTAATTGTCAATTATTTATTAACAATGTATTAAGAACAGCACAATTTTAAAAACAGTTCAAAGCTAGCAAAACTGATAGTGATACTCTTTTAGTTTAATAAAATACTTTTACATTGTTACAATGTTCAATAGTTGTTACTATTTGCAGTTTATTTTTTAGTTCCCTTCAACAGCAATTGTAATTATTAGTATCTTTATTTTTAATAGGTGTCTATTTGTTTCATAATATAAGACATTTACATTCTAAAAATATCTTGAAAATTGAAAGCTAAAAGTCTTTCATAGTTTTACTTATTATATATCTACTATATTAGTGTATACTGTATGACTGTAGTGTGTGTAGCATGTTACTCATCCTTGTCTTGATCTCAATTTTTACCATACATCGATTCACTCACTCACTGACACATACACTTATTTCTATATTAGTATATATCTTTACCTTGAACGGTCACTCAATGACAAATTCTCATTCATCATTTACTAGATTGTTTCTTAAAACCCGAATTATAATAAAATAATGAAAAGTACTGGTCAGCTACAGACAGTAACACAGAGACAAAAATCCGCCAGCATTAAAAGTTGTCGTTCTTTATTTTGGATTGGTGCTTTGTAAAATTAATTTAAAATATCGCCGATTAATTAAAATATTTTCTAAAAAAATAAGTCTCATCATGAATCATCATTTAATCATTTGCAGCCAGTATTTTTTGTATAGGACTGCTTTTAATATAAGCAGTTTGTCCTAACAAATCATCACCCTCTTGCAACCGTACTTTAAATGGCCGATGTTTAGCTAACCTCGTTAATGATCAAAATAAAACTTTCTAACAAATCGTAACTTAAAAATAATAAATAATCGTTTTACAGTAGCAATATTTAGATGAAATTTAATAGTTTTTGTTAAAATTTACGCAAAATGTTGTCTGGTTGAACCATTTTAATACACGTGTGGTCCAAGATGGCGATCTCTCGTCAACTTCGGCATGGGCGCGAATAAAACTATTAGGGTTACCCGCGTTCATTGCCATTCGCACTTCCCTTATAGAGACTTCCGGTTCATGTTATATACCATTTTAAAGGGCAAAAGATGACCTTTTCAACAGTATAAAGTAGGCGAACAGATGATAATGGGTTTCGAAGTTATAATGCGTCAAACATAACACATAATTTGGATTATCATTTTCTACAGTAAAAATTTAAAAAAATTAAATCAACCGATGCTTATGTTAAAGGTCATTATCTTAGCTTTCCATTGATATAAGATTTATTTTTATTGGTTGAATCGTAAAAGAGCGACAGCGCGTTAAGTGAGCATACCCAAAAACGATGTCGGCGGTAAGCCATTTTCAAATCTCGCCACGGGTACTTTAGTACGCTTTACCGACTGTGAGTTTATCGATCAAAACGTAATAAATATGTCATTCAAATGTACAAACAAAACTTATATTTAACGTTGGAAGATTCCTTTATTTGTTAAAACAATTTCCAACCATTTCTTTCTTTTAATTACTGAGATAGACAGTTTTGAAAAAGAGTGAATTCAGTCAAAAAGTGACGTTGTCTCCAGTCTCCATATAGCGAGTGGTCTTACCTAATTACAGCATAAAAGTTAAAACCCAAGTTTTTAAAAAATTAGATGTATTATTTTAATCTTATAAAAATATGTCTAATGTTAATTAAATGAATCAAACATTTCTAAAATGCAAAACTATACTACATACATTTAGTAACCACTATTTTGTTAGTAATAGTATGTACAAATTACCAATACAATTACAAGATAATGGCAACACATGCCACCACACACACATATCGATCGAATGCGGATTAAAAAGTACAACACTGATAGAGACTAACCTTCCCATAGCTTGCCAGCAGGGATCAGAGAGCTAAAAGATCTTAAATGTAACTTTTAATTCATGGTTAATGTAATAATGATTGATATTTTCTGACAAGAAAATATAATTTAATGTGAAGTTACCGCTACGTGGCTTGGACAGTCATGATTATTCCCCTTCGGTCCTGATGCAAACTTACTATTTTCACGACATTTAACATCTGTAATTAATTTACAGTAAATCTTTCTAAATAAAATACGCAGAGCGAAGTATTTGCTTACTAAGTAACAACTGTGAATTATATAAGAGTATATGTTAAATCGGTATGTCGTAACGAGTGCTTTCGATTGTTAGTCCACTGCACAGCAAGGATGGCAGCAGAAGATATCCACGTTAGGTTGTGTCTTCAAGACATAATCAAACTTGACTTGGAAGCCAAGGCCATAATTCAGGTTCTTAAATATGTGTCTAGAGCAGTACACACCCATCCGTATTGTTGTTTTGTTTTAGATCTGATTAATGTTAATAATAAAGTGTGTGTGTGTGTAAGCTGCATTTTAAAAAATATCAGATTTACACTAGAAACTAGTAGAATTTACAAAACCAACACAACCATTAATATCTAAAACAATTTCCCAATACCTTGATGCATATTTTCTTCTTTCTTTTTTAAAAACCAACTAAAGTTAATTTTAATTTACAAGCATATTAATCTGGCGTTTCGTTAGCAATTGACGTCAGTAAGCAGTGTAGGAGTTTTTAATTTTTTAAATTTTTTTTTTTTAATAAGGTATGGGGACTATAATATTGTAGAAATATTATGTATAATAACCATTGGTTCAGTGACGAATTAAAGACTTCGGGGGTAGCAGTTTGTGGTACTAGTTTAGAAATACTAGCAGCTTGCTATATCGTATATCTAATTTGTATTTATAATTAAATAAATTATATTTTGTAATATCACAGTATGTGTAATATTTTTTTAAGTAGCACTTCAACATTATAGTTTCACAATATCAGTTCTTAATGACTTAATAACAACATGAAAGCTGGGGGGAAAATCCATTTTACAGTAGATTTTGTTGCTAAGCAAAAGAAAGAGCAAAAGAGGAAAAAAACGAGACAATTTTGAAGCTATTGATTTTAAAATATTTTTTAATTAGAAACATTGTTACCTCCATACATTTTTATCTCATTGAGTATTTATATACAAACATTTTTCCATTTAACATTTCTATTTTCTCCATTGTCAGACTACTTGCCTATCTGGTTATATGGTAATAAACTTCTTTAATATTTGGTTTTGTAGACAAACAATTAGTGAAACATTTTTATGAGTAGGCCCCTATTGGCATAAAAATGCTGTATTTACACTGTTTGGGTATCGTTGATTCCTAGAGTCCATTAATCCACTTAAATTTTTAAAAAATTGAGGTAGCCACACAAGAACTATTAGTAGTTTTGTTTCATTTATTGCAGAATTTTATTTTTAGCATCTCATTGAAAAAATGCTACCTAATTTATTTATCGTGTTCATTTTATGAAAACTTGCATTGGCTTTACTTGTAGTTAGAAACTCAAACCTTTGCAGTGTTTAAAAGGAAAGTTAGTGTTTAAAAGGAAAGTTAGTGTATTATAATTCCACTGATTGCAAATCATTGTAAGTAAGAAATATGAGGAAAAGTTAGTGTATTTCAGTCCACAGATTGAAAATCATTGAATGTAAGAAATATTAGGAAAAGTGTTAGTATATTGCAAGTCCACAGATTGTAAATAATTTTTAAGTAAGGAGCACATTCCTAAAGGATGTAAGCCAATGAAGTTATTTTTTGCCTTTTTTTTTTTTTTTTTAAAGAAAAGTTTTGAAGCATGAGATTTTATTTAAAACATCAGTCATACTGATTTATACCAGTGTGTAACCTAAATTGTTGTATTGAATAAGTCAGGTACTCTTGAGGATTACCAGTAGAACTGGAAACAAAAAATAATTTCAAATTAGCATGTATTTAAATTTTTAATATCTTTATTTCAAAATCAGAATTTGAAAGGTAAAAATGAAATCTTGGATTGTTTAAGTGGGGTCTTGACTTAAATGCTCAATTTCAGTCATTATTTGTTATTGTTATTGCATTTCTAATTTAATTGCCAATCATTGTTAACAGTTGAAAGAAAAATGAAAAATATAAACTATTTTAGCATGTCGTTCTTCTCAGCTTAAAAATTATATCCAGTTTTATTTAAAGAAAATTAACATTTTTTTCATTATATTGGCCATAAAAATAAAATACTTGGGCACCAATTATAATTTATATGTAATTAGAATGAAGGCATTTTGCAAATATGAAATATATAATGAACATTGTTTAGTTGCACTGTAAAGTCAATATAGAACTATCATTGCCTGATCAAGCTATCACTTGAATTGCTTGGGCATTTTGAAACAGTTTGTACAATGATTCTCATTTATTTGTGTGCTTAGCAAAGATTATCACTCAACTATAATATGTTTCTTGGACCATGTTGTTAGCATTAACATATTTTGTGGGTGGACACAGTGTTTCATTGGATTAGGTTATGAGGCAACAGGTTATGAAATAATGGGCTGTGCAGTTGATGCAACAGAGTTACAGTTGGTAAAGCAACATATGGGTTTTATAGTTTTTTAAATGTTTCATATGTAGAAAGGCAAAGTTTCAACTAGTTATTTAATTAAAACTTAAACAATTGTACACACACACACAACACACACACATAACACACAACACACACACACACACACACACACACACACACACACACACACACACACACACACACACACACACACACAGCCTCTAATGAACAAAAGTCCCATCTATTTCAAAACTGTGATGCATAATTTAGGGCAATATTTTTTATTTTGCCCTAAAACATCACCTAGTAAAAGTGCTATCCTTTAATATTTAGGCATCACTATCTATAAAAAGAGTTGTTTAAAAATGCTTTGTAATTTAGACCACTAAAAGACACCTGCACTATATTAGCATTCAGAGCTGTTGTTGTGATATAGCTTATTCAGTGTCAGTTTTACAGTTCTTTGAAGTTTTATTATCATAATTATGGTTTTCAAAAGTGATGTAGGATAAATTTACATTATTGTAAAGTCTGTATATAGCTTTCAAGTGTTGTAGATTATTCATTGTCACTTTTACAACATACTGAACATAGTTTTCAAAAGCAACGTACGTTATTCAGTGCCAGTTTTACAATCAAATTGTGACATTTTAAAATATTTTTTAAAGGCCTAATTATTTTGATCTTTTGTCACCTAGGACATAAGAGAACAAGCAGATGCCACAGAGAGTTTGGAGTACTTCACTAACCAGGCCAGAGAAAAAGTCAATAAACTGCGTGGAAAAATTTATGTATGTGCACTATAAATCTTACTAATTTCACCAGGACACAGGAATAAAATTGATAAAGATTCCAGTAAACAATTTAGGTGTGCAATTTTCCATTTAGTCATAATTTCCACAAAATGTTCTTATTTATCGAACTCGGGTGTATTGCATTGATAATGAAGTGTCAAAGTGATTCTTCTCTTATCACTTATGTTAGCTCAGAAACTTATATATTTCCTGAATACATTATTTTACCGGGTACATGTTTTACCTGAATTTTGTAGCTATTATTTTACCTGGTATATGTTTAACTGAATTTCCTAGCTATTATTTTATCAGGTATATATTTTAGCCTGAGTTTTCCAGCAATGTTAGCTCAGATACCTGTATACCTGAATTTCCTAGCTCTTATTTTACCTGGTACATGTTTTACCTGAATTTCCTAGCTATTATTTTACCTGGGACATATTTTACCTAAATTTCCTAACTATTATTTTACCTGGGACATGTTTTACCTGAATTTCCTAGCTATTATTTTACCTAGTACATGTTTTACCTGAATTTTCTAGCTATTATTTTACCTGGTACATGTTTTACCTGAATTTCCCAGCTTTTATTTTACCTGGTATATATTTTACCTAATTTCTTAGCTATTATTTTACCTGAATTTCCTAGTTAATATTTTTACCCTGGTACCTATTTTACCTGAATTTCCTAGCTATTATTTTACCTGGTACATGTTTTACCTGAATTTCCTAGTTAATATTTTTACCTGGTACCTATTTTACCTGAATTTCCTAGCTATTATTTTATCTGGTACATGTTTGACCAGAATTTCCTAGCTATTATTTTACCCAGTACATGTTTTTAGTCTGTGTTTTTATAGCAATTTTAACTCAGATACCTGTATATATTCTGAATTTCCTAGCTATTATTTTATCTGGTACATGTTTGACCAGAATTTCCTAGCTATTATTTTACCCAGTACATGTTTTTAGTCTGTGTTTTTATAGCAATTTTAACTCAGATACCTGTATATATTCTGAATTTCCTAGCTATTATTTTATCTGGTATATGTTTGACCAGAATTTCCTAGCTATTATTTTATCTGGTACATGTTTGACCAGAATTTCCTAGCTATTATTTTACCTGGGACGTTTTACCTGAAAATCCTAGCTATTATTTTTGCCTGGGTACATATTTTACCTGAATTTCCTAGCTATTATTTTACCTGGTACCTATTTTACCTGAAAATCCTAGCTATTATTTTTACCTGGGTACATATTTTACTGAATTTCCTATTATTATTATTTCATGAATCTATTATTATTTTAAACACAAATACTCCGGTCAAATAATTTTACCAGTTTTATTTATTAAATTGAAATCAGCTCAAGACAGAAAGTTTGTGCTATGCTACATCATTTATTTTAATCCAAGTAAAAGAAAAGTGTTATTTACTGTGTACTGCTTTTATACACTTGCCTTTCTTAGTCAAGCTGAGGGAAAAACGTCTCAAATGACATGCCCTAGATCAGCACAGTAAGCATTTTGACCATTAATAATGAAAGGGAGGTAATGCTCTTTGTTTCCATACATGCTTCTGTGTACACTTAAAAGAATAGTAGTAATCATGAAACAAACAATTCTAGCAATTATTTTGTTTGAGAAATACATTTTTAAACACAATTATGTTTGAATAATAACTTTATTTGTAAAAGAAAACACACAGTTTTTAATAAGAAAGTAAATATTTTGTGCACAAGAAGAGAGCAAAGTAAGGAAAAGTATAAAAATCTCAAAACTTAAAAAAAATTAAATAAGAAAAAGTCGAATTCTTTTGTCATATTCTGCCATGCACATTCTGGGGGAGAAAATGACTAAATAAAGATGTGGATAGCTATTATCTTCTTCAAAGATTTTTATTTCTAAAATAGTCTGCAAAAAAAAAGGGGGTCAATTTATGATCATATTATCCATATTTGCATTATAGTGGGGTGCGTTAGCAGGTTTCACTATTGTACTTAATACCATATCTATAGAAATATATAGTTCTCATCATAAAATTCAATTCCGTACTGGAATTAAATCAAATAACAAGTAAATGATTTTGAGTTGGTGGAGAATAATTAGCATATATAAATCTTGATAATATTTTCTCATTTGAAGGAGAGTTATGCTAAATATTTTATATCTGTAAAATGCTATTCATTTTCTTAGTAGACAGTCCCAATATCACTACTTTACACTCGTAGTTTTTCTTGCCTTCTTTACAGCACAATCATATCTGTCAAATGCTATTCATTCTCTTAGTAGACAGTCTCAATATCACTACTTTATACTTTTCTCGCCTATTTCACTGCAATCATATCTGTCAAATGCCCATCATTTTCTTAGTTTTGATGTAAAAATAGGCATTTCATTTGACTACAAGAGTATAATTTTGACAGCTCTTATAGTTATAGTCTTGGGACTATTTTAATAGATATAGTAGAAAGTTTGTAAATTTTTATAGTCTTAAGACTTTTAATAGATTTAGTAGCAAGGTAAGTTGTTGTAAAGTATTAGTACTATTTTACTAGATACTGTTGTGTGATTACATTTTTGTAAGCTCTCACAGTCGTTAGACTTTGTAATAGATTTAATAGCAAGAGTAAGATTTTGTGTTCCATGGATTTTGCAGGATCTAGAAAGACTGGGAGTTGAACAAGAAAAACAGACAGACAAAGAAGCAATACTCACCAATGTGAAAACATTGAGGCAGACACTTTCAGGGTGTGTGAAAATCCACTCAGTATTTTCAGTAGATGCACAGTGATTCTGTGTTTATGTGATATATATATGTTCCCAAGACCCTTGTATAAACAAAAATTGTGTAAATAGAACAGGATTCTCCCATTGAAATATATTTATGGACATTTACACTATCATAATGACCAAACACAGTACATCTTCACAGCACAACTAACAACTAAGAGACTGAAAATGTAGGAATTGGCATGGATATCTCTGGTCACATAAATTCCAGTAGGGCATAAAAATAAATTGAAAATGTAGGAATTGGCATGGATATCTCCGGTCACATAAATTCCAGTAGGGCATAAAAATAAATTGAAAATGCCAAAATATAAGGTCATGTAAATTCAAAGAAACAAAACTCACATAAATAGAGAACTCATTATAGTTATACAATAATTTATAAGTTTCAGGGAAAAAACAACAAACTTACAGAATAATTTTACTGATTTTACTGATGTTTTACAAATCAAGCTTGGTATATTGTTTACAGCTTAATTATAGAAAAGTGGTTAGAGCATAGTTATAGAGTAATTAAGCTAATCAGACTGTTAAACTGAATTCTTGTACAAAGCAGCCTTGATAGTATGGCTATTGGTAAATTAAACTAGCATAGACAACTTAATTATAGAGAACAGTGGTTTATAAAACTTGTAAACTATGAATACTAGTACATTAATAGTAACATTAACAATCATATTACTGAGTATTTGTGGTGGTGTTTCACTAAATAGACATAATTCAAGTGTATTTCACTAAAACTCAAACTGTTAATATTAGTACTTTAGAATAAGTAGTAAACAAGCTCCAGGGTAATTGTAGTGATGTTGCACTAAAACTCAAACTATTAATACTAGTACTTTGGTTAAATAAATAGCAAATTTAACACTATTAGTAGTACAAGCAACTTAAAGGACCGGTCACCAAACATCTTTGATACAGGGTTAGCACTAGTATTAACGGCCTTCTTAAACACCAATTGTAGCGATGATTAGCAATAATATTAGTAGGTACACTACAAACAATAAATAAATTACAGTTATGAACTTTGTTTATTTTACTACTCTTATCAGATTCCCATTTCCAAATTGCACCACTACATCAGTACATGTTAATAACTCAAAATAGCCCCACCATTCTCTCAGAAGGCACATTCAACACAATTCTCATTATTTGAAACAGAATCATGAATAGTTGAACATAAAGAAATATGCAAAAGTATTTATTGTAGCATATATGAATGTGTTTTACTCTGTGTAATGTAATATGTGTTCTCACTGTTCTGCAGGACAATGCATAGTCTACGACAGGCCATTGTGGCCACTCAGTTGGCCATAGATAAAAAAACAAAGGAACAGCTCATGTCTGGATCTGGACAGGTTAAGCACAGGTCTGTTGTAGTGATTGATTGATTGATTGATTCCACTTCCTTCACTGCTTCTTATTAGAATAAATTTGGGATGAGAAAGAGAAGTTTGAATGGTCCATTGGGTGGGATATGGAGAGCAATGACAGAATGGGGTGTTGGTTTGTGTTGAACTCATTATGGCTTGGAGAAGGAGAGTGCTGAATGATGTGGTTCTTATTTTAAAATTTTACTGGATAGGGGGTAGATAGTTGTGATAAGGGGGGGTAGTGGTTTGTTTTTAATAATTTTACTGGATATGGGGGTAGATGGTTGCGATAAGGTGGGGCAGTGGTTTGTTTTGATCATATTGTGGTTGGTTGGAAATTGGTGGTGTAGTTTTGCCCATATTGTGGTTAGACATTGGAGACTTGTGATAAGGTGAGGTATGGTTTTGTTTTGACCTTACTATGGTTAGACATTGGAGACTTGTGATAAGGTGCGGTGGTGGTTTTCTTTTGACCTTTTTGTGGTTAGAAGTTGGTGAATGGTGATAAGGTAAAGTTATGGTTTCTTTTGACCATATTATGGTTAGACATTGGAGAGTTGTGATAAGGTGAGATATGGTTTTGTTTTGACCTTATTGTGGTTAGACATTGGAGAGTTGTGATAAGGTGAGGTATGGTTTTGTTTTGACCTTATTGTGGTTAGACATTGGAGAGTTGTGATAAGGTGAGGTATGGTTTTGTTTTACCTTATTGTGGTTAGAAGTTGAAGAGTGGTGTTAAGATGAGGAGGTGGTTTTGTTTTGACCATATTATAGTTATGTATAATCAGGCAGACAAAATTTTAAAATCAGATGTAGTTTTCTAGAGAAATCACACCGTTTGTGTGTAAATAGCTATGAGCTAACTCTTTAGTCTTTATTTGACACTTGTTATTTATAGAACAATTTTATCATGGACACTTTTAAGACACAGAGCAACTGCTTACTTACTGATCAGTTTACTTAGAACTGACTTTTTACAGACTGGGCTTTACGATGTGACTTGACTGGTCAGTTTACATAGAGCTGATCCCATACAGACAGTGGACTTTATGACTGCAGAAAAATAGAGAACTTTGTTTAGACTGTATTAACAGTTACAAATCCAAACTGCATTCATTGACATTCTTATGTTCACAAGATGAAAAATGATGATGGAGGACAATATAGCATACAAAAATACATAAATACAAACTCTTTCTATCTAAATATGCAAATGTCTACTACATTTAATAAGTAACTAAATCAGTTTACAAGAATAAAAGCATGTAGTCTAACACAGCAATGGCAACGTGTACTCACTACAGTGCTGTGCAATTTAAAAACAAAGCAAGCGATCACTGACCTAATTTGCCGAAAGTGACAGGCCTACATGTGAAACAGAACAAAAAGTGCTGTATACAGTGCTAGCCTTCCACATTAAATGCTACACAAGAGATGTATCTATTCTAAATGAGAGAACAAAGATAATGTTAATAATTGACCACAAAATTTGCGTAGGCAGAAGCAAATCAACACACTGGGCCCTATTTTAAGCAAAATGTCTCACCAGCTGATTTCCTCAAAAATTCATCATTAAAGTTTGTAGGAGCACAAAATGTCCTACACATTGGAATCTTACAACTTCAGTTGTTGAGAATCTTCAATTACTTTCAGCAAATGGCAGCAGCCTGGCAAAAATGAATAAGCAACAGAAAGACAAACAAGAGGTGCCTGGATAAAGAAATTCACCCCTGTTTAAGCACATACAGTCAGGAAATTGAGTGGCAAAAAAACCAAGACAAAAATTGTTTTCCAGGCCCAAGTGACACGGATTAACATGATGTCACCCTTTGTCAGCTTGGAATGTCACATGTCCTAGACAATTTCCTGGGGTGGTGAAAAAAGGATTAGGGGTCATCTTCACTCCTACTGATGGTAGTTCCCAGAAATGATCCTTTCCTTTAAAAAACACTCAAAAGTGCACCAATGAAAACTCCATTGTGATTAACAGCTGGAGGGCCGAAACATGCCCTGACAATCAACATCTTTCATTCACATATTTGTGCACCCACCTTCAGTTGACACTAACAAAGACTGACAACCTAACACATCAATGAATAAATTTTAACCCATGCACTAATAACACAAAAATCTGATCAATGCTTACAAAGAAATTAAAATTATTAATTAATAATTAAATAAAATGGTGATGGAATAATTTTGTTACAAATGGTCTGGTAATGGATGATAGATTTATAAAAATAAGGAAAAGTTTCTTTTTTCTATTTTTTTTATTTTTAATAGTAGTACATTTGATGCAGAATGCATTATATATTGAGCATGCATGATCTATGCAATACCCAGAATTAATGGTATATCAGTAATGTTCAGGCATTAGTTTTATCATAGGACTCTGTGTAATTTGATTGGTTCTACCACTAAAGTACTACTAGATCAGTGGTAAATTGCACATTCATGTGTAACTATTGATGATAAATCTCTTGTATTATTGTAAATTCTGAACATTTATTGGTATGTCTCTTGTATTGTTGGAACAATCATTGTTGTAATATACATCATGCATTCACATGTGTAACTCTTGATAAGTCTCTTGTATTGTTGGAACAAGCATTGTTGTAATATACATCATGCATTCACATGTGTAACTCTTGATAAGTCTCTTGTATTGTTGGAACAAGCATTGTTGTAATATACATCATGCATTCACATGTGTAACTCTTGATAAGTCTCTTGTATTGTTGGAACAAGCATTGTTACATTATGTTCCAGGGCCCGAGGAAATAAAGAAACACTGGCAAAAATGGCTGGTGACATAACAGAAAGTTTGATCAGTTTGAATCGAACTATGGCAAGTCAAGTTACTCACAGTGAAAAGGCAATGACTACCCTTGGTAATGATTTTATTTATTTTCATACGAATAATGTTAAGAGATATGAGTATTATTTTATAATTACTCTATAAATCCTCTTTTGTCTTGCTTTTGGTTTTGATTTTTAGTCTTACAATTAGATGAAAAAGTGAACGACAGTGAAAAATAAACTTTGCTAGCTTTTGAGTTTTCAGTCTAAGCAGAAATTTACAAGTAATTTTTGGTGTAATGATCACCAAGTAAATGCGAAGTAGATTGTGAATGGTTTTTTTTTATTATGGTAGGCAGTTTTCGTGAGACACGTTCTTATTACGGCAGACAGTTTTCATGAGAGATTTTAATTACGGTAGGCAGTTTTAGTGAGATGCATTTTTAATGCTGACAGAATTTGTATTGTATTCTCTTGATGTTAATAAAATCACTAGTTTAACATTTTTATTTACAAGGCATTGTCCGGAAGAAATTGTGTTCTCTTGATGTTAAATTCATTAGTTTAAAATGTTTATTTACAAGACATTATCAGAAAATCTTGTGGAGAATTTCATTCATAATTGAATACTGTCAGGCTTTAAATAAGTCCATTTAGCTTGTATTTAAATTTGTAAATACTCTTTTAGATTTGTTCCTCTAAATATCATAGAATTTAACAAAATTTTAAAAATAATGGCAGAAGATTTGCTTTAAATAATATAAAAATGTATGCATCTTCTAGATGCTAGTCTTAAATATTTACTTGAATATGTTGGCTTCTTCCATATAAAATTATAACCATGGATGGATCAGGCTAACTTCTATGTAATCCTAAAGCCTAAATTAAGTCCTAAAGCCTAAATTAACTAGTAAAGGTAATGCCTGACAATGCACCTCCGCATGTTTCATGTTGACCATGCAATTGAGAGGGGGGAGGGAGGAAGGAAGCTTTTCTGTGATACACCCACACCCAAACTCATGCTTGGAAAAAGATAGCTTCTTGCTTAAATTTGGGTGTCAAAAGTTGGGTATACCACAAATTGATTATACGCGCTTCTTACTTAAATTTGGGTGTCAAAAGTTGGGTATACCACAAATTGATTATATGCGCTTCTTGCTTAAATTTGGGTGTCAAAAGTTGGGTATACCACAAATTGATTATACGCGCTTCTTCCAGATTTAACTCTGGTAAACCCTAAATATTTCTTGAATTTTTGCTTATTCCATACAAAACCTTGCTAGTGTCTTAAGTATTTATTTGTTTATATGTGCTCTTTCAAGATACAATTATAGTCTTAAGTATTTACTTAATTATATGTGCACCTTCAAGATACAATTCTGCTAGTCTTAAGCATTTACTTGAATATGTGTGCTCTGTCCACATAACTGTAGGGCCCTTCATATTTATTTAAATATTTTGCATCTTCATATTATATATACTTGAATATGTTTGTTTTCCATACATAACCCTGCTAGTCTTAAATATTTACTTTAACGTTTTTTCTTGCACAAACCTGCTAGAATCTTAAATATTTACTTGAATATGTTTGCTCCTTCCAGATGTAAGCCTGCTAGAGCCTAAACTGTTATAAAACTAATAAATAACATAATTTTATTTGCTTTCCTAACATACACTAGATACAGTAATAGATGACACAGTTAACACTTTTTAAAATGTTTTCTTTCAGTCAATTCTTCACAGTCCATAGGTGAAATTCAGGATGAGTTACGAGACGTGGGTGGTCACATACAACACTCCCACCGCCTGTTGACAAAATATGGCCGTCGTGAAGTGACAGATAAACTACTAATATTCCTTGCTCTTGTTCTCTTCTTTGCAACAGTGCTTTATATCATGAAAAAGCGCATTTGGCCATCTTGACATAAACTTTCTTATAATATCTAATAAATTTTGTTTTTAAAAGTGTGCTTTGTTAATTGTTGGCATATATCATGAAAGAATTATGTGAGCACATTTCATCAAAAAATCAGTTATTGCAGTGTGTGTTTGTTTGCTTTTGGGAATATTAATCATGGTATGTCAGTGTCAGATATTTTTATATATTGATTTATGGCACGCAGTAGGAAATTATTATAATATAGATGTGTCTGTCATTTAATGAAATGGTTGAAATATAGTGTGTATGGCCTTTAATGAAATGGTTGAAATATAGTGTGTGTCGCATTTAATTAAATGGTTGAAATATAGCTGTGTATGGCATTTAATGAAATGGTTGAAATATGGTGTGTATGGCATTTCTGTGCATGACATTTAATATGAAATGATTTGAATTTATATATGTATGGCACTCAGTATGAAATGAGAAGTGATTGGAATATAGTGCAAGCAATCTGAAATGATTGAAATTGTATAGTACTTGCAGAGAATTTAAGCACAGTAACTATTCATTTTACAGACTTAAGTTTTTGCTTTAAAAATGCAGACATTTTGTTTTAAAGGTGGAAGGTGAGAGTGTGCGTGTGTGTTTTCTGGTGATATTGACCCAAGATGACAGGTGAAAAAACTGTATATGAGCAAACTTCTCACTCTCTAAGAATTGTTTTTAGCCATAGACAGTTACACCCGAAGTGTGTTGCTTATGTCCATCCGTTGTTTTGTTTTGGTTGCTGTCACTGCAGAAAACCCCACTTCACATAGATAAGATGTCGGAAATGGCAATAGGGATTTAAGTGCTGTGGTGGCCATTGTTGTATTGGCGGGTGAGGGGGTTTACAGAGCCCAGGCTAATACCACATCGTCTGTACTTAGTGTGTATGTGCGCCCAGGATGTTCACCAGTGGTGGTGGTGTTGTCATTGGCACTGTTGTTGTTGATGTCCCCAGTATCCGTTGGGCTGTATGTAGGTGGGTGTTGGCGGCCAGTATAGGTGGTCAAGCATTAGTTGAATTAGATCCACAATGGGGTGGTTATAATATCCCCATTGCATGTGATGTTGCTCCCTTTGCTGCCACCGTTGTTGTTGTCAGCGGTGGTTGTTGTGGCTGTAGTAGATGATACTGTTGTCGTCTGATGTGTTGCGGCGGGCACTTTCTTTTTGATTTGGGGCTCTGTAGTTTTGTAGTTTTTCCTTGTGTCTGTTGTGGTTGTCTTTGTTGCAGTCCCTGGTGGTGACTCTGGCTGTGGATTGGTGGCAGTTGGTTTAGTCGTTGTTGTTGTTTCTTGTGGTGTAGTTGGAGCGTTGTCGACTTCTGTTTCGGTCTGTGCGTCAGTTGTTTTCACTTCTTTTTCTGTTTGTATTTTTTTTCTTGCATCTTGATATATACCATTTGTGTGCTAGAGACGTTTTGGCATTTCTTCTTATTTTTCGGTGGTAGTTTTAATTTCTTTTTCTTTGCTGATAGAGCTTGTAGTCTGAGTTTCCTTATTATCTGTTGTGGGTTTTGGAGTTTGCGAGAATGCCTGTCTGATTTCTTGTTTTGCTGTTTGAGTTGAATTCACTTTGGCCGTATGTAGAATTTTCCAGATGATGTGGGTGTTTATTCCCTGTTCTGTTGTAGTGGCTTGTAGAGTTTGGAAACGTGGCTTTTTCCTTCAAAGACTGTTTGAGTTGTGCCATCTTCCTTTGTGGTTTTTTGTGTTGTTTCCTCCTTTTCCGTTTGTGAAGAGCATGTTTTTGTTGTCGGCGTTATTTTCTAGATGATGTCTGTCTGTGTTTCACAGTCTGTTGATGTATTTTTTTCCGGTTGTCTTGTCAGGTGCTTGTTTAAAATCTTATGGAGACCAATTGCAGTTAAGATGGCTTGTTGTCTAGTGGTAAGTTCATCTTCCGTTTTTTGTGTGGAAGAGGCTCAACAGCAAATTAGTGAACGCATTTTTTAGTTCAACGTTTTCAGTTTCTAGTGTGAAGGTGAAGGGGGTAACTTTTTGTATGCCCCCATTTTCGGTTGGTATGCTGATTTCACAGCAGTATTTAATGTTTGCACCTCTTCAAACCTCTTTTGCCTTATCTGTCTCAGCTGGGCTATGCGCTCGTTTGTGAAACAGAAAGGGCCATCCGCATCTTTTAGGACTGGCTCAGAATTGCGTAAAATGTTACTTGGTGGAGTGGGCAGTAGTGGCGTTTTTGCCAGCCTTGAAAAGGGCTGAGGCTTGGTGCTGGCTTGTCTGGTGTGGCGCTTTGACATGACTCTCCTCCCGGTGGTCCAATGGATGGAGTGCATTCGTCAGTGGTCCGAAGTGAAGTGTGTTGGTGTGGTTGGGAAGTAGCGCTCGAATTCCTTAAGAGCAAAGACAGATGATCGTGCACCAACTGGGAGAATGAATACTAGGCTCAATCTCATCCATGGAAAGTCGCACAAACCCGAGAGAAATACACCACAGTAAATAAAATTGGGCGGCCCGGTACCATTTGATCTGGGGACCGGGGGTTGGGGACCACGGAGTTAGGGACTGGAGATTGTGCTGAAATTTGGCACAAATTTATAGTAATAGTTCGGAAGCCCTAAGAAACTCCTAAACTGTGTCTTGATTTCAGGTCTTAGTGTTTCTTTTAACTGTTCAATCTTAGTTTGCTTGGCAACTTGGCTCAGCCGGTGTCCCAAAAAGTCTAAAGAGAAATGAGCAATCTTGCATTTAGTTGGGTGGGTGGTAAGATTGGCTTCTTTTAATCTTGCAAAAATGTCTCTTAGCAGCACTAAATGTTCTTCCCACATTTTGGTGCCCAAGATTAAGTCCATAAAATTCTGTGTAATTGTGCAATGGTTCTAGTAACGATTGTATCATTTTAGAAAATATCCTTGGAGCGTTCAACACTCTGAATGGCATCACTCTCCAGGTGTAATTTCCTATTGGCACGGTAAAAACTAAGATGTGACGGTCTTCTGGCTCCTTTACCTCTATCTGCCAAAAACCATGTGAAAAGTCGATTCTGGTAGAAAGTCTGGTGACACTGAGGTCTGGGTCTGGCATTGGCTCAGCGCAAAAATTCGGTTACCTGGTTAAGCTTTCAGTAACGTACACAAAAGCAGAATGTTTTATCGTGCTTTTTAATCAGCACTATCGGTGATCCATATGCGCTATCAGTTTTCTCGATGACACCCAGTTCTATCATCATTTTTATCTTTTTTTCTAACATCCTCAACCTTTGTATGGGGTAATGGGTATGATTTTAAACACACAGGTTTATTGTCAGTCAGCTTAAAGGAAACTATCAGGTCAGTCAACCCTGGTTTATCAAAGTTGACAAAAAAATCTTTAGTAATTCTGTCACTTCTTCTTTTTGTCCTTCTGTCAGGTCATCATTTATCGTAATATCTCTGACGGTCTCATAAGCTTGTAGTGGACAACTGGGTACTGTACTTGCTGCACTAATACTCCCCCGCTGTCCTCCTCTATTACTACTGTCACAACGACAAAGTCTGTCTGGGTCGGGTTGCTGTCACAGTCTTCAGCAAGTTTATGTGGAAGATTTTCTTTCTTTCCTATAGTTCAGGCTACTTGGCTTCTCTATAACAGGAAAGGGTCCCCTCCATCGCACCTGTAATTAGTTATGTGCTTCTGGGAGCAACAATAATACTTTGTCATTCACTTCGAGTTGTCGGGGTTTCATCTTCTTGTTAAAGCACTCAGCCCGTCTGGACTGTGCTGTGGCTGGATTTTCACGTGCTGATTTGTCTATGGTCTCGAGACGATTATGTAAGTCGGTGACATGACCTCTTTGTCTATCTCTTCATCTGTCCACAGTACTTTTAGAATCGCCAATGGCCCTCTGACAGTGTGTCCGTACAATAATACAAAGGGCAAGAATCCGGTCAATGACTGCGGCACTTCTGGTATGCAAATGACAACACAGGGATATATCAATCCCAATCTTTAGGTTTCTTGAGTGCTGTTTTTAATGTCCCTTAGAATTTATCAATGAGTCCATTGCTTTGGGGTGGTAAGGTGTGCATGTGTGGTGCTTTATGGATAGTAATTGGTTCACCTCCTCCATCATGCTGCCTACAAATTGCGTCCCCTGATCTGTGAGAATTTCCAATGAAACACCTACCTGCCAACAAATTGCGTCCCCTGATCTATGAGAATTTCCAATGAAACACATACCTGCCTACAAATTGCGTCCCCTGATCTGTGAGAATTTCCAATGAAACACCAACCTGGCTCAAAATTGCGTCCCACGATCTGTGAGAATTCCAATGAAACACCAACCTGGCTCAAAATTCTGAACAAGGCTTCTGCGACTGTTCCTGTTTCAATGTTTCTTAGCGGAACTGTCTGCAAATCTGATTGCGTAATCGATAGGCGTTAGTATGCATTGATTACCCCTAGTTAATGTGGAAATTATCGGCCCGATCAAATCCATGGCCATGCACTTCAACGGCTCGCTGATTAGTTTTGGTTCACCTAGCGCGGCTGGCCTATTGCTATATCTGGATGCTGTCCATTGGCACAGGTCACAAGATAACATCTTTTCATGTTGGCTACTATTCCTGGCTAATAAAAATCATGCATGACGTGTGCAGTCGTTTTCTCTACGCCCAGATGAGCATTCATGAGTCCGTGACACAATTGTAAAACTTCGGTATGCTTGGTCTGTGGAAGGACTAGCTGTTTACGGAATTTATCTCACACCCTCGAATAATGGTACATGATGCCTTTCTTCTCGATTTTATACATTTCGGGTTCAGATCAACTAACAAGTGGTCACTGATAGGTACAATCTGTTTTCGTAACTTGTCAAGAGATTTGTCCTTGGTTTGCAGCAATTTTATCTGCAATCTTCCTGATGGCAGTCATGGGCGTGGCTCCAGACTTCTTACTTTCTGTCCTAGTCACTACCCTGACCACAGCATCATCGCGAGTACTGGGGTTTCTACACGGCAAACACATATTTGCACCCTGGAATTATTTCATAAGAAGAGTTCTCAAGGACGGCTGCTCTGAAGGTTCCTTTCACAAAGTGAAATGATCGTGATTTCTGCTACAGGCAAGGTCTACCACTATTGGCAAAACTAACTTGAATTGTTTCCCCTGTATAATTATCACGATCAAACGAGCGCATCTAAGTCAACTCGTGTCAAGGGAGGCAATTGTTTCTCGGCCATTAGCCTTTGCCAATGCAAGATTCGATCATGTTCATGTTCACGTGAAGTTATAGTATGAACGTTAGCCTGTTTTGAGTTGGGGATAATTATTTGAAATGTGGCCATTGTCTCCACAGTTAAAGCACGAACAGTTTTTTCGGTCTTGTTTCTGTTCAGAACTAGATGGTCTTGATTTGTGCTTGGTTATTCTGTCACACCTTTTGCTCCTTTCATTCCCACTGCCATTCAATTTGCCTTTATTCTCTGTCTGTTCATTCATGCGCAGTTTGTTAGAGTGTGTGTATGAGGGACGCAAGCGAGTTTCGTCTTAGTGATCTGCTGCACAACTGATCTTTCAGCTATTTCAGTCTTTAGCTTGTTTAGTAATTTTTACTTTACTATTTGAAACCCTGTCTCGGTCATATCCAGTTGAATTTACAATAGTGTGTCAATCATTTATCTGTTTGTGATTTATTACTTGCACCTTTTAAAAATCTATGTTGTTGTCTTTTAAAACTTTTTACAACCATCATTTGAAATGAGAGGTTTGTAAAAAAATAAATCTCCAGAACATCAAGAAAATAGCAAACAAAGACACAGTTGTAGATATAGTAATAATTTTATTGGTAAAAGCAACCATTGATCTACACAGCTCACACAATGGCTAGTATGTACAAAGGAAATGATATGATCATTATTCCAGTCAAATTAGCCACGTCTGACAGATCTTTCACAAAAAAAAAAAAAAAAAAAAAAAAAAAAAGTTCATAGGAATCCAGACTGACAGAACAAAATACAGGTTGCATGTGCATTTTACTTAAATGAGAAATAATTGATGTAAAACTGATGAAATTTAATGCGCAACACCATTTTGCATGACCAAACTGTAAAACAAACATGCACAAATATTTCAAGTGCTTGTCACTATTTTAGACTAAATGCAAAGACTATGTATTTTAATCAATTTTAGTGTCAAATAAAAATAAAAATCATCTTTGTTAAATACATTTCCACAGTACTGAAATTTGACTAAAGAATGTAGCAATAAAAGAACGAAAAAACCCAGAAGCCATGTTTGCAAGTCAATTCATGAATGAAATATAAATACAAAAATTCTCTTTCTTCGCACTCATTCAAAGGCCTAAAATGGTTTTGAACACCTGAGCATGGGAAACATTTTTTTCATTAGCAGCTTCACGGAACATGACTGTAATGTGCTAACTTTCCTATACCCTGCTCAAGCCTACATTGTTTAAATACATATAGCAGAACAATACATATTAGTACCTAATGCTGTATAATGTTTACACAAACAAAAACCTGCAACGGCAATGTGATCAGTAACTATCCATTTATTGTGTAAAAAAAAATAATAGCATGAATCTTAAAAATAAAAAATAAATCTAATTTCTTGTAACATTATTATCTTTCTCTCATTTACACTTCTTAATAAAGATCCTGAATACCATTTTCTTTTATTGCATATTTAGTAAATTCCATCAACTATTTACATATGTTGTTATAATAGTATTCCAACAGACTGGTAAATGGTTAATTTCTCCGGATTTCTGCATGGAGCTAAACTCATTATTCCACATCAGATCTTATTAGAGCAAAAAAAAAAAAAAAAGGAAAATAGAATTTAGTTATTAATAATATTAGTTATAATACATGGCAGTTTTTAAATATAATATATATATATTTATATATGATCATAATTATTATAGTTGCATATTTATTCACAATGGAATAATCCCAACTAACAGAACATATTACTCTCAATATAGTAGTGTGCATCTTTATAACAAAAACCAGAATACCAGTAGTGTGCAAAAGTAAAGCACATTTCTGATAAGATCTTACAATAAATAATTGCTGTCCATCTAGACATGCCCAAAATGCCCACTTCCTTTTAATCTGACCCTCCTCCTGCAACCACCTCCAATGTGTGGGTAGCCCATAAGCTTAGGATACTGTATTACCTTCACCATATATAGCATTCACTTTTTAGAAAAGTGTTCCCTGTCTATACTGTATGTTTGGGAGAGGTAAAGCAACAGCATACCACAGTAATTTAAAAAAGAAGAAAAAATGCATTCATGCACAATTACAGGATTCATTAAAAAGTTTTAATGCATTTGACCTCTTCAGTAATGATTTCATTTGTCGGACATTTTTGTTTGACCACCATTATACAGAATATCCATAAATTATAATATCCAATTAAAGTGACATATCACTAAATAAATAGTATGAAAGAGTTTAAAAAGAAATGACCAATAACACTATTAAGAGTGCTCAATAATTGACTGATTAATTTTTGTTAATCCAAGCCCAAGGCATAAGCCAGAGCATCAAGAAAATTGCATTCAATGACAATAACATAATTCTGAATTGTCTTTTGGCAGCTACTTATAGCTGGCACTCACTGAGATGCTAAAGAGATCAATCTTGATAACCCAACTTTTAAGTGAATCCATTCAATTATACATCTCATTGCAGTAATAAAGGTGCTTTTCTTTTTTTAAATTTTTTTTAGATTACATAACAAAGGAATTGAGACCAGGAACCCTCAGTGTAAAAGACAAGTGAATTGAATGGTAGAGAAACTGTCACTTGCTGCACAAGATTACTGGTTGGGAGAAGATAATGGTCATATGATGAGCAATAGACTTAAGGTAGATATTGGTCATATGATAAACAATGGAATTAAGGTTAGAGAGGGGAGATAATGGTCATACAAGTTATAACATTCTAAAAGAGACATGCAATAAAATTCATTCTGTTTCTTCAAAGTTGAGGATTGATTAGCAAATCCATTTGGCCTTGTGCCACAACATACTTCTTGCAGTGTATTTGTGCATGTGAAAGTGCAAATGAGACATCACTTTACATCATTGCGTTTTGAAATACATTTTGTATAACTTAGCCAATTCTTTGAATGTTAATTATAGACTTTAGTCTGTGCTCTAAAGTGCTACGCAATAAACAAGTTAATGGGCTTATCTGTGTCATTCTTCCTCTCCACCCCCACCCCCCCAGTATGGAGCGTTTTGAAGTGACACATTTTCTTAAGCATGGTGTAATCCTAAATGAATTAAAAATATTATTGGGCAAGTTGATAGAGAGCAGTATTTGTTTGCAATGTCCATATATTAAAAGATGACACATGTGTGATTCAATTTTTATTTAATTTGAAAGTAGGAGACTAACCAACATATGCTAACCATAACCAAACACCTACCAATAAGCCTTTAAACCAATTAATTTTTCAACATAAACTATTAAATACATGCCTTCTAGTACAATCACCATTCAGGTAAATCAGTGTACTGGATTAATACAAATAAAAGCAAGGTATAACTATTCTTTGTGAAGTTCTCCACATTTATTAAAAAAAACAAACATGAAAGCTGCCGTACCATGTATTTTGCATGTGATGCAAAATAAGAGTGAAAATACTACATGTACCACTAAAGTCTGCGCTGATAAGACAACTGCAACTGCTGAATTTTGTGCACTTTTGCTGATGTATAATCTTTTATTGCTGTTAAATTTTGTCTATGTGATCAATGAGCACTTGCAACAAAGTTTATGTAATCAGTCATAGAGTAAGCCAATTAATGTTTAAAAATAAAAAAAACAAACTGAAAAGATTTGCGGTTTGGTTTCTTCTGGTTGCTTTACATTACAATAAACACTTTCACACATTCTATTATAGGCATTACAACAACAAAAAAAATGCATTACATATGTCAGAAGGAAACAAAGTAATCTGTATTTGAAACGCAACAACACAGTAAACATTACCCATGAAGTGATACATCTGTAATTAACATTTAATTGGAATATTTATAACCAATTTACACAAGGCAGCTGCCAATTCATAACCTTGGAACCATATGACATACATTTCTAAAAATCTTGTCAAATGGTAACCTGCAACTATTTCCAATCCTTCAGTAAACAAATAAATCAGTTATGATCAACTCAATATCAACATTAAAGAAGGCATAATCCTTTCCTAAACATTTCAAGAAAACTTTTCTGATTATTAGATGTATTATCATTTTAAAAATATTTCTTTTCACACATCATACACACAATATCTTCAATACTTTTAAAACTCATACATTATTTTCATGCAATTTTACTTATTTATATTCTCTCCTTATTTATTTGCTATAAATTAATCCCTGGCTCCACAAACCAGCCGGTCCAATTATTGTAAAAGGAAAAAAGAATTCCCAGTCTGCTTTACACAAGCCCACCTCACATTAATCTACAACACAGTTGTAGCACGAGATTATTATTTTTTTTATGACAGTGGCCAGTCTAACCAACCTCTCATTAAACTACAGTTCTAGTCAGTACTTTTATTTTCAAGACTGTGACTGTCTAACCAACCTCATCTTAAACTACAAACAGTTCTAGTTAGTAATTTTATTTTCAAGACAGTGGTCAGTCTAAAGAACTGCATAAGAAACTACAAAGGGTCCTGGAGAGTACTTTTACAAGACCGTGGCCAGCCTAACCAAATGCACACTAAACTACAGGGTCCTGCTAATTCAATGCAGTGGCCAATCTAATGCACACTAAGCTACAACACAGCCTTGGTATATGAGTGTGGCCAAATTTAATAATGTTAGAAAGACTGTCCAAGTAAATTAAATTGAGACTCTTTCAAAAGACTATCAAACAAAATCCATGCAGGTGAACAAATTGCTCTATTAACATCATGCACTAGAGTACTGACTAACTCATGCTTTATGTTTCTGTGGGATACAATAATTTCATGCAATACATATTGGAGTGTTAATTCCATGCAATATATACTGGAGTGTGTTAATTCCATGCAATACATACTAGAGTGTATGTTAATTGCATTCTATAAAACAGTAAGCTTATTACATGCTCAAAATGATACAATTTTATCAATGGGAAGAATGCTAATTGCAATGAGCTGAGTGCTGGAGTATACTAATAACATGCTTTCTGTGGTGCGGATTAATGGATATGTTAATTCATTAAAAGAACAATGGAATACAATAACTCCACCAAATAGGAGGAATATGTTAATTTATTAAAAGAATAAAATATAATAATTCCACAAAGGAATGGGATATACTAATTCTGCAATTTCATACATTCATTTCACAAAAGTAATAGGATAAACGCAACGACATGGAATACATTCACCTCCAAAGGTATGAGATAAAACTTATTATTAAAAAGTATGGGGGTAATCTCAGTCATCAAAGGGTATCACCTAATTCATTCCACAAAAACAGATGAGATACATTCATTCAAAAAATAATAGGTTAAGTATATTTTTTCTCTGACTAAGAAAAGGGTATTTCCATCTCTCAAAAGAAATGTATATTCCAATTCCACAGAATAAGGTTTACTGAAATTTTTATACATGTATGGCTACCAAATAAAAACACTAATGGAAACAACTATTATATGATATTGCACAATTTTCTATTCAATATATATAACCATGTAGTTAGTAAATAACATTATTTCACTTTATCTGAATCGCATTTTTTAAAACAATTCCTAACTCATCAAAATTTTCACTGAAATCTGCACCAAAGATTTATTACTACAGTGCAGGGGTTAATGCTTATGTTTTCTACAAAATGTGTTTTAAACAAGTTAAAATTTAAATGAGATATAATCTTAATCAACGTGACAGAATTCCATTATATGCAAGCTGCATAAAATCAATTGTGCATGATTATAACAACTGTGGATGGTCACTGAAATGAACCACCACCGCCACAGAAAATAACAAAGATAGATAATCCCTGAATGCATTAACTGGGATTTAACTTAAACTGTTTTTCACAGAGCTGTACAATTTTAAATTATAAAACAGTTATTAATACACTAACATCACTTAATTAAAGAATGGTTGGTGGATAGGACTGAAAAAAGAGACAAAGTAATCTATTTTTAAAGTAAAACTCTGAAGGAAATACAATTTAAAAAAAAACTTATGTTGCTTTCAGATCAGGCGGATGCAAATATTTTAAAAATAAAATACAATAATAAAATAAATCATATACATATCCAATAAGAAAAACTTAATCCATATTAATAAATCAAAGGTATTTCAGTTATTTCAATGATACAATATGAATTACAGGATAGGAATTCATCCAAATGTGCCAGCATAAAATACTTCTAGAGATGTACAAGTATTTGAAATCATCCTGTCAGATGCACGCCATGATAAATTAATATATTACAACGTATCTATTGATTTACATATTTACTTAAGTTCTAAAGTAGGATTTTAATGACAATGACTCAAATGCTTCTGACCATAAATACTTTTCAAACAAAAACTGCTTCACAGAAGCACAATATGAGAAATAATAAGGGCTCAATGAACTAAAACAACAGGAATCAAATAAAGAAGCACAATATGAGAAATAATAAGGGCTCTATGAACTAAAACAACAGGGATCAAGTAAAGAAGTACAAAATGAGACATAATAAGGGCTCTTATGAACTAAAACAACAGGATTCAGAAAAGAAAGGTTTTTCAACAATCAACAGCTGAAATTACTCATTACCAAAATGTATCCTTACGCCAAAGAACTTTGAAAATGCAGGGAAAGAAAAAACAACAAAAAAAAGTTTTGTTCCTGCTTGGCTAAGTTATTGCTTGCTCTCAAAACTGTAGATGTCTATACTCAATCAGTGTGCAGAAAGCCATTACAGGAAATGTAAAGTTATTTTCCTACAATGTTCTGATGTAAACTGGGATCTAAAGGATAATTATGGATTTATATAAATGTTAGATCTTTTGTATATACTTCTTGCTAAATTAGAATTGCAGTGAAGAGATGGCACTTGTCTGCTTGCAGAAAATGCCAAGCTTACTTAGTGCTGACAACATTAAAACCCAATTAAACATCAATTAGTAACAATCACTAGCAGTCCTCCAGGTGTCATAAAGTACATAAAGAAGTACACAAAGAACAGAAAAGGTTGTCTTACAGGAAAAAGTACATAAAGAACAGAAAAGGTTGTCCTACAGGAGAAAGTACATAAAGAACAAAAAAGACTGTCTTACAGGAGAAAGTACATAAAGAACAGAAAAGGTTGTTTACACAAAAAAAAAGTACAAAGAACAGAAAAGGTTGTCTACAGGAAAGGGATAAGTTAAAGGGCAGAAAAGGCTGTCTACAGGAAAGGGAAAAGTTAAAGGGCAGAAAGAGATTACCAATGAGAAAGGAAGCAAAGTATTTTGTCCAGCATTTTTTGTGTGCGTGTCTTGAATCACAATTTTTGTTGTCATGCAATCTTTTACACTAAAATTTAAATCATTATAATTATACATGTCTTGCTTATTATACAAGTTCTTGACCTCTTGAATATTACTGAAGTGCATGTTAAACAGCAAATTGTCTTGGTGCTCACCATAAATGATATCTTGTACAAGTACTGGACAAATCATCTTAACTTTTGTTCATTATATAATTAATTTTTGCCTTTAGAAATGGGCTTTAACAAAATAGGTATTCTGTATATTCATAATTCATAACCACATACCTCTATCTTTATATTGTAATAATATGCAGTTTAGGTACTTATCAATGATATACAATTGAATTCTAATAATTAGCAATATTTTATCAATAAAGAGCTCAACATATTGACCATTCATTATGCTTATTACACTTTTAGTAAATGACAAATTAAATGAAGAGTTGTTTTTCTGAATATTTTATTTTGTCCTCTAAAAATTCAATGATCACTATGTAACTATCAAGATCTACAGAACAACATTATTAATTTTCTGCTTGTTATAAATACTTATTACATGATTGTTAATCTAATGCAACTCAAGTATTTGTATCAACGAACTTCAACGATGTTAAATACGAAAGAAAGATTAGAAAAATGGTGAGGAGTAGATACCAGGCTACTCTTCTCATGCTGCATGTGTGCAAAAATTGAATGGGCAGATAATTATATGAATTACATTAAGTGACGTGAGGGTGAAGGGCTGAGTAGTCCCTTGGTATTTTGGTTATGTACAAGCCGTGAGGTAGGGGGTGGACATGAGTTTACAATCGCTTGTCCAGCAATTTGAAAGAAGACTAGTTTGTTGGGATGTCTATGACAAGTTCGGATGAGTCATTATCACTGTCTTCACACAATGGCTGTGCATTTGGTGAAGATCCCAATGGAAGAGAAGGGGGAGAAGGCTTTGCAACCATGCCACCAGCCCTTAGCTGGGCTTTGTAACGAGCTTTTGTTCGGCAGACATTTTTTGTAGACAAGGGAGATGGCACAAGGATGTGGTCTTTCAGAGGAGCCTCTCCTACCAGCTGAGACTTAAACTGGTCTTGTTCACTGTCACCAATGGAAGGAGGGAGCGGTGAAGGTTTTAATGGTGCAGGTTCAATGACCTTTACACTGTCTTTAACAGTCACGATTTCTTTCTTCAGGGCACTCTCATCTATGGATAGAGAATTTGGCAGTATTTGTACTGGATCAGTGAAGGTAGACTTTTTTTCACTGTCGCTGCTCACGTCGATCTCCTCCTTGATTTTATCAGAATCTGATGTCAGAGGCTTGCTGTCTGCAGAATCTTCACTATCACCTGAAGTGGAAGATGGTGAAGAAGTGCTATCAGACACTGATGCTGTCAAGCCCTCTATGAGATCTGTGTGCTCTGCGCAGACAAGATTGTCGTCAATGAGAGAAATAACACCTTCTGCATGCTGTGGGCAAAATGAGTTTGGGCATTCAGTGCACAGCTTGCTGGCTACCTTACCACATATATCACAGTGGTGCCAAGGGCATAACCATTTGCCTGAAATTAATAGTGACTTTTTCATTTTAATAAATGCAAGCATCAGTAAGAGGTAAACATTAAAATGAAAAGAGATTACTTTTATTTAGAAAATTGCCCTCAACAATCAGATTTAATATAAGAACATAATTTCAAGAGTTCCACAACAACAAAAAGACCTTATCATTCCAGCCATATTTAACTCCAAAATCAGAAAACCAAATAATGATGAAAGTAGATAGAAAACAAAACATTAATATATGGAGTTTAAGTATTATAGTTAAGAAAATAAAACTGTAATATTGTTGAGTTTAAGTACTATAGTTAAGAAAATAAAACTGTAATATTGTTAAGTTTAAGTACTATACTTAAGAAAATAAAACTGTAATGGTGTTGAGTTTAAGAAGTTTAATTAGCAATGAAATGCACACATTTTCCCAATTTCTCCCTTCTACTAGTTTATATTTCTAATATTACTCACTTTGTACACAAGCAAGCTGTTTGCAAACTCATCAGCCTGTAAACATTCATCATTAAACACTTAACCTCTTTCAATGCTAATCTTTACTTCAATAAAGGTGAACAAAATTAGAAATCATGAAGATTTCTGTCAACTACAGCACATTTAAAATCAAAATTATTATTATTTAATTTTTACACAACCAGCTAAAGATTTTTATCAGTGTCTGACTCATCTTAAGTTCAATGAGCACTTATGTCTGCTTTAATACACCTAACTTGTCTGCTTTAATGCACCTAACTTCTGTCTTTAATACATTTAACTTCTGTCTGTTTTAATATGGTTAACTTCTGTCTGCTTTAATACACCTAACTTCTGTCTACTTCAATACGGCTAACTTCTGTCTACTTCAATATGGCTAACTTCTGTCTGCTTCAATACGCCTAAATTCTGTCTGCTTTAAGACAGCTAACTTTTGTCTGCTTCAAACAGCTAACTTCTGTCTGCTCAATTACCATGAAGTTTTATTTGAAAAGCAGAATGATTTAAATTTTATTTAGCATCAAACATTTTTTGTTGTCTTATAAATAATATTTTAAATATACTTACATGCTATAATTTCATGACTAAAGAGAGAAATTTGCCCATCAGTAACTTGCATTTTGGGGAAAACATACCACTGCTTTCAAAATAAAATTCTTGTAAGCATATATTCAATAATACTTAATTACAAAAGTTTTTGTTAATCTATTATCAACTATAGTGTCTTTAAAATGACACAAAATATTTTTTCCCCCTCTGTGCAATAATCTGAAGTTTAAATTAAACTGAGTCTAAACACTTCGTATGTGTATATATATATATAAAAACTAGCAAAATAAAATCTTCCCTATACATCTGTAATAATCTTGGGTTTAAACATTTAATTAATTAAAAAAAATAATTAAATAATGTTTATCATTTGTTTGTACAATACAAAATCATTTAATAAAGGTCCATCAATAAAGTGTCACTTGCATTTAAACAAACCATTTTAATAAATATTAGTCCTTTAAAAAAGTCTACAAAATTTTTAATGAAACTGAAAAATATGTGTAAAAGGTTTTAACAATTTACCAATATTAACTTTATTGCAAAGATATAAAACTGTAACACTGACAACTTCCCGAGGCCAACTCACCATGTGGAGGCTTAGCAAGGTTCAAACATTGAAGGTGATAGACTTTGGGGCAATTGGGTTTATCACACATCACGAGCTCACCACCTTCTCCACATCGGAAACATTCATCTTCGTGTTCTTTCTTTAGATCGCACTTTTTCTTTTTCTTCTTCTTCTTTGCATCTTTATCTTTCTTCTTCTTCTCAATATTAGTTGTTGTTGATGTCTGAATAAATGACATAAATATTAGGTGAAAAAATAAATTCAGCATAAGTTACTAATCTCTTCATGTTTCTGAGATTAATAATAATTGCCTGCCTCTATGAGTTACTAGCTCTGTGATAATAAGATTACAGTTGTGTATCTGGCTATGCAACAGCTTTATTCCTAAGGATGTTCATAATCCATTACACAATTTATACATAAATGCCATATCCATGAAACATAAGTAAATACAACACCTTGTAACTTTCATTTTACTGACAACAGCCTCGAGCTCATGAATAAAGACAATTAGTAAAATAAAGCAAATTGCAAAATATAAACAATTCAAACTGTCTAGTGAATGGGAGTGTGAGGTAAGGACACTGTTCTATGCCTCAATGTCAGTGATGACAGGCATATGTCTCACTGAATTAGTTCATAAGTAGTAATGAATGGACATCACTACAATTACATGTAACTGAATTTAATTTGAAACTAAAAATTAATGGGCTGCCATAAGTCATAACCACTGTAACCCAAGGCCCAACTGTAATCGTGTTTCTCTATGTATTTAAGTTACAACCTCTCTCTTATGTCAAGGTGATTAACAGTGATTCTGACTTATTAACCTTATGTCAAATGTGATTTAATGATAATTGTCTGTCTACCTGATTTACTTTTTCTTTCCATGCTGATGTGATTAATGGTAATTGTTTGTGTTTTCTTTCTTTTTTAAATTTCTATATTCTGCTGTGCATGATTCTATTGAGTTCTTCATTGTGATTTTAATCTTTTATGTAGTGCCTGTTTTACTTAAGTAGGATTGTGAGGTCATGTTCTCTATAATTCAAAGTCAATAAGTTAAAAATATGTCCATAAGTAAATTTACATAGTTTATTTTCTTAAGTCTACTAGACAGGTTTCTTGAAAGAAAAGAAAAAAACAGCGAGTGATAAATTTTAGTGGTACATTGCTGTATATGTCTCCAGGACTGTCCCAAAAACTGTCATTTGAGATTGTCTCAATTCGTTTAGATTGGTTAAAACAATGAATTAAATACTTAGATCTTTCTTCAACATCCTAACAGAACATTGCCAAAAAAAAAAAAAGAAAAAAAAAGAAAAAAAAGAAAATAAATTTAAAAACTATCATAACAATAATTTAAGCAAGACAAAATTTCCCCCTTATAATTAAAATATCATTATTAACAAGTAAAGAAATAATTATTTTATTATTTTTACTGAATAAAATTTTACTTAAAGACATACAAACAATTTATCAAACCAAAAAAAATCAAAATAAATTTAATTAAATTTTAAAAGAATTTCTGTTAGTTTATATATGCCTGTTATTTATACATTAAGAAAACAGGACAAAGATATCAAAACAATAACAAACAAAATCTCAGATTTTTAAATTACTGTAATGAGAAATTTAATTTTGCCACAATTATGTACTTACACATTTTTAAAAAAAAGATTTAAAATCTATTAAATGATTTTTAATTACCTAGGTCAAAGATAATATGAAATCACAGTAGAATACAAAGAAAAATATCAATTATATATTAAAGCAGTACATTCTTGTAACATCTTCTATCAATGCTAATCTGTCATTAAAAAAAACCCCGTTGAAAACATTTATTTTAGAACATCTTAACAATAACAAATGTGATACCCACAATCCTGCAAAATGTATTCAATACTCAACCTGCCTGGTTACATGCATTAGAATGTCTTAATGCTTTTATTGTACATTATGCTAAAATTGTATGCAGAATGTGCCCTATGTTCATGCCAACTGACATTGTATTAACTCTTAATGTCTCAATCATCCCGTTGCAGCCTGTGCATCGGCTCTGTTTCAGTCATGATCGTCCCCTAGCATCCCGTACTGAATGCACCATATGTTGCTACGGAAAAAACTTGTTTCTGCTTTCCCTATTTGAACCAAGTTCCCACAATGCTTTGCAATTAGTTAAGTTACTTCCTGGCTGGCTGGCTTTATTTTTCCCAGGTGTATTTTCACTCTGTATATTTTTTCTAAATATTTTCTTGCTTCGAAAATGTTTCAACATTTTTCAAATGGCATCGGCATTTCCGTTTGTGATGGATTTTGATACTGAGTTGACACAAATGCATGACTATCATTTATTTGATCGTGAAGCTACTTTTTTGAGAAGACAACCAAAGTGACATTTCGTTTTCTAGCTCAGAACATTTTTCTTCATCATCTTCTTCTGAAAATGGCTGAAACAGCCAGAAATTGTTGTCAACCATGATGCACCTTGGAGTTCAGAGTGGATGACAAAAGGCGTTCTGTAGTAATTAGCATTTATTTTATTTAGCAATATGTACAAACAAAAATCAAATTTTTCATAAAGGGCAACCACAGTACGACTTGTGTGGAAACTTTGAAAAGAGTCCATCATCATTCAAATAAGTTATTATATATTTTCAATTGCTGACATTTATGCTGCATTTTTGACATTTCAATGACATACCCAAGTATGTATATACTTCAAATGACTGCTAAATATATTTATTTCTTCGTATCTGTGTTTACTTGTGTTTGTAGTCTGCTTTGCAATAATTTCCACAAGATTTAATATTTTCTTTTATCCACAATTATTTTTTCAAATATTGTGCTTTCAAATAAATTATCATATCTTTTATTACCAGATTTAGCCAAAAAATATTTTTCATAAAGGGCATCCATATTGTGACAACTAGAAAAAAAATTTGAAGTTGATCTCCCTTCAAACAAAAAAAATTATAATGCAAGCACCATTATAGAATGATTTTAGACCATTTTGTCACAAACCTTCCATGACAGCAAGAGAGTTTGACCTAAATATTTTATGGGACGTTAAGAGTTAAAAAAAAAAAAGGAACCAAAAATACTTTCAAATTAGGTCTTAATTTTTAACTTTATAACAGGAAGGATTTTAATTAAAATGAGAAGTAAATCTATGTAAAATTAAGAAAACTATAGTACAATTTGTATGCAACAGAAAACTGATAACCTGGCCCAAGAAGCATCCAAGACTGGACTGCAGATCAACCTAGAGAAGACCAAAATCATGACCCTGTTAAAAAAGCAGCAGAAGCCAATAACCCTTGAGAGACAGTGAGCTGAAAGAAGTCACCTCTTTCACCTACCTGGGCAGCATTGTATCAGCAACAGGGGGTTGTGACGAGAAAATCAAAGGCAGAATCGGGAAAGCTAGATACGCCTTTATTACCCTGAGACCAGTCTGGAGGTCAACATCCCTGCCTGTCCACAACAAACTACGAATTTTCAACAGCAACGTTAAGTTTGTCCTCCTCTATGGCTCAGAGTCCTGGAGAGTCACCAACACCCTAACCAACAAACTCCAAGTATTCATCAGTGGCTGTCTTCACAACATACTGAAGATCAGGTGGACAGACAAACTAAAGAACACTGAGTTGTGGCAGTGGACAAACCAAGATCCCCTCAATCAGCAGATTGCCATGCGTAAATGGCGATGAATAGGACACACCCTGTGGAACCCCCTGCAGGACATCACCCGGCAGGCTTTGCAGTGGAACCCCCAGGGAAAGATTCGTGTCGGTCACCCTAAGACTACTTGGAGATGATCCTGTGAAGAGGAAATGAAGAGCTGCAACCTGTCATGGGTTGAACTGAAAAAGGCTGCCCAGAAAAGACTGAGATGGAGAACTGTTGTTGAGGCCCTTTGTTCCATGGGGAATCCAAGGAGATAAGTCAAGTAAGTCAATAGCACTATTTGTACACAAACTTTCAAATACAAAAAAGACAAAGAAAATTTAATTAAACCTCAGCATGACTTTTCAATTAATGAGTTAACTAGGAAATTAATTTAGCCACATGAGTACTCTAAGAAATGTGAATGTTTCCATACCATAACTGTCACTATAAGGGTAAAATAAAAATAAAAATAATAAAAATGTTGCAAGTCAGAAATTTTTTTTATCATTAAAAAAAGGAATATCCCAAAACAGATATTTAATTGGCACAATAAAAAAAATGTAAAATAGTATGTGAATTACAATAAAACAAAAATAAAATATAACAAATACTAAAAAAAAAAAAAAAAAGTAAATAAAATTAAAAATTCAATAATACACATAAAAGAATATTTTTTTTTTAAAAAAAGAAAAGAAACCTGGACAGTTTAGTAAAAACATACTGCAAATTAAATAAGAAGAAAATGTGAAACCCACCTTTGGTCGTACACCAAGAAAACCACTGCAATTTGCAGATCCACAGGCACATTTGGTCTTTTCATTTCCAAGACACTCCAGGTTATAATTAAATGTTAGCTCTGAACCTGTTAGAAAACAAAGAATTGCAAACAATAGTTACAACTGAAAGATATTCAAAAACTACTTTTTTGAGCTCCTGCCTTCTCCAGCAACTGGAAATGTCATGCAAATGGCACTAATTTCAAAACTGAGAATGATTGAAGATTAAAAACAAAATTATCTTTAAACTAGAAGTTTCACCACTAGTAGAGCCACATAGTCTTCTCCTTCACATCCATACAATTACAGTAGTAGTCATTGAATAGCTTTACAGTAGTAGACATTGAATAGCTTTACAGTAGTAGTCATTGAACAGCTTTACAGTAGTAGTCATTGAACAGCTTTACAGTAGTAGTCATTGAATAGCTTTACAGTAGTAGTCATTGAACAGCTTTACAGTAGCAGTCATTGAACAGCTTTACAGTAGTAGTCATTGAACAGCTTTACAGTAGTAGTCATTGAATAGCTTTACAGTAGTAGTCATTGAATAGCTTTACAGTAGTAGTCATTGAATAGCTTTACAGTAGTAGTCATTGAATAGCTTTACAGTAGTAGTCATTAAATAGCTTTACAGTAGTAGTCATTGAATAGCTTTACAGTAGCAGTCTAACTATTCACCGCAGTCTTATGTATATAAGCAAAATTTGTGACCATATTATATTATTCTGGCTTTCTAGGACAATATGTCAGTGAAATTTGTGACATTATAGGACAATATATGCCAGTGAAATTTGTGGCCACATTATATAATGCCAGCTTTCTAGGAAAAATATATGTCAGTGAAATTTGTGACCACATTATATAATAAAAGCTTTCAAAGACTGCATATACTTCTGACACATTTCATGAACGAGTACCACCATTAATATTAAATGCAAAACTTATCAGTTTTGAAAAAAACAAGTGCACGAATTATAGTCAGTAGAAAAATTTGTCATTATTCTGCATTAAAATGTAAAAAGACATCAGGAAATTGAACATATTCAGAATAATTTAATGATAATGTCATGTACTAAAGATGGTCGAGATACATGGTGACATTAAGCAGATAATGGTATCTCCCCCTTTGTTGACAGTGTTAGTTAATGTTTTTCACCAAATGACTGACATTTTTCTGCATTATACTTAGTTCTAAAAGAACCAAAATTTAAAAATTCCACACCTTCTTTCAATCATACATCCAGTACACAAACACCAAGCAGACAGGTAGCCAAGACTGTGAACTGCAACAAGTTGGATTTGTTCAACCTTTCAAAACACACACACACCAACTGACAGATAGCCAAGAGTGTGAACTGCGACAAGACTGATTTGCTTTGCCTTTCAAAACATGCACACACAAAGTAGACATTAGCCAAGAGTATGAATGTAACAAGACAGATGAAAGTTAAAAGATATTCTTACCTCTTCTAAGCAAACATTCATAAAGGAGTGTGAGCTACAAAAAAAAAAGTACACCTTATACGGAGGAGTTAACAAAATAGGACCAAAGGACTGAAAATGGCTCTAAACCTTGACATATGATAGAATAGATAGGAATGATTAAAATGTATACCTTACCAAAAAATAACAACAAAATATAATTGAATGACAAATTAGGGTAGAATCAACCCTCGAAAATCCCACTAAAAAATATTTAGACATATAGGATTGTTCCCAACATCGGCGCTTAAATCTGGAAAATTTTGTGGAAAGAGAAACTCTGTCATATCTAGTTAAATGTAAAATAAATTTTTACCAAGCACTGAAAGAGGTTAAGAAATTTTATTAACTCCTGAATTGAACAATAAAAATGCAAAAACCTGGCTACCTGAGATTATTCCAGATGCCGCTTTGACTATCACACCACTACAATTGACTCAACTCACTGTAGAACATTCGTTTCTGCCATCAGAATTGTCAAATCTGATTTGAGAGGAGCAATTAAGCTGGAACTAATATTAACGCTTTTTTAAAAAAAAGAACTAATCCAATTTAGGAAAACATTATCATATTAAATACATGTTGAGGATATTATATTAGTGTACGACTGAAAATATGAAAATCTAAGACACACTTCTTCATTTACTTAATCAATACCATACTCATATATATAACTCCATATAAGTATATAATTTTATATCATGTGATTTTAGTAATAAACTACAGTAAGAGTAGGAGTTGGGAGTTAGATTTTTAAGATTTTAGCAGTCGAAATTGGAAATTTTTTGACTGGCTCCAAAACCCTTTTCAAAGAGTTGATTGCTTCAGCAACAGGTACATGTCCCTGTCAGACATGACTGACGTGGGTATCATGTGTGTTGTGTTGTTTTAGTTTCCACAGGCATTTGTTTTAGGTTCATTTAAAAAAAAATTTGTGTTTGTTTAAATCTTCAGCATCTTTTATTCGTCACTCACTTCTATAGCTAGTTAAAAAAGATTCTTTTTAAAAAGTGAAAATGAAGCTAACTGTGTGGAACAATAATTGCCCAGCAGCAAATCGGTAAATATGTAGGAGCAGAAGAATCTATTGTTACTGGGGGTGGAGTAGAGGTAAGTTGTACAGAAATAAACCTTTAATTACAAATAAAAAAAGCAAGGTGGCAAGGTTAGGTAAAATGTTTTATAAAAACTCCAATTATTATGTGAATAAAGAAGTAATAAAACCAAATATTTCTTATTTTACAACAAAGACAAATATATAAACATTTTATTTGTTTACCTGAACCTATTATTATATTTTCGATGTTTGCAGTTGTTGTTGTCTGTTTCCCAATCTTATTGGCATTCTTTCGCTAGAGAGTTGTCATAATAAACTACAGAATTACTCATGGATTCAATTTTTGAGGGTTGGGTAGAATGACTAATATATGTATACCTTACCAGAAAATAAGATCCAAATCAGGTAGAATGACTGAGAAGGGAACTAATCCCTAACAAACAGAAGAGGTTTGGAAGGCATTTGAAAGAAAGTAAAAAAAAAAAAAATCCAATGGTCAGCAACATACACACAAAAGCTGTCATTCTGGGAAGTAATCAAATGGACAATTAAAAGAGGTAGGCATATCTTGAAGGTCTTTATTGGAATCATTATCCTGGGACGACAGGCATTTCTTGAAGGTCTTTACTGGAATCATCACTCTGAACACAGGTAAATTTGAGATGATGTAGGTTTTATAATTTTTATAATATTTATTCACGAGATGATGATTAAAATAAAGCCAAATCTAACCTGCAGGTATATCTTTAATGGCAAACAGTCCTACTCTCATGTCACCATTCACTGTCCATTTCTGGGTCTCTAAGTTGGGCTCACAGCTGTGATTCATAAAGCGAGAGTTGTTTCCCTTGGGCCCAGCATCAATGATTCGATTTTTGTCTAAAGTCAACATATAGAAATTGGTTATGTTTTCCTCATGAGCCTGAGCAATGCGACGTTTGCACTCCTCTTCATCTATTAAGTCTCCCACATATTCGTTCACAAACTGGCCCTGGGTGAGAATAGAGCAGACAAAAAATAAAACACCAAAATTTAAGCAAATAAATCAAAAGTATTTTTCTTCTGAGCAAAATCATATCAGGTTTTTAAATCCATATGTAAAGGATAATAGATTATTCTCTTATTATCAATAAAATTATCTAGATATTTTAAAAATCTATTATTCCCATACCTATGTAAATGCCCATGATAAAGCACAGCTTACCACAATCAACAAACCACGAGTGGCATTTACACAACACTGTGTCTCAAAAACCCAGCTTTAACCTTTACCACCTTGAATTCTTGTTTGCAGTTCTATAAACAGCAATAGATACCAATTTTAAAATTGATATATATCTTTTTAAAATAAATAAATACATTCATGTAATTGACACCATTATTATACAAGAGGAAAATAAATATAAATAAATATAAATAAAATTGATATATATCTTTTTAAAATAAAGAAATACATTCATGTAATTGACACCATTATTATACAAGAGGAAAATGAATATAAATATATGCTAAATGAACGAAAATAACTCATAATGAGAAATTAAATAAATGGTATGCATATACCAAAGTGTAAAATTTGTAAATTTTTCAGATTCTGTGATTTCTTGATGTGATGGCATGACCAACTAACATAATTAAGACAATGTAAGCCATTAGGAGGAAAAGAAATTATTTTTCCCCTCACTTTGAAGATTATCATATATTAACATTGTTCAATGGCTTCAGGATTTTATTTTCCGAACACATTGTTATGCTAATAACAGTTTTTTTCTTTGTGTGGTCCATGCTGAAAAATATTAATTAGGGAAGGGGAAAGAGCCCATGTCCAAAGATTAAATGTAATTTCTGCTTTACCCTGTATTGGTCTGCCTTCATATCACTTGCCCTATATTTATTTAGCGACAGTTCTTATGGACACCAGTGCTAATAATTCTCACTAAACAATTTTTAAAGCTTCATATATTAATTTGCCAATTTTATGTCGCCCTATATTTATTTATTGGCAGTTCTTACAGACAGTAGTGCTAATAATTCTCACTAAACAATTTTTAAAGCATCCTATTAATTTTCCTATTTTATTTTATATTTGTAATGTGTTGAAGATTGTGGGAAAGAGCAAGTGTCTACCACAAATGTATTTCTTTATCTAGTACACTTATTAGGAATCACTCTGAATAAACAAATTTGTGAAATATTTATAAGATTCAATATTTGCCTACCTTTTTAATATCCTCAATGGTTTTCAGACCCCAACCTCGTGACTCAGTGCGGTATGGCACACACTCTGGATACTGTCGTTTCTGGAAACGCTGATTCTGACAAGATTCCTTTGCTGGGCAAAACTGGGGATGACATTCATACATCAGCATACGATTGAGACATTCTGTGTCTGAGCCACATGGGTTATCTTGATCTGGTCGACATTCGCACCGAGGAATCTCAGCTAGATCAGTCTTGAAGGTCTGAACGTTGCCAACTGGTATGTTTGTCTAGAATATATAAATTTACATTATGCAATCCATATAACAAGTTGTTTATCTATAACATTACAGAAAGTAATCTAAAATTTTCTCAATTAGGATTACATATGTAACAATTAAAGCACTCACTTCTTGCAATATTAAATAATAGCTGTAAAAAAATTATAAAAAAAAAAAGAAAATGAAAAGGATTTGGTATGACTCAGAAACTCTTAAAATCTAGATTAGATAAGCAAATTAATTATTTAAAATATGTAAGATCCAGTAAAAAGCTGCCATATACTGTTAAGGAGCTCTGATAAACACAATAGAGCACATACGTTTATAAACTATAATAGATTAATAAAGCAATCAAAATAAAAGCTAAAAATTAACAAAATTGTTAATGTCTGATGATTCACTTTGATAAGTTTAAATGGTGCAGGCTTCCTGTCGTTTTTTTCTTGTTCTTGCTGCTCTTTGTTGGCTTTTGCTGATTTCCACTTCTTGAATGCTTCCGTTGCCTCGTTCACACCTACACAGAACTTTGTTGTTATTCACATTTATACCTACACAAAACTCTGCTGTTAAAGTCTTACTTTACATTTACACCTACACAAAACTGCAGTTAAAGTCTTACTTTACATTCACACCTACACCAAACTTTGCTGTAAGAGTCTTACTTTACATTTACACCTACACAAAATGTTGATGTTAAAGTCATAATTTGTTTCAATTTTACACGAATAAACCAACATTCACACTTAAATAAAACTTTGCATTTAAAGTCTTAGTTTGTCTCCAGTTTTACTTGACTAAACCTAAATGCACAAGACTTCAACAATTTTAAGGACATTAGTGTGATCACATCTAAGAAACCCTTCTCATTCACACTTAATCAAGATCTTTAATTTGGTTGCTTCAGATGATAGAAATTCCATGTCATATCTTTAACAGCTTAGAAAAAAATCCTAATCTACTGATATTGAGAAAATAAGTGGTATCTTACATAGGTAAAGGCAGAACCATGACAAAATGATTACACAATAAAGAGTATTTATATCAGTTATACATCTTTGTGGCAAAAGATCATAATGGGGCCCAGATATAGAAATAAAAGTGCTAATTTGCATAACTTATAAATGTGGAGGAACAATAATTATTTCCAACTAAAGGAGCTACAAATTAAATTTTTTATTGTTATTAGTTTTGGTAAATAAAAACATGATGCACCCAAAGATAATGTTTGTGCATGTACTAAATAATATAAATATATAGCTACATAATTACTTTGATATAAGCATTCATAAATAACAGTTAATGTTGCATTATATGCTAGATAACCTGTTTAATATTAAAATTCTCTAATAATAAACATTTTATTAAAAAAAAAAAAAGGGGTGTACAAATTTATCATACTGTTACATTTATTATTTCTGTTTCAGTTTTAATAAATATACTCTGTACATTCAAGACAATTATCAGTATCACACTTGAAAGATTAAGATGCGACTTATGTATATATCATTTATTATTTCTGCTTTCAGTGTTAATAAGTATACTCTCTCTGTACATTCAAGACAAATGTCAGTATCACACCTGAAAGATTAAGATGTGACTTTTATGTATATATATCATTTCACATAAAGTATATATGTATACAATTTTAAATTAAATTGTTCAGCTAAGCAATTTTGTTGTTTATTAAATGTAAACAGAATAGAATATTGCATGCTTGTTAATGATTTATACACTAATAAATTTATTAAAATCCTTTAATAAATTATGCTGTGCATTTAATATTAACTAAACAAATGTCCTTTTTATACCTCTGCAACTCTGTTTATCTTTGTGATGAAATTAATCACAAGCTGAAACAATGAAATATTTTTTTTTAAAAGCAACAACCTCCTCCTCCCCTCCAAAAAATTTTTTAAATAAAACATACCTAAGAATAAGCTATATACAACCAGTAGTACCAAGCAAGATACAGATGTATATTCTCAGGACAAGGGAGAATTCACTCCCTATTTCCATTTTAATGAAAGTTTTGCAGACTGTATATTAGAAGCCTGAATGTCTAAAATTGAAAATCTTAAAGAGTGTTGATCTCTGGATGTAAAAAAAACTCCTGGAAGATAATACAAAAAGAAAAATCAGCTTATAAAACTGATTGCATTTGACCTGCGGAGTTTGTAAAAAAAAAATGTAAACTAATCTTACTGTTGTAATGTCTGGCAATGAATAAAATACATATGAATATAGACAAAAAATCTGTAAAAATGACCCAAATAAGTATATCTTGAAAACTGTTCTTACCTTTGCAATACATCTTAAAAAGGCCTCTGCAAGCAGATATATCCTTGCTACCTCTGTCCCCCTCTTGAAACAGAAATACCCTAAGAATGAAATAGAAGCAGTGAAGACAAGTTCAGTATGATTTACTTTTGTCCAAACTAAAAGATCAAGTCTGGCTTGTGAAATTTACCAGATCTTAGCACATACAGCAATGAAAATATTATAATGCTAATGGTACAAGTGACTTCAACAACAAACACTAAAGGAGCATAAGAAACAAATTATAATGCTAATGGTACAAGTGACTTTAACAACAAACAGTAAAGGAGCATAAGAAACAAATTATAATGCTAATGGGTAAAAATGCCTTTAACAACAAACAGGAAAGGAGCACAGTGCACAAATCACACTATACTAGTATAATACTCATGGTACTTCTGAATCACTAACAACTCACAATAAAAGCTGCACTTTATTTATGAACAACTCTTAGAGTAAATATAATATTCAGTATGCAACAGATTAACAATTAAGGTCATAAACAATTTGCAGATTTTATACCAACACAGAGCTCAGTCTGCAACAGATCTTATCATTACATTTACATAAGATCTGTAAGTAGCATCCAACATACAAATATGGCTGAATTTTTTAAAGACGCTTTGCCATTTTATTTTCCAATATACAGCAAGTCAAAATTAGTAATTTATTCATTTTCGGGTTAGAAAAAGTTCTAATGCAGTTAACACAAAATGGACGAAATTGTTATAAACGCTACAACTGTAATAACTTTGCTTGTAATTGAGCTAGAGATGCTTTTGGTACCATTGGATTCAGTTTGGAAAGATCTATATTAAGAACGCACTGACTACAGTAAAGAAATCTTCATATTTTGTACACACACTCAGACATTTGTCAATCGGTAATTTAATTTAATGCTTTTTCAATTCAATGATTCTAGTGCAGTCTAGCTTGGTACTACAAGGAATGTTCTTATATGCTGTATGCACACACTTACATGCTTTCCACAACAGCATATTTCATGTTGTGGTGCTTAACTAAATAAGTGATGCATTCTGCTGGTAGACTGTTCCACAATCTGCCTTCATTGGACGCTGACAGAATTTCATAGCTGCAGTAAAAGACATCATCTTTCCTTTTGGAATGCAAAGGTACTCGATACAATCAATCTGCTATTGTTGTTGACAGTCTTCGGTGATTTCAGTCACTGACCACAGTTCTTTCAACGCAATTCGGTACGTGTGCAGTATTTTTTTGTCTCACTCAAACTATATAGACTTATAGATGATTTTCTGGTATCTTTTAAGGCTACTATATTTTCAGAATCACTACGAACATAACTTAAGAATATTTAAGTTGAACTTTATCACACTTATCTTGAAATTACCGCACATTATTAAGTATGGAAATGAACCTTGTTCTCTCAAATGCATGAAAATATTATTTTTAGATTACTATACCGCATGCGTACCGACGGACCGAGAAAGAGTGCACATGTAAGGCATTACTGCTGGACAAGATATGGCGGCTTGGCCAAAAAGTTGCGATTGGTAACTTCTGAATAACTTCTTATTACTTTTTCACAATTATTTATTATAACAAACAAAAAAAAAACACCAGAAAGACAGAATGGAGAACAAACTTTTTGTTTCATGTGCTTTTATTTTACAAAGCATCAATATACATGAGTGCTGAAAATGTAGAAAAATTGACTAAACAAAGTACCAATCAGCCATTCAGTGATGTTTGGAATACCTATTATTTAAAATTAAAGTTACCTCCAAGAGTAACATGAACAGTGAAGAAAACCTATAAATTACATAAAATACAAAATACTGAGACAAAGATATTTAAAATTACTCAAAACTACAAATCAATCCAGTAATATAAGTAATAATATCAGAAATGATAACTCTGAGAGAGAATACAAACTGATGAATCATTAACAATTATGGGAGTCAAAGAAACAACAAATTTGAGAGGGAATACAAAAAAATGAAATAATGAATCCATAATAATTTTTTGGACCAAAGAAATTATAAAGAGAGAAACCCACCTACTTGATAGTATCCAGTAATAATGGTGGTAACCAAAGGTAAAATAAATATGGGAGCCCAAGAAATGATAAATTTGAGAGAGAATACAAAGAGATAGATGAATCCAAAAGAATGTGGGAGCTAAAGATATGAAAAATCTGAAAGACAGATTATAACAGATAAATCCAAAATAATTTGGGAGCCCAAGAAACGATGCATTTGAAATAGAATAAAAATGACATGAATCCAAAATAATTTGGGAGCCAAAGAAAAAATGATACATTTGAGATAAAATGACTGATGAATCCCTAATAATTTGTGGGGCCAACGAAATGATTAATTTGCAAAAGGGAATACAAACTGATAAATCCATAATTTGTGGGGCCAAAGAAAATAATTGTGAAAGAATACAAACTGATGAATCCATAAAAATATGTGGGGCCAAAGATTTAAATCTGAGAGAGAATACAAACCTGCCCTGATGAGTCCAGTAATAATCGTGGGAGCCAAAGAATCGAACTGGAAACTCTCCCACTTGGTGGGCTTTTTCTTGGATATTAAGGGGCACATTTCGTGGATGGCAGATTTCACCTGGCCACCATCTTCAGAGAGAAAATAATAACATAAAAATTACTCATTTCACAGCAAGCTGATAAGCATTATGAAAGAAACCAATGAAAGAAACCATGCAACATGAAAATTCAAAATCCCAACTATACAAACAAGCTTTTAATACATCCAACGGTCTTATCAATTTCAATGTCCATGTGCATGTATTAATAATTGAAGTGTCCTGAGGAAGGATATTTAGCTGAAATGGTGAGTCAAAGTTAGTTTGTTTAACCCCCCCCCCCCAAAAAAAAAAAAAAAAAAAAGAAGCTTATTTATTGTTAGTTAACCTGTTCGTCATCCTTGGAATGAAATGAGTCATGCACGCATGCAGGCTTAGTGTTAACATGCTTGCCATTCTAATTTTAACCAATCAGTCTGAAGTAAACGTGCTAAATGTGTTCTAATTTTTTCATTGGATACTATATTTTGAAAGATCAGTGCCATTCAAAAAGGGGTTTTCCCACAACAACCCATGCTTGGTACACGCTTGACAGCCATTTTGAATTTGTTTATCTCTTTCTTCGCTGAGTTCTTTGATTCTGCTATTAATATAATGGGATGATGAATCAACTGATACAAGTAAGTCGGAATCATCATTTTTTTTTATTCACTCATTGGCAGCATTTTAGACACTGTTTACATTTTCCTATTTGGGCTGCTTTTAAATTAGACATACATATATTCACTACACTGCACTGCATTAATACTTTGCACACATTTCAGAAGATATAATTTTGTACAATACCGTTTTCCTATTTGGACTGCTTTTAAATTAGACATACATATATTCACTACACTGCCCTACATTACATTTTCTGGCCCTACAGATGCAGAGACTGAACACATACTATGTGCATTCTAAACAAAGATGCCCATGCAAGGTAATTTGTTACAGATTTGGCATAAGCAATAACTAATAACCTCAATCAACTGCATTAAAAAAAAATATATAAATTTATTAATATTGATCCCATTCTGCAGGTCATGAAAGTATGCACATTTTTATTTATTCTGAAATTGTGTTAAAGCAAAAACAAATGAGATGGCATATAATGAGATGTAAGGTAAATATTTTAAATTTGTTTATAAACAAAAATGCTGAAATATGTACTTTCAAACATTAAAAAATAATAAACTAAAAACTAAACATGATATTCTAAAATTAGCAACTAAAAAATTGCCTTCTTACAATAAAGGAAACTTATATTCCAGTTTTGAAGTCTATTCATTTTTGAAAATATTAATGTTAGCAAATGATATACAAAGTGACTATTAGGCCAAAGAATAAATCTAATTCAAAAAGAAACTGGCAGCAATTTTTATTTAAAAATTCCAATTCTGAATGTTCAAAGAATGAATTCCACTCATTACTATATATGCTATAAATAGCACTTTCAGATTACAACAGATTAAAATTAAATTAAAAAAATACTATAACCCTAAATGAAAACCAACTAAAGATAATCCACACAATATACAAATATTTAGTTGCCAGTTTTAATCCCAATGATAGTTCACACTCAAAATTGCCAATTTTAATCCAGATGATAATGAACAAATAGACACACACCTGTAATTGCCAATTTTTATCCAGATGATATCTCCGTAAAGCGGCCGCTTGCCGATGGCACAGTCATTGCAGTACCAGGCGTCTTCTGGCATGCTGTCCAGGTTGGCACATTCTCTATGAAAAGCTGCCGGACAAGTTTCACAGCACACTAGGCTACCACCTAAACAATGGAAAATGTACTCTATTAAATACAGGATTGTGGAAAATGTACTCTATTAAATACAGGATTATGAAAAAATGTACTCTATCAGATTATCAGAAAATATAAAGCAATATACACATAAATAAAAAGAACACTGATGCTCTTCTACAGTAAAGTTCTTTTATGCCTAAATGAACATCTATGCCTGTATGAATATCTATGCCTATATGAACATCTATACCTATGTGAAAATAAGCCCATTTTTCAGGACAAGAAACAAAACAACACTCATACATAGGCCAAATACCATAAATTATTTCTTCGGACAAAATAGTAATGAAGACAAAAACTAATTGTCTACTGGCAACTGCATCTTGACAAGATTGAAGAATAATTTCAAGGTTGGCAGTGCACATTTTCGGTATTCAATTTTGAACATCCGTATATGTTTATTTTATTCTGATCAAATGAATACAGACTAAAACTTCTAGCAAATTTTGATTTATCTGAAATTACAAAGTTAAACCCTAATGCCTAGTGACCTAAACGTTTATGGTCATAAACCTCCAATAGCAGTTCTGCCGAATTTGACAATTTTTTTTTTGTTTGAAAACAAATTAGGGAGAAATGAGATCTATTACAAATCCAATTTACTGAATATGTGAAGCAGAACAGCCAGAATAGGCCTTTAATTCTTAGACTACGTATAAAACCTATAACTGTTCAAGTAAAATTTTAATGTCATTTGCAGAAGGAATGAAATTATTATTATTTATTTTTGTTGAATATTACACATTTCCCTCCCGTCCAGTGTTTTAATTAAGATAAATTTTTGTTTTGGACTTATGTTTATTTTTTAAGGCATACACTGTTCATTTTGCTGAAAAAAGAAAAAAAAGAGAGACAATTAAATCTGAATTCAATTATACCAAACATAGCTAAATCAAATAATACAACTGGATGAGCATTACCACAGGAGTTTTATATATATATATATATCTTGTACATGTAAGAGTTTGCTCATCTGATAAGTATTCAAGAAAGTATTTCATGTAAAAAAAAAATTCTGCTACATTTTTGCAATTTTGTGGTTAGAAAACAAAAACAAAAAAATATTCAGTTAGCAAGAAAAATTAAAAAACAAAACTTACCCCTGGAATCAGACCTAGATGAAAAGATAACAACGTATGCAATTACCTTTTTACTGGACAAAAGTGAAAATATTAAATCTTTTCTTAACTCTGGTACCTTTGCTGCAACTGAAACACCAGGAAACATTGATGCGAATATGATGTGCCTGTGATTTGAGAGGTGTAAAGTGACTGCTACATAGAATATGGTATCCTGCAATATGCACACTGCCAGCAGCGATGCAGAAGTCACCAACATGGTACGCTGTGGGACATCGCACACATCTATACAATCGTCCTGTAAACAGATGCATGTCAAATCTAAACAAATTACCTATGAAAGTATTTATATACTTAATTCTTTAAAACAATGAACTACCTTACAGAATATCACATTAGTATTAATTCTTGATTTCTACTATACAGTAATCTTTGATAATATGGCACCAATGGGATAGGACTCTGTCCAGACTGTGGAACCACATGATGGTACTCATATTAATATTTTAAAAAAACACCCTAAGAACGTGAAGCAGCAATTTACATTTTAATTAAGTACATGCAATGTGTATTTAAATAGCTCATGCTCACATCATAAGACACCCTAGGAATAGGAATGTTTTGCAGTAATAGAGTACATACAATGAATAGTAAAGGCCAGACCACTACATGATAAGAACAAAACATTTTTAAATATGGATATTCTTATAAAATTTGGTGTGAAAAAATTAAATTAAAAAACAAACAAAAAAACCCTTTCTACATAAAGATATAGAAATATTCAACAAAATATTGTGGGCTTTAGTAAAAATATTTAATAGAAATGGAGGTATTAAAATTACTGCAATGTACAGCAAAAAAAAAAAAAAAAAAAAATGAAATTACTATTTTTCAATTTTCAAATAATCAAATATTAAAAACTATTAAAAATATCTCTTACTGCTCATACCATTTTGTGCAGAAGACATTAAAGATGAAGCATTCCAAATTTGAATGCTTAATAACAAACTGTATTTTTTTTAAAACAGATACCTGTGCCTGAGTGAACAAGTTTGGCTGACAATTGTAAAGCTGAGAAGAATCACTTTTTAGACTTAAAATGCATTTATTTCAATAAAAAAAAAAAAACTACAAATGCTTGCAAAGTAAACAAAATCTATTGTTCATTCTAACCACATATACATATTGTTGGTAAGCACATTTTAGGCATATTTAGGCCAATATATCCGCTGCTTGAGAAGGTTGATAAGTTTGAGTGAAAAGGTAGTGACCAAGAAGCAATGTCGCAATTATTTTTTAACTTTATTTAATCGGAGGTGAGTAGCCTTAATTCACGAAAGCAGGCAAACCCTTTATTCCCCCTCTTAGGAACAAAAGGACTCTACCATTTTTGTCTGGAAAAAATGGATGTTGCTAAGGCTCAAATTGAGGCTGACCAAAATGAGATAATCTTGATATTTTATAATAAACTACACTTCCTGTAGTGTATAATGGATATTGCCACTAGGCAAAAAAATTTTATAAATTAAAACTCAGTGAAGATATAAAAACAACTTTATTGATATTGAAAGTATTTTTTCATGTATAATTTATTGCTTTCCTGAGAAGTAAGCAAATTCATTGAAACCTCAACTTTGAACAGGTGACTATTTTACTGTTTATCTGGCATTAAGTAACTCAAATAGATACCCAACCCCCAGGAACAATAGATTTGCCTGCTCAGATTCATCAATTTGCTGTGATGTGCTGGGCAATAATTCAATGGATTAGCAATGAATTGGGCAGGTTGTGGAATGCTCAAGGACCCCAGCGGTCAGGGAGGGGTCCTGGCAGTGAGTGGAGTCTGTATAAATACTTTAAAAATGTAATCAAATCAATCTACATGTACACACTCAATAGTTTTATTTAGGGGCTGAATGCCAAAATGCGTGATTCTGACACCGACCAGTGACTACCATAGACAGTAGTTTCATTTAGCTACCTGATCTATATGCAATAGCATCTTTTTTCCTTTTGAAATTGAAGGGGCCCACCACCAAAGCTCTGCACAAAGGCCCCAAAAAACTTGCTACGTCACTGCAATGATTGTTCCATACATTTGGTTTCAGTATCACTTTAGAAACAAAAACAAAAATATACTTATCTGACTACTGCATTTTTAGTTGTTTATTTGCAGCTAATCATAACCCCTAACTGTTCTCTAAAAACAGGCAAAACACAATAGCTATGTCCCTTTTCTGGTTTGTATAGAGACACTCACAACTGAAGAAAAATTAACTTAAAAACAAAGCCCTAGAAACTAACACAACAAGCGATACCCAGGTTGGCCTTGTGCAATCAACTCTTCTCAATCCCAACTGATCCAAATATCGCAGAGTTACTTCAGTACTGATGCACAGTTGACAATACATTGAAATGGGGGGTATTTATGCACCAGATATACCTCTAAAAAATTCCATACATCTCACCCGCACTTGGAACGCATTCAAGACATACAAGTACACTGTTATTGTTATTCTATGTTCTTGGCAATCGTAACTTGCGTCTAGCCTGACAACGGTAGTCAAACTGATTGCCAATACTTAAATTATTTAAATAGTAGTAAAATCATAATTCTTTGTGAAAAAAATCGCCTTTGATAGCTTACTTGTTATTTTCTGAGCATTCAAATTAAATGTTCCACTCGCAAATTAAAGCTTGCGAATGGAATTTTCAAGGGTTGCCTTTATGTAAGGTAATTTCAGTAAATCATATTAATATCAAAAGATACTCTAAGAATGTTATGCAGCAATTTAATACATTACATGATATACTACTATCAGTATAATAACTCATACTGATATTATAAGAAATCCAAAGAATTTTATACAGCAATATACTATATGCAATGTAAGATAATTTCAGTAACTCAAAAGACACCCTTTAAATGTTATGCAGCAAATTAATACACTACATGAAAGGTAATTTCATAAGACACCTTAAGAATGTTACGAAGAAATACACTACATGCAATGTAAGGTAATTTCAATAGCTAATATAATAATCCTCTTATAGGTATAAAGCATTGTAAATAGACTTCGGCAGCATAATAATGAGGAAATGCACAAAATATCAAGTCGCTTATAGCAAGAACACACTCATGCTATCTACAATGAATGCATTCTCGACTACACAAGTCTTCAGCTTCTTTGACATGGCTAAATATTCTGCTTGCTTGTGTCTTCTGCTGTTTGTACCTCCTAGTTTGCTTTATGAGTCGAGTTGGTTTCTTATCAAAGTGTTCGCAGCATGTAAATTCAGTTAGATGTCATCTGCAAGCAGGTAAATGTACTGATAGGACCTGTATGAATGTCAAGCTTTGCTTGCTTCTTGAGCTTTTACAGCTTTGATAATTTTTGTTTTTTAAGTGACATTGTTAATTGCTTAGAAAAACTAATTTTGTCCTACTACTTTGTACTAGTACCGAGCACAAGACCACGCAAAAATCATTGATGGCCATTTTGAAAATGCCCAGGTTTGATATGTAACCCATAGCAACCACTGTTTTAACCATATCAGAGTGATTTTCACTTTTGAACTGTGACACCACACAAGCAATTGTTGTGGGTCAAGGCTTCTCAAACCACATGCGCATGAGGTATTAAGAAACATGCAGAAAAAATTTTTTGAATAGGAGATAATGCACTTTAATTCTATAAATAACATTCTATAACTTAGTTTTACAAAATGGCGGGTATCATGATGTAAAGAGGACTATTATCAGCATTACTATGCAAAGAAAATACTTTTATGAACATTGGTAGGTTGGAAAAACAACTTTATTTGCACAAAACCCCACAATTTTTAATAAGAAAACATGCATTTTCTGCAAAAGAAGATATGAGAGTTTGCAAAAGTGTAAAAATATCAAACTGAAAAAAATTAAATAACAAAAAAGTTGATATCTTGTGCCATATGTGCCCTTAATAAAAAATTGCTAGTGTTTATTATTTTTATGGGTCTGTTATAAATGAACTTTGAAAAACTTTAATTCAGTTTAATGAGTAAAGCATTCCACTCTTTCTTTTTTTAAACTACACATAATTTACCAATTTTTATTTCCAAGATAATAAACTAAACAAAATGGCAAGCAAGCAGTTTGCATTATGCACAAACAGCAGCAAAATACCTTTTACTGCCTTGGGATTACGGCCATTATTGTCTGCTGCACAGGTGGTACACATGTGAAGAGGACACACAAAACCTTTACCCTCCATTCGAGCCTGAGGAAGTTTTTTGATGCAATCATCATGGTAAAATTTTCCACACTGGGATACCGAGCATCGCTTCACTTCCTTATCAACTTTTTTACAAGAAAAGCATGTATGCTCGCCTGGGGAGAAACAAACACAAATAGAAATATGAAGAGAAGCAAATGTACTTAATGCCAGTCCATAAAAAGTTTTACTTTTTGAAAAATGGAAAAGCTTAACATTTCAAGCTAACATTCTACACTACATGTAACATAAACATGGTTTTTATCAAGTAGATAGTCCATGCATTTCATAATTTCTTAAATAACTGTAAGGCTTAAAATTTCAATCAGTCATTTACTAATAAATCTCACAAATCAACATAACTTTAAATCATTAAAAGACATTCTTTTATTAGTCCAGGGTTCATACAGATTTTATTTAACAAAATTCATGGGCTGCTTATAATCCATTAAATAGGTAGAACTAGCCTCTATATGACAATAGCAGACAACTACTAAATTAAAAAAAATTTACCTTTTTGTCACAAGTGCTGTATTTGTGTTCCATATTTATCATGCTTGTGAAATAATTTGTTGAATAAAACGATCTTCCAACTTTTCATTGATGTATTTTTTATTTGTGAAAGAGCAAGTGGAAGTGTGTAAGATTGCATTGAGTTTGCTACAGTTGGCATGTTTATTATGGGAAGAACAACGAAATGAAGCTAATAAGAACTACGGCAAGGACAATCAAATAACCAAATGAAGCTAGCTAGGACCATTGGAAGGACAACCAACTGAAACAAACCAGGGCTATGTAAAGGGCAAGCAAATGAAGCAAACCAGGGTTATGTAAAGGACAGACAAATGAAACAAACCAGGGCTATGTAAAGGACAAACAAATGAAACAAACCAGGGCTATGTAAAGGACAACCACCTGATGTTAATAGAGGAAAGCAAAAATGAATAAATATTTTTAAAATGTAAAATATATGCCAGTTTACCTGTGGTACATTCTTGACATTTAAAGTCTTCACCAGGCGCGGAGTCTAGTTTTAAGCAGGTCAAGTGGAAGTAATTCTGACAGAGTCCATGACATTCAATCAGCTCCCCGGTCTGTTCGCACAAAATGCAAATGTGTTCTTTCTTAGGTGGCCCCGAGTTATTCAGTTTGAAAATTTCAAGAACATAATCCTCTTCCATCTTCAGTGGGCGCCCTCTATTATGAAACCCATCTTGGAAAGGAAACTGTATAACAATTAAATAAAAAAATAAGCATGTAATGAAGGTGTCAAAAGATTATTTTACATCACACAACCAGATGTGGTTACCATTTTAAATTATGTATATAAACCAAGGTCAAAGTAGCCAAGTTATATCCCAGTAAGATAAAGGGTGACTTCCCCCCAAAACAAAAACACCAAAGTTTTTCCCTGCTTTAGTTCAGTTTTTAGGAACCAAACATTATTAGTTTTTATCAAAACACCATGTGACTTTATGCCATAGAAAAAATATTGACAGAAGCATTCAGGGGAAAAAATGTAAAAAATATTGAGACGGTTAGAACAATATAGTTAGAATGTTCTCTAAAATAAGCCTAATATCTACTTTTTTTTGTGGTCATCCTGCAAAAGAACTTCAGGTAATATGCCCCTTGTCCTGATATGCTCCTCTGGACCTATCTGTGTCCAGTATGTGAAACTTTTTTAAGGTGGGCAGCACAATTTTAAATTTTCCTGAGTGTTTCAGCTTCTTCACATTTTTCAATTATTCCTGTAATCTTTCTCCTGGTTTCCAAATTACACTAGGGTGAATAATTTCCTTTATCTTTGTGAATTCACTTACAAGGTAGGAAGTGCTTTTTTGAAGTTTTAAAAACTAAGATTTTCTTAAATTTTGATAACAGTCAAACTTGACAGATGACCACATCAAAACCAACTGTTATCTACAATAAAAGAAAGAGAATATAGTCAAATTAAAAATAACTGTTGATCTACAGTAAAAGAAAGAATAAAGTAAAATTAAAAATAATGTTATCCAAACCAGTGTTTTTTATTCCATGAAATGTTTATCAACAATGTAATTAAATTTCTTTTAAATACTTTTTGCAGGCAATTTTCACATTGAAAGTGAAGGAGAAAAATAAATAAGGCAATTTCCTATCATAAAAAAAGTTCTCTAAATACATTTGAACAAAAAATGGTTCAATGGTTTATACAGTATACTAGCAAGGGTGCAAGTATAAATTTGGGGGAGAAAAATTACTTATAGTAATATAAAAAATGTACTACATTTTTGAAAAAGTATAAATAACCTAACTTATAAAATTACACTCAGCCTACATTAAAAGATGCAACAAAAACATTAAAGTAGTTGATTTCATAATCTGTACAGCATGTATTCAAAACTCAAGACAATGCTTTAAAAAAATTTTTAAAAAACCCCCAACCCTAACCAAGGAGAAAAAACAAAACAAATGATTTCTATCTATTTAGGTCAGGGGTGCACAAACTTTTTAGGCCAGAGGGCCAAATTTCCAATTGATAGTGCATGGAGGGCCGCAAGTCAGATTGCACATGAATGGCTCAGTACAAAAAGAACAATACAAATAATGAAATTAATGTGCTTTACATTCGTTTTTGGCTTACTAACCTAGGTTTAGTCTTTATTAGTGAGAAGGGTGAGCCTGAATGTTGTTAACAACTTTATCAATATTTGGTTCGAGTTTTGTAGTCGCCAGCCTCAAAATCGAACAGAGATTGTTGTCGGTCAAATTCGATCTCAGTTTGTTCTTGTTCATGTTCATTACTGAAAACGTTTGTTCACACAAGTATGTGCTGCCGAATTCTGAAAACAACCTGCAAACCAAGTCCTTGACATTTCTGTATGTGCTCGAGCTGAGACTTCCGTAAAATGTTAAAATGTTGTTCTGCTGAATGGTAACATCCTAAAGTCTTCTGGGGGCCGCGGTTTGTGCACCCCTGATTTAGGTGCATGCATTAAAGCATCATGAGCTTTCATCTGCTAGGCTGAATAAACTATTTCTGAAATTCTCCATTATTTTGTTTTCTTAATTGATATGAAAATTACTGTGTGCTAACATTTATCTTCTGTAAATGTTTCAATTTTATAAAAAAAGGAATATTTTCAATTCTGTACATTTTAATTATCAGCTATGAATTACATATACTTCTAAAGTGAGTTGCACTGATTAGAAAAGAAAAATCTCCAGTAATTTGTATTTTGATTTAAACATGTACCATAAATGATCTTTGAAAAATGCATCAGAGCATTCAAAGTTATTTCTTTGCAATGTAACTGGTAATTTTGTGATGATGATCAAGTTCTTGAATTGTTCCTGAACTGAGGAAAAATATACTGCAATAAAAACTGAAGACAGTCTATTTAGCAGAAGTGACCATAACTATATGAAACATCCAAAAATTGCATTTTAAATAATAAAATAAATTTTGCATAAATATATTGCAATACAAACTGAGGACAGTCAACTCTATTTTGCAGAAGTGACTATAATTGCATTTCAAATAATAAAGTAAATTTTACAGTTTTTAGTGTATATGCCCCCAAATTAAGATAAATTGTAAAAATGAGATTTACTGCAGTGGAAGGAGAAAGACTGGATATCATATTTTACTAAAATACTGACCAAATAACATTTGAGAACACTCGTTAGCAATTCAAACAATTGAGGTTTTGCCCCCACTTACCTGACAGCCTCATTATTTGTTATGAGGGGGGAAAAAAATCGGGGTTTAAATCAAATAACTACAAGAAGAAAAATCAAACTTTAAACATGTTGCTTAATTTTGTTTGTATCTATTTTTTTCTTTTTTGTGTGCAAAATGATACCGGATTTGAAATCCATAGAAAAAGACTTGAGCTTTCCAGGAGATAAAAAAGATCCCTTCAAATAAAAAAGTGTGGAAAACAATAATCAAACCAACAAGTTACTGAATGAAAATTATCAATATCAGAGTTAACTAAAAAATAAAAATCACTTAATTTTGCAGTCAAAGAAACTAAATACCTATATTTAAATTTAAAAATCCAGAACTAACAATACAACTTACCGGCATTTCTGAGCTACAGTCTGATTCCTGGCTTAGCTTGGACTTCACACTGTTTCCCTCTCCATCAGAGGTCATGTCATCTTCCATGGCACTGTCTGGGCCTAAAATTCGTCGTCTTGATCGACGACTTCTCTGAGAAGTCTGCTGCAATTAATAATGTGTTAACAAATTTCATTTGTAGAACTAATATAAAGAAAATAACATCATTGCTGATATTAACTCACTCTTCTACAAAATTGGCTATCTGATTAAAAAAAAAAAAAACTTTTTAAATATACAACAGTTTTAACAAACACTAAATGCTTGTATAAGAGGAGTGCTCAAAACCAATATAATTTATAAACCACACATAGCAACTACCCAATGTCAACAAAAGTGTGATGGAACAGGCACCACTTTCAAATGGCAACCTACCCAATGCAAACAAACAGGATGAAATGGGCATCACTTCTAAAGTGCAAACCACAGATGGCAACTTACCTAATATAAAAAATGTGACAAAACAGGCAGCTCATTTTACCCACTTTCAATGCATGCACCCTCAACATTTTTTTCTGAGAAATAGTAAAACCACTCTCTTACAGTCTTATAGAGGGACAGAAATCTGAGTACAACATTCAGCAAGCATTCAGAAAAAATATTTATACATTTTTATATGAATATCCTCTTTTTTTTTGTGTTTATACCTCATTGAATCCCCACCATAAAATTAGTTAGATTGTACAAGAAAAGGAAGGAGTTAGGTAGCTTAGGGGGTGGGGCTAAAATTCAATTATATTAAGTCAGTCATTACATATTTTGGAAATGTTTCCTACTGAGTAAGGGAGATGTGTGTGTGTGTGTGTGTGTTCAGGAAACTTATTAGTCTTAAGAAGTGTTCAAACTTGCAAAGAAGGTAAGAATTTGTGAATGGGTAATACTCGGGGACAGAATAAATAGAGTATTTAATGAGTATTGTTCTTGAGATTTGACCTAGTTTCTCTAACTTCAATCGACAAAGACCTGTCATGGGTGGGATTAGAAGGATTAAAGATATGGAAATTAATCGCTTAAACCCACCCTTACCATACACTGTACTAGAGTTCATTTCTTGCTAGCACAGTAGCAGCAACAGGCCAGAAGTGTAACATAGTCAATTTGGAGATTTCAATCGATGTGAAAAATTTAACATATATTAAGAAAGACTGCAACATTCTGACTATATTTGACCTCTAAACATTAAAATAAAAGCATGACGAAAGATGCTTGTTTTTATTCAATGAAATGGTCAAAATACTTTTTTTTCAGTTTCCGACTTAGTTCTGAATGGATCCAACTATAATTATATTTCAATAGAAACTATGTTAACTGCCTTAACATTTTACTGGATGAACTGTAATTGTCCGTTTTGAACTGAGAAAATCAGGTGAAGACTGTAAACAATGCAAGGTGTCTTTCCTTTGCTAGTAGTGAGACTAGTCACATGACTGGAAGAGAGGTGATTTCACAACAAATCACTTTTTCAAAGAATGTGTAGTGCACTGGTGAAGACCAGCATCAAATGCACTGGATTCTGCCAGTAAACATATATATTTGTTGCTAGAGAAAAAAAGAGCTTTCTCCATTCCATACTCTGACATACTGTCTCATTTTTTTGAAATTTGTTAGCACACTGCCCAAGCAGGCACACCCATTTACATTCATGCACACAATTTCAAACTGTTAAATTTGAAATTCAAAATTAGAAAAGAAAAAAAAACAAAAACAAAAAAGAAATAAATATGTTTCAGATTTCTTAAGAAATCAAAATCTTAAAGTTAAAACTGTTAAATTGAATAAAGACATATCTAAAATATACATACAACATGCAATAAACAGTTCTGCATGAAAAGTGGAAACACTGCACTTTCATATTGGTCAGAAAGCAAATTTCAAATAATGAAATTATTTGCTGTTCAAACAAGCTGTGAATATTTGGAATGTATTGGAAATCAATTACATGCTTGTCTAAACTAAATACAATGTATCTTCAATGGCAGTTTTAAAGAAAATGACTCATGAATCACTTGATTCAGAGATACAGTAAGTACTCAATACTACGGCATCACAAAAAAATAATGCAACATGGCTATTGATAAATAGATGCACCATTATGCATAGATAATGGGAAAAAGAAAACTGGCACTGTTAAAGGATTTGGAATACCCATCATTATATTATCTACCTATATAAAGAATAAAGGCAAAATAGTAGCTACTATGTACTATAGCAACAATCAGACCAGAAATGACAAAGACATTTTTATTCTTAATCAAAAGATTTTTTAAATGGTTTTAAGCAAGCACTATTAAAGCCCTGGCAGTTGTTAGTTGTAAAATTTCAAGAAAATGAAAGACAGCTATACTTAACAATACCCAATTTGATCAGATTATAAGCAAAACATTAAACAAAGCACTCTTCAATAAACATGGATTAGTTTCCAAAATAAGGACTAAAATTTCAAGAAAATGAAAGACAGCTATACTTAATAATACCAAATTTGATCAGATTATAAGCAAAACATTAAAACAAAGCACTCTTCAATAAACATGGATTAGTTTCCAAAATAAGGACTAAAATTGCGAATGTAATTCAAGAAACCAACTTTATTCAACAACACACACAACCTCCCAAAACCTTAGCAGCCTAGGCCATTGTAGTATATGACTTTCCATTTCTGAGTAATATTTTAAAAATTAAATATGCTGTCATTCTAATTAACAAACACTAAGGATTTTTTTTGGACTGAATTGAGCAAGGAATTTAAATCAACATCTACATACACTATCTCTTAACTCTGAATGTGATCAATACTTTACCAGTTTACACCTATCTCAAAACTTCCACAATGTGGTTATTATTGGACTGTCAATTCATCAAACTTGTAATGGCAGTGTTAGTATTTTATTTATCTCTACTTTCGATTTTTTATTATTATTGTTACTGTAGCAAAGACTTTTCTCCACATGCACGATGATCAAATTACCTATTTTTAAGCCAAGAATACAGAGATCTACTGAACACGTTTCTAGTCATTCTGTACTTGTATTATGTTAGTTAATAAATTTGTGACTTGAAATTTCTGTCAAGAAAATATAATTGAATATCTCAAACCTTCAAAACTTTTATGTTTTCTTGAACTCTGATCTGATGAGACAGCATTGTAATGTTAGGGTATTTAATTCATAATTTGTAACTGTACTTAATTGTTTTCCCTATTAACAGAATACCTGAGCTTGAAGTTCAAGTATGGAATAAGAGAGCATTGTAATATTTGTGTATTTAATCCATAATTTGTAAATGTAATGTATTTAACTGTTTTCCCTATAAACAGAATACTTGAGCTTGGAGTTCAGGTATGGACTGTGAACATGCATGAACCAATTCTTAAAAGTTATTTGAACATTATAATTATAATTATGCAATCAAGAATCTGAGGTAAAGACTTCAGGGCTTTTTTACCAACAGCTGGGTCAATGACATCTTTAATGAAAAGCATCATCTTCAACTTTTGAAATTTTGTGAGAAAGGTCCAATAAGCTCTGTTTTTGCTGAATCAGCCATTGGTTGCAATATTGCAAAGTCTATCTGTGCAAAATATAACTAAATAATTATAAGGTAACGATTCTCTGATTAAGACCCTGATGTTTTGGAACAGAAGTGTCATTTTCAAGGATTAAAAAAAAAAAAATTGTGAACTACATCAAGGGATATTGCTGATCAAAAAGACAGTGACCAGTCTGTACAAAATTTCTGACTGAGAATGTTCATATACCAGGGTGGTCAAGTTTTCAAGTGTTCGGTTCGACTTGTATACATTTAGACATCACTTGTTGCTGTACTGCAGCTAATTTTACAACCTCTCTTGTTCCCCATTGATTCTGCAACTGCTTCTTTCTATTTTGCTTACTTTTAGACACTATATTACGTGTTGGCTGCTTTGTAGAAAGCATTTTCACTCACAAGTATTTCGCTAAACGCGACTTTTGCAAATGTAAACAGTTGCATCGTATCACAGCCTTCAAGTCACGCTACCACATATGGAAGGCATTGTGCTTGTGTACTGTTCAAGCCGGATGTGTTGTTACCGAAATAAATCCCAAAGGATAATCTTTTATGAGAGAGGCGAGGAAATGCTGAACAAATCGGTATGCGACAATAATCATGTTGTTTGCTAGAAATGTTTGTTGTCAAGTGTTGAAAATCGTCATTTGAAAACTTCCGCCTGTGGGTTACTTACTTTAAATAATTTTTACAGCACATTAGAGACATTTTTCAACTAAATAATCATTAGAAATAAAAAGAAAGTAGTTTTTATTGCCCAAATATGTAAAAATGTCTAAACACACAAAAATTACCAAAATCACTATTTTACAACCCACACATCACCTTAATGCTTGCTGTAAGCTGATGGTTACCAATCAAGATGCATCAAAACTTTTAATTCAACTCGGAGCAACAAATTCTTTCTCTGCTCCATTTTATATTCAGGATCTTTATCTGATTTGTATTCTTTAGTACTATTTTGAAGGGAAAAAACTCAAGTAGAACAGAGAATACATTTATTTAATTGATGCAAAATGGCATCATTCACAATAGATTATCATCAGATGAGTTTGTCACATATATGCAGGCACACATTGAGTCTTTTCATGCCCAGCCCAAATGTAAGTCTCTAGTACATGAAGTTTAACACGTAGTACAATGTCAAATTTTTAAAGCATATATGACATAAAATAAAAACAGCATTATATTGATAAAGCATGAATCGAATAGCATAAGCCAGGGGAATGAAATGACTGAATTAAACAAAAACAAAAATGCCATGGCTACAAGAAAACTCTAAGCCTATGTTACTGTTAGTAAGATACTATTAGAAATGACTGAATTAAACAAAAACAAAAATGCCATGGCTACAAGTAAACTCTAAGCCTATGTTACTGTTAGTAAGATACTATTAGAAATGACTGAATTAAACAAAAACAAAAATGCCATGGCTACAAGTAAACTCTAAGCCTATGTTACTGTTAGTAAGATACTTTTAGAAATGGCTGCTTGAATCAGAAATTAAAAAAATAAAAAAATCGAAAAAGTGATCTACTTCAGTTAGCATACATTTGTATTCGAGGTGTGCAATGTATGGGTACCTATTTCTGAGCATTGTTTTAATGAAACACAGTAATAAATACAATTTTCTTGACAAACAGTCAGTTTCCTGTATTTCATAATGTGTAAATAATGTTCAATATTGACCACACATTAATATAAATGACTCACTGATATTTCTTAAAAAAATATTTATAACCATCATGCAGTGAATGTCAAATCAAAGTTAAACTTAAAGTGGGCCAAGTACGAGACCACAACAATCCAGACAAGAACTGTTAGAAAAATTACCTTACTGTGAATGAGTAACTGATGGTAAGTAATCTATTTAGCAAGAAGTTGCTTGAGTTTACAGATCTCCATACAGTTCCTTACAAATCACAAGGCATAAGTAAGAATGTCGATGTAACCAAATGTGATTCAATATCCACCAGGAAATGTACAAAGTGAATGAGTGTCAATGGCAAATTTGTTGTTCTATACAACCAAAAGTAATTCAATGTCAATCAAGAAATGTACAAAGTGAACAAATGTCAATGGCAAATTGTTGTTCTATACAACCAAAAGTAATTCAATGTCAGCCATGAAGTGTACAAAGTGAACAAGTGTTAATGGCAAATTGTTGTTCTATACAACCAAAACTAATTCAATGTCCATCATGAAACGTACGAGTGTCAATGGCAAATTGCTGTTCTATACGACAAAAGGACTAAGACTACTAAGTGCAGAAAAGAAGAAAGGGCTTTTACTTATGCCAACTTGGAAGGAAAGATATTAAAATAATATAATATTATTTCTATTTTATAATTAATTATGATGAAAAAATGGCAACCACGAATAATCTCAATAGAAAGAATAAACAAAGTTATAAGAAAAGGCCATGACCTTGCAAAGAAAGTAACAGTTCATAAGTTAACAAACTGAAAGTTGAAAAACAATTCACCTCTGTATCTGTACTGTCTCCTGAATCATTCTGTAAAAAAAGGATTTGGGCAATAAGACATTTGCATTCTATTTCTATAAGACAAGGAAGTGGGCAAATAAGACATATAGTTTTTATAAACTGGTAGGTAATACAAAATCATACTAAAGTTAAACATTTCAACATACTCAATTTTGTTTTTACAATACACAAAATATAACACATTGAAAAAGAAGCCAAATTAAATACATTTTGTATAAATCCTATCATACACAATATGTAAGGACAAGGAAGCGAGTTACAAAAATGTTAAGTAACAAATCAGTTCTTCAGTATTTCCTAATACTTGGCTCTAATCATTATCATCATAATAATAATTATGAGGTGTTTATTCATTTAACCTTGAAAGATTTTTAACTGATTATTCTATTTCCATTTACAAAATTTTACATAAATTCCAGAGAGTATATTACTAACAACTATTATTAATTATTTTTTTATATATTAATTTGTACTCATTTGTTACTGTTAAGGATTTATTTTTTATATATAAATTTGTATTCATTTGCTACTGTTAAGGATTTATTGTTTGCAAACCATAGCAAACATGCTGTTAATGGTAAATACACTTCCACTTTTAGACAGCAATTTTCCCTTTAAAAAAAACAAAACTAAGGCAATCTTTTAACAGGGAGATAAATTTCATCATTTGTCATTACAGATGCTCAGAATAAAACATAATAGTGTGTGTGTGTGTGTGTGTGTGTGTGTGGTGATATAATTAGCAATGGCATGGGTTCAACATCTTTATGTATCTTTGATGTATGTATGCATATAGAGTGCTTTTATACCAATCATGAGTTTTAACACAGTCTTAAGATTTTAAATATTAAATTTTGTAGTATAAAATATTAAAACAAATAAAATGCTGACAAATCTTTTGTTTAGTTACATGTATAACATCCTGCTGGTTATTTTAATAGGTGAACCATAGCTGTGTTATGTATAGTTTTAGAGATGTGACAATTTATCCATTTTCATTTTCTTTGTAAATAGAAATTTTATAATAAAATTAAAATGTAAATTAAATAAATGACTAAACATAACTTTATATATTCAGATAGAACACAATTAACTGATCATTTTGATATGTGAACCAGCTCTGTATGTTGTATAATTTTAGAGATATGACAATTTACTTTTAAAAGTTTTCTCTACAACACTTGGTTACTGCTCTTTTTTGGTTAAAATCTGTTGAAATGGCAATTTTCAGCATCAAATAAATTCTTCAATGTTGTTGCTATTTTGAAAAAAATAGGCATTAACTACATAGCAAATGATTTAATAATATGCATTCTGGAAATACTTTGTTCATCAGTTGACTATGCTATGATGTCATGAATATTTCAGTTTGTTACATTCTGTAAGCAATTTTATGAAACAAAAGCATGTTTTCCTTTGCAATTAATAATTAAATTGAAATTTAATTTCTGCATCATGTCTATTTTTTCTTGTTGTCTGTGAGTATGTTAATTTAAAATGTTGGACTGTTGATCAGTGTGGTTTATATTTTACTGGTATTGAACTTGACAAATTGCTCATTCGTTACATCTAAAAAACAATGATCACAAATTACGACAATAAATTGACAATATCTCAAAAAGTATTAAAGCTATCATCATATTTTTTTCTGTACAAATTTATTTCATCAGAACATATTTTGAGCATAAAAGATATGATACAATATCAAGTAGAAAAAAACGAGCGAGACTTAACTATTATTAATTTATACAGGTATTTTTGTTACTATATTGTGTGCGTGTGTGATTTTATTGTGCCTATTCATTATTTTAAATAAATAAAACATTCTTTTATTCATAGCCTACTATTGTAATCACATAAACATTTCAATATTTCTTTAATTCATGTACACGAGGGTAGGGCACAGTTTTGATAATAAAGTTTTCATGCACATTTTCAGCGATTTAACACTTTGTCACAAAACTTTCAAAATAAAAAGAGATGTTTTGATTTTTTAAAGGGAGATATAATTAGTAATAAACATGTGTTCAACATCTTTATGTATCTTATATGTAATTATGTATACAGAGTATTTTTATACCAAGCATACAATTTTAATACGGTATTCAGATTTAAAAAATATTAAATTTTGTATCTTAAAATATTAAAAAATAAAATGTACAACAAATATTTTATGCACAATATCCTGTTGATCATTTTAATAGGCAAACCAGAACTGTGTTGAACTGTTGATCTGAACGGTTTATATTTTATTTGTACTGAACTTGACAAATTGCAAATTCATTAGGTCTGAAAAATGGCGACTGCAAATGACACTAAATTGGTGATATCTCAAAAAGAATTATAACTATCATCATAATTTTTCCTAAACAACCTTATTTTATCAGAACACACATTTTGAGCATAAAAGATCTGTACAATATTAAGTAGGAAAAAATGAGTGAGACTACTGTTATTAAGTGATTGAATTTGGCTTGCCAGATCAGAGTGGCCTAACTTTCTTTGTACATTTTACTATTCTGAAGCTTAGCCTTTTAAGAATAGTCTAAATTTTGCTAAAAATCATTGATTTCAGGTACAAAATTCTTCAAACACACAAGTACTTAATTTTGCAAATAAATCCCAACCCATACCAAAAAGAAACAATAAACATGAAATTATTATTACATATCCTTGGAGCAGACCTGTTACAATATATGCCAAAACAAAGTATAACATTAACAATCATATTTAACCAAAATATGAACTAAAATTATCCACAGAAAGTACAGTTCAAACAAAAATGATGCCAGATCAGGTTTAAACAAAATACTGTCTAATTAGTTATTTTTTCTAATCTGGCTTGAAATTCAAAGTAAAAAATCTTTCAAGGTGGGAAGTGATCATCCAAAATTTCAGTTCCAATATAGATGAAATATGTCATCTGCTTTGAGATTCAACCCAGCTTTGGGCCAATTATTTTCTCATGAAATGAATTCCCAAAAGTTAATTAGCCAATTTACATAAATTCATATAACAAAAATATCAGGAATGCAAATTTTGGAGAGAAAAAAAAGACCCCCAGAATCACTCAAGCAGATCTGAATAATGAGGATTGCAGTCTTCTAAAATGGTCTATTTTTCTAACTGTTTTATATATTTAAAAAAATTACAATGCACAGCTCGCTACCTGTCCTTTAATAAAATGACTAAATCAATAGAAAAAAGAAACAATCAGAATTTTTTTTGAAAAGAAAACCAAAACAAAGAAAAAGTATTTAATAAAAGAACTAAATACATATATAAAATATCAAAACAAAGAAAGAAAAAAAATAATCATACATTTTAGAAAGATAACATGCAAAGCTTTTAATCAGTAGATGTTCTACTCCATTTTAAATGTTTATAATAGGTGGCTCACCTTCCTAGGACGTTTGACTGACAATTCTGTAAAGGCCTTATCTTCTTCAGCTTCAAGCTTTTTTAAAGAAGGCCTACTGACTCTCGGGGAACGCTTGTTGGAACCTAAGAATGATAGAAAACAGATTTTAAAAAAATAGTTGTAAACATATAATGTTTTTTAGTTGAAAACTATGGAAAACATAAAACCAATGATGACGGCTGACTACTATTTTTTAAAAAATAGTTACACACAGTTTTTTCCCCCTTAAAACCTATAAAAGAAAAAAAGGATTAAAAAACCCAATACAGATTGATATAGTTAAAGATAGCTGTTCATCAATTTAAAATCTTTGGATTCAAATTTTCACTGCTAAAATAATTACTATAAAGGAAATGCTGATAATGGCTTGAATATTTTGTTGCTATTTGTTAAAATAACAATCAGAGTGACTGTTAGATCTACTACGATTGCAATGACACTCACCAAAGCCTATCTTACTTGCATATTCCTTCACTGCACAAATGAGCACACGCCTTACAGGCTTACAAACATAACAACAGTACTGCAAGATATCAGAAAAGCTAAGTTAATTTTGGAGCAAACAGATTATGTTTACACATTAAGATCAGTACTCAAAGAGAGGAAGGAATTGTTTGTATGTTGCTACTGTTACATGAGGACATGAGAACATAAAAAGGTGTGGAGGCAAACAATACTGCTTCAATATAAACAGCATCAGCTGTAAAACATTAATTAAAAAAAAAACAACCCTAAACAATGCAACAAGAAAATTTAAAACATTGTCTAGATATACAAAATCAGCAGCTAGAGATCTTAAAGATCTGAAAATTTGTTTCATGAAAAAACAATGTACACACATCATACAAACCACAAAGAAAATGTTTATTTAAATGCAATTAAAATGATCCAAATTTTGATCATGAAATGAACTGTATTATATTTCTAAGGGGAGTAACAACTACTACACTGTCTTCAAGCATACTATCATATAAACTGATCATACTGCAAGCTCAGTGATTTCTGATAAGAGCTCACAAGCTGTCCAAATTGAGTCAATTAAAAGAAAATGTTTGGTATTTATTTCACCACATGCAGTAAAATCAAAGTTATGCCCATATTAGCACCAACACTTTAGTAAGAGTGACCAGATATTTTTTTTAAAAAGTATATTAACAAAAAATAATGGTTATATCTTATTATGACAACAAAAATTGGTTAATCATTAATTCTATGTAAACAAGGATACATCACAAAAGCCAAATGCTGATTATAATTTAAACCCACTCAGCAAATAACTGAAAAGATCTGAATGTATATCTAAATGAGTAGTTGATAAATAAAATCACAACTGAAGAAATCCTAATGCCTGGAAAACAACTGTCAAAATTAACTGGTTTATAGGCCCCAGGAAGAATGGGCAGGAATTAGAGAAAAACAGGAAAATATTTGATGAATGAAAAGTTTTCTTAAATATCACTGTTTACTTAAGTTTGTCACAAAGCAAAACCTGAATAAAATGCCCCTCTGAGACCATTCCATTTAAGTCATCCACAAATTTTAACCAATAAAATCACATTCAATTTTCACAACAGCATGTATCAGCCACAGCAATTGTCTCAATCCCCACTTTCAAAGACAAAAATCAATATTTGCAGTATGCTTACTTTATAAAAATTATGCTATACTTTATAACTACATCAGCATATATAAGTAAACTGCCACATACACTTCCCACCAAAACAAAATGGCTACATCTGACAGGGCATTTCATCTAGGAAAATGCATTTCAAAAAATAATTTTCTGCATTATAATTATATGCATTTATCTTCTTTTTGTAGAAGCACAGGTGCAACCTTTGATTAATTTTTTTTATTTTTACTTTGTGGTTCATATTGGTATATGGGAGGGGGCGGGGAGAGAGAGAGGGAGAAGAATCTATATAATATGAATTGTTAGCAACCTAAAGTGTAAGGGAAGAAAATAAAAATTTGAATCACATAAAAAGAGGAATCACAAAAGTATCTAATTCTTTAAAATACAAATATTTATAAAATTCTACCCCCCAAAAAACATTAAATTGCCTCTAATTTCAATAATTTTTTGCCTATGCTTGTATCTTATACATATCTTAATCAAATTAAAAGGAAAAAAATATCCTTAATAATAGGAGTTAGGAATTCTGCTGAATGAATGTTTCATTTTACCTTTAAAAAAATTGTACACTTTAAATGTCAATACCACTGTAAAATAATTTATAAAACTTTCAATTTTGTGTTTTGAAACATCTCACTGTACTATAAATCAATAACGTTAATAGTTCAGAACCATTAAAAAAATTGAACACTTTAAATGTCAATACCACTGTAAAATAATTTATAAAACTTTCAATTTTGTGTTTTGAAACATCTCACTGTACTATAAATCAATAACATTAATAGTTCAGAAATTATAGTTATGCAGGCCTCAAAACTGCCAGGGGTTAATCAAAAAGCAATTATCTTATCTAGCACTTGTAAGCTCCCTTTAAATCCTTGTAGCTGAGGTGGTAATGACCATGTGAACATGCATGCTTTGTTATCAATGATGAGGTGGTAATGATTCGGGAACACTTCATCTAGTTATCATGATATTGGAAACTCACTTTAGGCATTCACCAATGCTGAAAACACAAAGTGGGTCTCTTCTGTTTGGTTAGTATTTGGTCTAACTTGTTTTATTTAACTAAAGGAGTAAGAAAGTAAGAAAATAAATTACTAGTAAATGGTACAAATTCTCCCTGAAATAACTAATATAGTGATGATAGTTATGTTGAATAATTTAAAAACAAGGACAATGCTTATGTTTCTATATTTTTCACAATATAGAACTGGATGACTCATTATTTCTACTAGCCAATGACAAAAGTCAGTGAACAAAAAAATCAACCAACCCAGATATTTTTATCAAACTGCATATTAACATTAAATACACATTGCCTTTACATATATAGTGCAATTTACATTTGGTTAACTATCACACATTCTCAATGCCAAACATAAAAGGAGTAAAATTATAACTTTTTATTAAAATAGCTTTAATTATACTGTAAAATATAGTTCAGCACAATTTTGTTATTGTCAATGGTTGTAACGGGCATTATAAAAATGTATATATCTGAGTTTGTGTATTAATTTTACATACTAATAATTTTTAACTTTAATGCAGTTTTATGTTAAAATGTTATTCATAAAAAAAATGTAATTTACTTACTCTGTTTAAAAATTTACCTTTACTTAAAACTCTTGTCTTTTCATATAACTAAATGAACCAGTATCTTGTGAAAAGATATGAAAATAATCACAGGATCTATTGGTAGCTAAAACAAAAGATGTGTACACCTCCACATTTCAACTTGAAATCCATCTTCAAACTTTAGCTACAGATTCAATGCTGGTCTTTTCTACAATTTCTTTGCCAATATAATTCACATAAAATAAGAAAAGGTTATTGAATTAAATTATTAAAACTGAAGCCCACAATTCAAATATTTTTTATTTGTATGAATAATGGGTATACACAATTTAAGTTGAGAAATTTACTAAATTCTATTTGTATTTAAAAATTTTCTTTTATCAGCTTTGATTGTGCACAAAACCTGCCAGTTTTTACTTTTTGATAATGAATATATTTTATATGGTAGTTAATCTGGCAGTTCCTTCTGCCATTTGTCCTGACTAGTGTTCAATATAATGAAATGTGTTGTCAATGTTCTTAATTTCAAGCTCCAAGTTCTGTTAAAAGCATTTTTAAATACATAAAAACAAAAAATATTTCTAATTAGATCTCTACAGAAGCCCTTAATTGTGAAGTAGGGCATGAAAATTGAACTATAAACCTTGCGTTTGGGCTGGCATTTTGGAGGAGAATTTTGATTTCTATTTTTGAAATTTCATAGGTGATGTCAACAGATGTCATACTGAATCAGTCATTGGTTATATTCATCTTGACATTTCTGTGTAAAATATACATACATAAAGGTTCATATTGGCCAGATACAGACATTCTGAAAGAGAAATTTCATCTTCAAAATTTTGCCATTTTCAATCTTTACAAAAAGTAACATAAAAAAATAATGAAATTCTTATGGCAATCAAGTTTAAAGTGCTTTTCCCTCTTATATTAAGTTTTCAACTGGAGATTTTTATGTTATTTTAGCACATGGTAAGTAACATATAACTTTATTCAAACTCAACAGCCCACCATTTCAATGTCACCAACCTTCATTATATTTTCTATTCTACTTTATGATGTTAATACTACTTTTGTTGCTCATTTCAAAGTTTATTTTTTATTCATCAGCAGAGGCTTAATATGTAAGTTGGATATTACTTGTAATGACTACAAGCTGAAATTATTAAATGAATGATGATGATCAGTCTGAACAATAATCTATCAAAGTAAACAAAAGATTACAGATTAGCTTACGGTTTGCTCATGGATTATGCTAAGAGCCAAACAGTTATCAGTATAGCTTCCATATATTTATGCTTCACTACATTAATCACCAAGGCTAAAACTCTCATAAAGAGAAGATATAAGTAATTTTCAAATTCTTTGTGAGGTAAGGAAAAAATATATCCAGTCAAGATAGTACAGCCATCACCAATGGTTATTACTGGCCAGTTTATATTTACACCATGAATTGTAACGCATAAAAATTGATGTTACTTAAAACACCTTTCAAACTCTAGCCATTACATAAATATTGAGTACCAAAGTCTGTGATCAAATCAACATCTCTTTGCAGCCTGAGTCTCAAGTGCAACAAAATTTTGCCCCCCCCCCCCCCCCCCCCAAAAAAAAAATTTTAACTAAAAATGTACTAGTCTTTTACTAAAATTTACAATGCATGCTTCAACTACTGCTGATCTGATAACAAATGTAATGTAGAAGTTTTCTAGAAATCTGCAATTCCAAATTTCAGCATGAATGATTACATGCATATATTTGTTTAAAGTACCAATGGGAGACTATTAAAATGTGATGATTCAGAAATGAATTTGCTTGTTTGGCACCCTTTAAAACACTGAGAACATATACAATAACTTGACACTGAAGTTGCAATAACCCCACAGAAAATGTATATGTAAATATAATGCTACATTGAACGTGTACGAATGATAAAATTCTGAGTATAGAAATAAATTGAATATTTTGCTATTAACAGTAAAAGTGATTCTGTTTTCAAGCAAACAATACATATAATCAATAGTACAAAAGCAGGACCAAGAATGATAGTGGTTAAATTGCTTCGTGTAAGAGAAAACATGGTTGCAGACATTTTTTCAAGTTTCAAAGTCAGTGCATTCATTTAATACATTTAATAAAACCATCACTGATTAACCAGAAAATACAGCATTGATATTTAAAATCACAATAATTGAAATAAAATGAAAGCAACATAAGCATTTGGGAATAATGCATGAGACTATTTTTTTTTAAAGTATACATCAAAATTTAAAAAAAAATCCTTTTGTCAAAATTACAAATCAGAAAAAAATTTCATAATCATAAAGCATGCACAAATTGAAAATGACAAAACTGGGCACATCAATAGAAAAATATATTCTGTGGTTGTTCATTTCATTAAAAAAAAAAAAATAGTTGATGTATTACAATAAGTAAATTTATATATAATTGAGTGACCCCCCCCCTAAAAAGAAAGAACTGATAAATAAAATTAACACAAAGCCCAGGAAACACATGCCATTACAAGCAGTAATCAAAACCAGCCTGAATTAGACTGCCTTTGAAGATTTTTATTTTTAATAAAAAGAAAATTCTAAATGAAAAAGATATTGCTTATTATTCGTAAATCAGCCAGTTTGTTATGATGATGCAAAGATACAGTATACTGCTCTGTGACTTCATTACATTTGCCAGAATCAGGCCACAATTTTAAAAGACAAAATTACCATAACATTTTGCTGGCACGGTCTTTTGACATTATTTGTGATAGTCAAATGTTTTAAACTAAATAGTCTGTACTATTTAACAACCTCAGCTTGTGTACACTGAGTAAACCACTAATAAAAGCATACGCCAAGTAAAGGTGAGCTAAAAAAATGTATTTTCAGGCAATATGTTGTGCACTATAATTATTTATTTTTTATTTAAATGTGAGCTAAAAAAATGTATTTTCAGGCAATATGTTGTACACTATAATTATTTATTTTGCATTAATGCGAGCTCTGCGTTCTATCTATAGCTTAATTAAAAACAGGTAAAATAACTTAATTAATGTGTATGAAAAAGTCTTTGCTGCAGAAATATGTAAAAATAAAATACAAATAAAAGAAACTTAACATGTATCAGTTAAGAACTGTTTAGAGGGGCTACAATACACGTCAAAATCCAGAATCCAGAAATGAAAATTGTGAAATATTTATATTTAGTGATGCATATTTATTTTATAAATGAAAAAATCAATCATGAAAGAATGCCTCAAGTTCTTGTATGTTTGTTTAAAATCCAGGTAGGCAATGAAGTGAGATGTATTCCAATTCCTACAACTAACACTATGACAGCTTCTTTAAACATTATTCTATAAAATATAAATATATATAAAAATATAATATAAAATAATAAAACAAATTGCTGCAAGTCATATATTAAAAATTCAACAATCATTCAATTCATAAAATGAATTTCATCTTGACTGTAGAAAACAAACCCGTTTATGCACTCAAATATGTTTTTCTTTTATTATTCTTTTTCAGCTTTCCAAGTAATTTTCTTTCTTATCTTGATATTCTGTTGTTGAATACCCGCTTTAGGCTCTGAAATAGATCAAAAAATGAAAACATCATGACCAAGATTACAAAAAGTTCTCGTACCAGAAGGAAATATCTGGTTCATTTCTGAATCCATGGATTCAAGAGAAGCTCCTGGAAACTTGGACTTATAGCGTACACGTTGCTGTGGCACCATGACATCCCACTGTTGACGTAATGCTTGAAGAACCATAGTGTTAGAGTATTCTGGATGGTCCATCAGCACCGACTCACGATGTTTTGCGCAAAAAACCTCAAAAGATCCTTCATCTCGTGCACCATGCATTCTTGGCTGAAAAGGACTGATTAAAGACCCATGATCTTTATGCCTTTTCTTGGGTGTAGATCCCTCCTCAGAATTGTCTGAGTCATACTGAAGTAGTTTTCGCTTTGTGCTTTGTCTCTCAATACCATTGGAAAGAGGAGATGTGCTAGAGCCCTTAGTTTTGTCAACACTATCTAATTTTTTGTTTGGAAGAAATTCATAGACAAAAGTGTATTTATCAATGCGCTCTTCCTTATCTAATGTGGCTGCATCTTCAGCTTCTGCTACTGCTATCTCCCATGCAGTCCTTCGCCGTGGATTAGGGCTGAAGGTTTGCTGAATCTTTGTTTTGTTTACTTTTCCTTTAGCAGTCTTTAGCTGTTGAACCCCATAGTCCAAGAGCTTTTGCTTGCCTTCAAATGGAAGAGAAGACTTGTCATGAACCCATCCTCTCTCTGCTTCATCGCCAAAATACTGCACATGATACATTCTGGCAATTCCAGGTCCTCGCTTTATAGTGGTGAACAACCCTGAGAATGGATCACTTGAGATCATGCCTGGCCACCATGGATGACCACTGACATGCCCCCAAAGCAAATCTCCTATGCACCATTTCACTGGGTATGCTTCATCAAATTCACGTGTCTTACCCTCCATGATACGAGCAAGCTGGCTATCTGAAGGTCGTTCACTTTCTCGCAGCAAAACTGTCCTTGGTAAAATAGTTCCTGCTGCTGAAACATAAACATCTGGACTGGCTCTTTTATTTATCAGTGGGGTAACTTTGGATAGTTTTTTAGGAAACAAATCTTTTGGTGAAGAATCCAGAGATAAAGTCTTATTTAGTGGTTGGGAATCTTTAGTTACAAAATGCTGTGGTGCAGGGCATTTTGGCAAGGAGTCCTGTGGTAAAGAATCCACTGGAACCAATTCTTTCGGCAGAGATTCTAGCTTAATGTCGGACTTTGCTCCCGCATCTTTCAAACTCCTACCACCTCTAAAGTCTGGCTTAGGAGTATTTTTCCCAGATACTTTGCAGGCATCACGCTTTGAATAAGCTTTAACACTGCCAGAAGACTCTTCTAAATTTGGAGAAATCTGTGGTGCTATTTTCAACGATTCCCTTTTAGATGAACCTCTTATAGATATATTAGAATCCTCATGCTTTGATGGCATTTTCTTTAACATATGTGGAGATTTTTCCATGGAAAGATCCTCACTTGACAGTTCTTTCAACTCTGGAGACTTTTTCCGTTTTAATTTAAAAGATTCTCTTCTTGAAGGTTTAACAACTTTGGTAGAATGCTCATCAGATTTGGGTGTATTTTCCCCAGAAACTTTAAATGAATCAATTTTTAAAGAATCCTTAACTGTATATAAATCTTCAGGGTTTTGAAAAGTTTTGACTGGATCAGTGCCAATATTTGATTGCTCTGGTAGTGGCAGATTTTTTGCAAGTGATTTTGGTGGTCTTCCACGTCTACCCTTTTTTTTAATTGTGTTTTTTTGATCTTTGTCTGTACCCTTTTCCTCAACAGAGTTCTCTTTTTCTTGATCTTTACTGCTTTTCTCGGTGTTATTCACAGTGGAATCAGGGAGGTTGGTTGTTTCTGCAGTGCCATCAACCCCAATTTTTATCACCTTGTCTGTGCCTTCTATGTGAATCACTGCACCCTGCTCTGCCTCAGGTTCCATGGCTTCCAATTTTGCACTTGTCTTACTCTGAGCAATCTTGACATTACGATTCATTGTCGGAATCTGAGGCATTCGGTGGAAGCCACCACCCTGTGGTCCAACTCCATTGGCTTTGTTTTCCATCAAGACGTTTGAATTTTACACCAAAACTTATTCAGAGGTCACCTGAAACACATTGGAGACAATTACATAAAACAAAGACAAAATACTGTATGCGTAACAAATAGTATACCAAAAAGAGATATTGTATCCATATAAATGCTTAAGTAACAGTATACCCAAAAGGAATTTTATATAAATATATAAAATAAATTACTGTATCTTTAAAAACTATCAGCATTTTATATCTATCTATCTATATATATCTACTAACATTTAGCGGAAAACTAAAATTAATCTGCTCAACATATTATTTATTTATCTTATGGTCAGATTCCAAGGCAACCATTATTTGATTAGAGGAAATTATATTATGTAGCAATGGCTGGATGGAACTACAGTAAAACTCCTTTAATCTGGCATCATCGAGACAGGCTCAATGCCGGTTTATCAAATATGCAGGATTATCGGGCAGTATTTATCTACACACGTTTTAAAGCCCAGTCTGCATAGGTGGTTATATACATGTGGAGAAGCATATAATATGATATATAAGCCTTTTCATCTTTGATGCCATTATGTTCCACAACTGTGCATGGCACAATGGAGATGCACAAGAAACTGGAGCAGGCGAACTGACACCAAGAGAGGTTAAGAACGAACTGACGACTAGATCAGTTTTGTCTTTGAAGCCAGAGGGATGTTCGAAGTTCATAAATCCATCTTATTAAGGATGTCCAAAAAGAAAGCCAGGTCAAACAACCGCACGAACCCACAATTTTATGGCTATTTCAGTAACATTTCCGAGAGAAGCATGGCGGAGATTTTAGCCACTTGAAAGACTTATCATTTTCCTCTTTAAAACCTTACTTCCCACAGAAAATATCCATGGTTGTATCTATGCCGGATTAATGGGGGGGTTGGGGCTGGACTACTGGATTAATGGAGTTTTACTGTACTTCTATTAAATACTAACAATAACACATTGGAAAAAAATAATCTTTAAAAAAAAAAAAAATCTGATATACATTTGAATGAACTATAATATGCTATTGCTAAGCAAAAAAAAAGTTAGAGTATTAAATAAACTACATAATCAATATTTAGAAGGAAAAAGAAGACATTACAAGCACCATATGGCACATTTTAAAAATCATAAAAAAGCATTTAATGATACAATGTGCTTTAAAAAGAACTTTTAGGGGAAATGAAATTTAGAAAAGGTTTTAAATTATCACAGATTAAAAATTTCACTGGCAGCAATAGCCTGAATAGGAAGTTAATACACTTTACCAATCCTGTCAGTTTGCAAATTAAGTATATTTCCTTTCTCAACAGTAAAATACAGTAAACGTCAGACTATCTGGCATGCATGGAGATTGAAGAGCGCTGCTAGATTATCCGTTAGACAGATGCACTTTAAAAAATTACAGCAAAACATATAGCACAAAAATAGTAAACAACGACCAAACATATATTGCTCAATATAGAATACAAGTAATATCTAGCTTGTAAACTTATACAGCTCACCAATAGTTGCTTGTAAGTTTAAAACTAGAGCTGGTAGGTGCTGATGAGATCATACCATTAATCACACAAAAAAAAGGACGGGGGGGGGGGGGGGGGAGAGATTTGTAATAAATACGTATTAGTAATTACTTTTAAAAAATTAAAAAAATGAACAAAAATTTTTTTAGTGACATTTGTAAGTCTTCACAGGCACACTTTATGTTTTCATCCCAAATGTTAAGTGTTAAATAAAATTAGAAATTTAGTAACTTTGCTACTATGATTGATTAGATTGAACCAAGATGGAAAATGAGGAGAATGGACTTATTTTTAAAGCAATTTGTTTTCATCAAATGAAAAAAGGAATAGGGCCTAAAAATATAAAAAATACCCAAACTGTTTATTTTATCTCAACAAATAGGTTAGGAAATGTAATAATGACTCAACAAAAATTAGCATTTAATAATAATTTATTGGGCATTAGGCATTACTGGAGTATTTATATTCTATCAATCAATAATTTAAAAAATAAGAATGCAATAAAAAGATCAATGAAATGCATATAGGCCCTAATCAAAGGGTGTATGAAATTACCATATTATTTAGTAAAACTAGCAGAAAGTTGAAATAGTTAAAATAATAAAAGCATTCCAAAATTACAATGTAACTTAGTTTTATACAGAACTAAGCAAATACATGTACATATAAAACTCAGTACATGCACACATAACTTTTTATATATAATCTTCTATATAATTTGACTGACTTGTTAAATAATTTTGAATTTAACATGTTAAATTTACAGCGGTAAAAAAAACAAACAAATACCCACATATAAAAACAATTATAATGTACTTAATCAAAAACAAACACAAACTGAAGATACACTATGTAGGAAATTAAAAGTTTAATTTAAAAACACATGGGGCAAAAGAATTTTTAAAAAAAATGTTCGCTAGCGGTAGCACTGTTTCATAGATATTGACAACAGTAATGCAAAGTATCGAAATAGTGGCTGTATTATCAAACTTCAATTAATAATATCAATTAGATTTAGTTATAAATACATTTAAATAAAATATAACGATATGATCCATTAAAATAATATAATTATTAACAGATAGCTAAATGAGTTTTAGGAAATATTTTACTATTTGATAATAAGTCACACTCCAATCACGGGAGTAGCCATCTTGAAATGGTTAAATTCGAATACATCGTAAGAAACGTGAATGACGTTTCCTCACAACTCATTAAATACATAAGGCTGCAAATTTTATGAAAAATAAACACAAAATCAACAAGTAAGGAAAATGCTGATTAATTATTAAAGGAACGTACAGGCATTATTTTAGATCGATTATTCGCCAACTTCACACTCCTTCCGTCAAGGATCTCGGCACCATTCGGCGGGAAACAGTACGTAAATGATTGGATATTCGATCTTACGGAAATAGCCGAGCGTTCTTTGAACAAAGAAATTTGATTGAGAGTGGTTTTGTAGAAACTAATTCTTATAAAAGTATTACATTAAGTACCAAAGACCCTATTCTTTGTTCTAATCACGCTGTTGAATGTTAATGAAGGCATGTTCACATTCAGTGTTATTTTAGTCTACACAGCATTGCTAATATTTGGACATGTACGACAATAAACTATACCCAAACATTATGCCACCTAAGGAATTTCAAATGAAATTGTCAAATGAACAATTTATTCTTGCGTCACTGTGCTTATTAAATACATAGTACAACCCAGAACCTCAGTGAATCAAACAAGAAAAGTTGAAATTCATATTTTCTAAAAGATTTAAAACTGACTATACACATTGCTTAATACATGTACTAATGTAGTATTAATACCCTAACGGTGTAACTTGTACATACAATGGAGAGGGTTGACAATTGGGTTATTAGATCTGTTTTGTGCTCGAAATCGCTGAGTCATCTGCTTATAGCTATATCAATTGTTGATTAATGCATATTTATTAATTTAGTATTAGCAGTAGGCATGTTCTAGTTTAATATCAATGATCAGCGGCATTTAAATGTCAGTTTGGTAAACTGCAATTAAAACATCTAGGCACTTACCTGCTGTCATTTGATGTTTCCCTGAACATCATCGATAAAGGGAAACCGATTGTAATTAACACACTCTTCCAGTTCTTAGCCAGTTATCTAAACATAACTTCTAATCAGTATTACTCTTTTCTTAAATAATACAAAAATATATGGAAACTAAAAGCATACCAATTAAACAAATACATGTATAACTGTATAAAATATAAAACTGAAACATCTCTCATCAAACAATAATAGCCACTCAACACAAACACATGAAAATAATAAAAATACAAGAGAAAGAGAGAGGAAAAAAAGTGAAAGAAACATAGATAAAATACATTTTTAAAAATTAAATAAAAGACCTTATGTACTCAATTAGTCACACACATTTCAATCTAGACAGTTAATAATACATGTATTATCAATAGTCAGTTGTCAAAGGGAGAAACTGCTTTTTGTAAGCCACAATTACTTTTATGATGTAAGTGCTTTATTAATATAGTTTGATTGATGGGTGCAGTTTATATTAAATATTTATTCACATTTCCTTAGGATAAATCAAGGAGTATACACACACAAAGCAAGCAAGAAAACCCCACAAAGATTTGGTTATAGCAGGTCATTAAAAAAAAAATCTTCAAAGTTTAGTTGAATTAGTTGTCTTATTTTCGACTTTAATTTTGGCTGGTGTTTTTCAACTTTAATTTTTAAAGATTGGTTTGTTTGTACCATTTCTAACATGGATTGATTTTCACTGGTTTTAACTTTCATTTATTTGGCTCATTGGTTTTAGCACATTTGGCTATATTTACATCTTTAATTTTTCTACATTTGGTTGATTTGTTTTTATATTTATCTTTCACACACTTGGCTTGTTTTTTTTGTCTCTTGTCTATATCTGTCACAATTGGCTTGTTTGTTTTTGTCTCTATCTGTCACACACTTGTTTCTTTTTTGTCTCTTGTCTATATCTGTCACTTGTTTTTGTCTCTTGTTTATATCTGTCACACTTGGCTTGTTTGTTTTTGTCTCTTGTCTATCTGTCACACTTGGCTTGTTTTTTGTCTCTTGTCTATATCTGTCACACTTGGCTTGTTTTTTTTGTCTCTTGTCTATATGTCACTCTTGTTTTTGTCTCGTCTATATGTCACACTTGGCTTGTTTGTTTTTGTCTCGTCTATATCTGTCACACTTGGCTTGTTTTTTGTCTCTTGTCTATATCTGCCACACTTGGCTTGTTTATTTTTGTCTCTTGTCTATATCTGTCACACTTGGCTTGTTTTTTGTCTCTTGTCTATATCTGTCACACTTGTTTTTGTCTCTTGTCTATATCTGTCACATTTGGCTTGTTTGTTTTTGTCTCTGTATTAAACTTACTTACACTTGTTATTTTGTCTCCATTTTTAGCTTTCACACTTTTTTAACCCTTTAGTTTACAAAGTTTTAATTTTCAAACATTTGACATTATTTTGTTATATTTCCATTTATAATTTTTCATATACCTGACTTGTTGCATTTCAACTTGTCCACACTTTTGGATTGCATGTTTTTGCCTTTTGTTCTTACTTGGTTTATTTTTCAATCACTGGGCAGGTTTATCATGATTTGACTTATACATTTGACTTGTTTTAGCTTTCATACATGCATTTCTTTGGTTTGATTTTATCTCTGTTTTTCATTCAGCTAGTTTGTCTAATGAGTTTATCTTATACATTTAATTGTTTTAACTTTCACACTTGCTTGTTTTTTTTACTTGGTACTTTACTTTCACATATTTGGTTGGGTTGTTGCTATTTTATCTTTGGCACATTTAATTAAGATTTTATATACACAATTGTTTTGTTTTTATCTGTCTTTTAATATATTTGGTTGGTTGGTTTTACCTTTTTTAAAAACTTGATTTCTATTTCTAAAGTTAATTTTTGTTGTTTGTTGCTAAACTTTTGTTAATTTGGTTGGTTGTATGACCTTTGTTTCTATTTTAACTTGATTGGTTTATATATTTGTTTTACGCTTTTACTGGTTTTGGTTGATTTGAATTTCTTCAGGTCCTAACTTTATTGGATTTTAGTTGAAGTGATGCTTACTTTCTAACTTTAACTAGTTGTGTTTTAACATTCTCTAGTTTGATTAATTTTAATTCTGGACTATATTTTCATTGTTTTGTACATGGTATTGTAACTTCTGATTCTAACTTTAAGTTTGTATGATGTAACTTTTGTTTCTGGTTTTAACTTTCACTAGTTTGTCCAGTGTATTTTACGTCTGGTTTTAATATCACTAGTTTGTACAATGTATTTTATTTATGACTTAGACTTTCACTAGTTTGTATGATGTATTTTACTTCTGGTTTTAACTGTCACTAGTTTTTGTATGATGTATTTTACTTTTGGTTTTAACTTCACTAGTTTGTATGATGTATTTTACTTCTGATTTAAACTTTTGCTAGTTTATATGGTGTATTTTACTTCTGGTTTTAACTTCACTAGCTTGTATGATGTATTTTACTTCTGATTTAAACTTTCGCTAGTTTATATGATGTATTTTACTTCTGGTTTTAACTTCACTAGTTTGTATGATGTATTTTACTTCTGATTTAAACTTTCGCTAGTTTATATGGTGTATTTTACTTCTGGTTTTAACTTGTATTGTTTTATATGATGTATTTTTTTTTTTACTTCTGATTTTTATTTTTATTTTTATTTGCTTTGATAATTCTTATTTTTAATTTGATTCCCAACATTATTGTCTTGATTGTATAATTTTACTTCTGATTTTGACTTTCATTGGCTTGGACAGTGTGAACAGATAGCAGTACAGATAAGTGTGAACAGATAGCAGTGCAGATAAGTGTGGACAGGTAGCAGTATAGATAAGTGTGAACAGATAGATGTATAGATAAGTGTGAACAGATAGCAGTATAGATAAGTGCGAACAGATAGCAGTTAGATAAGTGTGAACAGATAGAGGTATAGATAAGTGTGAACAGAGAGCAGTACAGATAAGTGTGAACAGATAGCAGTATAGATAAGTGTGAAAATATATCATTACAGGTAAGTGTTAACAGGCAGCAGTACAGATAAGCATGAACAGATAGCAGTATAGATAAGTGTGAACAGATAGCAGTACAGATTTGGGTGAATAGAAAGCAGTATAGGTAAATGTGAAAAGATAGCATTACAGAAGTGTGAATAGGCAGCAGTACAGGTAAGTGTGAAGAGGTACAGATAAGTGTGAACAGATAGCAGTGCAGATAAGTGTGAACAGGCTGCAGTACAGATTTGGGTGAACAGAAAGCAATACAGATTTGGGTGAACAGAAAGCAGTACAGGTAAATGTGAAAAGATAGCATTACAAATAAGTGTGAACAGAAAGCAGCATTGATTTTTACAGATAGCATTACAGGTAAGTGTGAACAGATAGCAGTACAGATGAGTGTGAAAAGAAAACATTACAGATAAGTGGAACAGAAACCAGTACAGACTGAGGATAAACAGATAGCAGTATAGATAACTGTGAACAGAAAGCATTACAGTCTGAGGGTGAACAGAGAGCAGTACAGACTGAGTGTGAACAGCAAGGAGTACAGACTGAGGTTGAATGGAAAACAGTACAGATAACTGTGAATAAAAAGCAGTACAGATTAGTGTGAACAGATAGCATACAGATAAGTGTGGACAGAAAGCAGTATAGATTAGTGTGAATATAAAGTACAGAAAAATGTGAACAGATAGCAGTACAGATAAGTGTGAACAGGTAAAAGTATTTATTATTGTGAACAGATATCAGTACAGATAAGTGTGAACAGAAAGCAGTACAAAGTGATGGTGATTTGAAAGCCATTCAGTGATGATGAACAGGGTGAATAGAAAGGAGTACAGAGTGAGGGTGAACAGAAAGGAGTACAGAGTGAGGGTGACCAGAAAGGAGTACAGAGTGAGGGTGAACAGAAAGGAGTACAGAGTGAGGGTGTACAAAAAGAATATAGAATATATATATATATATTTAAAAGTGGCAATATTGTGGAAGAAGAGGTAGTGTTTTCAAGAAATTAATACATTAGTAGAGATATGGGAGAAAAAGAATGTAGAGATAATGAAATAATAGAGATAGTGAGGATGTGGAAACAGCAGTAGATCTATAATGGATGAAGAGACCGCAGCAAATTGGACCAGCAAGCTTATCATCACACCAAATGAATTAGACATAGTATGTAATCAGATAAAGTGTGTTCAAATCATACTAACTTTGACCTGGAAAGAACTATAAGATGCAGTGTATAATCAGAGAAAGTGTTTGAGAAAGCCATCAAACTATGTCCTGGGAGGAACTGACATAGTGTGTTCAAATCATACTTTGACATGGAAAAAACGTAAGACAGTGTGTGATAGAGAAAGTGTGTTCAAATCATACTTTGACATGGAAAAAACATAAGACAGTATATGATAGAGAAAGTTTGTTTATATCATACTAACTGATATAGAAAGGATTAGTAGACAGTGTGATCAGAGGAAATGTATATAATATCATACTGACTGAAACCTATTACAAGAAAGTCTATAAAATAAACAAAAATAATGTTTAAATTCCAGTTTCAGAAGCCTTGGAGCTATTAAAGGTTTAACAGTATTAAATGTAATCTGTCAACTAACAGAATGTGAAGCAAGGAATCAGGCTTTCCTTGATGACTGCAAATGTTACCATGCCGAGAAAGTGTTGCTTAATTTGTGGATATACTCTGCTTGTACGCAAATTAGTAGAATTGATGTCAAGTAATCTTATAGAGCAATCATGATAGGTGTTTAGACTGCAGAATAAGTCATCTTCATTCTTCCACTGTGCACCCTCTCCAAAGTAAACTTGTATAAATTTTGCTTAAGGTGGCAGTGTGAATTTGTATAATGGAAATATTAAGCAGAATTAAAATAATTTCATAAGAGGCAGGATGGTGCTAAGTTCAAGGAGGCCATTTAAATTTTTAAAGTTTGCAAGTCAAAGTTAACCATTGTTAAGCATATTCAACATGAACAATCTGTTAATGAGTGATACATTCTTGACATAAAGAATGATACATTCTTGACATATGAAGTGATATATTCTTGACATATGAAATGTTACATTTTTGACATAAGGAGTAACACATTCTTGACAAGGAGTGACACATTCTTGACATAGGGAGTGATATTCTTGACATAAGGAGTGACATTCTTGACATAAGGAGTGATATTCTTGACATAAGGATTGATTTTTGACATAAGGAATGATATATTCTTGACATGTTTCTCAAACATAATAAAGACTCCCAACAACAGTTTAAAAAATATATTTTTTGTTCTATTTTTCTTGGATTAAATATTTAAATACTGAGCAACTTTTTATAATGCCAATAAATATAATCACTCATTTCTGTCAAACACATCTTATTGTTGTAGAGATTATAAAACAGTAAAATAAAATAACAGCAATTTTAGTTTGATGTTTTAAAGAAAATAATAGTCAATAGTATATATAAAAAAAATTCTAAGTCACATTATGTTCCACTTTGATTGCTATCTTCCTTTTTTGATGAAGCACAATATATTTTGCAGTTAACGTTTTGTTTCTAATGAAGGGCAAAATATATTCATATTTTGATTGCAGTTTTTATTTCTATTAAGCCACATTAAATTTATATTATGATTCCCTAAGATGTCAAACCCCTATTGCACTATGATGCTTATTTTAATCTCTAATGTGGCAGAAAATAAGACTGCTAGGACTTGAAATGAAGCACAATTTATTATAATCATACTAGGTATAATTTAAATCATACTAGCTTAGTATTACTTTATAAAATACCCATATGTGACACACTGCCTTGTTGCTGAGATTCTCTTCTTCACTGTACTGAAATCACTGCACACAATTTCACAGTGCTTAATTCACTCTGATTATACTAAATTAGCCATGCTTACATAATATTGAATTCACTGTATACAATCTCACAGTGCTTAATCTAAATTCACTCTGATTTTATAATAAATTAGCCATGCTTACATAATATTGAATTCACTGTATACAATCTCACAGTGCTTAATCTACATTCACTCTGATTTTATAATAAATTAGTCATGCTTACATAATATTGAATTCACTGTATACAATTTCATAGTGTTTAATCTAAATTCACTCTGATTTTATACTAAATTAGCCATGCTTACATAATATTGAATTCACTGTATACAATCTCACAGTGCTTAATCTAAATTCACTCTGATTATACTAAATTAACCATTCTTACATAATACATGTATTGAATTAAGTGTATACAATCTCACAGTGCTTAATTTTAAATTCACTCTGATTATATTTATTCAATAAATTAACCATTCTTAAAATCACTGCATTCACTTTCATATCACTTAATCTAAATTCACTTTAATTATGCTAAATTAATTATGCTTACATACCTAATGAAATCGCCCTACATATAATGTCATAGTGCTTACTCTAAATTTACTCTAAAATACATTAAAATAACTAAGCTTAAAATAATTACTTTAAATTCACTGTGCTTACTGTAAATAAATTGTGCTTACACTAATTCAAATTGTTTACTTCGATTTACAATAAATCCACTCTGCTTACTCTAAATAAAATTCAGTATTGTTTATAATAATTTCTTTTTTCTTTTTCTAAAATAATACTTTCATACTGAACATAATCTGATTACAACTATAACAACTCAGATTAAATTCAATATCCTTACAGCAGATTAATTCTTCTTCAGTAAGTTTATTTACAGTATATTAATTCTGCTGACAATGAAATTAGTTTGCTTACAGGAAACATTTCTGCTAACATGAAATCAGTTTTGTTCATCATAGATCTGCTCTTTCCTTATGCTGTGTGCTCTGTCTGTACAAAAGTCATGCTGCTTACACAAAATTAACTCTACAGAAATCAGTCACTTGATACACAAAATATGTTCCTTAAAGTCATTCAGTGTACATATTATACAAAAATGTTGCACTGAAGGCACCTTGCTTTCACAAAAATACACTCTTTAAGTTCATGTAACTTATAAGCACTCTTTAAGTACATGTAACTTTAACAGCACTCTTTAAGTTCATGTAACTTTCATCACACTCTTTAAGTACATGTAACTTTCATAGCACTCTTTAAGTACATGTAACTTTAACAGCACTCTTTAAGTACATGTAACTTTCACAGCACTCTTTACATAAAAAATTACTGTTTACTCTGCTTTCACTGAAACAGCTGTCTACTTTGAAGATTACTATTTACTTATAATACCTATTGACAGTAACAATTGCTATTTATTTTATTTACGCTGTAATAACTTATATTAAAACTATTACAAGTACCATTGTTCCCTCTGCTTGCAGAGAAATCACAATTCTGCACTGAAACCATTCTGTAAACACTGAAATTACTCAGTTTACGCTGAAATCATTCTGTAATCAATGAATCATTGCACAGATTAAAATGCTCATTTTTATTTTGAATTTAACCTTTTCCCACTGAAATAACTGTAAACACTAAAATCATTATGTATTCACTCTAATCACTCAGTTTTATACAAGATACTTTGAAATTACTCATTTTAAACATTAAATCACTTCATACAATTAAACCTCCCAACAAAACCTGAAATAGCTCAGTTTACAATGAAATTGGCCTACATACACTGTACTTAAATCATATTGCATATGCATATATCAATTACATTATACACACTTAAATCATATTGCATATACATATATCAATTACACTATACACACTGAAATCATAATCTGTACTTAAATCATATTGCATATACATAAATCAATTACCCAAAACACACTGAAAACAGCCTGTACTTAAAATCATTTTGCATACATATTACATACACTGAAAGTACTATGGCTGCAATTAAGGGAGAAAACCCTATCCAACTAAATGTTTTGATTGTGCATAATATTTATTTTTTAAGCCAATATAATTAATGTACAAAATAAACTGGTGAAGCTAGTTTCTGTGCAATAATAAAGAAACATTTTGTCAAAACACAACTTGAAAAAATTAACTTCATCAATTTTTCCCCTATAATTCTAGTTCTATTAATTTTTCTAGTAGTAACTTAAAAATAAAATTAAACAGTAAATGTTTCTTGATAGTCAATATATCCAGCCAATGAGTTAGTCTGTTGTATGTGTCTAGCAATTGTTTGCCTATTGTAAATGCATCCAGCAATTGAGTTTGTTTATTGTAAATGTATTCAGCAATTGTATTTATCTATAGTGAATGCACCCATCTAGTGTGTTTATCTATTGTAAATTCATTCAGCAATTGTGTTCATTGTAAATGTGTTCAGCAGTTGTGTTTGTCTATAGTAAATGCATTCACCAAATGTGTTTATCTATTTGTAAATTCATTCAGCAACTGTGTTTGTCTGTTGTAAATGTATTCAGCAGTTGTGTTTGTCTATTATAACTGCACCCACCAGATGTATTTGTCAGTTGTAAATGCACCCACCAAATGTGTTGGTCTATTCTAAAATGCATTCAGCAATTGTGTATATATATATTGCAAATGAGTTCATCAGTAGTGTTGGGTCTATTGTATATGCATCTAGTAGATTTTGTAAATCCATTCCTATTGTAAATAAGTTCTGATACAATTATACTTATTTATTTATTTACAATACTGTGGTATTTAATAATGTAAACATGATATAATTTTATGTAGCAGTCTAAAGTAAACATGAATTAAAACTGTAATATTTTCTAATGTGAATGAGAATGTAATTTTATATGGCATTGTCTAAAGTAACCATGATTTAAATTTAATGTGAACATGCATGTAATTTTTTGTGTCATTGTCCAAAGTAAACATGAATTAAATTTGATGTGAACATGCATGTAATTTTTTGTGTCATTGTCCAAAGTAAACATGAATTAAATTTGATGTATTTTTTTAATGTAAACAAGAATTTTTAAGTATAATAAATTTACTGATATCTACTCTTATACTAAATTTGCAGTTAAAAAAAATATTTCAAATGTGTAAGCTAATATCTCAGTGTGACTGATATGGTAACTATATAAAATAAAATGCTGAACATCATTTTAAGATAAAACTTTATATTATTTATATCCAACACTCAATTTACAATCTTAGTTCCAAAAAAGTTTTGCTGTTCTGTCTCATAAGAAGAGGAAAATTCAATTACTTTATATGTAATGTCCAAAAGTCAAGATAATTATGTAAAATATAAGGTATACTTATCTTAATGACAAAGTATTTAAGTAATATAATCCTGCTTTTGTAGTTATATTGTATTTACTCATTCAACCTAGCTGTTAACTGAACCTTGAGTAATTATCTGTCCAGTGTTATTGACCATAAATTTAAATGGCCAACAGTTAATTTTGACAATCAAACATTTCACAAGAGTAGTGCCTGTACAAAAACAAAACAAAAAAAGAGGGTAATACAGACTCAGTCTGATTTATGTTATGGCTTACTTGTACATTTATAAACAGTCTGGTTTATGTTATAGCTGACTGGTACACACGCATACTGACTCAGTCTCGTTTATGTTATATCTGGCTGATACACACTCATACTCAGTCTGGTTTATGTTATAGCTGGCTGTACACGTACACGTGATGTGTTATATTAGGTGAATGGAATCTCTGCAAAATCAACACTATATATTTTATACTATGCAGATATGTTTTTCATAAATTTATATCTCTTTTGTATGTCTTGTAGAATACTGTAAAAAATCAATTATAGCAAACCACATTATATTTTTCTTTCAAAATGTTTACATTAGCTGTCTTTTGTCAACCACTTTGGCATAAGTATGAGTAGATTTTTAAGCAGAAAAATAGTTTTAAGATATACTGATCATGTAAGTGAAAACCCATTAATTGACGAAAGCTTCTGTTACTCACATGTGACTATAAAGAAAACGTCGTGCATAAGTCATTTATATTATATAATGATTTTGGAAATGAGTTTGTTAAATATACAAAAAAAACTGCTTAACATTAAAGAAAAAAGAAGTATATTTATTATCAGTAATTTACAAATTCATCCAATAACAGCCAGCCACACTGTCATCTAAGGATTATTTATACCAAACAACAAATTGGTATATACATTCAATAATGATATTCTAAGGTCACTGGATTTAGAGTGAACTTGCTAGTCAGCAGTGTGAACAAAGATTTTTGGGGAATATATTGATGCAAACATGTAAGAATTATCTTGCATTTAATACAATAAAAGAATGTTTGACATTATTCTAATTCACATCTTCAACTGCTATGTCAAGTTTAAGTTTCACTGATCCTCGGTACACAGCCATGTGCAAGAGCTCCGAGGACTCAATTGCTCTGTAAACATCTGCTGCAGACTGGATACTTTTTCCATTTATCTCTACGATGATGTCGCCAATCTGTAGGCCACTCCTGTAAATATTTAAATAAAAAACAAAATCTCAGGCATATGTTATTAATAGTATGGAATTACATCTGTATTTAAATAAATACAAATTTATAGTAGGTAGTATGCAGCAAGAGTCTGGACATCATCACTTTAAACATTTCAATGAACATCTGTAATATAAAACAATTGTCTGGAGATCACAACTGTAAATATTTCATTGAACATCTGTAATATAAAACAATTGTCTGGAGATCACAACTGTAAATATTTCAATGAACATCTGTAATATAAAACAATAAACACAAGCACTACAATAACAATGAAGATTACAATATAAGCAATGAAGGTTAAATGAATAATGGAGATTCTGAGAGTCCAAGTTACCTTCAAAGTGTGCCAAAGGAGCAATTAGTTAACATAAGTAGTTTTGGTCTTTCTAAGACTGTTGTTTTCAATTTTTACATTACACCACACTCTTATTTCTCTCTTAGTTAACAATAATAAAATAATTCAAATAAATACTTTTTATTATTTTTATAAATTAAGAAACAAAATTCTGATGACTTATAATAAGTTCTACTGAACTAAATGGTTAAATTATAGATTTCCTCTGTATTATTAATTTAACTTGGTATGGTGGTTTTCATTTATATTTTAGAATTTGAGTGGTAACCATCAACAACAAACAAATTAAGATCATAGAACTTCAAGAAGAGTAGCCTCCCATACTAACACTATTCACAATATATGTGACTGCTAGGTAGAGTTGAATTAAAATATATGAATACAACAAGATTAGTGAATAATGTTTTCACACGTTAGAAAACAACAGTTTAAACTATAAAAGTATAGTATTCCTGCTAAGCATACACATATTAATTTCCTTCAGATCTCAAACTATCCCCCTCAATGATTTCCACATCTTGTTGACTCTTGCCAATTGTAGATTAAATGTATTACAGTTTTCATGTCATAAGACTAATGCATGCAGATTGGAGTGATTTTTCACAGGAAGAGATATCTGCTTGAAAATGAAAATGAAAATGTTTACAATTTTCATAAAATAAACCCATTTCATCAAGGAATGTGTTTGTTTACTGACAAATCTTTTAGCAGTTGTTCAAAATAGGCCAAAATTCCCCAAATTAAAGCATTTTTTAATGTGACATAATGAGAACATCACTTTAATATAAATAAATACCTTTAGAGGTCTCAAGTGTAAACTCCATAATATTAGTTAATAAATACTTATACACCCATAAACATACTAACAGTACACTGTAAATTATAACATCATGGTAAAAAATATTAATTTTGAAATATAAAAGTCTATTTTCACTTAAATATTGTACTTAACGAAACATATTCACAAAGAAAACAAAGTAATAAATACATGTATAAACTAATAATTAGTTGTATGCCATACTTCTTCACGTGACATAGGATTAAAAATTATTAGTCATTGAGAAATGCCAACGTACTCATACTTCATTCCAACCATATGCCATTATAACCTTTCTATGTACAGCTCGTTAAAGACTGTAAAATGAGACATAAAAGGTTTTACTGTTTGTAAGAATGCTTAACTAATATTTTGCTTATATACTTACTTGTGGGCAGGTGAGCCAATAATAATTCGCTGGACAAAGACACCTGCTGTGATGTCTGGAAAGCCAGGCAACCTTCCTCGAAGTTCCAGCAGAATATCAGGTGTCAGAGTCAGCATAGTAATGCCCATGTAGCGTTTTCGTTTAGTCTCAGATCCTAGTCCAAACCAGCTTCGAGTCTGAGGCTGTCCTGAAAAATATAAACATAAAAACATAAAAAAATTAATACAAATATTATTACTTCTTAAGTCAGGCATGGGGGAATTGACAAAGGGGCTATAGTCGTACAGGTAACTGAGGCTGGGCTCTAGGGGGTGGAATTGATTTTCCAATTTACACAAACATAAAATAGTCTTTTATCGTAATGATATTTCAACATAATATAACTGTTTCTTCAATCATTTCACCTTGTCCTTTCCAAGCTTTTAAGTCTACACTAGGGATTAGTAACTACAGTGGTAATGTTGTGATGACATATAATATCATTAAATAAATTAAATTACATTTTATAAAGAAGCAAAAGTATTAATAATAAAAACAACAATAATAATAATATGTTGCCTAATCTTTACAAAACAACCCTGTGAAAACGATTGATAATACTAAATAAATACATAAAGTGTACAATATTTTTCCAATTTATTAGAGGCTCATTGAGAATGATGAGTTTCAAATCCTTTACCTCTTTCATCTTGCTTTAAGACACCCCTTGACCCCAACTGTTGATATCTACTCATTTATAAATGTGAATCTCATAAACAAGTAAAGATATTAATGTGTTTTCGGGAGAAATATTTGCTTGTAATTCCCTCTCTATCCTTGAAATTTCCTTATATTTTACTGATGCAAATTTGAGTTATCCAAAATAAGTAAGCTGTTATAAATTATATTCAGCAATTATGAAATCATAGTATGTCTGCTTAGAAACCAGCTGCTTTGTTAATGTAGCATTTGTTTAATATATATAAATTATGAATAAATACTATTTGAGACAAGAGACATTAGCAATCTTAAACAGTTAGTTTCTTGATAAAATAATGCTAAATTCTGACAACCCCTTTAGATTAAAATGAGGGCTAATCTTATTAGTTGACAACTCTACTGGCAACAGTCTTAATAATTAAAAAGGTACTAAACACAATAAAAAAGAAAAAGAATTTGTCTTCATCATATAAATGATGAAAGTGGTCTTTAAATGTCAGAAATCCATCAATGTTGGAAGATTTCATGAAAAACATTCTTAAAAATAACGAATTATTGTGGACGTTAATCCTATAAACTATCTCATTGACTTTTCCATATAATTCTGCAAAGAAACACAATTACCTCGCTTCAACAGCTCATCCACTTTGGCAAGAAACGTTATTGCATGGTCTGAGGGGATAGCAAAGGAAATTCCTGCGGTCACCTTCATTGTGTTGATTCCAATCACTTCACCATCCTTTAGTAAACATAGCAACATAGCAATCACTTGACCATCTTATAGTAAACATAGCAACATAGCAATCACTTGACCATCTTATAGTAAACATAGCAATCACTTGACCATCTTAAGTAAACATAGCAATCACTTCACCATCTTATAGTAAACATAGCAATCACTTCACCATCTTATAGTAAACATAGCAATCACTTGACCATCTTATAGTAAACATAGCAATCACTTCACCATCCTTTAGTAAACATAGCAACATAGCAATCACTTCACCATCCTTTAGTAAACATAGCAACATAGCAATCACTTGACCATCTTATAGTAAACATAGCAACATAGCAATCACTTGACCATCTTATAGTAAACATAGCAACATAGCAATCACTTGACCATCTTATAGTAAACATAGCAACATAGCAATCACTTGACCATCTTATAGTAAACATAGCAATCACTTGACCATCTTAAGTAAACATAGCAATCACTTCACCATCTTATAGTAAACATAGCAATCACTTCACCATCTTATAGTAAACATAGCAATCACTTGACCATCTTATAGTAAACATAGCAATCACTTCACCATCCTATAGTAAACATAGCAATCACTTCACCATCCTATAGTAAACATAGCAATCACTTCACCATCCTATAGTAAACATAGCAATAACTTTACCATCTTACAGTAAAACATCAATCACTTTATCATCTTACAGTAAAACATATCAATCACTTTACCATCTTACAGCAAAACACTACAATCACTTTATCATCTTACAGTAAAACTTGGTAATCACTTTATCATCTTACAGTAAAACACATCAATCACTTTACCATCTTACAGTAAAACACTACAATCACTTTATCATCTTACAGTAAAACACATCAATCACTTTATCATCTTACAGTAAAACACAACAATCACTTTATCATCTTACACTACAGTAAAACATAGCAATCACTTTATCATCTTACAGTAAAACACATCAATCACTTTTGACTTTACCATCTTACTGTAAAACACAGCAATCACTTTACCATCTTACAGTAAAACATAGCAATCACTCTACCATCTTACAGTAAAACACAAGAACCCTTTCTTACCGGAAAATGTAGGATTCCCTTTACCATCTTACAGTAAAACGTAGGAAATATACAGTGAAACATGGAAACCATTGCACAATCCTACACTAAGCATATTGAATCACTGCACAATCCTACACTATACAGGAATCACTGCATAATCCTACACTAAACACAGAAATCATTGCACAATCCTACACCTACATAGGAATCACTGCTCAATCCCACATTAAACATAAAAATCACTGCACAATCCTAAATACTAAAACACTATATTTATTTAACCTTTTACATTAAACAGGAATAACCTCACCATCTTACATAAAACATAAAAATCACTTTACCATTTTAAGTAAAATGGAAAAACACAGTACTCATATATTATCCAAACAGAGAAATGTTAATATTCATTTCATTAGCCTACACTTAATATAGGAATCATTATGCTTATATGCTGTCCTACATCAAGAGTCACTTCACCAACCTATAGTAAAATATAGGAATCACTTAACTATCCTAAAGCAAAAAATAGCAAAACAATTTCACTATCCTATAGTAAAACAGCAAACATTTCTCCAACCTACAGTAAAACAGCAAACATTTTCAAACCTACAGTAAAACAGCAAACATTTTCAAACCTACAGTAAAACAGCAAACATTTTCAAACCTACAGTAAAACAGCAAACATTTTCAAACCTACAGTAAAACAGCAAACATTTCACCATCCTACAGTAAATATGCAAACTCTTCCCTATACTACAGTAAAATGTGAACAACACTTCACAATCATACAAAAACATGGTAAACATATCACAGTCATACAGTAAACACTTCACCAAGCAGTAAATATGGTAACACCACCATAGTATAGTACAACTACAACATGCTAACACTTCACTGTACTCAGTACAACATGCTAACACTTCATTGTAGTCAGTACAAGCTAACACTTCACTGTACTCAGTACAACATGCTAACACTTCATTGTACTCAGTACAAGTTAACACTTCACTGTACTCAGTACAACAAGCTAACACTTCACTGTACTCAGTACAACAAGCTAACACTTCACTGTACTCAGTACAACATGCTAACACTTCACTGTACTCAGTACAACAAGCTAACACTTCACTGTACTCAGTACAACAAGCTAACACTTCACTGTACTCAGTACAACAAGCTAACACTTCACTGTACTCAGTACAACAAGCTAACACTTCACTGTACTCAGTACAACATGCTAACACTTCACTGTACTCAGTACAACAAGCTAACACTTCACTGTACTCAGTACAACAAGCTAACACTTCACTGTACTCAGTACAACAAGCTAACACTTCACTGTACTCAGTACAACAAGCTAACACTTCACTGTACTCAGTACAACAAGCTAACACTTCACTGTACTCAGTACAACATGCTAACACTTCACTGTACTCAGTACAACAAGCTAACACTTCACTGTACTCAGTACAACAAGCTAACACTTCACTGTACTCAGTACAACAAGCTAACACTTCACTGTAAGTACAACAAGCTAACACTTCACTGTACTCAGTACAACAAGCTAACACTTCACTGTACTCAGTACAACATGCTAACACTTCACTGTACTCAGTACAACAAGCTAACACTTCACTGTACTCAGTGTTACGTTTCCAGTATTTATTTAAAGACCCTGCTTAGAATAATTAAAAGACTTTAAATATAATTAATTCTTCCTCTCATATTCTACGCAGACTGGTTGCTCAATTTATTATCTGACTAATTAAAAGTGCGTCTTGTAGTTCAGACGACAAATTTACAGACTAATAAACTGCGAACTTTTAGCTAGATTTGAAAACAGTTAAATCCCTCTAAATTAATATGCACTCGTCATCAATCTTTCTGCTCATCCGCCCCCATTCAAATCTAAGAATTAATCTAATTGGTCTATTGTGCATAGAAATCAACTACTAAGAGGTATTAACAAAGAAAATAAGATTTAATAAAGTTTAACAAATTAACAATAAATCGAATGCAACGCGAATAGTCTTCACTCTGTCTTTACGCGCCTATGCCTGATTTTTGTCAATCTAAATTGCCAGAAAAGTGTTCCTTTGAGATCTGTACACTTGATCTTGCACTTAGCTCTATTCTTGTATCCTTGGTCTCAACACTCAGTCATGCTGATTCGTTCCCTCAGTCCCCCTTTAACGACACACGTGGTGCATAAGGAATGATGTCCCTTTGTTAGTGGCTAGGAACTGGAATTTTTGCAGCATGGCCCTCAGAGTGGATTTCGACACGCTTACACCAATAAGCTAATGCAGGTGAGGCATGGGTGAACATGAACCATGAGCCGACCTGTGGATGCAACGTGTTTGGATATAATTCTCAACCTAACAGGTCCTACCTAGGCATGGCTCAATTAAATGCGCTGAACAAAGAGTTTCGACCTCGCGTCGCTTACAATTAAATTTTAAAAAAAATATAATCGTCTCACATGTGTTCCATTTAACAGTCATGACGTATGAAGCAATAAAATAGATACAACGTTAAATTAATGTTCATACAAGAGGTAATTCAAACCGACAGAGCGCTTCACAATTTACAATTAAAATTACACGCAATAATTGAATTACATGAAGAATTCATATCGAGCGCAGCATTCTGGCTCTTAGTGAATTAAAACAATATAAATTAAAGTACAGAAATGGAAAAATGGTTACAATAAATTTATATTCCGTAACATATAGGTTTTCAGCTATTTCTCTGAACCATGCTCAAGTGTATATGGAAATCATATAATACATAGCACAAATACATACTTAAACAATACATAGGCAAATACTATTAAATAAAATGATACCTTTGAGAGAAGTCGAAGGGTACCTTGATTCTCTATGGCGCCGGCTGCCTCTCACGACCCGAGTAAGCTGATGGAATTAGCTAAAATGTGCTCGAAGTGAGGGAGCGGAAGCGTGTGGGTACATATATAGAAAGGTATATTGCGTATCACGTGACTGTTCGCAAAGCATGTGGTTGGTTCGAGAACTGGACAATGGTCCTAAAGTTACATAACATCTTGACCTGTTCTAGAAGCACCTAGAAAAAGGAAGCTTTGAACAAAGGGCCAAGGGTTTCAAATATTCGAATTTGAAGTAAACAAGGCAAGTGGGTCACGAAGTCGGACAATTTTATCAGACTGTGACACCCCCTTGCTTTTGAGGCGTTTATCTTACCAAAGATAAAATGCCTCCTACAAATTATGTATGATAAAATGTAGAAGTCCACAATGAAGAAAAATTTACACAAAAAAAATTTCAACATTCCTAGAAATAAAGTGTGCAACTATATTTCATATTTACAGGAAGGAATCCGTAGGGTTCAGTTAATTGATTAAACGACATTCTATCAGTACCGGCACTTGATGGCATCAAGCACGACTCATGTAATCTGCGCCAACATTCAAAGACCCTTTGATGTAATGAATATTTGCGTCATACTGTGTCAGAAACAAAGACCAACGCATTAAACGGCTGTTTGTAAATTGCGCCTGTCCGAGAAAGGCCAACGGCTGGTGATCGCACTCAATGACAAAGGTTTTTCCGTACAAATAGTTTTCGAACTTTTTTATGGCCCAAACTATTGCAAGACATTCCTTTTCACTGGTGGAATATTTCTGTTCAGTAGTTGTGAGTTTACGGCTTGCATATGCAACTGGGTGTTTGGTGTCATTGTGTTCTTGTAATAACACTGCTCCTAATCCTGTGTTGCTAGCATCAGTCCTTAACAAGAATGGTTTTGTCAGATCTGGCAGTTTAACAACTAAATCTGAAGTCAGTCTAGAGTTCAGTGTGTCAAAAGCGTTTTGGCATGCATCAGTCCACACTACTTTTGTAGGCATATTCTTACGTGTCAAGTCAGTCAGAGGACATGCAATGGCACTAAAATCTGGTACGAATTTTCTGTAGTAGTTAGCAAGACCAAGAAAACTTCTAACTTGTGTTTTTGTTAGCGGTTGTGAAGTGTCCTTAAGTTGTGCTATCTTAGCTTCACTTGGCGACATAGTTCCATGACTCAACTTGTGTCCCAAGAAGTCTAAGGAGAATTGTGCTATTTCACACTTCGTAGGGCGGGCAGTGAGGTTGGCTTGTTTTAATCTGGCTAGCACATCTCGTAAGAGTGTTAAGTGCTCCTCCCATGTCTGGGTGCCTAGAATTAAATCATCCATGAAGTTCTCAACTCCACGTCCGTACAGTGGTTCTAACAATGACCGCATCATTTTAGAAAAAATGCTTGGAGCGTTTGAAACTCCGAAAGGCATAACTTTCCATGTGTAGTTTCCTACTGGTGTAGTGAAAGCTAGTATGTGTCGATCAGTGTCCTTGACCTTGATTTGCCAAAAACCGCGTGACAAATCTATTTTGGTATAGTAATGAGCGTTAGCTAGCTTAGTGAAGATGAGATCCGGATCAGGAAGAGGTTCGGCGCAAAACTCTGTCACTTGATTGAGTTTGCGGTAGTCTACGCAAAAACGGAACGAGTTATCACGTTTTTTAATCAACACGATGGGTGATCCGTAGGCACTGTCAGTCTTCTCTATGACCCCTAGATCTAGCATAGTCTTAATCTCACGTCTAACGTCATCTATCTTAGCGTGTGGCAACGGATACGGCTTCAAACGTATCGGTTTGTTGTCAGTCAGCTTCAGTGAAAATTCTATTAAGTCTGTCAACCCTGGTTTGTCTGTCAGAGTAGATGAGAACTCGTTAAGCAATTCATTCACTTCTTTTTTCTGTCTTTCTGTCAAGGCTTCATTTACCCTAACGTCTTTGACAGTTTCGTCCGTCTGTAGAGGACAGTTTGGTAAAGTACCAGTGACGCAATCAGTATCCCCCTCGTCTTCTGTAACTATCGTCGCTACGACAAAATCAGCTTGAGTGGTTTGATCCTCACGGCTTATGTACTTTTTGAGTAGGTTAACATGAAAGATTTTCTCTCTCTTTCCTGTCTGCACCTTATAGTTCAGTCCCCCTAGCTTGGCGGTAACTACAAAGGGTCCTTTCCATTTCATCTGAAGTTTGTTATGTGCTTCAGGAAGCAACAGTAACACTTTGTCATTAACTTCAAATTCTCTAGGTTTGGTGTGCTTATTGTAATATTCTGCCTGTCTAGACTGAGCTATCGTCAAGTTTTCCCGTGCTATCTTGCCTATAGTTTCAAGACGGTTTCTTAAGTCAGTGACGTATGTATAAGTTGTCTTAACTTCGTCATCTGTCTTTTCATCAGTCCAAAGTGCCTTCAAAATCATCATCGGTCCGCGTACAGTACGTCCGTAAAGTAGCTCAAATGGTGAAAACCCGGTGGAAGATTGTGGCACCTCCCTATATGCAAATAGTAGGGCAGGGATGTATCTGTCCCAGTCTTTCGGTTTATCTGTGGCGAGCTTTTTAAGTGCTGTTTTTAATGTCCCATTGTATTTTTCAATCAGACCATTTGCCTGGGGGTGGTATGGTGTGCAAGTAAGATGTTTGATGGAAAGTAAACGATTTACTTCCTTCATTACGTTGCCTATGAATTGACTCCCCTGATCCGTCAAAATTTCAGTAGGAATTCCAACACGACTCCAAAGACCGAAAAGGGCTTCGGCGACAGTTTCAGTATCAATATTTTTCAATGGTACTGCGTCGGCGAATCTTGTTGCGTAATCAATAGTGGTCAGCACGTATCGATTACCTCTCGTTGATGTGGGTATTATAGGCCCAATCAAATCCAATGCTACGCGCTTGTAGGGTTCACTGATCAGTTCAGGCTCTCCTAACGGTGCGGGTCTGATTGAATTTTTAGACTGTGTTCTCTGGCATGTGTCGCAACTTAACACGAATCTACGGATATCGGCAGTGATGTCCGGCCAATAAAACTCACTTGTAATACGACTAGTTGTTTTTTGTACACCCATGTGTGCACCAAAAAGACTCTCGTGACCTAATCGTAATACGTCATTTCGTTTGGTTTGTGGAACGACTAATTGTTTCCGAAATTCGTCTCCCACTTTCGAATAGCGGTACAATAAACCCTTTTTCAGAATAATGCACGCTTTCTTATTCGAATCGTCAGTGTTGACGTCACTAACAAGTACAGCTTGCTTGCGTAACTTGTATAGTGTTTCGTCCTCAGCTTGTAATATTTTAATCTCGCTAACTGTTGCTTTATCTACGGCTGGTGCGGCAGACATCGGTGCAGTTACAGATTTGTCTTTACTACTCGCTGCTCTGGTTACAGCGTTAACCAGTGGTGGTTCAGTTGAAGTTTGTTTTTTGCACGGCAAAACATACTTGCAACCAAGGATCACGTCATGCGGTGAGTTTTCCATAACTGCCGCTTTGACTGTTCCTTCTACAAAGTCTGAAACAATCGAGACTTCAGCTACTGGTAAAATGTCTTGTTCGCCGTTTGCAAAGGTGACAGAGATTGTCTCCCCTGTGTAGTCGGTACGGTTAACTAATGATGCATTTACAATAGCGTCTAGCTCACACCCTGTATCAAGCAAAGCGATTGTATCGTGACCGTTTGCCTGTACTGGTGTTCGATTCGACTTTTCTGTTTTAGGTGTATGACTTTCTACTGCGTAAACTTTAGCTGTTTTCTTTTCAGGACATGTTCGTGAAAAATGGCCACTATCACCACAAGTGTAACATGCAAGATTCTTTTTATCTTTCTGTTTGTCGGACTTGTTTTTAGTGTCGGGTTTAGATGTTTTATCATCACGCTCATTAGGTGCCTTCCCGTCATTTTTCTTATCCTTTCGAGTCTGCGGTTCGTTCGGTCGAGACTTGTTGTTCGCGTGTGCGTTCGAGAATTGAGAATGTGCGTCATCAAAGCGATCGGCGGCGTTGCCTATCTCCTCTAGCGTAGATTTTTCCCTTATTGCTAAGTGAATCAGTAGATCTGATTTGTATGACCCGAGAATATGGTCTTTTACCATTTCATCCCTAAGACCTGCGTACGTCTGTGGAGTTTCGGCTAGATCTATCCATCTTTGGAACAAGTCAGCTACGCGTCGTATGTACTGTGCGTGCGTCTCTGAACTGGCTTTAGTGGCCTGTTTAAACTTACGTCGGTATGTATCTGCTGTGAGTTTGTAACGTTTCAATAATGCGGCCTTGACTGTGTCGTAATTATCTGACTCAGAATCGCTAAGCTTATTGAACTCGTTTTTCGCACTGCCCTGCAATAACCCCGATAAATTTATCGCCCAATGTTCCGCTGGAATGTTTGTTGCTCTGGCTAACTTTTCAAACGTTTTTAAATACGCGTCTATTTGATCTTTGTTCTCATCAAATGGGACCATATTTATCTTTGGAATGATATTTTCAATTCTACTGTGATTATTTCCATCGCTAGAACGCGAATCACCACTGCTTCTGCGATCACGGTTTGGATTGGTAACTTCTAGTTTCTTTACTTCCCATTCTAACCGTTTTATTTCCGCGTCTGCGGCGATGCGTTTGGCTTCTGTGTCCGCTGCGATACGTTTTGTTTCGATGTCGGCTAGTCTTTCAGCCTCTAATTTTTTTGCTTCGCGGGCGGCTAACCGTTCTTCCCTTTCTATCTCTTGTCTCTCCTTTTCCGCTTTCTCTAGCTCAGTTTTAATGTAGCTAGTCAGTTCGTCACCCTGATATCCTATCATGATACCGGTTTCTTTCAGGTCTTCGATAACCTGTTTGCGATCCATTTTACTGTCTTAGCGCGCTGGCTACAATAACAATGTATCTCGTGAATTGTGTGTTTTAACCGTCGGCGATAACTCCGCTTATCCCGAAAATAACTTTTAGGCTACAACCTTACAAAAATTATTTAATTTACTCAGAACACCTTCCGAAATAAATTACGCGTTAACTCTTTACACGTTTCACCTGCTTGTCACAGTGTCCGCTGTTCCAAGACTTCCGTAATGTCACGGCTCCTACCATACAACATTACACATTATATCTAGCACCCTAAATATAATAGTCCGAAGTCTGTTACTACCGATAACTCTCCTAGCTGGCGGTATAACCTTCGACTCCTCACAATGAAGTACTCAGTAACACAATACTAAATAAATCATTCAATAGCTAACATGACATATTTAACTACGCTTAAATATATCAACATTAACTAACATGCACGCTACTCTGCAAAAGAATACATGCACATGTCACAACAAAAGCAAAGAAAATCAGTGATACAAAAATCAAAAGAACAATTGGCAATTCTGTTCGTTCGTTCGTTTCTAGGTTATGATGCGCCCTATGTATAAAAATGTTACAATTTACAATTTAATACATATCAATCCCGCGACGACCCCCACTTGTTACGTTTCCAGTATTTATTTAAAGACCCTGCTTAGAATAATTAAAAGACTTTAAATATAATTAATTCTTCCTCTCATATTCTACGCAGACTGGTTGCTCAATTTATTATCTGACTAATTAAAAGTGCGTCTTGTAGTTCAGACGACAAATTTACAGACTAATAAACTGCGAACTTTTAGCTAGATTTGAAAACAGTTAAATCCCTCTAAATTAATATGCACTCGTCATCAATCTTTCTGCTCATCCGCCCCCATTCAAATCTAAGAATTAATCTAATTGGTCTATTGTGCATAGAAATCAACTACTAAGAGGTATTAACAAAGAAAATAAGATTTAATAAAGTTTAACAAATTAACAATAAATCGAATGCAACGCGAATAGTCTTCACTCTGTCTTTACGCGCCTATGCCTGATTTTTGTCAATCTAAATTGCCAGAAAAGTGTTCCTTTGAGATCTGTACACTTGATCTTGCACTTAGCTCTATTCTTGTATCCTTGGTCTCAACACTCAGTCATGCTGATTCGTTCCCTCAGTCCCCCTTTAACGACACACGTGGTGCATAAGGAATGATGTCCCTTTGTTAGTGGCTAGGAACTGGAATTTTTGCAGCATGGCCCTCAGAGTGGATTTCGACACGCTTACACCAATAAGCTAATGCAGGTGAGGCATGGGTGAACATGAACCATGAGCCGACCTGTGGATGCAACGTGTTTGGATATAATTCTCAACCTAACAGGTCCTACCTAGGCATGGCTCAATTAAATGCGCTGAACAAAGAGTTTCGACCTCGCGTCGCTTACAATTAAATTTTAAAAAAAATATAATCGTCTCACATGTGTTCCATTTAACAGTCATGACGTATGAAGCAATAAAATAGATACAACGTTAAATTAATGTTCATACAAGAGGTAATTCAAACCGACAGAGCGCTTCACAATTTACAATTAAAATTACACGCAATAATTGAATTACATGAAGAATTCATATCGAGCGCAGCATTCTGGCTCTTAGTGAATTAAAACAATATAAATTAAAGTACAGAAATGGAAAAATGGTTACAATAAATTTATATTCCGTAACATATAGGTTTTCAGCTATTTCTCTGAACCATGCTCAAGTGTATATGGAAATCATATAATACATAGCACAAATACATACTTAAACAATACATAGGCAAATACTATTAAATAAAATGATACCTTTGAGAGAAGTCGAAGGGTACCTTGATTCTCTATGGCGCCGGCTGCCTCTCACGACCCGAGTAAGCTGATGGAATTAGCTAAAATGTGCTCGAAGTGAGGGAGCGGAAGCGTGTGGGTACATATATAGAAAGGTATATTGCGTATCACGTGACTGTTCGCAAAGCATGTGGTTGGTTCGAGAACTGGACAATGGTCCTAAAGTTACATAACATCTTGACCTGTTCTAGAAGCACCTAGAAAAAGGAAGCTTTGAACAAAGGGCCAAGGGTTTCAAATATTCGAATTTGAAGTAAACAAGGCAAGTGGGTCACGAAGTCGGACAATTTTATCAGACTGTGACACTCAGTACAACAAGCTAACACTTCACTGTACTCAGTACAACAAGCTAACACTTCACTGTACTCAGTACAACAAGCTAACACTTCACTGTACTCAGTACAACATGCTAACACTTCACTGTACTCAGTACAACAAGCTAACACTTCACTGTACTCAGTACAACAAGCTAACACTTCACTGTACTCAGTACAACAAGCTAACACTTCACTGTACTCAGTACAACAAGCTAACACTTCACTGTACTCAGTACAACAAGCTAACACTTCACTGTACTCAGTACTACATGCTAACACTTCACTTGGATAGCATCACTATTTTACAGTACAATATGGCAAATACTTCACCATATTATAGTAAAATAAGCTTAACACTTCACCATCCTAGAGAAAATATGGCAAACACTTTGACATCCTACAGTTAAACATGGCGAACAATTCACCATCTTACAGTAAAACATAGCAAACTAACTATCCACTGTGAAGCAAAGGTAACCCTTTGGCATCCTAAAAAACAACATAGGGACACTTCATCTTGCCGTAAAGCATAGGAAATTCTTCACCAAACACAGTAAAACATGGCAAACACTTCACCAAACTACAGTAAAACACTGCAAACACTTAACCAAACTACAGTAAAACATGGCAAACATTTCACTAAACTACAGTAAAGCATGACAAACACTTCACCAAACTACAGTAGAACATGGCAAACACTTCATCAAATTATAGTAAAAAATGACAAACACTTCACCAAACTACAGTAAAACATGGCAAAACTTAACTAATCTAGAAAAAAAACCCAACATACACTCACTTTACCGTCTATTAATTAAATAAAACACCCCCCATACCTACCCTCCATCCTATTTTAAAACACACAATTACTTCACAATCCTATAAATAAACATGAATCATTTCCCCTTCTTACAAACTGGAATCACTTTACTATCCTGCAGTATCAACAAAGATAAGCAAAGAAAAAATATTAAAATAAAATAAGAAAGAATAGAAATGTTTTAAAGTGAATATTTGACAGATGAAAGATTAGCTGTAAATTGTTAATGAGATAAATAAATATATGGTTGCTTACTAGATTTACTAGTGGCCCACCAGAATTTCCAAACTGGAACAAAGGATTTAAGAATGATTTAGAATCAAACAAAGCAACGACAATTCATAGCAATTATCACTAATATTTTTTCTTAATAATTAACAGAAATTTATAGATCAATAGTATTTTGAATACTGAAGCTAGTAATAACTATTTATAAATGTAAATAGGTCATTCATTGGATAAATGTACCACTTTACACATAAAAACATGAAGAAAGATAAAAATTATAATACTGTTAATGTTATGTAAAAAGCATCATGCATCTGTTGTAATGAAGAAACTAAGCTTGACATGTCTTTCATCAGACAAAAATATTTTGTAAATAAGCAATATAATTTTCTGATTATAGTGAATATATTTCTCTGATAAAAATAGAAAACTATATATACTTATAAGTGTATGCAAATAATAAAAAATATTCAGGTGAGGGTAGGGTGCACACTCCTATTCATGCAAGAGTGCTGGATTGGACAACTGCTATTGTACTTATAAGGAGACATACCTTACAGGTGAATCTAAAGTAGCTGTCTTTCACCCTGTTTCTATTGTAATCTTTTTCAAGGCTACATACCTTACAGGTGAATCTAAAGTAGCTGTCTTTCACCCTATTTCTATTGTAATTTCTTTCAAGGCTACATACCTTACAGGTGAATCTAAAGTAGCTGTCTTTCACCCTGTTTCTATTGTAATCTCATTCAAGACTACATACCTTACAGGTGAATCTAAAGTAGCTGTCTTTCACTGCATTTCTGTTGCAATCTCTTTCAAGGCTACATCCCTATAAAATGCTATGTAGATGAAATTGTTCAGATTTCATGGGCTTTACAAGGAACCTGGACATGCATGTTGTTCTTTAGTGACTTGCTATAGCCAAGATGACAATGACCACAAATAACTCTGGGAGAGATGGGCAGAAATGTTCTAGACTCGTTCTCTCCTTATGACTGTTCTTGAAGTTCATAAATTAATGATCTAGTCATAAAGAAAACATGACCATTTAACTTGGCAAAGAAGCAGGCCCTAATATTCTGTGTCATGGATCCATTACTAACTGAAATGGCTAAGGGAAACAATTTCAGAGGAATCCTCAGAAAAAGCATATATTTTGCTGATCTTGCACACTGAAGCTGAAGCACAAGAAAAGGTTATATAATACATGACTTTACAAGATATCTGAAAACCCTAATTATGTTAGTCTTATGTCTTAACACTATAACAGCCTATGAAGAAGTCAGCAAAGATAGTTATAGTAACATAAAGAGGGGTTAAACCTTGTACTATCACACTGGCAACAAGAAAACATTCAACATAATCTAATACACTGGTAAAGCGCTGAAGTGCCACAAAATCCACACTACAACAGCAAATAAAGAGTTGAGAGAACATATATAACTTTGTCTAGGCTAAGAAGGAGTTAAAAAACACAGACAAGAAGGAATTAGGAAATCCATTTCTGTGCTAGTCTCAAACTATTGAAGATTAAAAAAAAAAAACAAGATACCAGTCACTCAAACTCAATCTTTATCCAAAGATATGAAATTACAGATTTCAAGGTGGAGGTCAAAGGAAAATATAAAATGATTGTTTTTTGCTAAGAAACAAGAGAGCAGCAAAATACATTTATTGCTCTACACAAAATGAAAGCTGTAAGAAAATGTACAGACTACAGAATATATACATTAATTATAGCATCAGTCTGGATGTAGTCCATTTCTTTGTTCAGCCCCAGCTCTTGGCTGCGCCGACTGACACTGCTGACAATTCCACATGTTACTGTGTTGTTCAGTGCAAGTGGACTCCCCAGAGCAATCACCCACTCCCCTGCTCGGAGGTTGGAGGACTTCCCAAGTTTCAATACTGGCAAACCTGTCTGTGGTACAGATGAAACAATCTGGTAATTAATTATTTACCACAAAATAAATAAAAAGATAATGACTGAAGACAATGTAGCAACCAAATTTTTGTCAAATTATGATTTACAAGTTCATATACAGATATATCTTTCCATGTGGTAAAGTAGTTCATTAGAAAAATCTAATATTATCCAAATGAAAAATATCAACATCTAAAACTGCATGAAAATTACACTAATAAAACTAGTGCAAAATAAAAAATTTACAGCAAAACAAAAACATCTACAAAAGTTGACAGTTAGGCTCGATAGCCAAAACAGTTATTAATAGCAATGATAAACGAAGAAAGAAATGAGTACTGATGAATGAAAAAGTTTATAAGAACAGAGATAGTAGCTAATGTTGTAAGGGCTAAATCAGACAAATAGAAGAGACATATTTCAAAGTAAAGGATAAATCATACATATATCTTACAGAGAATGACTCAACTATCAACTTAACCTTTTACTGGGCACAGCAGCTGATCATCTGATTGGGCAAAACGTACGAAAGCATCCATATCAACCAGTGTTCCTTTCTCACACATTGTTCAATAAATTGTGAGACTTCCAGTTGTCTACTTCATGTGTAGTTGATTCTGCGATAACTAAAGTGCATTTTGAATCAATGAGTGATAGTGAGGAGTTTACAGGATTTAATTTGTCGGACACTGAGGTGGGAGAAGCTGATTTTGAATCAGACATTGAGATTAACAGTGACATTAGTGTCAGTAACGTACACATGTGTAAATAGTGTTTTTACATAGTGTATGTGGCTGAAAATCATTGGACAATTTTTTTGGGTATAAATATATGTGTTCACACATAGATTAAAATTTGACACCTGATAAGTATACTTCACGAAGGAAAACAATAAAGATGTTTTCATTTTGCAATTTATTTCATTGAAATATATGCACAAATACCTAAGATATGATGCTTTTACTAACATAACCCTAAATCTCAAGGAAATCCTGAATATTCTTGCCTGTGCTTAGCTAAAAAAAGAAAAAAAATGTGTGCCCAGTAAAGGGTTAAGATGTCATGTATCTAAATGTTTAAACAAACAAACAAAACCCCATGGAATGCATTATCTTTGTTTAAAGATCTGACCATTTATAACTCTAAAGTGAACATTTCTCCAATTATATCAGTAGAAGCATTTCACGAATATGTTTTAAATTTTCAATCATTAAATGATACGACTGAATAAATGACATTTTGTATAAAGATGTACTGGATGTTGACTGATCACCTAGATTCAAAATCAAATACAACTTTAATTAAGTCAAGACCTAATCTTACAAAATGTGTGAGGTTAATAGTACCATGTCATATGATAAAAATTGAAACAACTATATGAGTATAAACTACTATAAGCTCCTATGCTGTAATATTGAATGTCTTCTCAGTCTTGCTCTTTTATCACGAGGTGGCCTCGGCCATGAATTTCAGATTAAACATTGTTATTAATATTATAAATTATATTTTTTTATTCTTAGGAAAAAAATAACTAACAGAGTGATTACTAATATTACTTTATTAGAAATAATGTAAAGCTGAAAATTATAAATATACTATTAAAGTAGTACAAAGATAAAATCAAATAAGTACATTTTGAGGTTTGTTCTTTAATGTAAACATATCTGCCAACACATTACAGAAAATAAACACTGAATTTAATTCTGATAGCAGCAAGGTTAAATACCTGCCAATAAATTATCTGCAATGAATTTATTCTGACAGCAGCAAAACAAGTTTATGAACTCTATACTTGCCAATAAAATACAGAAAACAAACACACTGCATTGATTCTGACAGCAGCAAGGTCTGACACTGGGTCTACAGCCACGACAAAGCCATCTAGCTCACGGCCATCTTGAAGCCTCACCACCACTTGTGCTTTGTTTGCAACAACATGGGCATTGGTCATGATCAGTCCATCTTGTCTGACCACAAAACCAGATCCATTGGAAATTGCAAAATACTTGCTAAAAGCACGTCTGAAATAAAGTACAAACAAATACACAATGAAAACATATCACAGATTCAAAAGCATACAAACAAATGGGAGGTACACCATTGGTTAGCTATAATTTAATAAAATGAAAATTATATGTAAGCAGGTATAACATAAATCAAAAAGACAACTGAAACTTGGTCATCATATTTATATCTGCATACATGGATAACATTATCATTAAATAGATGCAAACTTGCATGTAAAAACATTAATTATCATATAGCATTATCACTGAATTCCAATACTTTTATAAAAACAGATATATTTATGATATAGGATATCTTTATTATCAAATGGATTTAAAACATCCAATTCATAATTCTTATTCTTGTGTGAAGAGTAGTTTTACTATGTTGGTCTTGTGGGTAGATTATTAATAACTATAAATTAAGATTCTTCATCACTTATATTAGTATTATTACTAAATTAGTTTATAGTTATTAATAAATAATACTCATAACGAGTGAAGGGTGCCCAGAGGTGTCATAATAGGTAAAGATTATATTATATATAATGGTAGCTAAAGTAGGAATGTACACCTCCTAGTCCTAGTTACAACAATAACTTGAATAGTCTTATGAGTATAGTGTTAAACTTAAAGAAGGCCTCACATTTTAATTAATGCTTTGGACAGTGACAGACTGGTGTTAGGTTAATAAAATTAAAAAGTAAGTAAGCAATAATTATCAAAAGCAAATACTCTTTCAAATTCACTTGCTATTTTAAAAGGTTAATTTGCCTTTAACTGATATTTTTTGTTGAAAAGTATTATAGGCCTAGTAACTTAGTAGTAGTTACAAAAGACAACAGTTAACAAGTTATGATTTTTATACAAATGATTTATAAACTGCTGTTTTACTAAACTAAGTCTGTGATTAATAGGAATGACATTATAGGCTATCATAATAAAACACTAAATGGATGAAAATCAAGAATTAATTAACTAGAATTAATCAATTAAGTTATAAGTTATAATTATTTCACCAATTAAAGTAAAAAATATATTAGGTAAAGTTTTATTTAATAAACAAAATTGCTTCAGAAACATTCTAAAATTTCCAGTGAGAGTTTTTCATTTATATTTCTACACAAATATTTATCTTTAATTCATAAAAGAACAAAAGATAAAGATGAATATGGTCATGAAGGCTCTTTGTTAACTTAAGCTTCGATTGTCAAACATCAAAGACTAAAATACTTTTATGTAAACTAAGCAAATGTTCTTTGCTCAAACAAAGTTGATTAAAATAAACAAAGTAAAAGGAACATACCAAAGAGACTAATTAACAATACAATTAAAATAAATATAAATAAAGTTGTATTATTGCTAGCATTTAATTTATAATCTAGAAAATCAAAATCTGCATGAATTTTAAAACTAAATACAACGGCACTTTAAATTATTTACCTGTCTCTAATTTCAATGAAGACGACTGCAGGTGCTGCTTTTTCAACAACGTCTGCAATGAAATTGAAACGTTTACTTCGCGGCAAAGATGTGTCGTCAAAAGTTGCTGCCGAAACACTTGTCAATCGATAAAATAAATCTGCAACTATATCTTTCATTTCTTTTCTATGCTTATCATAAGCATACCCAAGCCCAAATGTACAGAAACAGAGAACTGAACCAACCAGTCTGTAAAATTTTAGATGACTACCGCTATTATTTGTACGCTTTTGGTGTGGAATAAGCGATTGAGTATGTAATTTTTCACACGAAGATTTAAAATGATGATGATTCAATGAAGTAAACACGAAATGTTGAGAACCTGAAACTAAAGCTATCTTCTGTATTTTAGACAGCCTTAAAACAGAACGTGCAGTGGCCAAAGAAGCCATGTTAACTAATATTGATAAGAAAATAATCACAAAAACAGCCCCCTATCCATCCATAGCTGTTTTTAATGCAAAGCTACCTTGAATTATTGTAGCATATGTACACGCACGCGTATAGTATATAAAATAAAACATAAGTTGTATATAAAGTAAGAAATGATCTGTATTATCTACCTAATAACGAAACTGGAATTTCGGAACTAGTAATGCTAGCTTTGCATAAATTACAACAAAAACCTCCAACACATTATGTAATCAATTCTCTGCGCTCTATTGCCCCTTAACTAAACCCGCTAAGCTAAATTTATTATACAGGTAGCTCAGTGAAATATATACAGCACTCTTGTGATTGACATAGCGCAAATAAAGAAAGTACGGGAACATGTCTGAATATGTTTACGAAGGACAGAAATCAGTGTTTTTTAGCAGCTAATTTACGAAATAGTTGATTTGTGCTATAAGTAGGCCCTATAGGCCTTAACTATTGTCTTTTCAACACCTTTTCTGATGAGAACAAAATAATAAGTTTTAACGCATTTACTCTTAAGATTTACTGTTATATCCATCCATAATGTTGACAATTGTAAATAATTAAGTTTATTGCTTAAAGTTTAACTTAATTTTCAGTTTTCATAATTTTGTTTTATTTGTGATGAAGAATTATTATAGGCCTATCGAATCTCGAAATGGGTACAATGTGATTTATCTACCCCTAAAATACTCGTAGTACGCCGTTAGTAGTAGCATTGGACCAAAGTAGGTGTTGTCATTATTGGGACATATATTATCTAGATACTAGAAGCGCACTTCTGATTCCACATAAGTTTTATTTATTTATTATGAATTGTTAAGTTATTACCTGCTAAACCAGTTTTACTGATACTTTTAATTGCACGGTACCGATATTACTTCCTGTGTGTGATATTAAAAAGTAAGCACTCTGAGGTAAGACAGCCAGGTTTACATGAAGAAATTCAAAATTTTATTTGTTTTAACTAAGTAGACATTGGAATTTTTTTTTAAATAAAGAAGCAGTCAGCAAGTAACCAGTAATTCCATTGCATTACTATTAGATGTTTAAAATAAAGAAACAATCAACAAGTAACCATTAGTTCAATTGCATTACTATTAGATGCATAAAATGACAAGTGCCCAGCACACTTGATTTAGTCATCATTTATTTTCAGCTAATTAAGAATGCATATGTACATAATTCAAACAAACACATTTTCTAACAAATAAATTTCTATATCATATGTGAGACCAAAAAAAATTGCTTCAAACCATTTTTCTAAAAACAGTAAAAAGAAGACTTTTTGATAGATCTCAACAGAGGAGCCAGAAGCCCCTGCTAAGTACACATTTAATTCTGGATACAATCTGTTCAGCTGACTAAGTCTACTTTTGCCTCAATATAGATGTGTGATTCTTTCAGCCAATAAAAGCAGGTACAAGACTCTGCAGGGTAGTGTGTACAAATACAAGACTGCTGGGTAGTGTGGGCAAACACAAGACTGCTGGGTAGTGTGGGCAAACAAAGACTGCTGGGTATTGTGGGCAAACACAAGACTGCTGGGTAGTGTTGGCAAGCAAGACTGTAAGGTAGTGTGGGCAAACAAGACTGCAGGGTAGTGTTGGCAAACACAAGACTGCAGGGTAATGTGGGCAAACACAATCACAGTATGGACAAGTCTCCTGAAAACTAAACAGATAATGGTTGATGACTGTAGACATTGTAGTATTAGTAACTTAAGAAAGGAGAGTGTGTATGATTGTGTGAAAATAACTTTTTTTGTTGTTTTAATATTGTACCTGTTAAATATAAGTTTAGGTTAAATAATCATTAAACCATTGCTATACCTGTTAAATACAAGTTTAGGTTAAATAATCATTAAACCATTGCTGCACCTGTTAAATAAGTTTAGGTTAAATAATCAATTAAACCATTGCTATACCTGTTAAATATAAGTTTAGGGTAAATAATTTTGAAACCATTGCTATACCTGTTAAATATAAGTTTAGGGTAAATAATTTTGAAACCATTGCTATACCTGTTAAATATAAGTTAAAGTTAAATACTTAATTGTTAGACCCTACTTTACATGTTAAATATAAGTTTAGGTTAAATAAATATTTTTTGTTTGTTAAATCCTTTCAGACATTGTTTTGTAAGTTTAATAGAGTATCTAGTAGGAGGGCGTTAGTACATGTAAAAAGGAAAAGAAAATTGTTCAAACTATAATTATAAACCAATTAGTGCTTTTTTTCTTCATATATACAAAAAAACTGGATGCCTTATCTTGTAAATAATGTTATCTTCTTTCCACTTGCAATAAATTAGTAATTTGAGAAATCTGATGGCAGATTGGGAAAAGGAATGTTACCAGCAAATAGGACATACCAGTAGGTTGACCTAGGTGTTTTGAATCAGGTAACACTCAGTGCAGGTAATAAAAGCACTGAGACAAGTTAGTATGACCTTTATAGGTAAGTTAGGTGGATTAATAGTTTGGAAGATTAGTTCATTATCTTGCTTATTACACTTTCCATTTTGTGCACATTTGATATTGATATTTGCTAAATGTGTAGACTTTCTGTACACATTTGATACTAATATTTGCTAAATGTGTAGACTTTCTGTACACATTTGATACTGATATTTGCTAAATGTGTAGACTTTCTGTACACATTTGATACTAATATTTGCTAAATGTGTAGACTTTCTGTACACATTTGATACATACTCAATGTATAGATTTTCTATGCACATAATGACATATGATACATACAGGTAGTCAAAGTTAGATTTTAAATTCAACACACCTTAATTCAGAGAGGCATTTCAATGCATGCACATTTTCTATCATCTATGATTAAATGCATATAAACATTTAATCATTTTACACACTTTTGTCAGTGATGACTGTATGGACACTTTCTGTCATTTGATAGTGATACTGACAGGAGACTAAATAGACTGATTCTTTCTATCTGTCTGAACACCCCTGACATAGCTAACTAAATGCATCTTTGGTAAAGTGCACGCACCCTGAGATAAATGTGTGGACTTTCCATCATTCAGCATTTATATCCTGATAGGTGAGTAATGCTGAGTAATGGATATCTTCTGTGTTAATCGCCATATTCAAGATTTTACTTATTTTTTAAATTCTGATTCATGAAAACATTTGAAAAGTATTTTTTTCATCCTTTCATTCAGAATGAAAGCAGTTACAGGATTTTGGATTTTGTGTGGAAGCAAGCTCTTAGTCCTACTGATTATTCTGCATTCATGCAACGCATCCAGTCTGATTGTGATTGATGACACAGTTGGTTTGGCTCGTGCCTTTGATGGCATTGGAGGACTTAGTGGGGGTTCGGTCAGTACAGATACTATGAAAGACCATAAGTTAATGAACTATGAAGTGAATAAGTGTTTTATTATATGCAGCTGGATAACCTCAGAGATCCAGTAGAAAAAGTCACGGTAAATATTTATAATCTACATCTGGATCAGATGTCTGAGTTCAATCAGTATTCTTGGGATATCTAGAAGATTATAATTTGAAGGCCAGGCTTTATAAAATAATATCAGTGACTGAAAATGAATGGTGAAAGTGAAAAAGAAACAAATCTCTGTTAGCAGATGTAAATGCTAACATTCTTTATAAAAAAAATTAAAATACATGTAATAAAAAGTAACATTTGCCTGAATTAAAATGTTATTGTAATGTATATTTACATATATGGACTAATTTTGTTTCTGACTTAATGTTGTTGATATTTTTATTCTAATACATTTAGCATTAAAAGTAAAGAATGATCACTACACAGATCTGATTCAAAGGACTGGTCATAGTTGTGGCCTTATGATCTGTAATACTTGTAGTTATACATATGCACCATCACTGCTGATTTACCATTTGTTCACTTCATACTTCATTAGCCTTTCATTATCATGCATATATTATAAAAAAATTATTATAATACCCTCTGCCTGTTCACTTTGTACTTCACTAGTCTTGAATATCAATGATCATGTACATGTTATAATACATCAATTATAATTATCATGTATATATTATTATAATACTCTCCACCAGTTGTTCTGTTCATAAATTCATTAGCCTTTCATATCATATCATATATATATATATATATAATAGTACCCTCTACCAGTTTTATTTATACTTCATTAGCCTTTCATGTCGTGTTTTTATATCATTATAATATCCTCTACCAGTTGTCACTTCATACTTCATCAGCCTTGCATATGTATATATTATTATAATACCCTCTGCCTGTTGTTCACATTGTACTTCATTAGCTTTTCATATCACATATATATTATTCATATCTTCTATCACTTGTTCACTTTATTCTTCATTAGCCTTTCATATCGTGTTTTTATATCATTATAATATTCTCTACCAGTTGTCACTTCATACTTCATCAGCCTTGCATATCATGTATATATTATTATAATACCCTCTGCCTGTTGTTCACATTGTACTTCATTAGCTTTTCATATCACATATATATTATTCATATCTTCTATCACTTGTTCACTTTATTCTTCATTAGCCTTTCATATCACTTAAATATTATTCATATTCTCTATCACTTGTTCACTTCGTACATGTACTTCATTAGCCTTTCATATCACTTAAATATTATTCATATTCTCTATCACTTGTTCACTTCGTACATGTACTTCATTAGCCTTTCATATCACATATATATTATTCATATCCTCTATCACTTGTTTACTTCATTCTTCTTCAGCTTTGCATATCATGTATATATTATTATAATACCTTCTATCTGTTGTTCACATTGTACTTCATTAGCCTTTGAATAACATACGTATTATTAAAACATCTTTAGTAAATTACAATGTTTAGTTGCATTTTATTTTATTTGTTAATTCTTTTCTGTTAGTCTTAGTCATTAATACATTTAATTTAATTTCTTTTTAAAATCAGAATCACACAATTATAAAGTGTCTAAGCATTAGCATAGCATTTGTACAACTTGTTATAAGGGTCATAGTAAATGTTACTGGGACTTAAAAAATATGCAGCTTATTTTTCTTGAGCTCATTTTGTTTACTGGTTATTTTAGGGAATACCCTAGATTTCTCATTAATTAGACTTAATGCAAATGTGAAGGAAAATGACAGAATAAATGTAATATTTTTTGTATGGACTTTAATTTTTCTGTAGACAGAGACCACTTCTGTCGACAGTGACCCATTCAAAACCCTATTTAATTATGTAGACTTAAAACCATGTAAGTGTTTTGCATAGCTGAAATAAATCATTTGTCATCATAGTATGTTATTTAGTTATGTTATTCACATTTGTGTACAGTTGTGCAAACTCTTACCAGCTTTAAAAGTTTAAAATATGCACTTCATTAAGATTGAAATCTTTGCTGTCAAATGGCAGAAGTTTACTACAGTTTTGCTGTAGTAGAAAAGAATTACACTTGCATATGAATACATTCGCTCTCAACACTTGATATCCATCCATAAATATTTGGCTGCATTAGAAGCCGGACATTGTGATGACCCATGTTTATTAATGCCAGATCTCTCTGCCCACTAACTTTCTATGTTATACAATTGTATTTAAAATGCTATATAATAGTGCATAAAAATTTGGAATAAGATTATTTACATTGAAAGCAAAACAATTAGGGTACTTTATATATGAATTAAGTGTTATTTTTGTATTTGCTGTTTATAACTATTTAAGTATCATCAATTTTAGTACACCAGTTAGTAATACGTTAAGCTATTTCAATACATCAGTTAGCTACATATCTAAAGTTACTTCAGTACATACGTATTGACATGTAAAGTTACTTCAGTACATCACTTAATAACATGTAAAGTTACTTCAGTACATCACTTATTGACCTGTAAAGTTACTTCAGTACATCACTTATTGACCTGTAAAGTTACTTCAGTACATCACTTTTTGACCTGTAAAGTTACTTCAGTACATCACTTAATGACCTGTAAAGTTATTTCAGTACATCACTTATTGACCTGTAAAGTTATTTCAGTACATCACTTATTAACATATAAAGTTACTTCAGTACATCACTTATTGACATGTAAAGTTACTTCAGTACATCACTTATTAACATGTAAAGTTACTTCAGTACATCACTTATTAACATGTAAAGTTACTTCAGTACATCACTTATTGACCTGTAAAGTTACTTCAGTACATCACTTACTGACATGTAAAGTTAATTTTAAAATAATGTTAAATTGTATTATTTTAAGGAACGTAAATCTTCTATAATTATAATTTGCTTTTATCAAGAGGTATAGTTGGAATACTTGATTGTGCATCTCAAGATGATTTCTTAAATTGCTGCATTAATTTTGAAATTATTCCAGATTGTTGTTATTAGTTATTAAAATTAATTCTAATGATAAGAATAATATTTTATTTTATTTTATTTTACACATTTTATGAGTCCCTGTTATACATTTCCCTGCATACAGTACCAGATATGTTAGGAACACTTCATAAAAATTCCAAGCACTTATGAAGATCACATTAGAGGACTACTAATTTCTAGAGAGAAAATGACTTTTATTTTGTATGCAGCCATAATTTTTCTCTCTCTATTTTGCTCACATATCTGCATCATATCCGCTGCATATGCACATCCATCAATTGTTTGTAAAAGTAAGTGCACAACACATTTTGAATTTTAAGAATTGTTTGCTTGCATTGTTTATGATACTCACTTCAATTGAGCTCTGATATTTTAAAGCAGAAAAATTATTTCAAGGTAAGTCTTTCAATTTAAATAAATTAAATTTTGTTTTTAGTGCAGTCAAAAAGAAATTAATTTGTGTATGATTATTTTATAATATTTTACATTATTTATATTGAAACTGTTTAATTTTTATTTCGTCAAGGCCACATCAAAACTTCTGGCTGACTACAAGGAGCCACAGAGATCAGAAATTTTGGATTACTTGTTCACAGTGAGTCATTGTTATTACTTGTTTACTCTGATTCTGTGCTATGTTTTCATTGTGACTGTTATTGCATTGTCTTTATGGTCACAGTGAGTGTGTTATGTTATTGCATGGTGATTATGATCACAAGTGATGAGAATCTTAATTTATGTTATTAATAATTCTCTAGAAGACACCACTTGTCTCTCTCACTTGGCGGATATGTGGGCACTGTAAACATTTTCTCTTACATTAAAGACAAACATTTACAGTCACAATAGTTCCATAGGTTGAAAACTTCTTATGAAAGGAGAAGATAAATCTATCTTTTAATCTATATTTAGTGAGTCCCCATCCACCCACTTTCTTCTGCAACATAAAGTTATCATTATGCATAAGAAGGTCAGAAAATTTATTAAATCAACAATCAACAAATGAATATATCAAAAGAGCATTGACAGTTACATCATTTCACAACATTGTTCATTAATATTGAACAAATGTTCAATGTATCCTAGCATAGAAATAAGCAGTCAGTTAATCATAAATACTTTATCAAATTCATGGCTATTATCATGGAAATGTTTCAGAGAAATAATTAAAGTCAGTGCACATAACCTGTTCAAAGATGGTGGTACCACTGGCATGTGTTTCATAGTCACATGGTGCGCAACAAGTCACTGCCTTTCATATGTCCCTTCTAGAGGCACATTACACAACTGTTCCAGAATCTTCAAACACTCTCCGAGCAAGTTGTAGAGAATTTCACATTGGATGATTTGTTATGAAGAATGTGAGACTATGAGTCAGAAAACTACTCATCCAGTTGGAACTGGTTTAGATTGTGTCAGCAATTTTCTAGCATATTCTCAACTCTAGTTGTTTACTTCCAACTCTGACACTAAAAGTGCCATCCTAAGGAGTGCCCAAGTGTTGCTGCTATACCCTGGGGGTGACTTTGTAATAATGACTTCTATCAAATATGTGTAATTAGTTATGATACAAGACATCTACAAGTGCCAGTGCATAGTATGGGTCACTTGTTAGATATGTATATCTGCAACTGTTACGCCGATATACTGGTACGTCGCCAATTTGGCTCCGCTCCCACTCAGATCTCAGCTGAGAATCAATGTTTATGAATAAAGATATATATATATATAAAATGATTATAATTAAACGAACAGAGGACGAGAGGCAATCATTAGATTATCACTTTGGACTACAAAAACGATAGAAATTACTCACTAACAAATACACGTTTAAAATAATAACAAGAAATTTAATAAAAGAAAAGTTAACAATATTTAGAAAAACAAGTTCATCCTAAGCCAGTTCGCTACACTAGAGTCACTTTCACAATCAGAACTTAGCTTATGGCTGAAATGACGTCACAGTCTGGTAGACTTGGGTATGATGACCATGATAATAGATCTGAACATCCCAATCAAGCCAGGGATAAATACTAAGATAAACAGAATGGCCACACAGGCAACCAGCCACACTGGCAAGCAAAACAGGCAGCTATAAAACGAGCAGCCGAAAATAAAAACTCTGCAACACAAACAATTGCAAAGCCTAAGTGTCCAGTCAATTGCTCTATTAATAAATGCTAAGTTTGGCATAGGCCTCTGAAAGAAAGAAATATTAACATGTCAATAAATAACATAGCATATAACATCCTAATAAAACTTAACGGTTCACACAAATACAAAGACGTTTTTAATATTTGAAAGTAGGAGCATTTTCAATACTGTTTCCTTACCAATTATATGACTTAAAACTTGTACACTGTAAAGTCTTATGACATCATTAACTTATTTAACATGATTTAATATGTATATCATATAATGTTGGCTAAAACAGTTCACTAGTATTTACATAGTCAAAATGTAAATGACTTCTGGTTTACTATATTATCACATAATATTGTTCTACAAGTATATAATTTTACTCCAAGCAGATTATTAAATGAAAACATTGCTTTTGGGGTTTCTTACATGTAGATAATGTGATATAGGACAACTTTTAGAAACAATATTATTTAAAAACATTCAACTTTAAACTCTCTGACAAAATATTTTGTCAGATAGAAATTTTTCATTAAGTAAAATGTAGGAAACTAGCAACAAATATTTTTTTACTGATATTCATATAAATTTACAGGAAATCAAGGAAAATAAAAATATATACTCTTATTTCTGTGGCAGGAGAAACAGTAAAGCAGTAAGCTTTAAAAAGACCTGTATTACTCCTCTTAGGAAGATTCTACATAATTATGTTGTATTTATTTAATTTAATATATTTACTTTCTTTCAGCCCAGTTTTGCTGGATCACTGCACATACTGAAGGTGGAAATAGGAGGATTCTACATAATTATATTGTATTTATTTAATTTAATATATTTACTTTTGTTCAGCCCAGTTTTGCTGGATCACTGCACATACTGAAGGTGGAAATAGGAGGGGATGCACAAGCATCAGGTACCCCACATTTTATTTTCACAGCACTTTTACAATGTTCTACACATCAATTGATGTTTGCTTGAATTAATTCTCATCTGTAATTGAATATCTTGGCAAAATTGCATACCAATAAATAATTTTAAAATGTTATTGTTTTGTTGACTATGCTTAGTACAGAAGTCTTCTGTCACTTTTGTCAGATTAAGTGGTTAAAAAAATGCATTTTAATTTATGGATGTTCTTGGAAAAAATATTGATTAAGTTTGTTTTAGAGTTACTGCCTTGATGATAATATATGATGAAGACCACTTAACAGAAATGTTGACTGTTGTGTGTTTGACTTGTGAATCTATAAATGTTATTGGAAATAAATGTTGCATTTTTATTGATTAATTTAATTACAGGATTTTTTCTTTTAAAACTTGCTGCTATACTTAAATTTCCAAAATTTAAAAGATAATATATTTAGTCTAAATTGAAAATCACATATAACAGTTCCAAATAAAGAGTTTTGTTGATGTATTTTAGACTTTTTATTTCAAAATAATCAGCTTATTCTCTTATGAATATAATTAAGCAACAATGCAGAAAACCAATTGATATGATTCATCTAATTATCTTGCTATTCTTAGTACTTTCAAAGTTATAAATTCTTTATGATACTGAAGAAAACAACAAATACAACAGAAGCTCAGTAACTAGATGTTTTTATTAAAAAAAAAAAATCCAGGTTAATTGTTCACAGTAAATAGTAATTATCATCAGGTTTTGTCTATATTAATTGTCTTCAGGTTTTGTCTATATTAAATGTCGACAGGTTTTGTCGATATTAAATGCTGTCAAGTTTTGTCTTTATTAAATGATGTCAGGTTTTGTCTGTATTAAATGTCGACAAGTTTTGTCGATATTAAATGCTGTCAAGTTTTGTCTTTATTAAATGTTGTCTGGTTTTGTCTATATTAAATGTCGACATTAAATGCTGTCAAATTTTGTCTTTATTAAATGTTGTCTGGTTTTGTCTATAGATGCAACAGAGTCATCACACATGCACAACAGTTGGGATGAAAATTACCAAAGAGGATATGAGTGGTGGCTAATGAAGGAAGCGAAAAAGGTCTCAGAATTGTTTTTCTTTCTTTTTTTTTTGGTTTAAGAGGAATTACATAAAATATTCAGTAGAAATAATTAAATTTTATTTGTAACATTTTACTGTTTTCCAGTTCAAAGATTTTTGAACAGTTCAGAGCAATATAGTGGATTCCCACATAACAGTAGGCTAATGTAGCAATCTCTTGCAACACGGTCACTCCAGGTATGTGCAAAAATACTTCAGCCCCAAATAGAGATGACTCACAGAACATGGCTTTCTTTATCTTGTATAATAAGTTTATAAATTTTAAAAATTTTCTTAACATTTATCTACTTAATAAAATCTGCATATTCACCACCAAATTATTGACCAATCACATTTATGTGGTGCTACAGTGGCATAATTTATTATTTCCTTCTAGGTTATTGTTTCTACTTTATTTTTTGTTAGATTATTTCTCTTATTTTATTTTATTTTTTTCTAGATTATTGTTTCATTTTTAAATATCTTTTCCTAAATATTGTTTCCTGTTTAATTATCGCTTTCTAAATTATTATTGTTTCCTATTTTATTATCTTCTAGATTATTGTTTCATATTTTATTATCTTCTAGATTATCGTTTCATATTTTATTATCTTCTAGATTATTGTTTCCTATTTTATTATCTTCTAGAGTATTGTTTTCGGTTTTATTATATATTTTCTTGTAGATCATTGTATCCTATTCTATTTTTTTTTAAGTTATTGTTTCCTAACTGTTGCTAGATTACTGTTTCCTATTTTATTATCTTCTTCTAAGTTATTGTTTCCTATTTATTTTCCCCAAGATTAATGTATCCTCATTTATTTTCAAGATTATTGTTTCCTTTTTCATTTCTTGTAGATTTTTGTGTCCTATTTTATTTTCTTCTAGATTAACATTTCCTATTTTATTTTCTTCTAAATTAGTGTATCCTTGTTTTATTTTCCTCTTGATTATTGTTTCCTATTTTATTTTTTCCTAGTTATTGCTTCCTTTTTTTCCCCTAGGTATTGTTTCCTATTTTAATAACTTTTTTAGATTATTGTTTCCTATTTTATTTTGTTTTTAAATTATCCTTTCCTATTTTATTCTCCTTTAAAGCGGAATCCTAATATCAAACTGTATGGTTTGCCATGGGACTTTCCAGGATGGCTTGGCAATGGAACAAGAAGTCCATACGGCGACCCTGTGCGGCTGGCAACATACATTGTCAAGTGGATTGCAGGAGCTAAAACATATCACAATCTAGACATTGACTACATAGGGGTATGAAAAATGCATTAAGACATTGACTATGTTAGGTGTAAGAAAATATATTTAGACATTGACTACATTAGGGGGTATGAAAAATGCATTTAGACGTTGACTACATTCTTCTTCACATTAAATGGGGGATGTTTGGTACAGATTGCATGCCAAAGGTGGTTGTGGTTGGGTGGGATGCTTGGTACAGATTGCATGCCAAAGCTGGTTGTGGTTGGGTGGGATGCTTGGTACAGATTGCATGCCAAAGGTGGTTGTGGTTGGGTGGGATGCTTGGTACAGATTGCATGCCAAAGCTGGTTGTGGTTGGGTGGGATGCTTGGTACAGATTGCATGCCAAAGCTGGTTGTGGATGGGTGGGATGCTTGGTACAGATTGCATGCCAAAGCTGGTTGTGGATGGGGTGGGATGCTTGGTACAGATTGCATGCCAAAGCTGGTTGTGGATGGGGTGGGATGTGCAGAATTAGGGCCTAGCCATACATTACATCTGGTAGTGAGTTTATTTGATTTTCTTAAAATATGGATTTATTTATTTTAATTTTTGGTGAAGTAAAAAAGTTAAATAATTTTCTTTTATTTTGTTCTCATAGGGTATGAAAAATGCATTTAACCATTGGCTACATAGGGATATGAAATATGAATGTACACATTGATTACATTGGGTATGAAATACGAATGTACACATTGACTACATAGGGGTATGAAATATGAATGTACACATTGACTACATAGGGGTATGAAATTTTCAGTTTGATGGTGACTGCAATAAGGGTATGAAATTTAGACATTTTTCCAGAGTAATGAATGTAAGTCAAACAAAGCTTGTTCTGTGCTCTTCCTAATAGGAAATTTTGCATGTGCATCCGAGTCAGTAACATGTATGTATGTGTATCTTAGTCAGTAACATGTATGTATGTGTATCTGAGTCAATAACATGTATATATGTGTATTTGAGTAACATTTGTATGTGTATCTGAGTCAATAACATATATGTATGTGTATCTGAGTAATGTATGTATGTGAATCTGAGTCAATAACATGTATGCATGTGTATCTGAGTCAATAACATGTATGCATGTATACCTGAATCAATAATGTTTATGCATGTATATCTGAATCAATAATATGTATGCATGTATACCTGAATCAATAATGTTTATGCATGTATATCTGAGCCAATACTATATATGCAAGTGTATCTGAGTCAATAACATGTATGCATGTGTATCTGAGTCAATAACATGTACACAGAACTTGTATTTATTGGTATTCCTCTTCATTATTTACTAAGCATTTTGTAACATGGGCTTCTTGTCATTTGTATCAGTACTAGCCATACATTCCATAGCAAAGCCTGTGTGGGCTCTTTGTGTTGTCTGTGTTCACTGTTAAAAACCATTCCATAGCAAAGCCTATGTGGGGTCTTTGTGTTGTCTGTGTTCACTGTTATAAACCATTCCATAGCAAAGCCTATGTGGGGTCTTTGTGTTGTCTGTGTTCACTGTTAAAAACCATTCCATAGCAAAGCCTATGTGGGGTCTTTGTGTCGTCTGTGTTCACTGTTAAAAAACCATTCTATAGCAAAGCCTATGTGGGCTCTTTGTGTTGTGTGTTCACTGCTGAAAACCATTCCATAGCAAAGCCTATGTGGGCTCTTTGTGTCATCTGTGTTCACTGTTAAAAACCATTCCATAGCAAAGCCTATGTGGGGTCTTTGTGTCATCTGTGTTCACTGTTAAAAATCATTCCATAGCAAATCTATATTATGCCTGTATGTCATTTACTTTTGTCTCTGTTTATGAAATATTCCATAGCAAAATCTGTTGCGTGTCACAGATAACATTGCATACCAAAGATTGCACAGGTTCTACATCATCTGGGTGTTGCTGCTTTCCTAGCAAACCTGTGTGGGTTCTGTGTGTTATCTGGGTGCCACTGTTACTAAACATTCCATAGTAAAACCTGTGTGGGTTCTGTGTGTTATCTGGGTGCCACTGTTACTAAACATTCCATAGTAAAACCTGTGTGGGTTCTGTGTGTTATCTGGGTGCCACTGTTACTAAACATTCCATAGTAAAACCTGTGTGGGTTCTGTGTGTTATCTGGGTGCCACTGTTACTAAACATTCCATAGTAAAACCTGTGTGGGTTCTGTGTGTTATCTGGGTGCCACTGTTACTAAACATTCCATAGTAAAACCTGTGTGGGTTCTGTGTGTTATCTGGGTGCCACTGTTACTAAACATTCCATAGTAAAACCTGTGTGGGTTCTGTGTGTTATCTGGGTGCCACTGTTACTAAACATTCCATAGTAAAACCTGTGTGGGTTCTGTGTGTTATCTGGGTGCCACTGTTACTAAACATTCCATAGTAAAACCTGTGTGGGTTCTGTGTGTTATCTGGGTGCCACTGTTACTAAACATTCCATAGTAAAACCTGTGTGGGTTCTGTGTGTTATCTGGGTGCCACTGTTACTAAACATTCCATAGTAAAACCTGTGTGGGTTCTGTGTGTTATCTGGGTGCCACTGTTACTAAACATTCCATAGTAAAACCTGTGTGGGTTCTGTGTGTTATCTGGGTGCCACTGTTACTAAACATTCCATAGTAAAACCTGTGTGGGTTCTGTGTGTTATCTGGGTGCCACTGTTACTAAACATTCCATAGTAAAACCTGTGTGGGTTCTGTGTGTTATCTGGGTGCCACTGTTACTAAACATTCCATAGTAAAACCTGTGTGGGTTCTGTGTGTTATCTGGGTGCCACTGTTACTAAACATTCCATAGTAAAACCTGTGTGGGTTCTGTGTGTTATCTGGGTGCCACTGTTACTAAACATTCCATAGTAAAACCTGTGTGGGTTCTGTTGTTTTTGTGTGTCACTGATACCAGACATTCCATAGCAAAGCCTGTGTGGGTTCTGTTGTTATTTGTGTGTCACAGATACCAGACTGTATTGCTGTCCTATAATATTTGTAGTATGAAAGTTGAGTTTGATGATGAAAAATGCATGAGAAAACCTAAACTTTATTTTTAATTGACAGATCTGGAATGAGCGAGCATACAACATCACTTACATCAAGGTATTCATGCTTTTTTTAGCCTAATACAATTTGAACAAATTTCCAGTCTAAATACTTAACAAAATTTTTAGCCTAATACAGGTTTGAACAAAATTTCCAGTCTAAATACTTAACAAAATTTCTAGCTTAAACAACTGTTTTAATAAAATTTCTAGCCTAATGACAATTTTAACAAAATGTCATCATTTGAAAGTTTTGGACTTATGTTGTAGATATATGTGTCTGCTTTAGAACAGCAGCCCAGAGTTATCTATAAATTTACTAATCAGTTGCAAATAAACTTAAAACTGTTGATTTAAATGAATATTACAGAAACTAAATTAGAACTGAAATCATGTTAAAAATAACTCTTATTGACTAGTTCATTTTGCACAGGTCAAACACTTTTCATCTTCCATCACTCCATTTCATAACTTTAAAGTTAGAGTTTTTTATGCTAGATGATTGTGTAATTTTTTAAACTTTAATATATGAAGCTGTTTCTATAGCATGTCTTAAAACAATTTTTCTATTAGACCCTTAGAACTATGCTGGACAAGAGCGGTTTTGAAAATACAGCGATTGTGGCATCTGATCTTGAGTGGGATATTGTTAGAGATATGATTTTAGATCCAGAACTCCATTCAGCAGTTGACATCGTTGGGTATGTTTAATGATACTAATGGTTTGAATAATTGACTATATACAAACATACAGTTTAAATACCAGTAGTAATAGCCCGATACACACACAGCATAAGAAATATAGCATCACTCAAAATTCACAAGTATAATGTGCAACATAATCAAATTAGTGAACATATCATTCTCCAATTTAAATCATAGATCAATAGCAAACGTACAAAATATAACTAACGATCACCTTTATGACTGGACTTGAGTTATGTCAGAAATCAAAGTGATTAAAATAGAGAACTTTTTCAACAAAGTAATTTTCTGTCCATCCCCATTGGATGAAGTTGTTATGAACAAGTATGATACTATTAGTCAGAAAAACTTCTCATCTACTTGGAACTGGTTTGGATTGTATCAGCAGTTGCTAGCATATTCTCCACCTGAGTTGTTTACTCCAACTCTTGGCACTTAGAAAAATATCATCATAAGCAGTGCCCAAGGTCATATCATTTTGACATTGAACAATTTAACAATTAAGTTTAGAAATAGGGAGAGGCAAACTTATTTCACCACACTGTGATATCATTTTGACATTGAACAATTTATATAACAATTAAGTTTAGAAATAGGGAGAGGCAAACTTATTCCGCCACACTGTGATTTGGAATCATGTTTGCTGTAGTGACTGATGCATTTTGGTGTTTCTAGTGAAAAGATTCTTTCTGTAGAGATGTAACTAGAAATGTCTAGTGTTTTAAAGATTAATTTTTGTTAAAAATTAGTTTTGAAGTACACCTGAACATGCATGCACACACTTTGTCAAATCTTTTTTTTTGTAGTCATATTTATAAAATAGCCATGTGCCAGTAAACTAATAAACGATTCTCTTGATGTTTTATTTACTATGTGATTTAGGGTACACTACCCAGGAACAGTTAGTCCAGTGAGTGCTGTGAGCTTGGGAAAACCATTATGGTCATCAGAAGACTTCAGCACTTTTAATGATAATGTGGGTGGAGGATGCTGGGCTAGGGTAAGTCTTCAGAGTAAAATTCCCTTTCACTTTTTTTGTGTATGAAAGATTGATTATCTTTATCTTATAACAATATTATAATTTTTTAATGCATTCTTTGTTTGGGAGTGGTGTGTGTGTGTGTGTGTGTTTTGGTACGTGGTATTATTTAATATATTGTAATAAGCATTACAACACACATCACCTCAGATATGATTTATTCATGCTATGAATGTTGACATTGAACATTATTGTTTCCCCTGTGCATAGACTGTTAAACTAATGATTGATTATCACAATCTACTTTTTATTTTTTGTAGACATTCTCTGAAAGGTAGTTTCTTTTCTCTTATGTGATATTTGGATTATCTTATCACTGTTTATATTTAAATGCATCAAAGTACTGAGAAATACTTGAAGCTAAAGGGAACAGTGATTCACTTCTTCCATGCATTGATTCATAAATGCCTTATTCCAATAGGAAGTAAACTCTCTCTTGCTTTCAGATTCAAAGACTTTCTTTGTCATAAATGTTTGGTAGTTGCAGGGTGGTGGTGGTCATGAGATGAATGAAAACAGAAAAAATATTTTATGATTTTTTTTTGGGTTTTATTTTGAATTGAGAGAGAATTATTTATGTATTGTAGACCTCTTATGTAAGAAGAAAATTTGCTAAAAAGCTGAGAGACTCTAGAAAAAATCAGAATTGCCAGGCATATGTATATATATCAACAGACAATTGTAATTTTTGCAGTTATGCTATGGTGACTTTGTTAGGGAAAGAAAAGTGTGGATGGGGCAGTGGGTAGAAATGTCTTTAAGGTTTGTAATGTGTAGAAAGTTTAACTAAAGTTAATTTGTTTCAGATTTTGAACCAAAATTATGTCAATGGATACATGACCAGGTACACTTATTTTCATAAGTTTGGTTGTCTGGTTTGACTTTTAAGAATTGAAGAGTACAGTGAAATACCATTTGTTTTATAAGCACTCTGCTAACTTTTGGCTGGGCCTCTTGTTTCTTTTCTTACTGGTAGGGAACAAACAAGCCTGGGTGGGCACATTTATTGACCAACTTCTGGCTGGCTTCTTCTTTTCTTGTAGTGAAGTTATCAGTCAGTAGGGGTACAGATCTGGGTGGGTACATTTATTGGCTGGGCCCATATTTTTTTTTAAATGTTGAAGACATCGGCCAGTTGGAGTACAGGTCTGGGTGGGCAGTCTGCTAGCTTTTGGATTGAGCCTGTCTATTCTGTTGGTATTATCAGCCAGTAGGTTTTTTGAGTGTGAGCAGGTTCCTTGCCTGTAATCCATAATGATTTGTTGACATTGAACATTATTGTTTCCCCTGTGCATAGACTGTTAAACTAATGATTGATTATCACAATCTTTTTATTTTTTGTAGACATTCTCTGAAAGGTAGTTTCTTTTCTCTTATGTGATATTTGGATTATCTTATCACTGTTTATATATTTTTTTTTTAAAATTTGAAAGAATTTTTTATTTTATTTTATTATTTTTTTGCATGGGAAATGCAAGGCATGAGGCATTAAACTACTGGGTTTGAGGAGTAAATGCACCCAAGATGCAATTGTCTTTGGTGTATATAAGAAATTGCTTTGGATCTTGTGTGTACATATGGTTGTTGCCTTGGGAATCATTATGGTATAGTGTTGTGCACAAGGGGACTGTATGTTTATTGTTGTATTTTGGTGTCCAGTCTAGTGGGTGGATAGGTGCTGGCTCAATTTTGTTGTGTCTTGTTGTAGGTCCTGGTGATAATTTTTGTGGGTGGGTAGGTACTGGCTCAATTTTGTTGTGCCTTGTTGTAGGTCCTGGTGGTAATTTTTGTGGTGTTCATTGACATGCACATGATCATGCGCAAGTGCATACACACACACACACACACACACACACACACACACACACACACACACACACGCACGCATGCATGCATGCACACACAAACACATGCACACACACACAAACACATATTCATGTGCACAAACAAGCATATACATAATACATAAGTTTTGGGAGAGAAGGGTTGGGTGGATAGGTGAAATAAAGTAAAATATTTAATGTGAAGTATTTTTTTATTTAAATAATTTATTAAGTAAAGTATAGAACTCAAATATTCTTCTTAATAACTATCTATTTAATAGCTAATAGAAAGAACATTGCACCTTAATAATTACAATTTAGTTTACTTCATTTTTAGTATTAATGAGAGTAAACAAACAAAAACTATAACAAGACATTTTGGGCAATACAATATGCTGTATCAAATTTAAATGTAATTTTCAAACACTGTAAATAGGTGTTGTTGAGTTCAACGAGAATATAAATTAAGATTGTTTTTGTAGATGGCAGTAATGATTTTATTTGCTGGCATGTTTGTACTATAAACCTAAAATCTTTATTATTTTTTTTTTAATAAGTACCATCTCATGGAACCTCATAGACAGTTATCTTGAAGGTTTACCTTGGGACAGAGATTCACTCATGACTGCACGTGAGCCGTGGAGTGGCTATTACAGTGTGGATAGTCCCATCTGGGTTTCAGGTTTGTACACTGAATTTGATAATTTTTAAGTTGATATATGGTTGATTTATAAACATTTGTTGCAATCAGATCTGCCACATGCTAAGCAAATAGTGGATTTTAATTAATGAGTTAGTAATATGATTGTTGATTTTAAAAAAATACACTTTTAAAGTTAAAATTTCTTTAAGGAGTTTATTCTTTGCCTAAACTTTTTTTCACTTTTGGCTATACTTGTTGAGGTCATTGACTCTTGTCCATTTCTTCCTGAAATGTAGCATTGAACATTCTCTTATTATGCACTTATAATAATAATGATGATGGATCCTTACAAAGTTGTATCTATAAGTCTAATGTTTCCTGACCAATTTTAGTATTCATCTTATGACAGAACTTTAATTGATATTATTAATTTATTGTTATTTTTTAAAGAACATCCAACTAAACATGCATAATTTAATTAGTTACCTTAATATTTTGAATAATATGTAATTTTTCATTTTTGTTCTTTCTACAAAATATGAAATGGTTCCAATAACAGCTCATACCACCCAATTTGCTACGCCTGGGTGGTTCTACCTGCAGCATGACTATGGAGTAGGGCTTCTTGATCATGGAGGCAGTATTGTTACACTTGTCAGCCCAGGATCCAGAGACCTGACCATTGTCATTGAGACTATGGTGAGCTTGATGTACATTCTTTCTTCAGTTTATTCAGCACTTTTGTTTTATGTTTGACAGTACGAATTTAGGGTGTTCCCATCTTACTGTGTAAATACACAATTATTTTGAGGAGAGCAAATTTTGTCTGATGGCTTCATACTTAAAATGAGTGATGTTAGAGATGTTAGAGATGTCAAGACTTTACTATTTGAAGTTGTTTCTTTGCATGTATTTATGTACAGGCAATACGAATGTAGTTTGTGTTAGTCTTACCCAGTAAGTACACTTTATTTTATGTTGTTACTCTCTCCAGGCATTATGGAAATGTTTTCAGATCGATTTGCTGACAGTCATTTTTGCTTACTTGCTTGGAGTTTCTTACTGTACTGCAGGTGATCTTCATATTGCTTGCTGCCTTGAAATTTAACCCAGAATAAAACCACCACCAAACTAAACTGTAACTGTTGAATAAGTTTTAATTTTGGTTTCAAGGTTTTAAAAATGATAAATCACTGCTCATCATCCATCTATACCAGTGAACAATGTCTTGTCTTGCAACGAAGACATCTGTAATCCATCTATACCAGTAACAATATCTTGCCTTGCAACAAAGACAGTTGTAAACCTCTATACCAGTGAACAATATCTTGCCTTTCAACAAAAACATTTGTAAAAATATGTCCATTCTTTGATGCTACCACATTTCTTAAAGTCCCAAATGGTGAATTAAGAAACCATTTTGCTGTACAAATAACAAACACCACATGCTGTTTCTTGTAATAAGTGTAGCACACTTTACTTAGGTGTAACAAGATGTAGCCTTGATGCACATTTTAAAGAATATCTTGCTGATATGAAACAAAAAGAGGCAAACTAGTTTCTCATCTTTTCACCTTATATAATTCCAGAGTGATCAGGATATAGCAGTTTATTTTGACTTCAATGATAGACAAAACCTAAAGATGAAATCTTACCTCACCTATAATCTCTAACACCCTACAGAAATCTTACCTCACTCATAATCTCTAACACCTAACACCCTACAGTCTTATATGAAATCTTATCTCACCCATAATCTCTTATACCCTACAGTCTTATATGAAACACTTTGAATATACATAAGGAGTGTTCTTAACTAACGTACTGATATGATTTGCAATTCACTTTTGCACTTATATTTAGTCTTTATTTGAAATTTATTTCTCTTCCAATGTTGTGTACTTATAAGGTGTAGTGAATTACCATGCTGATTTTGTATTGTGTACCTATAAAATATAGTGAATTATCGTGTTAATTTTGTTTTTGTTATCTATAAGGTGAATTGTCGTATTGATTTCATTTTGTATACCTGTAAAGTGTGGTGAATTGTCATATTGTTTTTGTAATTATGTACCTATAAAGTGTAGTGAATTGTCATGTTGCATTGGTAAGAAAATATTATGTCTAATTAATTTCAGAGTCATGACCACTCGGTCTGTATCCGGCCAGGTTTGCCTCCTTACAATGTTACTGCACAGAATATCACCATTCAACTTATGGGCAGCTTTGTGAGTGTTTAGAAGAAAAAAAATTGTTTTCTGCTATTATTACTGTCTTAAATTTCTCTCCTCTAGTTGTACGAGTCTAATGTTAGCTGCTTTAGCACTCTTGAACTTTTCTGCTCTCAACACAGGAAGAAGTTCTCAACTGTTACTGCACTGACACCAGATTGTGATAATGTCTAGGTAAAATTTTTATAAGTCGGATGTGTACATTTCTTCTTGTTTAAAATATGAATACCGTATTCAGACTTGTGAATGAAGAGATATGCATGGTAAAATTTTTACAAGTCGGATGTGTACATTTCTTCTTGTTTAAAATATGAATACCCTATTCAGACATGTGAATGAAGAGATATGCATGGTAAAATACCATATTCAGATTTGTGAATGAAGAGATATGTATGGTAAAATACTATATTCAGACTTGTGAATGAAGAGATATGCGTGGTAAAATGCTATATTCAGATTTGTGAATGAAGAGATATGTGTGGTAAAATACCATATTCAGACTTGTGAATGAAGAGATATGCATGGTAAAATACCATATTCAGATTTGTGAATGAAGAGATATGCGTGGTAAAATACCATATTCAGATTTGTGAATGAAGATATATGCATGGTAAAATACCATATTTTTAGACTTGTGAATGAAGAGATATGCGTGGTAAAATACCATATTCAGATTTGTGAATGAAGAGATATGCATGGTAAAATACCATATTCAGATTTGTGAATGAAGAGAAATGCATGGTAAAAATTACAATTCACTTCAGTTGTTTGATACAGTGTAGTGTTTGTGTACTTGTGAAGGCTACAATTCTGTATAAAGACTAGAGTTCTATATAAGGCTACAATTCTGTATAAAGACTAGAATTCTATATAAGGCTACAGTTCTGTATAAAGACTAGAGTTCTATATAAGGCTACAGTTCTGTATAAAGACTAGAATTCTATATAAGACTAGAGTTCTATATAAAGCTACAGTTGTGTATAACAACTAGAGTTCTATATAAGGCTACAGTTCTATATAAAGCTACAGTTCTGTATAAAGACTAGAGTTCTATATAAGGTTACAGTTCTATATAAAGCTACAGTTGTGTATAATGACTAGAGTTCTATATAAAGCTACAGTTGTGCACAAAGACTACAGTTCTATATAAAGGCTAGAGTTCTATATAAAAAGCTGCAGTTCTGTATAAAGGCTACAGTTTTAGCTATGAGTTCTATATAAGGCTACAGTTCTATATAAATTCTAGAGTTCTATATAAAGGATACTGTTCTGTATAAAGGCTAGAGTTATTTGCAAGACTACAGGTCTGTATAAAGGCTAGTGTTCTATATAAAGACTACTGTTCTGTATAAAGGCTAGAGTTCTATATAAAAGGTAGAGTTCTATATAAAGACTACTATTTTGTATAAAGGTTAGAGTTCTATGCAAGACTACAGTTCTGTTTAAAGGCTAGTGTTCTGTGTATGGCTAGAGTTTAATATAATGGCTAGAGTTCTGTACCAGGATTCATAGAAACCTTAAAAGTCCTTGAAAAATAAGAACTGTCCTGAAAAATCCTTGTACATCATACAGTGATTGATTGAAATAACACGTATCATGTGTGTGTTATGACAGGTAGATGTGCACGAGCTTCAAGTATGGTATACCAAACTGGAATTTGGTAGCAAAGAATCTGTATACTTTAAGAAACTCACTTCCCTCAAGGTGAGAGAAATATTGTACTGTTAGCTTTTTGGCAAATTGTCCATATATTTTTGTTTTTCCCTATTATGTATGATTCTGAAAAGTTCTCTCAGTTTTATTACTCCTAAAAAAATTTATTAAAAGTTCTCACAGTTTTATTACTCCTAAATTTATGAAAAGTTCTCTAAACTTGGTACTTTCAGGTGGAAAAATTGCTTATGCAGCAGTAATAAACCCAAGCTAATGCTTTATGGTAGAAAAATTGCTTATACAGCATTTATAAACCCAGGCTAGTGCATATGGTGGAACAATTACTTATACAGCAGTAATAAACCCATGCTTGTGTTAATAATTTCTAATTCCATTTCCATGTAAATTGTATTATAATTAGCAATAATAATTCCTAATTCTATTTCCAGTAATAACTTCTAATTCCATTTCTATGCAAAGTGTAATATAATGATTAATTAAATTACAATGACAGGAACAAGAATAGTATTGACCAAACCGCATAATTTTTGACAAAGCGTATGGTGCAGACTGTCAGTTTTAAATCTGCTTACATTGATCTAATGCATGATTTAATGTATGCCTGAATGATTAACCAGAGAATGCAGCATTAATCTAATGCATGATTTAATGTACACCTGAATGATTAACCAGAGAATGCAGAGTTGATCTAATGCACTGATTTTAATGTAGGCCTAAATGATTAACCAAGAAAATGCAGTATTGATTTTTAAAATCTTAGTGAAAGAGCAAAAGTCAAATGCAAAGCAAGCAGCCAGATCTAAACACATCCCTGTAAGAACAGACAGTATAGACCGGGACTAAAATATTGAGGACTAAAGTGGGTATTTAAAAAAATTTAAAAATGCATACTTTAAAACATAATCATTGCTTTCTTGTGACAGTTTGAAAATTTGATAGATAATAATGCCTGTATAAATATGGCTACACCACAAAACTCACATGCCAGTTTGATCTGATGAGATTGATTGCAGTTATCTTAGTAGATTATATTTCATGTTTTTATTTATTTTTAAAATAAATATTTTGATTTTATGATAAATGAATTTTATACCTAAATGTCTGACCAGGTAATGAAATGGTAATTAAAATCATGAGAGAATTGAAGAAACCTTTCCAGCAACAAAGGGGAGTGACTGAAGTCAACCCCTATCCATGTTTTGAATGGCTTTGGCATACCCTATCAACATTCAGTCGTAGATAGAAAATGTGTGACAATTGAAAAGAAGACAATGAAAGAAAGGAAAATAAATGCTTGGTGAATGAAAAAGATGCTATTTATTTTTCTAAATTAGCTCTTGCATTAGGGAAAAACTAGAGCAATAATGGTTTCTGGCCTAAATTATAGCACATGAATGACAGGCCAGTTTTAACAGACAAAAATCGTCATAACATTCTATCATAATTATGTGTAGGCAGCAATTACCTCATCCTCTCTTTGAAAGACAGGAACTAACATTAGTTAAATTAGCCTACATTTTACACTACGACATTAGTTAAATTAGCCTACATTTTACACTATGACATTAGTTACATTGGCCTTCATTTTACACTACGTGTAATTATATTGCACTCTTCAATTACATTAGTTACATTGGCCTACATTTCACACTACGACATTAGTTAAATTAGCCTACATTTTACACTACGACATTAGTTACATTGGCCTTCATTTTACACTACGTGTAATTATATTGCACTCTTCAATTACATTAGTTACATTGGCCTACATTTTACACTACGACATTAGTTAAATTAGCCTACATTTTACACTACGACATTAGTTACATTGGCCTTCATTTTACACTACGTGTAATTATATTGCACTCTTCAATTACATTAGTTACATTGGCCTACATTTTACACTAGGTGTAATTATATTGCGCTCTTCAGTTACATTAGTTACATTAGCCTACATTTTACACTACATGTAATTATATTGTGCTCTTCAATGATAGCATGTGTATTGAGTAAACCACCGCAGTATAAAAAGTGCTATTCGTGCTATTCGTGTACACATTTCAGATAAGAAAATGAATTTCAGACAATGTTTCTGCATATTATATGTATTTTGTTTTGCGCATAAGTGCAACCTCTGTATCATGAAACAGCTTCAGTTAATATGTAGGTTAATTTGTTTTTAGGATGGAATGAGATAACAGTGACAGGAATATTTTAAATTTTTAGTTAAAATGTCAACAGGAATATTTTTACTGTTAATAGCCAGTCAAAATGTCAACAGGAATACTTTTACCATTAATAGCCAGTCAAAATGACAACAGGAATTTAATAAATAGACCCTCAAGTAAATCATAGACAACAGAAGAAAAATGTCTGGTGCTTAAAATCGAAAAACATAAACTCAGTCAATCTACAACCTTAATAAAGAACAGAGAAAAAAGACAAATGAGTTAAGCAAACATATTCACTAGTTGTTTTTTTAAATTTTTTTTTAAAATGGGGTTGAAGCAGGATACCTGCTTTCAGATGTGTCTAGCTCTTTTGTCTCCCCTTGGTGTTGCTCCAGATGCCTTTGGTAGCCAGCTGGGCCCATTAAGGTAGGGGAGCTGAGCCTAAATCAGTTTGAGGACTTGCTTGTATTCAGTTATTCATATCTAGTAATTTGTTGTCTCCCTCTCTGGTGTTGTGTGGGATGCCTTGTAACCACTGGCTTGTCAAGATAAGGGAGCTAATCCTGTCATTATGAACTCTTGGCTTTGTGTCCAGTTTCAGAAGCTCTAATTTGATTTATTTCTTTTGTTGACACTTTCATAGCCACACTTTACTGGCCTGTTTCCCTCCTTATCATCAGTAAAGACACTTTGCCAAGTGATTGTAAAGAAAACTTACTTTACTTACTGAAATGGTTGACATTTGTATGAATTTAAAGTAATGCCTACTTTAAGAGAATGTTTCTACCAGGTACAACAAGGTCAGGTGCAGGTTGTATTGGGAGTGGATGAAATCTACACTTTGACAACCATAACAACAGGGCAAAAAGGTCAACATCCCCCACCTCCAGACTCAGCACCTTTTCCAGAGAATTATTTTGCATTTTTTTATGGTAAATACTGTCTACCATTTTTTAGTTTAAGTATATAATGATAGAACATCTTCTATTTGTGACTAATTATACATTATAATTTAGAAGTGAAGACTTTGAAAATAGTTTTAATTGCTGAGAAAAGTGAAGAGTGATGATTAAATCAGGACAAGTAGAAAATAAGCCTTATTGTCTGTTAAGCCTTATTTTCTTCGCTTTTGTTGAAATTGTACTCAAAAATAAGATATTCTTTATTCACTTTAAAAGAAAAATCAGTTGAAAGTGAAGTTATAGCTGAGCTTTAATCAAGCAGATGTGAAAAGTATTTGACCAGATTCCTAAGAAGTGCAGAAAAGGCCCTTTTACCTTATTCTGCCTTTCACTGAAGGGTTGGGGGGAGGAGGAGGGAAAAGTGGGAAGATAAAAGAAATAAATGAACAATGGGGGAACTTTGTTTTAGTGTGTTCTAGCGTTACACCAACACTGTAACATCACTGCAGTCACAAATTTATTCAGTCCATCAGGTCCTACGGTCCTGTTGTTTGTTTGTTACAGTGTCCAGCATGCATTCACCATTGATGTTTCTCTGGCTGTTTTATTAATGCATGCAGGGTTATGTAAGTGACATGTTTGTGTGTGAGATTGCAGATGGAATGAAAAATGTAAACAATACAGAAATGGATACCACACACACCCTTTCAAAACAGTAGTCACCAATTTGCATTTTTTGATGAATATGATTTCAACTTATTGTCATACAGATTCTCTCTCATGCGGTAAATAAAATAAAAACTTAAGCACTCATCTCACAAACCATAAATCATACACAATGGGAATAAAGTGATAATTTCTAAATTAATGGATGATGAAAATAAGAAAGAGAAGAGAAAAAAGACATATTATCACATTTCATAATTGTGCAATTTCCTCTATGAGAAAACTAACAAGAAAAGAGTAGGACTTTATTAAAATGTCAAAATAGAGTCTAGAGCTATTTAACAATGTTGTTTGTTTAATGAATTTGATTATACTACAGATGTAAATGACAACTATTTAATAGTAAGTGTATTATTGGTTGTCTAATGAATTTGATTATACTACAGATGTAAATGACAGCTCAGAAGCTCCTTATATTTCGGCTCAGCAAGGTGTGTATGAAGTAGTGACAGTGTCACAGTATGAAAAGCATTTACGTCAAATGGTGCTGGAGATGCCAGTTCCCTGGTGTGGTGAAACAGCATTGCTTAATGCTACCATGGCTGTTCTGGGTAATTTCAACTGGTATGGTTTACTGCTGTATACATATGTGCATGTGTGTGTATGCATGCATGTATGTACTTTTATATTTATTTTATATATATATACATATTGATAGAAATGATAAGGATTTATATCTGGTTTATGTTGTAGTTTATAAAAATATAATCAGTAAATTTCTTGTACTGTTTTAAAAAAAAAAAATTAAATTTAACAAAAAATATTTTATTTTTCAATTTATTATGAAAAATGTTTTCAGACTTTAAACTGTAGAAGGCTGTTTTAGTAAACTTGAAACTTTATTACACTAAGTATATTAATTAATTAATATTTTATAAATTGTACACAAAGAAAAGTGTTATTAAATGTGTTAGTTATTATTTTATAAATTGTATACAAAAATACATATTATTACTTTAAGTGTATTAATTAATATTTTATAAATTGTACACAGAAATATATATTATTACTATAAGTTTATTAGTTTTTATTTTATAAATTGTACACAAAAATACATATTTTATTATTTTAAGTATAATAATTAATATTTTATAAATTGTATAGAAAAATACATAATTATCTTTCAGAAAGTTTAAATTAAATCAACTATATACATCCATTTATTTTAGGATGAGTTTTAAAAATTTTATTAAACCAGTGATATTTTATCTATATGTCTGTATCTCTGTTTAAATGTTGGCCACTCTTCCTTTGTCATGTCTGACATTTAAATGAAAGTTTAGTACATCAATTTCTCTGCATTACCAAAATATTTTTCCAAGTTTAGTACAGCAGTAAAATTCGTCATTTGCAGGGATGACATTTTAATCAGATCAGAGACATATGCAGTGGCAGTCAATGGAAGCGGAGGTTTATATATAGCAGCAAGGATAGATAATGCTGGATGTGACACGTATCGGGCCAGAGGACTTTTCTTCTTCTTGTATCCAGAATACAAACTTTACTTATTGACTAATGACCTTGGTAAGGATCCACATTCATAATGCATGTTTTTTGTCCATAACATATATTTGTTGATTTTTTTTTTTTAAGGATTCCATTCTTAGGTCTGCCTGACCTAATTCATTTGAATAAATAGAAGATAAAGATATTTTAAATTAAGACTATTATAACAATATAAATCTATTGTTTTTGAAAATGTACTATCAACATGTGTCTTTACCTACTCTTCAACATGGTGTTTAATTCACTCACCTTTTTGATATATATATTTGTTGTTTGTAAGTTGTTGTCATCATCTTTCAAACCTTACTTCTCTTCACTACAAGAGGAAGATGATTCCTGTTTTGATGACTAACTACTGGAATTTTGGGGAAGCTGTTTGTTAAAGATTAGGCATTAGTCTTGCATGCTGGAGTCAGGTTCAAAATTGGGCCGAGTTAAAGTCACTGAACACTTTGTCTCTTGTCAAGTTTAGTTTTCACGATTTTGAAAGGTTTTTAGTGAATTTAGGCAGTTATAAAATACTTTAGATTTATTCTATGAGAATGGGTAAGGATTAGTAGAAAATAATGTATATTATTTTTTAAAAGTATTTTATATAAGCACAGAGAGTAAAATTGTGGTTAAAAGTACAGAGTAAAATTGTGGTTAAAAGTACAGAGAGTAAAATTGTGGTTAAAAGTACAGAGAGTAAAATTGTGGTTAAAAGTACAGAGAGTAAAATTGTGGTTAAGTTTACAGATAGTAAAATTGTGGTTAAGTTTTCTTATTTTGATATCCCACTTTCACATTGAAGTTTTAAAATTTTATTATATAGTTGATTTTTAAATATTATAATGTTCATACACAATTATTCTTTTTTTTATCTGTATGGTCTTTTTTGCAGCGGGGAATGAAATAATCAAAGGTGGACGAGCACCAAATGTAATCAATTCAGTCGACAATGTAATGGAACTTTTAGTCTCTGTAAGTTTTACATAATCAGGTATCTGAGTTTTTCTTTAAAGATGCTTGACTGTTTCATTATCATGACAGATTTTTGAGAAACGGTTGTATAAGAATGATACAGGTGCATGGATGTGACCTTGTGAAATAGCTTATAAGAATGATACAGTTCATTCCACAAGTTGAGTATTTTACAGAATATTGATAATAGGTTTCACACTAATAAGTGTACATAGAGAAATAATGAGAAAAATTAATTCCAACAAAAGTACTTTATTAGTTTATTTTATATAAAATTCTTTTTTATGTCATCCATACCTGGTTCCCAAATTCAGAATGTTTCAACAGTATCTGGTACATCAGATTTGACCTTAAGGAAAATAATGCACTGACTGACTCTGCTCAACAAAGAGAGTATTATTTAACAAACCGTATTGACCTGAATCCACTCAACCCAGTTAGAGAGTATTACTTCTCAAAACTGTACTGGCTGAATCCATTCAACCCAGTGAGAGAATTATGTCAAAACTGTATTGGCTAAATCAGTGAGAATATTATGTCACAAAACTGTATTGATGAATCTACTCAACTTAGTGAGATTATTATGCCAGAAAACTGTATTGGCTGAATCCATTCAACCCAATGAGATTATTATACAAAAGAAACTGTATTGGCTGAATCCATTCAACCCAGTGAGATTATTATACAAAAGAAACTGTATTGGCTGAATCCATTCAACCCAGTGAGATTATTATACAAAAGAAATTGTAATGGTTGAATCCATTCAATCCAGTGAGATTATTATGCCAGAAAAATGTATTGGCTTAATCCACTCAACCCATCGAGAGTATCTCATGCTCGAAGTCCAGAATTTCACTGCTGTTCAGCAGAATTTCAAGAGGTGCCATACTTACAGATCTACATCTGCTGGAGCAAGTATCTTTGGCCATCACCTTGTCTGTATAAAGGTTTCAGCTGCCAGTTGGGATAAATCAGGTGTTAATGTATCTTCCAGTTGGCTTCCATTAAGTTTCACTGATCACTCATTGCTAAGAGTTTTCAGAGCTCATCCATGTTGCAAGAGGTTCCAGAACTCAACCATGTTATAAGAGGTTCCAGAGCTTAACCATGTTACAAGAGGTTCTGGAGCTCAGCCATGTTACAAGAGGTTCCAGAGCTTAACTGTGTTACAGTTAAGTATTTGGGTACTGGCTATGTCATCTTTGTCGGGTGACATTATTGTTAGTAGTATCTGACTATACACACTGCCCCAGGATCATCTATTGTGTAGTTAGCCTGGTCTGTCTGTTTCCTTGTACATCACACAATACTACGTTAGTTCTGTTAACTAATGGTTATCCCTAATCTGCATGGTGCCTCGCTGTTCTTTACTTATGAGACTGTTTTGTGCAGAGGCCATAGTGCCTCTATGTTCCTTGAAAGACTGTTCCATGCAGAGGCCATAGTGCCTCAATGTTCTATACTTGAGAGACTGTTCTGTGCAGAGGCCATAGTGCTTCACAGTTCCTAGTGCTTCACAGTTCCTTGAAAGACTGTTCTGTGCCGAGGTCATAGGGCTCGTGATGAGTTCTAGTCCCTGTTCTAACTCATTAATTCACTCAGCTTGTGTGTCATGCTTCACACACACACATGTGCATATGAATGATCTTGCACACACACACACACACACACACACACACACACACACACACACACACACACACACACACACACACACACACACACACACACACACACACACACACACAGACACAAATGCACACACACACACACACACAAACACACATACAAACACACAAAGCCACCAGCAATTGCTATAATAAAAAAAGCAATACCAAATAAAGCATAAATGAACAAAGGAAATATTACCTGGACATATATACAGAAAAATATATAACAAGATTGTATGCGTAAATATTAATATACATGAAAAAACGGTGGGGCAGATTATTGTTACATATATATATTTTACTACCATTAACAATATGGAAAAACAAAGTAAATTTCAGTGATCTAGTATAATCTGAGCACCATTACCACCCACCATGTTTTCTTTGCCATTGATCGTCCAGTCACAGTAACACTCATTTGTGCATGATTGTTATGTTTGCATTCGAATGTGTGTATGTTTGTATGCATGCATGCAGTTGTATGCAACATTCTAATCATTTCTCAAGCCTCGTATCTTGTTTTCTTTTAGATAGATTTATCTGCCAATCTAATATGTAATAGTATATGTAATAGTATTAGAACTATAACACTCTTTTAGTTGTACCTCCATATTCATCAGACTTGTCATGAAAAGCACAGCCTTATGTTCAGATAAACATATTGCAGTGTGAACGAATGAATTAGATTTTTAATACATCCTTTAGCGTAGATCTATACATGAATATCTTGATGTAACACACTTTGTATGTGCATATTACCTTTGCATAGATGCTTTAAAAAAATTTTTATACAAACTTTCAATTTAATTTTTTGGGCAGAATGGATTTGTGTCTGGAAGTGTAAACAGAATACAACTGTTCAATGTGTCTATCCCTAAAGGAACCCCAGCTAAAGGATTTGTTGGTCTGGGTACTGACTCTTATGGCTATGCTGATTTTGGATTTTTTGGCATATCAAATCCTTCTGACTCAGCATTCTGGAAGAACAAAGATAAAACATATTTTTCAAGTAAAGCTAAAAAAGATAAAACATTGTATTTTTCCAGTGATTATAATTAATATTTGAAAATAAGTATTAATAATTATATAATGTATTTTCCAATTATAATACTTTCAAGTATAATAACATTTATTCCACTACATTAATCTATGTCACTATAAATAAAATAAACATGACATTCACTGAAAATGTTACTGACATTTATAAATATCAACAATTCTCTAAATATGTTCTTATTTGAACAGACTTATGTAAAATGTTACTGAAATTTATAAATATCAACAATTCTCTAAATATGTTCTTATTTGAACAGACTTATGTAAAATGGAAAGCACATAGTAGTGAAAATTAATTTAATGTAAAAGTTTATACTTTTTATTATTTCCTCATTAGATATAAAATGATTATAAGTACACACATATACACACACGAATACACATGCACACATATGAACACATTAACATATGTGCCCACACACACACATGGTGCACACATGAACACATGCAACTGTATGCACATGAACACACAGGTGCACACATGAACACACACAGGTGCACACATGAACACATGCAAATGCACACACATGAACACACACAGGTGCACACATGAACACATGCAAATGCATACACATGTACATACACATACACAAACAAAGCAGTGCATACACGAACACATGCAAATGTACACACACACACACACACACACACACACACACACACACACACACACACACATGAACACACATGAATATGCAATTCACACACATATGAACACATGCAAATTAACCAGTCTATGTTCATTAGACTTGATGCATTTAGTGCTTGAAACCAGTCTGTTCACTGGGCCTACTGCATTTCATTCTTTATCTAAAAAAACCAGGAAATGCTGCAATCTTAGAATATCGGCAGTCTGCTAGAACCTTTCTGAAATGAACACTTCTTGTTTTTTTAATACATTAGGCTATACCAGGAATTGCCTTACTGAAATAATCACTTCTTGTTTTTTTAATACATTAGGCTATGTCAGGAATTGCCTTTCTGAAATAAACAATTTTTGTTTTTTTAATACATTAGGCTATACCAGGAATTGCCTTTCTGAAATAAACAATTTTTGTTTTTTTAATACATTAGGCTATGTCAGGAATTGCTTTACTGAAATAAACACTTTTAGGGTGTCGTAAAACTTTACTCCTTACACAGTAATAAGATAAATGTTTTACTGTTGCATGTTTCTGTAGGTGGAAACTTCTTACTAAAGAAGTAATAAAAATCTGTCTTTTATTCATATTTAATGAGCCCCCGTCTACCCACCATTACTCCAACATAAGGTTTTCATAGTAGTGCAACATGATAGAAAGGTTTTTTTATGTTTGCTTTGAGTTAAAACATTTAAGCATGTATTTATTTTTGATATTAGTGAAACATTTGAGGCATGTTTTTATATTTGCTTTGAGTTAAAACATTTAGGCATGTATTTATTTTTGATATTAGTGAAACATTTGAGGCATGTTTTTATATTTGCTTTGAGTTAAACACTTTATGCATGTATTTATATTAGTGAAATGTTTGGTCATATTTTTTGTTTCCTTGGCATGTATTTTAGTTTGCTGTTAAGTTGAACATTTTAGGCATGCATTTGTTTGTGACTTGAACATTTTAGGCATGTAATTATGTTTGCTGTAAGTTGAACATTTTTGACATGTATTTTGCTTACTGTAAGTTGAACATTTTTGACATGTATTTTTGCTTACTGAAAGTTGAACATTTTTGACATGTGGATTTGCTTACTGTAAGTTGGACATTTTTGACATGTATTTTTGCTTACTGTAAGTTGAACATTTTTGACATGTATTTTTGCTTACTGTAAGTTGAACATTTTTGACATGTAGTTTTGCTTACTGTAAGTTGAACATTTTTGACATGTAGTTTTGCTTACTGTAAGTTGAACATTTTTGACATGTATTTTTGCTTACTGTAAGTTGAACATTTTTGACATGTAGTTTTGCTTACTGTAAGTTGAAAATTTTAGGCATGTACTTACTTTTGCTGTAAGTTGAATGCTTTAGGCAAATACTTATTTTTTCTGTAAATTGAACATTGTAGGCATGTATTTATGCTTGATATTGGTGAAATATTTTAAGCATTGCTTTTGTTTGCTGTGAGTTGAACATTTTAGGCATGTATTTATGTTTGCTATAAGTTGAACATATAAGGCATGCATTTGTTTGTTGTAATTTGAAAATTTAGGTATGTTCTTATTTTTTTGTAATTTGAACATTTTAGGCATGTACTTATATTTGTTATAAGTTGACCATTTTAGGCATACACTTATATTTGTTATAAGTTGACCATTTTAGGCATACACTTATTGTTAAACATTTTAGGCATGCACTTATGTTTCAAGTAAAACATTTTAGGCATACAACTTTTGTTTGTTTCAAGTTAAACATTTTAGGCATGCATTTTTATTTAAGTTAATTTATGCATACACTTATTGTTTATTTTAAGTTACACATTTTAGGCATGCACTTTTGCTTAAGTTAATTTAGGTAAACACTTATGTTTGTTTTAAGTTAAACATTTTAGGCATGCAACTTTTGTTTTTTTAAAGTTAAACATTTTTGGTGTGCATTTATGTTTAAGTTAATTTAGGTAAACACTTATGTTTGTTTTAAGATTAACATGTTATGCATGCAACTTTTGTTTAAGTTAAACATTTTAGGTGTGCATTTATGTTTAAATTAATTCAGGTATGCACTTTCATTGTTTTAAGTTAAACATTTTAGGCATACATTTGTGTTTACATTAAACATTTTAGATCTGGACATTTGTTTGTTGGAAGTGAAACATTTTAGGCGTGCACTGTAGTTTCCTCTATTAAATTAAACATTTTTTATGCTATTTAAATTCAACACTTGTTATTTTAGCTCTTTATATGGTGTTCAGTTTCTGTATTTAAAGTTTACGGTTTTCACTATTAAGGTCCGTTTCTTTTCTTTCTTTGAGCATACCTGCATACAGTATATGGAGATCGATATGAACACTCTCCATTTTGTTTCTCATGATCTTCAGTAGACAACAGTATTGCAGTTATAAATAGATTTTCATGAAATTAAATTTTGTATATTTTTTTTTTAGATCATACAAGAGAGACCCATTTGGATGCACTACCTTTTCAGTGTATGTATTTTGTAATTATTTTGACTACAGCAAAAGAGGCTTGAATTTATTTGCACACATTTCTAAATTTAATGTTCAAAGATTTTAGTTAATTCATTTTTATACCTTTTAATCCATAAAATTACTTGTTTTATGTACATATAATTTTACAATTACATTCCCTCTGCATGTCTGGAAAGGTATCTGTTTGTATTTGTTGCTGATAGATGAATGAAGTGTTTGATATTTGACCATTGAGACCAAAGGTTTCCATGGATATTAGTTTGTATGATGATAATGGGCAATACTTAATGATAGTTCTCCAATGAGCTCTAGATATTTAGTTTGTATGATGATAATGGGCAATACTTAATGATAGTTCTCCAATGAGCTCTAGATATTTAGTTTGTATGATGATAATGGGCAATACTTAATGATAGTTCTCGAATGAGCTCTAGATATTAGTTTGTATGATGATAATGGGCAATACTTAATGATAGTTCTCAAACAAGCTCTAGATATTAGTTTGTATGATGATATTGGGTTTTACTTATGATAGTTCTCCAAAGAGCTTTGAACACTTAAAGTCAAATCAACATTCATGATGGTGAAGATCTGTTGGCACATTTCCCAGGACTTGAACCCATGACCTGCTGTATGAGGGACTAGCATCTTTACCTCACAGCTACCAAGTTCAGTGTCTACAGAAATAATGTGATATATTATTCTCAGTATCCATAGAAGTAATGTGAATTAATCTATATGACACTCAGTGTCTGCATAGGTAATGTGATATATGACACTCAATGTCTGCAGAAGTAATGTGATATATGACATTCAGTGTCTACAGAAGTAATCTGTCTGCAGAAGTAATGTGATATATGACACTCTGTGTCTACAGAAGTAATCTGTCTGCAGAAGTAATGTGATATATGACACTCTGTGTCTGCAGAAGTAATCTGTCTGCAAGTAATGTGATATATGACACTCTGTGTCTGCAGAAGTAATGTGATATATGACACTGTGTTTGCAGAAGTAATCAGTCTGCAGAAGTAATGTGATATATGACACTCAGTGTCTACAAAATTAATGTGCTGTATGACATTCTTAGAGTCCTTGGAGATTCTGTAGATGGAAAACTTCTTACTAAAAGAGAAGACAAATCCATCTTTAATCTGTATTTAGCGAGCCCCCATCCACCCACTTTCTTTTCCAACATAAGATTATTAGTATGTGTAAGAAGGTCAGTAAATGTAACAATAAATTTATTAAATCAACAATCAAATATACATACGACAAATACAATGAAAAAGATTACTTGACATCAATATTTCCATGAAGCCATGTTCGAATAATTTCTATATTTTAGACAGTCTTATATCTTAAATACAATTCAGCATTAGTGTCAATATAAATTGCAGAATAATTCTTATCAGAGAACAGAAATGGAGTTATTAGAGATAAGTGATAATAGTTTTTACATAACCAGAATTAAACTTTGTCTCAATAGTCTTTCATTCACTTTTGCAATAATGTCACAAGTGTATCATCTGCTGATATTAGGCCAGTTCCGCGTTTCTCTTGCAGGAGGAAAGCACTGTTCCACTACTTATCCCTCAAACTAACCTGGGCTCTTCTTTAGGCCATGTCAACCCCTTCAAGAGCTACAATGATTGTAGCTATTTCCAGCAACTTCTCTTCACCAGAAATTGCTCATGTAATCAGCATATCTTGCCACCATACATCAATGGAGTGTAGTGTATTCTTACACTTACACAATGCAGAAGAGGCTCCCTGTGTCTACCATGGTCATAGAGGTTTATAACCAGTAAGCCAGAAGGTTCAAATCACTCACAAAAGAAAGGCTGCTTTACCCTGAAAAGTATAATCAGGGAGCAACGCTAAGTTCCAATTTATCGATTTATAATTCCATTCTTTCTTACATTCTAGTCTCAACTTAAATCTCCTGCAACAGTATTTATTAGCCCAAATCACACAAACGGCATAATAAATAGATCATTATAGTTTAATGAGAGGGTTCACTAGAAGCATTGTCAAGTGTTAGCATAATACACATAAGCATCATAGTTCAAACATTTATAGAAATAATAGTCTACTCACATAATACATTTCTACATAAAACACAAGTATAACACATCAGTAGCAAAATGCATGAAATATTTCTAAGTCCATTCTCTCTCAACCAGTCAGTTAACTCACCATTAAGCTAACAGCTGCCTTCAAGACCAGATTTCTTGCCGCAACAAATTCAAGTGATTAGACAATAGAATTCTCTAAAGCAGGTAAACTTTTTAATCTCAACTCATTGGCTGGTCTTGTTCTTGTAAATCATAATCATTGGATAATAAATCTACTTACCCAGTTTAACTATTTGCATTACATCAGCAATTTCTAGCATATTCTCAACTTGGGCTGTTTACAATACTTACAAAAATAACATTGTAAGGAGTGTCCAAGGTCGGGTTACTCTGATAATTTAACAATTTATATAGCAATTAAGTATTAAAATAGGGATAGGCACATTTACTCCATCACAGACTTCATGTACTCTAAATGAGTGTCAAAGTGACTTCATGCAGACTAAATGAGTGCCAAAATGACATGCAGATTAAATCAGTGTCAAAGTGACTTCATGATTTAGCATGAAGTCACTTTGACACTAATTTAGCTCACAAATGACAGCATCACTACACATTATGTTTGTATGGTTATTTTCAAAGTTATTTTGTGCAGAATTAACCAGTGTCAAAGCGACTTCATGCAGACTAAATGAGTGTCCAAGTGACTTCATGCAACCTGAGTGTCAAATTGACTTCAGGCAAACTGAGTGTCAAATTGATTTCATGTAGACTAAATGAGTGTCAAAGTGACTTCATGGAGATTAAATGAGTGTCAGAGTGACTTGACGTAGAAACATATTAGGAACACGACAACCATAACGTCGACATAAAGTTATTTATAAAATGTAAATACATCTATCTGGGAACCAAACCACCAACCACACCACATTCCACCTCTAGAGATATAATGCTTAGCTCTAAAAGCTAGAGTGCGGCAAGAAATTCAGTGGCTGTCCTGAGAAACTCTCCATTTTAAACACTGAACTAACTAGTAACACACACACACACACACACACACACACACACACACACACACACACACACACACACACACACACACACACACACAAACACACACACACACACAGACACACACACTCTCTTTCTTTAGAAAATAAATTGACGAGAGTGGCTAATTTTCTAGTGAGCTAAACGTCTATAATACACAAACAACAGACACAAAATTACAAGGAGCGACGAATGTTAAAATACCGAGTAACAGACACATCTACAAGCAATCCCAGAACAAAGCCCAGGACAGTACATATTAATACTAATATCGCATTATACACGGTGTAAGGATCTTCTATGACATACATGTTGAATGTTTGAGTAAACGCTGTAGTTATTTTTAAACTCGAAAATACAGCTTACAAAGAGCCAGCTGAGTTAGATGGAATTCAATTTTTCTTCCTGGCCCAAAAGGTCACGCGTATGCATAATTCTCCCAAATGTGCCATATAAAGGACAGTTTTAGAATCGGAGCAGTTTCCATTTGAATTTGATTTGTCTGGAAAGTATTTTCATTGATATTCCTAAATAGATATCCTATTGTAGTAGAGTTCGCGCCCTCAGCATTAGTTGGTGATCTCAATCGGACTGCAATGCATTGCATTTAGAAACAGTCACCAAAAACTGAGATAATTTGATCGCGCGAACACGCCCGCACGTACTCCACCCAAACACATACAGGCACACATACACACACAACAACACACAATCAAATGAACCTACATACATTTCTTTTGAAAAATAGTGAAAGAAAATGATGAGTACCGTGTGATTTTGTAGCTAATAACCAAGGCTAAATTTCAAACAAGGGGAACAACTGTCGAAATAAGTTATAATTCAAACGCAACTAGTTATCACTCTTTTTGCCAATGCGGTAATCATCAGTAATCAACGTGGAAGTGATGATGAATTGGAGCAGTGCTAAACATCAGTTTGAAGTATTAACAGAAGTAATAATATATTAAAGCAGTGCATAAACATCAGTTTGAAGTATTAACAGAAGTAATAACGAATTAGAGAAGTGATAAACTTCAATTGAAGTACATGTATTACCAGAAGTAATGACGACTTGGAGCAGTGCTAAACATCATCTTGAAATATTAACAGAAGTAATAATGATTGGTGCAATGCTAAACAGTAATCAGTAACGTAAAGTAAAATATTATTACATACGTTAATGCTAAACAGTAACCAGTACCGTAAAGTAAAATATTATTACATACGTAAACAGTAATCAGTAACGTAAAGTAAAATATTATTACATACGTTGAAGTGATTAATGATATCTGAATAATAAAATGTTCATTAGAAATGTTACGAGTAGAGATCTCGTAAAATTAATGAATGATTAACGACCAGTGCACTCTAAATAATACAATGATTGTTAGAATATTAATAAAATAAAATGTCAAACTGAATAATGGAAATATTGCTAGTGCATACATATAAATAAATGGCCATGTGAAAAATAGACTGATCGCTATTAAATGTATTTGTATACATGAGCAGTTTTGAGACAGCACATTAAAATGAGTTGTTTAATTTTAAAAAAAGAAAAGAAAACATGTTAGTGTACTTTAAATCAAGAGGTACTCTTAGAATTATGGAATATTTGCTAAGTTAATGATAACTGTTCTTAATATAATAAAATGATTCACAGTGTATTAACAAATTGCTTCCTTTGAATAATGTTGTGACTGGCAGTAGGCTATATGTTAAAATGATTAAGAATCTATAAATAATGGAATGACTGGCAGTTTGTTTTAAAACAAATAATTACCAACTAAATCTTCATAGGTCTCTTGTCTGGCACTTAACAGACTTAATAAACCAACTAAATCTTCATAGGTCTCTTGTCTGACACTTAACAGACTTAATAAACCAACTAAATCTTCATTAAAAAAGGCGCATGCTGCTGGCCTTTGAACGAATTTAGGAAAATCGAATTTACCTTTGTAGTGGGGTCACCTGACCTAAATTGAAAACGAAGATTTACGCGACTGTTGTAGCGGTGAATGGTGATAAACTCCCTGGCATATTTTGAACAGCTGCCTTTACTGTTTGTGATGGCTCTTGGTGTTACATGTGTTTTGAAAACACTTCAAGGTTGGTGTTACATGTGTTTTGAAAACACTTCAAGCTTGGTGTTACATGTGTTTGAAACACTTCAAGCCTGGTGTTACATGCGTTTGAAAACACTTCAAGCTTGGTTTACATGTATTTTCTAAACATTCAAGCTTGGTGTTATAGGTGTTAGAAAACACTTAAAGCTTGGTGTTAAATGTGTTTAGAAAACACTTCACATTTAGTGTTTGTCGCGGCTTCCCCTCCTGGATGGGGTTCTACATCGATGCCGACGACACATCCGAGTAGCAAGATGTAAAAATAACCAACTCTCGCATACAGACACCACGATATTCTTGTGGGGAGGAATAATTTATTCTGAAATGCGGGTAAAGTGTGAGGGTCGGAGGTGAGTGTGAGCAAGCGGGTATGAATATGAGTATGAAGGACGAACGGGACGAACGAACAAACAACCACACTAACGTACTTTCTCACAGTGAAAGAAACCAAACTCTTGATAAAGAGTTAACCAGACTTTTTATTCTAATAATGAGGGCTTACTTTCACATAGCTGTTTGTTGTTCACCCAGAAACATCCACACACAACATTGATGGGGTGGGGGACCAGAGCAATGAAATGATGAATAAAATAAAAAAGTAATAAAATCAAATCAACAATATGGTGATCACCGCATCAATCAAGTACCAATAAAATAACGGCAAAAGTGTGAAATCCAACTGTTCTAACTATAGTTCCTAGAGTGCATAACTCCAAAATAACAAAATATAGTCCCTATCTTTTACAATAAAGAGCTGTAAAAGATTCAATACAATTTCTATCTACTCCTAACCTGACTAGCTAATCTTAACCACAAATAAATGTAGGCCTACAAATAAATTTATAAAATGCTAAAAGCACATAATAAGAATACACACACACAAGCACACTGACAGTGCATGTATGACACTACATTCGCTTTAAAAAAAAAAATGAATACACAAAAGCGAACACAACATACGAGGTGACAAGGGGAGGTAAAAATAAACCTTAAAAATAAATTTTCTTGATTACCCCCACCTTGACCGTGACAGTGTTACAGATGTTTTGAAACACTTCAAGCTTGGTGTTATATTTCTGTGTTTTGAAAACACTTAAAGCTTGGTGTTACATGTGTTTTGAAAACACTTCAAGCTTGGGTTCCATGTATTTTCAAAACAGTTTGGTGTTGCAGTTGTTTTCAAAACTTAAAGCTCTCCGGCTCCTCACATTTATTTTTGAAACTTGTTTTTGACGCACAAAAAATTCATTGTATTAATGAGAAATAAAGTGGATTCAGGTTAAAAAAATGAATAAAAAGAAAAACACTCTCACTTGTTCACATTCAATGAACTTTGATGATAGATCAGGAACGTAATGTGACGTCATATGTGATGTGAGAACATGGGCTTAGTGTGACGTATGTGATAATGAGAACAGGTACATTATGTGATGTGAGAACATGGAATAACATCATATTAATGTGAAATCGGACGTAATGTGACGTCGTATGCGATTGAGAACAGAAATAACGCCATATTTAATGTGAAATCGGATGTAATAATTATGACATCGTTTGATATGTGAGAACAGAAATAACGCCATATTTAATGTGAAATCGGATGTAATATGACATTGTTTGATATGTGACAACAGAAACTTTACATGGCACCATATGTGGAGAAACAGGAACCGTGTTTTTTTTTTTTTAAATTCAGCTGAACGCAAGACTAAGTACTATTGTTTGTATTGGTGTGGATGTGGATATTTCAAACTTCCAGGCGTAGCTGTTGCTTCTACTCCATAATGAAGGTCAAGGTAAAGGAGGCAATTTATACTCTCGGTGTTCTGAAAGGCTGATGGAAGTAATTTATATTATGTATACTGAAGGTCAAGGCTGATGACAGTAATTTATATTCTCGGTGTATTGAAGGTCAAGGCTAATGGCGTAATTTATACTCTTGGTGTAGTGAAGGTCAATTATAATTTATAATTATACTCACAATTTAATTTATACTTTCAGTGTTTGGGTTACATAAGGCATAATTATGGAAAATGTCGAGTTAGCCTTATTGAGCAGAGATTATGGGATTGAAACTGGACAGAATGCATCGATAATAGTAACTGACTTTCCCCCTCCCCAGACTAAAAGTCAAGTTGTATATATAGTCTTACAAGTAGGATATAATACAAGTAAGATAATTTAACCTCATGATGAGTTCGAGTTTCTGATCTTAAAGTACACATTCGGATACAACAACGATATATTGCTAGAGATCAGCAATTTTTTATGTCTTAGATTTAAGATTTAAAGATTTAAAGATTTCAGATTTAAGCTGTGCACCGAGTTGGAGTAAACACCCAGGTTGAGAATATACTAGAAATTACTGATGCAATGCTAACCAGTTCCATTTGAATGAGTAGTTTTATTACCCAATGGTTAAGATTTATGAGAACGAGACCAGCCAATGGACTGAAATCAAAAGTTTACATAGTGTAGGTGGCGTTGGCATCACAGAATTGCTTTCCAGGTAAAAATAAATTAGATAAGGATATTAAATTGGTATCAGGTAAAAGTAAATTAGATAGAGATATTAAATAGCTATCCAGGTAAAAATAAATTAGATAACGATATTACATTGGTATCCAGTTAAATAAATTAGATAGAGATATTAAAAAGCTGTCTAGGTAAAAAATAAATTAGATAAGGATATTAAATTGGTAGCTAGATAAAAATAAATGAGATATGAATATCATTGCTGCTCAAGTAACAGTTGATTAGATAAGAAATAATTGAAAAATGGTTACAAGTATTGATATAAAATTAAGAAATTGATTTGATTTAAAATTAGATTTGAATATGTGACAAAATAAATTTACCCCTCCCTATTTTAAAATTTAATTGTTATTTAAGTTACTAAATTGTCAGAATGACCTGACTTGGGCACTCCTTATGGTGTTATTTTGGAAGTGTCTGATTTTGAAGTAAACAGCCTAAGGGAAGAATATTCTAGATGTGCTGACCTAGTAGAAACTGAGTGAGCAGTTTCTTATTATCCAATAATTATGATTTATGAGAACGAGACCAGCCAATGGGCTTGGAAACATTTCATACATTTTTCTATTGATATGTTATATTTGTGTTATGTAAAGATGTACTATGTAAGTTGATTTACAAAGTTTGAACTAAGCTGTTTATTAATATGTGACACTGTTTGATACATTGCATTTATTGTACTATGTGTGCATGGGGATAATGAGTACAATTGCAGGAATTGTAGAAAGGCTGAGAATAGAGTGGCAGATAGAATGGAGTTATATTGTAATGAATAAGAAACCTAGGCTTGCTCCTTGATTGTATGTTGCAGTCAGCAAGCAGCCTTCTGATTTCTTTTTCATTGGTTGTGGTTGAGTCTCAGTCAGTGAGTTCGATCCTGAGCTGTGAGTCTCAAGTGGAGCCTCAAGTTCAACTTTCAAGTTCCTAGCTACCCTTCATTTGTTCACCAGTCATGACTTGAGTGACTGGGAAAGCGCAGGAAACTTGCAAAGTGTGTTGTAGAGTGTGTAAGCATAAGTATGCTACACCCCTACTTTTGATGTACCAAAGCAAAGATGCTAGGTACATCAGTCCAGTGAAGATAACACAGTCATTGTGATTGTGTTCTGCTCAAGATACTGGCAGCAAGAGAGTGCCAGGTCAGTTGAGCATAATGATGCATCAGTGTTTTCTTGTGCAAGAGAAGGAAAACACATGCTGTCACGCAGACATTTTGACACTGTGACGTCATTGCAAAGGCCAGTGAATGACTGTGGAAGCTGTACTTAATTCAGGTTATGTGAAGTTACAATAACTTACTTCTAATAACTCCATTTCTATTTTCTGATAGGACTAACCTGCAATTTATATTGACTATCATTGAACTGTAACTACATTTTATTATTATATAAATGAAGTGAGACACTGTGTAAACTATAATTATCTGAATGTCGGTTAATGGAATATTGATGTCAAATGATCTATTTCATTGTAATTGTCATAGGTATTTTAATTTTCTTTTAATTTATTGACCTTCTTACTCATATTGATATTTGATAATCTTTATGTTGGATAAGAAAGTGTGTTGATGGGGGCTCGCTAAATATAGATTAAATTCGGATTTGTCTTCTCCTTTAGTAAGAAGTTTCCACTTGCAGAAACATTATGTGGAGAAGAAAGTGAGTGTATGTGGGCTCGCTAAATATAGATTAAAGTCGGATTTGTCTTCTCCTTTATCAGAAACCTTATGTGACTGTAAATGTTGTTTTATGTTCTGGAATTGTGAAAACGTTTACAATATAAAAATAGAGGCGAGTGGTGTCTGTTGGAGGATCATTAACAAAATAAAATTAATATTCTCAACCCTTGAAATTAGTATTGAAAGATTAATTAAAAATAATAATTATCTTCATTAACTAAGAGGCGCATGTGTCACCAAATAAATATAAAATTGGATGAAAAATGAAGTTTATTAAGTACGAATTTGGAAGTATTCGCTAAGCAAATATTAATTTGAATACGAAGTACATGTAATGTACAACAGAGAGCCAATATAGGTTAAATATGAATTAATGAGAAATTGATATAAAAAGTTAATTATAAAATACAGTACACACTTTAAGGAAGTGTTGGGGGGGGGGGAGGCGAAGAAAAATCATTTATAACAAACTACACAATGTATAATAAGAATTAGAACATGGTAAGAATGATAATGAAACTCATAATAACTTGGGAAAAGTAGACATTAATTATAATAATTTACCACAATGGAAATAAAAAGAATATGTAAAGTAAAAGTTAATTATATTTTAAAAAGTAGTCAATACAATTGTAATAAGAACTTTGCTCACAGTAACAGTTAAATATATTTAAAGGTAATCAATACAATTGTAATAAGAATTTTGCTCACAGTAACATTTATGTGGCACTATAATACGTCATGCCTCTGTTATGATTATTACTATGAATATCTTATAATTCAATAATGCATAATCACTTATCAGTGGTTAAGTCTTAATTTAGGATCTGTTTTCCAATGAATTCCACATTCATACACCACTATAAGTACTATCGACACATAATTTATTTGGAACTTCTTACTTAAGGAATAATGTATTTTATCAATTTACTAACATTCATCCAATCACCGACTCGTCATGCCTCCACCCACCCACTTACTACTCCAGACAAATATCAATTAGCATGCGTAAGAAGGGATTAACAAAAAAAAAGATTTATTGTAAAATAAATATATCACAAATAAATACAACTAAGTTTTGAAACAGTCACGTATATACTATTAAATAATGTTCAAGTCTATCTTTTATACAGTCAATATTGACATTGACTACTTCGAGGAAACAATCTCTATTTAAGGTTTAGAGTTCTTTTCAGAGAGCTGGAAAAGAGAAAGATAGGAGGTAAATGACTGAGCACATGACCTGTTCTGTTGGGCCACCTTGTTGTGTCAGACAGACAGTTCCTAAAATGGATAGGGCACCAGGGTTCGTTTTCAACTCGTATATGCAGTCATGTTTGAGTATTCTGGAACTTCTGGTATTAGAAGCGATGATGTGTCTGCATCCCGTTCTCACCACCATTGGGGTTTCCCAGTAGATATTAACAAAGACGACTCATGGGTCGAACATAGGGAGATCTCTGAAGATGAGGAACAATGTCAATGATCCAAAGCAACGAAGAAAGAGGAAGGAAAAGTAGAAGACTCAAATGAAAAGCACACCCTGGAAATATTTAAGTGCAATGCTTTAATTCAGTCTTTAAATTTCTATGCTCTCTCTCTCTCTCTCTCTCTCTCTCTCTCTCTCTCTCTCTCTCTCTCTCTCTCTCTCTCTCTCTCTCTCTCCAGTCACTCAACGTATGTGTCTGCAAGAGAATTGTTAACCCTCATACCCACTTCAGTTAATACACCTGTTATAAATCCAGTTGATCTATAACAGACTCATACATTCAATAATGCATAGTTATTCTAACATATAAATATAAAATAAATCAATCTAAAATATACAATATATCTAGATCAAAGAACAAAATCGTTCTAAGTCCAGTACATGAAACAATAATTCTAATATACAAATTATTCTAAATTCATTCTCACTTATTATCAGACAACTCACAATGGCTCATGGCTTGCCTTTAGAACCAGACTTCGAACAATGATCATTGTAAGTATTGGAAAAGGGTTTGACTGTTTATACTGACTTCATGTGTCAACTAATCGGAATCACTCATCTCACTCCTCCAGCCACCATTTGTCACTCAATCATGTTCACAACTACATATTTAAGCTTCTGAGTCAGAAATAGTCTCTTCCTTCAGACTTAGATCATGAAGAAGCGTGAAAAATAAATGGTTATCTACACTTCTATGATCTTCTTTACATTATGCAAGAGTTGCTCTCATGTGTCACAAAAGTAGTCAATACAATAGTAATAAGAACATTGCTCACAGTAAAAGTTAATTATAAGAACAGATACACTTGGAATAAGAAAGTAGGGGCAAAGTAAACGGTAATAAAACAACGATATAAATGTAAATAGAAACTTTTTGCTCAGTATAATATAATTATAAGAAACCATATAAATGTAAATAGAAACTTTTTGCTCAGTATAATATAATTATTAGAAACGATATAAATGTAAATAGAAACTTTTTGCTCAGTATAATATAATTATTAGAAACGATATAAATGTAAATAGAAACTTTTTGCTCAGTATAATATAATTATTAGAAACGATATAAATGTAAAAAGAAACTTTTTGCTCAGTATAATATAATTATAAGAAACCATATAAATGTAAAAAGGGAAATAGGGGGAAATGGAACTCATTACAATCTCTTTAGAGGACTCGGAGGAAAGCAGAACTCATTACGATTTCATCACGTGACTTAATGATGAATAACGCAGTCTGGGTAAGTACTCTGAAGTTGCTCATATTCTGGCAAGGGCCTACAACTCCGACAGGTCTTAACTGGAGATCTACCAAGTGTCACTATGTGAGATCGATAATAGAGCCGTCCTGACTCTAATCTTCTTTGTTGCCTGGTGTTAAGCGATTCTCACGTACAAAGGACGACAACCTCGTTCAGTTACAGTTGATTGTGAACGCATGTCACGTGTCAAGGGGAAAAGATAAAAGGAGGGAAAAAAAGAATGGAGACGTGAATGTAATAGAGAAACAGAGACCGACTGAAGGAACTTTACGTCAAAGGTTCTGTAGTGCAAAAGCACTCCTAACGTCTTAACATTAAATTATGTTATTAGTGTGGCTAGCGGCCTGAACATCGTACTGAGTGGGGTCATAAATGTGCGCGAGCGAGTATGAGGGAGACTGTATTAAATGGCAGAGTCGGGTGTAGACATCAGTCTTTCAGGAGGTAAATGTAATGATTTTAAATGTAGGTCAACGCACGTTTGTAATGATAATAAAAAAAATATCCTCGTAAAACAAATCGCATGTTTGTTTTTCGCTCCCGGCTTCCACAAAATAAAGAAATATTATATTATATTAACCAAGCCCTTCTCTGCGACCTCTGATAGTTCAGTCCCTACTTAAATGGTAGGCCAAATATGGCAATACGTATTTACACAGCCATGAAGTGTCAGGCAAGGTCACGTTTGAAACACAAATACATATACAGCAATACCCATTGACGCTGCTACAGGCGTTAGCAGTTAGCATCAGGGCAAAGTGACATTTGTAGACAGTGAGTTCCAGTGACCGAGCATCACTTAATATCTGTTAATTACAACAGTAATCTTTTACTTAATTTCTATTAATTACAACAACAATCTTTTACTTCATTTCTGTTAATTTATAATTTATATCAACAATCTTTTACTTCATTTCTGTTAATTACAACAGTAATCTTTTCTGTTAATTACAACAATAATCTTTTACTTCATTTCTGTTAATTTATATCAACAATCTTTTACTTCATTTCTGTTAATTACAACAGTAATCTTTTCTGTTAATTACAACAATAATCTTTTACTTCATTTCTGTTAATTTATATCAACAATCTTTTACTTCATTTCTGTTAATTACAACAATAATCTTTTACTTCATTTCTGTTAATTACAACAATAATCTTTTACTGAATTCTTGTTAATTACAACAGTAATCGTTTACTGCATTCCCGTTAATTACAACAGTGTGGTTGAGTAAATTTGCCTATCCCTATTTCTAAATTTAATAATTATATCGTTATTGCAAAAGTTAACGTGATCCAACCTCGCGCACTGCTTATGATATTTTTGGAAGTAAACAACTCAGGTAAAGAATATGCCAGAGCTTGCTGATGTAATCAGAACTAGTTTTAGGTGGATGAGTAGTTTTTTTTAATTATCCAATGGGGCTAAGATTTACAAGAAAGAGACCAGGCTGAGAACAAAGTTTACCTTTAGAAAAGAATTTATTTTCTAATGACTTTGAATATGGTGTGGAAGAAGTCTTGTCATGAAAGGCGGCCATTAGCTTAATGGTGAGTTAACTCACTGATAAAGAAAGAATGGACTTAGAAATATATCGTGCATTTTGCTATTGATATGTTATACTTGCATTTTATGTAGAGATGTATTATGTGATTAGACTGTTATTTCTACAAATTGTGAACTATGATGCTTGTATGTAGTATGCTAAACACTTGACATTGTTTCTATTGAATACGTTTATAAAATTATATTGTATTTATTATGCTGTGTGCGTGTATTGGGCTAATTATACTCTTGCAGGAAGCTGTAGGTTGAGATTTGAATGTAAGAAAGAATTGCGTTAGAGATGAATAAACTGGATATTTAGGGTTTGTTCCCTGATTATATTTTACGGAGAAGAAGCAGCCCAACCCTTCTCTTTTTATTTTTTTTAAAACCAGAATCTTACTGACTTATAAACCGCCACGACCATGGTAGATTCAAGAAGTCTCTACCCCAGTGTGTAAGTGTAAGGGTACACTGCACTCTGTTAATTGTATGATGACAAAGAATGCTCAACTACTACATGGAATATCTGGTATACGGAAGTAACGGGGAATTGCTACATTGTTGTTCTGCATGAGGAACTAATATGGCAAAGGAGTGCCCAGATTGGTCTTGAGAGAACAGTGGTTCATGAGGAACTAATATGGCAAAGGAGTGTCCAGATTAGTCTTGAGAGAAGAGTGGTTCATGGAACAGTTTACAGCATGCTAGAGGACATGAGAAACTGACAATTCTATTTTTAAATAAACTTGTGACATTGTTATGAAAATGCTCGAAAGACTATTGCAGTATCACCTAGACAAGGTTATGTACAAACTATTATCACTTATCGCTAATAACTCATTTTCAGCTCCCTGATAAGAACTATCACGTGATTAAAATTGACATTTGTTGATTTATGTATTAGGATGTATAAACATTGAAACTATTCGAAAGTGGTTCATGGAAATATTGATGTCAAGTAATCTTTCCATTGTATTTGCATGTCTCTATATTTGATTGTTGATTTAATGATTTTATTGTTAAATATATTTGTCTTTATCACATATTGATAACCATATGTTGGAGAGATAGTGGGTGAATAGGGGGCTCACTAAATGTAGATTAAAGATGGATTTATTTTATTCTTTAGTAAGGTGATTTCCACCTATAGAAATATTGTGTGATAGTGAATGCTTGTCATTAATGTTGTGGAAGAGAGAAAACGTTTACAGCGCCTGCATTTCCACTAAGTGAGAGAGACGAGTGGAGGATTATTAATAACATAAAGTAAAATTATCATCTCTTGTAATTAGTTCTGGATGATTAATAATATTAACAATAATCATAAGCATTAACTAGGTGGCATTGGCGTCACAGATAGAATCAGGCAACTTTGTACTTTATACTTTGTACAGCAGAACTCATGTCAAACTGGCACAACTAGAGCTCATGTCAAACTGGCACAAATACAAGTCATGTTAACTAACTAGTCATTTAATTGTAGAATGCACCACAACACCACAACTGCACTAAACAGACCACTATTAGATGCCACGTGAAGAAGAAGAATTAATTATAAGGCATTACAATTGCATGGTGTTTGTGAAGAATTAATGCATTACGATTACGTGGTGTTTGTGAAGAATTAATGCATTACGATTACGTGGTGTTTGTGCATTACGATTACGTGGTGTTAATGAAGAATTAGGGCATTACGATTACGTGGTGTTTGTGAAGAATTAATGCATTACGATTACGTGGTGTTTGTGCATTATGATCACGTGGTGTTAATGAAGAATTAGGGCTTTGCAATTACTCGTACGAATTCTTCTTGAGAGATTTATTAAAAAAAACAAATAAACAATAAATACAGGAAATATATTCCCCTAATTCCCATTGGTCAGTTACAGTTGGCCATTATGTGGACATTGGTAATTTATGACGTATCACGCAATCTACCTGACTACAGTCACTCAGTGCTATAGGTAAAGCTGTTTATCAGTAACTAAGGCTAAGATCTGGCTACTTCAATGAAAAGTTGACTGCTGACGTTTTAAAGCAATGGTTCCCAACCTTCTTGAAGCCTAGAGCGCATTCACATTTTTTTGAAGAATTTGGTGTTTGGCGCCTTTAATATTTCAAAGCTTATTTTTGTACTGGACATTAAATAATATGCAAATCATCACATTTAGGAATACGTAATTTTTGCATCTTTACCATTCAAGCGGATTACTCTTTCACTGTTACTATGTGAGTTAGTAATTACGGACTATCTGGAAGATGAATTAAGTGGTTTTTACAAAATAAATATCAGAAGCAGCTTTCATTGTATTTATTTCTTAAAAGTATAATATTGATGAGCTAGTGGCCTAAATATATTTATCATTCTTACTTTGACATAGATAGCTAGTGGCCTAACTATAGTTATTATTCCTACTTTGACATAGTTAGCTAGTGGCCTAAATATATTTATCATTCTTACTTTGACATAGATAGCTAGTGGCCTAACTATAGTTATTATTCCTACTTTGACATAGATAGCTAGTGGCTGAGCTATATTTATTATTCCTACTTTGACATAGATAGCTAGTGGCCTAACTTTATTTATTATTCCTACTTTGACATAGATAGCTAGTGGCCTAACTATAGTTATTATTCCTTCTTTGACATAGATAGCTAGTGGCCTAACTATATTTATTATTCCTACTAGTACTACCTGGTGAGGGGTACCAAATTGTATCTGACCAACACATCACTGTTTTTCAAGGGATCAGCTTTTGCACAGACACACCAGTGTCCCTTGTTTAGAGTTTAATAATTTATTTTGTGATAGTTGTGATAGACTTTTTTCTTAAATTAATTATTTAAAAATAATGAGATGCGAACGTTATAAAATATAGGGCTCACTTTCATAAAATTATCTTGGGCGTGAACTAAAATAGAGTGTATGCTACCTATAATATTTATTATATGGTCATCGGAAAAACACACTAAATTCCAATGCTTTACACCTTTACTTGAAAAATTGCAAATAAAGCTGTTATCACAGTACAGATCTCATTCTAGTTCATGCCCAAGAGAAGGCTACCAGCTGGTAGCATGCCAAATTTCCAGCAGAAATCTTGATAAATAAAAAAGTTATGATGTAAAAAGTATTAATACTAGTCGTTTTTAGGAGAAAAAAAAAAGACCGCTAAAAATAGATTCATTTCTTACAGTATGCCTCAATGAGCTTCAGCCAAGTAAGGCTGACATTCCCTTTCTGCTTGATCTTCCTGCAGCCCTAGCCTCCTCTGCCTCTTCCTCATTCTCCACTCTTTTGTTGCCTGCAGAGCCTGTCAATGAGCGGTGATGATCTGCAGTGAGTCACTGTCTGCGAAGAACCGTTTCGCGAAACAACGGGACACAATGTCCAGTCTTCGCGGTATGTCACCAAGGGGTGCACAATCAGAACTGTACAAACACACAGCTACAGCCACTGTTCTGAGTCCATGATTTTTTGTCTTGGGGCAAAATTTCCAAATTAGATGATTCAAACTCCCATTTGGGTTCTGGGTGTACACTTCAAGGCACTTTTCCAAGAGCTGTGTTTTAGCTAAGACTTTGAAAGTTGGCTTGAGCTCATCCATAACTGCTGGTGGCAAATTGTTCTTGTGTTTGTAGTTTGCAGTGTCATTTCTTGCCTCAGCTTTTTTGTATGTGCACCAAGAAGCATGACAAAAGTTACGGACAGGGTTTTCATCACTTGAACCCTTGTGGAAGTAAATAGCCCTCTTGCATAATAGATTATTTTTATTTCCTCTTATGGCATTCCCATAAGAGGCCTGAATTTTGTCAATTTGCTGATTTGTTAGTCTTCCTCTTCCACTAATGGGTTTACCATCCCACAATAGTCTAGCTCCACATCGATTTTTTAGATTCCGGAGACGTGTGCCCATCCTTTTTTGGACATGTCCCACGCATTCTATCTTTACAATGGGATGCTCATCTCCATATGGATTATCATCAAAGACCTTTTAAAAACAGTTAGTATAACATCTCTGATGAAACTGCTGTACCTCAAATTGTACTTCTCTACAAAATGCTGATTTTCTTCAAAAGTTGCCATTTTCTTTGACTCAAGGGGAAACAAGCATACACTATGAATGTCGATAACTCAAAAACTAAGCAACTTAGCGATATAATTGCGAAGTGCACATTAAACTTCGGACATTTTGCTACCAGAATATACTATTGTTGTGAACCAACCAAATAAAATCGATTTTTCATCATTTTCCAGGTAGTACTAGTACCGTAAGTGGTGTTCACAAAATAAATAGAAGAAGCAGCTTTCATTGTATTTAATTCTTAAAAGTATAATATTGATGAGCTATGGCCGAATATATTTTTTATTCTTACTTTGACATAGATAGCTAGTGGCCTAACTATATTTATTATTCTTACTTTGACATAGATAGCTAGTGGCCTAACTATATTTATTATTCTTACTTTGACATAGATAGCTAGTGGCCTAACTATATTTATTATTCTTACTTTGACATAGATAGCTAGTGGCCTAACTATATTTATTATTCTTACTTTGACATAGATACCTAGTGGCTAGTTATGGTTTGGATGGAACAAACTACATCTGCACTGCTTTTCATGCCTCGTCGCGGGCGTATGTTTATGCCACGGCGGACACCCTGTTGGGAACCACTGTTGTAAAGAGTAGCACAGATCTCGCTGAACTTAGATTGCAACCTCGGGGTATCGTCTAGTTAACGTTAGGAAATTTCTTATATTTTTTAAAAGTTGTTCTTAATGTGCAGTGCATGATGTCTACTTTAAACAACTCTATATACAGGTAAACAACACAAGTAAAATAAATCCTATTTTATAATAGATAGTTCAACAGAAGTAAAATAAATCCTATTTTATAATACTATTATTAATAGATAGTTCAACAGAAGTAAAATAAATCCTATTATATAATAGATAGTTCAACAGAAGTAAAATAAATCCTATTATATAATAGATAGTTCAACAGAAGTAAAATAAATCCTATTATATAATAGATAGTTCAACAGAAGTAAAATAAATCCTATTATATAATAGATAGTTCAACAGAAGTAAAATAAATCCTATTATATAATAGATAGTTCAACAGAAGTAAAATAAATCCTATTATATAATAGATCTTTCATAGACATAATGCAAGACAGAAATAAGTGACAAATAAAAGAAGGGGGAAAAATATTTGTCACATTGAAGAAACACACAACTGAGCAGTGAAGAAAGATTTAGAATGGGTTTGGAAACGTGGAAGTGACCAGTGAGGAAAATGGTTTAGACTGAGTTTGAAAATTACCGACCAGTAAGGAAAGTGGTTTAGACTGAGTTTGAAAACTACCGACCAGTGAGGAAAGTGGCTTAGGCTGAGTTTGAAAACTACCGACCAGTGAGGAAAGTGGCTTAGGCTGAGTTTGAAAACTACCGACCAGTGAGGAAAGTGGCTTAGGCTGGCGTTTTGAAAAAATAAATGTGGAAGTTTCCCAGCCACTCGCATGCACACAAAACACTCACGACAACCAAGTAGGTACACTGGCACACAATGGCTACACATAATGGCTAACACAATAGCTACACATAATGGCTAACACAATGGCTAACGCTCTCGCACAAATACACGCGCACATACATACCGATTCTCTCACTCACACACTGACCCGCACAAACACAATCAGTGCAGCCACTAATATTGAAAAATGACAATATCCATCGGCTTATCTCCCCCTTTCCCTTATCATTCAAATACAATCAGTCCAGCCACTAATATTGAACTCAGTAAAATGACAATTTCCGTCGGCTTATCTCCCCCTTTCCCTTATCATTCAAATACAAAATTGGTCAGTAAAATAAAGTACAAATAAAATACAGTAAAATTAAAATCCTTGGACAAAGCACCACACACCCGGTAGTCATTCTGCAGTTTTATTTTAATTGCTTGCTGGTTTGCTAGATTCTGATTAGGTTGTCATAAAAAACATAAATAATAATAATAATAGAAAATAGAACAGTGCTTCGGGCCTTCGCGCCTCTGCACTGAGTTCGTCTAACGGACACGTGACTGGCACGCGACGCGCACGGGCCTAGACGTACTCCCATGCCGCCATGTTGTTTAAGGGTTGCGCGACGGCGACCGGGTGCTGGCTGGGTGGGTTTGTCGGAGTGCTGTTCACGGCGAGATGGGGAGAATTGAGCACTGTTTTTGTTTCAGCGACTGTCTCGTTGATGCAAAAGAACTGCATTTGTATGTGTGCGCATGCGTGACTTAGAACTGAATAGTGTCCCTTGGAATGGCCGCCACACAGGACATGCAATACACTGAGCGTTTCTGCTTGCTAGACCTGCGCACGGCCTACGAATATTGGCAGCACTTGCAGTTAAGTTCTTCCGGGTACCTATGATCGGTTCAACCCCAGACAAGATTTGTTTGAACTGCGGGAGCGACTTAGAAGGAAACAATTAAGTCAGTACGGACGTCGGTAGATGATTTACTCCTTCTCTCTCTCTCTCTCCCCCCCCTCCCCGGCCTCTGCTCCCCTGTGGTTATCTTTCTGAGTATTTTTATGAGCGTCATCTGTGTTTTACTGCCAACGGCCCTTGCTGACAACTTCCTAAGCATTTCCGATGGAAGCAAGCCGAGGCTTTTCATAAGTGTAAGCGATTAAGAAAAGATTAATTACTTGAGTGAGAAAGTAGTTATATTTTATTTCTTCCCTCTATCGGTCTAAAGAAGTCCGATTCAGAATTTAAAAAAAAAAAGAACATTGTGAACTAACAAGGAAAATATAACACCTTAAAGAAAGTAATGAACACTTGAAAAAAAAAGAGCTCATCACTTTTTGAGTTAGAAATAAAGTTAAGCAAGGTTACTTGAACACAAACACTAGCATGGATTGTGAAAAATATTGATACTAATAACATTTACTTACTAACAACGTGAAAAAATCCTGCAAAATCCTTACTTTCCACCCTCGCACACCGGCCATCCGGTATAAACAGGTGATAGTTATCGCGATACACGTGCACAGTTACCCCGAAGGTCAGAATAGTAGAGGTATAAACAGGTGATAGTTATCGCGATACACGTGTACAGTTACCCCGAAGGTCAGAATAGTAGAGGTATGGAAACGCATCTGTCATTATCGACATAATTATCAAATTTGATCTTTCATTCTAAAATTTCCACCGAGTGTCGTGGTTGGGTGGATTTGAAAACTTAAGTTTTCAAATACTTTGTACTTTGCCGACGCTGAATCAACAGTCTCAAAAACAGACACGCTACACTGCACAAATAATCTGTATAACAGACACGCTACATTGCACAAATAATCTGTATAACAGACATGCTACACTGCAGAAATAATCTGTATAACAGACACGCTACACTGCAGAAATAATCTGTATAACAGACACGCTACACTGCACAAATAATATGTATAACAGACACGCTACACTTCACAAACAGTCTGTATAACAGACACGCTACACTGCAGAAATAATCTGTATAACAGACACGCTACACTGCAGAAATAATCTGTATAACAGACACGCTACACTGCACAAATAATCTGTATAATATATAAACTCTGCACACACACACACACACACACACACACACACACACACACACACACACACACACAAACACACACACACAAACGTCAACATATATAAACCTCTTCACTTTTCTTCTCTTCGTACCCCCACCTACACCTTGCTGTGTATGAAAAATGTCATCTATACTTTTCATTCAAAAGAATTTTATTTAGCGATCTCTATGTCCCCATTATCTCTCAGGAATTACATTTGGCACAAGACCGTCCCCTCCAACCTTTATTAGCGATTTCCATGTATTCATAATGTTCAGTCTCTATGTATCCTGTAATGTACAATCTCCGTGTATCCCACAATGTATAATCTCTGTGTATCCTCTATGTATCTCATTACTTACAATCTCCTTGTATCCCACAATATACAATCTTTTTGTATCCCATAATATACAATATCCTTGTCTCCTACAATGTGCATTCTCTTTGCATGCAATAATGTACACTTTTCTTGTATCCCATAATATACAATCTCCATGCATCTCATAATGTACAATCTCCATGTATCCCACAATGCAGAATCTCCGTGCATCCCATATTACACAATCTCTGTGTGTCCCAAAATGTACATCCCGCATGTATCCCACAATCATATCCGAGATTTTCGTATTATACAAATTTAGTATCCCCGTAATATACAACCTCCGCATATCTCATAATGTACAACCTCCGCATATCTCATAATGTACAACAACCGCATATCCCATAATATACAACTTCCACGTATCTCTTAATGTAAACCTCCACATATCTCATAATGTACAACCTCCATGTGTCCCATAATGCAGAACACCCGTGTATTCTATAACGTAATTCTCCGTGTGTCTCGTCATATGCAACCTCCATGTATCTCATAATTTAAATGTCAGGGCAGGCTGGAAAAAACTGTAGGCCAGTTTAGACTCAAATCTTGTCAGGGCATGCTGGAAAAACTGTAGACATGCTTAGACTAAAGCCTAGTCAGGGTATTGCTGGAAAATCTGTAGACGTGCTTAGACAAAAAGCCTAGTCAGGGTATTGCTGGAAAAACTGTAGACGTGCTTAGACTTGCCCTCAAACATACCCACCCCACTCTTTTCTCTCCTTCCCTTCCTGGATCAAAATGAGCGACAGAAGGAAAGGTTCTTAGCACGCTGAATAATATTTGCGTCTTTTGTTAGAATCATAGTAAACTACTTTCACTTTCTTCCCCACTCCTCATACATTTTTGCTTCAAGTCAATATCTTAGAGTGTCTCCAACTTTACCTCTCGTAAGACAGATATGCACCCCCCATCTCCTAGTCACCCTCTTCCGACAGAGATCTGCCATTGGTTACACTCAAATACCCGATCGCTAGGGTGTCTTCCAGCTCCCCCCTCTCTTAGTCCCCAACTTAATTCCGACAGAGAAGTATTCTTAGTTACTCTCAAATACCCCAACTATGGTGTCTCTCAGATTTACCCCCTTCCCCTTTACTTCCTTTAGAGACCTGTTTTTGTTCAGATACCCACCCTTAGGTGATGTCCAAGACTGATATCTATTCTTAGAACCACAAAAATAGCAATGTCCCATAAATGGGATCTGGTCTTAATAGCACTCAAATACCTAACTTCTAGGTAGCGTCCCCTGACTGGGGTGTTTCCTTAGTAACACTCAAACATCTCACCTCTAAGCAGTGATCACTGACTATGATTTGTCCATAGTAGCACTCAAATACTAGAGTCCCTGATTGATATTGTAACAGTTATTTTTAACAGAGAGAGGTGCCTCTTTAATTATGAGAATTATATAATCTTGAACCTATAATATGTTGCACCCCTCAAATGTGGACATGGTAGTGTCCTTGTACCCCTACTCCTCTTAGTGTTAACTTTAGTAGGTAAATACCACTGGTTGGCACTGACCTGGCATATATCCAAACTAGTAGTGGACACCCATGTTCAAAGTCCCTAAAGTCCGAGTTATTATTTATTATACTATGCCCCCACTCCACTACTACAAAGACCTTTTCTTCCCAAAATACGTCACTTGGAAAAAATGGCTGTTAATAAGAAATAAAATTTATTAAAGATATAAATTTATTTATACACTACACAACATAATTTAGCATTTAATCAAACAAGAGTAAGGGCATACATCACACCCACACCCACATGTATATATGTAAATCAATATTGTTCCAAGTCCAACAATTCAAACAATTCAATAATTGTTTATAGCTGGAATACCTTTCACAGCTTAATGTTAACTATAAATTTCAATCAGTGTCCATTTAGTACTCGTAGAGCACTCCTGAAATGTTCACTATCAGTGTCCATTTAGTCCTCGTAGAGCACTCCTGAAATGTTCATTATCACTGTCCATTTAGTCCTCGTAGAGCACTCCTGAAATGTTCATTATCACTGTCCATTTAGTCCTCGTAGAGCACTCCTGAAATGTTATTATCAGTGTCCATTTAGTACTCGTAGAGCACTCCTGAAATGTTCATTATCACTGTCCATTTAGTCCTCGTAGAGCACTCCTGAAATGTTCACTATCAAGTGGCAAGTAAAACGTATTCAACGATATTATTATAACATCACGACAGAATAGAGAAAGAGAGATATCTTATAAAATGTCGTCATGGATTTTCATCCCTCCTGCTTTTTTTCTGAGGTGGATGACGTCAGAGGCAGGGCATTGTACCTTCACCGGTTTGCTCTCGCCATTCATTGTAGGAAGTCAATCATAGTGCACTTGCAGTCAAGCATAGAAACAAGGAAGTCAAAGCCAAGGAATAATAAAGCACTGCCTCTCCCCAGAAAAACAACGTTGCGCGTAAGCGTCCTGGAAGAGTTATCTCTCTCTCTCTTTAACAACCCATCAGATTTATCTTAATAGTTGTAGGATTCAACTATTGGGCCTTTCTCAGCATTGACTGCTTAGTGTTTCATTCTCCCTATAAGTGAAAAATGAAATTATACTACATACCTTTACGGATAAAATTATGCTATGTGTGATGCCAACACCACCTTAGTTATCAGTTATGATGATTATTATTATTTAATCATCCATAATTACAAGTGATGAGAAACTTAATTTATGTTATTAATAATTTTTCAGAAGACACCACTCGTCTCTCTCACTTGGCGGGCACTGTAAATGTTTTTCACTTCCACAACATTAAAATAAACATTTATTGTCACTCAATATTTCCATAGGTGGAAAGCTTCTTAACTAAAGGAAAAGATGATCCATTTTTTAATCTATATTTAGCAACTCTCTCCAACATATGGTTATGAATATGTGTATGAAGGTCAATAAATGTGTTAAATTAACAATCAAATATACAACATGTGAATATAATCAAAGAGTGTTGACATTTACATTACTTCACAACAATGTTCTACTAATGCTGGACATTCATTCACTTTATCATAGCATAGACATTAGCAGTCAATTAACGTAAATATATAATCAAGTTCATGTATATCATCAAGGAAATGAGAGTAGAGTTTCAGAGAAATAATGAAGGTTAAATGCACATAGCCTTTTCAAAGATGGCAGATGTCACCAGCAAATGTTAACAATCATGCAGCTTGTAAACAGATCATTGTCTTTCTTATTCCGATGATGTCCTCATGTGTCTCTTCTAGGCATGTTATACAACTGTTCCAGAATCTTTGATGTGCTTACAAAGCACACCATAAAGAATCATCATGAATTTTAAAGCACTATCAAGTACATCAGGAGGAATTCTTAAATGTCTAAGTGTTATACCCAAAACACCATGAAGAACATTCAAATTAATCTTTGTGAATCCTTGAGACCAAACTCAAGTCACAATTTCCACTGTATTGTCATTGAATGGAATTCACAGGAATCAGCTTACAGCAACCTAATTTTACTGATAAGTTGACGACAATGCTGGATTCACACACCAACATAACCAAACAAGTACAGTAGTCACTGCTGCTTGAAGTGAAAGGAAGAAGGCGTGCTTTCTCATAAGCTAATGACCTGACTCAAGTTATGTTCAAATTCAAAATGATTAGAATAGATTACTTCTTCAACAAAGAAACTTACGGTCCATTCCCTTTGATGCATTTGTTATGAACAAGTGTAAGACTATTAGTCAGAAAAACTATTCATCCAGTTGGAATCAGTTTGGATTGCATTAGCAGTTCCTATCATATTCTCAACCCAAGTTGTTTACTCCAACTCTGACACTTACAAAAAATACCATCATAAGTGCTGAAGATCGGGTCAATTTGATTGATTGAGTGTAGGGGGCGCTTCCGGCTTCCGCCGCTTTCGCGCTGGGTGAGGGTGTTGTGGGGGAAAGGGAGGGGGTGGTTTAGCCCACTGGCTATGTCAAAGTAGTTTTTATGTATCATTTCCAATTGGTCAGCTGTCCGCAGAGTTTTGTGGCTTACTCGTTACCTCATGCCTGGCTGGTCAAAGTTGTCTGTCACTCTGAGCTCTTGTTGTTCGGGTGTATCCTTTTTTTTTTAAATTAAAAAAAATTAAAAAAAAATTAATAATAATAATTATTATTATTATTTTAAAAAACAAACAAACAAAGAATCCAACACCTTTCTTGTCTTTTCCTTCCTTCCTCTTTTTATTTTTTATTGTCCTCTTTTTTTTTTAATATATTATTTAGCAGTTCTAATTTTTATTATTTTCCCCCCCTTTTTTTTTCTTTCCTTTCTCCTGTTAATCTTTTATCATTTCGCTTATTATTTGTTCTGTTTTGCTTGTTTATTTCTTTACTCTAGATTTCACTTTTATTTATCTGGTTATAATAATTTAATTAGTTGTTTTTATATATCCAATTTTATTTCCTTATTTACTTTGTGAATTTTGTTGTATAAATTTAGGTGGTCCTCAAGAACAAGAATAGAGATAATTGTTTCGTACATTAAAGTAAAAATGTTAATTTTAAACGGTTTTTCTCTTTCATACTGAACGTGACAGTAAAAAGAAGAAGAAGAAATACCAATGCCATTACGTTTACATCTCTAATGTAGACTTTGTTTATTTCAGTTTTAAAAAAGACATTTTTAAAATAGCACTATTATCCCTATTAGTAAAATAAGCATCACTCAATCCTTTCCGCTAATCATCTAATAATTTTTTTCTCTAATAGCTGGTTTATTATGTTTATGACTACTTCAGTATTCCCAAATTTAGTGTCATGATATATTTTGTTTTCGTCAGGTCTGTTTCCATGTACCATGTTGGTCTTTGTTCCACACCCGACTTTGTCACTATCAGTTTCAAATTGTCTTTTCGAGGACGTAACCCTCGCGCACGTGTGGCGATATGAACTAAGTAGGATGGATACACACACACACACACTGCTAGTAGCAGTAATAACGATGAAAATGATAGAATTGTGGTCATGGGGCATTAATAGTGGTGGTAGTGATGGGATCGACAAAACGCAACGCCCTAAAAAAAAAAAAATATTAAAAAAGGAATGTACCCAACCCCACAACCCTACCTAACTCCCCCACCTCCACCCCCGACCTGCTTTTGTCTTTGTGCAGCGGGATCTAAGGAAAAGTTTGGTGGTCGGGCCACTTAAACCAGTTAGGTCCCTTCCCGCCCTCGATGTTGATCTCTTCCCCCCATTCTCACTTGCTCCTTGTCCCCCACCGCTCCCCCTCCTCCCTTAGTTCCCCCTCCCCCCCACACACATTGTGTGCATCGCTTGAGTAACGCAACTGCTCACTCCGGCTGCACATGTGCAAAGTTTCTAATCTCCGATTAGCACTCACGGGCACGTGCGGAGAATTAAGATGACGGTGTCACAATATTTGTGAGTACTATGCACCCGTAATAAGCCATTAATTAACTTTACTACTGCAGAGATGGCAGATACAGAAGCAGGGGAAAAAAGATTAGTCTAGCAAGTTTTTAATTCTTTACTTCTCATTTCTCTCTGTGTGTTTTGTTAAGAGCCCCACTTTAAAGAGAAAAAAATACTCTATATTTTTTCATTCAACTTTTCTTGTCGAGTGAGTCAGACAAAGTAAGCGAGACAGGAACATTTTCTATGTTATAATTTATTTCTTTACGATTCTGATGCAAGTGCCACAGAATATCTCTGCCAGGCTTGCTCTCAGACTGAAAGGCGTCCAGGCAAGGCGCATGCGCAATAACGTTGTCTTTCCGTTTCTGTTGTACGCAACGTCCTAATCTCGCCGCGTGTTCGCGCACGTGGGCGTTCATTTTAATTTTTTTTAAATGTCCAATTCAGAGCCCCTCGCTTACATATTTCAATTTTACTACAATATTATCCCCTTTCATGTTTCTCTGGAACGTATTCAAAGGACAGGAGGGGGGAATGCGGAAAGGGGTACTCAGATTGTATAGAACATGCAACGGAACTATTCGTTGTCTTTTTTTTTTTTTTATAAATGCAAATTCACGCATGCGCAGATAGGAAAAATGTTCTCAGTTAATACTTTTCGTGTACATACAAATAGATATACCTGCACACATTTTCGATGTACAAAACACACACACACACACACACACACACACACACACACACACACACACACACACACACACACACACACACACACACACACACACACATTGCAAGGTCAGGGACGACAGGCCGTAATCCGACATTGGGTCTAAGTAGAAATTGGTCACGTGATATTATTAGCTGATTTTACTTTTGAACGCTGAGTACAATATTGATGACTAACTTAGATTCCGGAGTCCCTTCTCCCCCCTCCCCTTTCTCCGCAGCTATGGTCAGTGTAGTGAGCGCCTTCATAAGCGTTTCTATTACCCCCTACCACCCCCCGGGTTTAGATACAAGTGATGTGAGGATGTATCTTCACCGGGTTTAGATACAAGTGATGTGAGGATGTATCTTCACCGGGTTTAGATACAAGTGATGTGAGGATGTATCTTCACCGGGTTTAGATACAAGTGATGTGAGGATGTATCTTCACCGGGTTTAGATACAAGTGATGTGAGGATGTATCTTCACCGGGTTTAGATACAAGTGATGTGAGGATGTATCTTCACCGGGTTTAGATACAAGTGATGTGAGGATGTATCTTCACCGGGTTTAGATACAAGTGATGTGAGGATGTATCTTCACCGGATTTAGAAACAAGTGATGTGAGGATGTATCTTCACCGGATTTAGATACAAGTGATGTGAGGATGTATCTTCACCGGATTTAGATACAAGTGATGTGAGGATGTATCTTCACCGGATTTAGATACAAGTGATGTGAGGATGTATCTTCACCGGATTTAGATACAAGTGATGTGAGGATGTATCTTCACCGGGTTTAGATACAAGTGATGTGAGGATGTATCTTCACCGGATTTAGATACAAGTGATGTGAGGATGTATCTTCACCGGATTTAGATACAAGTGATGTGAGGATGTATCTTCACCGGATTTAGATACAAGTGATGTGAGGATGTATCTTCACCGGGTTTAGATACAAGTGATGTGAGGATGTATCTTCACCGGGTTTAGATACAAGTGATGTGAGGATGTATCTTCACCGGGTTTAGATACAAGTGATGTGAGGATGTATCTTCACCGGGTTTAGATACAAGTGATGTGAGGATGTATCTTCACCGGGTTTAGATACAAGTGATGTGAGGATGTATCTTCACCGGGTTTAGATACAAGTGATGTGAGGATGTATCTTCACCGGGTTTAGATACAAGTGATGTGAGGATGTATCTTCACCGGGTTTAGATACAAGTGATGTGAGGATGTATCTTCACCCCGTCATTCGCGCTCAGAACGTCACAGGGACTGCTCTCGAAACACGTCACTCGCAAGGTCAGAGTCGTCCAATCCAGCTAATTTCATTGCTCTCACCTTGACGCCATTACACTGTCTCCTATTAGCGGATTTTTAAAAGTCGTTTTTCAGAGCCTTTTCACACTAAAGTTAGTTGCCTGTTTCTATTGGCTCTGCTTTCTCACTTCGTCTCACCACCACACCTAACTTTTCCCGCCACTTCTCTCCTTTGTTCTCCACCATCTTGAGAGATCAGCCCTACGCCGACCTGCAGGCCGCCGGAAGCGTTCCTTCTTCACTTTTGATGAAGACCCTACTCAGGATTTTTCCTACATATATTTGCGACTACTTTGCTTCTTTGATGCCAATGATGTCATACCCCCTGACATTGTTTAGTATATACATCACATCACATCTTGAAGCATGTCAAGAAACAATCTAGAAAGGAAATATCCAAGCACACGACCCTAAGGAACCTTCCAGGAAGTGCGTGAGCTCTTTGGGCCGCACACAAAAATTGTCCATTGCAAGAAAAAGGTCTCAAAGATGAGTCTCTGCCTCATTTTAGCCCTCCCCACCCCACCCTACAGCTTACAAACAAACACACACACTAACTCAAGACAAAAACAATACAAGCAGTGTATTCACAATCACAATTACACCCACCACCCCACCACCTACTCCCAGATTCCTACCCAGACACACAAGACATTGAAAAACAACTCCAACTACACAGCAACCGAGAACACACCATACACATCAACAAAGTAGGAAACGTCATAATCAAGACAACAACAAAAAAATACCTGGCCATATAACTAGCAAACACTATATCACTATTAAACACACATATCTATGCACATCTCTTTCCTCCAAAAAAAGTCACTCCATTACAATACCCACTCCATTACAAAAGCCACTCCATTGCAATAGCCAGCATCCCAAGTCAGAAACCTTTCAATTCACAGGACATCCAAAATCAAGAACACAGTAATAAAAGAACTGGAGACTACCATTGCTAATCTAAACCCATCCACAAGTCACAAAATTTGTATGCATTTGACAAATCACCCAATTTTCCATCCAGACACCCACAAAACATTTTCTATAAATAGAACAAATCACCCAATTTTCCACCAAACAACCACAAAACATTTTCTATAAATAGAACATTAAATTCCAAACAACCGTTTATCGGCAGCAATTGTCATCAGCTTGGATACCTGTCATCACACTGACGAAGAAACCATCTGTCCCTACTGTCCCAATCCACACAAATACACTGACTACTCAAACAAAAACAAACCAACAAACAAATGCTGCAACAGATGCCACTCACACCACTCACATCACTCACATAGTAATAATTCATAAACTCTGAAACAATAATAAAACATTTTCAAAAATTCTTCAGAAAACTTCAAAATAACAGAGGGGCCCAAAGATCTTTTATCCCTAGGAAGAAAATCCCAACATGACCTATCAACTCAACCAGGCTCCCACCACCACTGCCTATCAACTTCCCTTACGCAAACACTCTCACTCCTCAGAAACAACCTTACTCCACAAAAAATAAACTCAATACACACCCCTCCAACCTTCATTATACCCCAACAACTCACATCTTTCCCCTATTGAGTGAGAGTAAACACATCAGATGGAGAATATACTAGAACTTGATGCAATCCAAACCAGTTCCAACGGGATGAATAGTTTTAATCTGACCAATGGTCTCACACTTCATAACAACTTCAACCAATGGGGAGGGACTGAAAGTTACTTTGTTGAAGAAGTCCTACATTCTAAACACTTTCATTTTGACATAACTCAAGCCTGGTCATAAGGCGATCATCAGCTTATGGTAAGATAACTGACTGATAAAGAAAGAATGGGCTTAGAAATATTTCGTACATGTTTGCTAGTGATCTATGATTTTAAATGGAGAATGCTTTGTGCAATTGAACCATTATTTCTATGTTCAGTAATCTGATTACATTGTATATTATATACTTGTAAATTTTGATCAGTGCTAAATTTCTTATGCTGCATGTGTATCAAGCTAATGAATATTGTTGCAGGCTTTGTAAGTTCAAGTTTGTGAGAGCGAAAGGAATTTAGAGAAGAAATATACTGGAAAGTTATTCCTGCTTAATTTGACATTTTCAGAAAGGATTTTAGAGAAGAAATATACTGGAAATTTATCCCTGGCTTAATTTGACATTTTCAGAAAGGATTTTAGAGAAGAAATATACTGGAAATTTATCCCTGGCTTAATTTGACATTTTCAGAAAGGAGTTTAGAGAAGAAATATACTGGAAATTTATCCCTGGCTTAATTTGACATTTTCAGAAAGGAGTTTAGAGAAGAAATATACTGGAAATTTATCCCTGGCTTAATTTGACATTTTCAGAAAGGTGTTTAGAGAAGAAATATACTGGAAAGTTATCCCTGGCTTAATTTGACATTTTCAGAAAGGAGTTTAGAGAAGAAATATACTGGAAATTTATCCCTGGCTTAATTTGACATTTTCAGAAAGGAGCACACCATTATCACTTCATAGTCTGGTAGCCACTTCAGACTACAGTGACTACTGTTCTCTACTGGGTCATGTTGACATGTGCATCCAGCATATGATGAAAACATTTCCTTCACAGATCACACCACAAACATCATCAAAAAAACAAACACAACCATTAATACACTCAGTATGGCTGGGGGGAATGTAGGGGCAGACACATACACACTTACTACTGGCAACAAAAACTAATATATTCTATTCTATCACTAACATAATGGTAATTATTACGACAGCAAACATTACTGCATATAATGGTAATTATTACGACAGCAAACATTTACTACATATAATGGTAATTTTTACGACAGCAAGCATTAATACACATAATGGTAATTATTACGACAGCAAACATTAATACACATAATGGTAATTATTACGACAGCAAACATTTATACATATAATGGTAATTATTACCACAGCAAACATTAATACACATAAAGGTAATTATTACGACAGCAAACATTTACTATATATAATGGTAATTATTGCTACAGCAAACATTAATACACATAATGGTAATTATTTCGACATCAAACATTTACTACATATAATGGTAATTATTACGACAGCAAACATTTACTACATATAATGGTAATTATTACGACAGCAAACATTTACTACATATAAGGGTAATTATTACGACAGCAAACATTTACTACATATAATGGTAATTATTACGACAGCAAACATTTACTACATATAATGGTAATTATTACGACAGCAAACATTTACTACATATAATGGTAATTATTACGACAGCAAACATTTATTACATATAATGGTAATTATTACGACAGTAAACATTTACTACATATAATGGTAATTAGTAAAGCAGCGCGGTTTATCTCTGACCAGTTAATCGCTGACAGAAGTGTTAAAATATTGAGATTTAACTATAGTGAACTGACAGATGTGTTAAAATACTTAGATTTAACTACAGTGAACTGACAGATGTGTTAAAATATTGAAGTTTAACTACAGTGAACGAGTCAGAGACCCAACTTATTACTGACACTAATGAATAGTTTTGTACCCGATAGATAAATTCAAAACTGTTAACTAGTACTGAAAAATATTGGATAGCCAACTAGTACTGAAAAATATTGGATAGCCAACTAGTACTGAAAACTATTGGATAGCCAACTAGTACTGAAAAATATTGGATAGCCAACTAGTACTGAAAAATATTGGATAGCCAACTAGTACTGAAAACTACTGTATAGCTAACCAGTACTGAAAACAATTGGATAGCTAACTAGTACTGAAAAATATTGGATAGCTAACTAGTACTGAAAACTATTAGATAGCTAACTAGTACTGAAAACAATTGGATAGCTTACTAGTACTGAAAACAATTGGATAGCTTACTAGTACTGAAACAGATAAACAACCAATGGATACTTTGGAAAAATGTGTCAAGTGAATTGGTACTGAAGCATTTATATAACCATTACTACTATTAAACTACTGGTGTATGATTTTAATACTGAAACAGTTAAATCCTCGAGAGATAATTAAAAAATACTAAATCATTAATTAGTAATAAAGTAGATAAATAACAGAAACAAACTATTAAATAATTATAATTATCACTGAAGCAGTTAAATAACAGAAACAAACTATTAAATAATTATAATTATCACTGAAGCAGTTAAATAACAGAAACAAACTATTAAATTATTATAATTATCACTGAAGCAGTTAAATAACAGAAACAAACTATTAAATAATTATAATTATCACTGAAGCAGTTAAATAACAGAAACAAACTATTAAATAATTATAATTATCACTGAAGCAGTTAAATAACAGAAACAAACTATTAAATAATTATAATTAGCACTGAAGCAGATAAATAACAGAAACAAACTATTAAATAATTAAAATTAGCACTGAAGCAGTTAAATAACAGAAACAAACTATTAAATAATTATAATTATCACTGAAGCAGTTAAATAAGTGCAATGCTTTAAATAAATATCTATAGTCACATCCACCCAACCAACATCACAATAAGTCTAATGGAAAGTACTGACTAATTAAAATGAAAATTCTATACGTTATATTGAAAAATACTTAATTGGAAAATTGCCACAATAAAATATAACATTGATTCAAACGCCACAAAAACCTTTAGTGCAACAGTCAGTTCTTGAAGTAAAATCCACCGAAATTAATAGAGGCGATACCTATATAGAGGTATTCGTTTCACTAAGTCACAATTCTCTGGTGATTTGTCTCAGTGTCTGTGTACTTTTCAATGATTTGTCTGTGTACTTTTCAATGATTTGTCTGTGTACTTTTCAATGATTTGTCTGTGTACTTTCAATGATTTGTCTGTGTACTTTTCAATGATTTGTCTGTGTACTTTCAATGATTTGTCTGTGTACTTTTCAATGATTTGTCTGTGTACTTTTCAATGATTTGTCTGTGTACTTTTCAATGATTTGTCTGTGTACTTTTCAATGATTTGTCTGTGTACTTTCAATGATTTGTCTGTGTACTTTTCAATGATTTGTCTGTGTACTTTCAATGATTTGTCTGTGTACTTTTCAATGATTTGTCTGTGTACTTTTCAATGATTTGTCTGTGTACTTTTCAATGATTTGTCTGTGTACTTTCAATGATTTGTCTGTGTACTTTTCAATGATTTGTCTGTGTACTCTTCAATGATTTGTATGTGTACTTTTCAATGATTTGTTTCTAAGTGTGTGCACTCAAGAAATGTTGTGACAATTACACTACCTTGATGGTCTTTCATGATCCTACACTTGTTTTCGCTCGCTCAGTCAGGAGTGTTGGGCTACAATTTATGAAAATGATTGAATAATTAATCAATATTAATTATAGTATTTAAATGTAAACATTCTTTAAGAATTCACCTTAAGAGTCAACGAGTTACGTTGGATGAGTTTCATGTGAAATACAGAAGGAGACTTAAACTCAGCAGTTCACTCTATAAAGTACGGAGGTTTACACTAGGCAGTTCACTCTGTAAAGTACAGATGGAGATTTACACAAGGCAGTTCACTCTGTAAAGTACAGAAGGAGATTTACACTAGGCAGTTCACTCTGTAAAATACAGAAGGAGATTTACACTCAGCAGTTCACTCTATAAAGTACAGGAGGTTTACACTAGGCAGTTCACTCTATAAAGTACAGGAGATTTACACTAGGCAGTTCACTCTGTAAAGTACAGAAAGTTTTATACTCATGAGTGCACTCTGACAAACAGACTCAACAGAATTTCTTTATTTTCCCCCCAATTTCTTTACATTTTTTTTAAAGACTCATTTGCTATTTCTTCACAATTTTGTCTGTGGCTTATTTCTTTTCTTTCTTTTAAATATTAAATTAGTTTTCTTTTAAATATAAATTAGTAGAGTAGGTCAAGCAAGGTTTATTTCAATCCAGTACTAACCAGTAAATGGAGTAAGTCAAAGAATTATTTGTTTTAATAGAATTTTAAAAAGAACATAGACTTATTTGCAATTAATCAGTGCCTCATCTATTCCAGTTAATTAAATATGCAAGTTTCCTAAAATAATTAATTAATCGCAATTATATCAACGAAGAGTTTGTTCTATAATGGCTTTAACGGAGACCTCAAAGTAATAGGCAATTAATCAAGGAATCAATTATTTTATTTCAGTTTGAAATCGAATACATTATAACAGATAATTATTCAACGAATCAATTACTTTATTTTAGTTTGAACTATAACGCATAATTATCTGCAATTAATCAACGAATGATTTGTTTCAAACCAATATGAACTAGAATGCAAAGTTTTTTTTTTAGCCAAGGATGATTGTTTAAAGCCAGTTAAATTTTGAACAATGTGAAGCTAGAAAAAGTCTGAAAATGTGATGTGATGGAAATTTTAATTATTTTTTTTTTGTTTTTTTAAAATACAAACAACCATAACCATTCTGTGAACAAGGCTTGCTCGAACCGATACAAAAGTTTGTTGCTCGACCGTCAATCAAAGCTCGATAATTTGAATGTTGTATGAACTGTGCAAATCAGTAGACCGTATCAACATCGGCGAGCATAATGGACGTGTGGGGAGAGCTAGAACTGGTGTTGAAAAGTGCGCAGCACGACAAATAGCGCCTAAATAGAATATGATTGAAGTGTGCCCCTACGGGACTAATTGGCCGTGCAATTAGTTCCGTGTGAACAGGCTTACTTATCGCTTGGACTATTTTCCTTCAACGGAAGAAAAGAATGGCGACGCAAAGAGAGAGAGAAGGAAGAAAGTAAACACGAAAGTTTCCAGACAGAACCACAAAGGGCGTGGCTGACTTCAGTCTGGGTCACACCGCACGTCACATTTACTTAGTCGATCGCTGCCCTTCAGAACTAGCATAAAACAATGGTCCATGCATTCAAAGATATTTTCGGTCAGTTTGTCTAACTTGAGACGGCGTCCACTCTTAATGCAAAAGCTCTGAGAAATATATATTATTAAGTTAATGTCTTGTTGTGAGATACATATGAAAAACACGCCAAATGAAAACTACACATTATGAAATAAATACCGTGTGAGATACACGTAATATAACAAACATATGACCAACATAATATGACAAGAACATGTCCAGTGTAATATATTGTCATTTATTTGAATACGGTCCACATGTTAATCTATTTAAAAACCTAAAATCTAACTGCACAAATAAACAGTTCTGGCCTGGTGACTCAGTAAATAATTTAATATCTAAACTGGTATTACATTGTTGCCACGTCAACAGCGATGTAACTAACTTCCAAAGTACGATAACTCTTGGCTGTATGCAGTGAATGATCAATCGCATTAATATGCAGACATTATTTAAATAATACTTACAGAAACAGATGACGAGCACAGAACATTAACATTTAATAATCATAGTTTCACTTGATAAACATTTTAAGACTTACATAAAATTAAATAATATTCTGATAATATTTTGCTAGATATAAACATATTGTTTAATGGTTTTTAGTCTAAAAATATTTTTGGGTCCTGAGTACCATTTAAAAAAAAGAAGGTTGCATTCTTAGAGAGAAGGAGAAGAACCAAAAGAGTTAAAATCCTCAACACCATGTCATTCCAACCATAAATCTACAATCACATCTAGATCTGTGTCACATCCTGATCTGGTACATGCGTCACATCAAATCTTATATATAACTCATGTCCAGATCTGGTGCATGAATCACAACTACATCTGATATATAACTCATGTCCAGATCTGGTGCATGAGTCACAACTACATCTGATATATAACTCATGTCCAGATCTGGTGCATGAGTCACAACTACATCTGATATATAACTCATGTCCAGATCTGGTGCATGAGTCACAACTACATCTGATATATCTCATGTCCAGATCTGGTGCATGAGTCACAACTACATCTGATATATCTCATGTCCAGATCTGGTGCATGAGTCACAACTACATCTGATATATAACTCATGTCCAGAAAAATAAGCATTTTTGCAAAATTAGTATCTTTGTTAATATAATAGTCTGTTAAAATAGACTTGTAGTAAAACGAATACATTATTAACATAGATATTATTGTTAATATACTATTGTCTTAAAATAGACTTGTAGTAAAACGAATGCCTTATTAACATAGATATTATTGTTAATATACTATTTTCTTAAAATAGACTTGTAGTAAAAAGAATACATTATTAACATAGATATTATTGTTAATATACTATTCTCTTAAAATAGACTTGTAGTAAAACGAATACATTATTAACATAGATATTATTGTTAATAAACTATTTTCTTAAAATAGACTTGTAGTAAAATGAGTGCCCTTGTAATATTAGTATTCTAGTAAAATGAGTGCCCTTGTAATATTAGTATTCTAGTAAAATGAGTGCCCTTGTAATATTAGTATTCTAGTAAAATGAGTGCCCTTGTAATATTAGTATTCTAGTAAAATGAGTGCCCTTGTAATATTAGTATTCTAGTAAAATGAGTAACTAAGCTAAAACAGTATTCTAGCAAAACTGAGCATTCCAGAATAATTAATATTATAGTAAAATGAGTATAATTGAAAAATACTGATCATCAAACTAGCATTTTTGTAGAACAGTATAATAATTAAGAACTAATATTACCGAAAAATAATATAAAATCATGAGGTTAGCACAGTTAATTTCTTACAAAATTAATTAAAATTGTATTTTTTATAATTATAGTTACAGAGTTGAAAAATATATTTAATAAATTTCTGTCTACATAATAAGAAAGCAAAATTAATGGTAAGTTTGCGTGTACTTAAATCAGAAACCAATAAAGATAACAATGTGTGCACGTTATTACTAATTAATAAGTTTGCGTGTACTTAAATCAGAAACCAATAAAGATAACAATGTGTGCACGTTATTACTAATTAATAAGTTTGCGTGTACTTAAATCAGAAACCAATAAAGATAACAATGTGTGCACGTTATTACTAATTAATAAGTTTGCGTGTACTTAAATCAGAAACCAATAAAGATAACAATGTGTACACTATTACTAATTCAACAACGAACGCCAACTTAATTATGAGCAATAATCGCATACTTGAAATTCATGAGAGTTTTGAACTGTGGAAATTGGGCACCAGTTGAACACATTTTTATAGCACGCAGCAATGCTGACTTTCATGAAAGGGACTATACTCCATTCACTCCAGTCTGCGAGAGTACAAGAGCACTTTGGGGCATACGCAAGATTGACGCATGTTTCTTTCTCCTTCAGCATAGTTTTGGCGTTAGTAACACGTACTTGTTGCTAGGCTTGGTGAGAATTGAGACTACTGGTTGGATGACGTATCAATGAGGTATATATAAATGGAGAGGACATCCAATGATAGCAAGCGGTGCCGATGTGTCGCTAATGGAAGTTTCAGTGCGACCATCTTGAGAATACCAGCCTAACATAAAAGTGCTAAAGACTACGTGTTGAAAAGCATTCATTATTTTAAAAATATGTCTTAGTTAACATTGTAAATTATACAATCATATTTAATTCATGTTATTAAACATTTATTATAATAATTATTGTTTTTAAAATTGGGTATGGATAAATTCTTTTATATTTTAAATGCTTAAAATAAACATTCTTGAAAATATTAATTTGTAACAGTACACTTACAGAGTACAAAGTACAACCATTAAATGATGTCAACAATACTTGCCATCACAGTTAAAAACAACTTTTTTTTGAAAAAATTATAATCAATGCTTTTGTTTTAATTTGTATGTATTTTAATTCAGGTTTACTACTTTGTTTTTCAAAATCAAAATAAAAATTCATAAAATACATACTAAACAAAATTTATCCACCGATATATATATGGCGGAATTTTGGGCGACAGCGAATTTGCCTTTGTGTCCTCTCCATATACAGAGGTCAGTGTCACGCATATCAAGACCAAGAGACTGACTATCCGAGGTTTGCTCGTATTTGATAACAGGACTATTCATTTGTTCCTATTTATAAATAAAGGCAGATATTCATCAACATCAGTGAAGTAAGGTGCGGGGAACACGCAACAGACAAGGTTTTGGCAAGACTGCTTGTTCCATAGAATTTTTGCGTGTGACGTATTTTCAAGTGGGCAGAAGGTGCACTGACGTCTGTTTGAATGTAGGCTGCGCTTCCGGCTTCCTCCGCTTTCGGGTAAAGTGTTTGAGAAGCTGACCTTTTTATTGCGGCTGCTGGCCGCTTTGGCTGGCAATTGTCTACTTGGCTGGCGCCTGTCTGCAAGGCTGGCTGCTGGCCGCATGGCTGGCGCCTGAATGAATGACTGGCTGCTGCACTTGATCTGGTGTAGTGGGCTTTACTTTCGCTCCTAGATGTTTGATATCAGACTAACGGATTTCACTTAGGTGCTTGATGATAGAGTGAAATTCGTCAGACTGATGACAGACTGATGACAGACTGACGAATTTCATTCTTAAATGTTTGATGACAGACTGACGAATTTCACTCTTAAATGTTTGATGACAGACTGACGAATTTCATTCTTAGATGTTTGATGACAGACTGACGAATTTCATTCTTAGATGTTTGATGATAGATTGACGAATGTTTTGAACGTTTGAGTTCTTTACAATTTTATTCTCAGTCTTGCGAACGGAGGGATGACCAATATTTTTGTTTGCTTCTGTTGTCAGGAAACTGCTGTGGGTCTCAGGTCTGCGTACAAGGTGTGCTGCCTCGCTTCCATCATGGACGTATATATAGGTCATTATTTTTCATAAAGGTCAGGCTCGTTTTTGGTGTAATGATCAGTGTTTGTACCTTAGCGAATTATGTAGGTCCTAGAAGTTTGTTGCTTGTAGCTTGATAAATGACTTTTTTTGTGCTTGTAGCTTGATAAATGATTTTTTTTCTGTTTGATGCTTGTAGCTTGATAAATGACGTTCCTTTATGCTTGTAGTTTGATAAATGATTTCGATTTAGTTTGATGCTTTACCAAGACGAATTGTTTATATAGTGGCTAGTTTCTTATAGCCTGGTAATTGATTTGTGTTGTATGGTAAACTGTATCTTTTCTGATTTGTAGTTTGTAGTTTTAGTTCCGTACATGATTCCTTTCTTTAATGACTGCTTTATATTGGAAACTTGTTTTTACAGAAGTGATTGGCGTTTGAAGCGAACCAGGTACAGACAGGGCTTGGCATACTCTTGAATTGTGATGCACTATTTGTATGTGTTATCATTTTTGTCCATCACATGCTTAACACATTGATTGTTGCACTATTTGTAGGATATCATTTATGTCAATCACATGGTTTAACACACTGAATTGTTTCACTGTTTGTAATGTTTTATCCACTTTTGTCATTCACATGGCTTAGCAAAATGATTGTTGTACTGTTTGTAGTGCATGATTTTGTCCGTCACACGGCTTAGCACAATGATTGTTGCACTGTTTGTATGTGTTATCATTTTTGTCTGTCACACGGCTTAGCACAATGATTGTTGCACTGTTTGTATGTTATCATTTTTGTCCGTCACATGGCTTAGCACAATGATTGTTGCACTGTTTGTATGTTATCATTTTTGTCCGTCACATGGCTTAGCACAATGATTGTTGCACTGTTTGTATGTTATCATTTTTGTCCGTCACACGGCTTAGCACAATGATTGTTGTAATACAATGTAGACACCATTGAGAGTGGCGCGGTGCTCTTGAGCTGTGGACGGCCTTGGGAAATTTAGAATGAATTGTTTGACTGGCAGTGGACTGTAGCTGTACTGGCGTCCCCTAGACGACCTGTTTGTCTGCACTAACAACTGTAAGTCCTAGTTCAGCCATTGGTGGGGACACGCACCTCATCAGATGTTTCTCACCAACAATTTCAGCAAGTCGAATTTGACTTTAAGTACTAGTTAGAAGTTCTGAATAGGTTGTGTGTAGCAGATGTTATGTTTTGTGTGCAGTGGTTATTTATATGTTGTGGATCGTGGTTATTTATATGCTGTGTGTCGTGGTTATTTATATGCTGTGTGTCGTGGTTATTTATATGTTGTGTGTCGTGGTTATTTATATGTTGTGTGTCATGGTTATTTATATGTTGTGTGTCGTGGTTATTTATATGTTGTGTGTCATGGTTATTTCTTGTGTATCGTGATATGATTGATCAGAGTGTAGTGGTATGAGTGATTAGAGTGTAGTGGTATGACGGACTATTAGAGTGTAGTGGTATGACGGACTATTAGAGTGTAGTGGTATGACGGACTATTAGAGTGTAGTGGTATGAGTGATTAGAGTGTAGTGGTATGACGGACTATTAGAGTGTAGTGGTATGACGGACTATTAGAGTGTAGTGGTATGACGGACTATTAGAGTGTAGTGGTATGACGGATTATTAGAGTGTAGTGGTATGACGGACTATTAGAGTGTAGTGGTATGACGGACTATTAGAGTGTAGTGGTATGACGGACTATTAGAGTGTAGTGAAATGGGTGGCTGAGTGTAGTGGTATGACGGACTATTAGAGTGTAGTGGTATGACGGACTATTAGAGTGTAGTGGTATGACGGACTATTAGAGTGTAGTGATATGACGGACTATTAGAGTGTAGTGGTATGACGGACTATTAGAGTGTAGTGGTATGACGGACTATTAGAGTGTAGTGGTATGACGGATTATTAGAGTGTAGTGGTATGACGGACTATTAGAGTGTAGTGGTATGACGGACTATTAGAGTGTAGTGATATGGGTGGCTGAGTGTAGTGGTATGAGTGATTAGAGTGTAGTGATATGGGTGGCTGAGTGTAGTGGTATAAGCTTATTGTTAAAATAATGAACGAACATAAAAAATACAATGAAAAAATCCACCCAAAAACTGCTATAAACATACAGCATCCACCTTCATGAACTAAAACGATGGCGAAAATCACAGTTATAATATGCTACCTATTAAAATGTCAGTAATGAAAAAGTAGAACACTCTTCATGAATTTATTTTGCTATTGTTTTAAAGTTAGTTTCATATTGAATAGAATTGAAGAAATACAAGACATTTCTTCTTTACAAGAGTAGGAAGTAATTTTCTTTAAAGGAAACAAAACAAGAGTGCAGCTTTTGTGTTTTATGGACACAATATAATAAAGTAATATAAGTAACCAGACAATGGCAGTAAATAGTAACATAGCAAGTTACACAATGCAAATTGCATAGCAATCACATAGCAAGTTACACAGTGCAAATTGCATAGCAATCACATAGCAAGTTACACAGTGCAAATTGCATAGCAATCACATAACAAGTTACACAGTGCAAATTACATAGCAATCACATAGCAAGTTACACAGTGCAAATTGCATAGCAATCACATAGCAAGTTACACAGTGCAAATTGCATAGCAATCACATAGCAAATTACACAGTGCAAATTGCATAGCAAAGACATAACAAGTTATACAGTGCAAATTACATAGCAATCACATAGCAAGTTACACAGTGCAAATTGCATAGCAATCACATAGCAAGTTACACAGTGCAAATTGCATAGCAATCACATAGCAAGTTACACAGTGCGAATTGCATAGCAATCACATAACAAGTTACACAGTGCAAATTACTCAATGCAAATTGCATAGCAATCACATAGCAAATTACACAACAAATAGCAAAGCGGGATCATCGAAAAACAAAACAGAAAATAATAAAATCAATGATTATTAGCACAATAAAGCGGCACATACAATACTGAAACATAGTTCATTCATTCTATACTGAATCATAGTACATTCATTCTATACTGAATCATAAAAAACAATCATGCTAATCAAAACCATATGATGTAATCATTTTTACATTTAATCATAACATTCTACACTAATTCGTGACAAAACGTTTACATATAATCATAAGATTCTACACTAATTCGTGACAAAACGTTTACATATAACCATAAGATTTTACACTAATTCACGACACAATCATTTTACACCTAATCATAAGATTCTGCAGTAATCCATGACACAGTCTGTACTGAATTATATCATGAATTTTTTTCAAATAGAAAAAATGTTTTGTTTTTCAAATAGAAAAAATGTTTTAAGAAAAAAAAATAGAGATAAAATAAAATGATATACAAAAAAAAAGGTCTGAAATTAGGATTCAAGAATTGACAAAAATTAGGTTGGCAAGAATTCATGAAATTAGGATGGCAAAAGTTGATGAAATTATAATGGCAAGAACTGATGAAAATTATAATGGCAAGAATTGATGAAAATTATAATGGCAAGAAATGATGAAAGTTTTTTAAAAACTAGAGTATCATTGACAAATACACAACCCAACAGAGATCGGGAAGAGAACTCCCCTCACTTAAAAAAAAAAATCCGTTCAGACCACAAATAAAACAAACACACACATAAAAAAACACATATCAGTAAAATCTCTCTCTCTCTCACACACACACACACACACACACACACACACACACACTTGAGTGGAACAAGTAGTACTCTCAGAAAGGCAGAATAGATCGACTCCACAAAAGAAACCAGGTTGGTTTTACTCGTAATCTTCCACACACAAACACCCCCAACATATATATATATAATCACACACACATACACACAAATAAACAAAAGCAGCAGAAACTAAGAATTGACATAGCATATATTGTACGCAGTACAGCGGTAAGGGGAGATTATGCTTGGTGACACTCTTACAAGTCCAAAGCCGTTCAAATACAGGCTGTTTAAAGCACTCGTATTTGTGTGCACTATCATAAAACTGTGCGTACCAAAAAATTACTACAAAGTAATTTTATCGAAGGACATTAATGAGGCAAAACATTTGGGCCTGTCTGATTGTAGACAGACCAGTCAAATCCTCTCAAAACACAGAGCATTGTCTGGCTTGTGGTGTAGTTTGTGTAGTACCTGCCACAATACACATGTTCCGGGCCACTTCGTGAAAACGAGAGCAAATATTCGGCGCTTGGTGTCACAAGGAAACTAAAAGAAAATTACGAGTAGCGAAGGGAGGGACATGTAAGCGAGACTGGTAATGTCAATAAACATAATGGAGTCAGCAGTACACTTTCTAGTATTTTCATTTCAGCTTAGCTTTTAGTAAAGTTGCAGTTAATTGCTCTTGTAACATTTTCCCTCTCTCTTATTATCAAGGACAGATAAAATAATTAGATTTCTACTATTCACATTATTTGTTCTCGAAATCCATACAGTCTTGCGTTTTACGTCAGACAGAAACAAGATTATATTTTCTTCTTATCTCGTGCATTTAGACTTTACTACATACACGATAGAGCTAGATCTTATTTTCTATGCCCTGTTAGATCTATATCTACTGTTAGACCTCACTAATTGTGTCGTACAGTGTGATCTCAATGTGTCCCACATTAGATCTCACAATCCATTGCATCCAATTAGATCTTACCTTATCATTACGTTGTCCTACAGCTAAATCTCACTGTTCTACAATTAGATCTCATTCCCTTTCTCTTACAATTAGATCACACTTATATGACCTATAGTTAGATTCCATTCCCATCCCATCTTAATTCTTACTACCAAAATCATACTTTGTTATTTTATTCAAGCATTTGGAACTATATAAATCTTTATAATGATCTGTCAGTCTGTTTATATCATACATGTTAATCTTAGTTCTTGTATAAGAGATATGAGTTTCTTTGCCTAGGTCATACTTCCCGGCTTAGATCGCAGTCTTACACCACATAGTTAGAAGTAGCTAACTTCTTATGTGAAACACTTTTATATATAATTTCCTATTTTATAGTTAGATCTCGCTATATGTGTCACGCATACAAACTCCACAACTTGATTCATATTACTACAGCCATCACTATGTACGCCATACGATTATATCATTTAGTCTTCCTTATTCATTTATTTAGATATCATTATTTACATATCATAGAGCTAGAATAATGTTTTTCGGTCATGTAGTTATATCTCACTTCTCATAAAACTTTCGGACATGCATTTAGATCTCACTTCTTATATATGATAGAGTTTTCGGACATGCATTTAGATCTCACTTCTTATATATGATAGAGTTTTCGGACATGCATTTATATCTCACTTCTTACATTTGATAGAGTTTTCGGACATACATTTAGATCTCAATTCTTATATATCATAGATCTTTCAGACATACACTTAGATCTTATTGCTTAAGTGGTAACGATATATTGCACATACTGCACCATACATTATACAGTTCGATACATATCATACAGAATATATCTCACTGTTTAAAGGCTAACAATATATCTGACGCCATACATTAGATTATATAGTTAGATAGATATCATACAGTTAAATGTCGATTACTACTTATTATTTATCAAACTTAGTTATTTACGTTATATTATCACGTCCAACAGATAAATTTCACTTTTGCGCTTATATAATTATATGTCAACAGTTACGTTCCACTACTTATTTTATACAGGTAAGTCTTACGTTATTCAATTAGGTCGTACTATACAATTATACGTAACTATTTATACTTAATGTAGTCAGGTCTCACTATTTAAATAATTCAGGTATACCTCACTAATTATATCCTACAGTCATATCTCACTATCTATACATCATACAAACAAACCTCACTACCTATAAAGCACACAGACCCCACTGCCTACACATTATACCAACAGACTTATATCCTATACACTATACACACAGATCTCAATACCTATACGTCATATAAACAGACCTCACTACCTAAACATATACACACACAGTACTCACCATCTTTATATCATACAGTCACACCTCACTGCCTATACATCATACATCATCAAGCAAGTCTCACTACCTATACATCATAAGCACATCTTACTCTGTACTCTATACAATCACACTCTCAAACTTATACGTCACTACTTATACTTCATACTCTCAAACTTATACGTCACTATTTATACTTCATACTCTCAAACTTATACGTCACTATTTATACTTCATACTCTCAAACTTATACGTCACTATTTATACTTCATACTTTCAAACTTATACGTCACTATTTATACTTAATACTCTCAAACGTATACGTCACTACTTATACTTCACTATTTATACTTCATACAGTAAAACCTCACTACTACTTAAGTCACACAGTCAGACCTCACTATTTGTTGGCCAGTCACCTCACTACTACTTAAGTCACACAGTCAGACCTCACTATTTGTTGGCCAGTCACCTCACTACTACTTAAGTCACACAGTCAGACCTCACTATTTGTTGGCCAGTCACCTCACTACTACTTAAGTCACACAGTCAGACCTCACTATTTGTTGGCCAGTCACCTCACTACTACTTAAGTCACACAGTCAGACCTCACTATTTGTTGGCCAGTCACCTTCACTATTTAGGAAATGCAGGTAGTACCAGACGTAAGCTAATTTTCTACAATCTTCACATTAGAAACATGTGTATCTAAACACACGTATAAAAAAAAACGTATTGCTTTAAACAAAAAGTACTATACCATGCTAGCTTTGTACGTATGATTTTTTAACTGAAGTTCCGTTTTTTTGGTAGGATCCTTCTTCATGTTCCACAGTAGATCTAACACGAAGCCCCAGTATTGCAATGTTCACTTCCAACAAGTTCCGTTTCTTTGGTAGGAACCTTCTTCATGTTCCACAGTAGATCTAACACGAAGCCCCAGTATTGCAATGTTCACTTCCAACAAGTTCCGTTTCTTTGGTAGGAACCTTCTTCATGTTCCACAGTAGATCTAACACGAAGCCCCAGTATTGCAATGTTCACTTCCAACAAGTTCCGTTTCTTTGGTAGGAACCTTCTTCATGTTCCACAGTAGATCTAACACGAAGCCCCAGTATTGCAATGTTCACTTCCAACAAGTTCCGTTTCTTTGGTAGGAACCTTCTTCATGTTCCACAGTAGATCTAACACGAAGCCCCAGTATTGCAATGTTCACTTCCCACAAACGACGTTGTACACAGACGCCCCCATTTTTATTATTCAAAACTGTTCATTTTGCGCTACTTAATTTCTAACAATAGTCAGTTGTTTTATAATTACAGCAGTCACATGTAATCCATTGTCTGTGTTCGTTGTTATCACTTCTCCTCATCACTTTCACTCCTGTCTTCAGCTTCATCTTTGTCGTAGCTGCTGCTGTTCGATGAAAAAACTTCCATGGCACGTCCATTACCGACTGAGTCGCTGTCGCAGTTTGTACACATCGTGCCACTGTCACCATTTACAAACACAGTGTTATCGTGTGTGGTCAAAAACCCACTGGCCTGTACTTGACAAAAATAGCCTGACGGGGTCACACGCTCCAAAGCGCCAGCTGGCGGCCGAAGAAAAACACTTAAGGAAGAGGCTGACTCATGCATTTCGTCTCCAGTACTAGACCGGCCCAAATGGAATGGAATTTTGGAAGGGTCTTCTCCCTTAACAATTTGCGACATGAAACTGATGTAGGAAATCGCCAGGCGTAGAGTTTCAATTCTCGAGAGACGTTTCTCGTACGCAAACGTCGGAATACGCCGACGCAGAAGATCGAAAGCTTCGTTTAAACTCAGCATACGGCGACGCTCTCGAATATTAGCGGCCCGACGTTGGGCTACCGTCGGCACCCGACGTTTGCGCGACTTAAAGTCGGATCGTGATGACACTCCGACAATGCTTGTCAAAGTGCCTGTCGTTACTTGGGTGATGTTGCCGTTGACGAAGTCTCCGTCGTTGTGCGCGTGAACACCATTGTTGAAGAAAGTGGCAGGGACGGCGTCAAAGCATGGAGTCTGGTGCAAATACCGGAAATGGGGAGAGGTGCTCACACCCTCCCAAGCAAATGTTGGCGGAAATGGTGCTCGGAGTGCCTCGCTTTCCCCCAGGCAGCCGACGTCTCGTGGGTACGGCAATCCGGGTACCGTGTCTCCAAGGTTAGGACCTGGAACAAGAGTGGTGTACACGTTCGGGTAATAGGACGGGTAGCTGGAGATATCGGAGGTGGCGCTAATATCGGAGATGTAAGGCATTAAGAAAGATGTAGTGTGTACTCCTGGAATTGAGCAACGCTTGTAACCAGTCACCAATCACCAGTCACCAATGGTCTGTCGTGTACCAAATATTTACGAGATGAGTTGCATAGGGAAATAAATACCTTAAATTTATACAGAGACTACGTATACTGTGAATACATCTCCGCACAAAAAAGAGTAGCTGCAATCACGAGTTCTCTTTCCTTGAAACCGACTTCTTGTCTCCCTTTTGTCCTAGCTGTAAATGACCAAAGAAGATTGGAAGTGCAGGGCAGAGAAAAGGAAAACAAATAAATTTTCACAGTTTCCGTGAATGCGACAGTGGCCAACCTTTATGTTTCCATTAAACAAACGCGAACTGAAAGAAAACCCCAAACAAGCAAAATAAATAAATGATTTAAATGTATTTTAAAAGAAAAAACTAACTTAGAAAAACACCGCCAAACAGCAAACGAAAAGTTAAACTTAAAGTCCATCTGTTTCTTGTCTTAGATTCTCGATGAAGAATGCAGATTTGTCTCCCTTCGTTTGACATTGTTCCGTCTTATTAAATACTTTTGGCAGCCAAAGAAACGAAAGGGTTCGTTTCGACTTCATCTAGCAATGCCAAATCGATCCTGAGCGGTTTCAGATGGAAAATTAATTCCAGGGTATTGGTGAAGCCCGCTCCCTTTTTCTCTATTTCTTTTTCCAACAGAAGAAATAGTTCTGTCTGTCTTGGAAACTGCCAGCATGTCCACGTTATTGAAACTCTTTGTTGACCTCACGCTTGCAGACACTAAATTGATTCCGGTAACGGTAACTGTCAGGGATAGAACCTCATGAGCAAGTCACTGTTGAAGAGATTGCTTTCAATATAGTTTGCAAATCAATAATCTTTCGTATTTTGAACTTGACATAATTTCTAGCTGCACATAGTAAATGAATTATTATTATTATTATTATTATTATTATTATTATTATTACACTTTTTCATTAAGTAATCTGCAGGCTATCTGATAAAGAAAGCGAGCCAAACAAAGTAGAGTAGGGGTTGACAGCTGTCATTGCAAACAAAACAGAGTCGTTGTAGTTGACTAAAATCGATTATGCCTCCTTTATCTTTTAATTAATCATTTCGAAATATGGAAATGAATACCGCGACTATCCGGCAAAATTTATGACGGACATTTTATTGATGAATATTGTTGGGACTCAAGTCAGCAAGTAAGGCAGAAAAGGCGTTGCTAGAAGCTTCTATAAGTCATTTCTTACATTTAGTACAATATAAATATTAATAGCAATCAAAAGAATACGATAAAAAAGGCTATGGAATATTTCAAGAATCCACACCATTCTCATGTAGTGTGTATTAAAATCTCTACCAAGCTACGTCAGATGGTGGGTATGAAAAACTCCACTAATCTACGTCAGGTGATGTGTATTAAAATCCCTACCAGCCTACGTCAGATGATGTGTATTAAAATCCCATACTGATCTACGTCAGATGATGTGTATTAAAATCCCTACCAGCCTACGTCAGATGATGTGTATTAAAATCCCATACTGATCTACGTCAGATGATGTGTATTAAAATCCCATACTGATCTACGTCAGATGATGTGTATTAAAATCCCATACTGATCTACGTCAGATGATGTGTATTAAAATCCCATACTGATCTACGTCAGATGGTGTGTATTAAAATCCCATACTGATCTACGTCAGATGATGTGTATTAAAATCCCATACTGATCTACGTCAGATGGTGTGATGCTGAAACATATTACTATTGTGCACTGACGTAACCATAAATAATCTTTGAAATTACATTTTTCATGAAGACAGTCTTTTTTCTCGCGTGCGTGCGTGCGTGCGTGTGTGTGTGTGTGTGTGTGTGTGTGTGTGTGTGTGATTAATCCACTTCTATTATCGCACTATTTGGGGCTGACAGTGCAAGGGAGATTATTTGTTGTACAGTACTCTAACAGTGCGCGTTCCGATAATCACACATAATAGCTCCGAGATTCTGTACTCGGTCAAATGTCCCCGTTATGAAAAGAAATTTAAATTACATTCTTTCACGTTCAAATAATTTATTATTGTCCTTTATGCATTCCCAAAGTAATCCATATACAAAGGAATGTCGGAATACACTGGGCGGGCGTTTTGAACTTTCTATTCCCAAGGCGTCCAGACTACTTCAGCTTTCGGCATTCTTTTTCTTCAGGAGACTTAACAGCGATCACTTTCTCAAACAGGAAAAGAGTGTTTTGAGAAAGTTGAGTGCAGAGATTGGAGTCCGACCGGGTGGCTGGATGAATATGGGTAGAAATGAGCTCCTTTCGAAAGAACATGCTCCGAACTCATGGAGAAATAAACCAACACCACTCCAGAAAGTATATAGACCGCAGAACTTTCAAAGTGAAAAATTCCATTAATCAAAGCTGTGTGAAGACCATTTAATGTATGTATGTAGGCCGTAGAACTATCTTGGTAAGGTTTCTAATATTTAACACCCTAAATTGGTTGAGTACACTAAGTAGGTTGAAGATTAGTTGAAGTTGGTTGGAGTCGAGCCTATGTGATGACATCAATTCAAAACTGGCTGGTCGAGTCAAGGCTGGCTGAAAGTCGAGTCAAGGCAGGCTGAAATCAAGCTAAAGTTGTATGAAGTTCAGAAATGACAAAGGTCTAGTCACTATTCTGCTCACAGTGAAATCATTAAAACAATTTCGCCAGACAACTAGCAAAACGTAACTTGTAATTATCCTTCCGGGTTTAAATCCAAAAGCACCCAACCAAAGAAGAAAACTTTGGGTCTCTTACCCATATATATGTAAAGTATCCGGTACCCGGAAGTAGGAAGTTTTCTGAATGAAGTCTACGATAATTGGCGAGTAACCGTTGCTCGTAATATAGCCTATGGCTGCTTGGACCGTAGGGACAGTGCGACCAGTGAGCGACATCAACTTTCGCGCGTGGATCGCGCGCAAACTATGGCGGTTTGTGGCCAGAAAAGATCCACTTTATCTACAATTCTGCATTTGAAAAGCTGTCACCAGTGTAACCTGTGGTGAAGGGGCACAAAATAACGGTAACAGCTGAACACAGTCAAGCAGACAGCAATGTGTTTCTTGTTAAGGGCATACAGAGATTATTTTCCTTCTGCTGTGTGTGTGTGTGTGTGTGTGTGTGTGTGTGTGTGTGTGTGTGTGTGTGTGTGTGTGTGTGTGTGTAGCGTGTGGTTATGTAGAGAACTGTTATAGGCCTATATTTATGACGTAGAATGTGACTGCGTGTGATTGTGTAAAAAATGTAATGTGTTAGTGACGTAGGATGTGACTGGCATGTGATTGTGTAAAAAATGTTATATATTAGTGACGTAGGATGTGACTGGCGTTGGATTGCGTACAAAATCATTAAATCTTAGTGACGTGTTGATTCTCTTATTCCCCCTTCACCTTCTCTCGTATTGAAGAGGAAGGTTGTGACGTGTTGATTCTCTTATTCCCCTTCACCTTCTCATATTGAAGAGGAAGGTTGTGACGTGTTCTAATGGAATGAACAGCAACACCCTACGTCCTGTATTTTGATAGTTAGGATAAAAAATCACAAAATGAAGAATAAATACAAAAAAACTTGACATTTAGTCTATAGTCTAAAATACCAAATCAAATAAAGAAAAGATAACTTGACATTTAGACCTGCTTTTGGGTATATAAAATACTAAATAAAATAAATACCAAATAAAATAAAGTAAAAATTAACTTGACATTTAGTCCTGCTCTTCGGTACATAAAATATCAAATCAAATAAAGTAAAAATAACTTGAAGTTTAGTTCATCTTTCTGGTACATAAAATACCAAATCAAATAAAGTAAAAATAACTTGAAGTTTAGTTCATCTTTCTGGTACATAAAATACCAAATAAAATAAAGTAAAAATAACTTGAAGATTAGTACTGTAGTTTGGTACATAAAATACCCAAATCAAATAAAGTAAAAATAACTTGACATTTAGTCTTCGGACAAATACATATAAATGTTTCATGACTGAAAAATCCAAAAACACAATAACCATTTTAGTAAAGAGAGAGGAATAATAATAGTCTTAAATTTATGAACTATATCTAATATAAATAAGAAATGTATGTTTCATGCTAATCATTCGTAGTGTGGTCTAATCATTCGTAGAGTGGTCTATTGTTATACGCCCAAGAAATAATTTCTTGGCTCCCGTGTAATATTGAAACCCATAATTTTTCTAATATCCCTTTTCCCACAAACTACATACCCATACATAATGACTTCATTCACCAGAGCTCTCTCTCTCTCTCTCTCTCTCTCTCTCTCTCTCTCTCTCTCTCTCTCTCTCTCACACACACACACACACAGAATTATGACTCATCAACAACTACATCCCAGATCCATACAAAATGACTCAAAACACAAGCATTGTCCAAACATACAGAATGACTTAATACACTAGCATAGTAACCCACCAGCATGACATCGTCTATACATTTAATAACTCCCAACTCACGCAATATGACGTCATCCACAAACGCAATAAACTACACCGACACAGAATGGCGTCATCAAACAGGCAAAACTTGTGACGTCATCTACTAGCATAACAAGCAATATGATATAATCCTACAAATTCAAGCACAGTTACTCAAACTTTAAGGTATGACCCAGAACAATAAACAGTTCAGTTAATTAAAAACAAGGAGTTTTAACTTGATTAGTAAAATTGCTCGTACAAGAACAAAACAACAAAAATAGATCAATCTAAAAAAAAAAAAAAAAGTATTCCTTCCCTTCACGTTCGGCAACAAGATTGTTTCGCGTAATATGAATGACGTAATGGCAACAGAGAGATTGTGCACTTGATCAAGAATGCTTTTTTTCAACCACCATTTCTAATAATAGTATAATTTACATATTTATAATGCGCCGTTTTGGAACCAATTGACGTTGAAAATGTGTTTATGAAATTAAGAACAAATATTGTATTTAAAATGTAAGGAGCAGCTACTGTTTATTATACACTGATATTTCGTTTTACTGAAATAATAGAAATAAAAAGTGAGTTTCCTTTGAAAAATATTATCTTCTTCTATGTGGCCCTAACCCGGAAATATACCGAACTATGACCTTGACCAGGGGAGGAATATTGATATGTTGACCTCGACCCGGAAACAGACTGATGTCAATTTTATAGCGACCGATTTTTGTTCGTTCCTTTCTTTAATGTGCGTGAAATGCGATCAGCGCGCACTTTATTGAGTGCACGTGCATAGGATTATTTGCACGCGCCCTATCAACTGGCCACCGGGCACGCCGATCCTGGTGAAAATAAATCACAAACTTGCAGCATGGACGCTCTTTGTACTGTCACATTGCAGATTGCGGTATCTGCACCTCAACTTTCCCTTCCACCCTCACGCCGAAACATTTCTGTATTATAAGCATATCCTAGGCAGTGATTAAGTCTGCCAAGTATGTCCCCATCATAAATCCGTTACACTACCTTAGAATAGTTGTACTATGGATAGAGAACATCCACAACTCATAACTATACAAAACCACAACTCATAACTATACAAAACCACAACTCATAACTATACAAAACCACAACTCATAACTGTATTATCTTGTATTTGAGACATAAAACACCCCAAAACATAACTGCATTATCTTATATTTGAGACATAAATTCCCAACTTATCTTGTATTTGAGACATAAAACACCATCTTATCTTGTATTTGAGACATAAAACACCCCAAAACATAAATGCATTATTTTATATTTGAGACATAAAACACCCAACTTATCTTGTATTTGAGACACAAAACATCCATCTTATCTTGTATTTGAGACATAAAACACCCATCTTATCTTGCATTTGAGACATATATCGTGTGACTTAGAGAAAATCTTTTAACCTGCATTCCTAACAATCGTATGCACTTGCTTAACATTTTTTCATATCCGCACTTCGACAAGACCAACCCTTAGCCCACTCTTAAACCATCCCCAGTTCGCATTTTTAGTACAGCTGTGTTAATATTCATTTACTTGTATGTCTACCATCACCCTCATAGCCCACACTTTTTAAACCATCCCCAGTTCGCATTTTTAGTACAGCTGTATTAATATTCATTTACTTGTATGTCTACCATCACCCTCATAGCCCACACTTTTTAAACCATCCCCAGTTGGCATTTTTAGTACAGCTGTATTAATATTCATTTACTTCTATATCTAGCTTTACCTTGCACTGGTTTGTAAGTTGCACTAAATGAAAAAGAGATTCCATTATTACAGAAAACACAAACTACACACATATATGCTTATATTATCTTTGTTCAATTGAATTGCAAACACTAATATTTCCTCCCTTAGATCCTGGAACACCAACACAAACAATTGTTGTATAGTTGTGTTACAGGCACTGATATTTCCATCTTTGGTTAAGGAAACCCACATACATATAATATGTATATAGCTGTATTACAGGCACTGATATTTCCATCTTTGGTTAAGGAAACCCACACACATATAATATGTATATAGCTGAATTACAGGCACTGATACTTCCATCTTTGGTTAAGGAAATCCACACAGACACAGCATGTATATAGTTGTGTGGCAGAGTAAATTTGCATATTCCTATTTCTGGACCTAATTGTTATATAAATTGTTAATTGTTATATAAATTGTTAAATTGTTATATAAATTGTTAAATTGTTATATAAATTGTTAATTGTTATATAAATTGTTAAATTGTTATATAAATTGTTAAATTGTTATATAAATTGTTAAATTGTTATATAAATTGTTAATTGTTATATAAATTGTTAAATTGTTATATAAATTGTTAAATTGTTATATAAATTGTTAAATTGTTATATAAATTGTTAATTGTTATATAAATTGTTAAATTGTTGAAGTGATCCGACCGTGAGCTCTCCTTATGATGATATTTTTGGAAGTGTCAGAGTTGGAGTAAAAAACTCGAATTGAGAATATGCTAGAAACTTCTGATGCAATCCAAGCCACTTCCAAATGGATGCGTAGTTTTTATTATCCAATGCTTACGATTTACGAGAACGAGACAAGTAAATATGCTGAGGTCAAAAGTTGACCTGCTGTATAGAATTCTATTGTATAATCACTTTGAATTTGTAGTGGCTAGAAGTAGAAACTATTATCTCTAATAACTCTACTTCTGTTCTTTGATAAGGACTATCCTTTGATTTGTATTGACATTAATCTATTGAATTGTGTTTTAGGATATAAGACTATATAGGTATTAAAATTATTAAAATGTGGTTTCATGGAAATAACGATGACCAGTAATCTTTTTCATTGTATTTGTTATATGTATATTTGATTGTTGATTTATTGACCTTCTTACACATATTGATAACCTTATGTTGGAGAAGAAAGTGTGCGGCTGGGGGCTCACTAAATATAGATTAAAAGACGGATTTATCTTCTCCTTTAGTAAGAAGTTTACCAAGATATTGTGTGATGGTAAATGTTTTTCTTTAATGTTGTGGAAGAGAGAAAACGTTTATAGCGCCCGCACATCCGCCAAGTGAGAGAGACGAGTGGTGTCTGCTGGAGAATTATTAATAAAATAAATTAAGTTTCTCATCACTTGTAATTAGTTTTAGGTGATTAATTAATTAATAATAATAATAAACATTAACTAGGTGGCGTTGGCGTCACAAGATATATTACAGACACTGATATTTCCACGTTTAGTTAAGGAAACACACACATATAATATGTAATTATTGTATTACAGACACTGATATTTCCACGTTTAGCTAAGGAAACACACACATATAATATGTAATTTATTGTATTACAGACTGATATTTCCACGTTTAGTTAAGGAAACACACACATATAATATGTAATTATTGTATTACAGACGCTAATATTTCCACGTTTAGTTAAGGAAGCAGCCACGCACATTCTATCTGTACATAGCTGTAGTGCAAACGTGTATCCCCAGCACTGTCTGAAATGCAAACGTGTATCCCTAACACTGTACTACAAACGTGTATCCCCAACACTGTCTGTACTACAAACGTGTATCCCCAACACTGTCTGTACTACAAACGTGTATCCCTAACACTGACTGTACTACAAACGTGTATCCCCAACACTGTCTGTACTACAAACGTGTATCCCTAACACTGTCTGTACTACAAACGTGTATCCCTAACACTGTCTGTACTACAAACGTGTATCCCTAACACTGTCTGTACTACAAACGTGTATCCCTAACACTGTCTGTACTACAAACGTGTATCCCCAACACTGTACTACAAACCTGTATCTCCAGCTCGTCTGTACTGCACGCTGTCTACAGTCATATTGTTTGGCAGAGATGATATATGTACTGCCATATTAGATTCACATTGTGATACTTATGATATACATACCGTCGTATTACATTTTACAACCTTCAGGTGTGTACCATCATACATCATTTTACAACCTTCAGGTGTGTACCATCATACATTATTTTACAACCTTCAGGTGTGTACCATCATACATCATTTTACAACCTTCAGGTGTGTAACATCATACATCATTTTACAACCTTCAGGTGTGTACCATCATACATCATGTTACAATCTTCAGGTGTGTACCATCATACATCGTTTTACAGTTATGGCATGTATATTAGTGTACAACCGCTACATAAATTATTTACCATCATATTGCAATTGAGAGATGAGATATTTCTGTCGACAAATAATATTAAACAACTTTCACATTGCATTTTACAGATGTAAAATATGTAACTTCATATTGCAATTGAGAGATGTGATATTTGTCGTCAAATAACATTATGCAATTTTCATATTGCATTTTACAGATGTAATATACGTAAACTTCATTTTTCATTTTGCATTTGTGATATGCAAACCTTAATATTATGCTTTAAACATCTGATATTTGAATCGACACATTATATTTTATAACTGCCGTATGAGTATCATTCTTGTTCTTTCTTTTACGGATTTGATATCTGAACTATCTTATGATATTTTACAAATAATATAAATGTAACATCACATTGCAAGTTATCAATTCATCCATCCATCCATCCATCCATCCATCCACAGCACTGTCATATATATATATATAGTGTTGAAATGACAATGTTGTTTCATATATATATAGTGTTGAAATGACACTCTACAGACTATCAGAAACATAATGAAATGGCACTGTAAAAAATACTGTAATATAACTTTGTTTAACCATAAATTTATAAACAAAAAAGGTGCAAAAAAAATAAAAGAAGATTTAATCGTGCGGATCCGAGTCAGATAATAGAGAACAGAGACTTTTATTAACACATAAAAAATGAATAAAACAGAGTTAATAACTAAATGAAATTAAAGATAAACAAGAAGTATAAAGAAAAGGTACAATATTAGGAAATGAATAAAATAAAAATAACTATTAAGGCAGCGTGTCCTGCCCCATTTGATATATTAATTTTCAATAGACAAAAATACATTTTTAATGAGATGCATGTGGACAGGTCAGAAACTGAGGGCAAAAGGCGAAAGGATCATCAAAGCGCGATAATTCCATGTTAATTACCTTTGTTTGCATTTCCTTGTCTAACCTCATGACCTCTGTCAACAAAAGATAATCGCGGGTGGAAAATTAAAGAAAAAAAAGAAACGGAGGGAGGACCCCCCCCCCCAACAAGACAATACCTTCCGTGGTTAGCTTCATTTACATGTAATTTTTTTTATCACCCCACACCGAGCACAATTTTAATTTTAAAAAATCCATTTTTAATTTAAGCCGAATTTATTATTATATTTTTGTATCCTCAGTTGCTATATTTACAGAATCGTTTAAATCAGTCTGTTGAGCGTTTTGAACGCTACTTCAGTTTGGCCATGAAGTATCTCAAATACCGGGAACGTTTAGTTCTCTCTGTCTCTGCCCCCACCTCCCACCCCCTCGTTCAACATACTCATTATGCGTGCGATCACTTAATTGATATGCAAATGTAACAGCACAGATCAAGTTGCGATTTTGTTCCAAGAGAACTTTGATAAACAGGCGTTTGGGGCAGCACTCAGATAAAACTTTGAGACTGAAGTGCTTTTATTGGTTTATAAGTTTTCCTGCAGATTCTAAAGCAGGTGGAAGTGTTGAATTTCTGCAAGACTGCTACTCCCCCCTCCCCGCTTTAGGTTTACAGATATTTCCGAGTTGGGCCTGAAGTTTAAAACCGTTTGTCGTGATTAATGGTTGTACATAGCGTAGGTCTGCAAATAAAGGTCACTCAAGGTCACTTTTGGGACCGGGAAAATGTACACACTTCTGTTAGAGAAGAAAAATAAATCCTCTAACATCAGGCCACTCGTTAGTCAAAAGCCATAAATCATCAAATTTCTGTCCGTCGCAAAGGTCAGAATGGATATACCAAGTACTCCCAACCCTACACACTCTAAAAATGAGAGTAAATAAATTAAACAAGCTAAACAGATATGTGTTCTTGAAGTGTTCTAGAGGAAAAAAATTGAAATAAAATAGGAGTTACTCTGCTGACGTGTCACTTTGACCGTCAAACACGGCACGCAGGCTATACTTGACGAGCGGTCAGTAATAGTACATGGTCTTTGCTTCATTTAAGCGAAACAAAACTAACTTTAACGAAATCATTGTGAATGGGTGGGTGAAGGAAAGAAGGGTGGAAATGGTTGGCTAAAATGCAACAGTGCGTGTTGTTCTTGTCATTTAATACTGATGTTTGGCAAATGTAACAATGCGTGTTGTTCTTGTCATTTAATACTGATGTTTGGCAAATGTAACAATGCGTGTTGTTCTTGTCATTTAATACTGATGTTTGGCAAATGTAACAATGCGTGTTGTTCTTGTCATTTAATACTGATGTTTGGCAAATGTAACAATGCGTGTTGTTCTTGTCATTTAATACTGATGTTTGGCAAATGTAACAATGCGTGTTGTTCTTGTCATTTAATACTGATGTTTGGCAAATGTAACAATGCGTGTTGTTCTTGTCATTTAATACTGATGTTTGGCAAATGTAACAATGCGTGTTGTTCTTGTCATTTAATACTGATGTTTGGCAAATGTAACAATGCGTGTTGTTCTTGTCATTTAATACTGATGTTTGGCAAATGTAACAATGCGTGTTGTTCTTGTCATTTAATACTGATGTTTGGCAAATGTAACAATGCGTGTTGTTCTTGTCATTTAATACTGATGTTTGGCAAACTAGACTAAGACTCTAACGAGATCATTGTAGGTGGTCGGGTGAAGGAAAGAAGGATGGAAATGGTTGGTTGAAATGAGAGTAGTAATAGGATGTGTGTGAATGTATCAAGAGGGTAGTGATAACGATGGTGTGTGAGTTAGCTAGAGGGTAGTGATAACGATGGTGTGTGAGTTAGCTAGAGGGTAGTGATAACGATGGTGTGTGAGTGTAGCTAGAGGGTAGTGATAACGATGGTGTGTGAGTGTAGCTAGAGAGGATAGTGATAACGATGGTGAGTGTAGCTAGAGGGTAGTGATACGATGGTATGTGAGTGTAGCTAGAGGGTAGTGAAAAGTAAATTTCAAACTTTCAGGCGTAACTGTTGCTTCTACTCCATAATGAAGGTCAAGGTAAAGGAGGCAATTTATACTCTCAATGTACGGAAAGTCAAGGCTGATGACAGTAATTTCTATTTTTAAAATTTTAAATATGTTCAAAATAATACATTTTAAATTCTTCGATATAACATAGGTAACATTTTACATTTTGAAAATTCATTAATAATTACAGCTGCTTTCCACTTTTACATTTTTTTTATTATCGCTGAGTGGCAAATTAACTTGACAAGCAAGAGATCACTTTAAACTAAGGATAAGTAAATTTATATTAATATCATTTCATCATCCTGCGGATAGGGTTAATGTGTATCAAGAATACAATAACTTTACGCACTCGCATTTTTTCTTCCTGTATATATATATATATATATATATCGTATTTCCAGTTTTGAACTATTGTAGTTTTAAACATTATTTATCTGATTTCAGAAATATTAAATTATGCTATATATCCATTCATTCGTATTTCCAGTTTTGAACTATTGTACATTATTTATCTTTTTTCATAAATTTATTAATTTTATTCTAGTTTTAATACACAGGAATCATAAATAAAATGAATGTTAACAAGTACAAAATTTCTAAGTTTGCTAATAACTCTGAGTTTTCAATACTTACTTGTATGCTGGCGACGCCCCCTCCCACCCCCCGCCATGTGTTTCAACTGAGGAGTCCCCCATATCTGTGTTTCTAGTATGGACATGCCGCTGCAGAATAAATTTACAACTTATTTTCCCCAATGTCACTTCACACTCAGTAACTGTCATTAATCAGTTCTGGTCCTCGGTCTTTGGTCGCTCTTCGATTTGCAGATCCTGCCTAATCTGCTAACTATAAATTATTTTTAGTCATCCCTTCCAGAGAGTCCTTGAGTCACACCTATGTCCGGGTCATACCGTCCTTGACTAACACCTGTTTAATTCTAGCTTATGTCCAATATTATATTCCCTTTGTCTAACACCCGGTTAATTCTAACAAATGTCCAATATTATAGTCCCCTTGTCCAAAAATGTTAATTCTAGCCTATGCCCAAACTTTCCTCCCCTTTGTCTAACACCTTTTTAATTCTAGCCTATGCCCAATCTTACCTCCCCTTATCTAACGCCATTTTAATTATAGCCTATGCCCAATATTATATTCCATTATTCTAACACCTGTTTAATTCTAGCTTATGCCCAGTCTTACCTTCCCTTATCTAACGCCTGTTTAATTCTAGCCTATGGTTCATTCATTATTTTTAGTCATAGCAACTAATCCCACTCAGTCACTCTGGGTCACCTGGCTAAATTCACTTTCCCTAATCTTATGACGTAAGCGCATTACGTGTGTTACTTGCATAACCGTCTATTAGACCCATTAACTCTCAAACCTATCCTTAATTAAGATAATAATTTAACAAAATTAAATTCCTTTTAGGAAAGCAATATAGACATTAATAGTAATTAATGTTATAGATTCCACTCCGAAATATTTGTCACACTGACCTAGACTTATATAAGGTAGGTGATTGATACTGACCTAGACTTTATATTGGGTAGGTGATTGATACTGACCTAGACTTTATATTGGGTAGGTAATTGATACTGACCTAGACTTTATATTGGGTAGGTGATTGAACTGACCTAGACTTTATATTGGGTAGGTAATTGATACTGACCTAGACTTTATATTGGGTAGGTAATTGATACTGACCTAGACTTTATATTGGGTAGGTAATTGATACTGACCTAGACTTTATGTTGGATAGGTGATTGATAATAAAACTGACATAGACACATTACAACTCAAGATAGCATAGAGAAATAGTACACATTAATACAAAGTATAACACAAGATAACAGAGACATAAATAATACAGGACAACATAAGATGATATAGACAGAGTACAACACCAGATGGCATAGACATAAAATAATACAGGATAACATAGACTAGTACAACACACGATGACATAGATATAGTACGACACAATATAACATAGACATAAAAATAATACAGGATAACATAAGACATCGTACAACACAAGATGACATAGATATCGTACAATACAAGACGAGATAGACATAGAATAATACATGATAACAAAGACATAGTACAACACAAGATAACATTGACGAGTACAACACAAGATGACATAGAGATAGTACAACATAAGATGACATAGAGATAGTACAACATAAGATGACATAGAGATAGTACAACACAAAATGACAAAGTACAACACAAGATGACATAGACACAGTACAACACAAGATGACATAGACATAGTACAAAACAAGATAACATAGACGTAGTACAAAACAAGATAACAAAGACATAGTAAAACAAAAAAATGACATAGACATAGTACAACACAAGATAATATAGACATAGATTAATACAGGATATCATAGAAATAATACAACACAATTTGACTTAGACAGAATATACACACAACACAAAATAACAAATGCATAATATAATTTAACACAAGTCACTATATATAACATATATATATATATATATATATACATGCTATTACACCAGATAACATAGATATAACATAACACAAAATAACAAATACATAAATACCCCACAAGATGGCATAGTCATAGCACAATACAATATAACAAATGCAAAAACACAAAATATAACACAGTACAAGATAAAGCCTTAATAATAACACGGGTCTAGAGTAGTAAACACAATACAGGCGCAGTACAACACAAGACACATACTGAAAGAGAAATTCATAGATAGCATAACACACACACACACACACACACACAAACAAACAAACACACACACACATACATACACACACACACACACACACACACACACACACACACACACACACACACACACACACACACACACACACACACACACACACACATGGACATAAGGCATTAAATATAGTAAAATACAAGATAATATAGACATACAGTATAATGTAACATAGACACACGGCACAATGTAACATAGACAAACAGCAATTTATAACGTAGATATACATCACAATGTAAATAGACAAACTGTACAATGCAACGTAGACATAGAGCACAATATAACATAGACAATAGTACAATGTAACATAGACATAGAGTACAACGTAGACATAGAGCAAGATATAACATAGACAATAATACACTGTAACATAGACATACAGTACAATATAACATAGACAAGAGCATAATGCAGCGTAGACATACAGTGCAACATAGACATACAGCAAAGTGCAACGTAGACATAGAGCACATTATAAAATAGACAAGAGTACAATATAACATAGACAAGAGTACAATGTAACATAGACAAGAGCACAATATAACATAGACAAGAGTACAATGTAACAGACAAGAGCACAATATAATATAGACATACAGTAAATTGTAACATAGACATATAGTACAATTTGAAATAGACAAGAGCACATTATAACATAGACATACGGTAAAATGTAACATAGACATAGAGTACAATGTGACATAGACATACAGTATAATGCAGCGTAGACATAGAGCACATTATAATACAGACAAGAGTCGAATGTAACATAGACATAGAATATAATGTAACATAGAAAAGAGCACAATGTATTGTAGACATACAGTACAATGTAACGTAGGCATACAGCACAAAATAACATAGACAATAGTACAATGTAACATAGTCAAGAGTACAATGTAACATAGACAAGAGTACATTGTAACATACAGTATAGTGCAACGTATACAGAGAGCACAATATTATATACAGTGTAACATAGACAAGTTCACAGTATAACATAGACAATATTACAATGTTACATAAACATATAGTACAATTTAACATAGAAAGGCACAATATAACATAGACAAGAGTACAATTTAACATAGACAATATTACAATATAACATAGACATACAGTACAATGTAATATAGACAATAACACAATATAACATAGACAAAAGTACAATGTAACATAGACATACATTATAATGTAACATAAACAAGAGTGCAAATGTAACATAGACAAGAGTACAATGTGGCATAGACAAGAGTAACTTAGACATAATTCAACACGTGATAAATATATATTAAATACACGATAACAAATATATAGTACAATATAAAATAACATAGATATAGAGCACAAGATAACATACATTATGCAATACAAAATAACATAGTGCAACACAATATACACAGACACAGAATTACACCAATAGCACAAATATAGTACATCACAACCTATCAAAGACAACCTAACAAAGACATAGAGCAACATAATATTTTCAGTCATAGAATAACACACGATAACACAGATATTGTATACCACAACTAACATACACATAGTACAACACAATATTTTCAGTCATAGAATAACACACGATAACACAGATATTGTATACCACACCTAACATACACATAGTACAACACAATATTCACAGTCATAGAATAACACACGATAACACAGATATTGTATACCACAACTAACATACACATAGTACAACACAATATTCACAGTCATAGAATAACACACGATAACACAGTTATTGTATACCACAACTAACATACACATAGTACAACACAATATTCACAGTCATAGAATAACACAGATATTGTATACCACAACTAACATACACATAGTACAACACAATATTCACAGTCATAGAATAACACAGATATTGTATACCACAACTAACATACACATAGTACAACACAATATTTTCAGTCAAAGAATAACACAGATATTGTATACCACAACTAACATACACATAGTACAACACAATATTTTCAGTCATAGAATAACACACGATAACACAGATATTGTATACCACAACTAACATACACATAGTACAACACAATATTTTCAGTCATAGAATAACACACGATAACACAGATATTGTATACCACAACTAACATACACATAGTACAACACAATATTTTCAGTCATAGAATAACACACGATAACACAGATATTGTATACCACAACTAACATACACATAGTACAACACAATATTCACAGACGTAAGACCCAATTAAACTCAGTGTTAGGTATAGATAGAATGAAATCGTGACATAAAAAAACTAAATGTGACATGGAAGGAATCATTTACTGACAGATACTTCGTGTAGGTAAAGTGTCAGGCATGAAATAGTACCAGAATGAAAAAGGTAGGCAGACAAAGTGTGACATTAGATCTGAAATAGTACCAGAATGAAAACGTTAGGTAGACAAAGTGTGATATTAGATCTGAAATAGTACCAGAATGAAAAGGTTAGGTAGACAAAGTGTGACATTAGATCTGAAATATTTCAGAATTAAAAATGTTATGTAGATAAATTGTGACATTAGATCTGAAATATTTAAGAATTAAAAATGTTACGTAGATAAATTGCGACATTAGACATGAAATAGTTTTACAATTAAAAATGTTTGGTAGGCAAAATGTGACAATAGTCATGAAGTAGTACCAGAATAAAAAATTTAGGTAGACAAAGTGTGATATAAGACATGACATAACACTCAATAAAAAGCTAGTGTAGACAAAATACGACAAACGATTGATATAGTACACAGGATTTTAAAAAAATAGCGTAAGAAAAGTGTAACAAAAAAATGTATTATATTATACGACAGAAAGTAGCCTGGACTCAGTACGACGTAACTAAGACTTCCTTTAAAGCACAAAATTAGCTCGTGACATAAATCACGTTTTGGCAAAATTTGAAGTAACTTCCTGAAATTAGAATGCTAGGATGGCTCAGCTGTAAGATCCTTAAGATGGCGAGAGAAAGCTAGGTTGGCCTAAGTGTGACACAGAACAAGAGAAGAGTCATTATAGAATCAAGTCAAAAGAAAATGTGACATCAGAATCAGAGAAACCCAGTTATAGAAAGCTTGCCATGGTAGAGTGTGACATAGACCCAGATAGCATTGACAGAAAGCTATTCTACATAGAGAGTGACGTAATATCCAGAGAGCCTAGATCAACAAAGAGAACGAAATCAAATCCAGGTAAGACAAAATAGTAAGACTCATGTAACACAGGTAGAATACTAGTCTAGACAGAGTGTAATATAAGACCCAAATAATATTGACAGAAAGCTATAAGGACAGAGAGTAATATAAGACCCAAATAACACTGTCAGAAGGCTAGTCTAGACTGAGTAACATAGGATCCAGATAATACTGGTCTAGTCCAGACAGAGAGTTAACATATGTCCGAAATAATATTATCAGAAGGCTAGTCTAGACAGAGAATAACGTAAGATCCAAATAACATTGGCAGAAGTCTAATCTAGACAAAGAGAAATATAAGACCCAAATAATACTGACAGAAAGCTAATTTAGACACAGAGTTAACATAAGACCGAAATAACATTGGTAGAAGGCTAGTCTAGACAAAGAGTAACTTAAGACCCAAATAGTTTTGTCCGAAAGCCAGTCTAGACACAGAATGAGGTAAGATCCAAATACATTCGGAGATAGAAGGCTAGTCTAGATAGAGAGTAACTCAAATAACAGTGACCGAAAGCCAACCTAGAAAGAATGACTTAAGACCCGGAGAAATTCAGCAACAGAAAGCCGCAACAGAGAAAGGGTGATTTAAGATCAGATAAACTCCGTCATAGAAAGCCAGTAGAAAAAGAGTGATGTAAGACCCAGATAAAATCCGTGATAGAAAGCCAGTATAGACAAAGAGTGATGTAAGACTGAGACAATCTCCGTGATAAAAAGCCAGTATAGACAGTGATGTAAGACCCAGATAAATGATAGAAATCCAGTATAGACAGTGATGTAAATCCCAGGTCAACTCCGTGATAGAAAGCCAGTATAGATAAAGAGTGATATAAGCCAGGTAAACTCCGTGATAGAAAGCCAGTATAGACAGTGATGTAAGACACAGGTAAACTCCGCGCTAGAAAGCCAGTATAGACAGTGATGTAAGACACAGGTAAACTCCGCGCTAGAAAGCCAGTATTGACAAAGAGTGATGTAAGACCCAGGTAAACTCCGTGATAGAAAGCCAGTATAGACAGTGATGTAAGACCCAGGTAAACTCCGTGATAGAAAGCAAGTCTAGATAGTGACGTAAGACCCAGAAAAATGTCAGTGATAAAAAGCTAGTCTAGCTGGGTAGAGAGACGCAAGACCCAGGTAAACGCAGTGAAAATAGCCATAACAGATAGAGATTGACGTAAGATCCAGATAGTGATAGCATTTCATTCTAAGTTGGTGACGTAGGACCCAGATTAATTCAGTGATAATTCAGCCAATAATTATAGGCAAAGTGATGCAAGGCCCAGATCACCTCAGTGATAGAAAGCCATACTAGACAGAGAGTGACGTAAGACCCAGTTAAACTCAGTGTTAGGAAGTCATAATAGAGAGTGACGTAAGACCCAGTTAAACTCAGGAAGTCATAATAGACAGAGAATGACGTAAGACCCAATTAAACTCAGTGTTAGGAAGCCATAACAGAAGAGAGTGACGTAAGACCCAGTTAAACTCAGTGTTAGGAAGTCATAACAGACAGAGAGTGACGTAAGATCCAGTTAAACTCAGTTTTAGGAAGTCATAATAGAGAGTGACGTAAGACCCAGTTAAATTCAAAGGATAGAAAGCCGTAAAAGACAGAGTGATGTAAGACCCAGTTAAACTCAGCGACAGAAAGCCATAATAGACAGAGTGACGTAAGACACAGATAAACTCTGATAGAAAGCACTCACAACTTTCGCTGATTTCGTGCTGGGATCCGGTGCAGGAATAGGGTGAGAGGAGTGAGACAAAGTCTGACATAAGACCCAGGCGAGAAAGTTGTGGAGGGCTGGTAATAGGAGTTGTGAGAGTGAAGTGAAAAGATATTACAATAACTGGTATTTAATGCATGCATCATTGGAAAGCGCAACAGGATGCCTGCCGCACGGACAAAGTGGAAAGATATCCCGTGCATGCTAGTTATTGATTTCAATCCGGTACCCAAAGGCAACACGTGGTTGTGCAATTTGCTAAGGCCAAGTAGCTGCGAGGCCCTGTCAGGGATTATCCACCTTCTTGCAGTCGAAGTATAAGGGCCCAGACAGGGATTTGTCTGCGTGTTGACTGTACTTTGTACTTTTAAATAACAACGGCTTAATTAAGACAAATGAAGAAATGCAGTTTAAGTTTTAATTAAAAAACAGATTATTTCTAATAATTTAACCACAGATACTACCGATACTTAAATAATAACAAACAACATTATTGAATCCTGAACGGAGACCAAAACTTCAACAGAGGCAAACACAATGAATATGATATTAAAATCACTTATTAAAATTGTACATTACGGCCTGTATAAAAGCGTTCCTGTACTAAAGTTCACGTATTCACTACGGCCTGTATAAAAGCGTTCCTGTACTAAAGTTCATTCATTCATTACGGCCTGTATAAAAGCGTTCCTAAAGTTCACGCATTCATTACGGCCTGTAAGGGTTCCTGTATTAAAGTTCATGTATTCATTACGGCCTGTATAAAAGCGTTCCTGTACTAAAGATCACGCATTCATTACGGTCTGTATCAATGCGTTCCTGTACTAAAGTTCACGCATTCATTACGGTCTGTATAAAAGCGTTCCTATACTAAAGTTCACGCACTCATTACGGCCTGTATCAATGCGTTCCTGTACTAAAGTTCACGCATTCATTACGGCCTGTATCAATGCGTTCCTGTACTAAAGTTCACGCATTCATTACGGCCTGTATAAAAGCGTTCCTGTACAAATTCTGTTCTCTGATTTGAGTTGCAAGGGAGAAAGTCTGGCTTTGAAAGGTAGTCATTAGCTTGATGATGAGGTAAAACTGACTGATTGAGAGAGAATGGACATAGGAATATTTCATGCATTTTTGCTGTTGTTATGCTATACTTGTGTAGAGATGTATTATGTGAATTGACTTTTATTTCTACAAATGTTTGAACTAAGCTGCACACATGTAGTGGGCTAACACTTGACATAGTTTGATATGGTGTATTTATATTTCGAAATGTGTACCAGGCTAATAAATACTGTTGCAGGAAATTGTAAGTTGAGGATGGAATGTAAAATAGAATGGAGTTATATTGTGTTAAGCAGGAAACTTAGATTTGTTTCTTAATTATAATTTTGCAAGTGAACAAGTGGCCTTTCACTTGTACTTTCAAGTTTCCAGTTGTCCACGTGTTCACCGGTTAGAAACTTGAATGACTGGGAAGGTGAGGGAATGTCTGTTGTGGTGTGTAAGCATAAGGAGTATGCTATACACTTTGATGTATATACTGGATACACCTGGAGAATTCTGGTACATTGAAGTTACCAGAATTATTGTAATCATCGTGTTCTGCTTGAAGGAACTGACACGGTGAGGAGAGTGCTGAAGTTTGCTCAAAAATATGCAGCACATCAGTGGTTTCCATGCATGTGGTGGGAGACACCTGTTAACCAACATTGTGACATTGTTGCAAAAGCAAGTGAAAGACTGTTAAAGCAGTGCTTAATCCAGGTCATGTAAAGATTATAATAACCTGTCTCTAATAAGTCTTTTCTATTCTCCAATAGGACTAAACTGCAATTTGTATTGACTATTGTTGAATTGTAATTGTATTTATTTTATACATATAGAAAGACTGTGTAGACAAAAATTTTTCTGAATGTGAGTTCCTGGAATATTGATGTCAAGTAATCTATTTCATTGTAAATGTCATATGTATGCTTGATTGTTCATTTAATAAATTTATTGTTAAATTTATTGACCTTCTTATGCACATTTAATCTTATATTGGAGAAGAAAGTGGATGGAGGGGGGCTCGCTAAATATAGATTAAACGTAGGATTTGTCTTCTCATTTAGTAAGACGTTTTCCACTCATAGAAACATTATGTGACTGTAAATGTTGTTTTATGTTGTGAAATAAAGAAAATGTTTACAGCGCCAATAACCGCCAAGTGAGAGACGAGTGGTGTCTGTTGGAAGATCATTAATAAAATAAATTCAGATTCTCATCACTTGTAATTAATTATAAAAGATTAATTAATAATAATAATTATTTTCATTAACTAAGTGGCGTGCCCGTCACACTCTCTACATTTACTTAATTATCTATCTATCTATCTATCTATCTATCTATCTATCTATCTATCTATCTATCTATCTATCTATCTATCTATCTATCTATCTATCTATCTATCTATCTATCTATCTATCTATCTATCTATCTATCTGTCTGTCTGTCTGTCTGTCTGTCTGTCTGTCTGTCTGTCTATCTATCTATCTATCTATCTATCTATCTGTCTGTCTGTCTGTCTGTCTATCTATCTATCTATCTATCTATCTATTTGTCTGTCTGTCTGTCTGTCTATCTATCTATCTATCTATCTGTCTGTCTGTCTATCTATCTATCTGTCTATCTATCTATCTACATACCCACCTATCTATCTATCTATCTATCTATCTATCTATCTATCTATCTATCTATCTATCTATCTATCTATCTATCTATCTATCTATCTATCTATCTATCTATCTGTCTGTCTGTTTGTCTATCTATCTATCTATCTATCTATCTATCTATCTATCTATCTATCTATCTATCTACATACCCATCTATCTATCTATCTATCTATCTATCTATCTATCTATCTATCTATCTATCTATCTTATATATATGATTGAACAGTAAGTACATTTAGAACCTAAAGTTAAACAAAATGATTGAACAATGATTTTACTCATGTTGAAATTCAAGAAAACTGTATGTCATATAAACATCAGACTGAAACATATTTCTTTACTTTAAAAAAAAATAAATCAAAACCTTGTGTCTACCCACGGAAGACTTTCATATATATGTTCTTCCACTGGAAAAAAACAAATAAAATTATTCCTGGCCACTGATAAAGCTATGTCTAACTGCTGTAATGCTACTGAAAGAAATGGCTACCTTATGGGGAAAAAAAGCACGTCAGCCTATGGAAAAACAAGCACAGCTATATCTACGAAAAACAGTTTCTACTCTCGGGGAAGAAAATAGTATATTATGCATAAAAGAAAGCGTGTTGGTACCGGCCAGAATGTCACAAGTATATTATGCATAAAAGAAAGCGTGTTGGTACTGGCCAGAATGTCACAAGTATATTATGCATAAAAGAAAGCGTGTTGGTACCGGCCAGAATGTCACAAGTATATTATACATAAAAGAAAGCGTGTTGGTACCGGCCAGAATGTCACAAGTATATGTCATGCATACTTTTCGCGACATTCGTGTGTTTACGCAAGCAAGCCATAAAGTTTTAGCACTCATAACGATATAGTTTTAGCACTCATAACGATATAGTTTTAGCACTCATAACGATATAGTTTTAGCACTCATAACGATATAGTTTTAGCACTCATTTACTCATAACGATATAGTTTTAGCACTCATAACGATATAGTTTTAGCACTCATAACGTCCACTTGAATTGCTTATAGACATGCCGTACAAGCAAGCAAACGTACCGATATATATTAGCACTCATAACGTCCACTTGAATTGCTTATAGACATGCTGTACAAGCAAGCAAACGTACCGATATATTTTTAGCACTCATATCGTCCACTTGAATTGCTTATAGACATGCTGTACAAGCAAGCACAAGTACCCGATTTAAATTATTTACTTACTTTATGGGGAGCGTTTCCGGCCTAGGCCCATTTGGCGCAACCCGATTTAATACTAGCCAATTTAACGTCTGCTAAAAGTGCTTATAATATGCGTCTTTGAACAGAAACGAAAATAACAAGAGAAAAAAATGAAGGCCACAATGAAAAATGATCAGTCCAAAGTTAATTTTAAAAAAGTCGTTCAAAACGTTGTATAAATGGCATTTGATTATATCAGCCTCAAAATATCTCTTTTGGCAAGATCACTTATTTAAAGCGAAGTATAGAATTATTAAAAACCAAGCAAAATAAACCAAGCAAAATAAACAAAGCAAAACAAAACAAACAAAGCAACGCACACTAAACCAAACCAAACATCTCTGGCATTATATGTAACCAGAAAATCTAAGACCTGTCGCCCTTTCTTGGCGGTGTTTAAATCAGTTATGTCTATTGTCCTGAGAAAGAAAGAGCAGAAATTTAAAATTAATAGGCTCTCTGTGAGTCTTCTTATTGAAACTCTCCCCCTCCACACATCTCCACACCCCCACCGTCACCATCAGCATAAAATTTCCTTTTCTCTACAAAACCAAACAAGACCCATTCCACTGAACAGTGAGAGAAAGAACAGCAAGAGAAAAATAAGAGAAAGAACAGCAAGATTTAAAGAACAGTAGGAGAAAGAACAACAAGAGAAAGAAAAGTACGAGAAAGAGCAGTAAGAGAAAGAGCAGCAAGAGAAAGAACAGTAAGAGAAAGAACAGAACGAGAAAGAACAGCAAGAGAAAGAACAGTAAGAGAAAGAACAGCAAGAGAAAGAACAGCAAGAGAAAGAACAGCAAGAGAAAGAGCAGCAAGAGAAAGAACAGTAAGAGAAAGAACAGTACGAGAAAGAAGAGCAAGAGAAAGAACAGCAAGAGAAAGAACAGTAAGAGAAAGAACAGTAAGTTAAAACAACAAGATAAATTTAGTTTTCTTAAAGCGCCGCATCAATTCGCGGACAAAGTAACACGGAAACATACATCCTCTTGCAAAATACAAATACATCAGTAAAAAATAAATTGTCACCTCTTTCAAAGGAAAAGAAATACAAACACACCTTTTCTTTAAAATAAAAAAAAAAAGGAAAACATAAAACAACAAACCAATCCTTTTCTTAAAATAAAACAAAACAAAAAAATAAAACAGCAAACCAATCACAAAACAATGTAGCGTAAACCTCAGGTAAACACACAAGTGAAAGAAAAAACGCAAATTATTTGAAATTCTTAACTTCCTGACAATAAAGCAGTGCAAGCCGACTGAGATCTGGGGAAGATGGGGGGCAATCAGCACGATTCCTAGGAAACGTGTAAAGAGACGCTCTGCTGTTAGCCAGCCACAGGTGAGTTACAGAGGTCCTCTCTTTTCTAATGGTCTAAGGGACACGCAGTCCACTTTAAGTCCTAAGGAATCTCTCGGAGCCAAATCCGGGGACGTTCGTGGCCAAAGACATGTTCCTCAGACCAGGGCTCGCCTAATTGAACAGCGATCGAGAGAATACGTTTGGTGCCAGAGGTATCGGGAAAAGCGCATGCACAGTGGAGAAAGAAAGGATTGTTTGTTCTCCGCAGACAAAGAGCAGCGGCTCGCCTCTCCTGGCAGGGGATTTTGTTACACCAGAAAGGGTTACCACCCGACAGCACGTGCAGGCAGCGCCACGCGCGCACGTGCGATCTGACAAGGCATCCCGCTGATCTTTAACTGGATCTTGTGACGTCACTGCAGGCGGGAGGTCATTATACCTGTTTAAGGTAGCTAAACGTTTGTTGTTAAATTTACTTAATATTTTTGTAAAAATGTATACGGCGCAAGTGGTTGGTGTAGAAAGTTCTTGGCGTTTATGTTGCTGTTTACGAAGATCTATCTATCTATCTATCTATCTATCTATCTATCTATCTATCTATCTATCTATCTATCTATCTGACATAAAACTTCCTTCTACTTCACATGTATTCTGAAAGTCTACCACACCCAGTTAGCAGACACTACCCCTTCCCTCCTCATACTGTAGACTACCCCACTGAATCCGTAATTGGTATCCACTTTCCTGAATTAGCAAAACCACCCCCCTCCCCCATCAACCCAAGTACTCTCTCTCTGAGTCGACGATGTAGTTACCATGATATAGGTGATTTAAAATATTTAATTTATTTATTTAAAGCCAAACTTATATTTTATGCCTACTGAGATTAGTAGTAATTTTTAAACTATTATGAAAAAAAAATTAAAACCGTTAGTGGGATACTGAAACGTCACTCGCTACTGTCGTGTTTTTACAAGCCAAGTCGGCAGGCAGCCTGCCTCACGTCATGAGCGACCGCAAATAGCGTCTAATAATGATTGATTGAAAGAGTGGGATGGCAACATGAGCAGTCTACATGATCAAGGCGTCTTTCAAGATCGTAACTGATTACTTAGATTTAAAGGACACTGCAAGCGACTTATGTTTGAGTCCGATTTCGTCAGCAGAGACAAAATGTTTTGGGGTTTTGACTAAAGAAATTAAAAAAAAAATATGTAGATGAAAGAAAGAAATTACGAAGCAGATTGCATACAACTTGCATTCGTTCCTTTATCACGAAGAATCAATAAACTCAAGTCTAACTATCCCTTTGTCCTGTCAAGTCTAACTATCCTCGCTAATCACTTTGTCCTGTCAAGTCTAACTATCACTTTGTCCTGTCAAGTCTAACTATCCCTTTGTCCTGTCAAGTCTAACTATCCCTCGCTATCACTTTGTCCTGTCAAGTCTAACTATCCTCACTAATCACTTTGTCCTGTCAAGTCTAAGTATCCCTCGCTAATCACTTTGCCCTGCCTGAGGTCAGTCATATAATCTTCAAATTTTAATCACCTCTCGCCCGTCCTGTCACCATGACCAAACTCTGTCACAGACACGTGAGTGCTCGTTGCTTTGACACGACGAAACATCATATTTACTATGGTTTTATTGTTACAACAGTGTGGAAGTGCTTAACATCATATTTACTATGGTTTTATTGTTACAACAGTGTGGAAGTGCTTAACGTCATATTTACTATGGTTTTATTGTTACAACAGTGTGGAAGTGCTTAACGTCATATTTACTATGGTTTTATTGTTACAACAGTGTGGAAGTGCTTAACATCATATTTACTATGGTTTTATTGTTACAACAGTGTGGAAGTGCTTAACGTCATAGTTACTATGGTTTTATTGTTACAACAGTGTGGAAGTGCTTAATGTCATTGAAGTAATTTTTTAAAAACGTATTCCAACGCTTTCAGTGATGAATTAAGTACCCATTTACTAAGTAGGTGGAGAGAAAGAAAAAGGCTTAATTCAAAATGTAATGGATGTATTACGCAATGTAACTGGCATATTTGACCTCGGTAGTATTTCGTAATGTAACTGGCATATTTAACCTCAAATGGAAATATTACGTAGTGTAACTAGCATATTTGACAACAGATGGATGTATTTCTGTGTACATCTGGCATTTTTACAGACTGATTATGTTGACTTTCAACTTTCAGGATGTAAAGTTGGCCACTTAAAGGAAATAAAAACAAAATCATCGTCGAGAACATTTAGGTTTACAGAGAGAAAATTTGGGTTTACAGAGAGAACATTTGGGTTTACAGAGAGAACATTTGGGCTTACAGATGCAAATTACTAAACATTTCCACGAAAATGCACAATGTATTTTGTTTCCGCCCACAATAAAAGAGCAGAAGGTAGGAGAATAATGTAGGATGTCCACATTTTCGTTGGACTTTGTAGCACTTGCCACAGTGAACTTGAGAAATCACGTGTGGGTTCGAATGTAAAATCCGTTTTCGACTTTTGGTGTACAAATTAAACATAAGTACGTATATGCAAACTCATTCACACCTATAATATGCACTCACACATTAACTTCCCACAAAGACATATTTTAAAGTGGATTTGTGCTTTAGGCAATTAATTTCTGCACTTCCAACAGCGGAATAATATGTGTAACAGCGTGTGTAGTCAACAATAGAGGGCAATTTGAGACAAGAACTCGCGGTATGCAACCTGTTGCCTTCGAATCTGACGATAGTCGAGCTGAGAAATCAATGTCATGCTTAGCGCATAGGTCGAGAGACTTCGTATGCTCGGGGTGGGGGGTGGGGAGAGAGAGAGAGAGAGAGAGAGAGAGAGAGGTGGAGACAGAAAAACAGAAAGAGGTGAAAAAGACAGATGAGCATCGTTATGAATAAATATCAATGTACTATCTATCTATCTATCTATCTATCTATCTATCTATCTATCTATCTATCTATCTATCTATCTATCTATCTATCTATCTATCTATCTATCTATCTATCTATCTATCTATCTATCTATCCCTTAGTTTTGCCAACCGTTGGGGCACCACTGATGACCTGCAGCCAACTTCCTCCATTCCGTTCTGTTCTCTGATATAATCTTACTGTTCGCTCAGTTTCAACCCTGTCCACTCTGAGATGTTGTCCCATCTTTTCCTCTGTCTTCCTCTCCTTTGCCCTCCTTGCACAGTACCTTGCATGATTGTCTTGGCAAGCCCTGTTGATCGTGTGATATGCCTGTACCATTTCATTTTGCATTATTTCACAATGGCCAATAGTTCTTCATAGGGCCGAATGGCTTGCCTAATTCTGTTTCCCATTTCCTCATTCGTGACATGATCTCTATACGAAATGCCAGGCAACCTTCGAAAGCATCTCATTTCAGTAGAGTTGTGTCCTCCTTTCGAGAAAAAACATGATGCAATACCGATGCCACTGGTGTTGTTGGTCATCAATTAGGTCTTCTCTGCACTGATTTCCATACCAAAAACAGTAGCTGTCCTGTCCAGTTTGACCACCAACTGAGCTAGCTCCTCATTTCCTGCAAGGCCATCGATGTCATAAGCAAAGCGTAAGTTCGTTATTGTTCTGCCTCCAATACTGACAGTTCCTTCATAGTCTTCAAAAGCATCTATCATGATTCTTTCAAGGAAGACTTTGAAGAGAATATGTGACTGTTGTCCTGAACCAATCTCCTATTTGGCCGTTGAAGCAGACTGCACTGGTGGCCTTGCTGTAAAGACTTTCTATGACTTTGATCAGGTTGGCATTGAAGTTGCACAGCTTCATGGTGGACCAAAAGGCTGCATGCCACACCCTGTCAAACGCCTTCTTAAAATCTACAAAGTCATGATAGAGGTCTTGTTGGTGCTGGAGGTATTTCTCACATAGTAATCTCATAGTAATTTGTTCAGCCTTAGTCTGAAGCCTGCCTGTTCCTCAGCTATGATTTCCTCTGCCTGCATCTTCAGTCTGTTTAATAGGATTTTTAATATGACTTGGATGGCATATAAGACTGATCATATGATATTTCCAACATTGCTGCAAATTGCCTTTTATGGGAGAGTTATTATGAGTGACTGACTTCATGGTGTTGGACACCAAATGCACACATCACACCTCGTTAAAACATGCACATATTGCACCCGGTCATGAACACAAACCTGATTATGATAATTACAGTATCACACACAATATAAACATCACACCTAACTAATATAAGCATACATCACGCATGGTACAGAGAGACACACCTGATCAAGACAGCACACCTGGATAAAGAAAGACGTATCAGACTTATTTCAAGCATGCATAAATAGCACTAAATCTAAAGGACGTTGTAGATGACTGAGACAAACATATCAAAATGATTAAGATTGCTCCATTTTTAAGATACACACACGCACGCACACACACACACACACACACACACACACACACACACACACACACACACACACACACACTCTCATGTATATATGACTCCTGAAAAAAGACATTACACGTCTCCTTACTTCATATGCATTATTAATGCAATGCATTTAGTAACACTGAAGCTATACAGATTGCCTACATTTGACTGCAGTTACTTTTGATGTCATGACAAATGTTTCTATCGTAATGATTACTGTGATGACAATATATTTTATCATAATGATTACTGTCAGTACAATTAATGTTATCATAATAATTACTCTTAAGACAATTCTTTTTATTATAATGATTAATGTCTTGGCAATTCTTCCTATCATAATGATCACTGTAATGATAATTTTTAATCATAATTTTTACTGTTATGACAATTGTTCTTCTCATAGTGATTACTCACATGACAATTCTTCTTTTAATAATGATTACTGTTATGACATTTGTCCTTCTCATAATGATTACTCACATGACAATTCTTCTAATAATAATGATTACTGTTATGACAATTGTTCTTCTCATAATGATTACTCACGTGACAATTCTGCTTATAGTAATGATTACTGTTACGACACCTATATTTATCGTAATGAATACTGTCACGATAATTCGGTTTATTGTAATAATTATTGTCATGACAATTTTTTTTATCGTAATGGTTAGTGTCATGACAACTCTTTTCCTTACAATGATGACAATTCTTCTTATCATAATGATTACTGTCATGACAATTCTTTTAATCATAATGATTACTGTCATAATTGTTTTTATCATAAATATTACCGTCATGACAATTCTTCAGATCATAATGATTACTGTTACCTAAATTCTTATTATCATTATGATTTATGATTTAAACATCCAACATTTAACAAACGTACTCAAGTTTAGAAGCAAAATTTACACGTGTTATTACTTCAACATTATAAATTGTAATCAGTAATGAAGAAAACCAATTTGACTAAAAAGAGGAGAAAATACAACTAAAACTGATGGCCTCAGTGATTTCTAAGTTGTTCCTCTCTTGTCTGTTGTAAGATGCGGGCACTAGCGAGGTCTGGTGTGAACCAGGTAAAAGTCTACAAAGAAAATCTAAAATAAATAAGCAGAAAAGGAGCTTGTGTCAAATTAATTTAGCTGACAATTTCACGTAAAAATTCCTTGTTCAGCAGCGACAGTCGTAAGTTGCATTGCTTAAGATGCATAAATTTGCATATTTATTTTAAATCCCATTATGCTGTCTCACTCGCCTTAATGAAACTTTAAAAAAGTCGATATTTCCTTCAAATGACGCAATATAGCGGGCCCCACCTGCACGAGTCTAAGGGGGTGATATTAAGACATGCATGACGTCACAGTTGACTAGTTCCAGCCGTGTATAAAAAAATAGCACGAATGACGTCAATGCTGAGTGTGGCCGTAAGAGATCGCCTATGCATGTCGTCACTTCTGACACGCACACACCGCACACAGCGCGCGCGCACACACCCACACCCACACACACCCACCCACACACCCACACCCACACACACACCGCACACCCACACACACCCACACACCCACACACCCACACACCCCGCACACAGCGCGCGCGCACACACACACACACACACACACACACACACACACGCACACAGCGCACACAGCGCACACACCGCACACAGCGCGCACACACACGCACACACACACGCCCACACCGCACGCACACACACACACACTCACACACACACGCACACACACACACACACACACACAATGCAATAACAGTTATAAAATACATGCAAATGTAGTTCACCACTAGTTATTAACGCTTATCAAAGTTGCCACAACGAAAAAGGCTGCAAAGTTACCAGGGAATATTATTTTTCTATAAATCATATTTTAATAAATGCAGACGTGAAAGATTAGAGAATGAATTAAAGGTTTCCTTTCACACAATGTTATTTGAAGAAATCGCTATCAATTAACAACGACGACGACGACGACAGCAACAACAACAACAATCACTGATGTCGCTGTTCAAAGTGATACAAACATAAAACAAAAGAAAGAGAAAAAATAGAAAAATGCCAAGACCTCAGATTAGAAATTCAGAGACTGTAGAATGTAAAAGCAGAAGTGATACCTATAGTGAGAACATAATATCTGAATTGGAAGGGCTACCTGAATAAACTCCCTGGAAACCACAGACTCGCTCCACTCAAAGCAGCGCTCCTCGGAAGTGCCCACATCCTCCGTAAAACCTTGGATCTCCCAGAATCTTGGTAAGATTCCGAGACCTTGGATCATAACCGACAGTCAAACAGAAGTCGTGGAAAGAGGCTGAATAAGAGTACACGTGTCAAAGATTTTCAAAGAATTAGAAAGTAAAGAATGAAAATATTATTATGTGTTTGAAATGTCTATAAAATTAAACGTGAATACATTACTACATTTTACACAATTTTCGCAACCCCGCGTTGTTCGCATATTTTAACTCGGCAGAAGAAAGAATCAAGCGAATCACCTCTTATTTTGTTGACGAAATAGTGACGTCATGTGACGTCATGAACTGCGAATTTGAGTACACTTCACGTGCTAGGGTTCGAGACAAATTTAGCATCTTGAAAAGAACTAAGTGAACTTTCAGAATCTACACACGGTAGATGCTACTGAAAACCCGACACCCGTCAAAGAAAAACTATTTGAACTATAGTAGTACTTTGTTGTCGACCATTCCTTTGCCTAGGAGCAAGAGGAGTTAGATACAGTGGAAAGAAAGAAAGGTTGAAAGAAGGAAAGAGAAAGGTTGAAAGAAAGAAAGAAAGAAAGAAAGATTGAAAGAAAGAAAGGTTGAAAGAAAGAAAAAAAGAATGGTTGAAAGAAAGAAAGGTTGAAAGAAAGAAAAAAAAGAATGGTTGAAAGAAAGAAAGAGAGAAAGGAAAGAAAGGTTGAAGGAAAGAAAGAAAGAAAGAAAGGTTGAAAGAAAGAAAAAAGAAAGGTTGAAAGAAAAGTTCTCAGTGAATATTTAGCCTGTGCAAATTGGTCGACTCTAGTGGAAAGTGGGAGTTGCTGTTGATAATGCTTGAACAAATGTTATGGAAAGACTGTACTTCTTCACCGTGACAAGGGGAGTTTGATTTCGGCGCGTGCCTTAAGCAAACGGTACAGGTAATGCGCATGCTATTTCACAGTGGCCAGTCGTTACTATCTGGGAACAACGTATGCCTTTACACGCACGCCAAATGGTAGCTTTGTATGATCACGTGACGTTGCTTCGTAACCTTTCGATGTCGTCATAAAACTTACCTGGAACCCGACAAAATTCTACTGTAAAATTTCTCCTAGGTTTATTTTCTTGGTTATTTTTTGACTACCAGTTTCTTTTGTTTACTGATGTTAAAAAAATATGTGTTAAGTCCTTTAAATTTCATTACAATCGCTTTCATATGGCAACTCAAAGTATTCAAGATTTATGCAAATGTAAATAGAATTAATTAATGCAAACACGGAAACGGAAGATCGTTCCTAATGGCATTAGAACTAATATAAAATAACCCATCCATCCATCCATCCATCCATCTATCTATCTATCTATCTATCTATCTATCTATCTATCTATCTATCTATCTATCTATCTATCTATCTATCTATCTATCTATCTATCTATCTATCTATCTATCTATCAACATCTTTGCAAATATTGTTAATACAAATGAAAATTTTAATAAATTTGAAAATAAAATTAATCTGTTTAAAACATTTAACTTTGTAAATATTTCCTAACTATTTCCTAAAACAATATAAACTTTTAAAATGTCTTTCAAAATAGAAAATAAATTTAATCTGTTATATTTGTTTACCAATTTTTAAGACTCGATCTTTACAAATACGTACAGATTTAAAGGAAAGAGCTACATCAAAACGCGAGTATAGATAGTAAAGATAGCTAACACACTTATTCTAAATTAAAAACAATTAATAGTTGAAATGTCTAAAAGTGACAGAGCTACATCAAAACGCGTGTATAGTGAGTAAAGATAGCACACTCTTACTAAATTTAAAAGTTAAGATATCAACTAGAAACTGAATTATCAAAACATAAAATGTAAATATGAAATGAAACGCAATGCTCGTTAATATAAATTAATTGTTTTAATTGCTTTTATTTGTTTCAAGAAAACCGAACCGATCTGTCATAGGTGACAGGGATTATAACCGGTGAATGTTAAAGAACTGATTCAGATTTTGCGAAAATTGGATGTGTATTAAATGTGAAGGATTTTTGTATTTAATTTCTTTTGCATGAAAGGTCACTCGCATATTACGTCATGAAATCATTTCATTTCTTTTGCATGAAAGGTCATTCGCGTATTGCGTCATGATTTCTGTGAATCACTTCTTGTTATAAATTAAACCAAAGAATCACTGCTATTCTTCTCTCTCGCATGAATAAAGACCACTTGTCTCCAAGATTCATGTCTCTCGCATTAATAAATTTTTAAAATGACCTTAGTCTTCATGCTAATAATTTCATAACATCACTAGTCTTTCACTATGATAATTAATATAATAAAAACAGTTGTCTCTCACGTTAATAAATTAATAAAGACACTTGTCTTTCACGTTAATAATTTAATAAAGACACTTATTTCCACGTTAATAGTTTAATAAACACACTTGTCTTTCACATTAATAATTTAATAAAGACACATGTTTACACGTTAATAAAATAATAAAGACATTTGCCTTTACGTTAATAATTTAATAAAGAAACTTGTCTTTTATCATCTGTGAAACACATAGAACTTCTTCAAGGCTGACACTTTCAAACATAGACATCTTTGAGAATCTAATGAGAAAATGTATATTTTAGCATTTCAAGGTCATACGAGAGAAGAAGAAATGACCACGTTCTTTCGGAGCCTGACGATAAGGTACACATGTTACTTTTACACAGCACTTATACAAACGTGTACTGTCAGAGCCTGACGAGAACGTACACATGTTACTTTTACACAGCACATATACAAATGTGTACTGTCAAAATCTGACGAGAACATACACATGTTACTTTTACACAGCACATATATAAATGTGTACTGTCAGAGCCTGATACACATGCTACTTTTACACAGCACTTATATAAACGTGTACTGTCAGAGCCTGATACACATGTTACTTTTACACAGCACTTATATAAATGTGTACTGTCAGAGCCTGATACACATGTTACTTTTACACAGCACTTATATAAATGTGTACTGTCAGAGCCTGATGAGAACGTATACATGTTACTTTCCACAGCACTTATATAAATGTGTACTGTCAGAGCCTGATACATATGTTTCTTTTACAGAGCACAGGCACAAAAGTGTTTTGTAAGAGCCTGATACATATTTTAATTTTACACAACACAGATATAAACGTGTACTGTGAAAGCCTGATATGTTATTTTATACAGCACATGTTCTGTCAGAGTTGAATGTATGATAACGTTTGTTGCTTGATGACTATTTCCCCCACATCGTTTAAAATAAATAATCAACTTTTATTTATAAATTTATGATGATGTGATATTTGTAATTTTTATAATTCAGAATGGTATAGTTTATTTATAAGTTTATGATGATGTGATATTTATAAATTTTATAATTCAGAATGGTATGGTTTATTTATAAATTTATGATGATGTGATATTTTTTTTGAGTGTAATTTTTATAATTCAGAATGGTATAGTTTATTTATAATTTTAAAGTGGGATAGACAGAAGGATGGAGACAAGTAGGGTTGTTTTTTTTGATTGATCGTGAACTCACTGAAATCAGAGTGTAGGCTGTGAGCAGAGTGCTGTTTTGTTATTGTTGTCTGAACCCAGTTATCAAACTTTAAGATTTACGTCACTGTGAATCTGTACTTGGATAGATGACGTGTTGACAAAATATGGGTATAGTAGATGTTAGAAAGTTATGAATATTCACTAGTTCCATGTTTATTCTCACGTTCTATTGATTAAAAATGTTGGTCACGGTAGACGTGGAGGGAATCTCTAGACTGAGAAACCCTGGTGCAATCCTCAAGACCTTACTCGTCTGTTGATGTTTTGGGTATGAAAGTTCATCTTAGGAAGGTGATAGCTGATAATTCTTTAAAGGAACAGATAATAGATCTTTGGGTATGAAAGTTCATCCTGTGAAGGTGATAGCTGATAATTCTTTAAAGGAACAGATCCTTGGTTGAAAAGGTAAAATGTTTTGTACTTGTGTGAATGATTAGGATTTTTATATTCTAAATAGGAATATAGGCCATAGACGTCATTAGGTCAGCGGTTTCATTATTACTTTGAATGTTTAATGTTATTTATTTTGCAGAGGTCCAGATTTTAAAAAAATAATTTATTGCTGTGATAAATGGCAGCATATTTAACATTCGTAATTAATTATTGTTTATGGTTATTAAGGCTTTCAGACTTATGGCTTTGGGTGTCAAATTGATGTCCCTACGAAAACAGTGTTCAGAACTGTTTGTGTGCCGCCAGCATTCCTACGATTTATCAAGTGGTTTATTTTTAGTTATGTTTTCATGAGATCGTTACAACATAACGCAAACTGAAACGTTCATTCTCAAATATAAAAACACTCATGAAAGATTGTTGCGGTCCTAAGATAAACATTTGGTGATGTATTAAGAAAGTATTTTGTTTTAAATCTTATTAACCCTTTACTTTCATTTTATTAAATTCTTATTAATTATTTTTCATCTACCATATCTGATAGTGTAGTGTTATCATTGTTAATAGTGAACTGTAATGATAATGTAATTATATCCTCTGTTCTTTAAATGTCTGTACATCTGTTTTATATTGATTTTCTCACAGTTTGTTGCTAAGTGGGGGCCCTTAGCCTATTGACCGGCAGTGTCACCTATATGTATCAGTGTAACAGTTGCTGATGCATATCTGTATATCCAGTAGTCTTTATCTTGTATCTGCACTTTATAGATGCATTGTACTCGTAACCAGTAAACATTTATAGATGCATTGTACTCGTAACCAGTAAACATTTATAGATGCATTGTACTCTTAACCAGTAAACATTCATAGATGCATTGTACTCTTAACCAGTAAACATTTATAGATGCATTGTACTCCCAACCAGTAAACATTTATAGATGCATTGTACTCTTAACCAGTAAACATTTATAGATGCATTGTACTCTTAACCAGTAAACATTTATAGATGCATTGTACTCTTAACCAGTAAACATTCTAGAAGATTCAATCATTACAAGGTCACCAAACAGCATCTTGCGAATACTATCTTTATACAGCACAAACATGGGCGTGGCTATTTGATGTTTACAAGACAAGGATACCGTTTTATCTAGTGTCTTTAGTGGAAACAATATTTTAAGTTTACAAAGAGAAGGATACCGTTTTATCTAGTGTCTTTAGTGGAAACAATATTTTAAGTTTACAAAGAGAAGGATACCGTTTTATCTAGTGTCTTTAGTGGAAACAATATTTTAAGTTTACAAAGAGAAGGATACCGTTTTATCTAGTGTCTTTAGTGGAAACAATATTTTAAGTTTACAAAGAGAAGGATACCGTTTTATGTAGTGTCTTTAGTGGAAACAATATTTTAAGTTTACAAAGAGAAGGATACCGTTTTATGTAGTGTCTTGGAAACAATATTTTAAGTTTACAAAGACAAGGATACCGTTTTATGTAGTGTCTTTAGTGGAAACAATATTTTAAGTTTACAAAGACAAGGATACCGTTTTATGTAGTGTCTTTAGTGGAAACAATATTTTAAGTTTACAAAGAATGTAGTGTCTTTAGTGGAAACAATATTTTAAGTTTACAAAGACAAGGATACCGTTTTATGTAGTGTCTTTAGTGGAAACAATATTTTAAGTTTACAAAGACAAGGATACCGTTTTATGTAGTGTCTTTAGTGGAAACAATATTTTCACCTTTACAAAAACTTGGCTCCAATCTCTTAACACTTGTGACGTGTGCCAGTAAAGAAATGAACTATTTCAGCACTTAAAAATATTCTACTACAATCACAAATATTACTTCTACTATATAAAATTTATATTGTAAAAAAATCATTTGTTCAAGTGACATTTTAAAAAATAGGTTTCTTGTTCAATGTAAGTACTTTGTTGGCTCATTTTTCAGTGTGAAGTAAACATGTACCCTATGCTCAGCAAATTGTAATCGATGAACTTTGTTATGGCACAAGTCAGGAATTACCCAGCAAGCTGTTACCACATGTAATAACTAACATCTGTTGATTAATCGATATCAGTAAGTTATTTACTGTCTTCTAAATACAGCCATTCGCTGCAAAGTTTATTTACCAGGACGTGGACACTAGCAGGCATTCACAAACACAATTACACGTACTCTGAAATAAACACACAAACACAATTACACGCACTCTGACACACAAACACAATTACACATACTCTGACAAACACACAAACACAATTACACGTACTCTGACAAACACACAAACACAATTACACGTACTCTGACAAACACACAAACACAATTACACGTACTCTGACACAAACACACAAACACAATTACACATACTCTGACAAACACACAAACACAATTACACGTACTCTGACAAACACACAAACACAATTACACGTACTCTGACAAACACACAAACACAATTACACGTACTCTGACACAAACACACAAACACAATTACACGTACTCTGACATAAACACACAAACACAACTACACGTACTCTGACATAAACACACAAACACAATTACACGCACTGACATGAACACACAAACACAATTACACATACTCAGACATAAACACACAAACAAAATACAACAAACACCCCTGGTATAAATTAATCACTCTCTCCATCCATCCATCCATCCATCCATCCATCCATCCATCCATCCATCCATCTATCTATCTATCTATCTATCTATCTATCTATCGTTACATAGATCTGATAAGATAATATTTTTTTAAAAATCCATTATATTGTGGTGGCCTTTTCAAGAATGGCACAGCACTTTTGATTTCAAATATTTATAATGCTAGTTGTAAATTATAGAATCATATCTAGTGAACTTTTTGTTTTTATAGACATTTCTTATAACTATTTTGTTTTTAATATTTAGAAGTAAAAATGTTTTAAAATATATTTTAAGTGATCAAATTAAACATTCTTGAAATTATTTGGAACCTTAAATTTGAAGTACACACTCACCTGAAATTTGAAGTACACACTCACCTGAAATTTCATGTTAACAATATTCTGTTATCACATTTAAGAGAAATGTTTGGGAATAAAAATATTTAAACAATTTAGTCGCACTAAAGAATAATTTGTATGTATTTAAAGGGTTACCCTGTATTTTTCAAAATCGAAGTACATACTACACAATCTTTATGATAAAATAGTCACGTGACATTGATCATGATGAGTATGGAAAGGTAATATACAAAACTAACAAAATATCAGTACACACACACTAGAACTGGAGAAAAGGCTGGTGTAATTGAAATTGGTTTATTCTGAACATGGATGAATTTTGACAACACTAATGTAGAGTTAGCTCTCACAGTAACGATTGTTTCCTTAATAATACTAATTGTTTCCTAAATAATACTAATTAAAACCTTTTCGGTAGAGCTAACTCTTTAGCTTTTATGCAGTTTTACAATAACTACATTGTGCAGAAATGGGCTAGTTATTGTTGGTCATTAGTCCATGATAAGCGGATCTCTTTCCCCAGGGTCAAGGGTCACAGCCTGCTAGTGTGTGGCGGCGCTGGTACACGCTCGTCACTGGTCGGCAGCTCGCAGCCACTTAGGAAACAAAAGGGAGACGATTTATCTTCCATCCGATGCTCCTAAAGTTTGCGAAGCCATTTTGGCACGAATAATGGCTGCACGTGGACCTCAATAATTAGTTTAAATTTAAATTCTCACCAGCTCATGTGTAGCACACTTGAGTGACAGAGTAACTGTCCCAACAAACAGGCGTTTGGTGTGTATTTGAACGTGTGGTGCTGTGCGTAGGTGTTTACTCAAAGACTCGTTAATTTCACATAATCTGATTGATTGATTTCTGCTTAACTTCGATTTCATTGTCCACTGATTTCGGGGACAGAAACATCTGAATGACTGGACTGAGTATCGGTCGAAGGCTACGTATTCACTAAAGTACGGCGTCATTTCTCTCTTGTTCTCCCACTTTCATGTCTCCTTCCAAGCACTGACAATCATTTTGTCAACTTGCATGTGCCTGTGTGTGTGCCTGTATGTGTGCGTGTCTCTGTGTGCTTGTCTGCTTTTGTGAGAGAGAGAGACAGAGACAGAGAGAGAGAGCATTATTATTTATAACACTCATAGAAGACTGCATAATTTCCACCAATCTTCATCAGATATCTACTTATCACATAAAAAAAACAAAAACAACTAAATACATCATAGGCATTGTCGTCATTGTCGCCATCATCAGCATTAACAGGCATGCTAGGGCATTTAGCCCAACACTACAACAGATCAGAATTCTAGGGCCTTTAGCCCAACACTACAATAGATCAGAATTCTAGGGCCTTTAGCCCAACACTACAACAGATCAGAATGCTCAGGACTGGATATTAGCATGCCTAGTGTTAGATATCTCTATGACTGGTCATACTCTTTAATACAAAACTAAATATAGATTTTTCATCTTTGTAAATTGTTAAGCGTTTAATTAAAGACTGCAAGCGTTAGATAAATTCTTACTTATTATTAATCAAAGTTTAAAAGCTTTTATGACAATTAAATTCCAGCACTCAACAATTAGCTTCGTATTTAATTCCGAAATAAAAGTACTTTATATATATTTAGGAATTTAATTCCGAAATTAAGTACTTTCTATGTTATAAATAGAAGTACTTTATATGTATTTAGGATTTAAAAACATGTCTACAAACCACCTGGCGAATCACCGTAGTCATGTTGATAAACATCGACATAAAAGGTTCCGTCATCTCATAGTCGATGTCATCATCATTGCTGTCGTTTCATCATCGTCGTCACCATGACTCTACCTGCCTGTCCTCTGTCCCGTAATGTTGTATATCTCGTAATGTTCTCTCTAAAATGTCCTGGGCGATTCATCAGGTTTACTTTGTTCTCTCACTCTTCTCGATTTCTTTCATTCACTTTCTTCCTCGCTTTCTCATTTATTTTGTCCACTTCTTGTGTTCGTTTCCAGCTTTGCCCTTACCTGCAACGAACTTTGACCCGACAATGAGAAGCTTGTTGTATAAATCCTATTTATATGCTAATGCGCCTACTCCATGGTAGTCGGCTCAACGGTTTTGTACAACCAGCGGGGGTTGCGTTTGGACTGGGGTGCTCACTCTTTTTTTTTTTGGGGGGTTGTAACCCCTCCCTCTGCCGTCATAATTTAAAGGTGTATTGTAATTAAATCGACTAATTGACATGAACAAGTCACCCGTGTTAGGAAGCGCAACGCGAGGAGAACAGTAATATTTTTCCGATACGAAAGCCATTGAAAAGGGACGTAATTAGCTCTTTTTGTTGGTGTCAATGTTCGCTGTTGGTGTGCAAGAAAGGAAAATCGTAGCCGATGTAGAGAAAGAGCTCCAGGCAGGTAAGCTAGCGCTGACGGCGATTAATTCCAGTTGTGATGTTTGCCGAGAGCACTAAGTTTATCAATTGTCTGACCGGAAGTTAACGTGACTTCTCTCGGCGAGAGACACAAAGTGCGTTGTTATGCAACATTCGGAGTTCCGGGATTAGCATACCATTTGATCCCAGGATTACCATCTCAACATCAGTCTTAGGAGTACTGTCACAAAGTCTAAGGATTGCCATTACAATATTAGTCTCAGGAGTATTGTAAAATTTTATTCATATATTGCACTGCCTAAGTAAAATTTTATACCTATATTGCACTGCCTAAGTAAAATTTTATACCTATATTGCACTGCCTAAGTAAAATTTTATACCTATATTGCACTGCCTAAGTAAAATTTTATACCTATATTGCACTGCCTAAGTAAAATTTTATACCTATATTGCACTGCCTAAGTAAAATTTTATACCTATATTGCACTGCCTAAGTAAAATTTTATACCTATATTGCACTAAGGAAAAGCTTACACCTATACTGCACTAAGTAAAGTCTTATACCTATAGTGCACTGCCTAAGTAAAATCTTACACTTATATTGCACTGTTTTGCTCAGATCCTACAAATATATAATGCACCATTTTATTAAAATCTTACATATAATAAAGCCCCATTTCATTCAAAATTTACACTAATAATGCAACACTTTATTCAAATCTTGTACATATAATGCAGGATTTTATTCAAATCCTACAACATATAATGCACCATTTAATTATTATCTTGCACATATAATTAATGCATCATTTTATTCAGATCCTATAATGCACAATTTTATTCAAATAATGCCCATATAATGTACCATTTTATTCAATCCTATATACAATTCACCATTTTTATTCAAACATTGTACATAAAATGCACCATTTTATTCACTCTTATACATGTAATAAATGCATAATTTCATTCAAATTCCACTTACACTGCACTACTTTATTCAAATCGTACACATATACTGTAGTATTTTCTTCTATTCTTATCCCTTAATCTGCTCTGCTTTCATTAAAGCCTATGTCTACACTTACATATTGTTAATGAGCAAGACGTGTAAATTGTTAATGAGCAGTGTCGATTTTTAATGAGTCAGACATGTAGATTGTTATTGAGCCAGAACTATCGATTGACGAGATACGTCGATTGTTAATGAATCATGACGATTGTTAATGAGACAGACATGTCAGTTGTTTATGAACCAGGCATGCCAATTATTAATGAGCCTGACATGTCAGTTATTAATGAACCAGACATGTCGATAATTGTTATTGAGCCAAAACATATCTATTGTTAATGAACAAAACATGTCAATTATTAATGAACCAGCCATTTCAATTATTAATGAGCCTGACATGTCAATTATTAATGAACCAGACATGTCAGTTATTAATGATTCAGACATGTTAATTATTAATGAGTCAGATATGTCATTTGTTAATGAGCCAGACATGTAGATTGCTAATAAGCCAGACATGTCAGTTATTGATTAGTCAGATATATAGACCATTAATTAGCCAGACTGTCCATCATTAATGAGCCAGACATATCTATTATTTATAAGCTATTCATATCTATTGTTAATGAGCCAGGCATATAATTAATTAATGAACCATGCATATATATATATTGTTAAATGAGTGAGGCATGTTGATAATTAATGAGCCAGATGTGTCTATTATTTTGAGCCATTTTGAATGCAAATAAGCCAATTTTAAAGTCTATAAATGAGCCACTCTTATCTGACTCAAGAGCCTTCGCAAATCAAAATGTTGCATGGGCTGCCTCTAGTATTTGTCAAGGACTTAATATTCTTTTCAAGATGACTTAATGATTGTTTCATTCACCTAGACATTAGTGCAGGAGCACAGATACCTTGGCACATTAATTAGCTAAAGTTCCAGAGGTGGGCAAACGTTTAAGAGTGCAGGATGGATAAAACTGTTGGAACAGTTCATGGGCCAGATTAAACTGTTGGAACAGTTTGTGGGCTGGATAGACGACCAAAGTCCAGAAAGTTCAGAATATAAAATGAGAACAAAAGTAATTTTAAATTCTGTAAAAGAAAATAACTCAGTTTCAACAAAAAGTTAATGAGATGGATGGTGTTGCTTACAATGAATCAGTGATTCAATGAGAGGCTTAATTGATGTGCTTGACAGGTGAAGAATATCATTTAGATGACGGTCAGAGAGTAGAAATCGAATGTGACTTTGTATATTTCATCTCATGGGCCGGATGACAATGTTAACTGTGAATTACTTAGTGGGCCAGACAAACAAACCTTCGCGGGCCAGATTTGGCCTGCGGGCCGGAGTTTGCCCGCCCCTAGCTAAATCATTTAGTATGTATCACTACAGGCGAGTGGGGATTAGAGGCAATGTCGTTATGACCTACAGTTGTCTACCCTGGCGTCAGCCGCGAAACCTTGATAGGCTAACTGAATTTTGTTCCGGGTGCACGCGCACGAAACAAAACAAATAAACAAATCCTTACTGTCGAGTTTTATTGCTTCTTTCATAGTCAGCTCTACCTCGAACAGTCATAATGAGATGAATACAATGATTCCCAGGATATAAAGTCAGCTCTACCTCGAACAGTCATAATGAGATGAATACAATGATTCCCAGGATAAAAAGCCAGTCGCATTTAACTGTGATGTAAAAGAATTACAATTCTTGAAAAAAAGACTATTTTTTGTTCACAAGCTACAATGACCTACTATGGAGACCAACTTCACTTTATCGCTAAACATATCCGTCCTTCCTTTGTTTTGCTTTGCTTGGTAGTCACTATTTTCGACCATATTTCAAAAAATATATTTTAATTTCTTCTATCTTGGGTGAAAGGTCATGAACATGAATCGTGTGAAGAAAGGCTTTTTTCATTAGGTGATAAATGTTCAGAAAGAATAGAACTTCACAGACACGGCCATATTTCATTAGGTGGTAAATGTGTTCAGAAAGAAAAGAACTACACAGACACAGCCATATGTCATTAAGTGGTAAATTTTCAGAAGAACAGAACTACACAAACAAAAAGGGTTTACCATGGATCCAAGCGCAGTTTAAAGTGAGTTTCTTTGGTTGGTGATATTTTAATCGCTAATTTTAAGTTTGCTGATGTGTGTACTCTCCACCTTTCAATTTCATTCTGATTATTAGAAGTGTGCACTTATTAGACATTTGTATTGTCACTTTCAAAAGTTGTGTGTTTTTATTTCAATCTATTGTGTCCTTCTAATCCATGGCACCACAATGTTTCTTTTAACTTCTAATAGGTGACCTTTTACCACAAAGTTTATTTGTATTTATAAAATCTTTTACGCCTTGCCACAAAGTTTTATTGTATTTATAACATCTGTGACTTTTTACCACAGATGTTAATTTGCATTTATAAAATATGTGACGCTTTGCCATAAATTGTAATTGTATTTAACATAGGTAACACAGCTACAAATGAGTTTATGCTTAGAATCAGCAAGAAGAAACCAAGACTGTCAATAGCATTCTGCCTAAAATAACCTTGACTGTCAATAGCATTCTGCCTAAAATAACCTTGACTGTCAATAGCATTCTGCCTAAAATAACCTTGACTGTCAATAGCATTCTGCCTAAAATAACCTTGACTGTCAATAGCATTCTGCCAAAATAACCTTGACTGTCAATAGCATTCTGCCTAAAATAACCTTGACTGTCAATAGCATTCTGCCTAAAATAACCTTGACTGTCAATAGCAGTTCTGCCTAAAAACCTTTGACTGTCAATAGCATTCTGCCTAAAAAAATCATGACTGTCTATGACGCTAACTCCTTCTAGTTAGTGGTCATGATTAATATTGTTATTTAATTACCCATAACTAATTACAAGTTATGAGAATCTTAATTTTTTATTTTTGTTATTAATAATTCTCCTGAAGACACCACTCGTCTCTCTCACTTGGCGGATATGCAGGAGCTGTAAACGTTTTCTCTCTTCCTCAACATTAAAGACAAACATTTACCGTCACAACATTAAAGACAAACATTTACGTCACAACATTAAAGACAAACATTTACCGTCACAACATTAAAGACAACATTTACCGTCACAACATTAAAGACAACATTTACCGTCACAACATTAAAGACAACATTTACCGTCACAACATTAAAGACAACATTTACCGTCACAACATTAAAGACAAACATTTACGTCACAACATTAAAGACAACATTTACGTCACAACATTAAAGACAAACATTTACCGTCACAACATTAAAGACAACATTTACGTCACACAATATTTCCGTAGGTGGAAAACTTACCGGGCAATGACGTAGCAGTAAGATGTTAGTTGACCTTCATTTCATTGATAAAACCACTTGAATGGGTTGGCTGCATTAGATGCACAAACAGAGATAGTGCCCACATGCCAGGGGTGATGAGCTGTTCCATTATGACCAAGCCTAATAAAACACATAGTGGTAATGCCTTCTTTCATGTTGAATTAATTCTATGTATTTTGTATTGTAAATGTGTAGAATATTCTTGTGAATTTTAATGCCGATGATGTTAATACATTTTCCCATAGAAGCTAAGTGGCATAGCGATATTACATTTGCAATAGTGGAGAGAAACACCACGTGTATGTAACTGTGTTACCATTGATTAATTGTTATCACGGGAGAGTTAACACGCGCTGCATGGTCACTAGCTAAATTGTTATTATGAGCAACTATAGGGTAATGAAGGAAATATATATTGTAAACATTTTATACATTTGAATTTTCATGTAATGTAAATTGTGAATTAGTGAAGATTGTAAAGAGTGATTATTGCTGCTGCCATGAAGCCCATAAAAGTTCATCTGTCAGAAACTTGAACGACCGGGAAGGTGCGGGAATGTCTCTTGCAGTGTGTAAGCAGGAGAAGTACTTTGCTATACACTTTGTGATGTATATGCTGGATACACCAGGAGAATTCTAGTACATTGAAGTTACTGTAATCGTTGTGTTCTGCTTGAAGGAACTGACATGGTGAGGAGAGCACTGAAGTTCATCCGAGAATGTAACAGTACGTCAGTGTTTTCCATGCATGTGGTGGGAGACACATATTGACCGGACATTGTGACATTGTTGCAAAAGCAAGTGAAGCTGTTGAAACAACGTTTAATCCAGGTCATGCAAAAAAGACTTTAAATTACTTATCTCTAATAACTCCATTTCTATTCTCTGATAGGACTCAACTGCACTTTGCATTGACTCTTTTGTTGAAATGTAATTTTATATATATATATATATATATAGAGAGAGAGAGAGAGAGAGAGAGAGAGAGAGACTGTATAAACTGTATAAATGTAATATTATCTGAATGTGAGTTTGCTGAATATTGATGTCAAGTAATCTGTATTATTGTGATTGTCATATGTATACTTGATTGTTCATTTAATAAATTTATTTTTAAATTTATTGACCTTCTTATGAATATTGCTAATCCTATGTTGGAGAAGAAAGTGAGTGGATGGGGGGGGGGCTCGCTAAATATAAATTAAAGTCGGATTTGTCTTCTCCTATGGTAAGAAGTTTTCCACTCACGGAAACATTATGTGACTGTAAATGTTGTTTTATGTTGTGGAATAGAGAAAATGTTTACAGCGCCAAATATCCGCCAAGTGAGAGACGAGTGGTGTCTGTTGGAGGATCATTAATAAAATAAATTGAGATTCTCATAATTTGAAATTAGTTATGAAAGATTAATTAATAATGATAGTCATTTTCATTAACTAAGTGGCGATGTCCGTAACAGCATGGAATCATACTTAAAACATTTGACGTCATATGAGATACTTGACCTTCGTGACGCTCATTATTTTCTGCTGTTACTAAAAATAGATAGCTCAACATGTCGTTAAAGCTAGTACCGTTTATCACCAGGAATAAAATTTCAACTTTTGAAACAAAGTCTCTCTAATTGGATGCTGAAACAGTCTTCACAATCTGTGATTTAAAAATTGTGAACTCCTAACAACACAAATCTGAAATTAACTGAACATGCAAATACAAGTAAAGTGTATATATTTAGACTTGGATTGAAATTGATATGTAAAATTAAGTGAATTTGATATATAAAAGTGAATTTGATATGTAAAAGTAAGTGAATTAGATATGTAAACGTAAGTGAATTAGATATATAAAAGTGAATTTGATATGTAAAAGTAAGTGAATTAGATATGTAAAAGTAAGTGAATTAGATATGTAAACGTAAGTGAATTAGATATATAAAAGTGAATTTGATATGTAAAAGTAAGTGAATTTGATATGTAAAATTAAGTGAATTTGATATGTAAAATTAAGTGAATTTGATATATAAAAGTGAATTTGATATATAAAAGTGAATTTGATATGTAAAAGTAAGTGAATTAGATATGTAAACGTAAGTGAATTAGATATATAAAAGTGAATTTGATATGTAAAAGTAAGTGAATTTGATATATAAAAGTAAGTGAATTTGATATGTAAAATTAAGTGAATTTGATATGTAAAAGTAAGTGAAATTGATATGTAAAAGTAAGTGAATTTGATATGTAAAAAACAAGTGAACCAGGATGTTCAAAACTACCACTCCTCATTTAGCTATCACATGAACACGGTATTATCATGTTCGTCTTTCTATATAATTACATGAGTGTGATATTCTCTTTCATTCTATTTTGTTTCTTTATAATTTCCCGAATGCAATGTTTTCTCCCACTCATTTATTTACACCTAAGTTGTAAATTGAGCGGAAAATGTTATTGTTCGTCCTGGTAATGCAATCATTTACGGGATCACATACCTGCAGACTACAATATTACGAGACTAACCCAGCCAACAGCAGTCACGATGACCTACTTAGCAATCACGTGACGACCGAACGTGCGAGTCATGTTGGAATGGATTCACGTTTATTCCTTTGCACTTGGGCTATTTATTTTTCTTTCTTCAATTTCAAGACAGTAACTGAAGGCCAGACATCTAAGGGCTGTATGTACCAGAGGGGTTTTGGTCAAGGAAAAGAGAAATCGTTTGCACTAGGTGACCTCGAAAAAGTGATTATTATTGCCTTCCTTTCATGTGTTCACGAGTTCAAGGTGACACGAAAAGTCTCAGATTAGAAATAAATAAAAAATTACAAAAGAAGAGAACAATCAAAGAAACAAACTAATAAAAAATGACAATAAAAATAACAGACAGAAAAGTGGTTAAATTAAAGAGAAGGCTATTTTTAGGTTTTAATTTGTTTTTAAAATTTCCCTGCGGTGGCTTTTACGAGTGATTTGAGGACTGTTGATTTTAGACCTTGCGGTTATGTACAATTACCTTTCAAATACACTGTGTAATTTATCCACTTTCATAACAGTGGCCGTTTCAGCTGTTTCCAACTAACAGACAATTTAATTGCCATTGTTACAACCATACTAATAATATATGTAAGTACAGTATACAATGCGTGTATATGTAAAAATGGAAAAGCAATCAATTTTCTAAACGACGAAGGACAAGATAGACATAAAACGAAGACATACCGGGTAGACTGTGTCTAAAGTAGATATGCTAGGTGGCTTAAAGTCTTCAATAGACATATCGGGTAGACTATGTCTAAAGTAGATATGCTAGGTAAAGTCTTCAATAGACATATCGGGTAGACTATGTCTAAAGTAGATATGCTAGGTAGCTTAAAGTCTTCAATAGACATATCGGGTGGACTGTGTCTAAAGTAGATATGCTAGGTGGCTTAAAGTCTTCAATAGACATATCGGGTAGACTATGTCTAAAGTAGATATGCTAGGTAAAGTCTTCAATAGACATATCGGGTAGACTATGTCTAAAGTAGATATGCTAGGTAGCTTAAAGTCTTCAATAGACATATCGGGTAGACTATGTCTAAAGTAGATATGCTAGGTAGCTTAAAGTCTTCAATAGACATATCGGGTAGACTATGTCTAAAGTAGATATGCTAGGTAGCTTAAAGTCTTCAATAGACATATCGGGTAGACTGTGTCTAAAGTAGATATGCTAGGTAGCTTAAAGTCTTCAATAGACATATCGGGTAGACTGTGTCTAAAGTAGATATGCTAGGTGGCTTAAAGTCTTCAATAGACATATCGGATAGACTGTGTCTAAAGTAGATATGCTAGGTGGCTTAAAGTCTTCAATAGACATATCGGGTAGACTGTGTCTAAAGTAGATATGCTAGGTGGCTTAAAGTCTTCAATAGACATATCGGGTAGACTATATGCCTAAAACAAACATGCCAGGCGGATTATAAGTCTAAAAGGCATACTGGGTGGGCTATAAACCTAAATAGATTAACCGGATGTGTTAGAGGAAATCGGGTGGAATGATAGGCCAAGCATTATAAGTCTAAAAGGCATACTGGGTGGGCTATAAACCTAAATAGATTAACCGGATGTATTAGAGGAAATCGGGTGGAATTATAGGCCAAGCATACTGGATGAGCTGTAAGTCTCAATTGGGTGGGTTGTGGGCCATACATACCAGGTGGGCTGTATGTTAGATATATCGGTTGGGCTATATAAACATATTAGATAGGCTGTATGTTAGATATATCGGTTGGGCTATATAAACATATTAGATAGGCTGTGTATTTGATATTCGGTTGGGCTATATAAACATATTAGATAGGCTGTGTATTTGATATATCGGTTGGGCTATATAAACATATTAGATAGGCTGTGTATTTGATATATCGGTTGGGCTATATAAACATATTAGATGGGCTGTGTATTTGATATATCGGTTGGGCTATATAAACATATTAGATGGGCTGTGTATTTGATATATCGGTTGGGCTATATAAACATATTAGATGGGCTGTGTATTTGATATATCGGTTGGGCTATTAGATATATTAGATGGGCTGTATGTTTGATATATCGGTTGGGCTATTAGATATATTAGATAGGCTGTAAATCAGACATGACAATGTGCTGGTAAAACTTCTAGCAATATAGGGTGGATTGTAGGCAGACAATCTGGGTGGGCTGAAGACCAGACATACTGGGTGGACTGTAAACTAAATATTGTGGGTGGGCTGAAGACCAGACATACTGGGTGGACTGTAAACTAAATATTGTGGGTGGGCTGAAGACCAGACATACTGGGTGGACTGTAAACTAAATATTGTGGGTGGGCTGAAGACCAGACATACTGGGTGGACTGTAAACTAAATATTGTGGGTGGGCTGAAGACCAGACATACTGGGTGGACTGTAAACTAAATATTGTGGGTGGGCTGAAGACCAGACATACTGGGTGGACTGTAAACTATATTGTGGGTGGGCTGAAGACCAAACATACTGGGTGGACTGTAAACTATATTGTGGGTGGGCTGAAGACCAGACATACTGGGTGGACTGTAAACTAAATATTGTGGGTGGGCTTTAGGCAGACATAATGGGTGGACTTTAGGACAGATGTAGTGGGTAGGCTGTAGGCCAGATGTAGGTGAGCTGTAGCCAGATGTAGCCGGTGAGTGTAGACTAGACAAGACTACAATTAGCAATCATTACACGATGTCTTTAAAAGACAATCAACATTTGTCTTGCTTGTTGTCTCTCTGATTTCTTTATGACTGTCATATATCTGACCTATTTCTGCCTTTATCACTGACCGCTATCTATCCTAGTCTCGTCTTTATCAGTGTCAAATATTTGTCCCAGTCTTGTATTTATCAGTGTCAAATACTTGTCCTAGTCTTGTCTTTATCTGTGTCAAATACTTGTCCCAGTCTTGTCTTTATCAGTGTCAAATATTTGTCCCAGTCTTGTCTTTATCAGTGTCAAATATATGTCCCAGTCTTGTCTTTATCAGTGTCAAATACTTGTCCTAGTCTAATCTTTATCAAAGTTATATGCTTGTCCTAATTAGGTGCTTGTATAAGTGTTGTATGTCTGTCAGTCTAATCTTTATTAGTGTCCTTTGTATAAGTGTTGTATGTCTGTCAGTCTTATCTTTATTAGTGTCCTTTGTATAAGTGTTGTATGTCTGTCAGTCTTATCTTTATTAGTGTCCTTTGTATAAGTGTTGTATGTCTGTCAGTCTTATCTTTATTAGTGTCCTTTGTATAAGTGTTGTATGTCTGTCAGTCTTATCTTTATTAGTGTCCTTTGTATAAGTGTTGTATATCTGTCAGTTTTATCTTTATTAGTGTCCTTTGTCTGTTTTTGTATTGTCGTTATTAGTGTCATATGTCTATCACTATCTTGTCTTTATCAAAATATGCTGCATATCCACACAGTCATCTGATATACCAATGTCACATATCACTTCTAGTCTAGTCTTTTTCAATGTCACCTCTCTGCTATCTGCTCCACATATCGTATATTTGCCAATGTCATTTGTCTTTTCTTAGTCTTTATCAATGCTATATATCTGTCCTAGTATTGTCTTTATCAATGCCATATATCTGTCCTAGTATTGTCTTTATCAATGCCATATATCTGTCCTAGTATTGTCTTTATCAATGCCATATATCTGTCCTAGTATTGTCTTTATCAATGCCATATATCTGTCCTAGTATTGTCTTTATCAATGCCATATATCTGTCCTAGTATTGTCTTTATCAATGCCATATATCTGTCCTAGTATTGTCTTTATCAGTGCCATATATCTGTCCTAGTATTGTCTTTATCAATGCCATATATCTGTCCTAGTATTGTCTTTATCAATGCCATATATCTGTCCTAGTATTGTCTTTATTAATATCATATATCTGTCCTAGTATTGTCTTTATCAATGCCATATACCTGTTCTAGTCTTGCTTTCATTATTGTCACACGTCTATTCCTAGTCTTGCTTTCATTATTGTCACATGTCTGTTCCTAGTCTTGCTTTATTATTGTCACATGTCTATTCCTAGTCTTGCTTTCATTATTGTCACATGTCTATTCCTAGTCTTGTCTTCATTATTGTCACATGTCTATTCCTAGTCTTGCTTTCTTCGTCACGTGTCGAACGTCACGCGTGCTGACAACTATTAGTTTCACTCAATTACAGAAGAAAGCGCTCTTACTGCGAGAGAGCACTAGAAATACAATTCAAAAGCAGAACCGATGGATTTCTCCAACTTTAGTTTAACTGAAGGCAGGCGCCCTCTCTCCTGAGTAGGACTTACTGAGGTATTGCGTCTAATCTCCATAAGATTTCACACGGCGTTGTGAAAAATAGTGCTTTGCGTTTGCGGCTGGAGTGCCGCCCCTTTCTTTAATCTCGGCCTAATCCCTTCACGGAGCAAAGACTTTCCTGTTCCCAAGGCACGCTGCACAGATCGAATGCCGAGAAAAGCTGCTGTTATGGAAAATAGTCTCCCTTCCTTCTGTCTTCGCTTCTGCCTCTTTCCCCTTCAGCCCCACCCCGCCACCCAACAGCTGAATAAAACTGACATTGTGATGAAGGAACTTCTTTGATGAAGAGCTTGCTGAAATGGGGAACAATTGCTCTCTTGGGTAAAGTCCCTTGGTACGGTCTGTCACGTCTTTACAGTTCACCTCGTTCCTCTACGGAGATACTTAGTAAACATGTGTGGTTAAAGCGAGACTCGGACTTAATAAAAGCGTTCCTTGGCCATTTGATCGGAGAGTTAGAGTGACATACACGCTTCTTTACTTTTATTTTTTATTGCTACCGAGGCAGTGACAGGGGGGTACTTAGCGTTAAGAGGTATTTCATTGTTAAAAAGAAATATGTAGACAGTAAAAGCGATACTTTGCTGCAGGTTTATCTATTTCATGTTTGTTTGTTTTTATTTGGATATTGGCGTCGTTATGTATTAATTATACAATTATCTATGGATGAACAATAGTAAAAATACAGACATATAAACACGTCTGTCTATCTATCTATGGATGAACAATAGTAAAAATACAGACATATAAACACGTCTGTCTATCTATCTATGGATGAACAATACAGACATATAAACACGCCTGTCTATCTATCTATGGATGAACAATAGTAAAAATACAGACATATAAACACGTCTGTCTATCTATCTATGGATGAACAATACAGACATATAAACACGCCTGTCTATCTATCTATGGATGAACAATAGTACTAATACAGACATATAAATACGTCTGTCTATCTATCTATGGATGAACAATAGTAAAACAGACATATAAACACGTCTGTCTATCTATCTATGGATGAACAATAGTAAAAATACAGACATAAAAACACGTCTGTCTATCTATCTATGAATGAACAATTGTACTAATACAGACATATAAACACGTCTGTCTATCTATCTATGGATGAACAATAGTAAAAATACAGACATATAAACACGTCTGTCTATCTATCTATGGATGAACAATACAGACATATAAACACGCCTGTCTATCTATCTATGGATGAACAATAATACTAATACAGACATATAAATACGTCTGTCTATCTATCTATGGATGAACAATAGTAAAAATACAGACATATAAACACGCCTGTCTATCTATCTATGGATGAACAATTGTAAAAATACAGACATATAAACACGTTTGTCTATCTATCTATGGATGAACAATAGTAAAAATACAGACATATAAACACGTCTGTCTATCTATCTATGGATGAACAATTGTACTAATACAGACATATAAACACGCCTGTCTATCTATCTATGAATGAACAATTGTACTAATACAGACATATAAACACGCCTGTCTATCTATCTATGAATGAACAATTGTACTAATACAGACATATAAACACGCCTGTCTATCTATCTATGAATGAACAATTGTACTAATACAGACATATAAACACGCCTGTCTATCTATCTATGAATGAACAATTGTACTAATACAGACATATAAACACGCCTGTCTATCTATCTATGAATGAACAATTGTACTAATACAGACATTTGAAGATGCTATCGCAACTTTCCACCACGACCTTCTATTCTTGCTTTAAAAAATGTATCATTTATTTTATTAATTTGAATTTAATTAAGAATGACATAAATCCTAAATGTATCATTTATTAAGAATGAAACGTTTATTAATTTGAATTTAATTAAGAATGACATAAATCCTAAATGTATCATTTATTAAGACTGAAACGTTTATTAATTTGAATTTAATTAAGAATGACATAAATCCTAAATGTATCATTTATTAAGAATGAAACGTTTATTAATTTGAATTTAATTAAGAATGACATAAATCCTAAATGTATCATTTATTAAGAATGAAACGTTTATTAATTTGAATTTAATTAAGAATGACATAAATCCTAAATGTATCATTTATTAAGACTGAAACGTTTATTAATTTGAATTTAATTAAGAATGACATAAATCCTAAATGTATCATTTATTAAGAATGAAACGTTTATTAATTTGAATTTAATTAAGAATGACATAAATCCTAAATGTATCATTTATTAAGACTGAAACGTTTATTAATTTGAATTTAATTAAGAATGACATAAATCCTAAATGTATCATTTATTAAGAATGAAACGTTTATTAATTTGAATTTAATTAAGAATTACATAAATCCTAAATGTATCATTTATTAAGACTGAAACGTTTATTAATTTGAATTTAATTAAGAATGACATAAATCCTAAATGTATCAGTGAAACGTTTATTAATTTGAATTTAATTAAGAATAACATAAATCCTAAATGTATCATTTATTAAGAATGAAACGTTTATTAATTTGAATTTAATTAAGAATGACATAAATCCTAAATGTATCATTTATTAAGACTGAAACGTTTATTAATTTGAATTTAATTAAGAATGACATAAATCCTAAATGTATCAGTGAAACGTTTATTAATTTGAATTTAATTAAGAATTACATAAATCCTAAATGTATCATTTATTAAGAATGAAACGTTTATTAATTTGAATTTAATTAAGAATTACATAAATCCTAAATGTATCATTTATTAAGAATGAACCGTTTATTAATTTGAATTTAATTAAGAATTACATAAATCCTAATTGTATAACAACGGTAGTAAAAAAAAACCAGTTGGATTAGACAAATCGTTGACATTAGAGAACAGGCAGACCAAAAACACATTCATTTAGAAGAGAACAGGCAGACAAAGACACACTTAAGAGAAGAGAACAGGCAGACAAAGACACACTTAAGAGAAGAGAAGGACCAAACACATATTGATTTAGAAGAGAACAGACAACTCTTAATTAAAAGACACTCTTAACAGAAGAGAACAGTCAAATCAAAGACACATTGATTTAGAAGAGAACAGTCACACCAAAGACACACTTAATAGAAGAGAACAGCCAGACCAAAGACACAATGATTTAGAAGAGAACAGACAGACCAAAGACACACTTAATAGAAGAGAACAGCCAGACCAAAGACACAATGATTTAGAAGAGAACAGTCACACCAAAGACACACTTAATAGAAGAAAACAGCCAGACAAAAGACATTGTTTTAGAAGAGAACATCCATACCAAAGACACACTTAATAAAAGAGAAGAGACAGACCAAGACACATTAATGTTAGAATAGAAGAGGCAGACCAAAGACACACTGATGTATGGAGAGAACAGTCAGACCATAAAAAATTAGATGGTAAAAGAAAACAGTTGTATGAGAAAACACGTTCACGGTAGATGAGAACAGCAGGACCACAGAAGACGTTTGGATGGTAGAAAAGGATAGGAGTACCAAAAAACACTTTGATAGCGTGACAGAACATGTGGACCAAAAACACTTTGTTAGTGGGACACAACACATGGACCAAAAAACACTTTGTTAGTGACATAGAACAGGTGGACCAGCAAGCATTTCAATGGAAGTGAACAAAGGAATGAGAAAGAGTCCCTTCCACTAAACGACTCTGCAATGCCAGAAAAAGTTATTATATTATTTTTAATAAAATAATTATTTATTTATTTAAAAGAGTTGGACCACTAGAATATCACAAAGCACTGAATGTAAATTATTATTACAGTTCTGTTACATTGTTTTATACAAGCATTATACAACAGCAGCCCACATTTTACTTGCTGGATGGAAGCAGTAGTAGTTGTAAATTGTAAGCACAGTGTGCATGCATTTTGTGTCTACAGCACAAATTTCATTTCATACAAATAGCACAGTGTGCATGCATTTTGTGTCTACAGCACAAATTTCATTTCATACAAATAGCACAATGTGCATGCATTTTGTGTCTACAGCACAAATTTCATTTCATACAAATAGCACAGTTGCATGCAGTTGTTGTTAAAAGCTACACTACAACCTGTCTGACACTATTTTCACAAGAAGAATGCCCGTAGGACTGCAGGATGGTGAAGGCGTTCTTCGTCACAAAAACCAAACAAAAAAAAAAAAAACCCCAGACAAGTATCACTTTCTTTTGTGAGTCGTTCTATTTCCTTACAATCGGAATGGCAGCATGTTCTATGATTCTGCGAGTGGTTTTGAACATCCACACACATTCTTTTTTGTTCAGACTTTGATATTCTTAAGATATGAGATGCTGTCCGGCGTGTGGGGTCCAAGGTCCGGGATCTGGGGTCCACTGTCCGTGGTCTGAGGTCCATGGTTTGAGAGTCCAAGGTGTGGGGTCTCTCCCCGTGGTCTGGGGTCCAAGGTCCGAGGATTTGGGGTCCGGAGTCTAAAGTGCAAGGTTCGGAGTCATGAGCTAGAGAAGCAGGAAGACCAGTGCGATAGAAGAGTTGAATGCGGGCAGTCTTCTCTTTCCTTCTCGTGTTACCTTGCCCACGCGATCAGGGACTCCAGCGCTTCCGTGATGGAAAGCGTCAGTGTTTGTGTGGCTGTGCTAACGTTGACTGTTTACGTTCGCCTCGCGAACCGCACGTGTAGCCTACGAACTGGATGGCGCCGAGCCTGGAGTACGTGACCCGCCATATCTCTACCCTGTTAACCTTCAACGGGTGACCCCCTTTCACCTCGTGATAATGGACGTGCACCGAGGTAGATTCAACCGGTGGTTGTGAGACATTTTGCCGTTCAATATTTTTGAGCGCAGCTATAGTTGGCGTGTCTGTACTGTAGACGTGTTTGTTTTGTTGGCGTGTCTGTACTGTAGACGTGTTTGTTTTGTTAGCGTGTCTGTACTGTAGACGTGTTTGTTTTGTTGACGAGGGTGGGTTAGCGAGGATACAGTGTTGGCGTCTGCCATGTTGACACTATTAGGAGTTGGTGTAGCTGAGGTGTTGGCGTGTCTGTATGTTAGGTTAATTTTTGTACAGGTGTGCAATGGTGTCTAATGTACTGACTCATTGTTAGGTTTGATGGGGATGTTGGATTTCCAGTGTTGCCACTAATTTCAATAATTAATAAATCTTCTGGATTCATAGTTAAAAATTACATAAAAGTAATCTTTTAAAAATATCAGAAAGCATGCCAATTTTAATATTTTAATATTTTTTATTCGTAAAGTAAACGGATGCAACGACAAAGCCAAACGTACATGACAAAAAATTCCAACATATTAATTTTAAATTATTAGTAAGTTATTACAAATTCAAGCAGTAGGTTTCCTCACTGCTGTGTTTCTCCGACCGATTCCAGTAGGTTTCCTCACTGCGGTGTTTCTCCGACCGATTCCAGTAGGTTTCCTCACTGCTGTGTTTCTCCGACCGATTCCAGTAGGTTTCCTCACTGCTGTGTTTCTCCGACCGATTCCAGTAGGTTTCCTCACTGCTGTGTTTCTCTGACCGATTCCAGTAGGTTTCCTCACTGCTGTGTTTCTCTGACCGATTCCAGCGCAAAGTATCTGTTTAACCGTACCCATGCATCTTGACATTTTCGCCCTGTCTGTGACTTTCATGCCTTTAGCGTACCCAATTTGATACCCCAAAACATAAGGTCAAGGTTCTTTCTCATTTCATGGTTCTGCCACCTGAAACCAAGCGCTTTTTGAATTGAGACAATCGTGTATTAACGTCTTTTGTGAAGCATTTTCCTGTTACATACAGTACCAGTTTTGTTTCATGCTAAATAAAAAATCACATCTGGTCTGCCCCTAAACTTTTTATAGAAATGTAAACAAGCACTTTGTGTTTTATGTTTATTTCCAATTCTGAAATAGACCACAACTAAATGTCACTCATATTGCCAGCTTTGTCATTTCAGAAGTGACCGACGAACAACGCCGTAGTGTTCTGCCCATCCCTCCACCCCACCCCACCCCATCCAAATGGTTGAGGGGTATGGTTAATTATGCTCTCGGCACATCCTGCTCGATAACAAAAAGAATCGAATTTTTTTTTTTTTTTTTAGACCAATGGTTAGATCTAATTTCTCTCTTGACTTTCTCTACGCAAACAGACGTATCTCTCTCAATCTCTTTGTCTTGATTTGCACGTGGTGTTAGGCTACAAACGTTACCTTGGCAAAATTAAATATTCACAATAATAGGGCATTTCGACCAGCAAAGCAAAAACCTTTTATTTTTTTAAAAAATAGTTAGCCAAACTTAAGTGCAAATACGTGTATACAGATTAACTCTTTCATGACCTGTATCGATACCTGTTTTTTGTATGGCCTGTAAAAACAGGTAGATTTGTATGACCTGTATCGATATCTCATATTGCATGACCTGTATCGATATCTCATATTGCATGACCTGTATCGATTTCTCATATTGCATGACGTGTATCGATTTCTCAGCTTGCATGGTATGTATGCTTGTTAGTGTATTAATATCTCGTGTATAGCTTATTAGTATCAAAATGAGTGTTTACATGTCTAGAATATCAGTACATATGTGAGGGCTTACATCTATAACATATTAGTACAAATACTGAATTATCTGTAAAGTATGTTATCACACTATATATTAGTTCAAATATTGAATACCTATCTGTAAATTATGTTATCACAATGTACAAATATTGAATACTTATCTGTAAAGTATGTTATCACACTGTTATGTTATTAGTTCAAATATTGTATACTTATATGTAAAGTATGTTATCACAATGTACAAATATTGAATACGTATCTGTAAAGTATGTTATCACAATGTACAAATATTGAATACTTATCTGTAAAGTATGTTATCACACTATATATATTAGTACAAATATATGTGGTAGATTAGATATCGATGTGTGTGCAATTAAAAGAAATCTAACAAATGCATTCTGTTACGTCAATATGCCATCATTACTTTTTTCTTTTTTTTTAAAAAAAGTGTTGCAATCGCTTTCTTCAATGTATTTCTTCAATTTCCTCTAGAGTACTAGATGAAATCGTGTAGGCACTCACGCATGCGCAAGTCCGTATTATGTCGCTATTAGGCACTACGGCGTTGTTGTTTTTTTTGTTTCGTCCAACGAGGAGGCCTCAGGTTACTCTTTTACTCAGTTGACCTGGTAATGCGACCATAAGATTTCACCGTATTTCTTCCACTCAGTGAGGTTAAAACGTTAACCTACTTTTATTGAGTATCTTTTTTTAAAGAAAAGAAATTGAGAAAAGAAATGACACAGTGCAAGGGGCTTTGAGCGGATTCTTGTTTAGCGACTGCAGTTGTTAAACCGTCACCTATATACCCACTCACGGACGTCTGCTTTTTAAGGCTAGGGATGGACGGTGGAGAAGAAATTGCTATTTGTTTCGGAATAAGAGACCACAGTCACGTGTTAAGTCATTGCCTTCCGTCAAAAGCGGTGAAAATTCGTCAAAAGAACTGAATTCGTTGAGAGAAAAGGAGAGAACAAATTTCTTTTCGTGAATAGGCCTTCTTTTTTTTTTTCAAGGACAGATAAAATGTTGGCAAGAGTTTAATAAAATATGCATGTTACAACAAAATGCGCAGGTACAGTATACAAGTCTGTGGCAGTAGACATTAATAGTAGGCATCCTGACAGGTACAGTATACAAGTCTGTGACAGTAGGTATTAATAATAGGCATTCTGACAGGTACAGTATACAAGTCTGTGACAGTAGGTATTAATAGTAGGCATTCTGACAGGTACAGTATACAAGTCTGTGACAGTAGGTATTAATAATAGGCATTCTGACAGGTACAGTATACAAGTCTGTGACAGTAGGTATTAATAGTAGGCATTCTGACAGGTACAGTATACAAGTCTGTGACAGTAGGTATTAATAATAGGCATTCTGACAGGTACAGTATACAAGTCTGTGACAGTAGGTATTAATAATAGGCATTCTGACAGGTACAGTATACAAGTCTGTGACAGTAGGTATTAATAGTAGGCATTCTGACAGGTACAGTATACAAGTCTGTGACAGTAGGTATTAATAGTAGGCATTCTGACAGGTACAGTATACAAGTCTGTGACAGTAGATATTAATAGTAGGCATTCTGACAGGTACAGTATACAAGTCTGTGACAGTAGGTATTAATAATAGGCATTCTGACAGGTACAGTATGTACAATCTCATTGTTTGTCCAAAGTAAATGTCTGCGTGCAAATTTTCTTTCTTAAAATGTTTTGTGCAATCTCATTGTTTCATACAACTTTTGTTTCTCTATTTTCCCAGAGCAATATCTTTGCGTATGATTCGTGCTACAATGTTTAATATATTATTTTTTTTTTCAAATTTTTGTATATGCTTCTTGTTAGTCCAAAATACTAAATTTACAATGTTAATATATATATATATATATATATTTTAAAAGTGTTTATACATACTTCGTATATGATTCGTGCTACAATGTTTAATATATATATTTTTTTCAAATTTTTGTATATGCTTCTTGTTAGTCCAAAATACTAAATTTACAATGTTAATATATATATATTTTAAAAGTGTTTATACATACTTCGTGTTAGTCGAAAATAAAACATTTACCAAGATTTATATATATATATTTTCAAAGTAAAGTACTTGTACCTACTTTTTGTTGGTCCAAAATGAAATACTTACAATGTTTATATATATATATATATATATATATATATGTATTTCTTTCAAAGTAAAGTGCTTGTATACTTCTTGGTGGTCCAAAATGAAATATTTACAATGTTTTTATATATATATATATATATGTATTTCTTTCAAAGTTATTTCTATATATTTCTCGTTTGTTCAAAGAAAACCGTTGTGTATACTACTGGTTTGTCTAAGGTAAATCTATGACGTATAAACACTTTGTTCAAAGAAAACCGTTGTGTATGCTATTGGCCTGTCTACGGTAAATCTATGACGTATAAACACTTTGTTCAAAGAAAACCGTTGTGTATGCTATTGGCCTGTCTACGGTAAATCTATGACGTATAAACACTTTGTTTAAAGAAAACCGTTGTGTATACTACTGGCTTGTCTACGGTAAATCTATGACGTATATACTCCTTGTTTGTTTAAAGAAAAACCTTTGATCTATGATCTAAGTGGAAATTTCACCATAATTAAAAATATATTTTAAAAATATTATTAAATAATTACTTATTTACATGGGAAACAATATTTTTTAACTGAATAGTATATGGTTGAAAAGAGCTTGAGATAAACACCAGACTTGAGAGAATGAGCGAGCGAGTGTAAACGAGTGGTCATGTTAGTTTTATTGTTGCTTTACAGGGCAGTCAAACTGAAGAACAATAGCCATTAACTTGTAACAAGACATTAAACAGGTTGTAGAACAGTAAACGTTAACCTGCAATACGTCATTAAACAGGTGTGTGCATACATTACTGTAGAACAGTAAACGTTAACCTGCAATACGTCATTAAACAGGTGTGTGCATACATTACTGTAAAACAGTAAACGTTAACCTGCAATACGTCATTAAACAGGTGTGTACATACATTACTGTAGAACAGTAAACGTTAACTGCAATACGTCATTAAACAGGTGTGTGCATACATTACTGTAGAACAGTAAACGTTAACCTGCAATACGTCATTAAACAGGTGTGTGCATACAAGACTGTAGAACAGTAAACGTTAACTTGCAATACGTCATTAAACAGGTGTGCGTACGTTGACCAGTACCAAGCCAGCAGTGTCAGTTAGACGCGGGAGTTTATTTAACCCAGACGTCAATAGCACAGGTTTTAGGCGGTCAGTAATTCGGTAATGTAAAAGTCAGTCAAAGGTCTTTGCACTTGCACAATCTGAACAAAGAGGTGAACATCTTGGCTGGGTAGTTACTGTTTAGATTCAGGCAAAACTCCATGGACAAATGAGTTTGCAAACCCCATTTTGGGAAGGGTTCTAGTTTTCCAGCCCCAGTTCCCAAGTTTCCAATTTGACTAAAGATTAGTTATTTTGCTGAAGTTCTAAGTTAGCGCCGAGCCCAGTATACATCAACTGAAGATAATACCTTAATGTGTGTGTTCAAGTCAATACGAGGCTCCTTACACTGAGCATGCCGAGACACTACATCAACTGAAGATAATACCTTAATGTGTGTGTTCAAGTCAATACGAGGCTCCTTACACTGAGCATGCCGAGACACTACATCAACTGAAGATAATACCTTAATGTTTGTGTTGAAGTCAATACGAGGTTCCTTACACCGAGCATGCCGGAACAGTACATCACGACCTACGACAGTGACGACAATTAAGTGGTGGTTAGAGAAACTAATGGAACTTATTCTATCGAACATTTTATGGGTCAAGACTGTGCACAAATACTAAGGGCGTGAACTGTGCAAAATTGAGAACAATACACAATCAAAAGTTAGAAATGTATTGTTTATTTATGTTGCCATGCTTACTGCGTGATAAATGTATTGTTTATTTATAGTGCATTGCTTATCGAGTGATAAATGTATTGTTTATTTATGTTATCATGCTTACTGCACGGGACGCGATGAATGTAATAATAATCACAATATCAGACGTTGCCAGAGGAATAGATTCGATTAACTGCATTGATTTCTATTGATGTAATTGGATCAGTAGAATAAGTTAAAAGACAACCCTCAACTACTAATCGCATAACTATAGATCATCCTAGGTATCACACGACTGCTTCAGTCATTTGTGTATAGTTCCTTATATTACCGTGGCCATACTTAACATTACTTTAGTCAAACATTACTGTGGCCATACATATATTACTTTAGTCAAACATTACTGTGGCCATTCATACATTACTGTGGCCATACTTACATTACTTTAGTCAAACATTACTGTGGCCATTCATACATTACTGTGGCCATTCATACATTACCGTGGCCATACTTACATTACTTTAGTCAAACATTACTGTGGCCATTCATACATTACTGTGGCCATACATACATTACTTTAGTCAAACATTACTGTGGCCATAATTATATTATTATATTTTTATTCTAAAAATAAACATGGGCCACAGCTTGAGTTGCAACCAGCAATAATGAAGGGGAACAAAACTGCGACAATTCAGTTAGACCAGATCCAATAATAAATAACTAGGGGACATTAGGCCGGATTGCAATACTAGCTAGGCCATATCTGGCCTAAAGGCTGGACTTTGCCAAACCCTGGCCTAGGGCAAGTAGATGTACCAATTGTTTGAAGCACTGGCCACAGAAATTTTAACTAGCATATACTAATCCTTTTAGCATAGACAATATTTTAGTGATAAGTCTCACTACAATCCAAATTAAGGGGAAATAATCTACACCGACTTTCATTAATGTTGCACTTACCGTGCAGAGCATGACGCCCACTTTAAACAGAGCTAAACAGAGCTAAATTATAAGTGTTCTTAGCAATAAAAGCACACTACATTTTATACGTGTAGAATTCATACAATAGAAAGTGACAAACATGGGGATATGGCAAAAATATTTGTCACATTATGACTATTGACTTCATGTATCATTTGTTAATTGGGGTTGTGGCATTGACTTCATGCATAATTTTGTTAATTGGGACTATGAGTACTTATTTCATTTATGATTTCGTTAATTAGGGATAAGGGGGCATTAACTTCATACAACCATACACTCTGCATGACCCGTTTCTATGCTGCAGAGTTTGAGAAAGTGGGGTAGATATGCATACTATCATTTATAGGCATATTATTGCACCAAACGTCACAGGTCTGTTATGATGTAATTTTGAGTCATTATTATTTGTGTTTGCTTGTAAATTTGAACTTTTGTTAGGATCGCCGAATACAAATACTAATGATTTTATTCTTCCAACAAGCTCCACCCCCCACCCCATCCGTGACTTCCTGTGTAAAGTGTTACGCCATGAGTGTAACCTTCTTTTAACTTTAATAATTTTTGGGTAAAATTCCCGTTTCTTAGAAACTCACTCTGTGGTATGGGCGGCCTTTCTATAATAAATAGAAAAGCATTTTTCTTTTCAGGTCAGTCCTGTTAAGGATATGATTTCAACTCAAAGTTTACAGTTCCAGCAGATGACTTGTTTAAATATAGTATTCATTAATCGCATATATAAATGCTATCTCAGTTAATGACTTATATAAATGCTATCTCAGTTAATGACTTATATAAATACTACTTTAATCAATGACCTATATAAATATTATGTAAATTAATGACTATTTAATTAATGATCTATATATTATTTTGCCAATGACGTATACATTTATATTATTTTGTCAATGACGTATACATTTATATTATTTTGCCAATGACGTATACATTTATATTATTTTGCCAATGACGTATACATTTATATTATTTTGTCAGTGACGTATACATTTATATTATTTTGCCAATGACGTATACATTTATATTATTTTGTCAGTGACGTATACATATATATTATTTTGCCAATGACGTATACATTTATATTATTTTATTTAATGCTGCCCCATTTCAAGTGGCTGTGTGTGTCATTTCAAGTCCAACGAACAATTGAATCAAGAAAGCTAACATCCTGCCGCCTTTCTTTTTGTTGGATCGTGCTGCTTTATTGTTCACAGACAGACAAACAGATAGGCATTCAACCAGGCAGACAGATAATCAGCAAGGTAGGTAGGTAGATAGATAGAATAGTTGGACTATTACGTTTGCAATACCCATTCTAAATTCTAATAATTCTTTATAAACCAGAAAAGACTTGGCTGTAGGACATTTCAGTTAACAAAAGCGATCCCAGACTTGACATGAATAGAACGGTTAAAGTTCACCGGTTGACCATTAAAATCTAAATTGGGCACGACAGCAAACGCAGGGAAAAAAGTGAATCAGCATTAGACTTTCACACTTTTTCCCCAAAGGCAAGTTGTTGAAGTGTCACACAAAGCAAACACAACACATTATATTCCAGTCATGTCAGGCGGACGACTGTGACAATAAACAAACTACGGAAGTGAAAAGAAGGGAGAAAAATCTTTTTCTTGGCTCAGACTCCCAAGAACTGCTACATTCTGCAAAAGAAAGCGCCTAGACCCCGATTATGTGGGAATTCATTTCCAACAAGTACCAGCAAAAGCCGTTTACAGCGTTCAATAGTGCACGGTGAAGGGTTGTCGATTTGCCATTGGTGGGTTTTGTTCCATCCATCTGACGCTTGTAACACTACCACGTGATTTGCAACAAAGTTGAAATGTATTCCCGCGCGAAGAGTACATGCGAACTTCTAAAACACTCGAAAAACTTTTGTGTTTGCATTAGACTGCAACTAAATAGTAAAATACTCGGAACTTGAGCTAGGATTGACTTTTGCTATAATTATGATAATGCCACCAGAAATTTGTTTAATATCCAGTTGTGTGTATGTGTGTGTGTGTGTCCTTCAGGAGTAAGTCACTTCAGCTTCATTGGAGTCTGTGTGTGTGTGTGTGTGTGTGTGTGTGTCCTTCAGGAGTAAGTCACTTCAGCTTCATTGGAGTCTGTGTGTGTGTGTGTGTGTGTGTGTCCTTCAGGAGTAAGTCACTTCAGTTTCAATAAGGTTATTTATTGGAGTCTCTGTGTATGTGTATGTGTGTGTGTGTGTGTGTGTGTGTGTGTGTGTGTGTGTGTGTCCTTCAGGAGTAAGTCACTTCAGCTTCAATAAGAATATTTATTGGAGTCTGTCTGTCTCTCTCTCTCTCTCTCTGTGTGTGTATGTATGTGTGTGTGTGTCCTTCAGGAGTAAGTCACTTCAGCTTCAATAAGAATATTTATTGGAGTGTGTGTGTGTGTGTGTGTGTGTGTGTGTGTGTGATGTGTGTGTCCTTCAGGAGTAAGTAACTTCAGCTTCAATAAGAATATTTATTGGAGTGTGTGTGTATGTGTCATTCAGGAGTAAGTCACTTAAGCTTCAATAAGAATATATATTGGTGGGTGCGTGCGTGCGTGTGTGTGTTTGTGTCCTTCAGGAGTAAGTCACTTCAGCTTCAATAAAAATATTTATTGGTGCGTGTACGTGTGTGTGTGTGTGTGTGGAAAATGGGAAAGGTCGGAGGGGAAATTAGAGCAGTGATTGAGAGAGAGGGAGTATAAGTCTGCATACTTTCGTCGTTTAAAAAAAATGTGCAGCGACCCGTGAAGAAAGCCGACAATTTTGAAAGTGACAAATAAATGACTCAAATACTCTGCACACAGAACCTAAAATCCTAATTCTCTAGTAAGGTCGATTACAATTAAGTACTCTTACGGTTTGAGTTTACATTCCAAATGGCTGGCTGGCTATTTTACACTCTTACTGCTCCAGTGAGTATTATAAGTGGTTACGGTTACTGGTGGTTAAACGTTCAAACCTAAAGTGACCGACTCATTGACACTTAAACATTTGGTCTGACTGTGTGTTACATATGCTTAAACATAAAATAGGTCACACTAAACATTAAACAAGAAAATAGGTCACGCCATGCTTTAGAAGTGGAACTAGGTCACGTTGAGTGCTGCACGCGGGGAACTAGGTCACATAGTGTATGCTACATTATTGATTTCTTTTCTTTCTTCTTTTTCTTTTTCCTTTCCTCGTCTGGTACTTTACTTTTCTTTGCATAGTGGCAGTAGGGTCACTTAGAGGCTCGTGTGCCACGTGTTGTCTTTGAAGAAAGTGTGTAGTAGTTTGTCTTTTGAGATGTGCTCATGTCTAATGATACTGTGCATTGTATGCACAAACATTGGTATTATCATCTCTGCTGTGTGCAATCATTTAGCCTTGTACTGAGCATTGTATACATAACATATATCGACATCATCATGTACTGTGCATTGTATACATATATCCACATCATCAAAACAACCCCCCCCCCAACAACAACACTCACAAACACACGAACGGCAGTCGTAACAACGGTCAGACATGGAGATGCAACACGCAAACCAAACAACGCACGAACACCCCACCCCACCCTCCTTGAATACCAGAGAAAGGAGGAGGGCCTCACAGGAATCCACCATAACGCAATTCCTGTGGGCGCATAGATAGCGGAACAACAACATAGGGTGTGCTGTATATATATATATATACAATTAAGTCATATGCCCTATACATGTTTTTAGTCTTATATTGTGTGTTGTATACATTATTTTATACATGTTTGTCATAAATTGTACTGTATAAATCTTGGTCTTGCAGTGTGCGTTGTATGTTACTCTGGGTTATTATATATTCATGTTACTCTTGTTTATTTTATATGTATGTTACTCTGTGTGACGACTACGTCATATTACTTACTGTTATTATGATTATTATTATTGATTAATTATCCATAACTAATTACAAGTGATGATAATCTTAATTTATTTTATTACTAATTCTCCAGAGGATACCACTCGTCTCTCTCACTTGGAAGATGCGCGGGAGAAGTAAACGTTTTCTCTTTTCTACAACATTAAAGACAAACATTTACCGTCACACAATATTAAAGACAAACATTTACCGTCAGACAACATTAAAGACAAACATTTACCGTCACACAACATTAAAGACAAACATTTACCGTCACACAATATTAAAGACAAACATTTACCGTCAGACAACATTAAAGACAAACATTTACCGTCACACAACATTAAAGACAAATATTTACCGTCACACAACATTGAAGACAAACATTTACTGTCACACAACATTAAAGACAAACATTTACCTTTACACATGGCATTAAAGACATATATTTACCGTCACACAACATTGAAAACAAACATTTACTGTCACACAACATTAAAGACAAACATTTAACGTCACTCAATATTTCCGTAGATGGAAAACTTCTTACCAAAGGAAAAGACAAATCCGACTTTTAATCTATATTTAGCGAGCCCCTATTCACCCAGTCTCTCCAACATATTGTATCAATATGGGTAAGAAGGTCAATACAATAATTTAAATAAACAATCATATATACATATAGCAATTACAATGAAAAGATTCATTGAAATCAATATTTTCAGGAACTATGTTCAAATACTGTCAATGTGTATACAGTCTTAAATCCTAAAACATAATTCAACAGATTAATATTTATATAAATCACAGGATAATTCTTATCAGAGAACAGGATGGAGTTATAGAGATTATAGCAATAATACTTTGTACTGATTGCTGCAATAATACTTTGTACATAACCTTGTCTAGACGATTGCTGCAATAATACTTTGTACATAACCTTGTCTAGATGATTGCTGCAATAATACTTTGTACATAACCTTGTCTAGACGATTGCTGCAATAATACTTTGTACATAACCTTGTCTAGACGATTGCTGCAATAATACTTTGTACATAACCTTGTCTAGACGATTGCTGCAATAATACTTTGTACATAACGTTGTCTAGACGATTGCTGCAATAATACTTTGTACATAACCTTGTCTAGACGATTGCTGCAATAATACTTTGTACATAACGTTGTCTAGACGATTGCTGCAATAGTCATTTCGTGCTTTCCTAGCAGTCACAAGTTCATTGTCACAATAGAATTGTCAGTTTGGTGTGTCCTCTTATAAACTGAAGAAAACTGATGAACTGCTATTCTAATGAGGCTAAATCTGCTCACTCTGCCATATTAGTTCCCTCAAGCAGAACAACAATGTAGCAATTTCCAGTAACTTCCTTAAACCAGAAATTCCACAAGCATACTTTGCCACCATACATCAACAAAGGGCAGTGTATCCTTACATTTATACGCTGGGAGTAGAAACTTTTCAAATCTACCACGGTCGTAGCGGTTTATAAATCAGTAAACCAGGAGATCTGGCAAGACCAGAAAGGGCTCTTTCTTAACTGTAAAATATAATCAGGGAACAAACGCTAAGTTTCCAGTTTATTCATCTCTAACTCCATTCTCTCTTACATTCAAGGCTTAACTTACAATTTCCTCCAACAGTAAGCCCGATACACGAACACAGTATAATAAATGCAGAATAATAGTTTATGAACGGTTCACTAGAAACAATGTCAAATGTTTAGTATACTACATACAAGCATCATAGTTCACAATTTGTAGAAATAATAGACTACTCACATAATACATCTCTACACAATTTGTAGAAATAATAGACTACTCACATAATACATCTCTACAGAAAACGCAAATACAACATATCAATAGCAAAATGCATGAAATAGTTCTAAGTGCATTCTCTCTTAATCAGTCAGTTAACTCACCATTAAGCTAACAGCCGCCTTTCAGGACTGGACTGTGCCAAACCAAATTCGAAGTGATTTGAAAATTCAATCACTTTCAAAAGGTAAACTTTGATCCCAGCCCATTGGCTGGATTCGTTCTTGTAAATCATAATCATTGGAAAATATAAGCTACTCATCCATCTAAAACTGGTTTCGATTGCATCACTAAGTTTCTAGCACGTTCTGCACCAGAGTTGTTTACCCCCAAACTGACACTTAAAAATATTAGCTTAAGCAATGCTCAGTGTCCGGTCACGTTAACATTGGCAACAAGGATATAATTATTAAATACAGAAATAGGGAAAGGCAAATTTACTCCACCACACTCTGGCTTATTGCATATTTATTTTGCTCTTGATTATTGCCTATATGTATGATACTCTGGCTTATTGCATATTTATTTTACTCTTGATTATTTCATGTATGTGTGTGTGTGTGTGATGGGCGGTTTAACAGATTATTCTACTCAAACCATAATCTGCTCAAGTACGGGTCTTTGTGATTGCAGACGAGAACTCAGTCAGCTCTAATTAATTTTGTCTCCACCTTGTCTCTGAGCAGTACCAGTTCAGAATTCCTATTCCCACCTGTAAGATATTTTTGATTATTGTCTACCTGTAAGATACTTTTGATTATTGTCTACCTGTAAGATACTTTTGATTATTGTCTACCTGTAAGATACTTTTGATTATTGTCTACCTGTAAGTAATTTTGATTATTGTCTACCTGTAAGATACTTTTGGTTATTGTCTACCTGTAAGATACTTTTGATTATTGTCTACCTGTAAGTAATTTTGATTATTGTCTACCTGTAAGTAATTTTGATTATTGTCTACCTGTAAGATAAGATGTCTTATGCTATTTCTTGTTGAATACAATTATTGTTGATACATAGACCATTTGTGTTAGGGTGACTCACTCACATGTTATATATTGTAATCTTCACCTATATTTACTTACTCTCTTTGCTGTATACATTAGGGTCTCGAGCTCACATGTTATATATTGTAGTCTTCACCTATATTTACTTACTCTCTTTGCTGTATATATTAGGGTGACTCACTCACATGTTATATATTGTAGTCTTCACCTATATTTACTTACTCTCTTTGCTGTATATATTAGGGTGACTCACTCACATGTTATATATTGTAGTCTTCACCTATATTTACTTACTCTCTTTGCTGTATATATTAGGGTGACTCACTCACATGTTATATATTGTAGTCTTCACCTATATTTACTTACTCTCTTTGCTGTATATATTAGGGTCTCGAGCTCACATGTTATATATTGTAGTCTTCACCTATATTTACTTACTCTCTTTGCTGTATATATTAGGGTCTCGAGCTCACATGTTATATATTGTAGTCTTCACCTATATTTACTTACTCTCTTTGCTGTATATATTAGGGTGACTCACTCACATGTTATATATTGTAGTCTTCACCTATATTTACTTACTCTCTTTGCTGTATATATTAGGGTCTCGAGCTGTCTTTTAGAACTATCACTCTTCTCTTCTACATTATCTATCATTCATCTTTCTAACAGCCAGGAGATATGTTTTGGGGATTAGCCTAAGGTTTCCGGTGATGGAGAATTAACATCTTGCCCATCTCTCAGCAAAACATCACACAAAGTATGCTTGACCTAGATTCCATTTCACTTGGTCTTTAAGCAAATTAGAGGTGTCAATCTAAGACCCATGCGGACACGCCTCTCTCATTACACGACACTTTCGAGCTCTGAAGCAGTTGACCTAATTTCTGGCTTTCAGCACTGCATACCGGGATGATCATAGTTTAGAGTAATAATGTCAGCCCACTGTCTGTTTACCGAGTTATATAAATTCTGCTCTTCGTTCTTTGTAAGTGACACATCAGTTTTCATTCAGATCAATAAGCATGTCTACATTATCAGTTTCCGCCCCCATTCACTTAACGGCAGTTGTACACCTTCAATCACTTCTAGCTGACGCAGACAGTTCACCGCAAGAATTGTAGCTTACGCAGACGTGATTACATATCATGTTTGAAAATGTATAGACGTGATTACATATCATGTTTGAAAATGTATAGACGTGATTACATATCATGTTTGAAAATGTATAGACGTGATTACATATCATGTTTGAAAATGTATAGACGTGATTACATATCATGTTTGAAAATGTATAGACGTGATTACATATCATGTTTGAAAATGTATAGACGTGATTACATATCATGTTTGAAAATGTATAGACGTGATTACATATCATGTTTGAAAATGTATAGACGTGATTACATATCATGTTTGAAAATGTATAGACGTGATTACATATCATGTTTGAAAATGTATAGACGTGATTACATATCATGTTTGAAAATGTATAGACGTGATTACATATCATGTTTGAAAATGTATAGACGTGATTACATATCATGTTTGAAAATGTATAGACGTGATTACATATCATGTTTGAAAATGTATAGACGTGATTACATATCATGTTTGAAAATGTATAGACGTGATTACATATCATGTTTGAAAATGTATAGACGTGATTACATATCATGTTTGAAAATGTATAGACGTGATTACATATCATGTTTGAAAATGTATAGACGTGATTACATATCATGTTTGAAAATGTATAGACGTGATTACATATCATGTTTGAAAATGTATAGACGTGATTACATATCATGTTTGAAAATGTATAGACGTGATTACATATCATGTTTGAAAATGTATAGACGTGATTACATATCATGTTTGAAAATGTATAGACGTGATTACATATCATGTTTGAAAATGTATAGACGTGATTACATATCATGTTTGAAAATGTATAGACGTGATTACATATCATGTTTGAAAATGTATAGACGTGATTACATATCATGTTTGAAAATGTATAGACGTGATTACATATCATGTTTGAAAATGTATAGACGTGATTACATATCATGTTTGAAAATGTATAGACGTGATTACATATCATGTTTGAAAATGTATAGACGTGATTACATATCATGTTTGAAAATGTATAGACGTGATTACATATCATGTTTGAAAATGTATAGACGTGATTACATATCATGTTTGAAAATGTATAGACGTGATTACATATCATGTTTGAAAATGTAGAGACGTGATTACATATCATGTTTGAAAATGTAGAGACGTGATTACATATCATGTTTGAAAATGTAGAGACGTGATTACATATCATGTTTGAAAATGTAGAGACGTGATTACATATCATGTTTGAAAATGTAGAGACGTGATTACATATCATGTTTGAAAATGTATAGACGTGATTACATATCATGTTTGAAAATGTAGAGACGTGATTACATATCATGTTTGAAAATGTATAGACGTGATTACATATCATGTTTGAAAATGTATAGACGTGATTACATATCATGTTTGAAAATGTATAGACGTGATTACATATCATGTTTGAAAATGTATAGACGTGATTACATATCATGTTTGAAAATGTAGAGACGTGATTACATATCATGTTTGAAAATGTATAGACGTGATTACATATCATGTTTGAAAATGTAGAGACGTGATTACATATCATGTTTGAAAATGTAGAGACGTGATTACATATCATGTTTGAAAATGTATAGACGTGATTACATATCATGTTTGAAAATGTAGAGACGTGATTACATATCATGTTTGAAAATGTATAGAGGGAAAAGAGATGTTTGAAAGAAAATAGCTTTATACAGAGGATGTTTGAAAGGGTATATGGGATATAACGAAGATATATGCAAGAGTATGGGGGTATAGAGGTGATGTTTGAAAGGGTATAGGGGTATATAATGGATGTTTGAAAGGGTATAGCATTATATAGAGGATGTTTGAAAGGGTATAGGGGTGTTTAAATATTTGAAAAGGTATAAGGGTATATAGAGGTGTCTGAAATATATAGGGGTATACAGAATATGGGTTATATATATATATATATATATATATATATATACACCCTTATACCCTTTCAAACATTCTCTATATAACGCTATACCCTTTCAAACATCCTATATATATATATATATTATACCCATACACCTAATATTAATAAAGGTATAGAGTATATAGAGGATATTTGAAAGATTATGGGTGCATAGAGGGTGTTTGAATATGTTTGAAAGGGTATAGGCGTATACAGCGGATGTTTGACAGAGTAGGGTATATAAATAGGATGTTTTTAAGGGTTTAGGGCATATATAGGATATTTGTATGGGTATAGGGTACATATAGGATGTTTGTAAGGATAGAGGGAATATAGTGGATGTTTGTATGGGCAGAGGTTGTATAGAGGTGTCACGGTCCGGCGGAGCTAAGATTGAGACACAAGGGGTGAGTCGGGTTTGGCTGTTCCTCTTCAGGTGTGATTTAGATAACTGTGAGTCAAAAGACAGGTAAATGACAGTCGGGTTTGGCTGTTCCTCTTCAGGTGTGATTTAGATAACTGTGAGTCAAAAGACAGGTAAATGACAGGGTGGGTGAAAGAAGAACGTGAATGGAGCAAGAAGAAATAAAGATATGACTAAAATCATTTAATTTAATTGAGACAGAGTTGGTAAAGATAAGACAAATAATTTAATTTAATTGAGACAGAGTTGGTAAAGATAAGACAAATAATTTAATTGAGATAGAGTTGGTAAAGTTAAGACAAATAATTTAATTTAATTGAGACAGAATGATTTAGTCCCAGAAAGTGGATAAAATCTCATGACAAACAACGGGGGAAGGGGGTGGCGATCTTCACACGTTCCTTACCGTAAGAAACTCACTACAAACTCCCCACACCCTCTCTTTCCTTTCAATCCCCTCCCATTTCTTCTCCTAGACGGTACCCCATCGATAATAATCCCCTCTCGTGCTAGTGAGACGTTTACCGGGTGTAATCTGCCTACTCCCGGACGCTGAAAAGAAATAAAACTGGCGACCGAAATACACACCCTGGTTTAATCTATTGCAAAATTCTAATGAGAGGACGGGCATCCATCCACGTGGACTGTTAGCATCACGAGACATCAATCGCTCAGTTCTGATTGTTAATGGAAATTGAGATTCACGGATATTTATAGAACGAGGGAATAGTATTTCTCTCTTTCTTTCTCTCTCTCTCTTTCTTTTTTTGTCTCTCTCTCTTTCTCTCTCTCTCTCTCTCTCTCTCTCTCTCTCTCTCTCTCTCTCTCTCTCTCTCTCTTTCTCCCTCCATACCACTTTATACCTTAATCTACCGTAAAGTTTGTCCTCTCATAAATTGTCGTGCACTTCACACTAGAGCTAACCCTGTTTTAATTGTCGGGTACTTCACACTAGAGCTAACCCTGTTTTAATTGTCGGGTACTTCACACTATTGCTAACACTTTTAATTTTTTGTCGAGCGCTTAACACTATAGCTAACACTATATTTTATGTAGGACGCTGCACACTATAGCTAATACTATATTTTATGTAGGACGCTGCACACTATAGCTAACACTATATTTTATGTAGGACGCTGCACACTATAGCTAACACTATATTTTATGTAGGACGCTGCACACTATAGCTAACACTATATTTTATGTAGGACGCTCCACACTATAGCAGTATAGCTAACACTATATTTTATGTAGGACGCTGCACACTATAGCTAATACTATATTTTATGTAGGACGCTGCACACTATAGCTAACACTATATTTTATGTAGGACGCTGCACACTATAGCTAACACTATATTTTATGTAGGACGCTCCACACTATAGCAGTATAGCTAACACTATATTTTATGTAGGACGCGCCCCACTCTGGCTAACACTATATATTTTTATCGCGCGCTTTGCACTATAGCTTACAGTTCTGTAGAGTGTTTCATGACAACAAAAAGGACGTTAAAATGACGTAATATCATCATTTGAAGTCACCATGACATCAATTCATTTCATCACTACAGTTATATCACACGAGTGACTTGACACTACAACACTACACTGACGCTGCAAGGTACATCACCAATGACGTTACAACGACATCGCAGTTTTGACTTTACATTACACTGGCACTACATCAGTGACTTACTTGATAGAACAATGACTTAACATTGCAATATTACAATAGCATAATATCAGTGACGTTACTTGACAGAACAATGACTTAACATTGCAATATTACAATAGCATAATATCAGTGACGTTACTTGACAGAACAATGACTTAACATTGCAATATTACAATAGCATAATATCAGTGACGTTACTTGACAGAACAATGACTTAACATTGCAATATTACAATAGCATAATATCAGTGACGTTACTTGACAGAACAATGACTTAACATTGCAATATTACAATAGCATAATATCAGTGACGTTACTTGACAGAACAATGACTTAACATTGCAATATTACAATAGCATAATATCAGTGACGTTACTTGACAGAACAATGACTTAACATTGCAATATTACAATAGCATAATATCAGTGACGTTACTTGACAGAACAATGACATAACATTGCAATATTACAATAGCATACTATCAGTGACGTTACAATGACGTGACCCACTGCAATATAGCATTCACTTGTGAAGCAGACAGAAGTATTTTGACGTCAGAGTTCAGTGTGCGGTACAAAGCTCTCTCTCTCTCTCTCTCTCTCTCTCGAGTTCTAACAAGACAACCGCTTTGGAAATGAAATAAAGTCTTGTGACAGAAAGATAGGACAGGATAGGACTGAAAAAGATAGGGTAGGACAGAAAAGGATAAGAGAAAGGATAGGAAAGAAAAGGATACGATACGATACGATACGATACGATGATATGATATACGATATGAAAGGGTTGGAAGGGAGAGGATAGATCAATTAGCGCGAAAGCGGCGGAAGCCGGAAGCGCCCCCTACACTCCATCCATCGGATAGATCAACTGGAGCCCAGGATGGACGAAGAGTTCTGCAGGAACTGATGCAAATATTAAAGAAAAGACAAAATGTCTGGATTGGGCCAGGAAAACTCGCTAGACACGCTACACGCAGAGGGAAGCACTGCGAAAAGCAGATATTTCTAACTTATTATCTTATGTACTCCATTATTTGCTATGTACCATATTTTAAAAATTATCATTAGCCACTTTAAATAAATTTTTGTACTAAAAATCGTGACGCTTTCAAACACTTGATAAACATCATGTGTCTTTGTAAATCATTGTCGCAGAGGTCATGTGCCACTTTAAAATACCGCAAGCTGTTGGCATCCCTTCGATCCCATTAGTTCTCGAACATTCAAATATCAGAGCAAACGCCGAGGTCTCGCGAGATGAGGTGTCCTCAGACGTCATGTGCCACTTTAAAGGACCGCAAGCTGTTGGCATCCCTTCGATCCCATTAGTTCTCGAACATTCAAATATCGAGAACAAACGTCGAGGTCCGTGAAATACTCGCGCGAGATGAGGCCTGACTTCATCTCTATGCTTATGATCAAGCCTGGCAAGCTGTTGTCTCTTCTTCATAGACCAATGCTCGCTGAATACATTTTGTCAAAATAATAAGTCATTTTATTCAGGAAATTCATTACTCAGCCAACCAATAACACCCGCTCCCGCTGTTGACCTGTGCATTGTTCATTTGAAAGGGGAGGGGGGGAGTGAAAATGGTTCGGGGTGTGGGGGTGGCGTGAATGGTTGTATGTAATATTGTCAAGCAATTAACTTTGTACAACCGATCAGCTCTCGAGTGACTTGTGTCATTTTTGGATCCGTTGAAGATAAGTGACTTGTGTCATTCAGAGTGTGCTAGCCAAGAGTAGTCATCACTGGTCATTTCGGTTAAAGACAGTCGTAACTGAGTTTGTCGTTCATTGACATCACGTCTTCTTTGCAGTTCCAACGCTGCCTGTATAGGCAATATTCTCCTTTAAGGGCACTCACTCACTCACTCACTCACTCACTCACTCACTCACTCACTCACTCACTCACCCACCCACGTCATTCTCTCTCTTTCATACATACGCACACATATACAAAATATTAACATTTAAAACCATCACACACACAACACACACACACACACACACACACACACACACACACACACACACACACACACACTGTTCACAATTCAGTGCTGTCTGCACTATTTAAGGAGAGTGAATAAGAGCTTTACAATTGTACAAGCTGTTGATCAGAATACACTTGAAATTTAATTGCATCATATTTTCGTTACACGGTTGACAATCCTAATGAGGACCAGTTAGAGGACCCACAACTTCTAAAACCTGGTACCTACTTTCCTTAAATTTATATCCCTACTACTTTTAAATCTTGTAACTTTCAACCTTTAAATCTCTATCCTAATCATTTGTAAATTAATTTGTTTTCTTCGAGCCACGCAATGACGTAGAGTTCTTCATCTTGCATGATAACTGACCACGTGATCAAGATCTCGCTCACCCACCGACTTGCGATTTATATTGCAATACAATAAAGATGCTTATTTAATACATATTACTGTGGTATGTACAGGCTTATTTATTGCATATTGTAATACCATACAGAGGCTTATTTATTACACATTGTAGTACCATGTAGAGACTTATTTATTACATATTGTTGTACAATTTAGAGACTTATTTATTACACATTGTAGTACCATGTAGAGACTTATTTATTACATATTGTTGTACAATTTAGAGACTTATTTATTACATATTGTTGTACAATTTAGAGACTTATTTATTACATATTGTTGTACAATTTAGAGACTTATTTATTACACATTGTAGTACCATGTAGAGACTTATTTATTACATATTGTTGTACAATTTAGAGACTTATTTATTACACATTGTAGTACCATGTAGAGACTTATTTATTACATATTGTTGTACAATTTAGAGACTTATTTAGCTAAAGTTTACGCTTACACCCTGCAGCAGAGCTTTATTTACCAAGAGATCTACATATTGCCGCACTTATCAAAACACAGTTTAAATTTATGTTGTTCACTAAACGCATAACTACACATTTATCAAAACACAGTTTAAATTTATGTTGTTCACTAAACGCATAACTAGACACATATCAAAACACAGTTTAAATTTATGTTGTTCTCTAAACATATAATTACACAAAAATTTGCGGACAACATTTTGAAACTACAAAACAAAATCCCGGAATTTAGCAAACACTTACGCGATTGAGATAGGTGAACCATGACTACAATACAAAATCCTGGAACACACCTGGAATGTATACACAATGACATGCATGAAATTACAGTCCAGAATTCTGGAATATAAAACACTTTCTTATGATGTGTTCACTGTGGGACACATCAAAATCCAGTCCAGAACTTTGGAATATAAAACACTTTCCTATGATGTGTTCACTGTGGGACACATCAAAATCCAGTCCAGAACTTTGGAATATAAAACACTTTCCTATGATGTGTTCACTGTGTTCACACGTCATAATCCAGAATTTGTACGGACGAGCAACACAGATGTCTGAAGTCTCCAGACATGGTGTCGGGAGAGGGGGTGTCGAATATTAAAATACTGTACTGACACTTTCATTGGCTTTCTAATCATACTTCGTCAACTTACTGTTTAACTCATTTACTCTAAGTACAGCACAGAAATATAATTTGCTAGTCATATTTCGTCAATTTATTGTTTAACTCATTTACTCTAAGTACAGCACAGAAATATAATTTGCTAGTCATATTTCGTCAATTTATTGTTTAACTCATTTACTCTAAGTACAGCACAGAAATATAATTTGCTAGTCATATTTCGTCAATTTATTGTTTAACTCATTTACTCTAAGTACAGCACAGAAATATAATTTGCTAGTCATATTTCGTCAATTTATTGTTTAACTCTAAGACTGTAAAGCACAAAAATATAACTGTCTAGTCATATTTCGTTAACATACTATTTAACTCTGTGAATCTAAGCACAAAAATGTAATGTGAATGTGGGCACTCACATGAAGCCAATTGACCAGTCAGTACCCAGGATGAAATTCCACTTTCATTTGAATCCGGGTAAAGTAAAACTTTCAATGTTGAAAAGTTCTTCGATGAACTAGTTTTTCTGCAAGTCAACCAAAGGAACAGTTAAAACTAGCTTGTTAACTAGCTTGAAATAACAGTCCCAGTTTAAAACTCTAGCTGTTTTAAACTAGCTTGAAATGACAGTCCCAGTTTAAAACTTTAGCTGTTTTAAACTAGCTTGAAATGACAGTCCCAGTTTAAAACTCTAGCTGTTTTAAACTAGCTTGTAATGACAGTCCCAGTTTAAAACTCTAGCTGTTTTAAACTAGCTTGAAATGACAGTTCCAGTTTAAAACTCTAGCTGTTTTAAACTAGCTTGAAATGACAGTCCCAGTTTAAAACTCTAGCTGTTTTAAACTAGCTTGAAATGACAGTCCCCGTTTAAAACTCTAGCTGTTTTAAACTAGCTTGAAATGACAGCCCCAGTTTAAAACTTTAGCTGTTTTAAACTAGCTTGAAATGACAGTCCCAGTTTAAAACTTTAGCTGTTTTAAACTAGCTTGAAATGACAGTCCCAGTTTAAAACTCTAGCTGTTTTAAACTAGCTTGAAATGACAGTCCCAGTTTAAAACTCTAGCTGTTTTAAACTAGCTTGAAATAACAGTCCCAGTTGAAAACCCTAGCTGTTGTTAACTAGCTTGTAATAACAGTCCCAGTTTAAAACTCTAGCTGTTGTTAACTAGCTTGAAAAAGGTTGACTATTTACACCTCTAGACAAAGTATGATGCGTTGTCACGAATCTCCAGAACTTACTGAGAGTGGTGAAGTGTATATGTTGTCACGTTTTGTGTCATTTAGAATTTCCGTATTATCTAGACAGCCTAAGTCTCGAGTCATCTAGACAACCCAAGTCTCGTCTCATCTAAATTCTTGACAGCCAATGTCTCGTGTCATCTGGACAGCCCATGTTTCGTGTCATCTAGACAGCCAAGTCTCATGTCATCTAGACAGCCCATCTCATGTCATCTAAATAGCGCAAGTCTCGTCATCTAGACAGCCCAAGTCTCATGTCATCTAGACAGCCAAGTCTCATGTCATATAGACAGCCCATCTCATGTCATCTGGACAGCCCATGTCTCGTGTCATCTAGACAGCCCAAGTCTCATGTCATCTAGACAGCCCATGTCTCATGTCATCTGGACAGCCCATGTCTCGTGTCATCTGGACAGCACGTCTTGTGTCATCTGGACAGCCAATTTCGTGTCATCAGGACAGCCAATTTCTTGTGTCATCTGGACAGCCCATGTCTCGTGTCATCTGGACAGGCTATTTCTTGTGTCAACTGGAAAGCCCAAGTCTCGTGTCATCTGGACAGACCATGTCTCGTGTCATCTAGACAGTCCAAATAGCTGCAGCTTAGCTGACAGCACTGATCCATGAAGAAGAGTCATTGTTGTAGAAAATGATTGCCGAAACCGTAATTGATGACATGTTTTGTGCCACAATTACGCTAACAAGTTGTCGATTTATGTTCGATGTCTATTTTTTACGCTTGCAGGTATAATAATTATAATCCAAGTGGCACTAATACTGCAGTGTGAAGTTTGGTTTTAACACAAATAACAGCCCCATGGCGTCACTTCCACACGACACACTTGTGTCACAGTATATTTTTCTTTCTCTTAAACTTACAAATAGCTGAGGCCTTAAGAAGTCTGAGTTGTGTAGTTAATGTCTCGTTGTCGCACGCGACTGAAAACAAATTAATTCGAGACACATGAGTCTGTTAATTGCGTAATATGAAATGAACATCCTGTCAAACAGGTTAGTTACAAGGACAGGTGCTCGTTCAGGTACCGCCGAGAGGTTGTAAGGGGAGACAACTCGCAGGTGATTTGGTTAAAACGTGAAAGATTTAATAGCTGGGGAAGTGTGGATAGATATGACGGATTGAACAGACGGAGCACCTGCGCATGCTGGTCGTTGCTTAAACACTGCGGATTTCTCCGTCAGCACTCCAAATTTCACAAGAATGTTTATTACTGTTGTTTACATGATTTGAGAGGTTGCCTTCTCTTGGTGTGCCAGTTCACACAACATAAACTACAACGGCCCGATGGCTGGAACGTTGGCGTGGCGCTAACAGACGACACTACAGTAATTTGCTTTAAATTCTGTCGTTTTTAACTCATATTTTTTATAGAGTGTGTATTTGCTTTAAATTCTGTCGTTTTTAACTCATATTTTTTATAGAGTGTGTATTTGCTTTAAATTCTGTCGTTTTTAATTCATATTTTTTATAGAGTGTGTATTTGCGTATGGTGTGTGTGCGTGTATGTGTATGTTTATGTAAGTCTGCTTTTATCATCATGTCATTTAATCGTAAGAACAATTAATCATTAGAGCAACAATCAAAATAACAATTAATCATAAGAACAATCATCAGAAAAACAATTAATCATAAGAACAATTATTTATTATAGCAATAATCAAAATAACAATTAGTCAGAAGAACAATAATCAGAAAAAACAATCAATCAGAAGAACAATAATCAGAAAAACAATTAATCAGAAGAACAATAATCAGAAGAACAATTAATCAGAAGAACAATAATCAGAAGAACAATAATCAGAAGAACAATTAATCAGAAGAACAATAATCAGAAGAACAATTAATCAGAAGAGCAATAATCATACGAACAATCATAAAAGCAATAATCAAAAGAACAATAAGAAGAAGAACAATTAATCAGAAGAGGAATAATCAGAAGAACAATTAATCAGAAGAGCAATAATCAAAAGAACAATTAACCATAAGACCAATAATCAAAAGAACAATAATCAGAAGAACAATTAATCAGAAAAGGAATAATCAGAACAACTAATCATTAGAACAATTAATCTCATGCATGTTTTAAATGCTGTGTATTGAAATCAAGTCTTTAACAAATAGATAACACATGGAGAGCTACAGTACTGAACTTTTAATGGGTTGTATTGATGAAGTCAGCGCAGATGGCAATGATTATATTGTTATTATTATATAATTATTATTATTTCACAGTCAATCGACCAAGTCGAACTTATGAAATCCAAGATTTACTCTTGCACAACACATAGAAACACTACTGAAGTACGTCTTTAAGGCAACTTTATTTTAGTTTGACTTTATCATGGAAAGGATGATGGATATTCACAGCCAGCCAATATATATCCATGACATACAAATATACATTTATGACACATAGAAATACATATTTATGATCTATACAAATATACATTTATGACACATATAAATATACATTCATTGACACATACAACTATATATGACATACAAATATACAGTTATGACACATACAAGTATACATTCATGACAATACAATTATACATAATTATACATTCATGACATATTCAAATATATATTTATGATCGATACAAATATATATTTATGACACATACAAATTTACATTCGTGGCACATATAAATATATATTCATGAACCATACAAACACCTTTGCGCAATTCCTAGTTAGGTTTATGATACATAATGTTGTTTTACATTATATCTGTTTATCTTTATGACACACTGTAAGGCTGCAAATGACGAAGTTAATGTAGTGTTAATTATTAAAGCAGCATACTCTTAGTTATATCTTACTGCACTACAAAAAGAGGCCATTCCTATTCACAGCACCTTCTCTACCATATTCCTTGGCTCTAAGACCCCCATCCCTGGCAGACTGCTGTTCGTCACACTTGGCAGTATCATGAGTCGGTGGTTTTCTTGTAGTTGTCTTTGTTGGTGGTTTTCTTGTAGTTGTCTTTGTTGGTGGTATTTTTGTAGTTGTCTTTGTTGGTGGTTTTCTTGTAGTGTTGTCTTTGTTGATGGTTTTCTTGTAGTTGTCTTTATTGGTGGTTTTCTTGTAGTTGTCTTTGTAAGTGGTTTTCTTGTAGTTGTCTTTGTTGGTGGTTTCTTGTAGTTGTCTTTGTAAGTGGTTTTCTTGTAGTTGTCTTTGTTGGTGGTTTCTTGTAGTTGTCTTTGTTGGTGATTTCTTGTAGTTGTCTTTGTTGGTGATTTCTTGTAGTTGTCTTTGTTGGTGATTTCTTGTAGTTGTCTTTGTTGGTGATTTCTTGTAGTTGTCTTTGTTGGTGATTTCTTGTAGTTGTCTTTGTTGGTGATTTCTTGTAGTTGTCTTTGTTGGTGATTTCTTGTAGTTGTCTTTGTTGGTGATTTCTTGTAGTTGTCTTTGTTGGTGGTTTTCTTGTAGTTGTCTTTGTTGGTGATTTCTTGTAGTTGTCTTTGTTGGTGGTTTCTTGTAGTTGTCTTTGTTGGTGATTTCTTGTAGTTGTCTTTGTTGGTGATTTCTTGTAGTTGTCTTTGTTGGTGATTTCTTGTAGTTGTCTTTGTTGGTGATTTCTTGTAGTTTTTGTTGGTGATTTCTTGTAGTTGTCTTTGTTGGTGATTTCTTGTAGTTGTCTTTGTTGGTGATTTCTTGTAGTTGTCTTTGTTGGTGATTTCTTTGTAGTTGTCTTTGTTGGTGATTTCTTGTAGTTGTCTTTGTTGGTGGAATGAGGTACGAAGTAGCACAAAGTGATGACTAGACAAAACGTGATGAACGTATCTGTGCTTCACACACACACACACACACACACACACACACACACACACACACACACACACACACACACACACTCTCTCTCTCTCTCTCTCTCTCTCTCTCTCTCTCTCCCTCCCACACCTCCACAATGAAACTAGCTAAAGGCTAAAACAACAGTTCAAAATAGTTATCTCTATGGATCATGTATAAATAGTAATAATGTTAGCTAATAAATATATTTTAAAAGATATGCCAGTGGAATAATTTTGTCACACACAATGTTGTGCTATTCTTATTTATATTTATGACACACACAAGAGCTATTGCCTTATTGTTGTTTAAATATAGAACACGGGATGGTGGAGGGGAGTTAGAGGATGAAAGAGATGAAATATTCACGTGCAGCAAAGATCATATCAATGATACTAACAATATCAAACTGCATTTAGCAGACCGAATTCTAATTATTATGACAAATGTAATGCACTATACTAGCATACTCTTCCAAGACCATATAAATTAGGTAACCATTGTTGACAAGACCATATAAATACTCTTTAGGTAACCTTTCTTGAAAAGACCATATAAATACTCTTTAGGTAACCTTTCCGGACAAGACCATATAAATACTCTTTAGGTAACCTTTCTTGAAAACACCATATAAATACTCTTTAGGTAACCTTTGTTGACAAGACCATATAAATACTCTTTAGGTAACCTTTGTTGAAAAGACCATATAAATACTCTTTGGGTAACCTTTGCTGACAAGACCATATAAATACTCTTTAGGTAACCTTTCTTGAAAAGACCATATAAATACTCTTTGTTGACAAGACCATATAAATACTCTTTAGGTAACCTTTGTTGAAAAGACCATATAAATACTCTTTGGGTAACCTTTGCTGACAAGACCATATAAATACTCTTTGGGTAACCTTTGCTGACAAGACCATATAAATAATATTTAGATAACCTTTACTGATAAAACAGAAGTGAGGTATCCATGCCTGTCTGTTAGTTTAATGAAGTTCTACATAAAGGAATAACCCTTTAGAGTAAATGATTTAATTTTGGGAACTGATTGGTTTCGTTTATGGCGGTCCTTTGTTTAATTAGGTGTTCTCGGCTGTGAAGTGGGGTGGTGGTGGAAGTAATTCTTGTTTCATTAATCCACTGATTTTATTGACTGAGATGTAGGTATTTTAATTTTTAAAATTATAGTGTTCATAGAGTGTTTTGTGGATTATAGTGTTTAGAGTGTTTTGTGGTGTTATAGTGTTCATTGAGTGTTTTGTGGTGTTATAGTGTTCATAGAGTGTTTTGTGGGTTATAGTGATCATAGAGTGTTTTGTGGGTTATAGTGTTCATAGAGTGTTTTGTGGGTTATAGTGATCATAGAGTGTTTTGTGGGTTATAGTGATCATAGAGTGTTTTGTGGTGTTATAATGTTCATAGAGTGTTTTGTGGGTTATAGTGTTCATAGAGTGTTTTGTGGGCTATAGTGTTCATAGAGTGTTTTGTGGGTTATAGTGATCATAGAGTGTTTTGTGGTGTTATAGTGTTCATAGAGTGTTTTGTGGGCTATAGTGTTCATAGAGTGTTTTGTGGGTTATAGTGATCATAGAGTGTTTTGTGGTGTTGTTGTTTCGTGTTGTTTGGGAGGCAAGGAAGGGTGCTTGGTAAATGGTAGCTCTGCCTGTACTAGTTTGTTCTGCATGCTTAGTGTTGTGTTTCTGTGAGTAGACATAGTGTTAAGAAGTGTCATACTGTGTCTTTTGAGTAGACATAGTTTTCAGAAGTTTTATACGTGTGACTTTTCTGTAGTGCATGCAAGGTTTGGTGCTTGCGCTTGTTTTATGGAGGAGTGTTTGGTTTAGTCGTAGTCTGTTGTTTCGCAGTGTTGTCTGTATTTTGTTTTATGGAGGAGTGTTTGGTTTTAGTCGTAGTCTGTTGTTTCGCAGTGTTGTCTGTATTTTGTTTTATGGAGGAGTGTTTGGTTTAGCCGTAGTCTGTTGTTTCGCAGTGTTATCTGTATTTTGTTTTATGGAGGAGTGTTTGGTTTAGTCGTAGTCTGTTGTTTCGCAATTTTGTCTGTATTTTGTTTTATGGAGGAGTGTTTGGTTTAGTCGTAGTCTATTGTTTCGCAGTGTTGTCTGTATTTGTTTTCGTGTCTTATAGTATGTAATATATATTTTTGATATGTGTTCTATACATAGAGGTTTTGTGTTTGGCTCTTCCGTTTATGATGGCATATCATCATTTGAGATGTCTGTGTGGTTGTGAACCCATGATATTGTTGTGTGTGTTCTTTTGTCTGTGTGACTATGAACCCATAATAAAATAGTGTTCTTTTGTCTGTGTGGTTGGGAACCATAATAAAATAGTGTATTCTTTTCTCGTTGAGGCCGGAAACTCATTGTAATTTGTACTTTTGTCGCGCAGTTTGTGTTGTATTTCTGAAGATTGTCCTGGTGTTGTGCCTGTTGATTGAGTAGCTCAGTGGTAAGAAATTGATTAAGTATCTCTGTGGTAATACATTGATTGAGAAGCTCTATGGTAATAAATTGATTGAGTAGCTCTGTGGTAATAAATTGATTGAATAGGTCTGTGGTAATACACTGATTGAGTAGCTCTGTGGTAATACATTGACTGAGTAGTTCTGTGTAATAAATTGATTGAATAGGTCTGTGGTAATACATTGATTGAGTAGCTCTGTAGTAAGAAATTGATTGAGTGGCTCTGTAGTAAGAAAACTTCTGGTCAAATCAGCTCGCGTTGACAGAGTCTCTGTAGTAAGAAAACTTCTGGTCAAATCAGCTCGCGTTGACAGAGTCTCTGTAGTAAGAAAACTTCCGGTCCAATCAGCTCGCGTTGACAGAGTCTCTGTAGTAAGAAAACTTCCGGTCCAATCAGCTCGCGTTGACAGAGTCTCTGTAGTAAGAAAACTTCCGGTCCAATCAGCTCGCGTTGAGTCTTTTCATTCAGTTCGGAACACAAAGCAAAATGGTTCTTGGCTGGCCGATAGGCTAATAAACAGTTCTACTAGATCTGCCCTAATTAAAGTTCAAGAATTTATTGTCTTATAATAACAGTTATATCTAAAGTAAAATGTTGGAATTGCATTGAGATCTCTCCTGGAGACAAGAATTAAACTTAATAGAGCTATTCTCAGGAAATTCAGCTATTCTGAGGCCTGTCGCATAGAAGACTTAATCTAAATCAGTGTTATTCCAGTCTTTGGCGATTTTAAATTTTAGATTTAGATTTTAAGTCTTCATTGAGACTGGACTCAGTGTTTCCAATCTTGAGTGAGTGAGACAGATCTCAGTTCTATTCTTTAGTGAGACAGATCTCAGTTCTATTCTTTAGTGAGACAGATCTCAGTTCTATTCTTTAGTGAGACAGATCTCAGTTCTATTCTTTAGTGAGACAGATCTCAGTTCTATTCTTTAGTGAGACAGATCTCAGTTCTATTCTTTAGTGAGACAGATCTCAGTTCTATTCTTTAGTGAGACAGATCTCAGTTCTATTTTTAGTGAGACAGATCTCAGTTCTATTCTTTAGTGACAGATCTCAGTTCTATTCTTTAGTGAGACAGATCTCAGTTCTATTCTTTAGTGAGACAGATCTCAGTTCTATTCTTTAGTGAGACAGATCTCAATTCTATTCTTTAGTGAGACAGATTTCAATTCTATTCTTTAGTGAGACAGATCTCAATTCTATTCTTTAGTAAGAGCTCAGTGCTTTTCTATTCTTTAGTGAGACACACCACAGTGATAATCTATTTTCTAGTGTGACACACCTCAGTGCAAATATATTCTTTAGTAAAACAGACCTCAGTGCTAATCTATTCTTTAGTGAGGCAGACCTCGGTGCTAATGTATTCTTTAACGAGACAGACCTCAATGCAAATCTATTCTTTAGTAAGATAGACCTCAGTGCTATTTTATTCTTTAGTAATACAGACTCCAATTCTAATCTACAGTGAGACAGACCTCAGTCAAATATATTCTTTAGTGTGTCCAGAGCTCAGTGCATTTTTATTCTTCAGTAGGAAAGACTCTGATTCTATACTTTTGTGAGACAAATTGCAATTCTATTCTTTAGTGAGACAGGCCTCAGTGCTAATCTATTCTTTAATAACACATCTCAGTGTTAATCTATTCTTTAGTGAGACAGACCACTAAAGAATCACTTAGGTCTTTGATGCACCAGACTCAATTCTATTTTAAGCGAGATAGACGTCAACGCCCACATATTCTTTAGTGAGACAGACCCCAATTCTATTCTTTAGTTAGACAGACTCCAATTGTATTTTTAGTAAGACAGACCTAAGTGATATTCTATTCTTTGATGCACCAGACTCAATTCTATTTTAGGTCTTAAGTGAGATAGACGTCAATGCCCACATATTCTTTAGTGAGGCAGACTCCAAATCTATTTTTAATGAACCAGACCTCAGTGCTATTCTATTCTTTAGTGAGAGACACCAATTCTATTTTTAGTGAGACAGACCTCAGTACTAATCTATTCCTTAACGAGACAGACTTCGTTCGATTCTATTTTTAATGAGACAGACTTCAGTGATATTCTATTTTTAGTGAGATAGATCTCCTTGCTGATCTATTCTTTAGTGAGACAAACTTCAAGTATATTCTTTAGTTAGATAGACATCAATGCTAATCTATTCTTTAGTGAGATAGACATCAATGCTAATCTATTCTATCTATTCTTTAGTGAGATAAACCTCAAGTATGTTCTATAATGAGACAGATCTCTATTCTATTCCAATTGTATTTTTTAGTGAGATAGATATCAATTCTATTCTTTAGTGAGACAGACCTCAGTGCAAATCTATTCTTAATGAGTCAGGCCTCAATTCTATTCTTTAGTGAGACAGACCAGTACGAAACCACAGAACTGTTCCAATTCTTTGATGAGACAGGACGCAGTTATTTCAGTCTTTAGTGAGATACACCTCAGTGTTATTCCAATCTTACTAAAAATACAATTGGAGTCTTTCACACTAAACAATAGATTAGCACTTAGTCTGTCTCACTAAAGAATAGATTAGCACTAGACCTATCTTACTAAAGAATAGATTAGCACTGAGGTCTATCTCTCTAAAGAATAGATTAGCACTGAGGTCTATCTCTCTAAAAGATTAGACCTGAGGTCTGTATCATTAAAGAATAGATCAGCACTAGGTTTGTCTTACTAAAGAATAGATTAGCACTGAGGTCTATCTCACTTAGAATTGGAGTCTCTCACTAAGAAATAGATTAGCACTGAGGTCTGTCTCAGAATTGGAGTCTGTCTCACTAAAGGATAGATCAGCTCTATGTCTCAAAACTGGAGTCTGTCTCACTAAAGAATCGATTAGGACTGAGGTATGTTTTACTAAAGAATATATTAGCATTCAGCACTGAGGTCTGAGTAAAGAATAGATTAGGACTGAGGTCTGTCTTACTAAAGAATAGATTAGGACTGAGGTATGTTTTACTAAAGAATAGATTAGGACTGAGGTCTGTCTTACTAAAGAATAGATTAGGACTGAGGTATGTCTTACTAAGCAATAGATTGACACTGAGGTCTGTCTTACTAAAGAATAGATTAGGACTGAGGTCTGTCTTACTAAAGAATATGATCTGCGCTGTGACCAGGGATCAGTATCACTAACGATTAGATCTCTGATTTAATACTCCCACAGGCACAGCTTGGTAATTGAAGGTCACAATGACCTTTACAGATGCCGTAGCTTGTCTGTATACAATATCAAAGGCCATCTCAACTTTCAGTTTAAAGATTAGCACTGATCCATGCTAAAACTTGACATCCGACTGAAACGCACGACTGAGTATTATTACCGAATGGCTGTTTCTTCTATCAGTGCATCACACGATACGTCTGCTGACTTTATTTCTCTTTAGAACTTCGAACTTTAATTTTCTTTCCAACAATGGTATTCTGATACTGGAAGCCCGTACGTAATATTACACAACGTGGTGGGTCTAACGGTTGGCCCAATCACTGGCACTGGCCTCGTTACTTTCTTCTCTTGGCTTACACGGGTGTTACAATTGCGGGCGACAGCAATCTGTAAGTAGATCCTTTGAAACGAAGGGGTAACGGAGGGCTCGCTGGCCGCTTCACAGCTCTGTACAGTGTATGTGATCTTTGTGACACACGTATATTTTGTAGCACACTGCACTCAGATTCATAGACAAATGCTACTGAACACATATTCATAGACAAATGCTACTGTACTCAGATTCATAGACAAACGGTACTGTACACATATTCATAGACAAACGGTACTGTACACAGATTCATAGACAAACGGTACTGTACACAGATCCATAGACAAACGGTACTGTACACAGATCCATAGACAAATGTTACTGTAACAGATTCATAGACAAATGTTACTGTAACAGATTCATAGACAAATGTTACTGTAACAGATTCATAGACAAATGCTACTGTAACAGATTCATAGACAAATGCTACTGTACTCAGATTCGTAGACAAATGCTACTGTAACAGATTCATAGACAAATGCTACTGTACTCAGATTCGTAGACAAATGCTCTTGTGGTTTCTCTGCGTTTATGTGTTTTGTTTGGCCTTTGTGTTACAATTTTTAGAACAGGATTGATTACATTTTGTGTCTTTGATATGTGATTGATATTGTTGTATTGCATATTTGACAAACCATGTGTGAAATATTTTTAATAGCGCTCCAATAATTTTCTATCTTTTCAATGAACGTAATCTTGTAAGGTATAGGTTGGGAAAATAATGTTTAAAACTTGTTTAACATAGTTTCAATAAATATTTCAATCAAAACATAATGCTTAGGCATTTAGTGATAATTTGGGTATTTAGACATTTAGTGGTAATTTGTGCATTTAGTGATAATTTGGGTATTTAGTGGTAATTTGTGCATTTATGCATTTAGTGATTTGGGCATTTAGTGATAATTTTGGCATTTAGGATTTAGTGGTAATTTAGGCATTATTCATTTAGTGGTAATTTGTGCATTTAGGCATTTAGTGGTAATTTGTGCATTTAGGCATTTGGTGGTGGTTTGGGCATTTAGGCATTTGGTGGTGGTTTGGGCATTTAGGCATTTGGTGGTGGTTTGGGCATTTAGGCATTTGGTGGTGATTTGAGAATGACGGGAAGTGAGAAACAGCCAAATCCAGAAGCGTCAGTTTCAGTGTCAGTGCCAATGCTTGATTTTTATGCAGGGGTTCTCCTTGCCGCCCGCATTTCCAGAATATTGGCGTACTAAGATGAACTGGAGGAAAATATATATTGCCATACTAGGATGAACTGGAGGAGAATATTGGCGTACTAGGATGAACTGGAGGAGAATTGTGCAGGATTAAGGAGAGAGAGAGAGAGAGAGAGAGAGAGAGAGAGAGAGAGAGAGAGAGAGAGAGAGAGAGAGAGAGAGAGAGAGAGAGAGAGAGAGAGAGAGAGAGTGAGTGAGAGTGCTGACTTGTTCAGACATCGAAAATGTAAAAATGGTGTGGTCTTCCTCTCTCTGTCTCTCCCGTCTGCCGTTCGTTGTCATGGTGTTGGTATTGATGGACCTACCGTCACCACCCATAATTATTTGTTGGGTTCCCCTCACATCTCACCCCCACCTTTCCTGCTGATAATTTTTCTGATACTCACTGATATTAATTTTATGCAGACGCTCGCCTTAACCTTTACGCTCGTCTTTACCTGCTTCTGTAAGGCCTAGGAGTCCACTTACCATAATGGAAACAACTGGAGTTAACTGCATGCCATTTGTGATATGTCAAACTCGCCTAATGGTCAATAATGATTTGTGGAAATTCTTTAAGATGAAATTTAAAACTAGAATAGATGAAGACCAGAAACCATTGTAAATTCCAGCTAAGACGAGTGAAGTAGCCTTTTGAAATAATAAACAAAATTATTAGGAAAAACAATATGGCGTTAAACATTGTAAATTCCAGCTAAGACGAGTGAAGTAGCCTTTTGAAATAATAAACAAAATTATTAGGAAAAACAATATGGCGTTAAACATTGTAAATTCCAGCTAAGACGAGTGAAGTAGCCTTTTGAAATAATAAACAAAATTATTAGGAAAAACAATATGGCGTTGTGGTACAAAATTATGATGAGTTAAATTAGAATAAGACTAGTAAAGGAAAAAAATATTAGTGAAAACCTCTAGAACTCCTTTGAGAAAATTACGGTGGAGAATTAATGAAATATAATTATGGTGGGGAATTATGTATTTCATGATGGGGAATTAATAAAATAGTTATGATGTTTGAATGTTTGTCGTCTGACTAGTCATATAAAGAAGATGAACGGTGGAAAATATCCTGTGGCACTAGTGGAAAAAGTTATAAAGAGTATAGACCCTGAGCACAAATGGAAAAAAGACTAAAATCCCACTGGCATAAATAGAAAAGATTATAAGACTGAAAGTCATATGGCACTAGTCGACACTATTATTAAGGGTTAAGTTCCTGTTGTATTATTATAAAAAAAAATTATAACGAGTTAAAATATTGTGACACTAGTGAACAGTTAAATTCCTGTGGCATTAGTGGAAAAGATTATAAAACTTAAAAGTCCCGTGACACCCGGGGAAAAAATGTTTGTGGAAATCTTATGGGACTAGTGGAAAAGATTATAAAGCTTGAAAGTCCCATGATACCATAAAAAATAATTGTTAAATACTATGGGACTCGTGGGAAAGATTATAAAGCTTGAAAGTCCCATGATACCATAAAAAATAATTGTTAAATACTATGGGACTCGTGGGAAAGATTATAAAGCTTGAAAGTCCCATGATACCATAAAAAATAATTGTTAAATACTATGGGACTCGTGGGAAAGATTATAAAGCTTGAAAGTCCCATGATACCATAAAAAATAATTGTTAAATACTATGGGACTCGTGGGAAAGACTGTGTGGACTACATAAACAATTATGAGATAAAATCTTTGTGGAATTAATGGGGAAATAATTATTAAAAGTAAAAAAAAAATATTGTGGGTCTAGTAATTGAGTGTGAAATGTTGTACGTTACTGGAAATGATGATGGAAAAAGAATATACTCGGAACTAATCAGAAAAAAAAACTAGCTAAAACTATGTGAATAGTTGAAATAAAACAAGAGATTATGATAAGCTAGACTCGTGTGTGGGTCTAGAAAAAAAGAGCTATGATGAGCGAGACTCGAGGTGGTTCTAGAAAAACGAGTTATGACGAGCGAGACTCGTGGTGGGTCTAGAAAAACGAGTTATGACGAGCGAGACTCGTGGTGGGTCTAGAAAAACGAGTTATGACGAGCGAGACTCGTGTGTTAGAAAAAACGAGTTAAAAGTAGATGCTCTGAATAAAAAAAAAAAATGTCAGACAAAAGTTCCCCGTCACAGGATCATTCATTCTAGACAGGCCAACGATTATTATCAGTTTTCAAAGCGTTCAGTGAATTTGAGCACGACACAATCAGCGGACACGTGACCTGATTCTGTTCGACGGAGCATGATAGGCACGAGTGGTTATTTGGTCTTGAATGCAGCCTACGAACCAAACTCGGAAAGTAACCAATGAACGATAGCGTGATACGAATCAGTTAGATTCTAATTGCGCTTATCGCTCATCGTGCTAAATAAACTTTAACAGGCGTGTGCCTGTAAAGGCGGCCATGTTGTGCCTGATACCTGTCCTGCGCAAGGTGTGAAGGTCTGTTGTGTTCGCGCGTGTCAAAAGACTCTACTACGTCAACGCTCAGACAGGGACTACAAACGTCCAATCGCAAGAGACGAACGACTTTTTGTGGATTCTTGCTAATTTTAATTTCTTGAATGTCAGGTAGTTACGAGTTTTTTTTGGTTTTTTTGGTGCTGCAGGCTTGTACAAATCTGTGAGTGCATATTCCGACCTATCTTTTTTGTCAGTGGTTGTAGGAGTCAGGTTCCCGTAACCACCATATTTCTGTTGAATTTTGTAACCCGCTACAACTCTTCAATGATAAAAATAAACTTCAGGCCGTGAAATCTGTTTCACACTCCAGTAGCCGTAAAAAAAAAAAATGAAGCTGTGTTTTACCGTTAAACCTAAAATTGTTTTCATAACGGCTACTATACGATGTGACGTCGACAGGACAATTGTCACGATTTTGTTGTAGTGAGTGTATTACCGTGAGTTGAGACAGTGAGGGAAATTATAATGTTTGAGTGTATTACAGTGAGTTGAGATAGTGAGGGAAATTATAATGTTTGAGTGTATTACGGTGAGTTGAGACAGTGAGGGAAATTATAATGTTTGAGTGTATTACGGTGAGTTGAGACAGTGAGGGAAATTATAATGTTTGAGTGTATTACGGTGAGTTGAGACAGTGAGGGAAATTATAATGTTTGAGTATGCTGGCCTCAAAGATGAGGAAAAGTTATACAAACCCCACTCTCTAATAAAAGATGCGGTGTACAAGTAAAGGTACATAAATAAATATGATGATGAGGTTTGTATTGTTATAAACACAAACAAGGTTTTTTTCCTGTACTTATTTCCTGTATTTTAATGCAAATCAAGTAATAGTTTTTTATGCTACGTATATCAAATTTTGATTAATCTTTTTCTATTATACAAAATACATGTGTACATATAAAATTAATCTCCCATGTATATATGATGACAGTAACCTAGTCTCTTGTTTATATACATAATAAACAGTTACTAATCTCTTGTTTATATACACAATAGCTGTTACTAATCTCTTGTTTATATACACAATGGCTGTTACTAATCTCTTGTTTATATACATAACAGTTACTAATCTCTTGTTTATATACAAAATTACAAAAAGTTACTAATCTCTTGTTTATACATACAATGACAGTTACTAGTTTCTTGTTTATATGCAGAATAACAGTTACCAATTTCTTGTTTGTATACTCTCTTCATCGTTTGTTTACATTTTCTAATCAAATACATATATACTGATAAAAATATATTTAACTTGCAGTTTACTGGCATGTCCATTGCCTGTTTACATTTGTAATAGTACCAAAACTCACCATTATACAATTCTGACAGGTCCTTTGTATATTTACAATTTCACCATTATATAGATCTGGCATGTCCTTGTTTGTTTACATTTGTGTTATACAAACAATCTCAGCATTATATAATAATGGCATGTCCATTGCTTATTTTCATTTGTAATAGTACCAAATCTCTCCATTATACAATACTGATATGTCCCTATTTATAATCTCAGCATTATACAATACTGGTATGTCCTTTTTATGCTTACAATCTCAGCATTATACAAAACTTGTTTGTCCCTTGTTTGTTTACATTTGTAATAGTACCAAATCTCACCATTATAAAATACTGATATGTCCCTATTTATAATCTCAGCATTATACAATACTGGTATGTCCTTTTTATGCTTACAATCTCAGCATTATACAAAACTTGTTTGTCCCTTGTTTGTTTACATTTGTAATAGTACCAAATCTCACCATTATAAAATACTGATATGTCCCTATTTATAATCTCAGCATTATACAATACTGGCATGTCCTTGTTTATAATCTCACCATTATACAATACTGGCATGTCCTTGTTTATAATCTCACCATTATACAATACTGGCATGTCCTTGTGTAGCGAAGTAAATTTGCCTATCCCTATTTCTAGACTTAATTGTTATATAAGCTCTTAAATTGTTGAAGTGACCCGACCTTGGGCACTCCTTATGATGGTGTTAGACTGAGTAAACAACTCAAGTTGAGAATAGCTGATGCAATCAAAAAGAGTTCCAACGTGCAAAAAGACAAGGTTACTATTACTGATTATCTCTAATAACTCCATTTCTGTTCTCTGATAACAACTATCCTATGATTTGTATTGACACTAATCTGTCGAAGTGTGTGTTAGGATATAAGACTGTATATGTATTAAAATTATTTTAATGTGGTTTCATGGAAATATTGATGTCAAGTAATCTTTTTCAATGTATTTGTTATATGGATATTTGATTGTTGATTTGATAAATGTATTGTTAAATTAAATTGACCTTCTTATACATATTGTTAACCTTATGTTGGAGACGAAAGTGGGTGGATGGGGGCTCGCTAAATATAGATTAAAGATGGATTTGTCTTCTCCTTTAGTAAGAAGTAAGAAATATTGTGTGACCGTAAATGTTTGTCTTTAATGTTGTGGAAGAGAGAAAATGTTTACAATGCCCGCATGTCCGCCAAGTGAAAGAGACGAGTAGTGTCTTCTGGAGAATTATTAATAACATAAATTAATATTCTCATCACCTGTAATTAGTTATGGATGATTAATTAATAATAATATTAATAACCATTAACTAGGTGGCGTTGGCGTCACACCTTGTATATTTATAATCTCACCAGTATACAGAACTTGCATGTCCCTTGTAAGTTACTACACACAATTCACTGCCGTCAGGACAATGAAAAGTCTTACGGAGTGCAAATGGCATCAAACTCTATGACCGAATTTCAAATGTTATTTCTCTGCCCTGCGAGTGATCTGCCTTCCTTTTCCTCATAGGGGTGGAAATGCACGCGACTAATTAGGGGCCCGCGTGTTACCTCCTCTCACTAAAACCCCTTGAATTAATTGATAAAAGTATATTTCTATCCATCTCGTTTTTAAACATACACTTTTTGTTGATTGCGTTTGAAATGCAGGTTGTTTACGGTCGCGTCACTGGCATATCGCGTCGCCTGCATGACCCGGTGTCACTGGCTCTAGCTCACTGATGGAACAATGTGCGTTTTGTTGTTTTTTTATTTCATGGAACAATGTGCATACATTATTTTTTATTTTAATTTGTATTACATTTATTTAATTTTGTAATTTAAATTTGAAACGACGTGAGTACCTGTGTTTGCTAGTTAACGATCTGAATTGGGCTCGCTCTCTTATTCTTCTCTTCCTCTTTCTGTCTATCTTCTCTTTATCTCCATTGGATTTTTCTTATTCTGTCTTTCTCAGTCATTCTTCTCTCTTTCTTATTCTCTCTATCCCCTCTCTTTCTCTTTGTCTCTCTCACTCCTTTTTCTTTTCTTTTATTTCTCCCTCATTTTCTCTCTTTCCCAACTCTTCTGTTTATCTCTTTTGGATTTATCTTTTCTTTCTCTCATTCTCCCTCTTCTCTTTCTCCTCTCTCTCTTTCTGTCTCCTCTATTCATCCTTGGATTTTCCTCTCACTTTTCTATCTCTCTTTCCCCTCTCTTCTCTCCTTTCTCTTTCTTTCTCTCTCCCTCTCTCTCTCTCTCTCCTTCCCTTACAGTCTCTTTCTTTCTCTTTTCTATCTCTTTATATCACTCTGTCTGCATCTCTCTCTCTCTCCTTCCCTCCTAATCTCTTTCTTTCTCTCACTAATTTTTCTCTTTCTTTGTCTCATTTTTCATTTTTTTTCTATCTTTCTCCTTCATTATTATTTCTTCTCTTTCTCCTCTTTTCCTTTTTTCTCACTTTCTGTCTTTCTCCCTTATTATTCTTTCCTTATCTCGCATTCCCCCCCCCCCAGTGATTTCTTTTCTCATATTGTCTGATTTCTCTCTTTACTCTTTCTCTCCCACTCCGCTCTCATTATTTTCTTCTCTGTGTGGTTCTCTCTATCTCTCGTCTATTTATTTTCTGGGTTTTATATGAACTTTTGACCTTCAGGTTTTTAAATAAGTTTACAAGTGAATGGAGCTACTTAAATATTAATACAGTTATACTCTCGAAATCTATGTATGCGCTCGTTTCTATTTATTCTTTATCCCCCACTCAACCCCTTCAATTTTGGTCTTGTTAAATAAAGGGGAATTTATTACCAACAGAGTTTTATTTTTTTGATCAGTGTGCGATTGAAAGTCTCTTTCTTCTCCTCTTTTCCTGCTTTTCTTCTCTCCTTCCTCTCTCTTTCCTCCCTTTTCCCTCTTTCCTTCCTTTCCTCTCCCCCCTCTTTTCTCTTTCCTTCTATCTTTCCCTATTTCCCATCTCCCCCTCTTTCCCCCTATCTCCCATCTCCCCCTCTTTCCCTCTCTCTTTCCCTATCTCCCCCCTCTTTCCTTCTCTTTCTTCTCTCTTTCCCTCTCCCATCTCCCCACTCCTTACTTTCCTTTTGGAAGGTAAGAAGTTTGGAAGGAAGGAAAGAAGTAAGTAAGTTACACTGACTGTCGGTATCTTTGATGTTTGTTTTCTTTGTTTCGTGAATCTGACAATGCAACATAATGCTGGACATGTGAAAATCTTCCTTCCTTCCTTCATTCTTTCCTTCCTTCCTCCCCTTTCTCTTTCCTCCCCGCTTTTCTCTCTCCTTCCCTATTCCCTACTCTGCCTTTTTCGCACTTTCGTCTCTCTCTCCTTCCTTCCGTCTTTCTTTCCTTCTCTCTTTCCTTCTTTCTTTCCTCTTTCTCTTTCCTTTCCTCTTCCCTACCTCTCTCCCCCTCGTTGCATGAAAATAATATTGTAATATATTAATGACTGAATACCATTAACCAAACAATAAATATTTTAACATGTTTAAAATCTAACATGTGTACTGGTAACTAAAGACAGTGGAATCAAATCAAATATAGCCACTGAAGACCGTACAATCAAACAATTCAAATAGTTCATTTTAAATTTAAAATCATGTCGTGCATAGCCTGTAAACCAAGCATTATAAAACACAGGGTGGAAAACGTGTTGTACACAGGGAAACTAAACCGTGTTGTACACAGCGGAACAAAACCGTGTTGTACACAGCGGAACAAAACCGTGTTGTACACAGCGGAACAAAACCGTGTTGTACACAGCGGAACAAAACCGTGTTGTACACAGCAAAACAAAACCGTGTTGTACACAGCAAAACAAAACCGTGTTGTACACAGCAAAACAAAACCTTATTGTACACAGCAAAACAAAACCTTATTGTACACAGCAAAACAAAACCTTATTGTACACAGCAAAACAAAACCGTGTTGTACACAGCAAAACAAAACCTTATTGTACACAGCAAAACAAAACCTTATTGTACACAGCAAAACAAAAACGTGGAATTTTAAATTTGTGAATCGTTAGCTCTAAACAAGCTCAAAGTTTTACATTTGACTTGCAACGTTTTGACAGAAAACAGCGATCAATGAACATTTTGACAGAAAACAGCGATCAATGAACATTTTGACAGAAAACAGCGATCAATGAACATTTTGACAGAAAACAGCGATCAATGAACATTTTGACAGAAAACAGCGATCAATGAACATTTTGACAGAAAACAGCGATCAATGAACATTTTGACAGAAAACAGCGATCAATGAACATTTTGACAGAAAACAGCGATCAATGAACATTTTGACAGAAAACAGCGATCAATGAACATTTTGACAGAAAACAGCGATCAATGAACATTTTGACAGAAAACAGCAATCAATGAACATTTTGACAGAAAACAGCAATCAATAAACGGTTTGACAGAAAACAGCGATCAATGAACATTTTGACAGAAAACAGCAATCAATAAACGGTTTGACAGAAAACAGCGATCAATGAACATTTTGACAGAAAACAGCGATCAATGAACATTTTGACAGAAAACAGCAATCAATGAACATTTTGAATGGAAACAGCGAACCAATGCTACAGATGACCAGATTGCTACAGACAACGCCTGGTTCCCAGTAGAAATAAACAGATGTAATTTACACCGAGATTGGTGACTGTAATAAAGTTTCACAAAATACATACATCATGGCTTGCCCCCATACTACATTTTTTATTAATAGCTTAACTGTTGACTATATCAATATTTTTCTCTATCGCATAACTGTTGACTATATCAATATTTTTCTCTAAATTATGAGTGTTCATTATATCATTATTTTTCTCTATCGCCTCAATGTTAACTATATCAAAGGGTTTTTTTTATATATACCATGACATTTGATATATACAAAGCTTTCTCTATAAGACAATAGTTGGCTATATCGGAGTTCATTTTAACATAAGTTAAATAATAAGTTAATTTCGAATAAGTTCTCTATAATACGACTGTTGGCTATATAATTTTTTCTAATATAGCATATACATTGTTTAGTATACCAAAGTTTTTCTCTATTACCTAAATGTTGGCTATATGATTTTTTCTCTTAGCATAGCTTGTTCACTATAACAAAGATTTAAATATATACACAATTTGCTGATCAGATCCCAGTTTTACTCCTGAACAAGAATCTGTTCATGTTATGGCATTCATTTCAAGCACTTTTTGTCACAATATGAGTGAATAAAAATAACATTTATAATGAAAGATTATACAGTTATGATAATTATTGCTGTACTTAATTTTCTTTCCTTTTACTTTAAATGATCCACATTACAAACAGTCATTCCCAAAATACTGGAAACAGATGTCCCTAGATGCTGCTATATGTTGTTCGTCTGTGAACGATCAGAGCTATAGTGACACCCTTCTCCGTCTTCAAGTTATTTTCATCACTGATGAAGATTAGGGTAGCAACTCGCCACTTAGAATCAAATTTGAATTTTAATTTGAATAAAAGATTTCTAATTGAATGTGGGTTGTTTAATAAGTGTTTCCTGTGAATAGGTTCTCAATTGAGTGGTCTGTAGTAGCAAGCATTGTCTTCAAGGTAAGTGGCTAATGGTCTTGTATATGTCTGTGTACATGAATGTATGTGTATATGAAAGTTGTATGTGTGTATATATGAGAGTATGAAAGTCGCGTGTGCGAATGTGTCTGGGTGTAAGAAAGTTGTGCTTGAATGTGTCCGTGAAACTGAAAGTTATGTCCATGAATGTGTTTGTGCAATTGAGAGTTGTGTGCAGTATGTGTCTGTGCAATTGAGAGTTGTGTGTTTCAATGTGTCCATGCAACTGAAAGTTTTGTGTTTGAATGTGTTCTGAGCAATTGAGAGTTGTGAGCGTTGTGTCTGTGTAACTGAAAGTTATGTGATTGAATGCGCCTGTGCAATTGAGAGATGTGTATATGGGTGTCTATGCAATTGAGAGTTGTGTGCGGTATGTGTCTGGGCAATTGAGAGTTGTGTGCGATGTGTCTGTGCAATTGAAAGTTAGTTGTGTATGTAGGGTGTCTGTGCAATTGAGAGTTGTGTGCAGTATGTGTCTGTGCAATTGAGAGTTGTGTGCGGTGTGTCTGTGCAATTGAAAGTTGTGTATGTGGGGTGTCTGTGCAATTGAGAGTTGTGTGCAGTATGTGTCTGTGTAATTGAGAGTTGTGTGCGGTATGTGTCTGTGCAATTGAGAGTTTTGTGCGGTATGTGCAATTGAGAGTTGTGTGCGGTATGTGTCTGTGCAATTGAAAGCTGTGTGCATATGTGTATAGAATACGTTGAGGTTATGTGACGTGTAAGAGTGAACTTACCCTTACATATTCTGAGTTACTCATGAGTTAATGGAACTTTATGATTAAAATACCGCTTTGAACAGTCATTATCTGTCTGTATGGTTTCTTTCTCTTTTATATACACATCGCATGCACACCCATCAAAACCCACAAACGACAATTTAGAGATTTACTCATGCATTATAACTAACAATATTTACACACTCGCACGCGCACCCACACACACATGATCATACTTTATAACTAACGGTATTCTCTCTCTCTCGCGCGCACACACACACACACACACACACACACACACACACACACACACACACACACACACACACACAATGACGAAGAAGTTTTCAAATGTACGTAAATAATTCCATTTTATTTACAAAGAGGTCAAACGGAAAAGCACAATTCCCATTGCTGACGTCACTCATTCCTGATAGTATTAAGGCACCTTAAAATAAACAACTCCAAAATGTAAAGTGTCAAAATCCAAAAGTCTAATTCAAGCGCCAGGCCTTTATGATCCAGTGTGTAGTCTTTAGCATGCCAGATACAATCTCTCCTAGCTAAGGCAGCGCGTGAGTTACATTATGTGTAAGCACACATTTATTGTCTCATTATCTTCATAGCGCGTGAGTTACATTATGGTGCACACATTTATTGTCTCATTATCTTCATAGCGCGTGAGTTACATTATGTGTAAGCACACATTTATTGTCTCATTATCTTAATAGCGCGTGAGTTACATTATGTGTAAGCACACATATATTGTCTCATTATCTTTAAGATTATGAGGCGATCATAGCCGACCGCACAACTTTTTATTTGTTTATATCATAAACATAATAAATTAGATTTAAAAACGGGAGATAACTCCAAATCTAGTTAATTGCACAATCCCGGCTAAAAGTAAACACAGCAGGGAAACATTGTAATAAATGCACATTTGATCAATTGATTGCATAAAGAACAAATGAGATTATACACATGGTTTGCTTGATAGCTCACATGTCAATCATTTCTCTGTAAGTTCATCACTGAAATAAATCTTCAAGTATTCATGGCACTTTGATAAATGCAGTTGTATAGCGTGGCAGGGTTCATGACTATTAGATAAATGCAGTTTTAAAGTTTGACAGGGTTCATGACTATTAGATAAATGCAGTTCTAAAAGTTTAAAAATAGATAAATATGCAAATACAAATGGTCACAGGTTAAAACCTATACAGACAAAAAAGGCACTTGTGACTGTACAAAGTCAGTAAACAAAATATAAATACTTGACAATAGTATAATAAATGACCTTTAAAACACATGAAATAGATAATTAACTGGCTGATTGAGAACATGCGCATATAACAGGAGTGGTTTCTCAAATTGTCATATAAATGGGTTGGGTTGGGGTGGTGGTGGTAGCGATGGAATAAATAACAATAAAAAATTAAATACGAATGATTCCATTTTAAATAACAGAACAAAAATAGTAATCAAACAAATTATTTCATTTATAAAGAAACATGAATAGTTAAATGAGTAAAGCAACAGAATTATATTTGAATAAATTATAAATTCATTGCAATTGTATTATAAAATAATGACTAAATACATATTAAATCATTCCTTAAATAAATTATAAAATGGTTCTCGACTAACAAAATTAAAAGCAATTAATTTTAAAGAACAATACCTATATCATTTGTAGCATAATTATCATTTACACATTTGTACAAAATTTTCAATTATTCTCTCTCTCGCGCGCACACACACAAACACACACACATATTTAATTATAAATACATATATATTATCTGTGTGTGTGTGTGTGTGTGTGTGTGTATTTACAAATACATATACACACTCCTCGTACAGATTCTTGTTCATAAACTTTAAATTAATTCATTCTCACACTCAAATATACACTCTTACAAATTCTTGTTTCTTCTAACTTTAAATTAATTCCTTAACAATCACACAAACACACTCGTATAAATTAGTGTTCATTGTTTATATTAACTTGAAGAAAAAGACTCACACTCACACACACACATACAAAGATACACTCACATAGGATGTAAATGTTTCATTACTTATACTTCGAGCTGCAAGGGAATTAATTCACAGTAATACAAACATACATAAATATATTATTGTGTTTTGTTATACGCTATCTGTCAAGGGAAGTAATTCACAGTAATACAAACATACATAAATATATTATTGTGTTTTGTTATACGCTATCTGTCAAGGGAATTAATTCACAGTAATACAAACATACATAAATATATTATTGTGTTTTGTTATACGCTATCTGTCAAGGGAAGTAATTCACAGTAATACAAACATACATAAATATATTATTGTGTTTTGTTATACGCTATCTGTCAAGGGAAGTAATTCACAGTAATACAAACATACATAAATATATTATTGTGTTTTGTTATACGCTATCTGTCAAGGGAATTAATTCACAGTAATACAAACATACATAAATATATTATTGTGTTTTGTTATACGCTATCTGTCAAGGGAATTAATTCACAGTAATACAAACATACATAAATATATTATTGTTTTTTGTTATACGCTATCTGTCAAGGAAATTAATTCACAGTAATACAAACATACATAAATATATTATTGTTTTTTGTTATACGCTATCTGTCAATGAAACTTATTGGCTCTTCTGTATGTACGTCATCAGTGTTCAATTGTTCTGCAGTCTTAAAGCCAGATTCAATAATCGTCTTTCAGACATACAGTTATATAAACTAATTAGCCACTGTAATAAAGTTTGCACAAGGATTATTCACATTACACTTTACAAACATACAGTCATACAATTACAATGCAATGTTCATGTCAGAGACAATTATTCATATTACATTTTACACAGACATATATTCATACAATTACAATGCAATGTTCATGTCAGAGACAATTATTCATATTACATTTTACACAGACATACATTAATACAATTACAATGCAATGTTCATGTCAGAGACAATTATTCATATTACATTTTACACAGACATATATTCATACAATTACAATGCAATGTTCATGTCAGAGACAATTATTCATATTACATTTTACACAGACATACATTAATACAATTACAATGCAATGTTCATGTCAGACAATTATTCATATTACATTTTACACAGACATACATTCATACAATTACAATGCAATGTTCATGTCAGAGACAATTATTCATATTACATTTTACACAGACATACATTCATACATTTACAATGCAATGTTATGTCCGATACGAGCACGCTGAATGCGATAATCAGAGAAACACAAATGAAAGTGAAGCTAACAATATCACGATCTTTCCAAAACAGATAATGTCATCTATACAAGCACTTAAACAATACATTAATGACTAACGCATACAAAACAGATAATGTCATCTATACAAGCACTTCAACAATACGTTAATGACTAACGCATACAAAACAGATAATGTCATCTATACAAGCACTTCAACAATACGTTAATGACTAACGCATACAAAACAGATAATGTCATCTATAAAAGCACTTCAACAGTACATTAATGACTAACGCATACAAAACAGATAATGTCATCTATACAAGCACTTCAACAATACGTTAATGACTAACGCATACAAAACAGATAATGTCATCTATACAAGCATTTCAACAACGCATTAATGACTAACACATACAATGTTTTCAGTGACGCAGTAAAGTACAATGCATGAACAATGACTAACACGTGACGCAATAATGTAATTAAATACAGAACAACAAATACATGACACGCTTTCAGTGACACAATAAAGTACATTAAATATTAAATACACAATGACTAATACATGACACGCTTTCAGAACACAGCTCTGTATGGCATTGTGTGGCTTTAAATGTCTGTCAGACTTGAAATGTCTCTTGACTTGAACTGTCAAACTCTTGTAAATGTCTGTCTAAACTGAAAATTCCGACTTGAAATATCTAAGTGGTTTTGTCTGTCTGACTTAAGTATCTGTTTGACTTGAAATATCTGTCTGACTTGGAATAACTGTCTAACATGAAATATCTGTCTGACTTGAAATATTGTCTAACTTGAAGTATCTGTCTGACTTGGAATGTCTGAGGGAGAAATCTGCCAAACACTAATGGCCTCATCCTGGAAGAACTTGATTCTGTCGCAGTCTTGGACCCAGTTTCAATCTGGCTTTACACGCAAAGTTCGCTGTCAATGAACCTTGTTGTTGTTGTTGTTCCAATAAAATCCATTTCGTCGAAATCAACGTCTAAAGCACTGGATAAACTGTCCCAAGAATTTAGCGGGTAAGATTAAAGTGATCATAGAAAAAGGCACAGGTACAACCAGTCTCTTCTTGTGTCCATATTATTCAAACTACATTTAGAACAAAACCAATGTTTTATATATATATAAAGTAAAAACATTTTAAAATCTCACACTAAATCACAAAGCAGCATTATAAAACAAAGAACGCATTATATTCACACAGTCAAGTGCTGTAAATCACAGATTTTTAAATTTATTTTTTTTTGGGGGGGGTGTCACAAACAATTCACTGAGCGTAACGTACAGAGAAAAGGCTTCAGGAAATTAAATACTTGTCAATTTCACACTGCAATTTCAAAACGATTTAAAAAAAATGTGTGGAATTCTAAGAATGCGGGCAAACACGAAGGGCTGCTCTTTCGGAAGAATTTATCTCTGCAGGAAAGTTTTCATGAAATATATATTTTCAAATGACGTGACTGTCGTTTTATTATATATCGACATTTTCATTAGCGTTCCAACACGAGTAGTACCGTGTGCAAAATCAATAGGTGTGTGACGCTCGGGATGGGGGGGGGGGGGGTAATACGAACTCTTCTCGTTTAACGAGTTTTGCAAACTTAATGGATTTATAAATTTAGGGGCAAAGTGGAAAATTGACAGTCATTTGTCGGTTTTCAAATTCGTCCTTCCAGAAACAATTATGGAATTTTTAGAAGAGCACCACTTTGAATTCTTCACATAAACATACAAATATATACACGCGAGTAAGTATACACAAGTTCACATACTACTCTAACCACAGATCACCTTAAAGATGAACTATTCAATCCATGACCTCCCAGAATTCCATGGAGAACAGTGCAGACTAGTGTATTTCACTATCTTGTCTGCAACAGAGTATAGTCTCAATTCTTAATTCATATTACAATAAATAAGAAAAAGACTACTCAGCTCGCATACACTAGAGTTATGCCACTTGAAAAATTCGTGTATTTTATTTTATATCAGTTGCTTTTTCCTTTAGCATTACAAATGCGACAAAAACAATTCAGCATCAGGGAACTGTAACAACGTTCAGTTTATGGTCACACCGCCCGCCAATGGAATGGCGGTTTCCATTTAAATGCACCAAGAAACGGTTCCTTAGTTCAACAACAATTTCATTGAAAAAGATCAATCAAATAACAGTTTAAACATCAATCATTCACAAAATATCAGTGTGTGCACATAAGATGAACACATGAAGATCATAAAAGTTCATTCCATTATTTTAAATTCTTCCCTATACAGCACCTTCTATTGTTTTAATACCTTACCTATAGAGCTAGTCGAAATTTCTTAACACTTTCAGAACGCGTTCCACTATTTTAACCCTTTCTCTGCAGACCGCGTTTCACTATTTTAACACTTTCCCTGCAAAGTATGTTCCATCACTTCAACACCTACTTCTGAAGAGCACGTTCAAGACCTATCATTCACTTTGGTCAGAACAAGCACTGGCGTGACCAGAGAACATCTACTTGAGGTCAGACAATACGATTTTCCAACTATGATCTTTGACATTTATTCAAAATTATCGACGAAGAGTTCTGCAGTCCGTGTCCTGCAAGGTATTTCAAGAAGAATCTGAGATTTCAGCATTGATTATCATCCCAGAGAGAAGATCAGCATTTCTTTCTGCGCGCCATTTTGTGATGCTTCTGATAACGTTCAACATTTTAATAACTTCAGCTTCTTCTATTGAAACGGCTTCGCACATTCACTTCGCCACATCGTCTAAAAGATCTGCACACTGTTGTTCGCGTCATCTAAGAGTTGAAGGTCAATTGTCCACATTGTCTGTTGGAGCATCCTCGCTCGTGCAGGACTCCAAATCTACACCTGAAAGATCTGGGCTTCCATCGGTAGAACTGTTTCCGCAACTGAGACTCGTCTTGAGTTTGACTTTACGCGGATCCTCACCCATCATGACGTCCTTCATGAAGGCGATGTACGTCATAGCCAGGCGCAAAGTCTCAATACGTGACAGCCGCTTCTCGTAGTTGAACGCAGGCAAGCGCTTCCGCAGCTCGTCAAAGGCCGAGTTCAAGTGAAACATTCGACGACGTTCGCGGACGTTCGCTGCTTTCCGCTGAGAGTGCGATTGAACGCGGCGCCTTTTAGGTTTGCTGACAGCAGCGGAACCGGACGTTGAAGAGGTCGGGGAGGAGGAAACGGAAGCCGACCCTCGTGGAATCGTCACTCCTTGAAACATACGCTGAACCGGAAGGCCTCCTGCCCCTGCTGGATCGTCTACCACCGAAGGTCCCCCGTGCCACAGAGCTGGAGTGGATGAGTATAAGTCCTGAGGTACGCTTGAAAAGTTGTGATAAAGAGATACCGCCGGTACGTCATGGCGTTCCGCGAAAGTGTAGAAGCTGTGGCCAGGGTCATTCGTAGTCGTGGAATTCTGTTGCCAGTCAAATTCCTGGTAGTAGTGGGCGTGGTGGCCGTGGGGGTGGTGCATGTCGGTGGCGTACGAGCCGAGCGCAGCTGACACCGGCGTAAATGACGTCATTTCTATGAGAGACGTGGGTGCGGAAGAAGAGGTCAAAGTGGTCAACTGATGGTCAGAGAAAGATTCTTCTACACGATGCTCTTCAATGCCTACCTCCATGCCGAGTTTGTCTGCTAGTTCCAAGAATCCAGGCTTTCACCACACACAGAGAAATGGGCAACTTAGCACGTGACTGGCGTGTCTTGAAAATATTCCTAAATTCCTGACAATCTTTTCTCGTTTTGTTTTCTCCTTACTTTACTTATGAATCTATTCTGCTGTGCTTTGGTTCTAGAAGATTTTACGCTCTCATGCGTAAATTTTACTTGTTGTTTAAATTTCGGACAATAACATCACAACGTTTTCCTTAAAGTGGCAAAACATTATCTTAACTGAAGTATGATATCATGGTTTAATTGCCCCTTTGGAACAGTTTATGGCTAATTTAACAAGCATCACATACTGCTGTATGAAGAGGCAAACCATTATATTCAGGATAGTGTTTGGTTTCTTGTACAACTTCGTCGTCTAATATCTCACTCACTTCTCTCCCCTTTCTAATACTTTTCAGTCAGTTCCTTAACTTTCTCTTGCCTCCAAGAAATGAAGATTTTTTTTTTGGAACGCAACAAGTGTCACTTGAAGAAGCATGCAGCTCGCGACGTCTACTGTCGTCGTGCTATTTGGCGTGCGACAGCAATGCGACATTTAACAACAGCTTGCCTTTTGCTGTCTAAAGTGGGACCCGTCCAATGTTACAGGCAAACTGTTTTACAGCTGCTGTTGCACACACCTACAGCAGCAAAGAGTAACAGCAAAGCGTGCCACAGCTGGGTGGAACCAGACGTCACAGAGGACACAGAACCCAAAAAATGTCCAAGACCACAAGAAAAGGCAAAGGGAGGGAAAGGAGCGAAAATATCGAAAGGTATTTTATCCGACCACTTGTTGGATCTGAAAGCGGAACTCCCACGCTACAATCTCATCTCCAGACAGTGGGGCAGGGCGAGCAGAAGCTTTTACAGGTGAGAAATCCGAACCTAGACTTTTCGTTTTATACCTGTCCTGCTGCCATACCTCTTTTCCACCCCTACCCCACCCAGTCCTCATCCCACCCACCGGACCCATATCCTACCTTTCTCAGGTCTCGTGACTCCCGGCTCGCGACAATCGGCCACCAAATCATCTAACATATTGAAATTAAAATGCGCCAGCCACGCGCCACGCCATTGGTCACGAGCCACGCGAGAGGTGTCATCAAACGTCACCGCTTCAGGTGATGGCAAGCACGCGCCAGGGCGGAGTCTGGGGCGGTTCACGTGACGTCTGCAGTCTGTCAATCTAAGGACGCGCACGAGCCACTCGCACTTCCAGTGTCGCATTTCGGTTCTTTTGAAGTGGTTTTGCTTCGCTTCACTTGCCTGCAGAGGGCGGATTGTTGCTTTATTCAGTTTTGCGTCGATCGTTCTTTCGTTTGCTTGTGTGTTTGCCTGCTTGTTTACTTCTGGCTGGTCCTTCCAGGTAGAAATCTTTTCAGAGCACATTGGCACGATTACATGAGACTGTTGCCAGTACTAGTTCAATACTGGTGAATTAAAATTGTTAAATGTGGGTGAATTAATACTGCTCAGTATTGGTGAAATGATGTTGTTCAATACTGGTGAATTAAAATTGTTAAATATGGGTGAATTAATACTGCTCAGTATTGGTGAAATGATGTTGTTCAATACTGGTGAATTAAAATTGTTAAATGTGGGTGAATTAATACTGCTCAGTATTGGTGAAATGATGTTCAATACTGGTGAATTAAAATTATTAAATGTGGGTGAATTAATACTGCTCAGTATTGGTGAAATGATGTTGTTCAATACTGGTGAATTAAAATTGTTAAATGTGGGTGAATTAATACTTCTCAGTATTGGTGAAATGATGTTGTTCAATACTGGTGAATAAAAATTGTTAAATGTGGGTGAATTAATACTGCTCAGTATTGGTGAAATGATGTTGTTCAATACTGGTAATCAAGACTGTTCAATACTGGTGAATGGCATTCATAGCCATCACGTTTAATTGCAAGCGACTGTTATAAATTTATCACCTTCTTAAATACATATTTTTTAAATTTTCAAATTAAAAAACACGTATTGTTTGGACTATTGCCCCTAAGAACAATAAATAAAAATACATTTAAATAAAAATGTGTATGTTTAATTTTCTCTCATCTTCATGGTGTGTCTTTGTTCTGGCCATTCTAGACAGTTAACACTTGAAAACTTCTTTTACTCACTAAATTGTGGCAAATATTCCAAAGCGAGAAACAAAAATGTCGGTTCCAAATTATTTTACGAAAAGATCTCTTCCTCCAGTCAGTAGATACACAAAGTTAAAATAAACCCAGCAAGATTTGAAAGAAAGAAAGCAAATTTTAAAGTAGTCTTTCCACATGGCTTCTCATGATAAATGTGAAATCCGTAATATTCTGGATATAGCTGTTAACTGTGTTATAGGATTGTGACACTGGAAATTTAAAATTAAAGTGATTTATTAAACTGTGGGAAAAAAAAAAAACAACCCAAACCTTACTTCTAAGGGCTATAATCATTAAGGTCGGTATAAGTGTAAAGGTTAAACTTTCCTTGATTTTATCCCCTGGAATGTTTTCCACTTCGGAGACGTACATAAAAAATAAAATTATGAAATACTTTCCAAACGTTGTACTATTTAACTGGGTCATGAATCTGTCGTAAACACTAACAGGAGCCAAGCAGTATTAACAGACACTAACAGGAGCCAAGCAGTGATAACAGACACTAACAGGAGCCAAGCAGTGTTAACAGACACTAACAGGAGCCAAGCAGTGTTAACAGACACTAACAGGAGCCAAGCAGTGTTAACAGACACTAACAGGAGCCAAGCAGTATTAACAGACACTAACAGGAGCCAAGCAGTATTAACAGACACTAATAGGAGTCAAGCAGTGATAACAGACACTAACAGGAGCCAAGCAGTGTTAACAGACACTAACAGGAGCCAAGCAGTGTTAACAGACACTAACAGGAGCCAGGCAGTTTTCTAAACAGCCGTGAATATCCGTGAAATCAGAAAATGCTGGAAGTGGACGATAAGGAGCAGATCATTTGATCAATCTGTCAGCTTCGCCAAGCGATTGAATTCGAGTGACAATGTTTCGTGAAGTGTTCAACAACTCTCGATAACTTATATTTGCTTACTTCTCGTTAAATATGTAAACAGCTCTCTATAACTACGTCACTTTATTAACAGCTATGTCACAAAAATAAATGTTTTCGTTGTACAGTGTCAAAACAGCTCTCTATAACTACGTCACTTTATTAACAGCTATGTCACAAAAATAAATGTTTTCGTTGTACAGTGTCAAAACAGCTCTCTATAACTACGTCACTTTATTAACAGCTATGTCACAAAAATAAATGTTTTCGTTGTACAGTGTCAAAACAGCTCTCTATAACTACGTCACTTTATTAACAGCTATGTCACAAAAATAAATGTTTTCGTTGTACAGTGTCAAAACAGCTCTCTATAACTACGTCACTTTATTAACAGCTATGTCACAAAAATAAATGTTTTCGTTGTACAGTGTCAAAACAGCTCTCTATAACTACGTCACTTTATTAACAGCTATGTCACAAAAATAAATGTTTTCGTTGTACAAAACAGCTCTCTATAACTACGTCACATACGTTCATCAAACGCCATCTTCGGTAAACACAAAATTGCTTTCTATAATTACGTCACAGTTAAATTGCAAAACAGCTCTCCATATATACGCCATAGTTTTTTTTTCTACAGCTAAACCTCACACAACATGGATTTGTAAAACGACTATCTATGACCACGTCACATTTGTTTTTATCACTATATTTCACAAAGCACTGTTGTCGTTAAAGATGGTGTCAAAACAAGTCTCCCTGATTATGCCACGAATGGCCGTGTTGTTACAGTTCTTTCTTCACAGTTACAGGAACACTGTTTTCACCAAATAACAGTGGGAAAACAGCTCTCTGTAACATCGTCATAAATGTTCATTTCGTTAATTAATTTAATTGCAATTTTTTTGTTTACTGCTATACATCATTTAAACAGTTTTCGTAAAACACTGACAAAATGCTCTACCTAACTGCTCCATATTTGTTTACTGCTATACATCATTTAAACAATTTTCGTAAAACACTGACAAAATGCTCCACCTAACCGCTTCATATTTGTTTACTGCTTGTCACGAGAAACGAAAAAAACAAATACTGCTGTAACTCAATGACTCTAGATGCCAAAATATAAATTAACAAATGAAATTAATATCTTAAATAAAGTTGTGTATTTTAAATAGTCAGTCCGAATTAATGTTTCAAAATTACTTATAGCCCAAATGTACGAAATTTGGCTGAGTAAACGTATTTCACACTTTCTCTTGCGTCACGAGAATGATGCTTTTGCACAAGAACAAACGTCTCAAGAAAAAGTACACGCACGCACGCACGCACGAATGACAAGTTCGTGCTGACGTTGTTACAAGCATCACCAATGGAAAAAAGAAATTGGCTAGTCTCGTTCTCATAAATCATCATTGGATAATAAGAACTGCTCACTCAGTTTCCACTAGGTCAGCAAATCTAGAATAGTCTTGCCATAGGCTGTTTACTTCAAACTTAGACATTTTCAAACTAAGACATAAGGAATGCCCAAGGTCGGGTCACTGACAATTTAGCAACTTAAATAACAATTAAAATTAAAAATAGGGAGGGGCAAATTTACTTTGTCACAGATACAAAAAACTATTCATCCACCTAAAATCGGTTTTAAATAAAAAAAATATCATCGTAAACGGTGCCCAAGATTGGGTCACGTTAACATTAGCAACAAAGACATAATTATTAAGTACAGAAATAGGGATATGCAAATTTACTCTGCCATACTATCATTAGAAATTATTCTCGAAAAACATTTTAACTTCAGATTTATAATTTCTTTATTTCATATGCACTGTAGAATTTGTAGTATAAATAAAAGGATTTTCAGATGTGAGTTTTTTCTCTTAATGTTCATTGTGTATACACATGATCGACTGCGCATTCTTCTATCTGAACTCTTTGTTCACTCTTTATCATGTAATGCGCGGAGAGTATAGGTGCATTCTTCCCTCTGAACCCTTTGTTCACTCTTTATTATGCAAAAGGGGGGGGGGGAGAGCAACTAGGTACACTAAGGCCTGAAAATCAATAAGGCGCTCCATTCCATTCCCCCCCTCTCTCTCTCTCTCTCACACACACCACACACACTCTCACACACACACACACACCGTTTTTTTTTATCGTAACCTTCAAACCGTAGTAGATAAAACACGTCTAATGGAGCAAGAAAGGGGCCCTAAAAATAGTTTGCACCACCTCATAAAATTCCTCTCAAAAGCCCTGTGAGTGTGTGTGTGTGTGTGAGTGTGTGTGTGTGTGTGTGTGTGTGAGAGAGAGAGAGAGAGAGAGAGAGAGAGAGAGAGAGAGAGAGAGAGAGAGAGAGAGAGTGAAATTAAAGAGAAATACTACAGTCAATTGTGTGTAAATATAACTCGATAGTATTGAAAACAAATAAACATTAAACTAGCGCAGGTCCTTATTTGTCAATGAGTTTGTAAGAAAATATCTGTTGTGTGTAAACGTTTGCCTACAAATGAGATAAATAATTTGAATTATTTTTGTCTGGCTGGTCGGGAATTCGAATTGTTAATGATGAAGTAATAGCTATACCTCACTCACGAGAGGACAACTGCTGGCCGAGTGTGCATTGTTGTACCAGATAGTCTTTTTATGTGAAATTTATAGGAAGCATCTGGATGTAATTTATAGGAAGCATTTGTGTGAAATGTATAGGCAGTATTTACGTAATTTATAGGCAGTATTTATGTGAAATTTATAGGCAGTATTTGCGTAATTTATAGGCAGTATTTATGTGAAATTTATAGGAAGCATCTGGATGTAATTTATAGGAAGCATCTGGATGTAATTTATAGGAAGCATCTGGATGTAATTTATAGGAAGCATCTGGATGTAATTTATAGGAAGCATCTGGATGTAATTTATAGGAAGCATTTGTGTGAAATTTATAGGCAGTATTTATGTGAAATTTATAGGAAGTATTTACGTAATTTATAGGAAGCATTTGTGTGAAATTTATAGGCAGTATTTACGTAATTTATAGGAAGCATTTGTGTGAAATTTATAGGCAGTATTTACGTAATTTATAGGCAGTATTTATGTGAAATTTATAGGCAGTATTTATGTGAAATTTATAGGAAGCACTAGTGCGAAATTTATAGGAACCCTTTGTGAGAAATTTATAGGCAGTACACACACACACACAAACACACACACACACACACACACACACACACACACACACACACACACATACACACACAAATAATGAAGTTAAATGCAAGAGCAAAGATTGAGTATTGTAAACAACAACAACGAAATGATTCGATTTTTAAATATATATGTTTCCGTCCCCCTCCCACCTCAACCTCTCTCTAGCTAGCTTTGGACTTAAACATGCCATTCCTCGGCCTACTGACGTCACATACTGGACATTTATTAACACTTAAATTTATAACTCTATAACGACAAATTGCAACCATGATCCAAGAGGGGGAACGTCAAATGCAGTGTTTGCTAACTTTGAAAAGAAATTTTGCAGATTAGAAACAAACAAAAAATATTTAAAAGAAAACTTTGCTCCTTAAGAGAGAAGGAATTGTAAGGAAGTAAGCATTACAAAATTTAGTGTTTGACTGTATCCTTCCACTTCTTCTAACACGAACAGAATAGAAAAGGGATGTAAGCATGGCAAAAAAGAAAATGGATGTCTATATCCTTCCAGTTCTCCGACTGTTTTGTACGATGCCAGAACATCGGACTTTAGGATACAGACATTGCTTGGTGTTGACTGTTTGTCGTCAACCATGTTTTTTTTTTTTTTTTTTGGAATCAATCGTGCTTGTCTACTCTCTGAAATAAATGGAAGACCTGTACCTTATCAACGTATACCAACGATAGTACATATTGCTCCAGTGATAGACACTGATATTATTTTTATTATTTTTTCCCAATCTGTTGATTAGATTCGTGATAAAGGGACATAAACTAACTAGTAGCAAAAGACTCGCATTAAAACTGGAATTAGACTTACATTAGAACTGGAATTAGACTTACATTAGAACTGGAATTATACTTACATTAGAACTGGAAGTAGACTTACATTAGAACTGGAAGTAGACTTACATTAGAACTGGAAGTAGACTTACATTAGAACTGGAAGTAGACTTACATTAGAACTGGAATTAGACTTACATTAGAACTGGAATTAGACTTACATTAGAACTGGAAGTAGACTTACATTAGAACTGAAATTAGACTTAGGATTCTCGAACTTCGTTAAGTAACCATGAAATTAAGGATACTGTGAATGGGTGGGTTTAAGTGATTATTTTCCAATCTTTAATCCTTCTAATCTTCACCCGTAGCGGGTCTTTGTCGATTGCAGTTTGAGAAACTGGATAAAACCTCAGGAACAATACTCATTAAATATTCTATTTTCCCACCCTGATGTGTTACCCGTTCAGAAATTAGTACACTCCTTGCAAGCTCGAACGCTTTTAGGAATTATAAGTTTTCTGGACCTCACACATCTCCTTTTAACTCGGGGGGGGGGGGGGAACACTTCCCAAAATATGTTATGACTGACTTAATATAATCAAATCTTAGCCCCACCCCCTAAGCTACATATCTCCTTCCTAAATTAATACACCGGAAGTGGAAGTGTTAACAAATAACAACCAATTAGCTCAATACAACCTATAGGATTAACAAGTGCAAACAAACAAACAAACAAACAAACAAACAAACAAACAAACAAACAAAATAAAGTAGTCACAAGAAAAAAAGTTTTCAATCTAAATTAGATTAATAAAAGATTTGGTATCAGAACTATCATAACAAATCCTAAATTGTTCATATATTCTTGAATTGTTCATATAAACTTTGAAATCAATATACAGTTTTAGAGTTATCGCTCTTCAGCGGATATCAAAGTCGCATAATGGATGCTATGACTTACGTTGTGGAATCAAAGTGAGAAAATCATAAAGAAAAGACAACAATGGTAAAATAAGTTTACAATGGTTCACCTGATTTAACAGTAGTGCTTGGCAGAGTTATCAGCCCTTGGCGTGTCGCAGTCTGCGATGCAAGACTGTTTCCTGGATGACACGTGACCGTTGGAAAGTAGTGGCCACGGCTGAAGTTTACCGCTGCAAAAGTTGGCGTACTTGTTTCAAAGTCTTTGACTGAAGTTTACCGCTGCAAAAGTTGGCGTACTTGTTTCAAAGTCTTTGACTGAAGGTTTTAACACTGCTGGATGTTGGTCGACTCAGGCTGCAAAATGTTATCTCCAATCTGTGACGCAATGCAGACAGGTGTGTAGACTACAACTGTTTACAGTTCAGGTAGCTGGTAGTGGCAAAGATAACCTTTAGTCAGTAATCGTCAGAAGGACCGGCTGGTAGTGGCAAAGATAACCTTTAGTCAGTAATCGTCAGAAGGACCGGCTGGTAGTGGCAAAGATAACCTTTAGTCAGTAAAAAAGAAGGACCGGCTGGTAGTGGCAAAGATAACCTTTAGTCAGTAAAAAAGAAGGACCGGCTGGTAGTGGCAAAGATAACCTTTAGTCAGTAAAAAAGAAGGACCGGCTGGTAGTGGCAAAGATAACCTTTAGTCAGTAAAAAAGAAGGACCGGCTGGTAGTGGCAAAGATAACCTTTAGTCAGTAAAAAAGAAGGACCGGCTGGCGAAACGAGGTTTCCTTGTTTGTGGCTCGAACACTGTAAGAATATATAATTAATTTCCATGTATCGGTTCGTGTGTAGAAATCATTTGATTTATCTCCCTTTCACCTCTTCCTCATATTCGTCCACACACATAGTATTTATAAACCATCATAAATTTTGGTCACATCAATATATAATTACTACATGGAAAATGACAGAGAAATCATAATGTTCATAAACTAATATATCTCTCAGTCACAACAAATAAGCGAAAATATATTCAATCACGGCATTACTAAAAATGTCAAAAATATATTCAATCACAGCATTACTAAATATGTCAAAAATATATTCAATCATGGCATTACTAAATATGTCAAAAATATATTCAATCACAGCATTACTAAATATGTCAAAAATATATTCAATCATGGCATTACTAAATATGTCAAAAATATATTCAATCATGGCATTACTAAATATGTCAAAAATATATTCAATCATGGCATTACTAAAAGTGTCAAAAATATATTCAATCATGGCATTACTAAAAGTGTCAAAAATATATTCAATCATGGCATTACTAAAAGTGTCAAAAATATATTCAATCATGGCATTACTAAAAATGCGAAAAATCATAGTATCGACAACCAATGCATTTTTCGGCAAAACAAACAGGCAGAAATATACAGTTGATACATTAATCAAAATGCAAGAAAACACAATTAAAATCTTTTACATGGCTGAAATGAAAATACAATTATTTGACTTAGCAACATTTTAGTTTTTGCAATTTCTAAGTTCACAAAATAATAAATATTCCAAGCATACCTTCAACTGTGCACTGACTGAATCAAGACACTAATTCGGGACAAGCGTTCAAGACAATTCTGACTGAATCAAGACACTAATTCGGGACAAGCGTTCAAGACAATTCTGACTGAATCAAGACACTAATTCGGGACAAGCGTTCAAGACAATTCTGACTGAATCAAGACACTAATTCGGGACAAGCGTTCAAGACAATTCTGACTGAATCAAGACACTAATTCGGGACAAGCGTTCAAGATTATTATTATTAATGTGGGGAACGCTTCCGGCTTCCGCCGCTTTCGCGTAAAGCGTTCAAGACAATTCTGACTGAACTTATATACAGGCGCGAAAGAAAAAAATAAGTCGGGCCATGTTCTATTCTTGGATACAGAAGTCGGGAGACCTCTTAATCGCGTAAACGGATAAATCTTTCATGTTAGTCGACTAGAAATTCTTAGTACGGTGAGAGCTGGCGTTGACAGGTTAGACTCCTGGCGATGTTCTCTACTGATGCATGATTACGCATTTCTTAGTTGTCAAACTGGACGGTCTAGAGTCTAGAGTGTAGACTCTAGCCGTCTAGACTTTTGATCCACACCTAGAGATTATTTCTACACTCGCAAGAACAAAATCGCTGAGAGAACGTAGCAAATATTTAATAAAAGTCAAAAGTTTTTAAATAAAATTTTAATAAATTTAATCAATTTTCAAGAAAAATATAATAATTAATTTTCACTCCTGTTATTTCCATTTTTGGTGTTACAGATACATATCATTGGACGAATGATAGAATTAGACTTAGTATTGGCGAACTTTAATTACGTAACCATGAAATTAAGGATACAAACAATTAGATAAGTGAAAGAAGTAGGCTTACGATACACTGAAGTAGAATTAGTGGAAATGTGAAGTAAATTTAAAGAAAGTTTTAGGACATAGAAATAACTAAAGAAACTGAAGTAGATTTAGGACATAAGAAATAACTAAAGAAACAGAATTAGATTTAGTACATATAAAGTAAACAAACATATAATTAGATATAGGACATAACACGTAAATTAAATCGTTCTAACATTCTCTTATACATACATAATAATACACACACACATACACTCACAAATACTACACACACACACTTATATACACACAAATGTTACACACACAAATACTACACGCACCACACACACACACTACATACACACACACACACACACACACACACACACACACACACACGCACACACACACACCATATGCACGCAAGCGTATATATAATTAGATAAGTGAGTTTGTGTTGTCAATACGAGCACTTAGATAACCTTTAGTGTTCTAGGTTGTTTTTATTTTGTGAGAAAAAATATTATTAAAGTTAAATATCATTTTCCTGTACTGATTTTTTAGTATAAAAAATGAAATCAATGTCATAATTTATTAGCTGTTCCTAACTTATTTCTTTACCGTCTCCTTATTAACAATCCGAGAATTTGTTGAGTGTCCTAAACTTGTACCCACCATATTATTACTCAAACAGTCGTTTTATGAATAGATTCTATTGTACCTAAAGCTGCTTTTTGAACAGATCCCCTAAGAATAAGAGTTTTAGTTTCAGCATTACAACTAACTGTTTGTCCTTAAAGCAATCAACACGATGTGTGACCTTCAAACCAATTGTCTTCAATTTACGGTTTGAATTACCCGCCCTTGAGATGAACTTTCTGTCCGCGAGCTTGCAGAACTGAACACAATTATTGTCTAAGGGCTTAAATCAAAAGCTAGTGAGCGTTCCATTTGAACGAGATAATTGTTCAGGGTGGGACTGGGGTGGGGACGGTTAAGTCTCAAGCCAGAGCTTGTGAGGATAGTCGAATAGTGCGTTACATTTTGTTGTTTGCTCTGTGTAGATTAGTTACTTTGAGGTCGTTCTCTGTGCTAGTTACCTTGAGGTCATTACTCTTTAGAGATTAGTTACACTGGGGTCGTTACTCTTTATAGATTACCTTGAGGTCGTTGCTCTGGGGTCGATTTGTTACCGTGAGCTAATTATTCTGTGTAGATTAGTCACTTTGAGGTCATTACTCTTTACAGATTATTTATTTGAGATCATTGCTTTTTGTAGATTAGTTATCTTTAGGTCAGCACTCTTTACAGATTATTACATGAGGTCATTACTTTTTGCAGATTAGTTACCTTGAGGTTATTACTACCTACCCACATACGTACTTACCTACCTACCTGCCTACCTACCTACCTATCTATTTATCTATCTATCTATCTACCTACCTATCTATCTATCTATCTATCTGTCTATCTATCTATCTATCTACCTACCTATTGTGCGTGAAGTGGGTTTGAGGCAATAAGTAACAGAAGTATCGTGCAGATTCCTAACAAAGGCTGACACCTATTTGTCGCATTCATGTTCTCTTTGTCATGAACATCCTGACAATAAGTGCACTATTACCTATATTATTCTGACAGTTGCTTGCACTGACACAATCTATTATTCTGACAGTTGCTTACACTGACATAATCTATTATTCTGAATGTTGCTTATACAGACACAATCTATTATTCTGAAAGTTGCTTACACTGACATAATCTATTATTCTTTAGGCGTATCACCATGACAATCTGTTACTGTAAAATAATTCATTTTTGAAGGCTTTGTTTAACCTAATTCTCTGTTTCCGGGACTTTAAAATCTGCTTTTGGGCATTTTTGTGTTGTTGACGTTGATGTATTCCGGTGACTTTGAGGCTTGACACAATAACAAAGTGCTAATTCTGCATAATCTGCAGATTTTAAAGTCTTTTCTTTATGCTGATATATTCCGTTGATATCGGTTCTATATAGTGTATATTATAGAGGCTTGACGCATTAGGTCTCATAATTAATCTGTTATTTTAAAAGTTTTCTGTACCGACATTTTTACACTGACGTAATCGGATGATTTAAACTTTAGAGATTCCGCTGACAAAACGTCTACTGTATGACATCATTTATTACGTCTGTTGCCATCACAATGAAAACAATCACTGACATTCTCTACTGCATGACGTCATTTATTACGTCTGTTGTATTTAGTCAAAACAAGAATCACTGACAACATACTCTATTGCATGACGTCATTTATTGTCTGTTGCCTTCACAGCCAAGACAAGTATAATCTGCAATCGCGAAATTTTATGAGACTTGTCATCTAACTCATGAGATCTTTAGTGAAAGTCTGCACTCAGGAGACCTTTAACGAAATTTTGCACTCATTAGATCTTAAGTGAAAATCTCACTCAGGAAATCTGTAGTGAAAGTCTGCACTCAGGAGACCTTTAACGAAATTTTGCACTCATTAGATCTTAAGTGAAAATCTCACTCAGGAGATCTGTAGTGAAAGTCTGCACTCAGGAGACCTTTAACGAAATTTTGCACTCATTAGATCTTAAGTGAAAATCTCACTCAGGAGATCTGTAGTGAAAGTCTGCACTCAGGAGACCTTTAACGAAATTTTGCACTCATTAGATCGTAAGTGAAAATCTCACTCAGGAGATCTGTAGTGAAAGTCTGCACTCAGGAGACCTTTAACGAAATTTTGCACTCATTAGATCTTAAGTGAAAATCTCACTCAGGAGATCTGTAGTGAAAGTCTGCACTCAGGAGACCTTTAACGAAATTTTGCACTCATTAGATCTTAAGTGAAAATCTCACTCAGATCTGTAGTGAAAGTCTGCACTCAGGAGACCTTTAACGAAATTTTGCACTCATTAGATCTTAAGTGAAAATCTCACTCAGGAGATCGGTAGTGAAAATCTGCAATTATAGACCGTAATTGAAACTATCTGCAATCATTAGAATTTAGTAAACTTTGCACTGTTGAGACTTGATGTTCACTGTTGAGTGAACATCTATAATCGTGGCTCTTTAAGAAAAAGTCAGCAATCATGAGACTTTTAGTAAAAATCTAAAATCATGGCTCTTTAAGAAAAAGTCAACAATCATGAGACTTTTAGTAAAAATCTAAAATCATGGTTCTTTAAGAAAAAGTCAGCAATCATGAGACTTAGTAAAAATCTAAAATCATGGCTTCTTTGTAATTATGAGACCTTTGGTTAAAGCCCCTAATTATGAAACCTTTAATTAAATTCTTCAGTTAGGATATATTTCGTTAAAGTCATTATTACAGAGTTCATTAACAATCTCCGTTTGAACAACATATAGTTTACTAATGAATTTTACGTTTAATAAAGGGAAATATAATTAGTCACGTAAAATAACGCATTTTTCAAATAATATCAATTCATATATTTATGTTTTTCAGTTAATAATATGAATTAACAAATTTTCTGTTAACAATAGAGAATATTACATTTTACAAAGTACGCTAACAATAGAGAATATTACATTTTACAAAGTACGCTAACAATAGAGAATATTACATTTTACAAAGTACGCTAAACAATAGAGAATATTACATTTTACAAAGTACGCTAAATATTCCATTGTATATAAATAATAACGTGAAATATGCAAATGTGAACAAATAGAAAATGAAGGGTAATGATACATACAGCTGTTTGCAATAAATAGCGTCTACCATAAATGTATTTATCCTTGGACAATCGAAACGCAAGCAACGAGTCTGACTCCCACTAATATAGAATTGTATAATCGCCTTTCTTGTAATAAAAGACCATTTCTAGAACTTCTAGAACTCAAATAGAGCTTCGGCCAGCAGAGCTCTTCAACCTTCTCTCATTGCGCGCGCAGCTTGGTCGTGCCTTGGTGACGGCCTTGCCTACGTAACGTAATCCGGCACGTCTTGCCCCAGATCACGGTTAGTTTCCGTGATACTCAGCCCAGGGCTTCTCCAAACACATTAATAGGAAACAACGACTGAAAAATGAAAGAGTCGACTTATTACCTAAATTCGAACGCCTTATGGTCGGTGATGCGTAAAGACGCCTTGAGTAATGCATACACACACCGAGTACAGCTCGGCTATCAAGTTAAGTCTCTCCACTGGCGCAGTCTGCCTGTGTGTCACTGACCCGTGACGAAAGCAACGGGGAAAACGGACAAAGCGGCACCTTACGTGATCAGCGACTCTGAAAAATGACGGTCTCTTCTGACGACTGGAGACCCACTGCCAAGTCTAAAAGACTAATGGGGTGTTTGAGATCCACCTCCAGCAGGGATCTAACCTGAAGGGAAAGTACGGGCAGGATTAGAAATCGGCGGGTGGCTAGCCGCTTGCCTTCTCTGCGGGCTGCACGTGTGGACAATTTGTTCCGTGCGTCTTTGGGTACACGCGGAAGCGAGCTGCTCGGATAGAGACCGAAATTGATCTCATTGCGTGTAGCCGTCCGAGTAATGGCACTTTGATAGTCAGAGTATTTTTTCTCCTCACTTCGTGAAAAATCGTCTCCCTTTGGAGCTTCTAGCTGTCTTCAATTTACCACTTCATTTAAAAATAATTCACAAACGTGATATGGGATTAAACACTTTTAGTTACAATTAATCACTTAAAAGGTTTTTAAAAAAAATTATTTGAGAATCTATGCATCCCATACTTTAAACTCGTCACCTATGAACATATATTCTTGTTTATCCAGAAACATTTTATCATTATCCAACTCTCTGTACCAGACGCATTTTATAACTAAGTGTTCAGCCATGCAAAGCACAATTTATCACTAACTTGTCCAGCCATGCAAAACACAATTTATCACTAACTTGTCCAGCCATGCAAAACACAATTTATCACTAACTGTTAAGCCATGCAAAACACAATTTATGAACTCTCCGTTCAACCCTGCAAATATATATATATATCACTCGCTATCCCAGGCATGTCAAACTGAGGGTCCCCCGAGGGCTATATGGGTTTAACATGTGTTGTCATGAGGGCCACACACGACAATTAATTGCGCACATTATAACTAAATGAAGTCATTTAATAAAATTTACTGCAGAATATATTTTTTTTAATTTAGAAACATACAATGTGCGTACAAATGTTTTAGCAGCATTCATGAATACAAAGTAATGAAGTAGTTTGACCAAAAAAAAATATAATTTTAAAACGGCAACACATACTTGCAGTTTGGAACAGCAACAAATACATTGTACGAAAATTACAGCAGTTCAAAACTGAACATTTGCTACTATTCAATCATTTGTGGTGTTTTGTCCTGAGGCTTGACATCTCTTATTGCTGACAATTTTTAGTGTGTCTGGCTGAAATGTCTGTGCAGTTCCGACTTTGATCAGAGATGACAAGTGTTGATCAGTCAGCCTTGTTCTGTGAAAAGTTTTTTGTTGATTTCATAAAGGGAAATAACTGTTCACATATAAGTAAAACCAAACATTGCCATAATCTTAGTGGCAAACTTTCTGAAGTTTTTAAACTTTACAGGAAGGTATGGAAAGAAGCCAGGTATCCCTACTTCAAGACACTTTACTCGGAGTGTAGAATCCGACTGCATTTCTAATAGTTCCATCTGCAGGCTTTCTTCTGCCTTGGCAACATCAAAGGCGAATGTTACTGAGAATAATGCAAACTGATGTTGGAAATCACAAAAACGTTCTTGAACTTCCTTTGACAACATTCCAGGTGACTGTCATACTTAGTAAAGTATAGACTCAGTATTTATAGTGTTTTTATCTCTGCATGTAGGAAAATGAACTAAATTTTCATTTAACAACTGTGACTTCCATAAGCTTAGTTTTGTAATGAAGCACTTGATGTCATCATAAAAGTGAGTGATGAGTTTGTTTTTACCTTGTATTTTCAAATTAAGATAAGTTAATTGTGTAGTAATATCCACAGCAAAAGCCAGACCTTGGAGCCAACTTTCATCTTTTATTTCATGTGTGTTTTGACCTTTCATCTCTAAAAACATAATTATATCTTGCCTCAACAAATGTCAGCAAAGTGCTGAAAAGATTCTATTTGTTGAGGCAAGATATAATTATGTTTTTAGAGATGAAAGGTCAAAACACACATGAAATAAAAGATGAAAGTTGGCTCCAAGGTCTGGCTTTTGCTGTGGATATTACTACACAATTAACTTATCTTAATTTGAAAATGACAACCAGCGGACTTCTGTGTAGAATGAAACATCGGTGAACTGGTTATTCATTATCTTCCAACATCGGCTAAACGGACGGTGGTTGAGAGCACGGCTTCTGATGTAGTTCAGTCTTTGTGACTAAGCTAAGCACATGATCCAAATTTAAAATCTTTTAGACACAAATTTTGGGGATGAATAATACAGTCTTTGTGACTAAGCTAAGCACATGATCCAAATTTAAAATCTTTTAGACACAAAATTTGGGGATGAATAATACAGTAATTGTGACTAAGCTAAGCACATGATCCAATTTTAAAATCTTTTAGACACAAATTTTGCGGATGAATAATACAGTGAAAATGTGCAAATGATGAATCTGGATGCGAGTTTTCTATTTTTGTTCGTAACTTGGCAGCAACACCATTATGTCTGCCAGCCATATTTACAGCACCATCAGTAGATAAGCATGCAAGTTTACTTAAATCGTAACCATAGTCATGCAGAACCTGCTCGACTTTCTCAAAGATGTCCTGGCTTGTCATGTAGATGTCCTGGCTTGTCATGCATGGGGACCAGTTCAATCGTTCTTCATAAATATTAAATTCACTGTCACAGGCCCTGATGAAGACTACAAGCTGTGCTATTTCACTGACGTCAACGGTCTCATCAACAGCAATAGGAAAATATTCAAACTTTGATGATACAGCCTTTAACTGTTGTTTCAAACCACTTGACATTTCATCAATCCGTTCAGCAAAAGTGTTCCTGGTTAATGAAATGTCATTGAATAAGTGTGCGTTCTCTGGATATAGAATTATGGCTGTTTTTACAAGGCATTGCTTTACAAATCTCCTTCACTGTAAGATTTCTCGTTTAATGGCGATCATTCGGCTGTATTTACAAGGCATTGCTTTACAAATCTCCTTCACTGTAAGATTTCTCGTTTAATGGCGATCATTCGGCTGTATTTACAAGGCATTGCTTTACAAATCTCCTTCACTGTAAGATTTCTCGTTTAATGGCGATCATTCGGCTGTATTTACAAGGCATTGCTTTACAAATCTCCTTCACTGTAAGATTTCTCGTTTAATGGCGATCATTCGGCCGAGTTCATAGCTTGCAGTAACGGAAGCGACATTCCCTTTCTGAATTTTCATACAACACGTTTGTTGTTGTATCAAGCTAACCTTCAATTCCTTAAATCTTTAAACACGCACTGGGCCTTCATATTTATCGTAAGATCGATGGCTCTTTTCATAATGTCTTTTCAGGTTGTATCAAGCTAACCTTCAATTCCTTAAATCTTTAAACACGCACTGGGCCTTCATATTTATCGTAAGATCGATGGCTCGTTTCATAATGTCTTTTCAGGTTGTATCAAGCTAACCTTCAATTCCTTAAATCTTTAAACACGCACTGGGCCTTCATATTTATCGTAAGATCGATGGTTCGTTTCATAATGTCTTTTCAGGTTGTACTCTTTTGGCGTGGCGATGCAGTTGTTGTAAATTATACAATGTATATTTCCGTTCAACAGTGTGCAAAAATACTTTAATTCCCACGTTTCTTAAAACACTCACCTTTCTTCGGTCAGTTTCTTTTTTCTATTAGTTGGAGGCAAAAATCTTTTGAAATTTTGAAAAAAAGTTTTCTGTTTACAACTGTTTAATGACCTGGGCATGCTTCACTGGAAGTTAAAAGTAGTTGCTAAGAATCGCACAAAAATGATCGAATCGAGAAATTGCGTTGTGTTTTTTAAAATTTATATTTCGAAGATAAAATGTGCTCGCGCTGTAGAAACCTTTGTGCGGGCCGCAGGTGTGACATACCTGTTCTAACCAGCCATGCAAAACACAATTTATCACTCTATCCAGCCATGCAAAACACAATTTATCACTCTATCCAGCCATGCAAAACACAATTTATCACTCTATCCAGCCATGCAAAACACAATTTATCACTCTATCCAGCCATGCAAAACACAATTTATCATTCTATCCAGCCATGCAAAACACAATTTATCACTCTATCCAGCCATGCAAAACACAATTTATTACTCTATCTAGCCATGCAAAATACAATTTATCACTCTATATTTAGCAATGCAAAACACAAATTTCACTCTCTATACATACACATATACACACATATATACATACACATATAATATACATACTGATTCTTGTGGAGCAAAGAAGTTATCGAAACAACAACATATACACATATACACATATACACACATCTAGACACACACACACACACACACACACACACACACACACACACACACACACACATCTAGACATACACATATATACAGGGTGGCCCAAAAGTAGGTTTACAGTTATCACGTAGACTATTTATTTGAAAATTCGTTATACCTGTTAACATAAACATAAACATAAGCAATTTAATCTCTCAGATGCTCAAAATGTCCTCCTTCAACATTGTTTTATATTAGTATTACTAAGCAAGTAACTTCAACCATATAAAAGGTAGTTTAATAACTGTAAACCTACTTTTGGGCCACCCTGTACATACACACACATTGTAACAGGAATTTTATAGCGAGAAGTGTCTCGTAAATTGTGAAAATATTATCATCTCTCCACCTATGATAATTTCACATCTCAATTGCAGACATTGGATTGAAGGAGTGACCTCCCTTCCAGCGCCCTCAGTGTTAAAAGGTAGACACAATAGATCAGCACTGGCCTGGCATACCCATATAACTAGCAGCGTGCACCCAAATTCAAGGGCCAGTGTCCAATTTATTATTTATTATATTACTCCCCCCCCCCCCCCGTTTCTACAGACTTTTCTCTCCCAAAGCAAGCCACTCAGGAAGCAAAGAAATAGTAAATGTTATTAACAATATAAATTATCTTCACACAACATAAAATAATTTAGTATTGAATCAAACACACATTACATGACATATACACACAGGAACAAAATAATTACTTACATGCTTAAACCAATGTAGTTCAAAGTCTAATAGTTCTTACAGGGCCGTCTTAACAGCATTACAGGCCAAAGGCAAAATAGTGCACTCGGGCCCAATACATACACAACCACTCACAGTATAAAGCATACATTGATTAGCATGGGGTCCCTATGTTCATGGGGCCCCTATGTTCATGAGGCCCCTGGGCAACTGCTCAGCATGCCCATACGTTAAAATGGCACTGAGTTTTTAATCAATTGTCTCTAGCTGGTTGTTTTCACAGCTTGAAACTATATATAATCAATTGTTTCTAGATGGTTGTTTTCACAGCTTGAAACTATATATAATCAATTGTCTCTAGCTGGTTGTTTTCACAGCTTGAAACTATATATAATCAATTGTTTCTAGATGGTTGTTTTCACAGCTTGAAACTATATATAATCAATTGTTTCTAGCTGGTTGTTTTCACAGCTTGAAACTCTATATAATCAATTGTTTCTAGCTGGTTGCTTTCACAGCTTGAAACACTATATAATCAATTGTTTCTAGCTGGTTGCTCTCACAGCTTGAAACTGTCTAAAATACGTCATATTGTTCGTCAGTCAAATGCGCAAAGACGAACGCAAACAATTGTACAACACATTCAGACAGGACAGTTAGGCAGTTTGCTTACAAAAACACATTCAGACAGGAAAGTTAGGCAGTTTGCTTACAAAAACGAACACAAATTCAGACAGGGAAGTTAGGCTTGATGTTATATGTACAATCATGCCATTGGTCAGTTATGATTGATTAGTATCAGGCCATTGGCCAGTTATGATTGGCTAGTACCATGCCATTGGCCAGTTACAATGCTTCGCACATTCCGCTTGCTGACTGGACCCATTAGTGTCACAGGTAATTTGTTTCTTAGTAACAAGATCTAGCAGTCTGGCTTGCTATTTTAATGAAAAAGTGACGGTTGACTATAGTTACAGGTAATTCATTTCTTAGTAACAAGATCTAGCAGTCTGGCTTGCTATTTCAATGAAAAAGTTACGGTTGAGATCACAAAGAGTGACGTGGTATTTTTTAAAGTATAATGTTACGTCAGGGTGTAGTCTAGTTACTGCTTGGAAGGATGCTTACAAATTCCACTGCATGTTGACCTTAACGTGCAGTGCATGATGTCCACTGAAAACTTTCACTACACAAATACTAGTGACCTACTTACAGCAGTCCACAATGTTATAATAAAATGTTTCGTAAATTAAAAGTATATAGAAACAAGTGACAAATAAAAGAAGGGATGAAAATATTTGTCACACACATATACACATGCACTCATATACACACATATACATACAGAAAATGCACACACATACACACAACCCATTATCAAGTGGTATCCTAGCTAGTGCATTTTGAATATAAATCACAGTTCAGTTACAAAAATAGCACAAATACGGTAACTGGCTATTCCTTATTAATATTGATTTTTGTTACACATTTTTCTTGACACACTCTCTTTCTCTCTCTAGTGAAACATCTCATGTCATGCTTCCCTTAAGTAAATACGTTTCATACAAAGAGTATGCATTACTTTTTCAGCGGACAGACAGGCAAACATGAAAAGACTGGTAAACACGCGGCTAGATATATTATTTTAAAGGGATATAACATTCAAAGTGTCCCATCTAGTGTCCTCCAGAACTGGAAGAACCTCTAAGATCTGCACGCAAATCTCATCAAAAGTTAAGAGAGAGAAAGAGGAAGATCTGCACGCAAATCTCATCAAAAGTTAAGAGAGAGAAAGAGGAAAATCTGCACGCAAAACTCATCAAAAGTTGAGAGAGAAAGAGGGAGGAAGATCTGCACGCAAAACTCATCAAAAGTTAAGAGAGAGAAAGAGGAAGATCTGTACGCAAATCTCATCTAAAGTTAAGAGAGAGAAAGAGGAAAATCTGCACGCAAAACTCATCAAAAGTTGAGAGAGAAAGAGGGAGGAAGATCTGCACGCAAAACTCATCAAAAGTTAAGAGTGAGAAAGAGGAAAATCTGCACGCAAAACTCATCAAAAGTTGAGAGAGAAAGAGGGAGGAAGATCTGCACGCAAAACTCATCAAAAGTTAAGAGAGAGAAAGAGAAAGAGGGAGGAAGGGAGAGAGGGAAGAAGAATATGGTGAAGACGACGATAATGATGATGACAGTAATGCTGGCGTTTTAGTTCGAGCCCATTGAAGAAATCAACTGGTAACATTGATCTAATAGTTCAAATACTCAAAAAAGTCAGTATATATTACTGGTATTGTGTCTCATTCAACCTGCACACGTATACACAAATAACGCAATCATCAAATTTGTGTGTGTACTGTGTGTGTGTGTGCGCGCGCGCGCGCGTGCAATTAAGCAGATTTTACTTCTTTTTTTGTTGAAAATGATATTTCTATTTTTTCCTTAGTTTTTGGGGTTTTTTGTTAACATTTCGAAAGTCCGCCTAAACAATGACTTTTCTCCGTGACCTGAACGCGACCCACGTCGATGGAGCGTAAAGAAGCGCACTGACAAACGACTAGCGAAACAGGAGATGAGTCAGCTTTGTAAGTTCGGATATGCTGCCCGAAGTTGGAGTGTTTTCCCTACCCGTTCTCTTTCCCTTGACGTGTTTTCGTGCCTTCTTCGGTACAATATTGCTCTCTTCAACGGGTGTTTGGGTGTTTGGGTGTAAATTGTGCGTTGGCACAGTCTCTCACGAGTGGACGTGTGCGAATTGGATTTCACGGGACTTGAGACGATTTCAATTTGTCAAGTTGCTTCTGGTGTGTAAAGATCTGTCAGCATGTCGATTTCTCGCTCCATCCCCGGCAACCATGCAGACTGGCAATAAGCCAGCCATCCTGACCTAGGGATCGAATACGAGTCGCCTGTCGGGCACCCTGATCTATAGATCAGAAAACGAGTCACGTGCCAGGCACCCTGATCTATAGATCAGAAAACGAGTCACGTGCCAGGCACCCTGATCTATAGATCAGAAACAAGTCACGTGACAAGTATCCTGCAATGAGAGTTTGAAGCATCCTGTCAATACCTTTGTCACTACTCCCGCCTACTCTATCTTTGACAAACCGCCAGTTTTTGTTTCCGAACTGACCAATCGAGATGCAGGTGCACTTACGTGTGGGGCTGAAATATGGTGAAGCTTATTTTCTAATTTAAAATTATTAATTAGTGCAAATCTATTAATTGTGGTAGAAACAAAGTCTCGCCGGATATTACGTGGCAATTCAGACATGCGTAGCACAAAGTAAGTTGCTAATGGGCTCTGGCAGTGTGCAGTCAATCAGATACAAATAAATAAGGTAGCTAATGTACCTTTAACAATAAGGTTGAGTCAGTACAAAGAAATGTTGACTAATGTACCTTTAACAGTATGGGTGAGTTATATAAACAAATTTGAATAATGTATCTTTAACAGTATGGTTGACTCAGTATAAAAATGTTGACTAATGTACCTTTAACAGTATGGGTGAGTCATACAAAGAAATGTTGACCTATGTACCTTTAACAGTATGGGTGAGTCATACAAAGAAATGTTGACCTATGTACCTTTAACAGTATGGGTGAGTCATACAAAGAAATGTTGACTAATGTACCTTTAACAGTATGGTGAATCATACAAAAAAAATGTTGACTAAATGTATCTTTAACAATATGGATGAGTCATACAAAAAAATGTTGACTAATGTACCTTGAATAAGTCAGTTCAAAGGAAATAAATAAATTACAAGAGTATCATAAACAGTGAGAATTAAGTCAGTCCAAAGGAAAGAGATTAGTTTACCTTTAAGTGCGGATGTGTCAGTCCAAAGGAAAGATTAGTTTACCTTTAATAGTGCGGATGTGTCAGTCCAAAGGAAAGAATAATTTAATAAATGTATCTTATAATAGTGTGGGTGAGTGCCCAAAGGAAAAGGTAATTTAACATTATTATCTTTAAAAGTGTAAGTTAGTTAACTCAAAGGAAAAATAAATTACAAGTGTATATTTAACAGTTTGGGTAAGTCAGTCTAAAGAAAAGAAATATACCTTTCATAGTGTGGATGAGTGTCCAGAGGAAAGAAATATACCTTTCATAGTGTGTGTGACAGATTTCTGACCAGAATTCTTGTCATGAACTTATGACCCACATCCGAAACTCGAATATCATATTCGAATTGAATTCCTTTGTTTAAACCCTACCGTCATGCACCGCACGAGGAAAAAACAATAGTGAGTTCATCCCTTGTTATGTAACTGTAGACAGCAGTCGAGAAAGTTCTAGTCACGTGATACATTCATGCACTACAAGAAATACTCTTGACGCGTTGATATTCTTTTACTCGCCACACCAGACCGGTCGACGTACACACGAGCACCTTGCTGAGTCGCCGAAATCTGCTGAGTCGGAAGGAACATAGAAATAGGAACCCGTCTTTTGCAGTAAAATCTACTTTAAAAAGGTAACACGTCTACTTCTTACAATGACAGTGCATTTTACTATTTGTATTTTTGTATATGAATTTATGTATGTATTTGTGCGAATTATTATAATTTCCTCCAAGCATAGTGATCGATAGAATGACTAAACCTAAAGATTTCATTGTATATAAATTAATTGTAACTTTTGACTTTAATTTGTATAAACCTTAATTCTCTTATGCCGCAGAAACGTCTGTGCATGTTGCGAATTTTCATGTAATTCAAATGATTCTTTTGCTTGTAAATTCATTGTTAATTGTAAAGCACTCATATTTAATTTGAATTATATTTTATTCTCCTTGTGTGAATTCCCCTTTTGATGAAGTAAATGTTTGGAAATTCATACGTTCATGTAATGTTAAAAATAACACACATGTGAATTATATTGTATCTTTTATGAATATAAATATATTGTAAAAGACACGATAGTCGAAGATTTAAAATTAAGCGCATTGTATCAGTCACACATGCTTGGTTGGTTTGCAAATGTAAATGCAAATCACTTATAGAACCACACTTGTATTTCCAGCACGGGTTCTTACTCTCAGCCACCTTGCATCACATTGGGTGCGTGGCATGTTCTTGTGCAACCCTGACGAACGATGTGCAATTCCGTGTCGCCAATGTTGTTGGTGCTATGAGATGACGAAACCCTAGTGTAACAAAGTCGAGGGGACGACAAGGTTACTGGAACTACGGTCGTACATGCAAGCATCGCTTGGTACGTGGAAGGATCGAACTGTCCTTGGACCACGTGTATATCAAGACTACTGAGAAAGATAAGTCACTGAACTCGATTCTAAATCAATCGAAAGTGCTGGCAAAACAAACTCTTAAACAATAATAGTCAAGCATACTGAAACGTGCGTTAGTTTAGATCTGAAGCTGTGTCTTCGAAATTGATTGTTATTGTTAAATATTAACTATTAAATTCTTTATTTGTTAATACCTCTTCGTAGTGGATTCTTATGCATAATAGACCTAATCACGTGGGTTTGGATGGGGCCTCTTGAGCTGAAAGACGTAATGAATGCATATTAATTAAGAGGAATTTAACGACTCCAAGCCGGCTATTGTACACAAATTGTCTGTTCGTGAATCTGTTTGTCTGTACTACAAAGGCGCATTTTCATATGAGTCGAAAGATAATTTGAGCAACCAGTCTGTTTAAGGAAAAGGGAGAAATTAATTTATCTAATTAAATTAAAGTTCTGTAAAATTCCTAAGCAGGGTCTTTAAATAAATACTGGACATGTAACAGTGTGGATGAGTGTCCAGAGGAAAGAAATATACCTTTCATAGTGTGGATGAGTGAACAGAGAAAAGAAATGTTAACAAATAGATCTTCAACAGGGTCTGTCCAAAAGAAAGAAATGTGTTATGATTTGGATACAATGCTACTTTTAGTTTTATACAATGCTACTGTTAATTTTATACAATGCTACTGTTAGTTTTTATACAATGCTACTGTTAGTTTTTATACAATGCTACTGTTAGTTTTTATACAATGTTACTGTTAGTTTTTATACAATGCCATTGCTACTTTTATACAATTCTACTGCTAGTTATAGCTAAGATTTTTTTTTTATATACACTACTGCTAGGGGTTCAGAAAGCACTGCATTTACATTAATGTGAAAAAGACTATACTTACAGTTAACAATGTCACCTTTGACCCTGCCTATCTTCCATGGTCACGTCACGAACGAACCACTTTAATATAGACACGTAACTTTCCGACGTCACGACATATCGCCGGCTATTGTGGCAGGCAAACGGAATCAAGCTACAATGAAAGCTGTATCATTTAGAATCAGTTCAACAAGATATATTTGAAAATAATAACAAGTTGTTGTGCACCTCATTTGTGCAAAACATTTTAGCAAATACTCGATTCTTTTGGTTACCAAAAGAAAGCAATAGGAAAAATGGATGAATATTTGCTTGAAAACCTAATAACTTGTACCAGTTAATCTGGCATAAAAATGGTCATTGTAAATTATGCTGGAAGTTAACTGAGATTCACTATATATATATTGATTGACATCAAGATATTCAGTGTAAATGATGCTGGAAGTTAGTAGAGATTCACTATATATATATATTAAGTGACATCGAGATATTCAGTGTAAATTCTGCTGGAAGTTAGTAAAGATTCACTATATATTAAGTGACATCAAGATATTCAGTGTAAATTCTGCTGGAAGTTAACTGAGATTCACTATATATATATTGATTGACATCAAGATATTCAGTGTAAATTCTGCTGGAAGCTGAGATTCACTATATATATACTGATTGACATCAAGATATTCAGTGTAAATTCTGCTGGAAGCTAACTGAGATTCACTACACATTCAAATATCAACAAGTGTAAAGTCAGACGCTTTATGTCTACCACTCAACTGCCCATGTGCTGAAAGACCCGGATGGCAATAGAAACAAATTACGTCCCTATGGCAAATTTTCGCCCGTGCTTTCTATGACTTATGATGGACAGCTGGACATATGTAGGCATACTCACTGGTCTAAACTCTTGACCACTGTAATTGTTTCACCTCGCTGCTCTTCTGGACCGCATGCCAACGAGTACAACAAAGCACAGCTATTTTATCTTAACCTTCAATTAACACTCGCCCACACATATTTTACAACTCTTAACCATTTCATCTTAACCTTCAATTAACACTCGCCCACACATATTTTACAACTCTTAACCATTTCATCTTAATCCTCAATTAATACTCGCCCTCACATAATTTACAACCCTTATCTATTTCATCTTAATCCTCAATCGACACTCGCCTTCACATACTTTACTTGTAACCATTCACTCCCTACCCACACGCTACAACATCGACAACATACTTCAAATAAGTTTGTGCTCGATAATCTTCATTTGTAGTTCATCATTCAAATACTAATTGCGATCCATGAATGCATTAAAAATTTATAAATTTTAAAGAATAAAATAAGTTTTATTTAATAGTCTTAAATTTCATCATTCAAATACTAATTGCAATCCATGAATGCATTAAAAATTTATAAATTTTAAAGAATAAAATAAGTTTTATTTAATAGTCTTAAATTTCATCATTCGAATAATAATCGTAATTCATTAATCATTTAAAATTTTATAATTTTAAAAGAATAAAATAATTTTATTTAATAGTCTTAAATTTCACTTCATCATTCGAATAATAATCGTAATTCATTAATACATTAAAGTGTATAATTTTAAAAGAATAAATTAAGTTTTATTTAATAGTCTTAAATTTCATTTCATCATTCCAATATTAATCGTAATTCATTAATGCATTAAAATGTATAATTGTTAAAGAACAGAATGTCCATTTCATGACTGAATACTAGTCTTTGAACTGACTAGCCTATAATAATTATATTAAAACTAGTGAATACTAAGCAAACCATTGAACCAACTAGTTCATTAATGCTAAATTAAGCACTCATCATTAAGCACTGATACCAAATACTAGTTTGCTGAGAGAATACCACGCCACAGAAACCAAGTACTCATCATCAAGCACTGATACCAAATACTAGTTTGCTGAGTGAATACCACGCCACAGAAATCAGACCTAGTGGCCTAACTAGACTACATAACACTATTTAGCATAAATTATACTAAATTCTAGTTTACTGGATCTGATATCTAATTCCTTAAACTAAGTAGTCTTGATAAATAATACTAAATTCTAGTTTACTGGATCTGCTATCTAGTTCCTTAAACAAAGCAGTCTTGATAAATGATACTAAATTCTAGTTTACTGGATCTGCTTTCTAGTTCCTTAAACTAAGCTGTCTTGATAAATGATACTATATTCTAGTTTACTGGATCTGATATCTAGTTCCTTAAACTAAGCAGTCTTGATAAATTCTAGTTTAGTGGATCTTATATCTAGTTCCTTAAACTAAGCAGTCTTGATAATACTGCATTCCAGTCTCCTCAGCACCAGATCAGTTACAGATGACGTCATTCACTTTCAATGTATCAAACCTCCCAAATGAAACGGGTCATCTTCTGTCAAATGTGCTGACGACAGTAACTCCAGAAATCATGTTGTGACTCACTCAACGCACGCCCACGCACTCGCACAGTCACGCACACACACACACACGCACAGTCACGCACGCACACACACACGCAAAGGCCCAGAAGTAAACTTATCAAGTTAGGCTTCTTGTTTCCTAATGCATATTTGTCGAGCTGCCAGTAAAAGACTGGCCAGATTATATGATACTTTATTAATAAACAAACTTTGTCAGTGAACAAAGCACTTAAAATACTTTGAACTCAGTGCTCACAGCTGGAGATGACAAGAAAAATGACAACAGAATGTCTCGGTTATTGTACTGAGATTTGAGACCATTGTACTGAGATCTGAGACCAAGGTTCTGACAAAAATATTTATTTTCTAAAGAATCGAACAAATGTGATTGCCTTTGCCTGTTCCAAGTCTTAGCTATTCGTGTACTTGGCTTATTAAAAAAAAAAATAATGTGACTTGGTTCTCTGAAACTCTCTTATTAACGTGAATTAGTTGCACTCTATACACATAACACACTCGTACCTTGAATTTATACACTCACACAAACACATGTGTACGCACATAGATAGGTAGACATACAGACAGACGGATGGACAGATGGATGGATTGATTAATGGATAACTTTATTATCTGGCATTTGCTGTAAGAAAGTTTGTTTAAATTGAAAATCATCTTTAATCAGCCAGTCTCTCTTTCTCTCCCTCCCCCATCTCTCTCTCTCTTTTGCCACTTTAACATTCATTCATACTTTTATCCAATCATACGTCAATAGAATTGTCAGTACTGCTATTTTGATTGTAAACCACACCGTACAGAGACATATAATTAAAAGAAAATATTTCAGAGAATAACTTAAGAACACTTGGTAACTAAATCTGAAATGGTCTTTAGGTTGCCTAACTGGCTAGAATGAACTTCATTCAAACCACATATTTTGGTTTGAAACCAGTGGTACTTTTAGGCCTTATTTTAAAAAATTTTTTTTTAGTCTAGGGCCAATCGCATCGAAAGCTACCCGAAACCCATTGAAGATTTTTAAATCTTAACCGACGCTCAACCTTTGAAGGTAATATTTTGTCTTTCCGATAGGATAGCCTTTCAGGAACAAATATTTACCCAGAAATCCAAGCCTGAGAGTTTTCCACTTTGACGTTGTATTAGCTCCCCTGTCCCGGACAAATTGCGTGTTGTATTTCATCACGCGTGGCTTTCTTTGTGATTAGCGTTTTATCAAAGTTAAAACACGAAAAACCTCTACAAAGAGTAATGCTTGTGCAAAGTCCGTCGTTTTAGTCGTAATGGCGCTAGAAATCTACCCCAGACCATTTGATTTACGGGAAATCTACACCACACCATGTGATTTACGGAAGCAATATCCAGCGAGCTCCCGAATGCGCAGGTTACCAAGGTGGTATTTGCCGAGTTCGTTTGCTCTTGAAAGAACTGGAAGTTTAACTAAATATTAAGGATTTCTTTGTAGGCATCAAATATTCATTACGTCTTTCACTTTATTTTTAAAGATGAGAGAAAGAATAAAATAGGTCAAAAAGAATGTGGGTGGGTGTTTGAAAAATATGTAATGTGCTGCTTGCCGAGGATTCCGAGACCTAGCGATAATGCCAATGTACCATGGCTACTGATAATAGCCATGATGATAGCGATAATGCCAATGTACCATGGCTACTGATGCCATTTCTAACACCTCATCAATACCGCTACCACCCCACCCCCACCCATCTCAACATTATCATATGAGCGTTGCCATTATCATCACAACTACTACTACCCAGGCCAATACTGGAAATGTTGTTAGCACCAGTACCCACCAACGCCAAGCTACCGTCAGTACTACCGCTACAACTATTAATCACCACAATAAACAAGTATACCAAACTACTGTCAGTACTACCACTACAACTATTAGTATGATCACCACAATAAACAAGTACACCAAACTACTGTCAGTACTACCACTACAACTATTAGTATGATCACCACAATAAACAAGTACACCAAACTACTGTCAGTACTACCACTACAACTATTAGTATGACCACCACAATAAACAAGTACACCAAACTACTGTCAGTACTACCACTATAACTATTAGTATGACCACCACAATAAACAAGTACACCAAACTACTGTCAGTACTACCACTACAACTATTAGTATGACCACCACAATAAACAAGTACACCAATAGCGGTAACAGTCATAATAGAGCTATAAAACATATATTACATTATCATTGTAAAGGTGTGTATGTGAGTGTATATATGTGTGTGAGTGAATGTTGATTGTGTTTATGTGTGCTGATAGTGACGAAAGTACAATAAAATGTTATAATTTACGAGCCAAATGTTTCATCTTTGTAAGTTGTGTATGTACGTATTGTGTGTGTATATAATGTATTCCCCCCACCCCACTGTTTAAGTGTGCTGATACTATCGATGCTAAAGTAAAGCGTATTTCTCTTGAACCAAATATGTTAAGTCTATATGTGTATGCGTGTGTATTTCTGTTCACTGTGTTGATACTAATGATGATAAAGTAAAGAGCAGCTCTCGAACCAATTGTTATCGTTGGGTGTGTATGTGTATGTGCTCGTGCATACGTTCGTGTGTGTGATGTCAATGTTTGTCAATGTTCACACAACTTTTGGTAAAATATATTGTCGTTTGCGTTTTCTATGTGATCGCGCTCAGTGTGTATGAATGTTTTTATGATATGTGTATATCTTGTATGTAATTAAAAAAATTCAATATTGCTTGTGTGATAGTATTTTAATTATGTTTGCATTTATATATTTGTTGGTATTCACTTTATTTTATTAGTCTTTCATAATGCAGGATATTTATTGTAGACAATTTCAGTAAGCTTCTAAATTCAGCAAGCGACAGATTTAAAATAGTCTGAAAGTCCACAGGAAACTCATATTAAGAATAAAAATTAGATATATAGTTCAATAGCTAAAAATAACTAAAAGTCAAATGTTTAGTTCAATAAATAAAAATAACTAAAAGTCAAAAGTTTAGTTCAATAACTAAAAGTAACTAAAAGTCAAAAGTTTAGTTCAATAACTAAAAGTAACTAAAAGTCAAAAGTTTAGTTCAATAACTAAAAGTCAAAAGTTTAGTTCAATAACTAAAAGTCAAAAGTTTAGTTCAATAACTAAAAGTCAAAAGTTTAGTTCAATAACTAAAAGTCAAAAGTTTAGTTCAATAACTAAAAGTCAAAGTCAAAAGTTTAGTTCAATAACTAAAAGTCAAAGTCAAAAGTTTAGTTCAATAACTAAAAGTCAAAAGTTTAGTTCAATAACTAAAAGTCAAAGTCAAAAGTTTAGTTCAATATCTAAAAGTCAAAGTCAAAAGTTTAGTTCAATAACTAAAAGTCAAAGTCAAAAGTTTAGTTCAATAACTAAAAGTCAAAGTCAAAAGTTTAGTTCAATAACTAAAAGTCAAAGTCAAAAGTTTAGTTCAATAACTAAAAGTCAAAGTCAAAAGTTTAGTTCAATAACTAAAACTAATAATGGAGTAGGAAGTATAACTACACTTTAACTATCACTGTCCTCAGAGTAACAGCAAAAATCGAAATGCATATTTAATTTTGTTCTTTTCAATAAAAATGTCTTTCTCGTCCCAAGAGTGGAGTGACACTGGGACCATAAATCCCCAAAGTCAAACTGGTCCGTATGCCACTGGGACCATAACTCCCCATAGGTGCACACACTCAGTCTCAGCTATCCTAGTCACTAAAAATAACCAATCAGAGTGAAGGAAACATGTACCTTCACTTCAGCAGCCAATTTGTTACAATTTGTTTTATTGGGTACTGTAATACAGTGCCGTCTGACGGGATTTTTTAACCTGACACTGAACGGGTTAAAGGCCGAATCATTTAATCACAGGCTAAATTCAAGTATGTTCCTCCTTCCTCCTGTCCTAGATCAATGTGGGTCAGGTCCATATAAATTTTGATTTATGTTCCTCCATGCAGTTTTATACGGGTCAGGTCTGTATTCCCATCAGTTTGCCATTTCTTAATAGGCCAGCTCTATATGGTTAGGTCTCCGTTCTTGTTTGCCATTTCTTAATAGGCCATCTCTATATGGTTAGGTCTCTGTTCTTGTTTGCCATATCTCAATAGGCCTGATGTACATTCCTGAACTCTACCATTTCTGACTAATCCAAATCTATAATTTAGAACTCTACTATTCTTGTTTCATCATGACCACGATGATAATGATGATGATGACGATGATGATGGTGGTTATGGTGGTGGTGATGATGATGATGATGATAATAATGATGATGAAGCACTCATAACAACTGCTTAAGATCAGGCACTAACATGAAATCGCAAAACAAACATCATGGAAATCTTTATGAATCCAAATGCATACTCTGCAAAAACATGGATGAAACAACAGAACATATAATATCTGGGTGTAGTTCCTGGACAGAACAGAATGCACCAAAAGACACAATGAAGTGGCAAAAACCACACAATGAAATGTATGCGAGAACTATGGAGTAAAATCCCAAGAAAGAGCCTGGAGTAAAAACCTAAGAAAGAGCCTGGAGTAAAAACCCAAGAAAGAGCCTGGAGTAAAAACCCAAGAAAGAGCATGGAGTAAAAACCCAAGAAAGAGCCTGGAGTAAAAACCCAAGAAAGAGCATGGATGCACAAACCAGAAACAGTCACCGAAAGAGAAGAAGTCAAAATACTACGGAAGATCGAGATAAGAACAGATCGAATGATTCCTGCGCAAAGATCAGACTTTGTAATTCTCAATAAATCAGTAGCAATCATCGATATCGCTCTTTCAAGGGACAGAAACATAAAAACAAAAGTTTTCCGGTTTATCGTTGAAACTTGGATAAGATTTTGTATAGTTTGTTTGTCCTTGAAATTAGGATAAGATTTTCTAGTGTGTTTGATCTTGAAATGGATAAGATTTTGTATACAGTTTGTTTGATCTTGAAACTTGGATAAAATGTTGTACATTTTGTTTGACCTTGAAACACACATAAATATGGAAATGAGTCATAAGTATTTTGATCGACAGTTCAAGAAAAATACTAAATATATTCTCCATTGTTTGCTGTCTGTGAAGGAGCAATTGCCATCCATGTTTAATTAATTATTTATGAAATTATTATTATTATGATCACTTTTACTTTTTGATATTTTTGCAATATTCTGTCTGTTAAAACAATCCGTTTGAAATGCACTAAGTCGTAGTTTACACGCCATTTGTAGTAAGGCCATCACTCTAGATACTGACTGATTCCCATGATGCAACGCGTAACTGTAGAGACCAGAAGAAAACATACGTGTGAGACGACAGGTCTATTTAACGGTGCTAGGAAATCGCACCAGAGTCAGGGGTGCAAGTACAATATAATATACAGAAACCAGTCAGGGGTGCAAGTAGGGGTACAAGTACAACAATATATATAGAAACCAGTCAGGGGTGCAAGTAGGGGTACAAGTACAACAATATATATAGAAACCAGTCAGGGGTGCAAGTAGGGGTACAAGTACAACAATATATATAGAAACCAGTCAGGGGTGCAAGTAGGTATACAAATACAACAATATATATAGAAACCAGTCAGGGGTGCAAGTAGGGGTACAAGTACAACAATATATATAGAAACCAGTCAGGGGTGCAAGTAGGAGTACAAGTACAACAATATATATAGAAACCAGCAAGGGTGCCGTGTAGGAATGGCCCGATAAGCAAGACGCTTACAGGTGCCCACCTGTGTATAGGTGAGATCAGTAACGAGAAATTCAAATGAGAGGTGGATTAGCAGGTTCGAACAATGCCATCTTAACGCATGGGCACTTAGGGCAGTTACCCGGGGGCCTCATGAGCAAGGGGACCCTTTCTAATCTATGCATGTTTTATCCGTGAGAATGAAGGCATAAATGGCCCTAGAGCACACTGCTTGGCCCGTGGGCCTCTAATGCTGTTTTATCCGTGAGAGTGAAGGCATAGATAGTGGCCCTAGAGCACACTGCTTGGCCCATGGGCCTCTAATGCTCTTAAGGCTGCTCTGGGTTCGAACCGCCTGCAGGTGTGCACTAAGAGAAAAGGTGATGGGGAGAGTGTTGGAGACCAACACGTGACATTCAACATAGCGATCTCAAAGGGCAGTTAACCGTGTTTAAGTGTCGGGTTGTTCTTCATAAAATAACACATTGCTAGTTTATATACTGGGTAAAATTCTTGCCGAATTACTACGAGAAAACTCTGGACTATGGAAACGCCGCGTAAGCACGTTTTAACCGCCAATCTAAACCGGTGACTGAAACCGTCGATATAGATCTACCGACCCAAGTCTCCAAGCCGATCAATATGCCAAAACAGAGACCTTAGACCCAAGACTCCAAGCCGATCAATATGCCAAAACAGAGACCTTAGACCAGAGTACATTTCAAGTCTGTGGACAAGAGTACATTTCAAGTCTGTGAACAAGAGTACATTTCAAGTCTGTGGACAAGAGTACATTTCAAGTCTGTGGACAAGAGTACATTTCAAGTCTGTGAACAAGAGTACATTTCAAGTCTGTGAACAAGAGTACATTTCAAGTCTGTGGACAAGAGTACATTTCAAGTCTTCAAAAGAGTGTGACCGGCGCCAAAATTTTTCAAGTCTTACTTTGTATTTGGACTTCAATAATATGCAAAACTTTATATGTAAAAATACATAATGTGATGGATCAAATTCGCTCTTAAATATAGGTAATTGTATTTTATTATTATTATTGTGTAGATATTAATTTAGGAAATGTTTTGTTCTGTCAAGACGACGTGATTGCAATTAGTCTTGTTTTAGCTTTACTTCAAGGCCGGATGTTTGTTATGTCAAGACGACCGTTAATTGCAATTAGTCTTGTTTTAGCTTTACTTCAAGGCCGGATGTTTGTTATGTCAAGACGACCGTTAATTGCAATTAGTCTTGTTTCAGCTTTACTTCAAGGCCGGATGTTTGTTATGTAAAGACGACCGTTAATTGCAATTAGTCTTGTTTCAGCTTTACTTCAAGGCCGGATGTTTGTTATGTAAAGGATTTATGAACCCTATCCCGGATACTATTGCCCGTCAGACAGAAGGCATTATTAACTTGAGACCATTTTCATTTATGTTACGGGGCCTTGACATGAAATGTTAATGTGAGACCGTTCCTTTGTCTGGTCACGACAGGACCGGATGTATTAAGAACTAATGTTAGAACATTTGACAGAAATTAGTTAAAGGCTAAAACTAAAGGGAAGGAATAAGGAATTTATTATCAGATAGCCAGTTATAGTTAAAAACAAATATTGTAAGTATTATTACTTGTATCTGGCGTGAATTAAAAAAACAAACATAAAAGCACAAATATGAAAATGGTAAATACAAAGTTAATCATACATGCGCATCAGTGATCAATGGAGAAAAGATAATAATTCAAGTCGTTCTCAGTCAATATGACTGTTTGCACTGCATTTCATCAGCCAGTGTGACGTAGTTGGGAGAATATGATGACAAGCAGTCGTCCAGATGGGCATCTGTAAGTCGAGATCTGTATTTCGATTTTAGGATGTTCATCGTCACAAAGATAAGTGGAGCCGAAATAAGATTTTATTTTATACGCTAATTGTTTTTTTAAAGCAGGAAACTTTTTCGGTCAACCAGATTCCAAAAGTTCTCGTCCGTTGCGTAAGATTTTAGAACAAATCATTCTGAAGGATCAGAATCTCCAGTTCCACTTCTTCCGCTCTTACTTAACTCAGACTTGCAATCGATGTAGCCATTTTTGTTACTTCTATTTGGCAAGTAAAGGGATTTCCAAATAAGGCAACTACAGACTCAATAATGGTGAACTGTTGATATCTTGTTTAAATTGTTCCAGAAGGTTTTGAATGTGAATGACAAATGAAGAGGGGTCAAAATCGCTGTCACATACTATTTTCTTCTTAGTTGGAAAATTTACAAGGGACCTCAACTTCACATGACATCCACAAGATCAGTTTTGCTCTAAACGATTTTATAGAACTTATCATTGAGTCACGTGGTTGTCTTTTCCCTGCAGCTCGAGATTTAAAATATTCAATTTTTCAGTGATATCAACAACAACAACAAAATGCCAAGTCTATTAACCAGCCTAAGTCTCCCAATTTCTTGAAAATCTTAGACTTTAAAATTCCTTGATCTCTACAAAAGACTTATAAAGCATGCAAGAATTTTACTTTGCTCAGCCATCTTACTTCATGTGCAGGATAAGATCAGAATGTTTATCAACATCTTCTAACAGGGCCTTAAAACGTCTGTGTGCAGGATAAGATCAGAATGTTTATCATCATCTTCTAACAGGGCCTTAAAACGTCTATGTGCAGGATAAGATCAGAATGTTTATCATCATCTTCTAACAGGGCCTTAAAACGTCTGTGTGCAGGATAAGATCAGAATGTTTATCATCATCTTCTAACAGGGCCTTAAAACGTCTGTGTGCAGGATAAGATCAGATTGTTTATCATCATCTTCTAACAGGGCCTTAAAACGTCTGTGTGCAGGATAAGATCAGAATGTTTATCATCATCTTCTAACAGGGCCTTAAAACGTCTGTGTCGCAAAGGTTTCACTTGAATAGACTTAATTATTTCTTATAACCACATCTATGACTTGATGAAAAGAGAACTTTGACGCACAAACCTTCTTGATGGATAACTCAGTGATAAGACATAAAATTCAGAAAGGATTCATTCTTCATGCAGTGAATGAGTTCATTGGTGTTGCCCATCACTGCTAGTGCCCCATCAGTGGTAAATGCAGACAGCTTGGGAAGTGGCAATGTCATGACTGGGGGGTCTCGTTTGACTGCTCTAATGTATCTCACTCTGTCGAGGAATTGGCAGCTCGTGACATGTGCCAGTAATACGTCATCTTTAAGATTTTACAATAGACCCAAGACAGACACCATTGATGTTTGGGTGGGGCCCAATTTATTCTCTCATGCAACGGAACATTTTATTGGCTGTGCATACAACTGTGCGAATATGATGGTAATGAGTATTGGACAAATAGACGAATGGAAAAAAATAATACAAATACGAACTCTTTCACACTCACACACACACACACACACACACACACACACACACACACACACACACACACACTCACACACACACACACACACACACACACACACACACACCCCTCAAAAACTGTGAATAACAAGTTTCAGAAAGTGTGAATTAGGTTTTATTAACCTAATGGGGCATTTCTCTTTCACACAGTGGTTAAATCAATCATACACCTTTCCAATGTTATACACTCTAAGCAAAGGGGAGGAATGAAAATGATGAAATTCATAAAAATGAAAATAAAAGTAAATACAAAATTCCTATGCCGTAAATCACATCACTAACATGAAAAACAATTCATACACAAAATAGACATGGATCTACCACCGTATTTAAGTTTGTATTACATATATATAATAATAATATAGAAATCTGTCTGGTAAGAATATGTTCTTATAAATGTTCTTATTGTTAAATCTGCTACAAAGTTTTAGGTGTGCTTTTGCCTTTTATAACTACTCACTTAATGCTGTGAATGTTCGAAGAGGAGTGATGTAGGTTGTATTGTCAGCTCAAAATGTTGATTTGAAGAAGGATGATGCAATTCTTTGCAGTGTTTGCAAGGATGATTCCAAGATCAGGTCACTGTGATCCAGATCTCCTAAGTATGGATGTGCCAACAATGGTAATTATTGCTGATTTCTCTGGTTGCCATGTATTACAGGTGACCCCAGTGATGTCTGGTCATTACCAGGTAGTTTGCCAAGTGAATGTGTCCTCGCATCTATGGATGTAGTATCTTTTGGGTTCATTGAATCCTGAAATTACCAACCCTCCACTGCGGCATGGAACTTTCAGAACAAAGCTTAGACATAGAGACTGAATGACTTATCTGTCATTAACTGTATGCAAATGATGTTGCATACATAAGCTGTCCTGAAGGTTGTGCCATGATGTATTTGAACAAGTTGCCTTGATGTCCTAATACTTGGTGGTTGACAGATGAAAACACGGGTGGAAAGAGATATTCCCAACACCCCTTAGTAAACACAATGTAATTTCCTTTATACAAAGTTTCACCACAAAATGAAGTTACTGTCCTCATGTAAAATTCCTGTTCTCATGAAAATTCTAATCTCTCCTTCCTCCATATATCCTCTTTCTGAGAGTTCCAGAAGGTTCTAGAAGCTTTGCACCTTGTGATCTTTACTTGCTGAAGCCCACGTGATTATAACTGCACATACTTCACTAGCTCAGGCAAAAACATAATGCGCAGTGGCTAATATTTTCTAATTGGCTCGTCAACAAGCGTACATCAAGAGTGCATAGCGTTTTCCCTTTATGCTTATACACACACTGCAACAGACACTTCACATGCCTCAAAGTCAAAAGGCAGAAGAAGGGACTTGTTCACTGTAACATACAAGTAAGGAGCAAGCCTGTTTCCTATTCATCACAATATAACTCTCCATTCTATCTCACACTCTATTCTGAAACTTACAATTCCTGCAACAGTATTCATTATCCCCATGCATGCATACATGGTACAATAAATACAATGTATCAAACAATGTCACATATTAATACACCACATGGTGCAAATTAGTTCAAACATTTGTAGTAATAAAAGTTAATTCCTATAGTACATTGCTAATTGAACACAAGTATAACACATCATAGTAAAAATGCATGAAATGTTTCTAAGTCCATTCTCTCTCAATCAGTCAATTAAACTCACCACTCAAGCTAACAACTGCTTTCAAGCTGGACTTCTCTCTTCATCACTCAGATTCAACGTGAATAAAGGTTAGAATTCTCTACAGTAACTGAATTCTTTAATCTCAGATCATTGGCTGGTCTCATTCTCATATATAAAAATCATTGGATAATAGAAAATTTCTCACTCAGTTTCCATTAGGTCAGAATATTCTAGAATATTATTGCCTCAGGCTGTTTACTTCAGACACAGACACTTTCCAAATAACACCATAAAAAGTGTCCAAAAGTCAGGTCACTCTGACAATTTTAGCAATTTATATAACAATTAAATTTTAAAATAGGGAGGGGCAAATTTACTCTGTCACAGGCAGTGACTTGGTGCAAACCACATGAATGTGAAACACATACCAGAAAACAGGTTATGTGTATTGGCATTAACTATTTCTTTAAGCCTCCACCCACATTTCCGTGATGATATCCATAAACTTGATTATATATTTATGCTATAGACTGCTTATGTCTATGCTAGGATAAACTGAACAATTGTCTAGCATTAATATTGTTGTGAAGTGATGTAAATGTCAATGATCTCTGATTATTATCATATGTTATATATTTGATTGTTGATTTAATAAATTTATTGTTAAATTTATTGACTTTTTTACATATATTGATAACCATATGTTGGAAAGACAGGGAGTGGATGGGGGCTCACTAAATATAGATTAAAGACAGGTTTGTTTTCTCCTTTAGTAAGAAGTTTTCCACCTTAGGAAATATTGTGTGACGGTAAGAGAGAAAACGTTTACAGCGTCCGCATATCCGCCAAGTGAGAGAGACGAGTGGTGTCTTCTAAAGAATTATTAATAACATAAACTAAGATCTCATCACTTGTATTTACTTATGGATAATTAACTAATTAATTAATATTAATAATAATAACCATTAAGTAGGTGGCGTTGACGTCATAGAATCTTTATACCTATCTATAGTTTACGTCAGTAATGCTAACCACTAGAATGATTTGTAGGAGTTTTTTGTCACCTTAGTCAATGATAGTGATAAACTATATTAATTAAGTAACGAACTAAATTCATTTCGAGAGCAAATTTATTCATCAATGACCTTCTTTATATTGTTTCACGTAATCAGAGGTGCATCACGAGGCTAGTGTAGTCTTTTGTGACCTGTGACGTCATTTGTCGTTATCTTAACACTGATCACTGCAGTGGAAACAAATCAAAAGAGTTAAATCACACACACACACACACACACACACACACACACACACACACACACACACACACACACACGTACAAATTCACACACACGCGCGCACACACGAATTGTCCCACCTTACCTTCCTAAACAATACAAACGTTAAAGGTCAAGACAAAGACCATTTCAAACGACAACCATCTCTGTCAGTTTCCAGTGGGCTGCTCTGTTTGTTTGGAATCCCCGTTAAGCCGATCTTTTAATCCGTCCAGCTAAAAAATAAACAGCGTTCTTCTAAATGTTGTCGTCTCCAGCAGAAGAAAGGAATCGACAGTCGGGTTCTTTTGGGACGCCGCCATACTATATCACGACCCTTCCCACTTCCCATCATGCCCTTGTCACACCTGGGTTGTAGGAATCGGCACGACCTTGTATTGAAATCGAGGGAAAATGAGAAAATCTCATGCATTGCAGATAATATTTCTTGCTGTCATTCTTAAGCAAGCAACCCAATGCTAAAATTAACAAACTTTTGAACCTTGAAACTTTCAAATACAAATAACACGTGTTTTTTCAGGTGCAATGCAAAGAGTTTGATTGACTTGCGTGACGTAACTATATTATTTCACAAAATTAATAATTTAATATTCTTGTATATCATTATACGACATCACTTGTAAACATTATTTAAACTAATGAGTTATAATTATCATAAATATTATTAATTTGGAAATGCACAGCTATATAATAAAACTTATTTTGGAAATGCACAACTATATACTATAACTTATTTTGCAGCCCTTTGCCTAGATGTCTATGAAACGGAAATGCTTACTTCCAGCTAGTGAGAGAATGCTTAAAGGTGTAAGGAATGTGTAGGGAAAACATTGACAGGGGTCAGATACGTTGCCATAAGGGCAAAAGGGGTAAGGAATGTGTAGGGAAAACATTGACAGGGGTCAGATACGTTGCCATAAGGACAAAAGGGGTAAGGTATGTGTAGGGAAAACGTTGATAGGTGTCAGATTATGTTACCATGAGGTCAAAAGGGTACAATAGATGTGAAGGAGAAGTAAGCACATAGATAAAGAATGTATACGCCTTTGTGTGTCCAGCTGTCTATCAAGTCACAGGAAGCATAAAAATAGCTAAATTTAATTGGTAGATGAGTTAGGTGATCAAGGGAAATGCGCGGGGCCAAAACTAAGATCGGTTCTGATGATCCCAAGTTCACTCTATGCAAGACTGGGATTAAATCTTCGTCCCTTAGGGCTTGAAGTCCGCTCTTGTCAGGGTTCCCCGTATAATACTGTAATGAGTGATGAAACCTTTTTCAGCAGTGACGGTCTTTAGCAGTGATGTCTGATGTATGTCCTTAGCAGTGATGTCTGATGTATGTCTTTAGCAGTGATGTCTGATGTATGTCCTTAGCAGTAATATCTGATGTATGTCTTTAGCAGTGATGTCTGATATATGTCCTTAGCAGTGATGTCTGATGTATGTCCTTAGCAATGATGTCTGATATATGTCCTTAGCAGTGATGTCTGATGTATGTCCTTAGCAGTGATGTCTGATATATGTACTTAGCAGTGATGTCTAATGTATGTTCTTAGCAGTGATGTCTGATGTATGTCCTTAGCAGCGATGTCTGATGTATGTCCTTAGCAGTGATGTCTGATATATGTACTTAGCAGTGATGTCTAATGTATGTTCTTAGTAGTGATATCTGATATATGTCCTTAGCAGTGATGTCTGATGTATGTTCTTAGCAGTTATATCTGATGTATGTACTTAGCAGTGATGTCTGATGTATGTTCTTAGCAGTTATATCTGATGTATGTCCTTAGCAGTGATGTCTGATTTTTGTACTAAATTAGAACTGATGGCTGATGTATGTACTAAACTTAGCAATGGTGGCTGAAGTATGTCCTTAGCAGTGACGGCTGATGTATGTTCTCAGCAGTGACGGCTGATGTATGTCGTTAACAGTGAGGGATGATGTATTTCGTTAGCAGTGACGGATGATGTATGTCGTTAGCAGTAATGACTCGTATGTGTACTTAAATCTACGTTTGAGACACGTCAGAGAATCGTGTGTTCAGCAGGATCGGTGTAAAGCAATGGAGAAGGGACAGTTACCACACACACACACACACACACACTCTTTCATAAGTTAAGTTTTAATCAAAAGATTGTGGCCCTGTCATCCTATGTTTTTTGTGAATTATAAACGGAGAGAACGACTCTAGGACTTTCATTGTAGGTCACGATTAGTGAAGAAGCTTTTGTAATTCTCCATTATTCTCGTTTTTAAAAAAATGTTGATATTAAATTTTAATTGTTAAACACTTAACGTCTAGTTGCTAGTATTGTTTATTGTTAAGTGTAGTGTTATTTATTGCAAGTGTAGTGTTGTTTATTGCAATTGTAGTATCTTTGTTAGTGTAGTATTGTTTATTGTAATCCTGCATAAATTATTTTTGAAACATCTTACTTGTAATTGAAATCCTGCATAAATTAGCACTGACATTTCTTACTTGTAATTTAAATCACTAAAATTAATACCAAGCCCTTATTCCCGTAGTTTAAATCCTCTATAATTTATTATTAAAATCTTTTAGCTGAATTGTTTAGTGTTTTTGTCTCTGTGAAAATTATGTATCCATTAGCATTGAACTTTTTCACGTTGCATTGTAGATTATTTCTGTTCCTCTAAAACTTATGTAAGATTTGCTTTGAACACTTAACATGAATTTAAGATTATTTTTGTGCCTCTAAAACTTATGTAAGATTTGCTTTGAACACTTGACATGAATTTAAGATTATTTTTGTGCCTCTAAAACTTATGTAAGATTTGCTTTGAACACTTGACATGAATTTAAGATTATTTTTGTGCCTCTAAAACTTATGTAAGATTTGCTTTGAACACTTGACATGAATTTAAGATTATTTTTGTGCCTCTAAAACCAGTACTGAACTATTTCAGATGTAGCACTCAACAACTAGTACTGAACTATTTCAGATGTAGCACTCAACAACCAGTACTGAACTATTTCAGATGTAGCACTCAACAACCAGTACTATCTAGCGCAGGCTGTTCCAACTAACGGCCCAATGATCGCATGCTGCGGACTGCAACGCCGGGTTTTGTGGCCGTTGAGACAAAAAACTGAAAATAATTAACTTTGAAAGAAGGACTGTAGAAACTTTACCTGTCGATGATTCTTCAATACTAGAGGGAGTGTACTGGCTACCCTGCACATCATGTGCTTGTCATTTCCAGTGAAGGCATCTTTTTCTTTCATCATGCATCTCCTTCGCAGACGACTGTCTTAATTTGGCACGAAAGCTGTAGGTATGTCATTGGTGTCGCCACTTGTTGTGGTGGCTAGTGAAGTCTAATCGTTGTATTTATTTATTTATTTATTTATTTATTTTCGCACTCATATTGAAAAAGATGAGTGGTAAGAAGGGGAAAATTGAAGCTGAAAATAGAAGTTTTAAGAACACGTGGAACTGGCCGATCTCGTCATAAGTAAAAGGAAGCACTTAAAGCAGCAGTCTGCTTAACAGAGCGCTGGACAAAGAAACCCTTCTGGTGTTTGATGTTTTTCTTATAGTCTTGAAAACTGCGGCTGTAGCTGCTCCCTCCTTTTTCATCAACTGTTGAAATATTTTGTGCGACGTTGTGTAGTGTCTTTTAACATTATACTCCTTGCAAACTGCTATTACCTGCATACAAACAGCACACTGTATCTTGCCATTATTACTTATGACGAAATCGTCCAGTTCTACATGATCTTAAAACTTTATTTTCAGCTTCAATTTTCCCTTATTACCAATCATCTTTTATTGTATTATATTATTCAGAAATAAGCTCTCTGTAGGAACTCACTTAAACTTACTGGTGACAGGTTCCAACAGCTAAGAGATTTTGGTATGCAGGTTACCTCTATGTTTGGAAGCACGTATGCATGTGAAAGTGCATTTTCAAACATGAAAAAATCAAGTACAGGAGCTGGCTAAGTGATGGTTCTTTGTTGCATTTATTGAGGCTTTCTACAACGAAGACACAGGTTGGCATCCCTGCTTTGGCGAAGGCGTTAGAATGCCCACTGAGCTTTCCCTGAATCTAACTGTAATTTGTGAATGAGCATATTTTTCTTTTATTCCAATTTAGCGTTAGTATTTGTAAGAATTCTATTATATTTTAAAGCGCAAGTTTTCAAAGCATTAAGATATTGGTGTGTGTGTGTGTGTGTGTGGGGGGGGGGTATTGCATTTTAATCCTGCTACTGTTGTCACCACCTTCAAAACATTCTAATTAATAAAACATGTAAAGCCAGCATAACTGCTCTTAAAACGTTTTAATTAATAAAACATGTAAAGCCAACATAACTGCTCTTAAAACGTTTTAATTAATAAAACATGTAAATATATATATCCAACATAACTGCTCTTAAAACATTCTAATTAATAAAACATGTAAAGTCAACATAACTCCCTTTAAAACATTCTAATTAATAAAACATGTAGCCAACATAACTGCTCTTAAAACATTCTAATTAATAAAACATGTTTGTCCGTTGGGGAATGTTTTAACTGAAATCTGCTTGACGTATGCCAGAGGCAGATTGCTGCATCAAGGGTCAAAGTTTAGCACTGACATCGAGTTTGGCGTCAATGAGCTGACGACGTGCCGGAGGGGCTTGTAACCTGTTTCTTCCTCTTGCGTGACGTGCATAAATGGAGCACTGGGTGACTGGAGCAGAGAGTACAGAGTCTGTACAAACGCAAAACTTCTTTCCCCATGTTTGAAGTGGAACTAGAAATGGTCCCTTAATGCACAAAGCATTCTCCATTCATATTCGAACAAAAGGGGATATAAAACAGAGTGGAATAAGAAAGGATAGCAAGAAACAGATTGCATCAGAAGTTTAAATATATGAACGTTGCTATACATAAGTTAAACTTGACTAACCTTTCTCCGCAACAGCTTTCTTACTATTTTTGGACCTGGGAGAGTGTTCTTGGCCATCTTTCTTCGACGCTGTGATAACGGCCTTGATAGTTCCAACAATGTTTGACGTGCTAGCTTGCGCGTGCGCAGACAAGTCCAGTTGGTAAACCAGTCACGTGGTCAATAGATAAATATTCGGCTAATTATTACCACGACCTACATTAGCTGGCGCTGCAAAAGGGACGGGACTCAGAAAAAAAAAAAGCAAAAAGAAAACACCAAAAAAAAAAGAAGACGAAAGATCAGAGCAGTCACCACACTTTTTCTTCGTGCTCTCGGAAAAAGAAGAATGGGAAAGAAGCGCACACGGAAATCCGCCTCTGCATCCAAGCCCTTATCAGAACTTGAGCCAGAAATCCCAACTTCAACCCCTACGCCCTCATTCCGGTCAGATGACTTGGATATTTATCGGACGAGGAAGGAGATACTTTCATTGGAGACGGTTTCAAGTTAAGAAACTTTAACATCCGATCAAGATGGCAGAGACAGAGGAGCTCAGGTGGGTACAATTAACACCTTTACATTTCCAACTAGCAACCCATTCTACCAGAATGGATCAACAATTTGAAAGGATGGTATGGCTGATATTCCAGAATAATAAGCCAACAGATATAACAGCGATTATTGACTGCCTACAAATAATAGTAGAGGAATAATATGAATACGTCAACTCCTAGAAAAAGATGACAAAGAAACCAACACCAGTATCATATGGACGCTGCCACCAAATAAGAAAAACAACAACACACAGACATCGAAAGAGGAAACAAGCCAAGCCTTCACGCAAACCATAACCAACAAAACAGAGAGTAGAAAAGTACAGACGCCAAACAACAACAGAAGAAAAAGAGGCAGAAATCACGACAGACAGCTCAAAGGAGGATGAAAATAGAGCAGAGATGGAGACAGACATTGCCGAAATGGAGAGAGCGCAAGTGGTCCCACTCCTTTCACCACTGCCAGAATAATCTCCAAGAGCTACAACAACCCCAACAACACCTACAACAACCGGAGTAGACAACCATAATGGGCAAACAACACAACATAACACCAAAGCCAAAAGACGACGCCCACAACCACACATAAGAACAGCACGATCAGCAACAACGACAAGAACCACGACCACCACAACAGCAACAACAACAGAACAACCACCGCCAACAACATCGACAACAATGGCGAAGATATAGAGAGCAGCAACAGCACATGCAATGGAGATATTTCAACCACCCCATTGCCGACATGATACAACTACTGCTGGACCACCTCTACTGGCCACCAGCGCCGGTTTTCATACATCCCAACGGACACCGGGGCCAACATAGATGCCAGCGCCAACAACAACGCCAGTGAAAAGGACAGGGGTTGAACATCCTGGGCGCATGTACACAAAAGACCTGATGCGCTACTAGCCTGGGCTCTGTAAGACACCCCCTCCCACCCTCTCGCTCGAACATCGGACGAGACAACATCAACATCAACATCACAGAGGAGAGAACTAGTCCACGGATTACCGGACTAAGGCAAGCCCCACCAGCCAGCCATGACGGACACAGCAGAAGAAAAAGCTTCCATCTCAACCACTCCAAGACTCAACAACAGACAGCAGGCATCCAGACAACACCACCACAACAACGACATGGAAAAAAAATCCGCTACAGCCGAAACAAAACATTCACCAGCTCAACAAAACAACACGCCACCCTCTTCAGAATACAGTGAGAAGAGCAAGGCCTCATAGGAATCCACCATTAACTGAGAACATCAGAAAAATGAAAAGTTCATGCAATTCCTGTGGGGCAAAGAAGTTATCGTGAAGAAGAAAAAGAAAGAAAAAACGGACGGACTCGTCTATGTATTGAGACCAGAAAGCAGTGCGTTATAACACCGGGGTCAAGGCGTGCAAGCTAGAGACAAGTATTTTACAAACGACTTACTTTCAAGGATCTAAAGATAAAATAATTGTGGGAAGGGGATGCTACTTATGTTTTGCCCCAGAATTAGTGTTAATGTACTGCCCCAGAATTAGTGTTAATGTACTGCCCCAGAATTAGTGTTAATGTACTGCCCCAGAATTAGTGTTATTGTACTGCCCCAGAATTAGTGTTATTGTACCTGTATGTTTAAACTACATATAATTTTAACTACACTTTCCTGATGTGAACTCATGCACGCTGGCATTAAAATATTGTTTCTTTATTATTTTTTTTAAATCAAACACACATACACGTATCTTAGAATATTTTTAAATCACACATATTTTAACGTTGTGTGTTCATTTAACTGTGTTTACTTACGGATTTTTAAAAAAAATGTTCTATCACTTCTCTTGATGATGTTTGTGTCATAAAATTTCTGAAAAGCAGTCAAATAAAATAACTGTGTTGTTTGCTTAAATTCAAAAATTATTTATCGCACAACGCAGACAATGAAAATCAGGGAAATGAAAACTTAAAATAATCATTTAAGTAGACTGAGACCCGCATTTTAATAGCTTCTTCGTAAAATTCTACATTTCTTCTAAAGTGGTGACTAGCCACAAAATTATGACATGCAAGTGAAACTAAATTGGCTACACAGCCTGAAAGCAGAGTGGGGAAAAAAAGTGTGTGTGTGTGTGTGTGTGTGTGTGTGTGTGTGTGTGTGTGTGTGTGTGAAAACGGTGTGTATGTGTGTGAATGTGTGCTGAGTGGGGAGTCGAAAGAAAAATGACAAAAATGTGCTAGACAGCAGTCTGAAAATGTAAAGTCGAATAGAAAGGAAGAAGATTAATGTTGGCGACGCGTAGACAATGTTAATAATCGTTGATGTAAGAACTGTGCCTCTCGCGCGCCGACTTCTGTCATGGCGTTCACTCTTTAAATCAAAAGTTAATTTCCTGCGTGCGCCATATCTATTTTGTACTTTTTAAAAAATCGCTTGCCTATTTTTTATTTGTTTTTAATCTTCCCACTGTAACCCCTGCTCCTTCCATACCCTTGAAAATGGAATAGCGTCTCTTTTTTTCTTTGTTTTTATTTTATTTTATGCCACTGAGTTTTAGTTTGTAATTATATGTGTATGTGGTTCCTGAGTGTTCGACGCATACTGTTGTACAATCCATGGATATATCATGAGGATTTAGGCCAGTCATCCATTCGTTACTTGAAGCACTCATTTTCCGTTTGAGAACCCAACAATTCATCTTGCATCCGTCAATTCATCATTCTGCAACCAGGATTTCCTAACTGCACGTGTACAGCCTTACACCAGTCTCCGCTGTTTATCTATTATATTCTTCTGTAAGCTCATCTATCTTTCATCCATCTATCATTCTTCTGTAAGCTCATCTATCTTTCATCCATCGTGCGCAGTATGTCATTCTGTCTGTATGTCATCTACACTCTATGCACTTCATCATTAATGATGTACTGGCCTTAATCTGTCAAGAATGCATTTTTCCATCTCATTATATCATGTATTTGTACCTCTTCCATCTTTCACATATTTGTACCTCATTCAACAGTTGTGTATCTTGCATTCATCCCTCAACTTGTATCTTATCCACCCATCATATATTTATATCTATGTCTCATTCATCCATCATGTAGCCTATATTTATCTGTTCTTTATCGTCCTCAAACTTTGTTTTTCTATCTGTTCATCTTCTGTATGTCTTCAGCCAGTAGATCAGCAATTTGTTTGAATTTTTTAATAAAAAGAAAATATTACTTTCCTTTTGCCAGGTACATTGTCTGACCACCTACCTGACCGTCCAACCAATTTATGGCATTACGTACATTGTCTGACCACCTACCTGACCGTCCAAGCAATTTATGGCATTATGCATATATATCTTGGTCTTTCTCTATTTATTTCTATGTCTATCTATCTATGTACATATTAGCTTGTCACTATAGCAGTCTGACAAAGCACTATTTCTTTAGATCTTAGGTACCAAGTACAGCAGTAAACTAGTCTGAATAGAAAACAAATCATAATTTCTCCCCAATTGCGCGTTCTGTGCTCAGGGAGACAGGCGATGGGCGTCTCCAGAGGACTGTCCAGAATTACTTTTGGGCAGCAAGGACGCAGTTACAGTAGTAGTAAAATCAGTAGCAAATCTGCTTGGGGAAAAAAGCAATTACAATAAGTGGAATTGAAAAGAAAAACTAAAAATAATAGTAATCATTCTAACAGCTAACTTCACCTGCCTTGAGAGCTCAGGCAATCACCCAAAACTCAGGCTCCTCCCTCTTCTTCACTCTCCCCATCAGACTCTCCACCAATCCCGTACGCCGACTAGATTTATTCCCACCACCCCACAATACCTTTGCTCCATCCGAGTCCAATCACCTTTGCTCTACCCAGCCACTTTCTACCGTCCCGTGGCTGGCGAAAGTTTGCAACAGCTTGTCTAGTTCATTCTCATCCATCAACGTGTTTAAGGCCCGAGACATCAGCACTTCTTGCGTTTCAATCAATCGTTCTCCAGTGCTGCGCGCGCACAAGCCCAACTGAACGTGTGTCCGCGGCACGCGCTCCAGTCGTTGCGCAACAGCTGCGAATTTTTGTCCAGGAGCTGCACACAGCTTTGAAACTTGTTGAATTGCTGGCCTCTAGTACCAGATCGATTGGCTTCTATCTGCCTTCAATTAATAGTCTCCCTTCCCAAGAACTGGCACAGAGAGAGAATAGTCTCCCTTCCTAAGAACGGCCACAGCTTGTGAGGGAAAACGCCACCAAAGTTTATCACCGAGACTGGATATTATTGTCCGAGACTGGATTTGCATAACAATATATGGCGCTCTGCTCTTTGTTCCAACCAAATACGTCGTCACCGAAACGATCAACAGGATCAAGAGAATTTCAGTAGTTACTGACGTCACGATATTCCAGTAGATAATGTCTTTCAAGATAATTCCAGTAGTTCATGGTTGAACGAGGTTCCGTGCAAAATGTAATAAATTAAAAATTCCATTTTTAAAGCGGAGAGCCATCAGGAAGATTCACTTCAAGAATGATAAAATTATGACAAGCCGGCTGTGATTATTAAAAACACTGGGTTTTTTTTCCTCCTCACTTAAACAAAATACTATATGTCTAGAAATTTTACCTCCACAGATCTTTATTTATTTACACGAAATGAAAGAAGCCCACATTGCTCAGGCTGGATTAAACTTTGTCTTTACCACAGCTATCAATTAACAACGACGACGACGACAGCAACAACAACAACAATCATTGATGTCGCTGTTCCAAGTGATAGAAACATAAAACAAAAGAAAGAGAAAAAAACCTAGAAAAAAGACCTCAGATTAGCAGAAGTGATACCTATAGTGATAGGAGTCTTGGAGAACATAATATCTGAATTGGAAGCTACCTGAATAAACTCCCTGGAAACCACAGAATCGCTCCACTACTCAAAGCAGCGCTCCTCGGAAGTGCCCATATCCTCCGTAAAACCTTGGATCTCCCAGAATCTTGGTAAGATTCCGAGACCTTGGATCACAACCGACAGTCAAAAACAGAAGTCGTGGAAAGAGGCTGAATAATAATAATAATAATAATAATAACCATTAATTAGGTTGGCGTTGTGTCACACAAGCTTATAACAGAGATAAGGACTGTTACATTCTTATAACAGACCGGTTGTTGCATTCTTGTAAATAGAGATCAGTGTTACTACATTCTTATAACAACGGTAAGGGTTATTACATTCTTACAATAAGGGTAAGGGTTGCTACTTTCTTATAAGAGCGTTAAGGGTTGTTACACTCTTACAACAGAGATAAGGGTTGTAACGTCCCTTTAACAGAGATATGGATTGTTGCATTCTTGTAGAAGAAATCAGTGTTGTTGCAATTTTCCTATAAACAGTTATCATTATAGGATTCTTATAAACAGATATCAGTGCTATAGGATTCTTATAAACAGGTATCAGTGCTGTTAGATTCTTATAAACAGATATCAGTGCTATAGGATTCTTATAAACAGATATAAGTGCTGTTAGATTCTTATAAACAGGTATCAGATTTCGAAACAATGCCAACACGAGTCACAAGGTACAAACGTGACAACTCGTACACAACTGAGGAAATTAATACATACTCTTGGTACAAAGTCTGTCTCGTTATTTGTTTTTCACATTAAGCTATAAATTGGATTCATTTTATAATTGTGGAAACAACTTTACATTAACGTATATCATGGATTCAATTAATAATGGTCCAAAGTATATACAAATCCACGGATATTTGTCCACAGTATAATTACCAATTTGTGAGGTGTAAAGTATCCACAGTATAATTACCAATTTGTGAGGTGTAAAGTATCCACAGTATAATTACCAATTTGTGAGGTGTAAAGTAAAATATCCAGAAATAAATCACACGTCTGTCACTAGAGGACATTAAATGTTCGTAATGTGTATGGCAAATGTCAACAATGTACCGAATTTTAGAAGTAAAACGTGTTCGACAGAAGATTTCTCTCACAAAGTTGGCTGATTGTTACTGAGTAAAAAGATTTCTCTCACAAAGTTGGCTGATTGTTACTGAGTAAAAAGATTTCTCTCACAAAGGTGGCTGATTGTTACTGAGTAAAAAGATTTCTCTCACAAAGTTGGCTGATTGTTACTGAGTAAGAAGATTTCTCTCACAAAGTTGGCTGATTGTTACTAAGAAGACTTCTCTCACAAAGTTGGCTGATTGTTACTAAGAAGACTTCTCTCACAAAGTTGGCTGATTGTTACTAAGAAGACTTCTCTCACAAAGTTGGCTGTTTGTTACTAAGAAGACTTCTCTCACAAAGTTGGCTGTTTGTTACTAAGAAGACTTCTCTCACAAAGTTGGCTGATTGTTACTAAGCAAGAAGATTTCTCTCAAGAAATTGGATAATTGTTACTGAGCAAACAAAATGGCGATAAGAAATGAGTCAAAAATAAAAACTGAATTGTAAAGAAATAAACATGGCGTAAATTCAATATGACATTTTAAAATAGTTAACATTCCAATATATATCCTAGCAATATAAATATGTATATGTATCATGCTAACATTGAATTGGAAGTAAATTTTTAAAATACTTAACATTCCAATATATATCCTAGCAATATAAATATGTATATGTATCATGCCAACATTGAATTGGAAGTAATTTTTTAAAATACTTAACATTCCAATATATATCCTAGCAATATAAATATGTATATGTATCATGCTAACATTGAATTGGAAGTAAATTTTGATTCATAGCTAAGCTGAAATTACACACTATACTATGTGCCTTGTCAAGACTTGCAGATGGAAAATCTAGAATTAAAAAAATCAGAAATTAATGTTACAAATGACCATCTTACAAAGTGGTGTCGACAAAGATTTGGTCTTCTGTGATTTAAAAATATTTTATAACTCTCATTTCTATTTTTTAAAAATTATAAACATATTAATTTCATCTTTATATGATTTTAGTAGTTTATTAATTTATTTTCCTTTATGATAACCGTTAGTGGGGTTTGTTTGTGTTGATTATGTCATGTAAATTATTTTTACTGCATAATTTCAGAATTATTTAAGAAATTTAGTATATAATAAAAATAAGTGTTCAAAACATATTTTCTGTCCTTATGTTTTTTGTATTTGAGTAACGTTTTCTTATAGTATGACACATAGTTCCAATGTTTTTTGTATTTGAGTAACGTTTTCTTATAGTATGACACATAGTTCCAATGTTTTTTGTATTTTAGTAACGTTTTCTTATAGTATGACACATAGTTCCAATGTTTTTTGTATTTGAGTAACGTTTTCTTATAGTATGACACATAGTTCCAATGTTTTTTGTATTTGAGTAACGTTTTCTTATAGTATGACACATAGTTCCAATGTTTTTTGTATTTGAGTAACGTTTTCTTATAGTATGACACATAGCTCCAATGTTTTAGTATACATGAAATCTTAAAGGATGTTTACACGTCACATGATACATAATGCATTTTTATCTTGATTATAAAATAAAATTTCTGTTAGTTTAAAAATAATTTGCTACTCTAGTAGAAAACTTAGTGATGGTTAATATGAGGAAAATGTTGATCATTCAACTCTTAGAATAATTAAATAACTTTAAGAAACAGGAATAAAAAGAAAGAATTAAAAGAAATAAAACTGTCCAATTCACAAAAGGTGCAGTACACTTCTTTCAAATTATAGTAATTATTGTGTGATTACGCAAATATAGTAAATTAATTGCAAACTTAAGTACGGTTTAAATTATAGTAATTTTTGTGTGATTGCGCAGATATAGTAAATTAATTGCAAACTTAAGTACGGTTTAAATTATAGTAATTTTTGTGTGATTACGCAGATATAGTAAATTAATTGCAAACTTAAGTACGGTTTCAATGATTTTCTTTTAAATTTATAATTTTATTGTTGGGATGTTTATATTTACATGTAAAGTGTTCTTGTTTGCATTTGTAGTTCTTGTCCCAAAAAAGTATTTTTCTACTTGCCTTGAAGTAGTTTTCTACTTGTCCTGAAGTATTTTTCTACTTGTCTTGAAGTAGTTTTCTACTTGCCTTGAAATAGTTTTCTACTTGCCTTGAAGTATTTTCAAATACTGAGGTATTCTGCTGAATAATATGCTGTCTCATAGCTCTTCCTGATATTGTTGGTTGCACGATCATCATCATCATCATCATTATTATTATTATTATCATTATCGTCTAGACTAGAGGTTCAGGGGTACCAAACTCAATTGCCAGGTTTTGCAAAACTAAGCATGCTGTAATGATTTTGCATGCAGTTTTAGACGAGTGACGCAATTCACCATGAAGACAAAACTAAGCATGCAGTAATGATTTTGCATGCAGTTTTAGGTAAGTGACGCAATTCACCATGCAGTAATGATTTTGCATGCAGTTTTAGGTAAGTGACGCAATTCACCACAAAAGCAATGAAAGCGACGTTTGAAGACACCAATGCATCTCTCAACATTAACCCTTGTCCTGCAAAAAGATGTTACACCGTTGTTCGCCTTTTGTCTGTGTAGTTAACACACGTGTCAGCAACCAATCATGCAATGAATATCCGCTATCACCTTTTCTGTTGTAACCAAACTACAAGTCGTCAGCTATTTTTAGAATATCAGCACTTTGAAAATGAAAGCGCTGAAATATTTCTACATCGTCATCGTCATCTAGTGGATTAATACGATCCCGATAAAGATGATTTCTTCTTTGCCTATAAATTAATTCACTGGTGCCGCCCTATTTGCTTATGCCTTAGGTCGCTGCTAGCGAAAGTTAGAGCTGGTAGGGAGCTGGTAGGGAGCTGCTCCAGTAGTTCTGACCTAATTTAGGGGCGCACGGCCACAGTTGTTCTCGTGAAACACTACCTAGCGCTTAGAAACCAACTAAACTGGTTGACACCCAGTTTAGGTCGAAAATTGGGCTAGTTGGCTGTCGCGAAACACTACCTAGCGCTAAGAAACCAACTAAACTGGTTGACATCCAGTTTAGGTCGAAAATTGGGCTAGTTGGCTGTCGTGAAACCGCGCCTAAGTAGCTAAGATTTTAGAGCTAAATGACTATTATTCAAATGAGGCACTTCAGTCTAGAGTAGACTAAAAACAAGATACATAATCTGACTAAACCTAGTCTCACTAATCTGATTGTTTGAAGTTAGACACACTAATAATACTGTCTTCAGTTACGTTAGAACGGTTAGACACACTAATAATGCTGTCTTCAGTTACGTTAGACACTCTAACTGAGTAAAGTTAGACACACTAATAATACTGTCTTCAGTTACGTTAGACACTCTAACTGAGTAAAGAGAGACACTCTAATGTAATGATTAAATTTTGAGAGAAGCGGTCCATTAATTATCGCACAAAGAGAGAAGATGAGGGTTTTAAAAGTTTGACATGGCGTGAGAATATAAAGGGAGTTAAGTCTAAGAAGTCATACCATTTTAATTTTTAATTCTGTTCCGTTTTTCCTGTTTATGTGTGTGTGTGTGTGTGTGTGTGTGTGTGTGTGTGAGAGAGAGAGAGAGAGAGAGTGAGAGAGAGAGAGAGCAAGCAACAAATAAATTTTCATGTCATAGAATTCTTTTGTAACGCATCAGCTTAAAGCACCAACAACTTAATAAAAACATGACGTCATGGTATTGAAACGTACATGATTCTCGCGAAAGAACTTGGCAAATACTTGGCATTGTTTTGTGCCATCTACTATTGTAGAGATTGTGATTAATGTCATTTATTCATATTACTCTTGTAAACATTATGATTAATTTATTTTTTCATAATATTATTGTAGAGATTGTGATTAATGTCATTTATTCATATTACTCTTGTAAACATTATGATTAATTTATTTTTCCATAATATTATTGCAGAGATTGTGATTAATGTATTTTATTCATATTATTATTATTGAAAACATTGTGAGTAATTTATTTTTTCTTAACGTTGTTGTAGAGATTGTGATTAATGTATTTTATTCATACTACTCTTGTGCACATTGCGATTAATTATTTTTTTCATAATATTGTTGTACAGATTGTGATTAATGTAATTTATTCATATTACTCTTGTAAACATTATGATTAATGTGTTTAGTAATTTTTTCTTAGTATTCTTGTAGAGATTGTGATTAGTGTAATTTATTCATACTACTGTTGTAAATATTGTCGGACAAAAAGGGGAGTTAACTGTTGAGGTACAAACACCACCTTTCACACTAGGTTTGCTTGTCAGTGGTTAAGTAAACTGTCAGTGGTTAAGTAAACTGTTTATAAGTAAACGTATTTGCAATGATTTGTCACATTCTGGGTCAGTAAAACGTCTTTAACATGATCTGTCACATTCTGGGTCGGTAAAACGTATTTAATACGATCTGTCACATTCTAGGTCAGTAAAACGTAGGTGGAAGGAGGTACGGAGGAAATGGCAGAGAGAGATAATTATAAACAAATACTGCATTTTTTAAAGTCCGTTTTATTTCTTCACCATGTATTGCATTTTTTAAAGTCCATTTTTATTTCTTCACCATGTATTGCATTTTTTAAAGTCCATTTTTATTTCTTCACCATGTATTGCATTTTCACGTCTCTGGTACTTTCAAGGGAAAGAAATGACACAACTTAATGAAAGATTTTACAAGGCCATAAATTGTCACCGTCAGTAAATGTTAAGTGACGCCTCTCGAAACAAAATGGATGGTTGTCCTGAAGGTTGAGGTGTTTGGGCTGATTAGATATTTACTGGTCGGTGTAGTCGGGTGCCGGGATTGATTAAATATTTACTGGTCGGTGTAGTCGGGTGCCGGGATTGATTAGAAATTATTTGCAAAAGATGCTTGAGTGTCGTGGCTGTGTGTTTTCGGCAGTTTATTGCCCCAACTACACAAATACTTTACTCATAGCTCTTTGTAATACCAATAATTATTATTGTCATTGAGTGCAATTATAGCTCAGTGAATTTTTGCGCACGACACATAAGTCTCCGACTACGAGAGTATTTCTTACGTCACACAGGAAATAACAAAACTTTACCACTTCCGCTACGATCTGTTAAATTTTAAATATTGTCAGTCTAAATTAGATTATTTCCAATGAGATTTGTTATAATTTAAATATATCATAGTCTATTACAAATTATTTCCACTGAGACCTGTGACACTTTAAAAATAAATATATCATAGTCTATTACAAATTATTTCCACTGTGATCTGTTTGGCTACATTTGAAATACGTCAAAGTCTATGTATAATTAATTTCACTATGTATACTTAAGCACAGTTACCCAGAGTCAGTAGGGCAACCGGTCACCGATCATTTGACAGTGCATACACCTGATTTTGTCTCGCGTCACTTGACAGTGCATACACCTGATTTTGTCTCATGTCACTTGACAGTGCATACACTTGATTTTGTCTCGCGTCACTTGACAGTGCATATACCTGATTTTGTCACAAAACATTTGATTGCGTATGGGTCCTGACCATGTCAAATCAGCATTTCACTGTGCATGCAACTGATTTTGCTTTGGGCATTAATTTCTAAATCAAAATAATTAAATATGTACACGTTTCCGAAAAAAGAAACTGGCTATTTCATTAGTACAATTATGTCTTCTTCGCCGACTTTGTTGTATGTATGTATTATATATTTATGTATGTATTATGTATGTATTATATATATATGCATTTTAGTATGCATGTATAATGCATATGTGTGTGTAAGTGTGCATGTATTATGAATGTATGTATTATATATGTGTGTATGTAGGAATTCTTGTATGCATCATCCGTGTATATGTATTGTATTGTGTATATGTATGTATTATGTATGCATATGTGTATGTATATTGTATTAAGTGTATATGTACGTGCGTGTCTGTATGTATGAATGTGAGCATGTATATGTGCGTGCATTTGCATATGAACATTTATAAACATAAAGTATACAATATAAATTATGTAGATTACAAATAAGGTGCTTTTTATAGAAGTAGATCTAACTTATGAAAAAAATAAACTCTTTAGTTGGAATTTAAAAGAAAACTTGTCAACTCACAGACTTTGTCTCTATCGTAAATTAAAATATTTAATTTTTTTCCATGAGGGGAAAATGTAGCGCTCAGTGGCTTGGTATATAGAGTGACATAAAAGTAGGCCTAGCTCATAAAAAATAAAAAAATAAAAATTTAGTTCGAATTGAAAATTAAATTGTCAGTCACGACCTCGATTCTTATTCAGTTACCTTAGAGATCCCCCCACTCACTTAGTCGGTCACCTACACAATTCCAGTCGGGACGGGACGAAGCCATTGGGGTTGTCAAACTTGGATGATTAACAGCTGCAGTCAAGTCTAAGACCCATAGTGCAAGGACAGCAATGCAGGTGTTGTTTACTAGTGCATCAAAACGAGAATGGGACATATTCAAATCCTCTGTAAAGCCCGCAAAGTCACTCGATTATGCTCTGTTTACCAGGACGTTACTGACTCGGGCAACCATTCACAGACGGCCCGTCATCAGATCCGAGGCATTCGGTGTAAAATGACCCAGTTAATCGATACAGAGCGATTTATTTCAGCATCAAATTCGCATTTAACTGCAGGCTGCTCTTTTTAAAATGGCGTTATAGACGACAGCTTTTCTTTCAGGTAAGACACATCTTATGCCAGCAATATCTCAAGCTTCTTGATTGGCAGATTTATGCAACTGACGACGTTCTGTCATCAGGCATGACCTGACATTAAGCGCAATTGTTACTGAGAGCTGACATTAGACACGACTGTTACTGAGAACTGACACCATGCACGACTGTCACTAACACTAATACCCAGCACGTCTGTCACTAACACCACTGACACATGACATCCAGTACGACTGTCACTGTGGCCTGACATCAAGCATGATTATCTCTGACAGCTGACATCAAACACATAGTGTCACTGACATCAAGTACAACTGACACTTGACATCAAGCACGACTGTCACTGACACCTGGCATTAAGCACCACTTTCACCAACACATGACATCATGCAAGACTGTTACTGACAAATGACACCAAGTACGACTGGTATTGACACCTGATATCAAGCACGATTGTCATTGACACCTGACACCCACTGCTGCTGACATCAAGTAATACAGCAACTGACACATGACATCAATCACGACTATTGGTGACAGTTGATGTCAAGCACGACTGTTACCTTACACGTGACATCAAATATGAGTGTTACTGACAGCTGATATCAATCAACCATTGTTACTGACATTAGATATCTGGTACATACTGCACTGACACCTGATATCCTGCATGACTGTCCTTGGCACCTGATATCCAGCACCACTGTTATTGACCGATGACATCAAACATGAATGTTACTGAAAGCTGATATCCTGCACGACTGACACTGACAGCTGACATCAAGCATTGACAGTCTCTTACAGTTGCTATCAAGCATGGCTGTCACTGACACCTGATGTCATACACGGCTGTTACTGACAGCTTATGTCAATCATGACTGTTATAGACAGTTGATATCAAACACGACTATAAGTGACAGAAAATGTAAGTCACGATTGTTACTGACTGCTGATATCAAGCAGGACAACTGACACCAGACATGAATCATGACTGTCACTGACACCTGACATCGAGCGCGATTGTCACTGACAGCTGATATCTAGCGCGACTGTAATTGACACCGTTATCAAGCACGACTGTCACTAACACCTGCCATCAAGGACGATGGTTACTGGCATCTGACATCAAACACGATTATCACTGATAGCTGACATCAAATAAATATATACTGTCACTGACACCTGACATCATTCACGACTGTTACTGATGTCTAACATCTGTCACAACTTCTCTAACAAACTAACATCCAGCACGACTATCACTGACACCTGACATCCATTACGACTGTTACTGACATCTAGAATGACTGTTACTAACACCTGATATCAAGCACGACTGTCACTGACACCTCACATCTATCACAATATGTGATATTGTCACTGACACCTGACATCAAACAAGATTCCGACTGGTACCTGATATCAAGCACGACTGTTAGAGACAACTGACATCCAGAACGACTGTCACTGATCACTAACATGAAGCACGACTGTCACTGACAGCTGACATCCAGCATAACGGTTACAGACAGCTGACATCTAGCAAGACTGTCACTGATAGCTGACATCAAATACATACTGTCACTGACACCTGACGTCTAGCACGACTGTTATTGACAGATGATATCAAACACGACTGTTACTGACACCTGACATCAAGTATGACTGTTACTGACATCCATCACACATTGTCATTGACACCTGACATCCATCTCATATTGTCACTGACACCTGACATCAAGCACGACTATTATTGACACCTGATATCAAACATGACTGTTACTGACACCTTACATCAAGCACGACTATTATTGACACCTGTATTGACACCTGATATCAAACATAGCTGTTACTGATACTTTACATTACATCAAGCATTGCTAACATATGACTGTGATAAAATCTAAAGTTATTACTAACTGAGTTATAACTGACAATGATTAGGTCTTAAATTATTACTAATATATAGCTGACCAAAATAAAACATATAAAGTTAGTACTAACATATAACTGACTAGGAGAATGTCTAACATGTAACTGACTGTGATAAAGTCTAAAGTTAGTACTAACATAAACTGATTATAAGTAAGTCTAAAGTTAGTACTACCTTATAACTTACTATGAGTGGGTCTAAAGCTAGTAATAACATATAACTGACTATGAGTAAGTCTAAAGTTAGTACTAGCATACAACTGTCTATGAGAAAGTCTATGACCCCATATTAGACTCTAATATGTAACCGACTGTGATAAAGTCTAAAGTTATTACTAACATATAACTGACTATGCGTAGGTCTAAATTTAGGTCATTACTGACTAAGAGTAAGTTTAAAATTAGTACTAACATATAACTGACTATGAGTAGGTCTAAATTTAGGTCATTACTGACTAAGAGTAAGTTTAAAATTAGTACTAACATATAACTGACTATGAGTAGGTCTAAATTTAGGTCATTACTGACTAAGAGTAAGTTTAAAATTAGTACTAACATATAACTGACTATGAGTAGGTCTAAATTTAGGTCATTACTGACTAAGAGTAAGTTTAAAATTAGTACTAACATATAACTGACTATGAGTAGGTCTAAATTTAGGTCATTACTGACTAAGAGTAAGTTTAAAATTAGTACTAACATATAACTGACTATGAGTAGGTCTAAATTTAGGTCATTACTGACTAAGAGTAAGTTTAAAATTAGTACTAACATATAACTGACTATGAGTAGGTCTAAATTTAGGTCATTACTGACTAAGAGTAAGTTTAAAATTAGTACTAACATATAACTGACTATGAGTAGGTCTAAATTTAGGTCATTACTGACTAAGAGTAAGTTTAAAATTAGTACTAACATATAACTGACTATGAATAGGCGCATGACAATAATTACACATAAAATGCACAATGTCTCCCGACAGTCTACATCAAATTTGATCAAAAGATGGAGCGAAGGAAAAAGAATCCAAGTGCAAAATGACAATATGTAGGAAACAGCTCTATTTACAAAGCTGAAATATAAATAAACCTAATTTACAATTGCACAGTTATGACACACGCACAACAAACAAAGACACGGTAATAATCTTAAACTTAGAACAAACAATGACACAGATCTTACACTTAAAATAAACAATGACACAGTCTAATCTTACACTTAGAACGAACAATGACACAGTTCTAATCTTACACTTAGAACGAACAATGACACAGCACTAATCTTACACTTAGAACGAACAATGACACAGCACTAATCTTACACTTAGAACGAACAATGACACAGTTCTAATCTTACACTTAGAACGAACAATGACACAGCACTAATCTTACACTTAGAACGAACAATGACACAGCACTAATCTTACACTTAGAACGAACAATGACACATTGCTAATCTTACACTTAGAACGAACAATGACACAGTACTAATCTTACACTTAGAACGAACAATGACACAGTACTACTCTTGCTGATGAAAAATAGCCAGTGAAGACTGTAAATAAATAGCCAGTAAAGGCTGTCCACATGTAGATAACGAAGACTGTAAATATATACCAGTAAAGACTGTAGACAGGTAACGAGTGAAAACTGTAAATATGTAGCTAATGAAAACTGTAAATATGTAGCCATTGACGACTGTCAACAGGTAGCAGTGACTAAACTTGTAAACCACAGACTCGATCCACTACTCAAAGCAGCGCTCTTAGGAAGTGACTACATCCTCCTGAAAAACCTTGGATCTCCCAGAATCTTGGTAAGATTCCGAGACCTTGGATCACAACCGACGTCAAACAGAAATCGTGGAAAGAGGAATAATAATAATAATAATACGGCTTAATAAAGCACTTAATTTAATACAAGTTGTAAACAGGCGGCAACAGTTACACAAGCTCTTTATACAAACACGTCAACGCATAAGGAAAGTACAACAGGACGAAACAAAGTTAACCCACAGGCGTGTTTATAATTATTACACACATTCATGTATACACAGACAGAAATAAAATTAAAATAAATTCTCGAATGTGCAGTTCGAGCAAACTATGACACTCAAAGCAATTCCAAAACGAGCAAACTTACCCTGACGAGACACGTGACACTCAAAGCAATTCCAAAACTAACAAACTTACCCTGACGAGACACGTGACACTCAAAGCAATTCCAAAACTAACAAACTTACCCTGACGAGACACGTGACACTCAAAGCAATTCCAAAACTAACAAACTTACCCTGACGAGACACGTGACACTCAAAGCAATTCCAAAACTAACAAACTTACCCTGACGAGACACGTGACTCTCAAAGCAATTCCAAAGCGGGTAAACTGTGACCCTGACGAGACACGTGACTCTCAAAGCAATTCCAAAGCGGGTAAACTGTGACCCTGACGAGACACGTGACTCTCAAAGCAATTCCAAAGCGGGTAAACTGTGACCCTGACGAGACACGTGACTCTCAAAACAATTCCAAAGTGAACAAAGTAATCTGACATTAACAACAAATAACTGGACACTAAAGTTAATAAAAATGTCAAATTTTAAGCAATCTACAACTGTCATGCTGCTTCTGCTTCTGCTTTCAAACCTGCCTCTATCAACCATCTATATGTTGACTGTTTTGTTGTTTCATCAGTTTTTCTTGTTTACTGGCCATGGAGATGTTTTTGGCTCCAGGTATAATGCCTGTTTTCTTACTTTCTTCCTTGTTTCTTTGTCTCTTTGTGGAGATTGGTACAATCCACTCATCTTTACTGTTTCTATCGGCGACACAGCTCAGGTAGCTTAACTTTCTGGGTGAGGTTTTCTCCGCTAGCCATTGGACTATCGAGACACCTCGATTATTATCATTATTATCATTATTATCATTATTATCATCATTATTATTATTATGTGCTTACTTCCCATTAACATTCGTTGAATATTCACTCAACTTAGCCTTAGCCTACTAAAGGGAGGGAATAATAAAATACGGATGTAGCATATGTAGGATTGTTTCCCTTCTTTTAATGATCCAATTTTGCAACCTCTGACCAGTGACTGGTCTATTTTCTCTACTCTGGCCTATTTATTTTTAAATTCCTTTAAAATTTAAAAATTATCTTTTCATGTTTAATTAACTATTAATTATTTAACTGATGATGTCGATCAATACAGTCATCTTTATCCGGACTCGTTGTTTTCACACTTGACTGAACTTCACTTTTCTCATCCAGTAATGTTCACATTACGTTCTATCACACTACTTTAGCTCTCATTTCACATCGAGTAGTTTCTTTCTTTCTCTTATCACAAAAAATAATATTTATATTCACACAGCAATTAAAAAAAACCATGTAACTTCAATTCTTTTCTCGGGTCGAGCCCCCACCCCAACGTTATGTGAAACAAATCATTCGTCCACTTCTCTTTTCACATTGAATCACACCATTCGTCCACTTCTCTTTTCACAATGAATCAAATCACATTTACACTTATTTAGTCATACTTTGTTGCTATCTTTTCACACACGGATGTCATTTAGAAAAAATCTTATTTAGTGACCCTAAAAATAGCAAAATGGGAGGGGAAATGGATGTTAACATTTATTTCTAAAAGCTGTATCGACAATAATTACAACGTGAGAGTAATGAAACCTCACGCGCGCACAGACACACGCACATGTACACTAACATAAACACAAGCACACAAATAGAAACATAAACACATCGAACTGTGTGCTGCATAAGAGTTTTATTTTATCCTTTGAAAACTTATTTTCATTTAAAGAGGCTTAATTTATGTTTTGCTTGGTTGATCCGTGTTCGGGCGGGGAGGAGGGGGAAGGGAGGGGGAGGGTCAGTCAAATGAACGCGACAATGCAAAGACTGATACAACCATGATTTTGTGGTGGGGGGGTTGTGGGGAGGGGGGTCAGTCAAAGGGACTCGACAGTACAAAGACTGATATAGGTCCAGCTAACAGTAAGGGATTTGACTTATGAGCCGGTAATCAAAGTTATATATAGAAAAAAAGGAACACAAAACCTCGTCATCGAGAGTCAGTCAAGCGAATCCGACAATGAAGCAGGTCAGTAATCCAGCTAAGTTTATGAACTAAAATACTATCAGATATTTCATGGGAAAGACTTGCTTAAAAACATTCTTAACATGATACTCTCTGCTACTGGCCAACACCATTGTAGAAAAACCGAACGAATGAAGTGAATCAGTTACTATTTTTAGCATTGAAATTGTTTACATGTTATAAATTTTATACAGCCTTTCTGAGTTTTTAAGTAATGGAGGTTAAGGTAGGAGAGAATGGAGGTTAAGGTAGGAGAGAATATATTAGATTTTGAATATGGAGGGTACGAGTAAGATTTTGAACTTAAAGTGTGTCGGGTTTCAATAATTCTATAGATGTATTAAAGTGTGTCGGGTTTCAATAATTCTATAGATGTATTAAAGTGTGTCGGGTTTCAATAATTCTATAGATGTATTAAAGTGTGTCGGGTTTCAATAATTCTATAGATGTATTAAAGTGTGTCGGGTTTCAATAATTCTATAGATGTATTAAAGTATGTCGGGTTTAAATAATTCTATAGATGTATTAAAGTGTGTCGGGTTTAAATAATGTATTAAAGTGTGTCGGGTTTAAATAATTCTATAGATGTATTAAAGTGTGTCGGGTTTAAATAATGTATTAAAGTGTGTCGGGTTTCAATAATTCTATAGATGTATTAAAGTGTGTCGGGTTTCAATAATTCTATAGATGTATTAAAGTGTGTCGGGTTTAAATAATGTATTAAAGTGTGTCGGGTTTCAATAATTCTATAGATGTATTAAAGTGTGTCGGGTTTCAATAATTCTATAGATGTATTAAAGTGTGTCGGGTTTCAATAATTCTATAGATGTATTAAAGTGTGTCACGGTCAAAAGTTTTAATTTGTACCCCATTCTAACAAAATAAAGAATATTTTTTATACTTTTAAGTGCAGCTTTAACAAATATGTTTACTTTTAAGTGTAGCCTTAACAAATATGTTTACTTTTAAGTGTAGCCTTAACAAATATGTTTACTTTTAAGGGCGTAGTTAATAAAAGTTTTGCGATGAAAAATCATTCTTTTTATAATTTGGCTTTTTCTTAAATTTTATACACAAACACACGCGCACGCACGCACACACACACACACACACACACACACACACACACACACACACACACACACACACACACACACACACACACACACATACTTACACTTCACGCATCATGAACTGGATATGGAAGACACATTTTCACATATGAGTAATTACGTCATTTTTACGTCTTTTAAAAAAAATTCTTGCTGTTGTTGTCAATTTTCCTTCTACTTTCTTGTTCTGCTTTTCATGGCATATCTGTATTATTATCTGTGTTTTCATTCGCTTTTTATCCATTATACCCCTTTGACGTCAAGTAGACCTTTCTTACTCTACAAAAGACATGCACAACACACACCTGACACACACAACACAACATAATACAACGTAACACACAACACATATAACATACATATAACACACACAACATGACATAACACACACAACATAACACAACAAACACATAACACAGCACACATATCATCACACACGACACATACAACACTCACCACACACGTAACACACACAACACACATACACACGCAACACACATACACACGCACCACACACGTAACACACACAACACACATACACACACAACACACATACACACGCAACACACATACAACACTCACCACACACGTAACACACACAACACACATACACACACAACACACATACACACGCAACACACATACAACACTCACCACACACGTAACACACACAACACACATACACACGCAACACACATACACACACAACACACATACACACGCAACACACATACACACACAACACACATACACACACAACACACATACACGCAACACACATACACACGCACACTTCAAGAACTAACTTCGAGCAAACTATCGTAATCTAAGAAAATCGCTTTAAATAAACTCACTTACTCACTTACTCTTGCAGTAGAAATTGGACGGAACATCTTACTCTAAATTTAGAAATCGAGCACTTTGCTGAGGGGATGGGTGGGATGGGGTTGGGTGGTGAGCAAAAGGTTTGGAGGAATGGCGAGGTTGACAGCCGGATCATGATGCGATCATATTGCTGCCTGACATATGGAGAAACAAATTGTTTACCTTAAAAATAGTACTAATGGGCTCAAGAGAAATTCAAAAGACAAACACAAAAAAAAAAAAATGAGAAAACGAAGTCAAGACCATAATTATGCCAACTTGCGAGCACAACATAAGGAGTGGTAGAATGATTTCTAACAAAAACAAAAGCTGTTTATGTCGCCGGTGATTGATAGGACAACAAACAGTGGCACGCACGCACACACACACACACACACACACACACACACACACACACACACACACACACACACCGTTTATTAAAATGCAAAACGCTTCTGTTCATTGATCGTTCCTAAGTCACAGTAAAAGTAAGAGGACTTATTACAGTTGTAGCTCGTCAGGGACCAAATCACAGTAAAAGTAACTTACTACAGTTGTAGCTCGTCAGGGACCAAATCACAGTAAAAGTAAGAGGACTTACTACAGCTGTAGCTCGTCAGGGACCAAATCACAGTAAAAGTAAGAGGACTTACTACAGTTGTAGCTCGTCAGGGACCAAATCACAGTAAAAGTAAGAGGACTTACTACAGTTGTAGCTCGTCAGGGACCAAATCACTTCCAGTTCAAGTGATAGTACTTCATGTACTTCTTCAAATTTTGCAATCAGTGCACTAATTGGTTATAATCAAATGTCTCCACAGACGCTCAGGTGTCGAAGTGAGGAATCTGCAGACTGCCAGGAAGGACGTCGTTCGAGTCTCGACATTCATTACAAAGTGGACGATGTTCCTCCGGCGTATCTGTGCGTGTTGTTAGGATTTCAGGTACGTTTGTTGTAAGTTGCTAAGATTTCACGTACATTTGCTGTCAGTTGTTAGGATTACAAGTACGTTTGATGAGTCAGCTGTTAGGATTACTGGTACGTTTGCTGTGTCAGTTGTTAGGATTACAGGTATGTTTGCTGTCAGTTGTTAGGATTACAGTTATGTTTGCTGTGTCAATTGTTAGTATTTCAAGTACGTTTGCTGTGTCAGTTGCTAGGATTATAAGTACGTTTGATGTGTCAATTGTAGTATTTCAGATATGTTTGATATGTCAGTTGTTAGGATTTCAAGTACGTTTGTTGTAAGTTGCTAAGATTTCACGTACATTTGCTGTCAGTTGTTAGGATTACAAGTACGTTTGATGAGCCAGCTGTTAGAATTACTGGTACGTTTGCTGTGTCAGTTGTTAGGATTACAGGTATGTTTGCTGTCAGTTGTTAGGATTACAGTTATGTTTGCTGTGTCAATTGTTAGTATTTCAAGTACGTTTGCTGTGTCAGTTGCTAGGATTATAAGTACGTTTGATATATCAATTGTTAGTATTTCAGATATGTTTGATATGTCAGTTGTTAGGATTTCAAGTACGTTTGCTGTGCCAATTATTAGGATTTCAAGTACGTTTGCTGTAGTAATTGTTAGGATTTCAAGTACGTTTGCTCTGTCAATTGTTAGGATTTCAGGTACGTTTGCTGTGTCAGTCGTTAGGATTACAAGTACGTTGGCTGTGTCAATTGTTAGGATTTCAAGTACGTTTGCTGTGCCAGTTGTTAGGATTACATGTACGTTTGCTGTGTCAGTTGTTAGGATTACAGATACGTAATGCGTCAGTTGTTATGACTACTTTATAGGTACGTTTGATGTGTTACTTGTTATGACTGCAGGTACGTTTGATGTGTCAGCTGTTAGTATTACAAGTACGTTTGATGTGTCAACTTTAGTATTACAAGTACGTTTGATGTGTCAGCTGTTAGGATTACAGGAACGTTCTGAAATACAGGTGCCACATGCCATGTCTGGAAAGGGTGAACATTTGAATGCGTCTTTGGTGGGTTTTCTAGGTGCAATTTTTGGAGATTTACTAGTACTCTTTTGCATGGTTTGAGGATTTAGTGAGCACACTTATAGATGTACTAGTACGTCATGTGAACGGTTAGCGAGTGTTTTTTTAATTTAATGACTTTTATGACGTAGATACGCCTCACTAGTCTTATCCTTTATTTATAACGTCTAGTATTTTTCATTGGGATGAAGACGGCGATGATGATGACGATTGTGACGACGACGATAATTATGTTGGTAGTGATAGTAAAGACAATGACGACTGTGTTAGTGGTTGGTGGTGGCAGCGGTGGTGAGAATGATATAAACATGTATTTTTCAGCAAGTACTGATGACAATTACGGGTACAATGTCACTACCAATACTGCTGGCAGGCAAGCTGTGTGCTGTAGACCAAGGAACGGTATCGGCCCGGCTCATGAGCATAACGTTCTTCATGTGTGGACTGGCAACACTTCTACAGACGACAATTGGAATCAGGCAAGAAAACATAACTCTTTGAGTGCAATAAAAAAAAAAAAATGCATAACTCTTTGAGTGCAATAAAAAAAAAAAAACATGCATAACTCCAACTCTTTGAGTGAAATCCCAAAATTCCAAACAGCATTTTTTTCCCAGCAGTAAATTACTAGAGCGAAAATAACTACTAAAGTCAATATTGATTTGTCTATCAGAATGATTTCATTAGTGTGACGTTTGTGAATGTGTCTCCAAAGTTATTAATAAATGCCTGTTTGAGAATTTTGTCCACTACCTTATTATTAAATGCCTGTTTGGGAATTTTGTCCACTACCTTATTATTAAATGCCTGTTTGGGAATTTTTCAACTACCTTATTATTAAATGCCTGTTTGGGAATTTTGTCCACTACCTTATTATTAAATGCCTGTTTGGGAATTTTTCAACTACCTTATTATTAAATGCCTGTTTGGGAATTTTTCAACTACCTTATTATTAAATGCCTGTTTGGGAATTTTGTCCACTACCTTATTATTAAATGCCTGTTTGCGAATTTTGTCCACTACCTTATTATAATATTAAATGCCTGTTTGTGAATTTTGTCCACTACCTTATTATTAAATTATTACTCAAGATTTAAAACAGACAATTTCTCTTCATCATTCCTTGTGTAATTTAGAACTCAATAAGATCTATAAAAGAGAATTAATTTACGTCACTCCTTGTATAATTAGTACTCAAGATCTATAACAGAGAATTAATTTACGTCACTCCTTGTATAATTAGTACTCAAGATCTATAACTTGCAATTTCTTGACGTCATTTCTTGTGTAATTTAGTACAAGATCTATACAATTTCTTTACGTGATTTCTTATGTAATTTAGTCCTCAAGATCTATAACAGACAATTTCTTTTCACCAATCTTTACGTCATTTCTTGTGTGATTTAGTACTCAAGATCGAAACCATTCAATTTAATTCCGTCATATATTTACGTCATTTCTAACGTAATTATTGCTCAATATTTATAGAAGGCAATGCCTTTACGTCATTTCTTACTTAAGTGGAATGCTCAAGATCTATCGCACGCAATAACATTACGTCATTTCTTACGTAATTTGTATGCTCAAGATCTAGAGTACAGTGTTCTTTTACGTTTTGAGTTAAATTGATGTTTTTATACCGCATACACATTTACATTAGAAAGTTAAATTGATGTTTTTATACCGCATACACACTTACATTAGAAAGTTAAATTGATGTTTTTATACCGCATACACACGTAATGCGCGTTTGCTAATAAAGCCCATCATGCAACAGTGCATCTATAGTCCATCATTCTATAGTCTATCATTCTATAGTCCAACATTCTATAGTCTATCATTCTATAGTCCAACATTCTATAGTCTATCATTCTATAGTCCAACATTCTATAGTCTATCATTCTATAGTCCAACATTCTATAGTCTATCATTCTATAGTCCAACATAATCTGTAAGTTTTCGTAATTAAGTACAAAAGTATGCTTGCTAATATAGTCCATCATTCTATAGTCCAACATAATCTCCAAGTTGTCGTAATTAAGTACAAAGTATGTTTGCTAATATAGTCCAACATAATCTCCAAGTTGTCGTAATTAAGTACAAAGTATGTTTGCTAATATAGTCCAACATAATCTGCAAATTGTCGTAATTAAGTACAAAAGTATATTCTAGGAACGGCTGCATGTGTTTCGTGACTATTTTTATTACTCAATATGAGAAAATAACGAAAGAAAATCGAGTTTTAAAGATAAAATCCTTATTGTGACTTCTTTGACCTGGGGTATATGCATGTCTGGATTTCCATTTACACTTTGACCTTTGTGTGCAGATTACCCATCATTCAAGGCGGCTCCCACACGTTCATCCCACCAGTCATTGCCATGATGTCTCTCGACAGATGGCGCTGTCCTGACGGTAGACTGAACTTTTTTCTTTAGAAACAGGATTGTTATTGCTGAATTCTTGTAGTGTATAATTTATTTTTGGATAATTTTTTTGAAGAAATATTTTAAATATGCTCGACAACTTATATCTATTTTAAAAAAATGATAGCTTGAAATGTATGCCTAGATATGTAGATATAAATATCCAAAGTACGAAAAGCCGTCATATGTCATAAATATCCAAAGTACGAAAAGCCGTCATATGTCATAAATATCTAAAGTACGAAAAGCCGTCATTTGTCATAAATATCTGAAGTATGGAAACCCGTCATGCTGACAAGAAATAGTGTGTCATGCAAGAAAAGACATCAGGTGTGTCGCACGACTCTGTATACTGGCCAGATAAAGATTTGGAATAACGCAACCAACTAACAAGGTCACTCAAAGAATTTCACTTAAGATGCAGGTTACAGTCACTGCTCGCACAGGTAACAGTAAAAGATGAAGTAAGCAATCATCCCGATGTACGTTAGATATCAATAACAATGAATGTAAGATATACATGAGATATCAGTAATAAACACAGATAACACTGAAGTAAGACATACATGAGATATCAGTAATAAACACAGATAACAATGAATGTAAGACATACATGAGATATCAGTAATAAACACAGATAACATTGAAGTAAAACGTACAAGAAATAGCAGTAATAAACAGATAACATTGAAGTAAAACGTACAAGAAATAGCAGTAATAAACACAGATAACATTGAAGTAAAACGTACAAGAAATAGCAGTAATAAACACAGGTAACACTGAAGTAAGACTTACAAGAAATATCATTAATAAACACAGATAACATTGAAGTAAAACGTACAAGAAATATCAGTAATAAACACAGATAACATTGAAGTAAGACGTACGTTAGATGTCATTAATAAACACAGGTAACATTGAAGTAAGACGTACAAGAAATATCAGTAATAAACACAAATAACATTGAAGTAAGACGTACTTAAGATATCAGTAATAAACACAGATAACACTGAAGTAAAACCAGCTGTCAGTATATATAAAACTACTGTTCAAACCAGGGAAATGTGTTTAACTCAATACAAAATTCACCATTCACAAACTGTCAAAATACATACTATTGTGTTCAGCGGAATGAAAACTAGTTTCTGGATTGATAATTATAGAAACTAGTTCAATGAAAACTAATTTCTGGATTGATAATTGTAGAAACTAGTTCAATGAAAACTAATTTCTGGATTGATAATTGTAGAAACTAGTTCAATGAAAACTAATTTCTGGATTGATAATTGTAGAAACTAAGTTCATAATTTTAAACAAAATAATTTTCTTATCTAATAAAAAAAATATTTTATTTCTTGGACTCTTAATTTATTTTCCTACAGTACATGGAAACCACACTGAAGACGTCTGGATGTCAAGAATGAGAGAGGTGAGACTCGCTTTTAAATGTTGATAACTGGTACTATATTTAGATATCATAATGAGAGAGGTGAGATCGCTTTTAAATGTTGATAACTGGTACTATATTTAGATATCAGAGAGGTGAGATCGCTTTTAAATGTTGATAACTGGTACTATATTTAGATATCACAATGAGAGAGGTGAGATCGCTTTTAAATGTTGATAACTGGTACTATATTTAGATATCACAATGAGAGAGGTGAGATCGCTTTTAAATGTTGATAACTGGTACTTTATTTAGATATCACAATGAGAGAGGTGAGATCGCTTTTAAATGTTGATAACTGGTACTATATTTAGATATCACAATGAGAGAGGTGAGATCGCTTTTAAATGTTGATAACTGGTCCTATATTTAGATATCACAGTAAGTGTGGTACCGGTGACACATATCTTAAATACAGACTTGCTCAGTATTTACATTTCTACAGTACGATTATTAACCGTGGTAGTCCTACACAATAAGTATAAACTTGTTATTTATTTCAATTTCTAATATACGACTATCATCATATGGATCTAGCCATTTCTAATATACGACTATCATCATATGGATCTAGCAATTTCTACTATACGACTATTACCATATGGATCTAGATAATAACTTCAGTAAAACGAATACTAAATATTTAGATGTCTACATTATGATTATTGAGTATGTAGGTTAATAACTTAAATAAAGTAAATCTCGTCTTTTAGATTTCGACATTACGATTATCAGCAATTTTTGCCTAGTAATAACTTCGATACAAACTTGTATATATTTAGATTTCTACATTCAGATAATTAGCAATTTTGATCTGGAAATAGCTTCAATACAAATTGTAATAAATATTTATATTTCTACATTACGATAATTAGCCATTATAGGTCTAGTAATAACTTCAGTAAAACTTGTAATAAATATTTAGATTTCTATTTTACAATTTGTAGGCCAAGATAATTGCTTAAATATAATAACAAATGACAAAACTGCAATAAATGATTTAGCCTACAAGTATAGATATTCAAAACAAGTTAGCCACTGTAAGTACACATTTATAAATATATAAGTATGCACAATAACCTAACCTTTAGAGGAAATTTCTATAATGCAACAATTTAACATGTAAGCATAGATTTATATAAATTACAAACACAGTAACTTCATTTATGTCAACATTTCTTAAGTACAACAATTTAACATGTAAACATAGATTTATAAATAACAAACACAGTAACTTCATTTATGTCAACATTTCTTAAGTACAACAATTTAACTTGTAAGCATAGATTTATATAAATTACAAACAGAATAGCGTTATTTATGTCAACATTTCTTAAGTACAACAATTTAACTTGTAAGCATAGATTTATATAAATTACAAATACAGTAACTTCATTTATGTCAACATTTCTTAAGTACAACAATTTAACATGTAAGCATAGATTTATATAAATTACAAATACAGTAACTTCATTTATGTCAACATTTCTTAAGTACAACAATTTAACATGTAAGCATAGATTTATATAAATTACAAATACAGTAACTTCATTTAGGTTAACATTTCTTAAGTACAACAATTTAACATGTAAACATAGATTTATAAAGTTCATAATCTTGTCATGAAACAATCTGAAGCCGATATTTTTAAAGAACAACTCTCTGTCATTTAATTCTACATATCAGTACGATAACCTGACACTTGTCAAGTTATCCTTTCAAAATGTAGATCTAAATATGAAAGATTCATTAACTTGAAATACTTCAAGTCTTAAACACATGGTAACAAGACCAGGATTTCTAAAGTAACATGGTATGTAGACCAGATTTGAAGTTAATTACTTGGTATATCGACCAAGATTTCTAAAGCATAATAAGATGGTATACAGACCAGGATTTGTAAGTTATTTACTTGATATATAGACCAGGGTTTCTAAAGAAGAATGACATGGTATACTGGCCAGGATTTGTAATTTAATGACTTTGTTTATAGACCAGGATTTATAAAGTAGAATAACATGGTATACAGACCATGATTTCTAAAGTTAATTACTTCATATATGGACCAGGATTTCTAAAGTTAATTACTTGGTATACGGATCAGGATTTCTAAAGCTAATTAATTACCTCATATACAGACCAGGATTTCTAAAGTTAATTGCTTGGTATACAGACCAGGATTTCAAAGAATCAAAGTTAATTACTTGGTACAGAGACCAGGATTTCTAAAATTAATTATTTAGTATACAGACCAGGAGTTGTAAGTTAATTGCAAAGTATATAGATAGGATTTCTAAAATTAATTACTTGGTGTACAGACCAGGATTTCTAAAATTAATTACTTGGTATACAGACCAGGATTTCTAAAGTTAATTACTTGGTATACAGACCAGGATTTCTAAAGTTAATTACTTGGTATACAGACCAGGAGTTGTAAGTTAATTACTTAGTCTATAGACCAGGATTTATAAATTAATGACTTGGTATACAGACCAGGATTTCTAAAGCTAATTACTTGGTATACAGACCAGGATTTTTAAAGCTAATTACTTGGTATACAGACCAGGATTTCTAAAGCTAATTACTTGGTATATAGATGATGACTTCTAAAGTACAATAGCTTTTTAATAGCGCTTAAATATTTCAAGTTCAGACGAAATTGTCCAAAGTACATACCTAAAAATGTATCATCTAATATTTCTAAAGTACAATAGCTTTTTGATAGCGCTTAAATATTTCAAGTTCAGACGAAATTGTCCAAAGTACATACCTAAAAATGTATCATCTAATATTTCTAAAGTACAATACCTTGACCACAGAACTGGATAATTAAATTTCCTTAACTCTTTAAAGAGGTCTAAATAAATAATCAATATGGTGGCCTGAAAATGCCTACCACACATTGGCACGAAGGAATACACAATATTAACTTCATTGACAGAAAAGAAACGACAGCATAACATGAATGTTAGCCGTTTCTCTCAAAATATTAACACGTTACTTACCTACAGATTCAAGGTAACCTGATGCTGGCATCCTTGGCTCAGGTTGTTTTGGGGTGTACGGGGTTAATGGGGATCCTGTTACGCTTCATTGGACCAATGACCATCGCACCGACTATTGCCCTCATTGGCCTTTCCCTTACCGGGGTCGTCAGTCAATTTTCGCACGTCAACTGGCCAATTGCTATCACGTAAGACAATCTTAAAGGGGAGAGAACCACTACCATAATTAGAACAGATTTATTTTCGCTAAACTTCTATCATTTGTATTAACCTGAGAAACACCTAAGACATTAAAAAATTAATAATAAAAAAATTCAGTTTTTCCCCTTAATTATTATTATTATTATTATTTAATTTTGTCCTTTTGCAGATACATAACAAAGTGAATAACAGTAAATTATTTAGCATAATGCAGCACAAGTCTTACATTACTATGTGGTTAACATTAACTTTTAAAACAATGTCACACAAGTCATATAAAATTTCTGAATAATTTTATTTATTTAGTACAATGGAACACAGAGATTAACATTAAACCATTTAGTATAATGCAGTATGAGTCATAGAGGGTTAATCAGAAAGAAGCAGTGTATAGTGCATTTTTTATAAAGTGTAAGTATAATAATGACATAGATCTCCTTAGAGGAGATTCAGCCAAAATATAATTCATTCTATCTATCTATCTATCTATCTATCTATCTATCTATCTATCTATCTATCTATCTATCTATCTATCTATCTATCTATCTATCTATCTATCTATCTATCTATCTATCTATCTATCTATCTATCTATCTACCTATCTCTTAGTCTTGTCGACATTTGAGGCACCACTGATGATCTGACAACCAGTTTCCTCCATTCCATTTTGTTCTCTGCTAATCTTACCATAGTGCTCAGTTTATAATTATAATTATAATCTAATGAAATGTAATTAGAAACCTTTAATCAAAGAAACATTATTTCTCACATAGTACAAGTCGTCTCTCTTGACCTTGACCTCAAAAAGGCAGAAAAGACAGACACATAGTACGTCTATACTACTATACTATAAACTGTCTTGATGTCAAATATGTGAAAGAGACAGACAGGAAAGCCAAGTCATACTACAAACAGTCTGTCTTGATGTCAAATATGTGAAAGAGACAAACAACAAAGCCAAGCCATACTACAAACAGTCTGTCTTGATGTCAAATATGTGAAAGAGACAGACAGGAAAGCCAAGTCATACTACAAACAGTCTGTCTTGATGTCAAATATGTGAAAGAGACAGACAGGAAAGCCAAGCCATACTACAAACAGTCTGTCTTGATGTCAAACAGGAGGAATTGATTGTCAAGTAGTCGCTCCGTACTACAAGTTTAACGGTCCGTAATTCCACTGCAAAAAGAGAAAGAAACGAGATGGACCTTCTGCTATGAATGAAAGACAAATGCAGAAAATAAATTTAAAATTGTCGACGAGTTAAAGTATACATAATCGTTTGTAAAAGTAAATACGTAATATTCACGTACACGTCCATAATGCCCTCAATAAGTAAATACGTAATATTCACGTACACGTTCATAATGCCCTCATGCTTATTTACAAATATATGCACACACAAGTGTAAGTGCTCCCACAAATACAATGTGTTTATATATATATAAACACATGCATAAATGTAGGCATATATGCACAGAGATATACAAAATGTCTAATTATACTAGATTGTTGGGGGGGGGGGGGGAGGTTGCCACAATTAAAACTTTATTTAGTCATCTAGTTGCTGGTTTATTTCTTGATGGCCATAGCAAGAACTCCAGTTTTATTCTAATTGCACCATAAATGTTTTCAAGGAAATTTGCTTTATTTCTTGATGGCCATAGCAAGAACTCCAGTTTTATTCTAATTGCACCATAAATGTTTTCAAGGAAATTTGCTTTATTTCTAAATGCAATATGCTGTTTATGACAAAATAAATTAAATCTCGTGTAATTATGATTTCAAAGAACTCTCGTGTTTTACTAATTTCACCTTGCTGTTTGTGATTTAACAGAAAGATCGTGTTTTACTAACTTCACCTTGCTGTTGATGACTGCAATAAAGTACCCCTCAGTTATAACCTCACCAGATTAGTGCTAATTTCACATGTCTGTTTATAACCACAGTAAAAATGGAGGTGAAATGATTCTATAATTTCTTCTGTTTCACGTTTTATTTCTCCTGGTGAATGATGAAAGAACTATGGGTTTGATGCTGACATTTTCGCTGATCCCTGGAAAACGTCATCAGTTGATCCCGTGTTTTTCTCGCCGCCAGGGCTGTCACCTCAAGCATTTTCCCATCTTACAACTGTTCTCGGTGAGTGTGATTTCAGTCACAATAAGTATACATGACATTTGATAAGTCGTGTCGTGTAGTGGTGATAATTATTGTGACAATAAGTATACATGACATTTGATGAGTCGTGTCGTGTAGTGGTGATAATTATTGCGACAATAAGACAATAAGTATACATGATATTTGATGAGTCGTGTCGTGTAGTGGTGATAATTAGTGTGACAATAAGTATACATGACATTTGATGAGTCGTGTCGTGTAGTGGTGATAATTAATTAGTGTGACAATAAGTATACATGACATTTGATGAGTCGTGTCGTGTAGTGGTGATAATTAATTAGTGTGACAATAAGTATACATGACATTTGATGAGTCGTGTCGTGTGGTGGTGATAATTAGTGTGACAATAAGTATACATGACATTTGATGAGTCGTGTAGTGTAGTGGTGATAATTAGTGTGACAAAAAGTATACGTGATATTTGATTAGCCGTATAATGGAGATAATTCCGGTATGTACAGTCCCTGATTACAGTGAGTCCTAGTGCCACAAATCGACGTGTTTCGTGGGCAGGCTTCTTATGGAGTTGTTTCAGTAGTCATAATGTCAGATAGATAGATAGATAGATAGCTATTCGAGAAGCTAATATGGCAAACATGTGCCTAGAGTAGCACTGAGGGATCTACAGTGTTGGAACATTCTACAACAGCATTAGCAGAGCATGTGGAAGATTGACTATTCTGTTGTGAACAATAAACTTGTGAAATTCTTAAGAAAATGCACAAATGATTGTTGCAGCTTACATCATTGAACAGGTTATGTACAAACTATTATCATATCACTCTATAACTCCATTTCTTCTATGATAAAAATAGTCATATGATTCATTTTTTATTCTAATCTGACTGCTGAATTATGTGTAGGGTATATGAGTGAATAATTATGGAAATGACTTGAACATTGCTTCATGGAATATTGATGTCAAATAACCTACTCATATTGATTTTTGATTTAAATAAATTTATTGTTAAGTATACTAAACTTCTTGCACATGTTATCAAACTATATGTTGGAGTAATAGTGGCTGGATGGGGGCTCATTAAATATGGATAAAGACAGATTTGTATTATTCCTTTAGTAAGAAATTTTCACCTGCAGAAACATTATGCAACAGTAAAACATCTATCTTATTATTGTGAAAAGAGTAGTGTTTTCTGATACCCTTTTAATCCACCAAATGAGAGACATGTTGGACTTGTGGGAGAATTATTAATAACTATAAGTTAAGATTTTCAATCACATGTAATTAATTATGTGTTATTAATTCATAAATCAGTAATAATAATATACTTAAAACTGTTGAATTATTTACTATATGTAACCATGCTGTCTTATTTCCTGTTGAATACAATTATTGTTGAAACATAGACTACTCATGTTAGTGTGACTCACTTACATGTTATATGTTGTAGTCTGTCACCTGTATTCACTTACTATCCTTGCTGTATGTATCGGGGGGGGGGGGGGCTCGAGCTAGCTTCTAGAACTATTACTTTTCTATTCTACACTATCTATCATTCAGCTTTGTAACACGTGTGGCTAGAAAGAACATCATTTCTAATTCTAAGTGTGTTTATGTTTCTATTTTTCATTACTAATTTCGAGGGGGAAGGGGAGGGAAGGGAATGATATATATCTTTATTTATTATAATTCTGATTTTGTGTGTATGTCTCTTTGTGTGGGTGTCTGTGTCATATCTATACGTGTGTTATTGTATGGGTATATGCGTATCTGTATGTATGAGTTTGCGTTTGTGTCTGTTACAGGTGGTTTTTGCCTTCACGATTGCCTGGTTGTTGTGCCATGTACTGACGGTGACTGACATCTTCCCAAACAACACCAACAGCACGTCGTACCTCGCTCGCACTGACGTCAGACTGCATGTTCTGTATGATGCACCGTGGTTTACGATTCCATATCCATGTAAGTTGTCAAGCCCATTGTCCTCAAAGCCATTTTCCTGTAAGTTGTCAGGCCCATTGTCCTCCAAGCCATTTTCCTGTAAGTTGTCAGGCCCATTGTCCTCCAAGCCATTTTCCTGTAAGTTGTCAGGCCCGTTGTCCTCCAAGCCATTTTCCTGTAAGTTGTCAGGCCCATTGTCCTCAAAGCCATTTTCCTGTAAGTTGTCAGGCCCATTGTCCTCCAAGCCATTTCCCTGTAAGTTGTCAGGCCCAAGCCACTAGTTTGTAAGTTGTCAGGCCCAAGCCACTCCTTTGTAAGTTGTCAGGCCCAAGCCACTCCTTTGTAAGTTGTCAGGCCCATTGTCCTCTAAGCCACTCCTTTGTAAGTTGTCAGGCCCATTGTCCTCTAAACCATTCCCCTGTAACTTGACAGCTCTGTTGTCCCATTTAACATGAATTGTAACTGCATGCAATCCAGTTACTATGACTTGTAACTTCATCAGTCCAATAACCATAACTTGTAACTGTATGCAGTCCATTTACCTTGCAAACTAACTGTATACTGTCTACCTTGCCAACTAACTGTATGCTGTCCATTTACCTTGCCAACTACTGTATGCTGTCCATTTACTTTGCCAACTAACTGTATGCTGTCCATTTACCTTGCCAACTAACTGTATGCAGTCCATTTACCTTGCCAACTACTGTATGTTGTCCATTTACCTTGCTACTACTGTATGCAGTCCATTTACCTTGCCAACTGTATGCAGTCCATTTACCTTGCCAACTACTGTATGCAGTCCATTTACCTTGCCAACTACTGTATGCAGTCCATTTACCTTGCCAAGTAACTGTATGCAGTTAAGTTGCAATGCAAAGTAATTTCATGTAAACCTATTTTATATCATATCTTGCAATTTCATGCAATCCTATTTGGCATGTCTTATAATTTCTTGCAATCCTATTTAATGTAATGTCAGGCAATCCTATTTAATATGTAATGTCAGGCAATCCTATTTAATATGTAATGTCAGGCAATCCTATTTAACATGTAATGTCAGGCAATCCTGTTTAACATACCTTGTAATTTCATGCTGTCCACTTTAATGCCATATCATTGCCAACAGACCACTTTAACATGCTGTGTCATTTCACGCAGTCCACTTTAACATGCCATTTCAATTCGTGCAATCCACTTTAATATACCATGTCATTTCAAGCAGTCCATTATAATATGTCATATCATTATACAGAGACCATTTAACATGCAACTTCATGCAGTCCACTTTAACATGCCTAGTCATTTATTACAGTCCTCTTTAACATGCTGAGTCATTTATTACAGTCCTCTTTAACCTGCTGAGTCACTTATTACAGTCCTCTTTAACATGCTGAGTCATTTATTACAGTCCTCTTTAACATGCTGTCATTTCATACAGTCCTCTTTAACATGCTGTCATTTCATACAGTCCTCTTTAACATGTCGAGTATTTTCATACATATTACTTTAATATGCCTTGTCATTTCACGCAGTCCACTTTAACACGCTGTTTCAAACCGTGCAGTCCATTTAACATGCCTTGTTATTTCATGCAGTCCACTTTAACATGCCATGTCATTTCGTGCAGTCCAGTTTGGCATGCCGACGTTGAGCGCCGCTGGTTTTTTGGGAATGCTTGCTGCAACACTGGCGTCCATTATTGAGTCCATAGGGGATTATTTTGCTGCTGCCCGCATCTCGGGCTCCCCTGCCCCGTCATCCAGCGCCATTAACCGCGGTATTGCTACGGAGGGTCTGGCCAGCATATTCAGTGGCATGCTGGGTGCAGGTCACGCCACTACGTCATACAGTGGAAACATTGGAGCTATCGTGGTGACAAAGGTGCTCGAGTCTTATACTAGAATGTCACAAGAGTCAAGTAAACTTCCGCTTTAAGGTCTTTTTAGCATTATACTAAAGGGTGTTTACATCATAATGGGCGGGAGTTTACAGTGTAAAAATATATATCAATGCTTAGTCACACTTATAAATGTAACATATTTTACAGGTATTTATATATCAATGCTTAGTCACACTTATAACTGTAACATAGTTTACAGATATTTATATATCAATGCTTAGTCACACTTGTAACTGTAACATAGTTTACAGATATTTATATATCAATGCTTAGTCACACTTGTAACTGTAACATAGTTTACAGATATTTATATATCAATGCTTAGTCACACTTGTAACTGTAACATAGTTTACAGGTATTTATATATCAATGCTTAGTCACACTTATAACTGTAACATAGTTTACAGATATTTATATATCAATGCTTAGTCACACTTGTAACTGTAACATAGTTTACAGGTATTTATATATCAATGCTTAGTCACACTTATAACTGTAACATAGTTTACAGATATTTATATATCAATGCTTAGTCATACTTGTAACTGTAACATAGTTTACAGGTATTTATATATCAATGCTTAGTCACACTTATAACTGTAACATAGTTTACAGATATTTATATATCAATGCTTAGTCACACTTATAACTGTAACATAGTTTACAGGTATTTATATATCAATGCTTAGTCACACTTGTAACTGTAACATAGTTTACAGGTATTTATATATCAATGCTTAGTCACACTTATAACTGTAACATAGTTTACAGATATTTATATATCAATGCTTAGTCACACTTGTAACTGTAACATAGTTTACAGATATTTATATATCAATGCTTAGTCACACTTGTAACTGTAACATAGTTTACAGATATTTATATATCAATGCTTAGTCACACTTGTAACTGTAACATAGTTTACAGGTATTTATATATCAATGCTTAGTCACACTTATAACTGTAACATAGTTTACAGATATTTATATATCAATGCTTAGTCACACTTGTAACTGTAACATAGTTTACAGGTATTTATATATCAATGCTTAGTCACACTTATAACTGTAACATAGTTTACAGATATTTATATATCAATGCTTAGTCACACTTGTAACTGTAACATAGTTTACAGGTATTTATATATCAATGCTTAGTCACACTTATAACTGTAACATAGTTTACAGATATTTATATATCAATGCTTAGTCACACTTATAACTGTAACATAGTTTACAGGTATTTATATATCAATGCTTAGTCACACTTGTAACTGTAACATAGTTTACAGGTATTTATATATCAATGCTTAGTCACACTTATAACTGTAACATAGTTTACAGATATTTATATATCAATGCTTAGTCACACTTGTAACTGTAACATAGTTTACAGATATTTATATATCAATGCTTAGTCACACTTGTAACTGTAACATAGTTTACAGGTATTTATATATCAATGCTTAGTCACACTTGTAACTGTAACATAGTTTACAGGTATTTATATATCAATGCTTAGTCACACTTGTAACTGTAACATAGTTTACAGGTATTTATATATCAATGCTTAGTCACACTTGTAACTGTAACATAGTTTACAGGTATTTATATATCAATGCTTAGTCACACTTATAACTGTAACATAGTTTACAGGTATTTATATATCAATGCTTAGTCACACTTGTAACTGTAACATAGTTTACAGGTATTTATATATCAATGCTTAGTCACACTTGTAACTGTAACATATTTTACAGATATTTATATATCAATGCTTAGTCACACTTATAACTGTAACATATTTTACAGGTATTTATATATCAATGCTTAGTCACACTTATAACTGTAACATATTTTACAGATATTTATATATCAATGCTTAGTCACACTTGTAACTGTAACATATTTTACAGATATTTATATATCAATGCTTAGTCACACTTGTAACTGTAACATATTTTACAGGTATTTATATATCAATGCTTAGTCACACTTGTAACTGTAACATATTTTACAGGTATTTATATATCAATGCTTAGTCACACTTGTAACTGTAACATAGTTTACAGATATTTATATATCAATGCTTAGTCACACTTGTAACTGTAACATAGTTTACAGATATTTATATATCAATGCTTAGTCACACTTGTAACTGTAACATAGTTTACAGATATTTATATATCAATGCTTAGTCACACTTGTAACTGTAACATAGTTTACAGATATTTATATATCAATGCTTAGTCACACTTGTAACTGTAACATAGTTTACAGGTATTTATATATCAATGCTTAGTCACACTTGTAACTGTAACATAGTTTACAGGTATTTATATATCAATGCTTAGTCACACTTGTAACTGTAACATAGTTTACAGGTATTTATATATCAATGCTTAGTCACACTTGTAACTGTAACATAGTTTACAGGTATTTACATGTGATGGTTTGATTGCGATGTTAGTGTCTTGTCATAGATGTTAGTGTCTTGTCATAGATGTTAGTGTCTTGTCATAGATGTTAGTGTCTTGTCATAGATGTTAGTGTCTTGTCATAGATGTTAGTGTCTTGTCATAGATGTTAGTGTCTTGTCATAGATGTTAGTGTCTTGTCATAGATGTTAGTGTCTTGTCATAGATGTTAGTGTCTTGTCATAGATGTTTAAATATGCTGGTCATTTATTTTAGCAAAAATTAAATATTATATTTATAAAATATGTTATTTTAAAAACGTCCTTTTATGATTATTATCTAAACGTTAACTTTAGATTTGTGTATCTGTGCGTTACATCTCTATCTCCAAGCATGACTGGACACGCATATGAGTCTCCATATGAGCTGACTGTACATGCATATGAGTCTCCATATAAGCTGACTGTACATGCATATGTGTCTCCATATGAACTGACTGTACATGCATATGTGTCTCCATATGAACTGACTGTACGTGCATATGTGTCCAAACAAGCTGCTTGTACATACACATCTGTCTCCAATCAAGCTGACATACACATCTGTCTCCAATCAAGCTGACATACACATCTGTCTCCAATCAAGCTGACATACACATCTGTCTCCAATCAAGCTGACATACACATCTGTCTCCAGTCAAGCTGACATACATATCTGTCTCCAGTCAAGCTGACATACATATCTGTCTCCAGTCAAGCTGACATACATATCTGTCTCCAATCAAGCTGACATACATATCTGTCTCCAATCAAGCTGACATACATATCTGTCTCCAGTCAAGCTGACATACATATCTGTCTCCAATCAAGCTGACATACATATCTGTCTCCAGTCAAGCTGACATACATATCTGTCTCCAATCAAGCTGACATACATATCTGTCTCCAATCAAGCTGACATACATATCTGTCTCCAATCAAGCTGACATACATATCTGTCTCCAATCAAGCTGACATACATATCTGTCTCCAATCAAGCTGACATACATATCTGTCTCCAATCAAGCTGACATACATATCTGTCTCCAATCAAGCTGACATACATATCTGTCTCCAATCAAGCTGACATACATATCTGTCTCCAATTAGGTGGCAAGTCGACGAGTGTTCCAGACAGCTGGACTGATCTTACTCGTATGTGGCGTACTGGGCAAGTTTGGCGCTGTTCTCGCACTTGTCCCGGATCCTGTGGTGTGTATGATCTTGTGATTTGTAACTTACAACTCTGAAGTGTGTGTGTGTCAATTACCGTACGACTCTGAAGTGTATGTGTCAATTAAATCCTGTGATGTGATTAATAGTTATGATCCTATAGTTCGTATGTTAGTATTAATCCTGTGCAGTGGATGATTATTATAATTCTACGGATGTTAGTATTAATCCTGTGCAGTGTATGATTATTATCATTCTAAGGATGTTAGTATTAATCCTGTGCAGTGTATGATTATTATGATTGTATGGATGTTAGTATTAATCCTGTGCAGTGTATGATTATTATAATTCTACGGATGTTAGTATTAATCCTGTGCAGTGTATGATTATTATAATTCTACGGATGTTAGTATTAATCCTGTGCAGTGTATGATTATTATGATTCTACGGATGTTAGTATTAATCCTGTGCAGTGTATGATTATTATGATTCTACGGATGTTAGTATTAATCCTGTGCAGTGTATGATTATTATAATTCTACGGATGTTAGTATTAATCCTGTGCAGTGTATGATTATTATCATTCTATAGATGTGTATATTTTTTCTGGTCCTGTGATGCGCTCGCCAATTTCTGATTTACTGTAGATTTCTCCATCATGACATATCATGACACACTGCTTATTTTTTACATCTCGACAAAAGAGTCATTCCATATAACGACACATGAATTATTCTCTAGATCTTCATACAAGAAATATTTACAATTTAACTTACATATGCATGTGTGTACCATGTGTGCACCGTGTGTGACTATAAAAGCAGAGAGAGATGGGGGATGGGGTGAAAGAAAACCATTTGACATCAATTTGCGAAACACTTTTTGACAAAAGTATCTTAAACATCACTCATCTCTGAACTTTTACACACGTAAACTATAAACATCTGTCCACATCTCGACCTTTGAGTACAAAATCTCAACAACAGTGACAACGCCTCCTACCATGGCATCAGTGACGTCATTTCGCGCCATCTCTAGGACGAGCAACGCCAGTGTTTTGCTTATTTTTATTTCACCAAAACCACCTCTTTCCTCTAACGCGATTCCCATGTCTGCAGGTGGGCGGAATCTTGGGCGTGGCCTTAGGCACGGTGGCGTCGGTTGGGGTCACAACATCAATGTACGCAGACATGAAGTCCTCGCGAAACGTGGCCATCTTTGGCATTTCGCTGATGGTTGGTCTGGCACTGCCTCAGTGGGTTACTGCCAATCTCCAGACAATCGATACAGGTAGATAACTCTTACTAACATTCGTCAGTTGATAAATGCAGTGATATTAATTAAGTGTTATTTACCAGTTGATAAATGTAGTGATATTAATTTTGCGATATTTGGCCATTGAAAATGTAGAAATATTAATTAAGTGATATTTACCCGTTGATAAATGTAGTAATATTAATTAGGTGATATTTAGCATTAATAAAAATATGATATTCATTAGGTGATATTTACCAATTGATAAATATAGTAATATTAATTAGATTATATTTACCATTTGATAAGTGTAGTAATATTAATGGTGTAATATTTACCAGTTGATAACTGTTATGATATTAATTAGGTGATATTTACTATTTGATGGACCTAGTAATATTTACCTATATATTGCTTTAAAACCTGACTATGCAGGCAATCGAGATCTTGACCAAGTACTGGTAGTTCTTCTGGGCACCCCAATGACAGTCGGTGGTCTACTAGGACTCCTTTTGGACAACATCATTCCGGGTTCGAATCTTTATATTTTAATAGTTACTTTTGTAAGTCAGTGGCACATTTCCTTCAAAGTGAAAATATCCATTTCTTATTGTAACCCACCTCCAGTCTTCAGGCAGACTAAGAACGTTCTTATTGACGTGGTGGCCCAGAGTGCCAGGATTTTGCCAAAAATAATGTGTGTCTCCTTGTGCAAATGGTGGCATGAATGATGATGCGAATGTTGGTGTGGAAAAATGGAAGAAAACACAACTGAAGTAGAGACATCATCAAAACAAGTTTTCCTATCATGGGTCGGTCGTACCTAGCCTCCCCCCTGACACCCTCCTCATGTCACATGATCAGCACTCTCATAATCCAAAAGTTGACTGCCTGTCCTTAGGTCAAGTCATGGGGCTCTCAGCCTCTGCCATCAGCAACAAATCGGTGTCACCCTTTGCCGTCAGTGTGGTGTCCTCACGCCATGTCAGCACACCTCCACCAATATGTCTGGATTCCAACCCAAACCCACAATATAGACTGGGCAGAAGCATGTCTGAATGATTGTCCTTGTGACTGGTTCATCTCTTGCCATAGTTGGGCCACATGGCTTGCCAAAAAGGGTTGGAGTTCGAATCCCAGTGAACTTCCACTGCAATGTATTGTCCCAGTTACTTTACCATCGTAACTTTGTGGGGCACTCAGTAAGGCAACAACAACAAAAAAGACACACAATGAAATAAATCCAGCTTACTCCCTTCTCCAACTGATTCTTGTAGTCTCTCCAAATGTCTGCCTCTTCTGGTGTTAAAAAACAAATTATATTCTCACAGAGAATAAATTCACATCACAGACTGTTTCTTTCTCGAAGCAAAGTCTCCATGCAAAATCTCCATTATTTCTTTCAGAGACAAATTTTCAGATGTCTTACTGAACTATCTTCTCTTGAGAGTTAAAATCTTCTTTTCTCACAAATTCTAAACTGCAACTATAAATTCTCAACTATTCATTTCTCCAACAATTCTGAACTATGTACTGTCTCTTTCTATATTCAGTTCTATCCATGCTTTAAGTTCATAATCTTTTCACTTGTTGTTCAAGGGTGTCATGAGAAATCTGCAAGCTGGCAATATCACCACACCACACAACTCCTTCCATGCAGAGCACGCAATTCTAAAAGAAATGTCCCTTTGTTCTCATTCTCTCAGATACGTATACAATACCAACTAGTTCCTAAACAATGCCTACAGCCACAAAATAAACAATACTCTCAGATACATACACAATACCAACTAGTTCCTAAACAATGCCTACAGCCACAAAATAAACAATACTCTCAGATACATACACAATACCAACTAGTTCCTAAACAATGCCTACAGCCACAAAATAAACAATACTCTCAGATACATACACAATACCAACTAGTTCCTAAACAATGCCTACAGCGACAAAATAAACAATACTCTCAGCAAAAACATTGTCACACTGAACCCATGCAAAGTGTTTTACAATTAACATGATCAGAAAGCATTTCAAAAAGTCACCCCAAATCAACATTTTCAAATGACACAACTTTCTTCATTAAGTCATTGTTCAAAAAATAATATATCACAATAGCAAAACAGTGCGGGTACAACTGCATACCCACTCACACACACCAACCAACAATTTGAACCTTGGTTTTAATTGCATATTTAACAAAAAATTTTATTAATAACTGTTATGAGCCACTATAATGTGTGTTTGCTAGTCATATATAACTTTGCTAACTACACTTTCGAATTTAACATTTAGAGAGCTTTTAGACTTATCCATTTGATGCAACACTAACATGAAATTTTGTGTGTTAGTTGGATAGCTCAAAAATGAATAGGAGAAGAATCACATATGATTCGGCAAACAGAAATAACCAAAACTTTTCTTGGCAACTCCATTCCCCCCTTCCATGACATGCTATATGTTAGAGTGTTATAGATATTTTATGTTATAAAAACAGCTATCTAAGTTATCACACCTAAGTAGCTAGTGGTCTTAATGTTTAATTTTGCTATCATATTCATGCAGCCAGTGGTTTTAATATATATGTACTCAATTTATCATAATTAATGCAATGGTCATATTGTATACTTTTATTATCATAATTAATGCAGTCAATGGTCGTATTGTATACTTTTATTATCATATTAAATGCAGTCAGCGGCTTCACTCTACATTTTAGTACATATTAAAAGTCACACTTTTATTTGTCTGAAGTTTCTGGTCATTCTGTCATCTGTCTATCACTTGTCTGTGTGAATGAGTGCGACTGGGGGCGAGCCGTGCATGTTTCTGTTGATCTGTCTGGTGTGCGACCATCAACATTGTTTTGTGTCGATAGTCGTGATTGTAGTCGTACTTGTAGTCCGAATGAAGTGAGTTTAGAACACATCGCCAACGTCATTAGATCGCGCGCGCACGCACGCACGCACATACATAGGTACGCACGCACAGTGCTATATTTCTAAGGTACTTTGATTGCATACTTTATTTACCGCGTGTTTCACTCTCAAGACACATTTCATTCACCACGTGCATTCATTCTTGTATCATGTATTTCATTTATCACATATATTTCCCACCACACGACATTCCTTTTATTTGCCATTTATATATTACTCATTTGATGTACATTTCATTTACCAACTATATGTCACACATTTCATGTACATTTCATTTTAAAATTATGTCACACATGAGACGTACATTTCATTTACCAATTATATTTCACTCTTGAGACGTACATTTCATTTTAAAATTATATTTCACTTATATGACGTGCATTTCTTTCACGTGACGCATACTTCATTCACAAGATGTACATTTCATTGATAAGATGCATTTCATTTACCCAGGTACACCAGAGGAGAGAGGTTTAATGACGTGGCGTCAGGACGGCTTAAAGCAAAACTCGGAGCAAGATTCCTCTTTCCTAAAAGTGTATGACATTCCGTACATCTCTGACCTCCTCAAAGATATTCCTCTATGTTCCTACTTCCCACTGTCGCCCTCCTACTTCCCGCGTACCTGTAGCTGTTGTCACAAGAAGGAAGATCGCGAGAGACAAGAGAACAGCTTGGCTTTTGAGGTCGAGGTCATTCCCAATGGCAATGCCTTCGATAAACAAAACTCTTGATAAAGTCGTGCGAGTAGCAACAGCCAAAGCGAGACCATCACCAAACAAATCTCCTGATAGGTAGTCTTGTGAGTAGCAACAGCCAAAGCGAGACCATCACCAAACAAATCTCCTGATAGGTAAAGTCTTGCGAGTAGACCACACCCAGTCTGAGACTGTCTTGATGCTCATACTAATCGTGTACTCAGAAATGCTGTGCTGTATACTATTACTACTAACTGTGTGCATAGAAATAATGTGTGTTGTATACTATTACTAACTGTGTGCATACTATTACTACTAAATGATTACACAAAAGTACAGTGTGTTGTATACTATTACTAACTGTGTGCATACTATTACTACTAAATGATTACATAAAAGTGCAGTGTGTTGTATACTATTACTACTAAATGATTACTCAAAAGTACAGTGTGCTGTATGACTCCTGACTGTGTGCATGGAGAAACATTTTTACTACAAACATGTCTGCCATACTACAATGTCATTCTATTGTGCGTTACACTACTTCTAACATACTTGTATCATAATGGTATACACAGTTCGATACTTCCACAACACTACTTCTAACATACTTATATCATAATGGTATACACAGTTCAATACTTCCACAACACTACTTCTAACGTACTTGTATCATAATGGTATACACAGTTCAATACTTCCACAACACTACTTCTAACGTACTTGTATCATAATGGTATACACAGTTCAATACTTCCACAACACTACTTCTAACGTATTTATATCATAATGGTATACACAGTTCAATACTTCCACAACACTACTTCTAACGTACTTGTATCATAATGGTATACACAGTTCAATACTTCCACAACACTACTTCTAACGTACTTGTGTCATAATGGTATACACAGTTCAATACTTCCACAACACTACTTCTAACGCACTTATATCATAATGGTATACACAGTTCAATACTTCCATAACACTACTTCTAACGCACTTATATCATAATGGTATACACAGTTCAATACTTCCACAACACTACTTCTAACGTACTTGTGTCATAATGGTATACACAGTTCAATACTTCCATAACACTACTTCTAACGCACTTATATCATAATGGTATACACAGTTCAATACTTCCATAACACTACTTCATACTACAACAAACTTCCATCGTACACATGACGCAATTAGTGTCTAAGTACGATAACTGTAGAAATTTCACTAGTGGCTCTCCCAGTAGCACACATTAACAACCATGACCTGACTGAGTGCGAACCTTAAAATGAAGAAATTTCATTAGTGGCTCTCCCAGTAGCACACGTTAACCATGACCTGACTAGCGAGTGTGCGAACCTTAAAATGAAGTTAATATATATTTTTTTTTAACTTGCTAAACAATAAAAACTTGAATCACATGAAAGTACTTCATCGCAAATATCGACATGCTTGTTTCAATTTATTTAATATAAATATAGTAGCGATAGTAAAAGTCTACTTACTAACAATTACTTAATATAAATATAGTAGTAAAAGTCTACTTACTAACAATTACTTAATGATGAATTTGAATTGTATCAATATAATTGTTAATGGTGAATGTAACTGTGGAGCAGTACAATTACTTTAGTGGTGAATATAACTCTGGAGCAGTGCAATTATTTTAGTGGTGAATATAACTCTGGAGCAGTACAGTTACTTTAGTGGTGAATGTAACTCTGGAGCAGTACAATTATTTTAGTGGTGAATATAACTGTGGAGCAGTACAGTTACTTTAGTGGTGAATGTAACTCTGGAGCAGTACAATTATTTTAGGGGTGAATATAACTGTGGAGCAGTACAATTACTTTAGTGGTGAATATAACTCTGGAGCAGTACAATTATTTTAGTGGTGAATATAATTATACTGTAGTACAGTTACTTTAGTGGTGAATGTAACTCTGGAGCACGTAACGTTAGTGTAAAATCAGTGGAAAGGAAGTCACAAAGAAATATTTTATGACTAGTCAGATTTGGTTTTACAAAACATCTTTGGGCCCATCAATTGCAAACTTTTCAAGTCGATTGTTTGTAAAGACGTGCTCTAACAGATGAAGGTGTAGATTGAAAAAATGACGTCAATTGAAATTAGGCGTGAAACTATATGAAAGTAGGCCTTAGCTCGAAATTTGAGCGTACGTTTTATCAAACATGACTGGTTAATAATTTTAATTGAAAAAAAACAATCACGACAGCTTGAGAATGGAACTTCAAAAGAACAATTTGCAACAGGCTACTTAAGAGAAGTCTTTGAGACCTCTAAAGTACTTGGGCATTTAAGGGAAATATTTTGAAATCTTGAATGTAGTTGATTACTTGTATGAAGACTGTCTCAAACTACGACATGGTTGGGTAAGGCTGCTTAAGAACACTATTTTATTGATATTTTGATAAATTAAATTCATTGGTTACTTGAAGGAGACTATTTCAAAACTAGAAATTAAATTCATTGGTTACTTGAAGGAGACTATTTCAAAACTAGAAATTAAATTCATTGTTTACTTAAAGGAGACTATTTCAAAACTAGAAATTAAATTAATTGGTTACTTGAAGGAGACTATTTCAAAACTAGCGATAAAGTGAGTACGCGGAAGAAGACGCTCCAGAATTTAAGCAAAGTTAATGTGGTTCTGGAAGAAAAACATTTTCATTACTTAAAAAAAATGTACTAAGCACTTCAGAGTATTCATGTACTTCTGGTGAAAATGTCTAGCAACAGGAAATTACCGGCCGGCCGGAAGTAAGACTTTAGAAAACTCCTCCTGGGGGGGAAGTGTGAAAGGATTAGACATTAAATGAAGGCATTGCTTGCTGTTGATTGACGGTTTGTTTGTCATTTTCAAAGAAAATTGTTCGACATTGAGTGGATGTACACATGTTCATTTACAGCAATTTTCTAGCACATTCTCAATTCAGGTTGTTTACTTCCATCTCTGACACTTCAAAAATACCTTCTTAAGGAGAGCACATTCTCAATTCAGGTTGTTTACTTCCATCTCTGACACTTCAAAAATACCTTAAGGTTGAGTTACTCGGACAATTTAACAATTTAAATTTTAAAACAAGGAGAGGCAAATTTACTCTGCCACACAGTGACATGGATATTTCGTCTTGAACGTTAGTGTTACTATTCTGAGCAATACTATTCTGAGCAATACTATTCTGAGCAATACTATTCTGAGCAATACTAACAAAAGCATGCAGTATCTGATCATGTTATCAAAAATACTATTCTGAGCAATACTAACAAAAGCATGCAGTATCTGATCATGTTATCAAAAACGTTTTTAATGTGATGTAAACTAGTAAGATTTTAAAGTGAATGTAAACTAGTAAGTGTTTAATATGATATAAACTAGTAAGTGTTTAATATGATATAAACTAGTAAGTGTTTAATATGATATAAACTAGTAAGTGTTTAATGTGAATGTAAGCTAGTAAGTGTTTAATGTGAATGTTTACTAGTAAGTGTTTAATATGATTGCATACTAAAAATGAGTGATATGCTAGTGTGTACTGCACCTTTACTATACTTACATGCGGAATACATGGAACTCATGATCCTTACACGAACAACACTAGTATACATGTATGATCACACATATAAACAACACACGCACTACACAGTTACAATAACACACATATAAACAACACACGCACTACACAGTTACAATAACACACATATAAACAACACACGCACTACACAGCTACAATAACACACATATAAACAACACACGCACTACACAGTTACAATAACACACATATAAACAACACATGCAGTGTACATGTACAATAACACACAAATAATACACGCTGTATACATGTACAAAAACACACTTACACAAACAATACACGCAGTATACATGTACAATAACACACAAACAATACACGCAGTATACATGTGCAATAATACACATACAAATGCGCAGTAAACGCGTAGGTTAACACATGTACAAACTCGCGCGATATACATTCGCATTAACACACACGCAGTATACATTTACATTAACATATTTACTAACACACGCAGTACACAAGTACATATTATATTGGCATAAGTATAATATACCATATAGTGCCATGTACATTATATTGGCATACGTATAATATATCACATAGTACCATGTACATTATATTGGCATACGTATAATATATCACATAGTACCATGTACATAATATTGGCATACGTATAATATATCACATAGTACCATGTACATTATATTGGCATACGTATAATATATCACATAGTACCATGTACATAATCATACGTATAACATCACACCTAGTGAAATAGTGAAATTGTATATTAGCATGGTATAGATAACACGTTGCAAGGATGTACATTAACATTGTTACGTTTCCAGTATTTATTTAAAGACCCTGCTTAGGAAATTATAGAACTTTAATTTACTATTTAAATTAATTCCCTTTCGTTTAACCTAAACAGACTGGTTGCTCAAATCATCATTCGACTAAATTAAAAATGCATCCTTGTAGTCTAGATCACAGATTTACGAAACTGATAATTTGCGTACTTTAGCTAGATTGGAAATCGTTAAAAACTCTCTTAGATTCATATGCATTCATTACGTCATTCGTTTTGCTCAGACAGCCCCCATCCAATCCACGTCTTTTGGTCTATATGCATACAAATTTACTACAAAAAGAGGTTCTTAACAAAATGAAATAAGATTTAATAAGTTTAACAATTAACAGCAACGATTAATTACGACACGACGTCTTAATTCTACACAGCGTTGTTCTCTCATTTACCGTCCTGGTTAAAAGTTCTAACGAGAATTTGCTTTTCTGTTGCCAAATAGTCACTTGATTCTGGACCCTAGTAGATATACTTAACTACACTCTTGGTCGCATGTGGGGTTCAACTGGTTAGAACTGGTCCACATCCTTTGGCTCATCGTCAGTACTGCATAGCACAACAGTCAATCGTCCACTCAATTACTGCATCGCTAATGTACTTGCGACGAATCGTTAACACGTGGTTAACACGAGGTACTTCTGCATAGTTCACGTATGGGTCATGAAGACACCCGAGTCGGTGTACGACTCAAGAAGTACGAAGGTAGAGAGGAGTAACATAAGAAGAACCCGGCTGAAACAAAGGATTTTGGGCTCTGTAACTATTTGCGTCTATATTCGCAAAACCCAAGCACATGTTTCTTTGGTTAAGGTTCTGAATTTAGAATCTTTGACTATCGTGTCGTTTACAATTCAAATATAGTTATATTTAAATATACATTGTGGTCCACGTGCGTGTTACATATAACGTTACACGAACGTATGAATTCTCAAATATTTACAGCATTAAAAATTAGAATTCACACAAAGGATTAATTCAAAATGAAGCATGAATGCTTTACAATTTTACACGAAAAATTATATGCAAGAACAATTTGAATTACAAAGAAGAATTCACCACGTGCACAGACATACTGGCGGCACTAGCGAATTTACGATTTATATAAATTAAAGATAAGAAAAAGTTACAATAATTTATATACAATAACTTTTAGATTTGTCCCTTTACATCGAAACACGTGCTTTGGCTAAAATAGCGCTAAGCTGCACAAAATACATACATCAATTCAATTACCAAATACAATCAATAAATGCAATAGATACTGTAAGAAGTAGACGTGTTATTGTTACCTCTTCAAAGTAGATTTTACTGCTCTAGCGCGGGTTCATCTTCGACTCTCTTACGACTCTGGTATGGCGGCGGGACGGAGCTAATGTTAAAGCTGCCTTGTGTGTCTGCCGGTCTGGAAGTGAGTGAGTGTTTTGGCGCCTTATGATCATTTTTGTGAAACTGCATTGAACGCATCACGTGACCGTTCACGTGGTATGTTGTTGTTCTCGAAGGTGCTGGACACTGGCCTAAAGTTATGCAACAATCCGACCTTGCTAGAAAGCTTCTCTCGATACTGATGTATCACGGGTGAATTTCAACAAAGGTCCGTTCAAAAATTTAATTTTGAAACGAGCAATTGGGTCACGAGGTCATGACACAGAATTTGTCACACATCGTCACACCCCCTTGCTTTTGAGGCGTTTATCTTACCAAAAGATAAATGCCTCCTACAAATTATGTGTTATAAAATGTAGAAGTGCAAAATGAAGAAAAAATTTACAATTAAAAAATTTCAACATAACCAGAAATAATGTAACGCGGCAGAGAAATCAACTCTAGATTAACGGCACTCCCATACAATATTTCTCACTTCAGAAATCAGAGAAAAATGATTTAAGAAAAAAATCAAATAAAAATGATTTAAGAAAACGTTCAGTCTAATTGAATAGACATCCATCCAATGGAATAACATGTTCTGAAATTCTCACTATCTGTCCCAATAATCAATAGTTCACACACAACCTAGTTCGATCTAATCAGATTATTCAGAATAGAAATCCAACATCAACCAATTCCACTGAATACGTATCCAACAATAGTGTGATCAAAAAAATTGACTTCCAATGAACAACACTATCAATATGCAGGTTATGAAAAGTTCCAGATATTGATTTCCTGTATCAACTAAATATCAGAGTTTGTGAATTACCAACTCTCATGAACTATCTATCAGTCCACCTGTCATATTCAGAGTTACAACACTAACACAATTCAATCAGTGTTATAGCTTGTCCCAAGTTTTTATGAAATGTCCAACATATTTACAATAACAACCACCAACTACGGTACAACAAGAAAATAATGAAAATTCAAAGAGAAGGTTCATTCATCGTTTCTACTGCTGCACTATCCTGCCTAGCACAATCTTCGTAGTTCTGTCCCAATCCCAATACACGTCGTCGCCCATGTGTGTCAACATGTCTATGGCATGACAACTGCATTCTTTCTTTCTTACTCTGTTCGTCAGAATGTCACTGTGAGGTGCAATATATTGCATGTCAAGTTTAGACTTTTCATTTCTTGTCCGGTAAGTACGTCCTTGAAGTGTTTTATCGTCATGATCTCTTTTGAAACTCTCCAAAGTACTTGTCAAGTTTAAAATGTTTTTGGTAGTGTCAGTTTCTGCATGACTGGTCTCTACCCGGTCTAACAGTTTCAAACTTCTCGATACGTTTCGTATCATGTCAGTGTCACTGTGGCCTTGACTATGCGATGTCAGAATTTCAAATCTATCGCTCTTAGCCTTGTCACTGAACTCACGCAAATGGAAATTTGCTCTCTTGGTGTTTCGTGCATCTGTAGTTACGTCATCGTGTACACATTGAACGTCTCTAGTTCGCATGCACTCAACGTCTTTCGTCGGAATGGCGTCAGATCTACTATGGGTCCATTTCGCATCTAGTCTAACGTCATAGGTTCGCAAATGTGTTCTGTCGCGGCTACCAGTCTCTCTGAAGTACCTGAATTGCAACATTAGCTTCCCCTCTAAATCTGGAGGTTCCGTTCTCCTGATCTTATCATAGACTGAAGTGAAATACCTCATCCCACTAGTTGTTTTCTGTTTTAACCCATTCACAACTAGGTGTTCGACTGTTATGTCTGTCAATTTGTCTCTCTCCTTGACAACATAAGTCCGTGTCTCTTTTGTGACTCTAGAATTGTCTAACTCTCCACTCGAGTATTTTCTAGTCACTGTGAGGTCAGACTCACTCGCTAGCAAGTCAGATTCCTGTGGTTGTATGAACAAGGGTTCTGTCTTAAACTCCCCAAGAGTTACTGATTGTCTCCCCTGGACCATACCGTTTATTGAACTAACGTAATCTGTCTCCACTGACTCAGTTAATTCAATATGTCTTCTCATCAGGTCGTCAGAATCTATGATGGAAATTCTGTCAGTTTCAGTCACCAACTGGCAGTGAATGTTACCTGTCTCTATTACACTGAATAACATCACTATGTCTACTCCCTGTGTGTTGTAGGCTACACTCCCACTGTTTCCTCTATCATAATTCTCTGCATCTGATGTCAGTAACAGCCCTGATGTCCCACCTAATCTGGTTATCAGTCCGTCACTCCGGTTTCCATTGTCTATCGATCTAGTTCTGTCTCTCATTTGTACTGTGTCTTTGATCAACTCAGGATCACACTCCGCACTTATCATCAGTGAATCAAGGAACATATCAGTTAATGAAACCCCCTCCTCCTTACTTCCACTTGTCTCAGTTTTTGGTACGTACTCATGACATTCCTTTATCTCAACAGGTGAGTCAAATAAGGTAGTCCATGTACCGTGGCTTCTGTCTACGTCACTAATTCCGTTAAGTGATTTATCTGCAGACGGTTCTGCCATGTCTCCGACAACTGCGTGCATACACGTCAGTACACATGCATTATCGTTGACCGTCTCTAATATCCCTATGTTAGAAATACTAGAGTTCGTCCCTGTACAGTTTTCGACTATATCTTCTTCCATGTCACGTTTGGAAAAGAACTCTGTCTCAGCTCTGACAACTGTCATGTCATCTGAAGTAAATGAATTTATCATAGGCACATTGTCTCTGTCTGTAATGCTACCTATACTGTCATCTGGATCAAATACTTCTGTTTCCCTGGCTGTCAATGTGTTAGCACTCGAAACCTCGCATAACGCAATAATCTTGTGTTCCAAAATTACGTCATGACTCACGTCAATCATCGGAGATCGAGATCTACCGATGTCAGTCTTCGTAGCGAGAACATTCTCATGACTCTCTCTTAAACTAACAGTTAGGTCAGTAGACTCAGTCGATGTGTCACTGCCTTTCAACAATACACAACTGATAGAACCCATTTCTATCTTCTCATGCATACTTGTCCTGTCAGAAAAATCAGTCACTGTGTTGCTAGAAGTTTCATCACACCTTAACGGTACACAACCGATAGAATCTGTCTCTATCTTATCATGCGCATTCAGTCCGTCAAACGAGGTGTCACACGTACACGGCGGTGTATGTGTTTGTCCAAATTCTACACGTGTTATTAAGTCCTTAACAACAGTGTCTTTTCTTGTCTCTGTTTCAAGATCAAGCTTTGGTGCGCTAACTGTTTCTGTAAACTGGTTAGCAAGTTGAACTGTAATGGTTTCGTCAAAACATTTGTTTTTGTTTTCAATCAAACTGTCTAATTCGTCTGCTGTGTTCGGTAGCGCGACTAATTTCTGTGTGTCAGTCTCCACGCTCGCGGCGTTTGACCTCGGCAAGTCAAAGTTCACGGCCTGACCTTCCTGTCGTAATTTGTCAACAGTACCCTCACCTTTCCCAACAATTTTAGACTCTGTTTTGATTTCTGTCCACAACCATTCTAATTCTAGACTTTCTTTCCTTTCTATAAGCCTTAGCCTCTCTTTCTTCAACTTTCTAATTTCGAACGTTAGATCTCGTATTTCAGCCTTCCCTTCCCCTTTGAATTGGAAATCTTTATCACACAACTGTTTTGCTCGTGAGCTTATTGAAGATCTAATTTCTTCCCTGTGTTCTATTTCCTTTTCATTGAGTGCTAGCAAGATGAAAATACGTAGCGGTTCACCTTTATACCCTAGTGATATGCCTACCTTCTGTTCGCGTTTTAGAATCTCCATGAGCTGTAAGCTCCCTATCCGTTCATCGACCCTTAGATCTATCAAAGTCGTAAGGTGATCATCTTCTATCTCTATCCGTTCCATCGCTAACGCGCCATCGAGTTTTATTCGTTCTAACTCTTTCGCGTGTTCCTCTCTCCTCTTTTCGCGTTCCTCTTCCCAGTCTAGTTCAGTTCTAACGAAGTTCATTAACTCGTCTTCCGTTCGGTATCCGATCAAGGAACCTATCTCTCTCAGACTCGCAATAGTCTGTTCGAGATCCGAAGTGTCCATCTTATTTATTTAGCGCGTCTGGCTACAATAAATATCTCTCGTGATTGTGTATCTAACCGTAGGCGATAAAACTCCGCTTTTATCCCACAATAACTTTTAGGCTACGACCTTACAAAAATTATTGAATTTATTCAGAACACCTTCCGAAATAAATTACGCGTTGGTTACACGTTCACCTGCTTGGCTACAAATCTGTTGTCTCCAAGGCTTTCGTAATGTCACGGCTCCAACCATACAACATTACACATTATACTTAGCACCCTAAATATAATAGTCCGAAGTCTGTTACTACCGATAACTCTCCTAGCTGGCGGTATAACACGTCGACTTCTCACAATGAAATATCCAGTAACACAATACTAAATAAATCATCAATAGCTAACATGACATATTTAACTACGCTTAAATATATCAACATTAACTAACATGCACGCTACTCTGCAAAAGAATACATGCACATGTCACAACAAAAGCAAGATAAATATTTCAACAATCCTGAATCAATAGAATATTGGCAATTCTCAGTTGTTCGTTTCCTAAAGATATGATGCGCCCTATGTATAAAAAATGTTACAATTTAATACATATCAATCCCATGACGAGGCCACACTTGTTACGTTTCCAGTATTTATTTAAAGACCCTGCTTAGGAAATTATAGAACTTTAATTTACTATTTAAATTAATTCCCTTTCGTTTAACCTAAACAGACTGGTTGCTCAAATCATCATTCGACTAAATTAAAAATGCATCCTTGTAGTCTAGATCACAGATTTACGAAACTGATAATTTGCGTACTTTAGCTAGATTGGAAATCGTTAAAAACTCTCTTAGATTCATATGCATTCATTACGTCATTCGTTTTGCTCAGACAGCCCCCATCCAATCCACGTCTTTTGGTCTATATGCATACAAATTTACTACAAAAAGAGGTTCTTAACAAAATGAAATAAGATTTAATAAGTTTAACAATTAACAGCAACGATTAATTACGACACGACGTCTTAATTCTACACAGCGTTGTTCTCTCATTTACCGTCCTGGTTAAAAGTTCTAACGAGAATTTGCTTTTCTGTTGCCAAATAGTCACTTGATTCTGGACCCTAGTAGATATACTTAACTACACTCTTGGTCGCATGTGGGGTTCAACTGGTTAGAACTGGTCCACATCCTTTGGCTCATCGTCAGTACTGCATAGCACAACAGTCAATCGTCCACTCAATTACTGCATCGCTAATGTACTTGCGACGAATCGTTAACACGTGGTTAACACGAGGTACTTCTGCATAGTTCACGTATGGGTCATGAAGACACCCGAGTCGGTGTACGACTCAAGAAGTACGAAGGTAGAGAGGAGTAACATAAGAAGAACCCGGCTGAAACAAAGGATTTTGGGCTCTGTAACTATTTGCGTCTATATTCGCAAAACCCAAGCACATGTTTCTTTGGTTAAGGTTCTGAATTTAGAATCTTTGACTATCGTGTCGTTTACAATTCAAATATAGTTATATTTAAATATACATTGTGGTCCACGTGCGTGTTACATATAACGTTACACGAACGTATGAATTCTCAAATATTTACAGCATTAAAAATTAGAATTCACACAAAGGATTAATTCAAAATGAAGCATGAATGCTTTACAATTTTACACGAAAAATTATATGCAAGAACAATTTGAATTACAAAGAAGAATTCACCACGTGCACAGACATACTGGCGGCACTAGCGAATTTACGATTTATATAAATTAAAGATAAGAAAAAGTTACAATAATTTATATACAATAACTTTTAGATTTGTCCCTTTACATCGAAACACGTGCTTTGGCTAAAATAGCGCTAAGCTGCACAAAATACATACATCAATTCAATTACCAAATACAATCAATAAATGCAATAGATACTGTAAGAAGTAGACGTGTTATTGTTACCTCTTCAAAGTAGATTTTACTGCTCTAGCGCGGGTTCATCTTCGACTCTCTTACGACTCTGGTATGGCGGCGGGACGGAGCTAATGTTAAAGCTGCCTTGTGTGTCTGCCGGTCTGGAAGTGAGTGAGTGTTTTGGCGCCTTATGATCATTTTTGTGAAACTGCATTGAACGCATCACGTGACCGTTCACGTGGTATGTTGTTGTTCTCGAAGGTGCTGGACACTGGCCTAAAGTTATGCAACAATCCGACCTTGCTAGAAAGCTTCTCTCGATACTGATGTATCACGGGTGAATTTCAACAAAGGTCCGTTCAAAAATTTAATTTTGAAACGAGCAATTGGGTCACGAGGTCATGACACAGAATTTGTCACACATCGTCACAAACATATTAACAAACACATGTATGAACATGTATATTTACAACAGAAACAATCTATGTACACTCAAACAAAAAAACACTTGTAGATATAAACTAAGAAAGCAAACAAAAAACACTTGTAGATATATACTAAGAAAGCAAACAAAAAACACTTCTGCGCTCCTTGGTTATATCTGTGTTTTTATATGCCTGTGAGTCATGGACCCTCACAGTGGATCTCGAAAGGAGAATACAATCTACTGAAATGAGATGCTTTAGAAGGTTGCTTAGCATTTCATATAGAGATGACGTCACGAATGAAGAAATGGGAAAAAGAATTAGGCAAGCCATTGGGCCCTATGAAGAGCTATTGGTCATTGTGAAAAAAACGTAAAATGAAAAGGTACAGGGAATGGAGGAAACTGGTTGTCAGGTCATCAGTGTTGCCCCAACGGTCGACAAGACTAAGGGATAGATAGATAGATAGATAGATAGATAGATAGATAGATAGATAGATAGACAGACAGACAGACAGACAGACAGACAGACAGACAGGTAGGTAGACAGACAGACAGACAGACACAGATAGATAGATAGATAGATAGATAGATAGATAGATAGATAGATAGATAGATAGATAGATAGATAGATAGATAGATAGTCAGTATAGGAATGACGCACTGAATGAGCGAATTAAGTCAGTGTTGGTGTATGACCCATCTCATTCCAAATGACAGGTTATATAGAAAAGTCTTTATCAGAGCAAAGTTACGTATTTACTGTAAGTGAAGACCGGTCACAATGAGAGCAAAGTTACGTATTTACTGTAACTGTGTAAGTGAAAACCGGTCACAATGAGAGCAAAGTTACGTATTTACTGTAAGTGAAGACCGGTCACAATGGTTGCTTTGAGACACAGCAAGCAAGACGTGCACTAGATTTCTAAGACAATTTATGCCATAGCAAGGCGTGCACTAGATTTCTAAGACAATTTATGCCATATGCCATATGCCATAGCAAGTAGCGCGTGTACTAAGGGCACCCCACTCCAACAAACCCACCCAACCCCCAAGATCCAGTCAAAATAGTGTGCATATAGAACAGCAGGCGGTAGGAATCTTAATTCTGCTGACACAGCAACTTTATGGCGTTGGCATATAAGATATTGAAGGGTTGGGAAGCGGGTGGGGGTGATTGTTAAGAAAATAAATCAACACATGTCGCAAAATAACAATACTTAAATCAGAGAAAATCGTATTTCAGGTTTGGGGTTCTTTTTTCACACCATCGGGAGGTCAGTTTTCAAGTGATTGGACTTTCAAGCAGAGGGCTTTGTTTATTGTACACATGGATTCCTGATCACAAATCAACGTAATAAGTGTCAATAGTCCTAAAATGATCACTAATCAACGTAATAAGAGTCAATAGTCCTAAAGTGATCACTGATCAACGTAATAAGAGTCAATAGTCCTAAAGTGATCACTGATCAACGTAATAAGAGTCAATAGTCCTAAAGTGATCACTGATCAACGTAATAAGTGTCAATAGTCCTAAAGTGATCACTGATCAACGTAATAAGAGTCAATAGTCCTAAAGTGATCACTTATCAACATAATAAGAGTCAATAGTCCTAAAGTGATCACTAATCAACGTAATAAGAGTCAATAGTCCTAAAGTCATCACTGATCAACGTAATAAGAGTCAATAGTCCTAAAGTCATCATTGTCCAACGTAATAATAGACCATAATTCCTAAAATCATCACTACCAACGTAACAATAGTTCATATTCTTAAAATCATCACTACCAACGTAACAATAGTTCATATTCTTAAAATAATCACTACCAGCGTAATAATAGGCCACATTCCTAGTATCATCACTGGCCAACATAATAATAGTCTATATTCCTAAAATCATCACTACCAGCGTAATAATAATCTATACATGAGTATTCTTAAAATCAATCCTACCAGCTTAATATTAGTCTATATTCAAAAATCATCACTGACCAACGTAATAATAGTCTATATTCTTTGCCTTAATTAACTTTGGAAATTATATAATCATATTTAATTAAGTGCATATTCTAGGTACAATTTCATTTCACTTTAAATTATGAGCCCTGTTTTTGTCACACCTAGACTACCTTAATCATAATGTGTGTCTTCTTTGAAATAGTGTGAATGGATGAAAATCATAATTCTTAAGTATAATTTGAAATAAATTTTAATTAAATAAATATATTTATTATCTTCTTACATTTTAAACCATGGATACCAAATCTGATTTTTCATAACTACATTTGAGTTTCCTTATATACTTCGCTTAACTGTATGTCACTAAGTGTGACGCCAACGCCACCTAGTTAATGGTTATGATTATTATTATTGAATTAATCATCCATAACTAATTACAAGTGTTGAGAAACTTCACTTATGTTATTAATAATTCTCCAGAGATACCACTGTTTACAATATTGATTTTTTCTTTTTTATTTTATTTTACTCACCATTTTCATCGCTCTGGTCCCCTATCCCATGAATGTTATGTTTGGATGTTTCTGATTGAACGACTAACAGCCATGTGAAAGTTAGCCCCATTGTTAGAATAAATTTTGTTAACTCTTTATCAAGAGTTGGGCTTTTCTTTCATTGTGAGAAAGTGCTTGGTGCGGTTGCTTGTTCGTTCATTCTGTTCGTCCCTCATATTTACATTCCTATCCACATACTCACACTCACTACCGATCTTCATACTTTAGCCGCATTTTCAGAATAAAGTACCCCTCCCCACAAGAACATCGTGGTGTCTGCGAGTTTGGCACTCGGTGTGATCTCGGCATCGCAGCTGACCCACCCACCCATCCAGCACGAGAGGGCCAGCCACCGCGACAGTAGTAAGCATATAACAAGAATAGGTAATTTCATCATAATAGCTCTGCTTGGTAACATTGTAACACTCAATACAGAGTAGTGAGATGTAACAAAAAGTAACAGGCACAAACCATTATGGGTGTCTTCCTACCTGCCGCCATCGATAACAACCATAGACCACAATACCAATCAGATCAGTGAAAATTATCAAATACAACAAGGCGACCAAAAAATAAAGGTAACCAAACAAGACACCCAGCAACTTGTATGGGTTATAGATGATAGACAAATAATAATAAATTAGAACATATCTACATGTGTGTGTGTGTGTGTGTGTGTGTGTGTGTGTGTGTGTGTCTGTGTGTCTGTGTGTGTGTGTGCATGCGCGTGTTGATGGGGTGTGGTTGTTCGCTGTTGCTGTTGTTTTCTAATTACCTCAATACACCTTTCTTATTAGCAAGAAGAATATCGCTCTGATACGTTATTCTTTGTTCGAACTGCACATTTGTAAATTCATTTTATGTTTCTCTTCTGTAAATACAGTTATTTAATATACATTGTCACTTTGGATAGGGATCGATATTGTTTCGTTATATTATCTTTTCATACTTCTCTTTTGTTTGACTAATTGTTTAAAGACCTTTTGTATCGTTATTGTTTCGTTATATTATCTTTTAATACTTTTCTGATGTTTGACTAATTGTTTGAAGACCTTTTGTATCGTTATTGTAACGATTATAAGTGATATGGATCGCGTATAAGATTCAGCGGTTATTAACTTTTCTCAGCTTTATTAGTAATAATTTTAATTTCACAAATTTAATATCTTATCATCATATGATTTCCCAATGGCTTCATAAATCTCTCATTAAACCAGTAAACTAAAACTGCATCGCAGTTGCAAACTGGTCACTGTATAAACTGTATTGATAGCTATTGTGTCGTCACAGATGCATACAATCTTTTTAACAATACAATGCCATCATCCCCCCTCCCCCCTCCTAACAGTCAAATTACATGTACATACGTCCTAAAGACGTCATTCAATTAAAATGTTGCGTCATTGTGTGGGCAAAACTGTTTTATGGGTGGGGTGGGAGGGAATAACACGTATATTTTGGGTTGTGCTAATTAATTCCTATATATTTATCAAACTGTCGCCCGCTTTTCGAACAAGGGAAGCAAATAATATGCAAAAACAAGATGGAGAATTCTTTTTAAGGTAGTTACTTCCCTTAGATTACAGTCACTTTGATATGCTGAACGCAGTTTCAAGTTGAATTTCATCGAATATTTTTTTACTTGTCAGCTAGCGTATTATTTATTTTGCCAAATTATTAACATTATACGACATACAAAATCTAAGTCAAACATTTAATGGCATATTATAACCTAGCCGAATTCAATTTCTAAATCAGAATCAGCTAGACCAGTGCTGCCCACCGAAGCTCTCATAATATTTTTAAAAAATTAAGTTACTCAAAATTTTGTCATAAAACTTAAACATTTTATTTCATTTCTTCAGTTTTCCCAATAATTACTGAACTAATTCTAAGTTTATTTGAATTTAAGTGTTAATTTTAAATATTGCACAAAATAATAAAAAAAATAATTCTAAAAGTATTTTAATGCCTTACTTGCTAAAATTCACTATCGGAAGCGGATGTCAATACGCTGTGCAGACGTCATTGTTACTGAGTTCAGTTAAAAGTTGTTTGTTTTTTTTTTAAAGTAATAATTTTTTAATTTTTAATTTTATTCTATCTCTATAAATTACAAACATATCAAATAAAACGGATAACACAGGGGCCACAGCCTATGGACAGTTTGAACCAGTCAAGCGGAAAGTTAAAGAAGAAAACCGTATGTTTAATCCGTTGCTTGTATTCATTCAGTTAAAATGGACATTAGATTTTAACTGGTAATTAAATATAGGACTGAGAGATGGCAATAAATTTGATATACATGTAATTAACTTATCGATAATATAATTATAGGACTGAATGATGGCAATAAATTTGATATACATGTAATTAACTTATCGATAATATAATTATAGGACTGAGGGATGGCAATACATTTGATACATGCGTCCTTTAGATGTCGATAATTATTTCACTGTAGAAATAACTTGTATTTTAAACTTTAGTGGCCGACAATTCTATTACTATAGGAATGCGATAACTTTGGAATACAAAACTTTAGTTGCCGATAATTCTGTTACTATAGGAATGCGATAACTTTGGAATACAAAACTTTAGTTGCCGATAATTCTGTTACTGCGGGTAACTCTGGTATGGGGTTTTCATATGCTTGTTAGTTGATATTACTTTTACCTGTTGGTTTAATACAATTTGCCTAATTTAAAACAAATAGTATATCACCAACAACAAGAACAAATAACTTTACAGGTGTAAGAATTCCAGTGCACCCCGATCTGTAGACAAATTTATGTAGGCTATTTTGGTTCGCAGTGTAAAAATAACTTTAAGAAAAAAAACATGTACATGTATAAAATTTACAGTGATCTATAATACATGTAAAGAGACGTAAAAACATGTCACAGAGTTCTTTGTTAATGATGTCAAATCACGTCACAGAGTTCTTTGTTTAATGATGTCAAATCGCGTCACAGAGTTCTTTGTTTAATGATGTCAAATCACGTCACAGTGTTCTTTGTTTAATGATGTCAAATCGCGTCACAGAGTTCTTTGTATACTGATGTCAAATCGCGTCACAGAGTTCTTTGTATACTGATGTCAAATCACGTCATATAGTACTTTGTATACTGATGTCAAATCACGTCACAGAGTTCTTTAATGATGTCAACTCACGTCACAGAGTTCTTTGTTTAATGATGTCAAATCACGTCACAGAGTTCTTTGTTTAATGATGTCAAATCGCGTCACAGTTATTTTCAATTGTCGTATGAACTAAATACCGCTTCAGGTCGTTTCCACGACTCAGCCATCTGACTTTAAACTTCCCATACTTGTGCAGCCATAACTCTTTTCATTTTTTTGTAGACTTCTACTACACAGCGCTTTTGGACGCAAAATACTATGTGTACTGGTGACGTCAGACGCAAAATGCTATGTGTACTGGTGACGTCAGACGCAAAATGATATGTGTACTGGTGACGTCAGTTCAGTCTCCGGAATACCGAGGCCTTTTAGTTTGGTTTCCAACCACATTGAGATGTCTGCAGAGGACATTAGACTGTCCGACCATATAAACCTCACCGAGAACTACAAAAATTATCTCTTTCCCCTGTTTCTCACCCCCAACCCCCCCAACACGTCTGTCGTGGTCTTATGCACATTCTTTTACTCAATGAGTGTAAATCCCTTGGAAATGGCGTCAACATTTGGAAATGACGTCAACATTTGGAAATGACGTCAACATCGAACAAAAGAACAATCATCGAAGAAAAAAGTTTTCCAAGAGAAGTGAGACGATTTATATTTTCCCACAGAGATGAGCAGTAAAATTCATTGCCTTACTTATCATCAAGCAAGATTTCTATTTTCCCACAGAGATGAGCAGTAAAATTCATTGCCTTACTTATCATCAAGCAAGATTTATATTTTCCCACAGAGATGAGCAGTAAAATTAATTGCCTTACTTATCATCAAGCAAGATTCTTCTTATATCGCATAGTGTACAGTGTTCATTAGGGGTGTAGATTTCTCGGATAAGGCACAGCGTGCAGTGTTCATTAGGGGTGTAGATTTCTCGGATAAGACACAGCGTGCAGTGTTCATTAGGGGTGTAGATTTCTCGGATAAGACACAGCGTGCAGTGTTCATTAGGGGTGTAGATTTCTCGGATAAGACACAGCGTGCAGTGTTCCTTAGGGGTGTAGATTTCTCGGATAAGACACAGCGTGCAGTGTTCATTAGGGGTGTAGATTTCTCGGATAAGACACAGCGTGCAGTGTTCATTAGGGGTGTAGATTTCTCGGATAAGGCACAGTGTGCAGTGTTCATTAGGGGTGATTTCTCTGATAAGACACAGCGTGCAGTGTTCATTAGGGGCGTATATTTCTCTGATAAGGCACAGTGTGCAGTGTTCATTAGGGGTGTAGATTTCTCGGATAAGGCACAGTGTGCAGTGTTCATTAGGGGTGATTTCTCTGATAAGACACAGCGTGCAGTGTTCATTAGGGGCGTATATTTCTCTGATAAGGCACAGTGTGCAGTGTTCATTAGGAGTGTAGATTTCTCGGATAAGACACAGCGTGCAGTGTTCATTAGGGGTGTAGATTTCTCGGATAAGGCACAGTGTGCAGTGTTCATTAGGGGTGTAGATTTCTCTGATAAGGCACAGTGTGCAGTGTTCATTAGGGGTGTAGATTTCTCTGATAAGGCACAGTGTGCAGTGTTCATTAGGGGTGTAGATTTCTCTGATAAGGCACAGTATGTAGTGTTCATTAGGGGTGTAGATTTCTCTGATAAGGCACAGTGTGCAGTGTTCATTAGGGGTGTAGATTTCACTAAGAGAAGAATTGCTGGACTGATGGGTAGAACGGGGACATATTTCAAGGACCGGAAGATTGCACTGAAGACACTTCACTACCATGGTTCAAACTCGTATCCTTGGCTATGGATGGTATCACTTCACTACCATGGTACAAACTCGTATCCTTGGCTATGGATGGTATCACTTCACTACCATGGTACAAACTCGTATCCTTGGCTATGGATGGTATCACTTCACTACCATGGTACAAACTCGTATCCTTGGCTATGGATGGTATCACTTTACTACCATGGTACAAACTCGTATCCTTGGCTATGGATGGTATCACTTCACTACCATGGTACAGACTCGTATCTTTGGTTATGGATGGTATCACTTCACTAACATGGTACATACTCGTATCTTTGGCTATGGATTGTATCACTTCACTAACATGGTACAAACTCGTATCCTTGGCTATGGATGGTATCACTTCACTACCATGGTACAAACTCGTATTCTTGGCTATGGATGGTATCACTTCACTAACATGGTACAAACTCGTATCCTTGGCTATGGATGGTATTACTTCACTACCATGGTACAAACTCGTGTCCTTGATTAAGGACGATATCACTACACTAACATGGTACAAACTCGTATCCTTGGCTATGGATGGTATCACTTCACTAACATGGTACAAACTCGTATCCTTGGCTATGGATGGTATCACTTCACTACCATGGTACAAACTCATATCTTTGGTTAAGGACGATATCACTACACTAACATGGTACAAACGCGTATCTTTGGCTATAGATGGTATCACTGCACACTCTGCGATAATACAGGAACCTGTACTCTCGTCAAGAAAGAGTAAGTAAGAATTACTTCAAGATGAGAGACAAGCGAACATTAATAATACAGGAACCTGTACTCTCGTCAAGAGCAATTGGAAAGAGTAAGTAAGAATTACTTCAAGATGAGAGGCAAGTGAAAGGTTAAAAATTATTTTGCATTATAAATTCTTGGCGAATTCTAAGCGTTGTTGCGGGCCTAAAACAAGGTCAAAAAGCAGTAAAACATTTTAATAAATGAATTTTTAAAATATCATGCACAATACATTTTCAAAAGTTCCCTTTGAAAGAAGTCAATAATAGTATCAATTTTCCCCTCCTGTGTGTCTTCGCGTGACCAGAAACTAAATTTTCGGATTCAAGTTTACGACTTAGGGGAGGAGGGGCTACGTTGACAGCTCTGTTGATTACGTCACCATGATATACAAGGTTCTTATTCGCAAGCTAAGTGACCTCTGACTTGGCCATTGTTCCATTCATGTGGTCAACAAACATGTATATCTCACTTGAGCAATGTTTTATCACGTAGTCGATAGACATGTATGCTATTTCTAAAATTAAAATAATAATAAAAAAAGTCTAGATATTGGATCTTCTCAGTAATGCCCACCTTCCCTCCACCTGATGAAAGAAAATAATTTGAGAAGTTTCTTGGTTGTGGGTAAAGGGAGAACATTATTTTATAAAGAAATGTAAAAATCACATGTCGGAGATAGGTTAGGACCGTTAGGTTGTCTGTAGGCGGGACAGAGTAGAGCGGGACAGAATAGCCCTGGGAGAGGATATCGTAAACTGGTGGTGGTGGTGGTGGTGTCCCAATAGCGAAACTGTTTTGTTCTTTATTTATGTGGAAAAGTTTTGTTGTTTGTTTATATAAAAAATGTTGTTGTTTGTTTATATGGAAAAGTTTAATTAAACTATAACACCACCACTACAATAATTACACTCAATACTAGTTTCAAACCATAACGAATGTAAGCAGACGTCGTGTGTAGGCAGTTAGTACAGACAACCACAAAGTCAATTAATGCTGACGTCAATCCACAACAATAATGAGGCGTCATATGTATGTGCGTGTAAAAGAATGTTATATGTTGACGTCAAGCCACAACAATAATGAGGCATCATATGTATGTGCGTGTAAAAGAATGTTATATGTTGACGTCAAGCCACAACAATAATGAGGCCTCATATTTATGTGTGTGTGTAAAAGAACGTTATTTTCTGACGTCAAGCCACAACAATAATGAGGCGTCATATGTATGTGTATGTAAAAGAACGTTATTTTCTGACGTCAAGCCACAACAATAATGAGGCGTCATATGTATGTGCGTGTAGACGAACGTTATATGCTGACGTCAAGCCACAACGTTGAAATATGAATAGGTGTATGGAAACAAATGCTCTCATCAACAAAAAAATTAAATCACTTCACCTCAATTCTGGCCTACACACGTGAAATTGTACAAACCCAGAAAAGGCCCCTTGACTCACCTGTGGGCAGGAAACGAAAACGAGGCAGGTAATGCTGAATGAACATCAAGGTCACGCTGAACTAAGTCGTCGGGGATTCTCCGCTTTGCGAGCAAACATCTGCCGCGGAAACTCCTGCTTGCTTTCGATCATTGGTGTATATCATTCGGGCAACTGAAATCCAGTCGTCGTGAACATGGGAACGACTACAGCCACCAACAGACCCCATCGAAAGCGCGAGTCATGTTGAGCATTGCGATGAGTACGGAATAATGTGACTTTACGCAGTGATGAGGAAGTAATGGATTGTTGTGTGAGCGTGGATTAAACTAAACCGCAGCAAACGAGATCACTGTTTGAGAGGTGGTAGAGGAATGTAAGAAAAACACACCCGAGACTTATCAGAGGGCTCTGGCAGTTGGTTAGTAGAACGAACGTCAGTAGTAAAACAATAATAGAAGTCAAATACAAACACTCGTGACCATTCAGCTGGGATGGCGTTGTGTCTGTGGAAGCCCCAAAGACCGCGTAGGGCCGTGCTATTGCCTTTTGGATTTAATTTCGCAGACGACGTTCGATGAGAATAATTTTGTGACCAGAGACATTTTCTTTGCTGTTTTTGTCTCAGCGGGGTATGTTGTGTGTGTGTGTGTTGGCTATGATTTGTGAATTGCGGTCACAGCGATCTAGATGTCTTACTGACCCGTGCAACTGTTGCAGTGGAATATATCGCCAATGAAGGTGATAGTGTGTTTTGACAGTGTACGGGTCATCGTTCCCTGTGGGGAGGGCGATCTGCTCGTTCGAGAATTGGTCCACAAGGCCGTTCAACGTTACAAAAAAGCTACCGGGAAGGTAAGGCACTTCCTACTGGCGTTTTGAGATGTTTCGTGGACAGCGAAAACCACCGTATTTTTTTTTCCACAAAATTGTTATTTCGCAAAATGGGGGTTACACCATTGACTATTGATTTAGTTAAAATGTTGGCCGGTAGTTAGAGATCCGCCATTTTCCTTTCCTTGGCCCCAGGAATTCCGCAACAGTTGACAGGTGCGCTGGAAAGCGTTAGCTTAGATGTCTTCCTCCTTCCTTTTGTAGCATTAGTAGATTGCTTAGTTGACAAGTGCGTTTTGTGATCAACATTGCCATGGTTACGGGTCTTCTCTCCTTTTTTAATGCCATATTATGAAATTATGCATTCCTTTGCATCTAACAGTATTATAGGCATCATTTTGTATATAAATAACTTCATTTGTAGGCCCTACATAACTGCATAATACATAATAGGTCTATATTAAATTCATGTAAATACGATCTAACTGCATACAAAAATAACTGCAGAGACATTGAACCAAATTACTGCCATTTGAGAATGGCATTCCAACTGGATATTATCGTTGTTAAAACTTACAATGTAAGCCTATACATTCCTAGTATGATATGAATTATGATGGATATCGTTGATAAAATCATTACAAGTAGGTAATATAACACGTGTATTTATACATGCATATGTAGCATACATCTTGAGACATTTCAGGCACTGATTCTGATAATACAGGATTCTTTCAAATTAAATTACTTTGTATTAATTTATTCCAAACAAAATAAAGCATTTAATCTCAGATTTCAACAATAGTTATAATAATGATAGAAAATGTTGTAATATGTTCTAACCTCATGCCAGTTATAATGTTGAATTTGACTGAAGCAAAGACTGAAAGAGCAAAAAAAAAAATAAAAAAAATAAGGTGCTATCAACACCTTTCTTCACCCCTGTTTGCAACATAATCTGCTTCACCCACTGCCCACTAATTCTGGTGGGTCATTTAAAGCTCTCCTACTCTGTTGGTGTGTTGTTATAAAGCTCTCCTACTCTGTTGGTGTATTATAAAGTTCTCCCACTCTGTTGGTGTGTTATAAAGCTCTCATTATCTACTGGTGTGTTGTTATAAAGCTCTCCTATTCTGCAGGTGTTTTAAAGCTGCCATACTCTGTTGATGTATTGTCATAAAGCTGTCATACTCTGCTGATGTGTTTGTTATAAAGCTGTCTTAATCTACTGGTGTCTTAATTTTTTTATAAATGTGTCATACTGTGCTTGTGTGTTATAAAGCTCTGAGTCTGCTGGTGTGTTGTTATAAAGCTGAGTCTGCTGGTGTGTTGTTAAAGCTCTGAGTCTGCTGGTGTGTTGTTATAAAGCTCTCATAATCTGCTGGTGAGGTATAAAGTTCTCATACTATACTGGTATTTTGTTATACAGCTTTCATACTGTAAATGTAATGGAATGTTGTTGAAAAGCTATCAATTATCATGCCATTCTGACATGGTATTGAAAGCTCATGTACTGTACTTGTTGACAAGCAGTTTTGCCACACTGATATATTATTTTAAAGTTCTCATACTATTTTAGTTTCACTGAAAAACTCTTATGTCTTATGCAGGTGTACAAAGCTCTCATCCTGTACTTGTGCATAAGAAGCCACAACTTTCTTAACTAGATTGTATATTGACAAACTAAACTTAATTGCATAATAATTATAATATCAGTTTGAGTTGATATAACTTCTGTACTAATAATCCTAGTACTTGTATGATTTGGTGTAAGGCTCATTCTCTGGGGAAGTGTACCACGAAAGGTGGGTCCATTTGAAATGTTTCCTAAAAATTAAAGCATTGAAGTATCACATGTTTATATTCTATATACTAATATAGTCAGAATTTATGTGATAGAATAGATGCATAAATAGTTGTGAAAATATGTTTATTTATTTTGTAATTATTTGTAATACAAAGTTATTTTGAACTGAAAAATAGCACCTGCTTTGTGACATGGATAAAATTGCCATTTTCTTTAATTTTCATTGTATAAATAATCCAACAAACTTACCATATCGACGTTTTCTCAGAAGTGATAATAAATTAAATCAACATTCAATATTCCTTTTATCTGCAAACATATTTTTAAAAGACTGATTCTTTGTAATGCTTACGCAGCTTAGTTTCTACAATAAATCATATCCAAAACTTTTATTCTTTTACCAAACAGCAACATGTCAGATAAAAACAACTTGTGGTTTTTATTTTGTTTTTTTTTACCAGAAGTATTCATGTGCTAATGTTTTTCAAATTTATTCATTATATTTATACTCAGAAGTATTCATACACTATTGTTTTTCAAATTTATTCATTATAATTTATACTCAGAAGTATTCATACACTATTGTTTTTCAAATTTATTCATTATAGTTTATACTCAGAAATATTCATAAGCTAATGTTTTTCATATTATATTATACTCTAAAATATTCAGCTTTAGGAAAACTAATTTGACTTTGCATCCTCTTATATATTACAAAGGAATTAATAAATTATTAAATATAAAATAATTACCATAATATTGCGAACTAATTCTTACATTTTTCAAAGGCGCCATATTCTTGAAAAATAACTCTCGTGTCATTTTGTCTTGGTGTGATGAGTTTGAGTACCAAATAAGAAAAATAACTTTCGTTTCCCGTTCAGATCACATGGCTGTAAAGGAATGGTGGGAAAAGTTTTGGAACCACTGAATCTCGATATATTTTTATTAAATTGATTAAAATCATAAATAGCTTGAATATTTATCTTTTTGCATATTCATGTTGTTTCTTTTGCATTTACAGTTTCATATACTGATATATTAATTATATATTAGATGTGTGTATATTTTAAACCTGAACTAGTAAGGTTAGAAAAACCTGTGAATTACATTCTAGAATAGAAATATTATTTAAAAAAAACATGTAAATTACATTCTAGAATAAAAATATCATAATTAGGCTTGTTGTATATATTTAAAAACATCATATTTCAATAGATACTTTGTTTATTAAATATTACTTAATATTATCTTTGCAGCATAATAACTTAGCCCGTCTTATGTTTAGTTGAGAAGAACAGAGCTTTTATGATGACTGATAATTTTGTTAATATGGTTTCTAGTTCTACATTACAAAATTATAGTTTATACCCCATTTTAAATTAAATGTATCCAGATTAAGTTAATAATTTAGGTTAATAAAGAAAATATATTCATTATAAATTATAATGAAATAAATTATATTGCTTATTTTTTAAAAATTATGGTAAAAAAAAATTTTTTCGGGTAAAATCTTACTTTCTAACTCTAAGTTTTTTAATAGAAACATGCATTTTACATATTTCTAATTCTTTTAAAATCAACATTTTTATCTTTTCCTTTGTTTTTATAAAAAATAACATATAAATAATTAGATTTAATCCACTTTATTTTTGCCCTTCTTCTCACAAAATGGTGCACTTTCCCAGAAAATGAGCTATAACTTCTGTCATTATACTAGTGGTAATACCAGTGCAGTTTAAAATAAATTTGCCTAATGACACTAAAAATAATTTTTAACTGTAAACTACCCACAGTAATACTAGAAATAGTATGTTTGCTCTTCTGGAGACCTATGGCTAGTGCTACTGCCAGGTGTACTGAAGTTAATACTATAATTATTACTAACAAGTTGTAGAACTATCCTTAAATTATTTGTTATAATGTTAATTGTTATTTTAATTATTATTGTAATCTATTGTGTGTTGTACATAGTAAATTGATCTAGTTGTTACACATGGCTGTCTAAAGTCGTATTACACAGAATAGTTTGCTATTTATAGATTGGATACACTGCTATTTCACTACCTGTATGTCATGTCATGTTTGACTTTGAGTGTTTACAATCTGTGTTGTTTAAATACCTCAATACAGTAACTGTAATTCAAGTCTTTACTGGTTAGGGGGCTCTTACCCCACAGGTACTTCACTTACTCCTAAGATAAGTTTAGTACCAAGGAGCAACATGTGAGTAAAGTTTACACTGTTGTGAGCAATAAATCATTAAATGGCAGCTTTGGAATTGCCACAGTTGAGATGATTCCCCAGACTCCAATGCCAGCACAGATTGTCTGGGCAAACAATGTGTAGTCATATCTTATTCCCTTGCTGCAGTGAACTTGGTGAACCCCTTGGTCTTAGGGATGGCTCATAAAACTTTATCAGAGGTCAAGTGGTTCATCTTGCATGTCATCAGTATAGAAAGGCTAGCTTTAGTTAAAGGAGGAAGTAGCTTTTTAAAGACACACAAGTTACCTCTGTGTTCATGTTACAGTATTGTGTTTCAAAGTCACTAGTAATAAATACAGTACATTAAACACTATTCTTGCTCCACTTTTGTGTTTCAAAGCCACTAGTTATAAAAACAGTAGAGAAAACACTATTTTTGTTGCACTGTTGTGTTTCAAACTCAAAGCCACTAGTTATAAATCAGTAGAGAAAAATCTATTCTTGCTCCACTGTTGTGTTTCAAAGCCACTAGTAATAAATACAGTAGAGAAAAATCTATTCTTGCTCCACTGTTGTGTTTCAAAGCCACTAGTAATAAATACAGTAGAGAAAATACTGTTCTTGTTGCACTGTTGTGTTTCAAAGTCACTAGTAATAAATACAGTACATCAAACACGATTCTTCTAATACTGTTGTGTTTCAAAGCCACTAGTATAGTAGTAATAAATACAGTACATCAAACACGATTCTTCTAATACTGTTGTGTTTCAAAGCCACTAGTAATAAATACAGTACATCAAACACGATTCTTCTAATACTGTTGTGTTTCAAAGCCACTAGTAATAAATATAGTACATCAAACATGATTCTTCTAATACTGTTGTGTTTCAAAGCCACTAGTAATAAATACAGTACATCAAAGTTCAAACACTATTCTTGCTGCACGCTGTTGTTACATGGTTCAAACTCAAAGTTACTAGTGCAGTCTGACTCAAAAGTTGCTAGTAGTAGTACACACAATTACTTGTTCATGGTAATGTGGTGGTGTATGATGCAGAGTCACTGCAGAGCAGTACATGTTCATGGTGTTCTGGTGTTGTATGTTGTAGAGTCGTTGCAGGGAATCACATTTTATATGTGATGAGGTACTATTGTGTGGTTCGAGATCATGAGGGCATGATATCATATCATCATATGTTGTTGAGATCTCAATGGTGTTGTATGAAACATCATGCAGGAAATTCATATTTTTGGTTGTATTTAGCATATCATATCCCATGTCATGTTTCTTTATCACTACTACTGTACTAGTACTATAGTTATTGCACAGATTATTATGTAAATCAAACAATAATGTGTGCCTTTTGCATACATATACCAAACAACCAAAAGTAATCAAACAGTGAGAAAGTTAAGTGAAACATTACTGTCCACTGTTTTTACTTTTAGTCCAGGTAAATGACACTGACAGTTCTTAATCTAGTATCAAATCACATTGATAATTCTTAATCTGGTGTCCACTGTCTTTAGTCCAGGCAAATCGCATTGATAATTCTTAATCTAGTGTCAAACCACATTAATAATTCTTAATCTAGAGTCAAATCACATTCATAGGCTAATTCTTAATCTAGTGTCCACTGACTTTAGTCCATGCAAATCACATTGATAATTCTTAATCTAGTGTAAAATCACATTGATGATTCTTAATCTAATGTCCACAGGCTTTAGAATAGCTAAGACTCAGAGACTATTTATAATGTTCACAATAGTCACTTAATTAATAAACAGTGAATATCTATTAGTCCATAATAATCGTAGTGACTCTGTAATGTTCACACTATTAATCAAGTATATTCACACTGACTGTCTCTAGTGTTCTCAATTTTAATCCAGTATATTCACAGTGACTATCTTTTGTGTTCACAGTCATTAGCCCAGAATAATCACACTCAATATCTTTACTGTCCACATATTTTACTTCAGAATAATCACACTCAATATCTTTACTGTCCACCTATTTTACTTCAGTATAATTACACTCAAATCCTCCACTAGGAGTACTAGAAGCTGTAGTTAGATTTTAAATTACTATTAAAATGTATTCTAATTTTTTTTTTTAATTCTAGATTTTAAAAGTATGGAACTGTTACTAATTTGTATACAAGTCTGTGCATGTCATGTTATTAATATGTATTAAAGTTATGTGTGTACCAGTAGCTGATTACTGTACAATGTATACATCTGCAGTTAATCACTCTAAATGTGTTTATTAATGAAAATAGCCAACCATCAAATAAATGAATAGCTTTAGAGATGAGACTAAGGGAAAGATGTGTATGTGTGACTGTGACAGTGTGAGCAGAACAGGTAGTGGAGATTAAAACCATGAAAATTTGACTGTGTCTATCTCTGCAGCTGTTAGCAAAAGGCTTGATTGGAGTGATAAGGTACATACTGCAATTCTGTTTTTCTGGTTTTAATGCATCTACTAGAAATAGAAGTTCTGTAGAGCGACCAGAATGGTTCACAGTTAAAGTTAGAAAGTATGCAGTTAAAGTTATCAAGTGTGTAGTAAAAGTGGCAATAAATATACAAGAGCATTACATTTTTATATACTTCTACTTTAGTGTTGTAATCAACTTTATAATAAATTAATATGTTTCACTTGATGCTAAATAATATAGTGCTCCTAATTTAGGGTTGTAAGCAACTTTATAATGCATTTCACTTGATGCTGAAGAATATATACTTCTACTTAAGTGTTGTAAACAACTTTATAATGCATTTCACTTGATGCTAAATAATGTGTACTTGGAATTTAGTACTTTAATATCATGCAAGTTTACAGGAATTTGCTTAATGCTAGGTTACTTTTGTAACCAATGTTTTGATGCTAGGTTACTTTTGTGACCAATGTTTTGATGCTAGGTTACTTTTGTGACCAATGTTTTGATGCTAGGTTACTTTTGTGACCAATGTTTTGATGCTAGGTTACTTTTGTGACCAATGTTTTGATGCTAGGTTACTTTTGTGACCAATGTTTTGATGCTAGGTTACTTTTGTGACCAATGTTTTGATGCTAGGTTACTTTTGTGACCAATGTTTTGATGCTAGGTTACTTTTGTAACCAATGTTTTGATGCTAGGTTACTTTTGTAACCAATGTTTTGAGTATGTATGTATTGAGCATCATAAACTTTCCAGTCAGTCTATGTGGATCACTTCTTGGCTTTATACTAAAATAGAATATTTACTCACATTTATACTAAAATAGAATATTTACTCACATTTATACTAAAATATTTATTATTAATAGTGATATTAACCCTAGAATTGGGCATTTGATAAACAAAACAATTGACGAACAGTGCTGCACAATTTTATAATCAAAATTAAAATGATTTTGGTGACATTGTATAATAGATATCCATAATTACCATTTAATTATAATTGGGCACTTGGTAAAATTATAGCTATTTAGATTGGTTTAATTATAACTTAATGAATGTGTGCATGCAAAGACTAATGACAGGTCTATTCAGTGAGTCATCTTCAAAGCATGCTCCTAATATGGATCACGGTTAATCCATGTCTTTTATAATTAATTATATGTACTTTATTGCTTTGTCATTTTCACTCTGTTAATATATCGTCGCATCCAATTTATCGCAGCATGATGTACGGATTATTTCCCTTTGTCATGGGTGTACATGTACACGTGAGACAATTGTTGTACTCCGCCTGGTTTGTAAAGTGAGAAGTTAGTTATCGTTCGTGTATTGCGGGCAGTGTTCCGACTTTGACCGTGGTGCTGACTGAGCCTGAGTGAGTGATCAGTTCACCATTATCTCCCCTTCTTTTCTCCCTAACAGCTGGCTGACCTGATTAACAGGTATTTAATACACTTAGCGTTTCGAGGCCGTGATGATCTGTGTTCACGTCAGTGCTGGAACAGTGCCAGTCAGCGGCGTGGTTCATGTGTCTGTTTATCTGTGCGTACGTGCATCTGCTTTTGAAGCGAGTGATAGGCAGCCTCTTAATTGTTTTAGTAATGTGTACACAGGATGTATGTACCTAACCACTACTGATATGCAGGATATATGTACCTAAACACTACTGACATTGTAAACGATTGTATCATTTCTAGTTTTGAGCTGTTTTCGGTTATCACAAAATTATTATGACGTAAAGCTTCAAAATAATATTGTCTCTAGCCTAGTGGACACTACGGTCCGTTGATGTCCATGTCACTAAAAACTATCAAGACATTCGAAATCAATAGTGCCAGAGTTCAGTAATGGTCATTGTAAACTGGCAGAGGATTCTCTCTCTCTCTCTGCGTTTGGAATGTTTGGCTATTTGGACGAGTGCAGCGACTGGGGACAATCGATTTCTAGGAATACACTACCCAAACTGACCACACTCTACATTACATTGATAGACTGACTTCTGGCTTCCAGAGGCTGACTACACTCTACATTAATACATCGATTTCTGGGTATAACTATAAGAGACTGACTACACTCTACATTACATTGATAGACTGACTTCTGGCTTCCAGAGGCTGACTACACTCTACATTAATACATCGATTTCTGGGTATAACTATAAGAGACTGATTACACTCTACATTACATTGATAGACTGACTTCTGGCTTCCAGAGGTTAACTACACTTTACATTACATTAATAGACTGACTTCTGGCTTCCAGAGGTTAACTACACTTTACATTATATTAATAGACTGACTTCTGGCTTCCAGAGGTTAACTACACTTTACATTATATTAATAGACTGACTTCTGGCTTCCAGAGGTTAACTACACTTTACATTATATTAATAGACTGACTTCTGGCTTTCAGAGGTTAACTACACTTTACATTAATAGACTGACTTCTGGCTTTCAGAGGTTAACTACACTTTACATTAATAGACTGACTTCTGGCTTTCAGAGGTTAACTACACTTTACATTAATAGACTGACTTCTGGCTTTCAGAGGTTAACTACACTTTACATTACATTAATAGACTGACTTCTGGCTTCCAGAGGCAGACTACACTCTATATTACATTGATAAACCGACTTCTAGATACAAGAAACTGACTACACTCAACAGTGATAGAATGATTTTTAGGAACACAAAGACACACCCTATTCTACACTTCATGGAAATGTTTATATTAATTATTGAAATAGCCTACTTTCATTGGAAACAAAGACAGACCCTATTCTACACTTCATGGAATAGTTTATATTAATATTGAAATAGCTTACTTTCATTGGAAATAAAGAAAACATTTGTTTATATAAAAAATGTTTGTGACCAACAACCATTATAAATGTCTATATTCTGCTTTGAGTGATAATTACTTTTTTGAAAATTTGTATTAGATGTACACGTATCTGTAACCAATACTTACTTAGGGTGTGTCTTGATTTAAACCCACTGTACACAGATATATATAATTTATTCAATAGTTTTATTAACTCACATCCACTTCTGTAAGCAAGTGGGCAATCTGTATATACACTGTTGTAAATTGGCAATGTATATGCCACTGCTGCAAACAAGTGGGCATTCTGTATATGTATACACTGCTGTAAGCAAATGGGCACTCTGTACACTGCTGTAAGCAAGTGGGCATTCTGTATATGTATACACTGCTGTAAGCAAGTGGCATTCTGTATATGTATACACTGCTGTAAGCAAGTGAGCATTCTGTACACTGCTGTAAGCAAGTGAGCATTCTGTACACTGCTGTAAGCAAGTGGGCATTCTGTATATGTATACACTGCTGTAAGCAAATGGGCACTCTGTACACTGCTGTAAGCAAGTGGGCATTCTGTATATGTATACACTGCTGTAAGCAAGTGGCATTCTGTATATGTATACACTGCTGTAAGCAAGTGGCATTCTGTATATGTATACACTGCTGTAAGCAAGTGAGCATTCTGTACACTGCTGTAAGCAAGTGAGCATTCTGTACACTGCTGTAAGCAAGTGGGCAATCTGTACACTGCTGTATGCTGTGAATCCTGTTCAGCACCATATGTATACAATCATAATGTCTTAGGTTTGGTAATGGTGGATGGTTTGATTAGATATTTGAGACTCGGGAGTTCTCTTTTTTTAAGCGCATTTCAGTGTAGGATTTGTAACTCACTTTTCATTGTTAACAGTGAAAATATCTCTTTTCACTATACATGTACAGGAATGTGACTGATCATTGCAAATAATTCGGATTTTGTTTATAATATAGTACTATTTAATGTAAAATGGAGATCACGACAGATATATTTAGTGTAAAATTGGAGATACGATAGATATATTTAATGTAAAATGGAGATCACGACAGACATATTTAGTGTAAAATTGGAGATCACGACAGATATATTTAATGTAAAATGGAGATCACGACAGACATATTTAGTGTAAAATTGGAGATCACGACAGATATATTTAATGTAAAATGGAGATCACGACAGATATATTTAAAGTAAAATTGGAGATCTGTTAGTGCAACACGACAGATATATTTAGTGTAAAATGGAAGACATGTTTTGTGCAACATGGAATATCTGTTTAGTGTAAAACTGGAGATCTTCTGTTAGATCATTGTGAACTACAAATGTAGTGTAAAATTGGAGATCTTCTGTTAGATCATTGTGAACTACAAATGTAGTGTAAAATTGGAGAGAGTCTATTAGTGCAAAATGAAATAACTCTTTAGTAAAAAATGAAATAGTAGTATAACATAAATTGGTTTAGTGCAAAATGGAATGGATAATTAGTGCAAAATGAAATAACTCTTTAGTAAAAAATGAAATAGTAGTATAACATAAATTGGTTTAGTGCAAAATGGAATGGATAATTAGTGCAAAATGAAATAGGTGTTTAGTGTAAAATATGAAGTCTTTAGACTTCACCACTAGATCCGTAGAGTACACCACTAGATCTGTAGAGTATACCATGAGATCTTTAGACGTCACACTAGATCTGTAGAGTACACAAAATGGAGAAATGTGGAATGAATAAATGGAGATTTGAAGAGTGAACACAAGTGGTTTTGTAGCATGGACTAATTGTAGATCTGTGAAGTAAACACAAGTGGTTTTGTAGCATGGACTAATTGTAGATCTGTGAACACAAATGGTTTTGTAGCATGAACTAATTGTAGATCTGTGAACACAAATGGTTTTGTAGCATGAACTAATTGTAGATCTGTGAAGTGAACAAGTTGTGAAATCGAGCAGCTGGAGATATATAATAAAGTGTACAAAATGGGAGATTTTTAAAGTGTGCCGCTATTAGATTTATAAAGTACAAAATGGGAGATTTTTAAAGTGTGCCGCTATTAGATTTAGATTTATAAAGTACAAAAATGGGAGATCGGTGGAGCGAGCAAATTCAAGATCTCTAAAGTGAGCAAATGGGATGGATAGATAAATAGATAGACAGGCAGTTGGGAGATCTGTAAAGGGAATAAGTCGCGTGGAGGGGAGGAATATTTTACGTAAATATATTGGGAAGTCTTTAAAGTGAACGAATTGGATATCTGTAAAATGAACAAATAGGAGGTCGGTAGATTGATGAAATCCGCTGACGAAAAGCATACAGACTTCCCTCGTGTAACTTATGACGAAATCTACTGAAGAAAAGCATACAGACTTCCCTCGTGTAACTTATGACGAAATCTACTGAAGAAAAGCATACAGACTTCCCTCGTGTAACTTACGATGAAATCTACTGAAGAAAATAATGCAGATTTTGGCCGAGGGCTTTAAACATTTAGACCCTTATGATGTCATCAACCAACAAATCTTTTCTTCTTTTTTCGCGTACTGTACGTACACGCACTTCAAGAAGCGAACCATCTTGCTCACCCTCCCCTCTCCCGTGCATCATCTTTTAGGTCTCTGTAAGCACGCTGGTCTTGTCCTGTAAATAACTGTCTCTGTAAGCCCTACCGTGCTAAGCACGCTGGTCTTGTCCTGTAAATAACTGTCTACGACTTTGAAAACGCCATGAGAGTCTTCTTGACAAGAACTTGTTGCCGATCCTACACTTAGCACTCAAACAGAAAAAGAATTCGTTATGGGTTCAATACTTGGTACTTAATGTGACCCGAGTATTTGTATATATCAGGAAGCAACACGCCTTATTGTATTATATGCTGTCCAGATGATGGCCATATACAGAATAATGAAAAATAACTTCTTGCTAAGTCTTTCTGCGTCGCGTAACCCGCAGTTTCTACCAAATGACTCACGCGATTTATGTTGCGCATTGTTCGAGGCACCACATGACCTTGGTCACAATGTAAATAACAAGACCCGTTGTATACAGCTTGTCTGTTTACTCCACATTATACACATACCCTGGTCACAATGTAAATAACAAGACCCGTTGTATACAGCTTGTCTGTTTACTCCACATTATACACATACCCTGGTCACAATGTAAATAACAAGACCCGTTGTATACAGCTTGTCCCTTTACTCCACATTACACACATACCCTGGTCACAATGTAAATAACAAGACCCGTTGTATACAGCTTGTCTGTTTACTCCACATTATACACATACCCTGGTCACAATGTAAATAACAAGACCCGTTGTATACAGCTTGTCTGTTTACTCCACATTATACACATACCCTGGTCACAATGTAAATAACAAGACCCGTTGTATACAGCTTGTCTGTTTACTCCACATTACACACATACCCTGGTCACAATGTAAATAACAAGACCCGTTGTATACAGCTTGTCTGTTTACTCCACATTATACACATACCCTGGTCACAATGTAAATAACAAGACCCGTTGTATACAGCTTGTCTGTTTACTCCACATTACACACATACCCTGGTCACAATGTAAATAACAAGACCCGTTGTATACAGCTTGTCTGTTTACTCCACATTATACACATACCCTGGTCACAATGTAAATAACAAGACCCGTTGTATACAGCTTGTCTGTTTACTTCACATTACACACATACCCGTTCGAAGCTATCAGATTGTCATTGTGCAGTTTGTAACTTCCCATACTGTCGACTATAAGCAAGGATGGGCTTGGAATATAGTTTGGGGGGGGGGGGGGGGAAGAGAACGCCCTGGCGATCGTCGTCGAATTTAAAATAAAACGTTTTTCTCGACTTAGACACTAAAGTGACTGTTATTTTATAATCGGTACCCGGAATTGAATTATTCAAATTTATTGAAAGTTATTACTTGTATTCTTATGGAACACACTAATTCAGTCATAAGACCTCTGGAAGGTCGTCACCAAGTGACAAATGGCAAATCTCTTTAGTCACATTTAGTCACGTAAACATTAAGGCAACAGACCGGAAATCTTATCCACATAAACGTTAAGGCAACAGACCGGAAATCTTATCCACATAAAGGCAAAAAAAAAACTGAAATCTCCCTGCCAACATAAACACGAAGGCAACAAACTGCAAATCTCTCTATCCACATTGTGACGCCAACGACACCTAGTTACAGATTATTATTATTATTTAATTAATCATCTATAACTAATTGCAAGTGATGAGAACCTTAATTTATATTATTAATAATTATCCTGCAGACACCACTCGTCTCTCTCACTGGAGGATGTGCGGGCGTTGTAAACGTTTTCTTTCTTCCACAACATTAAAGACAAACATTTACCGTCACAACATTAAAGACAAACATTTACCGTCACAACATTAAAGACAAACATTTACCGTCACACAATATTTCCATAGGTGAAAAACATCTTACTAAAGGAGAAGAAAAAATCTGTCTTTTAATCTACATCAGTTAAAGCAAGGGGAAGAAACCTTTAATAAAGAACAGAAGCTGGCTTAAAAAAAAGAAAAGAGTTCTTTACAAAACATTCTTGATTGACCTTGACAGTTGTGATCAAAGACGTGAGTAGATAGCTACTGATCCCAAGGAAATTCCAGATTAAAAGAACTTAGTTGACAGTCATGTAATTCTCTTTTCCCCCCGCACCCAACCCCCCCCCCCCCCGCCTTTTGGATCTTGAGCAGATTTTAGACAGTTCATATATTATTTGCCGTTTTTAAATATTTCCCTAATTTTATCGTTACCGATATCTTAGATGTTTTCCCCAAATTAATCGTGAATTATCTGTGATGTTTCCATGGCTTCATCGTTTTCTTAATCGTAATCTTTCCCCAAACTTTACCTTTAGCAGCATTTAAATGTCCTTGACACCTGGGCGTTCACGATCTTAGACGTTATGGATTTATCCTTGATTAGATGTATTTTGTTTTGTGGAGTGATTTTACTTTAGCAATACGTCTATTTATTTATTGGTTTTTATTTATACATTCAAAATTCATTATTCAATAATAATGAAATATTCTCTATAATGTTCTCTGCTATTGTATGAGTAAGTGATTTTTTTTTGTGTGTATTATTTATTTGTAAATAGCATTGAAACAGCTTTAGCACAGTTGATAAGTTGATAACCCTTAATGGGCCTCAGCCTAGTTCGCCAGAACGGACTGTTGCGCGCGGTGTGTCGGGAATTACTAACAGCATTATCGGCCCGCGGGCAAAGCAGTGCAATGTGGCCCCTAGTACCTACAAAATTAGTGTGAGCATTAAACATCATGTAAAGCTCGTGAGGACCCGGGCCACTGCCCAGTGTGCCCATGCGTTAAGACGGTACTGGGGATCACTACTACATGTGCTACTCGCAAGATAATCGCCCAAAGTTTTCAGAATGCTGCTAGTGCTACAAATGGCACCTGCGCGCGCGCGTGCTCTCGTTTGTTGCGCGTCTAAAAATACCAACAAAAAAAAAATAATTACGTTTATTTAAAATCGCATCTGCGTTGTCGGCCATGGGATGAATAATTACTTAACGATGAACGCAAAAATATAAAATACTTTGCAGTTATAAATTATAAATATCTCCCTCTGCTGCCGAAACTAAATTATCACTGATTTTAGTAAGTGATAGCTGTAACAGTATGTTCAAGGTAAAATTTATCATTTACTTAATATATCATGCATTATTAATATAAGGTAAATAAATTAAATTACGTATTAATAAGGTATGTAACGTACTTAAGGTAAAATATAAACATATATTGAATATGACGTAATACTATTATAGTGCACTTAGCAAGCCTGTTGTGCGGTCATAAAACAACACGGCACGGCACCTAATTTAGTGTGTACTTGTGTATTTAACCCTCCATACGTCGCGGGCCAGCATTCTCAAGACTAGTACGGTTTTAATAGATTTCGATGCCGACCCCAAAGAAATCAATACCCAGAGAAAGTTATGTCCACCAACGTCGCCACATCTCTGCTGCGCGGCGTTGACGCCAAAGCAACAGTGGGAATGCACGCGTGTACATCTCGCACCTCTCTCTCTCTCCAGTGACCGGCCGCGCTGGCAGTCTGTGGTGGTTGATAGAATAGACCTAACTCCAGAAATAAATGACTTTTTAGCAGGACCCATAACTGGCACTGAATTAAACTTGCTCCAAAAATAAAAGAATATTTTCAGCACTGTAGTTGATGCTATGTTTGACCACTTCCGGCCGGAAAGTTAACTGCGCAAGGTCGAAATTTCCGATGTGTACAACTGGCGTCGTTTGGCGACTGAGCCCAGGATTTGTCCATCAGCATGATGTACTCAGCACAGTGACTGAGCCCAAGATTAACGTAATGTTGTCCAATTCATGATGTACTCAGCATGGTGATTGTAGCGTAATTCTGTAAAAAATCATGCACACAGCATGGCGACTGGCTTCACAATAAAGAAAACATAGAAAGTTGGTGATTGACTTCATAATGAACAAGCATGACGACTCACTGCATAATGTACAAAATGTTGGTGACCACTGCATAATGAACAAACATGTGACTCACTGCATGAATAAAAAACTTGGTGACTCGAACTGAATTCGTGAAGACCAAGCCCGATAGAATAACCAATGCCATGTTACGAGGGCTGATCTCTCCACAAAGATCAGTAGAATTACCAAGGTCATGTTACTAGGACTGACCCTAGAATTACCAAGGCCATGTTACTAGGACTGACCCTAGAATTACGAAGGTCATGTTACTAGGACTGACCCTAGAATTACGAAGGTCATGTTACGAGGCTGATCTCTTTCCATAAAGTTCAAAAGCCAAGGTCATGTTACGCGAGTTTATCTCTCTCCATAAAACCCGATAGAATAACCAAGATCATGTTACAAGTTTGATCTTTTTCAAAGTTCAATAGAATGGCCGTGTTACAAGTTTGATCTTTTTCCATAAAGCTATATAGAATGGCCAAGGTCGTATTACAAGTTTGATCTTTTCCCACAAAGCTCAGTAGAATAGCCAAGGTCGTGTTACAGGGGCTGATCTCTCTTCATAAAGCTCCACAGAATGGCCAAGGTCGTGTTACAAGGGCTGATATCTCTTCATAAAGCTCAACAGAATGGCCAAAGTCGTGTTACAGGGGCTGATATCTCTTCATAAAGCTCGATAGAATGACTAAGGTCGTGCTACAGGGGCTGATCTCTCTTCATAAAGCTCGATAGAATGACTAAGGCAATAAGGGAAGTGTCCGATTTAATAGAGGTGAGCGAGCGAGGAAAGATAATGGTCTTACTTCCACAACCTTATATTACAGCGGTTTCCAATAGAAATTTAATATTGGACACATATTTTCTATTTTTCAAGTTTGCCACACAACCTTATATTACAACGGTTTATAGAAATAGAAATTTCATATTGGACACACTTATTGTTTTCTATTTTTCAAGTTTGCCACATACAGAAATAAGGTTTAAAATGTGTGAGGGTGTTTTAACGCTTAAAAGTAGTTGTGTTAAAATATTTCTCTAGACATCGTGTATTTTATTTTTAACGCTTAAAAGTAGTTGCGTTAAAATACTTCTCTAGACATCGTGTATTTTATTTTTAACGCTTAAAAGTAGTTGTGTTAAAATACTTCTCTAGACATCGTGTATTTTATTTTTAATAATATAATAGCCGAAAACAAAAATATTTTATATGTGTGTTTGGTATCGCGTTCAAAAGTGTTGAACAATTTTGATTACAAATGCAGTAGTTTATTCGTCATATGTGGCGACCATAATGGACACGTTATAAAGCATCTGTGGAGAACCGGTAAAGATACCCCTCCCTCTCCCCCCACTTCCCCCTCCTTCCACCCCCACCCAAGCACGAAAGCCGGAAGCGCCCCCCCTCCTACATTAAGAAGAAGGTGAAGATAGAGTCCGCTGACGTCAGCGAAGAGAAAGTGGGGTGGGTAAAGATAGAAAGGATCTGTTCTGACCCCGCTAACAAGAAAGGTTGTTAAAAGAATAGTGTACGGAAAAGTACAAATTATACACCATCTTGGCATTTGCACTTTATAAGAAACGCTAGTTGAGTTGCCAACTTAGCACGGCAAACAGTTAGATACCCTGGCTGTCGTTTTATACCCCGAATTTTCAATAAACATAATGAAACTTAGCACGGCAAGCAGTTAGATACCCTGGCAGTCGTTTTATACCCCGAATTTTCAATAAACATGATGAAACTTAGCCTATGGTTTGCTGTCACTCAAACAGGAATTAGTAATTAATAAATAGAATAAATACATATGCAAATGAATCAAATAAATGCCTTCGTTTTAATACAAACCTATCATAGCAGCAGCATAACTCCCACAAAGTTGTAGGGAGGTGTATGTGGGGGGGGGGGAGAAACCATTAAAAGACCTGAATTGGAGCTTAATAGAATTATTTCTTCAAAAAATTAAGTATTTTGACAAGCATAACCGTTGAGCTCAGAATTTTTACATCGACTACTTTAACTTAGTACACGTTTGGTTTGGTGTGTTGTTCTCTTCTTAATTTGTTGATGTTGTTGCTGCTGCTTGTGACAATTTTTTGTTTTCCTCATTCCCTACAGTCACATTGCTTGTCAGTAATCGGATCTAGCTTCTACAGGAAGTCTGCATTCTGCGTCTGACACTTGCATTCTTAGCATTCCACAGAAGAAATCTCAGCTCTGTGGACAATTTTGGTTTGGTCAGGCCTCAAGTGCTTGCAGAATTGTCTTTTGTTCTTAGGCCAATGTCCTGGCGTGTTCTGAGAAACCTTTTTTCCCTCCCGTAGTAATTAAGTCGAGACGTCCCTACTCCCCCACCCCCTTACATTAAATGCTAGTTGCAACTGTTGCACCTCGTTTGCACATTGCTTCTTGGTTTTAGTTAACGCTAGTATAGGCTGCTGTTGTATTGTTCTTGGTTTTAGTTAACACTAGTATAGGCTGCTGTTGTATTGTTCTTGGTTTTAGTTAACACTAGTATAGGCTGCTGTTGTATTGTTCTTGGTTTTAGTTAACACTAGTATAGGCTGCTGTTGTATTGTTCTTGGTTTTAGTTAACGTTAGTATAGGCTGCTGTTGTATTGTTCTTGGTTTTAGTTAACACTAGTATAGGCTGCTGTTGTATTGTTCTTGGTTTTAGTTAACACTAGTATAGGCTGCTGTTGTATTGTTCTTGGTTTTAGTTAACACTAGTATAGGCTGCTGTTGTATTGTTCTTGGTTTTAGTTAACGTTAGTATAGGCTGCTGTTGTATTGTTCTTGGTTTTAGTTAACACTAGTATAGGCTGCTGTTGTATTGTTCTTGGTTTTAGTTAACACTAGTATAGGCTGCTGTTGTATTGTTCTTGGTTTTAGTTAACGTTAGTATAGGCTGCTGTTGTATTGTTCTTGGTTTTAGTTAACGTTAGTATAGGCTGCTGTTGTATTGTTCTTGGTTTTAGTTAACACTAGTATAGGCTGCTGTTGTATTGTTCTTGGTTTTAGTTAACACTAGTATAGGCTGCTGTTGTATTGTTCTTGGTTTTAGTTAACGCTAGTATAGGCTGCTGTTGTATTGTTCTTGGTTTTAGTTAACGCTAGTATAGGCTGCTGTTGTATTGTTCTTGGTTTTAGTTAACACTAGTATAGGCTGCTGTTGTATTGTTCTTGGTTTTAGTTAACACTAGTATAGGCTGCTGTTGTATTGTTCTTGGTTTTAGTTAACCTAGTATAGGCTGCTGTTGTATTGTTCTTGGTTTTAGTTAACACTAGTATAGGCTGCTGTTGTATTGTTCTTGGTTTTAGTTAACACTAGTATAGGCTGCTGTTGTATTGTTCTTGGTTTTAGTTAACGCTAGTATAGGCTGCTGTTGTATTGTTCTTGGTTTTAGTTAACGCTAGTATAGGCTGCTGTTGTATTGTTCTTCTTGGTTTTAGTTAACACTAGTATAGGTTGCTGTTGTATTGTTTTTCCCTCACAAATTAATGTTTGAAAATGTTAATAATTAAACTAATAAGTTGTAAAGGATTTCATGAGTTCTACAGTCAGACTTGCATCCAAGTTGTTAATGTCCTTAATTATTTACTATAACTTCATTTAATTAGCTACACACACATTATTGATATTATTTAATAAATTTTATATAAAATTGTTGTAAACTGCATTCACGAGATAAAATATCGGAATTTTCACCAAGCATTTGCAGTGTTTTGTTCAGTTAGCTGTCAATTACGTTAGTAGTACTGATGATAACTTCGAGTGACCGCTACACCGTCCTCTTAAAATATAGACCGACGATAACCATCAGTCCTCAGGTCTTCGGGTTCATCACTTTAACTGCTTGTACTTCAGTCAGGAATGGCTTTTGTCTTTCCCTCTCTCTCTCTCTCTCTCGCTCGCTCGCTCGTCTTATGCCGAAGTTATAATGCCCTGGATAGTAGAAACTCTAGTTCCAATGTGCCATAGATTTCTTGCACACTCCAACAGGCTGAGGCTTTCCGCCTGTAATCAATAAACCACGAACTTAACAAAAGAACGTTGATGCCGGCAACCACCGCTTGCTGTACGGTTTTGGATTCAGTACCATGGCGTGACGCAATATGGAACCCATACAGCAAGCAGAGTAGTCGTTCTTAGTTTCACAGTCGTAATTAGTAGTAATATTTAATTAATTATCGTCTTTAATTAATTGCCCTATTTAATTAATTATCATATTTAATGATTGCCGTATTTTAAAGCAGCTATTACGATGAGTGCTTGCTTGGCCTTGATAAAAAAAAGAATGTACTTAGTCTGAAATTCATATCCAAGCAGCGTAAGAATTGACGTCACAAGACGGACGTACGGTCATCAGTGGCCGTCCTCTGATTGATCCTGAAAGATGGTACTTTCGGGGGGGGGGGGGCGGGTTGGGTGTGTGTGGGTGAACGAGCAGGTTGAAGTAAAATTGATTCTGAGGGACGGTACTGCTGTGCTGGAATCTTACAGAGTATTGATTTTTTTTTTTTTAATGCGCCAGCATTGCGAGTTTAGTTTTCCCCCTCCCTTTTCCTTCCCTCCCCTCTCTCTCTCGTTACATTAATCCTTAATAAAATTAACAAAGGCATTTATAAATATATTTGTATAAATGTGCGGACCCCTCTACAAGCGCTAATGGACAGGCGATGTTCCTTGGAAAGAAAAGCGACTCGAGTACTGACCTTCGCAAGCGATCAGCAAATCATTTGTTTCTTTTGAGTGCCTTGTGACTGCCGTCCGTGAAATCAGCAAATGCTGAAAGGTCACGCTTAAGATGAAGTGACTAAATAATAATAAATGCTGAAAGGTCACGCTTAAGTTGAAGTGACTAATAATAATAAATGCTGAAAGGTCACGCTTAAGATGAAGTGACTAAATAATAATAAATGCTGAAAGGTCACGCTTAAGATGAAGTGACTAAATAATAATAAATGCTGAAAGGTCACGCTTAAGATGAAGTGACTAAATAATAATAAATGCTGAAAGGTCACGCTTAAGATGAAGTGACTAAATAATAATAAATGCTGAAAGGTCACGCTTAAGATGAAGTGACTAAATAATAATAAATGCTGAAAGGTCACGCTTAAGATGAAGTGACTAAATAATAATAAATGCTCTGCTTAAAGGGCAAGCTCTTAGATGTAGCTCGGCGGTTGTGTTTTCTTTAATTTTTTTTTTTTTTTTTTTTTTAGTGCTGTGTGATTTTAGAATGGTTTTGTTAGTGTCGAGCCGCTGTAGAATAGAGTATTTTAGTGCCGTGTAGCACTACATTACGTATGCCGTGTGTTGCAGTACATTATTTTAGTGACGTGTGTTGCAGTACATTATTTTTAATGACGTGTGTTGCAGTATATTATTTTAGTGATGTGTGTTGCAGTACAATATTTATGCCGGGTGTTGCAGTATATTATTTTTAGTAACGTGTTTGCAGCACATTATTTTTAGTGACGTGTGCTGCAGTACATTATTTATGACGACATATGTTACTGTACACGATTTCAGTAACGCGTTTTTAAGTACATTATTTGTAGTGACGTGTGTTGCAATATTTCGTTGTAATACCTTGTGGATGTTGAGTAGTTCAGTAGACTATTAATACTGTGGATGTTGAGTAGTTCAGTAGACTATTAATACTGTGGATGTTGAGTAGTTCAGTAGACTATTAATACTGTGGATTGGGGCACAATATTTTAGTGCTAGTTGGCTTGTTTTATTGTTCGTTCATTTGTTTGTTTGTTGTCCAAGTGGATGTAAAGTATATTTTCGACCATGTGTATATAGAGTACACTATTTTAGTTCTATATAGGTAGAGTATACTATTTTAGTCCCATGTGGATATAGAGTACACTATTTTAGTTCTATATAGGTAGAGTATACTATTTTAGTCCCATGTGGATATAGAGTACACTATTTTAGTTCTATATAGGTAGAGTATACTATTTTAGTCCCATGTGGATTTAGAGTATACTATTTTAGTCCCATGTGGATTTAGAGTATATTATTTTAGTCCCATGTGGATTTAGAGTATATTATTTTAGTCCCATGTGGATTTAGTGTATATTATTTTAGTGCCGTATAGATGCAAAGTTTGTTTTGTTTTGTTTTTAAAGTATCGTGTGGATTTAGAATAGTTTTCTTCAAGTATCGCTGACAGTGGAGTTAATTTTTTTTTAATGCAGAGTTGTTTATGGAATACTATTTTACTACTACCACATTTAAAAGAACTCTTTTGCAAAAATCCTGAGAGTGACGCGTGTAAGCAACACTTGACGTCAGTGCTAAGATGTTAATTGTGCTGATTTGTCACGTGAGTTATCGGCCATTTCTACACTGTGTAGCTGAAATGACGTAATTTTAAATAACTGAATATTGCTGAGGTCTTCCAGCACGAAATCTGGTTTTGGTGCTGAATATGGAGTCAGTCGGCACACCTGCATTGCACCCACCCACCCCCAGCATATGTTCACCATAGCCTTTCCGCACCTGCCCGCAAAGCTTCTCAGATTACTGTATTCCAACAGGTGTACACCTGCCCGCAAAGCTTCTCAGATTACTGTATTCCAACAGGTGTACAGCGGGTGAACATAACTGAAGAAATCTAATGGTGGTATGGAGATGAATGTAACTGAAAAGATCTAAAAAAGTAAAATTTGATTGTTACAAAGATAAATACTAAGAGGTTTTATAGTTTGAACAGTTTTTCCTTCCTCTGGACAATTAGATGTTCAAAAATGAGAAAATAATTACAAATTAATGTCCACAGAGAATTGGAGACAGTTAAATTATTTAATCTAAACATGATTACAACCCACTTTAGGGGCGATAACTTGTTAGCAGTATGGGAGCTAATGCACGCCCAGCTTGTACAGAATACGATGCTTCTTAATTAATATTTGGCTATCGTTAAGTCATCAGGTTACAAATTAGTCTAAATATGCCTTTGGGTTTATCTTCCCATTAGAGTTCCGCCCCTTTAATTAACTTGTAGATGGCTTGCTTTCTCCCCCCCCCCCCCCACTCCTCGTTCGCAATACACTACACTCGCGACAGTAAAGATTGACGTAGAAGGAAAATCTTTTAATTTGAATCAAATATTTAATCATAAAATTGTCATAACTACACAGTTCCAGTGTTCCAAGTATTACAAAGGTCAAAGAAAACGCTACATTAAAAACAAACAAGCAAGTGAATTATCTATCTGTCTCATTTGCAGTCTCCACCCACTGCATTCACACCACTGTGTTCACACCGGAAGAAGTACTAAGTAACCTAAGGCTTAGGAAAGGTGTTACTAAAGTTCGGCAGTTCACTACCCCAGTTCAAAATTTGTTCAGTAAAGTTTTCACAGTTCAGACATGATAACATTCTAACGCTATTATTAATAATAAAAAATACTGAACTGCAACAAATGAACAGAAATATAAAATACAGTGAACAGAACACAGGTGGACACACGCAATCAATCGGCGCAGCAGATTACTCACCGGTCAGAGGCACGCACACACAGAGATGGGGAGGGGGCACACTTGACCTGAACCCCTTAGCACACAACTCAAACACTTGCTAGATAATGATTATGGTAAACAAAAAAATTCTGCAGAGGTGCTCGTAAGTGCCAGACTGCAGTGACCATCCTGTCGAACCGACACTAGAATTATGAAAAATAATCTCTCGTTAGACTGCCCGGCCGTGCTGCAAGACAAGATCTAGCAGTAAACAACAACAATCATTACTACTACCAAATATTGTCTCCACGTCATCACAAGGTACACATCTAGTGGTAAACAACAACACTCATTATTACTACCAAATATTGTCTCCACGTCATCACAAGGTACACATCTAGTGGTAAACAACAACACTCATTATTACTATTACCAAATATTGTCTCCACGTCATCACAAGGTACACATCTAGTGGTAAACAACAACACTCATTATTACTACCAAATATTGTCTCCACGTCATCACAAGGTACACATCTAGTGGTAAACAACAACAATCATTACTACCAAATATTGTCTCCTTCATATTGTTAAACAACAATCATTATTACTACCAAATATTGTCTCCTTCATATTGTTAAACAACAACAATCATTATTACTACCAAATATTGTCTCCACGTCATCACAAGGTACACATCTAGTGGTAAACAACAACACTCATTATTACTACCAAATATTGTCTCCACGTCATCACAAGGTACACATCTAGTGGTAAACAACAACAATCATTACTACCAAATATTGTCTCCTTCATATTGTTAAACAACAATCATTATTACTACCAAATATTGTCTCCTTCATATTGTTAAACAACAACAATCATTATTACTACCAAATATTGTCTCCTTCATATTGTTAAACAACAACAATCATTATTACTACCAAATATTGTCTCCTTCATATTGTTAAACAACAACAATCATTATTACTACCAAATATTGTCTCCACGTCATCACAAGGTACACATCTAGTGGTAAACAACAACAATCATCATTACTACCAAATATTGTCTCCACGTCATCACAAGGTACACATCTAGTGGTAAACAACAACAATCATTATTACCACCAAATATTGTCTCCACGTCATCACAAGGTACACATCTAGTGGTAAACAACAACAATCATTATTGCTACCAAATATTGTCTCCTTCATTATCTCTCCACGTCATCACAAGGTACACATCTAGTGGTAAACAACAACAATCATTACTACTACCAAATATTGTCTCCACGTCATCACAAGGTACACATCTAGTGGTAAACAACAACAATCATTATTACCACCAAATATTTTGTTTCATCGATGTCGATTGACATCTCCGTCTTATCATGACACAACTATGCAAAGAAAGTTTTCAATAAACTCCATTTTTAACAACTATTTCTGCTGACAAGTCATTCACAAGACTTAATATTGAAATACTTCGCTTCTCTTACTACTCTCTTCCAGACTAGCAATAATTTTACAAAGTTCACAAAAAAAAACTCATTTTGACCAGAGATACAGGCTTAAAAACTCTACATTATCTTTATCACTTACAATAAAGCAACTGCTAATCTGACACCCGTAAAACAAATCACAACTTCAATTTTACAGACTAATTTCAATTTTACGGTCTAACTTCAACTTCACGCTCAACGAAACAATCAACAAAACAAGACATCACTAAAATCTTAACAGTGAAAATCACCATAAAACTTGTACACACCAAACAATCAACAAAACAAGACATCACTAAAATCTTAACAGTGAAAATCACCATAAAACTTGTACACACCAAACAATCAACCAAACAAGACAGCACTAAAATCTTAACAGTGAAAATCACCATAAAACTTATACACACCAAACAATCAACCAAACAAGACAGCACTAAAATCTTAACAGTGAAAATCACCATAAAACTTGTACACACCATAGACTAACTAACGATGTTTAACGTGCTTTCATTCCGTGTGACGTGGATCTCTGGGAAAATAGCGAATGACGAGCAGGTTTTTTGTGAAATATAATGCTTCAGTACAGCCTCTGGTGCATATGGCTGGTTCGAACCCCTGACTCAAGACCAGAGGATTTAAAGGTTTAACTTCCTAGTATTTGGCTGAGGTGGACTAACCGTCTACTAACCGTTTTCGTACTTCCGGTCGGTGCTCATTCAAGGTGGATCATCAAAAGTTATTATGGCCTCCGATGTTCGATGTCCATAACCGAAAGCTGTTTCCACGTTTAACGGCTCGTTACCTAGATCGCTAGCCTGTTGTTGTTAAAGACTTGTCGATTTCTCGACGTGTTGGCGACTACGTCATTCACACCTCTTGTACTACTATATGTAGCAGACATCGCTTGACTACGTCATTCATACTTCTTGTACTACTCTATGTAGCAGACATCGCTTGACTATGTCATTCACACCTCTTGCAATACTATATATATAGCAGACATCGCTCGACTACGTCCGTTACGCTATTTACGTCCTTCGTCTAGTGAATGGTATTGAGTTTCGACTATTCCGTCACACGTCATTAACGCTCCCTTGCATACGCACTCCCACTGCCTTCGATTGGAAGTTAATAAAATAGCATAGTAGAGTTAATAAAATAGCATAGTAGAGTTCATAAAATAGCATAGTAGAGTTCATAAAATAGCATAGTAGAGTTAATAAAATAGCATAGTAGAGTTCATAAAATAGCATAGTAGAGTTCATAAAATAGCATAGTAGAGTTCAGAATAGCACATTAGCTAAATATAATAAGGCAAAAATAATGGACCTTGCAACAAAAAAATACCCACAGTAGCAACTATAATAATTAAATATCAGTCAAACTAAACTTAGTACTGTAAGTAATATAATGTCAGTTATCGTAATTATATAGGAAGTGATATATTAATCAAAATATGATTAGTACACAGGACAAAATGGTGGGTTAGATTATTATTGTTATACTTATGTGACATTTATGTTTGTTCTGTAGTCGCCAAAGCAAATATAATAGTGATTCAAATACCCCATATCAAAATATAAGACTTCAGCCAAAGTTACGGTATCTCGTCAACAAATGGCATTATTGACTGAACTTTCACATCTTCAGACGTAGTAGGCCGTACGGTGATCGCACTCGCCCACATTAACCTGTATCGTACTCGCACGTCTCCCATTAGTCGAAAGAAACAGGAATATCGCGGCTGTCCATCGCATCAAGTCAATTAAACGTTATAAGCGCTCCTGAAGTAGTCACCAGGAATTATTTTAAGACAACAGTATAATAGCCCTTCTTTTACTCAAATTCATCAAGCGTTCTTTAAAATGCTAGTTATTTTTTTTAAAAAGAGAGAGAGAGAGAGAGAGAGGGGTGGATGTGGATAAGTAAGCTTTGTGTACTTTAGTTTAACCTCTGACATTTTTTCACGTCAGCACATCAGGTTCAGAGCTAAACTAGTTCGTGTCTCTCATAATGTGAGGATTGAGACTTAGGCAACCTTGGCTTTTACCCTAGGGCCTAGGGCGTCGCGCTGTTAGAGACTTGCGAGCAAAATATTCCTAACATAATTATAAAGTGTTTACAACATGTCCTGTATTCCTAACATAATTATAACGTGTTTACAACATGTCCAGTATTCCTAACATAATTATAACGTGTTTACAACATGTCCTGTATTCCTAACATAATTATAACGTGTTTACAACATGTCCAGTATTCCTAACATAATTATAACGTGTTTACATGTTCTGTATTCCTAACATAATTATAACGTGTTTACAACATGTTCTGTATTCCTAACTTAATTAAAACGTGTTTTCAACATGTTCTGTATCACTAAGTTATAATTGTTTAAATACAATATGCCGTGTATCCCTAACAATAACATAGTCAATATTTACAATATGCCCTATATCCCTAACATAGTCCATAACGTTTACAATAAGCCATGTATTCCTGACAATCCATAACTTATTTACAACACGCCCTGTAATTTGAACAAAACCCACCCAATCCCGCCATTGATGTTTTATTTCAACCCCCCCCCCCTCCCTCTTCCTTGCCTGCGATTGTCGCTGTCGGCAACTAAGCGCTGAATGTCAAGGTCACACAAGTCCTGCAATTAATTGTTGTTAATTACAAAGCTCCCACAATCCTTAACACTTTACTCAGCAAAACACATTTTCAGTACAAACATTAGCAGCCGAATAAGGAAAATGTTCTTTTCACAACTAACCCTTTACAAAAAGGAATATTTTCATCACAAAGATATAACCTGTAATAAAGAAGAGGGCTCTGTCAGAGATATTAATTCTGTTAATTAATAAAAACTTGAAGTAACTCTTTAATAAGGAGGCTTTTGGTTTATTTAGACCAACCTTCTCAACTGTTTTACACTAGAGGAACTCTTGAAATAAGTTTCGTGTCTCCGGGAACCCCTGCATAAAAATTACTATATATATCCGATGCTTATTTTTTTCCAATTATTTTTTCATCTCTCGGGGAACCCTTACCGCCTGGTTGAGAAATCTTCATAGACACTAACCCTTTTATGACGTAATGGGTGAATGCGAGTATAGATACTTGTCACACTGCAGTTTAAAACATGTACCAAGCCACGCCTTGACGTGATCGGTCGCACACAAGTCAAATCCACAGGCAGGCAATGGCTCGCCCCAATTAACTTTTCAGTACAACTGTCAGGTGTAAGCAGTTGATAGAATAAACCAGAGACATGAAGGAAATGGTGGTTTTAATACTTAACAATGAACTCCTCAGTACAAGTGTCAGGTGTAAGCAGTTGATAGAATAAACAGAGAGACATGAAGGAAATGGTGGTTTTAATACTTAACAAAATTAGGACATTGAGACCAGTGACATGTTAGAGAATTTAATACCAACGATAAAGTGCTATTTATAATTGTCTTAACAGACACACAGTTAATTCATTAATTCATGCAAATAATATTAAAACAAATGTTTTTGTCAGGAAAGCCTATCAGCAGTTAAATGGGTACAGTTTGACAAGTCACTGTTTGCACTCTCAATACAAGTAATATTATTGCACTCTCAATACAAGTAATATTATTGCACACTTAATAAAGTTCTTGCTAGTGCTGGAGGCTTCTAGAATAAATTAGTCTTGCAGCAGACATCTTACCAGGCTGGGAGGCTAACAACTTTGACTAGAATGAGTTCAGTGGGTAACCGATCTAGTAATACCATTCTAGTGATGGTAACCGATCTAGTAATACCATTCTAGTGATGGTAACCGATCTAGTAATACCATTCTAGTGATGGTAACCGATCTAGTAATACCATTCTAGTGATGGTAACCGATCTAGTAATACCATTCTAGTGATGGTAGCCGATCTGGTAATACCATTCTAGTGATGGTAACCGATCCTGTAGTACCAGTCTGGTGATGGTAGTTTATCTAGCAGTACCAGTCTGGTGATGGTAGCTGATCTAGTAGTACCAGTCTGGTGATGGTAGCTGATCTAGTAGTACCATTCTGGTGATGGTAGCGGATCTAGTAGTATCAATCTGGTGATGGTAGACGATCTAGTGTACTTTTACCATTTTGGTGATGATAGCCAATCTAGTAGTACCATTCTGGTGATGGTAGCCAGTCATGTAGTACCATTCTAGTGATGGTAGCCAATCTAGTAGTACCAGTCTGGTGATGGTAGCTGATCTATTAATACCAGTCTGGTGATGGTAGCTGGGCCTTAGTCCACTTGAGATTGATACAGAGCGTTTGTAGACTCCTATAATGGAACTGTTGTCAAATATTACAGTACCTGACAGGTGTTTGCTTTTTTATTAGTGTATTATATCCATCTCTTGTAAAATGTCCAGACAGCAAGGCACTGTATCAATGTATTATATCCATCTCTTGTAAAATGTCCAGACAGCAAGGCACTGTATCAATGTATTATATCCATCTCTTCTTGTAAAATGTCCAGACAGCAAGGCACTGTATCAATGTATTATATCCATCTCTTGTAAAATGTCCAGACAGCAAGGCACTGTATCAATGTATTATATCCATCTCTTCTTGTAAAATGTCCAGACAGCAAGGCACTGTATCAATGTATTATATCCATCTCTTATAAAATGTCCAGACAGCAAGGCACTGTATCAATGTATTATATCCATCTCTTGTTGTAAAATCCCCAGACATCAAGGCACTGTATCAATGTATTATATCCATCTCTTGTTGTAAAATGTCCAGACAGCAAGACTCTGTATCAATGTATTATAATTTATATCCATCTCTTGTAAAATGTCCAGACAGCAAGGCACTAACAACACTATGACACTTAGCTGGCTTTTTTTTTTCTTGCAGCTCTTTTATCCACACATAACACTTAAACTGACATATAAATAATAATTATCAAATACAGTTTGATCTATAACTCATTGAATGACATTATTTACTATCCTCAAGATAGACACAGATACTTAATGTTACTCAAACAAAAGGATATAGTCACATAACTATACAACTATATTGCCAACATAATTGTAATAACTGTATTAATCCTATAGTATAAGTGTAAAAGAATACAAGATATCACTATGCATCTCCATCAAAAAAACAAACAACCTATTAATAAGAAAAGGTGCCACCTCCCCCCCCCCCCAGATAATCAATCCTTTAATAAGGAAGACGTTTTCATCACAAACGTTAATCTTTTAATAAGAAATGCACACTGTCACAAAGTTTGGCAATTTATAAGGAAAGTTCTCGGATGGCCAATAGAAGTTTAATATTTCAGGTCCTTGTTACAAAATGTTCACCCTTTCATTAAGATTAGCGCTCGATTTCAGATTTGAACCCTGTGATTATGAAAAACACTTTTTCACTAACAATAACCTTTATTGAACTCACTGGCGCTGTCTGGAACCATTGTCTTTATTGAGTCGCTAGACAAAGTAACTCGAGTCATCGATCCATTTTTGGCTTAACGCCCATTGTCAGAGCCATCGATCTATTTTTGGCTTGACGCCCATTGTCAGTCATCGATCTATTTTTGGCTTAACGCCCATTGTCTGTCATCATTTGTTTTTGCGTTATGTTTTCTTTCAGCATGTATATATCTGTTTTAGAAAATTAGTATATAAATACATATCGCTGTTTAACTATTTTAGAAAATTAGTATATGAATACATATCGCTGTTTAATATGACTTGGTACATATGTTTGTATATCGTTGTCTCGAAACGTGTATATCTTTCTCAGACAATGAATGTCAGTACTTTTGTCTTTGTCTCAGTATATGTCAGTATATCTTTGTCTCAGTATTTGTTTGTATATCTTTGTCTCAGTACTTTTGCCTTTATCTCAGTATTTGTCAGTATATCTTTGTACTTTTGTATTTGTCTCAGTATTTGTCTGTATGTCTATATCTCATACATGTTTGTCTCAAAACGTATTTCTCTTTTCCTTAGCAGCCCTTATGTCTGGATATATTAGTACCTAATATTTCTTCGTCTCAGTACACATCTCATTAAACGTACATGTATGACTCCGATTTACTCGTTTCTGGAAGATGTATATACAAATTTACTTCATTCGAACCGCTTATCCGTTTATCACACACACACACACACACATACACACACACGATTAAGACTCACTATTACATGCAAACTGACGTACATACGTCCGAATTGGAGTGTCACAACACGCAATACTTGATACCAATGCAGTCGCTTAACACTTTTTTAGAGTGCCAATATCAAGCAGATAACACTTACCTCTGTCTTCGTTATCAGATTGTCGTCACTCTTGACCTGAACCGCCTTTCTGTTGTGTTTCTACACGCATATACTGCAGATTTCAGTTCCTTGTTGCCACAAGGAATGTATGATGTGTGTAGCGTACTGTGTGTCTTAGCATACTATTGTGTCACTGACTGTGCAGTATAGTGTGTCATAGCATACTAATGTGCACATACATAGTGTTATCACGCACTAATGTGTAGTGGACGGCTTGCTATTAACTCAGTAGTGTACAAATTTCAGCCTTGTAATAACGAACGTGACCTTTGAAAAGTTATGTCCACTGCGTGAAAATGGAACTATCCATTTGAACACAAGAACAACTTACATTGCCTGTGAGTGACTTTCTTTGCACGATCACCCGTGTCCTTTCAAAATGTTCACCCTGGGGCAGAGTGACCGCCACTCTCGTTTTGTTGAGACGTCATTGTTGTAGCTGCATGAGAAACTTCTTTTCCTTTCTCTGGTGGTAACACCCGTGTTGGTCGACTTCAGCACCCCCCTGACGTAGTTGTCTAGCTCTTGTATGTTTCAGACTGTGGAGTAAATGTTGGCCTTTCTCTTGACACTTCATGGTAAGTCATTGTGTAAACTACTGCTTCGCAAGCTTGAAAGTGTGTTAGCTTACTACAGCACTGCTTCTCATGGACAATAACATACTGTCTCGTTTCATTATGTGCTATGGACAGTTACGTGTTGTCTCGTTTCATTATACACTATGGACAATTACGTGTTGTCTCGTTTCACTATGCACATTGAACAATTACGTGTTGTGTCATTTCATTACACTCTGTGGACAGTTAAGTGTTGTCTTGTTTCATTACGTGCTATGGAGAGTTAACGTGTTGTCTCGCACACTATGGACAGTTACGTGTTGTCTCGCACACTGTGGAAGTTACGTGTTGTCTCGTTTCATTATGCTCGTTTCAAAGGACATGACTTTTTTAAATAGGTTAACTTAACTTAGAATACTTTCAAAGGATATGACTTTTTTTTTATAGGTTAACTTAAATTAGTAATCGTTCAAAGGATATGACTTTTTTATAGGTTAACTTAAATTAGTAATCGTTCAAAAGATATGACTTTTTTATAGGTTAACTTAAATTAGAATACGTTCAAAAGACTTGCGTCTTATTTAAATCTCAGTAAGCATGTTCAACAAAAAAAATCTGTCTTCTAGAGTATAAGTCTCAGTAGTATACTGTATATAGTATATAACCTGTATATATTCATTAACGATTAAGTCTTTCATGTTTCAGTAGTAAAACAAGTATATAACTATTATATGTTCATAACCTTTTCATGCCTCAGTAGTCAGTAGTAACTAGTAATAGTATGTTCATAACTCTTTTATGCTTCAGTAGTAAATAGTATGTTCATAACTCTTTCATGTCTCAGTAGTAACTAGTATGTTCATAACTCTTTCATGTCTCAGTAGTAACTAGTATGTTCATAACTCTTTCATGTCTCAGTAGTAACTAGTATGTTCATAACTCTTTCATGTCTCGGTAGTAACTAGTATGTTCATAACTCTTTTATGCTTCAGTAGTAACTAGTATGTTCATAACTCTTTCATGTCTCAGTAGTAACTAGTATGTTCATAACTCTTTCATGTCTCGGTAGTAACTAGTATGATCATATCTCTTTTATGCTTCAGTAGTAACTAGTATGTTCATATAGTAACTAGTATGTTCATAAGTCTTTCATGTCTCAGTAGTAAGTCTTTTATATCTAGACACGTTCAAAAGCCATGCCTGTCTTGTACAGGACTCTGATGATGGTTTTATAAATAGGTGCTCTTCATTTTTATTTTAATTTCTTTTAGACCGCCTAGTTGCCATGGTATTCTAGAGTCGTATTATTCGTATGTATTTATCGCATAGCCATAAATGACGTCATAAATGTTATTAACAGACCCATCAGCCAGTATGCTTGAACTTGACTTTCCCCACTGTTTCAGGGGCCGGTATTTACCACTCTGCCACATATTCCTGGCTCCAAGGTTTCGTATTCTGTATAATAATCTTCAAGGTCCGTGACGTCATATTTGCTAATTTTTATTTGCGAAGATTTTTTTTTCCAACATTTACTAGAGTAGTGTCTGCACTAATATTCTCCATAAATCTGATTTGTAGGAAACGTTTCAACATTTACTAGAGTAGTGTCTGCACTAATATTCTCCATAAATCTGATTTGTAAGAAACGTTTCAACAATAAAAATTAAATTTACTTATAATTAAAATTCTACAATCTAAATATATAGACTCCGTTCGGTATAGTCACACTATTCCGTCTACAGTCAAGAAAACACAGTCAATAAAATGTACATCCCCTCTCTCTCTCCTACTTAATATTCGAGTATGTTAGTTCTAGCATCAGTACCATCCTGCAAAATATCTCTTCTAATTTACTCCTTAACCTGGCATAAAACGACTTACAGAACAATCTCAGTATACTGAAGTTCAAGGCCAGTCATAAAGGATTCCACCTATTCAAGGTTCATTGTGAATTTGTGTCGTCATCAGAAATTACAGGTATACAGCCTTTTAAACCAAGGTAACAGTTAGTTACAAGTATACAACCTTTTAAACAAAGATAACAGTTAGTTACAAGTACAACCTTTTAAACCAAGGTAACAGTTAGTTACAAGTATACAACCTTTTAAACCAAGGTAACAGTTAGTTACAAGTACAACCTTTTAAACCAAGGTAACAGTTAGTTACAAGTACAACCTTTTAAATGAAGGTAACAGTTAGTTACAAGTATACAGCCTTTTAAATGAAGGTAACAGTTAGTTACAAGTATACAACCTTTTAAACGAAGGTAGCAGTTAGTTACAGAGAGGATACGTGTTATAAGTTTTAAAAACATGGTAACATAAAATTGTTATCTGAAGCACTTGTGAAGAAAGTGACTTTTACTTCTGAAAATAATGGTAAAGAAAGTGGAATTGTTGTCTGAAATTGTGGTTTAAAAAAGCGGCATTGTTGTCTGAAATAGTGGTAAAGAAAGTGACTTGTCAGAAATGAAGGTAAAGAAAGTGGCATTGTCTGAAATAGTGGTAAAGAAAGTGACTTGTTAGAAATGAAGGTAAAGAAAATGTCATTGTCTGAAGTAGTGGTAAAGAAGCGTTGTTGTCTGAAATAGTTGTAAAGAAAGTGGCGTTGTTGTCTGAAGTAGTGGTAAAGAAAGTGTCGTTGTCTGAAGTAGTGGTAAAGAAAGTGACATTGTTGTCTGAAGTAGTGGTAAAGAAAGTGACATTGTTGTCTGAAGTAGTGGTAAAGAAAGTGACATTGTTGTCTAAAGTAGTGGTAAAGAAAGTGACATTGTTGTCTGAAGTAGTGGTAAAGAAAGTGACATTGTTGTCTGAAGTAGTGGTAAAGAAAGTGACATTGTTGTCTGAAGTAGTGGTAAAGAAAGTGACATTGTTGTCTGAAGTAGTGGTAAAGAAAGTGTCGTTGTTGTCTGAAGTAGTGGTAAAGAAAGTGACATTGTCTAAAGTAGTGGTAAAGAAAGTGACATTGTTGTCTGAAGTAGTGGTAAAGAAAGTGACATTGTTGTCTGAAGTAGTGGTAAAGAAAATGACATTGTTGTCTAAAGTAGTGGTAAAGAAAGTGACATTGTTGTCTGAAGTAGTGGTAAAGAAAGTGACATTGTTGTCTGAAGTAGTGGTAAAGAAAGTGACATTGTTGTCTGAAGTAGTGGTAAAGAAAGTGACATTGTTGTCTAAAGTAGTGGTAAAGAAAGTGACATTGTTGTCTGAAGTAGTGGTAAAGAAAGTGACATTGTTGTCTGAAGTAGTGGTAAAGAAAGTGACATTGTTGTCTAAAGTAGTGGTAAAGAAAGTGACATTGTTGTCTGAAGTAGTGGTAAAGAAAGTGACATTGTTGTCTAAAGTAGTGGTAAAGAAAGTGTCGTTGTTGTCTGAAGTAGTGGTAAAGAAAGTGACATTGTTTTCTAAAGTAGTGGTAAAGAAAGTGACATTGTTGTCTGAAGTAGTGGTAAAGAAAGTGTCGTTGTTGTTTGAAGTACTATAAATACCCTGCTCGCAGTAGCTCTTTACTATTTATTACATTAACAAGAAAACAATGCTTACACCTATTACAGCCGTATAAGAAATGAAAAAAATAGAAGTCAGTGTATAGAAATCACAAAGCGCAACAGACCTCTATTACATTTCTGCATTGCTTTTCATAGATATGCTGCTATTTAGACGTACTTTTAAAAATTGCATTAGGTACAAGTTTACAGTCGGCGGACTTGTTTATTGTGACATGTTCCAGGGGACTGCACTCAGTGTGAAATGTTTATACAGTGGACTTGTTTTAGTTTGACATTTTTATGCTATAGAAAACACAGGGGACTTGTTTGTTGTGTATGACATGTTTACGGTATAGAAAACAAAGGGGACTGTACTCAGTGGGTACGCGGCAGTCTTGGACAGAATGTTGAAGTCTTGTGTGCTCGCTCAACTACTCCATATGAACCTGGCAACATCCAAGTGTATAATTATGTAGGACTGATTTCGTCCTTTCATGGAATTTGCTCATTAGGCCTATCTATTTTGGGCGCTTTCATTAGCTTAGTAGTTTAGTTTATTTTTAGCGCTCTTTCTTCTGTGCACGCGCGCATGTAACCTTGCGAAAACCTGCGTACCTAACGCACTCTGGTCGGGTATTCTTTGCAATCGTGTGTGTTTGGGTGTGTGTATTCGTGCGTGCACGGTGTTGTACATAAGCAAGACACTTGGGTATTCTTTGCAATCGTGTGTGTTTGGGTGTGTGTATTCGTGCGTGCACGGTGTTGTACATAAGCAAGACACTTGGGTATTCTTTGCAATCGTGTGTGTTTGGGTGTGTGTATTCGTGCGTGCACGGTGTTGTACATAAGCAAGACACTTGGGTATTCTTTGTAATCCGTGTGTACTGTGTTTTACAGTTTTGGGGTGTTTGAATACACAGACATTATTGTTTTTAGTGAGGTCAGAGGTCAGATCTGCCAGGCGCTCTCGTCATGCACACACCCATGCCCCGCCCTCTGTGAATACGTGTTCTTGCCCGCCCTTTGTTTACAAGAAGTAAACAACACTGACAACGTTCTGTATCCCCCCAAACAACTATACAGTACATTAAAAATTTCGAGATCAACTCAGAGAGGAATCAGGTCACTTGTAGAGAGAAATCAATGAGAGAGAGAGGAATCAGGTCACTTGTAGAGAAATCAGTGAGAGAGAGAGGAATCAGGTCACTTGTAGAGAGAAATCAATGAGAGAGACTCAGAGAGGTAGAGAGTAGTGTTTATTGGTCACTTTTTGTTTTTATTTATTTACAGTGACTTGGAAATCTGATAGAAATTTCTGTAAAAGCACTCCGGAAATGAATTTTTTTTTTCCAATTCAGTTACTCGTAGTGCCTCGTTTTATAGTTCTGGTAGTCAGGGATGCATGAGACATTCCAACTTAAATGTGATCGCAATAGGGAAGGAACCAAAGCTTCCAGAACTGGTCACAGACACTGGCAGTGCATCACTGTTCATGCTATGTGTTTACTCATCAAGTTGACAAGTGTCACTGAGTTTACTCATTTTGATGTTTACTGTCATTTAGTGTCAAAGTTGTACATGTCTACTCATGAAGTTGATGTTTACTGTCATTTAGTGTCAAAGTTGTACATGTCTATTCATGAAGTTGATGTTTATTGATATGCATTAGTCACTGGTTATAGTGGTGTTAGTGTTTAATTACTAACTTTAATAATGTTATTGTTAGTGTTTAGATACTAACTTTAATGGTGTTGCTGTTTAGTTACTAATTTAATGGTGTTGGTGTTTAGTTACTATAACTTTAAGATGTTACAAATTGGTGCCAAAGTGTATATTTTTAATGACTGATTTTGGTGGCATTAGAGTAGTGTTAATGTTAATGGTCTTCAGTTAGTTGATAAGGAATAGATATGTCATATGTGTATGTGTATTAAATTAATCTCACTAGAAGAAACCATGTTAATTCAGTCATTACATTTATTAAGTTAAGTCTCAATAGAACTAACCATGCTAATTTAGTCATTGTTAAATTAGTGTTACTAGAACTACTCATGCTAATTTAGTCACTGTTAGTGTTACTAGAAATAATCATGCTAATTTAACCAGTATTAAGTTAGTGTCACTAGAACTTATGCTAATTTAACCATCATTAAGTTAGTGTCACTAGAACTAATCTTATTAATTTAATCATTAAGTTGTGTCAAGAACTAACCATGCTAATTTAGTAATTTGTTAAGTTAGTGTCACTAGAACTAATCTTATTAATGTAGTCATTGTTAAGTTAATGTCACTAGAATTTGTAGAACCAATCATGCTAATTTAGCCAGTATTAAGTTAGTGTAACTAGAACTAATCATGCTAATTTAGCCAGTTTTAAGTTAGTCTCACTAGAACTAACCATACTAATTTAGTCAGAACTGTTCGTCTCACTAGAACTAACCGTGCCAATTCAGACACTAGGGCAGTCTATGAACTGTTCGTCTCACTAGAACTAACCGTGCCAATTCAGACAATAGGGTGGTCCACATTGCACACACACCTTTTGTCGAAACCATTGACAATCGTGTGAATGAAAGTCATTACCCCAGACCCCTTACCGTTTTAAACGCCATTGAAATGCATGCAGCATTTACTGCCACTTGTCAGCATGTGGAAGGCGTTACTCTCGTCTGATGCTGTGTTCACTCAGCCAGTTTTAACCGTCACTTCGAAACAGTGCGATAGTTGACTCATTCTGTATTTGCTCGATAAGTTTGAACGGCCATTTTTTAAGAGAACGAATCACTGTGATCGTGTCTGGTGTGTTCACTCGATAAATTGTAACGTCGAGTTATGGAATGTTCACTCGATGCATTTTAATGTCGAGTTAGGGAATGTTCACTCGATAAACTTTAACGTGAGATATGGAATGTTCACTCGATAAACTTTAACGTGAGATATGGAATGTTCACTCGATTAACTTTAACGCTGAGTTATGGAATGTTTACTTGATAAAGTTTTAATGGCTAGTTATAGCGTGTTCACTCGATAATTTTTAATGACTAGTTCTTGAAAGTAAGAAATACGAATGATAGTCGGACCTGATGGCGTGTTCACTCCATCAACTTTATCAGTACGATGTAAACAGCTCCTCTAGATTGAGTTTCTTACAACAAATAACCTTAGACAACATATAATACTTGGACTACATATTATACTTGGACACGTAATGCTTTGAAAGCATAAAATACTTGGATATGTAATGCTTTGAAAGCATAAAATACTTGGACAATATATATTACTTGGACTACATAGTATACTTGGACATGTAATGTTTTGAAAGCATAAAATACTTGGACAACATATATTACATGGACACTAACTGTTTCTTCCTCCACAGGAAAACTTTGCATGAACTTTTGTACTGATTTGACCAATGAATGCTAAGATATCTGTTCACACTTTTATGACCAATGACTGGAGAGATATATAATGTTAATATTGTTTTGACCGAGGTGAAACGTCTGGCCTTCACATTGATTATTTTGACCATTGAACTTGTAGGCATTACCACACATTGATTGCTTTGATCAGTGAACACGTAAATGACCTTTTGATTGATGAACTCGTATACATCTATTTTTACACTTGACTGTTTTGACCAACGAATTCATAGACATGGCTTTACATTGATCTTTTGATTATTGTTTTGATTGATGAACTCGTATAATCTATTTTTACACTGTTTTGACCCACGAACTTATAGACAAGACAAGGCCTTACATTGACCTTTATAAAATTAACGAACTCATGTAGAGCCTTTACTCCAATTGTTTTGATTAATACACTCGTAGATATCTGATCTGTACTGAATACTTTAATCAGTGAATCATATGGCCTTTGTGCTGATTGTTTTGAGTTCGTAGATATTTGATCTTTGCTGAATACTTTGATTAGTGAAGTCATATACACGGCCTTTGTGTTGATTGTTTTGAGCTCGCAGATATCAGACCTTTACTGATTGCTTTGCTTTCAACTCACAAATATGATCTTTTTTTAGCTGATTGTTTTGATTAGTGAACTCAGATATATTACCTCTTCACTAAATACTTGGACTAGTGAACCCAAAGATTTAGACATAACTATTGCACTGATTGTTTTGATAAACGAAATCAAAAACTGTAACAGTAAAAAAACCATAATTGCAAGTGATGAGATCCATCCCCACATGAGCGTTACACAACTAAGAGTGATGAGAACTATCCCCACATGAGCGTTACACATAAGAGTGCTGAGAATATCCCTAGTGAGCGTTACACAACTAAAAGTGGTGAAAAATATCCCCACGTGAGCGTTACATAACTAAGAGTGATGAGAACTATCCCCAATGAGCGTTAGACAACTAAGACTAAGAGTGATGAGAGCTATCCCCAGTGAGCGTTACACTTATTATTAAGTGGTGAGAAGTATACTCACGTGAGCGTTACACAACTAAGAGTGATGAGAACTATCCTCATATGAGCGTTACACAACTAAGACTAAGAGTGGTGAAAACTATCCTCATATGAGCGTTACACAACTAAGAGTGGTGAGAAATATCCCCATATGAGCGTTACACAACTAAGAGTGATGAGAACTATCCCCATATGAGCGCTACGTAACAAATATGATATAACTTGGTGTAAACATAATTACTTGAGCACTATAGCTGATGTGAGCATTTTGCCTACTGCGATAGAGAGGAAAAAACGCCGATGAAAACATACACATTTGTTAATGACACCAACCTTTCACACTCTCATCGAGAGGGGAGAAAGCAGGAGATATATGGGGGGGGGGGGAGGCTGTCCATGCTGCGATAAGTCGATTTCCTGCAAAGTGTATTGGAATTCCAGAAAATCTCTTACCCTGTCACATTCGCCGTGTTAGGACATAATTGTGTCCGTGCTTTTGTACAGTCGTGTTCACCTATAAGACGTAATTATGTCGGTGTTATTTTTACAGTCATGTTCGCCGATAAGACGTAATTATGTCGGTGTTATTTTTACAGTCATGTTCGCCGATAAGACGTAATTATGTCGGTGTTATTTTTACAGTCATGTTCGCCGATAAGACGTAATTATGTCGGTGTTTTACACAGTCACGAAAGACATAATTATGTGTGTTTTTACACACTCATACATTCGCCGTCAAGAAATGATTATGTTGGTGTTTCTCCAGTCATGTTCGCCGATAAAGCATAATTATTGACTTTTATGTCGCTATTTTTACAGTCAAGTTCGCCGTGTCGAAACCTAATTATGTCAGGTTTATTACCTAATCATGTTCGCCGTGTTAAGGCATAGTTATGTCGGTTTTCACAGTCGTCTTCGCCTTGTTAAGACGTAGTTATGTCGGTGTTGTCACAGTCGTCTTCGCCTTGTTAAAACGTAGTTATGTCGTGTTGTCACAGTCGTCTTCGCCTTGTTAAAAACTTCTATGTCACGTTCGCCAAGTTGGGAAATAATTATGTCAGATTTCGTGTTGCCGCAATTATATCGGTGTTCATATACTCCTACTGTCTTCGTCTTTTACTTCTGTTAGAAACATGGCCACTGCTTCACGCTTTAAAAAGTACACGACTTCATTGACTTTTTCTTTTGTGATATTTTTTCTTTAAAAATTGAAATATTTCAGCACAAAACCGACAGACGTATTTCTTTGTGACCGTTTTGTAGCGCCCACTGTCGAACACTTACTGCTTTAGTGCTCAACCGGCCCACACTTCTTTTTCATTTTTTTGTTTTATAAAACTGACACGTGTGTCCTTTTCTTCCCTTTTTGTTTTATAAAACTGACACGTGTGTCCTTTTCTTCCCTTTTTGTTTTATAAAACTGACACGTGTCCTTTTCTTCGCTTTTTGTTTAGGCGTATCATCAGGTGACTGTGGAATATATTAAATATAGTGGGGTGGGTCACGTAACTGTGGAATATATTAAATATAAAGGGGTTGTTTATAGTCACGTGACTGTGGAATATATTAAATATAATGGGGTTGTTTATGGTCACGTGACTGTGGAATATATTAAATATAATGGGGTTGTTTAGTTTTAGTATAAGGTCAAGTGACTGTTGGCACATTAAATATAATGGTGGTTAGGTAGTTTTAGTGCACAGTCACGTGACATTAAATATTATAGGGAGTTGTATATAGTTTATGTATACGGTCACATGACTTTTAAATAAACTTAACGAAATTTTTTGTTCTATGTATGTTTTCACGTGTCTCTTAAACGTATTCAATTAAATACACTTAATGGACTTCTTAGTTCCACATGTCTGTTAAAAGTATTACATAAATGAACTTATGATAGCAGATATTGTAAGGCCTTTCGTTGTCTGTTTAAAAGTATTATAGTATTACATAAATGAACTTGTGATAGATAGCAGATATTGTAAGGCCTTTCGTTGTCTGTTAAAAGTATTACATAAATGAACCTATGATAGATAGCAGATATTGTAAAGCCTTTCGTTGCAGTTTTGCCAATTCCACAGAAATGTATTGATTTAAAAATAATTAAATAAATTCTATTAATATCCAGAGTGGTTGTATACATTAGTTATATACATATATATATAGATAGATAGATAACCCCATAACGGCCAATGTTTTCAGTGCATTAATAAATCTGTTAATTAATTATATCTTTCATTTGGTGATTTACCAACACTGCGCATTTTAATTTACATTGTGACAGCTTCAGTTTGTTAATTATAAATAAAGGCGTTTTAATTTACATTGTGACAGCTTCAGTTTGTTAATTATAAATAAAAGCGTTTTAATTTACATTGTGACAGCTTCAGTTTGTTAATTATAAATAAAAGCGTTTTAATTTACATTGTGACAGCTTCAGTTTGTTAATTATAAATAAAAGCGTTTTGCCTTACTAACTCCCCAAAGCCTCTGCGCTCTATTCTCTCTCAATATCAAATACAGACGTCACCTACACTACTCTTAATATCATATACAGACGTCACCTACACTACTTTCAATATCAAATACAGACGTCACCTACGCTACTCTCAATATCAAATACAGACGTCACCTACACTACTCTCAATATCTAATACAGACGTCACCTACACTACTCTCAATATCAAATGCATACCGAGCACAAGGGAAGTAATCTATGCATTTCACACACGCACACACACAAAAAAAGATTTGCTCTACACTCGGTCATATCCAGTATTAGTCTCCCTTAATACAGACACGCACACACACTGTACACTAAACTACAGGACTGTGCTAGGTTAGTGTTCTATGCGTCTCTGCGTGTATTTTCATGGCGGGCATGCAGACTTGATTAATAGCCAGCGCGCTTTCGTTCCGCTTTCGTTCCGGTAATTATACCGGTTAAATGAAATGCATGTGTACATGTAGTTGGGAAGTTGTCTGGCTCTGGTTGCATGTTGTATTAAACTAAAAATGAAAAATCAATGACTTCGCAATCTTGAATAAATAGCTTCTTTTTTTTTAATGACAACATTCCCAAAGGCATTTTACAATTTGTCACCCGTAATGCCACTTCTGTCTTTCTATCAACATAATTATACATTATCTATGTGTTTGTCTACTTATGTTGTCTAGTTCTGATTGATTAATTGTATATTTACCCACCTGCTTATCTGTCCCTCCAGAAATCTTTCTTGTATTTGTCTCTTACTATTATTCATTTATTATTTATTTTATGTAAATATCTATCTCTTTTTCATCTTTATGTTCTTCTCTTTATCATTCTTTATGATCATTCACTTGTACAAGTTAAATATTTTCTCAATAGCCACTTTAGAAGCAATTGGTGAAAGTTTTACACTATAGCAGTACTCACAAAAGTGTATAAATTCACAAAAATGTTGTTAGTTTATTTTATATTAGCATTCACAGGTGAAAATGTTAACTACTTTTTTCACTAATAACAGTTTTGTTTTGGTTTGGTTTTACTTAAGGCTAGCAACCACTTTAGGCTAACAGCCACTGGGTTAATGTGCTGAATCACAAGTTGTTTTCTTTGATCTTTAGGCTAGCAGTCACTGGGTTAATGTGCTGAATCACAAATTATTTTCTTTGATCTTTAGGCTAGCAGTCTCTGGGTTAATGTGCTGAATCACAAATTGTTTTCTTTGATCTTTAGGCTAGCAGTCACTGGGTTAATGTGCTGAATCACAAATTGTTTTCTTTGATCTTTAGGCTAGCAGTCTCTGGGTTAATGTGCTGAATCACAAATTGTTTTCTTTGATCTTTAGGCTAGCAGTCTCTGGGTTAATGTGCTGAATCACAAGTTGTTTTCTTTGATCTTTAGGCTAGCAGTCACTGGGTTAATGTGCTGAATCTCAAGACTATCAGTGGTGGCGGAATTTTGGACCCAGATGACCAGCTGCAAGATGTCGTAGATGACAGAGAACAGGTAAAATTCAAAATTATTTTGAGATCGGGTCAGATTAACCAACTTTACAATTTAATGATCATTATCATGCCATATTTATCTTTATATTATTTTATATTTCACACAGAATAAATATTATCTGAAGAATGGGTTAGAATTTAGATTAACCATTTCTGAATTTTGACTAGTATCATTATCATGCTACATTCACCAGTTGATATTTTAAGCATCTGATATTTCACACAGAATGAACCAACCTTACATCATAAATATCGGATTATTATGAAAAAACAAACCTTACAATTTAAAAATCAATTTTCAAGTCTATTTTACTAACCCAACATTTCAAATATCAGATTTTCAATCCATATTGACTGATCTTGTTTTTTACATATAATTTTGATTGCATTTTTTGCTCCACTGACATATTTACAGCTTATTGCTGATTTTGAAGAAGAAGGTCGCCCTGCCCTGCCTCACAATGGTGGAGATGGTGCCAGTGCAAGTTCTACTGGGACCACCAGCCCTGACATCTTTCAGCTGGGAGACAGCAGTGAGGGTGGTGGTGAAAGCAATCAAGGTGGGGGTGGCAGTGAGAATGGAGATGGTGGGAGCAAAGAAGAGGACTCCAAACCCACCACCAAGCCTGCAAGTACTGGAGTCTCCACCTCACCTACTTTCCCAGTCCTTTCCAGGCTTCAGAATGGCAGAACAGATATCTTAGTTACCACTAAAGATTTGTCTGTAGGTCAGTACACTGCCTCTGTTTCATTTCCTTTCTTTTTTTATCCTTGAATGAATGACTTAAAACTACTTCATTTTCTTCCTTTCTATTCTTTGTTTATGGTTGGTTTTTCTTAAGATGTGGAATTTTAAATTTTATATTAAAATATTTTTTGCGAAAACAGGCTTCTGCTGATTTTTAGTTAAATATTAGAATCAGATTCACTTCACAGTCAGTTATTGGTGCACAGTCAGTTATTGCTTCACTTCACAGTCTATTATTGGTTCATTTCACAGTTATTGATTCACTTCACAGTCACTCATTAGTTTACAGTTAGTTATTGGTTCACTTTACAGCCATGGGTTTCATTTCACAGTTAGTTATTGATTCACTTCACAATTAGTTATTGGTTTACTTCACAGTCAGGGTTCAGGTGCAGGGTTAGTTATTAGTTTACTTAACAATAATGGGTTCTTTTCACAGTTACTTATTGATTCACTTCACAGACCATCATTAGTTTGCTGTACAGTTAGTTATACATTCACTGCACAGTCGTGGGTTCACTTCACAGTTGCTTAATGATTCATCTCACAGTAACTCTTTATTTACTAATATTCTTCACACAAAATTCATCCTGTTTCATATCTACATTGTAGGAAAAAGTTAAAAAGGCAAATCCTTGTATTCCAATATACACTAAAACTTTGCTGTCCAGCATCTCTGTTAAATAAAAATTATACTAATTAGATTTCCTAGAGTTGAGCAAATAGATTTCCTAGAGCTAAGCAAACTAGATTTTCTAAAACATATCCAGACTCTACAACTGGAATTCATGCTGCAGATATAAAGTTATATGACAGCCCAAGAACATGGCACAATAACACAGGTTTTTTGTTTGTTTGGTTTGCTTTTATGAAAGAAGCAAGGTAGCATTTGATTTATTTGGTATCCAAACTTAGCACATCTGGTTTATCTGGTGTTTAAAATGATAATGCTCAAATTAGCTGGTGTCAAAATTTATGCTGAACATTCTTTGTCATATTGATGCTTAGAGTGGCTTCCCTTTCTTGAAATGCTTTGTGCACATATTATTTTCCTCTTGTAATCTAGCACTTACTGATGTCTTAGGTTCCTCACTTCGTGTGCGGAGAGGCAGCGAGCCTGCACTTAACACTTTGGGAGCCGATGCCATCCAAAGACCACTCATCCCCATCAATAATGGAATCATCAGCCTTCATCGAAGAGAATCAGTCAGGGTAGGTCGTATGGTGTACCTAGTGAGTAAGTAATATCTTTAAACCAAACAAGAGTTTGCTTTGTATACTGCCTGCAGATATTGAATATGCAATTCTTCCGTGTTTAAAGGGAGGCAATAAGAATAGTAAATGTCAATAATGGGATCATGCATCCATTCAGGAAGAATCAGTTGGAGCAATTAATGTCTACATACCATAAAATGTATGCTCAGTATGACAGCATGCAAATAATGCATTTCTTGATTTATTAAGGGAGACAAAAAAATAGTGAACATCAATGCTCGATCATCCATCTTCATCAGTGTGAGTATGGCTTTTAGTGCCACTTACCAGATATTCATAAATAAGGGAGACAATCAAAGAAATAAATATCTATATTGATCATGTGCCTTCATTGAAGAAAGCTAATAAGAGTATGTTAGTTTTAAGTAGTACTTTTTATATGTGTATTAAGGGAGACAACTAGACTAATATAATTAGCAGTCTAAAATCAGTGGTGAGTACTAATTAAACCTGTTGAACTTTCATTACCTGTATAATAAAACAAAAGAAAAACAAAATTAATTCAGTTTATTGAATAACACTGTTAAACAGTGACTACTTTTATCTTTACTGCATTAATTTAATTGCTGGAAATTGATACAAATTATCATAATCAAAGATTAGAGATCGAAATATTCCCTACCCTTGGTTTGCTTTTGTACTCATGATCCACGCATGCTGTAAATGTTTCTAAGTTTTTTTCTAGCAAAACTGTTTCAAAAAAATATAATCTATATTTAAAATGTTTTGTCTTACTATAGCGCACACGTTAATTAATAAATTAAATACCAAATAAATTTTTAAATCTCTTTTCTGACTTAGGAAAGTGATGAGCCTCGTTCAGAGTCATCAGATGAGGAAAAACGTTTGTCCGGTGGCATTCTTGACAAGAAACGAAAGAATCATTTTGCCAGATTTTCTCGAGACGCTTTTCGAACATCACTTAGCAACCGCCCAGAAATGTTTGTCTGGATGGAAGCACAGGAGAGGCAGGAAGACAAGTTCAAACAGGTTAGCTCCCTTTTCAGTGTACTTCTAATGTTTTTTTCCTGGTTAATCTCCATTTGTAAAATACTTATTATTTCTTGGCCTTTTATTTTATTAATTTGTAAACTTATAACATTGTGGATATATTTTCATTGACATAACTGTAATGTATGCCACAGGAACTGTTGTTTTTAATGCATGACACATATCAATATTTTAATATGTGGCATACCTAGTCTTTTAACCATGAAACTGTTATATTTTTTAAAAATTTTGTTTTAGTGTATAACATGCCACCAGTCTTTTAATCATGACACACTTATATCTTTGCACACGACACATTAACAACATTTGTGTTATGTTCAGACCCAGCAAGATAGAAAGGGGCCTGTCGGTGCCACTGTTGAGAACGATGCCAAAAAGGATGCAGGGTAAAGTGGTTTTTAAAATGTTCCCTTACTCATGGTTAGGGGTATTCCAGATTGCTTTAGGGATTACATGATTATCACATTAATAAATTCCATTGTATTTAGGGCTGCCCTTTTAACGATTAATCTTCCGATTAAAAAATTTTAGTGATTAATTTATTTCATGACAATTAAATTTCAACTAATTTTCTTCCTTACTTACTGAAGCAATGCTGATATTTAGTTGCACCAAAAGATTTTATTTGTTATTATTTTTTACTGCCAAAATGGCGATTCTAAGATGAAAAATTATAAATCGGTTAAAGGTAAATTGCATGACCATTTTGATTTTAAAGTAGATGATAACAATAACAATAAAGTTATTAATGGTGAGAAGATAAACAGTTTTAGTTGTTTTTTTTATCTATTAATTAATCATTAATTGTTGTAAGATTAATCGTTAAAGAAATCATTAATCATTAACAGCCTTAATTGTATTAAAATCTAGATATCTTCTCAGAAACAGTTACTGGTAATTAAGATACCTTGGTCTCTTTCCATTGATGGCAAGTTTGGAGTTCCCCGGTGAAATTAACTACCAACAGTTAATGACAAACAATTAATGATACATCATGTAATGTAGACTACAGTGAAATTAAGATTAATAAAAGCACTAAGCAAATGATTAAGTATTCAGAATAAATTTAATAGTACACCCTTATACTCTGACCTCATGAAAGGCTTAATCAGCGAATTAAAACAATGATTAGAAATGAGGACTAAAGGTTTAGGGTTTTCCAGCTCACCAGCAGATTATAACTAACAGTCCAATTCATCTCTTCTACTGGAGACCAATACTCATAGCCTCAAAAAAAAAAACCATTTGGTACTAAATATTACTACTCTATCATAGTTTACTATTCAGTATATAACTAACAGTCCTTTTCATCTCTTCTGTTGGAGACCTCATAGCCTCAAAAAACTATTTGGTACTGAATATTACTACTCTGTCTTAGTTTACTATTCAGATTATAACAATACCAGTTTTTTAGATAATAAAGTTTTTAACTTGATTATGTTGAAGGTTTGTGTCTATAGCATTGATCCTGTGAGATGATGAACCGTGTCTTCTCCTTTCTGCCATCACCATACAAAACACTGTAATGCTAAGCATCTGTGCTCGTCACACTTCTCTCCCTTAGGAGTTGCAACTGGAGTGGAAGTCTCCCCTCAGCTCTTTAAAGTGGATTCCTCCCTCTGGAATCCAAACAGTTGCAGTGATTCTCAGTTGGTGCCATCGTTGGTAACCACAAACTTCACATCATAACTTTTCTGTACTAAACATCAATATGTTTCTGATTTCACATCATAATTTTCCTTGATTTCATATCATAACTTTCTATTACTTCAAATCATGACTTTACTTAATATCATAAATTTCCTTCATATCTTAACTTTCCTTTATTTCATTTTTAACTTTCAGACAGCATATATAATATTCATGACAGCCATAAAGAATAAAATATATTTTATTAGTGTGGATTTAATTATCAAAGACAGAAATCACATTTCATATGTTGCCAAAAGGTTCTTGGCATTGCTTCTCATGGCTTTATCAGAATGTGAGTCAGGAACAAAAGGAAAGTACAAGTGAGCTACAATTCAAAATGAGCTGACTAAGCACAAAAGCACACACACGCACACTCTAAAGAACAAAAAGTATGAAAAAATACCCAGAATCAAATACCCACTTTAAATACTAATACTCATGTCTGATAATGCAAGTATAATAAGTACAGCTAGTTTTTTTCTAAATAAGTTATTTACTTGATATTTGATAATGTAGGTATTAAATACAGCAAATTTATTCTAAAAAAGATATTTATCTGTGGACATTGTAAGTATTAAATACAGCAAATTTATTCTAAAAAAGATATTTATCTGTGGACATTTTAGGTATTTAAATACAGAAATTTAGTCTAAAAAAGATATTCATCTGTGGACATTGTAGGTATTTAAATATAGCAAATTTATTCTAAAAAAGATATTTTTTCTGTGGACATTGTAGGTATTTAAATATAGAAATTTAGTCTAATAAAGATATTCATCTGTGGACATTGTAGGTATTTAAATACAGCAAATTTATTCTACAAAAGATATTCATCTGTGGACATTGTAGGTATTTAAATACAGCAAATTTATTCTAAAAAATTATATCTGTGGACAATATAGATAATTAAAATACAATTGATTTTTTTCTAAATAAGTGATAATAGCTGTTGATATTATAGGCAGTTTAAAAGTCCATATTTGGTGTATTTCTTGTTTTTATAGTGCGGATTTTCTGATGGTTTCCTTCACAAATGATGGTGGGCCATTGGGAATTCATGTTGTCCCTGCAAATGATGATAATGGACGGTAAGTTCACAGAATATCTATGGCAGATGTTATTAATTTGGTGGAGCTTGTCTAGAAACATTTTTGCCATTGTTGTTTGTTTTAGTTTTGTCTATTTTAGAGATATTCTATTTTTGATTTGATTATTTTAACTTTTTCTGAAAAGTTTTTTATTCTTCAGTAGATTTCTTTAACGCAAAAGATTCTTTACATACTTTGTAAAGAGTACTTGTACTTCTTCTTTTCATTTTACTGATTTATATATTTTTTTTTTTATATATATTTATATTTGTTGTTTTAATTGATATTGTTTAGTTTTTAATACTAATTCATATCTGTTGTTGTTTAGATTTTAAATACTGATTCATGTCTGTCATTGTTTTATTGATTTATATCTGTCTTTGTTTTACAGTTTCTTATACTTCTGATATTTGCCATTAATTTTTATTTATTTATTTTTTTTTTTTTTGGGGGGGGGGGGTTGTATCATATCATTCTTTTACTGATTTTTTTATCATTATTTATTGATTTTCTGTTGGGCATCATTCATTTTATTATTGATTTTCTGTAGGATTTCATTCATTTTATTATTGATTTTCTGTTGAGCAGCATTCATTATGTTATGCTTTTCTGTTGACCTCATTCATTATTTGATTTTCTATTATTGATGTTCTGTTTGACCTCATTCATTATGTTAATTATTTTCTCTTTGACCTCATTCATTATGTTAATTATTTTCTCTTTGACCTCATTCATTATGTTAATTATTTTCTCTTTGACCTCATTCATTATGTTATTGATTTTCTGCTGGAATTCATATTGATTATCTATTTGACCTCATTCATTATGTTAATTATTTTCTGTTTGACTGCATTCATTATGTCAGTGACTTTCTGTTGGACCTACATTATGTTATTGATTTTCTGCTGGAGCTCATTCTTTATGTTACTGATTTTATGTTTAATATCAGGGATATGGGCTTGATGATCCAGAGTGTGGAAACAGGGGGTCGTGTCCACCAGGATGGACGTCTGAGTGCACATGACCGCATTGTTGAAATCAATGGAGACGACTTAGCCAGCGTTACTTTTCAAAGGTTCACATAATTCTTCATTAGTTACATGAATGTTGAATTTTCACAACATTATATATTTTCACAACAATATTATTTGTAAGAGATGTGTTCATTCTATTAATTCTAAAGTTATACATACACATTTCAAGAAATCTCATTTTTAAAATGTAGACTCTTTATGAGAAATGAAACAAACAAATATAAAGGATTTCTTAAGGAAGGGAAAGAGTAGAACACTTGTTCCTCATTTTAACAGTATAAATGTAATTTTAGAACAATTAACTAGAAGAATAAATGGATAAATGGGGAAAATAGATTTAAACCACAATACCAATACACATTTAACAAAAAGATAGTACATTAGCTAACATTTTCATCAAGATAGATACTAAAATTTTATTCTTTTTTAAATTTATAAAACCATGAACATTCTTCCTATTTCCAGATCTAGTTATTCATGATCCAAGTTAATTTTTTATTTGTTACTTGTTTCAGAGCTCAAGAAATCTTTCGTAGTGCAATGAAAACCGATGAGATTCATTTAAAGATCATTAAAAGAAAACCTCCCAAACCAGCTGCAAGGCATCCACCACCTTTAATGCCTAAACCACGACATGCACCTGCAAAACCTTCACCCCTTACTATGCCGCAGAAAAAGACAGATGACACAACTTCTCCACCGAGTCCAGAGAAAGAAAGTTCTCTATCAGATGCCACCCCACCTTCTTCTACTTCTACAAGTACTGGGGAGACAACTTTTGTTAGCAGTACACCAAAGGCCAGCAGTGGCAGTAGTAATGGCAGCACCAACAGTCGATCCAACATTGCTGATGCATCCCCTATCTCCAAGAAAACAGAGCAGTCCACTAAGCCAGGCCCACAGACATTTGTATCATCACCAACCAAAAAAACTCCTCCTGCTGTCCCTGTTCGTCATCCTACAACATCTTTGTCAACACAGTTGAAAGATCGACCAATTGTTGCACTGACAAACACACGTAAAATTGGCAAAAAGATTAAAATTGATCTGAAAAAGGGACCACAAGGCTTGGGGTTTAGTGTGACATCTCGGGATAATGTGACAGATGGCGATGTCCCTATATACATAAAAAATATTCTTCCCAAGGGTGCTGCAATCCAGGATGGGCAGCTGAAGCCAGGCGACCGCTTGTTGGAGGTTAATGCACTATGAGTGTTGTCATTCCAGACTTCTTATTTCTTGAGCCACTTTCTTCCAGAAATATTTTTACATTTCTTTGCAGCCATTGTAGTTTATCTTTTTTTATTTCCAGGCAGTAAGAAATTTTTAGTATGTTCTAACATTTTATTTTGAGATTTGTAAAAATTTAATGATTTAGGTAACAATTAAAGGATTGTAGGTAAATATTTCCTACAGTTTTGACTAAACTTGAAAGAAGGATTATAGGTAAATATTTCATTTAGTATAGTATAGTATAGTATATTTCCTATTGTTTATTAACCTCATGACTGTAGATGGCCAGACAATCAATTACAATTTGTCATTTAGTAACCTGGAGATTACCAAACTTGCACCAAGCACCATGAAAGATTTCCATTTCTAGTAACAGCAATGTATATCATTTATGTCACTCTTTTAATATCTTGTTTTACAGTTTTCTAGAGACTTTTCATTACTATATAACCAACATTATAAGCACAAGGCAGTTGCTTGTTTACTTTTATTTTTCAAAAGTATTCATATTAGGATAGTTTGGGAATAGTAATTATGAGGTTAGGATAGCTTGGCAGTAGTGTCCTTTTTAGGATAATTTTGAGATAGTGTTCATATTAGAACAGCTTGGAATAGTGTCCAGTTTACAATAAATTGGGAATACTGTTCAAATGAACAGCTTGGAATAGTGTTCAGTTTAAAATAGCTTGGGATAGTGTTCATATTAAAACAGCTTGGAATAGTGTTCATATTTGAACAACTTGGAGTAATGTTCATATTAGGATAGCTAGTGGATAGTGCTCATATTCAAATAATTTGGGGATAGTGTTTATATTAAGATAATTTGGGGATAGTGTTTATATTAAGATAATTTGGGGATAGTGTTTATATTAAGATAATTTGGGGATAGTGTTTATATTAAGATAATTTGGGGATAGTGTTTATATTAAGATAATTTGGGGATAGTGTTTATATTAAGATAATTTGGGGATAGTGTTTATATTAAGATAATTTGGGGATAGTGTTTATATTAAGATAATTTGGGGATAGTGTTTATATTAAGATAATTGGGGATAGTGTTTATATTAAGATAATTTGGGGATAGTGTTTATATTAAGATAATTTGGGGATAGTGTTTATATTAAGATAATTGGGGATAGTGTTTATATTAAGATAACCTGGGAAGCGTGCAGAGCAGAAATGAAAGCTGGGCATGGAATAATTTTTTAATGTATATACAAAGAACATGTTTTCATTAACTTAAATATATGGACAATTCAGTTTCTGACATTTCATTTATACATCATTTTGATATAATTTTATAAGTTGTGCCAAATTTCAGACATTTCATTCATTCATCATTTTGATATAATTTTATTTGACGATAAGTTGTGCCAAATTTCAGACATTTCATTTATACATCATTTTGATATAATTTTATTAGATGATAAGTTGTGAAAAGAGGTTTGATTTGGCGTCTACAAATGGTTGCATGCATGACTTGTGTATATGATCATTTACAAGAAGGGAAGGTAATTCTCGTTATTTTACAAATCATTTGTTTCAAAGTTTTCTAGAGTTTTTTTTACACAACATGAGAAAAAGCCCTCTTTTGTTGAGAAGCAATAATTGTAGTGGGAATTTGAATGGATATTCACTTACCTAAAGCAGAAATCTGTAATGTGCAAAATATAAACAACATAAACAAATGTATTTACAAAGACAAACAAGCATAAACAAAATGATAGTTCTTCACACAAAAAAACAACATACATTTAAAATAATTGTAAGCCCATTAATTTGTACCTTTTAGTTATTAACATTGATTGTATACTGTTTCACAAAATTAATGTTTTATCTCTCATTCTAAAGAAAGTGTATTTTTTATAATTTGGTTTGAAATATTTTCAGGCTTTTAGAATTAATTTTAAATATGCAAAAGAGAAAATTTATTAAATGACGTGGGTACAGAATAGAATTATGTCATGTTGTAGCCATCTCTAGGCACACGGATAACTTTTTTCAGGTGAATGGAATGTCTGTGGCTGGCAAATCACAAGCAGATATTGTAACTTACCTGCGAAATACACCCCAGAACAGCACAGTCAGTCTGCTGGTCTCTCGACAAGAAGAAGTGGATGAGAGGTTTAAAATGCCTCGAGAACTGGTGAGATTTTTCTCTTCCTGATTCAATCATGATTTAAAACAATCACCATGACAGTCATCATAAACATTAACATGATATTTATCAGAATAATCAAAGTATATAAAATCATAAATTTTATCCTTATATCACCTAAACTTTTAAAAAAAATAATTTATAATTTTACTCCCCATTTTTTTTTAAGTTAGCAAAATAACTCTTTCCAAAAGTTTTTCTGTCCATGGTATCTAAAGCACTGATGACAGAAATAAAGATGAAACAAAAATGGTTGTAAAAAATAGTTTTATGACTACAGAGAATTACAAGAGAATCTTTGCATAATGACTGGCTCACTTAACATAATTTTATATAAAATATGGTCTCCCACAGGGCTGCCACAGTTTGCTTGCAAAATTGTCACAATCTTGCATAGCAACTGATTTGTGATGGTCATGGAAGAATGATTTAAATGTGTATCAGTGTAATGGTTCTTTCTCTATGACTGCCATTATTATGGAACGTGTCCTGGTCCTTATACAGAGTCCACCGTAATTATTATTATAATGCGCACGTAGAATATTATGGATAGCAGCCTTTTCTTTCACTAGTTTGCTAAAACGTTTTCAGAAATAAAATTGCAGGCAATCTTTTTAGAATTGTGAATTTAATTTAAAATTTAAATTTATACTTAAATAATTATTTAGGAATATGTGTATTAATTATAAAATTACCATCATTCATAAGAATTTATTTTATTATGAAACTACTGTAGCAGCTTTTTAAAAGTATATGCTTTTTAATTTTGTGCCTTGAGAATATACTTACTATCAACTAAACACATTCAAAGATTTTTCTGTTAAATTTCATACATTCAGAAGTGCTTGTTTAATTAAATTACTATCAACTAAACAAATTCAAAGATTTTTCTTGTTAAATTTCATACATTCAGAAGTGCTTGCTTAATTAAATTACTATCAACTAAACAAAGATTTTTCTGTTAAATATCATACATTCAGAAGTGCTTGCTTAATTAAATTACTATCAACTAAACAAATTCAAAGAATTTTCTGTTAAATATCATACATTCAGAAGTGCTTGCTTAATTAAATTCACATGGCAAGAAAAAAACATTCAAACTTGTAAACATACATAATAATGAAATGGGAAATCAAATTCACCTAAAATTACCAACAACCACATTCAGAGCAACCAACGTCTTTTACTTTAGATTTTGGTTTCCTTTAATTTTAACCAATGACATTTTTGTTTACATTTACAGACCAGTGACATTTAGGATTACTCCTCTAGGAGAGTGCTTTTTGTTTACATTTACAGACCAGTGACATTTAGTATTACTCCTCTAGGAGAGTGCTTTTTGTTTACATTTACAGACCAGTGACATTTAGTATTACTCCTCTAGGAGAGTGCTTTTTGTTTACATTTACAGACCAGTGACATTTAGTATTACTCCTCTAGGAGAGTGCTTTTTGTTTACATTTACAGACCAGTGACATTTAGTATTACTCCTCTAGGAGAGTGCTTTTTGTTTACATTTACAGACCAGTGACATTTAGTATTACTCCTCTAGGAGAGTGCTTTTTTTTTTACATTTACAGACCAGTGACATTTAGTATTACTCCTCTAGGAGTGTGTTTTGTTTACATTTACAGACCAGTGACATTTAGTAATAGTACGACAGGAATGTATTTAGTTTAATGTCCACTGAAATTTAACATTACTTCTACAAGAATGCACTTTGTTTATAGTCCATTGAAATTTAGTGTTACTCTTACATTGAGTGCATTTTGTTTTAAAGGCCAATAAAATTCAGTGTTATTCTTATAGGATTGGGTTATGTTTACATTCTGATGAAAGTGTGCATTACTCCTACAGGAGTATGCTTTGTTTACAGTTGAATTACTCTTACAGGAGTGTGTTTTGTTTAAGTTCAGATTTTTATCTTTTATTCAGGGTTCAGACTTTTCCCAGGTTTTATGTTAAAATTTTGATAAATGTTTTGCTGACAGTTTAAAGTTTGTACATAATTTTGCAGTTTATTTGTAGTTTCCATATAGTTCACATTCTTATGTTTAGTTCATAGCTCACATTTATTGTGATTAGTTTACTCACATTTAGTCTTCAGTATGTTTTGTTCATAGTTCACATTTATTGTGATTAGTTTACTCACGTTTAGTCTTCAGTATGTTTTGTTCATAGTTCACATTTATTGTGATTAGTTTACTCACGTTTAGTCTTCAGTATGTTTTGTTCATAGTTCACATTTATTGTGATTGATTGTACTCATGATTTAGTCTTCAGTATGTTTTGTTCATAGTTCACAGTATATTTTTGGTCAGTGATTTGCTCTCACCTGCTTGCAAACTTTATTTTTTCCAGAATCTATTTTAATAAAATAAAGTTATTTCATAAAATGTCCCTGCCTGAACAGGCTGTTTTATTATTTATTTATAGCTTCAATATATTTTCTCTTATAGAAAATTTAGAAAATATAACAAATATTTTGTTTGCATTAGTACATAGATTGTGGAGTCCATCTTAGAATATTATGTTGACATTTTTGTAGTGTGTTCATAATATGTTAGTAGTGTGTACACTACACTGTAGTTTTTGTGTCACTTTCTGCATGGTTGTGTGGCTTAATTGTGGACAGCTTTAGATGTTTGTATATGACATTTTATTTATGCCTGATACAGTTAGAGTTTTAAATTTAAGATTGTTTTTGTTTTAAGAGATTTGACATTGTAACTTTATTCTAATGGAAGAGAAACAGATATGTGATGGGCATTTATATGAATAATTTACCATTAATTAAAACATTTTTTCCAAGTTATTAAACTGTAATATGAAATATTTTAAAGGCAAACATTAACTTGGGGAGTCAGATATTTCTTGCATAATAATTTAACTCATATTCCAGAAATGTTGCTTAAAAAGAGATTGTTTCCCTTTGCTGTTGAGTACATCAAGGCAAGAAGAGAATGAGAAATATCATGTAGATAACAGGTCATTTAACTAGAATCTTTGACTAAGAAGCACCATTTAGTTTATGGGTTGGCTGCAAGTATTTTTCCACAAAAACTTGTTGAAATAGGTAAAATAAAATCTTTTTATTCACATACAAATGTCAAAAGTCATGGTTTCTTTTAAATCATGTGATGTACACCTACACGTTTCAAACTTTCACATTGCTAAAGCAGTTATAGTACCAGTGTGAGCTTTGTATATATGTAGATCAGAATAAACCACATAGAGCAATGCTACTTGTTATGTAGATAACAAGCATAAAAAAGATAGATGGAGGAGGCAGGGTAAAAGTATTGAAACAGTTTTTCTGAAACTCTTATACAGGGAAGGCAGGTGGGTGGGTGTGAATGTCATTCTAAAATAATAGTACAAGCTCAATTCTGTACTCTATTTAAAAAGTATTTTAAAAAATCAAAAAGATTAATGTGTCAAGATTTGAATCTTGGTAAGTTTTAAAAAAAAAAGTGTTATGAATCTCCACACATTTCATTGATCTATTTCTCATGTCCTAAACTGATTAATTTATCTTTGTAAAAATAGAAGTCCAATAAATATGAAAGAGGTATTTATTCATTTAATTTTTTAAAACAGAAAGATATATTTTTTTTCCTGCAGACTGATAAATACAATGTACGTGTTTTAAAATAATTATTTTTAAGAGAGCACTAGTGTGCTTTGATTTTGGTTCGCTTGTATTTCCTGCCTGGGTCTCCTGCCTGGGTCTCCTGCCTGGGTCTCCTGCCTGGGTCTGCTGCCTTGGATCTGCTTGCTTGCTTTGTTGTTGCTAATTTCCTCTCCAACTTCATTAGACTGTTAGGTCTGAATTTCAGGCTTTTTGCTTTTGCCTGGAATGTCAAACACTCTTGGCATATTTTATGTTACAAGAGCATTACTATTGAACCACCTTTATTTGTTTATTTTATGGCATTGGTCTCTGATTTTATATATTTTTTATGTTACAAGAGCATTACTATTGAACCAAATTTATTTATTTATTTTATGGCATTGGCCTCTCATTTCATATAATTTTTATGTTACAAGAGCATTTCTTTTGAAATCACATTTATTTATTGGCACTTGGCCTTTGATTTTATTTTACATTTTTAGACATTGCCTAGATAATGAACTAACTAGAGTAGTTTATTTAGGGTGCAATATTTTACAATTTATGTTAAAAACTCTTTTTATAAAAAGAAGCTGTTGATCAAGTGCCTATAAGCCATTAATAAAAAGCCATTGTAGTTAATCCTACTTGATTGCTGTACAATATGCATTTTCTGCTAAATGACTGTTCGCATTGGTCCCTGTAAGACACTGTTTCTAATAATTTTTCACTTCACATTGTTACATTTTGCATTTAGCAACTACTGTTATTTACAGAGAGCTATATAGGTAGTCAGTCCTTGTTTAATGAAAATATTAGCAGATTATTTGAAAATTATTAATTATTTGAAACAGATTGATATTTATATCTACTAAGGATATAGTATGAAAAACTTAGCAAGCAATAGTGATACAGACAGAGAATTATTGCCACTCTCTAAATTTGAAATATTAATAAAGACTTGTAGTCTACCCATTACTGTACGTGAAATTAGAAAGCTCATAATTCTTGTTACACTTTTATTTTAAACAGTACTTGTTATTTCTCAAATGTAAAATGTATAGTTAAATGAAACAGGGATTACTTTTGCATAGCGACTAATCACCACACCATATTGGTAGTTCATGCTGACTGCTTGCTATACCATTTTGCAAATGGTTGTCAGTAATGTCAAAAAAGACATTTTGAAAAAATTAACAGCATGGGTTTATTAACAAACTGTCACTACTTGTCAGCTGACCATTGGCTTGCTCTGCTTGTATTTCTGCATGCCTGTTGGACTCCATAATCTTCACTTGCAGGATCCTGACTTAGATGAAGTGCATGCTGAGAGCATAGAGAAAGAGAGCAAAGATGAGGGAAAGAAAAAAGCCATTGATAAACATGATGTCATCGATAAACATGATGTCATCGATGTACTCCCACAGCCTGCAGACCGAGCTGGTGATGACAGCTTTGTCAGTGAGAAGGTGCCTCTGGATGTCATCCATCTGGAAATACCATTAAATGACTCTGGCTCTGCAGGGCTAGGGGTCAGTGTTAAGGGGAAGACAGTTTCAGCTGAATCAGGGGTTCGGGACCTGGGGATCTTTGTCAAGTCCATAATGCAAGGTGGAGCTGCTTCAAAGGTAAAAATGAACTTTGACTATTCTATATGAACCACCACCCAGTTTTAGTGAGTCATTGGAACCACCACCCAGTTTTAGGGACTAGGGTAAATATAAACTGTAATGTTCCATTGGAACCAGCACCAAGTTTTAGGGAGTCATTGGAACCAACACCCAGTCAAATTGATTAAAGATAAACTGTAATGTCTCATTACAAAACATGAACTCTGATGTCTCATTGGTAAGAGTGCCCTATCTAATTGATTAAAGATAAACTGTAATGTCCCATTACAAAACATGAACTCTAATGTCTCATTGGTATGAGCACCCAGTCTAATTGATTAGGGTAAAAATAAACTGTACTGTTCCATCGAAAATGTCCCATTGGAACAAGTACCACAGTCTAAGAGATTAGGGTAAAAAATTTTAATAGATCTTTTCTGGAGCACTTTGTTTTTAAGGGGGGTGGTTAAATTAATTTTTAACTTTTGGGGGAATTTAGTTCATTAATCACCTGAGGAGAAAGTCTAATACATTTTGGCATGTCAAAATCTGGAAATCTATTAGGCCTTGATTGCTGTAATATTTGTCCACACTTGACACACTGTTAATTTATTACGTACTGGTTGATGTTGTCTGTGTTAATGAGATCTTGACTAATATAAAATGTTGGGTCTTGATTTCAATGATGTTCATTTCTGGTGTAATTTTAAGTCTTAACTGATATATTGTTTTGCTTTGGTTGTTTACTGTTAGATCTTGTTTCATGTATTCTAAGAACAGTGTTGGGCCTTGAAATATTTGTTGGGGCGCTGAGTAATGCAGTAAGGGGCCTAAATTTATATGATGTTTTGACCTTGACTAATGCATGTTAATGAAGCACTGGACCTTGATTAATATATTAGGCCTCAAGTAAGTACCTCGGAAAGATATATTGTTAATTAAATGTTGATGGAAGTAGTTTAATCATTTGCTGAGGTACCATGACATCATTTTGTTCTGGAATGAAGAGGTTTCACATCATGAATGGGGTAATTTTGATATATAAAGTTATGAGTGATGTTATAGTAATGTTGAAATATGACATCATTTTATACTGGAAATGGAGACGTTTCACATCGTGAATGGGATAAAATTGTGACATAAAGTTATGAATGGTGTTATAGTAAGGTTGAAATATGAGTAATATAATATTAATGCCAATCATGAGTGTTGTAATATTAATGTTGAGTCATTATAGGTATAATGTTAAATTTTCAGTCTTGGTAAATGTAATGTGTTCATTCTTGAGTGATATAATGTTAATGCTTTGCCATGGATAATGTAAACATTAGTGTGTGTGTGTGTGTGTGTGTGTGTGTGTGTGTGTATGTGTGTGTGTGTGTGTGTGTGTGTGTGTGTGTGTGTGTGTGTGTGTGTGTGTGTGTGTGTGTGTGTGTGTGTGTGTTAATGTACAGTCCTGATTGTGACATTGTTAATGTATAGTCCTGTTAGATGTAATTGCAAAGTCCTGATTGATGTACTTCTTAATGTCCAGTTCTTGGTGGTGTAATTTTATTGTAAAGTTCTGGCTGATGTTAATATACATTTCTGTTTGATTTAATATTAGTGTTCATTCCTGTGTGATTTAATATTAGTGTTCATTCCTGTGTGATTTAATATTAGTGTTCATTCCTGTGTGATGTAATGATTAATGTCACCCTGAGTTTCACTACTTGTGGTTTCTAAGTTGTACATTGGTGTTACAGTTTAAAACATGTCTGTCTTTTAGGATGGTCGACTCCTTTTGAATGACCAGCTTCTGGAGGTCAATGGAATTAATTTGAAAAGCATGTCCAACATAGCGGCCATGGAAAGTCTTCGACAAGCCATGAGCACGGAAGGATCATCCAAGGGATGCATTCATTTGACTGTTGGGCGGCGAGTGGGTGGCCCTTCTCGTAATCCATTTAGTGATAAGGACGGCGGTCAAGCTGAGATGGTCATGCTGCACTATCGGACTCAAAGTGACCTCAGCCAGCAGTCTGATGATGTGGATTCTCCACTTCATCTGCAACACAGCTTCTCTAAATTGTCAGACTCTGAATGTGAGACACCGGTTCAGGATAGATTGAAAAATGGGATAGTTAAATTAGGCAGTGATAGTTTGATTTCAGGTATTTCACGGCGTAATGAATCGTACATGAGGGCAACTCAGGATAGTTTAAATGACTCTGAGAGTTTTCTTACCTCTCCTCTTCCTGCTAGGGTCCCAGAAAAAATTCCAAGAAAATTAACAGCTCCTACAGTTAATCCAACTGTAAAAAGAGAAGAAGAAGTTATTATTGAGGAAGACACCTATGCTAAGCCAGTTGTAAGTATGGGATTCACAGGCAAGCGTTTATGTTTACTTGTATGTTTATTTGTATGTACATTTGTTTAATAATAATATTTAGAATTTATGGAATGCTAAATTTCTTTCAAAGTCGAAGCATATGGCACCATATGTTAAAATGATAGATTGAATTAGTTTCTTTGTATTGGAGACTTCATTAAATACTTTGTATTGGAGATTTAGATACTTTGTATTTGAGATTTAGATACTTTGTATTTGAGATTTAATTAAATATTTTGTATTGGAGATTTAGATACTTTGTATTGGAGATTTAGATACTTTGTATTTGAGATTTAATTAAATACTTTGTATTTGAGATTTAGATACTTTGTATTTGAGATTTAGATACTTTGTATTGGAGATTTAATTATTAAATACTTTGTATTTGAGATTTAGATACTTTGTATTTGAGATTTAATTAAATACTTTGTTTTTGAGATTTAGATACTTTGTATTTGAGATTTAGATACTTTGTATTGGAGATTTAATTATTAAATACTTTGTATTTGAGATTTAGATTTTGTATTTGAGATTTAGATACTTTGTATTGGAGATTTAGATACTTTGTATTTGAGATTTAGATACTTTGTATTTGAGATTTAGTTAAATACTTTGTATTGGAGACTTCATTAGATGCTTTGTATTTGAGATTTAATTAAATACTTTGCTTTGTTTAATTTATAGTTTATAATGTTGGAAAAATACTTGGTTAAACATGCATACACACACTTGGGTACACATATATACACATGGATACATACACACACCCTTTATGATAAAAAAATCCCTTTCCACCCTTTAATTTATTTTTATCTTAACTCAACCTCCACTCCATCCACAATACACACCCATACACCTTTCCATTCTTAATTTACCTTTGTCAAGAAACCTGAGCTGAATTTACAGATAGTCATCAACTTACAACCACATTTGGTTCTAACAGAACAGTCGGAAGTCGATTTGGTCGTTTGCCAGACTACCCTTTATTTTATCATTCAAATATGGTTCAACCAGATGTATTGCTTACTAAATGTAACTTTTATCTAGTTTAATCACTTGGCTTACTATGCTTATAATTTAATAGCCAAAAAGTAAATTCTTATCCACTTGCAGAAGTGATCATACCACATCACTATGGCATTACACAGTCCTCAAACACATTCTATATATAAACCATTTTGGAGAATTATGTGATATTTAATATCAATGAAGAAATCTTGAAAAATTTAGCAACAAAACTTGAAGAGAAAATATTTAGGAGCACCTTTAAGTGTGTTTATATGCAGCACCTGTGTTTATATCCAGTGAAAGAAATGTTGAGTCATAAGCACTGTGTGTGTGTATGTGTGTGTGTGTGTGTGTGTGTGTGTGTGTGTGTGTGTGTGTGTGTGTGTGTGTGTGTGTGGAATCATATAATAGATAACAGATTTTTCTTTGTTTATTTGTAAACTAAATATGTTTATTATTATTGTTAATAATAATATTATTACTATTTTTTTTGTTTTAGAAGTCTAGTGGAAAGCAGCGCCCACATTCCACAATTGGTACATTTGTATTGCCACCCTTGCAGACACATGACATCGATCAAGCAGAAAATAGCATTGCAGAGGAGAGTGACTTGTAAGAGTACTGTTCTAAATTTAACTAACATGATTCTCAGTTTTGACAGCATTTCTCTATGAACACGCATGTGCATGATCCATTAAGACATAGCCATGCATGGCCCATTGAGACATAACCAATAATGATCCATTAAGACATAGCCATGCATGGCCCATTGAAACATAACCAATAATGACCCATTGAGATATAACTATGCTTGAATAATGAGATATAACCTTGCATGAATAGTGAATATAACCATGCAGAAAAATGAGATAACCATTCATGACCCATTGAGACATAAGCATGCATGACCCATTAAGACTTAACATGTGTTGTAAGGGGTTTGTATACAACCCTGTTATATTTTTAATTACCAAGATTTTGATTTTTGAAAATCGATATCAATACTACTAACAGCCCCACTACTGCCCCTACTCCTTCTATCACTATGCTAACTCCTGGTGTAATAATCTAGTGGGGAGATAATTCAACTTAACACAATGACAAGCAGACTAGTTAACTCCTGTTGTAATAATCTAGTGAGAAAATTATTCAACTTAACACAATGACAAGCAGACTAGTTAACTCATGTTGTAATAATCTAGTGGGGAGATAATTCAATTTAACACATTGATGAGCAGACTAGTTATATTGCCTTTGGAATCACAAATATTATCTCCTTCTTGTAATTAACTTTACATTCAGTCACCCTATTAAAGGTCATTCAAAGAATTAATTAAGTTATTTAGATAGATTACAATGAGTTAATGATAAATAACAAAATAAAAATTACAGATTACAATGAGTTAATGATAAATAACAAAATAAAAATTACAGATTACAATGATTTAATGATAAATAACAAAATAAAAATTACAGATTACAATGAGTTAATGATAAATAACAAAATAAAAATTACAGATTACAATGAGTTAATGATAAATAACAAAATAAAAATTACAGATTACAATGAGTTAATGATAAATAACAATATAAAAATTACAGATTACAATGAGTTAATGATAAATAACAAAATAAAAATTACAGATTACAATGAGTTAAAAGCAAACATATGCCATAGCCCTCACACTATTCCCCCAATAAAATTTAATCAGTTCAGTGCACAGTGTTCTGAGCTTTTCTCTTTTTTTGACTCATCTGAAATTGCTGGTGTTGATAGACTGGCAATAACATAGTCTCACGTTGTCATATCCTGAGTTGATTCTGAGTTAGCATTCCTTTGATGCAATGGTTATGGGTTGTCCCCCTTTAGTTAGCTTCAGGCTACATAACTGTAATCCAGGTTCAGACCAAACACCCAGCTAAACAACAAAAATAGCATTCCTTGTAATCTAGCCTTTTAATCATACATTTGAATGCTTTGGTGGCATCAGTGACAGCTCTCTGTGGTTCTTACAATATCGCTACTCCAATATCAATGATAATTTTAATATAGATTCTTATCAGTGTTGTATCAGACATATTCAGACATATTCAGTATTTTTAACACTACTAGAATTTACAACTTTCTGTGCTTGTCAACTGATTATATTTTTAAACACATATCAGGTGTGATTTAAAATTTTTACTTTTAATATTTTTAAATTTGGGTCCTTTTAGTCTGAGGAAAGTTCATGTACAGATTTTGCAGGTAATTATTTCTTTTAAAATTTAAATATTAATTGTATCTTTAGAATCTTGTTTATACTTTTTTTTCAACATTCAGTGCATTGCTAATCACTGTTCATAGTATAGATCTAAATTTGTTTTTTAAATTGGTCTGGAAAAGGCATGGAAAATGTCTGGAAAATCATTTTAAACTTATGGCAGGAACCCTGGTAATGTCTTAATGATCTTTAGATCCTGCAATACATAACACTTATGTACTTATGTAATATCTTTCTGATCTTTTAAGTTCCACAGAATGTCACAACACTTATGTAATATCTTTCTGATCTTTAAGTTCCACAGTATGTCACAACACTGATATAATGTCTTTCTGATTTTTAAGTTCCACAGTATGTCACAACACTGATATAATGTCTTTCTAATCTCTAAATTCTTCAGTACATCACATCACTTATGTAATATCTTTCTGATCTTTAAACCCTGCAGTACATCAGAGTACTTATGTAAAGTCTTTCTGATCTCAGAAGTCACAAAGCATAATGTCACTACACCGTATGTTATGTCTTTCTGATCTCAGAAGCCCCACAGATCCTATGCTGACATTCCAGAGGGAAGGTTTTGGCCGACAGAGCATGTCAGAAAAACGCAAAGGTCATGTTGACCCTCGTTCATCTGAGTTTTATCAAAAAGCCAAAGCAACTAAAGATCAAAAAGAGAAAGGTGAGTCCTATTAGGCAGAATGTACTTTAGAGTAAGGTAATCTTATATAAATTGTTAATGTACTTTACAGTAAGGTAATCTTATATAAATTGTTAATGTACTTTACAGTAAGGTAATCTTATATAAATTGTTAATGTACTTTACAGTAAGGTAATCTTATATAAATTGTTAATGAACTACAGTAAGATAATCTTATATAAATAATTAATGCTAGTTTGAATTGAAAACTGAATGCCTGTTGAGAATTTTACTTGGCTTCATATAATGTACTCATTGCTTTTTACATTTACTTTTATAAATTTTAAATATGTAATTACCCTGCATGATTTTGTAATGTAATAGTTGAGTTTTATTTTATTCTAAATTATTCTAGTACATTTTTAATTATATATATCTCTATGTAACTGTAGTTGAAATAAAATTTTCAATATATAGGTAGTACAAGACACAATGGGTTTGGTTACCTTGGTTGTGACATGTCACTGACAGTATATAGTGTTGCAGCTAGTTTTGTTAAAGATGTGTCTTGACTGTATATTTGTTGCAGCTAGTTTTGTTAAAGATATGTCTTGACTGAATGTATGCTACTGCGGTTAGTTTTGTTAAAGATGTGTCTTGACTGAATGTATGCTACTGCAGTTAGTTTTGTTAAAGATGTCCTGACTGAATGTATGCTACTGCAGTTAGTTTTGTTAAAGATGTGTCTTGACTGAGTAGATGCTGCTGGAGTTAGTTTTTTATTAAGGTGGTCTTGACTGAGTATATGCTACTGCAGTTGATTTTTTTCTTAATGATGTCTTGACTGAATAGATGCTATTTTAGTTGGTTGTGTTGAGACATCCATGACTAGGTAATATTCAGTTTTGTTAATTTTATTTAGGATTGGTTGGGATGCACTGTGATCAGATGTATGTTTGACTTTTAGGTTTGGTTGAGACTTGCAATAATTAACTGCAAGCAATCTCTGACACTTATTCCTGACTATAACCACATTTTTATTGATTATTTTCTAGAATATAAAAGTTTATTGACTTGGAGAGACATTTTCTTCATCTTTCAAGTCTTATCGTGTCATTTCAGCTTTGTTTCCATGCCGACGTGTTAAGTCGTTTCATGTGACAGGTATAATTTGTGGCCCTTTACTCCCCCATTTCTCTTGTTGTGTTTATGACCTTTAACTTTCATCTTGTTTTGTTGTTGTTTGCCTCACAGCATCTAATCGGACTTAGCAAATTGTTATGGAACCTGAGTTTTAGGACCATCCCTGTTGCTGACAGATGAAAAAGTTTTAGCTATTGAATCTAGTCAGAAGTAAAAGCCGTAGAGCCTGGTCAAAAATTAGTAACCAGAATCTAGTCTGAAGTAATAACTAGAGTCTAGTCAGGAAGAATAAATAGTCAGAGTATAGTCAGAAGTAATAATTAGAGAGTCTGGCAAGAAATAGTAACCAGAGGAATAGAAGCCAGAGAGTGTAGTCAAAAGTAGTAACTAGAGAGTCTAGTCAAAATGGTAACCAGAGGAATAGAAGTCAGAGAGTGTAGTCAAAAGTAGTAACTAGAGAGTCTAGTCAAAAATGGTAACCAGAGGAATAGAAGCCAGAGAGTGTAGTCAAAAGTAGTAACTAGAGAGTCTAGTCAAAAATAGTAACCAGAGGAATAGAAGCCAGAGAGTCTAGTCAAAAATAACAACCAGAGTCAGAAGTAAAAGCCAGAGAGCATAGACCAAAACAGCAAAGTAATTTTCACCAAAAAAAAACTGTATTTTCATAATTATATCCATTCACCTAAAATTGGTACAAGTTTTATAAATTTATATGAAGTTTTAAAAAGTTATTTAATTTTAAAGTTGGTATGTGTTACCAGTGTAGCACTAAAAACAGAATTCAGTGTGCTAAAGGTTTATGCACAGTGTGTATATTTATATTAAATTTCCTTATACTATGTTAATTTGTTTGCAACAAAGGGTAATGTCATAATTATTGTAATAAATTTCATATTTTCAAATTTTAGTGCATCTATTGATTATCATAATATTCGACCCTTAAAAAGTACTTGAAATCTTTTTCTAAATTGCCTACAGACCCTGTGCAAAATCTGCTCATAAGTAGTATTTAGAAAGTCTAGTCAGACGTAAATGTTAGAAAGTCTAGACAGAAGTAAATGTTAGAAAGTCTAGTCAGAAGTAAATGTTAGAAAGTCTAGTCAGAAGTAAATGTTAGAAAGTCTGCTCAGAAGTAATAGCTAGGAAGTAGCCAGAAAGTCCTATCAACAATCATTGCCAGTGAATCTAATTAGAAGTAGCAACCAAAAAGTCTATTCAGAAGTAAATGTCAGGAAGTCTAGTCAGAAATAGTAGCTAGCAAAGTCTAGTTAGTAGTACTAGTAGATAGAAAGTCTAGTTAGTAATACTAGTAGATAGAAAGTCTAATTAATAGTACTAGTAGATAGAAAGTCTAGATGGGAAAAATCTAGCCAGAGCTAGGAGAGTTACCAAAGTTGTTGCATAATAATTAGCCAGAGGAGTGTCAGGAGTAAAGACAGAAGTTGTAGCCAACAGTTTTTAATTATTTACTAATTATGAAGTAGTCTGGAATTCTGTTTTATACCATTTAGGTCACTAGAAATACCAAACAATTTTATGCTGTAATTTTTAATCGCAGAATACCAGCATTATCTTAAATATTATTTCATTGATGTGAGTATAAAATTTATGCTTTTTTTAGCACAGTATTTTTATGAAAGCATATTAGCTTTGATTAATTGTGCTTGTTTTTTTTATAAGCAAAATTGTTGTCAGTTCCATGCATTATGTAAACCCTTCTTAAACAAACATCTTATATTTACTTCATACTTTATATATACTTGCAAATGATATCCTAGAGAAAGTTTATCAAACCACTTTACCCTAAAGAAGTTTAACTTTATTTTAACTTTGTTTGCTTATTTTCCCAGAGAGATATAAAAGTTGACCATTATTGTTTGCATTGGTGTATGCTGTATCCAGAGCTAGCCTTGTATAAAATTAGTATCATATGGTGTATGCTGTGACCAAAGCTAGCCTTGTATAAAATTAGTATCATATGGTGTATGCTGTGACCAAAGCTAGCCTTGTATAAAATTAGTACCATTGGTCTATGCTGTGACCAAAGCTAGCCTTGTATAAAATTAGTATCATTGGTGTATGCTATGACCAAAGCTAGCCTTGTATAAAATTAGTACCATTTGGTGTATGCTGTGACCAAAGCTAGCCTTGTATAAAATTAGTACCATTGGTGTTCAGTCTTTTATTACCAGTTGCCTTCCAGAGAGTACATATTTTAGTCACAACTAAAATTGTCTTAAAGCCCAGGTTCTTTTAATACACTTTCCAATTCCTTCCTTTAATGTGGTTCCATTTTTATGTTGGGTTTGTTGTTAATGTGATGTCATAATAAAATTCACATCATGCCCAATCTGTTTTGCATCAATTATAAATTATGTACTTATGTAAACATTAAAAATTACACACATTAGAATGAAAATGGATGGCAGTTTTAAACATCATCTGTTGCTGAAACTAGTTTAAATAGATTTTCTTGAACTTAATTTTGTTTTAATTCTCAGTAAATATAAATAAATTATGTCAGAGCTATGGAATTAAGGTCAGAACTATGAATTTTAAGGGGTTGGTTTCATTAAAAATACCTCAAAATGTCACCAGTATTAGTTGTTTTTGTTATTTGCATTAATTTTGTTTTTAGCAATAGCATATTTTTGAAATGACTAAATATGCTTTCAATACTAATCATTAGTATCATATATAATATCATGCTATGGACATGATAACAGTTATAAACTGATATGTTATGTTAAAACTTTCAGATTTAATTATTACAATATTAGGTGTCAAGTAATTAAAATGTATTATATCTTAAATAGCTAGCTTTAATGAGTATCTTATCATTAGTTGGTGTCAATTTCATACATACACAAGGTCTTAAAAGAAAACATTTTATTTTCAAAGATTTAATCTTAGTCTTGTACACAACATTAAGAAAATATTTTATTTTAACACATTCAATCTTAGTCTTGTACACATCATTCTCACTCTAAAAAAGAAATTGTTTGTTGTATGTTCACTCCCACATTCTAAACAACAAATAATTATTTTAGATTCATTTTGTGCAATAAAATTGTTCTATTTATATCTTCCTCTCATTCTAAACAACAAATAATTATTTTAGATTCATTTTGTGCAATAAAATTGTTCTATTTATATCTTCCTCTCATTCTAAAGAAGAAAACTGTGTGCATGCTAATGGTTGTGTTTTAAACAAATAATTCTTTGTATATTTCCCTTTTATTCTAAGGGAGAATAATTCCTCTGCATGCTAATTGTTGTATTCTAAAAAAAATAATTCTTTACATATTTCTCTTTCATTCTAAAGAAGAAATAATTCTTTGTTCTAAAGAAGAAATAGTTTTATGCATGCTAACAACTTTAGGTATAACCAAGATATTGAATAATCAGTTAATCAGGAAATGTATTTTGTTTTATGAATTATAAAATATGTTGTTTAAATAGTTTCTAATAGAAGTCTCAGTCACTCTGTCTCCATGCTACATGTTGAAGATTTGCTCAGCTTCAAAACCTGCTCGCTAAAAACACTTTAAGGGGAAATAATCACACTAAACGCTTTAAGAAAGGGGAAATAATAAATGCTAAACGCTTCAGGAAACTGGTCGTCTTGTTTCACATTTGGAAGGAAGATTCAAGTATGAACACAGTAAATATTTAGAGGAGGGGTTGCATTTTAAAAAAGTTAAATTTTTCCTCCTTAACATACAAAGCCTACTGCTTAAGTCCAGACAGTACTTGCAACTAAGAAGCAAGTAACACAGACTAAAAGTTGAAAACCATTTTGACATCAAGCAAGTGATAGTTTAAAAGTTGAAAACCATCTTTGGCAGCAAACAAGTAAAACAGATTTATTCTCAAATAGTAATGAAATTGTGAACTGTTTATTCTGGTTTCTATATTATTCTTCCATGGCATTACATGGGCTGCTAGAAGAGCATAACTTGCACCATTCTCCAGTTTATGGACTGCAAAATTTCCACTCTTTTACTTAAATTGCATCTCTTTAGCATTTTGTTGTTTGGCTGTAAAAAGTGTTGTCTCAAGTACATTCCCACTAGATGACTGATGCCTCACTTGCAGTTGATGACTTGCTGACTGTTTGCATATTTGCATGGCATGTCTAAATGTTAATGTTGTACTGGTTTACTTGTGCCACAAATGATAATGTATTACTCAAGACACAGACACGGATGATATACTCTATACAGATCTATATAGTAACCGTTTATATAGGCAAAGTCATTATGTAATGTGTTTCAGAAACTTATGTTTATTGTGGTACATAGGCCGATAAATGATCATTTCATTTTGTGATAATATTATATTGTTTTAAACATACCCACATTTACAATGTTGTACAAAAACCCATGATTGATGATTTATTTTATAAGACTCTTAAAATGGTAACATTGTATGCATTGTACATAGATCCATAAATGGATATGTTGTTTTGGTAATAAGGTACTGATGCCAGTAAATGGTAATAATGTATACAAATCTGTACATATTATAATGCACCCATACATATACATTTTAGTGTATACAGACCCATACATGATTATATTGTGCACAAATGGTAATGAATTGTAGTAAACATACATAATGTTGTATTATACACAGAATGAATTGTAGGGAACATACATAATGTTGTCTTATACACAGAATGAATTGTAGGGAACATACATAATGTTGTATTATACACAGAATGAATTGTAGGGGACATACATAATGTTGTCTTATACACAGAATGAATTGTAGGAAACATACATAATGTTGTCTTATACACAGAATGGATTGTAGGAAACATACATAATGTTGTATTATACACAGATTACAAATGGTACTGTTGTTATGGTTACTTAAATGGTAATGAATTATTATACATAGATTTTCGTGAGGTATAGGGAATGGGTGTGAAACAAAACAGCTACTAATAAAGACAAGATCTCGTTTTCCAGGCATGGAATCAAACTCCAAAGATATCCAGGTCACCGCAGACTCCCTAGTTCGCAGTGGTTCTCTGGAATCTTTACCCACCACAATTCCTAACCCCAGTTTGCAGCATGATCCTAATTTCAGTATGTAATGCTCCAGTGCTATATTTATTATATAATGTAAACCAGTTGTAAAACCAGTGTATGACACCACACTGTTGGCATTCGCACACGAATCAAAATGTGTCAAGTTATGTGTTGCATGATGCTATAAGCCATTTTGATGTCAACATTGCATGTCATTTGTTTTAATGTTGACATCACTATGACTATTGCTTTTGTATTTTATCTTTACATATGGTTATGCATTCTTCGCATGCTGTGTTTTTGTCAAACACAAAAGAGAGACTACCACACCCAGTCTGTTGTGCCCATGTGTTGTTATTTATATAATGTCGTGGTGTATGTGTCATTTTTAGTTACCAGTAGTTTTATTTATCAATTCTAATTTAAAGTCAAGTTTTCCCACCTTACAAATATATGGATAATTACATGTTTATATTTTCATTTGAGCTACTTATATATTAATCAATTAACTAGTCAATCACTTAGTTAACTGGCAATCAGCTTTTTAATAAGTCATTTAGTTAGTGAGCCAACAGTTCGTTAATTTGCAGTCAGTTAATTAATAGGCAGTCAGCTATTCAGTAATTCAGTTAATTAAGCAGCTAACAATCATTTATTTATTATCAGTTACTTAATTAGGCAGCCAGCATCAATTATTGAATTAAATATTTATGATCAAAGTTTTGTTTCTCCTACTTTGATGGACACAGGTGTCAGTGTTTTTATGCTTGAATGAAATCAGGAGCACCATGTTTGTGAGTGCCCCATCTCTGTCTTCCATTTTACAATCTATTCAAGATGGCTTTGTTGCTCTCCTTGTCATCTAGATCCTATAATGTTACTTGTCCCAAGTCGTTGAAAGAACTTTTCAGCTAGAACCTAGAATGTTGTCTCAATTCATTGAAAGAACTTTTCAGCTAGAACCTAAAATGTTACTTGTCCCAAGTCATTGAAAGAACTTTTCAGCTAGTATCTATAATGTTACTTGTCCCAAGTTATTGAAAGAAATTTTCAGCTAGAACCTAGAATTTATTTTTCACAAGACATTGAAAAAACTTATATAAGATTTCTTAAGGCTTCCCCTAGATCATCAGTTAATACGATATTATATTTCTTGATGACACTTCATTCATATAGGATTAAACATTGACTCAGAATTCTTAAGGCTCAATCACTAGTTTGTTTTATTTTTGGAATATAAGTATTTGTTGTAATGTTGACTCATTTGAGGCAATACAGTTTATGATTTACTTATGCCAGTTTGACTCAGTTATAAATACACCCTTCCTTGCAAACATGCATACATGCACACACACAAACACACACAAACACACACACACACACACACACACACACACTCACTCACACACACACTCATAAAGTATTTTTTTTATAAGCAGCACTCCATTTCCCTATAATGTTATGGCAGGCATGTACCAGCCTTCAGTCTCTGTTGGCCATATTCAAAAAATGACACTAACGACAAATCTAAAAAGATCATCTTCCCTGGAGGATCTTTCTGCTGAGCATGAACACACCTCAGACCAAATTCGCCAAGAGTCAGACCTTCCTGCCTGGCATTTTGGCCGTGTTGGTCGTGTTCGCACCTGCAATGAGAGCTTCCGTGTCGCTGTGGATCGTTCTTATGATCCCGGGGTTGACACTTTGATGATGGATACATGTAAGTAGAGTTATTTTGAATTGTGGGGTCAGAATTATACATGAGAAAAGATATCATGATTTCAGTGTGTAAAACCATGGATATTTATAGGATAATTTATGCTAGTTTGTAGTATCAAAACTGCCTTTTATATTATAAGTAAAGTTACATTGGGTGTTGGATTCAAACACCCACTGTTCATGTAAGTAAAGTTACATTGGGTGTTGGATTCAAACACCCACTGTTAATGTAAGTAAAGTTACATTGGGTAGTGAGGTCAGAACATTGATATAAAGTTAAATATTGGATTGTAGATTCTAAGCATTGATATGTATAAGTAAAGTTATATTGGGTTGTGGGATCAAAACAGAGTTAATGTATGTAAAGTTACATTGTGTCATGAGTTGAAAAGACTGACCAGTAATGTTTTATTGGGTTGTGGGGTCAAAACAGTGTTAAATTGAAGTTACATTTGGTTGTCAGGTCATAATATAGAAGTGAATAAGCAATGTTTTTTGGGGTTGTAGGTTCAAAACAGTGTTAATGTACTTGAAGTTACATTTGGTTGTCAGGTCATAATATAGAAGTGAATAGGCAATGTTTTATGGGGTTGAGGGGTCAATCTGTGTTAATGTAATTGAAGTTACATTTGGTTGTCAGGTCATAATATAGAAGTGAATAGGCAATGTTTTATGGGGTTGAGGGGTCAAAACAGTGTTAATGTAAATAAAGTTATATCTGGTTGTGTATCATTATAAGTAAAGTTATATTGGGTTGTGAAATTAAAACTGTTCTATGCAAAGTTATATTGGATTGTGGGGTCAAAATAGTGTTAATACAAGTTATGATGTTCATAAGTAATGTTTTATGAGGTTGTGAGGTCAAAATAGTATTAATACTAGATAAGTTATTTTGGGGGACCATGGGATTAAAGTACAAGATACATAGACAAGATACATAGATCCTACAGTGTATATCAGCCTAAATATCCTACAGTGTATATCAGCCTAAATATCCTACAGTGTATATCAGCCTAAATATCCTACAGTGCTTAATTATCAGCCTAAATATCCTACAGTGCTTAATTATCAGCCTAAATATCCTACAGTGTATATCACCCTAATTATCCTACAGTGTATATCAGCCTAAATATCCTACAATGTATATCAGCCTAAATATCCTACAATGTATATCAGCCTAAATATCCTACAGTGTATATCAGCCTAAATATCCTACAGTGTATATCAGCCTAAATATCCTACAATGTATATCAGCCTAAATATCCTACAGTGTATATCGGCCTAAATATCCTCCAGTGTATATCAGCCTAAATATTCTACAGTGTATATCAGCCTAAATATCCTACAGTGCTTATCAGCCTAAATATCCTACAGTGCTTATCAGCTTAAATATCCTACAGTGTTTATTGGGGGACCAGAGTAAAAAATGAATGAAAATAAAATAAAAAGAAACAAAATAAATTGCACACAATGAAAGGGTGAAAACCCACAAATTATCTTAATCAAATTATTAATAAAAATACTCGCTGGGCCAAAATGTCAATGGCCGAAAGTCTTAATATTTACAATAACAATAACAATAATACCACAACAATTAACAAAAATCTACCTAACTATCTATGAGAATGCGCCGCTACTAGATATTGTTACTCACAGTTTATTGAAGAGCTGATGAAAATGATGAACACACTAGCAAACACACTAACAAATTGTTAAAAAAATGATAGAGAATGTGAAGTCCATGAACAATGAAAGATGTGTGTGTGTGTGTGTGTGTGTGTGTGTATATATATATATATATATATATGTCCACTTTTCCCTCAGGAAAAGAAACAAGATAATGTTCATCAGTGATGACCGGAACAAAAAAACAATGAATAATCTCTTGATCAGGATGATAGAACACACACTCGCTTGCATGTGAAAGTCTCTAAAGTCGTAAACAGCTATTGTAATGAGCGCATTTCTCCTGTCTATAGGTGCATATCTCAACAACTACACAAAAGAATAAATTACTGAATATATTCCCTATCTCAATAATCACACTAAAAAAATAAATAGTTAAATACAACTTCTATCCATACCTAACATAATCATCAAAGTGAATAAATAAAACAGTGTATTGCTATAATACATGCATAAACAAATATACACACTCGCAAACGTTCTGACCATGCATGTAAAGATACTGCTTTCATTCACGAAGAAGAAGAAAAAACATGCTCTTGTGACCGTAACAAGGGAAGTAATTTTTTTTTTAAAAAGAAATAAATTTAATAAATTTAAACTATTACTTCCCCTCAGCCATGATGAGTGTTTCTCAGCCTAAATAGTCTTACAGGTTGTACCAGTTGAATAATCCTACAGGTTTTACCATATGAATAGTCCTACATTACTTATTAGTTCAATAATTCTACAGTTATTTATCAGTTGAACAGTCCTACAGTTACTTATCAGTTCAATAGTCCTACAGTTACTTATCAGTTCAATAGTCCTACAGTTATTTATCATTTGAATAGTCCTACAGTTACTTATCAGTTCAATAGTCCTACAGTTTTTTTATTAGTTGAATAGTCCCTCAGTTACTTATGAGGTCAATAGTCCTACAGTTTTTTTTATTAGTTGAATAGTCCCTCAGTTACTTATGAGGTCAATAGTCTTACAGTTTTTTTTTATTAGTTGAATAGTCCTACAGTTTTTTTATTAGTTGAATAGTCCCTCAGTTACTTATGAGGTCAATAGTCTTACAGTTTTTTTTATTAGTTGAATAGTCCTACAGTTACTTATCAGTTCAATAGTCCTACAGTTTTTTATTAGTTGAATAGTCCTACAGTTTCTTATTAATTTCATAAACCTAAGGTACTTTGAACAGTCCTTATTTACTTATCAGTTGGATATTTATATAGTTCTACAGTAATTAGTTTCGTAGTCCTACAGATAATAAGTTCTATAGTCCTACAGATAATATAAGTTTTATAGTCCTACAGATAATAAGTTCTATAGTCCTACAGATAATATAAGTTTTATGGTCCTACAGATAATATAAGTTTTATAGTCCTACAGATAATATAAGTTTTATAGTCCTACAGATAATAAGTTCTATAGTCCTACAGATAATATAAGTTTTATAGTCCTACAGATAATAAGTTTTATAGTCCTACAGATAATATAAGTTTTATAGTCCTACAGATACTTGGTTTCTTAGTCCCAAAGGTACTTACTTTCTCATTCCTGTATGTACTTTCATTTGAATAGTCCTTATGTACTTTCATTTGAATAGTCCTTATGTACTTTCATTTGAATAGTCCTTGTGTACTTTCATTTGAATAGTCCTTATGTACTTTCATTTGAATAGTCCTTGTGTACTTTCATTTGAATAGTCCTTATGTACTTTCATTTGAATAGTCCTTGTGTACTTATTATTTGAATAGTTCTTGTGTACTTTCATTTGAATAGTCAATGTGTACTTTCATTTGAATAGTCAATGTGTACTTTCATTTGAATAGTCCTTGTGTACTCTTTATTTGAATAGTTCTTGTGTACTTATTATTTGAATAGTTCTTGTGTAATTATTTGAATAGTCCTTGTGTACTTATTATTTGAATAGTCCTTGTGTACTTATTATTTGAATAGTCCTTGTGTACTTATTATTTGAATAGTTCTTGTGTACTTATTATTTGAATAGTTCTTGTGTACTTATTATTTGAATAGTTCTTGTGTACTTATTATTTGAATAGTTCTACAGTATTTTCAGTAAAATATTCCTAGGATACTTAGTTTGTTAACCCTACATATACTAATCACCTGTAAACATGCCTAATAGTTAGAAATAACTAAATTAAAAAGACAATTTTAAAAATATTACAATGTTACTACTATCACAAATAAAGTTTTAAGCATCACATCATCAGCAGTATTTAAAATTTCCTGTGGGTGTAGTTTTATAAATTTAAGAAAATGTCAGCCATCTTCAATATTATTTTTATTTTTCCCTCAGTGGAGGAGGAAAGCATGGAAAGTGGTTCAATTAGCTTAGGTCAGCGTTCCACATCTGGACGGTCATCACTCAGCAGTGAGAATGCTGGGGATGACACTACTACCAGGAGCAAAAAGAAGACAAAAGACAAGAAAAGTGGGGGGGGACTTTTGAAAGGTTTCCTAAGGTATCAAATATACACATTCATTATCATTTAACCCCTTCAATTCCATCAGATCAACACATTTTTACAATTCAACCATTCAGTGCACATCAAATAAACAATTCCTTCTTCATTTAATTCCTTCAGTATTCTTCAGATTAACTCATCTTTCATCATTTAACCCTTCAGTGTTCATCTGTTAAACATCTCATGATTTAACTCCTTAAATGTCCAGAGCGTATATACATAAAAATACCTTAAAGACACTGTCTCCACTAAATCAATGGAAGGTGGACTGACAAGAAATATTTATTGCTAACTTACTTTATCATTTTGTTAACCTTGTGCCAATCTGTCACTGTTAAATTCTTTTACAAATTTTTGTCCTCTACTGGATGTGTCCAAGTGACGATTGAGAGAATGATGTGTATTTCCATGTCATCTCAGTATTAGCTGATATTGTCATAAAATAAATAGGCCTACCAATGCAAATGACACAGCTTTTTCATGCATATCATTTAGTTGGATTGTTATCTAATGTGGTGGACGTTGGATTGTTAGTCTAATGTGGTGGACATAGAAACTTATTAAAATCTGAATCATTAAATGTTCTTTTCTTCCAGCAATTCAGATTGAAATTATGTTGATCTACCTGATCATATATAATATGCCATTATAAAGGCAACACAATAATTACAATTCTTTACTTTATTAGGTGGTCATCTGTCCTGTTTAAAATATATATAAATATCTTCAGGATTTGATCAAAATTTCAAAAAAGGATGCATTTATCTAAGTTGTTTATGGTAACTGTTGATCACATTACCAGTTCAACAACAAAAAAATTACAAATAAGATGTTTGATGATACATTGATGCTAATAAAATCAACTTTCCCATTTAAATTTGATTCATTTCACAAATAATTTATTTGATTATATTTTTTCTTAAGTGCCATATATTGACTAACATTGCATTTTTAATGGTGTGGGTTAGTAAAGGGCAGTTATTTTTACAGGGAAATAACTTTGCCAAGCAAGAATAAAATCACTCAACTTCTTTCCATCCAGCATCTTAATTTGAACAAATAGTGGTTTATAAACACTAAAATATTGTATACAAAAAATTAAATACTTATGCAACTTTTACATTTAATTGTTATAGGTGTATTTCTAAAAATAATTTGAACAAATAGTGGTTTATAAACACTAAAATATTGTATACATAAAATTAAATAGTTATGCAACTTTTACATTTAATTGTTATACATGTATTTCTAAAAAAAATCATTTATGTTTGTCTTTGGTAAAGTCTTACATTTTAGCTTGTATTTGTTGATTAAAAAGCAAAGAAATGATAATCATTGGAAAGTCATTTTATTTTTTCTTACATCCAAGTTGTGGTTGATTTTTTCTTCTTTTTTTTTAATATTAAGACATTTTAACTGTCACCAGTACAGATGAATGAAAAAATATGCTTCTTTATAGATTTGGCAAAGGTCGCAAGTCTACTGAAGATGTAGGTCCAGGAATTCAAAGTCGTTTAAGATCACGATCAGAAGAACGACCTTCCCACCTGATGGTAAACAAGGATGTAGAAATGTTCAGCCATGATCGCAAAGTCAGCCATCAAGACAATGAAGAGAGGTAAGTTCTGCAACAGAGAAGCTTTATGCCATAGAAATTATATATATAGTATAGTGAGGAAATTATATATATAGTGTAGTGAGGAAATTTTATATATATAGTGTAGTGAGGAAATTATACTACTTACTAGCATGTACTGAAGACATGCAGGAAAATATACACAGTATACTGCAGAAAGTATATATATATATATGGTATATTGAGGAAAGTGTATATGGTTAAGATCACTGGGAAATTCAAAATCCCACCATTTTTGGGTGAGCCATTTGGCCCATTATGGCAAGAGATGAACCAGTCACAAAGACAGTCATCCAGGCATGTTTCAACCCAGACCTATACCATGGATGTTTTGGTCACAATCCACAGACATATTGGTGGAGTGTGACAGCTTGGCACGAGGACACCCCACTGATTGTTAGGGGCTAAAACAACTTGTCACAGATGGTGGAGGTTGAGAGCCTGCACAACTTGACCTATGGACAGGCAGTTGACCTTTGGATCATGCAGAGTGCAAATCATGTGACATGAGGAGGGTGTTGGGGGAGGCCAGGTATGACCGACCCATGAGAGGAGATCTTGTTTTGACGATGTGTCTACTTCAGTTGTGTTTTCTTCCATTTTTCTATGCAAACATTCATATCATCGTTCTTGCTACTGTTGTATCACCACTTTGTATCCTCACTGAACGTACCCAACTTGAATTTTGATGGGTATAGAATTAAAAACTGTAAGTTAATTCAATATATTGTTAAAAAATCCCTCATGGCATTTAATTTGATTATAAATATGCAAAGCTAGTTAAGGATTTGTAATTTAATTAATTATTCATTCTTGCTCAACTATGGAGGAGCTAGTCAGTCCAGGACTTTTGTTGACATTTATTAAATAATCTTGCATTTACTGATAGAAGCAGTTGATAGCGGAAGTTTTCGCATTGTCATGCATTCTGAACTCGTTGTTTTAATCGTCATTGCTTAGAGAGAGAGAGAGAGAGAGAGCCGTAAGATAATAAATTTTATTCACACTCATCAGATGATAAATCTCTCATCTGCTATGATTTTGAGAGGGGGTGAATTCGGTTGTTTGTGTTTGTTTTTCATCCTGTATTGTTTATATTTTCTTTTTATTTCATATGCACTCACACTGCAGACACGACAATGAAATGTAACCCTTGCATGCGCAATAAAGAGATCCAAACAGACATCAATGGTGGTGTGCATGTGGAATTCTGTGACGGTCATCCAGTTCCTACATTTGTATTGACAACTCACAAAAAGCAACCAAGTCTTTGGTTTGCTGGGCTTTACTTTCTTGCCCTTTTATGTGACACTTATAAAAGTTAATTACAATGGCAATGAATAGTAACTATTAAACTCTCATCATAAACAAAGACAACAAAACATAAACTGCACAGTTCGGTGTACAAATTCCAGTTTGCCCCTGGAGTGAATGTGGTGCAGCCAGCATTGAAGTGAGCAGTTATTCAGTTTGTGGATTTTGTCCTGTCCCATTCCCAGTGTGAGAGTTTGTGGATTTTGTCCTGTCCCATTCCTAGTGTGAGAGTGATATTAATTAAGCAGGCATTGGGATGAATGGACTTCAGAATGATAAAAAAAAGGAAATGTTTTCCTTGCACTCTACCTTCATCTACTGTTGTTCTCCAAATATACGTGTAAGTACATGTACACTCTGTATTCACATCTTAGTTGTCATATAAACACCCACATGTGCAGAGTATGGTATGAATAAAAGAGCCAGCTAAAAATAAATGATGTGGCATTGCCACTTTACATAATATCAATGTAATATAAATATAATGTTTTTATCATTGAAGAGAACAAACGGCAGTATGTTATTTCAAAGAGTCTAACACACAGGGGTTTTCATTGCTGATGCACGGCTTTGGAACAGAAAACAAGTAATAAGCGATGGCACTGTAAACTGTCATGAAGTTCAAATCTGTCCAAATATAGAACAGATGTATAGATTAATGAACCATATGTATAGACTAATAAACCACAGGTATACACCACATCTATAGACCATATGTATAGACCAATAAACCACATGTATACACCAATAAACCACAAGTATAGACCAATAAACCATATGTATAGACCAATAAACCACATTAATAGACCACACATAAGCACAAATGCAAATAATACAGCTGCAAGTGTAAAAATTTACTGTTTAAAATGCTGGTGAAATTAATTAAGCAATTTGCAGAGGAAAATATGTACTCAGTATTCTGTTAAAATTGTATATACACTATTCTGATAAATTTATGCATATATTATACTTTTATACATATTTATGTATGGAATTATAAATGGAGAATATTGAAGAAATTATGTTTTCATAGTGTACTGAAAAATTATTTGTGCAGAATACTGAAGAAAAATTATGTTTACAGTTTGCTGAAGAAATTTTGTTTAGTGTACTGAAAAAGTTTTGTTTACAATGCACTGAAAAAATTATGTTTAGTGCACAGAAGGAATTATATTTACAGTGTCATGGAAAAAAATTGTTTACAGTATACTGAAAAAAGATAATTATTGCACTAAAGAAATTATATTTATTGCACTGAAAAATTATGTTTAGGGTTCATTGAAGAAAGTATGTTTAGTGCACTGAAGAAATTTTGCATATAGAAAAAATAACATGCAATATACTTTCCTCTATAAGGAAAATGCATTCATTTTTATACATTCCACAACTTTAATTTCAATCAATTACTTTTAAAATTTTGCCAAGCCAGTTAATTTATTAATTGATGTTCCAGAAGTGTCCAAGACCGCCACTATCGTAGAATACAAGAAGAACAGCAACGGCGGTTTCAGCTTCAACAGCAGCAGCAACAACAATTACAGCAACAACGAATGGAATCTTCATCCTCGTCATTACAATCTGATGCTGGATCACACACATTCCTCCACAGTTCTGAATCCTCAGACAGCTCTCTCCGGCAATTCCAACAAAATCTTAGAACCCACTTTCCTGCCATTAACCACCCAGGAACTGAGAGGGGCCGTGAGGAGGAAGCCCGACTGGTGGGACAGGCACTGACACGAGCTGAAAGGATCCAGCAGTTGCGAATGACCCACCAGCAGCAACACCGTGCTCGACAGGGTGCATACCCTCTGGATCATCAAGAAGAGCTTTTTGAACATCAGCTGCTTGAAGATGAAAGACAGGTAGCTGTTTTAGTAAACTTAATGGATTCTTTATCACAAACTCCTGCACAATTTTAGTGGTGTAAAAATTTAAATAATCTTTTAATCTTGGAAAGCCAGGAGTGCAGTATCATCAGTGCAAAGAAAAAACTAGTTGTCTCTCTTTGAAAGTCATTAGAACACTAGCTATTTATTGATTTAAATCTAAATAAGTATCTCATGTATAACAGAAGCAGAAGTAAGTCCCTTAATCTGTTCATAAATTAGAAGGTGGAACAAGTAATGTAAATAGTTATATTTTGCCACCTTTTTTTAAACATCATTTATAATCTGCCATAGTTTTCTGTATTTTGCTACCTCTCAGAACAGTGGGGTTTACCTCTTTCATGGAGTTATAATCAGACATCAGGAAATAAAGCATAAATCACATCTATTCAAAATATCACTGATGATTAGTATGTATGAAAAAATCTATAAGACATGTCAGTTCTCAATAGTCCAACTCAGTAGTCCAACTCGGTAGTCCAACTCAGTAGTCCAACTCGGTAGTCCAACTCGGTAGTCCAACTCGGTAGTCCAACTCGGTAGTCCACTTTTTTTCCATCACCATTGGAACAGATCACTCTTGCTGTGACTTAGTGTCTGACGAACATGTAATTGACTGTATTTAGGGGCCAGTTAAACATGAAAAATATATATACTTTAAGTATATGTAATTGACTGTATTTAGGGGCCAGTTAAACATGAAAAATATATATACTTTAAGTATATGTAATTGACTGTATTTAGGGGCCAGTTAAACATGAAAAATATATATACTTTAAGTATATGTAATTGACTTGTATTTAGGGGCCAGTTAAACATGAAAAATATATATACTTTAAGTATATGTAATTGACTTGTATTTAGGGACCAGTTTTAAACATGAAAAATATATGTATTTTAAGTACGTATAGTTGGCTTGCATGTAGGGGCCAGTTAAAGAGTTTAAGTACATGAATCTCACTCAACACAGCTAAATGCTGAGACAGGCATGCTGATACTGAGACAAACGTGCTGATACTGAGACAGGCATGCTGTTACTGAGACAGGCATGGTGATACTGAGACAGGCATGCTGATACTGAGACAGGCATGTTGATACTGAGACAGACATGCTGATACTGAACTGAGGGAACAACAAATTCATGTCTTTCAACTCACTGCCAGGTTTAACCATCCACACTATTTATTTGTTTGCTTTTTGCCAAGGGCTGTTGTTAAAAATCAGATAAAGAGCAGAAATGCCTCACTTATTGTATTGTCATCAATAACAGTTTCTTTCTAATTCTACTTTTGTGCATTCCTTGACTAACTGTACATTTAGTAATTAATTGTTTCAGCGAATGATTCTAGCAGAAAGGGAGGCCATGCACATATGGCCATTGCAAGGGGTACCAAGTGGCAGCTACTCTCATCATTACAATCGGTAAACTTTGCATGACTGTACTTGTTTTGTGTTGTACTGGCAGATTTCTATTTCTAGATTCAGTGGCTTCCAAATCGGTTTTTCAATCTTTTTCACCACATTTAAATGTTCAAATCAAGACATCATTAATATAGACCAGGATATAGTGCTAGATGTTATTCATATACCTAAAGGCATGTATGATACACAAAAGTGTTGCCTGAAATGTGTGCTAGTTTTTGCTGTTATGTTTCCCTGTTATGAAAATATTACAACTAATTATATTAAAAGTACAGCCAGTAATGATGACTTGTGTCTTCCAAGGTCAAATGCGATGGTTGGTCATTGGGAACTGTTGTTTTGTGCTCTCATATATCGTAATGATGGCAACTTATATGTTCATTTGATTCATGTCTAGCATTCAGTCATCACAATAAGGCAGAAATTATTTATTTTAAACTAGTTTTATTCTTAAGAGTATTTTTCATTCTTTAGTCCTTAGCTACATCACCATCTCTGTTTAGTCCCTACCCAAAGCTCTATCATTTTTTTTAGTCCCTAGCCACAACTACATCTATTGTTAGTCCCTAGCCACAACCCTATCTTTGTTTAGTTCCTAGCCACAACTCCAACTATTTTTTAGTCCCTAACCACAACCCCATCTTTTTTAGTCCCTAGCCATAACCCCATCTTTTTTTTACTCCCTAGCCACAACTCCATCTTTTTCAGTCCATAGCCAGAGTTCCATCTTTTTTTTTAGTCCCTAGCCACAGCTCCTCTTTTTTTGTCCCTAGCCACATCTCCATCTTTTTTAGTCCCTAGCCACAGCTCCATCTTTTTCAGTCCATAGCCATAGCTCCATCTTTTTTTGTCCCTAGCCACAGCTCCATCTTTTTTAGTCCCTAGCCACATCTCCATCTCTTTTAGTTCCTGCCCAAAACTCTATCCTTATTTTAGTCCCTAACCACAACCCCATCCTTTTTTAGTCCCTAGCCACAGCTTCATCTTTATTTAGTCCCTAGCCACAGTCCCATCTTTTTTAGTCCCTAGCCACAGCTCCATCTTTTTTTAAAGTACTAGCCACATATTTTTTATACCCTAGTCACAGTTACAACTATTTTTAAGTCACTAACCTCAACTCCATCATTTTTTTAGTCCCTAGCCACAACTTGTCTTTCTTTTAGTCCCTAGCCATAAATGTATTTGTTTTAACTTGTCACTTTTCAGGGTTTTTCTTTAGTTCCTAATCACACCTCCACCTGTTTTAACTTTTCATGTGTTCAGGATTTTTCTTTAGTTTCTAGCCGCAAACTCTGTTTTAACTTGTCATGTGTTCAAGATTTTTCTTTAGTACCTAGTCATGTGTTCAGGGTTTTTCTTTAGTTCCTAGCAACAACTCTGTTCTGTTTAAAATGGAAGAAGATATTTATTTATACAAAAGTTGTCTTTTTATCTGAGTATATACTGATGTATTAAAGTTTCTCTTCTTGCTATATAGAAAATTATATTCACACAAACTCTTATTATTACCAGATCATCCAGTCGACAAAGTGACACATACAGAAACAATCCATATCCAAGTGTGTCCAGTATGGGCAGTGACATCAGCAATCATTCACATCACAGTGGGCACAACTATCCACCTCGAACTAGTGTTGTGGTGCAGCACCATCGAGACCACCATGATGTCTATGATCCAAGGCTCGAGTCCCACTACTCACAGAATGGTGGAGGGGGGGGTAGTAGTAATGGAGGTGTAGATCTATATGGAGAAAGACAACGGCTGTTTTATGATGATGGTGTGCAAGGATATAGAGACCCACGACATCGAACTGGCTACAGTGTGAGTCAGAGACCTGTGCACATATTCACAGACCCTGGATCAGCCAAGGTGTGATTGGTGAAAGTGGTTCTTTGGGATTTAGTCAGAATCAAAGCTGCAAACAAAACATTGGCTGGTGATAGTAGTTGACTGTCATGAACACAATATTGGCTGGTGATAGTGATTGACTGTCATAAACAAAATGTTGGCTGGTGACACTGGTTGAAATTCAACAACAGAAGGAAAGCAGGTGATAGTAATTGAACATCATAAAGAAAATCTTGACTAATAACACTGGTTGGCTATCATTTGTATCAAGGAAAGAAATGTTGGCGATAATGGTTGATTGTCTTGAATTTCTGATAGTTGGTTTTAATATAGCACAAATGCTTGTATTCCTTCAGGATCATTTCAAGAATGTGATTAAAATTCAAGAGGATGTGTTAGGAGTCTGGAACCCCATGACATCTATCAGGGTATAATTCAAGGAATTGACAATGAGCTCATTTTCAACCAAAAAAAGTTGTCCTAAGACCTAATTAGATTGACCCTTAACCTAAAAGGTTGTGGTTTGTGATTTTAGTGTTCACAAAAATCCTCTTTTAAAAATATTTAATAACTTTTTTATTTAAAAAATATATATTGATATTGTATTTATACTTTTTATACTGAACTGCTTCACAGGCTCCGTGTAAAGAAATAAGTGTGCATTCTGTCCTGAAGCTCGAGCCAGGTTATTTTAAAAACAATTAAATGATGTATGTACCCATTCTCCTTAAACAAAGAGGCACACTCTGGATATACCTAGCCAGGGGTAGTGACTATTTCCTCTGATCCCTTTAAGTGTCAACTCCCTTGAAGTGTCAACAGCTTGAACACGAAAAGCAAATTAATGCAAACAGAAAGTTAAAATATTGCTAGGAATGTGATACACAACATTGTATTAATGGGTTAAGTCAATGAAAATTCCAAACATTTAAAGTGTTCTTCAATAATATGAATTTTTAATGCTAAAAATATCTATAAAACCATACGCATATATTTTTAATTCATAAGACCTTCCTTGATAGTTTTTTTTTTTAACAGAACACATATTCTAAATCATATTTACTTTTAAGGAGAATTTGCTAAATATTTATACAATTGGTAAAAAAAACTCTGCTATAAAATTAAAGTGTTCATAGATTTCACAAGGGTTTTTTCTTAATTATTTATTTTTGGAGGGAGGGGGTAATGAAGCTGCTTGTATGAAACCAAATTGAAAGTGTGCAATTTAGAATGTTAAATTATGTTTTACAGAAATAAATCTCAATTTTTAATGATGCAAAATACACACAGGTGTGTCTAAATATTCATGGTCCATGTCTGCTTAGAAGCAGATAGCATTGAACTGAAAATATTCTTTTGGTTTTTAATTTGACTTTGTACATCTTTCACTAAAAATGGATCATGTGAAATAAACTCTATTGCATGAAACTGTATGCATCTAATAATGGTATTTGCTACTCCTTTGAACTGGACATGTAAACATGTTGTTTGTACTGCATGTGAATTGTATGCATGTTAAAATAGTATTTGTTGTTATGTGTACAGTGTATGCATGTAAAATATTATTTGTTACTGCATGTGAATTGTAATTGCTTATTGAAGTGAATTGTTAAAACTTGTGAATGTGAATTGACTAGTGTATGTGAAAGTGATTTATTAATCCTAGTGAATATGAATTATAAGTACATTGGAAAGCATTTGTTATTACTTGTGAAAGTGAGTTGTTATTTGTGAAAGGGTATTATTAGTGCATGTGAAAGTGATTTGTAATTGTTTGTGAAAGGGAATTGTTAGTGCATGTGAGAGTGAAGTATAAATGCATTAGATAAACCATAGCAACTCGTTCACAGTGATCCTCAAGCAGCTCATAAGACGTACTGGATATTCCTTCTCTTCTGTGACAAATTGAAATTAAAAATTAACAAATATTTTTGGGGTCTTCCAATTTTAAAATAATTTTGTTTTCTTTAGAAAACTAAAAGACATTTTTCTTTAGCCAAAAAAAAATAGTGTGTATATATATATATATAAAACAATTAATACAGTTAATATACAAATATTTGATTTTAGCCATAAAGTTTTTAAATTTAAATATGAAAAGTGTAAGTTTTTATTGACTTAAGTGACTTAAAGTGTTTTAACTTTGACTGCATAAATATTTTTTTTTATTTTAATTATTTTAAAGCCAAGGCTGGTCAATTGTTATGGCTTATATTAAATTTTTCATTTTTATTTTTGCCTATTAATGATTTTGGAGAAAATTCTAAAACAACAGGGTGCCATACAAGATGCATCTTGAAAAGACCAAGTTATGTTAGACACTAATGATTTTTTTAACTGACATTTCTTGTGAACAACTTAAATGCACAAAATTTTAGTAGAAACAGGACAGACTCAACAGAAATTATTAATCTCAGTACACAAAGAATTCCTGGAAATAGGATAGCTCCAGGAGATCTAGAAACATGATAGATAGATCTGGAAACAGGATAAACCAACAGACAGAAACAAGATAGATGTAACAAAAACAGAATAGGCCCAATAGATCTAGAAACAGGATACATCAAATAGATCTGGAAACAAAATAGACCAAATAGACCTGGAAAGAGGAAAGACCAACAGACTTAGAAACATGATAACCTAACAGAAACAAGACAGTTCCAAGATATCTAGAAACAGGATAAATGTAACAAATCTAGAAGCAAAATAGATTCAACAAATCTAGAAACATGATAGACCCAATTGAAGCAGGATATCTCCAATAGATCTGGAAACAGGATAGCCCAAAACAACTTAAAAAATAAACCCATCTTGTTAGTCTCAATGCTCAAAGCATCTCAAGGAGCAGGATAGACTTGATACATTAGAAACAGGATAGATCCAATAGGTCTAGAAATAGTATAGACCCAACAACACTTTTAGATCAATAAGAGCACAAAGTAGTTCATGAAAAAGTACAAACAGAATTTTGTGGTCTGAATTTCTGGATGCCTAAACATGGACATAAATAATTTTGTTGTTCTCAACCTACTAAATATGCAAAGAGAAGATAACAGCATGCAGTTAAAACAAAACCTAGGTTCAGCTTTAAAGTATTATGCACCATTCACACACACACACATACAACTTATCTGCATAGTTTCATATATCCTCCAATGGCTAACTTCACTCACTTGTAAATATGTTTTGTTGTTGCATGAATACTTGTAAAAATACAGTGTATACTCAACCATTCATATTCACAAGATCCTTGTAATCATCAGAGAAAATAGTATTTAAGAAGGTGAAATATTGATAGCTCAAACTATCAAGAAAGTTTATTCAGCTGATCACATTTCACTTTTTTTTTTTTTATAAATTGATATTAACATGGTTTACAATTTTATTATTGATTTTTCTTCCTCACATATTTTTTTTTTTTAAATTGGGAAAACAAATAAAATGCTGTCAGTGTAAATGACAAAAGTTTCACAAAATTTATTTTGATTTAACCCTCACTTGGGATAGCATGACAATAGGACAGTAAGTGATTTTGAAAATTATAATGTAACATGAAGAACTGTGTAAATGAAACATGAAAAACCGGTCTAACTGTAAAGTAACAGAGCTTCAGTAAATGTAACTTTGTGAGACCTTTCCTTTCCTTGCACACTTTAAAAGTCAAACTGAAAGAACTAGGTTGAAATATGATGGCTTGTGGCACACAATACATGCCCTATAAAAGTTCTGAAATTACATAGCAAGGATTTTAAGTCTGTTCCATATTGTTCTTGTCACGGAAACAGTCTTTGTCTTGTTAGTATGATTTCTTGTAATGAATATGCACTCCCATTATGATGATAAACTCATTGTTTTGAAGAATATCCGTAACACAATAATTAACTTATTGTTATAAGTCATCCTTGACCTGTTTCTAAAACAGATTCATAAAGAACTTTCGTGTTGTGATCATTGATTATTTTATTAAAACCTGTCTGTTTATGAAACAGTCATATAAGTATATTATTTAAATGCAGCAGATGTCTGTTTATGAAACAGTCCTAAATGTATGCACAACTAAGCAAAATTCTTTGAAATTTTCATCTCAAGTGCAGTGTGAGTGAAATGAACAAATCTTGCAGCAATAGAGCGCTTATTCACTTTTTAAAATCTCGTAAATGTTTGACTTTTGTCATATGCATCGAGCTACTGTGCAAATTGTTTTATCATAAAATTAAAATTAACACACAAAATGAGAAATACTTCTGTTTTTTTTTAACTTTTTGTAAATTTTTAATTAAATAACTTTTCTTGTAAACTCTAAAGCATATCTGCAAGCATTAAAAATGTTATTTATTTGAACACTGTTGTACACACCCCAATCAGTGTAATTGCATGTTTTTCTTAGTTTGTAAGAATGCTTTGCTTGCATGTAATTGTCCACTCAAAAAATGACCATCATACTGAATTGCCTTATGACTTACCTAACGGCATTGAACTTTAAATAGAAATGTTAAAGTAAAATTTATTCATGTATTTCTTTTTTTATTACTTTTTCTCCATTTCATACTTCGAATTAATATTTTGTAAGAGATAGTATTAATAGTATTATGTACTGGTACCCTAAATGTAAATTGTTTTTCCTTTTACAACTTCATGAAATTTAATGGCTCCTATTTCATGCAGGTCTAAATAAAACACCTATATTATCCATGACATTGCTTCTCTATAAAATAATTTATGATCCTTAAAGTACCAATTTCAGTTTGACAGTCTTTGCACTGAGTCATTCTATGTAGCATGCACTATATTATAACATGCACACTAAAATAAATTTAACAAAAAGTTAAAAGATTAGACATAGGAGACAGAAAATACAATATTCACACTGTTGTCAAAAATGTTACATACTCTTGCTAATGTACAGATACATTGCAAAGTGTGTCACTTAGATATACACTTTTAAGTCAGCAGCAAAACACTGTTAAGCCTGTCATTAATACACAATTAAGTCTGTCAACAACACACTGTTAAGTCTGTCAGCAACACACTGTTAATTTGTCATTAATGCACTGTTGAGTCTGTCAGTAACTTACTGTTAAGTGCTCTTTAGATAAAGCATGTGTAGTTACTATGCCTTTGCATACCAAGCCATTTTTGAATGAATCAGTAAATTAATAGTAAATTCAGACTAAAACTAACAAACACCTGGAATTCTTATTTCCTTTATTGTTAAAATCTAAAAATGGCAGTGCATATATGCTAATGACTGTCATTTTACTTAGAATGTTGACTGTTGACTGTATGGTAATGCTTAAGTAAACATCATTAGTTGATGAGAATTTATTACATTGTACATTTGTCAGTGATGACTTACCTATAAGCGATGACATTTTTTATTATTGACACTTGACAGTGATGACTTACCTATAAGTGATGACACTTTTTAGTGTTGACATTTGACACTGATGATGTACCCACAAATGATGACACTTTCTAATGTTGATATTTGACATTGATGACATACTTGTAAATGATGACTTGTAAATATGTCATAGGTTGTCTACTGAGGATATTTTTCTTCTCTGTAAAAACTTGAATGATTTTTCTTACTTATTTAAAATTTTATAATATAATCGTCTATCGTTTTTCAGATATAAATATTTCTATTCTATTCAAGCACATCACACCTTGCGCAAAGTAAACATCTACATATCACAAACAGTGTACATTTAAATTATTTTACATATCAGAAATACTCAAAATGTTGCTATTGATTAACAGCCAACAAGGAATGAAGAAACTAGCAGATAGAATCACAAATGTATTATTTACATATGTCCTTAAGCAAATTTTAATACCCCCTCCCCCCAAATGTTTTCAGCATCAGGAGTTCATCGATATTTGTTTTATTCTAAATTTGTAATATGCTTATAATTAATTATCTTTAATTGAGATTTATAAGCATTCTGTTTAACCATTGCACAAAAATTACATCCTTAAGTAGTTGCTCTTGTGAATGTATGTTTCAACAAAACCCCAAAAACATGGAAGAAATAAATTGCATAAAAACTGTTAGTAGATTTGATTTTTTTTTTGGTCTGTATATGCAAAGGCATTTTTGTCTTTTTAATTAAATCTTCTTACATAATTCTTTGGAGATATAAAAGTAATTAATAAGTTTTTTTTATATATGTTTACTTTAAGCAGCTACATACAGTTCAAATTCATTTGCCTAATATGTAAAGTGTATTTGCCTGTACAATAAACTATATCTTTATAATGTATACAAACATACAGTTCTTCATAAAATAAGCATAAATATTGTCAAGAATCTGTATGAACAGTCACCAAAAAAACCCGAAAAAATATTCACATTTAATTTTATGTTAAATGCATATATTTATGCTTATATTTAACAAAATCTTATCTTTTTTTTTTTTTTAAGAGAGCAAGACTACAATTTTTTCTAGAGGTAATTATTTGGCAGCAATTTTATTTTTATTTTATCTAAAGAGAAACTTCACTGCAGCAGTGTGTATAATTCAAATTCACTTGCCTTTAGAGTCAGTGATGTCACTTGCCTTTGTAGTCAGTGATGTCACTTGTCATTGGAGTCAGGCGATGTCACTTGTCTTTGGAGTCAGTGATGTCACTTGTCTTTGGAGTCAGTGATGTCACTTGTCATTGGAGTCAGTGATGTCACTTGTCTTTGGAGTCAGTGATGTCACTTGTCTTTGGAGTCAATGATGTCACTTGCCATTGGAGTCAGTGATGTCACTTGCCATTGGAATCAGTAGTATCAAGTGCCACTGGAGTCAGTGATATCACTTGCCACTGGAGTCAGTGATATCACTTGCCACTGGAGTCAGTGATATCACCTGCCTGTGGATCCCTTAATGCCTTTGGAACTTTATCTATGGAGAGAAAACATTTTGAGCTTTTGTCTTTTAAACTTTTCTTTGACAATTTGTGCATGTGTTCATATAACTTGCTTTGATTTTGTTTATATATGACAAGGTCACAAACATCTGAAGAGATGTTATTTCTGTTGTCTAACTGGATTGGACTATAAATGGCAGAGAGAAGTTTATGAAAACTAAGTTTCATAAATTTTTTATGTCTCATTGCAAACTGCTGCATGTATTGATAAAAATCATAAGTATTAATAGCTCCCCATAGATGAAAATCAGATTCATTTTCAATAATTATTCATTAGATGACAGTCATAGTTTCCATTTTTGATTATCAAAGTCATTGAATCAACAATTTTATAATGTTTGCCCCCTTCACTATGGAGAATACCAGGTTAATTGTTAACATTTTAATGTTTTAGTGTGTGTGTGTGTGTGTGTGTGTGTGTGTGTGTGTGTGTGTGTGTGTGTGTGTGTTTAGATGCAAGTTATAAATGTTAAGATAAATTTTTTAAAATTAAAATATTTGAGTCTTGTCACTTGCTTGTTTTTTAAACTCTTCATCCCCAAAATGTGCACTTTAAGCCTAAATATTTTATTCAAGAATTATGCATGTATTGATTTTTAGCATATGTCAGGGTTTTGAACCCTTATAATAAAGACAAGTGAAAATATGTGAATTCTGTTTGTCATCATAAATGAGCATGTGACTTCACGCTGTCAAATGGAATTCCATCTCATTTAATGTCATCTTATTAATTCCATCCTTTTACAAAGCTGCTCTAACTTGCTTTGCAGTGAAATCGCTTTCTGCCTTAAAAGCATTCTAATAGTTTGCTTTTGTTTCTGTACTACTGTTAATTGTATGACACTGAAAGTCACTGACATTATATCACGATAATATTTTATCATCTTTTAATGTTAACTCACATACAATAATTTTTCTCAGATTGAACTTGTGCTGTCAGCAATTATTTTTTCCAATTTAAATCAGTGCTGTCCACCATCGCTTTAACACTTTACTTTTTCAAATTTAAATCTGTGCTGTCCACCATTGCTTAAAACACTTTACTTTTTCAAATTTAAATCTGTGCTGTCCACCATCGCTTTAACACTTTACTTTTTCAAATTTAAATCTGTGCTGTCCACATTTGTTTTTAATACAGAGTGTTTTATATGTTGCAGTTCTCTTAGTTATTCAATAGCATTATTTTCATAAATTATTTTGATAGATATAGCTCTGTGTTGTTATTTCTGTATTGTGCAAGTTTCTTTCAAGTTGAATGCCATGGACTTGACTGCCTTCTAGGCTGTGACTTAATTCTTTCAAGATATTTTTCTCTTAGTATTTTTGGGGGGGAAGAAATGGAGGGTACCTTCTTTCAATTTAAAAAAATGAAATACTAATAATAATCTATTTTGACAATGAATTATTATTATACAATTGCCCGGGTAAATGTCTAGGTTGTTAGCTAGCTTGTATTTTGTAATGTCTGAAAGGTATTTATTTTTTTATAAATTTATTTTTTAAACAACAACATAAAATTACAGATATTCAAGTAACAGATATCTACTGAACTCTTATTACAGTTACTTGCTAATCTTGTTCTCTGTATACCTTTACCTGCTAAATCTGTTCATTGTATATCTGTACCTGCTAAACTTGTTCACTATTTACACTAACTATATATATATAACATCTTGCTAATCTTGACCAATGCAAATAGATAACTAATCTTGTTCACTGCACTAACTTCATACATATAACTTACTAATCTTGTCCAATGCCAATATTAACTTGCTAATCTTGTTCACTGCATAAGCATATTTCTTTTTTGTTCAGAGTTTACAAAAATATTGCTAATCTTGTCTACTGCACACAGATAGCTTATACTCTTGCCCACTGTATACATTGTTATTTATTACATCATATAACTTGTTACTCAGTACATACAGATAACTTGTGATCCTGTCCACTCTGTATGTAACTCCCTATTGTCCTTATACAGCTCACTTGTAATCTTGTCCACTCTATACATATAACTCTTTATTGTTGTCCATATACAGTTCACTTGTAATCTTGTCCACTCTATATATGTAACTCCTTATTGTTGTCCATATACAGTTCACTTGTAATCCTGTCCACTCTATACATATAACTCCCTATTGTTGACCACTATATAGAGATAACTTGTAACCATGTCCATTCTGTGCAGGTAACTCCCTATTGTTGACCACTACATACAGATAACTTGTAACTGTGTCCACTCTGTACATGTAACTCCCTATTGTTGTCCACTATATGCAGTTCACTTGTAATCCTGTCCACTCTATACATGTAACTCCCTATTGTTGTCCACTATATAGAGATAACTTGTAACTGTGCGCTCTGTAACTTCCTATTTTTTGACTACTACATAAAGATATCTCTATTAGTTGTGTCTGATAGTGGCATTAGATTTTATACAGTGTAATATTTTTATATAACTTGCATACACTTTTTCAAACACTCTCTTTTAGACACTAATCAGTTAGCAGTTTATATTTCACTGATAGTTTAAACCATAAAAAAAAATGTATTTGCCATTGATTCATTACATATGCACAACTTATTTGGTCTAAATAAGCTGTTTGCTTGACAATGCACATACACAAATCACATGACAATTTTGTAATTTAATATTTGCAATTACTTTCTTACAATTAACACTTCTCTTAATTATTTGTGTTCATATAACTTCTTTTACAGTTTTATAAAAACGTGTGCATTCATTTGTAAAACTCATTTGCCTCCGTTTGTGTTTGACAACTCTAAAAGGTCACAAAGATCCAAAGAGATTTGTTTCAGTGGGCAGAGAGAAGTGTGTGAAAAATATTTTTACAATTAGGGATTGTCTCTCATGGCAAACTGCAGTACATGTTGATGAAAATCATAAATATTAATAATAATTTCCCTTAGATGAAAATCATAAGTATTAATAATAGCTCCTCATAAATGAAAATCAATTATTCATTAGAATGACAGTAACATAGTTTTTATTTTCGCTTTTAACTGATAGAGTTTTATGTGTTGCAAAGCTATTAGTTATTTAATAGTATGATCATCAGAAATTATTTTGAGGTTAAAACAAGTATATCACATTACTTTTTCTTTAATGTTCCTTCAGTTGATATTCTTAATGTGTTCTTATTCTCTTCCCACAATACCCCCCTAAGTCTTAAATTGTACTCCCTAAAATATCCCCTTAGGTCTTAAATTGTACTCCCTAAAATATCCACTTAAGCCTTAAATTAGAATCCCTAAAATATCCCCTTAGGTCTTAAATTGTACTCCCTAAAATATCCACTTAAGTCTTAAATTATACTCCCTAAAGTATCTCCCTAAATGGTATTCCCTAAAGTATCCCCTTGGGTCTTAAATTGTACTCCCTAAAATATCCACTTAAGTCTTAAATTATACTCCCTAAAGTATCCCCCTAAATGGTATTCCCTAAAGTATCCCCTTGGGTCTTAAATTGTGCTCCCTAAAATATCCCCTTAAGCATTTAAATTAGAATCCCTAAAATATCCCCTTAAGTTTTAAATTGTAATCCCTAAAATATCCCCTTAAGTTGTAAATTGTAATCCCTAAAATATCCACTTAAATTTTAAATTGTAATCTCTACAATATCCGCTGAATTCTTGAACTGTAGTCCCCACAATATTCCTTTAGGTCTTAAATTGTAATCTCTACACCTGCTTAGGTATAATTGTAATCCCTAGAGCACTTTCTAGGAATTTTTGCAGTAATAATCAATCATTGGACATTTTCTTCACACTTGTCATGCATTGATCCTTCAGAAGTTTTTATTTTTTATTTCCAAAACAACAAAGCTGAGAGCTAGTTTCATGTTGGATTTCCTCACTATGTTGCTTCACGTTGATAATCTGCAACTTTGCTATTTTCATTTGAGCCTTTTCCTTATATATATATCTTTCCTAAGCAATTTCATAGTGAGTTAAAGACAAATGACAAGTATATTTGTTGTAAACATACATGACACTCCAGAGCAGTTAAAGTTCAATTTATCATTTACATTATTTGTCCTGTGCTATAGAAATCTAAACTCTTAAATGTTCAGATTTGTAAAATGTGATACTGATAACAGTTCTGCTTGGTGTGCAGGGCTCATTTCAATGTTTTAAAATAACATGCCCATTCAGTCATAATGTATATTCATAATATTTGCATTTTTGACTGTTGTACAGGTCCATGTATTCATAATGATATATAATGTTTGGTTTGGTTTAGTTTACTGTTGTAGAACTGTCCATTCATTCATGCTTGAATGTGTTCATTTATTAATTATGTTGTGTGTATGCTTAGTTTGTATGTGACACACTTCATTACACTCTAATATAATGTCTGATTATTTAGAAGATTGTTTGTAATGTGGGCTTTTCTATTTAATTCATTAGACTCATTCGTGCATTCATTTTTCAGCTATCCATTCATTCATTCATACGGTTGCATCAGAAGCCTATAATGTAAGAAGTGATCAATTTCCTATAGATAACTAAGACTACTGATATGCAAGACTGCATGAAGATTATGTCCCTTGATCAGATAAACTTTAGTGTTTAAAACTGGAATATATTGGAGTGATTCCTGATTTCCAAATGACATACTGACCTCACAAATAAAATTATATTAAGGTAATATTAAGGTAGTAAGGTCAGTTTGGGGATGTCATAAACATTCTACAAAAAAATGTAGTTCCAAGTACTTTCTTTTGTTTTGATTCTATTTGAATTAAATATCTTAACAGTTTTGTAAACTTACAGTCTATCATTTATGTAAACTTACAGTCTTCCCGGTATGTATACTTAAGTCAGCTACTTACATACACATTGAACATTTTAATTTGCCAAAAGATACTATTTCCTTGATGCAATACATAAGTATCCAGCTTAGGCTTACTATGTAGTAAATGTTAAATTTTCAGTACTTTTGCACGAATAATGGAATATGTGACATTATATTCCCTTGTAGATATATTTAGGTTTCATTCGTTTTCAGTCTGATTTTGTCTTATTGTATATTGATGTTCCCTGTCAATAAAAGTTTGAATTTCCCAGATAGCAGCAGGTTTGTCACCACCAATTTGCCTGTCGTGTTTGAGGCTCTTATATTTGAACTCAGTCTGTGGGATTTTTCTATAGGGTTGAACAAACACTCTACTGATAGAGGTATTGAGCTGCTGTGGGATTTTTCTATAGGGTTGAACAAACACTCTACTGATAGAGGTATTGAGCTGCTGTGGGATTTTTCTATAGGGTTGAACAAACACTCTACTGATAGAGGTATTGAGTTGCTCACTTCTTATCTTATTAGCTTTGAGTTGTACATAATGTGACTTGTTTCACTTTAAGAAGTATTTTCATAAATGCATGTGTTGGGCGGCTTGTAAACATAAGGTTAATTGGGTTTCTCTTAATTCCATAAAGTTGAAAATAGTTCTATTTATTTAAGTTATTCCATGACATGTGATATACTATCACATATTTGCAGGATTTGCCCTATATTGTTATAAAATACCATAATTAAGACCCCTTGCAGTATGAATTTAAAAGCAGTGAGATTGGAAAACTAAAAGATAAGGTGATATGCTTTTGTATATACATGACTATGTCTTGCTGAATGAGGCTCTGGAACCATGGTCTGGATGGGGTATGTAAATTTATTCAATGTTTGTTTGAAGATCTGCTTGGCACATTAAAATTAAATGTAATATACATTGTGGATTTTGTTTAAAGACAGGGGTCCTTTGTGTTCATGGAATTGTACATATTATTGCAACTCATGGTTTTTGTATTTATTTATGGAATTAAGAAACCAATGCTACTGTTTGTTTGTTTCATCTTCATTCAGTTAAATGTTTCTTGCCATTTTTTTCTTTACATCATTCATGCGGGTATTTTTAATTGTTAATTAATTACCATGAAGTGCTTAGGATTTTTCTTTTAAGATAAGATGCTGTTTCAAGTTATCATTATTATTATTATTATTAAGCAAAGCTATAATTGTTGTGCTTTGCACTTTATACAATTACAAATAGACTTGTGGCTTATTTGTTTTTAAAATCATCATATATTTTTTAAGCAAGACTGGTTATTTCCAGTTTAGAGTAGAATTGCGTTGAATTTTTTCTTTCTCCTGTTTCATCTTGATAAAGAAAATAAGGCTATAGCTTGAGCAATTCCAAACAAAGATTATTTATTTATTATAATATATTAAATGTTGAGTATATAACTGCATTTTCTGTAACTTGAATTAACTATTAATTTTTGTTATAAATTATTTATATAATCCAGTTAATAAGAAAATTTATTTTAAAACAATTAATAATTTGGCACAGAAATAAAAGCTGATTTTTTTCAAAATGCATCTTTAGTTAATTATTAACATATTTTCATCTTTTTAAAAATTGCTTTATCAAAAATAAAAACTAATGATTTTCTTTCTAAATGCAGGTCTGGTTATAATGTATTGAATAATATATAGTTTTTTTCCTGAAAATAATAAGATTGACAGAATTAATTAATTCTAGATGACTTCTGTGGTTGTCTCGTATATAAGGCATTTTTCATTAAGTAAGACTGACAGATTAATTAAATACTAGAAGACTTCTGTAGTTGTCTGCTACATATATAAACATTTTGAATTATTATTTAAGATCAACAGAATTAATTAAAGAATTTTTCAAATATTGTTTATTGTATAATTGAAAGAGTTATATTTCTAGCTATTTGTGTTTTCTTGCTATTTGATTCATTCCATATAAAGATAACAGAATGATATGAGGGTTTTTTGTAATCTTTATTTTATTTATTAACATGATGATAACATACAACAAGCTTGTTCCATCAGGAACGTTGGACTGCCATAGTTTGTTACTTACTGTGACAGTATCTCTTAGCAGGAACTTGTTACATGTGTTACATACTTGCTAAGAAATTTTGACATTATATAACAAGTGTTGACTGTGAGATATGAAGTATGTAACAAGTTTTTTTAAAGAAATATTACACCATATATTTCCCATCCCAACTATCTATCTGTCTGTTTGTCTGTCATACCCAAACCAAAATGAGAGTAATTAAAATAATTAAAATATAAGATTGTATACAAAATATCTATTAATGAGAAATAAATTTTGAAAGGTATTAGTCCACATGTCAGGTTTGAGCTTGAAATAGCCAAATAGTGGCAATAACATTAACATCAATGATTACTATTGTGGGAAAATCTTTTTCCAACTTATATCAATGTCTCATTGTGCAAAATTATTCGGTTAATGAACTTCAAAACTCTAAATGTGAGAAAATCTTTTCCCAAGTTAGATATCAGTGTCTTGCGCAAAATTATTTTGGTGAATGAACTTCAAAACTCTAAATGCATCTATTTTAAAAAGGCCTGAGTATTGTGCTGACACTTGACATATCAAATCAAAATGTATCAGTTTTTTTGTAAAATAATTACCTATATTACCTGGTCATTCATCACATCTGTTATCAAATTGTGTTCAGTAGCTTTTTCATCACATTTCATCATAATCAGTGATTTTGTAAGAGACACCTGTGTATGTCTGCTCAACTGTATATCTAGTTCTTTATGTGATTTTAAAAAGTTTAGGATGCACATTTGTTTCTCATTCTGTGACCATACTTAGTAGTTTGCAGTGTTTTATTCATGTATTTTTAGAGCATCCATATCTTGTATTTATTTAAATTTATCTACAATGCATTCTTGTTCATTAGAGATTCCATATCTTGTAATTATTTAAATTTATCTACAATGCATTTGTGTTCACTTTTGAAATCAAATTTGAAAGTTATTATTTACTTAATCTGAGTTTATGGTTTTCTTTATGACTTATTTACAAAACAAAAACAAAAAACAACAACAAAAAACCCCAAGAGTTAAACTGAATGTGACATTTGTAAAAATTCTTAACTTTTTTCCACTTATTTGTATATAAAGATATATCATTCAGTGTATGTGAGAGAGAGGAGTGGGGAGGGTACATTACATTTGATACAAATTCCTAGTTCGTAAAACCAGCTCTTAATTTTTTCAATTCTGAAATTTTTCAGTTGGTTTTACACAATTGCAAACAAATTATATTTGTCTGATTATTTTAAAACATAGGTGCTCAACATATTTATATAGAAATAGATTTGCTGCAACATTTTCTCAAAAATGTAGAGATAATCCTATAGACATAAAGGTAAGCATTTTCTCAAAAATGTAGAGATAATCCTACAGACACACAGGTAAGCATTTTCTCAAAAATGTAGAGATAATCCTACAGACATACAGGTAAGCATTTTTTCAAAAATGTAGAGATAATCCTACAGACACAGATAGTCATTTTGTCAAAATATGTAGGACATGCAAATATTGCCCATCTTTTAAACAGACATTGATATACAAGCATTTTGCTAATATTACAGATCATTTTTCAGACAGACACAAACATGTAAGCATTACATCCAGATTCTTGATGTCTAGCCATTCATTGGAAATTCCTACTGTGTAAACTTATTAAACAAAGGATATGTGTGTGTGGTTTTTTTTACTCCTGGCACTAATGTTTGGTGTGGGTTTTGTTTTGGTTTGGTTTTCTTTTTCTTTTTTTTTTGGGGGGGTGGAGGGATGGTGGGCAGAAAATCTCCTAGTAGGTCATGGTGCCAGTGTATAGTTTTGTATGCTTGTGTGTGTGTGTGTTGTGTGTGTGTGTGTGTGTGTGTGTGTGTGTGTGTGTGTGTGTGTGTGTGTGTGTGTGTGTGTATCCTGCATTAAATGAGTTAATTAAAGACTTATAGGCAGAATTGTTGCATCACAACAGTCCACAAAAAATTGAGAGGCATTTACAAAGACCATATCTGGTTAGCAGGGACAATTTTCAAAGCTATAAGATAGGTATCTGTGAATATTTTAGAAATTAAAGAACTTATAGTGTAGGGATGAAACAAAATATGGTGTTAGTGGGATGACTGACAATTTTAATAACCAAAGGACTTTTGATTATTTTTAATTGGGGTAGGAATATTTTTAGAAACTAAAGGAAAAACTTTTGAAACAAAATGCTTGATGGTAAGAGGGGAACAATTTTGAAGCAAAAGGTTTAAGAATGGGGAACAATTTTGAAACAAAAGGTTTAAGAATGGGGAACAATTTTGAAACAAAAGTTTAGATGATAGCAGGTAAACACTTTAAAGTTTTGGTGAGTGTAAACATGTTTGAAACAAAAGTTTAGATGATAGCAGATAAACACTTAACTGATTGGGTGACAGGAGGAAAGTTATATTGAAGCAAAATGTTTGGTTATAAAAGGTTTGGCAACAGGGGGACACTGAAATAGGTAATAGGAGAGCAACACTTGAAAGGTTTTGTAATAGGAGGGGGCCACAATTGAAACAAAACAGTAGATGATAGGGCAACACTTGAAGCAAAGTGTTTGATGATAATGAGGGTTGCACTTGAAAGGCTTAGTAATAGAGGGAAAAAAATCTATTAAAAATAATAGTAATAGGAGGAAAAATCTATTAAAAATAATAGTAATAGGAGGAAAAATCTATTAAAATGATAATAATAGTAATAGGAGGAAAAATCTATTAAAAATAATAGTAATAGGAGGGAAAAAATCTATTAAAAACAATAGTAATAGAGGAAAAAAATCTATTAAAAATAATAGTAATAGGAGGAAAAAAATCTATTAAAAATAATAGTAATAGGAGGAAATAATCTATTAAAAACAATAGTAATAGGAGGGAATAAACTATTGAAAACAATAGTAATAGTGGAATAAACTATTGAAAACAATAGTAATATGGTGTGTGTGTGGGGGGGGGGGGGGAGAACTATTGGAAACAATAGTAAATAGGAGGAGAAAAAATAATAAGAGAGGGGGGAGAACTATTGGAAACAATAGTAAATAGGAGGAGAAAAAATAATAATAAGGGTGGGGGGGAACTATTGAAAACAATAGTAAATAGGAGGGGAAAAAATAATAATAAGGGGGGGGGGAACTATTGAAAACAATAGTAAATAGGAGGGGAAAAAACTATTGAAAATAGTAGGATTGTTGTTTGGAGTGGAAGAGTGCTGTTTTAAAATCTAAAATTTAATGACTATAGAATTGATTTAATTATGCTGCTAGTTGAAATTGTCTTTGTAATCTTCAGCATTTTGTATTTTCTCAAAGTTATTGTTTTTCTTATATAAAAAAAAAAAAATTGTCAATATATTTCTTTTTAAAGAGCATTTTTTGTTGTTGCTAATACACTCTTTTGAAAATGTTTCTCTTATTATTAATGGTTATTTGGCCATGTGACAATCTTGTAATGCGAAAAACAATGTTTCAGTGTCCATATTTATTGATATGTATCTGTTGTTATTTTATTCATCTCCTAGTATTTTATGTTATTAGTGTATTGTATACTTTTCCCATGCACTCATAATACAGTATTAGTAGAATATTTATAGCATTCAATGTTTCTCTTTTTATCATCACTGACATTCAGAACAAGTTTGTTACAATAAAACATTTTATACAGTGGCAGTTCCAAATATATTACCTCCCTTTTCATTTGTATAAATTAAGAGTTATGTTTTCTCTTCTCACTTTGATTGAATGTAGGGGACGCTTCCAGCTTCCGCCGCTTTTGCATCTCTTCTCACTATTTTGACAGCTATGTTAATTTTAATATCATTTTCTTTCTGATAATTTCTGCAGGGAAGGCTGTAATCATTCATAAGTGGTGGTTCAAACATCTATTTATGTTAGTTTCATATACTCTCAAATCAGAATACACGTTTAATTGTTACTATGAATGTATAGAACTTTAATATATATATTTTTTTTAACTGCTATGATCTAGAGATAGTGGCACACTTAAGTCAGAAGAAAAAGCTTTATACATGCACAGCATAGTAATTGAATGTGTTGTGGCATATGCCAATACGAATAATCTTTAAAATATTGAAATGTGTGGTATGGTGTGTTAACATTTTTTTTTTTAGAAAGAAAGAATTAATAGTTGGTATTCTGAATGTGTTTTTTTTTAAAATTGTTATTATGTTATCAAAATGTGATGAAAGTGATTATGTAATATCTTTTTGCCAGCCAACTTTGCACTTATTACAAGACATTTTACTTTGTCCCCTGGGCTGACATTTATTTACTCTTGAGAATCCAAGGAAACAGGCAATCTGACATAAATGTGTGCGTTTTCTTGAATCTGGCCACTTCCTGGTGTGGAGTCTTAAATCTCTAAAAGTTTAATTAGCAGTTGATTGTCAGAATGCTTGTTTCATTTAACATTATCTGCAGCAGTACAGTGCTATTTTACATTAAGTCTGGATTTGGTACAATGCTGTCACAATTTAACATTATCTGCAGCAGTACAGTACTATGTTACATTAAGTCTGGATTTGGTACAATGCTGCCACAATTTAACTATCTGCAGCAGTACAGTACTATTTTACATTAAGTCTGGATTTGGTACAATGCTGTCACAATTTAACATTATCTGCAGCAGTACAGTACTATTTTACATTAAGTCTGGATTTGGTAAAATGCTGTCACAATTTAACATTATCTGCAGCAGTACAGTACTATGTTACATTAAGTCTGGATTTGGTACAATGCTGCCACAATTTAACATTATCTGCAGCAGTACAGTACTATTTTACATTAAGTCTGGATTTGGTACAATGCTGTCACAATTTAACATTATCTGCAGCAGTACAGTACTATGTTACATTAAGTCTGGATTTGGTACAATGCTGCCACAATTTAACATTATCTGCAGCAGTACAGTACTATGTTACATTAAGTCTGGATTTGGTACAATGCTGCCACAATTTAACATTATCTGCAGCAGTACAGTACTATGTTACATTAGTTTCGATTTGGTACAATGCTGCCACAATTTTACATTATCTGCAGCAGTACAGTACTATGTTACATTAAGTCTGGATTTGGTACAATGCTGCCACAATTTAACCAGATCTGGATTTGGTACAATGCTGTCATAGTTTAACCAGGTCTGCATTTGGTACAATGCTGTCACAATTTAACAAGATCTGGATTTGGTACAATGCTGTCACAGTTTAACCAGATCTGGATTTGGTACAATGCTGTCACAGTTTAACCAGGTCTGGATTTGGTACAATGCTGTCAGAATTGAACTGGGTTTGGATTTGGCACACTCTTGTCAAATTGAACTGTATTTAGCTTTGATACAATGATATGTAAAAAAAAATAAATAATTGGATTTGGATTTTTTATACAATATTTTTTGTCAAATTAAACTGGATCTAGATTTTTGATACAATGCTGTCGAAATTGAACTTATCCTACTTTGATACAAAACTGTCAAAATTGAATGGAGTCTGAATTTGATACAAAATTGAACTGACCCATTCTGACTTGTGCTATACCAGCATGTAACATTGATCCAAGGTCGTTCTCAGCATGACCTATGCTAAATTGTGCTTAGGTTTGAAACTGAATATGTTGGGTGCTACTGTACTGTGGTACATTTACTTGGCTTAACTGATTGTTGTTGAACATCCATTTTTAGTACACACAAGTGAATTTCCCATTGTGCATAAGGCTGTTGGTAACTGTTAGTGAGGCTTTCCTGGTCACAATATTGAGAGTTACTGTTTTTGTCATTACTATAGCCCTTGTCATTTGTGATGTTTATTATTTTGTAATTTTATAGTTACTGCATATTCATGTATATACTGTGAACTTATCCAGGTGTATTCTGGTAGACTGTATTTGCAGACTGATTTCTGTTTTGCTGTTGGTTGTTGTTTATACGTTCCCAACTTTTGTTCATCCATTATTTTAATTAAAGAACTCAAATTCAACAAAATAAATCAATTAAACAAACAAAAAATGTGCAAATGGTTTTCTGTACATGTTTCAACAACAAAAATTATGTAAATTTCCCCTTTTCTGTTATTTATGAGTTTCAGTCATTGTGTCCTTGCTGCTGGATGCCATTTCTACTCATTAGTATTAATTTGATATTTGTTCATTATTGTTTTGATTTTTTTCTGCTCATTAACTTAAGCCCATTTGTAATATTCTGCTCATTATTGCTAAGTCCATGTAAATATATTTCATTTATGTTTTATGACTACTATTATTATAAGATTTGTTTTGTCCATTATTTTAAGCCCAAATTAATGTTTCTACTCATTAGTGTAAGCTCACTACTTTTTTTTGCTAATTACTACTGTAATTTCATTATTTCTTATTATTAAAAGCATGTTTTGCTCATTAATTTAGTCTATGATATTTACAAACTGGATGATATTAGGGGTAGTTTATTTGATGGTTTGTTATGACACTTTAGTTATGAAACTTTTTTGTGACTGATTTTATTCATTTTTATAACTTACAGTTACATTCCCGATGGTATAAGTTTTTGGTGAGTGATTTTATTCATTATTGTAACTTACCAGCTACAGTCTCAATGGTATTATTTTTTGTAAGGGGGCAGAGAAAAATATACTGAACAATAAATCTGTAATTTAAACTCTTATTAAAGCATAGCTTGTTTCAAATTTCCTACAAAAAAATATATTTACAAACTGGCAAAAGTTTATTGCAAGAAATACATTTACACCTTGCAGCAAATATATACAAAGAAGTATATATATATATATATATATATATATATACACTTATAATTCAGGTTTACATCAAGGATTAAGTGTACATTTCATTAAAGTTCTAATTCAGGTTCAAGTCGATATTAATGTTCACCTTACAGTTCTACTTCAGGTTCAAGTCAAGATATAAATGTTCACATTACATTCCTAATTCAGGTTAAAGTCAAGATATAAATGTTCACACTACATTCCTATTTCAGGTTCAATATATAAATGTTCACATTACAGTTCTACTTCAGGTTCAAGCCAAGATATAAATGTTCACACTACATTCCTAATTCAGGTTCAAGTCAAGATATAAATGTTCACATTACAGTCCTAATTCAGGTTAAAGTCAAGATATAAATGTTCACATTACATTCCTACTTCAGGTTCAAGCCAATATATAAATGTTCACATTACAGTTCTACTTCAGGTTCAAGCCAAGATATAAATGTTCACATTACAGTTCTAATTCAGGTTCAAGTCAAGATATAAATGTTCACATTACAGTCCTAATTCAGGTTCAAGCCAAGATATAAATGTTCACACTACATTCCTATTTCAGGTTCAATATATAAATGTTCACATTACAGTTCTACTTCAGGTTCAAGCCAAGATATAAATGTTCACATTACATTCCTAATTCAGGTTCAAGTCAAGATATAAATGTTCACCTTACAGTTCTACTTCAGGTTCAAGCCAAGATATAAATGTTCACATTACATTCCTAATTCAGGTTAAAGTCAAGATATAAATGATCACATTACATTCCCAATTCAGGTTAAAGTCAAGATATAAATGATCACATTACATTCCCAATTCAGGTGAAAGTCAAGATACAAATGTTCACATTACATTCCTAATTCAGGTTTAAGCCAAGATACAAATATACATATTATAAATCTAATTCAGGTTTACATCAAGGATTAAGTGTATACTACATTATAGTTCTAATACATATAATTACCTCAAGAAATAGCTGTAAACTACACTAGTTTTAATTGAAGTTGACATCAAGATATAAATGTACATATTACAGATTTAATTCAGATGTACACCAAGTTGTGTACACTAAAGCTCTGTTTCTGGTTTATGTCAAAATAGTAAGTGTATACTACTACACTACAATTTTATTTCAAGTTGACATCAAGTAGTGTACACTAGTTCTAATTCAAATTTACATCAAAAAATAAATGTACTCTATAGTTCTAATTTAGATTTAGTCACAAATATACACTGTAGATCTAGTTCAGGTTTGCCTTGTTGATTGGCTTAAAATCACATCATGCAACATAAATTAATATATACTGCTCCAGTCTTTAAACCTGGTGCAGTGACCTAGAATGGCTAAAACCACATCATGCAATTCTTCATACCCAAAGCCAGTGACCTAGATTGGTTTAACCACATCAGGCAACATAAATCAATATATACTGCTCCAGACTTAATACCCAGAGCCAGTGACCTAGAATGGCTTAAAACCACATCAGGCAATATAAAGTCACCCAATCCCAGTGGATCAGAAAAACAGCTTATCTGTGCAAAGTGCCATGACAGATAAAAACAATTACATATGCACACCAATTTGAAAACAATACACACACACACACACACACATGTATATATCAATATGAAAACAGATCACATGTGCAAAAACAAATGTGTTCAAACACATCTTACAACCTTGACTATCAGCACTGGATAAAATTAAAGATAAAGAAGAATTCTTGTAAACATTTTATTATTAATATGATCTGTATAAATTACATCCTTAACTGGCCATGAATTAAACAAAAATTAATTTATTTTGTAACAAATGTTTATGATGGTTTTCAGCAGGCAACTGTATAACAAACACATGGGACCAACACCAATGCATGCATAAATGGGGATGACATGGGAAGGTATTGACAATGTAAACTGTGCCAGTACCCTAATGACATATGGTATGTTTTACTAAAATGGCTCTCATGGTATATTAGCAAAATAACTAAAATATTAAGCAAACAAGGTTCTATCATTAAGTATATACTGACAGTGAAAAAAACTAAAGTATTAAGTAAACAAGGTTCTTTCAAAAAGTATATACTGACAATGAAAAAACTAAAGTATTAAGTAAACAAGGTTCTTTCATAAAGTATATACTGACAATGAAAAAACTAAAGTATTAAGTAAACAAGGTTCTTTCATAAAGTATATACTGACAGTGAAAAAAACTAAAGTATTAAGTAAACAAAGTTCTATCAAGAGTGAAAAACTAAAATATTAGCAAACATAGTTCCATTGGATAGGATATATCTGTAGTGAATAAACTATTAGATAAACACGATTCTAAAAATATTTCATATTTCATGTAATCTGACGTAAAACGGCAGTAAGTGGACAAGGGTAGTGGTGGAAAAAGAGAACTACATGGACCTAGTAAGCGGATTCAAGTGTAAATCAAACCCTACATTTTTTTAAAATTCAAAACTCACATGAAAATCAAAATTGTATTTTTTTTTAAATCAGGAAAAGAGATTGTACTAATCTCAAAAGAAATGCATATACATAAATGCAATATTGCCCTGAAAATGTATATAATCAAGATTTTGCATAGGAAATCAAATGAATTACATTTCTATTACTTGCAATAATTCAGGTGTCAAGTAAACCAAAATATAAACCTTGTGATCCCAAATCAGTGCACTCATTTGAAAACAGAAGCACGAAGGCAGAACTGGAGATGCTATTGATCTAACTCAATTAAATAAAAAATATATTGTGTGTATTTTGTCAACCTAAATGATTAACCTGACAATAAATTTGATATAAAATTTTAAAAAAATAAATGAACAATACTGAGTGAATGGCAAGCAGGAAACAAAGTTGCAGCTTGCAAGCTAGCATCAACTCAAACTGAGAAAAATGAGCAGGAATTTAAGGAAAAAATAGTAATTGCCTTGTAGTGACAAAGCAAAATTCTGGATACTCTATAATGCCATGGCTACATCAAACAAATTATGTCAGACTGAAATTTAGTGCAGATGTCAAGATAGAAAATTGTGCCTTTTGTTTTATATTAAAATTAATCTGCATAATGCAAGTGTAAGCATTTCTCTAAGTGAATGAGCGCTAAGTTGAACTGTAAAACCATAATGAAGCAAGCTAAAGAGAACGATCCAAGCCACACATTAGCGGTGGAGTCAAAACTGACCAATCTTAAGAGACAGATCTAGCAGGTTGGAAAGATTAAAATTTTATCAGTAAGACAAACTGCCTCATGTCCTTGCTTTTGGAAGTAAAAGAGGAATCATTTGCAGAATGTTTCATATATTTATTATATTGCTTTGACATCAGTATGGATACCCACCAACAGAACCACTGCATGTGGTATTCACATTTCTCATGAGTTTTTTACAATCTAAATTCTGGGAAATGCAACAAAACCATTTTTTTACTACCTACGAAGGTGTTTGCTACAATATAAGAAAGAAACCAAGTTATATCCCCTTTCCTAGGGTGTCTATCTGTTACTGCACACAGCTGTCTACACATATAACTGTATTACATGAGCTGCCTCAGTTTTACTCTACATTTAAAAAAAAATTTTTTCTCCACTGCTTGGAAAGTTTTAAAGAAAGGTTTCCTGGCTAGCTATTTGAAGCCTGGTGCCTCAATGTGCAAAGATTTAGTGGCAAAATTGGTTCACCTCTACTTCACAATGGCAGCAATACACATGATTATAAAAAAAATATGTTCATTGCTGAAAGATTCTATATGAAAACAAAGGGCAAACAGTAATTGTCATTCTAATGAACATAATTTTATTCTGATTTATATATATCTATTTATGTTTCATCAATCCAAAATAGAAATAAATTTATTTATTTTTGCTAATCTAAAATTGAGATAAATTTATTTTGTTATACATAGTAAAAGTATTTGGAAATACAAGTACTTCTATTAGAAGATGCATCAGAATATTTTTTTTTTTTGGGGGGTGGGGGTGGGGGGGATCAGTCAGACCAGCTAGTCCTAAAATCTTACTTCTGTGGTACATGTAAGAAAGATTACAAAATGTATTTATCCATTTAGTTCTACATTAAAACAATACAACTGAGAGAGCAGCAAAACCACTTGCAACAATAAATGGGAATTTTCTTAAAAACATGGGGTTTTTTTGTAAATAATTATGCTTGTATATATTTAGAACTGTATAATACTCTTCTAAAGAGCTCACCCAGGTGTAGGATTGAAAAAGTAATCTCAACTGATTACTTTAGGAAAAGAAAAAATTTACCCCAATGATGACTTTTAAGAATAACATTTTTTATCTTTATGTGCATTTTAGTAGAAAAGCAGACATTCTGCAAAAATCTGAATGTTAGCCTGCAAATGTCTCAAGCAAAAATATCCTATAATGGGTATAATTTTTCTTATTAAAAAAAGTACAATATAAAAAATATGTACCCCCTTTTCCACATTTGGCACAAATATAACTGGGAGGGAAGATAGGGGAGAAGAAATATGGTAAAAGCTAATTACAGATTAATTTCACTTGAGAAAATAAACCCATCTAAAGAATGAATAATAATGTCAATAAAAAAAAATCCCAACATCACCAACATTAAAACATACAATGGGCTTAGCAGAATGATAGAGTAATTACTTTCTACACCAATGATGATGCTCATTATTAACTATTTTAGTCATTTTGGAAAATCATATATTCAGTAATGATTTGGAACAATATTTCAAAAGCCATTTCAGATGAGGACAACTTTCAGTCTCCATGCAATAAGAAATCATTCACTCAATGCTTGTATTACACATGAAAACAACTCAACGTTTAAAATGAGCTGGCTAATAAAGAATCATTAAAATCAACTACAAATGCAACAGCAAAATCAACTACAATTCTTCTTTAATTTTTCCTAAAGACACAGTAGACTTCTCCTTCAGAAAAGATTCAAAACCCTTTAGTGTTCGTTCTCCCTCAAATTTTACTGGTTTATCTTTGTTGTCTGTTGGAGCAAAATAAATTGTTGGAAATCCCTCTACTTTATAGTCATCAGGGCTGTCATTGGCAGTAGCATCCATCTTGGCAATGATGAGGTTCTTGACAGATTTGAACTTTTTAGCAAGATCTGCATATATTGGTTCCAGTTTCTTGCAGTGACCACACCAAGGTGCATAAAACTCTATCAAAACATCTTTGCTAGGGTCACGCACAATTTTATCAAATGTTTTACCAACCACTATTGTTACAGGACCTTGCTGTTTCTTGGGAATAGGCTGGGACTTAATAACGGGCTCCACTTTACCTGTTATGAAAGAAACAAATTGCAAATTAAGCAATATTTTATCTTGACCATCCTAAGATAAATGTCCATTAGTTAAAGAATACCCCACCCCCAATTTTTTTTTTTAAGTTTTCAAAACAGGCAATATTTCACCTGACCAGTGTGGATTATTAATACTGAAGGCAATGTAGCACAAAACTAGTCATATATTAACCATGTTAGTAGTGTACGTAATATAGCACAAAACTAGTCATATATTAACCATGTTAGTAGTGTAGGTAATATAGCACAAAACTAGAGTCATATATTAACCATGTTAGTAGTGTAGGTAATATAGCACAAAACTAGTCATATATTAACCATGTTAGTATTAGAGGTAATATAGCACAAAACTAGTCATATATTAACCATGTTAGTAGTGTAGGTAATATAGCACAAAACTAGTCATATATTAACCATGTTAGTAGTGTAGGTAATATAGCACAAAACTAGAGTCATATATTAACCATGTTAGTAGTGTAGGTAATATAGCACAAAACTAGAGTCATATATTAACCATGTTAGTAGAGTAGGTAATATAGCACAAAACTAGAGTCATATATTAACCATGTTAGTAGTGTATGTAATATAGCACATAACTAGTCATATATTAATCATGTTAGTAGTGTAGGCAATGTACAACATAATTGTACAGTTACATATTAGTATTGTAAACAAAATGTACAACTAAAGAGTTGCATATCCATACTGTAAACAAATTACAACAGAACTAGAGTGTTATATATTAATCTTGTAAACAAATTACAACATAACTAGAGTGTTCCATATTAGTCTTGTAAACATAACATACAAAATAACAAGTGGTGAACAATATCAGTGCTTACAATGGATAAGAATCCAATGTGCAAATATATCAGTACTAAGATTCCAATAAACAAATATATCAGTACTATGATTCCAGTATATAAATATATCAGTACTAAGATTCCAATAAACAAATATATCAGTACTAAGATTCCAATAAACAAATATATCAGTACTACGATTCCAGTATATAAATATATCAGTACTAGGATTCAAATAAGACAACTTATAGCAAAACAAGTCATGGTAAGCTCTGGATTATGTGGAACACCTTTTGACTGGGAGTGTGTGACAGCTAGAGTTGATACAGATCAAGCAATAGTAATCAAATTAAATCTGGATATGTGGAACACCTGATGACTTGGGTTTCCATGACAGTAAGAGCAATGTCAACATTCTCAATCACTGTCTATCACTCAGTCATACCACTGCCCATCATAGTGAAACTATTAGACAGCAAAAAATCATGGTCATACCCTTCTGGAATCGTTTGAGGAAATCCCTGATTTCATCGGAATCAAACTCTTCCATTGGGTCCATTCGGTATTTCTTGCCATCTGCTAAGATTCCAATGTTAATCTCTTCAGAGGAATCTTCTAAGCCAATGTCTTTAAGCAGCTGGGAATTTTGGTCCTCGTCAGCCACCGCAAATGTGATACCCTTGAAATCTTTGGCAATTGCAGCAATTTTTGTTCTCCACAGTTGTGTGGCTGGAATTACCCCCAAAAGAGAGACAATCAATCATAAAAGGAAATTAGCATTACTTTATAAGAAATAAAAGTTTTAGTATTCTGGATGTATTCATCAAGACAACTAAACTATTACGACAGGTACCTATAAATACATAAACCAGCGAAAAAAATTAAATTAAAAAGTTAAAGCAATCTGCTGCACAATGTTTGAAAATGGGGAAAAGTCACTGCATTGGTAATCTTTCTTTCTACACTTAAATTTGTCACATCAAAACACTTCTTGCCTTTAACACTATATTACTAGTGTAAGACAGAATTGAGAATATAAAACAACTTTTAAAAATCTTTATATTTAAGGTTGTGTATACTAGCAAGCTTTATAATCAACTTTAAAACAATATTGTTTTATGTACAAATATGTAAGTATATGAATAGCTAAGATAAATGTACATCAATCAAACTCTAAAATAAACCCAAATTAATTAGGCAAAGAAAAGAGTTACCAACATGATTAGGGCAGAGAAAAGAAAGAGTTACCAACATGATTATGACAGAAAGAAAGAGTTACCAACAAGTTTATGACAGAAAGAAAGAGTTACCAACATGGTTAGGGCAGAGAAAAGAGTTACCATCTCTGTGATCAAATGTCCAGTCCACAGTGTAAAAAATAAGGCAGAGAGGACTGCGTTTCATGTAACGGCTCTGAAGAGAACCATCATAGGCACCAACAAGTGGAAATTCGTGGTCTTTGATAAACTGTGTGATCTGTTTGGGTGTTGTATCATCCTAAGGAAGATAATTTCTAGAATTATAGCACACATTTTTATAACATTCATGATAAAACAAATGTTAAAATTTAGTAGATGCAAGTATGTTAATATAACAACAAAAATTCTTAAGTTAAAATTCTTAAGTAAAAATTATGTAAATTGATGTTTGCCCAAGGAAATTTTATAATTGTTGTCATCCAGCTTTAGATAAAAACTGTCAAGGAAACAATGCACTAAAAAATTATACTGATAGATATATTAAAATATAATTTTTTTTTATAGAATACAGGCTTGAATATTTCACATGCTAAAAATAACCTCCTACTGTTGTAGATACTTGGAAATGTACAATTGGGGAGGAAATGAACGATTGGGGAATATAATTTTCTGCTGTAATACAGGCTTGAATATTCCACATGCTAAAAATAACCTCATACTGTTGTAGATACTTGGAAATGTACAATTGGGGAGGAAATGAACGATTGGGGAAATATAATTTTCTGCTGTAATACAGGCTTGAATATTCCACATGCTAAAAATAACCTCCTACTGCTGTAGATATTTAGAAATGTATGATTGGGAAAATATCATTTCTAAATTTCAAGATAGCAATTTCTTACTCTGTTGTATTTTGTGTGAATGATTTTGGGGGGCAAGGTTTAGATGCTGACAAATTGCATCAGACTAGGTGATAAAATGAGTAAAGCTGAAAATATTAGCATAAACTAGTTTTGATACTGACAAAAATTACACTAGCTAAGTGGTCAATATGTTAGTGTGAACTATACAGAATTATGAATATGTGCTTTTTTTGCTGGACTAAGATACATTATTAAATTTAACATGGTTTACTGGATCAAGATGATTTCTTAGTAATATATAGTGTGAACTACACCAAATTAAGTCATGTACACTTATTTACTGGATCAAGATGATTTCTTAGTAATATATAGTGCGAACTACACCAAATTAAGTCATGTACACTTATTTACTGGATCAAGATGATTCCTTAGTAATATGTAGTGCGAACTACACCAAATAACCATACAAAATTAAGTTATATATATTTTATTTATGCTGGACTAAGATATAAAATAATACAAAATTATTTTAAATAAATATAAAAACACATGGATTATATAATATAACTTGCTATAATAAAGACTCAAGTACAAGACTCATACCTTCATTTGAAAGATGTGCCATTTAGGTTCAAACTTAGTATAGTAGCGCTCAGCATTAAGGACTAACACAGACCCAGTGTTGGCTTTGTATTCTTTTCTAATTGTTTCATCTACAGTAAAACCAACTCTGTAATCATCACGAATATCAAGTACTGAAACAGAAAGTTATATAAATATTTATATGAGGGCGATAAGACAACTCTTGTCACAAAACTTAGTATAGTAGCGCTCAGCATTAAGGACTAACACAGAACCAGTGTTGGCTTTGTATTCTTTTCTAATTGTTTCGTCTACAGTAAAACCAACTCTGTAATCATCACGAATATCAAGTACTGAAACAGAAATTTATATAAATATTTATATGAGGGCGATAAGACAACTCTTGTCACAAAAATCCAAACTTTCATACTGCAGATATTTTTCATCATACTTGAAAGTCAAAAGCCCAAATTATTTCTATTTAGATATGTTTAATACTAGTTTGTGAACTTCCAGAAATGAGGACACAGAGCACTCCATGCTGTGAGTAATTCTGGCATCATACTTGAAAGTCAAAAGCCCAAATTATTTCTATTTAGATATGTTTAATACTAGTTTGTGAACTTCCAGAAATGAGGACACAGAGCACTCCATACTGTGAGTAATTCTGGCATCATACTTGAAAGTCAAAAGCCCAAATTATTTCTATTTAGATATGTTTAATACTAGTTTGTGAACTTCCAGAAATGAGGACACAGAACACTCCATGCTGTGAGTAATTCTGGCATCATGCGTGCATGTATTTAAAAAAATAATTTCAACAAGAGTCAGCCACAAAACAAGCAAGCAACACCATAACTTGACCCCAATACAACAGCACTAACACACCTCTTGCCTGCCACCCCACCCTAACCCCTGAATAAAGTGTATGGAGGAAGGCTCCACAGGAATCAACCAAAAGTGAAAACATCTTACAAGTCTACTGCAGTCCCTGCAGGTGCAAGAAGTCATGATAAAAAAATATATTATATGTAATAATATAGAAATATACATTCATATATTAAAAGAAAGTGTATGTATATATAAGTTATCCCACAAATATGTTCTAGTTGTCTTTGAATAAATTTTATATGTGTATATACATATATTTCAGACATGCTCGATTTTTGACATAAATAATCTTTTTTTAAAAGTCAAACAGCAAATAAATTGCAATTAAAAGCTTACATGAATCCTGGAAAGTAACAAGACGAGGATCTGTTTCGCTGTCAAAGAACCCAAGGACAGAGATATCATCTTCTTTTAGAAAAGACTTCAATGCTTTCAGGCCAACAACAGGTTTGGCCGGATCTCCAATTTGGGACTGCATATAGCTTACAATGCCTGATACAAACACAATTTGGGACTGCATATAGCTTACAATGCCTAATACAAACACAATTTGGGACTGCATATAGCTTACAATGCCTAATACAAACACACATTTGGGACAAAGTGTCAGAGTGATATCAGTATTTTACATTAAGGATAAAACTATTAAACTAGGATGATTCTCAAAGTGAGGATTCAGTTAATTTCACAGACAAAATTAAAAAAATACTACAAATATGAAAAAATATCAGAGTCAATCTTTCCAAAATAACCCATTGTTGATTAAAAACTCTAAAATTTATGGCTAAATATTTTATAAATTTTATCTTATACTTCCCACCACCACCCAGCTCAATAGGGAAATGGAAAAAATCTTCATGCAAAGTGCACAAGGATATATAAGGATATCAAGTTTTACATTAATAATACTTATATTCTTAAATGTACATATTTTTTTTATTATTAAAAATTAGATATTAGTGGTTTCTAAAAATTAATACCTCTTTCTTCACGTGGACCTTTATAGTCAAATTCTTTTCCCTTTCGAAAGATCTTTAATGTTGGGTAGCCAGTTACTCCATATTTACTTGCCAGTTCTGTTTCCTGGGTAGCATCAACTTTTGCTAGCATGATAGGAGTAAAAAATGTCTTGAGCTGCTTGGCAGCATTTTCATACTTTGGTGCCAACTGCTTGCAATGACCACACCTGTAAAGTAATAGCACAAAACAATATACTCAAATATTGAAATAACAGTAAATAAATAATATTACCCATCTATTATAGTTTGTGCAATATCATCTCACCTCTACTGTAACACTTTAATATCTCTTCACTGTACATGCAACATTACACTAAATCCTCACTTGTATTGTAACCATGCAACTTCACCTCAGCTGTGCTTTAACAATTCAGGATCTCCTTACCTGTACATGCAACATTATATTACATTCTCACTTGTACTGTGACCATGCAACTTCATGTTCTCATGTACTGTAAGTGAAATATCTCTCCAACTGCTTTTAATGGTGCATTAACAGTATCACCAGTTATATAATTCATTATTATCTTGCAATATGCCAATTTGCAACACACAAAATTAGAAAAATATTTTAACAATTTTATCTGAAGCCTTGCAATATACTAATCTGATCTGGACAAGAACATTTTGCCTGGCAACAGACTACTGTAATCTGATCTGAACATGCATATTTTTTTTACATATGCTTTGCAATATACTAATCTGATCTGAACATGCATATTTTCTACATTAGCCTTATATATCTTGATGAAGTATCACTGCACTGAGTTTATGTTAGATGACCTACTACAAAATTGCAACACTCAGTTAAAAATATCTTAATTAAGGCAAGTGCAGAAACAAAGACCAAGTTTAAAAACTTGACAGATCACCTTCCTCTGTTATCCAAAGTATGACATGCTGCCTACTTTTATTATCACAAGAATGAAGACTTTTTCTATAATTATCTAAAACCTAACAGATTGTCCTCTTCTTTTATTATCAAATGTGTAACCGAATGTTCTCTTTTGTTGTCATCAGAACATAACCAACCTGTTTATTCTTCTGTTTATGCATAAACTGTCATTCGCTAACTGGTTTTACATGACCGTTTTAATGAAGGCTTATACAAACTATGAAAGTACTAGAGTATTTGCCATCCATCATATGATGGATGGAAAATTAACATGAATGCATTGATTGAAACATTAATGAATTTGTTTATTGGAAGGCTTAAGTCACATTGTGAGTGAAAATTTGAGCATCATTTAGCAAATGACCTTGACCGTATTTTTTTAATGAGTACTTTGATACTGTCTCGGATTCATGAATGCAACAATGCATGGTCATATGAAAACTTCTTTCCTTCCCTTCCCCTCCCTTCCCATGAACGTGACAATGCAACATAAAGCTGGCTATGTAGCTTCAAAAATTCCACGTTTGATTATAAGTCACATTGCAAGTGAAAATTCGAGCAAATGACCTTGACTGTCAATTTTGGGAATGCAAAAATGCATGGGGAATAAACACACATATGCTCAAAGGTCAAGGATGCTTTAGCATCACAAAAAGACTCCCAAGTGCTCAAGGATAAAGCGTGCCATGTGGAAGAAAGCGTGCTTGAAGGTCAAGGATGCTTTATACACAGACAGAGATGGAAAACTATAAATATAGATGTTCTAGCGTCATAGCTCTTTAGCCATCTCTGTTGAGTCAGCAGATAGCAGCATTAACATTAATTCGGAAATACTATAGTTGACTCTTGATAAAAATATTTTAAAGATAGATTTCTAAAAGAAATTCATAAACATATATTTCTCTCTATTCACAAAGTACAGATATATGTTTGTCAAACAAATGTATAAAGGAGAAATGAGAATTCAATATTACCTTTGTTTCATTAAGGACTTTAAACAAATCCTTTGAAAAATATCAAAGAGAGTTGGAAGTAAATTTTAGTTTAGTGTTGGAAAATCCAAGATGCTTCCATCTGTGAATGAAGGAAAATTAATAACTCATTAGTGTGGGTGACTCAAGGGTCAAGGTGTGATGGAGGCATCAAATGATAGTGTGTAAGAATGTAAATCAAAATAAAATTTAAAATCACTTCTCTGGGAACCAACCTTGATGCCAGGCTAGAAGCAGGAGGTCCAATTCATCAAAAATCATAAAACGTTTGGTTTAAGTAGATTCATACGGAACCAGAAAAGAGTGAATGTGTTTTTTAGAAATGGAATTCAGAAACCATCAGTAGCCTACAGTGTTTCTTTCACCTTTTGTTTTGACAGAAACTAAAGGTACAATATTTGCTTAAGTATTGTGTGTGAGAGTATAATAATTATAAAACCTCTTTTGTGTGTATGGTATAATTATTGTAAATTGTAATAATATTAATCTATAATTCTTTTCCAGTATAATTAACATGTAACTCAGAGTTACATGATACACATTCAGAGTTAATTATATACTTGTTGCAAAATATTTAATACTGCATTTGTTGGTTGCAGGGTCCCTTTTTCCAGTTTTGTTTCTGGTTTCTGGTTTAGGCCTCATGCAACATTCTAGATCCAATCTCAGTCCTAAATTCCTTCTTGGTTGGAACTGTGTGAGAAAATTCTTTGTGTGAGAGTGGGAAAATCCAAGAGAGAGATTTCTTTCCATGTATTTAGAGAGTATGGAACAGACAAAAAGGTACAAGGCCAGGTGTTAGCCACATCAGCTAAGCGATGTGTGTTACCCTGAACATTCATGTCAAGAAGTGTGTCGTATCACTCGAATTGTTAGTTTAAGAGAATTGTTACTTTGAGAGAACAAGCTCTATAGGCAAATGGTAAACTTTTGGGAAATAATTTGCAGATAGAGAACAGGACAGATTCCTCTGGGATAATAGGGTTAATGATTTAAATTATAACTGATATGTATTTTGATTGACTTGGTATTTATTTTATTTTCTAAATGTTTCATTAATTTTTCATTCATTTTTGTGTCATTTTTATCATCCTCAAATTATGTAAATTCATCTTGTAATGCACAAATTGTCTTTGTTTTGTTATATGTAGCAGGAGATAACTTGCTTGGGGGCTCAACATGAGAATGCCTTGTTGTCCTAGACAGTAAATAATTTATGGTGATCATAAAACAGTATATTACTATAAACTGTTCAGACTGTTCACTTTTAATTTCTCTTGTAGATTTCAATAGTGCCAGAAAATAATCGTCAATCAGGCTTATCACAGGAAATCATGGAGTGTGAATTTTGACTTACCATGGAGCATAAAATTCAACAAGCATGAGCTCCTCCCTATTGACCACATCTGTAAAGTTGTCTTTGGTCAATACCACCACAGCCTCACTTTCTGGCTTCCAGCCAGGACTTGCTCGCTTCTTCATGTATTCCACAATTCCTGTAAGAGTTCAACATTACTCTGAAATCTAAATTTAGGTTCTTTACGGTTTAGTCTTAAAAAAAAGGTCTATGAATTTTTCTTGATTTTCCAGATATACCATCAAGGACTGTCATGTAACATTGCATCACAGCAAAACTGTACTGAATGTTTTGTTAATTATTGCAGTCATAACACAAATGTACTGAATGTTTTGTTAATTATTGCAGTCATAACACAAATATACTGAATGTTTTGTTAATTATTGCAGTCATAACACAAATGTACTGAATGTTTTGTTAATTATTGCAGTCATAACACAAATGTAATGAATGTTTTGTTAATTACTGCAGTCACAACACAATTATAATGAATGTTTTTTAATTACTGAAGTCACAACACAACTGTATGAATATTTTGTTAATTATTGCAGTCACAACATACCTGTATTGAAGGTTTTGTTACTTACTGAAGACACAACACCACTGTAATGAATGTTTTTTAATTAATGTAGTATCAAATGCTGGGCAGATGTTCATATCTGCACAGGAAATAGATAAACCCACCCTCTATGAGTCCCCTGCTGTCTTGAGGTTAGGTTTGGGATAGCCAAAGCTAGGGTGCTGACATAGTACCTGATCGGGCATATGAACTTCCTCAGAGGTCACTGCCCACCAGAAAAGCACTCAACAGTCATGTGTCCAGGACCAAGGCGAGCCACTAGTAATGTGGAGTTTCGGCTGTGGTCAACAGCTTGGAGAGGGATGGGCTCTGTCAGGCTCATTTGCCCAAGACACACCATATAAAATGACAACTTTGCCTTAACCCATACCGGATCAGTCATCGCCCGGAATAAGGATTGCATCTTCTGTCTTGCACCAGGGCAAAGGTGTTAAGTGTGCACCATCACCATCATAACTCCTTGACAGAAACAACATCAGCATTAGTATGTGGAACATCAGAACAAGAACACCTGGAAAGGTAGAGGAACTGACACACAAAATGAACAGATACCAGTGGATCATCCTGGGACTGTGTGAAGTACGATGGAAGAACCTTGGGGAACACTAATGCAGGACAGTCGTAAACTCTGGCAGAGATGATAAAAATGAACATGGTGTTGGATTTCTCGTCCACAAAGACATTGTGAACACTGTCATGAGTTGTCAGCCAGTCTCCAGCAGGCTTATCACCATATGCTTGAGAGCAACCCCATTCAACAACATCATTGTGCAAGCTTATGCTCCATCTAAAGATCATGATGCTGAAGAAATAGAGGACTTCTTGACCAACTGCAAGAAGTCCTGGACCAGACCACAAAGAAAGATATTCTTGTGGTGCAAGGAGATTGGAATGCCAAATAGGAGAGGATGCCATTGAGAACTGGAAAGGCACGTGTGGACTCTACTGCAATACAGAAACAAATGATAGAGGCTTATGGCTCCTGGAGTCTGCCAGCTCTAATTGTCTGAAAGTGATGACCATGTTTGGTCCACACAAAGCATCCAAAAAGATGTACATGGCATAGCCTGAATGGAGAACACCATATCCAGATTAATTATATCATGGTGAAGAGGCATTTCCATACCAGTATAAACATTGCCAAGACAAGAAGCTTCCCAGGAGCAGACATTGGAAGTGACCTTGACTAAGTGATGATGACCCTCCAACTATGTCTGAAGAAAGTCAACAAACAGGCCCCCACAAAAATCAAGTTCAACTTTGACAAGCTAAAAGACCCAGAGGTATTGGAAGCCTTCTAAATAAAGATAGGAGGAAAATTTGCACAACTGTTACTTAGTGTAGAGAACACATTGATTGGCATATTTAACAGTGCAGTGACCCAAGCAACCAATGACATCTTGGCAAACATTGATGAGCAAAGAAACCTTAGGTTACAGCTGACAACCTTGATCTGTGTGACAAGTGTCAAGAGCTAAAGAAGAAGTCAGAAGTAGAAGGAGCAAAATAATACAAGGAAATCAATCAGGTTATCACAAAAAGTTTGAAAAAGTCAAAGGAGATATGGATTGAAGACCAGTGTAAAGATATAGAAAATAATCTAAAGTAATAGCAAAAAAGCATACCAACTGGTGAAAGACCTGACCAGTGTAAAACAAGGACGCTCCTCCATCATTCAAAATAGTGGAGGGAAATGTCTTACAGAAGATCAAGACATTCTTAAGAGATGGACAGAATACTGCTCAGATCTACTCCCTATGAGAATGGCTGACTGTCTAGTACAGGTCGGCAAACGTTTCAGACTACTAGGCCATTTCAGGTCAAAAGGCACACTAGGCCAGAAGAAAAAAGATGTCCAAGGAAAGGTTGTTTTATTCAAAAATACAGTACGATCAATAAGAAAAATGATGTTGCACGTTCTTAGTGACAGATACATCAGGTTCAAATGATGAGGAGTTTAGCAACAGAATGTCATTAAGGGATTGTCAGTGAGCTGAGAGCGCAGCTTGTTCTTACAAAACTTCATCTTGGAGACCAGCTGCTCTCACGAATAAGTGCTGCCAAACATTGCGATCACACGCTTGGCAGGGCTTACAACATTGGAAACTGAACATGTGGCAGCTGGCAGTAGAAGTCAATGAGAGTAATGCGAGAAGTAAACTTGAACAAGAGAATGTCTGAAATCTGTAGCCCAATCAACTCCAGTTGTACATCAGATGGGGCGTCATCATAGGGAAAGTCAAAAGAGTGCTGACGATCTTGAACTCTTGCCAATGAGAACACACTTCAGTAAAGTGCGAAGAGAATTCATTCTGCAGGGTTGACAGCACACTGATGCACTCTTCAGTGTCAATGAGGGCTGCAAGGGAAAGGTGAGGGAAATGGACACAGTCGCCTTTATATAGCTGTTTCTCCCATAGAATCAGCTTTGTTTTGAATGCCTGCAGGTGGGCTTCCATGTTCGTGATGAGCACATCAAATCTTTGAAACTTCAGGTTAAGTTCATTAAGGTGAGAGCTGATATCAGTGAGGAAGACAACTTTTGAAAGCCCTTGAGGCCCCTCTCACTGACGAAGGAAACGATCTCGTGGCGGAGGTTGAAGACGCGCTTCAAGATATTGCCACGACTGAGCCAGCGAACCTTATGTGGTAAAGCAGATCACCATAATCAGCCTCAGCAGCTTCACAGATGTGCTTGAAGATGCGGTAGTTGAGAGGACGAGCAAGCACTGCGTTCACTAACTTCACCACAACAGATATAATGTCCTTCATGCCTGTTGCTTTTGCACATGACTCCTGGTGGACGATGCAGTGCACCTTGATTATAAATTTGTTATATCTTGCTTGTATGTGGAAAGTACATGGATTGAAATTTGAATAAAACTGACTAATTATTCACCTATGTCAAGTTTTGTTCAGCAGATTTACAAGACAGAATGTGTTCTGGTATACAGTGTTTCTTATCCCGGTTTGTGTGACACACACACACACACACATGCACACACTCACACACATTACACAAATATATTTGGTAGCAAATAAAGATAATTAAATGCTGCAACCACTACTGTGAAGTTTGGTTTGGTTTATTCTGTACACATTTTAAAAATGAGTTTTAAACAAAAGTTGGCAAATAATCTGCAATTTTCTTTATTAAAAAATGGTCAAAAGTACAACATTACTTGGCTTGAATAAAAATCTTTGCACTTTATTTTGTGCAATTTAATGTGTAATAAAAAGAAGACACAGTGTACAACTTCAAGGGATAGGGATGGACAAAAATTGAAAAAAATTATCTATGTGGATTGATTAGGCCAGTCATACCTACAGTACATACACTAATGTTGAACTTTAACTAAGCCAGTGCTTGTACAATTAAAATAATTTCAGCTTTCTTACTTTTTTAAAATAAACTATATTTAGATTGTTGAAATGTTAAATAGGCCTAATTATTTAAACTGACAAGTAAAACTGTGGAACATCAAGGTTAGAAGTGAAAGTAGCATATGTAAATATTGATAATCCTCCTTGATTTTTGTAGTGACCTAATTCAACATCGATTTATGAACGAAATCACATCAAACAACTATTATAAAATTAAAGTGAAATAATAGCACAGCCAAGTATGTAATTCATCTGTCTTATCTTCATAAAACTTAGTATATTTTCTACATTTTATGTCGATTGTGACATGATTGTTCGTTCCCGGTTCAAGAGCAAAAGCATGTGACAGACTCACTACTACGAAAAAACGATGGAAACAAATTTCTAATCATATTAATAATAAAACTATAACCCCTTTAAAAAATAGCAACTAAAGTACTTATCTATTAATAATGCAGTATTAAATTTAGTGTAAACTTTCCGATTTTACTTCAGAATTTGCCTAGGGAAGCACACTCAATGTTATTGTAAGAATGAAGTGATTTAGATAGCTCGCATTTGATTGGATTGCGTTTGTCGCACAGGACATGAATACATTAACAGATTAACTCCATACCTCAGTCGAAAGGGTATGAAAAGACCTTTAATTCAAAGACCCTTCTTTTTTATACAAGTACCTGACATCAATTCTAAAAATAAACATGTTTTACAGGCTTGAGCTGCAACCAGCAATAATGAAGGGGAACAAAACCGCAACAATTCAATTAGACCGGATCCAATAATAAATAACTGGGGGGCATTAGGGAAAACTGCTGGTCTAGGACATTCAGGACACCAATACAGACAGTTAATCCCTACTTTCTCTGAGAATGGCTGACTGTCTAGGACATTCAAGACATTGATACAGGCACTTAATCCCTACTCCCTATGAGAATGACTGACTGTCTGGGATTCAGGACAGAGAAGATTGCAAGATATACCATTTCTCTTTGTCAGTTATGCATGTAGTATGAATCAGAACCAAATTTATGTGAAGGTGGGCTGGGGCATGAGGTAGGTGTATGGGTACAAATCTAGGCAGTTTTAATGTTTGCATCCTTACATGGATTAACATGGCACCCCCAGAGTGAGAACCACCCATCCACCAAAAATCCACCAAAGGAAAGATCATGACCAAATAAGAGAGGAGCTGAGTGCCTATAGATCAGTAGAGTCAAATACAAGATTATCCTTACACAGCTTTGAAACCTTGCTTCCTGCTGTGCCATTTTATAAAATAGAAGTGAATACAGACAGGATCTTGAGGTACTCTTTGTGGATAAGAGCATGGGAGGAGCAGCTAATGCAACTACCTCATCTGGATGAGTTTCCTACCATCCTTGGGGACTTGATGGCTTGTGGATTTCTGACATTTCCTACAAATATATGCATCTACTGTTGTTTTACTGTGCAATCAGGGTGTATTTTGTTTTAATTTTTAATTCCCAAACTATAAGGATACTGGGAATATTTGTTATTATTATTTCACTGTTTACTATGAGTTAATTTCTGTTCATTTCATTCTATCTTATTTTTAGAACAATGTACTTCTTGGTTAGGTTTTTGTTTATTTTATTCTCTCTGACTTTAAATATCAATGTACTTCTTGGTTAGGTTTTTGTTTATTTTATTCGGATTTTAAATATCAATGTATTTAACCTGTTGACTGGCACAGTGCCGTTAGCGTCACAAAACGTAAATGCATCACTATGGTACAGTGACGCCGGTGTCACAATTCAGCGCACGCGCATTCGTAGTCTGTTATCTAAGCTAATTGGTGTCAAACAAGTGTGAATTTCCCTTAGAAGGCATTTGTTATCATTTCTACCATTGGATAGTTAAAAATAAACTGTTCATTAGATCCAAAAGTTTTTTTTTTTTAATTTTTCTGTCTGCTGCCTGCATCCCTTGAGACAACATTGCAAACTATGGCTTCGTCATCTCGAAATGCGTTCGCTTTCATTGATTCGCTCTGTCAACCAACTGCTGAATCTGATATCGATGAAGCAGATACTTCTAATTATTCATCAGAAGATGAAAATTTTATTTTCCCGAGTGATTTACCACAAACTGATGACAGAGGAGATGCTGCAGCCGGTCGAAATTTAGATCAAAATGGCGTAGCGTGGCGTGGTGCATTTGATTTGGCACACACATCACCGCATGCTTTTATTGGAAACAGTGGAGTGCAAATTCCATTTGCAAAAGATTGTACAGAATTTGATGTTTTTCAAGCATTTCTTTCTGAGAATATTGTGCAAAAAATTGTAGAATATACAAATATATATGCGGCTGCATTACTGGCAGATCCAGAAAATACTAGACAATCTCGTATCAGTCAGTGGCATGATACTGACGTAAGTGAAATTTATCAATTTCTAGGGCTTATCCTTTTGATGGGGATAGATCGGAAACCTATTATTGATCATTATTTTTCTAATGATGAAATTTACGTTCATAAAGTCATGTCAGGCCGTAGATTCCGTTTGCTGCTGAGTTGCTTACATTTCTCAGACAATAGCATCCCTGTGGCCGGAGACCGAATTCAGAAAATCAGATTGATTCTTGATCATTTCAGACAAGTGTTTTCATCAGTTTATGTGCCTGGTGAAAATATTTGTATTGACAAATCTTTGATGCTTTGGAAAGGTCGTCTAGGCTTCAGGCAGTACATAAAATCTAAACGTGCGCGATTTGGCATAAAATCGTATGAAATCTGCGAGAGTACAACAGGCTATGTATTCGATTTCATTATGTACACGGGGAAAGACACCGAGTACACTACTACTGAGGGAAATCAGGGTGAGAAAGTGGTTTTAACACTTTTAGAACCACTACTAGGAAAATATTACAAGCTGTACACAGATCGCTTTTTCACTAGCCCCACCCTTGCACGCAATCTGTTGGCAAAGAGCACATACATTTGTGGAACTGTTATGGGGAACAGAAAAGACATGCCAAAGCCATTTCCAGACACTAAACTCACTCCAGGACAACTTTCAATTGTCCATTGTGATGGCCTTTCTTGCTTTGCATGGCAAGACAAGAAAGAAATTCTCATGCTTAGCACAATTCATCATGACAGAACAATGACAAATACAGGCAAAATTAATTACAGAACACAACAACCAATTTTGAAACCAGCATGCATTTGTGATTACAACAAATACATGGGAGGGGTGGATTTGTGTGACAGTGTAACGACTGCCTATCCTAGCATGAGAAAAACAGTAAAATGGTACAAGAAAGTTTTCTTTCACTCTCTTGATATCGCACTGTACAATGCCTGTGTTGTTTACAAAAAACACACAGATAAAGCAACTTCACTGCTAGATTTCAGATCAGCAATAATCAGGCAAATATATGAAAAATATCCTGATGTCAATCATTCTAAAGGTGGTCACCCTTCTGCTGAATTACCATCATCTAGGCTGTTTGGCCAACATTTCCTTGAATTTCATCCTCACCTTGATCAAACTAAACCAAAGCCAAGGCAAAGATGTCGCATTTGTGCAAAACAAAAAATTGTACAAAAGACATACTATTACTGCCCAATATGCCAAGTTGCTTTGTGTGTAACCCCCTGCTTTCGAATATTTCATTCACAAATGAAATTGTAAATTATTCCTTCTATAATTCTTCTTTCCTTTTGTCTATTTTCTTCTATGCATTACATCAGCAGTTTGTTTTAACATTTAATTTCATACTTTACAACACATATAATTCAGCAACATCATATTCAAAATTTATTTACTGTTCATTTGCAATTTTGTACATGCATGTCTTCTTCAGTGCATTTATATATTATTAGGTAGGGTCTACTTTATAATTTTCTTCTTTTCTTCCTGATGAAATCGAATACATGTTCAGTGCTTTTATTTGTACCTGACAATTTATCTCAGTAGTCATTGTACGATACAGATTTTCTCAGAGTATACAAAATTTCTAAATTATTTTTATTATAAAACATTCTGCATTTGGATTTGTGCTCCACTGGATTCAACAGGACTGTAATGGAGTTTGTTTATATTGGGAAAAACATTTTCTTTCTACTCACTGGACTTATCACTATAATTGATTTTTTTTTAAATTGTGCATTGAACTCCTCTGTTGGGACATACAGACAACACTGTATTTCGTTTTGTCAGCTGGATGTGTACAATTGACTGTTTCTGAAGAATGTGTAGTACTCCTGTGTTTCTGTACTTCAGTTGGATGTGCAAACTATATGGATTTTTCACAAAAAGTGTTACAGAAAATGAGCTCCTGTGTATTTGCTAGGGGCCAGCTATTTTGTGCAATGCCTTGCAGCAAGTGCTATAATTAACATTTATTTATTTCAGTTGTATGTGTACTGTAAAAAAACACATTTTTACAAATAAATTTAAGTGATTTTGGCTTCATCATTCCTTTTCCTACCATGTTTACTCAAGTACTTTTCACAAGGACTGCAAAATATATACATTTGGACAAAAATTCTATGAGGAAATGATTTTCATTTAGAAAAAAATATTAAGACTAAAAATTATGCAGAAAAACTAGTACTTTTGTATCTAATCAACAACAGGATGAGATTTTTGTTTCCTTAGATTTTGAAGCTTTCAGCACATCTCGGCGCTGTAGCCATTGAGTAACAGTACTCGTGGTTGCTTGCTTGACGCTCTGTGCTTCGAACTTTTGATCTAGTTTGATCTAGTGTAATGGGTGAACCTTTGATGAAGCGGCACCCAGGATTCTTATCCTAAATACCGCAGAAATACCCCCAAACACACGGACTTTTAAAAATTGACTGTTTTGGGGTGTCAAGGTAGATTTTTATAATAATCTTTATAAACAATTGAAACACTGTGAGTACATAGATTCAGACACTGAGACTCATCATTCAAGATCAACGAAAGGTAAGGGGACTTTTTATTAAATATTTAATTTTAAAATTTTAAAAAACAATAATTTTTAAATTCTCTAGTAAGTTTAGCAAATGTTACGCTTTACCTTTTCAAAATCCATTGAGATTTATGGTCGCTTTTAATTTTTTAGTATGCTAACCCATCCAATTATCGCTGAGCGGCAAAACAACCTGCCATGGTGGTGCATAGCGTAACTTTTTAACGTGACAGGCAAGAGGTTAATGGTTAGGTTTTTGTTTATTTTATTCTCTCTGATTTTAAATATCAATGTACTTCTTGGTTAGGTTTTTGTTTATTTTATTCTCTCTGATTTTAAATATCAATGTAGTTAATGGTTAGGTTTTTGTTTATTTTATTTTCTGATATTTAAATATTAATGTATTTCTTGGTTAGTTTTTTGTTTATTTTATTTTCTGATTTAAACTATCAATGTATTTAATGGTTAGGTTTTTTGTTTATTTTATTCTCTCTGATTTTAAATATCAATGTATTTCTTGGTTAGGTTTTTCGTTTATTTTATTTTCTGATTTTTAAATATTAATGTACTTCTTGATTAGGTTTTTGTTCATTTCATTCTGTCTGATTTTAAATATAAATGAATTTTTGATCAATCATTTATGTCTACTTGATTATATTAAATCACCATGCTGTTTTAATTAAGCAGAAAGCAGAAAATTAGTATTTCTTTCGGTTGTGATTTGACAGATACTGAAATTATTATATTTGTTCCAGCTTTGCACTTCAGTTTTACAAACAGTATGCTATTATGTGATCATAAAATTATATTTCAGCTAAGTTTAAAATGGAATTATTAATTGTTATAATAGTTAAAAATGCTAAGATAATAGCAATATAATCACAATGTTTATATTCCAATTAATTTTTAATTGGAATTATTATAAACGCAATGAAAACACAAGGTTTAAAAAAAATATTTCATATCTTAAAAACTGAATTAATCTTTTTTACAAACTATGAATGTGTAAGCATAATACTGATAAGGTTTATATTTCATTAACTTTAATAATGAACTTATTAATTATCAGAGAAAATAGCAATAATTATTTTATTTCAGTTACCTTAAAAATGGAATTATTAATTATGAGAGAAAATTACAATAAAATGCAGTTTACTTCACCACAAAATGTTGCTCACATGCACTTTCAGCATAACAATGATTTATGATTGAATTTTCCTCATCATTATTGTGAAGAAGGAACTCTTAAATTTATTAACCAGAAGTTAATTACTTTTAAATATGATAATCAAGGACTCACCTGATTTATCTCTAGGACCCTCATATTCAAAGCCATCTCCCTTTTCGAAAATTTTCAAAGTTGGGTACATACCAACATCATGCCTGGAAAATGTAGAAATAAGATCAATGCTGTGGTATCTAAATTTTAAGTGGATTAAAGAATATATAAGGCCCTTCGCAACATGTAACCTTAACAAGCTATAGGAAAAAAGGCCCAGCAAAAACAACCTAAATGAGCAAAAGAACAAAAAAAGCTAATGAACTATATGATGTGCATTTATATGCAACACTCACAGTCACAGCCATAAGGAACATAACAGAACATAATGATCTACTACTCAAATACAACATAGGGTTTACCATCACAACCAAAAATAGATCTCTTACTCACAATGAGCAAAAGGACACAAAGACCTTACAGCCACAACCACAATAAGCAATACAACTTACAAGAGAGGGGATTATAACACAACTTACAATGAGCTACAAAAAAAGAATTTTGGGGGCTACTCATAAAAAAAATGAGAGCTACAAAATATAGACACAGCAGTAATGACCAGAGGGGCATCCTACTCACAACTAAATACGGACAAAAAATATCTTCATAGTTTTATCCAGACAACAATTACCTCTCAACTATAATGAGCTATGATTTGAACTAAGATACATTGGTGCAGACAGTTTTGCTTAATCAGTGACATACTTTAAATAAAAAAGTATTTACAGACCTAGTTTTTGCTTTATCAGTTATTTACAGACTTAGCTTTAGCTTTATCAGTACTTGTTTTCAATAATGAAGTATGTGCAGTCCAAGTTTTGCTTAATTAGTAACATACTTTCAATAATTAAGAATTTGCAGGCTTAGCTTTGCTTTATCAATAACATGGTTACAATAAAAAAATATGTGCAGACCTAGTTTTGCTTGAACAATGACATACTGTGACAACATCATTCTAGTTATTGGTTTTGATTATTATTTTTATTAATCATCCATAACTAATTACATGTGATGAGAATCATAATTTATGTTATAATTAATTAATTCACCAGAAAACACGTCTTCCCTTGTCAGATATGCAGGCACTGTAAACATTTTCTCACTTCCACACCATTAAAGACAAACATTTACTGTCACACAATATTTGTGTAGGTGGAGAACTTCTTACCAAAGGAGAAGATAAATCCATCTCTTAATCTATATTTAGCAAGCCCCCCCCCCCTCCACCCACTATCTCTCTAACATATGGTTATCAATATGTGTAAGAATACCAATATATGTAAGGTCAATAAATTTAATTTAAAATTAAATGTATTAAATCAACAATCAAATATACAACATATGAATATAATCAAAAGAGCGTTTACATTTACATCACTTCACAACAAAGTTCGATTAACGCTAGACAATCGTTCAGTTTATCTTAGCATAGACATCAGCAGCCACATTAACATATATATACAGAGACATAATCATCATAGAAATGAGAGTAGAGTTTTAGAGATAATTATAGTCAATGTACATAACCTTTTCAATGATGGCAGCTGTCACTAGTGCATATTCACAATCACGTGGTTTGCAACAAGTCACTGTCTTTCTTATTTGGTGACAGTCCAATGTACCCCTTCTAGACACGTACACAATGTTGACAAATGTCCACAACAATCAGGTTTTGATATGTTGACAAATGTAGACAACAGATGTACAACAACAGAGTGTAATGTATTCCCTTACACTTACACACTGCAGCAGACCACGGTCATAGTGATTTATAATCAGTAAACTAGGAGATTTGAATAACAAAAGGAAAGGCTGCTTTGTCCCTGTAAAAATATAATCAGGGAATAAATGCTAAGTTTTCAGTTTATCCCTTTTTAACTCCATTCTTTCTTACATTCAAGTCTAAACTTACAGTTTCCTGCAACAGTATTTATTAGCCTGATACATGTATACAGCATAATAAATATAGCATTATAGTTTAATGAGATGTTTCATTAGAAACAATATCAAGTGTTTAGCAAACTATATATGAGCATCTTAGTACAAATATTTGTAGAAATAATAGTCTACTCGCACAATACATCTCTAATTAAATACAAGTATAATCTATAAATAGCAAAAATGCATGAAATATTTCTAAGTCCATCTCTCTCAATCAGTCTGTTAACTCACCATTAAGCTAATGGCCGCCTGTCATGACCGGACTTCTTGCCACACCTAATTAAAGTGATTTGACAATAGAAATCTTTACAACATGTAAACTTTTGATCTCAGGCTGGTCTCGTTCATGTAAATCTTAACCACTGGATAATAAAAACTATTTATCCAGTTGGAACTGGTTTGCATTGCATCAGTAATTTCTAGCGTATTCTCAACTAAAGTGTTTACTCCAACTCTGACACTTACAAAAATCACCATCATATAAGGAGTGCCCAAGGTCAGGTCACTTCAACAATTTAACAATTAAGTTCAGAAATAGGGATAGGCAAATTTACTTCACCACACTATTAGTAGTAAAAAAATCATAAAAGTCCAAAATTCACTGAAAGTCAAGTGCTAAAGAAATCAATGATAATAAGTAATATTGTTGACAACATAATGTTAACAGTGAAAGCAATGAGTGCTGAAGGAAAAAATTATAAAAGGTAACAATTCTGTCAAATACTGAATGTAGTCAGGTGCAGAAAAATCAATGTTGACAAATATTGACAATAGTCAGGTTCTGATGAGACAATAATGACAAGTAAGCAATGTTGACAAATGTCAGCAACAGTCAGGTTATGATCAGATAATAATAACAAGTAAGCTCTGTTGATGAATGTAAACAATAGTCAAGTTTTGATGAAACAACAATAACAAGTAAGCAATGTTGACAAATGTCCACAACAGTCAGGTTCTGATGAGACAATAATAATAGGTAAGTAATGTTGACAAATGTAGACAACAATCAGGCTTTGATGAAACAATAACAAGTAAGCAATGCTGACAAATGTTGACAATAGTCAGGTTTTGATGAGACAATAATAACAAGTAAGAAATGTTGACAAATGCTGACAACAGTCAGGTTTTGGTGATATAATAATGACAAGTAAGCAATGTTGACAAATTCTAGCAGTAATCAGGTGAATGAGATAATAATAATACTTAATAGTTAAGCAATGTTGACAAATACTAAAAAAATAGCAATACAACACAGTTATTGACAGTTTGTATAGTATAACTTACTCTTGTGCAAGCTCAATCTCTACTGTAGCATCCACTTTGGCCAGAAGAATAGGCGGATCATTTTCTTTTAGCTCCTTGGCAGCTGCTGAGTACTCTGGGGCCAGAACCTTACAATGCTCACACCTGAAAAAGTGTGAAAAGAAAACATTTACTACATTAGGTCGACAAATATCAAAATTAAATTTCTAAAAGTAAAAATTTATTAATTTCTGGATAAAATTTAGCATAAGCTACTAAAAATTCAATGCTGAAAAGTTTACAGAACTCTAGTGCTAAGTATTATGTAGATGGGAAACACAAACCCTCTAAATGTTATAAATTGTGTAAATATTTTTATTAAATGTGAAGAATGTATTTTCAGTAAATCAAGCCTTTATGTTTATGTAACAGAGAATTTTCTTTGGATCACCAATCTTCAATTTTGCTTTTTATGCATGATATATTTTAATAAAATATTTTGAAAAATATTTTCATATCAAAATCTAAATACATGTGTTATCTGATCTGGAAAGTGCAACTGCTATCTCAAAGTCTGTGAATCTTCTATATATGTTTATGGTTTTCTTTTTAAAACACACACACAAGAACTCATACTAATGAGTATCTGCTTTCCCAAATCTATAAATGAAAATTAAATATACAGACAACAATAATTTTGATCTCCTTAAAATCAATGCTAGACTGCAGCTGTATGAAAGTTTTGTGTGTCACCTGTAGACTTGGGTGTAACAGCATGGGATGGTTTGAATGATGGGAGGGATGTATAAATGTATGGTCACCTGTATGTAGCAGATTCAGGCCTTTTAACAGTGGGAGGAATTGTACAAAAGTGGTATAGGTCACATGCAGGCAGCGGGTTCGTTTCATAAATTCTGATTGAAGTGTTGATTGATGCTTTTTTTCCCTCTCTCAGCCATTGGGAAAACATATATTGCCGCATTCAAACTTTACATAATCAATTATGCTAATTTCAGACTTCATTGCCTTCTGAAAATATGGTTACTAAGATACTTAAGATAGACCTTACAAAAACTGCTTCAAATGAATAGTAATTTAATCACAATTTTATTAGCACAGAAAAATTACTCAAGATTAATAGAAATTGATGTACAATTTCATTAGCACAGGAAAAAATTGTTTAAAATGAATATTAATTTACTGACACAATTTTTATAGAAAATCTGCTAAAGATGTATATATTCATATACAAAATTTCATGTGCACAGAAAAACTTCTTATGGTATATATTAATTTACATACTACAATTTCATTAGCACTGAAAAACTCTTTATATAAACAATTCCATTTTACAGCTTACCATGGTGCATAGAACTCAACCAAGGCCAACTCTGTGTTGGTAATGAATTCTGTGAAATTGCTTCTGTCTAATACTATCACACCGTCGTCTTCATCCCCAACTTTCACACTGCTGGAATCATCATCATTGAAATCATCATCCTCATCTGTCCACAGATATGTTGTATTACATAGTAGAAAACAAATAATTAAATCAAAATTGTTAATGTATTTTTTTTATTGTTTTCTTTAAATCATGTTATTGCATTAATGACAGTCTTTCTTCCAACATCACTACAGTAAACAGACAACATTTGTGTGTGTGTGTGTGTGTAAAGGTTTAGTATAAGTGTGCAGTCTAGTGAAGTTTGTAATGTATACAGGTGTATTGGGCGTCTGTTACAGTCTGATGCATTTTTATGGAGAGAGAGAGAGAGAGAGAGAGAGTGTGTGTGTGTGTGTGTGTGTCTGACTGAAGGTCTGATCTGATGAAGTCTGTAGTTTATACAAAATGATGAGGTCCGTATTGTGATGTGTGTGTATGTGCTGCATACGTGTGTGCAATATAACGATATCTGTGAGTTGTCAGAATGCAGTGCGTGCACAAAACTGTACTTTGGGAATTTTATTAAGGTGAGATATGCCACCTTCCAGAAAACATACAGGGGTTGTCAATTTTTTTTAAATGCATAAATAAATCAGAAAAATTCGGTTTCGAATTATGCTAAAGTGGGAGAACTGTAATAAGTGTGATTGATAACTTTTCACTGCAATTACTAAACCAATATCTTGCATGCAAGTAAAATGTACGGTAAACAACACAATACCTGTTGTGTCTGCTTTTGCTTCAACTTCACCATCTTCACCAGAAACGAACACTGCACATACAATTCCAGCAAACATAAAAGCTAGAATAAGTTTTGACATCTTCATATTAACGGCGTCTGCTTGGCTTTGCAGGAAATGCTTCTCAGAGGTCCATGCGTTGTGACGAAGCACTTACAAAATTGCTCTTCTATCAAATGTAGTTCTTTAAAAAGATTATTACTAAATTCGCTTAGCATCATAAAATAGTGTTCTAAGTACACAAATATAATTACAGATAGTGGCTAAAGCCAATCAAGACAATTTAATTTATATTTACGTAAAGTGAACGTATACAAGCTCTACGCGGATTAATAATTTAAGGCTAAAAATAATTACGAATGAAAACACGACAAGTTCTCACTAGAAGTCTACGCGGCAGAACGATAACAATATAAGATAGATGTCCATTTCTCAATCATGCTTCCAATCATCGCCATTATATAAACAGAAATTAAGTGGCTCTGAAAAAATCATTTAAAGTTTACAATAGCCAGAATTGAAGGAAAATCAATGTGAGAATTAACTTTAGCTAAAGTAAGGCAGTTGACAAACAATAATAATTTGATTAAATTTAACATATCTGTGGGACCACTGCTAACAATATATGACTATATGTGATACACTGTGTATACAGGTTTTGTTGTTTGTTTTTGTTGACATATGAAGTATAAAAATCATAGAATCCAGGGCTGTGGGGTCGGTCAAAAATTTTTCGACTCCGACTCATGAAATTTTAGAAATCCAACTCTCGATCGCCAACTCTGACTAGTTTCTTATTAATATCATATGGCATAAAATTGTATAATTATAAGGAGTAACATGTAAAAGTTTGGTATAGTTGTAAATAAATGAAAGAGTGGCTTTCATATATTTCACTTAAAAACTATTTTCAATCGAACAATAATATAAAACACCTCAAAGTATATTTAATTGAATTGGTTCTTTAAAAGGATTGCTTCTAATAGGTCAATCTTACAGCTGCTCTCTAATCAGATATGACGATTCTGAGGGCAGAAAACACTAACTCAAAACGGTGGTAACGCTGTGACAGTCTACAATCTCGAGGTAGCAGGGTATTGCATCTTTAGCGCTCAGTTCAGAAGTACGGTCACATTTTCTCAACCTCTGTAAAAATCTGTTTTGAAGACAATCATCGAAATTTCCAAATTTAAATGATGAAAGATGTCATGTAGCGACCCGGTTATCGTCTTCTTGTAGGCTATAGGCCTACATTTCATACTAACTTCCAATTTATACTGTAGAAGATTTTTTTTAAGTTTTAACTCACTATTTCAAATTAAAAAAAAAAAAGTACTACCGTTGCTTAAAATATACTAACTTACTAATAAACAGCGACCTTGAGATGTTTATCAATGAATCTCCCTTAGCCTCAAGTCTCCAAAATTTGGAGACGAAGTCGGAACATTTTTACCTACTCCACGATTCTCTCCAGAATAGAATCATTCAAAGTCTCATTCATTCTGTTATTCATCAAGTTTGAGGTCATTGCACTAGGGTAACCCCTTTAAACTGATAGAACCTTTATATACACAATTAACATTCACGTTCCCTGCCAGCTGTTGAATCACCTTAACCACGATATCTTTTCATTCTTAAAATGAAAGAACACAGGTGAACATGCTAAAGATAGTAACACCGAAATGTGAGTTTTTAAGAATCTATCTGTGTGCGTCTATTTGATGTTCGATCGATAATTAGGATGATAGCAGTTTCCGGCGTTAGCCGATTTCGCTGCCTGGCACGAGGTGTGCCGCTATTGGGAGAGTTGAAGATGGTGAAAGACAGTTGGTTGACACGAAAGTTGTAAATGATGGTGGCCGGTGAGTCATGGCACTTGATGTCTGTCCGGTAGAGGCATGTAGCTACCCGGTTTTCCATGGGCTAATGCTGTGGTGATTGGTGTTGCTGACTTCGTCGTCGTTGTTGTCGCTGTCCCCGGTGTTGGAGGGGAGAGGGTGGGAGTTGTAGCTTACAGAGCTCAGGCTAATGCCGCACCAGGTCTGTACCTAGTGGGTGGGTACACACGGGATATTCAAACCCTGTCCTTTTCATTGGTGTTGTTTTCGTAGTGGATGTTGTTGTCGCTGTCCCCAGTGTTGTCGTTTGGATGTGCATAGACTGGAGCAGGAGACCAGTATAAGCGGCGGCCAACATCAACTGTATCATGTCCGCAATAGGGTAATTAAAAATAATACAACATTGTTGTTCTCTGTAGTTCTACCTTTGCCGTTGGTGTTTGTGGTAGGTGTTTTCTTTTTCTTTTTCCTCTGTGCCTGTCTGGTACTGTTGGCCCTTATCTTCTGCAGTTTTCTGGGCTCACATGAGGTTAGGAGGCCGGTTTGTTCCTTTTTTTTCTTTTCTTGTGTTGTCCTTGTTCCTCTTGTGTCGGCTGATATTGGCTCTGGCAATGGTAAGAGGGCAGGGGTCTCAAGCACTCTTGTGCCGGCTGATATTGGCTCTGGCAATGGTAAGAGGGCAGGGGTCTCAAGCACTCGTGCCGGCTGATATTGGCTCTGGCAATGGTAAGAGGGCAGGGGTCTCAAGCACTCTTGTGTCGGCTGATATTGGCTCTGGCAATGGTAAGAGGGCATGTCTCAAGCACTCTTGTGTCGGCTGATATTGGCTCTGGCAATGGTAAGAGGGCAGGGGTCAAGCACTCTTGTGTCGGCTGATATTGGCTCTGGCAATGGTAAGAGGGCAGGGGTCAAGCACTCTTGTGACACACAGTGTAGGGCAAATGGAAACTAATTAAAATATATTATTTAATTTGTAAGTCTGACCTTTATACAATAGTGGGCTAGACATCAGTCAGTATTAATGGGGAAAATGGAAGCTGTTAAGATCTGTAAGAAATTAGCATGCCCTCAACAATGAATGAGTAGTGTGGGAGAATATCTTGATGCAAGGGTCAAGGTGTGCTTTAAACATCACGTGACAGAGGTAATAACTTTGAGCAATGAATGAAATTAAATCACTTCTACTCTTAGAACTACCCCATGCTTAGGCTGGAAGGAGAGAGAGTCTGATCTAGAGTAAGATCATAAAGTCTGTGAGGTTGGTCTAAAAATACTTGGGGAAAAAAGTGAATAATTTTTGTGAAAATTCAGGAATCTTTGATATAGTTTTTTTTAAAAATCTCTTTGTTTTGCCAGAGATGAAAGGTATGTTTATTTGTTATTGTATGAGAATCAGACTTTAAGAACTGTTTGTATATATGTAGTATGTTAAATGGAATACCATGTTTATTTGAATGTAGGTATTTTTTTTTTTTTAAAGTTTAGTGGACTTTGTGATAGAAGGATTTGGCCTTGACACAAACCACTTTCAATTTAATTGTAGCAAATACTTATCACTGTGCTGTTATTTGCAGTGTTCCCTTCTGTTCTATTTGGTTGTGAACTGTTTCTGCCATTGTTCTCCTTCAATGATTAAATTCTGAATGTCTTGTACTGTGCATGGCTTCCCAGATCTGATCTGCAGTTTAAAATATCTCCTTCTTTGTGCTGCAAGAGGCTTCCCAGATATGCAGTTTAAAACATCTTGTTTGTGCTGCGAGAGGGTTCCCTGATCTGATCTGCAGTTTAAAACATCTTCTTGTTTGTGCTGTGAGAGGGTTTCCTGGTGTAAGCCACTCACTGTGTATGTGTGTGTGTAGCAGTGCAAAAGAAAATGAAGGGCACTAGATTGTGAAATAAGATAAGTGTGCCATGTACATTAAGGTCATAGAGTGTGCACCGTTTACCATAAACCCTTATAAGAAACTGTTGAGTGAAAGGAAAAGACTGAGGGGGAAAAAACTATACAAGAGATATAAACTTTCCAACAACTAGGAGAAACGAAGATGAACTTTAGGGCAGGCTAGATCTCTCTGAGATAATTATATTAGGAATTGTAATTTGATTGTTTTTTTTATTTTCGTATATTTATTTTTATATAAATTCTTTATTATTTTTTCACTCACATTTGTGTCATTCCTTATCACCTTTACTTTATGTAAATTTTATATTGTAATGTTTTTGTTCTATATTTAGTGAAGAATCACCTGGGGGCACATAGAGCTACCACAGTGTTGACCTCAATTAGTCGTGTTGCCCTAGACTATTCATTAATATACAGGTAACCAACATTTAGCAATGTTCTCATCTGATTCAGTTGGCAAGACTTGTGATGGTCAGCAATGTTCTCATCTGACTCGGTCAGCAAGACTTGTGGTAGTCAGCAACGTTCTGACTCAGATGGCTAGTGACATTCTCATCTGATTCAGATGGCAGACTTATGGTGGCTAGCAAAGTTCTCATATGATTCAGATGGCAAGACTTATGGTGGCTAATAACATTCTCATCTGACTCAGACGAACACACACACACACACACACACACACACACACACACACACACACACACACACTGTTCCTTGTTTGCATATTTTTCTTCATCAAATTTTCTACACAACATAGTATAAAAATGAGTTTTCTGAGATGATGTAATATCAGCAAAATAGGATGTTGGATCTGCAATGACTTCTTTCTAGAACACAGGGCTACAAATCAGCAACTTTATGATGGCTTGGGAGTCTCCATAATTTTTTCACTATACTATTATACTATCTATTTTATGATGGGGATTAGTTTGTTCTTCACTCGGTCCCTTCTCTATGTCTGTGTATTCTGCTTCAAAAAGACTGGTATATGATTTTATCATGGTTTATCTTTGTTCATGAACTTTAGATGTTTTATCACTTTGAATGTCATTCTTTCTTCTCTTCTATTATCCTGACAAACTTTTTTACAGGTGAAATATTAGAATTTTGGAGATAGAAAAGTGGGGTTTTGACATAAACAGCTTGAAAAGTCTAATATTAAAATGGTCTACTAACTAGTCAGTATTAACTATAGAAGTCAGTAAAAATAGCATTGTCATTTACAAATTGTTTGAGTACATAAGTGTACACATTTTAGATACTTAACAAGATGAATAAATCTAATATACTCATACATTATAAGAAGTTACAAATTAAAATCATTACAGGAATTATGGTATTATTTTGGTGAGATTCAACTGACTTTTTTGGTTGCTATGGCAAAAATTTCTTTACCATCTCTACACATCTATTAAGGTCAAAGGTCCAAATCATAGCATAGAATAGTCAGTATATATGGTAGGCAACTGGCCTGTCTGCAAATGTGATAGCAGAAACACCTCCAATTTTTCCTTTGAAGATTGAGTACTTACTCCTGACTTATTCAGCAACTTAAAGGTAAATCTCCTCTGACAGGGCCCTAAATTGAGTGAAGTTTTCTTTGATGGTAGCAGCAAGATCATGACCCATTACTAGGGTTATGTTGAAGAGAACTGCAAAATATTTAGCCTGTAAATGTTGACCTAAAGCTATTGATACACACACACACACACAAAAGTGCATCCACAATGGTGTAGTGCCTACCACTTACAAGAACCATAATCTGACTCTAGTTACACAGGTCTAGCCCTTATTATTTTTTTAGTAGAATGTAATTATTCAACTAGCCACAATACCTCAATAAGTCATTTTTCCTAACAGATTGTTATTTTTTCAACTTGTGTAGAATGATTCAACCCAGAAATGATGGTAAAATACTTTTGACAGAGCATAACTGGCTTGTTACAACATACATTATCCATCAGCAAAATTTAAATTTACACTCAGTTCACTTAGCTTTCACTAAGTGGTTTGCAGACTGAATGAGTGAACAGCAGATTCTTGTCTTTCATCTCATGTTCATTCTAAAGTATATACTCACTGAATGGTATGGCAGATGGAATAATTTTATCTTTGTATACTCACTGAGTGGAATGTCAGACAAAATTAGTTTGATTGTATTTTTTCTCGTGTGTATTTTATTTGTTTTTGTCTTGCAGATCACAAATAGCGGAATTTGTGTAAAGTTGAATGTGCACACAATGCAACTCCACTCTAAATAGGTAATTCTTGATCACATTGTCCATTAGGATATCTGGTGATATTCTGAGAATTCAAAAGTTCAAATCTTAATACTGACAAAAGGACACTTTCCAGTTAACATGTGAATTGTTTGTCAAGGACTTTATTTGAATTGTTCTTAAACAGGTATCTTACTTTAGAAACACTGTACATTCAATCCTTTCTTCTCATGAGATTTGTCCCCTATAAACATTTATTTAAAAATAAATGAAATGCCATCAGTCAGAAATTCTACTCAGTAGCAAAATAGGATTTCACTATTAAGGAAGGCATTATTTCTATATAGTTTAACATTCAACATTACAAATAGGTCTCATTATTAGGGAAGGCATTATTTCTATATAGTTTAACATTCAACATTACAAATAGGTCTCATTCATTTCCATTCAATTAGTGTCAGAATTTGTCTAACTAATCTAGGCTTATTGTAAATTTTGTCTTGTTCAACATAATTTTTAATGGGAGTCCTGGTAGCTGCACTGAACTTCTGAAGAGCTTCAGGAAGTAAAAAAAAAACTGAGAGCCAATAATACAGTCAATTAAATAAATCCCAGTCAACAAATGAAATCAGCACAGAATGTCTGCCAACATATTGAACTTAATTTCCCTTCACATCTAATAAAATTAGTGTTAAATAATATATTATATATTAATAAAATAAATGTGCTAAAAACAAAACATTACTTTCTGCCTCTGAACATTTTACACTAAACAGGTTACATTTAAAAAAGAATCAATTAAAAAACAGTACAAAGTATATCCACTTCTGATATGAAATTGTACTAATGCCCAAATCAAATCTACATATCAAATTGCAGTAATGAATGCCCCAAACATACATATATTATTACTAAATTGTATAATGAACAATGACTTCCATGAATGATCAACAACTTGGTAACAGTATGATCGATTGAAATATGTAAACTTATAAACTGAAATGACTGTAATGAATGACAAATAACTCATAACTTTCAAACAAGTGCTTTATGTATATAGATCCAATGAATTCATTCAGGGGGTTGGGTGGGGAGAAAAGAAATGAAGATACAGAGTAAAACATATTTTGTTACTACTCATCAATGGTTCAATAATATGCCCATGCCAGTGATTGACACAACAGTTATTTATGTATTTAAATGGAAACAAGTACAAATGAGTACAATCTTATGCACTCAGACTGTAACAAATACAAATATTTAACTAAAATTTAAAAACAATGAATGTAAAGCTAATTGAAACAAGCAAACAGTGTAATAATACTGTAAAATAAATAAAGAGTATAAATGCAACATCTAAACATTTTTATTACCTGTTTAATCCAATAAAACAATAAATGATACCAAAATATGGAACACAAATAAAGAAAATAAATAAAACAAAATATCATTAGCTCCTGTTTAATCCAATAAAAGGTTAAGTGCATGATGAAAGCAAAATCTACAGCTAATTACAAACAAAGCAAGAACAGTCATGGAGCATAGTTTAAAAAAAAAAAAACTTCATTAGGGATTAATAACTCATTCACCTAATCACACACTACATATCAAAGCAGCCAAGAATCAAGTATTACTCTTTTACCAGTCACAGTTCATGTTCTGTCTAAAACTGACACAACTTAAAATATGTGCCAAGTAATTGTGCAGTTACCATTTTCAGGAAAAATGACAAATCTAAACACTCCCTCAGAAAAGAGAATAGGAGCCAGAAAATGCCCATATTTCAAACATCCCCAGAAAAAGAGTGATGAATATATTAATATGCTAATATCCCAACACAGCCTGAAATTACTTCATTCGTAATGCATCTATGGTAGGTCTTTATATTCCATGCATTGAATTCTGGTTTATAATTATTACATTCCTATTCTTCAGGTCCTGTACAGAGTGGTGAACATATTGACATTCCTGACAATGCTTTCGGTTATAGCATCTACTAATTTCAATAGGAGAGCCATACAAAGGAAGAATGGTAGGTATATTGACACTCCTGACAATGCTTTTGGTTATAGCATCTACTAATTTCAATAGGAGAGCCATACAAAGGAAGAATGGTAGGTATATTGACACTCCTGACAATGCTTACTGGTTTACAAGAACTGTTTACTTCCATTAAGAGAGTCTTACAAAGGAAGAATGGTAGTTATATTGACATTCCTGACATTACTTACTGGTTTACAAGAACTGTTCACTTCACTAAGAGAGCCTTACAAACAAAAAGTTAGTACATTGTTACATTCCAGAATTAACTACTGGTTTATAAAATATCTATTTACGTCCACTAATAGTCTTACTAACAAACAATAGTATTGTCAATCCAAATTCCTGCTATAAGTTTAAATCTACTTACTTCTGCTAATAGTCTTACTAACAAACAATAGTATTGTCAATCCAAATTCCTGCTAAAAGTTTACATCTACTTACTTCTGCTAATAGTCTTACTAACAAACAGTGGTATTTTCAATCCAAATTCCAGACATTTGTTATAGGTTTAAATGAACTAACTTCAATCAAAAATCTAGCAAAGAACGATGTTTTCACTCAAATTCCAGACAAGAGTCAATGGTTTATAATATCTCTTTACTTCACTGACAGCTTTAGAGTCATCGTGTGTCACCTCATATTCTAGACAATGCTTACTAGTATGTAACATTTGTTTTTTTTCTCTCTGCAAAACATAAATGGTGGACAGCTTTATATTCCAGGTACAGTAATATCTGTTCACTTCATTCTGATGCCTGACAGTGATTCTAGGTTTCATTCCCATTAAGTTATAATCTTTCCTCTTCTAGGCTTCATTGACAATCATCTATAAGTATAGCCTTTCCTTTTCTATACTTAATTGACAATCATCTATAATTATAGCCTTTCTTCTTCTAGGTTTCATTGACAATCATCTATAATTATAGCCTTTCTTCTTCTAGGTTTCATTGACAAACATCTATAATTATAGCCTTTCTTTTTCTAGGCTTCATTGACAATCATCTATAATTAAAGCCTTTCCTTTTCTAGACTTCACTGACAATCATCTATAATTACAGCCTTTCCTTTTCTAGGCTTCATTGACAATCATCTATAATTAAAGCCTTTCCTTTTCTAGGCTTCATTGACAATCATCTATAATTACAGCCTTTCCTTTTCTAGGCTTCATTGACAATCATCTATAATTAAAGCCTTTCCTTTTCTAGGCTTCATTGACAATCATCTATAATTACAGCCTTTCCTTTTCTAGGCTTCATTCCCATTAAGATATAATCTTTCTTCTTCTAGGCTTCATTGACAATCATCTATAATTATAGCCTTTCCTCTTCTAGGCTTCATTGACAATCATCTATAATTATAGCCTTTCCTTTTCTAGGCTTCATTGACAATCATCTATAATTATAGCCTTTCCTTTTTTTTTTAGACTTCATTGACAATCATCTATAATTATAGCCTTTCCTCTTCTAGACTTCATTGACAACTATAATTAGTTTGCATACAGTTTAGCATCATTTGTTTGACCTCAATGTTCTGGTTCTCCCATGTAGTAAAGTTATGAAATGCAGTGAGTTGTGCAATGTTCTGGTTCTCCCATGTAGTAAAGTTATGATATGCAGTGAGTTGTGCAATGTTCTGGTTCTCCCATGTAGTAAAGTTATGATATGCAGTGAGTTGTGCAATGTTCTGGTTCTCCCATGTAGTAAAGTTATGATATGCAGTGAGTTGTGCAATGTGTCAAGTTGTGATATTCATTCCATCTGACTACAAGATTTTCATGATATTCATGTGGAAAAATTTGTAAAGCAGATAATCCAGAGATAATCATGAATTTTCTGTAAGGAAACAGAATATTTTAGTATAAGAGTTAATTAAAATTTGGATGTTAATTAAAAGATGGATGTAAAAATGAACTGCTTGCAAAAAAAAAAAAAGGTGACTTACAGCTTGGACTATAAATAATAAAGCCAGTAAATATAAATGCTTGAAAAAGTACAGTAAATTGAGACCATACTTTATTCCTCTTGGACCTACTTTCATAAAGAAGTTTTTGGCAAATAAAAAATATTTCAAAGTGTGTTTATGACCTCCATCATCTGACACATGGAAGTGGGCTACAAACAGAAAAACAAATCAATGAAAGTGTGCAAATAAAAAACCCATAAAGTTCATGGATTTGTCACTGACACATGGTTATTGACATGCTAGTGGACGACAAATGGAAATAAATCAATGAAAGTGTGCAAATAAAAAACCCACAAAGTTCATGGATTTGTCACTGACACATGGTTACTGACATGCTAGTGGATGTCAAATGGAAATAAATCAATGAAAGTGGGCACACTAAAAAATCCAGAGTTCATGGACTGGTTAGTGCCACATGGCTGTTGATATGCTGGTAAGCTGGTGCTAAAAACTATTTACTGAGCTAATTCTGTACACACATTACCTCCATTCTAAGCATTTCATCATATGTGTTATAAACCACATTACGCTGAGAATATTATACAATGAACAAATTATATTTCTATAAGAAAGCATTAAAAATCCATTAAAAATTCACCCAGCATTCTCAAACAGGCAACTCTGTCTGCTTGCTACGTATTATAACATTTGAAACTGTTACAAATGATACGAAATTTTTTTTAAACTTTCACATTCAGTTTACAAACACTACAGGATGGGACTCAATTCTGTGCTTATGTATTATAACATATGAAACATTTCTTGACTTTCTCATTCACTTTTGTGCTTGTTATGTATTATAACATTTGAAACAGTTACAAATAATATGAGACTTTTCTTGACTCTCTCATTCAGCCAACAAACACAGCAGGATGGGACTCATTCAGTACTTGTTGATGCCAAAAAGGCGAACTCCATGAAACTGCGGCAGTTTAGGAATAAGACTGAGCCCTAAGACAACTGCATTCAATGCAAAATGATATTTGTCATATCGGGAATAAAAACTTGCCAAAAAGAACCTGAAACAAGCAATCAATCATGTGTTTTAATTAATTTTATCACTATACATATCTTATTATGAGCAGAACCAATATCCAAAATAAAATTATTAAGAAATTATTTAATTTAAAAGAAAACAACTAATAATCAAAGTAATTTTTATATGTAAAGCAAAGTTTCTTCAGAATATTTCAGGAACTGGAATTACTTTTAAAAAAAACCCTCTCTGTGCAATTTGTGAATTGTTAGTGAATTAACTCTACCTATAAGCTTCTAGTTTTTGCATGTGTTATGCAACTGCATAGTTATGATTACAAAAATCTTTATAGAGCACTTAATCTGTCAAAAGTATTAGGTATCCTGCAATAATTGTATTTACATTAAACAAGTTTATATATATATATATACACACACACACAAATATTAAACTTGTTTAATCATGTAACAGTATGAACAGTTATTCACAATACACCTCAATACTGGGAAAATAATTAATAACCAAAATTTTGAAGACCATAATGGTAATAGATATCAATTTATAAATAAATTGAAAAGTAATTTAAAAAAAAAAAATCTCAATGAAAAATGATTTTTTATTCATCTATAAGTAAGTTGATAAATGTCACATACTGGCATTTAAAAGTTTTATTATGGAAAAATTTTATAAAAGAACAATTTACTCCCCACAATTTACTTATCAAAAATTTGTGCAACATTTAAAAGTTGTGATAATTAAATTATAAATATTATTTGCAAGATTAAAATGTTATTAAAAAATTCTTCTGTGAGCATGCCATGTTAATTTAGAATTAGATATTATTATTATTTTTTAATGTTTTATGCATTTCTTTGTATTTATGAATATACTTTTCATTATTCTGTTGTCTTCTATATCACATAAAATTTTATATAAAAGGACTTTAACTTAATTATCACAATTTGTGCAAAGGGTAATATTAACATATAAAATGACTGTTAATTTTTAAATATATATATATATATATACTGCTTACTTTTATGTATTTTCTAAAATCTAGAATAGAAATGGTTAAAACAGAAAAATTCATGCATATATTAATAATATCTAATGACTATCAGAATCTTTTTGATGCAACATTCCTGGGTTGCAAATGAATTTTGCTTTAAGATTCAATGCAAACAATTTTTCCCCACAAGGAATAATTATGACGGGTTGCAGAAAAATAATTATTTGAATCATTAAGCAATTTCCACCTTATGATGCCGATCATTTTCTTAGCACTGCAATATAATTCGTTAAGAAATTTATTTTGGGGTGATATTTTCATAAAAATATTGCATGTATTGATTTATATGTGAGCAGGGAATAATTTATTAAAATAAATATCTTGTAATTGTCAAAGTGACACTGTGTATTGTGTTAATCATTGCTACCGAATGACATATTGAAAATGCAAACTCTCAACCAAACATGACAGTATAAATGTTCTGCACCAGAATTTGCTTTTCTCATCGAGCTCTGAGTCTGATTGCTAATCACAAATAAATGAATAGAGAAAGTATTTAATTCATGAGCGAAATTGTATTTTATTAACTACAGATAACATCGATTAATGAAATAAAATTATGGAAGTGCTTGAAAAGGATCCACACGTTTAAGCATACTTAACAACCAACTGCTTCACTTAATCAAATTGAGCCATTTTCATGTTCTGCATACAATTTTTTGATCTCATCATGATGCAGATGACCAAAAATTAAAATGGTAAAACAACCCTCAAATTTAAGACTTTTCTGACATTTTACAGACTTTTAAGACTTTTTCAAGAAACAGTCTAAAAAAATCCAATTTGACAGATAAACTAAAAAATAACCTGAAAAACAAACAGGATGTTAAGAATGAAATAGTAAGATGAAATTGTGCATAGTCAAAATTATGATGATGGTAAGTATAGCAAGCATCTGTATTAACAGCTTTATTAAGAACTATAGGCTATATTCTGAACTAGGTAAACAACTTGTAGAACTAATAAATAATATAACTACAGGCTATATTCTGAACTAGGTTAACAACTTATGTTTTATACTTATCTTAATAAATATAGTCTCTATACTAAGCTATATTAAACTTGTAAAACTATGGGCACTATAATGACCTCTGTTAACACTTACAACGGTAACTGCATGACCTCAGTTAACAACTTACAAACAATGGGCACTGAGCATGGTTAGCCTTATAGAACTAAGTGATAATGTTTTACTTAACAATTGCATAATTATAGATGTACATATACTGAACAACTTACAAAGTAAGAGCACACCTGTAAAAGGAATATCTAAGTAGCTGTAAAATGTCTTCAATAACCAGAATAACTTACAGAACTATGGGCACAGTTGTAAGAAATTTCTTAGTAGCTGTAAATTGCTTTCCATAATCAATCTGCTCCCACTGAGTTTCTGTACGAGCATCACCTTGGTCCATTACTTCCCACGGCGTGCCTTTTGTCACATGTAGAATTATGAACATTATCTGCACATTTTCACAAATCCAAAGGGTAAGTGTAAATCATAAAATCTCCCAAATATTCCCAAAAAGAAATAAACTGCACATTATTCCCAATCAATAATGTCAAATTACCAATGAAATTTTCATGCTTAGCATTTGCCACTAAGAGAAGGTATCATAGATAAAACACTAACTTATCTATTTTAATTAAAATAATTAACAATTTAAAAATTAAAAAATAATCACCATAGGAATGCACATTTTTATTTAAATGTTTAATAAAATCTGACTGAATAAAGTGAACTATTTAATTTATCATTTAATAAGATATGACTACACTAAAATTAACTATTTAATGTAATAACAATGAGTGAAAGCTGTAAACAGTTCATAGACAAACAAGACATGCTTTATTTTCAGTCTTCCATACAGGACTTTTAAATCACTAGTCACAGGCTAGAATTAAAGAAAAGATATTAGTTGCCATTTTGAAATTTTACTAGCTATTTTCCTGAATTTCAGGAAAAAGGCAGTAAAAACTCCAAGAACATAAATAAGAAAAACAATAAATCACCAATCAAAAGGAACATACATTTATTTTGTTATATACAAATATTTAATGTATCTTATAATCTCTAAAGTTTATCTCCTAAGAGTATGAACAACACTTCTTAACTTTCATGGATTTGTACTAGAAGAAAATACATGTTTATAACAGTTGTAATAAATAAGCTTCTGAAATGTCATAAATGAAGTAAAACTTTACTTAAGTAGCATCAATATACATACACACAAAATCATAGCTGTGTATGTATGTGAGTGTGTGCCAATGTTTTTTGTGTGGTTCTCTTGAAATAGTATAGTTTAACATTGGAATATAAAGTTTACATGACTTTCCAAGAAAAGAGATTGTCATATGATGTGTCAAAATGAACATTTCAGATACACTATGAAGGCACCCATTCTTCTAGTTGCATTGATGTATGTCATCACAATACTGATCATTCTTCTGGTTACATTGATGTATGTGCCATTGCAATGTTGTTCATTCTTATAGTTACATTAATGCATGTGTCTTCACAGTGCTGTTCATTCTTATACAATGAATCATCGACTTATGATCACAATCAGTTCTGACAGAATGGTTGGAAGTCGATTTGGTCGTGTTTGATTACCCTTTATTTTACATGTATTAAGAATACTTAATGTACACTAATATAACACGGTAGAATCCTCGTCTGCTGTCCATATAGAAGAGAGGGAATATTTTGATGGGGAAGTTCTGTAAAAACGTTTATTAATGCTTTCAACCCAGAGGTTCAAGGGTCTCTCGTTCGCTCCTCATCATCCTGCATAAATAAGCCTGTTCCTCAGAGTACCCCTCCCACCGACCCTCATATCTTACATATGCACTGCCAGATACACAGTACATATTTGTGGTCGGATTGCATCAGTCATAAGTTACTAGCTGTAGTTATATTAATGTATATGTCATTGCAATGCTGTTCATTCTTACAGTTACATTAATTTATGTGTCATCACAATGATTTTAATCTTACATTAACAATAATCTGTATCATACAATGCCAATCATTCTTACATTTACATTATGTGTCATCAGAATGCTGTTCGTTCTTATAGTTACAATAATTTATATGTCATGAATATTAATTATTTAATGAGCAATTGCAGTGCATCAGCCAAACAGCCAGATAGGATATTTTGCCTGTAGACAGCAGATTTTGCCTCTACTTTAGACGCTATTTCAGGGTGGACTGATTATATCCATGTGGACTTTGAAAAAGGGTAATACTTGATGATACTTCACTGATGTCATGCTCTGCCATCAGTGAAGTATCATCAAGTATTACCCTCATGTACAGGAAAGTCTGAACCCAACCTATAAACAGGTGGTCATTTTAACGAGCTACTTTGGATCACACAGATCATCTTTTGACACCTGGAGTGTGTCAGAGGGGAAGAGCCAGAGAAGCAATCCCAGTGAGACAAGAGATGACAATGACCCAACAGAATGAGCAAGCTACCTAATCAAAAGGGTAAATAAGTTTCCTTTTATTCACCACATGAAAGATAACCCATTGGACAATAAAATTAAATAATATTTATAAAAAAATAATAACTTGTCTATAATTGTTTTGAAAGGGTGAGTAGAGTGTCAAGTTGTATTGTCCTGTATTGTTTACGCTCTCCACTCCACATGCAATCTCACATATAAAAATGTCAGCACACAACCTTTGCACACATATAAAAGAGCCACACAAACATCCATGGTGTATGCGTGTCATACATTGTGATGAACAACCAACAGGTCCTAAATAGTGTTGATAAATCACTAAGGGATTGAATAAAGTTGTGCCAGAAGAAATGTGATATAGATGACATAGGTACAATAATTAATATTTTAATAATCAATATAAATCATGTACCAATATGATGATAAAAGTACATTAACAGTAATCAAAGTACTATAATATCCACATTAGTAGTGTAATATATTCAACTTTCAGTTTTTTTAAAACAAAACAAAACAAAATAAGCTAATTATTACATTGAAGGAAGATGCATTAAGTGACAGACCAGTTATGAGCTGACAAAGAAAATCAGAAGAGATGTAACAAGCAGAACTCAAAATGGGCTAAAGAGGCACAGATTTAAACAAGCACGTTCCATCTTGAATGAAAAGTATATTATTCATTACCAAGAAAATCATTACTTTATGGTGACACTATAAGAAAATGTAAATTATAATATAACTATTTAAAATAATCATATCAGTAAATGTCACATCACAAAATATAAACAAAATTCTGAAGAAAATTCTGCAATGAAATTTTCAAAAGTAGCAAACTAGGAATTAAAATTGTTGTTTTATAATTTGTAGAGGCACCTAATAATATAGGAGGAAAAGAGAGAAAACAAGATTACTAACAATATCAGAGAGAGAAAACAAGATTACTAACAATATCAGAGAGAGAAAACAAGATTACTAACAATATCAGAGAGAGAAAACAAGATTACTAACAATATCAGAGAGAGAAAACAAGATTACTAACAATATCAGAGAGAGAAAACAAGATTACTAACAATATCAGAGAGAGAAAACAAGATTACTAACAATATCAGAGAGAGAAAAGAGAGAAAACAAGATTACTAACAATATCAGAGAGAGAAAAGAGAGAAAACAAGATTACTAACAATATCAGAGAGAGAAAACAAGATTACTAACAATATCAGAGAGAGAAAAGAGAGAAAACAAGATTACTAACAATATCAGAGAGAGAAAACAAGATTACTAACAATATCAGAGAGAGAAAAGAGAGAAAACAAGATTACTAACAATATCAGAGAGAGAAAACAAGATTACTAACAATATCAGAGAGAGAAAAGAGAGAAAACAAGATTACTAACAATATCAGAGAGAGAAAACAAGATTACTAACAATATCAGAGAGAGAAAACAAGATTACTAACAATATCAGAGAGAGAAAAGAGAGAAAACAAGATTACTAACATTAACAATATCAGAGAGAGAAAACAAGATTACTAACAATATCAGAGAGAGAAAACAAGATTACTAACAATATCAGAGAGAGAAAACAAGATTACTAACAATATCAGAGAGAGAAAACAAGATTACTAACAATATCAGAGAGAGAAAACAAGATTACTAACAATATCAGAGAGAGAAAAGAGAGAAAACAAGATTACTAACAATATCAGAGAGAGAAAAGAGAGAAAACAAGATTACTAACAATATCAGAGAGAGAAAACAAGATTACTAACAATATCATGTAAAACATTGGTCAAAGTCCAAGCCACAGCGACGGTGAAGAAAGGCACAGAGAGGATAAGTAGGTGGACCAAGAAGATGATGAGTATATATGTGATCCAAATACCCTTGCTGTTAAAATATGAATGGGTAGGGTTCGATTCACTGTGTGCAACTCCCACATTCATGTTGACTATATAAGTGATCACCTTTTCATGCTATTAAAAAACTGATCTGTGAAAAAAGAAGAAAATGACATTCAATTCTTAATATTCAATAATACAATATTAATTTAAAAACAAAATGTTGCAAATTCATGTTAACTAAACTTAATCACAAATTTCATTTAATTTCAATTCACTTCAATATTATTCCCACAAAATGATTTTCATTGTCATTTAAAATTATATAACAATTCAGAGTTAACCAACTTTATTTGCCCCTGAAAATGTGTCAAATGCAGCTTGAACACTTTTATAGTGAAAATATATATTATAAAATATAAATGAATTGTTAAATTCATATTGTAAGCAGATTTTAATTTTTGAATGGCTTGTTTATTAAAGACAATATAACACTAAAAAAGTAATTAAAAATAAATTGCAGAAACTGAGAAAGCATAAATTTTTTCTAACAAGAAATTTTTAAACAATACCAAATTAAACTTACTATGGGCTTAAGAACTCTAAAATGTTATGAATATGATCTGCATACTGTTTAAAATAATGTTATTTAACTTTTATAGAATGTGTAAATTGCTTTAAATAATTTTAATAAAATTATTTTTAAAAAATATAAAAACAAAATGAGTTTCTTTAAGGCGGAAACATATTATATTATTATATTTAAATGCTTTCCTAATTACTATAATACTAATAGCCAAATTCCATTTCCATTTTTGCCCACACACCCTAAAAAAAAAGGAGATAATTTGTGTTTGGCCTCCAACAGCAATCAATTTTTTTAATACGGCTGATAAAAATTGTGGCCACATCAGCCCAGCTAGTAAGTGTTTCCAACCTCTGCAAAACTGCTCATCTTAGGTTACAAACGTTTTAGTCTCAGGTCAGCTCCACATGAATTTTAGCTTCAGGTCAGGTTCATAAGTTTCAACCTTAGATCCAATAGTGAACAAGAGCAAGTGATGAATTAAAACGGTACCCATTTCCTACACTTCAGAGATACCATTAGTATATCTGTAATTCAACTGTATTGATCTGTAAGTAAGGAATAGTAGGATTTAAAAAAAAAGCTTATGGATTAGTATATATTGGTGGATTTCCATAACTCAAGATCACCAGCTGCTAAAACTTGACTCTATCTTTACTTTGCTAATAATGAGAAAGAAAATTTAAATTTTCTGAATAATACTGAAGCAATACAGATGAGCAGCAACAACAAAAGAATATTTGTCTTTCTCTCTCTAAAAAAATATTTAAAACCTGACCATCATAATATATGGAGGTTTTCACCAATATATAAATAAAAGAAAAATGTTAAATTTTGCATCAATAGAAATGAAGAAACTGAATGTTAAACATTGTAAATATATTTCTTCCAAAAATGTCTATGCCTTAGCATAAAAGCAGGATATTTTTTTTTAAGATTAAAGATGAAAGTAATTGAATTAATTAAATAAATAGCGCATCTCAAACATTTATATTTTTTCCTGCTCTCAATCTAATTATGCAAACATATTTTTATATTAAAGCAAATTCTTAAAGTTTAATATTATTATTAAAAGTTCTGTTTTAAATACAGTAGACTAGGAAACAAAGAATCCTGTAACATAGTATTTCAATGTTTGCAATATTATGCTGGACAATAGTCAAAAGCAGTTACAGCTCTAATTCACAACCAATCAGCATGAAAACAAGTGAGGTGATTTCACTAAATGATCAAATCAGACAAGAAACAAAAAACAAATATGAGCAGCAAGCTGAAGTGAATAAAAGTTCTCAACATTTCTTTCTGATGGAATGCAATTAAGGTCTGTAATTGAAGAAGAAATTATTCATGTCTGATAAGTGATATTTATAAAGGGACATATTTAGGTTAACAAACTGTACATTTTGTTTATTTACAGTGTAAACATTTTATAACAAATGAATTCTGTTGGCAACAAAACCACAGACAGGCAGATAAGAAACTTTTTAAGCTGCAGTAATTAATTATACCATGAAGTTGGGATTTTAAATTGGAGAGATAAACCTGCTTTAGGAAATGATAAATGCTGTGATGACTATAAAGCTGCTTTCACTAGTAGAAAATGGTTTGTTCAAATGTGGAAGACAATATTTTTATTTAGAACCTAATAGCAATTTATTAAGTAAAATTATTTATACTTTTATACAGTAAAACTGGAGAATGAGTTGTAAAATTACTATTATTATTAATAGCATTACAGTTTTAACAAATAAAATTTTAACAAAAATGCTCTAAATCTTAAATTTATAATATATATTATAATTATGTAAAATAAGCACTAATATCTTTGATTGAGGGATAATTAATACATAGTACTAGTAGCATTAAAAAATATATACATTATATTTGCAGAAAAGAATATTACAAAAATAATATAATTATATTTTATTTTATTTACGCTGCACAATGAGGATTTTTGACCTGGGGATTTCTGACTAAACAACTATAAACTGCAGGATACATATTGAAGGCCAACGTACAGGTAAAGATAATGAAAAAGTGATTGTATCAATGTATACATTCTAAAACTTTTGTGCACTTGTAAATGTTTAATGAAAAAGTTCGGTTCCGGGATGATTATAAGCCCGGCAAGTTCGTTCGAAAAAAGCGATTTCACCTACATGAAAATAAGCCGCATGCCTTGTAGTTGTATTCAAATTTAGGCCTACAATATCTACTAGTAGTAGTACTACAGTACGTGCTCATTCTCATTCAACACAATTACATCAAATAAAAAATAGAAAAGTAGAGTTTAAAGTTTTAAAAAATAATGCAAGTTATTCTTAATAACAGATTAATATATCAAACACATATAAAACTAAATTTGCTTGTTTAACATAAAACTGAAAACCTTAAAATTACAAAATAAATAAGCCATGAATCATTGTAGGCCTATCAAATGCAATAAAACGATTTCGAGGTACGGATTACTTCTATTCTTGAACACATAAAGAAATCTTGGAATTATTTTTCCACACACACAGTTGTTCTCACCTTATTCAAGACTTTTAAGTCTTATCTTCTTTAAGAAAAGTGAAATAAATTGGTTAAATCGGAGTGACTGCAGAAATAAATAAACAGATTATTCCAACGCGTCAGTATAACTTGTACCGGATGTTGTGTTTGCCTCGACGTGTAAAAAAAGAATACTTGAAATATGAAATACGAAAATAAACTTTGATCTTTATTTTAAATATTCTGTATAATTAAAATAATATAAAAGCTAATTGACATTTTCCCAAAAGATTTATAAATTTTTATAAAATTAAAAGAAATATTTTTTCATCAAACAGCATGTTTTTTTCTTCATCGGTTGACAACAGGCTAACATAACTCTTAACTCTAGTATGGCGGGAGTACAGCAACTCTCAGATGCAACAATTCGTTTGGTTGGAAGTACCCAAGTGATCACATCAGTTTTCAGTGTGATAAAGGAATTGTTTGAAAATGCTCTGGATGCTTCCTCAACTTCTGTTGATATCAAACTGGTACTTAGCATTTTCATTTCTTTCTTGCATACATTTAACTTGACAAGCACACTATGGTAATAATAGTATACGTGTTCCAAAATTGAAATAAATAAATACAAAACACCAACACTTGGTAATCATATGTGATGCAGCGACAGTCACTTAATTGTAGGTATTTTGTAGTTGCACATATAGCACTTGACGCTGTTTATATATGTGGGTTTAAGACTTAATGGCTTGTGTTCATTTCAAGATGTTTAGCCTATCCAAGCACTAATAAGGTTTGATGTCTGATGGGTTTTTTCTCCGTACACACATTAATTTGGACATATAAGCAGAAGAAAAAAAAGGTTTGGGATGATTCATTTGCTTTACCGACCTTCATTATTGTGTACAGTATGATGCTAAATCGTCCCACCCTCACCACAGACCTCCACAAACAACAAAAACTAGTATCAAGGCTGTAGTAATGACTCAGAATTAGTTACAAAAATACAATTAAAAAAACAGCTCACGTACGTACCTCATCTACAAACAAAAACTATCAAGCTAAAGCCATCATGCTTAACCCCTTGATTGCAGCTCATGGGACCAATTGAGATTGCCTTTCGTACAGATTCCTCTGATTGGATTGCTGTAGAACATAACTCTGCAGGAGAAAAACAAAGAGAATTAATTAAATATGCCACTGCATCCATGGTTTAAAGTTTTATGACTAAAAGCCTTGAGTAGCTTATATGTTACAACTTACAAGGTTTTGCTAAATAATTTAAGTTTTTAAAATTTAAGTTTTAAAATATATTTTCTGCCAGCCAATTTGCAAACAGAGGCATATAATCACTAATGATATAGCTTTGAATATTAGGTGGCTTTACATGGAAACTCAGATTTACCAAGTCAGTGCATGCCTCTTGACTCTTTCAGATTTACCAACATGCCCTCTTGAAACTCTTCACATTTACTCATTTAGTGATTTACCAAGTCAGTGCATGTCCCTATTGAAACTCTTTCAGATTTACCAAGTCAGTTCAGATATATACCAAATCAGTGCAAGCCCTCTTGAAACTCTTTTAGATTTACCCCTAAGTCAGTGCATGACATCTTGAAACTCTTTTAGATTATCAAGTCAGTACATGTCCTCTTGAAACTCTTTTAGATTTATCAAGTCAGTGCTTGCCCTCTTGAAACTCTTAGATTTATCAAGTCACTGTATGCCCTCTTGAAACTCTTCCTCTTAGATTTATCAAGTCAGTGCTTGCCCTCTTGAAACTCTTTTTGATTTATCAAGTCAGTGCTTGCCCTCTTGAAACTCTTTTAGTTTTAGATTTACCAAGTCAGTGCATGCCCTCTTGAAACTCTTTTAAGTTTTAGATTTACCAAGTCAATGCATGCTCTCTTATAATTTTTGTTTATTCTTCATTGTTCATCATGCAGCAGAACAGCAATTTTTTGTTGTTGTCTCCAGGTATTTTCCTCAGACCTACAAGTTTTACACCATTTAATGATGCAAACTTCAAAGATTCAGTTTATAGAGCTTTCACTCTAGCACCAAAGTCTCTCATATTCACATAATAATTAATATATCTTTCAGAATAATTACATCTCCCTACTTCTAACCTCAAACTTTCCTGCTCACTGAAACATCATACTTATGTGTTGTTATAATATTATTGTTATTTCAACTGGCTGTTGAGTAATTTTTAATAATGTTTAATATTTTATGTGTGCTCTTGATACAATACATTCTAGTGTGGGTACTGACTACTGGTGGAAAATGTAACTACAGGAAACACATATATTTTATAATATGGACTGTCATACAGTATGTCAACATCCTTTATTCGTTACAACATTTCTTAAACTGAATGCATTAATATTACTTGTGCAGGAAAATTTTGGCTTGGACAGGATTGAGGTGCGTGACAATGGGACCGGAGTGAAAACGGCTGATATACCAGTATTTGCAAAACGTCACTATACTTCCAAGATCAAAACACATGGGGACCTTGAATCATTGACCAGTTATGGCTTCAGAGGGGAGGCTCTAGGTAGTAATGATTAAAATTTGATATTTCTATGCTTTTTAGTATTACTTTGAGCCATTTGATTATTCCTAATGTTGAAAAACAATCAGTTTGAACCAGTAGGCCAGTTATAAGGATGAAATATTATTAAAAGTGATGTAGTGTGAACCAGTAAGCCAGTTATAAGGATGAAATATTAAATGTGATAATGTGAACCAGTAGACCAGTTATAAGCTGAATATTATCATGCATGATTTAATGTGAACCAGTAGGCCAGTTATAAGTTGAAATATTATTATACATGATGTAATGTGAACCAGTAAGCCAGTTATAAAGCTGAAATATTATACATGATGTAATGTGAACCAGTAAAACACTCATGAGATTGAAAATAAATGCTTTTGCCCCTGAATCAATTAATATTATTAGTTTTGGAAGAGTAATGTGGTGAAAATTGAGTTACCTCTCATTTGTTGTGATTTATGTCCTGGATGGATGGATGGAGTGTAGGGGGCGCTTCCGGCTTCCGCCGCTAAGGATGGACTGCAGGTGTTCTTCAGTGAGATGACTCCTGTGCGATGTTTTGTTAATCTTCATCACAGAGAACAGCTGTTCACACAGATATGTGCTACCAAACATGCTCAAGGTTCGAGCTGCATGTAGACAAAGCTGGGGCATCGCTCCAGGAATTGTGTAGGTCCCAGACTGTCGTACTTTACCTTTAGTGCCCCATTACACTGCAGGTCTATGAGCTCCATCTGCAAATGTACAGGTGCAGTATCCACGTCGGTGGCAAATGAGTTGCAAAACAGCTTGAAATTACTTTTTTGCGTTTCAAAGTCACTAAAGCGCCGTGCAAATTCAGCGCGAAGTGAGCTCAGTTTTTCAGCAAACTGTGCATTTGGGAACACCATGGTGCTGACTTGGTTCAACATTGCTTTGCAACACGGAAAATGAGACAAGTTGCATTGGTGCATTTGTGTCTCTCATAAGTGCAGCTTCACTTGAAATGCCTTCACTGCATCATGTATATCAGTGATCAAATGGTCCTGTCCCTGGAGTTGCAGGTTCAAGACGTTGAGATGAGACGTCAGACAGAAACGCCAACCCACATTTCCACTTTTCATCCCGCAAAACTGTGGAGTCTTTTCCTTTTCTGTCCATAAACTGACAGATTTCCTCGATCAGCTGGAAAACTCTACTGAGAACTTTTCCCCGGCTTAGCCACCGCACCTTTGTATGATAAGGCATGTCGCTGAACTCTGAGTATTTCCTGCAAAAAAGACTGAAATTGGCGGTGATTTAAACCTTTGGCTCTGATAAAGTTAACAGTTTGAGTTACAGTGCTAATTACATGTTCCATGTTGAGGACTTTACCACACAGTGATCTTTGGTGTATGATGCAGTGATATGCTATCAACTCACCAGTACAGTTCTCCTGCATCTTTAACTGCATCCTTCCAACTAGTCCACTTTTTTCGCCGCACACCATCGGTGCGCCATCTGTTGTATAAGTCCAACAAGTTTGTCTCGAGGCAGGTTCATGTCAGTTATACTTTGACATACGTTGTCAAAAATGTCTTTCCCTGTTGTTGTCTCATGCATAGATTTCATGTCCAATATTTCTTCTGTAACATTCAAACTGGAGTCCACTCCACGGATGAAGATGGCGAGCTGTGTCACTACTTTCATCGACAGCAAGAGAGTAAGCACAAAGTCTTTGCCTTTTCGATCAGCTGTGTTTTCACATCGGTGGCCATCTCATAAACTCTATCAGCAACCGTATTTCTTCTAAGGCTTACATTTGCAAACATCTGCTTTTTGTCTGAGCACAAGACGTCACATATTTTCATCATGCAGCTCTTCAGAAACTCTCCCTCATTAAACGGTCTGGCATCTCCTCTGTCACAATAAAACTTGCTTTACAGCAGCTTCACTTTGTGATTTTGCTTTGGTGAAAAACGTCTGCTGTGATGTTAGATTCCTCTTTAATTCCTCTACCTTCTGTAGCTTCTGCTCTGCATTCATGTTTTTGAACTTGTCTTTATGAATATGTTTAGTCTTGTAGTGCCGTCTCAGATTATATTCCTTGATCACAGCTACATTATCTCTACAAATTAGACACGCAGGCTTACTGCCAATATCAGTAAACATATAATGATATATTCATCCTCCCAGCGGCTTTGAAAGGCTCTCTTTTCAGAATCAACTTTTCTCTTGGCCATTTTAAAGACTAGCTTAGATTTGAATATCCGCGCACTATATATATACAATGTTCATTTTCGCTTATTCTGACAAAAGGGGGCTTCAGCCCCCTCCCCCCATCGACCGAGAACGGTTGAGGGTGTGCGCCAAATAGGTGTGACCTGTTTCAATCCCTTCCACCAGCCATCCTGTCCTCCACTTCAGACGCACCGTGAGGCTGTGGGGATCCCCCAGAAGCAGACGCCAAATAGGCTGTTTCAGTTCCTTCCACCAGCGGTCCTGTCCTCCACTTCAAAAGCACGGCTAGGCTGCAGGGATCCCCCAGAAGCAGACCAAGACCGAGAACATCATGTTCTCATGAAGATGAAAGGTCTATTGCAGCTTCTGGGGTGAGTGTGAGCGGAACAACACAACCACAATGCTTATTCTGTTCTCTCAGGTAGTCTTTCGTTCGGCAATTTGGGAATTTGATTTGCACTTCATTAGTTCATATCGCCGGGCCATTAAAAATATTTTTGCCTAATTTCTCTAGCGGGCTGGTTATAATTGTAAGTCAGGCTGGACGTGGCCCGCGGGCCTTGAGTTTGACACCTGTGTCATAATCCATTATTCCAAGCGTTCATCACCAAATCTAGCAGCAATAGTTTCATCTTTCCAGATTATCATCATCACCATCATACCAAACTATCATCACCACCATCATCACACCACTATCATCATTCCTAGCTATCAAGTATCATCATCATTATCCATTTTTTAAAAGCTATGGTCATGATCATCATTACCCATGTTTCTAAATCGTCATCACCAGTCTCTTGAAGCCATCTTGATCAGTTGTAGTTTTGAGCATTGTGCTTTAGAAAAGATTATTCTAAACAACACTGCAAATCTTAAGGAGTGAAGTGAAAATTTGAAAAATTCATGGCAGTGAAGGTGTTAATTATTATTAATTCTATTGGTCTGTAAATTTAATGCTTAATTATGAAAGATTATTATCACTTAAGGAATTAATTTAATTATTTTAGCTTTTCCTTAAATGTGACAATTTCTAGTGTTTTAATTATAGATAGTTCAATATAATTTCATTTTGCTATCGAATCTTAACTGGTAATTTATTCTAGCATCCTTATGTGCTCTTTCGGAAGTATCCGTAACAACCAAAACTGCAGAAGATAATGTTGGTTTCACATACACCCTCAATGAGGAAGGGGACATTGTACATACATCACCTTCACATCTAGGCCAAGGTGAAAGCATTTTCTTGTTTGTGTAACCTTAGTATTATTAGTATAGTGTCATTATTTATTAGTTAGCTCAAGGTGTTTTACTTATAACTATATAAGACAAAGATGAATGTCTTGTCCATTTGTAATTGAATTTATATCTGAAAATGTAGTTAATTTTGAATAGTTTTTGATATTTTAAAAAAATTATTTTAATTTATTAAAATATTTTCTAAGTACTGAATCAATGGTAGCAGCTAAATATTGTTAATTTTTCTTAGTACAGAATCATTAGATGATATTGCCAGTGTAATAACCTAATTGTATTTGATATTATTGCATTATTTTATTTGCAGTAAAAATGTCTTGTTTTTATAATGCATTTAGGGCTGATCCCTAGGTTAAGTGCTGCATAAATTCTCTTATTATTATTATTATTATATTCAATGCAGGTACAACAGTGTGTGTGAAGAACTTATTTAAAAACTTACCAGTGAGAAAACAGTACCATAATGCTGCCAAAAAGAAAAAAGATGAATTAAAACGAATTGAAGATTTACTCATAGCTTATGGCATTATTTGCCCAGATGTGCGAATTTCTTTGCGGCACAATAAAGAACAAATATGGCAGAAAGTATCCCTGCCAGACTCGGCAGCCGTTCTACAATCTGTTCTGGGTCGGCAGATAATGAGTCAAATGGAATGGAGAAAGACAGAGTCGACAGACTTGGAGGTCAGTATTCCTCCTAAGACTGTCATTAAATGCCATGTCTGTATGGCCCTCATATTTAATATTGGAGATTGTAAGATTAAGATTGAATTTTATTCAAAGGGGAAATGATCTTGTCATGTTTGCTGACTCACTTTGATAAGTTATTCCTGATTTGTTATTCCATTCTGGTATTGTTACAAAGGATAGTATGTGAGGGTCATATTCAGGGGTAAGTGACTGAAAAATTGCTGATTGTCACAGTTTAGTTATCTTTATTTCATTACTCCATTTTAGTTGAGAGGATGATTGATAAGGATTAATTTGTTGTAGGGGAATTGTTGTATATACTAGTTGTTTATATTTATTGATTGATAAGAACTTTGAAAGCAGATTAATTAATTTTCCTCACTCTGAGATAGCTTATATGGGTGACTTTACATATATCACAAACATTATGGGTGACTTTACATATATCAATCACAAACATTATGGGTGACTTTACATATATCACAAACATTATGGGTGACTTTACATATATCACAAACATTATGGGTGACTTTACATATATCACAAACATTATGGGTGACTTTACATATATCACAAACATTATGGGTGACTTTACATATATCACAAACATTATGGGTGACTTTATATATATCACAAACAAACAAAGCAGAATCCTTTCCAACATTACTGAGTTTTTTGCATAAATAAATGCTGTTTCATTGTCTTGCTTGTCATATGTACAAATTATAAATTGCCTGTGTAAATTTGAGGAAATGCGAGCTGTGAGGCTAATATATGCACAGGACTGTGATTTAGAAATTATCCAGGACATGAAGATTTTTCTCTTCTTTGCTGGAGAATGTCCAAGTTATAACTTAAGGTCTGGAGATTCTTTGATAATAAAAACTCAACTTTATTTTTTGAATGTTTAAATAAGAAATATATTACATGTAATTGAAACAAAGTAAAAGTCAACATTATTTTGGGGGAGAATCTAAATCAGACAAATGATACTTGAAATGTAAATAGTTACTCACACAAATCATATATGAAATACAACTGTGACTCAGAAAATCATATGAGATATGAACTGATTTAGACAAATAATGCATGAAATATAACAGTTACTCATACATATATTTCATATATGAAATGCAACTGTGACTCAGAAAAATCATGTGAAATGTTACTGATTCAGATAAATCATACATGAAATAGTGAATCAAACATACATGAAATAGTGACTAAAACAGTATGAAATGGAAAAAAAGTGCCTTATACTTATAATACATGAACTGTAACAGTAACTTGTATAAAACATACATGAACTATAACAGCATCTCATACAAATTATATCTGAAATTTCATTATTTTATTATAACTCGGTCCTTGAGAAACAATCTAGTAAATGATGAATGAGAATTTGTCATTGAATGACTGATCAGTGTTAAGAATATAATAATGTGTATGAGTCAGTGAGTGAGTGAATCAAAGTATGGTAAAAAGTGAGATCAGGACAACAATGAGGAGTAACAAGCTACTCACACTAATGGACGTAACACTGATTCATAGGCATTATAAGTAAAACTATGAAAGACTTTAGCTTTCAATTTTCAAGATATTTTTAGAATGTCAATGTCTTATATTATGAAACAAATAGACACTAATAAAAATAAAGATACAAATAATTACAATTGCTGTTGAACTACAAAAAAAAATAAATAAACTGTAATTAGTAACAACTAACACTGTAACAGTATTTTATTAAACTAAAGAGAGTATAAGTTTTTCTAGTTTTTAACTTTTTTAAATTGTTAAAGTACATTCATATAATGAGCAAAATATAATTTATGATTTTATTTAGTTAGAATGATCATGCTGTCAGTTACAGAAATTAGAAACACTGCGTTATAATAATAAATGTTTAATTTTTACCTTTTTTCCTCTTCAACAAGTGTGTGGATGTATTGCATAAAACTACATTTTTGAGATGTTATATTTCTAAATCTATACAAAAAGATTGTCTAAAACTTCACCCTGTAAATGTCTATACTCCAAAGAACAAGTATACCAAATTTGGATGATGTACATGAAGTAGTTTTTATTTTACAAGATTCCAAAAGAGACATTTTATTCAGTTTTTGACTACTTGCCATTTGAAAATTTACACAAAATGCTACTTTGAGAGGATTGTATTTACTTTTCTATGCATCTTTGATCCTTAAAAAAAAATCAGCAATATATTTGAGTCACAGAGAGTTGAAATAGCAAAGATAAGCTGTGTATATTTCATAGTTTTTGTTGTGTGGTCATTTCGAAAGGGGTTTCATGAGATCTGTGTTTTTCTGCAATTTACGTCAATCTTTGAACTGTCATAACTTTTTTCTATTAAAGCTAGAGCTCCAAAATTTTGTATGCAAACTTACTTTGAGGTAGATAACATAACCTGCAAATATCAGCTTATTTGGCCAGAATTCAAAATTTGAGTGGTCTTATATAATATATGAGTCAGTTTAGTCCTTTGGGTCAAGTTCAGCACATTTCAGAGTTGTATTGCAAGCTTAAACCAATAACAGTGATCAACATTAGAGTTGTATAGCAAACTTAGCCAAGCAACATTGATTGATAGCAATAGTTATTGACTCTTATTTGGCAAAAATAAAAAAAGTAAAATGTTTCAAATCTCCAAATGATATCAACTTTCTGTGCAGATTGTTATTGAAATGTGTATACCAAAGCCTGGGGCAGATGTTTCAGCAATGAGTCGTTCAGTTCCTGATAGATCATTCCTGTGTATTAACAAACGTCCAGTGACAGTCAAAGAAATCAGTCGAGTGAGAATATTTTGAATTTAAAAAATAGTTTCTAACACTTACAAAATATTATAACTAATATAACTAAAAATATATCATTAAAAGAATTTAAAAGTGTTAAATTTGATTTTAATTTGATGCATTTATTATATAAATTTACAAGTTCTCTCTTTATTTAAATTTTCAGTGTATGGATTCATGTTTATGAAAGAATACATGTGTGAAATTTCCCACCAAGATAATACATTTGTTTCCTTGTTATTTAGTCCATTAGTGTTTGCTTGTATTGCACCTATTCATCCAAGTCTAATAGCAAAGAGATGTATTTTTCAGAATAGAAGGGGTTAACATAATTATCTAAATTTTTTATTATTTATTTTCTTTTGTTTTATTTTACTTAGTTGATTCGTCAGTATTACTGCAATTGTCATGCCTGTGACAGCAGCCGTCATCCCATCTACTTTGTGTCTATAACTTTACCAGCGAGAGATGTTGATGTCAACATAGACCCAAACAAGACCACAGTTATGACCAGTAATATGGTAACAATATGCTTAGAAAATAGAATTACAATATAATATCAGTTGGAATGTACTTAATCACCCAAGGCTACCTGCATAAATTCATCTTATAAGAACTCAATGCTAATGAAAGATGTATGCATATGTACATACATACACACACACATACATACATACATTCATTTGTAATATGAATTTCATTAGCACATACATTTTCATTTCTAGATACAAGTTGGCATAACGGCATATATGTATATATGTGCTAATAACAGCTATTATTGTCTTTGAGATTTAATATTTTTAGTTCATCTTGATTTTACTTAGAATGAGGTCATACTAAAACTGTCTAAGAAGGTGTTCTTTAAAAGGAATCTGGGTCAGTAAGCTAAATAGAGATGGATGTTCCAGTAGCTTGTAGTAAATTTCAGTCAAACTCTCAATGGACACTACTATAAGTGATTGAAAGTATGTCTTTCAGTGAGTTTTGAATTTTGCCATTGTTAAGCAAACAAGTTTGATATGGTAATTATATAAATATAATTACTCTTTTATGTATGGGACTTGACAGGAAAACATCCATCCTTTGCACTAGTGTCTCTTGCCTACCTTAACGGATTAATATTCTTCCAAACATTTTTGCTTACAATTTTAAAACAAAAATTTTTATTTTGATAAAACCTTGCTGTTTTTTTGTAAATAAACAATAAATGCACTTGTGAATTAAAATATATTTGCCACCATAATAAAGATGATAATAATAAAGATAATAATGAGACTCTCCATTTTAAAATAGATTTTTCATTCATCTCACTATTGTGAGATAAGGACTTGACAAAATTCTATTTAAAACACATAATAAATTAAAAAAAATATTCTAAGTGTACTGAAATGCTAGGTAAATGGGGCTGGGTGGACAAGAGAGGTCTTCAAGCCCCACTCTGGCAATTGACATTGATCAGTACAACCCCTTTCCATAGCTTGAGATGTCAAATATTGATGCTTAAGGTAAAATACTTATAAATTTTCATTGTTTTGAGCAGTAATGAATTCTTTTTTTTTATTATCATCATCATTTTTATTATAACCTTCACCATCGCCAAAATGCTTAGGTTTATTTTTGTGTATTTTCTTTAGGCTGATTTATGTGAGATGTGTAATCTCATGACATTTTCTCTCTTAGGTTTATTTTTGTGTATTTTCTTTAGGCTGATTTATGTGAGATGTGTAATCTCATGACATTTTCTCTCTTAGGTTTATTTTTGTGTATTTTCTTTAGGCTGATTTATGTGAGATGTGTAATCTCATGACATTTTCTCTCTTAGGTTTATTTTTGTGTATTTTCTTTAGGCTGATTTATGTGAGATGTGTAATCTCATGACATTTTCTCTCTTAGGTTTATTTTTGTGTATTTTCTTTAGGCTGATTTATGTGAGATGTGTAATCTCATGACATTTTCTCTCTTAGGTTTATTTTTGTGTATTTTCTTTAGGCTGATTTATGTGAGATGTGTAATCTCATGACATTTTCTCTCTTAGGTTTATTTTTGTGTATATTCTTTAGGCTGATTTATGTGAGATGTGTAATCTCATGACATTTTCTCTCTTAGGTTTATTTTTGTGTATATTCTTTAGGCTGATTTATGTGAGATGTGTAATCTCATGACATTTTCTCTCTTAGGTTTATTTTTGTGTATTTTCTTTAGGCTGATTTATGTGAGATGTGTAATCTCATGACATTTTCTCTCTTTTGCTATTGCCTTTCCTAGATTTGCATTATTTTTGTTTGTTTGCTTTAGATGTTACTTTGTTTGTTAAAAGTTTGTAAAGGTTTCACAATCAGTGATCTGTTCTTGTGTTGTCTGACTTGTTTCTAGATAAAGATATAATGATTTGGTGTCTTGTTGTCATGTTGGCAGTCTTGTTTCTAGATAAAGATATAATGATTTGGTGTCTTGTTGTCATGTTGGCAGTCTTGTTTCTAGATAAAGATATAATGATTTGGTGTCTTGTTGTCATGTTGGCAGTCTTGTTTCTAGATAAAGATATAATGATTTGGTGTCTTGTTGTCATGTTGGCAGTCTTGTTTCTAGATAAAGATATAATGATTTGGTGTCTTGTTGTCATGTTGGCAGTCTTGTTTCTAGATAAAGATATAATTATTTGGTGTCTTGTTGTCATGTTGGCATTCTTGTTTCTAGATATGATTTGGTGTCTTGTCATGTTGGCAGTCTTTTTTCTAGATAAAGATATAATGATTTGGTGTCTTGTCATGTTGGCATTCTTGTTTCTAGATATGATTTGGTGTCTTGTTATTATGTCTGCAGTCTTGTTTCTAGATAAAGATATAATGATATGGTGTCTTGTTGGCATTCTTGTTTCTAGATAAAGATATAATGATACGGTGTCTTGTTGGCATTCTTGTTTCTAGATAAAGATATAATTATTTGGTGTCTTGTTGGCAGTCTTGTTTCTAGATAAAGATATAATTATTTGGTGTCTTGTTGTCATGTTGGCATTCTTGTTTCTAGATATGATTTGGTGTCTTGTCATGTTGGCAGTCTTTTTTCTAGATAAAGATATAATGATTTGGTGTCTTGTTGTTATGTTGGAAGTCTTGTTTCTAGATAAAGGTCTAATGATTTCCTCTCTTGTTATATCAGCAGTCTTATTTCTAGATAAAGTTCTAATAATCTGTGGTGTCATAGTCTTGTTTCTAGATAAAGGTCTAATGATTTGGTGTCTTGTTTTTATGTTGGCAGGTTTGTTTCTAGATATGATTTGTCTTGTTTTCATGTTGGCAGTCTTGTTTCTAGATAAATGTCTAATGATTTGGTGTCTTGTTGTTATGTTGGTAGTCTTGTTTCTAGATAAAGGTCTAATGATTTCCTCTCTTGTTATATCAGCAGTCTTATTTCTAGATAAAGTTCTAATAATTTGTGGTGTCTTGTAATGTCAGTAGTCTTGTTTCTAGATAAAGGTCTAATGATTTGGTGTCTTGTTTTTATGTTGGCAGGTTTGTTTCTAGATATGATTTGTCTTGTTTTCATGTTGGCAGTCTTGTTTCTAGATAAACATCTGACGATTTGGTGTCTTGTTCTGTTGGCAGTCTTGTTTCTAGATAAATGTCTAATGATTTGGTGTCTTGTTTTCATGTTGGCAGTCTTGTTTCTAGATAAAGGTCTAATGATTTGTCATTTTGTTTCTATTAAGGTCTAATGATTTGACATTTTGTTTTTTTGGCATTCTTGTATCTAGATAAAGGTCTAATTTTTTTATGTTGTCTGGCTTTTTTCATTGATTGATTTTTTTTATGGATGTAGGCACAGCATTCTTTTCTTGAAAAGTTGGAGGAAGTGCTGCTGTATGTGTATGGACCACTGGACCAAGTACCATCGTGGAGGTACCGAGACAGTGATGATGGGAAAAGTCAAAAGCCAAGCTGCAAGTCAAAGGAATTTTCAGACCTAAATTCACAAGTAGTTCATTGCAAGCAGATAGAAGAGAACTCTGTAAATAAATCAAATAACTGGAAACAAATTCAGAAAGATGGTGTGCCAAATTGTCCAACTGATTCACTCTCTGGCCCCCTGAAATATTTGGAGGCTGGTATTCTCACAGAGTCTGTTACATCTGCAGAGAATGATGTTGAGTCTTTGAGTAATAAAAGCCAGTCTTCACTCAACATATTAGGAAGTTTACATGATCATAATGGTGTTGATGTTGGCTGTGTGGAAAAGAAGAATTTGGAGAAAGAACCGGACACTATGGACTCTGATTGTGACAGAGTAAGCAATCTCACGCGAAATTGTTCACATAGCTGTTCAGCAACAGAAACAATCATTGATGTAAACAGTGGATTGAACTCATTGACTCATACACTTGTTAGGCATCCTCAGCAAGAGAACTGTGATAATGTTTATGTACAACTCTCCAAGAAGATAATCAATGATATTTATTCCACATTCCCAACAGAGAGTTCAAATACTACTGCTCGCTTTGCAGAGCAGTCCGGAATTTCAAATGTTTCCACGTCTGAGCAGCAAGGTTCCAGTTTAAGTAGTGAATTTGGAAAAGCAGACAATACTGAGAACCAGCAAGGTTCCAGTTTAAGTGAATTTGGAAAAGCAGACATTACTGAGAACCAGCAAGGTTCCAGTTTAAGTGAATTTGGAAAAGCAGACAATACTGAGAACCAGCAAGGTTCCAGTTTAAGTAGTGAATTTGGAAAAGCAGACAATACTGAGAAACAGCAAGGTTCCAGTTTAAGTGAATTTGGAAAAGCAGACAATACTGAGAAACAGCTTCCAACTTCAAACCATGCCAGTATCAGTCACAAGCAAATTGTCTCCGAAGTGTATAGTCAGTGTCAAGCAGAATTGGGCAAACTCACTGGGGGAATTGAAACATTGGTAAGGTCTGACATTCAAGGGGAAACAATTTCCAAGGGATCTAGTCAACCGGAAGCAGGATTAAAACAGTCGTTCGGTGTGGATACAGTGACAGGCTGGAGCCACGGAACAAGTCTGCTGTCAGAAAATGGTAATCTTGTTCAGGTATACCACTAAATGTTTTGAATATATTTTCTTTCAGTTTGGACTTGAATCTTTGCTTGCAGGTTTTTGTAGGCTCTGATTTGTCCCCCATGGACTATGTCATATAAGTAGGTAGTCTCACCGCTAGGCTAGCATTGAGAAATGGTGAAAAAACGTGATTAACTTCCAACACGTTTTTCATACCTTCACTTTTGAAGATTGGGTAGTTGAGTCAATTCAATAACATTGTAATAGGAATCTTGTGTGGTTTTTTTAATTCAGCCACATTGTAACAGGAATCTTGTATAGTTCTAATTCAGCTACATTGTAACAGGAATCTTGTGTACTAATTCAGCCACATTGTAACAGGAATCTTGTGTACTAATTCAGCCACATTGTAGAATGAATCTTGTGTACTAATTCAGCCATATTGTAACAGGAATCAAGTGTAGTTCTAATTCAGCCACATTGTAACAGGAATCAAGTGTAGTTCTAATTCAGCCACATTGTAACAGGAACCAAGTGTAATTCTAATTCAGCCACATTGTAACAGGAATCTTGTGTACTAATTCAGCCACATTGTAGAAGGAATCTTGTGTACTAATTCAGCCACATTGTAACAGGAATCAAGTGTAGTTCTAATTCAGCCACATTGTAACAGGAATCAAGTGTAGTTCTAATTCAGCCACATTGTAAAAGGAATCAAGTGTAGTTCTAATTCTGCCACATTGTAACAGGAATCTTGTGTACTAATTCAGCCATATTGTAACAGGAATCAAGTGTAGTTCTAATTCAGCCACATTGTAACAGGAATCAAGTGTAGTTCTAATTCAGCCACATTGTAACAGGAATCAAGTGTAGTTCTAATTCAGCCACATTGTAACAGGAATCTTGTGTACTAATTCAGCCATATTGTAACAGGAATCAAGTGTAGTTCTAATTCAGCCACATTGTAACAGGAATCAAGTGTAGTTCTAATTCAGCCACATTGTAACAGGAATCAAGTGTAGTTCTAATTCAGCACATTGTAAGAGGAACCAAGTATAGTTGTTCTAATTCAGTCACATTTTGTAACAGGAACCTAGAGTAGTAAGCAAATTTCAGGCTGTAAGAACATTGACAGGGTCTATAATAGTTGAGTGAATTCAGACCATTAAATTTGACACGGTCTCTGATAGTTGAGTGAATTCAGACCATTAAATATTTAACAGGGTCTATGATAGTTGAGTGAATTCAGACCATTAAATTTGACAAGGTCTGTGATAGTGAATTCAGACCATTAAATTTGACAAGGTCTGTGATAGTGAATTCAGACCATTAAATTTGACAGGTGAAGTAGATATGGCTGTATAAAAAACTATAAGATAACAGGAAAGCTGTCAATTTAAAAAAATAGAACTAAAGTTGTATATAGTTGAAATTATACAATTCACTGCTATTTTGTTAGCTAATTTAGTGTCATCATTTTAGATTCATATAATTTTTTTTTAAACTTGGGGTAAACTTTCAAAATTCTTGATTTGCTTTTTCCACTAGAATTATTCTATTTCAGAGCAACTGCATTCATGATATTAACATATTTCACCCATAATTGTTTAATTTTATTTTCTCACTGAATTATTCTCTTGTATTTCAGAACAATTAGACTTTACAAGATCAGTACATTTCATCTGTCATTGTTTAGATTTGATTGTCTCATTTGTATCATTCATAGTTGTTGTGCTTATCTTTTATCACCTAAATTTTTATTGTATTTCAGACAGACAGTTTTCACAAGAACCTTACATTTTATTGTTGTGTTTATCTTTTATCACCTAAATTTTTATTGTATTTCAGACAGACAGTTTTCACAAGAACCTTACATTTTATTGTTGTGCTTGTCTTTTCTCACCTGAATTTTTTTTTTTGTATTTCAGAACAGTGTTTACAAGAGCACTACATTTTATCTATAGATGTCGTGATTTTCTCAACAATTGTTTTTTTGTTTTTTTTTTAATTTCAGAACAGGTAGCATTCACAAGAACAGTACATTTTATTGTTGTGCTCGTCTTTCCTTTCTCACCTGGATTGTTTTTGTATTTCAGAACAGACAGTGTTTACAAGAACAGTACATTTTATTGTCGTGCTCGTCTTTTATCACCTGGATTGTTTTTGTATTTCAGAAGAGACAGCATTCACAAGAGCAGTACATTTCATAATTGTTTAAGTTTTCTTTCTCTTGAATATTTTTTTGTATTTCACAGCATTTGTGAGATTAATTTCACCTGTAATTGTTTTGCTTTTAGCCAGTTAAGTTGTTGGCCCCTTCACCAGTCCACTTTCCTGGAAAGCGACCACGATCTCCTTCTCATGACCAGCAAATGCAAAAATCATCTACGCCTCCTGACAGGCGTGGCAAGGTATAGTCCACTCAGAGTTTTGGACTTTCTTTTGAATAAGAGGAATATCAACCACCTCACTGACTTTTAAGCATATACATTTTGAAAAAATAACCAGATGTGCATAATGTTGGATATACATTCATAGAGAGAAAGAAACATAGTAGATTTTCTGCTTACATATAAGTTAACTGTATGTAGGAAGTGCATAAAAGGAAGAAAATTGTACAGGAAGAAACCCATAATTTTATAATTCCTTGATTATAAATGAACCCCTCACATAATCACATGAATTAAAAAATCACTATATTTATAATCCCATGAGAATATATAAATCTCTAATAATTTAATCCCATGAGTATAAAGAAACCTTTGATCATATAGTCCATGAGTATAAAGAAATCCCTAATTCTATAATCCCGTGAGAGGACTGAATGACTGATGTAGGGCCTAAAGAAATCCCTAATTCTATAATCCCAGAAGTGGACTGAATGACTGCTTTAAGGCCTAAAGAAACCCCTAATTCTATAATCCCAGAAGAGGACTGAATGACTGCTATAAGATCTAAAGAAATCCCTAATTCTGTAATCCCATGAGTGAACTGAATGACTGCTTTAGGGTCTATAGAAATCCCTAATTCTTTAATCCCATGAGTGAACTGAATGACTGCTTTTGGGACTGAAGAAATCCATTATAGTTGCTATATACTCAACAACCCAGTCTGCCTGCCACACTTAATAAAACACACTGTGTAATTTGTGTCTGTCTTAGAGGCTGTGCCCAGCCCAGTCTGCCTACCACACTTAATAAAATACACTGTGTAATTTGTGTCTGTCTTAGAGGCTGTGCCCAGCCCAGTCCACCTTGTATCACATGATAAATAATACTGCTGTCAAACACCCAATGTCAGCCAGAGATATTTTCTTCAAAGAACAACGGCCTCAGGGTAATCTTTCTGTTTGTTGTCTGTCTTTCTGTGAAATTGAAAAGAATATTTCTTAATGTTATTTCAAAATTAAATTGTGAATAAAAAGAATATTTCTTAATGTTATTTCTAAATTAAATTGTGAATAAAAAGAATATTTCTTAATGTTATTTCTAAATTAAATTGAGAATAAAAAGAATTTCTTTGGAATTTGGGACAGACAGCGTATGTATCATTACAAAAAAAATAGTTTTCATTAAAAATCTGTCTTCAAAATAATGGTGTTTCTTATTTAGTTGTAGATACCAATCCACAGGCTGATTATGATCAAGTCAGTGAAATTTTAAGTGGAATGTGGGATCGACTTACAGATGAAGAACAGAAACTTTTTCATGAAAAAAGTCAGAATGATACAAAAAGGTGAAACATTTTACTAATTAAAATAATTACTGATAAGTGATCCTTTGTTATTAGTAAAAATTGAGAAAATCGTATTGGATTATTGAATACCGAGCATTTTGTTTACAGTAAAAATTGAGAAAATCGTATTGGATTATTGAATACTGACCATTTTGTTTACAGTAAAAATTGAGAAAATCGTATTGGATTATTGAATACTGACCATTTTGTTTACAGTAAAAATTGAGAAAATCGTATTGGATTATTGAATACTGACCATTTTGTTTTATTAAAAAATTGAGAAAATCGTATTGGATTATTGAATACTGAGCATTATGTTTTGTGTCAGCAAATAGAGTGAGATTGTACCTTGTGATAACGGTAAACACATTTCCTCACTGGTGATTTGTGACTGTTATGTGGGCGGGTGGTGGTGTCTCATTTAGCTGCTCCGATGTGTCTCTCTCTTGCGAGGAGTGGGCAGCTCGTGAGTAATATGTCATCTTTTAGATGTTACAAAAGACAGATGCGCCATTGATGGTTGGGTGGAGCCCTGGTCGACTCTTCTACCTGTCACTATGAATCACATCTCATTTCTAGACCTCAGGCATTTCTAACTTTACCACAGTGCACTCTCAGGTTCTATTATAATGTCTATAATACTAAATATGTTATTCTATAAATGTGTATACATTAATAAATGCTATAGATTTCAGCTTTAGATAAATCTCTCACACTCACTAGTGAATAGACTGCACTCACACAATGCATAAGTTCAACTGCATTCATACAATGCATAAATCTTTTAACTTCACATGCATAAATACATATTACACTCTACAGCTTAAATGTCAACATAGATTTCAGTCTAATAAAACACAGGTGAATTTCTGGGATTAAACTCCTTCCAAAACAAATTACTGCTAGTAAACACAAATATTGGTCCTAAACACCAATGGCTAAGGCCAGATGATCTTGACTGAAGCAAATATATATTTAAAAAATTATTTGGCATGGGGTTTTCCCCTTGCGACACCTTTAAAATATGTAAATTCAGATTTAAAGAACTTGCCTTAGGTTTCCTTTAATATGTGTACATTCAGGTATGATGAGAACTTAGCACTAAAGAGAGTATACCTTTTTATTTAAGTATAAAATGAACTGTTTGTTGACTGTGATTGTCCATTTTTGTTCATCAGTGACAAAGAACTAACTTATTCAGTTATTGTGTACATTCAGGTATGATGAGAACTTAGCACTAAAGAGAGTATACCTTTTTATTTAAGTATAAAATGAACTGTTTGTTGAATGTGATTGTCTATTTTTGTTCATTAGTGACAAAGAACTAACTTATTGTTGATTGTCCATTTTGTTATTAAATATTACTGTCCATTTTGTTATAAAATGTGATTCATCGATTGTCCAGGTTAAATGTGATTGCTTAAGTTGTTAAATGTGATTGTCCAAGTTGTTAATTGTGATTGCCTTTGTTGTTAAATGTGATTGTCATTGTTATTAAATGTGATTGTCCGAGTTGTTAAACGTGATTGCCTTTGTTGTTAAATGTGATTGTCCAAGTTGTTAAATGTGATTGCCCTTGTTAAATGTGATTGTCTGAGTTGTTAAATGTGAAAAGGTTGTTCATTTTTAGGTATGACAAGGAAGTAGCTGCTGCCAGAGCTGACCCTGTGAGGTTGAAAACAAGCAGCAAGATAAGGCCAGTAAGTGTTATTTAAATGATCTTGACCTTGAATAGTACCTTTCTGCAAGCTAGTATTTAAATTCACCTAATGCCAATTTAGTTTGATTGCTTTTGAAATTCATGCATAATTGATTTGGTGTGAGCATAATTATGTCCTTTGGCTTTCACAGACTTATAAATTGAAAAAAAAATCACAATAAATTAAAAAATAAAATTAGCAATTTTGTATGTTACATATATTAAAATAGTTTGTATTTTTTAAAAGTTGATATTTGTTAATGTTGCTACTGTATTCTTGGGTTTTATTTAACAAAATTAATTTGAAGCTGCAATATTCAAACTTTTTTTTCTATTTCATAATATTGTAAACAGCTTTCTTAGAACTTTTAATGTTTTGTACTCTTTATTTTAACTAATGTTATATTATATTACTAGCTAGTTTTTCTAGTTTTATTTTTCATTTGGTGATTTATGACTTAATCTGACTCGTTCTCTTTATTTTTTAACTAGTTACTGTACAGTTACATTTTAAACTTTTGTTTCTTGTTAATTTGGTCATTTATTACTGATTCTTTTTCTTGCTTCATTTCTATTTATAGCACCTCAGGCGTTGATAGAAATTTTATGTGTGCTATTAGTAATTATTGTCTGTTTCCTTTGACTCTGATGCAGCAAATGAGTGTCCGAGATATGGTAGCTGCCTCCAGCACACAGCCATCAAAGATTTCATCGGTTAAGAAAAAAATTATTAACTACAGAAGTGAATGTCCAGTCCCCTTCAGTTTGTCTCGTTTGAAGTCGTGCATAAATCTTCACATGCTTGCAAGGTTTTTAATTTGATTTGTTATGGTTAAGTGTGGCAGAGTAAATTTGCCTTTCCCTATTTCTAAACTTAATTGTATATTAATTTGTTCAATGTCAGCATGACATCACTTCTGGTACTGAGCATGAGGATATTTTTGTAAGTACCAGAGTTAAAATAAACAATTCAGGTAAAGACTTACTAGAACTTGCTGATGTAAGTACCAGAGTTAAAATAAACAATTCAGGTAAGGACTATACTAGAACTTGCTGATGTAAGTACCAGAGTTAAAATAAACAATTCAGGTAAAGAATATACTAGAACTTGCTGATGTAAGTACCAGAGTTAAAATAAACAATTCAGGTAAAGAATATACTAGAACTTGCTGATGTAAGTACCAGAGTTAAAATAAACAATTCAGGTAAGGACTATACTAGAACTTGCTGATGCAGTTCCAAGGAAATGGGTAGTTTTTCTTGACTAATAGCCTCATACTTGCTCGTAACAGTTTCATCCAATTGGGATAGATCGAAAGTTACTTTGTTGAAAAAAGTTCTATATTCTAATCACTTTGATTTTGACATAAGTCTAGTCATAAAGGCGATCGTTAGCTTATGGTAAGTTATCTGGCTGATAAAAAAAGAATGGACATAGAAATTTTTCATGCATATTTGCTATTGATTTATGATTTGAATTGGAAAATGTTTATGTAATTGAACTATGTTCACTACTTTGATTACATTGTACATTGTACTTGTGAATTTTGATCGAAGCTATTCTTCTTATGCCATGTGTGTATCTGGATAATGAATATTGTTGCAGGATTTATAAGTTGAGAATGTGTGTAAGAGATGTTTGCTTGATTTGTATGATTTGTTTTTTCTAATAGTAAAGTAAGGTTTGATAATTTATATAATGTTTGTTTGATTTGTTTGATTTGTTTTTTCTAATAGTAAAGTAAGGTTTGATAATTTATTTAATGTTTGTTTGATTTGTTTGATTTGTTTTTTCTAATAGTAAAGTAAGGTTTGATAATTTATAGATTGTTTGTTTGATTTGTTTTCTCTTTCAGTCAAGATGATTTCTCCAGTACCCATGTTCTGGCTTTTATACCTTCCTCCAAAGCCTGGGCTTGCTATCGGAATAATGAGTTGTGTATTTTGAACTGTCATCGTTTATCAGAGACTATTCTCTATCATCGTCTGCTATTTCAACATCACTTGACAACACATCACTGCCATCCAATTTCCTTGACACCCCGGTATTATTTTTTAAAAAAGATTTATCTATTGAAATTCATTGTATTTGTTACTGTGTTTGTAGATGCATAAATACACTTAAATATTATTTTTTAAAGGATTTATTTATTGAAATTTACTGTTTCTATTAATGTGCACAGGCATAAATACACTTAAATATACCTGCATTATTCGTACCTTTTATTTTCAAGAGTTTATAAGATCTTTCATATCATCATGTATTCGATAATGAAATTCTTTGCCACCTTTAGGAGTAAAAACTCGATAATGAAATTCTTTGCCACCTTTAGGAGTAAAGTACTATATAGATTTTATAGCAAAGAATGGAGAGATGACGAGTTTTTTTAATAGCTTTTCCTTGACATTAAGCAGGACATTTTTTGCTTTTAGAAAATTTTGTGGAAATAATGTGTTTAAATTGCATTTATTTAACTAATTCTTATTCGACAGCATATTGGGAGATGACCTTTGGCCTGTTTTAGAGAAACTGGCTTTAAGCAGCTTGTCGATGGATACCCATTCTCACATGATGGACATGAGAATTACTGCTAATGGTTTTGACATAAAGTACTGGAAAGGTACAAGAATTACTCATTTACTGTAATGGTTTTGACATAAAGTACTGGAAAGGTACGAGAATTGCTGTAATGGTTTTGACATAATTGTACCGGAAAGGTACGAGAATTATTGTAATGGTTTTGGAAAGGTATGAAATTACTGTTAGTGGTTTTCACATAAAGTACTGGAAAGGTACGAGAATTACAGGTGCATTACCAGTAAACAACAGTATTTGTGGTGAATTGTAGACCTTTATCCTGATCAACAGCATTGTTTTGTTTTAAAATTTATTTGGACATTTAGTAGTGGTAGAGTAATTAATATGTAAAACTGCATTGTACATGTTAATGCATAAGGGAAGAAAAGTTACTCCCGGATGTTGACATTGTATACAGGATTTGTGGCATGAAATCTGGGGTGATCTGTATTTATGCAATTAGCTCATATACATTTAGGCATAACACTCTAATCTAGTTATAGTTGTTGATGCAAGAAACGGACTCTGGTTGTTATCGGGACAATGGTCTAGTATTGTGACTATTTTTTAACTTGTTCTGCCCCACTGCAGTAATGAACAATGCAGAGTGTTTTATTACAATAATGCTAACTGTTACAGTGTGACACTATACTACAGTTAAAGTTTAAAATACACTAACAATAATGCTAACTGTTACAGTGTGACACTATACTATAGTTTACAATACACTAACAATAATGTAAAAAGAGAGTACAATAATTAAAACTTAATATGCAAATAGAACTATATGTGTATTTCAACAATTAAACAAATTTTCTTCACAGATTGTTTCGGTCGAAGAATTAATCTGATGAGGACATCCAGTTTCTAACTGTTCTCATTTCTGTGTAGTTCACAACCCTAGACTTCTTGCCAATCACTCACTCACTGGGTTCAAGAATGTCAACTTGGTCACCAGTGTAGTCATGATGTTCTGTCATATTTAATTCCCAGAACAGTTAGTTTCAACTCTGACTAACTGCCAGTCCAACACTCACCCAGTGACAGCCTTCTCTTCGTTTGGACTGACTGGAACTGACTCCAGCATAGACCTGAGAGGAAAAATAGATTGTAAACCCTAAACCCTCAGTCAAGTCAGTTGTTGAGGTAATGGAACCCTGTTATATACAAAAAGGATTTCCCTCATTTCCCCAGTTCTTTCTCAGTACATTTCTAACTTATTTCTTCTTTATATATTTCTAACTTAATTGCTAAAATTAGGTTGCTTCCTAAACAGACTTCACTGCTGTTCTGGTTCAAATGATGAAATCATTCATCAAAGCTGATGAATACTAATTCCACTCGCATTTAACATTTGCCCACTCATAACTTGTTCAAGTGGCAGAATACATTTCTACTCGTATGACAACAGAATGCCAAATTAGTTTTAAATTTAATATAATTTCTTTGTTTCCTTCTTTATATAATAATTAGTAGTTATTAATACATTAAAATTTATAATTAAAAACACTAAGATTCCCATTTCATGACAGGATTAATTTTGAGCATAAATGAGCTGTGATGCCATTGTCAGAATGCACCCTGAGAAATAAATACAGTATGCCCCCCAAAATAAAAAATTTTGAAAGTAGATTTAAAATGTATTCCTCCAAAATAGTAAAGCTTTTAACCATGTAAATTTTATTTGTTAGTTCTAGTTTATGGCTTATTGTTTGAGATAAATTTTGTTTGTTAGTTCTAGGTTATGACCTATTGTTTAAGATAAATTTTATTTGTTAGTTTTAGTTTATAGCTTATTGTTTGAGATAAATTTTATTCATTAGTTTTAGTTTATGGTTTATTGTTTCAGATAAAGAATGCAACAGATTATATGCAGAAATTGTGGGCCTATGCGGTGACATACCGACTTATGGTGTACCAGATCTCAAGGAAGTTCTGGAGCTAATCACCACTAGTAATGACACCTCATTAGCTCAGACACGACCTCTCAAGGTCATTAACTATCTCAAGGTAATATATTTTATTGTTGTTGGACACTGATGTGGAAACAGACTCAGACATAAACTTAAATGTCACATTAATTTCCAGTAAAGGCTGATATTTTTAGATTGACTAGCAGACCAGATTTTAAAAACATTCAAGAGAAACTTTTGAAAACAGCATAAATAAAATTCTAATTAGTAACAGATCATATACTTACAGAAGTATATACATGTATTTAAAGTGAAGTGATGTAGGGTTTCTTTGTTCTAAATTCACTGATTTTGAAGATTAAAAATGATCAATTTTATGAGTTTTGTGCTGCTGTTTTCAGTTATGTATCTCGTTACTGATATCTATATCTGATTGATTTGTCAGCTTAATGTAAGAGTGAGAGATTAAATAGTTTAAGTGCATATATTTGCAGATAAGAAAACTGTATGTTGCTACAATTTATTATATGACTGAGTTCTGTCCCAGAGTGAGACAAGGTCAGATGTGTACATTCACAGAGTGAGAGACTGAATAGGTCAGGTGTGTTCATTTCCATAGAGAGATTGAATAGGTCACATGTGTTCATTTCCATAGAGAGATTGAATAGGTCACGTGTGTTCATTTCCATAGAGAGATTGAATAGGTCACGTGTGTTCATTTCCATAGAGAGATTGAATAGGTCAGGTGTGTTCATTTGCAGAGAGAGATTAAATAGGTCAGGTGTGTTATTTACAGGCAGTAGTAAAGAACTTATTATGCTGCTACTGTCTATGACTGATTGAGCTCTTTCAGAGGAATGCTTGAGTTGGAGAAATTGTTTGGTTTACTTGTAAACAGGCACTGATACTGGAGAAGACTGTAAGTTACTGCTGTCTGTTATATGACTGACTGACATGTCAGATATTTGTGAGCTATGACTCATTGAGTTGCATTAGATACTTGTGAGCTATGACTCATTGAGTTGCATTAGATACTTGTGAGCTATGACTCATTGAGTTGCATTAGATACTTGTGAGCTATGACTCATTGAGTTGCATTAGATACTTGTGAGCTATGACTCATTGAGTTGCATTAGATACTTGTGGGCTATCTCATTGAGTTGCATTAGATACTTGTGAGCTATCACTCATTGAGTTGCATTAGATACTTGTGAGCTATCTCATTGAGTTGCATTAGACACTGATACACTTGCAAGCTTTGACTCAGATACTTATAAGCTGTCTCTGAGTTTAGTCAGATACTTGTAATTTGTTGATTTCCGTTGTGCAGCTGAATAAGATCTTTTAGATATATAAGAAATAAAGTAGTTCATATACTCATAAATTAATGGAATTTCATTATGGAAAATCTTTTGTAATTTTCTAGACAGTCTAGTTCACAGCAGTCCATATAATGAAATTATCTTTTGTCCATTATAGAGACCAAAAAGAGCCACTTCTGTTAGGGTTATCTACCCTGTAATGAGCCGTTCAGGGTGTGAGCACTCATACATCCTGCTTATTTTTTCCACTGTCTGCTTGTCGTTATGTTGTGTCTATCATTGTTTGTCTGATGTTCGTTATGTTATGTCTGTCATTGTTTGTCTGCTGGTTGTTATGTTTGTCTTCATCATTTGTCTGCTGATTATTATGCTGTGTCTGTCATCGTTTGTCTGCTGGTCGTTACATTATGTCTGTCATTGCTTGTCTGCAGGTCGTTATGTTGTGTCTGTCATTGTTTGTCTGCTGATTGTTACATTGTGCCTGTCATTGTTTGCCTGCTGGTTTTACATTGTGTTTGTTGTCATTTGTCTGCTGATCGTTACATTGTGCTGGATATTGTTCGTCTGATGATCATTACATCAGGTCTGTCATAGTTTGTCTGCTAATCATTATATTGTGTATGTCATTGTGTGTCTGTTGATTGTTACATTGTATCTGTCATCATTTGTCAGCTAATCGTTACATTGTGTCTGTCATCATTTGTCTGCTGATTATTGTGTTATCTCTGTTGTTTGTCTGCTGATCATTACATTGTGTTGTCATAATTTTTTTGCAGATCATTACATGATGTCTGTCATTGTTTGTCAGCAGGATTTTACATTGTTTCTGTTATCATTTGTGTACATATCATTACATTATGTCTGTCATCATTTGTCTATGGATTGTTACATTGTATCTGTCATCATTTCTCTGCTTATTGTTACATTGTGTTTGTCTTCATTTATTTGCTGATCATTAAATGGTGTTTGTCATCAAGGCACAGTTATTGTATTTAATTTTATTTTTTGTACTCTGCAATTTTCATGCAAGTTGGTGTAGAGTACATACTGTCATTTCATTTCCTGTTTGCTCTTTGTCCAAGTAGAAGGCTATTTTTTTCTGTGATGCCAATTAATTTTATTTTGAAAATAAATGTACCCCCAGATTTTTAACAAGTGCTATTGCCATGTTTTTTCCACCCCTCTATCAGACTGTGAATTGAGATGTTTTAGCAAGACAAAAAAACCCCACAGATTATGTAAATATGAATATAAAATTATGACTGCACTGTTAACTGACTATGTAAATATGACTGTAAAATTATGTGGCTGCAGTGTTAACTGACTTTATGTAAATTGTATGGCTGGAATATAAACAGTCTTTATGTAAACTACAGTTTTGACTTGAAGTAAATTTATGTAAACGACTACAGTTTTGACTTAAGTAAATTTATGTAAACGACTACAGTTTTGACTTAAGTAAATTTATGTAAACGACTACAGTTTTGACTTGAAGTAAATTTATGTAAACGACTACAGTTTTGACTTGAAGTAAATTTATGTAAACGACTACAGTTTTGAATTGAAGTAAATTTATGTAAACGACTACAGTTTTGACTTGAAGTAAATTTATGTAAACGACTACAGTTTTGACTTGAAGTAAATTTATGTAAACGACTACAGTTTTGACTTGAAGTAAATTTATGTAAACAACTACAGTTTTGACTCGAAGTAAATTTATGTAAATGACTACAGTTTTGACTTGAAGTAAATTTATGTAACTACAACTGTAAAGTTGTTACATTGATATGTTTACAGTATTTTGTCATTTGTTCACTTTGTAATTTGACCAAATGTTTTATATTTATCTTTTTTTTTTTTTTAAAGAGGGAAGATACTTTGATATGTTTGGATTAATTTTAATAACTGTTATGAGTTATTTTGAAAAAATAGTAATTGGTTTCTTTAAAATTAATTAATTAATGGCCACTTTTACACTATTACATTTGTACCTGCATTTCTTAAAAGAGTCTCTCACAAATGAAAGGAAAAAAAAAAAAATGTGTGGTCTTCTCAGAGTGAAGCAGTTCGCATGGCCAGGCAACAGCTTGCAGAAAGAAGTCCGGAAGAAGTTGAAGAATTGCTGGCACAAGCTGCTAGTTTCTTGCCTGCTACCTGCAAGACATGTTTGCATGACAAACCATTCTTCCATACATTGCTGACAGATCTTAGTGCTATCTGTGCAGCTCACGAGACAGAAAATAATACTTCTGTGCATTGTGCCTCAATATGTACGACTCCAGAGACGGAAAATGATAGCTGTATGGAGTCTAAAGATGCCAGTGTGGACGGGATGAGTGCACTAGATCATATGATGTGTCTGGATGACTTGATGGATTCTGACTGACTGAGATAGCACAGATCACAATGTTTATTTGATGATTTTTATAATAGTCTAAAAATGTCACTGTGGACAGAATGAGTGTGCTAGATCATGTGTCCCATCTGGATGACTTGACTAACTGAGCGATGACATATCACAATGTTTGTTTTGGTGATTTGTTAATTTTTTTTCTTAAAGAGTATATTCTCTCTTTAATTGAATTTAGGAATGTTGTTTGAAACAGATCATGAATTTTGATTTAAGAATAATGATAACTTCTTATGTATAATTGAGTCAAAGAATATGGATAAGAAGGGTCCAAGTTTTCTTTTAGGATTTGGACATTTGATTAACAGCCATTTATTTCTCAGTTCACCATGAGATTTGAATGCTTGCATGTGATGGTGATGTGAATTATTGAGTGAATTATTGAATGTCATTTGTCATGTAATGGTGAAGTGAATTCTTTCTTCTTTTTCATGCAATGTGATGTGAATTAGAGAGTGAATGCTGACATGAAATGATGACATAGAGACTGAATGCTGGCATGAAATGATGACATAAGTTAGAGACTGAATGCTGGCATGAAATGATGACATAAGTTAGAGACTGAATGCTGACATAAAATGGTGACATGTATTAATGGATGCTTGTAGATGTCAATCAGGTAATGCCAATATAAATTTGAGTGCAAGCTTGCAGCCACCAGGCAGGTAGTACTGGCATAAATTTGTGTTTCAACACTTGCAGAAGCCATTCAGATAATGCTGGCATAAATGTGTGAGTGAAAGCTTGCAGATGCAGATTCTGAAGTGAGTGATGCATATACTTATTGCGTTATTTTAATTTACATCTTTATATTAAGACTTTTGTACAAACCCACAGTTTAAATTTTCCTGTAAAAATTCAATTCCATTTGCAGAGGAAACAATTTTTTTTTTTTTTTTTTACTGTTTCACAGGAAAGAATTGTGAACACTTTTTTGAAAACAAAATTTGTCATCATTTATGTTTACATCTTGCAATCAGACTTTACATTTATAATAGGAAAAATAAAATAAAGAGTTTTTCTTTGATGAATCTATATTTTTTAGTTTGACTTGTTTATTTGCTGCACATTATTGTAGAATAAGTAAAAATGTTTTTATGTTGAGAATTTTCAAAATGGGTAAAATAATTTTTGTTTTTGAGAAATTCCAGAAGCAAATTATGTTGATGTGATTAAATAAAATGTATATTTCTGTGTCAAGATTAGGCTGAACTTAAAATATGTACAACTTAAATCAATCTTAAATCACAATGTCTGTATCTGAATTAGGCTGAAGTTTGGACCACATAAAATCAATATTCTACCACTAGTTTTGAATCAGCATGCAAAACTCTCCATCAGGAACACCTAGTTTGTTAGTCTCAGACTACATACCACTTCCAGCAGCTCACAAACAATTCTTTTCTGAGGAAAACAGTCTTATACACCTTTAAGTGTAATTTTAAATTACAACTAATTAACAATGCAACACATGAGAACAGACGTTTTCTGAGGAAAATATTCCTACACATCCTTAATTTAATATTAAGTTTGAACTATGCAACAACACAATACATAAGAACAAACATTCCTAGTTTTCTGAGGAAAATAGTCCTACACATCCCTAAGTTTGAACTATGCAACAACACAATACATAAGAACAAACATTCCTAGTTTTCTGAGGAAAATAGTCCTACACATCCCTAATTTAATATTAAGTTTGAACCAAATAATAACTCAGTAGTTAAGAACTATATATATTTTTATATCCAGGTTTATTTTCAAAATATTAACTATTTCGTTTTTTATTAAAAGAATTTTTACGTCAACTTTTATACTCCTATTTTTTTAATGCTTTGCACTTCATTTATTTCTGAAAACATTTTTAAATTTGTCAAACTCTTCGTCATGCTCTATTCACTGGTGAAAAACCATTAGATAATCAGACAATTAGTGTAAATGCTATGAACATTAGAAGTACCCCCCCCCCCCCCCCCCGAAAACATGATTTTGAGAAAATTTTGTGATTGAAAGAAATGTGTAGGTTGTTTCCTTAGCAAGCATGGTTTTAATTTGATCAAAATTGGCAAACTGGTTTAATGATGTATAAACCAACAAAACCACACATTTTTAAAATTATCCATTGGGTGCTTTATTGTCATGAGACTTTTTCACAAACCCACCCTCTAAAAAAAAATAATTTCAAACATATTAAGATATCTTTAAAATTTACATTTGTTCTCTTATAGTTTTAAAATGTAGCTTTTAGGAGGATAATAACATAACCAATATTAAACTATAGTTAGTAGTTTAAACTTAGAGATGTATCTCTTCTCCCCCAAAACTTTACCACCACCACCCCTCTCTATCTGCACCTCACCAATGCTACGAAATGCAGTTTATTTGCCATCTTTATTGTTGAAGAATTGGCAAGGACTTCTTCATTAGAAAATTGGTAAATGCAGCCCTACTTTGGTTTTGTACTTGTTGTACTTATTACTAGTATAAGCAGTGGCAGTTGATGTTGTGTTTTGAGTTCCTAATGCTTTTCTCCGCTTGTATTTAGTCAAAGTTTTGCACTCTCATTGCTTCCCTGTCTGGATTATCTTCATTAAGCAGAACAGTGTTGGTGAAAGCTGAAACACAGACCAGAGGATCGTTGTTTTCACTGTCAGTGTTAGAGAGTGTTACTTTCTTCCACAGGACTCTCACTCTGAGTCACGATGTCTTCTGTTTCCTTATCATCACTCACTTTTGTCCTTATCATCACCAATGGCTGGTGTTGTAAAATAATCTAAAATTACATCTGTTATATCTTTTTCATTGGTGGAGTACAGGATATTAGCAGAATTTAATGCTGAAGCTAGTATTTTCGCAATTACCTGGAAGGTGCCATGTTACTGAAAATTGTGAATCAGCTAGGCGTATTGACATCACTTGACAGCAACAACAATTCACAGATACAGATTTTCCAACTTACCACATTGTTTATACATGTTTACATCTGTTTTCAGAGCTCCCATTGGTCGTCTATTTAAAATGTGTCCTTTTGATTCATGTATAGTTGAGCAAACTTATTCAAACATATACCACTAGTTGGTCACAAAGTTGTTGAGACAAAGAAAGAGATTCATGTATAGTTGAGTGAGCTTATTTAAATGAAAAGGGGGGGGGGGAAGGGCAAGATATGCAAAAAGAGTAAAATTACAGGCATTTTCACAAAATATTTGATGGTTGGTTGCTTGAAATGCATTTTAAAAATATTTTAGGGCTGAAATATAGTGTTTGGAAATAGGTGAATGAAAGATTACAGAATCATATGCAATGAAAATCCCAAAACTTGTAACCTAGGCCCCCCCCCCCCCCCTTCCAGCTATTTTCAGTGTTTTCTCCTTTTGAAACTAGGGACATTACGACTCATTTCATCGTACAGCAACAACTATATACAACTAGGGACATAACGACTCATTTCATCGTACAGCAACACCTATGTACAACTGATGGGATAGTGACGACACCTAGAAAAATGAATAAGATTTAAAAGAAAATGTATGTAAGAATGCAAAATTTAAACAACTAAGTTTACAATATGTGATAAGATTTAAAGATTGTCCTGTTTTACGTTTCAGAAGAAAATTTACTTTGTGTCCTAGTTCAGAGCAGACAATTTGCTGTATGTGACTTGTTTCATGGAGGATTTACTGTGTGACTTGGTTTTGAAAGAAAGATTGATTGTGTGACTTGGTTGATAGAGAAAGATTTGCTGTGTGACTTGGTTGATAGAGAAAGATTTGCTGTGTGACTTGGTTGATAGAGAAAGATTTGCTGTGTGATCTGGTTTACAGAGAAAGATTTACTGTGTGACTTGGTTGATAGAGAAAGATTTGCTGTGTGATCTGGTTTACAGAGAAAGATTTACTGTGTGACTTGGTTGATAGAGAAAGATTTGCTTTGTGACATAGTTTACATAGAAGGATTTACTCTGAAATCAACAAGTGATACAAACATGCAGGCAACTAAGAGTGAAATATTCCAAATGTGTACACAATTAAGAAAATAGAAAAATAAATCCAGAATTTGTGAAGAGATTTATTGGCTCACTATCATAATGAAATATAATGTTTAATCTCCCCAACATTTAATAAATTAATTAAATGTTAAACATTCAATTCTTGTTGTTAAGTAAAATACCTGTTCTAAAACAGTACATTATGACTAGATAAATACAAGTTCTACAAAATAAAAGAGAAAGATATCAAGATTTATGTCCATTTTGGAATGTGATTTCGGGAGTATCACCATGGCATCCCAACAGTTGGCACAATTCAGTCAAAATAAAAACCCAGTCACTATTTTTTTTTCAAAATTGTGAACCTTTTATTTAAGTATTTTTAACAAGGTGTATGTGATCTTTTAATTACATAAATGCTTTTACAATAAATTAATAACAATCATAAAATACAAAAAAAAACCCAACAAAATATTCTGATGGATGATGTCAAACGGTACATTTACTTAGACTGTTGTATTTTCTCCAGCCAATGTTAGTTCAACTGCCATGCTAATATCTGAGTTTAGAAAATGAACAAAAATGAACAAATCTCAAGGTGCAGAGTAATGAATTGATTAATACTTGAAACAAACTGACTTCAAACACATTAAAGGGCATTATAATCTCAATATCTGGTTTACACATTTGTAACACAAATGGAAGAAGCTTTGTTATGCAATCAAAATACATGCATATACAGTTTCTCTGGGAACTGGGTTCTAGAGACAAAAAATACAGGACTCAAATAAAAAATATAACACTATTGTGGACATGATGCATTTACTTATCAGAATAATTGAGGCTTGACATATAAAACAGCCAATTAAAGTTGATATAGAAAACACAAAAAATACAAGACTCAAATAAAAAATGAAACACTATTGTGGACATGATGCATTTACTTATCAGAATAATTGAGGGTTGACATATAAAACAGCCAATCAAAGTTGATATAAAAAGAAACATGAACAGATATAAGGAGGGTCCTCTTGAGTGACAAAGAGGAAGATCATCTGTGTGAGACAGGTTTTAAACTTACTAGAGTGAGGTCAGGTTTAAATAGGAAGTTATTGTGTGTGACAGGTTTTAAACTTACTAGAGTGAGGTCAGGTTTAAATAGGAAGTTTATTGTGTGTGACAAGGTTTTAAACTTACTAAGAGTGAGGTCATTTAAATAGGAAGTTTATTGTGCAAAACAATTTTTAAAGAGAGAGGTCCTCTGTGTATGAAGGTTTACTGTGTGTGACAAGGTTTTAAGAGGGTTGTGTGTGAGAGGGTTTACTGACAAGGTTTAAATTAAGTTTATTGCCCTGAAATTGAAACATGAGGGTATGAAAGGAACGTAAAAGTGAAACAATGGCAGACAAGGTTTATAGCGATTTGACTACAAAGAATAAAAAAAGAAAATTACACAAACAAACAAAACAAGGTGAAATTTCAACAGCAAAACTGGTGCAACTCTTAGTTAGAAAACAGAGAAATGTCAAGAAAATTCAAACATCACCAGGTGCCCAAATGTACAACACATACAAAAAGACAATGACTAGGTGTGCATGTCAAAGCAATTCAATGTGATTATATAGGAAAAGGAACAAATACATCATATCTAAATGCAGGCATGTGCAAGGCTGTGTACAAGGCTTGGAATGTGAACAAAATGGACAGTCGTATATATATTTTTTTACAAAAATATGCACTCTTTCATTTTTAAGTAACGTTACAAATGTAACTCTTCTAAATACATTCAATGGACAGGTCTTGAAACAGTAAACCAAAGACTAGAAAAAGACAAAGGACTAAAACCAACAAAATTTTTAATATCGATGCATATAAAGCAGCATCAACCAAACATTTCTAGAAATACAAACATATTTCAGAGCAAATATTCATTTTAATGTTTTAGTTTATTTTAATGTTCATGGGAAGGGTTTTCAAGAATTATATTTAAGTTTATGTTACAAACATATGTGCATAAGAAAAATGTGCTTTTCTACTATCATGAGCATGCTCTTTCAAAACCTTTGAAAACATCAAGCCATCAAATGGCATATTCCTAAGACACAATATTTCTCACTTTATTTGCTTATAATTTATTTCTAGCACTGGCAGAATGGACTACTTCTATTAATGGAGAGAAAGGACTACTTCTATTACTGGAAATAGGACTACTTATATCAATGGAGAGAAAGGACTACTTTTATTACTGGAAATAGGACTACTTCTATCAATGGAGAGAAAGGGCTACTTCTATTACTAATGTTTTCTCTTACTGGAGAGAATGGACTACTTCTATTAATGGAGAGAATGGACTAATGCTTTCTCTTACTGGAGAGAATGGACTACTATTACTGGAGAGACCAACTACATGTACTAGAGAGAATGGCCTAATGCTTTGTTACTAGAGAGAATGGACTACATGTATACTATTACTAGAGAGAATGGATTCATGCTTTCTCTTACTGGAGAGAACGGATTAATGCTTTGTTACTGGAGAGAATGGACTACTATTAATGGAGAGAATGGACTAATGCTTTCTATTACTGGAAAAAATGGACTAATGCTTTGTTACTGGAGAGAAGACTAATGCTTTGTTACTGGAGAGAACAGACTAATGCTTTGTTACTGGAGAGAACAGACTAATGCTTTGTTACTGGAGAGAACAGACTAATGCTTTGTTACTGGAGAGAATGGACTACTATTAATGGAGAGAATGGACTAATGCTTTCTATTACTGGAAAAAACGGACTAATGCTTTGTTACTGGAGAGAACAGACTAATGCTTTGTTACTGGAGATAATGGATTAATGCTTTCTGTTACTTAAGAGAATGAACTACTTTCTTTCTATCTCTTGTTTATAGGTCCTATTATTTATTTATCTAAAGAATCCACAACCTGCCCCCCGTCCCCTTTAGTTTCTCTCATTTTCTTATACTAGTCAAAGGACCAAAATATATTTCTTTTACTTACTAATTGGACTCTGCATAAATCTTTGACAGAACTTACATTTTCTCTTATCTGTTCTGTTCCAAGGGCCCAGCATTTTTTTCTCGTTAAACCCAGGGCCATCTTAACAGCATTATAGAGCCATGGCAAAGCAGTGCACTGGGGTCCCTACCTATAAAACCACCCACAGGAATAAAAATTGACAGCAAGACACAACATATGTAGATTAGCATGGGGCCTCCAGGTAATTGCTCGGTGTGCCCATGCATTATCATGACACTGGTTAAATCTACTATTTATTTTTTAATTTGCTTACAGGTTCAAATTTCTTCTCTTGTGCTGATTTCTTTCTCTTATGTGCCTCAAAGACTATTTTTCTTTCATTTGCTTATAGGATCTACAATGTGTTTCTCATCTGTTTATAAAACCCAACATTTCTTTAACTGAATATAGGACTATATTTCTTTTTCTTAAATAATTTGCTTATAGGACTCATTATTACTTTTTCTTATTCAACCACTTAGAGGACATGTTTTATTTATTTCTCTTCTACAACTATTTGTAGTATCCATTATTTCTTTCTCTTTTACAATTACTTATAGGACATTTCTTTCTCTCAAATGTTTATAGGACTAGATTTCTTTTTCTAAATAATTTACATATAAGACCCATTATTTCTTTCTCTTTTACAACTATTTGTAAGACCCATTATTTCTTTCTCTTTTACAACTATTTGTACGACCCATTATTTCTTTCTCTTTTACAACTATTTGTAAGACCCATTATTTCTTTTTCTTTTACAACTATTTGTAAGACCCATTATTTCTTTTTCTTTTACAACTATTTGTACGACCCATTATTTCTTTCTCTTTTACATTTTACAACTATTTGTACGACCCATTATTTCTTTCTCTTTTACAACTATTTGTAAGATCCATTATTTCTTTTTCTTTTACAACTATTTGTAAGACCTATTATTTCTTTCCCTTTTACAATTACTTATAGGACATAACATTTCTTTCTCTCAAATGTTTATATGACTATATTTTTTCTCTCAATAATTTGCATATAAGACCCATCGTTTCTTTCACTTTTACAACTAGTTGTAATTATTTCTTTCTCTTTAATAAGTATTTATGGGACCCATTATTTCTTTCTCTTTAATAAGTATTTATAGGACCCATTATTCCTTTCTTTTACAGCTATTAGAGAACCCAATATTTAGCCAGCTTAATGGTTATCACAAATATGAAAATAACTATAAGGTAAATAGGAAGGATTGTTTATCTGCCCTAAAAATAATGAAAAAAGTTTGGAATGATTTGGATTTATCACAGGCGTTAGCATTCAAACTGAGAAAATCTTTTTAAATGGGAGAGTAAAGAATTTTTAAGTACAAGCATATGCATTACAAGAGTGAATTAATTAAGCATATGAATTATATTGTATAATTAGAAATTGTTACAGAGTCCTGTTAAATTATGCATATACACAATTTATATCTTAAATTTATTTATTGTCTTCTGGTAAACATTTAAAGTGAAGATCCACAACACTTGATAACAATGGTCTTTAAGAGTATTATTTTAGAGCAATCTTTATTTGTATTCTTGAAATATGCACAAATAACTAATAGCATCAATGTTCATAAACAACACAGTGTTTATGCCCCCACCCTATCCCTCCAAAAAAAAAAAATGAACTGAATGAAAAGAAATGAGTTAACAGTTTCCTTTCCAATAAAGGGTCACTTAATGCATTTGTGACTAGCAGTTTCATGTCAAATCTTGTAAAAGTATGCATTAATTCTTGAGGATCTAAAAGATTACCTCTACACTTTATAAACAATTTTGGTTTCAATATTGAAAGACAATTGTGCACAAACATTTCTGTCAGATTCAAAAGCTAAGTGAACAACTTATACCTTCACATTTTGTGTTTTAATCCATCTCTATTCTGCATACATCTTGCATTCTACTCTATATTCTGCATACACATTGTATTCTGCTTCACAACCTATGATCTTTTACACTTTGTATTCTGCTTATATTTTGTTTACACTTTGCATTCTGCTGCTATTTTATGTACACTTTGCATTCTGCTATTTTGTTTACATTCTGCTATTTGTATTATGTTTACACTCTGTATTCTTATAAACTTTGTATTCTATTTACAGGTTTATAAAAATAATAAAAACTGCCTTTTCTATAAATTAAAACTCATATTATATAAGAATTCTAATGATTATTCAAATTGAAGTGGTCTATTTATGGTCAGTAAAGTATGTGTGTATGATTTGCACTGAACATTAAAGTTTTACAGCGGGTTACTTTCCCACCCAAACCATTGCACATTTGAGTTAGTAAACATATGACCCATTAACCCTTTAACTTCCAGTCGAGCTTTTGAGCACGGTTCATAGTCACTACATAGAGAGCTCTGTACTTTTGATTTCAAGCAACAGCGATCATGTGACTGAAGTCATGTGATAGCAACACACGTCATTACAAATGGTGGCCACCTCTCTTTATTTTTTTCTTTGGTCAATTTTCTTCATTTTTTGTCAAAGTTGTGAAGTGTGACTTTCTCTAGCGGCCAAACTGGCATCTAAGTGATTCAGTGCTGAGGAGGCGGCTCGAATTTTGATGGAATTGCCCGATGATGGCAATGTTAGTGATGAAGAAACTAGTGGTGATGAAGGAGATTATGTTGTGGAAGATATCAAGAACACTACTTCAGACTCTAGTGACAGTGATTTTGAAGCACAGCCGAGTACATCAACAGATAGGCGTGGTCACGTTATAAGCGGGTGTGGTGTTAGTGGACGAAATCTTCAAAGTGAAGCAAATGTTGAGCAGCAGTCTATGCATTCTGATTCTTTTGATATTCTTATTTATAAACAGTATCCTGTTTATTATGGTAAGCATGGACAAACAGAGTTTTTACAACTTGATGTTGATGTAAACCTGTAGTCTGAAATGGTAAACCTATAATCTGAAATGGTAAACCTGTAGTCAAATGGACACAAAAGGAACAAAATGGTCATAAAAGGAACAAAATAACAGTAATCATGAACAGACGTGAACACAATAACAATAAAGAGAATAAGAACACAAAGCATTCATAAAAAGCATAGAACAAAATCTTATAAATTCAATTAAATAAATAAAACTAAGTGAATCATTGATAAATTCTATTTTCAAATATTACAAATGTTTTATCATTAGATATATATCTGGCTGGGTCCGATTTTGCACATGATGAAGAAATAAATAACAAACAAATGGTACAGGCATAATCTGCCAATAAATAACAGAAAACTGTACAAAGTTGGACAGAGCAGTCCGGATTTGACATGAGATGTAAATATTCCTCAAACACTATTAGGCACCTACTGAGAAATAAACATAATTACCGACATTTTGTTTAAAACTATAAAACACCACAATGGATGTTTAAGTTTGACGACAGAGAAATAAACATAATTACCGACATTTTCTTGTTTAAAACTATAAAACACCACAATGGATGTTTAAGTTTGACGACAGAGAAAGCATTAAACTCTTTCACAGCATGCATTCCATTATTTCAATATTAAATATCAATAGTGCTCATTTGCAGAGAGTGAACACCATCCAGTCTTGCCATATCACATTTAAATAAAGATGACCTCAAGCATACGAAGAGCTAAAAACCAACACTAAAGTTTACAATCAACACAAATATAATCTCAATAACACAATTACCTAAAAATAACACTCCAGTCTAAATTCAAAACAAAAATAACACAAACTACAAAAATAGCATTTAAAGTTTACAATCAGTGACATAAAATACTCTTAAAAAAAGAGCACTCAATTGTGGTATTAAAATAAAGATTTCAGTTACACAAGTATATAAAAATAGTTTTCAAGTTTACAGTGACATAGTATGACTTCAATATCACAAATACCTAAAAAAAAAAAATAATGTTCAAGTTAAAATCACAAAGTGAACCCAATTTCTACATATCAATAATTATCTAAAACAATGCTCAAATTTACAAATGCACAAAAGACAACCTCATCCACATATATTACTCAAGTTTATAATTAATTCCACAGACCCCATTCATATAATTACTCAAGTTTATAATTAATTCCACAGACCCCATTCATATAATTACTCAAGTTTATAATTAATTCCACAGACCCCATTCATATAATTACTCAAGTTTATAATTAATTCCACAGACCCCATTCCATAATTACTCAAGTTTATAATTAATTCTACAGACCCTATTCACATAATTAGTCAAGTTTATAATTAATTCCACAGACCCCATTCACATAATTATCACAAGCAAAAATAATCACATAACTATCTTAAAAGGCACCCAAGTTAACAATTCACAGAACAACCAAACTCAAATACTTCATTTATCTTCAACAGCACACAAAGGCAAGCTAATCTTTATAAGTATCTTAAACAGAACTCAAGTTCAAAATCCTACAATTACAACATAATTCACACATTATTTGAAGGTTTTTAAGTTTACAATTCCACTAAGATAATACTCAAGTTTACTCAAACACCATTCAAGATTACACTATCACAAAGATGAAAAAATCCATGTAATTAAGCAGCACTCAAGTTTACATTTTTACAAACAACCTCATCATCAGTTATCTTAAAAATAAACTCAAATTTATAATGATACAAAGATGACCAATATTAACATCTCAGGAAGTGAGACAACATGTGTTTTGTAACTTTTTAACCTTGATTCAAAACATTGAGTATTCAGCATTTAGTGATGAGGAAAGAAAATTTATTTCAAAGAAGAATAAGAACATCTACTTATTCTCTCCAAATAAAGTAGAAATATAAAAGAAATCTAAACATTAATTAGTTCACTGTCAAATAGGATTCCATTCGTTGACTGGAATTTTTCAGTGTATTTATTTAACAGACAAAATTTCATTTAAAAATTTTAAAAAATTCATTTAATCAGTTATAAAAATATGAGTCTTTAAATTTGGTTACAAATACAGGTCAAAAAGCATGTGGCAAGTACAATTTTTTTTTCCTCTGGGTACAAAGGTGCTGAGATATAGATAAATATCTTCAGTGTACTTTTATATAGGACAGAGTCAGGGCCATTAAACCTAAGTACTGAACTAGATGGGATTAATGATGCTGGGGTGTTTTATTATTGTTGGAGTACTGATAACTAGTCAGGGTATTGATGTTGGAGTGCTTTGTTAGTTTTGGAGTGCTTATGACTAGTCCGGGTTATTGATGTTGGTGTCCTTTGTTAGTATTGGAGTGCTTATGACTAGCCAGGGTTATTGATATTGGAGTGTTTTATTAGTGCACAAAGAGGATTATGAACACTTGGGTCATTGGTGCTGGATTGCTGGTGACTAGTCAGATGATACTGTAGTGCTGATGACTAGTCAGGTTTATTAATATGGAGTACTGATAACTAGGCAGGGTTGTTGATGTTGTAGTACTTACGTTGGAGTGCATTAATAGCACTGATGAGTAATTAATATATAGGATTCTCTGTCATTTGAGTACTGATAAATGCTCAGAGTACATTAGCAGTGGCACACTGATGAATGCTCAGAATGCAATGATGATGGAGTACTGATGAACAGCCAAGAAAAAGTTAAGTACAAAGAATACTTAAGGCAAATGGAGCTGGGGTCCTGAAGTACTAAAAATGAATACTCCAGGTACATTGCTGACTGACTAATGGTGAATATTCAAGAAAAAATGTTGTTGGAGCACAAAGAATACTGAGGGTAAATGGAGCTTGAAGCTGGAGTACTAAAAATGAGTACTCCGGGTACACTGTTGATGGAGTACTGATGAACAATCAGGGATGACTATTGATGGTGTACTGATGAATGAATGAATATTCAGGATACAATGAAATTGGAGCACTGCTGAATCATTCCAACAATGTTGGAATGCAAGTTGTTACAGTATTGAAGAATACAGTGCTGTTGGAGTAATGATGAATACATTATACTAGAGTACTGATGAATTCTCAGGGGTGATGAATACTCGGGGTACACTGGTGATGGAATACTGATAAATACTCAGGGGTGATGGATGCTTATGACTTCTCAGGGTACACTGATGTTAGAGTACTGATGAATACTACAGCTTCATGGTTTCCTTTCAGGTATCAAGAAATAAAAACCAGAATCTCAAATTTAAAAGGATTAGTAAGAGATTGAAAAAATTGTATTATTTCTTTTGCTAAAATTTTAGAGTTAATCTACCACCATGATTTGTCATCAAGATCTACACCCATCAGTCACCAAAGTCAAGGCCTAATTCCCCAATTATAGGGGCAATTATGTCACCACAGCTTTGAACTAACTATTGCACGAAGGTCTAGAGTCATACTATGTCACCGTTTAAGTGGTCTCCTGTGAACTTTGGAGTTGGAACTCAAAGCCTCTCGTCTACTCAGTGCATCCTTCACTCTTTGAGAGCGTGAGTGCTGTTTGCGGAACAGTTGGTGAAATCTGTTCTCCAAGAAAAGTGTTTCTAGAACACCCTCAAGAAATACATAGAGAAAACGTTTATTGAGGGTCTTATGTTGGAACATGTTGAAAACCAGAAAGATGCCATGTCGGATTGAATCGGAACCCATCATAGTTCGCATCTCATCTAAAAGGAAAAGAATAATTCATGGCTCATGTCTGATTATAATTTATTAAAATCACACATTTTAATTATAACTATTATTTTAATTAAAATTAGTAGTTTATTAAAATAGATGCAATAAGTGCTCATTTCTGCAAAAGTCAAATTAAGGCAGCGCTAAGTTTCAGGCATATTTCATCTCTAAACTCCTGTCTCTCTTACACACATTCTCAACTTACAAATCCTGCAACAATATTCATTAGCCTGATACACAGTATAAGAAATATAGTAACGAGCAAAATTACAGGTATAATGTATAAGTTAATCAAATTAGTGAACATAAATAATGGTTCAATTACATAAGCATTCTCTAATTCAAATCAAAACTCAATAGCAAACGTATAAATATGTCCATTCTTTTTATTAATCAGTCAGTTAACTTACCATAAGCTAACAATTGCCTTTATGACCGGATTCGAGTTACGTTAGATTCAAAGTGATTAGAAAACAGAACTTCAAGATAAGTAACTTTCAGTTCATCCCCACTGGATGAAGTTATTATGAACAAGTGTGAGACTATTAGTCAGAAAAACTACTTATCCATTTGGAACTGGTTTGGATTGCATCAGCAAGTTCTAGCATGTTCTCCACCTGAGTTGCTTACTCCAACTCTGGCATTTACAAAATATATCATCGCAATCAGTACCCAAGGTCAGGTCATGTTAACATTGGCAACAAATACATAATTATTAAGTTTAGAAATAGGGATAGGCAAATTCATTCTGTCACAATATTTATACCTACTCAACATCTGTTGATATTATCCATGACCAAATCCAGTATTCTTTTATTCCCACTCAACATCCATTGATATTATCCATGACCAAAACAAGAATTCACTTATCCCCATTTAACATCTGTTTTTTTCTAACAAGCACACTGCCAAATATTTGAGTTCAGCAACAAATTCTGTTTCATTTTTGTTTGTTTTTCTAACAAGCACACTGCCAAACATTTGAGTTTAGCAACAAATTCTGTTTTATTTTTGTTTGTTTTTTTAACAAGCATACTGCCAAACATTTTAGTTTAGCAACAAATTCTGTTTTATTTATTTTTGTTTGTTTTTCTAACAAGCACACTGCCAAACATTTTAGTTTAGCAACAAATTCTGCTTTATTTTTATTTATTTTTCTAACAAGCACACTGCCAAACATTATAGCTTTGTAAAAAAACAAAACAACCCTCTGTTTCTTCCTAACAAAAACACTGCCAAACATTTTAGCTTTGGTTGTCCTACTTGGAACACTGCCAAACATTTTAGCTTTGGTTTGTCCTACCTGGAACACTGCCAAACATTTTAGCTTTGCAAAGAACTCTGGTTCGCATTTTTGTGGCTTCATCACGAGGTGGCCTTGGCTCTGCTAGTACCCCACCAGGCCAGAAGGAATTTCTAATTAAAAGGAGACATGCATATAGTGAATGATTATTTGTCAAAGCTAACAGTAATAACTTATGTTGTGATTTTCTTCTCATACAATAATGCATTAAAAAAAAAAAAGTTAATGAAATGCTATCTCCCAAAGTTATGGTTAATCTTAAAAGTTAAACTGACATGATTTTCTATGCTTGTGCAATAAATAGACATTCTTAACTAATGTTAAATCCACATTTTTCTAAGCTACCCCACACACAAAAAAAAGACCAGCCTTAAAGTTAATCAAACTCTGGTATTTTCTATAGTTTTGATAGTTGATAACTTCCCCCCTGGCACAAAGGCAAAACAGTAAAAATTCACGGAAGGAAGACTTACAAAGAAAACTTCTGAAAGTGATACAGCTCTAATGATCAAACTGTAGTGAACAAATGACCAAATTGAAATTAATATTCAAATGAAGAGACATGGGAAATTAATCGCTAGAAAGTTCTTCACTTCATTTAATCCACTCGCCCACTGTGAACCAAAGTAAGTTTAAACACTTGTTTTGTATTCCTAAAGATATAGACATCCTGCTTGTATAAAGTAGAAAAACACTTGTTTTGTATTCCTAAAGATATAGACATCCTGCTTGTATAAAGTAGAAAAACACTTGTTTTGTATTCCTAAAGACATAGACATCCTGCTTGTATAAAGTAGAAAAACACTTGGATCTCTGTGGGACCAAGATATCACAGCTAGTTTAAATGCTTGATTTAGTATAATATATCTAAGGATATAGTAACCCTGATTATATAAAAGGAAAAAAACTCACTCACCTAAATGCACTTATGTATTCTGCCATTTGTTCTGCTGATGTCATAAAATCAACATGATCAACAATTTTCCTGAAAAAGAAAATATGAAGGTAAGTGGATGTTATATATGCTACATATACAATATGGGTGAATGTTATACAGCAAATATTACATATATTAATTATATAGGTGAATATTATACAGCTGGGTTGCACAAACCGTGTCCTGAGACAGGACTCTATGCGGCCCCCAGAGGACTTTTGGATGTTACCATTATTAATAATGTAAAGCACATTACTTCATTATTTGTGTTGTTTTTTCTACTGAGCCATCCATGTCACACCCTCCATGCACTATCAATTGGAAATGTGGCCCTCTGGCCTAAAAACTAAAAAAAGTTTGTGCACCCCTGTTATATAGCAAAGATTACCTGCATTATACAGATGAATATTATAAAGCAAACATTACATGCATAAAACAGGTGAATATCATACAGCAAACATTACATGCATAATAAATGAATATTATACAGTAAACATTACATGCATAATTACAGGTGAATATTATACAGCAGACATATATTAAATAAATGAATAATCATAAATTACTTATCATGTGATGTGTGAACCAACTCTATATGTTGTATAGTTTAAGAGATACACTAATGCCTTGATATAATGCGGTCCTGGGATCTAAAAAAAATTCGACTGCATTGTATGTGAGGCTGCATTATAATGAGTGATCCTTTCAGTAATGTATGAACAACCCATGCCACATGGCGGCTACTGATTATATATCAACGTACGGTTCACTACCTGACCTTATGCCGTGTAATTTAAGCATGTGTATTGACAACACTGTTGGACAAAAAAACCTAATGCCCAAAATTTCTAAGAAATGCAATGTACAGTATGCACAGTGCTTGAGCGAATTCTATAATTAATGTAGTATATGACAAACTGAGCATATGAATAGGGAAGAAGTGACAGTTTAAGTGCATGACACATGGTAACCAGACTCATTTAAATGGGTGGGGTGGGTGGGTGGGAGAGAAGAGAGAGAAATAACTTTGATTTTCTCTTGACAACCTTGGTCACAGTCTAACTTTATTTTTAATTGTTTAAAGAAACAGATTCAAAGAATATTAACGTAGTCAGAGATAAAAATTTGTTCACCAGCCCAGCTTTTCTTTCAACAGCCCTAGTCACAGTCAACTATATCCTCATGTTTTTAATTGTTCAAAGAAACAGCTTCAAAGAATATTACACTGTAATACTTTGAAGAGATGTGTGACAAAGTCTGTGAAGAAAAAATGTCTGTTAAACTCTTTTTAAAAAGTGGTAAGACGTGTTTGAAGTTTTTCCAAATAACAGTGATTAATTTTAAGCTGTGTTTATGAAATGGCAAGTACATGTACAGTGGTAAGATGTGTCTGAAGTTTTTCAAAACAATAGCGATTATTGTTAAGCTGTGTTTATGAAATGGCAGTACATGTACAGCGTAAAGTTTAGGCATGGTCAGTCAAAAAATTGCAAACTGAACCAGTTGATTTGATATAGTGCTGTTAATTCTGTACATGTAATTTCAAGAGGCTGGACAGTGAAATAAAAACAGATCCACAGGCTGGCTGTGTTGTATTTGGGGCCGCGATATATCGAGGCATCAGTGTATGACAATTTGTTTTCTACATTTTCTGTATAACATTTGGTTACTGCTGTTTTTGGTTAAAATTTGTTGTAATGGTCATTTTCAGCTTCATACAATTTCCTCAATGCTGTTGCTATGGCTTTACATAGGGAAAAGAAAAAATTAGGCATTAACTACATAGCAAATGGCATTAATTACATTTCAAATGGCATTAATTACATAGCAAATGGCATTAACTACATAGCAAATGGCATTAATTACATAGCAAATGGCATTAACTACATAGCAAATGGCATTAGTTACATAGCAAATGGCTTTAACTACATAGCAAATGGCATTAACTACATAGCAAATGGCATTAACTACATAGCAAATGGCATTAATTACATAGCAAATGGCATTAACTACATAGCAAATGGCATTAACTACATTAGTACATAGCAAATGATTTTAATAATATGCATTCTGGATATACTTTCTTCATTTGCATATAGTATAATGCCATGAATATTCCAGTTTGTTGCATTTTATATGCAATTTTATTAAACAAAAGTATGTTGTCCTTTGCAATTTATAATAAACTTAAATTTCAATTTTGCATTTTTTCTTGTTGTCTATGTTAATTTAAAATGTTAGACTGTTGATCAGTGTGGTTTATATTTTACTTGTACTGAACTTGACAAATTGCACAATTCGTTACATCTAAAAAACATTGATCGCAAATTACGACACTAAATTAATGACATCTCAAAAAGTATTAAAGTATGATCATAAATTTTTTCTACACAACCTTATTGTATCACAACACACATTTTGAGCATGATTTAAGTAGAAAAAAATGAGTGGGACTACCTAATATAGGTGAATATTATACAGCAAACATTACATATATAATACAGGTGAATGTTATATAGCAAACATTACAGATATAATACAGCAAACATTACATATATGTTACAGGTAAATATTATATAGCAAACATTACATGTCCAACATGGACAATTATTGTGCACTAAGCAATACATATTAATGGGTGAATGTTCCACTCCAAATATTTTATAAACTATATAAGCAATAGTTATATACCATAGCCTAAATATATATATATATATATACATAATATAGGTGAATATCATACAGCAAACATAATATATATATAATACTGGTGACTGTTATATTGTAAGCAATACATACTAATGTGAATGTTCCACTCCAAATTAAGCAATAGTTGTATATCACATGCCAAAAGTTTTATATATTTTCTTTAATTATTAGAGGTGTATCAATAAGACTGGTAACTGCTACATATCGACTGACCAATGTGTACTGTTTTTAACATTGACCATAAAAGTTTATTGCAAACTATTTTTAATCAACTGCAAAGGTTCAATATATACTATTTTCATTACAAAGTTAGAGTTCAAAACTTCAATGAATCTGATGGGCACTTTATTACAAGGCCAGTGCTAAAGGTTTTGCTGAGATAAAAATTTAGAATGTTTAAAAACAGCAAATGGTAACTAAGCCATCTGACCTCAGAATTGTTGGTAATGAAAACTGGTATTGCATCTCAAATGTTATGTGTAAAGAAAACACAAGCGTTCATAAACATTGAACATGAAAATGTCATTTCATGTCAACTGTCAGGGGTCAAGAAAACACGAGATGTCCAGGTTACCTGTTAAGACTTACAGATAATGAAAATGTCATTTCACCTCAACTGTCAGGGGTCAAGAAAACACGAGATGTCCAGGTTACCTGTTAAGACTTAGAGATAATGAAAATGTCATTTCACCTCAACTGTCAGGGGTCAAGAAAACACGAGATGTCCAGGTTACCTGTTAAGACTTACAGATAATGAAAATGTCAGTCACTTTTCTTTCACCTGTTAATCATGTCACCAAACGTGGCCTTGATGAGTTGTCTGAGGATGGACACCATTCGGCGACGAAGCCACTGGTTCTTGAGACGAAGGTCAAATACCTCATCTAGTAGCAACAGCATGATCCTCAGGGGTATGTTATCTGCAGCCTGCATACACTTCATACTTCAAACAATGTTTCACAACTTAAATGTCAACAATATCTAACATACAGTTTTCAGTTAAAATGTGCCAGCCATAATCTGACACAACTCTAATTTAAAAATATGTCACCATAGTATAAATATAATTTTTACTTAAAATAAGTCACCATAATTTAATATAGCCTTCACTTAAAATGTGTCACAGTATGGTACAGAGTTTCACTTATAATAAATCTGCTGCTTAAAAATGTCACAAAGTGACAATACAACTCTGAAACAATGAAATATGATGCACACACAGTGTGATTAAGCAGAGAAAGGCTCTTGATAATTTGAACAATCAAAATGAGGGGTGTACATACTCTTTTGCTTCACACAACCAAACTCAAACTACACTTGTGGTTGCAGTTAGTTGTCCTTCAAATACTTTTCTTTCTCATGGGACATTCTGACTCCCTGGGAATGAAAAGGGTGTACCCTTCTGTGCTCAGTCTGTGGTTGCCTAGGAGATATCATCAGATGGAAGGGAGTGATGCAAAAGGAGATTCCTTCACTGCTGCTACCAGTACACACTTACCTCCTACCAGCATGCACTTACCTGCTACCAGCACAAATTCTCTGCCAGCATACACTTATACCCTACCAGAACATACCTTCTACCAGTATACACCCTCTGTCAGCTCACCTTCTACCAGCACACACTTACCCCCCCACCAGCATACTTATTTTCTGCCAGCACACACTTACCTGTTACTAGCATACACTTACTCCCCACCAGCATACACTTACCCCCCCCCCCAGCACCCTTATTTTCTGCCAGCACACACTTCTGCTACCAGCACACCCCATCAGACAGCATTACCTGTTTCCAGCATACACTTACCCTCTGCCATCATCTTCCAGTTCACACTTACCCTCTACCAACTCACATGTACATCTACCAAATCACATGTACCTCTACCAACTCACACATACTTCTACCAACTCACATGTACCTCTATCAACTCACATGTACCTCTACCAACTCACACATACCTCTACCAACTTACATGTACCTCTATCAACTCACACATACCTCTACCAACTCACATGTACCTCTACTAGCACACCATTAAAGTAGTTCTCATAGGATGACACTTGTCTTAAGATGGAAGAATCATGTTTATTAGGAAAGGAGCTAGGTTAGTATTGACCATCATGATTTCAGTGTGACCTTCTAAAACAAATTATTTATAAATAAATACTAACAAAGCAATGTCCATGACAAGTAAAAAATTAAAAACAAATTGTTTATAAATCCCACTAACAAAGCAATGTCCATGACATGTCTAGTGACACTCTAGTAACATTGTATTGGCAAGTAAAAAATAAGAAACAAATTGCTTATTGTCTGTTTGAAAAGAGATATACCTGCCAATTCTAGAATGAAATTTGGACCATGTCCGATTAGAGAGATTCCAAAATGAAATTTGGTGGACTGTATCCTATCAGGGAGATTTGAGAATAAAGCTTGGTGAGTTAAGTTGTTCTCTATCAGTGAGATTCAAAAGAAAAAATACTTGACCTTGATGAGTATCCGTACTGAAAATTAGTAGTATGACAACAAAAGTACAATATATTCTGTTCAAATAAAATAAATTTAATTATTTATGTGAATAAGATAGACACTACATTTTAGATGTCCATATTTCCTGCAGTACCTACCTCCAGATCCAGACCTGCTCCAACCTTGCTGGCTTGCCCATCGCCAGTCCCATCATCACTGCCCTGAAGAGTATACTGAGTGACAGTAAATGTTGCCAACAGATCTAGAGTAGCAACTGTAACCAATAGATCTACAGTGGTAGTAAATGTAACTAACAGATCTAGAGTGGTAGCCAATGTAACCAACAGATCTAGAGTTGTAGCAAATGTAACTAACAGATCTAGATGTGGTAGCCAATGTAACCAACTGATCTAGAGTAGTAATTGTAACCAACAGATCTAGAGTGGTAGTTAATGTAACTAACAGATCTAGAGTGGTAGCCAATGTAACCAACAGATCTAGAGTTGTAGCAAATGTAACTAACAGATCTAGATGTGGTAGCCAATGTAACCAACTGATCTAGAGTAGTAATTGTAACCAACAGATCTAGAGTGGTAGTTAATGTAACTAACAGATCTAGATGTGGTAGCCAATGTAACCAACTGATCTAGAGTAGTAATTGTAACCAACAGATCTAGAGTGGTAGTTAATGTAACTAACAGATCTAGAGTGGTAGTTAATGTAACCAACAGATCTAGAGTTGTACCAAATGTAACTAATAGATCTAGAATAGTAGCCAATGTAACCAACTCATCCAGAGTAGTAGCAAATGCAGTCATAAGAAAAATTAACCTTTTTAGAAAGGTAGACAGGTATGACTGATCAGCAAAAAATTTCAAATGAAAAAAGATACCCAATGTTTTAATTTTAAATAACAGTAAATGAGAGTAAGAGTAACATATTACTTTCATGAAATTAGCTACCTTTTGGAAAAAAAAAATCACTCTAGTCATGAATTAAAACATTCTACATCAAGGATAAAGTCATGGACTTTGATTTTACTGACAGATCAAAAACAAATTTGAAAGACATGCTTATCAAACCTGAGAATAATCACTATGTGAGCACTTTCGACTTCACTCTCACACTTTTAGAAACCCATCCAGTCAAATCACTGACTTTACTTTCTAAGAAAACAAGTCTGACAATCCAACCAATCAAATCACTGACTTTATTTTCAGAGAAAACAAGTCTGACAACCCAACCAGTCAAATCACTGACTTTACTTTCAAAGAAAACAAGTTTGACAACCCAACCAGTCAAATCACTGACTTTACTTTCCAAGAAAACAAGTCTGACAACCCAACCAGTCAAATCAGTGGCTTTACTTTCCAAGAAAACAAGCCTGACAACTCAAACATTAATGATTTTATTTTCTAAGAAAACAAGTCTGGCAACCCAACCTTTCAAATCACTGACTTAAATTTTGAAGAAAACAAACCTGCCAGCTCAAGCATTCATGACTTTACTTTCCAAGAAAACAACCATTCACAATGACTTTACTTTTAACACTGCCACCTATTAAAGGCCCAAAGACATCCAACCCCAGTTTCATTATTGCTATCTTGTAAACATCTCCATTCATTTTATTTGTTCCAAAATATAAACACATTATTTTATTATGGTCTCATGAGTGTGGGATTGCTAGTGAAGAAAACAAAAAAAATCAGTCAATGAACACTTGGTTTGTATAGTGATTGTCTTATTGCTTTTAAATGATATTTTAAATCCCCAGGACCTATGTCTGAGGTTACATACAAACATTTTATGCAATACATCAATGTATAACGATGCACTATGTCATGTCACAGCCTCAATAATGCAATACAACAATTTATGATGATGCACTACGTCAGTCACAGCCTCAATAATGCAATACAAAAATGCATAATGATGCACTACGTCATGTCATAGCCTCAGTAATGTAATGCAATACAACAATTTATGATGATGCACTATGTCATGTCAGTCTCATAATGCAATACAACAATGTATAAAGAAGCATAATGTAATGTCACAGTCTCAGTAATGTAATGCAATACAACAATGTATAAAGAAGCATAATGTAATGTCACAGCCTCAGTAATGTAATGCAATACAACAATGTATAAAGAAGCATAATGTAATGTCACAGTCTCAGTAATGTAATTAAACAATTCATAATTATGCACTGCATCAGGTCACAGATTCAATAATGCAAGGTCAACTGGTACTATTTCATAGAAAAACATTCCTACTTTGCTTTAAATGTTTATTTAACCCCTTTACTTAACCCCTTGGATGTATCCAGGGTCACCCAACAAATTTAACAGTTGGGGTAATTAATAACCAACTCCGAAAAAATGTGTTGGATATAATTTTGTTTATTTATTTCTCTTCCATCTTTCACTTGATCTTAATAGTGTTAATAAAAAATATGTTGGATATAATTTTGCCTACTTATTTCTATCTTCACTGTGTCTTGGGCAGATTAAAGTTTTAGCATTAAAATTTGTTCAATATAATTTTGTTTACTTATTTCTATCTTCAATTGAATGGTGTTAGTATAAAATTTGTCAGATATAAATCTATATACTTATTGTTATATTCCCTGTCAGTCTTTGCAAACAGTGTTAGTATAAAATTTGTCAGATATAAATCTATATACTTATTGTTATCTTCCCTGGCAGTCTTTGCAAATAGTGTGAAATTTGTCAAATATAAATCTATATACTTATTGCTATCTTCCCTGGCAGTCTTGGCAAATAGTGTTAAATTTGTCAGATATAAATCTATATACTTATTGCTATCTTCCCTGGCAGTCTTGGCAAATAGTGTTAAATTTGTCAGATATAAATCTATATACTTATTGCTATCTTCCCTGGCAGTCTTGGCAAATAGTGTTAGTTTAAAAGTTTTTGGATATAATTCTCTATTATCCCACTGTGATCGCAGATACTAGTATTAGTATCTGGGAAAGGACTTTAAAAAAACCCAGGAATGATTGAGTTAACAATCATGCTGACCAATTAACTGTTGTTTCATTTATTTTTTATTTTATAGAATAATTGCAAATCTCAGTAATTTGGTCAAAAAGCATTTGTGATGAATTTTAAGAGGAAAAAATAAATGTTTTTTTTTGTTTCTTCTGCTGTAAATATACCCCCAAATTAGAGTGAATATGAGAGATTATCTAAGACTTTAGTGCTTACTCCTTTCATGTTGAAGACTTTACCAATTCCATCAGGAACATTTTTAACTGCAATGCGTAGAGGGTTTACAAATGTGTCCATCTATATCAAGAGATAAATAATAGTATTACAGAAAAATAGTAAAAATTAAATAGTTTACAGTCACATCAACATAAAGAAGCATACACAATTTTTTAGAAACATTCCTAATAAATGTGATTGATGATTAAGTGGTTAAAGCTATGTGTTTGTGGTGACTGGGCTGCTATGTTTGTGAACAAGACTGAAATATTGTGTGTGTGATGATTAGGCTGATAAAATTACAAGTTTGTGATGAGTGGGTTGATAAAATTATGTTTGTGATGAGTGAGCTGATAAAATTAAGTTTGTGAAGAGTGGGTGATAAAATTACATTTGTGATGAGTGGACTGATAAAATTACATGTTTGTGATGAGTGGGTTGATAAAATTACATTTGTGATGAGTGGGCTGATAAAATTACATGTTTGTGATGAGTGGGTTGATAAAATTACATTTGTGATGAGTAAGCTAATACAATTACATGTTTGTGATGAATGGGTTGATAAAATTACACGTTTTTGATGAGTGGGCTAATAAATTACACGTTTTTGTTGAGTGGGCTAATAAAATTACATTTGTGATGAGTGGGCTGATAAAATTATGTTGTGATGAGTGGGTTGATAAAATTACGTTTGTGATGAGTGGGATGATAAAACTGTGTTTGTGACAGTTGGACTGAATAAAGAATGGACTGAAAAGAAATGTAAATGTTACTGTTGGACTGGTTAAAGAAATATATTTGTGATGTTCAAACTATATAATATGTAATGTGTGTTTACATTAGCAGTGGATTGTCCACAATAACACAAAAATAAAATCTACTTTTAATATTTATATGTACAAAAGTAAAATCTAAGTTTTAATATTTATGTGTACAAAAATAAAATCCATTAAAAATATTTATACAGACTATGATTTTTAACATTCACAAATACAAAGATAAATATAATCTAAAACCTTTTTTGAAAAGTCTGATTTGTATTTCTTTTCCCATAACCCTTGTGCCAGAAATAAGGTCATTAATTCTTCAAGACCTGGAATTTTCTGCCAAAGCTCTGGTTTTAACAGTGCCTGCAAACAATTAGAAAAAAAGGAAAAATACCATAACAACCAAGACAATTTCAAATTAGTAGACGTAACAAAAAGGAAGAAGTATTAAAAAAAATTACATAAAAACAAGACCCAGAATCTTAATTTTCTTTAAGTATATGGAATCTGGTATCTTTTTCCTGTTTGTATGTGTGTGTGTTTACATTTATTGCTTAAGTCATAACCTGATTAGACATTCTTTAATCAGTGTCATAATAATGTTACTTTTTCCTGTTTGTAAATACATTTCATGCTTAAGTCATAACCTGATTAGACAGATTTACTCAGTGTCATAATAATGTTACTTTTTCTGCTGACCAGTCTCTAGTAACTGAGACAGGTCCATCAATATATAATGTATGCAAAAAGCAGAGTAGAAAAGGGCACTTATGTAAGTGGGAAAGCAGGGCAGAAAAGGGGTTTATGTAAGTGAGAAAGCAGGGCAGAAAAGGGGCTTACGTAATTGGGAAAGCAGGGTAGAAAAAGGTGCTTATGTCATGAGAGAACAGGGCAGAAAAGGTGCTTATGTTAGTGAGAAAGAAGGGCAGAAAAGGCACTTGTGTAAGTGAGAAAGCAGGGCAGAAATAGGCGCTTATGTAAGTGAGAAGGCAGGGCAGAAAAAGATGCTTCTGTGAGAAAGCAAGGCAGAAAAAGGCACTTATGTATGTGAGAAATCAGGGCACAAAAAGGCGCTTATGCCAGGGAATGATTTAAAGAAGTGATTGGAGGCAGTAGTAACACCTAAGATGTAAATAAATAAATAAAAGCAAAGAAATTCAAGAAGTTCTAACACAATAAGATATAAATAAAAAAAGCAAAGAAATTCAAGAATTAGAAGCAGTAATAAAATATAAAAACAAAGAAATTAAAGAAGCATGTACTCGGAGGTAGTTGTCCAGTGCCTTGCGACGTTTTTCCAAAAATTCCTTGCCCATATTTTTCAGCACCGTCTTTCCAGGCAGCACTGGACCCTGAAGTTCAGGAAACTAAGTCAGAAAAGAAAGAAAAAGGCATGAAAAGCCAAAAAGTATGAAAAGACATTTAAAGCTGGTAACCCATTTTATAAACTCAAGTAATTTTGATTTAACAATCTTTTAAAATGACCTTATCTCACTCATTTTATACATACCAACAGGAAAAAGTGGTCTCTAGAACGTGCCTTAAAATATATATACCAACAGAAAACAGTGGTCTTGGGAAAGTGCCTTAAAATATATATACCAATAGGAAACTGTGGTCTAAAGAAAGTGACTTAAAAGATACAGACCAAAAGGAAAGATGGTCTAGAGAAAATGACTTAAAATGTACATACTAACAAAAAAGATGGTCTAGAGAAAATGACTTAAAATGTACATACTAACAAAAAAGATGGTCTAGAAAAAATGACTTAAAAATGTACATACTAACAAGAAAGATGGTCTAGAGAAAATGACTTAAAATGTACATACTAACAGGAAACAGTGTGTGACGCCAATGCCACATAATATATGATTATGATTATTATTATTAGTTAATCATCCATAACTAATTACAGGTTACTTTTTGAAGATTACAAATATTACATTTGTGTCATTTAACCTGTCAGTTGTACAAATGCATTACTTTTTCAAGATTACAAGTATTACATTTGTGTCATATACTGTTAGTGCTGTATTTGTATTAATTTGTCATGATATACGCATTACATTTGTTCAACTATGTCAAGTCCAACAAGTGTTACATTTATATTAATTTGTCATGATTTATAAGTTTTACATATGTGCCATCTCAATGTTACAATTGTGTCAACTTTTCATGGTGATATATTGTTAAATGCAGCACATTAAAAACTTACTCTCAATAGTTCATAATTAAAGATAATACAATAGTTGATAACTACAGAAGATATAAAGAAGAAAATACTCATTTAGCTTTCATGAAAAGTTTATATAATATGAATAAGAAAACACTAAGGTCTCAGACATCCTGTTGATAAGTAGTAATGATATCAACAAAGATAACAAACATAAAGTTTTGGCTTTTTGTCAGGAACATCTAATAAAACTTTCAAACTGCAACAGAAATTCATCTAATGAGAACTTTAGTGATCATAAACTCTTTGGTTCTAAGCTTTTATCAAAACTTTGAACACAAACATTTTCAGGTTTTAATTTTAAAATTTCACTATGTTTTCCTCTCAATAAAATTATTTTAAAGGTTAAACACAAAAGGTGGAGTAATTATGATGAATATGTATAAACACACCTTTTCTACAAGTATCATGTTGAGGTCATGAAAGTCACTGTAACGCCGGTACACATCCCAAATCTCTTCATCTTCTGAATTTGGCATCTTTCTTTTTACCGTGACAGCAAAAACTGCATATGTTTCATTGTTTTCTTTTACAACCCCTAAAAATTAAAAAATATACAACTTAATGCAAGCATATACCAGGCTGCTTTTGTTTTCTTTCACAACCCTTGTAAAACATGAACAGCAGTTTTATTTAACTATAATGTAATTAACAGCATGCCATCATTGCTGGTATATGTTGTCCTTCACAAACCTTGTAAAACATGAACAGCAGTTTTATTTAACTATAATGTAATTAACAGCATGCCATCATTGCTGGTATATGTTGTCCTTCACAAACCTTGTAAAACATGAACAGCAGTTTTATTTAACTATAATGTAATTAACAGCATGCCATCATTGCTGGTATATGTTGTCCTTCACAACCCTTGTAAAACAAACTACAACTACAAGAATGGGGGGGGGGGGTTGTCATCACAGGATCTGTTTACTTTCCCTTCTTAACCAATGTACTACAATAAACCAGTAGACACAAACACATACGCACGCACGCACGCACACACACACACACACACACACACACACACACACACACACACACACACACACTGCATGGCCCTTGTTATGAAATTCTGTTATTCTAAAGAAATAAATAATAAGTAGTTGTAAACATAGACACTGCATTGTCATGAAATGGTGTTATTCAAAAGGAATAAAATAAATAGCTATCAACACACACACTGTATATTTAATTGTTACTGACAGTTAAACATACAACAATAAACCAATGCAAAACTATCTACTATCATCAACATCTGATGAGTTTTGTCACACAAAAACTATCTACTATCATCAACATCTGATGAGTTTTGTCACACAAAAACTATCTACTATCATCAACATCTGATGAGTTTTGTCACACAAAATCTATCTACTATCATCAACATCTGATGAGTTTTGTCACACAAAAACTATCTACTATCATCAACATCTGATGAGTTTTGTCACACAAAAACTATCTACTATCATCAACATTTGATGAGTTTTGTCACACAAAAGCTATCTACTATCATCAACATCTGATGAGTTTTGTCACTAACAGTTGAACATACAACAATAAACCACTGCATAACAATGTCATTGCTGTTTAATGAGTTGTTTTTCATGAATAAAACAACAAAATAAACCAATGAAAAGACACATGCATGGTTGGATTATAAGAGCCATAATATATTTTTCATGAATAAAACAACAAAATAAAAGACACATGCATGGTTGGATTATATCAGCCATAATATATTTTTCATGAATAAAACAACAAAATAAAAGACACATGCATGGTTGGATTATATCAGCCATAATATATTTTTCATGAATAAAACAACAAAATAAAAGATACATGCATGGTTGGATTATAAAGAGAGCCATAATATACTGGAAACTCACTTAATCCATCTTTGGTTTTATATAATATAATTTACTAATAACTGTAACTGTTTGTAATTATCCAACTATGATATATTCTTAACCTTAATGTGATTATCTGACTACAATATATTCTTAACCTTAATGTGATTATCCGACTACAATATATTCTTAACCTTAATGTGATTATCTGACTACAATATATTCTTAACCTTAATGTGATTATCCGACTACAATATATTCTTAACCTTAATGTGATTATCCGACTACAATATATTCTTAACCTTAATGTGATTATCCGACTACAATATATTCTTAACCTTAATGTGATTATCCGACTACAATATACTTTAATCTTATCTGTTTGTGATTATCTGACTACAATATACTTTTAATCTCATCAGTTTGTGGTTATCCGACTACAATATACTTTTAACTTCATCAGTTTGTGGTTATCCGAATACAATATACTCTTAATTTAATCTATTTGTGGTTATCCGAATACAATATACTCTTAATCTCATCTGTTTGTGGTTTGTCTGAGTTATGAAATACTAATAACAATATTAATAACCATTTTATCTGAACTAAGATATATTTTTAACCTCATCTGTTTGTGCATTGTCTGAGCTGTGACATACTATTACTCATGTGTATGTTATCTGAGCTGTACTGGTACATGTACAGCCACCTGTTTAGTGTTTCTTAAGTTACCATGAACTGGTGTCAAATTATTTATTTTGTATTATTTAAACTACAATGTAATGGTAAATGAAAATTTACTTATTTGTGTTATCTATGCTGATGAAACAACAAATCTCAACATACCTGTTTGTGTTATCTGAGCTGTGATGTTAATTTCTCCTGTTAAGGTATGTGATGCTGATCCTGATGATGTTATTGAGGACTGTGAGTCTAGTGACAAGGAGTCACCATCATCTATTACATCACCAACATTGTCTGGCTGCAGCAAACCAATGTATAACTTAACTAAAATTTAATTCAACTTAGCAAAATATACACAACAAATGCATATTTTTCCCCTCACAATTATCTCCTGATTTTTTCTGATCAATGTATTATATATACATGTAATAAGATTAATAAATTAATTACTGATAAAGTTTACTAAATATATTTATAATGTGGAAGCAATTAATTAATTAATGGTACAAAATAATGGTACAAAATACATCTGTCTTACTTCAAAGTATCTTAGAAAAATTACTTTTCACTGCAACGATGACATATTCTGGCATTTACAATACATCTGGTATTTATAATACATCGACTTTATGAAAACTTTCTTCTGAAAATTTCTCTTTCTTCTTCTCTCTTTCTCATTCATCCATCCATCCATTCATTTATCTGAGTCTGTCTGTCTAGTTATTTCAAGAATAAAATATCTCACAGTCACTGCTTCAATAGTTGTTATTTTGCTTTAATATAGACCTTTAACTTATGACTAACACAATTAACTAGGTGATAAATATTTATAAATAAACAACTTTAAAAGGAAAAATATATCTACTAACATATCACTTGTCTGATTTATTTTTTCTATCAATTTCAAACAAAAATATTTAAGTTAAAATAAAATTTTATATGTATTTTCTGTTTATTTAAATGACAGAGAATAAATGAGAACAGCTCAAAATAAACAGTATAAAAATATCAATGTTTAACTCATGAAGCCTGTAGATGAAACAATGAATTAACTTGATTAAGGAGAGTAACTCATTCTTTACGTCAATAAAGCTGAAAAGTACAAAGTCTCTTAAAAAAAACAAACAATTATATAACTATTGTTTGACAGTTGTTCAATTATATTAAACACTAAAAAACAATGTCTTTTAAAAAAACACTCACACACATTTGTATAACTAATGATATTTTAAAAAAATTATACTAAACACTGAAAACCAAGTATCTGTAAAAAAAATACATAACCAAATTTACTGATAGTTATTCAATTATACTGAATACTAAATGGTTAATTAAAGAAAATCAATTATGAAATTAAATATAAATACATAAATTAACAATAGAGTATATTTATTATTTTTTTGTCATCTACAGACTGGTGTATATGGACGTAGTCATACATACTAACACAACATCTACAGACTGATATATAAGGATGGAGTCAGAGCAAATGACACAATAGAACATCTACACAACTGGTTTACAAGGACCTAGTTATACTTATTGACAAATAGGACATCTACAGACTGGTATACAGTATAAGGACCTAGTCATATATACTAACACAAGTGAACATCTACAGACTGGTTTGTAAGGACCTAGTCATACATACTAACACAAGTGAACATCTACAGACTGGTATGTTAGGACCTAGTCATACATACTAACACAAGTGAACATCTACAGATTGGTATACAGTATAAGGACCTAGTCATACATACTAACACAACAGGACATCTACAGACTGGGTATGTCATGGTGGAAGGAAACTAAGTGCCAAAACATATTTTTGTTGATTATATAATTCATTGTTTACATCGAACACCACAGTCTAAGGGATATACATGTCAGATAAATAAATTTTTGTTTGTCAAGATCGCCGATCACTTGTAAACATGGTTGTTGTTTCTATCACAATTATTTATTCTGAGGGACATTAATTATGTATGAGTTCACCTGTATTTCATTGGCAAAGACTGACAGTCTATGTTGACATTAGATTATAGAATATACTTCATAAAGTGTTTCTGTGTAATTAGAGATTTATGTATTGTATAAACTCAACAGATTTATGCATTGTTTCAGTGCGACCCGTTCACTATTGTGTGTGAAAGATTTTATTAAGGAATGACTAATATATATATACTGATATTAAGAATAATTTAAACAATATGTTATACATTTATTGCACTTTGGTAGGATTAGAAGTATGAGGTCTAGAAATAATCAAAATCTCATGCTGCAGCTAGAAAGAAGAATGCGTGTTAAGCGTGGGGTACATGAACTTTCATCGATGCATGCCTCAAGTGCTAAAACTACAAACAGCAAAATTTTTATGAAGAGGTTTAAGCAAGAAATAAAAGGGAGAAAAAATATAGTAAATCTGAGAGAGATTCCAAAATTTGTGTTGGAATATACAGCTGGAAAGGAGACGTAAAATTCCTCCTTTTCTCTCCATTGTGTGTTCAAGATGCGAAGGCAAACATTCTGTACATTTTTGTTGATGAAAGTGAAAGTTCGTTGATTTGAATTACATACCCTTGTGCTTGGTGATTCGAAGGATTAACCATTCACAGTGATAGACAGAGCAGTGAGTAGAGCTCTCTATCTCGGATTATTTTTTCCAGTCAACCTATTCTGGGAGTGAATCAAGTATCGTTTCTGACGCCAGAGTTTGGGTGGAAGACGATCATTCACGCTGTGAGGACACATTCACTTACAAGCGATGAGAGCAACAATGAATTATCATTACAAGAAATGGTATTGGAAGCCATTAGACCCTAGCTATACACAGGGAGGGGTCGATACTTGCAGGAGGCAACAACAGAATAGCTGTTTATGACAGCAGTAGTAGTGCTGCAAGGATCCTATGAGAAAAACGAGTCATGACTGATTATGTGAGTAAAGAAAAATAAAACTCTATAATACTATTAAGACCTCAGCGCACAGAGAATACTTAGAACATTTAGAAAACTTAAGACACTTAGATTTAATCTAAGATTTACTTAGATTATTTCAGATTGTTTATATCCATTTGATATTTCAAAAAGTGACTTTTGTGAGAGAAACTTTAATATATGAAGAAACAAACTTTTAAAACTATTTGACTTTCTAATGATTACTTCAATCATGAATTTGGTGATGTACTATTGTAAATTTTACTAGTGGAAATACCGCTCATAAGTGGAATTGATATTTTTCTTTTTTTTTTACCATTTACCATTTGTCACCCAAGGGTGTATGTTATGAAAGTTTTGTGTGATTGAATTAACCACTGCATGAGAGGGAACGCCCATAGGTTAATAAACCTACATCATATCTTTTTCAAAACTTGTTTGCTATTGTTTTAAAAGGGCGAAAGTGGTTTGTCTTGTCCCGTCCTGTTACGTTTTGTCTGTATAGTATTGTCTTGTATTGTCTACATAACATTCATCACCATTACCACTCGCATTCTCACAAGCAAACATGCATACAGAATAAAGTTGATTAGTCAGTCAAACATCATTGGTGTCTCTGTATTGTGGATCTTGTGACTGCCCGACATGCTGCTGACAGATGTCATCTCCCACCTTCCCTACTCACCAGAGAGAGAGAAGGCAGTTGTGACAGTATACAAGGACTTAATCATATCTATTGACACAATAGGACATCTACAGACTGGTATACAAGGACTTAATCATATCTATTGACACAATAGGACACCTACAGACTGGTGTACAAAGACTTAGTCATATCTATTGACACAATAGGACAGTTACAGACTGGTATACAAGGACTTAATCATATCTATTGACACAATAGGACAGTTACTGACTGGTAATCAAAGAACCTAGTGACAAGAGGACACCTATTACTGATACAACAAGACAGCTACAGAGTGGTAATCAAAGAACCTAGCCAAATCAACAAGAGGACACCTATTACTGATACAACAGGACAATTGTACATTGGTACATTACAACAATGGTGACTAAAGAATATAAAAAATTTCACTGTTTTTAGCAACACTTAGTCATATTTTCATTATCATGTGATATTACATTTACATTACATTTCATTAAAATTTCATACTCAGCACATTTACTAAACATCTCCTATGTATATTTATATTTACTTAGTATCTCATATGCTACATGTACTCGCTATCTCTTATTACAGTTTACACTTAATGTTTACTTAGTATTTCCTAGTACAATTCACACTTGCTGTTTATTTAACATCTCTTATGTACATAACGCACACTTAATGTTTATTTCATATTTCTTACTACAATTCACACTTAATGTTTATTTAGTATTTTTTATGTACAATATCACACTTAGCATATTCATCTAGCATCTTACAGATCACACTTTCTTCATTTATCGAGATCTCCAATTTAAACATTGCACTTAATATATTTTTTCAGCATCTTCAATTTACATATCACATTTAACACATTTACTTAAATCTTACACACAACACTTAAAACATTTACTTAAATCTCCAATTTACATACAACACTTAACACATTTACTTAAATCTCTAATTTACATACAACACTTAATAAATTTACTTAAATCTCCAATTTACACACAACACTTAATACATTTACTTAAATCTCCAATTTACACACAACACTTGATACATTTACTTAAATCTCTAATTTACATACAACACTTAATGCATTTAGTTTAATCTCCAATTTACATACAACACTTAAAACATTTATTCAAATCTCTAATTTACATACAACACTTAAAACATTTATTTAAATCTCCAATTTGCATTTCACACTTAGTACATTTACTAAGCAACACCTATTATTACAACTGCAGTTCATTAACACTGAGCATCCCTTAATACATATATTATAAATGGACATTTCAAACTTCAAAGTATATCAACTCTCAGGCTCAATGCCTCAATAGCACTAATATACTACATATACAATCTGCTGTTGTAGTTCATTAACACTGAGCATCCCTTAATACATATATTATAAATGGACATTTCAAACTTCAAAGTATATCAACTCTCAGGCTCAATGTCTCAATGGCACTAATATACTACATATACAATCTGCTACTGCAGCAGTTTAAATACAGTGCTTCAATCAAGGATCTTAAACATAAATGACTAATTACAGATTTTATGAAGAATACCTTTAGATAAATATAATATTAAATACAGTTGTCTTTATCTAACAGTGTATTATGAAACTGTCTGATCGTATTGGTTTTTGGTTTTTGTTTTTTTAAAACCTTATGAATAAGTCATACTTTATATGATCAAATCTATAAATATGAAATTAGCATTTAAATTAATTTAAGAAAACACTCATTTGCTTGCAGTATAAAATTGAATGGTTGACAGAGACATGCACAGAATGAGAAAAGTACAACAATAATGCATATACAATGCTGAATGATTACAGCTCAAAAAGACACACATGCACACAGTAAAAACAGATTTTATGAAAGAAATGCATAAAGTATGTTGAATAAATACATTTTAAAAAGACATACATGCACACAGTGAAAACAGATTTTAAAAAAAAGAGAGAAGTGAATAAAGTATGGTAAATAAATATAGACAAAAGACACATGCACAAAGTAAAAATCATAAAAACAGAAATGCTAAATAAATACTTCACTCAAAACAACTACACTATTCATTTTAATAAATGCATCATTAATGAGAGCAAAACCCAACAATATCATGGGCCAACAAGCAAAGAGGAAGAACAGAAGCAAAGCCAAAAAGCAATACCATGGACCTACAAGCAAAGAGGAAAGGACAGAAGCAAAACCCAGCAATATCATGGGACCAACAAAAAGAGGAAAGGACAGAGGCAAAGCCAAAAAGCAATCATGGTCCTACAAGCATAGAGGAAAGGACAGAATCAAAGCCAAACAGCAAACATGGTCCAGCAAGCAAAGAGGAAAGGACAGAAGCAAAATGAAAGGCAAGGGAGACAAAATTAGATCAACAGATTCTGTTATTTTCTTGTATATTTATATAATTATTTGCTGTCTCTTTTTCTTCACCTTATCCTTATTGTACAAATTATTGCCTATGTGTAATTTAAGAATGTCACACACACACACACACGTACACACACACACACACACACACACACACACACACACACACACACACACACACACTCACTCACTCACTCACTCGCTCAAACTTCTATAGTTTGTTATTAGGTTATTAAATTAATGATATGACAATGACAAAAGAGAAGTGTCAACACACTGACAGGGAACATTTTCTTTCTCAAGAGTGTCTGATTGTACACTTCTTGTGACTTAAATAAGTTTTCTAAATACTGACAGGGAACATTTCCTTAATAGCACCTGAATGTACATTTTTTGTGATTTAGATATGTCTGATATGTCTAAACATAGAGGGAACATTTCCTTACTCAAGAGCACTTGACTGTAAAATTTCTTGTGACTTTAAACACAGACAGGGAATATTTCCTTAACAGCACCTGTATGTACACCGCTTGTGACTTAAATAAATGTCTAAATACTGACAAGGAACATTTCCTTAATAGCACCTGATTGTACACCTTTTGTGACTTAAATAAGTGTCTAAATACTGACAGGGAACTGTAAAACAATAGTGCCTGATTGAATTATTCACTTCTTGAGACTTAGATACATGCCTAAATGCTGAGTGCGAACTTTAAAGCAATGGTGCCTGCTGTTGCAACCTACAACATGCATTTATTCTTATCTATTTGACTTTATATACTGAATGAAATTAAAACTGAAATTATACAGAATTTAAAAAATATTTTACCTTATCTTTCACATCCTTAACCTTAACTAAACTACAGACTGAATAAAAATGATCTGACATTTATAACAGTTATTTCTAATGTACCTATCTTTTCAATACCTAAAATATCCCAGCCTTTTGTGGAGTTTGGGGCTAAACATTGCAATATCCTCAGAATTTCTAAAACATTTTAAGAACTTGTACACAATTTAAAAAAAGTTTTCATTGTTTCTTATCCAAGATTCTAGTGAAATACAAAACTGATCCATGGAAATCTTAGTTTGGGGTACAACAATTAAAATAAATATAATTTATCAAAATTAAGTAAATGAATGAACAGTATGACAAATTTAAATAATTGTATCATGTCAATGTCAATAACTCAGCTGGGAGAGAGGTGTCAATTTGTGCTTAACAATCACTACCAGTTGTGTAAGAGCACAATTCACACCCCTTTATTTGAACAAAATTACACATTAGCATGATCTAGATAGTAATTATGTTTTGTATTTATTATTATAAAACACTCATAAATAATAATTCTAAGTTTTTCTTCACACAAACTTTAAGTTTGTAACTAGCATCCACTCCCCAACCATCACCACCACCACCACCTTCCAATCTCTTTCCTTCTAGCTAACAAGTTAATCCTTGTTCATTTATTCATTATTATTCAGGTGAACTAAATAATGGTATCTTGTTAGTAGGAAATTACACAACTAGCTTTAGGATTAGGTACAATATTTGTGTTAAATATAATAAATGGTTCAGAAGATTTGAAATGCATTTTCTTCTTCCTATCCATGGAATATCAGATACACGTATATAAATATATATCTTGGTACAGTATGGTACAGGCAAGTGCATATTGGGCATGCCCAACTTGCCATTCAATGTATGCTTTTAGACATGCCTAGCCATGGTATTATACATACCATGTCATTCGGTGATACTATTATGCTTGCCATGTCATTATACTATTATATTTGCTTTATCATACTGCTATAAATGCCTTGTCATATATATGCTTGTCATGCTAGTATACATGCCATGCTATTCTGTATATACTATTAAACCTAACACGTCATTCAGTGTATACTTATATATATGTCAGTTTGTGTATACTATATAATATTCATTTCATTGCTCCAATTACAAAAGTAATAAAATCAAATAACAAGTCTCCAACTAACCAGTATATGCTCTTCTGCCTAGATAAGTATCCTGTTAGCATGGGCATAATTAAATGACTTTTGTACCTTTTATAAAAGCAGTCTACCTAAAGACAGTGACAATACTACATCATTTTAACAATACTACATCATACATGTATTATAATATTTATCCACTGATGAAGGGTATATTCAGTACTGTTAATATTTACACTACATCATATTATGATATTTATCCACTTATTTACACCTATTGTTTCACTGAATATTAAAAAACAACAATAAAAAACTGCATACATTCACTCGAATACTGGGAGTGGGGGGGTATCTTTCTATATTTTCAAAATAATTGATGTAGCAAGAGAATTATGTTGATAGTTTTATTTCTCAAACAAAACATAATTTATAGCATAAAACATATTTTTCCAGGTGATTGTCTTACCTATAATGTGTTTGAAATGAATTTACAGGTAAGCAACATGTTTAGTAAGTGAAGCCAGCACTAAATCTACTCTCTTCTTGCTAGTTCATTGCAATTCTTTGCAAAAAATCTCACACCTCACATTAAGAATTTTAAATAAATGTTTTATAGCTAGATATATTTTGGTTTTATTTTCCAACATACACGTCAAATGTTTACTGGCACGATTATAGCAACTTCTCATCCACATCTATGAACTACTGTGTACATCGGGTCTAATGAACTATTGTTTTATGAACTACTGTGTACTAATATTGTGACATCAGGTCTAATGAACCACTGTTTATTAAGTTTGTTTATATCTAATGAACTATTGCTTACTTAGTTTGTGACATCATATCTAATAAAGTGTTGTTTACTAAGTTTGTGACATCAGATCTAATGAACTATTGTTTACTTATGAACTATTGTGTACTTAGTCTGTGATGTCATATCTAATGAACTATTGTTTACTTATGAACTATTGTGTACTTGTGATGTCATATCTAATAAACTATTGTTTATTAAGTTTGTGACATCATGTCCAATGAACTACAGAAGAATGTTGATGAACTAAACATCAATCATCCAAAGCACTGATGTCCTTACCTCAAAATGACAGTATATACTTTCAGTGCTCTCTAGTCATTATGCTTAAGTAGTACTCCTGCCACCTCAAAATGACAGTATCTACTTTCAGTGCTCTATTCATTATGCTTAAGTAGTACTCCTGCCACTTAATGCATTTGTTTCCGATTATTTATTTGAAGATGTATGCAGTATAGCTGCACCTCCAAAACAGTTCAGAAGTGAGACCCAATTTTTAGAATGATAAACTTTTCACGACCCACCAAAAATTGGCTTGGGACCCACCAGTCATGACCAACAATTTGGGAAACACTGCAGTATACAGAAATAGTTTTAATTTGTCATTACAGAAATTAAAAATTAAATTTTGGCTTTAGTTATTGTGTAGACAAGATAGACTCCCATGACCTTCAAGCACCATTGTGAGTGTAGGAGTGTTGTAGAGTTGGTGGTTAACTTTTGCTCAGTCTACAGTGAGTCACTGCAGTTGAGGTCATTGCAGGCATTTTGTTTGTAATCATTCAATGTTCCAGATTTTATTCTAGGTTGTTTCAAAGTGATCAACAGTATACTGTATGTTTGATTTTCATAACTATCTGATATATCAACCAGCCTTGGACCCAATTGGTTTGGATAAACATTTTACTGTACTGTTATTAAGTGTGTGATATTATATATAATGAATACTGTTTATTAAGTGTGTGACATCATATCCAATTAACAATTGTTTACTAAGTTTGTGACTTATTTAATGAACTGTTGTTTACTAAGATTGACATATCTAATGAAATATTGTTTACTAAGTTTGTGACTTATTTAATGAACTGTTGTTTACTAAGAGTGTGACAGATCTAATGAAATATTGTTTACTAAGTTTGTGACTTATTTAATGAACTGTTGTTTACTAAGATTGTGACATATCTAATGAACTATTGCTTACTAAGCTTTTGATCTTATATAATGAACTGTTGTTTACTAAGAGTGTGACATATCTAATGAACTACTGTTTACTAAGCTTTTGAGGTCATGCCTAACGAATTACTGTTTACTAAGTATGTGAGGGCTAAATGAGCTAATATTCTTTATACAAGTAATTATCACTTATAAATGAATATTTACTGAGAAAGTTACATTACATTCTAAATAAGCTACTGTTTACTGAACAAGTGACATCATCTAAATGAACCACTGTTTATTAAGGAAATAATGTCAAGTCTCAATAAACTATTATTCACTAAGCAACATCAATCTATTTGACTTTTATTTAATAAGTGACAACAAGCCTAAATAAACTTTTATTTAATAAGTGACAACAAGCCTAAATAAACTATTCTTTACTAGGCAAGTGATATAATTTCTAAATAAAATATTGTTTATTAAGTAAGTGACATGTCTGTAGCAACATAAAGCAAAATCTTGCTATTTTACTTGATCTAAAAATCACCACAATAAAGAGAAACAAACTGGCATATATAACCTAGCGAACAATAAAGTGAAACAAACTGGCATATATAACCTAGCGAACAATAAAGTGAAACAAACTGGCATATATAACCTAGCGAACAATAAAGTGAAACAAACTGGCATATATAACCTAGCGGAACAATAAAGTGAAACAAATTGGCATATATAACCTAGCGGAACAATAACAAGGAAAAGACTGTAACCACTATAAACTAGAGTCTTTCAAATTGCATTGGAGGCAATGTTAAAATCTAAAAGTATTCTCCAATTATATAAGAAATCAAAACAATTTAATTAAACAAAATAACTCAGTAAAATTAAGGCTATGCTACTAAATAATAAACTTATCAAACGAACACCAAAGACATTTAAAAAGTGAAACTATAAATACAGAAAAGTAGAAATGTAAACAAAAATTATAAATAGTTTAAAAGTTATAATCTAAATGAAATATGAAATAATGTTAAAATTAGTAAACGGTGTGAAAGTTAGTAAATTAAAAGATTAGTGAATATCAGCATGCATAGGATCAATGATTAATCATGCAAAAACTACACCAATAACTTACACTGCCCAATAATGTAGTTTTAGTTAATATCAGCATGCATAGGGTCAATGAATAATCATGCAAAAACTGCACCAATAACTTACACTGCCCAATGATGTAGCCATGATGGAGGCAGCAATGTCTAAGCAAAAAAAAAAAGGGGGGAAAAAAGCACAGAAAAAATAACTGTTAACATCCACCAGGCAACCATTCAATACTAAGAGCTAGCAACAAGCCACAGTAAAATATGCAGAGCTGAATCTTCACACATGACAAAGTCATTCCTCAAATTTCAATAGGATCATAATTCCCAAACTAAAGAAATATATTACCTGAAGGCCAAATGTGAGTTTGTAAAGTGCTACAAGACTGACACACTTCAAATTTCAGTACTTATAATGGCACAGGTAAACTTCCACACAAAAATATATATGAAATTAATGGACTCTTGATTATCCAGACTGTGGATTAACCATGCCACTGAAATGTTCAGACATGAAGTAAAAATAAGAAAAAGTGTAAGTGGTACTGACACAGGAAAAAGTATAAAAGTGCAAAATGCTTAATAAACATTTTCATGCTTTGATAAGCATAATACTTGGATAGAGAAGTGAACAAAATTATGTAAAATAATCTTAATTTAAACATCAAGATAATTCCAAATTGCCAGAAATGTGTAGGCCTTATGTTTCATAATCTGAAGACTCTAAAGATGAATGCTACCATTTTCTGAAAAATCAACTCAAAAGTTTGAAGTGGCCGCTGAATCAAAAATTAATTAATCAAAACGAAGAAGAGAAACTGAATCAATGACTCTGTAAAATAATACAGATATGATAGGAAACTACTACTAATTTATGACTTAAAGATGAGAAGATGACAGGATTAACCAACAGTTTTAACCAGTAATCACTACCAAACCAGAAAATGGTTCTGATAAAGCAATGACACACTTCATTCATAAAGCAATGAAACACTTCATTCATAAAGCAATGACACACTTCATTCATAAATCAATGACACACTTCATTCATAAATCAACGACACACTTCATTCATAAATCAATGACACACTTCATTCATAAAGCAATGACACATTTCATTCATAAAGCAATGACACATTATCTGAATTTATGCTACTTAATGTTAAGTCATTTTCATTTCATATGCATGCCAAACTCAAAATTATGTGATATGAGACGTCCATGATGTTGACCTGGGACAGCAAGAACAAGGTATCAATTCCCATATTTCCAGTCTCTTAGATGTGCCGTATAGATGATGAACTGTGTTTCTATTTTGTGTCAGTCTCTTAGATGTGCTTTACAGATGATGAAATGTGTTTCTGTCTCTTAGACTGCTGTACAGATGATGAACTGTGTTTCTATGTTGTGACAGTCTCTTAGACATGCTGTATAGATGATGAACTGTGTTTCTCTGTCTCTTAGACTGCTGTATGGATGATGAACTGTATTTCTAGGTTGTGACAGTCTCTTAATGTGCTGTAGAGATGATGAACTGTTTCTATGTTGTGTCAGTCTTTTAGAGAGATGATGAACTGTGTTTCTATGTTGTGACAGTCTTTTAGATGTGCTGTAGAGATGATGAACTGTTTCTATGTTGTGACAGTCTTTTAGATGTGCTGTAGAGATGATGAACTGTGTTTCTATGTTGTGATAGTTTATAGTACATAATTATTTCAATGGGAAAATCCCAGTCTATTGACATGATTTCTGCTGACACAAAATTCTCAGGAAGGCATATATATCGCATACACAGAGAACTCTGCATAGGAGAAGAAACATGTACTTTTTATTATATCTTTATAAACTCAATTTCTAACTTTAGAATTTTAGCATTAAAATGGGCAAGGTGAATAAAAAAAACTTTAGATTTTGATTCCCCAGATTCTTATAATTCAGGTTTTATATATGACAAGGTCATACTCCAAAGAAATTTATCAAAGTTTTATGTTTCCTAAATTATTTCAACTATTACATTTTTAACAAGGATCACATCAGGACAGGGCATTTGCAAACTATTACTCAAGATAAATTCCCTCACAATACATGATATATTAATGAAATGAAACATCTGCTTTGTTAATTATTACTCAAGGCAAATTTCTTCACAAAATCATGATATATTAAGGGACTAAGAAAACTATTAGTCTGACCAAATTCCTCCAAAGTCAAAGACATGATATGTTAAGTAATTAAGTAAACTATTATTTAAAGAACATTTCCATGATGATGAAGACATATATAAGACCAGGAACAGCTGCTTAGTAAACTATTACTAAAAGCAAACTTCCCACAAAGATAAAGAGATGTTATATTAAGGGACTAAGTAAACTATTACTAAAAGCAAACTTCCCACAAAGATAAAGAGATGTTATATTAAGGGACTAAGTAAACTATTACTAAAAGCAAAATTCCAACAAAGATAAAGAGATGTTATATTAAGGGACTAAGTAAACTATTACTAAAAGCAAACTTCCCACAAAGATAAAGAGATGTTATATTAAGGGACTAAGTAAACTATTATTAAAAGCAAAATTCCAACAAAGATAAAGAGATGTTATATTAAGGGACTTAGTAAACTATTATTAAAAGCAAAATTCCCACAAAGATAAAGACATGTTATATTAAGGGACTTAGTAAACTATTACTAAAAGCAAAATTCCCATAAAGATAGACATATTATATTAAGGGACTAGGAACAGCTGCTTAGCAAATTATACAAAATCACCCCCCACCCCCCTTTAGACAAATACTTGATATTTAAAAAGTCTACAAGCAACTGCTGTGTAAATTGCCCCACAGATAAAGACTTGATATGTTAAAAAGTAGGAACAGCTGCTTTGATAGCTATTATAAAAGATGAAATCTCCCAGAAAAAGATTGTCCAGTAATAGATATGTCAATGTACAATAATTTTTCCTAATGACCCTATTCTTTTCTTTTAATCCATTTCATTTACATGTTGATTTTATTACAGAAGATTCTACTTAATACTCTTGACATGAATTTAATTAGAATGATTTCAAAAGATGATTTTCTGATAGCATATTTTATTATAATACTTTCTGTTTACCATGAACTATACATTTAATCAATCAAACGTTTTAGTGATTTTAACTAGTAGAAATTCTTTACAACCATTAATAAGACCGAAACCCTGAAATCAACAACAAAAAATTATATGCCCTAACTGGAATACAGTAAATATTTCAAGATTTACACAAAATAATAAAGCATTTTTGTTTTGTGTTAATGCTGAGGACAAAGTATGATAATTGATATAACCAACTAAATATTAACACTTTTTGATTTTTTTCCCCCCTAAAGTATTGTCATAATGAAAATACGCTAACACTTTTTGATATTTTCCCCCTAAAGTATTGTCATAATGAAAGTGCAGCGCTGCAAATTACCAACTACCAACAAACAGCTTTCATTACAATTTCCAAAACATGCATTTATTTTTAAATAAATCCCACAACATATAAAGGGTTAGGTATCAAGTGATATCAACAATTAAATATTTCTTCTTATTCTTGACTAACATTGGCATGTTTTCAGGTTAAAATTTAATAATAAAGCAAAAACATACTTGATTAATTTCATAAGGGTACTATTCAGAACATAAGCCATTAGCACATTGAACAGATGAGGTTAATAGCTTTATAAGTGTTTAAATAATCAAAACAGTATTTCATGTTGCTTTTAAGAATGTATTAACAAAGAAAGCCTTTATTTTGTCTGTAATATTTTCAAATGAGTGATCATATTATTCTTTTCTTCTTAACATCAGTACATTTACTTATTTAATTTCTTGAATCCTGCTGGTAGTTTGAACAGAGAAAATGTCATCTGACAGCCACAAGAGCATTTAATTGAAACATTGCACACTGACAGCTAAAAGAGCATTTCATCGAAACATTGCACCAAAAGATCTTAAGAAATACTCAAAATGCATGCAGATGCCATAGCTCCAAGAAAAGATAACCACAATAACTGTATTATATACATATACTCCCAACAAAGTCTGGTTATATTACTCATTTGTCTGACTACACAACATGGTGTAAAAGTTGAAACACCTACTCGGAACCACAGAATCCTGGGAACTGAAAAGTAAGATGGGAAAGAGCAGGTGTAACACAATTCATACAATGCATGGAAATAATCAGTCATAAGGAATTTCAATCTAAACTGTTTCTTCAATAGAGAATATTATTAATATTTATTTATATTTTGTTTGTATATGACAGCTACTTTAAAGACCTCAAAAGATTTACAACTCAAGAAATAAAGTTAAAAAGCACCAGAAACCTCACTGATTTTGATGATAATTGTTACTTGCCTCAATAACTTGATAATTCATAAGAATGGTAATTAACTGTTATGTGCCTCAATAAGTTGGTAATTCATACTGATGGTAATTAACTGTTACATGCTTCAATAACTTGTAATTCATACTGATGGTAATTAATTGTTACATGTCTCAATAACTTGTAATTCATACTGATGGTAATTAATTGTCATTTTGGAGCTAAACATTGTGAGACTTTCAAAGCTTTGTAATTCATACTGAAGATAATAAACATTCATTTCTGTTCTAACAATGATTATGTATGTCCATTAACTTATTACTTGATAATGATGAGAAGAATTTGATGATATTAACTGTCTCAATAACTTGTAATTCTATTTCAAATCATTGTGTATCCCTTATCATTAACTCAAGTGACATAAGTGCTTATTATAGTCATAGGAATATCTAAATAAAAAGAATATTTATTTTACTGACATTTATATGCATGCTTACCCATTCTTGCAATGACTGAATAAGAGTGTATGTTTTATTTTTAATTCAAACAAAAAATGTGCATCTCTGCATTGTAATGAAAATTTGATACAAAAATGATTAATTCTGTATTGTAATATACTGTAAATTTGATACAGAAACAAAAATGATTAATTCTGTATTGTAATATACTGTAAATTTGATACAGAAACAGAAATGATTAATTCTGTATTGTAATATACTGTAAATTTGATACAGAAACAGAAATGATTAATTCTGTATTGTAATATACTGTAAATTTGATACAGAAACAGAAATGATTAATTCTGTATTGTAATATACTGTAAATTTGATACAGAAACAGAAATGATTAATTCTGTATTGTAATATACTGTAAATTTGATACAGAAACAAAAATGATTAATTCTGTATTGTAATATACTGTAAATTTGATACAGAAACAAAAATGATTAATTCTGTATTGTAATATACTGTAAATTTGATACAGAAACAAAAATGTGTAACTCTGTGTTATAATGTAAATTTGATTTGGAAACAAAATGTGTAACTCTGTATTGTAATGTAAATTTGATATGGAAACAAAATGTGTAACTCTGTATTGTAATGTAAATTTGATATGGAAACAAAATGTGTAACTCTGTATTGTAATGTAAATTTGATTTGGAAACAAAATGTGTAACTCTGTATTGTAATGTAAATTTGATACCAAAACACAGAAACAAAAATGTATAACATTTGTAAACTGAATCTGTTACAGAAACACATGTATAAATCTGTATGGCAATGCAAATTTGAATTGGAAACAAAAAGTGTAATTCTGTATTGTAATGTAAATGTGATACAGAAACAAACAAATGTTTAACTTTTTTATAGCATTGTAAATCTGATACAGAAACACAAATGTGTAACTTTGTATTGCAATGTAAATTTGATAAAGAAATGTACATGTTATTCTAATATTGTAATGCGAATTTGATACAGAAACACAAATGTGCAACTATATAGGGTTATATACTGAACCGAAGCATGTAGTTCTGGAGAAAATTAATAGATTGTTTGGCACAAAAGCCCGTAAAACTGAATATGCTTGAAAGAACTTTTTCTTGTCTACAGTTTGTATAAAACTGAATGGTAACATTTGCTTGAACAACTTTTTCTTGTGTACAGAGAGTTTGTATAAAACTGAATGGTAACATTTGCTTGAACAACTTTTTCTTGTATACAGAGAGTTTGTATAAAACTGAATGGTAACATTTGCTTGAACTTTTTCTTGTATACAGACAGTTTGTAAAAACAACATTTGCTTGAACAACTTTCTCCTGTGTATAGATAACCTGTTTAAAACATTGCTAAAGGGTGACAACATAAACTTTTAACATTTTTGTTTTCTTTTTGTTCAGAAAGCTTGTATTGAACATTCAGCTTATAAAAATATTATTGAGATACTCATTATTATACAAGTTTGAATTAATTATTTTTCAAAGCAAAACTCAGCACTGTAAAAGTATGAACATTAGCAAGCATAGAAAAGTTTAAATCTGAAAATAATTATTTCCAAAAGTAAAACTCAACACTATACACATGTGAATTTCAACAACCTTGGAAAGTTTAAATAACATTTATTTACTTTTAATGTCTCCGTCAATCACAGTGATATTTATTTACTTTTAATGTCTCCGTCAATCACAGTGATATTTATTTACTTTTAATGTCTCCATCAATCACAGTGATATTTATTTACTTTTAATGTCTCCGTCAATCACAGTTAAAATCACTTTGCATCATGTAAAATTTTTGATAAAATGGTAGCCACATTGGGTTATGTCACTTCTGCTGGGGTGATTAATATTTAGATTTTTAATACTTTTGAATATGAATGGTCTTGATAATATTCTTTTCCTAACCAATACCAGGTGACTGAATGTCTGTTAACTATTAATCAACAATAATTAATTTCAAACATGAATTTATGTATTTTAAATAAGTAGGAATAATTAAGATATTATTACATTTTGTTAAAAATAAATGCAAAAGTATATTATAAACTCAAGAAGGCATATTTGTGAAGCAATAAATGTTGTTTTTTTCTATCATTTGATACAAAAGATCTATCCAGACAAATTGTCATTGTTTTCTTCCATCATTTGAAGCAAAGATATATCAAGTTTAACTGTCAATGTTTTCTTCTATCTTAAGCAAAAAAAAAAAAAAATCTATCCAGTCAAATTGTCAGTGTTTTCTTCTATCATCTGAAGCAAAGATCTATCTAGTCAAATTGTTAATGTTTTCTTCTATCATTTGAAGCAAAGATTAACCCAGTTGAACTGTCAATGTTTTCATCTATCATCTGAAGCAAAGACTTATCCAGTCAAATCGTCAATGTTTTTTTCTATCATTTGAAGCAAAGATCTACTCAGTCAAATCATCTATGTTTTCTTCTTTCATTTGAAGGAAAGACATTTCCAGTCAAATCATCAATATTTTCTTCAATCATTTAAAGCAAAGATATATCCAAATTGTCAATATTTTTTTCTATCATTTGAAAGCAAAGATACATACAGTTAAATTGTCAATGTTTTCTTCTATCATTTGAAAGCAAAGATACATACAGTTAAATTGTCAATGTTTTCTTCTATCATTTGAAAGCAAAGATATATATCCAGTTAAATCATCAAAGCAATTAGACAAAGTGTCCAAAATGTAATTCATTGATGCTGGCACAAGCAGGGTCTTTTGAAGTGGCATATAACTTTATTTATTTAGGCAAATGACCAAGAAACTTCCTCTTTAAATTGCTGATAAAATTAATGAACAAAACTTAAGTCTATTAAGAAAGTCTATTGCCTGAAGAGTTAATAGACAAATTCTATCAATTACCATTTCTCAATCAACAATTTCGATGTGAGTTTCATACTTTGACTCAAAATCTGATGAAAATTAATGAAAAGGTTTTTAATTTTTATCCCTTTGGTAAAAAGTCTGAAGTAAACAATTTATTACTTAACAACTGTGTAGTTTCATTATCAGTCTCATGAAGAAATACTGCCACCATTATGACAGAAAAGCATAAAAACATAAACAGTTTAACAAAGTTGCAAAACTGTCAAGAAATATTTTCACATATGATAGCCAAGAATGTTTTGGAAAAAAAAAACAAGCCAGAAAACTGCTTGACAAGTTGCAAAACACTGTGTAAACTTGGTTTAAATAGGGAAAATTGATACAACTTTCTCCCATGATAACATTACAGATGCTTGAGATTTGTAATGGGTGGGAGCCATACAGTTTCTGATTGGACTATTATTTACAGATGTGAAATGTTAAAACTTAAAATTATATCCATTCTTATTTGGCATCTTTATATCATTATAGCTTTGAGATCACTGACAGTGTTATCATAATTATATAATAGCTATGATGCCTGATATCTAGTGCTCAAATTATGCATTCTTCGTGCAAATTTAAATTAAATAATCATTTAAAGAAATTAAAAATTTCAAAAATAAAAAGTAACTATTAAACAAAAATAGTCATGAAATAGCATGGCACAAGTGGTATATTTCTGCTTTAATTTTAGTGTATAAGATATGAATAACCTCCTCAGAAATATTACATTGAAAGTAATCAACAAAGCTACATCCGTTGTTCATGCAGTTCTACTGACTAAATATTTTAACCATCTTTCAAAAAGGTGAATGCTAAAATTATTCACCCATTTTAATGTCACTGTAAAACTATTCAAGCAAATTAATACCACTACCACTGCACATGAATTAATATCACTACCATTGCATGTGAATTAATATCACTACCACTGTATATGAATTAGTATTACTACCACTGTATATGAATTAATATCACTACCACTGCATGTGAATTAATATCACTACCACTGCATGTGAATTAATATCACTACCATTGTATGTGAATTAATATCACTACCACTGTATGTGAATTAATATCACTGCCATTGTATGTGAATTAATATTACTACCACTGTATGTGAATTAATATCACTACCACTGGATGTGAATTAATATCACTACCACTGTATGTGAATTAATATCACTACCACTGGATGTGAATTAATATTGCTACCATTTTATGTAAATTAATATCATATCACTGTAACAAACAGCTTACCATCATCCAAACTGACGTTATCAGCATCTGGCTGGTGTGAGCGATCATGCTGAAGCAAGCCAAGTTCAGACAACAAGCGCACATATGCTGGACTTTGTAGAAATTCTTCATAATAGTTTGTGTACAAGATCTGGTATACCTGAAACATCAAACATTAGCATTAACAAACTGTGCACAAGAAGTGGTACACCTAACACTTTAATATTAATAACCTGTACCACAAGATCTGTACATATAATATCTAAAACACATTTATTACATAATATTAATAACTGTGTATAAGATCAAGATCAACTAAACATATTAACAACATAATATTAATAACAAATGTGCAAGATCTGGTTCACTTAATACAACACACTAACAACATAACAACAATGTGTGCAAGATCTATATCTTAATGCACTAATACATTAGTAACATAATATTAATGCATGCAAGAAACAACATAATATTAACATATGCAAGATCTAATATACCTAATACTCTAATTCATAAATAAAATTTAATACTATTAACTTATGCAAGATCTTATCACCTACTGTACTAACACAGTATCAATATAATATTAATAATGTGTGCAGGATGTGATATATCTAATGTACTAATTCATTAATAAAATATCAGTAATATACGTACAATCTTGTCAACTAATGTACTAACACAGCATTGATATTAATAATGTTTACAAGATTAGTACATCTAATATACTGATGCATTAGCAAAATATATTAACAACATGTATGCAAGATATGGTACACAAAATACTTGATCTAGTACATCAAATGTACTAATACATTAACAAAATATAAGCATGATATGGTACACTTGATCTAATACATCAAATGTACTAATACATTAACAAAATATTAACAAAATGTAAGCTAGATATGGTACACTTGATCTAATACATCAAATGTACTAATACATTAACAAAATGTAAGCTAGATATGGTACACTTGATCTAGTACATCAAATGTACTAATACATTAACAAAATATTAACAAAATGTAAGCTAGATATGGTACACTTGATCTAATACATCAAATGTACTAATACATTAACAAAATGTAAGCTAGATATGGTACACTTGATCTAGTACATCAAATGTACTAATACATTAACAAAATATTAACAAAATGTAAGCTAGATATGGTACACTTGATCTAGTACATCAAATGTACTAATACATTAACAAAATGTAAGCTAGATATGGTACACTTGATCTAATACATCAAATGTACTAATACATTAACAAAATATTAACAAAATGTAAGCTAGATATGGTACACTTGATCTAATACATCAAATGTACTAATACATTAACAAAATATTAACAAAATGTAAGCTAGATATGGTACACTTGATCTAATACATCAAATGTACTAATACATTAACAAAATATTAACAAAATGTAAGCTAGATATGGTACACAAAATACATGATCAAAGATATGGTACACAAAATAGTTGATCTAATACACCAAATGCACTAATATATTAACAAAATGTGAGCAAGATATGGTACAAAAAATATTTGATCTGGTGCATCAAATGTACTAATACATTAACAAAATATTAACAAAATGTAAGCAAGATATGATACACTTGATCTAGTACACCAAATATACTAATACATTAACAAAATCTGAGCAAGAAATGGTACACAAAATACTTGATCTGGTGCATCAAATTTGCTAACACATTATAAACATTATATTAATAATTTATGTGAATGATATGCTACATATAATACATCAACACACTAACAATATTTATGAATAACTTGTGTAAATGATTTTATGCTGAGAAAATTCAAAGTACCTACAACTAAGGTGCTCCATTGTTTTAGGCTTTAAGTAAAACAGTAGTCTTATAAAATTTAATGAGAATAGCAACAAGTACCTAGAGGGTGTTCACATCCTTTGGCTTCAATTAATAGCAGTTCTCTTTTCAACACAACACTTACTGAAAGTGGGAGATTATTTGCTAAATATGTTTACCAATTAACAATATCAAAATACATAAAGTGACAGAGAGCCTAAACACTTAATGGGGCAAAGCCAAGAAAAGACTGTGTGTCTAAATTCTGATCATAGAAAAATAACATACTTATACAATAGCATACTTATACATAAGCATACATATAAAGTAGCATACTTATACAGTGTACAAAGTTTGTTATACACAGATATATGTAGCAACATATGCCAAAAGCAACAAAAATTCCATAAAATTGTGGCTAACAGTATTAAAAGTTTAAAATATTTCACTTGACTCACCCGAGCTTGCACTACATCAAAAACATCTTCAGAAAAAGTTTTGCTCTTAATCTTCTGTGTAATCCCCTTAATAAATTCTGGTTCAACTCGAATTCGAGAGATGCCCTAAAGCAACAAAAACCAAAGAATAATTTATTTAGTTTGTTTGCTTTAAAGAAAAATATTCAGAATTATTTACTAAGCAATATATGAACTTACCCATTTTAGTTGCTAAGTGCATTTTGCAATCTGAAAGGCTGACAAGATTTTGGGGAAAAATTAAAACAATGTCCCCCCATGCCCTCCTCCACCTCCACACATCCACACCCAATTCTGAGAAAACAAGCCTTTTTTCCTTGCAAATTACAGATGGTAGAGTAAAAACTCTATGGTCATCAAAGAAAATGTTGTTTTTTGCAAATCACAGATTGTAAAGCAGCCTTTCTTAACCTTATTACCCTGGAGGAATCCTTGAAATTATTTGTAGGTCTCAAAGAACCCCAACTTGCAAATTCCTCTTGCAAAACCTCAGTTAAGAAATCCTGCTGTAAAAATTCTATGGACATAAATAAAACATAGTATTTTTTGCAAACCACATAATTAGAGCCTGTAAAGTAAAATCGCCATGGACATCAAAGAAAACATACTATTTTTTGCAAACCACATAATTAGAGCCTGTAAAGTAAAATCGACATGGACATCAAAGAAACCATACTATTTTTTGCAAATCACCAACTGTAAAGTAAAATTGCCATGGATATAATAAAGAAATCATGCTATTTTTTGCAAACCACATACCTTGTAAAATAAAATCATCATGGCCATAATAAAGAAAATATGTTATTTTTGCAAACCACAGACTGTAAATTAAAATCGCCATAGACAAAATAAAGAAATCATCCTATTTTTTGCAAACCACAGACTGTAAAATAAAATCATCATGGCCATAATAAAGAAAATATGTTATTTTTGCAAACTACAGACTGTAAATTAAAATCGCCATAGACAAAATAAAGAAATCATGCTATTTTTTGTCAATCACAGACTCTAAAATAAAATTGCCCTGGACATAATAAAAAAAAGCATGCGCAGTGGGCAGTGCATTTTGTTATAAATAATTTGCATTTCATTACACAATAATCATCTAACTTTGTTACAAAGGCAGTGACTATATAACTAATACAATAACTGCTTTATCATCAGTGTGTTAAACTATTAATATAATACTTGCCCAACTTTCCAGGCAGTAACTAAAGAACTAATACAATAATTCCCTGATCTTTGGACCAAGGCAACAACTATAATTACTGTCTTATGTGTCACTAGGAATGATTAGAATAAAAAATAAAACATTGACGCCTCACCTTATCACCTACCTACTGATAAAAGAAAAAATAAAACATTGGTGCCTCATCTTATCCTCTATTTACTGACAGAAAACAGTAAGATCTCTGTGCCTCTTGTTAATCCTCTATGTACTGACAAGAGCAAAAGACATCTATTTCTCACCTTTTCTGCCAGGTACTGGTCATAGATAATTATGGCAGCTCTCTTTAGAGAATTCAGGTCTGGTTCTGCGTTCGGACACTGTTCTTTGATCTGCTGAGCAGCTGCAGTACGAAAACCCTGATCCCAACGATAAAAACGTAATAATATAATTATTTGCAAAAACTTTCAACGATACAACTAAAGCATACTACAAACCATCAGATTATTTAATTACAGCTATATAAACAAAATAACACCCGCATCACTGAAATTTTATAGTCATTACATCAATTCAGCTATATAAACAAAATAACACCTGCATCACTGAAATTTTATAATGACAGCATTACATCAATACTAAAAATAAAATAAATAAATATTACTTTTTACTCTTTGATCAATTCCAAAACAACTGCAAAACTTCATCATTTTTGATGCAAGTATTCTGTCTTTAGCAAGCACTAGTTTAAATTAAACAAACAAATAAAAAGTATTCCTTCTGAGATCCTTTTTTTTAGAGTTTCAAATCCACTTCTAACTTTTGCAAACATGCACCAGCACCTGGAGACAGCTTTAGTTCTGAAGGGAGAGATCATAAACAGGCAGAATGAGACAGCTTTAGTTCTGAAGGGAGAGATCATAAACAGGCAGAATGAGACAGCTTTAGTTCTGAAGGGAGAGATCATAAACAGGCAAAATTATTGTCAATGTATATAACTTTTTCAATGATGGCAGATGTCACTAGTAAGTGTTCACAATCATGCAGTTTGCAACAAGTCACTTTATTTCTTATAAGATGATGGTCCAATGTACCCCTTCTAGGCACATTACATAATTGTTCCAGAATCGTTGATGTGCTCACAAGCACAGTATGGAGAATCATTCAAAACTTCTCAGGCGTTATCAAAGCACATCATGCGGTGTGTTCTTGAATCTTTGTGTGCGCTACTCAGCACACCACGAGGAATGTTCAGGAAACGTCTTGAATTCTCGAGATCAAACTAAAGCCTCAATTTTTGCTCTCAAATAGAATTCACAGGAATCAACTTACAGCAACATGTTTACTGATAAGTTCGACAACAACGCTAGATATACACTAACGTGATCCAGTAGAGTACAGCAGTCATTGCAGTCTGAAGTGGATACAAGTTTTCGAAAAAAAAAAAAGGGTGCGCTCCTTTCTGCAAAAGTCAAATTAAGGGTAGAGATAAGTTTCAGAAATATTTCATATCTGAACTACTTTCTCTCTCACACACATTCTCAATTTTCAAATCCTGCAATAATATTCATTAGCCTGATACAGGCAGCATAAGATATATAGCAACGATCAAAATTCACAAGTATAACGTACAATGTAATAAATTAGTGAACAAAGAAATAATGACTCAATTATATAAACATTTTCCAATTCAAATCATAGATCAATAGCGAACATACAAAATATTTCTAAGTCCATTCTTTATCAGTCAGTTAACTTACCATAAGCTAACGATCGCCTTTATGACTGGACTTGAGTTATGTCAAAATCAAAGTGATTAGGATATAGAACTCAACAAAATCTTTCAGTCCATCCCCAATGGATGAAGTTGTTATAAGCTTGGAACTGGTTTGGATTGCATCAGCAAGTTTTAGCCTATTCTTCACCTGAGTTGTTTACTCTAACTTTGGTATTTATAATCAAAAGCAGTGCCCAAGGTCGGGTCACGTTAACATTGGCAACAAATATATAATTATTAAGTTTAGAAATTGGGATAACCAAATTTACTCCGCCACATTAGTTTCCACAGGATATGTTTTAGGTTAATTTCTTGTTTATCTTTCCAAACTCCAGTGTCATTTACTTTGTACCCACTTCTATAGCTAGTAAAAAAAATTCTAAATAATTAAAAACTTCTTCATCATAATAAATGACAATGAAGCAGTCAAAAACATTTTTTTATAAAAGTTTTGAAACCAACTGCAGCAAATTGCAAATCTGTGAATCTATAGGAGTGGGTAAATCTATTGTTACCATGTATGGAGCAGTGGCTGATTTATAGGTTAAAACTGCAAATATTATGTTAAAAAAAAGAAATAATAAAACCGAAATATTTTTCATTATGAAAAAGATAAATATCTATAGTCGGTTCTTTCTGTTTACATGAACCTAGTTGGTATTAATTGCTAACCCTCGTGCCGGCTCCAGCAAAAAAAGGATTTTTTCCCAATATGAATCAATTATTAATTTTTCTGTATGATAATATTTAATAGAGCAGTTTTAAATTAAAAATTAAGTGCTCTTATAAGTAATTTTTCTTCTTTTTCTTAAAATAAAAAGTATTATATATACACAGACACATATATATATAAATATTAAAGTAAGAAATAAACTGGAAATTAAAGTGTACCTCAACATTCAAATAGAAAAACAAATACTGTTGGCCTCCCTTGTCAGAAATAAACTCTGCAAACAAATAAAAGTTAGGATATTTCATTTGTTAAAATTATTTTTTTTAAAGTAACACCACATTTATCTTTTTACTACAATTAATTAATATACAGATTTTAGTACCAAGAACAAAAATAACTCTATTATAAATAATTTGTAATTTACTACAATTAATTAATATACAGATTTTAGTACCAAGAACAAAAATAACTCTATTATAAATAATTTGTAATTAAAAAAAAAAAATCACAGATTCACACTAATAAAAGATCTTTGTTGTTTTGGCTCAAGTATTTAAAAAAATTAGATAGAACTATTCTTAAATGAATACTGTCAGACATATTTCAAAGTAATGTATTTTTGAAACATGTTACAATTTCATAATGCTCTTGAAAATGTTACAGTTAGTTTAAAAACATTGTTTTTGGAACATGCATTGATAATTTAATAATGTTGTTCTTGAAATGTGTATTGATAATGCTGTTCTTGGAAGATGTAGTGATAATAATGTTGTCATCATCCTCTTCCTGGAAAATGTTATAAACAAGTTAATAATGGTCATTCATTTTCAGACTTTTTCTCCCACCCCAATGAGTGACTAAAAGTGGTAATTATGAATTTCAGTTGAGAGTGATCCTGAATTCCTTGATTTTCTGTATTTTATGAATTTCTCTGAGAGTGATTCTGTATTTTAAGATACTCTGTATTCAGCGACCCTGCATTTTATTAATTTCTGACTGATCTTGTATTTTATTATTATTTCATTATTTTCTGTCTTAAGTAATTCTGAATTTATGAATTTCTTTAGTAGGTGATTCAGTATTTTATAATTTTCTATTGTGGTCGTCGTCAATGGTTCTGGCTTTTGCCGCTTTTGCACTGGGTGAGGGGGGTGGTTTGGCCCTCTGGTCGTTGATGTAGGTATCTTTGCCGACTGCGCTGTTGTTATGCTTTCTTCTCTCTCGTTGTCTGCTTCATGTCTGGCTGTTGGTTAAGCTGGTGTTGGTATTTCTTTGGTCACTCTGAGCTCCTGTTGTCCCCCCACCACCCCGTTTAATAATTCTTTTATATATATTTTTTTAAGCATTTTTTCCTTTTCTTTTCATTTAATGTTTATTTTATTTTTATTGTTTTATTTATATTATTTTATTTTGTTTTCTATTTATTATTATGTTTGGTTGGTTATAATAATATATGAATTTTATTTTGTTTATATATTTATTTATTTATTTTCCTATTCATTTATTAGGTGTATTGTTTATTTTGGCATTTTAGTGTTTTTATTTAGGTGGTCCTCCCAATCATTACTTTAGTCGACTAGTCCTAGTATTTCAATGGATGTGGTGGGGCGGTAGGGGCATCACTGGGGTGCAGATGGAATGTAAAAAAGAACAGACCTCCTGGGTGCAATGGGTTGGGATGAAATAAAAAATACATATTTACATTACAATACACACACACCAGACTGAGGACAACCCCCCACACACACTCTCTCATCAACATAGGTCCCATCAGGGGAAAAAAACCATTGGTTTATAATCCGACACTAGCTCCCAATGCATACCTAGTGAGTGACCAAGTTGTAAACTTCCTCTCATATATCACCAATGCTTTACTTTTAGATTTATTATTTATCCTTCAGAGCAAAGTTTATTATTTTTATGAAAAAGACAACAAAGTATGAAATTCATCAAAAATTCAAATTTGACCAGGTGACCATAAAATTTTTCACCCCATGCCATATTCAACCTTAAAAGAGTAAGTTTAACCTTCAAACAAAAAAATGTTATCAACCAAAAATTATTTATCATAAACTGAGCATGAGATACACCAAAAATGGTATTCTTGAAAAGAATTATTATTATTTACCCATAAAAGCCTGCAATGCAGTATTATTGTTGAGAAGGTCATCAAGGGTCATGACATACAGCGACTGATAACGAAGGTAATCAGGTTCCTGTTAAAATCAAAAATACATGAACATTACCGTAAGTCATGAATCATTCTCATTTTCCTAATAAAGTATTCAAGCCCCTACAGATGTGATAAAATTTTTACATATATTTTGGTGTTTTCTTTCCTTAGTCCAACACTCTTAAACACAAATAGTTTACTGTTTTCCACAATCATAATCTCTGAATTTTAACATGAGCAGCTCATTTTTCTGTATTCTCTGCATTTTAAAATAAACAGCTCCATGTTTTCTATGATCTCTGCATTCTAACATGAGTTGCTTCATGTTTTCTATAATATCTGCATTTTAAAATAAGCAGCTCCATGTTTTCTATAATCTCTGCATTCTAACATGAGTTACTCCATGTTTTCTATGATCTCTGCATTCTAACATGAGTTACTTCATGTTTTCTATAATATCTGCATTTTAAAATAAGCAGCTGCATGTTTTCTATAATCTCTTACACAAGAGGTCAGTGTTTTCCTAATTAAAATTCACACCTCCAAAGGTCTGTGCTTTCTTCAATCGTAACTGACATGAGTAATTCAATGGCTTCCCTAGCTGTAATTGACACGAATAGCTTAGCATTTTCTGTAATTGTAATTCACACTGGTAACTCAGTACTTTCTGTTCTGTGTACAATCCTGGCAATGTTGTACTTTTATTATTTTACCATGTGGTCTCTTCAAATATGGTTCTGTACAAAACCTGCTAATTATTTTTGTTTTATCTTTGTCTGATTAAATGAAGAGCTGACAAAATCCTGCTAATTATTTTAATTTTAACTTGAGGTCTATAAAGAAAACAACTGCAGCAAGCACTCAGAACTCACCTCAATTTCTGAATCTGTACCTCCATCCTGAAGATGCTTGAGGCGCATGGAGCAAGTGTCTCGCAGAAAGACCAGGCTGTTTAAGTTCTGTTTGATCATTGTGTCTGCAAACAGCAAGTCAAACAAGGTCAAGGTCACATTTTTGCTATATATTCTTTTCCATTTTTGACCAGTAAAATTGTCTATGTGTCAGTAAATAGTCATTCAAGCATGGTCAAGATCATATTTTCAACACACGTGCACACACACATACATATACATAAACACACACATATTTATGATCAAACATATCTGTGAGAAAATAAACTTACTACAATAACAGTATAACAGACTTAAATAATGCAAATTGGCACACCTCAATTTGTAAACAACAGACCTGTGTATGGATGAAGTTGGACAGGTAATATGGACTGGAGTTTGAGAAACATAACAGATGTGCATGCCAATATTATTATGGATATAATGATACATGCATAATATATGTATATTTCCATTTATTAAACAATTCCTCCTCCAATTTATTATTTTCCTAAAGCATACTCCTCTGGGTATATTACACAAAATGAATTTTTTCTATAAAAAATAAAAAAAAAACAGAAAAACTTTTCTTGAATCTTTACAGGATAAATATACCCAGAATCTCTCTCTGCTTCCTCATCTTTTGCCCATATATCACTCCCTTAAAAGAACATCACTCCTAACATAATACCCAGAGTCTCTCTCTCTCTGCTTCTTCATCTTTCGCCCATACATCACTCCTAGAACATAATACCCAAAGTCTCTCTCTCTGCTTCCTCATCTTTCGCCCATACATCACTCCCTTAAAAGAACATCACTCCTAGAACATAATACCCAGAGTCTCTGTCTCCTTGCCTTTCATCCATATTTCACTCCTCTAAAGGAACATCACTCCTAGAACATGCTCTGGATAAGCTTGTTTTGTTGATGTTTACTGGCATGCGTGGGAACATTTTTGCTCTGGATAAGCTTGTTTTGTTGATGTTTACCTGCATGCGTGGGGGGACATTTTTGTTCTGGCATGTATACACAGGAACACATTACACTCATCTGGTAAGTATTATGGGAAAATCTTATTTTACTAGGGATTTCATTGTGTTGTATTGTTTAAGCTATGCATGCAGATCAATAATTATTTACACCAAGTATATCACAAAAATATCTAGTGAATAAAGATATCCAGTCAGATATAATATCCTAGTGTGTAGACACTCCTGATAATATTATTCATACCTTCACTGCCACCAGTGTCCCTAGAGCGCCACCTGGCAATATCCTCGTCCACTTTGTCCCTCACTGCTTCCAGCTCAGCCGCAAGATCACTACTTCTTATCACTGTCAAAAATGTTTCTCGAGAAAAGGATGTGTCAGAACACTGAACAAGAGACAATGAAAACCAATATTAAGTACACATTCTTAAAAACAGGCTCTATTAAACAAGAGACAATGAAAACCAATATTAAGTACACATTCTTAAAACATGCTCTATTAAACAAGAGACAATAAAAACCAATATTAAGTACACATTCTTAAAAACAGGCTTTATATTTTATTTATGTAAATGCTAATGACCACTTCTAAGAATTAATTTTAAAGATACTCTAGCATGTAAGGTTGTCTTGTATAGTTTACTTTAACATCACTGCAAAGGTTATCCATTTGAATATAAGTTTAATATCACTGCAAAGGTTATCCATTTGAATATAAGTTTACTTTAATATCCAAAGAATAACTAAAAGTAATGGGAATTTAAATAAATAAAATTTTGTCTTATGGATTATATGAGTGCAAAATGTCTTACTTAGCTTCATGAGGGGGAAAATCAGGAATTTCTAAATGAATACAATGCCATGGTTCAGATGCAGTTATTCTTGCAAATCAAGTGTTATTTTCTTAAATAAAACATTTTAACTTTTATTTTACAATGCACACTTACAGTTTACCTATGATATATGCTCTCTGAAATTTGATGGCTTTGCATACTGGCAGTTGGCACTTTCAATAGCAAATGTAACAGCATTACACATTACAAAACTAATTTGCTCTGCAATTTGAGTAATGTTTAATAAATAATGGATCACTTCCTAATTAGACATGAAAAATATAAAGAATACACATTTGAAACATCGTACGGTCTGCAGTTTAGCAGTTTGAGTAATGTTTAATAAATAATGGATCACTTCCTAATCAGACATGAATCACATCAACAACACATTAGAAACCTTATTTGGTCTGCTACTTAGCAGTTTGTATAATGCCTATTAATGAACTGTGTGTAATACCTATGAATGGACCTATTTTTATAATACCTATGAATGGACCTATTTGTATAATACCTATGAATAGATCTATTTGTGTCATACCTATGAATGGATCTAGCCCTAATTAGGTATAAAATACACCAATGATGCAGCATTTCATAAAAAGACACTTAGTGGCTCTTATGCTCTGCAAGTGTCAAGGGGTTAGTATAAAGACAAAAGTCAACTCAATATCTCTCTGCTTGCCTTCATTTCTAGAGAAACTGTAAGCTAGGAGATTTAAACTGCTGTGGAGGTATTTATTTAATTATAGTACCAATAAAAGTTGTCAAACTGTGTAGAATGGAATTAATGTTCACTGCTTGGAAAATTGTCTATTCTTTCTTTTCCTGTGTGCACCTGTACCATTAATAGATAATTTTCTTTTCTTGTGTGTGTATATGTACCACTTAATAGATAATTTTCTTTTCCTGTGTATACATGCCACTTAACAGATAATTCTTTTCCTGTGCGTACGTGCCACTTAATAGTTAATTCTTTTCCTGTGTGTATGTGCCACTTAAAATATAATTTTCTTTTCCTGTGTGTATCTGTACCACTTAATAGATAATGTTCTTTACCTATGTGTACATATACCACCTAATTGATAATTTTCTTTTGAACAAACTGTTCTGATCCACCAGAGTATACATGTCAATAAATATTAGAATTCATAAATGGGGGAAAGACCTGTTGATTTCTTTATTTCAACTTTTATTTGAGACTTCATCACAGTGTATGTCAAATAACTGTTAGAAGTCAAAGTTATTTAATATTTGTTTAACATCTGTTAACTAATATTTAGACTTTTGATATTATAAATATATTAATAAAAAATTAATCAACTTATCACTTGTGATTTAACAGTCAGTTCTGTCAGATGTAAATCATTAAATAGTGATACATTTCACAAGTCTTTGGAAAGGTTAGAGAGTGACTTGAAGTCACATTTGGCTTCTTTAATATTAATATTTTTTCTATCAATATATATTATGAAAAAATTATACAAGATTAGGTCAACAAATCAAATTCAGCAAAAGGGTGGAAAATCAGAATGGTGTAATGTGAAACAACAGTTTACTTCTTCTAAAGAGAGGCTGCCATAGTGTGTAATGCACTATTTGGCTGACAAAAACATAAAGCTTACAAGGATGTCAACAACAGTTTGTTTCTTCTAAAGAGAGGCTGCCATAGTGTGTAATGCACTATTTGGCTGACAAAAACATAAAGCTTACAAGGATGTCAACAACAGTTTGTTTCTTCTAAAGAGAGGCTGCCCTAGTGTATAATGCACTATTTTGCAGACAGCAACATAAAGCTCACACGGATGTCAACACTGAGTGACTGAGAAAATCTTTGGTTCATAATGTCAACAACATTAGGTAACTGAAAATCTTCGGCTCATGATGTCAACAACACTGGGTGACTGAGAAAATCTTAGACTACAGAAACCCAGGGAAGAAAGAGTACAAACAATATTTTGATTTAAAAGTGATATAAACAGAAAAATAATCTTTAATGTGCATAAAACAAGGACATTTATAAGTAAAATATCCAGAATCCTGAAATGAGACCTTTTTATTCTCCAAAGACTTTTGAGCAAGTGAAATATTCAGAATCCTGATAATGAGACCTTTTTATTCTCCAAACAAGGACTTTTAAGCAAGTGAAATATTCAGAATCCTGATATGAGACCTTTTTCATTCTCCAAACAAGGACTTTTAAGCAAGTGAAATATTCAGAATCCTGATAATGAGGCCTTTTTATTTTCCAAACAAGGACTTTTAAGCAAGTGAAATATTCAGAATCCTGATAATGAGACCTTTTTATTCTCCAAACAAGGACTTTTAAGCAAGTGAAATATTCAGAATCCTGATAATGAGGCCTTTTTATTCTCCAAACAAGGACTTTTGAGCAAGTGATATATCCAGAATCTTGACATGAGACCTTTTTATTTTTGAGCAAGTGATATGTCCATTGGTGTGACAGGGATCTTTGTGTACATGCACAAAGAATTCTAAACACGTGAAACATTCAGTATAAAGACCTGACACCTTTATATACAATCAAAAAGACTTTTGAGAAAGTAAATGATCCAAGACTTTTATATACACGCAAAGAAACTTTTGAGAAAGTAAATGACCTGAGATCTTTATATAAACTCAGAGAAACTTTTGAAAATGACTTGCAACTAGGTTTCTATAACTATAACCCTCGACTAGGCGATGTCACAATATTCTTTCACAAGCAATTCATAACAAAGTCACAAGTTTATTTTCACAAGAGAATTTTCAGTTTCACGTTTCTCTAGCATGCTTTGTAGAATGTTCCGTAAGCCACTCTTCTCTAGAGACAAATCTGGGTGCTCCTTTGCCATATTAGTTCCCTCAAGCAGAGCAACAATTTAGCAATTTCCAGTAACTTCCTTGTACCAGAAACTCCATGATGTAGTAGAGCACTCTTTGCCACCATACATCAACAGATTTCTCGAACCTACCACAGTTGTAGATGTTTATAAATCAGTAAACTGGGAGATTCTGGTAAAAACAAAAAGGCTGCTTATTCCCTGTAAATTATAATCAGGGAACAAACGCTAAGTTTCCAGTTTATTAATTTCTAACCATTCTTTCTACATGTCTTAAGTTTCCTGCAACAGTATTTATTAGCCCGATACACACATATAGCATAATAAATACAACATAAGAATTTTATGAACAGGTTCACTAGAAACAATGTCAAGTGTTTAACATACTACATACAAGCGTCATATTTCACAATTTGTAAAAACAATAGTCTACCTACATAATGCATGAAATATTTCTAAGTTCATTTTCTCTCAGTAAGTCAGTTAACTCACCATTAAGCTAATGGCCACCTTTCATGACTTGACTTCTGCCACTCGAAATTCAAAGTGATTAGAGTATACAATTATTTTCAATAGGTAACTCTGATCTCAGCCCATTGGCTGGTCTCGTTCTTGTAAATCTGAACCATTGTATAATAAAATCTACTCATCCACATAAGACTGGCTTAGATTACATCAGCAAATTCTAGCACATTCTTTATCTGAGTTGTTTACTTCCAACTGTGACACTTAAAAATATCAGCATAAGAGTGCCCAAGGTCAGGTCACTTATGACATTTAACAATTTATATAACAATTAAGTTTAGAAATAGGAATAGGCAAATTTACTCCATCATAAGTACTAAAACCTAGAGAGAAAAGTGCAAACCAGATGTATTGAAATTGTGAACTTCAAGACAAAATATTCATTTTTTGTATCCTGATAGAGAGATTACACCAGAACCAGTTAATAATATCAATTGTTTAATGATAATGTGTCCCTTGTCAAATGCCATCCATTGAGTATAACACATGTGAATGCTAAACTATGCACTCTTATATAAAACTATTGTTTTAATAGTGCTACCTGCCAATAATGCCTTATATAAATAATTATTCCCATATTTTATGATGTTAAACAATTATGAGTTACTGATATTAACATAAAATTAATTTTAACAGTACTCATCTATGTTTAGTGACTGAAGTTCTAATTCAGTTCCTAGACAATTTTAACAATCTTCTGTTAGTGTCTGAAGTTCTAATTCAGTTCCTAGACAATGTTAACAATCTCCTGTGTCTGAAGTTCTAATTCAGAGCCTGGACAATGTTAACAATCTCCTGTGTGAAGTTCTAATTCAGAGCCTGGACAATGTTAACAATCTCCTGTGTGAAGTTCTAATTCAGAGCCTGGACAATGTTAACAATCTCCTGTGTGAAGTTCTAATTCAGAGCCTGGACAATGTTAACAATCTCCTGTAAGTGAACTGGCTGTTGGAGTTTGTGAAATAAGCTAAATCAAGTTAGATTAAACCAAAATTCATACTTACCATCCAAGCAAGGTACTGATTGATGTAGTCTGGGTCTGACAGTAAATCTACTGTTGGTATGAATATACCATTCACTAATATTTCCTAAAAGGAAATACAAGGCCATGAATAAGAAAATACATTTATATAATAAGTATCTAGGTGTGAAAATATATGAAAATATGTTTATTCCTGGTATGAATATACCATTCACTAATATTTCCAAACAAGAAACACAAGGACAAATATAAAAGAAACAAAACAAACTATTTATTGAGAAGACTCCATTATTACAATATCTGAATGTATATTTCATGACCAAGCCTGACAATTATCTACAAGATTAAATTATCATAACAAGTATTATTCCGAATGTGTACTTGTGACTAAACTTGACATTTATGTAAAAGACTAAATTAAATTATCATAACAAATAGTATTTTGAATGCATATCTGTAATCAAGTTTGACATTTGGGGACTAATCTAAAATTTTTTTTTATGTGAGCAGATATATATGATGCTACCATGACTGCAAAGCTTTCCCATACATTTGCTTTGTGATTATCAGTGCTACCCTACGTGTTAAACTGTTCTGTACCTTTACTTTGTGATTATCAATGCTACCCTACGTGTTAAACTGTTCTGTACCTTTACTTTGTGATTATCAATGCTACCCTACGTGTTAAACTGTTCTGTACCTTTACTTTGTGATTATCAATGCTACCCTACGTGTTAAACTGTTCTGTACCTTTACTTTGTGATTATCAATGCTACCCTACGTGTTAAACTGTTCTGTACCTTTACTTTGTGATTATCAATGCTACCCTACGTGTTAAACTGTTCTGTACCTTTACTTTGTGATTATCAGTGCTACCCTATGTGTTAAACTGTTCTGTACCTTTACTTTGTGATTATCAGTGCTACCCTATGTGTTAAACTGTTCTGTACCTTTACTTTGTGATTATCAGTGCTACCCTATGTGTTAAGTTCTGTACATTTGCTTTGTGATTATCAGTGCTATCCCATCATTTCCTCAATTACCCTTGAAAATGAAATGCTGAACCACAGCATTAAACAAAAATGGTACTGACATATTGACGGTAGGATGAACAATATCATACAAGGCAAACGTTTTGGTTATCCCCCCCCCCCCCCCTTCCATGATGAAATGGGCTCTTGATGTAGATTGTCCTACTTTGTATATGCATGCATGTTGGAACTTTGGGTATCTGCTGCTGTAATATGTTCATCTGACTTGAAGGGGATGGGGGGATAAATTTGTACATGCATACAACTTTAGGGAAAAGAATTGCAATTTTTACATTTAAAAAAAAAAAAAAAATCACAAATTTTACACAGATAAAATTGTAACTTCTATTCAGTCAAAAATAATAATTTACATGTGCATACAAAACTCACAACTTTCACAAGTACAAAATGTTGAGAGGAAAAGAAATCCCCAAGACAGTCTCCACTTACCCTAATGATATATCTAAATGGTTTGCTGTGGAAATCGTCTTTTGGCATTAAGAGATAAAGTAAGACTTCACACAGGTCCTGAAGGTATTCTGAAAAATAGAAACAGTGAAAAGACAGCAATTAACAACAGCGAATATAGCATGCATGGTTTAAGTCCCTTTATTCAATCACCATATCAACATGAAAAGACTACGGCAGATGTGAATGAAAAGTATAGCATAGGTTAATTCTTTTTAACCCAGTGGTCCCCTCCCTTTCAGTGGCCAAGAGCTCACTCAAGTTTTCAAAAGTGTGCTGTAGTTTTTTCTTGACTCACTGTTGTGGTTGTCGTTGTTGTTGGTGATGTTGTTACAGCCCTTGGTGGTGACACTAAAGGTATTAAAACGGTTTGTTGAATTGCGAACAGAAATTTGTGAATTCTTTACTGTCAAAGGCAAAGACACGTCTGCGTTTACTGACAAACAGTGGTTGGCAGACTTGGCATTTCTGACAGACAGGACAGACCACTTGAATAGATTCAACCAGCGTCTCCAAGGCAAAGATCACTTCATCTCTGATATGTGCCAGGAGCTGCAGTCCTTCACATTGAAGTTAAGGCTCTCTTATTCGAATCTGCAAGCTGGAAATCTTTGTCATTTTTCGATTTGTTCAGCTTTTCAGAAAGAGTACTAATGTGCCTTCAGTAGATACCATTGCAATTGTGAAATACTGCTGAAGGAATTTACTGAACACGTTGATGCCTTCAAGGAGCACAAGGACCAAATTCATTCGGAATCCTTTCTCATGTAGTATAGATTCTGTGCTTGATCACTGTCAACTGGAGGTCATTGATCTTCAATGTGTTCACCTGAACTGACGTCATCATTTCAGCAGAACAACATTTTAACATTTTAAAGTCTCATTTTAACAAGTCTCAGCTTGAGCACATACAGAAGTGTCTAGTACTTGGCTTGCAAGTTGTCAGAATTTGGCAGCACATACTTATGTGAACAAATGTTTTCAGTAATGAGCACGAACAAGCTAAGATCGAATTTGACCGACAACAATCTCTGTTCGATTTTGAGGCTGGCGACTACAAAACTCAAACCAAATACTGACAAAGTTGTTAACAACATTCAGGCTCACCTTTCTCACTAAAGACTAAACCTAGGTTAGTGAGACAAAAGCGAATGTAAAGCACATTATTTCATTATTTGTGGCTTTTTTTCCTACTGAGCCATCCACGTGCAATCTGAATTGCAGCCCTCCATGCATTATTAATTGGAAATTTGACCCTCTGGCCTAAAACGTTTGTGCACTCCTGCTATAAACACATGATATTTCAATGCTTTATTTTTAAGACAAAACATTTCAAATAGACCCATCCTATGTGGTACACTTGTCCAGAGAATGACCTGTATATAAACCACAAACTCCAACACACATCAGGTAAAACAACACAACATTTTTGTTGTGATATTTTGTGCAAAACTCCACTGAATACAAGTTTGGATGTGATATAATTTTAAAACTCCATCACATACAAGATTGGATATTCTACATATATGTACAAAATAAAGCATATGCTATTTTATATATGTATATATACATATATACATAATAAAGGATATAAAAAAGATAACTTAAAAGAACACTATGAAAACTATGGGACAATCTATCTACTTACGCCGTTCATGAGGTGGACTGGTACAAACTAGGTCACGACACATGTTATCTTCCATTTCAACTTCTCCATCAAAGAAAGCATCTTCCAGCAACTGGCAGTATTGTTCTAAATTAGAAAAACATTGGAAAATAAAGTGACTACTCCTTTTCATTCATTCTTTAGACAAAAAAGCTTTATTAAATGAGGAAAAGTCCTTTGTATTCAATGCTTAGAAGTAAAGCAATTAACTTATTAACTGAGTGAACTATCCTATTGTTTACTGATTAGAAAAACAGTAAGCGGCTTATTTTAATTTAGTGAACTGTCTTTTTCATTTATTATTTAGAAAAACAGAAAGAAAACATAAGCAAAGTTTTCCTGAACATTTACAACATTAACAATTATCTTACCCATAATTGTTCTGCAAAGGGAGGTAATTTAAACCAAATGCATTAGTCACTTATCTCCTTACAACATATCAATCATTCTTTCCATCATAACTACTTTCTCACCTTCCAAACATACACTAAATCATAAGTGGAAAGTTCATTCAATTGTGGACACTAGTTAATTATGAAGAAACAAAATAACAAAAAAAAAATTTACCAGTCGAGGACATCTGATAACTATGTGGAAGCAAAATAACGATAAAACAATTTAATTTGACATAATCTCTCCATTCCAACCATACGTTCTCAACACAAATCACCAAAGTCATGAATACAGAATTACCTTCCTTTCTGTGTCCTTGAGCTTTATCTGCAGCTCGACGGTATAATCGTATATGTGAGCCAAAGTCATCCACTAAACGCTGAGTAAAGTAGGGCATCCAATTCACAGACTTTGATCTGAAAATGGGTGTAGGCATACAATTCATAAGATAACCAGTGAGGTAATAATCAATATCAAAATTGGTCTGTAAACAAATAATCCATATAATTGCAAGTATATGAACCACACCAGTAAATAATATAAGTAATCAATCCAAATCAATATCAGAATTGGTCTGTAAACAAATAATCTATATAATTGCAAGTATATGAACCACATCAGTAAATAATATAAGTAATCAATCCAAATCAATATCAGAATTGGTCTGTAAACAAATAATCTATATAATTGCAAGTATATGAACCACATCAGTAAATAATATAAGTAATCAATCCAAATCAATATCAGAATTGGTCTGTAAACAAATAATCTATATAAGTGCAAGTATATGAACCACACCAGTAAATAATATAAGTAATCAATCCAAATCAATATCAGAATTGGTCTGTAAACAAATAATCTATATAATTGCAAGTATATGAACCACATCAGTAAATAATATAAGTAATCAATCCAAATCAATATCAGAATTGGTCTGTAAACAAATAATCTATAATATAAGTAATCAATCCAAATCAATATCAGTGTGCAGTTCTAAGTAATAAAGTCCAAACCAACGCAGGTTTTCAATGAAAAATGCCAAAATGATTAGATGTTTTGGTCCAACGCAGGTTTACAATGAAAAATGCCAAAATGATTAGATGTTTTGGTCCAACGCAGGTTTACAATGAAAAATGCCAAAATGATTAGATGTTTTGGTCCAACGCAGGTTTACAATGAAAAATGCCAAAATGATTAGATGTTTTGGTCCAACGCAGGTTTACAATGAAAAATGCCAAAATGATTAGATGTTTTGGTCCAACGCAGGTTTACAATGAAAAATGCCAAAATGATTAGATGTTTTGGTCCAACGCAGGTTTACAATGAAAAATGCCAAAATGATTAGATGTTTTGGTCCAACGCAGGTTTACAATGAAAAATGCCAAAATGATTAGATGTTTTGGTCCAACGCAGGTTTACAATGAAAAATGCCAAAATGATTAGATGTTTTGGTCCAACGCAGGTTTACAATGAAAAATGCCAAAATGATTAGATGTTTTGGTCCAACGTAGGTTACAATGAAAAATGCCAAAATGATTAGATGTTTTGGTCCAACGCAGGTTTCAATGAAAAATGCCAAAATGATTAGATGTTTTGGTCCAACGCAGGTTTCAATGAAAAATGCCAAAATGATTAGATGTTTTGGTCCTATAAGAGTATGCCAAGTAAATAAATAAAAGTAAAGTCAAAAGAAAATCTTTTACCAAAAGTGATGACAACTTTCAGTATAATATTGTGATTACATACCCAAAAATAAATTAAGTAAAATGAAAACCAGCTGAAAACCTGATCTCTAATGTCAAATTTTAGTATATTCTATTGATCATGTACAAAAAGATTAAAAAGATGGTATACATTGAAACAAACATAGCTAATGAGTTGTGTACAAAAGATAGGGAACAAATTAAAAATCAACTAGCAATATACATCTACAAAAGAAATACTTCTCTAAAAGAAAGCAAAGAACAAATTCAAAATATGCTGGCAAAAGTGATGATATAATATGACAATGAAAGACAGCAGCAAATGTTAAACTCCCTGCAAAAGTAATGACACAATTATGACTTCTAAAGGTACAAACAAATGTTGAACTCCCTGGCAAAAGTAATGACACAATTATGACTTCTAAAGGTACAAACAAATGTTGAACTCCCTGGCAAAAGTAATGACACAATTATGACTTCTAGAGGTACAAACAAATGTTGAACTCCCTGGCAAAAGTAATGACACAATTATGACTTCTAAAGGTACAAACAAATGTTGAACTCCCTGGCAAAAGTAATGACACAATTATGACTTCTAGAGGTACAAACAAATGTTGAACTCCCTGGCAAAAGTAATGACACAATTATGACTTCTAAAGGTACAAACAAATGTTGAACTCCCTGGCAAAAGTAATGACACAATTATGACTTCTAAAAGTACAAACAAATGTTGAACTCCCTGGCAAAAGTAATGACACAATTATGACTTCTAAAGGTACAAACAAATGAAAACTCCCTGGCAAAAGTAATGACACAATTATGACTTCTAAAAGTACAAACAAATGTTGAACTCCCTGGCAAAAGTAATGACACAATTATGACTTCTAGAGGTACAAACAAATGAAAACTCCCTGACAAAAATGTTGAAATAATTATCATTACAAATGTAGTGAACATAACAAACTGCTAGCAAAAGATGCAAATGGCCACAAAAATTAGCATATATATGTCAAACTCACTGTCAAAAGTGATGGCATAATTATGACTACTAAAAGTAGCAAACAAATGTCAAAACTGCTTGCACAAATGGACATAATAATGACAACAAAGATAATAAAGAAATGTCAGACATTAGTAAAAGTGACATAATTATGAACAAATGTCAAACCTGCTGGCAAAAGTGATGACAACTTTCTGCACACATTGCCAAGTGTCTACAAGGAAGTCATCATGGTCACTAAGCTGGCGATACCAGGGCTTGATATAGTCTCTGACAGTGTATTCCAGTACCTGAAAGAATGTTAAAACACATTAACATAAGTAACCCTGCATGTATTAATAAAAAGAACCAGAAAAACATTCATGATGAATGTATGTCAGATGTTGTGACCAACAACCAAGAGATCTGTATGTTGTGTTGACAAATCATCAAAGGACTGAATAAAGCTGTGTGACTGTGGTGATATTTAATGTGATGCTAGTGACAAATTACAACATTTCCCTATTTATACATCATTTATTTTCATTTGGTGACATTTATTTTTTAAAAATGTCATAAATTACACTGCCTATTTCTATTAAGATGTCATTAAATAAGCTTACCTCTTTCAAAACGTCATCAATGACACTAGCCCCTGTCATGCGCTTATCAAAGTTTTTTATTTTGGTGGAGGGTTCCATATTGGATTTGACTTTAATTAATCCATTTTGTGGCTTTTCACACTGTCTACATGACATTTGCAAAATTCTGTTAGACAGCTGTCTTCCATAGTAAAAAGCAATCACTACACATCTGAAAAATAAATAAGATATATTTACATAGTGTGACATGAGTAAATTTGCCCCTCCTTATTTTAAAATGTAATCGTTATATAAGTTGCTAAAATTGTTGGATTGACCCGACCTTGGGCACTCCTTGTGGTGTTATTTTGAAAGTGTCTGAATTTGAAGTAATAAGCCTAAGACAAGAATATTCTAGATTTGCTGACCTAATCGTTTTCTATTATCCAATGATTTTTATTTATGAGAATGAGACCAGCCATTGGGCTGAGATTAAAGAATTCAGTTACTGTAGAGAATTCTAACCTTTAATCACTTTAAATTTGATGAAGAGAGAAGCCCGACTTGAACTTGAAGGCAGTTTTTAACTTGAGTGGTGAGTTTAATTGACTGACTGAAAGAGAATGGACTTAGAAACATTTCATGCATTTTACTATTATATGTTATACTTGTGTTTAGGTAAAGATGTACTATGTGAGTTGATTTATTTACTACAAATATTTGAACTAAGCTGCACCCATGGTGTATTAATATGTGACATTGTTTGATACATTGTATTTATTGTACGTGTGCATGGGGATAATGAATACCATTGTAAGTCTGAGGATGGAGTGTGACATAGAATAGAGTTATATTGTGACAAATGGGAAACTTAGGGAACAAGTGCCTTTTTCTTTCTTTTTATTTTGGACTTGAGCTGAAGTCTTGAGTATTGAGTTGCCAGCTTCAAGTCTCAAGGTTACAGTTACCCTCTAAACATTCACTGGTTTTAAGTCATACGACCAGAAAGCGCAGTAATTGTTGCGGAGTGTGTAAGCATAAGGGAGTATGCTATATCATTAACTGATGTACCAAAGCATGGGATGCTAAGTACATCAGTACAGTGAAGTACCAGAACCATTGTGATTGTGTTCTGCTCAAGAAACTGATGGCAGAAGAAAGCGCCAGGTTGGTTGAGAGGAAACACTCGTCAGTATTTTCTACGCATAAGGCGGGAAACACATGCTGTCACACCGACATTTTGACACTGTGACATTGTTGCAAAGGCCAGTGAAAGACTGTTGAAGCAATGCTTAATCCAGGTCTTTAACTACTTAACTCAACTCAATTTCTATCTTCTGATAGGATTAACCTGCAATTCGTATTGACTCTATTGATGAATTGTAATTATATTTTTATTTTTATATATGTAGAGAGATACTGTAAACAATAATTATCCAAATGCGGGTTCTTGGAATACTGATGTCAAGTTATCAATTTCATTGTAATTGTCTTATGTATATTATGATTTTTCTTTTAATAAATTTATTGACCTTCTTACACAAATTGAATTTGATAATCTTATGTTGGAGAAGTCAGTGGATGGGGCTCACTAAAAATAAATTAAAGATGGATTTGTCTTCTCCTTTAGTAAGAAGCTTTCCACTCATGTAAACATTATGTGACTGTAAATGTTGATTTATGTTGTGGAACAGAGAAAACATTTACAACGCCAAAACATCCGCCAAGTGAAAGACGAGTGGTGTATGTTGGAGGATAATTAATAAAAATAAAATTAATATTATCATCACTTGAAAATTATTTATGAAAGATTAATTAATAATAACAATTATCTTCATTACCTAAGTGGTGTGCCCTGTGTCACACATAGATATATATGCTAGAACATATGCTGGTTTTCAGCTCTAACAGTTTTCAACTACTACAGCAAACAGAGACATAGATCTAAACAAAATTGCTTGTCAAAGAAGACAAGTGAACACTGAACTGATAGAAAGATGCTAAGTAGATAAGTAGTCAATACAACTGTTTCTTATTATCCATAAGCAAAGGTTTCAGTTTCTGGATAACCATGCCGATAATAAAACACTTGTCAAAACAAATGCATGGAAATAAAGAAACAAGAAAGAGATTAAAAATGCACAATGCTTCAAGAACATTGCCTTGTTTTCAAATGCATGAAAACAGAAACATAATTATATAAACTCTAAGTATAATTATAGTGTATGTTCAAATACCAACACATGATGAATATACACTGCAATTTGTGGACTATTATTAAATAATATTTAGAAATAAGAAATTACCTAGCAAAAGAGAACTTGCATAGCAGATATACAATATATATGTCAGTTTGACAAGTTGTGGACTATTATTAAATAATATTTAGAAATAAGAAATTACCTAACAAAAGAGAACTTGCATAGCAGATATACAATATATATGTCAGTTTGACAATTTGTGGACTATTATTAAATAATATTTAGAAATAAGAAATTTCCTAGCAAAAGAGAACTTGCATAGCAGATATACAATATATATGTCAGTTTGACAATTTGTGGACTATTATTAAATAATATTTAGAAATAAGAAATTTCCTAGCAAAAGAGAACTTGCATAGCAGATATACATTATATATGTCAGTTTGACAAGTTGTGGACTATTATTAAATAATATTTAGAAATAAGAAATTACCTAGCAAAAGAGAACTTGCATAGCAGATATACAATATTTGTCAGTTTGACAAGTTGTGGACTGTTATTAAATAATATTTAGAAATAAGAAATTACCTAGCAAAAGAGAACTTGCATAGCAGATATACAATATATATGTCAGTATGACAAGTTGCAGTAAGTTCTTGGCAATTTAAAATATATATTTATACATTTGCAGCTTATCAGTTAATTCTAAATAATTATAATGATTCACTAAGTGGATCGGCAGTAAAATAAGAGCATATTCTTTCGATATAAGATTATCAATCAGAATTACACAAAAATAATAGATTTTTACTAGGCTTAACAGCTTAACAAAGACAATCACATTTATTCACTATAGTATAAGATTTTAATCAGCAATATGAAATTTTAATAAATTAAATGTAACTTGCAGAAGTGAAACAAAATATACTTTTCATAACAATTAACAAAAAATATAATATTTTACTCTTCAAAAACTCTCACATAGTTATAATTCTGCATTTATTTTATAATAAAATACTTACCTTGCAATACAATTAAAAGAAACCTGCAATACTTACCCTGTAACATTCAAAATAAGCAAGACTGCAATACTTACCCTGTAACATTCAAAATAAGCAAGACTGCAATACTTACCCTGTAACATTCAAAATAAGCAAGACTGCAATACTTACCCTGTAACATTCAAAATAAGCAAGACTGCAATACTTACCCTATAACATTCAAAATAAGCAAGACTGCAATACTTACCCTGTAACATTCAAAATAAGCAAGACTGCAATACTTACCCTGTAACATTCAAAATAAGCAAGACTGCAATACTTACCCTGTAACATTCAAAATAAGCAAGACTGCAATACTTACCCTGTAACATTCAAAATAAGCAAGACTGCAATACTTACCCTATAAGTTTTTTATAACATTCAAAATAAGCAAGTCTGTAATATTTACCCTATAACATTCAAAATCAAAATAAGCAAGACTACAATACTTACACTGTAACATTTAAAATAAGCAAGACTGCAATACTTCTTAATCTTTAATACATTTTTAAAAATCCTGCAATACTTACCCTGTAAAAAAATAATTAAAATAAGTCTGCAATAACAGTAATATTAATACATTAAAATTAACCTGCAATAATAGTAATACTAATAGTAACACATCAAAATAAGTCTGTAATCCTGTAATATTAAAATAAGTAAGCCTGAAATTCTTGTATTGTAATAGTTTCTAATACACTAAGTAATTTTGAAACACTTATCCTATGGAGTATGTTACATTACAATAAGTATGCCTGCAATTCTTACCTTATGATACATTCAAATAAATACACCTGCAATTCTAACCTTATGATACATTCAAATAAATACACCTGCAATTCTAACCTTATGATATATTCAAATAAATACACCTGCAATTCTTACCTTATGATATATTCAAATAAGTATGCCTGCAATTCTTGTCCGATATTTTCAAACCTTAAAATAAGTAATTCTGAAACACTTATCCCTATGATACATTGAAATAAATACAACTGCACTACTTACCTTATGACATATTCAAATAAGTTTGCCTGCAATTCTTGACATTAAATTAAGTAATTCTGAAAAACCTATCCTATGATACATTAAAATAAATATGCCTGCACTACTTACCCAGTCAGAAAGAATAATGCATAAATAGTGAATAGCAAGCCTTGCAAGCCAAAGGAGAAGAAGAAAAGACACAAGGCGAGTAAAATCCACCATTTCCATTCAGCCCCTCTCTGCAGATCCATTTTCCTAGAATTGAAAATAACATCTTAAATCTTGCACATGTATTTAATTCAGCCTCTCTCTGCAGATCCATTATCCTAGAATTGAAAATAACATCTTAAATCTTGCACATGTATTTAATTCAGCCCCTCTCTGCAGATCCATTATCCTAGAATTGAAAATAACATCTTAAATCTTGCATATGCATTTAATTCAGCCCCTCTCTCTTCAGCTCCATTATCATGGAGTTGAAATTAACACCCTAAATCTTGCAATTGTATTTATTCAACCTCTCTCTCAGCTCCATTATCATGGAGTTGAAATCAACATCTGAAATCTTGCAATTGTATTTATTCAACCTCTCTCTACAGCTCCATTATCATGGAGTTGAAATCAACACCCTAAATCTCACAATTGTATTTAATTCAGCATCTCTCAACAGCTCCATTATCCTAGAGTTGGAAAAAAGACATCCTAAATCTTGCAACTGTACTATCAAGAAATCCAACCCCTCTATTCAGCTCCATTATCCTAGAGTTGACAAGCACCCTAAAAAATATTATCAAGAAATTTAACCACTCTCTGTCATTCCAGTATCCAAGATTGAAAGGACACCTGAAATCTTGCAAAAGTACTCACCAGGAAATTCAGACCCTCTCTGCAGGTACATTATCCTAGATTGAAAAGAATACCTGAAATCTTGCAAATATAAAAATTTTAACCTTTTCTGCATTTATATTATCTGAGAGCTGATTAGAATACCTTAAATCTTACCAACATATTTATAAAGAAATTCAGATCCTCTCTGCAGGTACATTAACCTAGAGTTGATAAGCACACCTTAAATCCTACCAATGAACTTATAAAGGAATTCTGACCCTCTCGGTGGGTACATTATCCTAGATTTGATAAAATTACCTTAAATCTTACCAATATTATAAAGAAATTCAGACCCTCTCTGCCAGTGCATTATCCTAGAGATGATATTGATAAGCATACCTTAGATCTTCAAATGTATTATACAGAAATTCAGATCTTCTTAGCAGATATCCAAGAGCTGATAAGAACACTATAAAAAGTTAAATCTTACCACTGTATTATAAAGAAATTCAGAATCTCTTTGCAGGTATATTATTCTATAGATGAAGAAAACTTAAATCTTACAACTGCAAAAAGAAAGTCAGACCCTAAATGCAGATGCAAGATCTGAAGAAATAAATCTTTCAAAAGTATTTATAAAACAATAGTAATTACAAAAAAAAGCTGAAGAAAGAAAATCTTTTAAAAGTATTTATAAAACATTAGTAATTACAAAAAAATATGGTAAATGTTAAATATTACTCTTTTTTTCCTCTAGGACAAATATTATTAATAATAATAGTAATTAATTTTATTATATTTGTCTATTAAAACCTGAGGACCAAATATGCAATTGTTTCTAATAACATTTTCAACAAAAAAAAAATGTCATTAACTTGTAATTTTAAAACTACAATATTCTAGATACTGTAAATATTTTACATTTAATTATATTATAGCACATTTAAATTGGAAAACAATATTAGCCATTCTGCTCTTTTTGAGTGATATTTGTATATATTAATTGTTTTAAACTTTTATGATTCTCTTTCTGATTGATATTTGCATATATTAATTATTATTTTATGATACTCTTTCTGAGTGATATATGCAAATTGCTGAAGATTAAATAATAATTAGTTTAATTAAATTCAAAACCATAAGAGGTTGTCTAATCTTTAAGATAGTTCTAGTATTTTGTAGTGTAAAATTAAATAATAAAAAATGAAGTTCATCCAAGATAAAAAGATAATATATTTTTGTAAAACATTTTGGTATTTTGTATCCACATAAGCACAACCCTACAATGTTTAATGTATCTATTGATTGCAATATAAAATAAAACTGCAAAAAAAAAAATTACCTTTAAACTTCAGAGTTAAAAATCCAGAAGAAGAATTTTCCATTGGAAGCTATTTATAAGTAACTGTACAATATTCTATGACACTGATATTTAATGTATCAGTTTTAATTGATATTAGTATATGGCAGTGGTGCATGCACCCCTAGGGTGCAAAAATCTCTTCCTGGGGATATATGATGATACGATAAAAAATATCACTTAATATACACTAATACAGTTGCGAAAAATCATAAGTAAACAAATATTTGTCATATTGTAATTATAATTCTAAATAACACTGTAAATAGTAGCAAAATATTTTACAAAAAAAAAAAAATTATATTTGCATTTTATATACATTTATGCATGTGAGCAAAACTTAATTTAATCCAGTAAACAAATAAAATTTGTGACCCACGGATAGTTTGTCATGGGGTGAGAACATATTTTAAGGGGTACCAGCACCCAAAAAGATTAAGAAGCAATGGTATAGAATTACAGCAATACTATTACAAAAGACTTATTTAAATGGTTAAAATTCACAATCATATTAAGTATATAATATTAATTACAAATTTGTATGTATAGATAATAAACAAAATGGCAGCTATAACAAAAACAAAACAAAAAAATGAAATGATTGCATTTCTTCAACACATCTTCAAAAGTTGAGAAATTCAGGTCAAAATGCACTGAAACATTTAAGGTTCAGTTAAGTCTCTTGTTTCACACACAAACAAGAATGTCAATGCAAAGTATTTCCTGTTGTTTACTTGTTGTTTCACACACACACAAATGTCAACACAAAGTATTTCCAATTGTTACATACCATATAATATTAAATAAATGAAGATTTTTGGAACAACTGCATGTCCATCTTGCAATTGCATACAGTGAACTGACAAGTGACATGTTATAAAATATATTTCTTCTAAGGCATTAGTCTTACTGAATGAGAATTACATTTTTACAAGCTTAATTAATATTATAATAATATTAATATTATGATGCACCACCAAGCATTTAAAGCTATTACTAGTATTGACTTATGAATTATAATAGATTACAATATATAACATTTAGAACTTAACTCTTAAGGAGAAAACTCAGTTAAGTATTAACTATTATCAAAATTATGTTGTTTGAATTTTAACAAATATGACCATTATTATTTAAATGTATGCAGAGTGTTTTAAATGAAAATACTACTACTGATAATAATTTCAGTCAGTCGTCTTAGTTTCTTTTCTTAATACAATTACAAAAAAAAATCAATACCTGCAGACGGATCAACTAGAAGTAGAATTGTCAATATTTATTTGGAAATGATCACTGACAAAGTTTTGCTAATGCATTTCTATCATAAAAGTAGTCGACTGACACAATTAATTAATGCAAATTAAAGCTTTTTAATTTGAATGCCGTGACTCTGATTTGTATGTATATAGGAAAAAAATCACAATAACAGCAATATATATTTAAATTTTAACTCGAGTAGTTATGTTTATTTCTTTTAAGACATTTCAAAATAATTTCATTGTGTTTCTTATATACAGAAGAAAGAGGCAATAATTAATTCATTATATGATTTTTAAAAATATATATATACCTGTTACAAGAAAGGAGCGTAACAGCCACCTATTAGAGATTTTGCACTAAACATATGATCAGTTTGTTGACAGACGTCTTGTATTGACGGCCATGTTGATTGAACCTTGTCACTCACAAAAGAACCAATGGCAAAATTCATAACAAAAAGCTCTTGGCCTTTATACGAATCATAACTGGTTGAGGACGCAGTAGAGAAAGGGGAAGTAAACACACACCCCCAGCTCAAATTTCCTAGTTTGCATGTCAAACGGTCAAACTAAAAGACTTATGGTCATGAACAGCAGTAACCATTCTGATGATGAGCTTCGGTTTAAATTGCTAAACATTTCTTTCGTACATTATACATAGAAAATAAAATGGAATATGATTCAGTGTATTGGGGTCAATAGTGAAGACGTGTCAAGAGAGATAACTGCATAATAGAAATTCTTATGTCAATAGTGTATTTGCCTCCCTTGAACTGAATCAAATGCACTATAGTCAACTTGATCTGACAACAAGAAATGAAACAAAATTGCTCAACGTGCAAGTTTGTTTTTTGTTTGCAAGCTTCCAGCTTTCTGTATAAAGATGTGCATTAAATAATTAGAGTATTGAAGCTTTATTACTTTATTAGAATTTATAAATGTATATGTCCAATGCAGACCATATAACTTGTACATTACTTTTGTTGAAGGTGAAATTGTCTAATGATGACTGCAAGCATCTAGTATGAATGTACATGTGGGAGATCAGATAGATATTTAGGGCTGGAATCACTTTGTGAAGCATAACAAATAGATCTTGTCTTGTATGGGAACAGGTAGCCACTGAAGACTAAGGAATGAGAAGTGACATGACCACTTGTTGGAGTTCTAAGACTAATAATTGTAGTCCTCTGAGACTTTGGAAGGTTTTTTCTCAAATAGGCCACCTAGGAGACCTAGAATAATCAAGTTTAGAGAGTATCCAGAAAACTGTAGGCCAGGGGCGGGCAAACTTTTGAGACCGAGGGCCAGATAAAACTGTTGGAACAGTTCGCGGGCCGGATAGACGACCAAATATCACAAGTCCAGCAAGTTCAGAATATAAAATGAGAACAAAATTAATTTTTTAAAAAATAACACAGTTTTAACGAAAGATTAATGAGATGGATGGTGTTGCTTACAATGAATCAGTGATTCAATGTCTGGCTTAACTGATGAGGTTGACAAGCGAAGGCGACTCTTTGCATATTTCATCAAAAGATATCATTAAAGAATCACTAAAATCAAATGATAACAACAGCAGTACAGAATCACCAACACAAAATGACAAGAATAATATGTCATTATAGGACCACTAACATCAAATGATAACAATAACAATATAGAATCACCAACATCAAATGATATCATTAAAGAATCACTAACATCAAATGATAACAATAACAATATACAATCATTAACATCAAATGATAACAATAACAATATACAATCATTAACATCAAATGATAACAATAGCAATATAGAATCACCAACATCAAATTATACCATTAAAGAATCACTAACATCAAATGATAACATAACAATATAGAATCACCAACATCAAATAATATCAAGAACAATTTAGGATCACCAACATCAAATGATAAGAATATAGGATCAAGACCATTAAGTGATAGCAATAACACTATATATCACAAACATAAAATGATAAGAATATAGGATCAAGACCATTAAGTGATAGCAATAACACTATATATCACAAACATAAAATGATAGGAATATAGGATCAAGAACATTAAGTGATAGCAATAACACTATATATCACAAACATAAAATGATAGGAATATAGGATCAAGAACATTAAGTGATAGCAATAACACTATATATCACAAACATAAAATGATAGGAATATAGGGTCACTAACTGTGGTGGAGTAAATTTGCCTATCCCTATTTCTAAACTTAATAAATTATAGATTTGTTGCTAATATTAACGTGACTCGACCTTGGGCCCTGCTCGCGAGGATATATTTGTAAATGCCAGATTTGGAGTAAACAACTCAGATGAAGAATATGCTAGAACTTGTTGATGCAATCCAAATCAGTTCCAAGCCGATGAGTAGTTTTTCTGACTAATTGTCGCACACTTGTTCATAACAACTTCATCCATTGGGGATGGACAAAGGTATTCTATAATCACTTTGATTTTGACATAACTCGAGTCCAGTCATAAGTCAACCGTTAGCTTGATTCCTGTGAATTCTGTTTGAGACCCAATATGGCGAAAATTGAGAATTGAGCTTGGTCTCGAAAATTCACTAAAGTCTTTTGAACATTCCTTGTGGTGTGCTAAGTAGCACTGTCACGGAAAAAAGGGGGATAATCATATGGACATTTTTCCCCTTAAAATATTATTACTTCTTATTGTTATTCTAAGTACGTTATGTGTGGAATGAAAGCTTCATCTTATATGCATTGCCAGTATGTTAGAAAGTGATGGTCATTGGATATGTGTATGAATTAAAATGAACATGTGGTATTTGTAATGATCAATTTAATTAAGAATTACATGCAGTATTTATTTTGATTAGGAGGATGTGTCATTAGTCTGAGGATGCGCTCATGACGTAACTATCTCTTACATGTTACGTCATGTTGAAACGTCAATTTGGACAGTTGGAAAAAGAACAGAGGCCATGATTTTATGAGAAAAATATGTGTGCACGGCTCCCAACTAGTGTGATGAAGTCCAACTACATTTTATTTCACACACTGAGCCGTAGACCTTTTATTTCATTGTTAAGCAATGAGATAAGGGTTTTTTTCTTGAATGTTTGCCGTTCAGATGGTTAAATGTGGATATTTATTCTTGTCTTCATCATCTAACTATTTAACGGATCAAAACCTATAGGCAGCAACCCTCAGTGTCCAAACGTGTCGGAACTGAGGGAGTTGGGTGAGGAAGGAGAGAACATTCAAGCATATATAAATTATTTCATTTGGGTCTTCACTCTTCACCCTTACAGGAGCGGTCCACTCATCAGTGTCCGGCTCATCATGTAATATATTTTCAGCGTGTGGGCCTCATTTATCAGTGTCGCCACAATATATATAATTTTGCTTCACCACGGTGTGTTGTTTTAAACATTTCTTAACGTTGTATATTGACATCCATTGTGAGTACCATGCACCGTCATCGACACTCATCGACCTTTGCCACTACCGTTTCTTTTTAGATGAGTAAAGAGGACAGTACTCTTTAGAGGCGCATCCTCTTAGGTAGGTAGAGTATGAATGACCTCTTATTCTATTATTCAACTAACATTTTTAAACTATTGACGCTTTGAGTTTTTCACTCAGAACATTCATAAACATTTGTAGTTAAAACTTCATTAAAAATTAGTCAATGCAATTTATGGTGACATTCTGCGGTTTTTACCGTCTTCATAACTAGCGTTAAAATTTGTATTGGATTTTCATCCATGTAATTGAGTCAGTATATAAATTATTTGCCTAGTATTTGAGGAATTTGTGTTGGGTTTCACACACCCATATTTGAACATATAGATATACATATATATAGAGAGAGAAAGAGAGAGAGAGAAAGAGAGAGAGACACACATTTGTTCATGGTCATCACCACTGGTTATGACGTATTGCGCTATTTTCATTATTAATGTTTTAATTTTCTTTTAGATTCATATTTCATTGCTCTGGTCCCCCACTCCCCCATGAATGTTATGTATGGATGCCTCTGGATGAATGATTAACAGCCATGCGAAAGTAAACCCATACTGTTGAGAATAAATTTCTCGTTGTTAAATCTTTTTCAAGAGTCGGGCTTTCTTAGGTTGAGAAAGTACATTGCGCGGTTGTTAGTCCGTTTGTCCTACATTCACATTCACATTCACATTGTTTCTGCTAATTTCTTTGTGTTCATAACTTCAATATTGTGGTAAAAAGAACATCGACTAACTCTTTCCAGGCACTATATAAACATTTATCCTTCGATATGGCATAGACAGACTCACCACCCCCCTCCATTTCTTCATTATTTTCAACACAATGGCCGTGTACGGAGTGCCTGCCATTTCTAAAAGAATATTTATTCTTTAACTCTATAAATCACAAGAAATAAAATCATAAAAAACGTAATGCAAATTTTATATTAAGAATTTGAACTCTTCTGTGATTAATATGATGGCAGCTTCAGGCCTAGGCCGATTTTTCTGCCTGGCACGTGGTGTGCCGTTGTAGGGAGATTTGTAGATGATGATTGACAGTGGATGGTGATTGACAAACAAATTGAAGAGGGGTGATGTTAAATGGTGGTCGGTCGGTCCGTGAGCTCATTGTCTGTCCGATAGGGAATTGCAGCAGAATGGTTGTCCGTGGCTCATTGTCTGTCCGATAGGGAATTGCAGTAGAATGGTTGGCCGTGGGCTCACTGTCTGTCCGATAGGGAATTGCAGTAGAATGGTTGTCCGTGGCTCACTGTCTGTCCGATAGGGAATTGCAGTAGAATGGTTGTCCGTGGCTCACTGTCCGTCCGATAGGGAATTGCAGTAGAATGGTTGTCCGTGGCTCATTGTCTGTCCGATAAGGAATTGCAGTAGAATGGTTGTCCGTGGCTAATGTCATGGTGGTTCCTGTCGTTCTCCCCGGTGTTGGAGAGGGTGAGTAGTGTATCTTACAGAGCCCACCACACCAGGTCTATGCCCAGGCAAGTACCACACCAGGTCTATGCCCAGGCAAGTACCACACCAGGTCTATGCCCAGGCAAGTACCACACCAGGTCTATGCCCAGGCAAGTACCACACCAGGTTTATGCCCTGGCTAGTATCGCAACAGGTCTATGCCGAGTGGCTACATACTAGACTTTGAATACTGTGAGTAGCAGCACTTCGAGGTTATCACGTGACAACAACACTGAGCTGACCACATGACAACAGTGTGCTTACCACGTGACAACAGTCAGCTTACCACGTGACAACAGTGAGCTTACCTCGTGCTGGTTGTCTTATCACTTCGTTGTTGACTTTGAGATTCACATTTTTTATCTCAGTGTACACCGACGTTAAAAGTTATTTACCCTCCCACCCCCACAAGAAATGGTACCGTAGATAATTGCTTGTAGGTGTATCTAAAAGTATTTTGTTTGTCTTTTAAAAATTGCCCTATTTTGGCATGTAAATTCGTGTTTGTTTTCAGAAGAGTGCTATCTGAAAAAAATCTCTGCTTAAAAATACAAATGAACATGGATGAAAGACCGTGAAACACATATCTTGTCTTTAAGCTAGTTCTTTCCCATTTCGCCCCATTCTCTGTCTCTTTCCCATTTCGCCCCATTCTCTCTGTCTCTTTCCCATTTCGCTCCTCTCTCTCTCTCTCTATCTTTTCCATTTCGCCCCATTCTCTCTGTCTCTCTCTCTCTTTCCTATTTCGCCCCATTCTCTCTCTCTTTCCCATTTCGCCCCACTCTCTCTGTCTCTCTCTCGTTTGTGTGTTGTGTGTGTGCTGTGTGCTGTGTGCTGTGTATACTGTGTGCATGTGCGTGAACGTGTAGGTCTTGTGCTAAATTGAATTGAAACGTATTCATCAAAAACATCTCTGATTTTAACGAATATGCTAATCAGCTTGATTTACTTTGGAGACGAAGTGTTTCCACCGGAATACTATACTAATACAATGAAACATGTACGTATACCTAAAATAAACTTGATTGAATGTTCGGAAAATAACATAATTAGCATAATTTAAGTAAACATGCTGGTTGAAAATAATTCTAAATGGTACAGTGATTCTGAGTATTATTTTCTAAAAGATTTGCAATTTATTTACAGCTTAAGATTGCTTACACACATACGTACTCACACGCTTCACACACTCGAACACAAAATGAGAAAAATGAGGTAGAGGAATGAAGGCCCATTAATTAAACTGGAATGAAATGAAGGCCCTTTGGGACATTGCGAAACGAAGGTCCATTAATAAAACGGGGGGCGGGGGGGGGGGCATTATGAAAGAAGGTCCATTAATAAAGCTGATGAAAAGAAGGCCCATTAATAACATTGGAAAGGGACGTAAACAGCATAGGAAACAGCATAGTTTAGTGATCGAAATTGGGACCCTGACAGGTTTCTCAATCCAGACAAGGGGCGACAATCTGAGGGCCTATATTGGAATTATTCTATGAGATCAGGCGTGCTCGAGTGTTCGACGTAAACTTCAATATTCACTGGACAGCTAAGGCTTCACGTTTTACTTATCTGCACAAAACGCAACGTCACCAGTTCTTCAGGCCACTCAGGGTCGACGTTCTCAATGTTATCATTTGGACTCAAGCTTATCGTTTAGGCGAAGCAGAGTGTGCGATTTCGTCATCTGGCTCGGAACCAGGCTGGGTGGGTCGTCACCTGGGGTGTAGTCCTAAAAAAAGAAGTGGGAGAACGCCACCAAAGACCACAGAATAGATTTTTTCCCATGTTATCTACCCTTTTGAGCAGCAAACCCCGCCCCTCGCCCAAAACATCATACTGCCTTTGTAAGTGAACCCAGTTACGTCACCAAATGACATGCCCATGTACCTGTATTGGTGATACCCACTGAGCATCTGACGGCTGTCCGGTAATCAAACTCTGCCAACGTGGACTTTAGGAACAAAAGTACTGGGGGACGCGTCCATTTCATACAAAAACGTAAGGGTCTACGTCCTCCTCCGCCCCCGCCCCACTACACCTCTGGTCACCACACTTGTTTACGTCACTTGATGCAGAATCAAAAGACTTTAGATTGACTTGACTTAGTCTTTAGGCTATAATTCGACTAGAATCAAAAGACTACAATTCTACTGAGATTGACTTAGTCTTTATGCTACAATCTAATTCTACTGAGATTGACTTAGTCTTTATGCTACAATGTGACTAGAATCTAAAGACTACAATTCTACTGAGATTGACTTAGTCTTTAGGCTCTAATGTGACTAGAATCAAAAGACTACAATTCTACTGAGATTGATTTAGTCTATTGGCTATAATGTGACTAGAATCAAAAGACTACAATTCTACTGAGATTGAATATTACTGATCGATTGACTTAGTCTTTAGGCTATAATGCGACTAGAATAAATTATATTATTGACAGACTGACATGACCTCACAATACAATACTACTAAGAATGAATTATTGACAGACTTTTGTGACCTCACAGTACAACACTACTAAGAATGAATTTGACAGACTCACGTGACTCAAAGTACAACACTACTAAGAATGCATTATTGACAGACTGACATGACCTCACAATACAATGCTACTAAGAATGAATTATCGATTTGATTGACACGACCTCACAGCGTAACACTACTAAGAATGTATTTGACAGACTGACGTGACTCAAAGTACAACACTACTAAGAATGAATTATTGAATTGATTGACGTGATCTCACAGTACAACACTACTAAGAATGAATTACTGACAGACTGACCTGACCTCACAGTACAAAATAAGAATGAATTATTCATTGATTGATATGACCTCACAGTACAAACTAAGAATGAATTATTGATTGATTGACATGATCACACATTACAACTAAGAATGAATTATTGATTGATTGATATGACCTCACATTACAATATTACTAAGAATGAATTATTGATTGTCACTAAGTAGAATGGTGTATTTGTATAACTGCATGTAACATAATCTTAGTAGCACTTGTGATTCAGCAAATAGAATGGTGTATTTGTATAATTGTGTGTATCATGATCTTAGTAACACTTGTGATTCAGCAAATAGAATGGTGTATTTGTATAATTGTGTGTATCATGATCTTAGTAACACTTGTGATTCAGCAAATAGAATGGTGTATTTGTATAATTGTGTGTATCATGATCTTAGTAACACTTGTGATTCAGCAAATAGAATGGTGTATTTGTATAATTGTGTGTATCGTGATCTTAGTAACACTTGTGATTCACTAGTAGAATGCTGTGTTTGTGCAGATATGTGTCACATGATCTTAGTTACACTTATGATTCAACAAGTAGAAAATGTATTTGTATAACTGTGTGTAACATGATTAACTAGAATTCGTGTACAAACAAGTGTGTGTCTTTTGTGAGGCATTGTTATCAGTAACTGCTAGTTTTGGAAGTGAGTAAAGCTGAGTGACTATAGTTAGAAAACAGACTGAGAAGTATGTCATAACTGACCAATGGCCGAATACTTGACAACTGTAACTACTGACCAATGGCCGAATACTGGCTGACTGTAACTGACTAATCGCCAAATACTGGCTGACTGTAACTGACCAATGGCCAAATACTGGCTGACTGTAACTGACCAATGGCTGAATACTCGCTAACTGTAATTGACCAATGGCTGAATACTAGCCAACTGCAACCACTGACCAATGGCTTAATATTGGATGACGGTAACTGACCAATAGCCAGACACTGGCTGAGCGTAACTGACCAACGGTAGTAGGGGAGTATGGAGGCAAGTGTGACTTGTAGAAACATATTCCTTGCTCTCTTCACTCTAATTGATGTAGAGATATATTTTCCGAAAGTCCCTGCTTCCTGGGTGCTTAAACATGGTGAATGCCAATGTGAGTGAAATTCAGAGTTGTAAACTCTAACTGTAACTTTCATGCTTTTTTCAGCTAATAATAATGTTTTTATTAATGTGTACAATTGTTTCTAAAATTTCATGATTCTGAGATGTTTTATTTTAGTTCATTAGTAGGCACATTGTGATTTCATTAATATTAATGAATTTGCCAACTAAATGTATGTAGCCACTATTTATGAACTTTGTAGTAAGTGTGACACAACAACAGACTTGAATCTCCATATAATGTCGCCTAATGATTCAAAGATTTTTCATGGAGTAATTTTGAGCTCTAAAATATGACTTTGTTTAAGTAAAGCTGACTTTGTTTAAGTAAAGATGACTTTGTTTAAGTAAAGATGACTTTGTTTAAGTAATGGTGGCTTTGTTTAAGTAAAGGTGATTTTGTTTAAGTAAAGGGGATTTTATTTAAGTAATGGTGGCTTTGTTTAAGTAAAGAGGACTTTGTTTAAGTAATGGTGGCTTTGTTTAAGTAAAGGGGATTTTGTTTAAGTAATGGTGGCTTTGTTTAAGTAAAGGGGATTTTGTTTAAGTAATGGTGACTTTGTTTAAGTAAAGATGACTTTGTTTAAGTAAAGGTGACTGTTTAAGTAAAGATGACTTTGTTTAAGTAATGGTGGCTTTGTTTAAGTAAAGGTGACTTTGTTTAAGTAAAGGGGATTTTGTTTAAGTAATGGTGAATTTGTTTTAAGTAAAGGTGACTTTGTTTAAGTAAAGGTGAATTTGTTTTAAGTAAAGGTGACTTTGTTTAAGTAATGGTGACTGTTTAAGTAAAGGTGACTTTGTTTTAGTAAAGGTGATTTTGTTTGGAAGTGTACATAAGTTATATTAAATATACGCAGTATTGCTACCTATTGTAAAAATGCAGCACTAGTCTGTCAGAGTGAGTCAAATAACTGAATTCCATAACTATTAAAATAACAGATGAGTTGTTAGAGAGACGTAGACAATGTGAGTTCAGCCAGAATTCTTACACAGGACACTGCTTTTTCAGGACTCAGTAATACTTCTTCTTTTTTGTCTTCTTTTGGGTTCCTTTATGGGTTTCAGTTTTCGTCTTTTTCCTTCATCCCTGTTGAAAAAATTCCTGTGCTGCATTCAACTGGTAGTGAGTGGCTACAATGGTATTTGACTTGAGTAGCCCGATAAACCATGCCCTTTTCTGACGTCATCCATCCCACTTCAGACAAAAGAGCAGAAAAGGCAAAATCCACGATTCAGGTCAAGCCGACCTCTTTACAAGCTATCTATCTATCTATCTATCTATCTATCTATCTATCTATCTATCTATCTATCTATCTATCTATCTATCTATCTATCTATCTATCTATCTATCTATCTATCTATGTGATGTTATAATATTGATGTATACATTATACATGTTGACTGAAAGTGAACATTTCAGGAGCGCTGAATGAGGACTGAATGAAAGTGAATAGAATAATAGTAAATATTAAATTGTGAAAGTAGCCAGTTATAGACAAGTCAATAATAGTAAATATTAAGTTGTGAAAGTATCCAATTATAGACAAGTCAATAAGTATGTCACTAGACTTTAAACTGTATATGTGTGTGTGTGTGTGTGTGTGTGTGTGTGTGGTGGTTGTAGGGTAGAATATAATAAATAACAAGTTGGACATAAAGGACCTTTGAACTTGGGTTACCACTACTAGTTTATTTGGACACATGCCAGGTCAGTACTAATCCTCGGTATTTTACCTATAATACCAAGACTAATACCAAGACTAATACCAAGACTAATACCAAGACTAATACCAAGACTAACACTGAGGATAGCATATGTATGTGGAGACTACTCTTCCGATCCTTGAGAAAATTGAGAAGTGTAATATTTTAGAGGAAAAGATAAAACAATTCTCAAAATATAAGAGATACTTTTCACGTTAAAAATACATGTTGCACTATTAATCTGTAATTTTCCTTATCATTACATCATTATTTTCCTTTACATTATTGTATTATCAGAATTTTATTATAATGACATACATTATTATAATTATGAAAGACGTTATTACAATATCAAAACGCTATTACAACTTCAAGATGTTATTGCAGTATCATCACATTTAAAATGTAAACACTTTAATATGATAAATACAGTAAAATAAACAGTAAAATACACGTAAATACAGTAAAATAAACAGTAAAAATAAACGTAAATAAAGTAAAAACACGATATTACAACTACAAGACGTTATTATACTGCAAACACTTTATTATGTCAAAATATTATTATACTGCAAACACTTTATTATAATGTCAAAATGTTATTATACTGCAAACACTTTATTATAATGTCAACATGTTATTATAGTGTAAACACTTTATTATGCGGTATGCATATCTTCAGGAAATAACACCGGTCTACTTTATGTGGTTAAATCTGTAAACATTAAAATGAGTAAATGGTAAACACTTCTTCAATCACTTATTTGGTGTAGGGTGCAGGGGGTGGATCTGAAAAATACAGAAAAATAAAAGTCAAAATAAAAATTAATAAACTTTCACAGCCTGTTACTTGGCAGAACATTTCTTCAATATTTACTTTAAATTTTGTGTTTCAACATTTTAGTAATCTTTCATTAAAAAAGCAAATAAATAATTTGTATGTCAGTCAATATGTCTCTTTGTTTATCACTCTGTACGTCATTCTATTACTTTGTATGTCATCCATCACTTTGTACGTCATTCTATTACTTTGTTATGTCATCCATCACTTTGTACGTCATTCTATTACTTTGTTATGTCATCCATCACTTTGTACGTCATTCTATTACTTTGTTATGTCATCCATCACTTTGTACGTCATTCTATTACTTTGTATGTCATCCATCACTTTGTATGTCATTCTATTACTTTGTATGTCATCCGTCACTTTGTACGTCATTCTATTACTTTGTATGTCATCCGTCACTTTGTACGTCATTCTATTACTTTGTATGTCATCCGTCACTTTGTACGTCATTCTATTACTTTGTTATGTCATCCATCACTTTGTACGTCATTCTATTATTCGTTATGTCATCTATCACTTTGTACGTCATTCTATTACTTTGTTATGTCATCTATCATTTTGTACGTCATTCTATTATTCGTTATGTCATCTATCACTTTGTAGTTCATTCTATTATTCGTTATGTCATCTATCACTTTGTACGTCATTCTATTACTTTGTTATGTCATCTATCATTGCGGATGATGGGGGGAGTGAGTGAGTTGAGCATTATTGATTATAAACTTTCAAACATGTAAACCGTACAATGTGGCATTGTTCATTAGTATTAAAATGCGTTCATGATATATTCACTTCATTATTTAGTTTGTTTATGTTTTATTTTTTACCAATAATATCAAAAACAAACAATCCTGCACTGCTTTTGATGCCCATTTCCGCCCTCCAAATTTCGGCTCCACCTCCAAGGCGGCCATCTGTTTCGGTTAGTAGTTCAATCGGTTCTGCAGTTAACTTTTCGATTTGTCCGCTTGTCAGTTTGATTCTATTAATCTAATCATTTAAATCTAATTTAACGATCTAATATAATCTGTTAAGATATTTATTTTAAGCTAATATAAAACGTTAATCTGTTCTATTTAAACTATAAAATATGTTACTCTAATCTCATACAGTATGATCTATTAATCTGTTCTAACGTAATCTGTTATCGGAATCTAATCTATCTGTTATCGGAACCTAATCTATCTGTTATCGGAACCTAATTTATCTGTCGCCTCATTCTGTAGTTAAGGGTGCAGATAACCAGCAAGATTGGCGACACTTCCTGTAACATTTCACGAGGCAGTAACTATTGTGATACATCTGTAACATTTCACGAGGCAGTAACTATTGTGATGCATCTGTAACATTTCACGAGGCAGTAAGTATTGTGATACATCTGTAACATTTCACGAGGCAGTAACTATTGTGATGCATCTGTAACATTTCACGAGGCAGTAACTATTGTGATATATCTGTAACATTTCACGAGACAATAACTATTGTGATACATCTGTAACATTTCACGAGGCAGTAACTATTGTAATGCATCTGTAACACTTCACGAGACAATAGCTATTGCGATACTTCACGTAACGTTACACAAGATAATAGTCATTGTGATATTTCATGTAAATGCAACACGTACATGAATAAATATTTACTGAAATACTTCAAATAATACTACACGAGTAAAAAGCTATTGAAATACTTCGTATAATACTATATGAATAAAACGTTACTGTAAATATTTCATGCAACACACAAAACAATAGCTACAGTAATACTTTCATGTAACTCTCCTGGAATAAATACTGTAACACTTCGTATAACATTGCGTGAATAGTTGATACGATACTTCACGTAACACTACTCGAATAAATAGTTACTGTAGCACTTCATATAGCCTACTTGAGTAAGTAGCTTCTGTAGCACTACTCTAGTAAATATTTCATGAAACTGTACTCGAGTAAATGTTTACTGTAACACGTCAAGTAACTTAACACAAATAAATAGTTATTGCAACTGTTTATGTAACCCACTTGTGCAAGTAGTTACCGTAACACATGCAATTTTACACAAGTAAATAGTTACTGAAACACTTATGTAAACAAGTCAATGGTTACTGTAACATTTCATCCTTCATTATACATGTAAGTAGTTACTGAAGTCCTTCAAGTTTCAATTATGAGTTACTGTAACACTTCATGTAACTTTACACGAGTAAACTGTAACTGCTGCAATGTAACAATAAAGAATGCTGATGGTATGTAACGTACAGATATCATATTGTTGTTGAATGGAGTTTGTAATACTTATCTTTGTTCTTGGACTGGTGTCAGTAACAGAACTTAGTTACAGATACAGGTAGATTAATTATTATTCTACAAGTTGAAGTCTATTTCCGATTAGAAAGAAGTCAAGATGATTTATTTATATTTTATAAAATCTTACAGAACGCTACATACTGAATTTCTGGTTTCTGGTCATATATTTCTGTAGGATTTAATATGAATGGCTGGTGTTTAGTGGTGTGTGTTAGTGATCATTGTGCATGAGCAATTAGCTCCATTGAATTAACCGTTATTGTTTATTGATCACTTATGCATGAAATTTATATTATTGTGCTTAATTTACTCACATGAAATGTTGTATGTACATAGTCAATACAATCGAAATGTTGTATGTACATAGTCAATACAATCGAAATGTTGTATGTACATAGTCAATACAATCGAAGAAACTGTAAGTGCAGATGAACTTATAGAAAATAATACTCTCTCCATCCTTCAACCAAGAGGGATATTTAACTTCTGAATCTCCCACCCTGCCACCAGATATAATAGTGATCTCCCCACTTTGCCATCATAAATAATAATTATCGGTCCATCCTGTCATCAGAGATAACAGTTATTATCCCATCTTGCCATCAGATAAATTCTTCTCTCTCCACCTTGCTATAAAAGATAATTCTTATCTCCCAACTTTGCTATAAAAGATAATACTCATCTCCCCACCTAACAATCAGATACATTTCTTAACTCTCTTGTCATAGGAGATATTTTTTTATCCTCCCTCCCACCATTTGTCCCAACCTTGACAGCAAAGATAATACTTATCTGTCACCCGACACCAGTGATAATACTTATCTCACTCGACACCAGTGATAATACTTATCTCACCCTCTATTGCAATCAAAGTTAATACTTACCCTCTCCCACTCTGCCAAGAAATCGCCAATACTGACACTGTTGTCGTCTGGGAAAATATAAATAATGTTTTTGAACAAAACTAAAAGTGTAAACACGTATGAACGACTAATAAATGAGAAAATTGAACATTTTTATTTCAATAACACATCAAAAGCTGCCAACAGTTTTGTAAAAACTGACAGAACACTACACACAATACAACTGACAGAATACTACACACAACACAACTGACATAATATTACACACAATACAACTGACATAATACTACACACAATACAACTGACATAATACTACACACAATACAACTGACAGAACACTACACACAATACAACTATCTCACTAGATGCACATTGGCCTGTCACACAAGATACAATACAACTAAATTGTCAAACTACATACAATACAATTGAACTGTCACACTAGATACCATATTGACCTGTCACGCAAGACAACACACCTGAACTGTTACATTAATACACACTGACCCGAAACACTAGATACAATTGTCTATATGTCTGCCTTGTGTGCGATCATTCTCGTCATTTGTGGCCTTGGCTCTGTAGACAGACTATGCTAAATTGGCAATGGGCAAGAGGGAGTGGTTGTGGCCTTGGCTCTGTAGACTGACTAGTGCTAAATTGGCAATGGGCAAGAGGGAGTGGTTGTGGCCTTGGCTCTGTAGACTGACTAGTGCTAAATTGGCAATGGGCAAGAGGGAGTGGTTGTGGCCTTGGCTCTGTAGACTGACTAGTGCTAAATTGGCAATGGGCAAGAGGGAGTGGTTGTGGCGTACAATGTAAACATACATGATCTCATTTGCCTCACCATAGCATCGCACACATATGTCAAAGACCTTAATTAATGATGATAGATTTATGATAATTTTGGCAGCGTAAATTTGCCTCTCCTTACTTTTAAATTTAATTGTTATATAAATTGTTAAATTGTCAGAGTAACCTGACCTTGGGCACTCCTTATGACGGTATTTTTGAAAGAGTCAGAATTTGAAGTAAACACCCGAGTCGAGAATATGCTAGAAATTGCTGATGTACTGCATCCCAACTGGGTGAGTAGTTTTTATTATCTAATGGTTATGATTGACGAGAATTAGACCAACCAATGGGCTGAGATATAAAAGTTTATATGTTATAGAGAAATATATTATCTGATAACTTGAATATGAAGTGGCAAAGAAGTCCAGTGGTTAATTCATGTTATGATTATTTAATTAATAATAATATCCATTAACAGTGACATAACAAGTGAATAACAATTCAAACTGTTGATGAAACCAGAGCGAAAATGTTGACGACTGGAGAACAACAGCAAGGAGGACATGAGTGCAATTTTGCTGACAACACAAGGACAACACAAGGACAACACTTTGGCTGATGTGTGGACAACAACGTCAATAAATAAACTTACCTTCATGTTTGTTAAAGACTTGAAATAGGCTGTCCAGATTGGAGACAGGGATGGAATTGTTGTCTCCAGCAAAATCCGCCCAAAGGAGCTCTGCTGAATGGAGGTTTTCCACTGGATCTGGGGCATCAGTCGTCACATCCTCCCAAGCTGCTATAAATTCGGCTTTGGTCACAGTTCCATCCCCTAGAACCGAGATAGATACGGCAATCCCAAACAACCTCATTCCAAATTTCATCAATTGACAATTCCAAACATTTAATCAATCAACATTTCCAATCAACCCTATTCCAAGTTTCATGACACAATAAATTTATAATAACAAGAGTGCGTTTCATGATTTAGCAACACTCACTCGGAAGTTCAAAGTTCAACCTACATCAATCATTTCAATTTTAGAATAGCTAGATTTGCTCCACAACTCCATTTCATTCCTGCATATAACTAGGGTTATACATACTCTACATACAAAACATTGGCTATACTTAACGTACATTATATTTCATTCTCATATTTACGCAATCTTTACTTACCCTGGGTCATTAATTTCACTCCTGTATATAACTAGGTTATACTTACCCTACGTCAATAATGTCATTTATATTTAGCTAGGTTGTACTTACCCTAGGTCAATAATGTCATTCCTATATTTAGCTAGGTTGTACTTACCTTAGGTCAATAATTTCATTCCTATATTTAGCTAGATTATACTTACCTTAGGTCAATAATTTCATTCCTATATTTAGCTAGATTATACTTACCCTAGGTCAATAATTTAATTCCTACATTTAAATAGGTTATACTTACCCTAGGCCAATAATTTCATTCCTACATTTAAATAGGTTATACATACCCTAGGTCAATAATTTCATTCCTGTATTTAGCTAGGTTATACTTACCCTAGGTCAATAATTTCATTCCTGTATTTAGCTAGGTTATACTTACCCTACATCAGCACTTTCATTCCTGTATTAATCCAGGCTATAACTGTAAAAACCATTTCATTCCTATATTAAACTAGGCTATAACTGTAAAAACCATTTCATTCCTGTATTAATCTAGGCTATATGTATAAACCATTTCATTCCTATCTATAACTAGGCTATAATTATATCATAGAAACCATTTAATTCCCATATTTAACTCTGCTATACCTAGCATGTATTGACCATTTAATATTCCTACATTTAATTAGGATATAGTTAACCTATATAGAATATTTAATTCCTTTATTTAATTGGTTATATCTAACTTATGTGCTATTTATTTCCTACATTTGATTATACTTACTTTATATAAATTATGTCATGTCTATGTTTAACTAAGCTATCCAAATTCTGTATAGATCATTGAATTTCCATACTTAGGCTACGTGTATCTTATTCTATACTTAGCTAGGCTATAAGTACCCTATATACATTATTTAATTCCTATATTTAGCTAGGCTAAAAGTACCCTAAATACATTATTTAATTTCTATATTTAGCTAGGCTATGTGTACCTTATCCTATATTGAGCTAGCCTATAAGTATCCTAAATACATTATTTAATTTCTATATTTAGCTAGGCTATGTGTGCCATTTCCTATATTTAGCTAGGCTATAAATACCCTATATACATTATTTAATTCATATATATAAAGAAAAGTAACAGAAAAACGTACCATCTCTATCCAGTGCTGGGGCTCTTTCATCGAACTCCGCCATGGTGATGTGGTTGTCTGAGTTAGTGTCGAAATAATCAAACACCTGACGGTACGTGGCGTCATGCGGCCCTCCGTGCACCTGACTCCTGACAGTTCGTAACGTGTAAATTATAATATATTAGTCATGCATTTGTGACGTGTAAATTATAATATATTATTTATGTATTTATGACGTGTAGATTTTAATATTTATTTATGTATTTGTGACGTGTAAATTGTAATATTTATTCATGTATTTGTGACGTGTAAATTGTAATATTTATTCATGTATTTGTGACGTGTAAATTGTAATATTTATTCATGTATTTGTGATGTGTAAATTGTAATATTTATTCATGTATTTGTGACGTGTAAATTGTAATATTTATTCATGTATTTGTTACCTGTAAATTATGATATAGGTTCTATTATTCATGTATTTACGACGTGAAAATGATAATGTATTATTAATGTACTTGTGACGTATAAATTATAATACTTATTCATGTATTTGTGACGTGTAAATGTTAATGTAATATTCATGTATGTGTGACGTGTAAATTGCAATATTTTATTAGTGTATTTGGGATCTGTAAATTATAATATAGGTCTAGTATTCATGTATTTGTGACGTGTAAATTATAATACTTATTCATATATTTGTGACGTGTAAATTATAATATATTATTCATGATTTGTGACATTTAAATTATAATATCTTACTCTGTATCTGTGACGTGTAAATTATAATAATAATTTATATTGCCTGTGACGTGTAAATTAAAATATTGATTCATGTTGTATATGACATATAAATTATAATATATGTTTCACATGTGAAGTGAAAATGACATTTATTCATGTATTTGTGACGAGTAATTTACAATACTGATTCATGTGGTTGTGACACGTCAGTTATAATACATATTCATACAATTTATGAAGTGTAAACTATTATATTTATACTTGTACATTATAATATTTATTCATACAGTTTACAAAATGTAAATTATTATATTTATAATGTATATTATAATTGTATTTGACGTGAAACTTTTGGCCATATATGTAACGAAACATTTTTTACATTTCGAGTTAAATCATCTTTAAGATGCATGTTTGTTATAATTGAAATGGGGATTTGGTAAATTATAAACAAGAAAGTACTTTTAACACTGCAAGATTGATATATCTGTGAGTTATGAAACGTAAAGCTATAATCTTTTTGTCTTGTATGTAAAGATAATGTGCCGTAAAGTTTTTGCAGGATAATGTATCGTAATGGTATGATGTGGTTTTGTAGATAATGTATGGTAATGTATGGTAATGGTATGATGTGGTTTTGTAGATAATGTATGGTAATGGTATGATGTGGTTTTGTAGATAATGTATGGTAATGGTATGATGTGGTTTTGTAGATAATGTATGGTAATGGTATGATGTGGTTTTGTAGATAATGTATGGTAATGGCATAAAGTGGCTTTCTGTGTAATGACCCGTAATGGTTTGATTTAACATGCATGGATAATATACTCTAGTGGTTTGATTTGACATGCAACAATATCATACTAACAGTTAACGCTACTGTGAAATAGTTGTAATTTCTATTTTGACAAGCATTAAAGTCCACACCAAATACTTTCTTTTCAGCTTTATTCTTTACGCCATTAAAGTCCACACCAAATACTTTCTTTTCAGCTTTATACTTTACGCCATTAAAGTACACAACAAATACTTTCTTTTCAGCTTTATTCTTTACGCTAGAGACACGTAGTTCATGACTGAGTAAACATGGTTCAATGACCACTCTATTTGTGATATAATACAACATAAGCTGTGATTTCTCAAAGTGATTAATTGACGTAGCTAAACTATTATTTACATATACAAAATATAAGTCTGTTAATTATCAACATTGTCTCCCTTTGTTATTTCAATCTCTCCCTCAGAGTATGTTCATTGTTACCGCTATCTACACTACATACTCTACTCACTGTTACTGCTATCTACACCTATAAGCTCTTTTCACTGTTCACTATACCTATATACTCTGTTCATTATACCCAATTAGGTGTGAACAACGACCGGTAATTAATCAACGTATCTGTCAGTTTGATGAGTGATCAACGAGGAATGTCTAACGCTTGACCTTAATGTTGTTTGTGGCTTGACCTTAATGTTATTTGTGGTTTGACTTTTGTATAAATCCTTAGAGTGCCAGAGGAGTAAATTTGACACGTGGTGCTAACAAGTAACATTCATAGCTGCATTCATTAACTAGTACCTTATACTATTATGTTTAAGTGTGATTGTGTGTGTGTGTGTGTGTGTGTGTGTGTGTGTGTGTGTGTGTGTGTGTGTGTGTGTGTGTGTGAAATTTGTAGCAAGAGTAAAATTCTTTCAAACTTTAAGAAACTAAACTAAGAGAAGGATATTTGGCAAACAAATTGGACTCCTTACAGAAAGAAGATATTTCACTGATAAAAAGTGAATTTCCTTAAGTCGAAAAGTGAATACCTTGAAATAAAAGACTAGAGAAAGAAAACTCACCACACGGTAAGAATACACGAAGCCAAAATAAACACAGACAACATCTTGATGCTTAGCACTGACAGTAGGCTGAGAGTTATCTTTCCGAGTTTCGTCGTCTGGTGCTGAGAGTCATCTTTTTATCCTGTCTCACTCTATCGTAAATGTCAAAGGTTATCAGGTTAGCCTATTATCAGCGACCGTTGTAAAGTGAATTCACGATTTATTTTTTTTAAAAATTAAAATATAAACTACATTATGTCTGTTTCTTTGTCCAGTAATAGTCTATGAATAAATTATATTATTTATTTAGTAGTAAATGAGTATTTAGTGTCATATCTAATGCCACTACTGGTACAACACGCTATTAAGTTGTAAGACACTATCACGTTGTAAGACACTGTCACGTTGTAACGTTGTAAGACACTATCACGTTGTAAGACACTCTCACGTTGTAAGACACTGTCACGTTGTAACGTTGTAAGACACTATCACGTTGTAAGACACTGTCACGTTGTAACGTTGTAAGACACTATCACGTTGTAAGACACTGTCACGTTGTAACGTTGTAAGACACTATCACGTTGTAAAACACTGTCACGTTGTAAAACCCTATCACGTTGTAAGACACTGTCACATTGTAACGTTGTAAGACACTATCACGTTGTAAAACACTGTCACGTTGTAACGTTGTAAGACACTATCACGTTGTAAAACACTGTCACGTTGCTCTCTTGTTTCGTATAGATAAGGCGTATTTTATACAGGCATCCGATATATTCCACTTTTCATAAACTGGTGGCATAAAAGTTTACCAATATACTGTTCTTCTCTTTTATTCAAAACGAAAATAGTAATATGTTACCATTGTTCTTCTCTTTTATTCAAAACGAAAATAGTAATATGTTACCATTGTTCTTTTCTTCAATTCAAAACGAAAATAGTAATATGTTACCATTGTTCTTTTCTTCAATCTAACTACGTCATCAATGAATGATACCCCCCCCCAAAAAAAAAAAAAAAATCTGCCATCCCTTTACTGATTTATCAACATTTTGTCGTCACGTGACATACTTCTGTTACACAGCTATCTTATCATACTCAACAGAATGATGTTCCCAAACTGTGCTATCGCTTTATGATTCATGAAAACTGTGTCGTCACGTGACATATTTCTGTTACACAGCTATGTTATCATACTCAACAGAATGATGTTCCCAAACTGTGCTATCGCTCTGCTGATTCAACAAAACATCTTTTATCAGCACATCCTCAAGATCGATACAACTTAGCCTTCGATCAATCGTAACGATATCATTCACACAAAGAACAATCGATGAAAAATGAAAACAACCGAATTGTTGAAGATTTAGTTAAACATCCATTATTTGGTCTAGTAGTCACTGCAGTCTGAAGTGGATACAAAGTTATGAAAGGTGCACTTCCTTTCTGCAAATGTCAAATTAAGGCAGTGCTAAATTTTAGGCATATTTCATCTCTAAACCCCTTTCTCTCTCACTGCAGTCTGCAAATGTCAAATTAAGGCAGTGCTAAATTTTAGGCCTATTTCATCTCTAAGCCCCTTTCTCTCTCACATACATTCTCAACTTAGAAATCCTGAATGATATTCATTAGCCTGATACAAACACAGCATAAGAAATATAGCATTGATTAAAATTTACAAGTATAATGTACAACATAATATAATCAAATTAGTGAACATAGAAGTATAGCATTGATTAAAATTCACAAGTATAATGTACAACGTAATATAATCAAATTAGTAAACATAGAAATAATAGTTCAATTACATAAGCATTCTTCAGTTCAAATCATAGATCAATAGCAAGCATGTATTTCTAAATCTATTCTTTTTTTTATCAGTCAGTTAACTTACCATAAGCCAATGATCGCCTTTATGACCGGACTTGATTTATGTTAAAATCAAAGTAATTAGGATTTAGAACTTTCTTCAACAAAATAACTTTCGGTCCATCCCTTTTGGATGAAGTTGTTATGAACAAGTGTGAGATTATTATACTTATCTACTTGGAACTTGTTTGGATAGCATCAGTAAGTTCTAGCATATTCTCCTTCCGAGTTGTTTACTCCAACTTTGGCACTTACAAAAATATCCTCATGAGCAGTGCCCAAGGTCGGGTCACGTTAACAATGGCAACTAATCTATAATTATTAAGTTTAGAAAAAGGGATAAAAAATTTACTCCGCCACAGACACTGAATCTAAAAGTCTTTCGTGGTAATACACACTACACAGTACACACTACACACTACACACTACACAGTACGATAAACATGCCCTTTGATTTTCACTGTTGGTAGAACTAAAATTTTGAAATGCAAAATATCGCGAGCCAAATAAAGAAGACAGAGTAATAAAGATAGCTGTATACTCGCTCCAGATCCCAGCATTGATAAAAGAAAGAATGATATTTGTGAAAGCTATGACACCCAGAGCAAGAACACTCCAGACCCCAGCACTGATAAAAGAAAGAATGTTATTTGTGAAAGCTATGACACTCAGAGCAAGAACACTCCAGATCCCAGCATTGATAAAAGAAAGAATGATATTTGTGAAAGCTATGACACTCAGAGCAAGAACACTCCAGATCCCAGCATTGATAAAAGAAAGAATGATATTTGTGAAAGCTATGACACTCAGAGCAAGAACACTCCAGACCCCAGCATTGATAAAAGAAAGAATGATATTTGTGAAAGCTATGACACTCAGAGCAAGAACACTCCAGACCCCAGCATTGATAAAAGAAAGAATGATATTTGTGAAAGTTATGACACTCAGAGCTATAAGTTCCAAGAACACTTCTATGAACACATTTAAATACTAGGCCTAATGGGTAAACCAGAATTTAAAATCCAACACATTAATTATATAATTATTGGTGGTAAATAAAATTCTTTTGTGGATACGTTGTTTTAGTTTGTGTATGCGTGTAGTTTTATCTTGTGTATACGTTCTTTTTCCTAGTTTTGTGTGTGTACGTGTAGTTTTTAGTTTGTGTATACGCGTTGTTTTAGTTTATGTATACAGGTTGTTTTCGTTTTTGTATGCGTGTTGTTTTTAGTTTGTGTATACGTGTTGTTTTCGTTTTTTGTATACGTGTTGTTTTTAGTTTTTGTATACGTGTTGTTTTTAGTTTGTGTATATGTGTTGTTTTTAGTTTGTGTATGCGTGTTGTTTTTAGTTTTTGTATACGTGTTGTTTTTAGTTTGTGTATGCGTGTTGTTTTTAGTTTTTGTATACGTGTTGTTTTTAGTTTGTGTATGCGTGTTGTTTTTAGTTTTTGTATACGTGTTGTTTTTAGTTTGTGTATGCGTGTTGTTTTTAGTTTTTGTATACGTGTTGTTTTTAGTTTGTGTATGCGTGTTGTTTTTAGTTTTTGTATACGTGTTGTTTTTAGTTTGTGTATGCGTGTTGTTTTGAAGAGAAACAACCCTTACTAGAAAAGAACATCGAGTTAAGTTTAAATTATGTCCCTTACATGACTTACAGCCCTATTCCTGCGACTCCCCCGCCCCTCCAACCCTGGCCTATGTCCCCAACCCGTATATTGTGTGCTCTGTTAGTACATGTATAAACTGTGTCCAATAGTTGTCAGTCTGGACAAAGTTATGTTATCCACTAGTAGTAAATCTAGAAAGTTATCCAGTGGCTGTCACTCTAGAGTCTAGACACAGTTATCTAGTAATTTTCAGTCTAGAAAGTTGTCAGGTAGATGTCATTACAAAGAGTATCAGTAGTAGACAATCCAGTAAATGTCAGTCTATACAAATTTATCCAGTACTTGTCAGTCAGGACAAAGTTATCCAGTACTTGTCAGTCTAGACAAAACTATCCAGTAATAGTCAGTCTAGACAAACGTATCTTGTAGTTGTTAGTCTAGACAAAGATATCAAATTTAAATCAGTTATCTAGTAGACATCAGCCTAGACAAAGTTACCTAGAAGTTGTCATTCTAGTCAAAGTTCTTAGTAGTCAGCCTAGACAAAGTTATCTAGTAGTTGTCATTCTTGTCAAAGTTCTTAGTAGTCAGCCTAGACAAAGTTATCTAGAAGTTGTCATTCTAGTCAAAGTTCTTAGTAGTCAGCCGAGACAAAGTTATCTAGAAGTTTTCACTTTAGACAAACTCATCCAGTAATTGCCATTTAGGCAAAGTTATCCTCACATGAAATTGTCTAGACTCTAGAGGAAGCTCTCACAGCATGATATGGCCTCTGGACAAGTCTTCTCCAGTTCTGCTACTGGAGAGACTAGGGGTCGAGTCCAAGATGGATCTTGAGGGTCCAACTGCACGCAGGTGACGAAAGAAAAAACTTAAGGAGCCATTCAATTAAATTTGGGACACTATGTTTACTGCGGACATACACTTATCAAATGGTGTGTGGGTGGGAAGAAGCAATTTCTTCCCTTGTCTAACGCTGTCAAAAGACACATTTAAGTTAGGATGAGTGATCGTATGCGACTGATGCCAAGATACCTTCCATTTGGTGGCCGCTCCAATCCCTATCTATTTAAGGGAGACAACTAGCGTGACATTTTTCCCCCAATGCATAGATTTTTCTCTGAAGTTCTTTCTCTCCTTGAAGAAGTTAATCACTTTCACATTCTACTCATTTGAATGATGTTTTTTTTTGAACGATTTGTTTGGTTGTTTGTTTTGGAAATTATTAGGGGAAGATGAAATATTCTGGCCAAGTTATTTGTTAAATATTACAGTATTTATGAATGTTTTGAGCACCATTAGTAGGGGAAGATGGAATATTCTGGCCAAGCTATTTGTTAAATATTACAGTATTTATGAATGTTTTGAGCACCATTAGATACTCGCGGTTCATTATAATTACGTTTGGATATATAATACTGCCTTGACAGTTATTTCTTCGAGCTGCGTGAAGCGTGATCGTTTCAGAGTTATCTGTCCTGTCTGTGTGAGAGTGATCTGCCCTATATGTGTAACCTGCCTTGTTTGTATGAGAGGAATCTGCCCTGTCTGTGTAACCTGCCTAGTGTGTGTGAGTGACCTCCCCTGTCTGTGTGAGAGTGATCTGTCCTGTCTCTCATTTGTCCGTGTGGGAGTGATCAGCCCTGCCTGTGTGATCAATTTACCTGTCTGTCTTTCTCGCATATATACACACACAATAGTCAGACAGGCAGAAAGTAATGGGACAGACAACTCGCTGCATTGCCTATGAAAGTAAAACTTTAAATGTTGTCTGTAATTTATGATATTAGTTTTTAGCCAATATAACTTCTCTCCCAATTCTGCAAGCTCCGCTCATAACTCTTTCAACATCCTTCCCAACTTCTTACAGGCCCTCTCAGTTCTGAAAGCGCACTCAAATATATTTGTCGCCTTATTTTGTTTCTGGTGCCAGACGCACAAGTCTGCTGCCTCGTGAGAACGGCACCTTATCTCCCCTTTACTGTTGTTGATAGAGGTCAAACAAGGAACTCTTTTCCAGCTGTCGGAGGATGAAATGCGTCTATCTGTTGCAAATTTGCGCTGCGAATTAATCTTTCCAATCAAAGTCAGCGTGGGGTTCGCACTTGCCGAGACGGGATCTGCATTTGTACTTTGTTATTTATGAAAAATAAATAAAGTAAAACAAATTCTTGTTATGATGCCTCATCACCATACAGCTAGAACGCGAGAGCCCCCTCCCCCCCTTTCTGAATTTTCACCCCTTCGTGCCTACACCAGCGAGAAGCAAACATTTTTACATAACTATATTCTAATGCATATTTTACACCTGTCTGTTTAAAACATACCTCTTAATGTATATTTTACACCTGTCTGTTTAAAACATACTTCTCAATGTATATTTTACACCTGTCTATTTAAAACATACTTCTTAATGTATATTTTACACCTGTCTGTTTAAATCATACTCTTAATGCATATTTTACACCTATCTGTTAAAACATACTTCTTAATGCATATTTTACACCTGTCTGCTTAAAACATAATTCTTAATGCATATTTTACACCTGTCTGTTTAAAACATACTTCTTAATGCATATTTTACACCTGTCTGTTTAAACATACTTCTTAATGCATATTTTACACCTGTCTGTTTAAACATACTTCTTAATGCATATTTTACGCCTGTCTGTTTAAAACATACTTCTTAATGCATATTTTACGCCTGTCTGTTTAAAACATACTTCTTAATGCAGATTCTACATCTGTCTGTTTAAAACATACTTTTGTTTAAATATATTTCTGAATGTATATCCTACACATGTTTGTTTAAAACATATTTCTGAATGTATATCAAAGCCGGTTACAAAATCGCGATGTAGTGCGTATGAGCGTCAAAAACAAATATGTCACGCACCATTCAAGATACAGTTACATATCATTCAAGAGATACATTATATACCATTCAAGGGACACGTTAATACCACTTAAGAAACACGTTACATACCACTCAAGAAACAAGTTACACATCATTCAAGAGACACGTTACATACCACTCAAGAAACACGTTACACACCATTCAAGAGACACGTTACACGCCATTCAAGAAACACGTTAACACCATTCAAGAAACACGTTACATACCACTCAAGAAACACGTTACACACCATTCGAGAGACACGTTACACAACATTCAAGAAACACGATACACACCATTCAAGAAACACGTTACATACCACTCAAGAAACACGTTACATACCATTTAAGAGACATGTTACTATTCAAGAAACACGTTACACATCATTCAAGAAAAATGTTACACACCATTCAAGAAAAACGTTACAAACCATTGAAGAAAAACGTTACACACCATTCAAGAAAAACGTTACAAACCATTGAAGAAGCACTTTACGCACCATACAAGAATATCAACACACTAACACGGCCAGTAAATACTGACAAAACAATATCAACACACTAACACGGACAGTAAATACTGACAAAACAATATCAACACACTAACACGGCCAGTAAATACTGACAAAACAATATCAACACACTAACACGGCCAGTAAATACTGACAAAACAATATCAACACACTAACACGGCCAGTAAATACTGACAAAACAATATCAACACACTAACACGGACAGTAAATACTGACACAAAAAAATATAAGCACACTGACACATTCATCTGAAGTTCACTGACAACAGGTACGGTAATTATTGTCTTACCTGAGGAAATGCATTATGTGGACATAACTCCATTTACAAGAACATTGTGGGTGAAAGGAACACAATGAAAGGGGAACAATCTCTCTCGCCCCAAAACAGAAACTTGATTTTGTTACTTCCCTTGAACTGGCGGCCGTATGAAATTGTACCGTCTTTAGATCTTTTGAACATAATCTTCTTATGACTTGTACCGGTCCATGAGAAAATGTTTAGATCCTGCAAAACTTCTATTTACACTTCTGAGAAAAAAATACTTTTAATTAGTGAGTAATGGATTGTGGAAAATCGACACATCTCGACAAAGATAGTAGCTTCGAGCGTGTTATCATAACCAGAAAATGTGTGTGTGTGTGTGTGTGTGTGTGATATTACTGCCTGCTTCGGCAACACATTGTCGCACAAGTCGGTAAAGCGGACATCGCTCGCCCCAAGGACACGAAGCAAATGAAAGTGCTATAAATAGTACACAGTTTGAAGGTGGGCGGATCGAGACACAATAAAGAGACATTCATTTTAGTTTCGCAAACATTGTAAACCGGCTGCAGAGCGACAGGACCACCTATAATTGTTTTAGAGAGGTAATTATAAGAGCAAAGAAGCCATCGATAATTGTTAAGACAAATAAAATTGTTCTGAAAGTAAATTGACTAAATTGAGCGAGTGAGCCTAGTACAATTATTTTTGAGGCAGGGGTGCTTTCGTCTTCCTCGTGCGTGTCGCCTTTCGTTTTGGAAGGTCACGGCTCTGGAGGGATTCTTCGCGCTTCCCCTCACTATTCTTTGGACCCCGGCCCACGCCAGGTGGACAGCTCAATATCGAGGTCAACAAAAGAAAAGGTGTGTGTGTGTGGTATCAGACAGTTTACTGTCAGACGTAACTGTAGCGTGAAGTACTCTTCAGGTATAAAAGTAAATAAACTGTTCTTGTAAGAGAGAGTAGTCTACAGGGTACGCAACTGTATTTGTAAGAGGGTAGTCTACAGGGTACGCAACTGTATTTGTAAGAGAGGGTAGTCTACAGGGTACGCAACTGTATTTGTAAGAGAGGGTAGTCTACAGGGTACCCAACTGTATTTGTAAGAGAGGGTAGTCTATAGGGTACGCAACTATATTTGTAAGACAGGGTAGTCTAAAGGGTACGCAACTGTATTTGTAAGAGAGGATAGTCTACACTCTACAGGGTACGCAACCGTATTCGTAAGAGAAGATAGTCTACAGGGTACGCAACTGTATTTGTAAGAGAGAGTAGTCTACAGGGTATTTTTACAGAGTATAGTGTACAGGATACACAGACGTATTTATAAAAGAGACTAGTCTACAGGATACACAGATGTATATATACAGAGGGTAGTCCAGAGGGTAAACAATTGTGTTTTAAGAAAGGTAGTCTACAAGGTTCAAATTAATTAAAATAAGTAAGCTGAGTGTCTCTAAAGAGGTGTATTACAGTTCACAAACCTGTGGGTAAGCTGTGTATGTAAAGAGAGCAGTTGAGCCTTCATTAATTAGGTGGATAATCTGTCTTTGTAGACTAGATCTTTGGACCGTCATTAATAGATGGCTAAGCTGTGTGTGTAAAGAGAATCGTCTGCTGGTCCTTCATTAAACAGACGGGTAAGCTGCGTGGGGAAGTCGGCACGGGACTTTGATCATTAACATCACCAGGGTTCCACTGTCACCACTTCAATAAAATCTTGTCTGTTTGTGTGACGCAATGCCACCCTAGTTATTGGTTATGACGGTAATTATTATTTAATCATCGATGACTAATTACAAGTGATGAGAATCTTAAGTTAGGTTATTAATAATTCTCCAGAAGACACCACTTGTCTCTCTCACTTGGCGGATATATGGGCGCTCTCTTCCACAACATTAAAGATGAACATTTTCCACCACACAATATTTCCGTAGGTGGAAAACTTCTTACTAAAAGTGAAGATAAATCCGTACTATATTTAGCGAGCCCCCATCCCACTATCTCTCTAACATATGGTTATCAATATGTGTAAGAAGGTCAATACATTTAATAATAAATTTATTAAATCAACACTCAAATGATTATAATCAAAAGAGCATTTGCATTTACATCACTTCACAACAATGTTCAGGCAATCATCCAGTTCATGGATATCATTCATGACAGAATGAGAGTGGAGTTTTAGAGAAATAATTAAAGACAATATATATAAGTTTGACAATAATGTTGGATGCACAGCAGTCACTGAGTAAGCACTGACATATTTCAAGCATGTTTTCCTGGAAATATTGATGTCAAATAATCTTTTCATTGTATTTGTTATATGCATTTGATTGTTGATTTAATTTTTTTTGGTTAAATTTATTGACCTTCTTACATATATTGGTTACCATATGTTGGAGAGATGATTGGCGGATATAGATTATATATAGATTATAGACGGATTTATCTTCTCCTTTAGTAAATATTGTGTGACAGTAAATATTGTGTGACAGTAAATGTTGTGTGACAGTAAATATTGTGTGACAGTAAATGTTTGTCTTTAATATTGTGGAAGAGTGAAAACCTTTACAGCGCCCACATATCCGCCAAGTGATAGAGACGAGTGGTGTCTTCTGGAGAATTATTAATTAAGATTCTCTCACTTGTAATTAGTTATGGATGATTAATAATAATAATAATAATAATAATCATGACCAATAACTAAGGTGGCGTTGTGTGAGTGTGTAATATTTCTCCCTTGAAGTGTTTTTAGAAACCTTAATAATGCTATTTTACGTTGTTGTTTTTTTTTAGCGACTTTAATACATGTAATGCCATTTTACTTTAGAGAGGTGAAGTATATTTAGCGACCTTAAAAATGCCATTTTACTTTTAGAGAAGTGAAGTGTTTTTAGCGATCTTAAAAATGCCATTTTACTGTTAGAGTAGTGATGTGTATTTAGCGACCTTGATAATGCCATTTTACTTTTAGAGAAGGTAATTTTTTTTTTAGCGACATTAATGCGTTCTATTTTTGAAAGAAGTAAAGCCTTAAGTGAAACCTCCATGCCGATCTGCATAAATTATATAGAAATGACGTGCTCACTCCCTGTAAAATATTTTGAATACCGACTCTCTTATCATATAACGTACTTTCTAATACCGGGGTCAAACGTTATGTTTAGAAATGTTAACGTGGCGCGCAGTGTGACAGGCAGGGGAGCCTTGTGTTATCTCCCTTACAGTTACTTAGCTATACGGGAATGCGCAGCAAAGAGTTTGTTAGGACACATGCGAATGACGTCACTCTACTTAGACGTGTTGACGAAAGAAATAATTCCAAAACATTTGACCAGAAAACGCGTTTTGCATATTTTAAAACAGGTTTAAATGCTGGTTTATAAACAAAGGTGGAAAGTCAGAAATATTCTAGTCTGTTATTAATTTAATTTGGGTCATTCCCAACACGGCCTCAATCGGATGGATTCAAAGAATGGCTAAAAGTGCATGAAGATAATGCTCTGTGTAGCGAGATATATAGTACCCAAATAGTTGACCATCAAGATCTTAAAACGTGAATATAAAGTACCCATATATAAAATAACAAGATGTTTGGTAGCTGTGGATGGTTGAATTCACATACATGGTGGTCGTGTACGATTGAACTCACCTCTAGTGAGTTGAGATAATTGACAGTCATGAATGACTGAACTCTGATAGTATTCACGAATGTATGGATAAACTCACATACAAGACAGTCATGAATGGCTGAACTCTGATAGTATTCACGAATGTATGGATAAACTCACATACAAGACAGTCATGAATGGCTGAACTCTGATAGTATTCACGAATGTATGGATAAACTCACATACAAGTGTGAGTCATGAATGGCTCCTTTGGAACACATTGTATCACTAGTAATGGAAGATATCGATGGTTTTTAACATAAAAATGGCGAACGATAAATGGTAGTCATGGATGGATGAACACAAGTGCTAAGATTTCTTAGAAATTAGAATATCCCAAACTAACCATAATTACCACCCCTTATTTATCGCAGCCTTCAATGGTTGACAGTAGAAATAACATACCCCTTTTCTGCATTGTACTTCGTTGGGCGCCACTGGTCTACAATATACATTTATAAACAACTTCTTGTGTGTATCTGGGTCCAACATCACTGGTACAACACTAATTTATAAACAACTTCTTGTGTGTATCTGGGTCCAACATCACTGCTACAACACTAATTTATAAACAACTTCTTGTGTGTATCTGGGTCCAACATCACTGGTACAACACTAATTTATAAACAACTTCTTGTGTGTATCTGGGTCCAACATCACTGGTACAACACTAATTTATAAACAACTTCTTGTGTGTATCTGGGTCCAACATCACTGGTACAACACTAATTTATAAACAACTTCTTGTGTGTATCTGGGTCCAACATCACTGGTACAACACTAATTTATAAACAACTTCTTGTGTGTATCTGGGTCCAACATCACTGGTACAACACTAATTTATAAACAACTTCTTGTGTGTATCTGGGTCCAACATCACTGCTACAACACTAAAACATAAAGAGAAGAATATTATAAGTATTTTCACGACAAATCTTGCCAACAGCGAGAAAATGTGTCATTTCTTATTTTATTTTGTCTTGTGTTTCTATGTGTGTGCATTTACTTTTGTACCATAATTATATATTCTTTAAGAGTTTTGCATATTAGACCATTTGTTTTCTATTCAATGTGTTTATGAAATATAAACACATAATATATTCTTTTGGATTGTTCTGGTTTTATTTATTTGGTCCATACGTCTTGAAATTATTAGTAGGACAGCTTTAGAGAATTCTTTGATTCAATGTGTTTGCTTGAAAGTGTATATTTTCATAGTTACATCAAAAGAAGTAGGAATATTTAAACATATCTTGCTTACCCACAAAGACTGAAGAAGATATAAATAATTATGTTACCATAGTTACAATAAACTGATGCACCGATAGCCCATAAAAGTGAGTAGATGACCTGACTAAATCAATAGAAAACTTCGTTAAGTGATATGATTGTAGAATTCCAGAACAAGCGAACAGATATGAATATTTTGCCATGGTTAATTTCACATCATAGAACGCTTGGAAATGGTGATTGTACCAAAACAACTTCCGCTAAGGATAATAAAAACAATATAATAATTAAAGATTAAATTAAATTTTACAGAGATTAAAGGAATTCAAAATATAATTAGTTTGAAGGATACTTATCTGTTTATTTTTATGAGAATTGGGAACTAAGTTTAAGGCCCACTACTCTAGTTGAATTGCGCGAGGTGCGCCAGTGTTTTACGGTTCACAGTTTGAAATTTCCAGGACAAAAAGGAATCAAGCACGTGTGAATAGGTCATACCAGGTCAAGGTTAGGAAGAAAGTAATATGTGTGTGTGTGTGTGTGTGTGTGTGTGTGTGTATGTGTGTGTGTGTGTGTGTGTGTGTGAGAGAGAGAGAGAGAGAGAGAGAGAGAGAGAGAGAGAGAGAGAGAGAGAGAGAGAGAAGGGAGATAAATATCACTCTAGCTATAATAAAAAAAAAAACGATTGCCTGTCTGAGTACAAACTTGTTTGAACTTCGGCAAAATCAGCCACATTGGAAGTGACCGTGAAAACCGAAATCAAACAGATTAAACATAAGAGAAAAAACAACAACTCTACTTTCACCCTTATCAGGTAACGACAGGCTTTGAGTCCTTAGGTGAATGGTTTCCTGCCACCTTTATACCGAGTGCACGACATGTATGTCTTGTTTAGCTAGATTATTTACTGTTTTATCAAGTTTGTGACGTGTCAGTTCATATCGTATTTAGCTGGAGAATTTGGTGTCACGTGTTACATTGAATACGTGACGTGTATATCTGTATCGCAATTAGCTGGATAACTTATATGTCACATGTTGTATTGAGTACGTGACGTGTACATCTGTATCATGATTAGATGGATATTGTCACCTGCTTTACTCAGTATGTGACGTGTAAATCTGGGTCGTGATTAGCTGGCTAACTTATTGTCACTTTTTATACTAAACATTTGACGTGTAATCCACATCATGTTTACCTGGATGACTTGTCGGCATCTGTTTTATTGAGTAAATGACAAATTGAGTTCAGATGTTTGGATCTTCAAAAGGCAGATCGCACCTGGATCTGATATCGTACTATAAAACACGTCAGTGATGAATAGCAATTAATTCATTAATGAAGTTTAAAGAAATTATTTTATTGATTGTTTTTGCAATAACGTTTAAAGGTACATTTTCGTTAATGTTGTTGAAAGAAATACTTTATAGCAGTAACCATTTAAAGCATTAACTTCGGTAATGATATTTAGGGAAAAAATCTTTGTAAAGGGAAATAATCTTAGTAATAGCTACTGAAATTAAATTTTTGTTTAAGTGATGATTAACGAAATATACTTTAGTTCTAGATATTTATGACATGATTTCTCTATGTCTTCTAAAGTCAGCCCGTTTAAGATTTAATTTCTTATATTTTATAACAATAGACAGTTTCTATCATAAGCCATGTAACAGTATAATTTCTTATTAGAAACAATAAACTATTTTGTGTAACTCTTACAGATTAAACGTAAACTGTTTTGTGTAACTCTTACAGATTAAACGTAAACTGTTTTGTGTAACTCTTACAGATTAAACGTAAACTGTTTTGTGTAACTCTTACAGATTAAACGTAAACTATTTTGTGTAACTCTTACAGATTAAACGTAAACTATTTTGTGTAACTCTTACAGATTAAACATGTACTGTTGCGTAATAAGTCCGGAAGTGAATTTATTTTAAATGTGCAAATAATTCAATTTAAATGACGATGCAAGGCAGTACTCGTTCATTAGATAAAGTAATCAGACTCTCAGATTTACGGTTTGCCAAAAGAGAATAAAATTTGTTATGCAGATTTATGGTTTGCCTAAAGGAATAAAATCTTTGCGATACCGTAGTGGAAGAATTATTAGATTTTGGGGATTTAGTTACACTCAGGACGCACCCGTCAATATACCCGGTGTACTTTCAGTTCAGCAGGTGTTGGAGTTTGTCACTTGTTCTTTGTGTATGTGTGTGCGTGTACGTGATCTATCTATCTATCTATCTATCTATCTATCTATCTATCTATCTATCTATCTATCTATCTATCTATCTATCTATCTATCTATCTATCTATCTATCTATCTATCTATCTATCTATCTATCTATCTATCTATCTATCTATCTATCTATCTATCTATCTATCTATCTATCTATCTATCTATCTATCTATCTATCTATCTATCTATCTATCCTGGTTTACAGGATGGGCTTACCATTCTCACGTATATCACGTGAAAACTATACTGGTTTACAGGGTGGGCTTACCATTCTCACGTATAACAAGCGAAAAACTGCACTGTTTGAGTGGGCTCTGTTTTCACGCATGCGCAGCAAAAGATGATGGTGTAGTTAAATCTTTCTCTCATAAGTATAGAAAAACACTCGTTTGGTTAAGGTTCTGTTTTAATATCTTGTGAAAACTTCCCTTACTCAGTACACCACTCCCATACTCAGTACAAAACTCTCTTCACTCAGTACACCACTCCCATACTCAGTACAAAACTCTCTTCACTCAGTACACCACTCCCGTAATAAGTACAAAACTCCCTTCACTCAGAACACCACTCCCATAATAAGTACAAAACTCCCCACATAATATAAAACTACACACACAATGCAAAACTCCCACACAATATAAAAATCCAAGCACACACACACACACACACACACACACACACACACACACACACACACACACACACACACACACATACACACACAATACAAACTCCCATCACTCCTCACACTCAGTACAAAACTCCCCATACTCAGTACAATTTTTTTTCACTAGTACAAATCTCCCCATATTCAGTACAACCCTCCCATAATCAGTAAAATCTCCACATACTCAGTACACCCCCCCCCCCCACACACACACACATTCAGTACAAAACTCTCTCACTCAGTACAACCCCTCCCACTCAATACAAAACTCAATGCACTCTCCAGAAAGTTTTGCATACAAATTATAAAACTCACAACACTCACCACAAATTTCCGTATTCTCACCACAAAACTTCAAATTCTGGCTAATTGTCTCCCACTTGCTCATAACAATTTCTTCTAATGGGGATGTACCAACAGTTATTTTGTTGAAGAAAATCTATATTTTAATCACTTTGATTTTGACAAAACTCGAGTCTGGTCATAAAGACTATTGTTAGCTTATGGTAGGTTAACTGACTGATTAAGGAAGAATGGACTTAGAATATTTCGTATGTTTGCTATTAATCTATGATTTGGATTGAAGAATGCTTGTGTAAAAATTGAACCATTATTTCTATTTTCACTAATTTGGTTACGTGGTACTTGTGAATTTTGATCGATGCTATATTTCGTATGCTTTGTGTGTATTGGGCTAACGAAATTGTTGCAGGATTTGTAAATTCAGAAAGTATGTAAGAGAAAGGGGTTTTAGAGATGAAGTATGCCTGAAATTTAGCACTGCATTAATTTGACTTTTGCAGAGAAAACCTGCCATTTTCACTTCAGTCTACAGTGGATACTGTACTCTACCTCATTATTGAGTAAATGCACAAGAAGATTGCAGAAACACTCAGCAGGAAGTGCTTTTGTTAATGCATGCGAGGTTATTGAGGGATTGTAAAACCTTTGTGTTTATTAATAGGGATTGTTAAACCTTTGTGTTTATTAATAGGGATTGTTAAACCTTTGTGTTTATTAATAGGGATTGTAAAACCTTTGTGTTTATTAATAGGGATTGTAAAGCCCTTGTGTTTATTAATAGGGATTGTAAAGCCTTTGTATTTATTAATAGGGATTGTAAAGCCCTTGTGTTCATTAATAGGCGAATAGTGTGCATATAAACACACCAGTGTACTAATGAATACAACAGTGTACTAATGAATACAACAGTGCCTTAATAACTATTATAGTGTGCTAATAAACACAACATGTACTAATTAATATAACAGTGTACTAATGAATACAACAGTTACTAATGGATACAACCGTGACTTAATAAATACAACATTGTGCTACCGAACACAACATTACACTAATGACTATAACAGTATGCTAGGGAAGAAACAGCGACGTCTAAAATCTGGATGACGTCATCTCTCGGTTCTCTCTGCACACGCCAAGCCGCCCAATCAGCTAAAAGCCGTGTGCTCAGCCTTCAGTTCACGCGAGTTATCGCCCTTTCTTCTTGCCCCGCGATGACCCTTTGTACGCCAAGATCCTCATTCGTCATAACTGCCATATTGAGTGCATCAGACAGAAGCCGTTTGTTGCCGTCAAGTATCTATATGGCTGATAAATGGCGCTGCAAATTGCTTGCGCCAATTCAATGAGAAGATGTAAACATGCGGGCGTTTGCGTGATTGTTTTGTCACCGCTGACTGACGGCTTTGGTGCCGGAAGAATGAGTAGAGAGCTTGTCCAACAGTGCCATCGTCCACAATACTGTCGGCGCTCTGGAAGCGGAGAAAGGGTGGAGCTGAAGATATATTTTTTTAAAAGTAATGAGTGGAAGTAAACAGACGCGAGCATATTGTAATATATACTGGTCCTATAATTGTACTGTAGATCCGACTACATATAGTAAATTGCAATAACCGTTATAATGTACATTACATTGCATATTAGAGCCGTAAAAATATTATATATATATATATATATAGAAAAACATACTGCACTTTAGTTGTGTAAGAAATACCATATAGTGTATACTAGTCTAGATATTATAGTTTTGTAAGAAATACCATATAGTGTGTACTAGTCTAGATAGTTTAGTTGTGTAAGAAATACCATATAGTGTATACAAGTCTAGATATTACAGCTGACACTACATACGGGCAATGGAATCTGTGAAAAAAATTTTCACTGCATTTCTGATAACTTGAGATATGCGAACTTTCAATTGCATATTAACTTAATAGAGAGTAGATTATATATAGATGTAAATAGATAAATATTTAGAGAGAGATTAGATTAAATAAAGAGCGAGCAAGTATAAGTACAATTTCACATGGCCAGGTAGGAAGGAAGGAGGGAGGGAAGGAAAGAAGAAAGAAGGAAGGAAGTTTTCACATGAAGGAAGCAAGGTAGGTGAAGGAAGGGTGGAATGAAGGAGGGGAGGAAGGGTGGGAAGGAAGGAAAGAAGAAGGGAGGAAGGAAGGAAAAAAGGAAAGGGGATGGATGGAAGGAAGGAAGGTACAGTGAAGGTTATTTGCTAAATAATGCTCAAATTTTCACTCACAATGTGACATAATCAAGCCTTCCAATAATTCATTTATGTTCCTAGCAATGCATTCATTTTAATTCTCCACCCGTCATTACGGATGGCAACTATTTTAGTGCGTATATATAATATATATGGGGGGAGAGAGAGAGAGAGAGAGAGAGAGAGAGAGAGAGAGAGAGAGAGAGAGAGAGAGAGAGAGAGAGAGAGAGAGAGAGAGATGGACAAATTATGCCAATAAATTTCAAGTTCGCATTATAGTCTACAAATACAAAATTTCACGTGGAAGTGAAAGAGGTTAGGAATAAAATTCAAATTTTAAAGCCGCGATTTGTTTTTTTTGTTGTTGTCATCGTTTTTACTTCATTTCAAATGTTTTTTTCCTTCGAGACTTGTAATTGTTCTTTTTCAATAGAGTAAGCTATGTCGCTAGGCTAACTGTTTTAATTGTTCTTTTTCAATAGAGTAAGCTATATCGCTAGGCTAACTGTTTTAATTGTTCTTTTTCAATAGAGTAAGCTATATCGCTAGGCTAACTGTTTTAATTGTTCTTTTTCAATAGAGTAAGCTATATCGCTAGGCTAACTGTTTTAATTGTTCTTTTTCAATAGAGTAAGCTATGTCGCTAGGCTCAACTGTTTCCAAGTCTGCCCGTGCGCATGCGTCAAACATTTCCTTCAATAATGAAGCGTTTAAAGTGTTAGCAGTCAAATGTAGCTTTCATACCATCGGCTCACAAACAAACATATCAGTCTTCTCGGCGAAAGCTCAATTATTTACCGAGATCAGTGGCAGAGACATGCGCAGGGAGTTGTGGGCCTTGGCACTCAGAGTCATATGTAAACAAATACTATGATTAAAAGCTTAAAGGATTTTAGAATTTCATTTCACCCCAAAGCCACATGAAGATGTTATGAATTTCACCAATATATTAAAAATAGATTGTGCAAGCGAATGCATGTACATTAATTTTTTAAAATACTTTTTAATCTTTAGTCCGCCGACACTTTGAATCTGTCACACATTCTGACACCACAACGTGAAATTTAAAAAAACTAAAACATCTTTACATGCATTTAAAATAAATTGTTTCCTATCAAGAAGTTCAACTACTTCGTTATTCCAGCCTATAACTTAGAACTTTTGATGAAAAAATCTCAAATATATTAAGTCTAATTGCTGCTTGTTTCGAAACAAAATTTTCGAAAATTGCGACTTTTCTTTAAAAAAATAGATTTTTTGCTTGTTTGGAAAATGAAAGTGCTGCAAGACTTTAAATTGATATTTTATGTTTAGAAACTAAAACTGTTACATGTCTTAAAAAGTGAACTGTAACATGTTTAGGGACTAAAACTTTTACATGTTTAAAAAAGTGAGATGTTACATGTTTTGCAACTAAAACTGTTACATATCTTAAAAAGTGAACAGTTACATGCTTAAAAACAAAAAACGGATTACAGATCTTAAAAATTGAAGTGTTACATGTTTTGCAACTTTAACTGTTACATGTTTCAAAAAGTGAAATATACATGTTTAAAAACTAAAATGATTACAGGTCTTAAAAGTGAACTCTTGTTGTATGTTTTGAAACTAAAATGATTACAAGTCTGCATGTCAGAAATATATGCTTAAATTCTACTATTTTGGAAACGTGTTACGTATCTTAAATGTATGGAAACTAAACCTAATTCTTGTCTTCCCACTAAACCTGTTACCTAATAATACTGGGTGTCTTCTACCTGTTACCTAATAATACTGGGTGTCTTCTACCTGTTACCTAATAATACTGGGTGTTTGTTAACGCTGATTCGCCAGGATCTGTACACACTACACACAAGGCCGCTAACTCACCAGCCAGGAACTAGGGTAAAGTGTGGCCAAATTCGATCTTCAAATTGAATAAGTCTGGGCTTGAACCTATAACTTTCTGCTTGCGAGGTTAGCGTCTTTCCCTCAAGGCCACCAGGCTCTATGCTTTAAAGCACAACTGTATTATGACATATCTCAAGCCAACGTCTAGTACACGTGTATTATGACATATCTCAAGCCAACGTCTAGTACACGTATATTATGACATATCTCAAGCCAACGTCTAGTACACGTGTATTATGACATATCTCAAGCCAACGTCTAGTACACGTGTATTTAACGAGTGGAACGTGTTACACATCTGTTATGGAAACGGCTAAATGCTTGCAGTGTAAACTGATACAAGCCTTTAGTCAAAATTGTTACTTGAAAATTGTTACATGTCCAATGAAATGTTTGTCTCATGTAGAAACTGTTAAATAGCTTTAGTGGAAATTGTTACATGCCTTTGGTAGAATTTGTTTCATGTCTATTGAAATGTTTATCTCAGGTGGAAACCTTTCAATATTTTCATTGAGACTTTCATGTCTGTAACAAAAAATGTTAACTGCCTGTAGCAAATGTTTTCACATGTCTGTAGTGAAAAACTGTATATGTTTATATTAAGAGCCCTTACATGTCCGCGTTAAAATCCATTACAAGTCTGTAGCAAAAAATCTTACATGTATGTAAGTAAAAAGTGTATATATCGGTAGTAAAAATTGTTACATGTCTGCTGTAAAACCGTTTCATATGTGCAGCGAAAGAGCAAGAACCCGGATTGAAAGAAGCTCTAAGCCGTGACAAGTCGTTAATCAGAATCTCAACACCAATGCCAGTGCACACACATTTCCACCCTCACGACGCTCACGGAAGTTAGTAACGTGGAGCACGAAACAGGCTACCCATGTCAAAGTACGCATAGAAATAAATCGGGTGGATGTTTACTTGTCTCCGTAGTACGATCAAGGGGCCAAGAGCTGACACATTGGGTGTGCAAAAGCCGCGCCACCCATCTCCTTTCTGTCCACCCGTATTGATAAATGAAAGCTGAGGACTACTACAGACCTAGAGAATGCTTTGCGGGCTTGGTATTTCAGTCAGGATCAGTTTTGAGGGAGGGTGGGACGAGGGGGTGTTGATCATATGGGTTATCACTACGTCCGTGACATATCATTTTAAAATCACCGTGGGTTGAATTACTTGAGGTTTTATTTTGTTTAATTTAATTTTAATTTTAGTAATGCAATGTACGTTTATTTGTATATAGCAGCATAAGACACGAACAGAGGACACTGGGGCGTGTTAACTTGATAGATAAGTCTGCAATAGCTCCATGGTTCAATCTCCTAGGTTGTCAAATAACGGAATCCAAGCAATATCTGGGTTTTGACGAACTTCAGATACTTTCAGCGTGGTTATCCAGCGAATTGAGGTGCGCTTGCTATACGATTTTTAAACTTTTGACGTAATAATAGCTATGTCACGTGTAGTAACTATCCAACGACCTTGGATAATAATAGCTATGTCACGTGTAGTAACTATCCCACGACCTTAAAAGTGTCAGTCTTGTGGTTAGTCAGCATTTAGTGATCATTGGTACACTGAATTTGTATAGGTAGAACACTTTTTGTGTCATTATTATGTCGAAATTTTTTCGTTAGCCAGCCTTGAGACACGCCAACACGCTATTTCCTGCGATTAGCAAACTTTAAGGAAGAGACATTTTCGTGATATGTGATTAGTCATTAGAATCTGAGGTTGGAAATTTGTCATTCTGGGTATTCATCGAAGTTTGGGAGTTAATAAGTTTGGGGAGCCATCAGAACCCCGAGGTTGGACGTTGGCCAGTTTTGGAAAACAGGAAACTAGGGATATGTGCTGCCAACACTTTCAAAAAAAAAACATCGGGCTGCAACCACTCCATTCCACAAACGTCTTCTGACAACATCGGGCTGCAACCACTCCATGCCACAAACGTCTTCTGACAACATTGGGCTTCAACCACTCCATTCCACAAACGTCTTCTGACAACATCGGGCTTCAACCATTCCATGCCACAAACGTCTTCTGACAACATCGGGCTTCAACCACTCCATGCCACAAATGTCTTCTTTTATACATATAGACACAGTGCATAATAAAATCATAGTTAAAATGAAGAAAAATCAATTCTGAATTTATATTTCGGCTGTGTTCTGTAGGTTCCTTTGGCTGTGTTCTGTAGGTTCCTTTATCGGTTGTGTTCTGTAGGTTCCTTTATCGGCTGTGTTCTGTAGGTTCCTTTATCGGCTGTGTTCTTTGGGTTCCTTTATCGGCTGTGTTCTGTAGGTTCCTTTATCGGCTGTGTTCTGTAGGTTCCTTTATCGGCTGTGTTCTGTAGGTTCCTTTATCGGCTTTCTGTAGGTTCCTTTATCGGCTGTATTCTGTAGGTTCCTTTATCGGCGGTGTTCTGTAGGTTCCTTTATCGGCTGTGTTCTGTAGGTTCCTTTATCGGCGGTGTTCTGTAGGTTCCTTTATCGGCTGTGTTCTGTAGGTTCCTTTATCGGCGGTGTTCTGTAGGTTCCTTTATCGGCTGTGTTCTGTAGGTTCCTTTATCGGCAAGTCAGTCTTCTTTTTGGGTAAATGTTACTGATCAGAGAATCAGAGTTTGAATTTTGTGGTATAAAATTTAACTTTTCCAGTGCGTTAATCAGGGATAAACAAATCTTACTGTTACGATCAGAGAATCAGAGTTTGAATTTTGTGGTATAAAATTTAACTTTTCCAGTGCGTTAATCAGGGATAAACAAATCTTACTGTAACAATAAGAAAAATACTAAACAAAATGTTTAGTTGAGTTGTATGTCAAATCTGACACTCTTACTCAAATGGGAATTCAATAATATGAAATGTGTCATTAACAAATAAGACAATGTGAATTTGTGGGCATGAGAAATGTGAAATTAGAAAATAAGACAATGTGAATTTATGGGCATGAGAAATGTGAAATGTGTCATTAGAAAATAAGACAATGTGAATTTGTGGGCATGAGAAATGTGAAATTAGAAAATAAGGCAATGCAAATTTGTGGGCATGAGAAATGTGTCATTAGAAAATGATACAAATTTGTGGGCATGAGAAATGTGAAATGTGTCATTAGAAAATAAGGCAATGCAAATTTGTGGGCATGAGAAATGTGAAATTAGAAAATAAGGCAATGCAAATTTGTTGGAATATGAAATGTGTCATTAGAAAATAAGGAAAGGAAAGCGTACAAGTCACTTTCTGCCGAAACAATCTGTACACAGGAAAAGATTTCCAAAGGAAAGCTTGTAAGTTTGTCAGCACATTCTCTAAGCATGAGAAATTCTTCATGAAAAATGTCCAGTGGAAAGGAAAACTTATAAATGAATATTTGTTACATTTTGTCTTTTTGACAAGAAGCAAAAGGCAAATCCAGTTGGTAAAGATAAGAGAAACAATATTTAAAGAGTGAGAAAAATATGCTCATAGTCGATTGAAAGAATGCAGACAGAAAAATATTTCATTGGGAGAAAGAAAAGTCATGGCATTATGATGATTATGACACTCATCAATTGTGAAAGAACTTTATCTTAGAACGAAGTCCTTTGTTGTATTGGTTTTATTTATACAGAATTTAAAAGTAAATTGTTAACTCTAAATTATAAACACAAAATACAGTTCTTGCTTGCATAGATGTATGAAAACGAAAACATCGCCATTTTTCGCCTGACGTCATCTGTGATGGATTTCATCGCGTTTTACTGTTACGTTTTTAAAAATTAATCTTCATTTTAAAACCTCGGAGGCCTTCCTACTTCTTGAGGTTTTCTCTCGACATTTCTAAAAAAATTAGTCTTCATGTTCACACCCCAGAAACCTTCCTACTTCTCGAGTTTTTCTCTCGACGTTTCTAAAAAGTAGTCTTCATTTTAACACCTCGGAGGCCTTCCTACTTCCTCGAGCTTTACGTCTCTAGATTTCACTATCATCTTTACGTCTCCAGATTTCACTATCATCTTTACGTCTCCAGATTTCACTATCATCTTTACGTCTCCAGATTTCACTATCATCTTTACGTCTCCAGATTTCACTATCATCTTTACGTCTCCAGATTTCACTATCATCTCTTCGTTGTACAAAGTGGATTCTCATTATAATTATTTTAGTTCATGCCAAAAATCGAAACACTGAAACGCTCGCAAACACATTTTTTCATTCTCTTTATTAAATCTCATTACTGCTGACAGGACATGATTCTCATTAGTGCTGACAGGACATGATTCTCTTTAGTGCTGACAGGACATGAATCTCATTGCTGCTGACAGGACATGACTCTCGTTATTAATCTCATTACTACTGACAGGACTCAGTTTTCTTGTATGTAACCTTGAAAAAATAATACATATCAATTTTGCATTACTTGGATCCCTATTATAAAATAAGTGATAACGTGCTTCTGTTAGATGACATCATTCTAAACATGTTACATGTAACTGGTTTACTGGCCATGCCATGTGTGCAAAGAAAACCACACTCTAAACACGTCACATGTAACTGGTTTACTAGCCATGCCATGTGTGCAAAGAAAACCACACTCTAAACACGTCACGTGTAACTGGTTTACTAGCTATGCCATGTGTGCAAAGAAAATCACACTCTAAACAAATTTTCTGAAATTGTTATTATTCTAGCAAAAGATGGTAGGCATTTCTTTTCGTTTGTTTCTAAATAGCAACAAAATCCGCACATTATTGAAAACGAAACTTTTTTTTTTTTAACTTGTTATTTCCCTTCCCTCGTTATCAAAGGAACCTTGGAGAAAAAGGGTTGATTGATTCAATTCATCATTCGGCTAAATATAAAATTTATCATGATTGCAGTGACGTTGCTCGCTGGAAACATTTTAAAATACAATTGGACTACTGTTCTTAATATTATTATTTTTTTAAAAAAGAAATCCTATTTTCCCAAGTCTCTGCATATTATTCCTGTGATTCAAGAGACATTGCTTACTACTTAATAAAGAATATTTTTCTGGGGCGTAATGAGCATGACCTGGTCAGTGAAAATAATAAAGAATAAATAAAGAATATCTTTCTGTGATGCAAGAGGCATTGTTTACTACTTAATAAAGAATATTTTTCTGGGACGTAATGAGCATGACCTGGTCAGTAAAAAGAGAACTGTTTGTGATGTAATGTAATCTATCTGGCCACTTAACAAGGAACTCACTTTTTTGTGACGCAATGGACATTGCTTGATCACTTTATATAGAACTTTTTGTGACGCAATGGACATTATTGGGGTACATAAGTCTACATTCCAGGTACATAAGTCTACATCCCAGGTACATAAGTCTACATTCCAGGTACATAAGTCTACATCCCAGGTACATAAGTCTACATTCCAGGTACATAAGTCTACATTCCAGGTACATAAGTCTACATCCCAGGTACATAAGTCTACATTCCAGGTACATAAGTCTACATTCCAGGTACATAAGTCTACATCCCCAAACCTCTTTCTGTGGTTAAATGGACATTATCTGGCCACTTATAAAGGAAATCATTTAAGCAAAAATTTAATACCTGGTTATTATATGACCCATGATCCATCTTGTACTTTCAATGATTTTATGTTTATTTCAGCAATATATGTTCTAAAATAGAAACACATAATGGACATTACCCAATCTGAATGACACTAAAAATTCTAAACTTTGAAAAATTCCCTTTAGAAACATAAAGCAATGACATTTTAACAAGAGCTTACCAATATTTTGTGCGTGCTGCTTTGAAATCTAATCATATTTATGTCCCCTTTTGGGATTTGTACCCGTCTAGAAGACACGTCATAGAATAGTTACAATGACTTAATGATATGCAAATTAGGTCACAGCTTAGTGGCAAGACACGTCATAGAATAGTTACAATGACTGTTAATGATATGTAAATTAGGTCACACAAAGCTTGGTGGCAAGAACTACATAGTTTTTATTCTGTTGTCGGCAGAGTTAATAATAGATTATCAAGGTAATTTGATCCATACACTATCTGAAAAGGTGTTATTTATAGCTCAGTGTCTGACGTGTGTTGAGTTGTGTATAGTTATATGGTATTATTACGAAATATATCTATTATCTTGAGTACTGTATACTTGTTGTGTATAGTTATATGGTATTATTACGAAATATATCTATTATCTTGAGTACTGTATACTTGTTGTATATAGTTATTTGGTATTATTACGAAATATATCTATTATCTTGAGTACTGTATACTTGTTTGCATAGTGAGCTTGATACATACACTATAATTGAGCTGTGCAGTTAACCAACAACTTGGTGTGGGGACATTATCTGTGAGCATTTATACCCAGACTCTGACTTGAACTCTGAATAACCGCAAGAAGTAGATTTGTTTGCATTATGTTTTGATTTTCTTTCAATTGACATTTGGTAATTATTTTGTGTCTGACCATTTGACCATTTGGTAATTATTTTGTGTCTGACCATTTGACCATTTGGTAATTATTTTGTGTCTGACCATTTGACCATTTGGTAATTATTTTGTGTCTGACCATTTGACCATTTGGTAATTATTTTGTGTCTGACCATTTGACCATTTTATAAGTATTATTGTCTAAATTAGAATTCGCAGTTCGTTCTACGGTCTCGTGTTTTGTAACTTGAGTTACGGTCTCGTGTTTTGTAACTTGAGTTACGGTCTCGTGTTTTGTAACTTGAGTTACGGTCTCGTGTTTTGTAACTTGAGTTACGGTCTCGTGTTTTGTAACTTGACTTACGGTCTCGTGTTTTGTAACTTGAGATCACGCTCTGTTCACTTCATGAGATTTGATTTTTTTAAAAATTAAATATTTCAGACTTGTGAATCTTCCTTTGTCGCTGTTGCATAATCATAAAGTGTGGGGTGGGTGGTGGGGGAAGGTATGTTAAGCCACTGATATAATCGGAATAGGTTGACTTAGGAAGTTAATTTCCGAACCGACAGTAGATCGGGTATTACCGGTAGTGCTTATTAAATTTTTTTAATTGATTTATTTCTATAATCCTTAGGCGCCGAGTGACTGGCGGGGCAAACCTACCACTCAGCTTTAAACTTACAAAACCATTGCACAGAGAATGATTACACTTCAACTCAAACCGTTACACAGAGAGTGGTTACACTTCAACTCAAGCCATTACACAGAGTGGTTACACTTCAACTCAAGCCGTTACACAGAGAGTGGTTACACTTCAACTCAAGCCATTACACAGAGAGTAGTTACACTTCAACTCAAGCCGTTACACAGAGAGTGGTTACACTTCAACTCCAGCCATTACACATCGAAGAGTTGCATGTACAGACCATGTCACACCGAACAGCTATTTATATAATCAAACCATTACACAAAGAATAGTTATATTTAAAGTGTAAGTATTGTTTTCTTCAAACCCTTATCAATTCATTTTATATTAAAACACTGTAACCATTACACAAAGAATAGTTATATTTAAAGTGTAAGTATTGTTTTCTTCAAACCCTTATCAATTCATTTTATATTAAAACACTGTAACCATTACACAAAGAATAGTTATATTTAAAGTGTAAGTATTGTTTTCTTCAAACCCTTATCAATTCATTTTATATTAAAACACTGTAACCATTACACAAAGAATAGTTATATTTAAAGTGTAAGTATTGTTTTCTTCAAACCCTTATCAATTCATTTTATATTAAAACACTGTAACCATTACACAAAGAATAGTTATATTTAAAGTGTAAGTATTGTTTTCTTCAAACCCTTATCAATTCATTTTATATTAAACACTGTAACCAACTAAAAAACAAACAATGGTATAAATACCACTTTAAAATATCTGTGCCCATTAAAGAGTTAAAAGGATTCAGCTATTCTGGCCATTTTTGTTCGACTGCTCGAAAATTCTTGAATTACAAAATCTTGAAGAAATTCCAAATAAAGAGCTCTGTCCTCGCGCTAGTGTGTGACGTCAAATGAAAGTCATTATAAAACTGAGTGAATACGTGCTTCATTGTTTGAGTGTCATTTCTTCAGTGTGTGACGTCAAATGAAAGTCATTATAAAACTATATTACGTGCTTCATTGTTTGAGTGTCATTTCTTCACAGTGTGTGACGTCAAATGAAAGTCATTATAAAACTATATTACGTGTTTCATTTTTCGAGTGTCATTTCTTCACAGTGTGTGTCGTCAAATAAAAGTCATTATAAAACTATATTACGTGCTTCATTGTTCGAGTGTCATTTCTTCAGTGTGACGTCAAAGTTATTATAAAACTGAGTGAATACGTGCTTCATTGTTCGAGTGTCATTTCTTCAGTGTGACGTGTAATTACGTTGATAGCGTAATAGGATTGAAACCAGTCAAAATATCCACCACCTCCCCCAAGTGATATAGTGGATAAGTTTAATCGTTAATTTATAGACAAATGTACGTGTAATTACGTTGCAATACCTTTTACAATTTAACATTGTGTATAATACTTCATTTATTTATTAATTTTATACTATTGATTATTTTATTATTTTCATATATATTTAAAAATACTTTCTGCGTACTGGTTGTTTATTTAATTAAATTGTAGTTTTATTATTATCATTATTTATTTGTACTTCACCACAAAATTTCAATGTGTACATTATATCAATTGCTAATAAACACTTAAATATTTGACAAAACTAAAATTCCTAACATTGCTTAAAAAAAAAATAGATCTTTATATTGCGAAAGTTAGCAGCTATTGTGTAGGCTGTACTGCCTAGATCTACATCCTGAGTAATAAATCTATTTGCTCAGCATTCAAATATTATAGTTTAATTAGAGGGGCTAATCATGATTATTACTTAACTAGATAAATCTGTCGTCTGCTTCAATTGAAATTGACTTACAACCGGCATTGTCAATGTGTCTCAATGTATCCTGAATCGCGATAACTTTCTGTTATATCAGACCCAAACTGATAAAGAACGAATCTTTTTTTTAAATAATAGGTTCGAGATATCTCCTTGTTAAAGCTTTTTTGCACTTTCTTACAAATAATAGGTCCGAGATATCTCCTTGTTATAGCTTACAGTTTTTTCACTTTCTTACAAATAATAGGTCCGAGATATCTCCTTGTTATAGCTTACAGTTTTTTCACTTTCTTACAAATAATAGGTCCGAGATATCTCCTTGTTATAGCTTACAGTTTTTGCACTTTCTTACAAATGCTGCCCGTCACGATTTTCCCGTCTCTCGTTTGGCGTCGCGAGTTTATGCGTTTCCGAAGACGCCCGAAGACGCCCGAAGCCGTGTTCGGTGAAGCCCGTAAAGAAAATATTGTTTCAGTTCACCTAGTTTGTCCTAGTACATGTTCATTCACAACCAAACGATTAGGTTTTGTGAAAGTAATCATTTTTGTTCTAAACTTTTACGAAAAAATGTTCTGAAGCAATACTAATTCTTTAAAATAAAATCCATTGCCCAAAGAACAGTTACAATTAAAATAAAACCCTTTCCTCCCTTCCTTCCTTTCTTCCTTACTCCCTCCCTCCCTCTCTCCCTTTTTTTTTTTGTAACATTTTGTGTTCTTTTCTGTTTTGTAACGTTTCGTGTTATTTCTGTTGGCTTTGTATGTTTCCCTTTTTCCTGTTTATTTATTTATTGTTTTCCCCAAATTGTTTCTGTTATTTTCTTTTATACTTTCTCTTTGTTTTCCCTTAGTTTTTTTTCTCTTTGAAAGTCCCCCTATCCTTTCCATTCTTATTTATTAATTTCATCGTGTCTACATATGCTTGTGCATTGTATAGTCTGTGGGATCGTGTGCACTTTGACCTCAGATAACATTTTCTTCATAAAGGAGTGCGCCGAACAGCCAGGAAATTGTCTGGTATCATGAATATTCAAGAGAAACTAACTCATTAATATCAGAGTTATTCACAGATCCATAATGGTGAAGTATGCCAATCTGTATTACACACATACACACACACACACACACACACACACACACACACACACACACACACACACGCACACACACACACACACGCACACAGATATAAAAGGAAGAGAGAAAGAGCGCACGCTTACTCATGAATGATGAAATCCTTTTGTATTTGTGTGGAATAGCTTCTTTACTCCTTATCGCTCCCATTGAAATTAAAACTGTTACTTATAATGGATTAAGTCCTAGAATTAAAACTGTTAAGTCTACTTATAACGAAGTAAGTCCTAAAATTAAAACTGTTTAGTCTACTTTTATAATTAATTAAGTCCTAAAATTAAAATTGTTTAGTTTACTTTTATAATTAATTAAGTCCTGAAGACAGGGCGGCGGTGTAAGGAAGGAATCGGTGACGAGTGAGTTACCGGTCCTGCTTTAGTATATTTTCTTGTCACATTCCATCATTCCCATGATTCCCTCGCTCGCGCGGCACGTGAGCATTGGCTGGCAGTGATAACAAATGGTGTTAGTTAATTGGACTGGTACAGGGGGCGGGGTGCTATCGTGGAGCACACAACATTTCTGGCCCCTGTTTCACAGAAGGACTAGCATGCGACAGTCTGCAGAGCCCGCTAAGTTATCTAGTTACAGACAATAGTTAAAAATAAAAATGAATGTTATTACGTCACAACACAAAAGAATGTAAAGCATTAAAACTGTATGATTTTTGACAAGTTCATTCCGAGCATGAAAAACACCCAACAAATACATAAAAGTATTCCCCAAACACAAACTGTAATTTTTGTGTTGAATTTAATACCACGTGAAGGAGTAAACTCTACAATTAATTGGGCCTGTTAAGTTCTTTAGCTGACAGACTGTTTCGTTTTTTCTTCCTGTTTTCTGTTGTATATTTCTAACGAATAGCAGCGAATTTTGGCATAAATGTAATATTGTTTTATGTGTTCTTTATTTCTGTAGATCAGTAGTCTCTATTAGTATAAATGTAATATTGTTTTATGTGTTCGTTATTTCTGTAGATCAGTAGTCTCTATTAGTATAAATGTAAAATTGTTTCCTGTATATATATTTTTTTTAAAGCAAATGAATTATTTTTATCAACAATCTGTCTTGACATAAACAAAATATCGTGTTGAGATCAGTGCAGCTAAATGGCTTAATGACTGGTGACTTTAAAATAAATTATTTTATGCCTACTGTAGGCCACGAAATTTATTTATATATCAATGTGATATGAATTTATGATTAGATAAAAGATTTTATATCTGTTTTAGCATTGTAGAGAAATAGCTTTACGTAGAGATTAATATTCTGTTATTCATACTAAATAGATATAGTTTTGGGGAATATTAAACTAATTTATTCTCTTAATTATTAAATTACTGTCAATCGTTTAAATTACAGGCAAAATGTTTACCGAACTAGATCACCTGCATAAAAATATATCACTTACTTACCAAAAATGTCCATGTGTAACGGGAAAATGTATTAATTACTTACCAAAAATGTCCATGTGTAACGGGAAAATGTATTAATTACTTACCAAAAATGTCCATGTGTAACGGGAAAATGTATTAATTACTTACCAAAAATGTCCATGTGTAACGGGAAAATGTATTAATTACTTACCAAAAATTTCCTTGTGTAACGGGAAAATGATTCCTTTAGTAAGCGCTAAGATGCACGTTGGGTAATTCAAGCCATAAACCATAAATTCTCATTTCAAGACAGATAAAGGGTTAAATAAATCATCATGTCCATCGTGAAATCTTTTCAAGATATTCTGGAATGCTCCAAATGCAATATTTGTAATTCGATTTGAGTTTATTAAACCAGACAGAGAAATATGGAGAGATGAATTCTATCGCTTTGGCACAGTGCCATTTAATTAATTTATTTTTCTGAATCTTTATTGAAGTAGAGTCAATGGTTATAACTGACTATCTCAGTGACATAAATCAAAACATAAATAACAAGACTCCTGAGGACAGAAAATAATAATTAAAATCAAATCCAAGCATGCTGCAACATGAAAATCAAAACACTATACATATAATGATGAAGACCTACTATACAAACAATCAGGCCTACATTACAAACATACAGATCTACATTACAAACATACAGACCTACAATACAAACATACAGACCTACAATACAAGTATGCAGACCTACATTACAAGCATACATATTTACAATACAACATATATACCTACAATACAAATATACAGACCTACAATACAAATATATAGACCATATAATACAAACATACAGACATACAATAATAACATACAGACCTAAAGTACATACAGACGTACGATACAAACATACAGACTTACAATACAAGTATACAGACGTACAATACAAGCATACAAACAAACGATAAAAACATACAAACAATACGAACATATAATCGTACATTACAAACATACAGACAAACAATACAAACTCATAGACCTGCAATACAAACATACAAACTTACTTTGATGGAACAACTTGTCTGAAGCTGCATGGTAACCTTACAAAACAGTAATCATAGGGTGGTCACTGCTGTAAACTAGTCATTTAGTTGTAGTATATGTTAACCATAAGTCATTTAGTTATAGTATTTGTTAAGCACTAGTCATTTACTTGTATATGTTAACCACTAGTCATTTAGTTGTACGATATGTTAACCACTAGTCATTTAGTTGTACGATATGTTAACCACTAGTCATTTAGTTGTACGATATGTTAACCACTAGTCATTTACTTGTATATGTTAATCACTAGTCATTTAGTTGTACGATATGTTAACCACTAGTCATTTAGTTGTACGATATGTTAACCACTAGTCATTTAGTTGTGTGATGTTATTCACCAGTTATTCAATTGTATCATGTGCATAAAGATATACATGAAATGTTTTGATTTTTTATATGTATTAAAGTACACATTGTATTCATTAAGGTACAAGCAAACTGTTGTATACCACTCTATGTGTGGTACAAGCAAACTGTTGTATACCACTTTTTGGTGGTGGTGGTGGTGGTGGTTGCTAACATACTTTCCTGGGGCTATCGTAGGACGTTTCGTCTTTGATATTCTCTGCCCTGGTATGTTTCATAGGGACTTGTCTCCCCTTACTGTACTCTGGAGTCCACACCACACTAGGTTAACCGTTTAATAAGCCCCACTCCCCACCCCCAAGTGAGTGTGTGCGTGTGTGGGTAAGCGTATCTAGCACTCTTGAATGCAAGAACAAAAATTATTTATACATGCATGCTGATTATTATTTTTTCTTTCTGCATTAAAGGGAAATAATTCGACGGCAGAAATAGTGCTCCATGTGATAGTGAGTAACTCTCATCACATTCACATGGAGCACTATTTCTGCCGTCGAATGCAGTTGATGCACCGTGTTCATAGGCAGTACACAGCATCATTATGTTGATGACAATGTGTTCTTAGTAAAAAGCATCACTATATTGATGACAATGCGTTTTAGACAGTACAAAGCATTATTATGTTGATAATAATGTGTTCTTAGACATTACAAAGCATTATTATGTTGATAACAATGTGTTCTTAGACATTACAAAGCATTACTATGTTGATGAGACGTTAGACTCTATATTAAATGTTAGTGCATCAAAGTAGCAATGCAGCAGACGAGACCTTGCCAAACTTGCAGGTGCCAGACGATCGACAACCGTCCCCGTCTTCTCTTCCATCTCAATAACATGCGACGTCCGCCCGACTACCTACACCCCCACCCCGCCCCTCCAATCGCCTCGCGAAGTGCGCTACAACTACATCAGAGCGTTGCAAATGCCTTTAGCTCACCATCATCCATCACTGGGCTAGGAGAGAAATTAAGACTGGTCGCCGTCTCGCGATTGATTTCTTTGCAGTGAGACCAGTCCAGCAAATTTGTATCCAGCGGAGAACTACTGTACACAATTAACGACTTCAGTTTAAGTAAACACTACTGCACAGTCTCAAGAGAAAGATTTGAATTTAAATGGAGACTACGTAACAGTCTCAAGAGAAAGATTTCAATTTAAATGGAGATACATAACAACCTCAAGAGAAAGATTACAATTTAAGTGGAGACTGCGTAACAGTCTCAAGAGAAAGATTTCAAATTAAATGGAGACTACGTAACAGCCTCAAGAGAAAGATTACAATTTAAGTGGAGACTACGTAACAAACTCGAGAGAAAGATTGCAATTTAAGTAGAGACTTCTGCAGAACCTTAAAGGAAAGATTTCAATTTAAGTCGAAACTACTTAACAGCCTCAATAGAAAGATTTCAATTTAAGTGGAGGTTAACAGCTTTAAGTGAAAAAATTCAATTTAAGTGGAGGTTACTTAACAGCTTTAAATGAAAACATTCAATTTAAGTGGAGGTTACTTAACAGCTTTAAGTGAAAAAATTCAATTTAAGCAAAGACTATTGAACAGCCTTTAGAATTAACGAATTCAAGGCCACTGCCCAATTTCAAAATTAACTGCACACATTAAAAATTGACAGTTTCAATATACATACAAACTGCTGTATAGTGTGAAAATTAATGACTTTACGTCTAGACTACGGCACAGCCTCAAAGTCAACGACTTTATTTAAGTAACACCTACTGCACCACCAACAATTAATGACTTTAAATTATGTAAAAACTTTTGCGCAGCCATAAAAACAAGGGTTTTAATTTAAGTGAAGACTGCCGCAGAAGTGATTATGTTTATTAAATGATAAATTTAACCACTGATAAGTGATTATGTTTATTAAATGATAAACAAATCCTAAATTTAACCACTGATAAGTGATTATGTTTATTAAATGATAAACAAATCCTAAATTTATAATCATAATAGAAGTCAAACGTACTATAACAGCCGCGATTACGTAATTTCTTTCTTAAGAATGTGTCAAGAATGTCAAGAATGTCAAGAATTGTAGATTTTTTCTGTGTCCTTGCCGCAGTGAACTGCGTTAGTTAACTCTTTTATTAAATAAATATTTTTAGTAATTCAATGGAGGGACATCACCGTACGTTTTAATTTAAAAATTAATAAACATTAACCTAATAGAATGTTGAAATTGAGAGATTCATTTGTTTAAGATTAAGACTGAATAACGTTAGCTTACTGTCAACGCACAATACTTCATTATTAAGACTGAATAACGTTAGCTTACTGTCAACGCACAATACTTCATTATTAAGACTGAATAACGTTAGCTTACTGTCAACGCACAATACTTCATTATTAAGACTGAATAACGTTAGCTTACTGTCAACGCACAATACTTCATTATTAAGACTGAATAACGTTAACTTACTGTCAACGCACAATACTTCATTATTAAGACTGAATAACGTTAGCTTACTGTCAACGCACAATACTTCATTATTAAGACTGCATAACGTTAGCTTACTGTCAACACACAATACTTCATTATTAAGATTGTATAGCTTTATTTTACTGTCAACACACAATACTTCATTATTAAGACTGTATAGCTTTATTTTACTGTCAACGCACAATACTTCATTATTAAGACTGTATAGCTTTATTTTACTGTCAACACACAATACTTCATTATTAAGACTGCATAGCCTTATTTTACTGTCAACGCACAATACTTTATTATTAATAAGATTGTATAGCTTTATTTTACTGTCAACACAGAAATCTTCATTATTAAGATTGTATAGCTTTATTTTACTGTCAACACACAATACTTCATTATTAAGACTGTATAGCTTTATTTTACTGTCAACACACAATACTTCATTATTAAGACTGCATAGCCTTATTTTACTGTCAACACACAATACTTCATTATTAAGACTGCATAGCCTTATTTTACTGTCAACACACAATACTTCATTATTAAGACTGCATAGCCTTATTTTACTGAGAAAAAATTCTCGGCGGCAATTGAATACTTGAATTATTGCTGTCAATAATAAGTGTGTGTTCTAATGAAATACTAAAAAAGCTTTCTGTAAAGAACAGAACACTACTTTGAGTAAGTTCTAGTGGTGCTATTGATACGATTGTTACAGTTTAAAAGCGTCAAGAAGTACATAACTTTAAAGTGCTCATCTTTGACCCGCACTCCCCATGCATCATTTTATTGTATTTTTCTTGCAATTCTGGAAACAGTTATAGTTTGCTTTATCTCCGCTATGCTTTCTTTTGATTTTCATTCCAAAGCAGCAATGCCTCATTCTATTTCATTTCGTTTCGTTTCATTACCGCTCTTCTTTTCTCTTTTTTCAGTACCGCATAAAATAAAACACCACACTTGATTGCTGCGCTATCAGTTCCTTTTATCGTCAGAAAATAGAAAGAAAAAAAGGATGTAAGGAAACGTTAATATTATCTTGGAGGGGACATAAGAAGCCACGAAGAAAGGAATTAAGTTGCCGAAGATAAAACAACCAAAAGAGGAAAGAGAAAACTTGTGCATGGAACGGAAACAGAGAGTTCTTAAAGACCTATCATTTAGGTGAAACAAAAATAGTAAAAGGAGAGGGGGGGGGGTGGAAAGAAAGAAAATTAATAGACAGAATTATATAATGAATGAAAGAGAGTGGCAGAAGAAATAAAGACATTTGAAAGACAGTGATCAGATCAAGAGAAACAATTAATATAAAAACAGGAAAAGAGAAAAATATAAAATAAAATGAGTGAACAAAAGAGTGAACAAAAGAAAGGAGAGAGTGAGTGAGAGAGAGAGAGAGAGAGAGAGAGAGAGAGAGAGAGGATCAGAATTTGGCAGGCTGAAAGAAAGAGTGCAAAGAGAGCTATAAACGAAATAAGAAATAATCTACAATAAAAATAGTTTTCCCCCTCATGCAAAATCTTCACCTTGCAGATTTTCAATCTATCGTATTGGTTAAAAAAAAAAAATCACGGAAAAATCAAACACACGTGAAAATATTTAAATGACGATTTCGTTCTGGAAAAGTTTAGTTCAACTTGACTCTTGGATACGTTTGATTAATTTTGTTGTAGTTGGGGGAGGGGGGGCAGTATCTATTTTTGCTTTCTTTGTTTCAACAACCGGAGTTATAATGGCGACTAGGTCTTTTACAAACACATGTTGATATGTCATTTCGTTTTTTTATTTTTTCCTTAATGAGAAGTTTTAGAGGTATGAGTTATTGTAGGTGGTCAGGATTGAGTTTGATTTAAATTGCAAGGTTAGTATAGATGTAAAACATGCCGTAGACTTTCAAGATGGTTTAGGATTTAATTTGTCGTTGGTTGACGAGTTGTTTCAGGATTCAGTTTGTCGTTGGTTGACGAGTTGTTTCAGGATTTAATTTGTCGTTGGTTGACGAGTTGTTTCAGGATTCAGTTTGTCTTTGGTTGACGAGTTGTTTCAGGATTCAGTTTGTCGTAGTTTGGCGGGTTGCACCATGATCAAGTTAGTCGAAGTTTGGGCGTGTTGCGTCATGATCCATTTAGTCGGAGTTTGGAAGGTTGCGTCATGATCCATTTAGTCGGAGTTTGACGTGTTGCGTCATGATCCATTTAGTCAGAGTTTGGCGGGTTGCCTCATGATCCATTAAGTCAGAGTTTGGCGGGTTGCGTCACGATCCATTTAGTCAGAGTTTGGAAGGTTGCGTCATGATCCATTTAGTCGGAGTTTAACGTGTTGCGTCATGATCCATTTAGTCAGAGTTTGGCGGGTTGCGTCATGATACATTTAGTCAGAGTTTGGCGGGTTGCGTCATGATCCATTTAGTCAGAGTTTGGAAGGTTGCGTCATGATCCATTTAGTCGGAGTTTGGAAGGTTGCGTCATGATCCATTTAGTCAGAGTTTGGAAGGTTGCGTCATGATCCATTTAGTCAGAGTTTGGAAGGTTGCGTCATGATCCATTTAGTCGGAGTTTGGAAGGTTGCGTCATGATCCATTTAGTCAGAGTTTGGAAGGTTGCGTCATGATCCATTTAGTCAGAGTTTGGAAGGTTGCGTCATGATCCATTTAGTCAGAGTTTGGAAGGTTGCGTCATGATCCATTTAGTCGGAGTTTGGAAGGTTGCGTCATGATCCATTTAGTCAGAGTTTGGAAGGTTGCGTCATGATCCATTTAGTCGGAGTTTGGAAGGTTGCGTCATGATCCATTTAGTCAGAGTTTGGAAGGTTGCGTCATGATCCATTTAGTCAGAGTTTGGAAGGTTGCGTCATGATCCATTTAGTCGGAGTTTGGAAGGTTGCGTCATGATCCATTTAGTCGGAGTTTGGCGGGTTGCGTCACGATTTAGGTGACGTCAAGATTCTCGTGTTGGTCAGGGTTAACTTTTTGGGACGTTGATGATGGCTTTTTAGACCGGACCGTTTACAAGATATTATTAAGATGAATTAGCCATAAGATGTTTTAAAGTTTTTCTGGCAAACTATACGATTAACGCATTTCCTGCTTTTTTGTTCTTGATGAAATTCCTCTTTTCCTTTTATTGTTGATGAAAATCCTCTTTCCTTTGTTTTGTTGTTAATGAAATTCCTCTTTTTTCAATGTTGGTGAAGTTCCTCTTTTCCTTTTATTGTTGATGAAATTCCTCTTTCCTTTGTTTTGTTGTTGATGAAATTACTCTTTCCTTTGTTTTGTTGTTGATGAAATTTCTCTTTCCTTTATTTTGTTGTTGATGAAATTTCTCTTTGTTCTTGACGAAATTTCTCTTTCCTTTCTTTTTGTTGTTGATGAAATTCCTCTTTCCTTTGTTTTGTTGTTGATGAAATTCCTCTTTCTTTTGTTTTCTTGTTGATGAAATTATTCTTTTCTTTATTTTGTTGTTGATGAAATTTCTCTTTGTTCTTGACGAAATTTCTCTTTCCTTTCTTTTTGTTGTTGATGAAATTCCTCTTTCCTTTGTTTTGTTGTTGATGAAATTCCCCTTTCCTTTGTTTTGTTGTTGAAGAAATTCCTCCTTCAGTTGTTAATTAACATAATTATACTCCGCTCTTAATCCCTGTCACTTCTTTCTACTGGTATGAAACTAATTTACAACTTTGTAATACTGCTTACAACTTACCCCATCTCCGATAAAAATATTATTCACTGCTGCATACAACAGTTACTATTTTACAACTTTAGAACACTGCATACAGCATACTTCATCTCTGATAAAATATTGTACAACTTTACCACGGTTCATATACTCCACTTGTGTGAAAAATATTTTGCAACTTGCCAACACTGCATACAACACACTCCATCTCTGATAAAAATATTTTACACTGCTGCATACAACATACTCAAACTAGTCTAATAAAATTACTGTAAGAACATTGCATACAACATACTCAAACTAGTCAAATAAAACTACTGTAAGAACATTGCATACAACATACTCAAACTAGTCTAATAAAATTACTGTAAGAACATTGCATACAACCTACTCAAACTAGTCTAATAAAATTACTGTAAGAACATTGCATACAACATACTCAAACTAGTCTAATAAAATTACTGTAAGAACATTGCATACAACATACTCAAACTAGTCTAATAAAATTACTATAAGAACATTGCATACAACATACTCAAACTAGTCTAATAAAATTACTGTAAGAACATTGCATACAACATACTCAAACTAGTCTAATAAAATTACTGTAAGAACATTGCAAACAATATACTCCAACTTCTCTAATAAAACTACTTTAACAACACTGAATACAACATACTATTGTAAAAACAAATGCGTTTGTTAGCAACCTATACAGTATAACTTCTGCTGTTATAAAGTGCTTTAAGAACATTGCATACAACATAACTTCTGCGGTTATAAAGTGCTTTAAGAACATTGCATACTATATAACATTACATGTATTAAAGAGTTATCGTAAACATTACTGCCTTTCCCAAATTTTGTTCTGATTGTAGTCGAAATATGTCTTCGAGAAATTTGATTTAAGCGATGGCATTCTGTCTTATGTTCTTGTAGTCTTTGTTGTTAGATATTAAAAATCCCAAGCCCTCAAAGCCGTGTTGTTTTTGCTCCACACTGAAACAAGTCGTGCGCTATGTGAAAGGACGTTAAAAAAAAAAAAGAGGAAAAAAGCAAACCCGAAATACAAGGGAGACAAGGCACAAACATTCTCAGGATGCTGATTTGCCTTGTCGCCACTTTCTGGCACTGGAACACAAGAAGTGAAGTAGTTGACTAACAGAGCGAATAAGTCCGGCGTTTCACGCCTGCTGGAGTTTATTATTGTGTCGCTACATTCCTGCCCACCCTGCAGTGTCAACAATCTTGCAAAACAAAGCATAACTGGCCCTGCCCTTCGTTTTCTGGATCAGCTCACCTTAATCAGAGATCAACATTGCCTTAGCGCTTGGATTGGCGTCGGGTGCTAATCAAAGACAAGGGCTGGGTGAGGTTTAGGGATGGAAACAAACAAAAAGAGAACCCTGTCTTTACGCGAGTGCTAGCTAGGGTATGTGGGTAACAGTAAAACGTGAACTTTTAATATGTAATAAGGGTATGTGGGTAACAGTAAAACGTGAACTTTTAATATGTAATAAGGGTATGTGGGTAACAGTAAAACGTGAACTTTTATATGTAATAAGGGTATGTGGGTAACAGTAAAACGTGAACTTTTATATGTAATAAGGGTATGTGGGTAACAGTAAAACGTGAACTTTTATATGTAATAAGGGTATGTGGGTAACAGTAAAACATGAACTTTTAATATGTAATAAGCAATATTTTGACAACGCTTTAAGAAATACTCATCTTTACATATGTGTATATCAACAGTGTATAAGATGTTTTTAATATTTTATAATAATGTGTAGATCAATAATATATAAGATGTTTCTAGTATTTTATAATAATGTGTGACATACTCTTTAATGTGCCCGCTATGAGTCTGTGGGTTTGACGCCTTAAAATTCCGCATCTAGTACTGACGTGTTGATAAATTCAGAATTAACATATTCATAACGCTGTATCTAGTACTAATGTGTCCATAATGCTGTACATAGTACTGACATGTTCATAATATTATTTATGTATTTAAATTGTTGTATCTAGTACTGATGTGTTCAGTCGTAATGCTTTGTAGATCTGTTTGCATGAAGTGTTTGACATATTCGTAAATCTGTTTGCATGAAGTGTTTGACATGTTCGTAAATCTGTTTGCATGAAGTGTTTGACATGTTCGTAAATCTGTTTGCATGAAGTGTTTGACATATTCGTAAATCTGTTTGCATGAAGTGTTTGACATGTTCGTAAATCTGTTTGCATGAAGTGTTTGACATGTTCGTAAATCTGTTTGCATGAAGTGTTTGACATGTTCGTAAATCTGTTTGCATGAAGTGTTTGATATCTTCGTAATGCTGTTTGCAATATGTGTTTGATATGTTCATAACGATTTGTATCTTTTGCATATTTGCTATAACAGTAATGTTTTGTATTTGTTGTGCTTCTGAATTAATAAAGCTGTAGGCAATTAATGAATGAAGACAATTAAAGAAATAAAGCTTTATTCAGACAATTTACACGGAAGATCTAATTAAAATAATAAAGCTTGTAGATAGTTAATGAAAGAAGGAGACTAATTAAAATAATAAACATGTATACATGTATACAGTTAATAAATGAAGAATATTAATGAAAGAAATAAAGCTGTATACAGTTAGTAAATGAAAAAGACTAATAATAAAGATATATACAGTTAGTGAATGAATAAGACTAATAATAAAGATGTATACAGTTAGTGAATGAAAAAGACTAATAATAAAGATATATACACTTAGTGAATGAAGAAGACTATTTAAAATAATAAAACTCTGATGCTGATACCACTTAGTTAATGTATTATTGTTATTAATTAATTAATCATTCGAAACTAATTACAAGTGATGAGAATCTTAATTTATTTTATTTAATGATCCTCCAGCAGACATCACTCGTCTTTCTCACTTGGTGGATATGCGGGCGCTGTAAAAGTTTTCTTTCTCTTCCACAACATTAAAGACAAACATTTACCATCACAAAATATTTCCGTAGGTGGAAAACGTCTTACTAAGGCGAAGAGAAATCCGTCAAATCAAAATCCAGTAGATGAAAGACATGAGCTTATGACAAACTGTTGTTTAAACTGATAAAACTGGTTTTACACTCCACACTCCAGACCACTGTCTCTGTACTGCCTTTCCTTCTCAAATCAAAGAGTGGTTTGGTGATGGCACTGAATTTGGGGATGAATTTCCAATAGTAACCAGCCAATCCCCAATACAATTTAGCATTCGTCTAAGAGTATGATATCACCATCCTTTCAAGTTTCTGTACCTTCAAAGCCTTCCAGCCACAGGAGACCTTGCCCCACTGTGTCCCAAATATTGGAGTTTAAAATATCCCCCCAAAATTTGGTCAGTAGAACAGTGAGATTACATTCTCTCAAACGTTGGAATAACTTTTGTAACACTTGGATACATTCCTCTAGTGTCTTGGTAACAACTAATATGTCATGCATGGAATTAGATACAGAGTCTTCTTTTGTAACACTTGGAATTTGGATGTGTTCCTCTAGTGTCTTGGTAACAACTAATATGTCATGCATGGAATTAGATACAGAGTCTTCTTTTGTAACACTTGGATGTGTTCCTCTAGTGTCTTGGTAGCAACTAATATGTCATGGAATTAGATACAGAGTCTTCTTTTGTAACACTTGGATGTGTTCCTCTAGTGTCTTGGTAGCAACTAATATGTCATGCATGGAATTAGATACAGAGTCTTCTTACTTGGATGTGTTCCTCTAGTGTCTTGGTAGCAACTAATATGTCATGCATGGAATTAGATACAGAGTCTTCTTACTTGGATGTGTTCCTCTAGTGTCTTGGTAGCAACTAATATGTCATGCATGGAATTAGATACAGAGTCTTCTTTTGTAACACTTGGATGTGTTCCTCTAGTGTCTTGGTAGCAACTAATATGTCATGCATGAAATTAGATGCAGATTTTTCTTTACTGGGTTCAATGAACAATCTCATAAGCTTTGTGAAAACAGCCAGTGCTGTGAGGATTCCACAGGGCACCCCCCCTAACTGATATTGTCCATCAGTTCTAAATGCTAAAGGTTCAAAGTTATGTCTATCTGTCAGATTAGCACATGTCTCATATATTTTTTCACCCCTGTCAGCTGCTTCTAACCATGCCATCAAACTCATTGGTATTTTGTCCTTAATGTAAGCTTAAAGTGTTGGAGGACACGCTGTTTGCAGTTTGTTGATCAGAAAAGTGATCCTTAACATCTTTTGCATTATTGATTTTTACCTCACCTATCTCTAATACCTCATCAAAATGTGCAGTTTACTGGCTGACTGTAAAATCATGTCAATCAACTCTCGTTTGTGCTGTTGGGACCTGTGTCTATCCGTCTCACTAGTCATCTCAAAGTATGCTAACAGTTCAGTCTTATAAGCCCCTTACGTTGTTTGTTGCTGTGGGAGTTTATTAAAGACCATATTGTCTTGTCCCTTAATAACTGTCACTAACTGCGAAAGCCATAAACCTTCTGGTAGGCCTAATCTTTTGGTATACTGTTCAAAACTTAGCACATAATCCTCAGTATTTTCCTCTTTCCTCTTGAAGGAATGAAAGTGAAATTGTATGTCCACTTCCTCTCACCTATCCTTATGTTTTCTTCAGATGATTTCAGCCAAGCTCTCTGTTTCTTTTATCATCAGCTTCTATATAATTATATCTAAAATTAAATTTCATATGGTTTCATGGAAATGAGAGTGGAGTTTGAGAGAGAATTAATTACAAGTAATGTAATAATCTTTTTGAACGATGGTAGCTGACACTAGCACGTGCTCACAATTATGCTGTTTGAAACTCGTTACTGTCTTCCTTATTAGATGACAGGCCAATGTACCCTTTCTAAGCACATTACACACATTTTCCAAAATCTTTCATGCACTCACAGGCACACTGGAGAATTGTCCAGAACTTCACATGAGCTATCAAACACATCAGGAGGACTGTTTTGAATCTTCGTGTGTGCTACTCAGCAAACCATGAGGAATGTTCAAGAAACTTTCATGAATTCTTGCGATCAAACTCAATCCTCAATTTCTGCGGTATTCACAGGAATCAACTTACAGTTAGAACGTTTACTGATAAGTTCGATGACAACATTGGATACACACACCAACGTGATCTGAAAGAGTACAGTGGTTATTACTGTCTGAAGCAGATACAAGGCTACGAAACCAAAAATAAGTGCACTCCTTTATGCAAAAGTCAAATTATGGCAGTGCATATTTCATCTCTAAACTCCTTTCTCTTTTACACACATTCTTAACTTACAAATCTGCAACAATATTCATTAGCATGATGCACACACAGCGTAAGAAATATAGCATCAATCAAAATTCACAAGTATAATGCACAATGTAATCAAATTAGTGAACATAGAAATAATTCTTCAATTACATAAATCATTCTCTAGTTCAAATCATAGAACAATAGTAAATATGTATGAAATATTTCTGAGTCCATTCTTTCTTTATGTCAGACAACTTACCATAAGCAAATGATCACCTAATGTCAAAATCAAAGTGATTAGAATATACATCATTCTCCACAAAATTACTTTAAGTCTGTTCCTATTGGATGAAGTTATTAAGAACAAGTGTGAGACTCTCAGTCTGAAAAAACTATTCATCTGCTTGGAACTGATGTGGATTGCATCAGCAAGTTCTAGCATATATTCTCCACATGAATTGTTTAATCCAACTCTGGCACTTGGAAAAATATCCTCATAAGCAGTGCCCAAGGTGGATTACGTTAACATTGGCAACAAATATATAATTATTAAGTTTATAAATATTGATTGGCAAATTTACTCTGCCATCCACATACATAAATATTAAAAAAGATGTAAATGAGTGTATGTAGATAATAGGTATTAAGATATATGTGTTGAGAATAAATATTAAGCAAGAAATATATGCATTGAGAATAGACAATGAGATATGTGATGAGAGTAGACAACGAGCAATAAGATATGTGATGAGAGTAGACAATAAGATATGTGATGAGATTAGACAGTGAGCAATAAGATATGCATTGAGAGTAGACAATAAGATATATGATGAGAGAAGACAATGAGCAATAAAATATGTATTGAGAGTAGACAATAAGATATGTGATGAGATTAGACTGTGAGCAATGAGATGAGAATAGACAAATAGCAAAAAGATATGTGATGAGACTACAGAGTTGGAATTATATACAGTAAGAGTAGACAATGAGCAATATATACAATGAAAGCAGACAGAGAGCACTGTATGCAATGAGAGTAGACAGTGAGCATTATATGCAGTAAGAGTAGCCAAAGAGCAATAAGATATTCAATGAGAGTAAACAATGAGCAACATGTGATGGGAGTGGGTAATCAGCAATATATGTGAAGAGAGTAGACAATGAGCAATATATATGATGAGAGTAGACAATGAGCAATATATGTGAAGAGAGTAGACAGTGAGCAATATATGTGAAAAGAGTAGACAATGAGCAATATATGTGAATAGAGTAGACAATCAGCAATATATGTGAAGAGAGTAGACAATGAGCAATATATGTGAAGAGAGTAGACAGTGAGCAATATATGTGAAGAGAGTAGACAATGAGCAATATATTCGAAGAGAGTAGACAATGAACAATATATGTGAAGAGAGTAGACAATGAGCAATATATGTGAAGAGAGTAGACAATGAGCAATATATTCGAAGAGAGTAGACAATGAACAATAAGATATGCGATGAGACTTGTAGACTGCACAAGCTTAAAATAGTTCTGTGAATGACCAGTTTAACAGTATATTTGTATAGCTACTGAACAAGCTTAAAATAGTTCTGTGAATGACCACTTTAACAGTATATTTGTATAGCTACTGAACAAAGTGAGCGCAATAACTAAATAAGTGCTGTCAGTGAACACAGAAAGTACAATAACTAAATAAGTGCTGTCAGTGAACACAGAAAGTACAATAACTTAATATGCAATGTGGCGGAAGAATCTGCAGTAAGTACAATAACTTAATATGGAGAGTGGCGGAAGAATACAGTAAGTGCACAGACTAGATGTTGCAACACGTGGCCTCCATTCAGTCTGCCATCTTATGCGACAAGAACTCAGTGACGGACGATGTTGTTCCTGGGTCGCATCACATGACTTCTGCAGCCATTTCGACCGGATATACATCTGACGCCAGAAAGTTCCTGACGACACGCATGGACCCACCCCAAGCGTGGGTAACTGCCGATGTGTTTGTGTTTTTTGTGTTCTTGCAAATGCCACAATCAGCGGAGATGCGACTGATAGTCTGCGAGCCCATTCCGGAAAGCTTACTGGCAGCGGACAGCTTTTCCGATGAACCCCAGGTGCGTACAAAGCTGTAATCCACGTCTTGTCTTTACTTTTCTCCCAGTTCTCTTTCTTCTCCGCCCCCTCTCTTTCTCCCTCCTATCCCACCCCTCCCGAGAACTTTCTCTTAATGTATATTTGAAAATGATGAAAGTGTAATAGTCACAAGGTTTCTGCCCACTTCACAAAACAAAGAATACCTCACAAGAAGCAAAACACATTAATGTCATATCACTATGCAAGTAAACGTCACTAGCACACTGCAAAAATGACGTCAACAAACAAACAAAAAAAATAGCAAAACGTGCGATATGTAGGAGGCGGCATTACTAACAGTAATATACTGTTAATATAACATATTTATAAAATAAAAAATACTTCAAGACCTCTTAACTTTCCCAACAACTTACACAACAAAGTCTTTTTCAGATTAAGACTAATTTCAATATTTCTAACACAGAATTTTTAAGGTCAAATAAACACAAAAATGCAATCACTGTAGAACAGAAAACACTATGCAACACTTCCAATTGCACTGTCCACTGTACAACACATCCTATTGCATTGTCCACTATACAACACTTCCTATTGCACTGTCTACTGTGAAGAAAGAAAAACAATCATTGACACACAAATCTGTTACAAGTCCAACTCTCCGTTCATTCACTACTTTATCCACTCCGCAAACAGAAAAAATAATCCAAAATGCACTCATCAATTTCCTTACAAAGCAAACACACACACACACACACACACACACACACACACACACACACACACACACACACACACACACACACACACACACACACACACCCCCTAAAATATTTTAGATTAGTTTAAAAAATCCACACTGCCATCACATGCATTATGAGGAACTAACCACCTCCACAGGAACTATAGAAAGTAGAATGCCCTTTTGAGAATAAGTTGAGAAGAAAAAATCCTCACAGGGACTATAGAAAGTAGAATGCCCTTTGAGAATATGTTGAGAAGAGAAAATCCTTACAGGAACTATAACAAGTAGAATGCCCTCTTGAGAATAAGTTGAGAAGAGAAAATCCTCACAGGGACTATAGAAAGTAGAATGCCCTCTTGAGAATAAGTTGAGAAGAGTAATCCTCACAGGAACTAAAACAAGTAGAATGCCCTCTTGAGAATAAGTTTGAGAAGGAAAAATCCTCACACGAACTATAACAAGTGGAATGCCCTCTTGAGAATATATAAGTTGAGAAGAGAAAATCCTCACAGGAACAACCAAGACAAAGTACTTCAAAAGATGAAAAGTCTATTGCGGTTCCTGTGAGGAAAGGAGTTATCGAGAAAAAAAATCAGTCTATTTACTAACAGTTCTTACACTCTCTCGGCGCTTTGCAACAATGGGGCGCGCGCAGGTTGGCATTTTGGGAGGGATTGAAGGGTTGTTTGTGGGAGATGAAAGAGCCGAATGACTGTTTCACCTAGTGAGGTTTCAGTCTCGTAGATTTCTTCTAGTTATAAACATCATTCCTTAAGTAAATATATCTCTCGTAGATTTCTTCAAGTTATAAACATCATTCCTTAAGTAAATATATCTCTCGTAGATTTCTTCAAGTTATAAACATAATTCCTTAAGTAAATATCTCTTATCGCAGATCCATAAAGGACATAACTACGTTGAAATCTAGCTAATTATGACGCAGTAAGCCAATTGACAGTTTCAAAAATATATCCTTACAACATCCTCTTTTCGGTTATTTTGTGATTCTTTTCATCATTCTTTCCATCTACAAGTGACGTCACTTGAAGGGACTCTTCGCTATGCTAAGTTTACCACAGTCTATATTTATTCGAAAACGTCACTTGAAGAGACTCTTCGCTATGCTAAGTTTACCACAGTCTATATTTATTCGAAAACGTCACTTGAAGAGACTCTTCGCTATGCTAAGTTTACCACAGTCTATATTTATTCGAAAACGTCACTTAAAGAGACTCTTCGCTATGCTAAGTTTACCACAGTCTATATTTATTTGAAGACGTCACTTGAAGGGACTATGCTAAGTTTACCACAGTCTATATTTATTCGAAAACGTCACCATCAGCTCATGCATGCCCATAAATTAATTTGTGCCAATTGACCACTGTGGATTTTGCATTTGTATTAAACCCTACGAAAACGACAGTAAAAGTGTTGTTTGTCTGATACATATGAAAACTACATTAAGTTAGCTTAACAATGTTGTTTGCTAGATATGAAAACGATAGTACTTTAGCTAAACAATGTTTTTGACTAGAAGGTATGAAAACTACAGTAAGTTAGCTTAACTATGTTCCTTGTCTGCTAGATATGAAAACAACAGTAAGTTAGCTTAACAGTGTTGTTTGCTAGGTATCAAAACTAAAATTAATTATCTTAACAGTGTTGTTTGTCAAAACTAAAATTAGTTATATTAACAATATTGTTTGTCTGCTAGGTATGAAAACTGCAGTAAGTTAACAGTGTTGTTTGTCTGTTAGATTTGAAAACTAAGTTAGTTTAATAGTGTTGTTCGTCGGCTAGATTTGAAAACCACAATAAGTTAGTTTAACAGTATTGTTCGTCTGCTAGGTATAAAAACTGCAGTAAGTTAACAGTATTGTTCGTCTGCTAGGTATAAAAACTGCAGTAAGTTAACAGTATTATTCGTCTGCTAGATATGAAAACTACAGTATGTTACTTTAACAGTGTTGTTCGTCAGCTAAATATCAGCTATAATGAGTTAGTAAAACAGTGTTGTATTTGTTAAGAGTAGATAAAAATAAGAAGAAGTTAATTAAACAATCAGCTAGAAATGAAAACGATAATTTATTAATTAAAAAGTGTTGTGTTTGTCAGCTATAGATGACAATTAAGCTACTTAGACAGTGTTACGATTGTCAACTAGAGATGACAAATAAGTTAGTTAAACAGTTGTATTTATCAGTTAGAGATGCAATCTATAATGTTATGTGTGTCAGCTAATGAGGTAATCTTTAAATAATGTTATGTGTGTCAGCTAATGAGGTAATCTTTAAATAATGTTATGTATGTCAGCTAATGAGGTAATCTTTAAATAATGTTATGTGTGTCAGCTAATGAGGTAATCTTTAAATAATGTTATGTGTCAGCTAATGAGGTAATCTTTAAATAATGTTATGTGTCAGCTAATGAGGTAATCTTTAAATAATGTTATGTATGTCAGCTAATGAGGTAATCTTTAAATAATGTTATGTGTGTCAGCTAATGAGGTAATCTTTAAATAATGTTATGTGTGTCAGGAAAAGATGCTCTAATTACCTAGGTGAACAGTCTCGCCACCCTCCTTAACAAATTTGCTTGCACTTCTACCTTTTTGATAATTACCTAGGTGAACAGTCTCACCACCCTCCTTAACAAATTTGCACTTCTACCTTTTTGGATAATCGCACGAACTTTGGTTTTAATTCTTTCTACAACGAACTTGTCTTTTTTTTGATAATTTTAGTTATTTAAAATATAACTCTGCGATTTATCCTGAATAAAATAGCTTGTACACAGAAAAATAGGAAAAAACGATTGAGCCTGGAAAATGAAAGAAAGCTGTTGTTTCTGCAAAAGTGTGTATCTTCTTGTTTGTTATGAAAAGAATCAAAAGAAAAATTATTCTTTGGAAACATGCGACTTCATTACCAAGCTCCATCGTTATTCTTGTCTGCATGGTCTTTTCAACTGCTGATGGCTTCCACAGGAAACTTCTAGCGCTATTTCCTTATCTGAGCAACCAAACGTCATGGGACTATTTCCTTATCTGAGCAACCAAACGTTATGGGACTATTTCCTTATCTGAGCAACCAAACGTCATGGGACTATTTCCTTATCTGAGCAACCAAACGTTATGGGACTATGTCGTTGTCTGAGCAACCAAAATCTATTTCCTTATGTAAGTAATCAAACACGCGAAGATGATAAGATTTAGAATTTAAACTATTAGTATTAAATATACGTTGTGTTATAGTGTGTTGTCTATCTATCTATCTATCTATCTATCTATCTATCTATCTATCTATCTATCTATCTATCTATCTATCTATCTATCTATCTGTATGTCTGTCTATCTATCTATCTAGCTGTCTGTCTATCTGTCTGTCTATCTGTCTATCTATCTATCTATCTATCTATCTGTCTGTCTATCTATCTAGCTGTCTATCTATATTTCTAGCTAGCTAGCTGTCTATCTATCTATCTATCTATCTAGCTGTCTGTCTGTCGATCTATCTATCTATCTATCTATCTATCTATCTATCTATCTATCTATCTATCTATCTATCTATCTATCTATCCATTCATCCATCCATCCATCTATCTATCTATCTATCTATCTATCTATCTATCTATCTATCTATCTATCTATCTATCTATCATTTACTGCAAACAGTTGCAATGCAAACTACAAGTCCATGTTCCAAGAACAGACACTGTTTATGTCTGTCGGAGTCGTTTCCCCTTGTTTTCTGCATTCTATCACGCTAACCGCTGGTGGTGCAGTCTGCAATCTAGTTTAGAATTTACTGCCATCTGTACACCACTCTCTCAATGTTTGCACTTCCCCTTGTTAAGTTAATGATGCGTCAAAAAGACCCGCTGTAAATAATCGTGGACTCTATGCATGCCAGCCTTCATGCAGCGAAAGATGGGAGGGCCGCTAGGATGCTAAGTAAGTCATTGCGGATCTATAATTTTCTTCGTCATCTATTTCATATAACGTGCCCAGCCAACACTATAACATTAAAAGCCACTGCAGATCTATACATGCGCTGGTTAACACTTTAAATTTAAGAAAGTGCTGCATATCTATACATGTGCTTATTAACATTTTAAATTTAAGAAAGTGCTGCATATCTATACATGTGCTTGTTAACATTTTAAATTTAAGAAAGTGCTGCATATCTATACATGTGCTGGTTAACACAATAACTTTAAGAAAAGCCACTGCACATCTCTGATTTTCATAACCAATTATTTTACGTATCCTGCGATGGGCGAAAACATGGAAGAAAGTAATTCATCTACACTGTTAGTACTCTGACGCCAAGTCTTTGGAGGTATTTCACTTCATGAGCTTACTATTGATTACTGACTTCATGAGCTTACTATTACTTACTGACTTAATGAGGTTACTATTAATCACTGACTTAATGAGCTTACTATTGCTCACTGACTTCATGAGCTTGCTATTACTCACTGACTTCATGAGCTTGCTATTACTCACTGACTTTATGAGCTTAATGTTACTCACTGACTTCATGAGCTTATTATTACTCACTGACTTCATGAGCTTGCTATTACTCACTGACTTAACGAGCTTACTATTACTCACTGACTTCATGAGCTTGCTATTACTCACTGACTTCATGAGCTTACTATTACTCACTGACTTAATGAGCTTGCTATTACTCACTGACTTCATGAGCTTACTATTACTCACTGACTTAATGAGCTTGCTATTACTCACTGACTTCATGAGCTTGCTATTACTCACTGACTTCATGAGCTTACTATTACTCACTGTAGATGCATTATTTCCACCATTCCTTATTTCCGCTGCGTGAATACTGTGACATTAAGAGACTTTGTCGACCTTTTCCCCCTCCTCCCACCCTCAATTATGTAACGTGCGCTAGGCTAAACCATGCTTGTTTAAACTGACTGTTTTTGTTTAACTTAATGCTTCTTGGGTTTTAAATTAGCACTTTGCACACGGTTCTCTCTGTCTTTCCCCACTTCACTCCACTCGACTACACACACACACACACACACTCTTATGCTATTTGATATATTGTTAATTCTCTGAATATTATATCACAAACACGCATGTTCTTATGCTAGTTGATATATTATTATTTTTTTAAAGTACACAAAACATTAAATATGATCTACCGTACTTTTTGACTGAATTATAAGCTGAAGTCATTAAGTTAGTGTGAAAACTTTTTCATTTGGTAATTCATTCATCTACAATAAACTGCTTTCATTACAAGCACTCTGCCACCCCCCCCCCCCCCCCCCGAGAAATGCATATATTAAGAAAGAATGTTTTAATTGAATAATTGTCAGAACCCAACTTTCTGCAGTTTTCCGAAAGGGGTGCACTAAGGAGTACTTATGAGCAAACACGCACGTACCCAGCCACTTCTATTGGTTATGAAGATGACTTCTGCATTTTCCATCCTGCGTGAAGAAAGGATATAATAAACTTCCCTTTGTGTGATTTACGAATCTTTTTGTTGGCTGAGGACTTTGGCTATTCACTTAAAGTATATGCATGGCAGAGACAGGGGGCAAATTGCTAAAACACCGGTATGTTGGCTATTCACTTAGGGTGTTTGTGTATGGAAGAGACAGAGGACAAATTGTTAAAACATCGCTATTTGGACTGTTCACTAAGGGTACACGTAAAGCAGAGACAGTGGACAAATTGCTGTAACGCTGTTACCTTGACCATCATTAAGTCTGTTTATTTGGCAGACAGTGAACAAATTGTTAAATCACCGGTACCTTTGGAAGTCACTAAGGGTATGTGAAGAAAATCTCCCCGTTCACAAATTCGGGTGTCCGAGAATAAAACAGAATGCGTAACAAAGAGATGGTTGACAAGAAATCCAAAGCTAAAAATCTATTTGCTTTGGGAAGAGAGAGATACAGTACCTAGGTGGGAAGAGAGAGACACACACACAGTGCCGTAAGTGGGAAGAGAGTGATACAGTGCCTAAGTGGGAAGAGAGTGATACAGTGCCTAAGTGGGAAGAGAGAGATATAGAGTGCCTAAGCGGGAAGAGATATACACAGTGCCTAAGTGAAAAGAGAGACACAGAGTGCCTAAGTGAGAAGAGAGTGATACTGTGTCTAAGTGAGAATAGATAGACAAAGTGCCTAAGTGGGAAGAAAGAGATATAAAGTGCCTAAGTGGGAAGAGACAGACACAGTTCCTAAGTGGGAATAGATAAGATGAGAAATGCTCGTGTTGAGCACTTGACCATGTCCGGTTCAAAACCGCCCCTTTGTGATGTGGTGTTGGTGGTGGTTGACAATACCGATGGATGACAAACGTCATGTCGACTCTATACAAGCCCACTCTCCCTGCCCCCCCCCCTCCACACGGTGCAAAATGTCAATACAACATTACAAAAACCAGTTACATACACTGAGAAAATAAAAATGAACAAAGAGATGCCTAACGAAGAACAATTCATGTATATTAGTACAATAAAAGAATGTAAAAAGATTTTCCAAGATTTGTGGGACACAATCAAATTCTACAATTATAACTTAGCTAACTTGACCCTATTTCTACTATTATAACTCAGGATCAAGCCTGACCCTCTTTCTACAATTATAACTCAGGATCTAGTTTTACCCTATTCTACAATAATAACACAAGATCTAGCCTTACCCTATTCATACAATTATAACACAAGATCTAGCCTTACCCTATTCATACAATTATAACACAAGATCTAGCCTGACCCTATTTCTACAATTATAACACAAGATCAAGCCCTACCGGGGCCTACCCTATTTCTACAATTATAACACAAGATCTAGCCTGACCCTATTCATACAATATAACACAAGACCTAGCCTGACCCTATTCATACAATTATAACACAAGATCTAGCCTGACCCTATTCATACAATATAACACAAGACCTAGCCTGACCCTATTCATACAATTATAACACAAGATCTAGCCTGACCCTATTCATACAATTATAACACTAAATCAAGCCTGACCCTATTCATACAATTATAACACTAAATCAAGCCTTACCCTATTCCTACACTTAAGAATTATTTCACAGTCCATCGCATGAAACTTATCAGTGCTAACGTATCCTGCACGCTATTCTCTCTTGTTGTGAATTTCATCTCTGAAGAAAGCTACAAAAGTAGACATTTACTTACTACAATGCATTCAAAAGTTCTCTAGTTCCAAGACTATTTTGCAAATTTAATACAAAATATATCTGAATGAAAATTCACAAAAATATCTCTCTGAATCAAAAGTCCTATGAAATGTGTGAAAATCGTACAACGTATCCTCTTAAGTGAGAATCACCTAATGAAAAATATCTGATTGAAATATCATACAATCTTTAAGCGAGAAAACCTATGAAAGACATCTGTGCAAAAAATCACATATCTGCAGACACTGGCTAGAGACTTAACATTAGGAGTGACACAAGCAGGGGTTTTTTCCCTTCCTTTGAAAAACAGTTTGAGCTTCCTAGCTTCTCAGTCTTCTCAATATTACATGTACATAAGACTCACACGTTACATGAACATAAGACTCACACGTTACATGAACGTAAGACTCACACGTTACATGAACATAAGACTCACACGTTACATGAACATAAGACTCACACGTTACATGAACATAAGACTCACACGTTACATGAATGAAAGACTCACACGTTACATGAACATAAGACTCACACGTTACATGAACATAAGACTCACACGTTACATGAATGTAAGACTCACACGTTACATGAACATAAGACTCCCACGTTACATGAACATAAGACTCCCACGTTACATGAATGAAAGACTCCCACGTTTCATGAACATAAGACTCACACGCTACATGTAATTAAGACTCACGCGTTACATGAATATAAGACTCACACGTTACATGAACATAAGACTCACACGTTACATGAACATAAGACTCACACGTTACATGAACATAAGACTCCCACGTTACATGAACATAAGACTCCCACGTTACATGAACATAAGACTCCCACGTTACATGAATGTAAGACTCACACGTTACATGAACATAAGACTCACACGTTACATGAACATAAGACTCACACGTTACATGAACATAAGACTCACACGCTACATGTAATTAAGACTCACGCGTTACATGAATATAAGACTCACGTTACATGAACACGAGACTAGCACGTTACATGTACATAAGAATCATATGTTACATGAACATAAGACTAACCCGCTACATAAACATTAGTAACATGTTACTTCTACATAAGACTCACATGTTACATGTACATAATACTAACACGTTGTATGAACGTAATATAAGAAAACCATTAAGACACACGTTAAATGAACGTAATATAAGAAAACCATAAAGACACACGTTAAATGAACGTAATATAAGAAAACCATTAAGACACACGTTAAATGAACGTAATATAAGAAAACCATTAAGACACACGTTAAATGAACACACATACTGGAAAACCCTGCAAATAATAATTATTTACATTTTTTTTCAGAATTCTAGAATACATTAATAGCTGTTTGTGAAACTCGGGTTCATCCCCGGTGTTTCCCATAATACATTTCATTAAATGTCCACGTAATACAGTATATTAAATTTTCACATAATACATCATCTTAAATCTGAAAGTAATTTGTTAATTTTTAAATATTACAATATCGCTCACACTTCTAGACAAGTTTCACATTACCTTATTTTCAAGGGTTTCCTTCTCATAAATACAATACGACTCACAGTTCTAGTAAGTAATTCATGTGACCTTATTCTCAAGGGTTTCCTTCTCATAAATACAATACGACTCACAGTTCTAGTAAGTAATTCATGTGACCTTATTCTCAAGGGTTTCCTTCTCATAAATACAATACGACTCACAGTTCTAGTAAGTAATTCATGTGACCTTATTCTCAAGGGTTTCTATCATAAATACAATACCACTCACAGTTCTAGTAAGTAATTGGTGACCTTATTCTCAAGGGTTTCTATCATAAATACAATACCACTCACAGTTCTAGTAAGTAACTGGTGACCTTATTCTCAAGGGTTTCTGTCACAACTCGAATGAAGAAAATAGAAATTATTTTATTTATCTTTCTTTTGAGCCATTTTGTGACCATACTACATACAACCATTACGTCAATCATTTAGTGGCTATACTACATACAACTGTCACAGTCATTTGGTGGCTATACTACCCATAACTATTACATCAGTCATTTGGTGGCTAAACGACACAAATATTACGTCATTTAGTGGCTGTACTACACACAACTATTACGTCAGTCATTTGGTGGCTGTACTACACACAACGGTCATGTCAGACTGACTCGGAATGTTTGTTATCAGATTTTATGTACAGATTGTTATACCTAAATTTAGACTGATTCGTGATGTTTGTTTATCAGATTTTATGTACAGATTGTTATACCTAAATTTAGACTGACACTCATTTATGATATCCGATAATATGTACTGCTTGTTATGCACTAAATTTAGACTGACACTCAGTTATGATGCACTAGATGTATACTTCTTTGTGACAGTCCAGAAATTATGTATTTTTTTAAATTTCTGTGTCTTAATGTCCGAATGACTTATTTTACTTAATTTCTGTATGCACTAACCTAGGAATGACGTATTTAATTTCTGTTCACTAATCTAGGAATGGGATAAGCTATGTAATTTCTGTAAACTAATCTAGGCGTGCCGTGTGTAATTTCTGTAAACTAATCTAGGAGTGCCGTGTGTGATTTCTGTAAACTAATCTAGGAGTGCCGTGTGTAATTTCTGTAAACTAATCTATGAGTGCCGTATGTAATTTCTGTAAACTAATCTATGAGTGCCGTATGTGATTTCTGTAAACTAATCTAGGAGTACCGTATGTGATTTGTGTACGCTAATCCTGGAATGGCGTAAATAATTTCTGTGCGCTAATTTAGGAATGACGTATGCAATTTCTGCAAACCATTTCAGCAACGATTATTATACGTCCTAAGGTTTATTTCTTTTGGCGTTACACTTCACAGTTATGGCCTTTTTCGTCACGCTCTATTACTTCTTAAACGTTGGGGGTCCGATAATAGGGCAGCGAAGTTCAACCATCCAGAAATATCAGTTAGCACTGCCTACAGTTTATGTGAGCATCATTTAGTTTTGTATTGTTTACGTTCGAGTCCCAGTACTGATATGATAGGGAGAAAACTTGATCACTGAAATCGGCATAAAACATGAATTTGGCTATTGTTTCTGTCTGCGGATGTTTGTCACAACCACGGATGAAATCGGTATAAAACATGAATTTGGCTATTGTTTCTGTCTGCGGATGTTTGTCACAACCACGGATGAAATCGGCATAAAACATGAACTAAGTAATTAGACTTGGCTATTGTTTCTGGATGTTTGTCACAAACACGGATGAAATCGGCATAAAACATGAACTAAGTAATTAGACTTGGCTATTGTTTCTGGATGTTTGTCACAAACACGGATGAAATCGGCATAAAACATGAACTAAGTAATTAGACTTGGTTATTGTTTCTGGATGTTTGTCACAACCACGGATAGAGGGAGAAATGTAAGAGAGCGGTAATATTTGCAATGACCTATATAGCAGAGAGAAAACGGACAGCAGAGAGAGATGTGACATAGGAACGTTTGGCATAACGAGAATTGTAGAGGAAAGTGTGAGAGTTTGACATAACGAGAGGTGCAGAGGAAAGTGTGAGACAAAGTTTGACATAACGAGAATTGTAGAGGAAAGTGTGAGACAAGGTTTGACATAACGAGAGGTGCAGAGGAAAGTGTGAGACAAAGTTTGACATAACGAGAGGTGCAGAGGAAAGTGTGAGACAAAGTTTGACATAACGAGAGTTGCAGAGGAAAGTGTGAGACAAAGTTTGACATAACGAGAGGTGCAGAGGAAAGTGTGAGACAAAGTTTGACATAACGAGAGTTGCAGAGGAAAGTGTGAGACAAAGTTTGACATAACGAGAGGTGCAGAGGAAAGTGTGAGACAAAGTTTGACATAACGAGAGGTGCAGAACAAAATTGAGAGAACAGAACTAGAAGCAGTAGGGCAAAGACCCAGAGAACTAGGAAGGATTTGAAAGAGTATAAGAAGTAGTAAAGGATTTTAGTGTACTCAATGATATATTTAGTGTCATAATATATTTGTGGAGCACAGTTATTGTTAAAATTATTTAATGAATATACAAAGAACTAATAAAGGATTTGAGTATACTCAATGATATATTTATTGTCATTATGTATTTGTGGAGCACAGTTATATTTAAAATTATTTAATGAATACACAAAGAAGTAGTAAAGGATTTGAGTGTACTCAATGATATATTTAGTGTCATAATATATTTGTGGAGCACAGTTATTGTTAAAATATACTAAGGAAGCAACAATTGCTATCTGGGTCAATTTAGCTCCAGTGTCAAATTTTGAAGACTAACTGCTCGTATTTTCTTTGTCAGTATGTAGAGTGCAACCAGTGCATCAGTCCGGAGGGTGAAGGAATTTTTTAGGAAGGAGAGTAACAGGTGTGTGTTGGAGGTAAGTATCTGGTGTGAGTTTGGACAGTATGTAATTGGTGTGTGTGTGTGTGTGTTGGAGGTAAGTATCTGGTGTGAGTTTGGACAGTATGTAATTGGTGTGTGTTGGAGGTAAGTATCTGGTGTGAGTTTGGACAGTATGTAATTGGTGTGTGTGTGTTTGAGGTAAGTATCTGGTGTGAGTTTGGACAGTATGTAATTGGTGTGTGTTGGAGGTAAGTATCTGGTGTGAGTTTGGACAGTATGTAATTGGTGTGTGTGTGTGTGTGTGTGTGTGTGTTGGAGGTAAGTATCTGGTGTGAGTTTGGACAGTATGTAATTGGTGTGTGTGTGTTTGAGGTAAGTATCTGGTGTGAGTTTGGACAGTATGTAATTGGTGTGTGTTGGAGGTAAGTATCTGGTGTGAGTTTGGACAGTATGTAATTGGTGTGTGTTGGAGGTAAGTATCTGGTGTGAGTTTGGACAGTATGTAATTGGTGTGTGTTTGAGGTAAGTATCTGGTGTGAGTTTGGACAGTATGTAATTGGTGTGTGTGTGTTTGAGGTAAGTATCTGGTGTGAGTTTGGACAGTATGTAATTGGTGTGTGTTGGAGGTAAGTATCTGGTGTGAGTTTGGACAGTGTGTAATTGGCGTGTGTTGGGGGTAAGTATCTGGTGTGAGTTTGGACAGTGTGTAAATTGGTGTGATTGTGGATGGTGTGTATCTGATGTGAATGTGGACGGTGTGTAACTAGTTTGAGTGTGGACGGTGAGTAACTGGTGTGACTGTGGACGGTAACTGATGTGAGTGTAGACGGTGAGTAACTGATGTGAGTGTGGGCAGTGAGTATCTGGTGTGAATTTAGAAGGAGAATAACTAGTGTGAGTGTGTGAGGTAAGTAACTGGTGTGAGTGTGTGAGGTAAGTGGTGTGAGTGTGTGAGGTAAGTAACTGGTGTGAGTGTGTGAGGTAAGTAACTGGTGTGAGTGTGTGAGGTAAGTAACTGGTGTGAGTGTGTGAGGTAAGTAACTGGTGTGAGTGTGTGAGGTAAGTAAGTGGTGTGAGTGTGTGAGGTAAGTAACTGGTGTGAGTGTGTGAGGTAAGTAACTGGTGTGAGTGTGTGAGGTAAGTAACTGGTGTGAGTACAACACATAGCAAATGATCGAGACAAAGAATACATTCAAGAAATAAACTTGTCCAACAGAAATTTATTATAGAACTTACAAACCCACTCCTCAATCACTGCTACTGCAAATTATTTTATTTCATATACGCCAAGACAGGAGAAGGTCTGATTCGTCGTTGTGAAGTTTTGAAGACTTTATTAAACCTGTGGTTATGTCAGTGAAAGGTCTGATTCATCGTTGTGAAGTTTTTGAAGGACGAGAAATAAATGTTGGCTGAATATCACATATGTATTTTGACAAAGTTTTACAAGTACTGCAATGATATAGTAATATTTATTCATAATCTATCTATCTATCTATCTATCTATCTATCTATCTATCTATCTATCTATCTATCTATCTATCTATCTATCTATCTATCTATCTATCTATCTATCTACCTATCTATCTATCTATCTATCTGCGCCTTATCATGTATCATCGGGGACTGGAAATATTTATTCAAACTTTCCTAGCAGCAAACAATTAACACGCATTCGCACACACATGCACAGGCCAAAAACATTGTTTACGTAGATCAAATCAGATACATTTTATTATATTATTTAAATTGTTTCTTAATAACATTTGCTGTACTTAAGCTTAGACTGCCTTGTTTCGTGAGTCAAGAAATGGATCAAAAATGTATTTTTACTTTTTACCACAGGAAACCAGATTTCGTCTTCCTTTTCTTCGTCAAAGTGATCATAAATAATGTATTCGCGTTTCTTCCTCAAAGTAATCATAAAGAATGTATTTCTGTTTTTCTTCAAAGTAATCATAAAGAATGTATTCATGTTTTTCCTCAGAAGAGGTCATAAATAATGTATTCATATAAGAGGTCATAATTAATGTTTGTATATATGTATTATTAATGACTACATTTGAAATGCAATACATAATGAATCTACTCAACTACGAACTGCTATTTTTTTTTTTGCAGCCTGGGTTCTAATTCTAGAGTTATATTATTAGTACCCGGGCATCTAATTATTGTTTGCAGCAAGGGTACTAAATCTTAAATTTTGATATTTCCAGCCTGGAAACCGATAATTACAGCCTGGATAATGCTTTTAAAAGATTTGCTGTGCACACACAAAGAACAAAAGAATGTTTGTTTCCTACTGTAAGTACGCAACAGATGTAAAGTTCATTACGATTACGACGAAGAGTACTTAATACACGAAATCTATTGCAAGAATTTACCAATTCTTTTACTACAAAGTGTTGAATTTACCAATTCTTTTACTACAGTGTGTTACAGCAAATAAGAAATCTATTGCAAGAATTTACCAATTCTTTTACTACAGTGTGTTACAGCAAATAAGAAATCTATTGCAAGAATTTACCAATTCTTTTACTACAGTGTGTTACAGCAAATAAGAAATCTATTGCAAGAATTTACCAATTCTTTTACTACAGTGTGTTACAGCAAATAAGAAATCTATTGCAAGAATTTACCAATTCTTTTACTACAGTGTCTTGAAAATCTACAGCAAATAAGAAATCTGTTGCAAATAAGAAATTTATAGAAAATATATGATGAATTCTATTGCAAAAATGTGATGAAACCAAATGTTTCCGCGTATTATGAACATTTAATTAATTGATATAAAATCATGAAATCTACCAGTTGATTTGATGCTGAGCACACCAAATCTAATATTTAATTAATTGATATAAAATCATAAAATCTACCAGTTGATTTGATGCTGAGCACACGAAATCTAACATTTAATTAATTGATATAAAATCATGAAATCTACCAGTTGATTTGATGCTGAGTACACGAAATCTAATATTTAATATATAGAACTATGTATAAAGGATAAAATGGAAATGGCTGAAACTATGCACAAAATATAAAAGAAACAGGCGGAACGTTATCATATAAACAAAGTAGGCTGACGTCATTAAATGGTGCAACTTCAAGAAAATATGAAGGAAGTTAATGGGTGATTTACAATGAGATCTGCCATTATATATTACATAAAAGGAAATTGTATAATATATAACCGTTTCACAAAGAGTGCATAATACGACATTTTGAAATGGAAACTTTTGTCTAAGTCAGCCTTTCTCAACCTTTTTACCCCGGAGGAGCCCTTGAAATAATATTCAGTTGTCAGGGAACCCTTGAATAAAAATTACTATATCTACGTTACTTATGTTTCTTAATCACGATCTCTCGGGGAAGCCCTAGAGAATCCGGTTGTGAAACCCTGGTATAGGTACTGAAATAGAAAACCTCTAGTATATGTCCAGTTGTTTTGTAACTGTAAAGAACAGCCTAAGTCGTTGTACTTAGCATATTAAAGGGAGGTTATTCTAATATGATTTTGTAACTAAAGAACAGCCTAAGTCGTTTTACTTAGCATATTAAAGGGAGGTTATTCTTATATGATTTTGTAACTGTAAAGAACAGCCCAAGTCGTTCTACTTAGCATATTAAAGGGAGGTTATTCTTATATGATTTTGTAACTGTAAAGAACAGCCTAAGTGGTTGTACTTAGCATATTAATGGGAGATTATTCTTGTATAGATTTTGTAACTGCAAAGAGCAGTCTAATAGTTCTACTTAGCATATTAAAGGGAGATTATTCTTATATTACACTGTAACTGTACAGAACAGACTAGTACTGTTTCTACTAAGCACATTAAAGGGACGTCATTCTAATATTATTTATCGTATTTTACTGTGTATTAGTAAACAATTGCTAATACGAACACAATTATTCTATGCTAGGTGGAGAAAACGCGATCGCTTTAAGTCAAATGTTTACGAGCATGCTTACGACGTGAAATTTATTCTCCCCTGCCTTAGTTTTTAGCAATAAACTTTAAAATGCCCTAAAATTCTAATACCGAGTCCACTGCGCTCCTTTCATCTGTCGGTGTTAAGAAACACGCCTGCTGAGCTTATGATTAATATTTGGTTGTATATGAAGTCGAGCAGTGTCTTCTAAGTCTGTGAGACGTGTCGGCATAGATTGTGTTTACTGAGTTTTCAATCGACTGGCACACGTATGGCGGCGCATTAACTTCTCACAACCGCTCTCTGTCCACGAGGGCACCATGTGGCGCGGAAATGGGCCGTGAAAAATACCTGGCTTTCGAGACTCAACTGTTTCTTTGAAGTTGTGAGTATCCTGTGGCGTTTAGGAGACAGCGTGCAACACGAAGAAGTCAAGCGTGACCTGCACGAGATTGGAGACATGCTAATATGATTCCTCAAGTGTTCTCTAGTGACTCTATTGTGATGTCTCAAGTGTTCTCTAGTGACTCTATTGTGATGTCTCAAGTGTTCTCTAGTGACTCTATTGTGATGTCTCAAGTGTTCTCTAGTGACTCTATTGTGATGTCTCAAGTGTTCTCTAGTGACTCTATTGTGATGTCTCAAGTGTTCTCTAGTGACTCTATTGTGATGTCTCAAGTGTTCTCTAGTGACTCTATTGTGATGTCTCAAGTGTTCTCTAGTGACTCTATTGTGATGTCTCAAGTGTTCTCTAGTGACTCTATTGTGATGTCTCAAGTGTTCTCTAGTGACTCTATTGTGATGTCTCAAGTGTTCTCTAGTGACTCTGTTGTGATGTCTCAAGTGTTTTTTCTAGCTATTGTAATATAATATCTGACGTGGTCTCTAATGACTATCATGTGACGTCTCTCAAGTGTTTTTCTAGAGATTTTAATATGATATTTGATGTGATATCTGATGACTATTATGTGACGTCTCTCAAGTGTTTTCTCCTGGCAGTAATAGGATATCTAACTTGTTATCTGTCCTGTGATGTCTTTCAATTGCTCTCTACTGACTGTAACATGATATCTAATTTGTTATCTGATGATTGTCATGAATCATTTTAGTTTTCTGGTGACTATAACGCAATATAAATAATATTCTAGTGTCTTCATTCAAGTGTTCTCTAGTAATGCCTTCAATGCAACATCTAAAGTGTTCTTTAAAGACTAAAACTGTGACGTCTCTCTAGTGTTTCTCTAGTGACTATAATATGACATCTGACGTGGTCCCTAATGACTGTGATGTGACGTCTCTCTAGTGTTTCTCTAGTGACTATAATATGACATCTGACGTGGTCCCTAATGACTGTGATGTGACGTCTCTCTAGTGTTTCTCTAGTGACTATAATATGACATCTGACCTGGTCCCTAATGACTGTGATGTGTAGTTTCAGGTTTTCGCTGGTTACTGTAACGTGATATCTCAAATGTTCTTTGATGATTTTAGTGAGAAATCGTAAATGTTTTCTAGTGACTGTAAATTCACTTCTCAAGTCTTGTCTAGCGAATGTAATGTGACGTATCATATTTTCTCTGGCAACTGTAATGTGACTAATGCGACATCTCCTGTGTTATCTATGACGTCTTGGGTGTTCTCTAGTGATCGTAATGTGACGTCTCTGGTGCTTTCAAAGACGCCTTGGGTATTCTCTAGAGTTCTATTGTAATGTGACGTCTCATATTTACTCTGATTACTGATTAATGTGATATATCGAATGTTCTCTGGTGACGAATGTGACGTTTCAAGTTTTAAAAATCTCTAATAACTGATAATTGACCTTTTAAATTTAAAAAAAAAAAAATAAAACTCACGTGACGTCACCCACAAGCCGAGGATAGTAAAATAAATATATGAATACAGTACTAGGTCGAACTGCAAGCAGACAGATAACTTACTCATGTAACTCGGTCACGTAACTTAGTCATGTAACTCGGTCATGTAACTTAGTCATGTAACTTAGTCATGTAACTCAGGATAATTCATGAGAATTTTTGAGTCAAAATCCTCGTGACAAAAGCCATTGGATATGCAGACTGATGTTAACACTTACGACGTGTAAGAGTGTGTGTTGTGCATGTGGACACGTGTGAGCATGTGTGTTGTGCATGTGGACACGTGTGAGCAAGTGTGTTGTGTATGTGGACACGTGTGAGCATGTGTGTTGTGTATGTGGACACGTGTGAGCATGTGTGTTGTGTATGTGGACACGTGTGAGCATGTGTGTTGTGCATGTGGACACGTGTGAACATGTGTGTTGTGCATGTGGACACGTGTGAGCATGTGTGTTGTGCATGTGGACACGTGTGAGCATGTGTGTTGTGCATGTGGACACGTGTGAGCATGTGTACGCATCTGTGTGCATATGTGTTTATGAATGTGTGTGTAAATATTATGTGTATGCGTATGTTTGTTTGTGTGTGTGTGTGTGTGTGTGTGTGTGTGTGTGTGTGTGTGTGTGAAGACTATGATTAAGTCACATCAGTGCATGTGTTCATATAGACATTGACTTTCATTAATGAATGTGTTTTTGTATACTATAACTGATAGGTATACAATGACACGTGTATACTATAACTGATAGGTATACAATGACACGTGTATACTATAACTGATAGGTATACAATGACACGTGTATACTATATCTGATAGGTATACAATGACACGTATATACGAAAGCATTGCACAAAGTGTTCGCTTTGCACTTAAGTAACACAAGAGCTATTCAAATTCGGATCTTTTTTATAATCTTAGTGTACTTCAGAGATGTATATTAGTGCTTATAATATAATACTGTTCGCAATATAATATAACACAGCTTATTATAATAAAATTATTCTAGTGTACCTCTGAAATCTCTATTAATATTCATAATATAATACAGTTTATTATAATAAAATTATTCTAGTGTACCTCTGAAATCTCTATTAATATTCATAATATAATACAGTTTATTATAATAAAATCATTCTAGTGTACCTCTGAAATATTCATAATATAACACAGTTTATTAATAAAATCATTCTAGTGAAGATCAACATAACCGATTTCGCCCAATTGACTGGTAGGGGAAAAGTTTAAACAGAATGTGACCACCCAAAGCGTTGTGTTTTAAGTAGCAATTGCCCGTCATAAGATCATAACGGCCTCATAAAGGGTTGCACATGACGGGATACGCACGCACGCACGCACGCGCACGCACACAGACACAAATTAACCTCATACACATACACAAGTAGACTTTTAGCTCTATTGCGAAGAATAACACTAAACCGGACTCGTTCACACAAAACACTCGTTCACAGACACACGCACGCGCAAACTGGAATTAACTTTTATGGTAGTCACGACATGTGCGACATATAAGAAGGAATGCGTACACAGACACACGCACAGACGCATATACACACAGATACACGCGCAGATAGATATACGCACACACACTCAAACATGTATAGATATATACACACACTGACAGAATATTGGATATAAATCTTATTGCGATCTAATAAAGTTGAGCACAGATACAGACTCACATTCACAGATACAAACTCATACATACACACATACAAACTCATACATACACACATACAAACTCATATATACATATATACAAACTCATACATACACACATACAAACTCATGCATGCACACATACAAACTCATGCATACACACATACAAACTCATGCATACACACATACAAACTCATACATACACACATACAAACTCATACACGCATACAAACTCATACATACACACATACAAACTCATACACGCATACAAACTCATACATACATACATACAAACTCATACATACACACATACAAACTCATACATACACTCGTCATTTCATGTGGAACATAGTTCTTGAATGATGTCTACCTGAACGAAAAAGTAAAGTAACACTTTTGCATAAAGTCTTTAAAAAGTTACAATGTGGGTGTGTTATGAAGAAAAGGAAATATTAAACTATAACTATATTAAATATTAAACTATATTAAATATATATGTTAACCCGCAACCCTGGGTGGAACGTTGTACATGTATCTGAACTTGTGGGTGTGTTATGAGGAAGAGGAATTATTAAAAATTAACTTATTAAATATCTATGTTAACCCACTACCCTGGTGGAACTTTGTACATGTATCTGAACTTGTGGGGAATGCGTATTATAGTTCTTCATTCCACTATCATCATCATTCTTTTCCTCATAGATTTCTCTGTTAGTGCTGACCTAGATATCTGTTCTCTTCATCTTGTCTTTTGTTAGTGCTGACCTAGATATCTGTTCTTTCTATTATGTTTTATACATGTGTTTTATGTAGAGATGTATTATGTGAGTAGACTATTATTTCTACAAATTGTGAACTATTATGCTGGTATGTATTATACTCAACACTTGACATTGTTTCTAATGAACATATTCATAAACTGTTATGTTTTATATATTATTCTGTATGCATGTATCGGGCTAATAAATAATGTTGCAGGAAGCTGTAAAGCTGTAAGTTGAGACTTGAATGTAGAAAAGAAAGGAGTTAGAGATGAATAAACTGAAAACTTAGCATTTGTTTCCTGATTATATTTTACAGTAGGAAGCAGCCCTTTGTTTTTACTAGAATCTCCCGGTTTGCTAATTTATAAACTGCTACAACTATGGACACACTGCACTCTGTTGATGTATGGTGGCAAAATATGCTCGACTACATTATGGAATTTCTGGTAGAAGAAAGACTGGAAATTGCTAAATTGTTGTTCTGCTTGAGGCAACTAATACGGCAAAGGAGTGCCCAGATTGGTCTCAAGAGAACTAATATGACAAAGGAGTGCCCAGATTGGTCTCAAGAGAACTAATATGACAAAGGAGTGCCCAGATTGGTCTCAAGAGAACTAATATGACAAAGGAGTGCCCCGATTAGTCTCGAGATAACTAATATGACAAAGGAGTGCCCAGATTGGTCTCAAGAGAACTAATATGGCAAAGGAGTGCCCAGATTAGTCTCAAGAGAACTAATATGACAAAGGAGTGCCCCGATTAGTCTCGAGAGAACAGTCTGATAGGACATTCTACAGCATGTGAAACTGAAACAATAAAATTGTGTTATGAAACATGTAAAACACTTTTGCAGCATTCATTTGACAATGTTATGCTACAAACTATTATCGCTATAATCTCTATAACTCCTTGTCTAGACAATGTTATGTACAAACTATTATCGCTATAATCTCTATAACTCCTTGTCTTGACAATGTTATGCTACAAACTATTATCGCTATAATCTCTATAACTCCTTGTCTAGACAAGGTTATGTACAAAATATTATCGATATAATCTCTATAACTCCTTGTCTAGACAATGTTATGTACAAACTATTATCGATATAATCTCTATAACTCCATTTCTGTTCTCTGATAAGAAATTACCCTGTGATATGTTGACACTTTTCTGTTGAATTATGCATTAGGATATATTATAGACTGTATGAACATTGAAACTATTTACACATGGTTCGTGAAATATTGATGTCAATTAATCTTTTCATTGTATTTGTTATATGTATATTTGATTGTTGATTTAATAAATATATTGTTAAATTTATGGACCTTCTTAAACATATTGATAACCCTATGTTGGAGAAGAAAGTGGGTGGATGGGGGCTTGCTAAATATAGACTTAAGACAGATTTATCTTCTCCTTTGTTAAGACGTTTTCCATCTACAGATATATTGTGTGACGGTAATGTTTGTCTTTAATGTTGTGTGACGTAATGTTTGTCTTTAATGTTGTGTGACGTAATGTTTGTCTTTAATGTTGTGTGACGTAATGTTTGTCTTTAATGTTGTGTGACGTAATGTTTGTCTTTAATGCTGTGGGAGAGAGAAATCGTATACAGCGCCCACATATCCGCCAAGTGAGAGAGACGAGTGGTGTCTTCTGGAGAATTATTAATAACAGAATTTAATATTCTCATCACTTGTAATTAGTTTTAGATGATTAAATAATAATAATAATCATAACCAATAACTAGGGTGGCGTTGTGTCACAGTTATATAGTCAATAACACTTGGTCATATTGTCGTTGATTTATAATGGCTGTGTTGGCTCATCTACAGTTAATGTTTCTCGTACTGAGGATGAGATTTTGATCAATAATAATAATTCATTCATACTGTCAACGACTTTTTAATAGTTCTGTTAATTAATCATTAATAATTCATTAATTCAGACTGTCAAAGATTTTTTAATAGTTATGTTGATTAATCAATAATAATTGTTCATTCGTACTGTCATCGATATTTTAATTATTGTGTGTGTAATCAATAATAATACATTCATTCATACTGTGTAAGACTTTTAATAGTTGTGCTGGTTAATTAATAATAATTCATTCATTCATTCTCTCAGATTGTTTTTAAAATATTTTATGTTGATTAATAAATAATAATTCCTTTATTCTTTCATACTTTCCAATTTGTTTTAATAGCACTGTTGATTAATCAATAATATTCATTCATTCATACTACCAAAGATTTTAAAATAATGTTGATTAATCAATAAGAATTCATTCAGTCACACTGTCATTGCGATTTTGTTCAGTGGTACAACGAGTGCGAGTGACACTGTTCAGTGGTACAACGAGTGCGAGTGACACTGTTCAGTGGTACAACGAGTGCGAGTGACACTGTTCAGTGGCACAACGAGTGCGAGTGACACTGTTCAGTGGCACAATTATGAACGATGTATAAAATGGAGAACCTTATTGTTTCTTCCCACTCTGGCGAATTGTTACAGATCGACCGACCACAACTAAAGAAAAAGCCGTTTTCAGTCGTCCGTCATCCATAAACTTCGTAAATTGATGACCAAGCCCCCCCCCCCCAAAAAAAAAAATAAAAATAAAATAAAAATAAAAAAAAATGACTCGCATAAATCGTCACATCTGTATTTTGTGGTCCGTGTTTACGTCACGTCTGTATTTCGTGGTCCGTGTTTACGTCACTACTGTATTTCCTGGTTCGTGTTTATATCACGACTGCATTTCGTGGTCCGTGTTTACGTCACGACTGTATTTCGTGGTCCGTGTTTACGTCACGACCGTATTTCGTGGTCCGTGTCTCCATCAGGTGCCAAACCACGTATTTCATTCAAGGATCGGGGAGACATCACCGATGTTGACTCTAAGCTGACTTGCTGATTCTCCTCTGATCCAGATTAGTTGAAAATACAAGAGACTCTCCAAACACATTGCCATATGGCACTGTCACAAAATACTTCCTTCATACCATTAAAGATTGTGTTTTGTAGTGATTACATGGTACTGCATATTTAATGGTTCATTCATAACGTGAAAGGTTGTAGTGTGTAGTGGTTAAAGCACTTTCACAATTAATGCCTCTTTTATAACATGAAATATTGTATGTGTAGTGGTTATATGGCACTGCATAATTAATGGTTCATTCATAACGAGAAGGGTTGTAGTGTGTTGTGTGTAGTGGTTTAATGCCTCCTTTATAACATGAAAGATTGTAGTGTGTAGTGATTATGTCACAATTCATATCACACCATGAGAAGTTGCAGTGGTCAAGTGGTTGCAGTGGTCAAGTGGTAGCAGTGTCATCAGAAAATGATCCTCATAAGATCAAAACGTCGATTATTGAAAACAAAATGTTTAAAACAAACTTAAAATTTGAGACATAATTCTGAATGAGACTATCCAAACAATATCCCCATTATCGGGAGATGTTTCACATTATCGGGAGATGTTTCCCATTATCGGGAGATGTTTCCCATTATCGGGAGATGTTTCACATTATCGGGAGATGTTTCACTAGCCTGCAAAAACAAATTAGCAACCATTCATAGCTGACAGTTAATGCAATGTTCAGGCAAAAATTGTCTCCCTTTTTGTGCAGGCACTGAAGTGGAATTTCATATCTTTCTGAGACGGACAAATTTACTGTCCGCTCGCGGCTCAAGTTAATTGTAACGTTATTCTGAACTGGATATTTATCGGGAGTGTCTTGAAAGAGAGCAGTTTTGCTTATCGGCCCTTGCCTTTATCCCTGACAACGTGATGCCAGCCGCGAGGAATCCTGATCGTAAATCAGACAGTCCGCGATTGATACACGTAAAATGTTCATCCAAAGGAGGGCCGATTATCATACACTCTTGACATAAATATAGCTCGCCAAGAACGATGCCTTTCACGTGACGCGATTGGCCCGGCGTTTGGACAAGTAGCGAAATGGCAAACAGCAAAATGATGGGAGGTATGTTTGACGTGCAGTGGGCCTGGCATGAAACATTCAGTTTGTAGCGAAATGGCAAACAGCAACATGATGGGAGGTACCTTTGACGTGCACCCGAGCTTATAGGTACCTTTGACGTGCACCCGACCTTATAGGTACCTTTGACGTGCACCCGAGCTTATAGGTATGTTGGAAATAGACTTGGTATAGCTCGAATAAACAGCAATGTCCTCCACAAAAAGGGAGGGGGGACCTCTAAGTGTTCTGAAGCTAATCAGACTGGAAGTAAGTGCCTCTGGAAGTAAGTGCCTCATTAGCTCAATTCGTATAATGTTTCTTTCGCGGACCATTAGTAACGTTCCACGACTCGTTTCAAATTTCAGAGCCTCCTCTTTCCATGACGTCAGAGCCTCCTCTTTCCATGACGTCAGAGCCTCCTCTTTCCATGACGTCAGAGCCTCCTCTTTCCATGACGTCAGAGCCTCCTCTTTCCATGACGTCAGAGCCTCCCCTTTCCATGACGTCAGAGCCTCCTCTTTCCATGACGTCAGAGGTCCCCTCTATCGAAGACGTCGGAAGTAAATAGTGCTAAAACCTCAGAAATTCTAAAGACTACTTTGAAAAATAAGAACTAAACGTAGTAAAAAAAGACAGAGATATATATTAAATATATATATATTAAATACAAAAGAAGTGGGATGAAGACACAGACAGTGATATAAACTTAATACCAAAGAGTTGGTATAAAGACACAGACAGTGATATATACTAAATACAAAAGAGGTGGGATGAAGACACAATGTTAACATTTACTACTGCGTTAAGTTGGGCTTTAGTATTTTGCGGCACATAGAGCTATGAGTAAAATACTCCGCGAAATAGACACTGATCTCTTGATATAATCTGTCTGTCGTCTGCAAGAAAGTGGACAGGAAATCTACTTAGATTGAATTTATATTTTAACAATTGTCAGAAATAATGTTTATATAATAATATAGTATTATATTATACTATTATATTTATATATATAATGTTTATATAGTATTTATATAGTGTTTATATAATGTTTATATAGTATTTGCTAAGCACTCCAAGAACACTAATAAGATTTTAAAATTTCTTTTGATAAACTATTATACAGAAATATGTACACTCTACTAATCATACCACTAAAACGGAGGTCAAAGTTCACCCATTGATCTTATGACCTGAACTCTACGGCAGAAGGTAGATATCTATGTTATCCTCGAACGTTCTAGGAAGTTGTTCACTTCTTTACTCACCAGAATTTCGGTGAACATGACGTCATATTGACTTGGGTGACGACAACAGAGCAAGGTGCTTTCAGTGTGCATGCACACTGGCTCACTCTGAAGCCGACATGTGACAGGAGGTGACACAGCCGACATGGGAGTGTGACAGGACGTGACAGCGGACATTGGAGTGTGACAGGACGTGACACAGCCGACATGGGACAGGACGAGACACGGCCGACATGGGAGTGTGACAGGACGAGACACGGCCGACATGGGACAGGACGAGACATGGATTTGAACAAGGAAAATTGGTATATGGTAACTATTTAATATTCAATCCAATGTGGTTTATAAAGAAATATTTTCCATTTAATTGCACGCAAAAGCTAATATTATTGGGATTTAATGAAATCCAAGAAGTAACAAATAAAAATTCCGGACATTTGATCATATCAAACGATGGGTTCCTTCTAGTGACTAATAAAGTACGAAGTGAGTGAACGGTACAGTTGATGAAGTACGGAGTGAGTGAACGATACAGTTGATGAAGTACGGAGTGAGTGAACGATACAGTTGATGAAGTACGGAGTGAATGAACGATACAGTTGATGAAGTATGGAGTGAGTGAACGATACAGTTGATGAAGTATGGAGTGAGTGAACGATACAGTTGATGAAGTACGGAGTGAGTGAACGATACAGTTGATGAAGTACGGAGTGAGTGAACGATACAGTTGATGAAGTACGGAGTGAGTGAATGGTACAGTTGATGAAGTATCAAGTTAGTGAACATTATAGCTATTTATGAAATAATTTGTCTGAGCATATAATTTATGACACTCACCTATTTGCATTCTTCTGATTTAGTTTTAATTTAATCATAGACTAAATATGCATATATACTCTGAGTTAATTGTACTTATGAAACTTTTGGTCAAACAGTGATGCCAACAGGTCATTAAGTGACATTAGCAAATCATACAGTGACGTCAACCAGTATACAGTGACGTCAACCAGTCACACCAACCAGTCATACAGTAACGTCAACCAGTCACACAGTGACACAACCAATCATACAGTAACGTCAACCAGTCACACAGTGACACCAACCAATCATACACTAACGTCAACCAGTCGTACAGTTATGCCAGTCAGTCATAAGTGATGCTAACTAATTATGCAACCAGTTATACAGTGATGCCAACCAGATATGTATCTTTTCTGTCTTGTATTTTTGTCTCAATCGTATCACAGCCCGCAAACAATTTTATTAATTACTTCGTATTTTCTTAAAACCTATTCAGTTTTCTTTAATTATCAATGTATCAGGTTTATACCATAAAATGCAGTCTTTCACTTTCATTCTCAAGGTAAAATTAGAATATCAGGCTTTGATTTCATTAGCTTTTATCTCAATTTTTAACACAGATGCCGTTTACTTTTCTATGGAACTTATCTATTGGACTTACGGGCCGAAAATACTCTGATTATAAGTCGAACGAAGGGTTTGTTGTATGTAATTCGCACGCGTGAGACAGTAATCTACGAAGCCCAGTCTTGACGACTTGACTCTCATTATATGTCTGGACTAGATCTTCCATATTCCTAAGTCAAGCTACCGAGGGGGAGGGAGGGAGGTAAGCGGATGGTGAGGACAGAGAGGCAGTGCTGACGAAACCTGTCACCCCGGCTTGACGAGACGCCTAAAGATGCCTTTTCAAGAGAAGTCATGTTGGCAATAAAGATCTGCGAGGCGCGAGCTGCGAAGGTGTACGTACAGTATTTACTCGCTAACTCACCCATTAACACCCGCCACCATTTTCTGACGCACGTGAGCAGAAATACGTTGATGGAGGAAAAGCCTTTTGTTAGTGGGTAAACGGCCTCTCGTTTCAATAGCGCTGTGACCCTATTGAATCCTAATCGCACGCACATGCACACGCAGACACGCAAGCACGCGCACAAACGCGAGCAAAAAAAAAAATAAATAAATAACACTGAAAAGGAAAAGGTAAATGAGCGGCTACAAATAGGCCTAAGCGTTATTTTTTTTTCCTGGTTGAATTCGATCCAAAGTAACAAGAGATTGCCGTCAAATAAAAATCGTAGTTTATGGAAATGAGAAGCAAATTCCAGTCAAAGTGGACTGGAACGTGTCTTTTGTTGATTCTGTAAAGGAATGTACTTTCTGGGTTCAAAATGAATTGTGCTTTTCTCGGACAGCAATTTAGATTTGTGCCTTTATGTCAAAATAGAACATACTTTTCTTAAGGCCAGTATGAATTATGGTTTACTTGGGGCAAATATGAAATATTTTTCTTGGGACCAATAAGAGTATGATTTTCTTAGGGCCAATTTGACATATTTTCCTTTAGACCAGTATGATACATTTTTCTTGGGACCAATATGAGTATGATTTTCTTAGGGCCAATTTGACATATTTTCCTTTGGACCAGTATGATACATTTTTCTTGGGGCCAATATGAAATATTTTTCTTTGGACCAGTATGATACATTTTTCTTGGGGCCAATTTAACATATTTTCCTTTGGACCAGTATGATACATTTTTCTTGGGGCCAATATGAAATATTTTTCTAGGGAACAATATGATTATGATTTTCTTGGGGTTAAAGTGGCTTGAATTTTTACCGAACTGATTACAAAACGCGCTTTTATGGAGACCAGTTTGAATTATGTTTGCAGCATAAATCATGCTTTCTATAGCAAGAACGGATTTGGTTTTTTAAAGGCCAGCTTGAAATGAAATTTTGATAAGTCCGAGTGGAAACATTTTTCTTTTTCTCTCGCCGTCATTTTAGAATCTGTGCTTCTGGTCAAGGTGAATATAAGTTTCTTGAGGTCAATGTAGAACGTTTTATAGAACATATTGTATGCTGTACTTTTTAACGTTTTATTGAACATATTGCATGCTGTACTTTTTAACGTTTTATTGAACATATTGTATACTGTACTTTTTAACGTTTTATTGAACATATTGTATACTGTACTTTTTAACGTTTTATTGAACATATTGTATACTGTACTTTTTAACGTTTTATTGAACATATTGTATACTGTACTTTTTAACGTTTTATTGAACATATTGTATACTGTACTTTTTAACGTTTTATTGAACATATTGTATACTGTACTTTTTAACGTTTTATTGAACATATTGTATGCTGTACTTTTTAACGTTTTATTGAACATATTGTATGCTGTACTTTTTAACGTTTTATTGAACATATTGTATGCTCACTCAAGGCAAAGAACTGTGCATTAAAACCTCTGAATGAACTTTGACCCACCTTGATCTCTTGTTTGGCTTATAGGTTATAATAATACCTGATATAACTTAATATTTCAAATTTGCAATTACTATTGTAAACACTTTACTTCCTGGAGATTTTCTGGGTGTTGGACAATTCATGCCATTCACAGACAACTCTTTGCATCAGTTTTAAAGTACCATCGACTTAAATTTTTCGTCACTCGAGCAATCAGGTTTAACCCCGCCCTTGCCACTCGCGCAACCAATTAACCCAGCCCTTGCCACTTGCGTAATCAGTTAAAACAGCCCTTGCCACTTGCATAATCTTTAACACAGCCCTTGATACTTGTGTAATCAATTAATACAGCCATAGTCACTCACGCAATCAGTTAACTCAGCCATAGCCACTCATGCAATCAATTAACCCAGCCCTTGCCACTCACGCAACCAATTAACTCAGCCCTTGCCACTCACGCAACCAATTAACTCAGCCCTTGCCACTTGCGTAATCAGTTAAAACAGCTTCTGCCACTCGCGTAATCAGCTAACCTAGCCCTAGCCATTCACACAATCATTTAACCCAGCCATAGCCACTCGTGCAATCAGTTAACCCAGCCTGCATAAATTATAAATCAGAGCTAACTCATCTCACGTGACTCTTGAGTGAGAATTAACCCAAAGTAAGATGAAAACAGTGAGGGAGTAATCAAGGGAGTGAGAGAGAGAGAGAGATGGAGGGATAAAAGAAGAGGAAGTCAGGGGAGGATAGATGTATCACATAATGGCTTATGTATCCCACACCCACCCTCCTCTAAAAATAGACTACAAGCAAACCTAATTCTAGAATGGCTGACCCTTATCCCCAGTAGAAAAATACCTGAGATTCTACTCACTAAAATAACCAATGAAAGTGCCACTCAACCGTGCACAATGAATGTGCCAGACGTCTACCTGTAAATCATCAGTCCAAACATTCTACTCACTAAAATAACCAATGAAAGTGCCACTCAACCGTGCACAATGAATGTGCCAGACGTCTACCTGTAAATCATCAGTCCAAACAAACAAATGAGGTAGCATGTATCTTGGCTCCCAGAATCAATATGCTATAATTATACTACTAGCCCTTACTGCTGGTTATCAACACAGCAGGAAACCATCCTCTGTATATATTACTTCCAAAGATTGGCACACTTATCTTGGATGTTGATTTCAACGAGTGCTGAGCCATGAAGCAATATCAGAGTGCTGAGCCATGAAGCAATATCAGAGTGCTGAGCCATGAAGCAACACCAGAGTGCTGAGCCATGAAGCAACACCAGAGTGCTGAGCCATGAAGCAATACCAGAGTGCTGAGCCATGAAGCAACACCAGAGTGCTGAGCCATGAAGCAATACCAGAGTGCTGAGCCATGAAGCAACACCAGAGTGCTGAGCCATGAAGCAATACCAGAGTGCTGAGCCATGAAGCAACACCAGAGTGCTGAGCCATGAAGCAATATCAGAGTGCTGAGCCATGAAGCAACACCAGAGTAGAATGACACACAGGCCAAAGACCAATTCAAAGGACCACATGTACACCTGCTACGACTTTCACTGGGACCCTAGATGACACATCAGGTGATCCCAAGTTAAGTGACTATAAAGTCAACAACCTCATAGCTTCAGTCATGAGTCACTCAGAAAAAAATTCAGTGTTCTTGTATAAACTCATTTATTAGTTCGCTCACATGTATGAACCAAATAACTATCACAGTGCCATAAGACTCAAATGAACATTGCAATAAGACTCAAATGAACTTTCTCTTTTGACTATACATGGTTGAAACTATGTAGAGTATCCATTTATAAACTATAATTGTAACCAGTGAATTTGTAAGACAACTGAATACTGGTAGATATATCTTTGCAAAGACAAACTTAGCTGGATGAAATAGGAAGATAGACAGATAATAGATAGACTAAGTGATTGATATTTAAATTATATATATATATAAATTGACACAATGATGGACAGATAAATAGATTTATAAATTATTACAAATAGATTATTGATAATGGATACTGAGATAGATAGTGGGACAGATACGCATCTAGATAAACTACTTCAATCTTAGGAAAGTGCATAGGTAGCACCAAAACGATGGATGGGTGGATGGCTAGCTAGCTAGATAGATAGATAGAGGGAGAAACAGAAGGAAAGAGTCAGACACAGAGATTGGTTGAATTTTAAAAATTGATTAGATTATGAGTCTTTATCAAAAACGGGTACAATGTAGAAAAAATATATCCTAATATATTTTCACACCATCTACATTTTGTCAAAGTAATATTATAAATAAATTCAGTTTAACATTTATATCAAATTCATGTATTTTTGTCAAAGTAATATTATAAATAAATTCAGTTTAACATTTATATCAAATTCATGTATTTTTGCCGTATCAAAGAGCAATGTGCCAACTGTAATGAAACAAGCTGGTTTAAACAGGACAGTAAGTAATTAAAATAGCCAGTCACTTAAGTGTATTCTTGTACATATATTCGTCTCTAATAATTTATTTTATATATAACAGACTTTACCAAAGGCTATTGGCTCTATATCATTACATTAAGTGTATTCTTGTACATATATTCGTCTCTAATAATTTATTTTATATATAACAGACTTTACCAAAGGCTATTGGCTCTATATCATTACATTAAGTGTATTCTTGTACATATATTCGTCTCTAATAATTTATTTTATATATAACAGACTTTACCAAAGGCTATTAACTCTATATCATTACATTAAGCAGTAAATAATAAAGTGATGAAGTTGCTCTACAATTTATAGATTATATACAAGTGAAATACCAGTAAAATACCAAGTGAAATACCAAGCCTTATTTTAAAGAATACATTCCTTAAAATCACGATAATAAATCTTTTCGTTCAAAGTAAGACTTCGGCACATTACATTGCTGTTATTGCTCATCGTGAGCAGCGCAATCCTGTTCATATTATATTCTGTTATTGCTCATCGTGAGCAGCGCAATCCTGTTCATATTATATTCTGTTATTGCTCATCGTGAGCAGCGCAATCCTGTTCATATTACATTCTGTTATTGCTCATCATGAGCAGCACAATCCTGTTCATATTATATTCTGTTATTGCTCATCGTGAGCAGCACAGTCCTGTTCAAACTAGTCTGGTAGCTTTGGATTTAATGTACCTATACATACATTTTCTTTCACTGCATTTGAGAGAGAGAGGGAGAAAAAGCGAGAGAGAGGAAAAGGAGAGAGAGGGGAGAAATAAGGAGAGAGGGAGGGAGATGGAGAGAGAGAGATGACAGTAAAGTGCACAAGTATTGTTTTGTAATTAACTACAGTTTAGTTTTTCATTCCTTTCATGTCAAAAATGAAGTGACAATTTATTGTCCATCTATTTATAACAACAAAGCCACTGATCAACGTTCTTACCACGTCTGAATGACTCAGTCCACGACATCTGGTACTGCACACTTGTTGCATATTATAACAAAATTAACTGAGCGTAACGTCGCCATCTTGGTCTTAATTGGCTCAACTCACAACATCTTGCCCAACCTGACTCCTTGACCCAGAGACGCACTATATTATTGAATTCGGGAATGTTTGTAAAAAATTCCAATGAAGACAAATATATAGTGTCCCAGTTACCCGTACTACTGGTAATACTTACAATATAGACAAATATATTTAATATAGTAACCCAATTACCCTGTTACTGGTAATTACTTAATTCTAATGACGACGTATAACAATAAAAGTAGAACAGTTTTTAATCAACGGTATTAACACTGTGCTACCAGAATCAAGCTTTAGCCGGTGTGCAAAACCGGGCTTACTGCAATGTTATCCAAACTGGCGCCGCTCACAATACTACTCCGCTTCCTCACTCTCAAGGTCACAGTCATTACCCCCTCCCCCTTTTGCTTTTGCATGAAACATCACTGGTGACCTAATGAAATTAATATCTAGATAGCAAAATTAACACGAGACTTAGGCAGCTAGGCCTGTTTTTAAAGACCTAGCTAGCAAAACATTTCCCCCGTTTAACGAACCACACTGAAATTAACAAGGAGTACTCTTTAATACTTATACAGCAAACACTGAGAGACCTAGCTAGCAAACACTGAGAGACCTAGCTAGCAAACACTGAGAGACCTAGCTAGCAAACACTGAGAGACCTAGCTAGCAAACACTGAGAGACCTAGCTAGCAAAACAGTTCTGAGGTCTAGCGAGTCAAACTGTTTAAAGACCTATATAGCAAACATTAAGAGACCTAGCTAGCAAAACAGTTCTGAGGTCTAGCGAGTCAAACTGTTTAAAGACCTATATAGCAAACATTAAGAGACCTAGCTAGCAAAACAGTTCTGAGGTCTAGCGAGTCAAACTGTTTAAAGACCTATATAGCAAACATTAAGAGACCTAGCTAGCAAAACAGTTCTGAGGTCTAGCGAGTCAAACTGTTTAAAGACCTATATAGCAAACATTAAGAGATCTAGCTAGCAAAACAGTTCGGAGGTCTAGTAAATAAACTGTTTAAAGAAATATATAGCAAACATTAAGAGACGTAACTAGAAAAACAGTTCTGAGGTCTACGAAGCCAAACTGAGACCTAGACAGCAAACACTAAGAGACCTAGCTAGTAAAACAGTTCTCAGATCTAGTAAACAAACTATTTTAGACCTAGCTAGTAAAACATTTATGAGATATAGCAAACACACTGCTTTAGACTTATATAGCAAACACTAAGAGACCTAACTAGCAAAACAGTACTGAGATCCAGCAAATAAACTGTTTAAGACTTAGAGAGCAAACACTAAGAGACCTAGCTGGCAAAACAGCTCTGAGATCTAGCAAGCAAAAACAGTTTGAAGCCTAGACAACAAACACTAAGAGATCTAGCTAGCAAAACAGTTTTGAGATCTAGCAAACAAATTGTTTGAGACCTAGACAGCAAAGCCTGAGAGATCTAGCTTGTAAAACAGCTTGGGACCTACTTTGCAGTCAGTTTGAGACTTAGCTATGCATAAATGCATATTTAAATTCAAAAGTAAGCGTACAAAAAAGAAATACACACAAATATATACAACAACAAGAACAAAGGAAGCCCCACCAACGCAAACTTAATAAATACTAATTGCTCCTGCTGCTACTATTATAAGAAATTTGTTATTGCATTTGTTTGCTTATCAAAGTCGGCAGTTGAAAGATGACAAAGCCGTATCGATCACGTGGTCGTCAAACACCAAACACGATCGGCACAGCTGGCGTCAATTCAAGGGACATAGTCACTTGCCAGTCATCGCTCATTAAATTGAGTTAATCATTTTAGTAGGATCGATCAAGGTTCAATGAGGTAGATGTATGTTGTTCACTCTTTGCAGATGTGTCAAAGACCTGTAGTGTCCTTTTAGGTTAGGCTTACTTGAGCAACATAGGCAGCCAGGTGAGATTAATAAAATATAAAAACAAGAAAATAAATTAATACGCCTGCAATGTCAATGATTAATCCTAAGAATTAAATAATTGTGAAAATGGCGATATAAATAATACAACTGTAAGGTGTACAACTCCAAAAGTATAAAACAGAATAGCTTATGCCTTTAAAAATACAATGATAGAATTCTAAAGTGTACACCATATATATTGAAGCCATTACGTTATTAATAACTTAATGAATATGCAAACAGACAAATTCTAAGACTAACTTTGTAAATGAAAGTAGTGACGTCATGCTTACCTTACAAAATGACGTCAGGTTCTAAACATTAATTAAAAATAAGAATGCAATACAGATATTAAAAAATAATGATGCTGAGGCAAAATTATGAGACAGTACAAAAAGAAAATAAATACTAAAGTTGGGTGATATAGTCTGTATATTAATTTTGAAGTTTTAAAAATAATAATTAAGAAAATTACGCCAGAACAGTAGAGGAAAGATGACCAGTAGAGCCAAATGACAAAGGATAGAGTATCTATGGGGGGGAAAAACAACACTCGAACATTTTTGAAAAATTAAAGATACTACTTAAAGAACACTAGAACATGAAGAACACTAGAAACATGAAGAACACATATAAATATCAAAAGAATACTAGAGCCACTGAAAAAATGATTGTTAGAACCTGCTGAGAAAAGATACAAGATTTTACACACTAAAAAAAAAGAAATGAAAATCTATAGTGATTATAAAGTACACGCAAAAAAAGAAATGGAGAACTATTGTGACTATAAACTATAAAGTACACGCCATAAAAGAAATGGAGAACTATTGTGACTATAAACTATAAAGTACACGCAATAAAAGAAATGGAGAACTATTGTGATTATAAAGTACACGAAATAAAAGAAATGGAGAACTATTGTGATTATAAAGTACACGCAATAAAAGAAATGGAGATCTATTGTGACTATAAAGTACACGAAATAAAAGAAATGAAAATCTATAGTGATTATAAAGTACACGCAATAAAAGAAATGGAGAACTATTGTGACTATAAAGTACACGAAATAAAAGAAATGGAGATCTATTGTGATTATAAAGTACACGCAATGAAAGAACAAATACGAGAGCTATTAAGAAGACATCAATATATCTATAAAGAGAACGCTAGAACCATGGAGGAAAACAGAATTATCCACTAAAAAGAAATCTAGTAACACTGATTAAAAGATAAGTGTATCTATACAGAGAACGCTAGAACCATGGAGGAAAGCAGAATATTCCACTAAAAAGAAATCTAGTAACACTGATTAAAAGATAAGTGTATCTATACAGAGAACGCTAGAACTATGGAGGAAAACAGAATATTCCACTAAAAAGAAATCTAGTAACACTGATTAAAAGATAAGTGTATCTACAAAACGAAACGTTAAACATTAGACTTGAGATAATGAATAAAACTCACTTGGAAAAAAGATAACAATACGTACCAAAAGAACATTAAAACTGTTAAGAAAAACATAAATATATCTACGAAAGAGAACACTAAAATCATTGAGAAAATACAAACGTATCTACGGAAAAGAACTCTAGAACTAATGAAAACATATAAAAGTATCTACGAAAGAGAACATTAGAACCAGTGAGAGAACATAAATGTATCTTCGAAAGAGAACATTAAAGCCAGTGGGAGAACATAAATGTATCTATGAAAGAGAACATTAGAACCAGTGAGAGAACATAAATGTATCTATGAAAGAGAACATTAGAACCAGTGAGATAACATAAATGTATACGAAAGAGAACATTAGAACCAGTGGGAGAACATAAATGTATCTATGAATGAGAACATTAGAACCAGTGAGAGAACATAAATGTATCTACGAAAGAGAACATTAGAGCCAGTGAGAGAACTTAAATGTATACGAAAGAGAAAAAGAACTTGAGAAAAGATGTCCATTGTACAAAAATCATCATTAAAATAAAATTCAGTGGGCAAAAATAACTGAAGCCATTATTCATAATTATATAATCATCACTTTGTAAGCGATCGAATTTCCTCCGATGGAAGGAAAGAAAATAGACTTTTGTGTAAATGTGAAAAGTTGATTATAGATGAGCATCGATGTGCAACGCATCAAGGTGTTGATGATAAAAACACCCCTCCATCTTCAGCAGTCAAAGAGAGAAGGCCAACTGTACATGTGTTGTCCTCATTAAATATCACACGTCAAAGTCATCAACATCGTCGATGACTACCAGATTGGCAGACATGCCATCGAATAGATTCTTCTAACGCGTACTTCGCTTTCGCATGGATCCACGCCAGCTCTGCGGGAGGTGTTTTTGCAGAATCGCTCACACATTCTGCAGTCCATTTGGAAACAATTTCACGTGTTTGTAACGTAGGCCCTTGGCCGAGCTTTTTTGTTTACTGACGAGCCATGAGAGGACAGTAAGCACTATGGCGCATGGTAGGTAAACGTCACGTGCTTAGAATTAAATTCCCGAATTAAAGTCACATGTGCAACGTGAAAATCCAGTAACCTACTGTTGGAGACGAAAAGCTGCATTGTAAGACTGAATTTAGACTATCTCTAGGAGGTCCAGAAAAGTTGGCCCGTTGACAAGTTTTCTTGAATTTAGTTAAGCAACGTGACGTTCACTTAGCTAGCTAACACGTCTTCGTGATTTTAGCCAAGACGTCACGTCCAGTACATTAAACATACTGACACGTCTTCGTGATTTTAGCCAAGACGTCACATCCAGTACATTAAACATGCTGACACGTCTTCGTGATTTTAGCCAAGACGTCACATATACTGACACGTCTTCGTGATTTTAGCCAAGACGTCACACATACTGACACGTCTTTGTGATTTTAGCCAAGACGTCTCACGACCAGTACATTTAACATGCTGACATATTTTCATGTTTTTTAGACAAGCAGTGTTGACTCAAGTACATAAATGCTAACATCCTGTAACTTTGGCCTTCTGACACGATTTTGTAAATTAGGCAAGCAGTATCGAACTTATACATTAGTATGATGACAGGACTTCGTGAATTAATCATTGTGACGTCCAAATAACTTAGGCTTATTGACAGACTTAGTGAATTCAATCAAGCTGTGTGACGTCCAATAACTAGGCTTATTGACAGACTTAGTGAATTCAATCAAGCTGTGTGACGTCCAATAACTAGGCTTATTGACAGACTTAGTGAATTCAATCAAGCTGTGTGACGTCCAATAACTAGGCTTATTGACACACAGTGAATTCAACCAAACTGTGTGACTAACTAATAACTAAGGCTTATTGATAGACTTGATGAATTTAGCGTCAATGTACGATGTCTAGTTGTTTTTGCTTTATGACATTTTGAATTCATCGAAGCTTTGTGCAATACTTAAGGTTTGATAACAAATCTTTATGAATGTAGTGAAGCTATGTGACGATAACTAAGAGTTATGGAAGGAATTTATTAACTGAACCAATGTAACTAATTTGTCACATGTCCAGGTCCACGTTTAACGACTCTGTCCTATTTTAGATTCCATTTATCAATATTAGTTTATTGAATAATTCCTAACAATAGCGACAGCCGGATGGCCGGACTTATCTTCCACGAAATGCCACAATATTCGGCCAATTATTCATGACACCTCGCCAGATAAATCAGCTGACTTGCCTCAACTGATAATGTTATCTTCCCTTATTTATAAATTATATACTGACATAAGTCCAATAAAATAAATATAGACAGTTTTGTGAATTTAATTAATATATGGATGTCCAGTAAGTTATCTATATATATAACAACTAAGTCTAGAAATAGGGATAGACAAATTTACTCAACCACCCTATCTCTCTATCTATCTATCTATCTATCTATCTATCTATCTATCTATCTATCTATCTATCTATCTATCTATCTATCTATCTATCTATCTATCTATCTATCTATCTATCTATCTATCTATCTATCTATCTATCTATCTGTCCGTCTGTCTGTCTGTCTGTCTATCTATCTATCTATCTATCTATCTATTATTTCTAGTATTTTTTTTTTAGACACTGGTGTTATGTTAACGAATCATTCAGTCATGTAGTATACTAAATATGCGGGTCTGTAATATAGCGATTTTTGTGTGTTTAGACATTTTTACGTATTTGGGCAATAAAAACTTCTTTTAATTTCTAATGATTATTTAGTTGAAAAATGTCTCTAATATGCTGTAAAAATTATTTAAAGTAAGTAACCCACAGGCGGAAGCAATTTTTGGTTTTCAATCGACTTCTATAATGACGATTTTCAACACTTGACAGCGCACATTTCTGGCAGATGACATGATTATTGTCGCATACCGTTGTGTTCAGCATTTCCTCGCCTCTATCGTAAAAGATTGTCCTTCGGGATTTTCCGTTTTATTTCGGTAACAACACGTCCGGCTTGAACAGTACATAAGCACAATGCACTCCATGTATGGTTGTGTGACGTGAAGGCTGCGATGCGATTCGCTTGACTAGGTCACGTGGTACTGTCATGGCGACTGTTTACATGTGCAAAAGTAACACTTAGCGAAATACTTGTGATTGAAAATGCCTCGTACAAAGCAGTAATCATGTAATTTAGCGCCTAAAAGTAAGCAAACGAGAAAAAAGCAGTTGCAGAATCAATGGGGAGCAGGAGAGGCAGTAAAACTAGCCGCAGTACAGCAACAAGTGACGTCTAAATGTATACAAGTCGAACCGAACGGTTCGCGGTTCAAGAAAGACACATACAAAAGTTTGGGTAGTTCTTGCAGTCATGTCAGAGTCAATGACAGTGGGAAAGAGAGTGTAGAGGCGAAATTCAAGATGCAAAGGGGCATTGCCGATGTGGAGAGTCTTGCTGGCAGTCTCTGTTGCCCTCAGTGTAAAGGTATGAATCTCTCTCTCGCTACTGACTCCAAACCGATGCACGGTTTTGCTGTTTATGCTGAAATCAAGTGCACTGTATCCCAAGAAACAATCTATGAAAATTATCTTGCCTCCAAGGATACACAGTCAAAAGTATTTCACATAAACAGGCAAGCCATTTATGCTTCAATGGTTTTTGGCACGGGTGCTATTGGTCTGATAATTTTTTGTGAAAATTTAGATTTGCCTGCAATGCATCACAAAACATTTCATCAGCATGCAAACAAAATATTTAGTAAAGTGGAAAACTTTAGAAATCACGTGTTTGGAGAGACAGTAGCATTTGTTAGGGATATACAGTCTAAGCACAGTGGTGTCACCCTATTAAAACCGGATGACATTATTGACATTCCAGTCAGCTATGACGGCACAAGGATGACTTGATGACACATATCCCACATTGGAGTCAGTTGCGTTGTGGACTTGCTGACAGGGCTTTGTATTGATGTCCTTGTAATGAGCACATACTGTCAGGTGTGTGAAACTACCGGGGAGAAAGTTCCTTCGTGAAAATTCAGAGCAGCATGCAGCAAGGGCCATACAACACATGGACAGATGTGAAGCCAATTACAAAGATAAATTGAACATTTTATTTTAATATATCTGCTAAATTAAGTAAAAAGAAGTAACAAAGAAAGAAGTTAAGGTTATATAACATAACAATCAGAAAGTTTGTTTTTTTAAATTATAAATGAACATTGTTTTGTCGGGGTGTATGTGTGACTCTTACAATTACAAAGTGTTAGTGTTCATGTGTCACACCTATGATTTATGGATAAAGTAAGACAAAGTGCAAATGTACATGACAAATTTATTATATTATTTCTCTATGAATTAACAGTAACTATAATCACTGCCTAGTAATTCTACACAACAGATCCAACTATTACATACACAATTTACACGTGCATACAGTTCTCAATGCAAAAAAATACCCCACCCAAGCAACAAAACCCCACTTCTTAACAAGTAACATACAGGTATAAATTATTTGATTGCAAAGAAGACAGCAAACTAAAGACTATTATTGTCATTATATTACAGGTATAAAGTATTTGATTGCAAAGAAGACAGCAAACTAAAGACTATTATTGTCATTATATTACAGGTATAAATTATTTGATTGCAAAGAAGACAGCAAACTAAAGACTATTATTATATTACAGGTTCTTCTGGGATGATGGAGGTACAAGCAGCCCGGGTCATGTGGCGAACGTCAAAAAACCCACATTTTAATATATGTACAATATGACATTTCAAAGAAATAATTTACGATAAAAATATGTCGCTTTTACAAAATAAATAAATAAATAAATTTCTATCAAGGATATAGAATACAGGTATGGCAATTATGTAACATAGCAATACTGTAATTATGTGCACAAAAAAATTAAAAGAAATGTTTAATAGCAATTGAGAAAACTTGTTCATAAAATTTCATTATGGCAGATGTTTACACATCGTTTCCATAGCAACCACAAAGCCAACCATCAAGTTCACTCTATTTTCACAGTCTATTTACCTCTAGTACTTAATACAAAACAATAAAATCAACTACGAAGTATTATGAAATATAATAGGTTTTTGACCCTCACATTGCCTTAGAGTGAAAGACTGCTAATCAGTCCAATATGTTATCGATCTTTTTTTTTTTTTTGTAAACTGACAACTTCATTTTTCCTCTCGTTAAGATCTAAGTACATGCATTTCGATATTTTACAAACTCTGATTGCACACGCATGCAGCCACGTGCATGTACACACACACACACACACACACACACACACACACACACACACACACACACACACACACACACACACACACACACACACACACACACAAACCACTTGAATTTTGTTTTAATCATGCTCATATATGTAAATACAAGTTGTAAAGAGGTTCGTTTTTATTTTTTTTTATTTTTTTAGTCAGCGATCTTGCAGTTTCTCTGTCCACTTCCTGAACTGTATCACAACAAATGTTCATAATTTTGTCTTTGACCAACCAGCCAGACCACGTGGATGATCAAAGCCACACAGACTCTATTGTCCAGAAGTAACCGCAAAATGAGTCGCCTAAATAAAAGTCGCAAACTTTAATTTACACATAGCAAATGTTCTTCCCAATTAATACATTATGAAAATCAGCGAAGTCCAAAGTAATTTCTCAGTGGTCAACGTCGTAGAAACCGTCGCCTACGAACGAAGCCGCCACCGTGTTGAGGGCATGGCCCCCATGTCTGCTGATCAGCGGTATAATTTCTCCCAATCTCGTCCTCCTATTCCTCGTCTGCAAGCGTGCCCCGCCCAACTCGGCACCTCCAAATTTGTTGCAATCGAATTAAGAATTAATTTCCCCAGCGGCAGAAGCGGTGAAATGAGGCCGCGGAGTAATCGCAGGGAGGTAGAAGATTAATCATTATTACACGGTCGTTTGAGCGTGGGCCTGTCCCGCGAGAGCAGCCCGGGCCGAAAGGGGCGACAACTGGAGTTGCTCGTGCTTTGGCTTGCAGGGGCAATGGGGTGGCTTTTGTGTGTCTCCCTTCTAGGCAGGTTTTTGGTGAAGTGGTTTGAATGGTTTTGTGATCATCCAGAAACTGCGGCCGTGAGCGCTCATGAAATTCGCTAACAAATGCAGGAACCGACGGCAAGCCAAAAGAGACATGCGCACAAAACCGCCGGAAGCCGTGAATCACCAGAAGTTTCAGCGGCGCTTGCTCGATCGGTAGAGTACTGATTGCAGTCTTCTTTTGCGCCCTGGACCTCATCGGAGGTTACTTTTGGAAGTTTATTTTCAAAATGTTTGATGTCGTTTACGACTGATCTCGCATCCAGTGCTGATGGGCACACTACATCGATCACTGTCATTCTAGCAATGGGCCTGCACTCAGAGAGTTGTCGGCCTTCGGTAACGAATAGCCGGCTTTCACCGAGCAAAGAGGGGGCTTTTTTCACGCCGATCTAAATGGATGTGACTCTGTGTCAGGATTGACCATAATTTCAATATCATTAGTAGAGTAATTTTTGTTGCTCATGTTGGCGTTTTAGATGGTTCTCACATTGTGAATATTGCTTTTTCGTGTTTTTTTTTCCTTTTCTTTCCTTCTTGCTTTGTGGGTTCCAATTGACAAAGATGTTTGGTTTATGGGGCTGTCCTATTGCACATTCTGTGCAGAGGTCAATAGAAAAATCGACCATTGTTGAAAAATATTACTATTAGAGCAACGGAAAGTGTCCATGACAATTCACATTTGAACTATATTCAACGGTAAGCTTTATCCTACTAATGAGATTTTTACTATTTAGTAATGTAAATCATTATATTCTTTAGTTATCTATTTATCTTAATATTAGATTTACTTCGAATAATAATTTCAGTTTTAAACATGACATAATCCAATAAATGTCGTCAGTGACTACGTCATAAAATTATTACAAAAGTAGGCAACATAATACAGCAATTTCATTCAAAGACTTATGTCAAACTGATATCAGTATCACACACTGACTAAACTGATTCAGCATTATCAGTCATTGGTTGATGGCATCCTGCACTTGAATCGTGGTATCATTTATAGTCTGCAACTGTAGTCATGGTCTATATATAGTCAGCAATTGAAGTCTGGCCTATGTATTAGTCAGCAATTGTGTTCTACAATTAGTCAGCAATTGAAGTAGTGTTCTACATATAGTCAGCAAATGAAGTAGTGTTCTACATATAGTCAGCAATTGAAGTAGTGTTCTACATATAGTGATCAATTGAAGTCGTGGTATTATATATCGTCAGTTGAAATCGTATTCTATGTATTAGTCAGCAACTGTAGTCGTGGTCTATGTATAACCAGCAAAAAATGTCGTGGTATTATATAAGTCTGCAATTGTAGTCGTGGTCTATGTATAACCAGCAAAAGAAGTCGTGGTCTATGTATTAGTCTGCAAATGAAGTCTTGGTGCATGTATTATCAGCAATTGGTCGTGGTCTATATTAATCTGTAATTGTTGTCGTGGTATGTGGTTAATCAACAATTGAAGTCGTGGTCTATATTAATCTGTAATTGTTGTCGTGGTATATGGTTAGTCAACAATTGAAGTCCTGGTCTATTTATTAGTCTGTAATTGTTGTCGTGGTATATGGTTAGTCAGCAATTGAAGTCCTGTATTAGCAATATAAGTCGTGGTTTATGTTTATTACAGCAATTGAAATCATGGTCTGTATAATACTGAGCAATTCAAGTCCAGGTCCAAGTACTAGGCAACAATTAAAGTATGGTCTACGTATTAAGTCAGCAACTCAAGTCGCGGTCTACATATTATTCAGCAATTCAAGTCGAGGTCCATGTATTATACAGCAATAGAAGTCGTCGTCTATGTATAGTCAGCAATTGAAGTCGTGGTCTATATAGAGTCAGCAATTAAAATGGTGGTCTATGTATTAATCTGCAATTGAATTCGAGGTCTATGTACAGTCAGCAACTGAAGTCGTGATCTATGTACAGTCAGCAACTAAAGTCGCGATCTATGTAATGTCAGCAATTGAAGTCGCGGACTATGGAAAATAGCAATTGAATCCTGATCAATGTATAGTCAGCAACTAAAGTTTGTGGCTGAAGTTATTCATCAGTTCGCGTTACGGGCAGAGATTGTGCAATAATAACAAGTCACAGAAAACAATAACTTAATAACATATACCTTAAATAAGTTCTTATTAATTATTGTGCTGTAAATTTTACAGAAGAAAATGAGAGAGAGAATTAGTGAGAAAGATAACTTAAATTTACATGCATTATAAATACAAGAAAGTTTAAATCATTATATATAAAGAAGAAATTACTTCAAAAAAAAAAAAAAAAACGAACAAAATTCTTGCCGAACATGTGAATCTAAACTGTGCTTGTCTGCGAGTGTGTGTGCTAATATATAAATGAGTGTGTTTGTTTGTATATGTGTTCCTCATTGGTATTGTCTGAGCACGCTTGACTGTGATTTTATTGTTTGCTTGTGACTATAGAGTGTGTTTGCTTTTGACTATATTGTCAGAGTGTGTTTGCTTGTGACTTTATTGTCTAAGTGTGTTTATCATCACACAAAATTTCCGGAAAACATCTTACCAAACGAAAATATAAATCCGTCTTTTAATCTATATTTAACGAATTCCCTTCCATCAACTATCTCTCCAATATACGTTTATCAGTCTAGGTCAATAATGTTAACAATAAATCTATTAAGTCAACAATCTAATATATAGCATGTGAATATAATCAAAAGAGCTTGATATTTATATCACTTCACAACAATGTTAGATTAAAACTAGACAATCATCCAGTCTATCCTAACATAGACATCAGCAGCCAAATGAACATATATATATAGATAGATAGATAGATATAATAAAATTCATAGACATAAATTATGGCAGAAATGAGAGTGCAGCTTTGGAGCAATAAGGTAAATGTACATAACCTTTCAATGATGGCCACTGTCACTAGCACGTGTTCACAATCACGCGGTTTGCAACAAGTCACGTGTCTTTTTTATTTTTAGAAGACGGTCCCACACACTCCTTATATGTACATTACACAACTGTTCCAGAATCTTCCATCCGCTCTCCAAGCACACCAGGGAGAATAATCCTCCAAATTTTCCTTGAGCTATCAAGCACATCAGGAGGAATGTTCCAGAATGTTTGTGTATTCTTCTCAGCACACCACGAGGAATTTTCTAAATAATCTTTGTGATTTCTGGAGACATAACTCAAGCCACCAGTTTTGCCGTATTGGCTCTTGAATGGAATTCACAAGAGTCAACTTACAGCAACGCATTTACTGATAAGTTCGACGATAACATTGGACACACACAACAACGTGGTCCGGTAGAATACTGATAAGTTCGACGATAACATTGGATACACACAACAACGTGGTCCGGTAGAATACAGTAGTCCCTGCTTTTTGACGTGGATCAAGTAGAATACAGTAGTCCCTGCTATTTGACGTGGATCAAGTAGAATACAGTAGTCCCTGCTATTTGACGTGGATCAAGTAGAATACAGTAGTCCCTGCTATTTGACGTGGATCAAGTAGAATACAGTAGTCCCTGCTATATGACGTGTAGTCCCTGCTCTATGACGTGGATCAAGTAGAATACAGTAGTCCCTGCTATTTGACGTGGATCAAGTAGAATACAGTAGTCCCTGCTATTTGACGTGGATCAAGTAGAATACAGTAGTCCCTGCTATATGACGTGTAGTCCCTGCTCTATGACGTGGATCAAGTAGAATACAGTAGTCCCTGCTATATGACGTGTAGTCCCTGCTCTATGACGTGGATCAAGTAGAATACAGTAGTCCCTGCTCTATGACGTGTAGTCCCTGCTATATGACGTGTAGTCCCTGCTCTATGACGTGTAGTCCCTGCTATATGACGTGTAGTCCCTGCTATATGACGTGTAGTCCCTGCTCTATGACGTGGATCAAGGCATCAATCAGAGAAGGCTCGCATCTCTCTTCAAAAGTAAATTTAAGGCAGCGTCATATTTTGGGCATATTTCATCTCTAAACTCCTTTCTCTCTTACAAACACTCTCAGCTTACAAAGCCTGCAACAATATTCATTAACCGATACACATTCAGCATAAGAAATTTAGCATCAAGAAAAATTCACAAGTATAATATACAACATAATCAAATTAGTGAACATAGAAATACTTACATCTAGCATTCTCCAATTCAAGTCAAAAAATAGCAAACAAGTACGAAATATAAAGAAAGAATGGACTAGGAAATTAGTTAATTTACTTTAAGCAAACGATAGCCTTTATGACCGGACTTGAGTTTCGTCAAATTCAAAGTGACCAGAATAGAGTATTTCAGCAAAATTACTTTCCGTCCATCCCCAAGGTTGAAGTTGTTATGAACAAGTTTTAGACTATTAGTCAGAAAAAATACTCATCCAGCTGGAAGAGGTTTTGCCTCAGCAATTTCTAGCATATTACCCACCTAAGTTGTTGACTCCAACTTTTGGCACTTAAAAATACCATCATACGCAGTACACAATGTGGAGTCACTTTGACATTAAGCAATTTATATAACAGTTAAGTTTAGAAATAGAAATAGGCAAATTTACTCTACCACAGATTGTGACTTTATTGTCGGAGTGTGCTTTGTTGCCACTTAATTGTGTATGTTTGATTGTGACTTTATTGCGGGTGTGTTTGATTATGACTTTATATGTAAATCCATGCGCGCGTGTATTCGTGACCCTACTTGTGTGTGTGTGTGTGTGTGTGTGTGTGTGTGTGTGTGTGTGTGTGTGTGTGTGAATTGCGTGCGTCCGTATGTGTGCGGGGCGCGTGAATTTGTATGTCATCACCTAAATACGTCCGTATGTGTGCATGCTTACGCGCGTGAATGTGTGTGCTCGCGCCCGTGGTGGCGGACTGATGGCCTATTTTGCACGTGAAGGTACACACTTCTTGGCGTCGTTCGCTGTCAACTTGAGGTCGGATGCCTGTCTAGTCTGATATGACAGTTATTGTTAGCGCTGACCTCTTCCCTCGGCGCACCAATATTACTTTGTGTCAGCTTGCAGCCACTCAGCGTCTCAGGCAAATACGATTTGGTAACCTGAGTCAGACTTGCCCCCAGACCACCTCCTCAGTCCAAGACTGGGGAAGCAAATTGAGTTATCGAACAAGCTGCCTCTAATAGAAACGAAGATGTTTCAGCGATGCTGACTGGACAGGGGAGATAAGATGTGTACAAGATTTGTTAGCGTTCATTTGTAGACGCGAAACAAACACAACGCCTCTCCCAAAGTTTACTGCCATATTTTGTGGTATAAAAATTTTAAAAAATTTCAAAAGATAACAAGTTTAATGACTTCTATCAGTGGAAAATTCTTATTTTTGCTTTCCATCTGTTAATAGAGAAGATTCTAAATGTGGAAGTATGTGGTTAACATAATCCTTTCTCTGTTTACTCTTACATCTGTAAAGTCATCATCAAAACCTTGCTCATATACTCATTACCATAATTCTCTCTCTCAGTTTACATTCTCACATTTTAGTTGTAAACAAAAAAAATGTTTGTGTTAGTGAAATAAACATGTGTGTGTGTGTTCTTTCTTGCTTATTGATGTTCAGAGACGAAACAGTTAAATAGTATCCAAATCTATTTTACTTTACTGGTTTTGTTTTTTATTCTATAATCTAGACTCTGGACTGCTGTGCAAGGGTGATGTGCAGCAAATACGGAAACTTCGTTAGGCTATGGAAAGATTTGACGTCAGATGTATTAATGAGAATCTCATTGGTCAAATGTTAAATCATTTTACATCTTGAATCCGTTGCACTAACAGTATCACATTACTTTCCGACACTAAACTGCACAAGATAGAAATAGCAAAAAGTAAACTGTCAAATATCACTTTAAAATTAATTTTAAAAGTCTGTAATATTTAAACTATGTGAAATTTCTAATATTAAAATGAACTCTAAACTCTGACACGTATGTCTATTGATTTAGATATAAGAATTACACACACACACAAAAAAGAAAATAAAAAAACAACAAAAACAAAACAAACAAAGCCAAGAAAAAATTTAACAAAAGGAAAACGGCGCGTTACTTGGAATTGTAATGGATGAAAGGAAACGCCCCCTTTCTCAAAGTATATTTGGAAGACAGCACAAAAGGAAAACTTTCTCTTTAAGCTGGCGAAGGGCGAATTTCTTCAAGAAAAACAAGTTCTCTAGCTCAAAGCCTAACTGGATTTAAGCGTTTATGGCTACTGTTCTGTCAATCAAAGCCTTGCTGGATTTAAGCGTTTATGGCTACTGTTCTGTCAATCAAAGCCTTGCTGGATTTAAGCGTTTATGGCTACTGTTCTGTCAATCAAAGCCTTGCTGGATTTAAGCGTTTATGGCTACTGTTCTGTCAATCAAAGCCTTGCTGGATTTAAGCGTTTATGGCTACTGTTCTGTCAATCAAAGCCTTGCTGGATTTAAGCGTTTATGGCTACTGTTCTCTATATCAAAGCCTAGCTGGATTAAAATGTATACAGTGACTGTTCTCTATATCAAAACCTACTTGGATTAAAATGTATACAGTGACTGTTCTCTATATCAAAGCCTAGCTGGATTAAAATGTATACAGTGACTGTTCTCTATATCAAAGCCTAGCTGGATTAAAATGTATACAGTGACTGTTCTCTATATCAAAACCTACTTGGATTAAAATGTATACAGTGACTGTTCTCTATATCAAAGCCTAGCTGGATTAAAATGTATACAGTGACTGTTCTCTATATCAAAGCCTAGCTGGATTAAAATGTATACAGTGACTGTTCTCTATATCAAAGCCTAGCTGGATTAAAATGTATACAGTGACTGTTCTCTATATCAAAGCCTAGCTGGATTAAAATGTATACAGTGACTGTTCTCTATATCAAAGCCTACTTGGATTAAAATGTATACAGTGAATGTTCTCTATATCAAAGCCTACTTGGATTAAAGCGTACATGGCTATTGTTCTCTCGATCAAAACCTACCTGGATTAAAGAGTACAAGGTAAAAAAATCTCTTGCTCCAAGGAGAGTTGGAGAAAGAAAAGTAAATTTCTAACCCATAGGCAGTTAGTGAAAAGAAAAGTAGATTTCTAACCCCAAGCACAGTTAGTGAAAAGAAACGTTAGACCTCTAACCCAAAGCACAGTTAGTGAAAAGAAACGTTAGACCTCTAACGGTCTAACCCCAACCACAGTTAGTGAAAAGAAACGTTAGACCTCTAACCCAAAGCACAGTTAGTGAAAAGAAACGTTAGACCTCTAACCCAAAGCACAGTTAGTGCAAAGAAAAGTTAGACCTCTAAGTCAAAGCACACTTAGTGCAAAGAAACGTTAGACCTCTAAGTCAAAGCACAGTTAGTGAAAAGAAAAGTTAGACTTCTAAGTCAAAGCACAGTTAGAAGAATACATTAAAAACAAAATAGGTCTCTTACTCAAAGCATTTCTGGATGAAAGCACAAAAAGAAATGGTCCCTTGCTCAAAGCTTATCGGACGGAGTCACGAAAGAAACATGGCGTTCGCTCCTCAGCTGATGCTCTCCCTTTAGGCAGTCTGTCAAGCCAGCAAACCAAACCTCTTTAAATGGATGATTTATTGCGTAAATTCAAGATTATTAATTGCCCTTGCTACCTGATTGGAATTAATCGCAGACCATTGAGTGGGCTGGGGCTCCTCTTCAGAGCTGATTAACTTGTGTTCTCGCTCCGACCCGTTGTCATGAGAACAGAGCCAGACCCATGAGGCCGGTGTCGTTCTAGTAGCGAGTCCGGAGATGAAAGGGGCTTGGATGAAAGAAACGACGCTCTCAAGAAATGCTCGACTTCAGGCCTGAAGTAAAGAAATATTTTAACTCGACTTAACACGTGATTGCATAAAAGGATAATTTAACTCGACTTCATACCTGAGTGTAAAGAAATATTTTAACTCGACTTCATACCTGAGTGTAAAGAAATATTTTAATTCGGCTTAACACATGAATGTATAAAGGGGTAATTTTAACTCGACTTCATACCTGAGTGTAAAAAAATATTTGAAGTCAACTTCAGACCTGCGAGTAAAGAAATTTTTTAAGTCAGCTTCAGACCTGAGTGTAAAGGAATATTTTAACTCAGCTTCAGACGTTCAGTGTAAAGAATTTTTTGTAAAATTCGAATTAATACCTGCTTGTCAAAAGACATAATTTTAACTCGACTTCAGACCTGAGTGTAAAGAAACAGTTTAACTGTTTCAGGCCTGAAACCTGAGTGTAAAGAAATATTTTAACTGAACTTCACTCTTGAGTGTCAAGAGATTTTAACTCGTCTCCAGGCCTGGGTGTAAAGAGATTATCTTAACTCGATTTAGGTCCTGAATGTAAAGAGATCATTTTAATTCAGCTTGAGGACTAAGAGTAAAGAAATATTTTAACTCGTCCTCAAGCCTAAGTGTAAAGAGATTTTAGCTCGACTTAATACCTAAATGTAAAGAGTTAATTTTAACTTGACTTCAGGCCTGAAGTGTAAAGAAATATCATAACTCAACTTCAGACCAAAGTGAAAAGATATTTTAAATGGACTTACAACTGAATGTAAAGAGATAATTTTAGCCTGACTTCAGGTCTATTTGTAAAGAGATATCTTAACTCGACTTCAGGCCTGAGTAAAAGGAAATATTTTAACTCGACTTCAGGCCTGAGTAAAAGGAAATATTGTATATTTATAAAACGTCGATAAACCTGAGTCTATACCTCTATTATTATAACAATCCCAGACAAGACATGACTGTAAGGAAATATTTTAAACTTAACTTCAGACCGGAATGTGAAGTAATTATTGTAAATGAGAAAACCAGCAAAAAGGTAGAAAGAGCAAACGAAATCTAACGAAGTTGTGAACGAAAGGAGAACGATATGTTTTCTTAACGGATAAGGATTAAAAAAATTATATTTTATCAAGTAGACCCGGTAAAAATTGAGAGGGATGATGAAAAGATGTTAGTTGAAAAGATGATGTCATTGTTATTGAAAGAGATGACGTCATTGTTTGAGATTATGTCATATGTGAGGTATGACATAATTTGAATGAATTAAAGACACACACACAAAATAATGACGTCACGAAATGATGCCAGAAATAACTTTACAAAATGATGTCAAAATACTCTTTGTAAGAAATTAGTTCATAAGAGATTAAAGACAAAGCGATGTGAACGAAACCAGGACAAACTTACAATGAACGAGACCAGGACAAAAAGACAAACTTACAATGAACGAGACCAGACAAAAGACAAACGTACAATGAACCAGACCAGGACAAACTTACAATGAACCCGACCAGGACAAACAATGATCGAGACCAGACAAAAGACAAACGTACAATGAACCAGACCAGGACAAACGTACAATGAACCAGACCAGGACAAACGTACAATGAACCAGACCAGGACAAACTTACAATGAACGAGACCAGGACAAACTTACAATGAACCAGACCAGGACAAACTTACAATGAACGAGATTAGGACAAACTTGCAATGCCGAAGCAATGTGAGGAGTATATAACAACAGTGATTTGAACTAGAAGAGAAGAAACTTGATTTGAAAGAGGCCAGCGCTAAATTTATATGAAAGAAAACTAGAGCAACTGAATCTGCAGGGTACAATGACCAACTTGACATGAAGGAGAAGTGAGTAAAGATCTGAAGGAGAAGAGGGCAAAACGTCACTTGAAGGAGATCAAGAAAAAGAAAAAAGAGACCAGGGCAAACTTGTTGTAAGAAGAAGACACCTTCACCTTAACCTTCATCATGAGAACAGGACAAAGTTAATGTGAAGGAGAAAATGTGGAAAAAGTTATTCGAATTATATTAAAATTATATATATATATAATCATTCTGAGATGGCCAAACTTCTTTTGAATGAGACAAGTCTTTATTAAGAAATAGATTTTATAAATATAATCTTATTAATCTTTGATAAGCTGTTTGTGGGGAAAAGATCTCTTTTAATATGACCTGATAACTCTGTTCACTGTGTACAATCTAATGGTTCTAGATCATTACTGTTAGATACTAGTAGAGTTCTAGATCATTGCTGTTAGATACTAGCAGAGTTCTAGATCATTGCTGTTAGATACTAGCAGAGTTCTAGATCATTGCTGTTAGATACTAGTAGAGTTCTAGATCATTGCTGTTAGATACTAGCAGAGTTCTAGATCATTGCTGTTAGATACTAGCAGAGTTCTAGATCATTGCTGTTAGATACTAGCAGAGTTCTAGATCATTGCTGTTAGATACTAGTAGAGTTCTAGATCATTGCTGTTAGATACTAGCAGAGTTCTAGATCATTGCTGTTAGATACTAGTAGAGTTCTAGATCATTGCTGTTAGATACTAGTAGAGTTCTAGATCATTGCTGTTAGATACTAGTAGAGTTCTAGATCATTGCTGTTAGATACTAGCAGAGTTCTAGATCATTGCTGTTAGATACTAGCAGAGTTCTAGATCATTGCTGTTAGATACTAGCAGAGTTCTAGATCATTGCTGTTAGATACTAGCAGAGTTCTAGATCATTGCTGTTAGATACTAGTAGAGTTCTAGATCATTGCTGTTAGATACTAGCAGAGTTCTAGATCATTGCTGTTAGATACTAGTAGAGTTCTAGATCATTGCTGTTAGATACTAGCAGAGTTCTAGATCATTGCTGTTAGATACTAGTAGAGTTCTAGATCATTGCTGTTAGATACTAGTAGAGTTCTAGATCATTGCTGTTAGATACTAGTAGAGTTCTAGATCATTGCTGTTAGATACTAGTAAAGTTGTTTCTTTGACTTTTCACCATCTTCCTTGAGTCAAAAGTTATTTTCAAGTGACAAACGTAATTTTTCTTGAGTCAAACGTCATCTTCATGTGACGTATATCTTTTTGTATGAGTTATGCATCATCTGTTTGTTTGAGCCATCTGAGCTGTTGCATGTTTTAACAAGATCACATAATCATGACAGTCTGGTGTAAAACGGTCATGCGAATAAACTGTCCGATGTAAGACTGCTTTAAGAATTGACTGCCTGATGATAGTTCATGAGAACAAACAGTCTGGTGTGTGGTTTTAATGAGAGCAGGCTGGAGAACGATAAGACTATACTTTCTTGTGTAAGGCGGTGATGAGAATAAACTACCTGGTGTAAGATGTTCCTGAGAATAAGATGTCTGTTGTATGATGGCCTTGATACATTTTTGGTGTAAGATGTTCCTGAGAATAAGATGTCTGTTGTATGATGGCCTTGATAAATTTTTGGTGTAAGATGTTCCTGAGAATAAGATGTCTGTTGTATGATGGCCTTGATACATTTTTGGTGTAAGATGTTCCTGAGAATAAGATGTCTGTTGTATGATGGCCTTGATAAATTTTTGGTGTAAGATGTTCCTGAGAATAAGATGTCTGTTGTATGATGGCCTTGATAAATTTTTGGTGTAAGATGTTCTTGAGAATAAGATGTCTGTTGTATGATGGCCTTGATAAATTTTTGGTGTAAGATGTTCCTGAGAATAAGATGTCTGTTGTATGATGGCCTTGATACATTTTTGGTGTAAGATGTTCCTGAGAATAAGATGTCTGTTGTATGATGGCCTTGATAAATTTTTGGTGTAAGATGTTCCTGAGAATAAGATGTTCCTGAGAATAAGATGTTCCTGAGAATAAGATGTTCCTGTGAATAAGATGTTCCTGTGAATAAGATGTTCCTGAGAATAAGATGCTTAGTGGTCATACGACGCGCTCGTTGGTAGAAGAGCAGACAACTCCATCTATTGGATCTTGCCAGTGATGTAAGGATATTTTGATGGAAATTTTGCAATGAATAGACAGTTTTGTGATGATTATAAATCTATTGCTCATTTAGTAAACACATAATAACAATGACAATGAACTGAATTAAAGAATGAAAATAGAACGCTACAAATATTCAGCACCGTCAATATTCCACACACTTATAGGCTAAAAATAATATCGTGCATATAGCGTTTATGAAATACTAGTATTGATATTTATTTGGGGAGTATAGTTTTAATATTTTAATAATTAAAGTATTGCGTCTAACAGGTGAATGGTGTTTTAAAAATTCCTTTTTGTTATTTATTACTGCTATCAAGGAGATTACTAAAGGCACTTTCACGTCTACAAATGCTCTCATTTGATTAGAACTTATTGTCAGCTATAAAATATGAAACCAAGGGCGATAATTTATGACCTAGAAACAGAGTTGCGCTGTTTGCTAGAAGCAAGTCTACTTTACGCTAAGGCGGCGCGATAATCCGAACACTCGAGACAATACGGCTATCAGTATCCCTATCAGGAGACATGGGACAAGGAACTGCACTTGTTGCCTAGGGACACAAGTGCACACATCCAGACTAATACGTGCTTCATTAGAATTTGGATTGGCATCCATGGATACGACTGAACGCCATCAAGATGTTAGGACAATCTGTACGTTAGGAAGCAAGGCGGAAAGGTTGAATTTACTTTGTGTTTGTGGTTATAAGACATCTGCCCTTTGTTTGTGTTGTTATTTGTAGTTTTCATAGCGATCTCCTAACGATGTATTTATTTTTTATAGGGGAAATAACTCGCAGATAATATTTACATCTACAGTTTCAATCTCTATAATAATTTTAAACAGTTATTTTTGAAGACAGTCTACAAGCCATTCGCTCCAGCAACAGGATATATGTGACAGCATCTGATCCAGTAATATAATCACATAAAATATCTGATTCATTAGCAGGGTACTTGTGAAGACATCTGATCCATTAGCAGGGTACTTGTGAAGACATCTGAACCATTAGCAGGGTACTTGTGAAGACATCTGATCCATTAGCAGGGTACATATGAAGAAATATGAGTCGCTAGCACTAACAGGAAATGACGAAAGCTTCCGATCCAGTAGCAATGTACACACGATGACACATGATTCAGCAACAGGGTACATGTGATGACACCCAATTCAGCATCGGGGTACACGTGAAGTCAAGTGCACAATAACGATTTTATTACAAGAATTCAATGGACAATAATCGATCATCCTCTGCGCTAATGCCTCTGATAATACCCTTTTCATGTTTAAATAGTGCCTCTGGTCTAATGCCTCTGATAACACCCTTTTCACGTTTAAATAGTGCCTCTGGTCTAATGCCTCTGATAAAACCCTTTTCACGTTTAAATAGTGCCTCTGGTCTAATGCCTCTGATAACACCCTTTTCAAGTTTAAATAGTGCCTTTGAATGCTTCTGATCTGTTAACACTTTTTTTTACGTTTTAATAGTGCCTTTGCTCTAACACACACACACACACACGCACGCACGCACGCACGCACGCACTTAGGTGTTCTAAACATCTCAGTAGCTTTGACTACCTCAGGAGTTTCGACCTCTTTTCGTCTAGCTTCCATTAGCTTTAACCGCCCCCCTCCCCCCCTCCACACACTTTGGTTCTAACTATTTCTTTAATTTTAACTGTCCCCTTGGTTCTATCTTTGTAATTTTAACTACCTCCGACCCTGGTTCTATCTTTGTAATTTTAACTACCACTGACCCTGGTTCTAAGTATTTCTTTAATTTTAACTGCCTCCTTGGCAGCATTGTCCTTATGCCCTACTAAAACTATTTAATAACCTCCCCTTACCTGCCCTGATAAACATTTTCTTCTTACCTCTAGCCGTTGTCTGCCTGGATCTTTCTTCAATGAAATTAATGTACCACCTTTACCTCTAATCAACCTGTGACAGAGTAAATTTGCCTATCCCTATTTTAAAATTTAATTGTTATATAAACTGTTAAATTGTCAGAGGGACCCGACTTAGGGCACTCCTTATGATGGTGTGAGAAAGTAAATTTACCCTCCCTATTTTTAATTTTAATTGTTATATAAGTTGCTAAATTGTCAGAGTGACCCGACCTTGGGCACTCCGTATGGTGTTATTTTGAAAATGTCTGAGTTTGAAGTAAACAGTCTAAGGGAAGAATATTCTAGATTTGCTGACCTAGTGGAAACTGAGTGAGCAGGTTTTTTTTATTTTTATTATCCAATGATTATGATTTATGAGAATGAGACTAGCCAATGGGCTGAGTTTAAGAAGTTTACTTGCAGTAGAGAATTTTGCTGTCTATTCACTTTTGAAGTTGAAAACACAGAGTGAAGTCCGGCTCTGCAGGCAGTCGTTTGCTTGAGTAGTGAGTTTTAAACTGACTGATTGAGAGAGAGAGTGACCTTGGAAACATTTCATCATTTTTCTATTGATATGTTGTATCTGTGTTATGAAAAGATGTAATATGCAAGTTGATTTATTTACTACAAATGTTTGAACTAAGCTGCATCCATGTGGTGTATTAATATGTGACATTGTTTGATATATTGTATTTATTGTACCACGTGATGTATTAATATGTGACATTGTTTGATACATTGTATTTATTGTACCACATGCGCATGGGGATAATGACTACTGTTGCAGGAGATTGTAAGTTTTGAGAATAGATGTGAAATAGAATGGTGTTATGTTGTAATGAATTAGAAACTTAGGCTTGCTCCTTGATTGTATGTTGCAGTCAGCAAGCAACCTTCTTCTTCTAATTACTTCTGATTCCTTTCTTTTGGGTTATGGTTGTCTCACTCTGTGATGAGTTCGAACCTGAGCTGTGAGTCTCATGTGGAGCCTCATGTTCAACTTTCAAGTTCCTAGCTACCCTTCGTTTGTTCACTAGTCATGACGTGAGTGACTGGGAAAGTGCGGGAGACTTACAACGTGTGTTGCAGAGTGTGTAAGCATAAGGGAGTATGCTACACCCTACTTTTGATGTTCAAAGCAAGGATGCTAAGGGTAACACAATCAAATTGCAGGTTAGTCCTATCAGAGAATAAAAATGGAGTTATTAGAATTAAATGTATAAATTAACGTGACCTGGACTAAGTACAGCTTCCCGTCTTTTCACTGACCTTTTCAATCACGTCACAGTGTCAAAATGTCCGAGTGCAGCACGCGTTCCCGCCTTGGGCGCAAGAAAACACTGACGTGTAGCTATCTCTCAACCGACCTGGCACTCGCTTGCCGTCAGTTTCTTGAGCAAAACACAATCATTTTTATTCTCTGATAGGACTAACCTGCAATTTGTATTGACTCTCATTGAACTATAATTAGCTGTAATTTTATTATTATTATTATATACATGTAGAGAGATTGTAAACTATAATTACCCGAACGTGTATTTGTGGAATATTGTTGTCAAATTATCTGTTTTTTGTAAATGTCATTTGTATAGTTGATTTTTCTTTTAATAAATTTATTGTTAATTTATTGACCTTGCACATTTTGATACTGATATTCTTATTTTGGAGAAGAAAGTGGGTGGATGGAGACTCGCTTAATATAGTTTAAAGTCGGATTTGTCTTCTCCTTTAGTAAGAAGGTTCCATCTGCATAAACCTTACGAGACTGTAAACGTTGATTTATGTTGTGGAACAGTGAAAACGTTTACACTGCCAAAATATCCGCCTAGTGAGAGACGAGTGGAATCTGCTGAAAATCATTAATAAAATAAAATTAAAATTCTCATCACTTGAAATTAGTTATGAAAGAATAATAATAATTATCTTCATTAACTAAGTGGCACACGTGTCACAGATGGTATATTTGAATTTGTCTAGTTGAGGTAAACACCTGAGTTGAGAATATGCTAGAAGATTGCTGATGTAATGCAAACCATCCCATCTGGGTGAGTAGTTTTATTATCCAATAGTTATGATTTATGAGAATGAGGCTAGCCAATGAGCTGAGATCTAAAAGTTTACTTGCTGTTTTTGAAAGGTGGCCATTAGCTTGGTGGTGAGTTAAACTGACTGGTTGGGAGAGAATGGACTTAGAAATATTTTATGCATTTTTGCTATTGATGTAATATACTCGTGTTTTATGTAGAGATCTACTATGTGAGTAGACTTTTATTTCTACAAGTGTTTGAACTAAGCTCCTCACATAGTTTAATAAACACTTGACATTGTTTGATATGCTGTATTTATTATGCGATGTCTGTATATCGGGCTAATAAAATATGTTGCAGGAAATTGTAAGTTGAGACTGGAATGTAAGATAGAATGGAGTTTTAAAGTGATAAAGTGGAAGACTTAGCACTTGTCCCTTGATTGTGTTTTTCACAGACAAGGCACACCTTTCACATGATACTTGAATCTACTGATTCACTGATTGTAAATCGCTATAACGGGAATCTGCCGCAGTCTGTGTAAGTGTAAAAGAAATACAATACACTCTTTTGATGTATGTCGGCCAAAGTATGTTAACAACTTGGAAAAATGTTGGTACTGGGAAGTATTAGAAATTACTACAATTGCTGTTCTGCTTGAATGAATGGGTTCTGCAGGAAAAGGTTGACTTCAAGAAGACAAGTGGCGAATCAGTTTTTTTTCACAGTGAGGAGGGAAACACATGGAAATTAAACTGAACTATAATTAATGGAAATTAAACTGAGCTATAATTTGTGACATTGTTACCAAATGCGCAAGGGCTTTTGAGAACATGCCTAAACCAGGTTATGTAAAGACTATTACTGTTTATCTCTAATAACTCCATTTCATTTCTCTGATAAGATTTGTCTTGTGCTTGTATTGACTCTATTGTTGAATTGTATTTTATAGGAGATAGACCTCGTAAAACAGAAATTTTTTGAATGAGGTTTTGTGGAAATATCAATTCAAGTAATCTATTTCATTGTATTTGTCATATGTATATTTGATTGTTGATTCAATAAATGTATTGTTAAATTAATTTACCTTCTGACAAATATTGATAACTTTATGTTGGAGAAGAAAGTGGGTGGATGGGGGCCAATGTTCCCTCTAAGGTGTGAGGTCGCTCAGGTCATTAGAAAGTGCCATGCAGCAGTTTGAAAATTCTGTGTAAAAGTTTTGGTAGCAAGCTCAAACAACCACCAGTTCCGCGCTCTCAGGGAAAAGTTCCGTGCACAGAGGGAAAAGTTCCGCGCACAGAGGGAAAAGTTCCGTGCACAGAGGGAAAAGTTCCGTGCACAGAGGGAAAAGTTCCGCGCACACAGGGAAAAGTTCCGTTTCATTTTATGTCATTCTAGCTCTAACTTGTTTGTTTTAACACGCTATTTCTCTTGACTTTTGCCTAGCTCTAACTTATTTGTTATAACATGCTATTTCTCTTGACTTTCGCCTAGCTCTAACTTATTTGTTTTAACATGCTATTTCTGTTGACTTTCAAGCCCCATTCCCATTTTATGTCATTCCACATATTCAGTGTCTAAAATTAATTATTTCAGAAAAACTTACAAAAGCCTCTTAAACTAATTAAATTTTGACGACTGTTAAAACAAATAAAGCCTGTGTAAAATGCATTGTACACTTTGTTGAAGACTACTAAAACAAAGCCTGTGTAAAGATGCGATATACATTTTGTTGAAGACTACTAAAACAAAGCCTGTGTAAAGATGCGATATACATTTTGTTGAAGACTACTAAAACAAAGCCTGTGTAAAGATGCGATATACATTTTGTTGAAGACTACTAAAACAAAGCCTGTGTAAAGATGCGATATACATTTTGTTGAAGACATAATGAAACTAATCAAGGTGAACAACACAGGTGACTTTCGGCCAACTTAATGTTCAATTTAAGAAATTAGGACAGCCTTATCCTTAAAGTTAAATATAAGAAATTAAGACAGCTGTATACTTAATGTTCAATGTAAGAAACTAGGACAGCCTTATACTTAATGTTCAATATAAGAAATTAGGACAGCCTTATTCTTAATGTTCAATATAAGAAATTAGACAGGCATATATTTAATGTAAAATTTAAGAAATTAGGACAGATAATTCAAAGATATTATGAAAGGCATAAAAATCCTTTAAATTTACGATATCAGGCATATAAAACGTTTATTGTTAAATTGAAGAAATTATGATTGGAATATAAATCATTTAATGTTAAATTGAAGATATTATATGACAAATATATAGATTTTTTAATGATAAATTTAAGAAATTAAGTCAAATATTTAAATCATTTACTTTTAAATGTAAAACATTAATACATGCATTTAAATCCTTTAATGTTAAATATAAGATATTGTGATAGAAATATAAATCCTTTAATGTTAAATTTAAGATATTAAGACATGAATATAAATCCTTTAATGTTAAATTTAAGATATTATGACAGAAATATAAATCCTTTAATGTTAAATTTAAGATATTATGACAGGTATATAAATCCTTTAATGTTAAATTTAAAATATTATGACAGGCATATAAATCCTTTAATGTTAATTTAAGCTTTAATGTTAATTTAAGATATTATGACAGGCATATGACTAATTTAATATATTTTGACAGGCATATAACTAATTTAATGTTAAATGTAAGATATTCGGACAGGCATATAACTAATTTAATGTTAAATTTAAGATATTATGACAGGCATATAAATCCTTTAATGTTAAATTTAAGATATTATGACAGACATATAACTAATTTAATGTTAAATTTCTTAAATGAGGAGCACACGAAACAATGTAATTTGTAATCTTCAGAATATTTAAGAGATGATTATTTCTGGAGCCTAGTAACAGATTTGAGATGTGATGGAAATGTCTCTTCACATAGTCTGATTTGAGATACATGAAAAAGTCTCGTCATAATGTCTAGATTTGAGATGTAAATGTCTCGACATAGTCTCTAAAATTTGAGACGTGATAGAAAAATGTCATCTTAAGATGTATGGAAATGTCACGTCATATTGTCTAGATTTGAGATGCATGGAAATGTCACGTCATATTGTCTAGATTTGTGATGTATGGAAATGTCACGTCATATTGTCTAGATTTGAGATGTATGAAAATGTCTTGTCATATTGTCTAGATTTGTGATGTATGGAAATGTCTCGTCACATAGTTGCCTACTCAACAATGAATAGTTAATGCAATGACTAGTATGATTGGAGTTCTTAATTAATTAACACTTAACTTCTAGAAGCTTGTATGCAGTTTCTTTCCTTTCACTCGTTTTTCCCATAATTTTTCTTTTTCTTTTTTCCTTCTTCCTGTTTTACTTCATTTCTTTCTTACTTTTTTCATTTTCTTTCTTTACTATATTCTTTATTTGTTTCTTTTAATAAAATATTTCTAGTCCTCCCTACTCAGTGCATGTGTGTGAGTGCGTTTGTGTGTGTAACTTCCTTCTGACTCTTTCCTTTATTTCCTTTATCGTTTTCACAATCATTAATTTTTTTTGTCCTTTTGTCTTTCAATCTTCATTTCTTATTCTCTTCCTCCCTTCCTTCCTTCCTTCCTCTCTCTCTCTCTCTCTCTCTCTCTCTCTCTCTCTCTCTCACACACACACACACACTCTCTCTCATTCTTTTCTTTATCTTTCTTTCTAAAATAGTGTTCCTTCCTTCACAAAAAGCAGCAGACATTTTGTAAGTTTTATTAATGTCACCCCTTTCAATCATATATCGTTAACAACGAAATAAGATGCAAATCAGTGTTGTACAATTGTTAAAACCATGCATTTTATTTCCCGTTTGAATTATGACTTATACAAGCTAAGGACAGCAAATAGACTGTGCAAAGTTTATGCATCTTTCAAATGTAAGTATATACACGAGGTCAAATGTCACATAAATTATGCACGTGACGCTTTCTCACTTCAAACATTGCGCACTGAGCGTCATTAAACGCGCATGCGCAAGTCCACAAACATCTCAGCAGCAGTAGACTGCAGGTTTATATAATTTGATGTAAAGATATTCGCAATAGTGGCAAGTTTACACATATTTTGTTGTCATAACGCCAAACAACAAAAGACTGATTAAAATTAACATACATATATACAAAATATATAAATAGCATTCTTTCTCATTAAATGACAGTTTTTAAAGTAGGCAGCCATATTAGCAGCAAGTTCATTAGAGAAATCATAATATCAAGACGAAACTATCTAAAAACTCTACATTAGGACGATACGACGTCAGTCATATGTGTCACGTGACCGACAGCAAATCCCGCAGCACCAGGTGTGAAGTGATAAAATCAATAATTCTTTTGCCGAGTTCAGTGTGGAACACAATGATGGAGGTAAGCAGAAAATAGTTTGATCTCTTTCTTTATTGAACCGCACGCTACTGGCGAATTGATACCATGTACTCAATGCAAATTAGTAATATGAAATGTCTAGACATAGCAACAGTCAGTTTCAAGAAATAAAGGAAAGAAAGAATTGATACCATGTACTCAATGCAAATTAGTAATATGAAATGTCTAGACATAGCAACAGTCAGTTTCAAGAAATAAAGGAAAGAAAGAAGAAAGAAAACGGAAACAAACAAATAGTCCGACGCATTTTCCAGCGAAGTTTGTCTGTGCTTTCAAGTCAATGTTGGCAAGCTATTAATAGGGCGAAAATCGTCGCCTTTGTCAGAGATGCTACACGATACACACCACAACCAACTGCTGCAGCAACAATTTTGCTTTGTGACGTATATTATTTAGGGGTGCAAGAGTCAATTAAATTTAACTTTGTGATCTCATTATAAATCAAAATAAAACATTAAATTTATGTTTGCAATCTAATTATTTATAAATTTCTTTTGTTACATTAAATATATGGTATAATTTAATTCCGTGTATTACGTTACTATGCAAACTCGTTACTATAATCAGTGATAGATATGTGAAGCAATAACCAAGTTGAAGAACCGCAAGGGACGTAACCCAGTTTGCCTTGAAGTTTTGATAAGACTAGCCGCGTTCTGTGAGCTCGTTGAATGGTGAAATTCACATTGCATTGCAATGTATCGTTACAATTTCTAGCGACGTGTCCTACGTTATATTAAAGTAAAATAGTTTTTAACACAAAATTCATAATATGTTCTACGTTATATTCAAGTATAGTATTTTTTTTTAACACACAAAATTCATAATATATACTGCGGTTATAAGTTAGTCTAACGTTTTAACTCACATTGGCGATACATGCGGCGTTGTATTTCGGTTATATTTATAACACACTTAAGCGACATTCTACTTCATATCTTGAGTATATTTGTAGCACACTTTAGCGATACGTCTGACGTCATATTCAAGTCTATTCATATGAAACTTTTGTCGAGATATATCATGTCACACTTGGAGTATACCATGAACACAAAGTGCACGCCATAAACATCTCCCACAATGGGACTTCGCATTTTGTCAGTAGTCGGAAGTAAAGTGCATGCCATAAAACCTCTCCCATAGTCAGCAATTCAGGACGTATCGGGAGAGCACAAAATTACAACAAAATAAAAATGAACAATAGAAAGGAAGAAATGAAAGAAAGAAAGTAAAAATTAAAAAAGATATTAAATGGATCCCATCTACATCTAAGGCAGTGATTTCTGTTTTCGTATTAAGCGCACAAATAATAGTTAAAAATTAGTTCTTATACAAGCAAATTACATCACTGGCTAACTAAACTTGGAACTTTAGATTTAATAAATAAGACATTCATTTTAAATCAATGGCTAACAAAACTTGGACTATTAAACTTAACAGATAAGATGGTCATTTTAAATATGGCATAATTAAAATTCGTTGAGAGCTGTTGGAAAATTAAAATAAACTAAAAAAAAAATATTAAATTACGTAAAGCGGAGAAATTCGCTATGGCGAGGTACATATTTTACGTTAAGAAAAATAATTCCTTCCTCCACTCCCTCGTCTCTCTCTCTTTCTCTCTCTGAACTTTATAAATACAGTCCTCGAGATATTCCTAACAATGATTTTGTATTTAAACTCTTTGATACAAAGAACATGTTTTACAGCAAAATAAATAATATATTTGTTTCTTTTCCCACTTTTTAACTTTAAATATGAATGGCTTTCTTAACTTCAGTGTGTGTTTCTTTTAACGTGATTTTAATTTGAGTTTATTTCTCACATTAGCAATTTATTATTAATTATATCACCCCGAAGGTCTTCTTACCACTCTCAGTGCTGGCTGTGACTGGTATGACCAATTAATTATTCAAATGACTCAAAGCTTGAATGTTGGCCGCGAGTGATTAAAAGAAGTAAAACATAAGCCACAATGTCGAGCCTCCATCTTAGCAATACGCGAAGCGTTTTACAATCAGTGCCAACGGAATACAGGTCAACTGCTCCATCTTGTTTTAAAACAACAGGCAAAGGAGTTAACGAAAATCATTTACATAACGTGTGACGACATACAGTTGTCCTAGAAGGCAATGAAGAGCCCAGGCTAGCCCACGACAAACGTGTGACGACATACAGTTGTCGTAGAAGGCAATGAAGAGCCTAGGCTAGCCCACGACAAACGTGTGACGACATACAGTTGTCCTAGAACGCAATGACAAGCCCAGGCTAGCCCACGACAAACGTGTGACGACATACAGTTGTCCTAGAAGGCAATGACAAGCCCAGGCAAGCCCACGACAAACGTGTGACGACATACAGTTGTCCTAGAACGCAATGACAAGCCCAGGCAAGCCCACGACAAACGTGTGACGACATACAGTTGTCCTAGAACGCAATGACAAGCCCAGGCAAGCCCACGACAACGCAGAACGTGGACTTGTCAAGGAATTGCACATAATAGATATGTGTGAGCCTTTAATTTAAAGGTACACATTTCACTTTTATGACCAAGCTAAACAGACACTTGGCGGCCGTATATAAGTATTAATAAAGTCTTTTGTTTGTTCTTTGCCTTGTACAAACTTTTCAAGTGCATTTGAAAGCACTTTATACAATGAGAATGAGCGTGTGATGTTGTATAAACACTTTGCAGAATAAATCAAATCAATGTGTTAGCTACGAGTGAGTAAGAACAAATACGTTTAGTTTTAATTATGCATACCATCTGCCATCTCTTGTATTTAAACAATCGCCACTTTAATTCCCTACACACTCATATAGCAGCAGCAAAAAGAAAAACAGTTTTATTCATCGTCCACAATTCCTTACGCAAGCTCGACTCATTTTCTACACGAAGCCCTTGCCTCAAAAAACATCTATCTGGCACATTAAAATTAACTGTATTCCCCGGGGTGGGTGGGTGGGTGGGAGAGGGGGTAGTGATAAGACAAGACTATCGGGTGTAGCAAGAAATACGCACCATCCTAACCGATAAAAAAAAAAATGAAAAAGGTAGGTGCCAGGTAGGGTGGGTGACCACAAGCAAGATTTTCTTTCCAGTCCACAACAGACGTCTCTAGTGTCTTGCACGCAAGACCTTGTTTGCTGTGATTGATTACCCGAAAGTTAACCAGATTTCTTGGCGCTGGTGAATATATTCGTACACACAACACAGTCTCTTTCAGGCAGATTTTCGGCTCGGCAAAAGACTCCGATTTCTATTCACGGAGGCCGGGCCGCTTGTCGACGTGCGATAGGAGCCCGGGAAACCATCGGGGACTCGCCAGCCCAAAGCAGTGAGAGTGGTTGCCCGGAAATGGCAGTTACCTCTCTGGACAATGTTATCAGCGGGTGGAGGCTGCTTGTCTGTGCACAGGGGCGCACAACTCAATTACGTCCGGTTCAAGCAAAGTAAACACGTGCAATAAGACATTAGTTAATAACCCGAGATAGGAAATCGAGACGCTGACACGGGTCGCACCCGGAGATTGCAGCGAATAAAAAAGAAGTGCTGGTCACACCTTGGAGTTTAAAATTATTTTAAGTTCTTGTCACACACGGGAAGTCTATAAATGCCGCGTGTATAGACCTACCAAGATTAAAACATGATAGAGAGATCACGACTAAGATAAATGACTAAATTTGTAATTATAACAATGAAAAGCGTGTTTTATTTCTAACATACTCCCATTTATACGGTTTCTTTCTGATGTGTTGCCTTAGCTTGGAAGTTTCTGAATAATGACTTAATGCCTTGCAAGTAAGATTGAGTTATACAGCTACTTCTAACAAATATAAAATTTAATATTTTTAAGTTAAACTTTTTTCTTAAATTAAAAGCAGTATGTTACTTTAATGAACACTGGTTTGGTACGTGACTTCTTTAATAACACTTACTTAGTTTATTCTTGACGTGTTTATTATATGACATACTTTGTAAATGACAGGTTTGGTACGTGACTTGTTTAGTAACTGGCTTATTTAATAGCGGACTTATTTAGCACTAATAACTTATTTTATTGCATGACATATTTTGTAAATGACAGGTTTGGTACGTGACTTGTTTAGTAACTGGCTTATTTTAATAGCGAACTTATTTAGCACTAATAACTTATTTTATTGCATGACATATTTTGTAAATGACAGGTTTGGTACATGACTTGTTCAGTAAATGACTTGTATAGTAATTGATTTGTTTAATAGCTGACTTTGGTAAATAACTGACTTGTATAGTAATTATAGACTTTGGTAAGTAACTGACTTGTATAGTAATTGATTTGTTTAATAGTTGACGTGTTTAATAATAAATTGTATTGTTGACGAGTGAGTGACCCGTGTGTTTAGTTCTCTTGAATTAATTAATTTTGTATAATAGCACTGATAGGCCAAGAAAACATACAGGTGCTTTTTACATCTCAAAGGGCGTGTCCATGAAAAATCCGCAAAGAGTTTGGATTGTTATAAATAAATAATGCAACTTTCGTACTTTATCATTCGATTTAATGCAATAAATCAGTGCGGTTTATTATGCGGATAAAGGCAGCAGGAGTAAAACAATGCCTAGACTCAGTGAACCGTATACCATAAGAGATAGGATTTGGCTTGAGAGACAGAGGGTTTGTTTTGTTGTCAAAGTTAGGAGGATGTTCTACTTGAGAGACAGGACGTGTTTCTGGTTTAAAGGAAAGGAATTTGGCTTAAGAGACATGAGATTTTTCTCGCTCGAGAGACAGGAGGTTGTCTGGATCGAGAGTCAGGTTGTCTGGATCAAGGTCATGAGACAGGAGGTTGTCTGGATCAAGGACAAAAGGCAGGAAAGGTATCTGACTCGAGACAGGAGAATATTGATAATGGATCCTGAAAGAAGATCTATAGGATTCATACACCGAGAAAATGTCTCTTTACTGTTCACATTGCCATGTTGTTCATTCCTTCTTTTATTGGTGTTTAGTGGTTCAAAGCGCGCGCGTGTGTATGAGAGAGGGAGAGAAAGAGAGTGTAACTTGTTCTGGGCTGATAATTTATGACGTTATTTTTATGGAAATATCAGGACTGCGAGGGTTAAACTTTATAATCTATGACGTCAATTTCCCCGATAGCTCAGTGCACACGAGCTAAAACTTAATCTTTGACGTCAGTGGACTTCGTGAGCACCCTAGCTAGAACTTAACCTTTGACATCAGTGGACTTCGTGAGCACGCGGGCTAGAACTTAAACTTTGACATCAGTGGACTTCGTGAGCACAAGGAAGACAGTGGCATTGGGTAGTACAAGTCTTAACAATTTATTCTGAATATTTCTGTATTAAATATATTGAGTCTTTTTTAATTTTTTTTTTTAACCTGTTTGATAAAATAGGTAAAGATTTCTGAGTTGCTAAAATCGCGAAGCGGGGATATGAAAGGGCGAAGAACACACACCTCAAGAAATGCACCTGGCCTTGCAAGACCTTGGATTATCTCCAGATAAAGCTGTATATCCCAGAGATTAGCTGCAGATGAAATTTTCAGTTGTAGATTTCACATCTGGGTAATGACTATTTCTAAAGAGGGGATTAGTATAATAGTATTATAACGTAACGCTGTGCATGAAGATTTATTTCTAGTAGCAACTGGACAACACAGGCACACCCCACTACTAAAGGAAGCGCTCCTCGGTCTAGTAGCGACTGGACAACACAGGCACACCCCACTACTAAAGGAAGCGCTCCTCGGTCTAGTAGCCACTGGACAACACAGGCACACCCCACTACTAAAGGAAGCGCTCCTCGGAAGTGTCCACGTTCTCCATAAAACCTTGGTTCTCCCAGAATCTTGGTAATGCTCCGAGACCTTGGTTCTCCCAGAATCTTGGTAATGCTCCGAGACCTTGGTTCTCCCAGAATCTTGGTAATGCTCCGAGACCTTGGTTCTCCCAGAATCTTGGTAATGCTCCGAGACCTTGGTTCTCCCAGAATCTTGGTAATGCTCCGAGACCTTGGTTCTCCCAGAATCTTGGTAATGCTCCGAGACCTTGGTTCACAACCGACAGTCAAACACAGAAGTCGTGATAAAAGTACCAGTAGCAGTAGTAGTACCGGTAATAGCAGCAGTAGTAGTAGCAGTAGAATACATAGCAGTAGTAATAATAGTAGTAGTACCAGTAGTACTAGCAGTAGTAGTAATAGTAGTAGTAGTAATAGCAGTAGTAATAATAGTAGTAGTAGTAATAGTAGTAGTAGCAGTAGTAATAATAGTAGTAGTAGCAGTAGTAATAATAGTAGTAGTAGCAGTAGTAATAATAGTAGTTGTAGTAGTAATAGTAGTAGTAGCAGTACCAGTAGTACTAGCAGTAGTAATAATAATAATAGTAGTAGTACCAGTAGTAGCAGTCATAGTAATACCAATAGTACTAGCAGTAGTAGTAGTACCAGTAATACTAGCAGTAGTAGTAGCAGCAGAAGTAGCAGTAGTAGTAGTGCAAATAGTACCAGCAGTAGTAGTACTAGCAGAGGTAGTAATAGTAGCAGGAGTAGTACTAGCAGTAGTAGTAGTAGTAGTAGTAATTATAATCAGTAACTGTTTACAAACACATGACGCTAAATATAAACGTGGCAATTTGGTCACATTAAGTCACTATAAATACACTGGACCAAGATATACACGTAAAATATCACGTCTTTTTCACTGGAACAAGTGACCAGAGTCTCAACATTCACCAGGAAGCGTTTGTGTTGCGTTCATGAGATACATCTTGTCATAGTGATCAATAATCACCAATACTAATAAGACATTTCTAGAAACTCAATGTCTCATGACAATTTCAAAATTCCAAGCATCTATTTATAGATTAGTTTTGATTATATCAACTATTAAAAATACGGTTTACATATTAATTGGTTTTAAGTTTAAGGAGCAAAGTTTCGGCCAAGTCATTATCTTTATTTTATTAATAGATATGATAAATGTGTGATGTCTAGCGATTACATCTATTTACAACAAACTCCCACACGATACATGTCAACACTGTAAGAAAGGACCGTAAGGAGAAAAACGGCTCCAAATTAGATTGCTATCAATATGCATTCATTTACAAGCATTAGTCCCTTTTCTCCGCACAACAGATTCGGTTATTTAATTCTGCAGCCTGAGCTCCGTCTTTGCACATACAGGGGAGAGAATACCACATTTATTGTTCCGGAATCATTATCTTTCGTGTTTGCTGTTATACCTTCATACAACTCACTCCTTCCCAAACGAATTTCCGGACCTGCACAATCGTGCGAAATTGGCACTGACAATGATTGAATGAATGACATCTATCAGGATGTCTCAAACAACAAAGCAAAGAAAAAAATAAGCTAACAATAATTCTTTAGCGAGTATTTTCTCGTCCATATATTAATTAACTCATCGTTTTTTTTATTCTTAAATTTTAACACAACGTTTTGCAAGAGGTATACCTTTTTATTAGAGATGTGTCCATATTACTAGAGATGTGTCCATATTACAAGGGATGTTCTATCTTATTAGAGATGTGTCCATATTACAAGAGATGTGTACATATTACTAAAGATGTGTCCATATTACTAAAGATGTGTCCATATTACAAGAGATGTGTCTGTCTTACTAGAGATGTGTCCATATTACAAGGGATGTTCTATCTTATTAGAGATGTGTCCATATTACAAGAGATGTGTCTGTCTTAAGAAATGTATCATGTTTACTATAGATGTGATCCTTTTTACCAAACATGACAAAGTGCATTCTGACATATTAATCTATACCATAGATGTTCTGATATTCTTAGTGACATCCAAATGACGTTCTAACTGATATTCTGAATAAGATTTTAAGTGATGTTCTAAGTGATATTCTAAATGACATTTTAAGTGATATTCTAACTCATATTCTAAGTGATATTTTAACTGATATCTGAAATTACATTTTACTAATATTCTAAACTTATATTTTAATTCATATCTAAAATTACATTTTAAACTAATATTCTAAAGGACATTTTAAATGATATCCTAATTGATAGGTTAAATGACGTTCTAACTGATATTTTAAATGACATTTTAAGTGATATTCTAACTGTTGTTCTAAGTGACATTTGAACTGATATATGAAATTACATTTGAACTGAAATCTGAAATTACATTTGAACTGAAATCTGAAATTATATTTGAACTGAAATCTGAAATTACATTTGAACTGATATATGAAATTACATTTGAACTAATATCTGAAATTACATTTGAACTGATATCTGAAATTACATTTGAACTAATATCTGAAATTATATTTGAACTGAAATCTGAAATTACATTTGAACTGATATATGAAATTACATTTGAACTAATATCTGAAATTACATTTGAACTGATATTCTAAATGATACTTTAATAATATTTAAAATTACATTTTAACTAATATTCTAAATGACATTTAAGTGTTATTCTAATTGATATTGTAAATGACATTATAATATTCTGATTTTCTAATTGTATTTAACAAGTGATAAGCCATAAAAGGTCCTGCTTTTTGAGAAGAACTTTAGCTGACAGTGTCACAAAATAATGATTTTCTAAATGCATCATACTACGGTAGATCTGGTTATACAAGGCAATAAGGTGACGCTAGAGTAGTTTTATTATTTAATTTTGAGAAAAGAGTTGTATATAAGAATATATCAGTGTTGTTATTTTATCTGTACTTATCACGATACATCGATGGACGTTTACATTTTATCTGTACATATCAGAATATATCGATGTATGCTTTTATTTCATGACTATGTAATCAAATTCATCGCTATATGTTGCTATTTTATCTGTACATATCAGAATATATCGATATATGCTTTTATTTCATGACTATGTAATCAAATTCATCGCTATATGTTGCTACTTCACCTGAACGTACACGAATGTAGCAATGTAAGTTTTCATTGCGTCAGTACAAATCTCAATACATCGAAGTGTGTTTACATATATTTTCATTGTAGCACTGAACTGCATCACACGTTTTGATTGCGTCACTGAACTGCGTCACAGACATGGCATTTTGGGGAAAGTTCAATTTGGCACGAGAATTGCCATGTACTCATCATTCAGTAAAATACCACCACCACCCCTCGCCCTCCCCCTGCTAGTCCAATAAAGTAGACAATTACGTAAGCTTAGTAACAGATAGCAGTGGCGCTGATGCACTGTGAAGGTAAAAGAAAGGTAACACTAAAATGAATTTCGTTCAATCGAGAAAATAGTAGAGATCTAAAATGGCGTGTTTCAAAAGCACAAGCGCTTTGAACATATTGGAAATAAGAAAATTATTTATCGATTGTAATAAGCAAAGGAAAACAACCCATTGCAGAATAATTTCTCACTGCTGAACTAGGTGACGAGTCGCATTTCGATTTCCTTAAGTCGGTAATTAAAGTTCATTTTATGAGGTAGAAACGGGAAAACATCACTGGCTTCCACGTGCATACATACAGAACATAATTGGTTTGCACGTGCGAATACGGGACCCATCATGGTTATGTCAAAGCTCGCAGAATACGGGACCCATCATGGCTATGCCAAAGCTCGCAGAATACAGGATCCATCATGGCTATGTCAAAGCTCGCAGAATACGGGACCCATCATGGCTATGTCAATGCTCGCAGAATACGGGATCCATCATGGCTATGTCAATGCTCGCAGAATACGGGATCCATCATGGCTATGTCAATGCTCGCAGAAAGAAACATCTTTGTTTCACAGGAGCGCACTAGAGGTATGAATACACAGCCTGGCAGAACTTTTATTTGTTGTTGCTAATTCGCAATATATGTTCAGAGCAAAAAGCAGTTAACAACACTCATATTATATACACGCAAAAATACAAACATTTAAATGCTCAGTACAAATTATTTCCAGTGTCGTTGGCTTGTCGTTCTACACTAAAGACAAAAATCTGACCGTAATAATTAACCATCGCCTGCAGCAAACACGATTGCCACAGAAGACGAGTGAGTGATTAGAGCTATTTAACAGAAACCCCAAGAACTTGTACAAGACAATCACAGCCCCCAATCACGGTGTGCAGTCTAAAGTGATTAGAGCTATTTAACAGAAACCCCAAGAACTTGTACACAAGACAATCACAGCCCCCAATCACGGTGTGCAGTCTAAAGAGCCCGTTAATTGGAAATGTAGTCCGTCCATCCCCAGAGCAGCGTGATATTATTAGCTATTACTATATTCTATTCTGATACATGAAGCGCCCTCTAACTTTTCATCCTCTTGTTTCTCTGTTTTCAGTTGTCAGGTTTTGTTGAAAGTTTGTTATTTCTGTTTATTTTTTGAAAAATCGTTTATCAGCATATTATTATTTTATTATTTTAATATTAATTCAACCTCCTCTTATACCGATTCTTGTTTATTTCAGAAGGCTTATTCTCCCTGTTCGCTAATGACCAACAGATGTTTCCTGCTTTTTACAAGTGTGGGGTGGGTGGGTGCATGGGCATGATCTATCACACGCAGTTGTCCTTTACCTCACTGTTGGTTTGTTGCTTGCTTGCTTACTAACAATTTGACTTGCGTGGTTTGAGTTTATGAAAGCGGGATTAAAATCTTTGTCAGCCATTTGTCCATTTCACTTAAATGCAAATGTATTCTTTAAATAAAGGGACAATTTAACTGTTTTCAAAAAAAAGTTGCTAGAACTGGCAAGAGCTGATTCTTTTTAAATCGCAGTCAGGTAATTGTAGTCAGTGGCAACTGGTAACAGCAAGAAAAGCGAACTGTATTCAGCTGAAGGAATAATACCTGTGGAAAAGTCAATGATTACGTCAGCAATTCTGGGCAAACGTTGTCTTCGTCACTAGCCATGGGCATACGTCATTACAACTGGCAGATAGACAAAGCCGACATGCTTGTGAGCACCTCGTGCATGACAACAGACGAAGTATGAAAGAACTCTGCTTGTCCTCCACAGAAGGAAGTAATCCTGAATCCTTAATCCTTAATCCCCTATGAGTGAAAGCATTCGACTGAAGTGCTGAGAAGTTGCACTCACAAATCGTTGGCACCCAGGAAGTTGCAATCCGACTTGTTGCAACCGTCGCTCGTGTTATCGTCGTCCATGTCTGAGTTGCTGTCCATGTCTTCGACCTGCTCCTGTTTCTTTTTGGCCGACGCCATTTCTGCAGCGTGCTTTTTGCGCCATTTTGTGCGGCGATTCTGGAACCATACCTGCAACAAGGAATTGTTTTCCTTCTATTATTAAGAGTGCAGTAGTGCCCGATTTATTTCTTAGATTGAAAATTTTCACAACATAGCGACAAATGAAGCAGACAACAACGACAACAAAATAAAAATAGCGAAATTTCGATAATTACGAAATCAATTCTGAGTGTCTGGTCGAAAGCCGTGTCGTGCTTCATTACTAAACATAATGAACGGGTTAGGAAAGACAGATATGTGAACATATTCACACAACGGCTAGATGAGACAACGTAAATATAAGGTCGAGATTTGTGATGTGACTGTTAAAGGTCGAGATTTGTGATGTGACTGTTAAAGGTCGAGATTTGTGATGCGACTGTCTCCCGAATGACTAAACGAGAGGACTTAAATATCACTGAAAATAATTTAATCGTAAATAAAAAGATCTAGATTTGTGACGTGGCTGTTAAAAGATCAAGATGTATGTTAAAGGTCAAGATTTCTGATGTGACTGTTCCAATAATTTAAAGTGGGCGTGAGATGATTGGCAAACATGATGAGTTCTTTCCCTTTTTTTCTCATACATGCTCCATGACGAAATCTTTTTCCTTATTCATGCCACTTATATTTGCTCCATGATGGAAAATCTACCCAATGGAAATATCACGTTTATTACATGTTGAAAAGCTGATAAATAGAAATATCATATTTGTTATATAATAAAAAGCTGCCCAATGGAGACCTCGGGTTCAGACATGGAACAGTATCGGAGCTACGTGTCAGACGTGGAAATACGTAGCGTGGCTATAGGGTTAGTATGACAACTATGGCATTTTAAACCACTATTTAAACCACTATGGCCTTTATATCACTATTTTGACAACTGTGGCATTTTATATCACTATTTAGACAACTATGGCATTTTATATCACTATTTAGACAACTATGGCATTTTATATCACTATTTAGAAAACTATTGCAACTTTAAACCACTATTTAGAAAACTATTCAATTTTAAATCACTATTTAGACAACTATTGCAATTTTAAATCACTATTTAGAAAACTATTGCAATTTTAAACCACTCTTTAGATCACTATTATAATTTTAGACAACAATTATGATTTTAAGCCACCATTTACACCACTAGTAAGAGAGCATAAAATAACACGTCGCCATTTAAAAAAAAACAACCAACAAACAACTTAATGGAAGGTCGCGCGCACACACGCACGCACACACACACACACACACACACACACACACACACACACACACACACAGACAGACACACACACAAATAACGTTCTTTTTCAGGGAGGGAAAACATTTGTTTATCTGTTGAAATAATTCTCGGCACATATACATGTGTGATAAACGTAAACAGCTATATCACAGTTGTAATAACTTTCGGACCATACACATGTGTAATAAACGTAAACAGCTGTATCACAGTTGTAATAACTTTCGGAACATATACATGTGAAATAAACATCACAGTTGTAATAACTTTCGGCACATGCATGTTCTTAACAAATGTATCTCTTATATGGTGTAATAATCCCTCGGCAAAAATTCATCTGTATATTTACAAACGAAGACATCCTAATAAATAAAGTAATAGCCTTCAACAAACATTCGTGTATATGTTTACAAATGAAGACATCCTAAAATAAAGTAATAGTCTTTAACAAACATTCGTGTATATGTTTACAAATGAAGACATAAATAATAAATAAATAAATAAATAAAGTAATAGCCTTCAACAAACATTCGTGTATATGTTTACAAATGAAGACATAAATAATAAATAAATAAATAAATAAAGTAATAGCCTTCAACAAACATTCGTGTATATGTTTACAAATGAAGACATAAATAATAAATAAATAAATAAATAAAGTAATAGCCTTCAACAAACATTCGTGTATATGTTTACAAATGAAGACATAAATAATAAATAAATAAATAAATAAAGTAATAGCCTTCAACAAACATTCGTGTATATGTTTACAAATGAAGACATCTAAATAATTGGCGCAATAAATCTGTGACATGTGAACACAAATATGCAAATAGTGTAGTAGTCTACGGCAAGTGTACATCTGTGATAAAGATATCTGTATAACTGCTGTAATAGATGTAGGTAAATGTGACATCTGTGACATGTGAACACAAATATGCAAATAATGTAATAGTCTACGGCAAGTGTACATCTGTGATAAAGATATCTGTATAACTGCTGTAATAGATGTAGGTAAATGTGACATCTGTGATAAAGATATCTATATAACTGCTGTAATAGATGTAGGTAAATGTGACATCTGTGACACACAACAAAGATGTAAATGGTAAATGGCTCTGATATATGCACATCTGTGACCGCTAAAGTATGATGGACACTTTTGCTCTCGAACAAATTTCCACGTGTGGCCACAGAAGACTTTTAAATTATTCTCTTTAGTTTAGTAATTGCTAACTCAGGTGTGGCTCGCTTTCTATATTGTCTAGGATTTTGGTGTTTTGATCGATACAAGAACTGTCGATACTTCTTTGTTTAAAATATGGCATTCCAAAGTTGTTGATCTCTTTAAAATATAGAACTCAAAAGTTATTAATTTGTTCATATGTATAACTTTTCTAAAATATCCCAACCTTTTCATTTTACAAGAAGCACGACACAGGTCATTGTGTTGGTAAATAGCTGAATCAGTAAATTTATTTTAAAAAATTACCGTACGCGTAATAAATTAATATTACAATAATACAGTCAGCTCTCTCTCCACCCCTATAAATATATAAATATAACATTCATACACTCAAACACTCGCTAGATATAAAAATTACCTTAACGAGAATAAATTTACTATCAGTATAAGGTTATGAAATATATATAAATATATATACCAAATACGTATATATATATATTTGTGTGTGTGTGTGTGTGTGTGTGTATTTCATAAAGACTGGTGACCTTTCGATTCAAGAATTCAACAATGACGAACTGCCATTACTGACCATTGTAACTGCTGTTACTGACCATTGTAACTGCCATTACTGACCATTGTAACAGCTGTTACTGACCATTGTAACTGCCATTACTGACCATTGTAACAGCCAGGTGATCGGCTGGTTCATATTCATTCATGATAAACTTTGAAGAGTAGTTAGTTGATGCAAATGTACAAATATAATCATCATACTTAATAATTAAATTACTTTTTAATTTAAAGTGTAGTTAGTTGATTAAAATGTACAAATATAATCATCATACTTAATAATTAGTTTATAATTTAAAGTGTAGTTAGTTGATGCAAATGTACAAATATAATTATCATACTTAATAATTAGTTTTTAATTTAAAGTGTAGTTAGTTGATGCAAATGTACAAATATAATTATCATACTTAATAATTAGTTTTTTAATTTAAAGTGTAGTTAGTTGATGCAAATTTACAAATATAATTATCATACTTAGTAATTAGTTTTAAATTTGAAGTGTACATTTACAAATATATTTATCATACTTAATAATTAGTTTTTAATTTGATGTGTAAATTTACGTATTTAATTATCACATTTAATAATCAGTTTTTAATTTTATGTGAAATTTACAAATAATAGTACCATACTTAATAATTAGTTTATAATTTTATGTGTAATTTACAAATAATAGTACCATACTTAATAATTAGTTTATAATTTGATGTGTAAATTTACAAATAATAGTACCATACTTAATAATTGGTTTATAATTTGATGTGTAAATTTACAAATAATAGTACCATACTTAATAATTGGTTTATAATTTGATGTGTAAATTTACAAATAATAGTACCATACTTAATAATTAGTTTATAATTTGATGTGTAAATTTACAAATAATAGTACCATACTTAATAACTAGTTTATAATTTGATGTGTATATAAACTCTGGATATAAACGACTGGTTGCTTCACGCATATTTACCGTTGATACAAACAAATGTATTTTGTTCTCCCCCGCTTCCTCAAGAATGTCTATCGTAAATACTAGCCAATGTTTCTGTTCATGCATGTCTATTATAAATCATAACTAGGGATTTTAGTGTGTGTTAATTTATGTCTATCGTAAATACTAGCCAATCTTTCTGTTAATGCATGTCTATTATAAATACTAGCTAGGGATTTTTGTGTGTGTTAATTTATGTCTATCGTAAATACTAGCCAATCTTTCTGTTCATGCATGTCTATTATAAATACTAGCTAGGGATTTTTGTGTGTGCTAATTTATGTCTATCGTAAATACTAGCCAATCTTTCTGTTCATGCATGTCTATTATAAATACTAGCTAGGGATTTTTGTGTGTGTTAATTTATGTCTATCGGAAACACTAGCGATGTTCTTTTTTTAAATGTCGTTTATCACTAGTGACTGCTGTGTGATTGCACATTTATCATAAACATTTAATAATTTGTCGGTTGATATGCATTGATAATACAGAGCAGTCATTTTGATATGTATTGAAAACATTTTAAGATTGTTAGCATTTAGTAGAAAATTCATTTTATAGAACATTTAAACAGTATTTAGATATTTAATGAATAATGCATGTAACAAAAGCAAGATTAAAAAAGAACAATTTGATAGTCATATTAACTGTTTTGAATTAGTCATATTAACTGTTTTGAATTAGACATATTAAGTAGAGCATACGTTTAGTTTTAAATAGTTAACTTGAAAATCCCTTACACAAGTGGTTTAATGGCTACTACTCACAGAACACCCGTTTCAAGAGGGGCTGTGGGCGTGGTGAGGGAAAGTTACGGGTAGGCACTGGTGACTAGTATGTAGAACTAAATATGCGTTAGAACAGAAAGTTACGGGTAGGCACTTGTGACTAGTATGTAGAACTAAATATGCGTTAGAACAGAAAGTTACGGGTAGGCACTAGTGACTAGTATGTAGAACTAAAGACAATAAATATGCGTTAGAACAAAAAGTTACGGGAAGGCACTAATGACTAGTATGTAGAACTAAAGACAATAAATATGCGTTAGAACAGAAAGTTACGGGTAGGCACTAGTGACTAGTATGTAGAACTAAAGACAATAAATATGCGTTAGAACAAAAAGTTACGGGTAGGCACTAGTGACTAGTATGTAGAACTAAAGACAATAAATATGCGTTAGAACAGAAAGTTACGGGTAGGCACTAGTGACTAGTATGTAGAACTAAAGACAATAAATATGCGTTAGAACAAAAAGTTACGGGTAGGCACTAGTGACTAGTATGTAGAACTAAAGACAATAAATATGCGTTAGAACAAAAAGTTACGGGTAGGCACTAGTGACTAGTATGTAGAACTAAAGACAATAAATATGCGTTAGAACAGAAAGTTACGGGTAGGCACTAGTGACTAGTATGTAGAACTAAAGACAATAAATATGCGTTAGAACAGAAAGTTACGGGTAGGCACTAATGACTAGTATGTAGAACTAAAGACAATAAATATGCGTTAGAACAGAAAGTTACGGGTAGGCACTAATATTTAACAGAACATGCACATTCCATTATTTATGTTTTTATAATTAGAAAATTGCCAATTTGTTAGAATTAATATTAACGAAATTAAACGAAATGAAATAAATTTAACAATGGTTTTAATAGTTTAGTTCCAAGTACGTTCAATTGCTAAATTGTATCCCTACAACTAAAAAATAGGAACTTTAACAGCTAGAAGTCGTCTAACGTGTGACGTATTTACATTCTTATGCCTGAAGTCAAGAAACCTTAATACGTCAATGGGTCTAACGTGTGACGTAATTAACATTTTTATGCCTGAAGTCAAGAAACCTTAATACGTCAATGGGTCTAACGTGTGAATGTAATTAACATTTTTATGCCTGAAGTCAAGAAACCTTAATACGTCAATGGGTCTAACGTGTGACGTAATTAACATTTTTATGCCTGAAGTCAAGAAACCTTAATACGTCAATGGGTCTAACGTGTGACGTAATTAACATTTTTATGCCTGAAGTCAAGAAACCTTAATACGTCAATGGGTCTAACGTGTGTGTATTTAAAACCTGTATGCTTACACTAAAGGAGAAAGGAACTTTAATATCAGTTAATCTAAAACTTGTGCATTTAAAACCTGTATGCTTACAAGTGAAGGAGAGAAACTTTAAGAAGGACAAGTCATTTAGTATACAAAAACATTATTGATAGTCTTGTAATTCTCAAAAAATAATAAGTTAACATGAAAAGAATTTAACTGACATAAGAAGTTAACATGAAAGGAATTAAGCTGACATAATAAGTTAACATGAAAGGAATTAAGCTGACATAATAAGTTAACAGGAAAGGAATTAAGCTGACATAAAAAGTTAACATGAAAGGAATTAAGCTGACATAAGATAATTTATGTTTAAAAAACAGTGAATCAAAAAGTCTCATATCAAAATCAACAATTAAAATATTTTTATAAACTAAATTTATTACATTAACATGTAAAAAAAAATAGTTCCATAATGAAAAACCGTTGATTCTGCATCTGTAAAGAAGTGTTGGATAACAAATTACAAATTTGGTGTTGTCTAAACAAAGTTGGAGATTTAAAAATCGCGTAACATTCATATATAATATATTGTACAATTACTGTTAATAATGTTTAACAAATATATACATAAGAAAAGTATAAAGTTCTAAGAAAGAGGGAAAGAAAGAAAGAAACAAACAAACAAACAAAGAAACAAAGAAAGAAAAAGAAACAAAGAAAGAAAAAGAAACAAAGAAAGAAAGAACAAAGAAAAAAGAAAGAAAGAAAGAAAGAAAGAAAGAAAGAAAGAAAGAAAGAAAGAAAGAAAGAAAATGTGACAATGGAAAAGAAAACAGAAAGGAAAGTGGGAAAATGTTCATATAACAAAATAAGATCAACAAAGAGAAAATAAGAAAAAAGGGAGAAAATAACGATAGAAAACGTATTTTAAGAAAAAATAATTAAGTCCAAAATTGTGGACGCCTTGTAATTTTTGAAAGTAACAACTGTCTTCAGAGCGATTAGTGGGAGGGCATCTAAACTGCCTTGAGAATTAACAGAAAACATTTTATCACTCAGCCACATAAAAGCTAAAAAGAAAGAAACAAAATCTCAGTTTGTATACATAAACAAACACAATTAAACAATCTTAAAAGCAGTCACATAATTAAGCCTATATATATAATTCAAAGACAATCACATAATTAGGCCTAAACATAGAAATTCAAAGACAGTCACATAATTAGGCCTAAACATAGAAATTCAAAGACACAGAAGCTTCACATGCATGTGCGCACACGCGAATACATTGACAGGTCTAAATACACATATTCAAAAAATAAAATTAAAATATTTGCGGAACATTTGTAAATCATGAAAAGCAAACTGATTTCATAACCATTTCCATGGAAACAATATTGCAAAATAAGTGAGTTCTGTCAATATCTGATCACCATGATGCTGATTTCACAACCCTTTTTCTTGTTTGTTTTGCTTCTTTCCGGTGATGAAATGGTTCAGTTGTTGCACAAACCTACAGACTAACCACGGTTTGACAATGAGATCATTCATTCAGTGACCTGCTTCGATTGCCGATTACATAGTTCATTTCCTCAAGAACATGACGCTAAAGGAGAAGCCAAAACTACACATTTTGATGTGTGAGTACGCCAAGACGAGTTTTTCGGTGCGCGGACATCGTTGGCGGTGAGCAACATTCTTGGCTCGGGACAAGCTGAGGGGACACAACTCGTCACTAGGTCGTAAAGCTGTTTATACTCAATGCATAGTCATTGGCGTTTTGTGGCCTCTTTTACGCCAGGCATTAATGACTGGGAGGTGTAGGTGGCATTTATAATAACCGACAGCAAAGTTGTTATTTGGTTTAAATATAAATAGCTAATTCCAAGTCCTTCGTTTACCGTAAAGGTGCACAAAACCGGGAGCTAGGGGCTAAAAGCATTGCGCATGTTAATAAAGACGAGGCTACTGGGAAGAATATAAATCTTGACTCCACTAGGGAGGGATGAAAGCGGCGGAAGCCGGAAGCGTTCCCCACATTCACACAGAGGGATGAAAATAAATTAAGACTTTAAAACACATTTTAACATTTTTAAGAAGAAAGGTAAGACACACAAAAGGAAGGGGTATGTACTTATTGCAAAATTCTACTGAGTAAATTGTTCTTAGCATTACTTGTACAAATATCTGCAGTTACTTCAAAAAATGTCAAAGGTAATTTTCTATAATTCTTTTCTTGTCAAAAATTAATAACACATGCAGTCTCTCTCTGTCTCTCAACCCAACATCTATCTATCTATCTATCTATCTATCTATCTATCTATCTATCTATCTATCTATCTATCTATCTATCTATCTATCTATCTATCTATCTATCTATCTATCTATCTATCTATCTATCTATCTATCTATGTGTTACTGTATACATTAATTTGTGTATCTATTTGTCTATATATTCACCATTATTCACATTATTCTCATTATGTACTTATGATAAAGAATAAATACAAATAATGAAATTCTGCTGGACAGATGGAAGTATTCAAAGGAAGCTAGAAAGTAGTCAGGGGAGATCATGAAGCAATTGCAGAGGTTAGAGATTTTTTTTAAAATGTCGAAATGATCACATTGTAACTTTGTCGTGTGTTTGTCACAAAGAACTTAAATACTTAACGACAGTTACGGTTAGGAGTAATTTGGAAATAATTTTGCAAAGACATCGCTACGTTTAGACTATTTTAATACATAATCAGGTTAATGCAGTGTTTGGCTAATGCAGAGATTGGCTAATGATGCACTATGCTTATGCAGTGTATGGCTAATGAAGCACTAGGCTATAAAGTGTTTGGCTAATGTAGTACTGGGCTAGTACAGAGTTCGGCTAATGCAGTACTGCGCTAGTACAATGTTCGGCTAATGCAATATTGAGCTAATGTTTTGTTTGACTAGTGCAGTATTTGGCTAGCCTTTTACTTTAAAATAAGTGAAAATTACGATTAAAAGACACTTCTCACTTAAATGTTTTGTAATTTCTGCACAGACGGTGTATTTTTGTTAAGCTCACTCTAAAGAAGGCATACCTTAACCGACACTACGACACACCTTAACTCTTATTAAGACACACCTTAACTTTATTAAGACACGCCTTAACTGTTATTAAGATACACTTTAAGTGTTCTTAAGACATACCTTGTCACAAACTGTTAATGAGACAACTTGTCGCAAACTGTTATTAAGACACATCTTGTCACAAACTGTTACTGAGACATACCCTGTCGCAAACTGTTATTGAGACACCAAGTCGCAAACTGTTAAGATACATCTAGTCACAAACTGTGGCATACCAGTAGGGATAAACATTAGTGCATTCTCAGTCACGAGAAAACCATTAGTGCATTCTCAGTCACGAGAAAACCATTAGTACATTCTTAGTCACGAGAAAACCATTAGTACATTCTTAGTCACGAGGAAAAAATTAGATCATTCTTAGTCACGAAAATAATTAAAGAACATCCCAACTTGAAGACTTTCTGAATAGCAAGGTGGTCATAGACCTGTAAGGTGCTAAAAGTAGAAACAAACACCCTATCTAGAAGGTTGTCTGAATAGAAAGGATGTTTGAATAAAATGGGTGTCGGAATAGAAAGGGTGGCCATAGATCTGTCTCACTGTTAAACGCAGGTCTTCTAAATCCTGAAAGGTCAAAACGATCTGTAGTGCCAAAGAAATCTAGGAATTCTGAAACTAAGGTCAGAACGGTCTGTAGTGCCAAAGAAATCTAGGAATCCTGAAACTAAGGTCAGAACGGTCTGTAGGGCCAAAGAAATATAGGAATCCTGAAACTAAGGTCAGAACGGTCTGTAGTGCCAAAGAAATCTAGGAATCCTGAAACTAATGTCAATAATCTGTTAGGTGAAGGACATAAATAATTATGAGAAGTGCCATGAACAATATAGTGCCAATGATGACTTTAGTTATGCCTGTATGTCATGAACAGTTCGAGCCAATGATGACCGTACCAATGATGACTCTAGTTATGTCTGTGTGTCATGAACAGTTCGAAATAATGATGACTTTAGTTATGTCTGTGTGTCATGAACAGTTCGAAATAATGATGAATTTAGTTATGTCTTTGTAAGTGTCATGAACAGTTCGAGCCAATGATGACTTTAGTTATGTCTTTGTAAGTGTCATGAACAGTTCGTCTTTGTAAGTGTCATGAACAGTTCGAGCCAATGATGACTTTAGCTTTGCGTTCAATGTTAGTTTTATTGCAGCTTAGGAGTGTTTACAGTTGTCATGCAGATTTCTCGGACACTAGTTTATTTTACTGGCATTGTGAATGACGTAATGATCGTCAGAACAGTGTCCTGGGTGAAGACAAAGAGAAAATATCTATGAAACATTTCTCTGCAGCAAGACAAAATTAACCTTCTCAAAAGTTATTTTATAATATCTTACATCCTTTTCAAATTTCAAATTTATTAGTTTGCTATCAACTTTATGCGAAATAAACTTATTGCATCGCCAATAAAAAAATAATGTAACACGATTTGCACATTAACATCGAAAATGTCCCTTTGAAAAAATTCAGATATATTAATAATCCAATACTTACTTCTTGCTATAAAAATACTGTGTACATATTTAAGAAAATTAAAATTTTCAAGAAACTATTGCTATTCTTTCATTAGGGTAGAGATTAAAAAGATCACAAATATTGCTATTAATCAGGACTACAAATAAAATACACAAATATTGCAATGGCTTAAATAGTGGTAGAATTAAAAACAACACAGATACCACTATTACTTTATTATGGGTAGAAGTGGAGAACATAAATATTGCTATTTCTTAATCATGGATAGAGGTACGAAAGTACAAATATTGCTGTTACTTAATAGGGATCACAGGTAACACACACACACACACACACACACACACACACACACACACACACACACACACACACACTGTTTTAATATAAACATTCATTACTGACGTACGGTACGGTAAACACCGTCAGCAATATAAACGTGTGTGTATTTGTCAGTGGGTGTGTGGTGGGGTGTGTAAGATTGGGTGTATGTATGTATATATTTATTGTTGTGATGAGTTTTAAACCTTAAGTGCCAGACTAATCATCATTGATTCCACTGTTTGAACCAGAATCAATTAATTTGTCTTGCATGTTTCTGCTGTAAAACTTATTATCATTGTAGTTATCTGATGGATATATGCGAGATACTCAGAGATAAATAGTATCATATGTATTGGCAGCTTATGTGATGGATATATGCGAGATACTAAGAGATAAATAATATCATATGTATTGGCAGTTTGTCTGATGGATATATGCGAGATACTAAGAGATAAATAATATCATATGTATTGGAAGTTTTTAGGACAAAGTCACCCACTTTGACCCGGCTAAAGTGATATACGTCTCTGCTCAATTACCCTTATTAAAAGAACACTTTTAATATTCATGTAAGGATTACTAAGACGTATAAAGCAAGTAAAAGTACTTATAGACTATTTAGTCACAGACATGGCTCTTTTAGAAGGTTAGTTTCCTGGCCTAATGTCGACCGTTCTAATATATCTCCTGTCGCCCGATTCCAATAGGAACACCATTCCTGACTTCCAGAGCCGTAACGGCAGATAGCAGATGCCGGTCGCTAAAAGAACACAAACAACGAGGCAATGAAAATTCCCTGTTTTGTTTTTCCAGTATGTGATCTTTGCTCTCCACCACAACCTCCCCGATCCACCCCAGTTCTTAATCCTGTGCATGCATCCCTCCCTCCCTCCTCCCCACTCAGCAAACAAGGCGAAAGTACGCCATGTACCGCTCGTCAACACAAATCGTCGCCATTGACGAGGTCGCAGCTGTCGTTATCGTTCCTCGGTATCTTCAAACATTTTGTAAGTACACCACTCGTCACCCACATTTTGTAAGTACACCACTCGTCACCCACACTTTGTTAATACACCACTCGTCACCCACACTTTGTTAATACACCACTCGTCACCCACACTTTGTTAATACATCACTCGTCACCCACACTTTGTTAATACACCACTCGTCACCCACACTTTGTTAATACACCACTCGTCACCCACACTTTGTTAATACACCAAAATACACACATACGCCTTGTGAAGACACGATCAGGCACACAGATTCTGTGAATACACCAAACGACGCCAACATCGTGTCAATACACCACAATGCACGCAATGTGAGAACAGCATCACACACACACACACACACACACACACACACACACACACACACATACATGAAAACAACTGTCCTTGTGAAGACACCAGTGGGAACATATCTAGTGAAGACTACATCAGGCACACAGGTTTTTTGAGGAGACCATCAGGCACACAGGTTTTTTGAGACCATCAGGCACACAGGTTTTTTGAGGAGACCATCAGGCACACAGTTTTTTTGAGACCATCAGACACACAGTTTTTTTTTGAGGAGACCATCAGACACACAGGTTTTTTGAGGAGACCATCAGGCACACAGGTTTTTTGAGGAGACCATCAGGCACACAGGTTTATTGAGGAGACCAGCAGACACACAGGTTTTTTGAGGAGACCATCAGGCACACAGGTTTTTTGAGGAGATCAGCAGACACACAGGTTTTTTGAGGAGACCATCAGACACACAGGTTTTTTGAGGAAACCAACAGACATACAGGTCTTTTGAGGAGACCAACAGACATACAGGTCTTTTGAGGAGACCAACAGACATACAGGTCTTTTGAGGACACCGTCAGGAACACAGATCATTTTCAGGACGATATCAAGAACAAAGATCTTGTGATCATCAGACACATTCATGAGAACACCATCAGGATTCCAGATCTTGAAAATACACCAAAAGGCACACAGATCTTTGAAGACACCAGACACAAAAATCTTGTGAATTCACCAAAAGACACATAGATAGATCTTTGAAAACACCATCAGACACAGATTTGTGAGGACACCATTAGACACAGATTTGTGAGGACACCATTAGACACAGATTTGTGAGGACACCATTAGACACAGATGACTAATACGCTGTTTGTACTTGCAGCACATTGGGCTAGGATTAGGTTAGGATTAGGCTAGGATTAGGTTAGGATTAGATCTATTAAGTTTAGGCTTACAATTAAAGAATAACTACATTAAACTGAGGCACCACTTCGGCCCATGCTTGATAGACGGGGCTTGTTGGTTCCAAGCTTGGTGCACATATGATTGGTTTGAAAAATGGGCCTACTATCAATCTATTTGGTGCAAATATGATTGGTTTGAAAAATGGGCCTACTATCAATCTATTTGGTGCAAATATGATTAGTTTGAAAAATGGGCCTACTATCAATCTTATTTGGTACAAATATGATTGGTTTGAAAAATGGGCCTACTATCAATCTTATTTGGTGCAAATATGATTGGTTTGAAAAATGGGCCTACTATCAATCTTATTTGGTGCAAATATGATTGGTTTGAAAAATGGGCCTACTATCAATCTTATTTGGTGCAATTATGATTGGTTTGAAAAATGGGCCTACTATCAATCTTATTTGGTGCAAATATGATTGGTTTGAAAAATGGGCCTACTATCAATCTATTGGTGCAAACTTTGACTAGTCATGGGGAAAGTCCAACTGTTTTCTGATTAACTATAAGACAAAGTTCTGTTTTCACCCATCGGCAGGACGAATTCTAGATACTGTTTTCTGTTTATGGGACAAATTGCAAATTGCACAAGCGTTTTGTAACCACAAATAGACATTTCTTTACCCACATGTCTTTTACTCATGCCTGGCCTATCCAACACTTCATACGCACCACTGGTTTACGTGACATTCCTAGTCCAAGACTAGTATATCGGAAGTTTCTAGTCTAGTGCTTAGGATGTTTCTTGCCCACGCCTAGTGCATAGGACGCTTCTTGCCCACGACCGTCTAAGTCCCAAGTGAAAGAGACTAAATTACGTTCTCCGGTAATCGTATTGGGGTGGTCTGCCCTTGCTGTCGGTTTGCGGCCGTACAGGTCGCGCGCTACGTGTTACAAAGCAAAGACGTCACGTAACAAGTGGGCGTGCGAAACTACTTAGCAATGTAAACCGACTGCTTGTGAAAAAATTAAAAACAAAAATAAATTGAATAAGTAAACAACTTTTCTTCGGGTTTTTGTTTTCCAGACGTTGAAAGGCACGTAATGTCAAACTGTTATTGCAAATTTACTGAATGCAATTTCGAGTCAATTAGCTACAGGCAAGCGAAAAGAACTAGACAAAGATAGACTTGAGGAATTAGCTAGTCAAGAGGAATATCTAAGACTAGACGCATATAGACGAGAGGAATTAGCTTCAGCGAGACTACAATAAGCCACGAGTAGACAAGAGGAATTAGCTTCAGCGAGACTACAATAAGCCACGAGTAGACGAGAGGAATTAGCTACAGCGAGACTACAATAAGCCACGAGTAGACGAGAGGAATTAGCTACAGCGAGACTACAATAAGCCACGAGTAGACGAGAGGAATTAGCTTCAGGCAAGCAAGAGGAACTAAATACAGGTAGACAAGAGGAACTAAATACAGGTAGACAAGAGGAACTAAATACAGGTAGACAAGAGGAACTAAATACAGGTAGACAAGAGGAACTAAATACAGGTAGACAAGAGGAACTAAATACAGGTAGACAAGAGGAACTAAATACAGGTAGACAAGAGGAACTAAATACAGGTAGACAAGAGGAACTAAATACAGGTAGACAAGAGGAACTAAATACAGGTACGCCAGTCAACACAAGCAATTCCTGGTTGTGAACAGGAATTAGACGGCAACGCTTCTTTTGACCCGCTTTTATTGGGAATTTGCCTTAGCTCTGGGTACATTTGAATAGTTCTTTTTGACCCGCTTTTATTGGGAATTTGCCTTAGCTCTGGGTACATTTGAATATTTTTAGATCCTGGAGTTATGGAAAACCCCTGAGCTCCGGTTATAATGTGTTATTACTTAACTCTGGTTATAATGTGTTATTACTTAACTCTGGTTTAAAACGTGCTTGCAGGTTTGTGTATTTTTTACCTCTGATTTGAACTCGTGTTTGCACGTTTGGTTATTTATTTGTTTGAATGAAAACACTCTACCGACTGCCATTGTAGAAGACATTGTAGTATTTAAACTACCAGTATTATACTCTCACGGACTGATTGCTATTGTAGTACTCTCTCTCTCTCTCTCTCTCTCTCTCTCTCTCTCACACACACACACACACACGCACATATTTAGTGGTACTCACAACATACTGATTGCTATCGTAGTACTCACTATACTAATTTTTATTATAGTACTCATACTGTAATGATTGCTATTATTCTACACGCGCACACACACACACAGACATACAGATTTACTGTTACTCACACAGACTGAAAGTGAAACACTAATACCATTTTGACCAAAAACTTCCGAGAAAGTGAAAAACAGTTTAGAAGTTTGCATGCAGAGAACTCTTTTGAATAGTATGAAATACGCACCTGCAGATGCCCTCATGATGACACACACACACACAAACACACACACTCACTCACTCACTCACACACACACACACACACACACACACAAGCGCGCGCACACTGATGCCTGAAAGTCATAGACCTTGCGCACTGATGGGTGACTGATGTAGAACAGATACTGACAACTTAATTGACGTAGAAAACATACAAACTGATGATTTTTAAAAAAACACAACACTTCAGTGACTGACAACCTGAATGACATAGAACACGCACGGGCTGACAACCTGAATGACGTACAGCACACACAAATTAACAACTTAAATGACGCGAAATTCACTGTCTAAGAGCCAGAGTGACGTAGACTATACACAGATTGACAATTTAAGTGATATAGAACACAAACAGACTGACAATTTGAATGATGCCAAACAACACAGACTGACAGCCTGAATGACATAGAACACACAGACTGACAATACTGTACACGCACCGATTGACACCCTCCCTCTAACGGCTCACTTCTGGCGTTTCTATTTAACCACTGAGATTTATATTACATAAAACAAATAGCACTGAGCAAGGAGAAAGAGAATAAATATAGAAAGCCGGACTGAAAACCCCACTGCCAGTGTTGACGGCAGCCGCGCTTAGCACATAAATCAAGCCAAAGCGCGCAGAAAAGAGTTGTCCTTAGGAGCAAAAGAAAATATTCTGAGTTATCTTCCCGCTGCCAGTTCGCTAGTTCAGAGCCCTAGAGGTCGAGCTCGCGCTGGGAGGTGAGGACGTGACCCAGGGCGCCAGGGCGCGGGACCACACGAGACGTGACGAGATGTGAGTCTGAATCTCGAAAGCCCTACTCAGGGTCTGGAAAGCCTTGCTCGGGGTGTGGAAAACCACTTTAGCCGTAAAACTGGTGCAATGATAGCGTAATGGGTGCAGTGAGACTCTCAAGGGTGGTGATGGTGGTGGTGGAACTGCAGATAAAGCCTCCCTTTGTCTATTTGGGCTCTAGGAACCCTCCTTTCCCATAATATAGAAAATAGATATATTGGCAGTTTAGTGCGCTGGCTTTAACATTACGACATATCCACACTTAAATATTTAAGTTAGCCCACTATTTCTACCGCTCATGCAAGCATAAAGTGTCCTGGCGTAATTTATGCACAGGCATTTCTTTCTTTCTTTCTTTCTTCTTCTTTTTTTTTTTAAGAACAACGCCATTCACATATTAAGGAAAGAGCTGATCTAGCTATTCACATGTAAGTTTGCTAATTCAAAGATCGAGCGAATATGTCAATAAGCGAATTGGTGGACTAAGTTGTATGAAAAAAAATGTGTGTAATTTCTACAGTTACTGTGCACGCTCTACATTTACAGAGTGGGCTCTACACTTACTGTGCGGGATCTACACTTAAGTGTGCGAGCTCTATATTTACTGTGTGAGCTCTACATTTACTGTGTGGGCTCTACATTTACTGTTCTATCTCTACATTTACTGTGTGGGCTCTACATTTACTGTGCAGGTTCTCCACTTAGTGTGCGGGCTCTACGTTTACTGTCCTATCTCTACATTTACTGTGTGGGCTCTACATTTACTGTGCAGGTTCTCCACTTAGTGTGCGGGCTCTACGTTTACTGTTCTATCTCTACATTTACTGTGTGGGCTCTACACTTACTGTGCTGGCTTTACACTTACTATGTGGTTTCTATGATTACTGTGTGGGCTCTACATTTACGTGTGCAGACTGTACGCTTAGTGTGTGGGCTCTACATTTACGTGTGCAGACTGTACGCTTACTGTGTGGGCTCTACACTTATTGTGCACGCTCTATATTTACTGTGCGGGTTTACACTTGGTGTGCGAGCTCCACACTTAGTGTAGTTTCTACACTTACTTTGTGGTCTCTACACTTAACATGCTGTAATTAAGTCTTGGGTCCATTAAGTTCATAATACTTTACGCCAATTTCTAGCTGTAATTAAATCTTGGGTCCATTAAGTTCATAATACTTTACACCAATTTCTAGCTGTAATTAAGTCTTCCTTCTTCTCTTTTCTCTGGCTCATTTGATTTTCTACACTTAGCATTTACTGTATGGAATCTATACTTACAGTGTGGGCTCCACTCTTATTATGCAGGCTCTCTACTTATTACAATAAGAAATATAGTTTATGTGCATTTTAGCATTAATTTTTAAAATATTTATCCTTCGTACAGGTGTTGACAAAAATCTACTGCTAATAAATTCTACTGCAAACTGAAAAACAAATTCAACATACAATAAAATAAAAATCTATTAATGCAGTGTAGTAAGCCATTGCATATAGACCTTAAAGAACACACGAAATAAACAAATATAAAAGCAAACGATTCAAATTAAAATCAAATTTAGTAATCACGTGTAAAATATGTTTGAAGAATAGGTTTAATATAATTAGAAAAACACGACAATATGCCGATGCAATTAAAATCAAATGTATTAAGTCACAGTAAATATTTGTTTACAGATTTAATTTTTGAAACGTAATTGGAAACAGGAATTAATGAACCAATTCATATTCAGAACAAAAACAACAAGCAAGGCTTTACATTTTAAGTAAACCAATGTAAAATAAGCTAAAGTGAAACTGTGCAGTAAACTTTACATTAAACTGAAATAAAAAAAACAAAATAAATTAATAATGAAATAAGATAAACCAATGTAAATGATAATAAAATATAATAAACAAATGTAAATTATAATAAAATATAATGAAACAATGAAAATGAAAATTATAATAATAATAAACCAATGTAAATGATAATGAAATATAATAAAGGAATGTTAATTAAAATGAAATATAATAAAACAATGTAAATTATACAGAAATATAATAAGGCAATGACATTATAATAAAGCAACGTAAATGTCCATGAAATATAATAAGGCAATATGTTTTGTAATGAACACTAAATCAACCAATGAAAATTATGATGAAATATAATAAACCAATGAATATGAACATTATTCATTTTAAAAACTATAAATTTAAGCAAAACTTAAACAACCACAGCACAAGGAAAATATGGCTGAACACATTGAACGCAACATTGTTTTAATAAAAACAAGAAAATCAAATGAGCCAGAGAAAAGAGAAGAAGAAAGACTTAATTACAGCTAGAAATTGGTGTAAAGTATTATGAACTTAATGGACCCAAGATTTAATTACAGCTAGAAATTGGCGTAAAGTATTATGAACTTAATGGACCCAAGACTTAATTACAGCTAGAAATTGGCGTAAAGTATTATGAACTTAATGGACCCAAGACTTAATTAAATGCTAGAAATTGGCATACAGAATTATTAAACTATATTCAATGGAACCAAGACTTAATTAAATACTAGGAATTGGCATACAGAATTATTAAACTACACTCAATGGAACCAAGACTTAATTAAATACTAGGAATTGGCATACAGAATTATTAAACTACACTCAATGGAACCAAGACTTAATTACTCCTTAAAATCCGATGTTCGGTAATAATGAAATTAATTACATTAAGAAACTAAATTACATTTAAAGGAAAGAAACTTAACCAGTCCCGTGAGATAGAAATACGTGACATTAAACCACACATTTAATATAAAAAAAACTTAACCAGCCCTTTGAAATAGAAATATAGGATTTATTAAACCATATTTAATTGAGACGAGTACAAACTACCTGAGAGAAATATATAATGATTTAAATAAAATGAAGAAGTGAAATATACAATGATTAAATAAAATGAAGAAGAGAAACATAATGATTAAATAAAATGTTAAAGTAAGGAAAGAAAGAAAAATAAAACTTTAAAGATCAGAACAAAAATGTTAAATCTAAAAAACAGTGTCCACGTGACATTAATAAAGTTCGATTTTAGGATGACGCCCTCGGTTTGATAACAATAACTTCTGACTTGAGGAAAAAGTTGTTTCTATTACATAAATAACTTAGATTTAAAGAAGAAATTGTCACTGTTACATAAATAATGTTAGACTTAAGGAAGAAGTTGTCACAGTTATATAAATAACGTTAGACTTAAGGAAGAAATTGTCACTGTTACATAAATAACGTTAGACTTAAGGAAGAAGTTGTCACTGTTATATAAATAACGTTAGACTTAAGGAAGAAGTTGTCACAGTTATATAAATAACGTTTGACTTAAGGAAGAAGTTGTCACAGTTACATAAATAACGTTTGACTTAAGGAAGAAGTTGTCACAGTTATATAAATAACGTTTGACTTAAAGAAGTAACTCTATCACATTTCATTCAACACAAGAAAATGCTCAAGAAACAAGTAATAAAACATTGTAATGTCTCCAAAATATATCAAGTAAATATCAAACAAAAACTAAACAAGTAATGAAACATTGTAATGTCTCCAACATACATCAAGTAAATATCAAACAAAAACTAAACAAGTAATAAAACATTGTAATGTCTCCAACATTCATCTAGTAAATATCAAACAAAAACTAAACAAGTAATAAAACATTGTAATGTCTCCAACATTCATCTAGTAAATATCAAACAAAAACTAAACAAGTAATAAAACATTGTAATGTCTCCAACATACATCAAGTAAATATCAAACAAAAAAGAAAACTGCGAGAAAGTGTAGCAAAACAAGCTAATAAAATATAACGTATGCAACTTTCATTAACCATTTTTTTTAAAGAGACAGGCAGACATGCAAGAATGCTCGCGCGCACACGCACGAAGAATAATTTAAAACATGGGACAGACTGGAGAGAGGCTACAAACCACGTAAATGAAGGTAAAGTTAGAAAAGTAAGTCTACTAACAAGTAAATGAAGGGAAAAGTCTACAAACAAGTAAATGAATAGAAAAGTCAGTCTACAAACAAGTAAATAAAGGGAAAAGCTAGTCTACACACAAGTAAATGAAGGGAACACTATATTAGCAACTACTCCTATGCACTAGACAGCAAGGTTGCAACTGAAATAAATTTAAACTAATTTTTCACTTTATTTTTTAATAAACATTTATTTGAATTGTTCACACATCTCACTGTTTATTCTTTAGACTCTCGTGTAAATTCATTCAGTATTGTTTGGGGTGTTATGGGGTGAGGGGACAAAATATGAGCCGACCTACTGACGTAATCACCATATGGCTATGTACCATCTTTACGAAATTAAATATTTATAACCACTAGGGATCTGAGTTAATATCATCACTATTAATTTAAGAAGAGGACCTGCTAACAACGATATAATTAGCCGGTGTTATTACCCTTATTATTTTTTTGAAAGGGTTAATACTGAATACTGGGATCAGCAATTAAAACAAAGTAAAACTGAGCTACGACATGTTATCAGCTGCTAGAGTGTTAAAGAAGAACTTAAAAGAAAATGGAGAACAGTTACTATTAGACTACCACGAAAAGTCATAACAAAAATAAATACAACAAATTCGCCGTCATTTAAAGTATTTACTTATTTGTGTACTGAACTGCACAAGGAATGGTTTGCCAGTCACACAGAAAAACACGCCATAATACGACACAGGCTAGCTTGGCTTTGTTGTCTAACTATGTTAGTGTACATACAGAAAAACACGCCATAATACGACACAGGCTAGCTTGGCTTTGTTGTCTAACTATGTTAGTGTACATACATTGTTTTTACTGATTATTATTCTTTGCATCTGTTGCCCGCATTAACATTTAGCTGAACTTATTTCTATTAGGTCTAACAAGGTTAAATTGTCACGCGCTTACGCCAGTGAACAAAGTAACACTCGCCGCTAGAGTGAGCTAAGCAAGGAGCGAGCCGATGGCAGTTGCTTTCTGGAAAATGACGGCGCAGAAATGGACAGCAATGACAGCTCCCTCTTGGCGCATGCGCATTGGACCGTCCAAAGGGTGTCAATTTCCAGCCAACGCAGCATGAACGAGTTGAAAAAGTCGGCGGAATTAAACTTTATTACCGAGAAAATGAAATTAGTATAAAAGCAATATGAAATTTCATTAACAAGTATTGGATAGGGGAAAGAAAAGTCTTCTGGTGAGCAGACGAGATTTGACGGCGGTGAAGGTACCACGAGTGCTTGCCGTTCTCCCAGAAGAGGCGCATTTGGTTAGAGAAATAAATTTTCTAACTCAATGCCTCTCTAGGGCAGACGTGCAAATGACGGCCCAGCGCACGGCGCAGTTAACGACGCTACACGCATGCTCATTGTTTTCTAGTGGCTCGCGCATGCGTGTGAGCCACGTGGTTCATGCTGATTCGGCACGTGACCGTATGCTAATTGTGAAGGGAGAGAAAAACGAGGTGTGACCTTTGTTTTGCACTGATGGAGGCGATGGCAACTTAGCACCAGTCACCAATTGCGCAAAGTACGAAAGGTTTTAATTGAAAGAACATGTCTAGCCTCTTTCAGCTAGACTCTTTCATATAGCCTCTTTCATTAAATGAGCAAAAAATGTGTGAAGGGCAGTTCAACTTGTAAAATTCTGTTATACAGCACGAGACATCTTTAAAAAAATGAAACTGTTGCTAATGTCATTATTTATTACATAAAAGGTTAATCACTTAAAGATAAGAGGTAATTTAAAATGTTGCTAATGTCATTATTTATTACATAAAAGGTTAATCACTTCAAGATAAGTGGTAATTTAAAATGTTGCTTATGTCATTATTTGCAGCATAACTGACTTTAAGTGGCAATTAAAACTATTACAAATGTTATTATGTATCACATGATTGTCAAAAATAATTGATAATTGTAAATGCTGCTAATTTCATTATTTATTAAATAGTTGTCTTAAGGATAACTGGTAATTAAAAATGTTGATAATATCATTATTTCTCACACAACCGACATAAACTGGTAATTTGAAATGCTTCTAATGTCACTATTTATTACAAAACTTATAAATAAATGGTAATTAAAACGGTTGTTAATTTCATTATTTATTATTAATAAACGGCTTCTAGATAAGTGGTAATAAATAAGTCCGACTTGTTGAAAGGAAACAACAAAAACACACATCTCATTTGAATTGCTAAGTACACTGGTACTCACTCACTCGTGTCTGTGTAGTTTGTGGAGTGCTCCACCCGTTCTGTTTAGCTTACTGTAGGCTTACTTTAGGGTTACTGTCAGTCACATGTTAATCTCGCTAGGTCCACCTCGGTTTCTGTTACACTGCTCACTGCCTCACACCTGACCCGCTATCTCACTGCCTCACAACCATCCAATCCCTCACTGCTTCACATTTTATATCCGATCTCTCACTGACTCACATATGATCGATCTCTCACTACCTCAAACATGACGCTCTCTCTCACACATTTAGTTGGTCCCTCAGAGTTTGAGACACTCACTATCTCAAACACTCAATGCCTCGCAGATGAATTTACCCTCTAACTTGATCGCTGTCTACTTTACAGTGATTCACTACGTCATATATACACTCACCTCTCAAGGACTTGCACATTCACTTTATTAGGTCACCCGTTCACACTCTGCCTCTTTCGCTGATTTATACACGCAGTCTCTGACACGCTCATTTCTCAGTGGCTCACGTACTACTCAAACCTCACTGTCTCACATACTCACCATTCTCTCACCGTCTCACACACTCACTCATAGTATTATCGAATAGCTCATGTATATTTCTTTGACAAATTGTCTTTCAAATATTGACAGTAGAGTGACTTTTAGTGCACCCAACAGGTGTACAACACAGTTGAAATCGACAGTAGAGTGACTTTTAGTGCACCCAACAGGTGTACAACACAGTTGAAATCGACAGTAGAGTGACTTTTAGTGCACCCAACAGGTGTACAACACAGTTGAAATCGACATTAGAGTGACTTTTAGCGCACCCAACAGGTGTACAACACAGCTGAAATCGACATTGAGTGACTTTTTAATATTTTATTGCACTAGGAAGAAATGTACAGTGATGTTTCTTGAAAATTTGTGAGAAAAATGGAGTTTAAAACTAACTGGACAGATAGTTACCTTCTCACTAACAATGCAGAAAGAGCGCTCACTGAAGCGGATCCCAACAAGAGCTTTGAAACGCTGAGCGATTATATTATCAACAGAAATAATAATGTCAAAGTTCAAGGCTTCCTCTACTTGATCAGCATTGCCTGATGGCTGCTAAATTTAAGTGTACACACGCACAAACACACACGCACTTAAATGTATATGCACATTCTCGTGCAAATTATAGAGATAGAGGGGCAGAAAAGACAAATAGAGCGAAACACACACACACACACACACACACACACACACACACACACACACACACACACACACACACACGCATAGAGGAAAAGAAATAGAGAGAGATAAGCAAAAAAAGAGATGAGAGAGAAAGAGAGACAGGAAAACACACACACACACACAGAGAAAGATTAAGGGACAGGAAAAGAGAGAGAGAGAAAGATACATGGGAGAAAAATGAGACAGCGGGAAATGCTAAACCGAGTGAGAAAAATGAGATTGAAAGGCAGAGAGAAAATTGAAAGAGAAGAGAGACAGATATTTGAGAGAGAGAAAGAGAGTCAAAGAGGGAAAATTGAAAGAGAAGAGAGACAGACATTTGAGAGAGAGAGAGTCAAAGAGGGAAAATTGAAAGAGAAGAGAGACAGATATTTGAGAGAGAGAAAGAGAGAAAAAGAGAGAAAATTGAAAGAGGAGACATCTGAGAAAGAACGGAGAGAGTGAGAGAGAGAAAGAGAGAAAAAGAGAAGGGAAGAGAAAGACGGAAAGAAAGATAAAAAAAAAAAAAGTGGGAAGTGCTATATCGAGAGAAGACAGACATTTGAGAGGGGTGATGGTGGTGGTGGAGAAAAGGGAGATAATCGATAACTACTGAATTCGAGCCCTGCTAGCTGCGAACGAGATGTGTGCAGACTGTAGAACATCCAACCAATCGACTCGTCCGTATGCAGTCGCTCTTCTCTTTCAGTGAGTAGCGGACGCTTTCTGCGAGTTGTATGCCAAACTAGAATTGAGGAGGTGACAAATTGCTGGCACCATTGTAGAAGTGATACAATAATAAACGCCGTGTATTTATTGAGCAGCGAGGAAGAGGTGAAAGACAGACAGATCTCACCCTTGCTTCAAGACAGAGTTCCCGTCTTTGCTTAGCGCGTCACAAACTTTCTATAGCTGACACTGAGACGGGGAAGGGGGGGGGGGGGCGAATATTGGATGGTGGTTTTGGTGGGGTTGTGGTGAGGCCCTAATTGAACCCATAAAGAAGAAAGAGAAAGAGGGCAAATAAAAACTTTCCTATACGATTTTAAAGTTTGTGGCTTCCATTTCTCAAATATAAAAAAGATAAAGGCACACACACACACACACACACACACACACACACACACACACACACACACACACGCGGTATATTTTAACATGTCTATGGGCACATCCTACAATGGAAATCGTTAGTGGTTACTTTGAGCATAAAAATGTTTATCGCAGTATTGCCGTTTGAAAGGAATTTTATTCTCCACATTGTACTGTACAATTTTACTGTTCTGTAAGACAGACATTTTAGAATGGCAAAGTGAGACATAAATAAGGCCAATTATAACAAACTGGAATATATAAGAGCCATCACAAGTACGACCCATACAAAGAAAGAGACGATAATTATGTGTCTGTATAACTTTTTTTAATTTCATCGAATCTAATTCAATTGATCCATTTTTTTTACTTCTTCTTCTTCCACTTGTGTTTGCTCACATTATTCTGTTATTATTGATTCAGTAATATTTGTATATTATTGATTCAGTAATATTTGTATATTATTGATTCAGTAATAATTGTGCTTGTTGTTAATTTTTCTCTCCACACTGATATTTCTTTTATTTCTTTGTCTTCTCTTTCTGAGATCACAGTTCTGTTGACATTTTGAGCGCCATTTCTTTTTCCCTTCTGAATTATCTACGCGTTTTGTCCGCGATCGTGCAAAATACAAATAATTATTTTATTTATTGTTTGTGTCCGCGATCGTGCAAAATACAAATAATTATTTTATTTATTGTTTGTGTCCGCGATCGTGCAAAATACAAATAATTATTTTATTTATTGTTTGTGTCCGCGATCGCGCAAAATACAAATAATTATTTTATTTATTGTTTGTGTCCGCGATCGTGCAAAATACAAATAATTATTTTATTTATTGTTTGTGTCCGCGATTTTAAAAGTGGAATCTATCACCCCTCTTTCAAACGTCGTTTACCGCCACCGTCCCTCTCCTCCATGTCGTCATTCCCATACATTGGAGCTTAGCTAGAATTAGTCGTGACATTCCCATAAATAAGAGCTTAGCTAGAATTAGTGGTGACATTCCCATAAATAAGAGCTTAGCTAGAATTAGTCGTGACATTCCCATAAATAAGAGCTTAGCTAGAATTAGTGGTGACATTCCCATAAATAAGAGCTTAGCTAGAATTAGTCGTGACATTCTCATAAGTAGCATAACCATGCATATAATAATTTGCGATAGTCTCATGCATACGACAATCATAGCTAAGTAATTTGCAACAGTCTCATGCATACGACAATCATAGCTAAGTAATTTGCAATAGTCTCATGCATACGACAATCATAGCTAAGTAATTTGCAACAATCTCATGCATACGACAATCATAGCTAAGTAATTTGCAATAGTCTCATGCATACGACAATCATAGCTAAGTAATTTGCAACAGTCTCATGCATACGACAATCATAGCTAAGTAATTTGCAATAGTCTCATGCACACAATGATTGTAGATAAGTAATAAGGGAATCCTGTACATATTTTCAGTATTTCATTACAACCACAAACTAAAAGAAATACTAATTTAACAACTATATCACCAAACAATTTGAATTACACAGCAATATTAAATTTAATTTAAAAGACTTTACTGTAATCAAATGTAACTTTGAACTTGATATTCTGTAAGCTTGGCAACCATGAAATATGTTACTTTGTGTTTGTAACGATTATGCAATGTGTAACCTGTTAACTGTATAGATTGCAGTTAATGAAATCGATTAATATAAATTTAAGCCAACAATTTTATTTTATTTTCATGTTTTCAAATGCTCAAATACTATATTGAAAATTGCTGTTACCCAATTTATCGAATAAAGCGTATATATTCCAGCAATGTAACGCATTGCAATTAACCAGTTTATCCAGTTTCGTGTACGCGGCTTCATTCCAGTAAGTTTATATATTTACTGTTGCCTAGCATATTGTATTTCATGCCCGCCGTTACATTAGTACATTAAATTACTATATCATTTCTATTTACCGAGAAATAGAATAAACGACTCATACTTTATGTGTGTGTGTGTGTGTGTGTGCGTGTGTGTGTGTGTGTGTGTGTGCGTGTGTGTGTGTGCTGTGCTGTGTGTGTGTGTGTGTGCGTGTGTGTGTGTATGTGTGTGTGTGTGTGTATGTGTGTGTATATGAACTTGAGATTTTAAATCAATGTTGTTCCTATTTCAGTCAGGACACATCTTAATATTTACAGATACAGTGATGTAGCATGATTTCATCTAGCGTTTCTCAGAATTACCAATATTGTGAATCAATTTAGTTTATTTTTCGATCAGATTACTTAAAAACATGTAGTACCATTAAGTCCCGGCAATGTAGCTTATTTTTCCATCAGATTACTTTAAAAACATCATAGTACCATTAAGTCCCAGCAATGTAGCTTATTTTTCCATAACATTACTTAAAAACATCATAGTACCATTAAGTCCCAGCAATGTAGCTGATTGGGAAATAATGATCTCGTCTTAACATTACGTCACTTTTTATATTTTAACATAATTATGTTAGTATTACATCATTGTAGCGCTTTTACGACTGAATAAATTTCTTAATTTTACTCTTATCATTAACTTACCGTATTGGAAGGTTAAATAGCACCTTAATATTAACACTAAATTTAATCTTAATTTTACTCTTATCATTAACTCACCATATTAAGTAGCACCTTAATATTAACACTAAATTTAATCTTAATTTTACTCTTATCATTAACTCACCATATTAAATAGCACCTTAATATTAACACTAAATTTAATCTTAATTTTACTCTTATCATTAACTCACCATATTAAATAGCACCTTAATATTAACACTAAAATTAATCTTAATTTTACTCTTATCATTAACTCACCATATTAAATAGCACCTTAATATTAACACTAAATTTAATCACCGAAACGTTTACGACTACTATTGGTTTGTGTTTTTATTGAAGAGCGTTAAATTTATTGATATATCTTTAATATGACTTTTACCAAATTATTTTACAGCTTGTTACTAAAGTAAGTAAATAATGAACACTCCTTGCAGTTTGTGTGTATTATTATTTAGTATATCATAATTAAAATAGATGACCTCTGTATTATTATTTAGTATATCATAATTAAAATAGATGACCTCTGTATTATTATTTAGTATATCATAATTAAAATAGATGACCTCTGTATTATTATTTAGTATATCAGATTTATAAACGATGACATCTGCATTATTTTTTTTTTTTTAGAAAATCATATTTATAATCGATGACATCTATAATATTATTTAGTATATCAAAATTAAAATAGATGACATCTGTAATATTATTTAGTATATCAAAATTAAAATAGATGACATCTGTAATATTATTTAGTATATCAAAATTAAAATAGATGACATCTGTAATATTATTTAGTATATCAGAATTAAAATAGATGACATCTGTAATATTATTTAGTATATCAAAATTAAAATAGATGACATCTGTAATATTATTTAGTATATCAAAATTAAAATAGATGACATCTGTAATATTATTTAGTATATCAAAATTAAAATAGATGACATCTGTAATATTATTTAGTATATCAAAATTAAAATAGATGACATCTGTAATATTATTTAGTATATCAGAATTAAAATAGATGACATCTGTAATATTATTTAGTATATCAAAATTAAAATAGATGACATCTGTAATATTATTTAGAGTTTTAGACCGAATATTTTAAAGAATTCCCGTGTAGATAGCAGAAGTACCGTACGAAAAGACACATTTTGCCTAAGGACTTTTTTACTCGCATCTTCAGTAATATTTGTTGATGTTTAGGAAAGACTACATGACTTTTTTTACTCGCATCTTCAGTAATATTTGTTGATGTTTAGGAAAGACTACATGACTTTTTTTACTCGCATCTTCAGTAATATTTGTTGATGTTTAGGAAAGACTGCATGACTTTTTTACTCGCATCTTCAGTAATATTTGTTGATGTTTAGGAAAGACTGCATGACTTTTTTACTCGCATCTTCAGTAATATTTGTTGATGTTTAGGAAAGACTGCATGACTTTTTTACTCGCATCTTCAGTAATATTTGTTGATGTTTAGGAAAGACTACATGACTTTTTTACTCGCATCTTTAGTAATATTTGTTGATGTTTAGGAAAGACTACATGACTTTTTTACTCGCATCTTTAGTAATATTTGTATGTTTAGGAAAGACTACATGACTTTTTTACTGTTTTAAAGAATGTTTGCTCGCCTGTTTATAAACGTCTACTTATTGTTTAAATGTTTGCTCGCCTGTTTATATAAACGTCTACTTATTATTTAAATGTTTGCTCATCCGCTTTTAAGTGCTCACTTGTAAGAACGAATCATCGACAGTTTAAAAAAGTTGTTTACTTTGGTTTACTTCCATGTTTACTTGTCCGTTTATCCATGTTTAATTCCTCGTTTACTAATGTTGCTTCTGAACACTGTGATGCTGAAAGAACGATACATTATACACGCACACGCATACACACATGCACACACATACACACACACAAAAGAAGGAGTAGAGTAAAATAATTAAGTTTGATTAAATTCTACTTATATTATCAAGAAGAAAATAATATGTATAATTTCATTCATTTTTTTAAAAAGTAAAATTCAAGCAATATGATGCATTTCTGACTTTCAGGATAGACAATAAACTATTTGTAACTATATGTCCGTACCTTAAACTAGGGAATACGATTTATTTCTGTCTCACTGGACAGACATAATACAATATATCGAGCTTTCAGCTAGGGAACTGTACAAATCACCAGTATCACCCCGATCCACCGGCTTCTTTAAGCGAGACTCGAACCACAGAAGTCTTGAGCGATAGGTTAGTGCCCCCTAATTCTCCGCCCTCTACTCGTGTCAAAGTGTCGTGACATTGTGATTATCGACGTCTGAGCTATAGGGGTTCCTAATTGTCGGCCTTGGGACCTGTACAACATCAAGACGGAGATTCGTGTAGCGCTCTTCGTGGGGATCTGTCATTGCATGTTACTCCCTGGGGCGATCGGCATGGGACCATTTGCGACAATCTCGCGTAATGACCGCTCCCTTGTGGGGCCCGAGGCGAGGTGGTCATTGAGATTTTCGTAACTAATGACGTTTTGCTGGATAAGTGAGTAAATGGATTTAAAGTGTCATGCGTTCGTTTATCTTTTAAAATAATATTAATACAAATCTGCGCAAGTTGGTGAAGTAGAATGCGAAAAGTATAATTTTTAATGACATTTAGCTTTGTTTGAGATGTTTCATTTACTTCAGTTAAAGCCAGGACACTGTATTTCTTGAAATGCCGCGAGACAGAAATTATATAAATATGCACAATATCGCCAAGGTGTAGCTACAGATTTATTTAAATACACAGTCCTCATAGTGCAACAAATATAGCATGCATTAACATACACACACAAACACACAAATACACACACACACACACACACACGCACGCACGCATGTACGCGCAAATCGTACAGTGGATAATGCATACGAAAATAATGCTTACATGCACAACTGCTGCACTATCCATACACACACGTACACACTGATATAACTGTGCTCACACACATATACACGCACGCGCACACACACTAGTGACCTAAAGGATGATTTAATTGAAGACACAGAAGTATGAATGCCACGCCGATTGCAGATTAAGGGGGATTGGAAGACTTTTCGTGTTATTCATATTAAGTAATGAATATCAAATACTCCTGTGCTTGCAGGTTTAAGGCATCTGAATTAGCACTACGGATTTAGACTAGAAAAAAGGGTGACGTAGTTCCATAACTATTAAACACTTTGTAGTACAGACTAACTAAAGGATGACGTAATGCCATTATAGAAGTCAAAGGACAATTGTAACACAGACTAACTAAAGGATGACGTAATGACATTAATGAAGTCAAACGACAAGTGTAACACAGACTAACTAAAGGATGACGTAATGACATTAATGAAGTCAAACGACAAGTGTAACACAGACTAACTAAAGGATGACGTAATGACATTAATGAAGTCAAACGACAAGTGTAACACAGACTAACTAAAGGATGATATAATATAATTAGATATGTAAACATGTATAATAAACATATGTAATACACGTTAACAGAAGGGTGATACGGTACCATTACTATTAAACATACGTAATAAAGGTTAATATAAGGACGATTTAGTACCATTATTGAAGCCTCAAAACTATTAAACAGATGCCTATCCCAATTTTAAAATTTAAATTGTTAGGTTGTCAGAGTAACCCGACCTTGGGCATGCTTATGATTGTATTTTTGAAAGTGTCTGAGTTGAAGTAAACGCACGAGACAATAATGTGCTAGAATTGTTGATGTAATGCAAACTCGGTAAATAGTTTTATTATCCAATGGTTATGATTTACAAGAATGAGACCATCCAATTGGCTGAGATTAAAAAGTTTACTTGTTGTAGAGAAATCTACTATCAAATCACTTTGAAAATGAAGTGGCAAAGAAGTCCAGTTTTGAAAGTCGTTCGTTAGCTTGATGGTGAGTTAACTGACTGGTAGAGAGAGAATGAACTTAGAACTATTTCATACATTTTCACTATTCATATATTATACTTTTGTTTTAAATAGAGATGTACTATGCGAGTTGACTTTATTTCTACAAGGGTTTGTCTGTGTGAACGTCTGTCTCAGTTCTATTCTTTATCTTAATTCAATTAGCAGATCTGTGTGTAAATATGTGTCGCGATGTTTTGGTTTCCACTTCTCAAACAATAGGTATGTATGCATGGACTTGTTTGTTTGTATTATAATTTTAACATTTCAAATTTGCATAAGTGAGGTGTTTGTAATATTTTATCAATTTGTTTGCCTCCTAAAGTTATGAGTTCGTTATTTTCAATGTGTGTGCATGTTTATGTGCATTATATTCAAATTGTGTGCAAGTTTTGTGTTCGTTATTTTCAATATGTGTGCAAGTTTTGTGTTAGTTATTTTCAATATGTGTGCATGTTTATGTGCATTATATTCAAATTGTGTGCAAGTTTTGTGTTCGTTATTTTCAATATGTGTGCATGTTTATGTGCATTATATTCAAATTGTGTGCAAGTTTTGTGTTCGTTATTTTCAATATGTGTGAAAGTTTTGTGTTCGTTATTTTCAGTATGTGTGCATGTTTATGTGCGACAATCCCTCGCCCATATATTGTCTGTGCGAATATGTACATGTCTTTGTGTGTCGTGTGCATTTCTGAATCATCGCTTTTATCTTGAAGTTTACTCTTGTGTGATTATGCGTGTAATGTGTCTGTCTCTCTATTTGAAATTTGATATGAGTTTGTGACGTGATTCGTGTTTGTGTGTGTGTGTGTGTGTGTGTGTGTGTGTGTGTGTTTGTGTGTGCATATGGCTCGTTAGCTTGTTGGTTTACTGGCTCGTCGTCTTGTTGGTTTTTGATTTGTTGGCTCATTAGCTTGATGGTTTGTTGGTTTGTTGGATCATTAGCTTGTTGGTTTCTTGGTTTGTTGGCTCATTAGCGTGTTGGTTTGTTGGTTTGTTGGCTCGTTAGCTTGTTGGTTTGTTGGCTCATTAGCTTGTTGGTTTGTTGGCTCATTAGCTTGTTGGTTTGTTGGCTCGTTAGCTTGTTGGTTTGTTGGCTCGTTAGCTTGTTGGTTTGTTGGCTTGTTAGCTTGTTGGTTTGTTGGCTCGTTTGCTTGTTGGTTTCTTGGCTTGTTAGCTTGTTGGTTTCTTGGTTTGTTGGCTCATTAGCTTGTTGGTTTGTTGGTTTGTTGGCTCGTTAGCTTGTTGGTTTGTTGGCTCGTTAGCTTGTTGGTTTGTGGCAGATAACGATGTCCATTTGTGTAACGTTACTGTTCTTACTTTGTAACTTCTGCTAACCTTATGCCAGGAATGGGTCCACGTGGATTGTGTGTGTGTGTGTGTGTGTGTGCGTGTGTGTGTGTGTGTTCGCACTTAAGTGTGCGTGTGTTGACGTGCCACTCAAGCTAAGCGCCATGTTTTTCCCTGCCACAACACCTAATTCTGGCCAAAGGACGTGTTAGCGGCTTTACGCTATCAATCTCAGACTTTGTTTTACGTGTCATATCTTTGTCACCTTGACCTCGACAACATCTGTCAGAGACACGCCTGCATTGGTGAGAAAAAAAACAACAACAAAAACGAAAAAAAAAAAGCGTGGCGATTAGTGGCTGGATTATTACACTCTTGTCGCGGAATTACACGCGCGGCTTTGCACACCTCCCTAATTGCAACGTTAAAGTGTGCGAGCATAGGCTACGTACTAGCGACACGCGGGCGCACCCAACGGACTAACTGAACTACTGATCTGCATGCCATGTTACATCTGCAGACTTCCTTTGCACACTTTGGCACTGCAAGACGAACACACAGACGAACACATAAAAGCAATTACAACTGCGACTAAAGATTGATAGTTATTGACCAGAGGAACATTCCAAGATGGCTCATGGCTTGAGGAGTTAAGACAGGCGGATTATAAGCTAATTTATCTGTCTTCTTTTACTGAATGTAAATTAAACGAGTTACCGACCAGAGCGTTTGCAAATATTAGAAAACGAGTTTTAAAGCACCCATAGCCAGAGCGGTCTAAATTAAATCTGAATTAAAGCACCCATAACCAGGCGATCGAAATTAAGTTAGAATTAAAGCATCCATATTAGCTGTTGAAATTAAATTTGAATTAAAGCACCCATAACCATATCTATCGAAAGTAAGATTAAATTAAAGCACCCATAGCCAGAGTGATCAAAAATAAATTTGAATTAAAGCACCCATAAACAGGGTGATCGAAATAAAGTCTGAATTAAAGTACCCATAACCAAGGCGATCAAAATTAAATTCGAATTAAAGCACCCTTAGCCAGGGCAGTCAAAATTAAATTAAATTAAAGGCACTGATCGAAATGAAGTTTGATTTTAAAGCACCCATATTAGCTGTTGAAATTAAATTTGAATTAAAGCACCCATAACCAATGCGATTAAAATTAATTGAATTAAAGCATACACAACCAGGGCAATTAAAATTAAGTTGGAATTTGTGGCAGAGTAAATTTGCCTCTTCCGATTTCAAAATTAAATTGTTATATAAATTGTTAAATTGTCATAGTGACCCAACCTTAGGCACTCCTTATGATGGTATTTGTGAAAGTGTCTGATTTGAAGTAAACACCCGTGCTGAGAATAAATTATGCTAGAATTTGCTAATGTAATGCAAACAATCCCAAATGAGTGAGTAGTTTTTATTATCCAATGGTTATGATTTACAAGAACGACCAGCCAATGGGCTGAGATTAAATTGTTTATCTGCTGTAGAGAAATCGATTGTCTTGTCTGATCACTTGAATTTGAAGTTGCAGGAAGTCCGGTCATAAAAGGTGGCCATTAGCTTAATGATGAGTTAATTGACAGGTTGAGAGAGAATGTATTTAGAAATATTTCATGCATTTTTACTATTGATATTTTATAGTTTTGTTTTATATAGAGATGTATTATGTGAGTAGACTTTTATTTGTACAAATGTTTGAAGTAAACTGGGTATATGCAGCATGCTAACGCTTGACATTGTTTTGATATGTTGTATTTATTATGCTGTGTGCATGTATGGGGCTAATAAATACTGTTGCAGGAAATTGTAAGATGAGACTGGAATGTAAGAATGAATTGAGTTATAAAGCGGTAAACTGGAAATTTATATTTGCTCCCTGATTGTATTTTGCAGTGAGTATGCAGCCTTTCACATATTATTTGAATCTTCTGTTCACTGATTGTAAACCGCTACGACCGAGATGCAGAATAGTTTACAGTAGTGTGTATAAGTGTAAGGGAATACACTACACTCCTTTGATATATCATGGCAAAGTATGCTGACTACATGAGCAATTTCTGGTATAAGGAAGTACTAGAATTGCTGAAATTGTCATTCTGATTGAGGGAACTGGTACGGCAGGAAGCGCCTAGGTTGACCTCAATAGAATAGCAGCACATCTGTGATTTGACGTTTAGGTAGGAAAAGATTTGGAACTGGTGTAATAACAGCAGACAATAAACTTGTGACATGTTGCAAAAGCACAAAGACTGTTGAGACAGCAGTTAATCCAGGTTATGTAAAAACTATTTTTGCTTATCTCTTAACAGCTCTTTTCATTGTATTTGTCATATGTATATTAGATTGTTGATTTATTGTTACATTTATTGACCTTCTTATGGATATTGATAATCTTATGTTGGAGAAGAAAGTTGGTGGATGGGGGCTCGCTAAATAGACGGATTTGTCTTCTCTTTTAGTAAGAGGTTTTTCACCTGTGGAATATTGTGTGACAGTAAATATTTATCTTTAATGTTTTGGAAGAGAGAAAACATTTACCGCCAAGTGAGAGACACGAGTGGTGTCCATTAGTGGATAATTAATTAAAAATAGATTTTCTTCACTTGTAGTTAGGTTTGGATGATTAATTAATTAATAATAATTATTATTATATCCATTAACTAAGTGGCGCTGGTGATACATAAATAAAGCACCCTTAGCCAGGGCGGACGAAATTAAATTGGAATTAAAGCACCCATAATCAGTACGATCGAAATTAAGATTGAATTAAAGCACCCATAGCCAGAGCAATCGAAATTGAGTTTGAATTAAAGCACTCATAACCAGTGCGATCGAAATTAAGATTGAATTAAAGCACCAACATCTTGGATAATCAAAATTAATTAGACAGAGCAATAAAAATTAAGTTTGAATACAAATTCCAAAGTTGTCTTGATATGTTTATGCAAATACAAATTTGTCTGAGAAGTATCAATGCAAATTTTTAAAAAAAACAATACATGCCATGTAGAGTAAAATAACTTGTAAACAAATTGTAGATTGTGAAGGGGAAGTACTTAAATCAAGAACAAAAGATAACAACACACATTCAAACGCGCGCGCGCATACACACATACACATATGCATACAAACGCACAAATATGCAGGCAAACACACACACACACTATTAAACACACACACACACACACACTATTAAAAAGTCATTTGATAAATGCCCCACGCTCTGTAAACTTCAACGTATATTATTCAAGGACTTATCTACAAAAAGTTAAAATCGTCATCAACATAACAACAACGTTAAAATTCTTACATTGGAAACTAATAATATGTGTGTGGTTTTTTAGTGTGTGTGTGCGTGCGTGCGTGCGTGCGTGTGTGTGTGTGTGTGTGTGTGTGTGTGTGTGTGTGTGTTACAGTTCGCAAAAGACAAGAGGTATCGTGAAGTATCGCGAGAATTCTCCTACGAAAGGTAAACTTTGATCGAAATTACAACCAAATATTCCTTAGTCATTTTTTTTCTTGACTTTATCTCATTTCTTGACAACTTCTAGTGACGGCGTTCTGAGGTGTATTTTTATAATAAACTAGTGCAAATCTTTCTTTTATTTTCTTTTATTTAATAACCTAACTGCACAACAACAAAAAGTAATAATTTATTTTTAAAATCACCACCCCAAACCTCCCATCCTATCGCTGACTTAATCGATTATACAGTGGAATGCCAGGCCGACGATCACGCGCTACAAAGCCAAAGGTAATCCCAGGCAGGACCGCAGTTCGAGCACCTGCCATCAGGTGCGGGCGAAAGTGTGTTTCCTTACACCTGTCCGGGCCGCAGCCTTAACAAAGTCAACTAACTATCAGGGTTGCTGGTTTCATGTTGGACTTAATTGAGATAAAGTCAAAGTACAGCGAGTATTAAAAAATATTGAACCATCCCCCCCCCAAAAAAAATAAATAAATAAATAAATAAAAAATTATCGACTTAAAATATCTGCGACATGAAACTTTAGCATATCGAATCGTCTTTGAAGGAAACTTTCGCCAAACAAATAGTTTTGCAGTGGTACCTGTCTGATATAGATACGAAACTAATTATATATATATATATCTAGTAAGACATAGAGTCAATCGGTAAAAGTACAGAATGTAAAGTCGAGATACATGTAAAACAGTACATTAATCTGTCACTTCCGAAAGAGAGAGGGGAGAGTATCTAATACCAGTTAATGCGTTTCAGCAGGGTGCAATCGAATTGATATCAGTCACACCCGCCCAAGAAAGGAATGAAATAGCAAAAGTACAAAAATTGGAGGAAGCTATATTAAAAAAAAAAAAGAACTTAAAAATATGTTAACATGGTGTTATATCTGTTATTTGCATGTAAGAATAAATACGTACACGTGTCTATATTTCTATAAATGTACTGATCTGTGTGCTTTTGTACTGATCTGTGTGCTTTTGTACTGATCTGTGTGCTTTTGTACTGATCTGTGTGCTCTTTGTACTGATCTGTGTGCTTTTGTACTGATCTGTGTGCTTTTGTACTGATCTGTGTGCTTTTGTACTGATCTGTGTGCTTTTGTACTGATCTGTGTGCTTTTGTACTGATCTGTGTGCTTTTGTACTAATCTGTGTGCTTTTGTACTGATCTGTGTGTCTATAGGCTTATTTGTACTGTTCTGATCTGTGTCTTTAACACCGAAATAAAAGTCTATCTGTAACACTAGAGAATAGTCTGCCTATAACAATGAAAGATCAGTATATGTCTGTAACACTAAAGAACAGTCTGTCTATAACAATGAAAGTAGTAAAGTCTATATCACTGAAAGAGCAGTATATGTCTATAACACAGAGAGAACAGTCTGCCTATAACAATGAAAGAGTAGTATATGTCTATAACACAGAGAGAGCGTTCTGTCTATATCATTGAGAGAGCAGTATATGTCTATAACACAGAGAGAACGTCTGTCTGTATCAAAGAAAGAGCATTATATGTCTATAACACTGTAAGGGCAGTCTGTCTATAATACAGAGAGAGAGGGCAGTCTGTCTATAACACAGAGAGACTAGTCTGTCTATATTACAGGGAGTAGTCTGTCAACACAGAGAGAGCAGTATGTCTATAACACAGAGACTAGTCTGTCTATAACACAGAGAGAGCAATATGTCTAAAACACAGGGAGTAGTATGTCTATAACACAGAGAGAGCAGTATGTCTATAATACAGGGAGTAGTCTATCTATAACACAGAGAGAGCAGCGGCATGCATATATTCATATAATACTGAGAGAGCAGACTATGTAACACTGAGATAACCAGACTGTTTGTAACACTGAGAGAGCAGACTATGTAACACTGAGATAACCAATAACCAGACTGCTTGTAACAATGACAGAGCAGTCTATGTTTGTAACAGTGAAAGAACCGACTATTTTTCTAACACTGAAAAAGCAGTCTATGTTTAAAACACCGAGAGAGCAACATATGTCTATAGGATGATAACACTGAGAGAGCAGACTATGTTTAAAACACCGAGAGAGCAACATATGTTTATAGGATGATAACACTGAGAGAGCAGACTATGTTTAAAACACCGAGAGAGCAATATATGTCTATAGGATGATAACACTGAGAGAGTAGACTATGTTTAAAACACCGAGAGAGCCATAGAAAAATATGTCTATAGGATTACTGAGAGAGCAGACTAAATTCTTGACATTGACGTAACGGCACTGGTAACTGATTCAATAAAGAAGAGACCAGTCTGGCCAGGCACTTGAGCAGACGAGAAAAAAGAGGAACGAAAAACATCCTTATTTTTCAATGTGAAGTGGGTCCATCCGCGAGAAGGAAAAAAATCTGCCGTTACTTTGTCTTACTGACTTACGACACACACAAAGGGAGAAAACCTGCTGCTGTTGTTGTTATTGTTGCTGTTGTTGTTGTTGCTGTTGTTGCCCGTTTAATTATGAAGGATGTGGAGCTCGACTAGACATTTTACGCTTATGTTTACGTTCCAATATGCCGGAAAATGTTTATTATTTTGTCGGCCAGGGAGGTAACTCAGTCATTCGCGTCATCGCGTTTAATATTCTTAAATATCAATTTGTGTCACCGCGTGTAGTATGTGTATATATAAATTTGAATTTGTGTCACCGCGTGTAGTATGTGTATATATAAATTTGAATTTGTGCCACCACGTTAATATAATTTGTGTCACCGCCTGCGATATGTGTATATATAAATATGAATGTGTGTCATCGGTTTAATGAATTTATATAAATATGAATTTGTGTCACCACGTTGAAATGAATTTATGTCATCGTGTTTAATGTATTTATATAAAAATTAATTTTTGTCACCGCGTTAATATGCGTATGTTTAGATATGTCACCGTGTTTAATGTATATAAACATAATTTTTTAATTTTTTTTCAGAGTGTTTAACATGTGTATGTATATATACATGAATTTGTGTTTACGTTTATTATAAATTTATGTGACAGCTTTTAAACAATGTATATATAAATATGAATTTGTGTCACTGAGTTTAATATGTACATATATAACACACATTTTTATCACTGTGTGTAATGTGTATTCATGTATAATTCTAGTGTTATTTTATTTAAGTGTTGTATTTGTAAAACCATATTTTAATGGAATATAGATTTTATTTTTCATAAAATGCACCCGTGCGCTACTTTATGTAGTATTATGTCACGTGATGTTGATTTATCCTGTCTTCTTATGTTAACGTATAACAGGGTGTTGTATTGCGTGATATGGTATGTTATTGTCTCTCTCCTTGTATAATACGATATTGTATTGTGTGATATGGTATGTTATTGTCTCCCTCCTTGTATAATACGATATTGTATTGTGTGATATGGTATGTTATTGTCTCTCTCCTTGTATAATACGATGTTGTATTGCGTGATATGGTATGTTATTGTCTCTCTCCTTGTATAATACGATGTTGTATTGCGTGATATTGTATGTTATTGTCTCTCTCCTTGTATAATACGATGTTGTATTGCGTGATATTGTATGTTATTTTCTCTCTCCTTGTATAATACGATATTGTATTGTGTGATATTGTATGTTATTATTTCTCTCCTTATATAATGCAATGTTGTATTGCGTGATATGGTATGTTATTGTCTCTCTCCTTATATAATCTACCTAAAATGGACGACAATATATTTGTTTGTAAGTCGAGGTACATTTACCTAGTAGTTTGTCTTAACGACTTTGTATGATGATATTTCCACTCACTGTGTTAAGGGGTCTTACTCTGATGTCTGCATTATCGCCTATAAAATAACTCAACCGGGCCAAAGCAAGCTTTAGATATTTTTAAAAAAATCACATTTAGACTATTCGATCTCTCGTCCGGCCAAAGCAAGCTTTAGATATTTTTTTTAAAATCACATTTAGACTATTCGATCTCTCGTCCGGCCAGGCCGTCAGTTCAATGTCTCCGAACTCGCTGCGTTTTGCTGTGAATAAAAACGGAACTAGATAACAACAAACGCTTTGGGATTTTTTCTTCTCTCTCCTCCAGAATGCAACAATGAAGTCACATTTGTCACCGTCAGTTCCTGTGTGAATGAAGGTTCAGCCCTCTGAAAGCCAGGACCTGTGCTGATTTGAATGGCTGAAAGGAACCAGCAGTGTACGTGTAACGTCACTCGTGAACTGTTCAGCTCCTAAGACATGCGCGAGTTCATACTTATGGACACTTGATGTTAATAATTTAAGCCACGTGATTTTAAATGAACAGGGTACATAATTTCAATAATTTGGGACAGGTGACTTTTATCATCTGGAGCGTGTATTTAATGAAGGGCACTTGGTATTAATAATATAGGGGAGGTGATTTTAATAATTAAGGATGTGTGGCTTTAATAATTTGGAGGAGGAGATTTTAATAATTAAGGATGTGTGGTTTTAATAACTTGGAGAGATGGATTGAATAATTAGGGGCGTGGTTTTAATAATTTGGGTATGGGGATTTAATAATTAGGGCGTGTGGTTGTAATAATTTGGGTATGGGGATTTAATAATTAGGGCGTGTGGTTGTAATAATTTGGGTATGGGGATTTAATAACTAGGGCGGGTGGTTGTAATAATTTGGGTATGGGGATTTAATAATTAGGGCGGGTGGTTGTAATAATTTGGGTATGGGGATTTAATAATTAGGGCGTGTGGTTGTAATAATTTGGGCGTGTGGCGGGAAAAAAGCTAGGGAGCTCGCTCAAATGACAATAGTTCGTTGTCCATTCAGGGTAAGAAACAGTTACAGATACTTAACTGTTTCCCAGCTCAATTGACCATAGTTCAATCGCCATTCAGAGTGAGAAACACTTACGGATATTTTACTATTCTCTCGTTCAAGGGACCATAGTTCGATCTCCATTCAAGGTGAGAAACACTTACAGACACTTAGCCTTTTCCCAGCAGAAGCTGGCGGGTTTAGTGTCTAGTCGTCCGATGTAACGATAATTCGGGACCCGTACGCTTCAGATGGCATACGCGAAAGATCTTTTGTCAGTTAAGAACTCAGAAAGAGTCATGCCATCCCCCATCCCCATCATCCCGGGGTAAAAAATATCACATATTTAACCAAGCCCTTATTCTTTCTCCCCACTCTATTCAATCTGTATCTCTTGCAATGTACTCTTTATCGCTTCCTATGACGTCATTTGTAATCTCTTGCAATGAGTCTTTATCGCTTCCTATGACGTCATTTGTAATCTCTTGCAATGTAGTCTTTATCGCTTCCTATGACGTCATTTGTAATCTCTTGTTAGAATGAAGGTGTTGGCACTAATGTCCGTCAGCGAAATCAAAGGATGAGGTGGTCTTGAGACCAAATTAATGAAAAATGTATTAATATTCATTCTGGACTTAACGGATATTTTTGTTAGCAACGACCAGTTGGGTATGATGTTCTCAAACTGGTTGTACGGCTTAATAATGTGCTAAAAATATTCAATCGCTCAACACAATGCTGAAAGTTTACTGTTCAAGAAGGCAATGTCTTCAACAGAGTACTGACTGGAGAACAAAATGTCATCAAGGTGCGTTGTCCAATTATGACATTTATGTCTTCTAATTAGTCACGTCTATGCTCATTAACATGTTCTGTCTTACCATAACAGTGCCATCAGTAACTCTTTACTGTCCGATCATAACAGTAACTCTTTACTGTCCAATCATAACAGTGCCATCAGTAACTCTTTACTGTCCGATCATAACAGTGCCATCAGCAACACTACTACCAGATCATGACAGTGCCATCAGTAATACATGGTCGTGGGTCAAAAGTAATACAAGGTCGTGGGCCAAAAGTAATACATGGTCGTGGGTCAAAAGTAATACAAGGTCGTGGGCCAAAAGTAATACATGGTCGTGGGTCAAAAGTAATACAAGGTCGTGGGCCAAAAGTAATACAAGGTCGTGGGCCAAAAGTAATACAAGGTCGTGGGCCAAAAGTAATACAAGGTCGTGGGCCAAAAGTAATACAAGGTCGTGGGCCAAAAGTAATACAAGGTCGTGGGCCAAAAGTAATACCGTCCAAAGCATACTTTCCGTCTTTGTTAACATTCATTTTTTTATATCGACAGTTTGAAAATGATAAGTTTGATAAAATACTATAAGATCTGATTTGGAAAGTCAAGATAAACAAGAGTTTAATGCCTTTTGACCTGTGACTATCCCTGTAGAATGAACGCCCTTTAGGATGAGTACTCTCCCTTTCGATTGTTAACATCCTTAAGTGCCAACTACTTTCCTTCGGGACATGAACATCCTTGGAAGTGAATATTATCAGAGCATGGTCATACCCGGGTTTATGAAGTTTCATGCAAATTTCTATCAGTGGCCTAGTTTTTACCAACAGATAAGGGGAGAGAAATAATGTTTGCCGTGATGAAATGTCGTTATGCATTGACTACGCAAAAAATTACTTCGCTGGTATGCTTCTGTATTTATCAATGACACCCAGGCCGCTTTAAATAACTAAAAAAATTAATGAGACAAAAAGAAAAGACAAAAGAAAAGCAGAAAAGTTAGAAGAAGAAGAAAGAACATATTTTCTTCTAATTTAACATCTTTTTTTCCACTGTGATAGCAACTGCAGGAGTACTCCCATCTTTCAAAACGTCATCAGGGTGTGGCCTATGGGCGTGGCATTGAGAGAAAATGAGTACATGTGAATCAGTTTAAATAGCTCAAAAGAGCTTTTCAGCACCATCCCATCATATTCTGCTGTGATAAAATAACCCCTACAGCAATGTTTATATCTGTTACACTGTATTGCTATAGAAAGAGCTGTAGCCAAGTGCTGATAAGAAGTCATTGAATTGAGGACGAAATGAATGCCAAATGTGAGAAACGTAATTTAATTCTTATTCTTGTATATGTATTTGTCAGGTGACAGATGATAGATTGTCAGACGGTACGTTAATTTAATTTTGGTGTGAGTGAGTGTGTGTGTGTGTGTGTGTGTGTGTGTGTGGTGTGTGTGTGTGTGTGTGTGTGTGTGTGTGTGTGTGTGTGTGTGTGTGTGTGTGTGTGTGTGTGTATTGTATGTGTATGTATATGCTTGTGTATTTTCTTTAAATAAAGTTGGCAAAAATTATTTCCTGAAAAAATAATTCTACATAACGAAAGCTGAGTGAGGAAATGGCCGTAAAGATAAGCTATTTAATAATAACATCGGGAACTCTTTCAACTGTTTCAATTCGGCTATTCTTACCATTCAAGTCAAGGTCAGTTTATTTTAAAATAAATTTCACTCTTGACATCATCACATTTTACAAATAACGTTCAATATCTAAACAAGGTGAGTGAGTAAGCGAAAAGTGAAGTGAATGAGAGAGAGAGAAAAAACTGAATGGTGGAATAAGCAGAGTTAAATACGTGAGTAAGAGAGAGAGAAAAAAACTGAATGGTGGAGTAAGTAGAGTTAAATACGTGTGTAAAAGAGAAAGAAAAAACTGAATGGTGGAGTAAGTAGAGTTAAATAAGTGTGTAAGAGAGAGAGAAAAAACTTACTGATGGAGTTAAGTAGAGTTAAATGCGTGAGTAAGAGAAATGTGAGAGTGACTGACTGGACTGCGAATAGCATGCGTGACTATCCCTGTCACTGAGTGAGTGATGATGTTTGTAAGTGAGTGATGATGTTTGTGAGTAAGCGATGATGTTTGTGAGTGAGTGATGATGTTTGTGTGATTTCATTGGGTGATCGACTGGGCGAATTGATTGAGAGATTTTTTAAGTGACTTGATAAGGTGACTAGAGCTATTTAGTGACTTGATAAGGTAACTAAGTGAGCTATTTAGTGAGTTGATAAGGTGACTAGAGCTATTTAGTGACTTGATAAGGTGACTCAGTGAGCTATTTAGTGACTTGATAAGGTGACTAAGTGAGCTATTTAGTGAGTTGATAAGGTGACTAGAGCTATTTAGTGACTTGATAAGGTGACAAAGTGAGCTATTTAGTGAGTTGATAAGGTGACTAAGTGAGCTATTTAGTGACTTGATAAGGTGACTAAGTGAGCTATTTAGTGAGTTGATAAGGTGACTAGAGCTATTTAGTGACTTGATAAGGTGACAAAGTGAGCTATTTAGTGACTTGATAAGGTGACAAAGTGAGCTATTTAGTGACTTGATAAGGTGACAAAGTGAGCTATTTAGTGACTTGATAAGGTGACTAGAGCTATTTAGTGAGTTGATAAGGTGACTAGAGCTATTTAGTGAGTTGATAAGGTGACTAAGTGAGCTATTTAGTGAGTTGATAAGGTGACTAGAGCTATTTAGTGACTTGATAAGGTGACTAAGTGAGCTATTTAGTGAGTTGATAAGGTGACTAGAGCTATTTAGTGACTTGATAAGGTGACTAAGTGAGCTATTTAGTGCTTTGACTGGGGTGTGTGGGTGATTTAACTGGATAAGTGATTGAATGAATTTACTGATTCAGTGACTTGTTCAGGTGAAAGATTGAGCCAGTAAATGAGTCGACTGTGATTGACCAGAGAAAGTGCACTTATTCTAAACATACTGCATTGACAGAGTGCAAAGTTTTAACTGACTTACAGACTGCAATGTTTCAAACTGTCTTTACAGACTGCAATGTTTCAATCTGACTTACAGACTGCAATGTTTTAACCTGACTTACAGACAGCAATGTTCAGTCTGTCTTACAGACTGCAATGTTTTAACCTGACTTACAGACAGCAATGTTCAGTCTGTCTTACATACTGCAATGTTTTAACGTGTCTAACAAATTGCAATGCTTCAATCTGTCTTACAGACTGCAACGTTTTAACCTGACTTACAGACAGCAATGTTTTAACGTGTCTTACAAATTGCAATGTTTCAATCTGTCTTACCTTAACCTGCGATTCCGACATTCCCAAAGCATACGCCAGTCTCGCTCGCTCGGGCCCTGCCAGGTATTTGGTCTGTTCAAACGTCTTTTCTAACGCAAAGATTTGTTGTCCTGAGAATGTCGGTCTCGTGTGCTTTTTCTTGCCGTCTTTGTCGACCACCATGCTACACTGTGTGGCTGAAACAAAGTCACGTTATTTAGTCACAAAATGTAACATGAAACTATAGTAATCTTTGAGATGAAGTGAAAATTACATTATTGTCTATTGTTCACTATGGTAATCTTTGAGATGAAATAAAAGTTTCATTATTGTATATTGTTCACTACAGTAATCTCTGAGATAAAAATGAAAATTACATTATCGTCTATTGTTCACTATAATAAGTAGTAGTCATAATGAAATATAACAGGTAGTAGTCATAATGAAATATAATAGGTAGTAGTCATAATGAAATATAACAGGTAGTAGTCATAATGAAATATAATAGGTAGTAGTCATAATGAAATATAATAAGTAGTAGTCGTAATGAAATATAATAAGTAGTAGTCGTAATGAAATATAATAGGTAGTAGTCATAATGAAATTAAAATTTGGGCCCAAAAGTCCCATTAAATGAAAAATAATGATTTGGTTGGAAAACTCAATAAAATAGACGATATCATTAATTTTAATCTCAAAATCTACTCTAGTGAGCTATAGACAATAATGAAACTTTCATTTCATTCTAAAATCTACTATAATGAACAATAGCACTAAATGAAACTTTCATTAATTTTAATCTCAAAATCTACTATAGTGAACATAGACAATAATGTAATTTTCATTTCATCTCAAAGATTACTATAGTGAACAATAGACAATAATGTAATTTTTATTTCATCTCAAAGATTACTATAGTGAACAATAGACAATAATGTAATTTTCATTTCATCTCAAAGATTACTATAGTGAACAATAGACAATAATGTAATTTTCATTTCATCTCAAATAGTGAACAATAGACAATAATGAAACTTTATATTTCATTACGACTACTACCTATTATATTTCATTACGACTACTACTTATTATATTTCATTACGACTACTACTTATTATATACCTATTATATTTCATTATGACTGCTACCTATTATATACCTATTATATTTCATTATGACTACTACTTATTATATTTCATTATGACTACTACCTATTATATTTCATTATGACTACTACCTTTTATATACCTATTATATTTCATTATGACTGCTACCTATTATATACCTATTATATTTCATTATGTCTACTACCTATTATATACCTATTACATTTCTTTATGACTACTACCTATTACATTTCATTATGACTACTACCTATTATATTTCATTATGACTACTACCTATCACATTTCATTATGACTACTACCTATTATATACCTATTACATTTCATTATGACTACTACCTATTATATTTCATTATGATCATTATGACTATTAGCTATTGGCTTTGTGCTAGCGTTTGATGCAAAATGTTAACATAAGATTTTTTCTATTGCTTGTCTTACACAATATTAACACAATTTTATTTTTTAAAAATACCGCTTGTTTTAAAAGTCTGTGTGATAAAGTCAGTGACGCATTGCACGATAAAATACGTCAGATTTCCCTGGTAAACTAGGAGGTTTACACTGTTTACGTCAAAAGTAATTAGATTTTCCTGGTAAACTAGGAGGTTCACACTGTTTACGTCAAAAGTAATTAGATTTTCCTGGTAAACTAGGAGGTTTACACTGTTTACGTCAAAAGTAATTAGATTTCCCTGGTAAATTATAAAGACACCCAATCATTGGGTTAATCAAATAGGCCCAAAGTAATCGATTAATCATACACTAAGTAATGGATTAATCATGCACTAAGTAATGGATTAATCATACACTAAGTAATGGATTAATCATACACTAAGTAATGGATTAATCATACACTAAATAATGGATTAATGAAATAGACTCCAAGTATTGGGTTCATAAAATAGAGCACCCGGTAATGGATTACTGAAGTAGACCCCATGTAATGGACTGATTCAAGACAGGTCAAATTATGAAAAAATGAAACAGACCCCAAGGAATGGACTAATTTAAGACAGGCCAAATAATGAAACAATGAAACAGACCCCAAGTAATGGACTAATTCAAGACAGGCCAAACAATGAAACAGACCCCAAGTAATGGACTAATTCAAGACAGGCCAAACAATGAAACAGACCCCAAGTAATGGACTAATTCAAGACAGGCCAAACAATGAAACAGACCCCAAGTAATGGACTAATTCAAGACAGGCCAAATAATGAAATAGACCCCAAGTAATAGACTAATTCAAGACAGGCCAAATAATGAAATAGACCCCAAGTAATAGACTAATTCAAGACAGGCCAAATAATGAAACAATGAAACAGACCCCAAGTAATGGACTAATCAAGTATCTGTGATGACAACAATTGATATCAGTGATTCTGCGAATGAAGATTAGAATTACGGTATGTTGAGATTAACTGGATTAATAGTCTACTCTTTCAAAGTGCAGACTAACGCCCGACCACAGCGAAAGGAGCAGCTGGGAGAGGTGGGGGAAGAAGTGGAAAGTGGGGAGGAGAATAAAGAGTTATCCGTAAACTCGAGTCCAGAGAGAGAAAATAAAAGGACAAAGTTTGTAGACACCACTCATTTGATTTTAAATTTGGCTGGTATATTTTGGTTGAGATGACGATAGAGAGATGGGGAGGGGTAAAGTATGGATAGGACCCCGTCAACCGTACTTGTATCACTATGGGTCCCGCGTATCGCTTTAAGATGATTAAATCTCTCGATCCGTCTGCTCGCGCGCCCAGCTCGCTGTGAAATGGCAAGTTGGTTTATCAGGCCAACCTGTCAGCTTAAGCTTTGTTTATTGCCTGTGTATCTAATCTCTTGGCCGAGAACACAAGGCGCATTGGACACACTATGGAATGCCAGCACGGGCAAACTGGTGGGTTTTCACGCAAGGAAAATTAGTATGAGAAATTATGGATTGCATGTGTACGTATACGGACTAAACGCAGACAACATTCCATGTCACACTTTTGTTTTCTGCTGCTAATTCCTGTCACCCATGTGCTCTGTAACTTGGACAGAGAAGATTCCACGTCATTACTACAAAATCGGTGTGATGAGACAGGTTCTAGACATAATAAACTTGGACAGAGAAGATTCCACGTCATTACTACAAAATCGGTGTGATGAGACAGGTTATAGACATAATAAAGATGGCAGAGATTTACAAAATAACAATAGATAATGATTATAGATTAAAGTCACAATAAACATGGCATAGATAACCAAAACAATAATAAAAATGACAATAGTGAATGAAAACAAAATATTTGAACAGAGATATAAGCCTACAATCAAAATCAAACAAAATTGATGTCGAGGAAAAATATTAATAAAAAAAATTAATCAACAACAAATCAAACAACAATGTATCAAAAGACTTGTGCAGAAATACCATAGATACTAAACTTTCAATACATAAAAATACAAATTTGAAGCAGAGTTCAATAAACAAGTGACTGATTAATCGATTAGAATACCTCTCTGTGTATATAGAAACTTAATGCAAAATTTAAAATATCAAACTTAAAAATTAAAAAGAAAAGAAACTGAATGACCTAGTAAGTAAAGGCAGAGAGACGAGCGGTCATTTTGGGCCAGATATTGGACAATATGAGACAAATAAAAGATACACAGAGCGAGCAGAACAAAAAGATAGGTCATTTGTGGCCAGATATTGGGCAATAAGAGCCGGATAATAAAAACAGCGAGCAGAACAATAAAAGAGAGGTCATTTGGGGCCAAGATCAATCACTAAACACTCAGTCGCACAAAATAAAAATCATGAAAATCTCAAATGATTCTGTGGTGGAGTAAATTTGACTATCCCTATTTCTATACTTAATAATTACATCTTTGTTGCCAAGGTTAACGTGACTCGACCTTAGGCACTGCTTATGATGACATTTTTGGAGTAAGCAACTCAGGTGGAGAATGTGCTAGAAACTTGCTAATGTAATCTAGATCGGTTTTAGGTTGACGAGTAGTTTTTATTATCCAATGGTTGAGATTTACAAGAACGAGACCAGCCAATGGGCTGAGATCAACGTTTACCTGCTACATCAGGTGATTGGCTTCTCAAATCTATAGCCCTTTTTATTCGTCTCATACGATTCTTCTTCTTCTTCAATGTCATAGTTTTTTATAGACAAAGATAGTCATAATCTTTAGTATAGACAAAGACGTTCAACCAAATACCCCATGTATTCCTTGAACAGCAGAAACTCTAGAAACTATCATCTTTAGTATAGACAAAGATAGTCATAATATATATAGTCATAATCTTTAGTATAGACACAGATAGTCATAATATTTAGTATAGACAAAGATAGTCATAATCTTTAGTATAGACAAAGATAGTCATAATATATATAGTCATAATCTTTAGTATAGACAAAGATAGTCATAATATATATAGTCATAATCTTTAGTATAGACAAAATAGTCATAATCTTCTAAAAGTGTTCGTACTTACAAGAGATGATGGGAGTTCTGAACCAGTAACACTCACAAACCAATGGAATAAAGTATTTAATGGGTAAAGTCTCTGAGATTTGACTGAGTTTTGTCTGTCTGCAAATTTACCAAGACTAGTGCGTGTGGAATTAGCTTAGGGGTCGGGAAGTTAATCGTTTAAACCCCCATCACACCTACTATAGACCTCATCAAGACTACAAGGAATTTATTATTACTTAGTGAAATCGTTTAAACCCCATCACACCTACTACAGACCTCATCAAGACTAAAAGGAGTTTATTATTACTTAGTGAAATCGTTTAAACCCCATCACACCTACTATAGACCTCATCAAGACTAAAAGGAGTTTATTATTACTTAGTGAAATCGTTTAAACCCCATCACACCTACTATAGACCTCATCAAGACTAAAAGGAGTTTATTATTACTTAGTGAAATCGTTTAAACCCCCATCACACCTACTATAGACCTCATCAAGACTACGAGGAGTTTATTATTACTTAGTGAAATCTGTGTCAGGGCTGACAGCCGCCTACTGTAACATCAACTTCAAGACTGCAAATATTTATTATTATTATTAGTTAGAGAAATCGTATGTCAAAGCCGCACAATCTACGTCTGAATTACGTAAGCAGGGTTAAAAGTTATCCTCCTGAATCAGGCTTTAAAGTACGTAGTTTTACACACTAGATTTTTATCCAGTTTCATTAATTATTTATTAATTAAATTGAGCGCTATATGCTGCACGTCTTTGAACAGTGTTATCTCGCACTAAAGGACTCGCCAATCACAAAGAAATGTGCAAACTATTCCTACCCTTTGTTCACGAAATCAATAGAAATGATGAGTACTGCGTGAAATGATGAGTGATGTGTGAAATGATGAGTGATGTGTGAAATGATGAGTACTGTGTGAAATGATGAGTGATGTGTGAAATGATGGGTGCTGTGTGAAATGATGAGTACTGTTTGAAATGATGAGTGTTGTGTGAAATGATGAGTATTGTGTCAAATAACTAATGAGGCAGGCTTCAAATCCTTAAGTAAGATTTCGAGGTTGAAAAATGCATACAGGTTCCTGTCTAAATTTTTTTTCTGAGATAAATTAATGACAAAAGGTAAAGGCCTGTAAGGGTTTGAGAAGTGACAATTTCTGAATAAATACTGAATACAAAAAGGGTCACTACATGGCTGTTTTTAATAGAATATAATAAGTACTGAATACAAAAAGGGTTACTATGGCTGTTTTTAATAGAATATAATAAGTACTGAATACAAAAAGGGTTACTATGGCTGTTTTTAATAGAATATAATAAGTACTGAATACAAAAAGGGTTACTATGGCTGTTTTTAATAGAATATAATAAGTACTGAATACAAAAAGGGTTACTATGGCTGTTTTTAATAGAATATAATAAGTACTGAATACAAAAAGGGTTACTATGGCTGCTTACAATAAATATAATAATTAAGAAATATAATAAGAGTTACCCTTATGGATCTTAATAAATAAGTTCTGTCTGCCAAAGTTTGTCGAAACTTAAGCACTGTTAGAATGTTACAAAATGTTACAAAAAACTCTACACGTACAATGTTACAAAAAATACCGCACTGTACGAATGTTACCAAAATATTGAACTGTACTAATGTTACAAAAATATAGCCCTGCATGAGTGTTGCGAAATATTTCAATGTACGAATGTTACAAAATATTTCAATGTATGAATGTTACAAAATATTTCAATGTATGAATGTTACAAAATATTTCAATGTATGAATGTTTCAAAAATCTTTGATGTACTAATGACAAAAAATATTGCACTGTGCAAATGTTATGAAAATATTGCACTGTATGAGTGTTACAAATTACTGCACTGCACGAATGTTACAGGAATACTGCAATGTACGAATGCTACAAAATACTGCAGTATGCGAATATTACAAAATATTGCAATTACATAATTACAAAAATATTGCAGTGTACGAATGTTACAAAATAATGCTTTGGACGAATGTTAACAAAATAATGCAGTGTACGAATTTTACAAAATAACGCATTGTACGAATGTTAACAAATACTGTATTGTAAGAAATGTTATAAAAGTATTCCATTATATGAACTTTACAAAACACTGTACTGTGCGAATTTTGATTGGCAGCTAGATAGTCTTTATGCAAAACTCGGATTCACTTTCAACACCTAACTGAGAAAAGATTTTTTTTCTTGTTGACGGGCATGATAGCTGTCTGGAGAAACAACGCGCTTAAGTGTGAACGGCACCTTAAAGTCTTTAAAATTCTTCCGAGGGAAAGTTTGTTTCTCGCCACATCCGGGCTTTTGGGCGTGCCCATACAGGACGAGAGGGAAGCTTCTCTCAGTTGCCAAGATTTCATTTCATGAAACTGACAGTGTGCAAGAACATTGAAATACTTTTGTTGAAATATTCCTTGCTTACATATGATGCTAAAGTAACAGTGGAAAAAATATCTAAAATCAACCTAACACAGAGAAAGAGAAAATTACGATAAGTCCACATAACACACACACACACACAAATATATATGAAAACTTCGACTGAAGTCAGCCTAATATTCAGAGAAAAAGAAAATACGACAAAAACAGTCTAATTCAGAAAGAGAAAAGTACTGCTGGAGACAACCATCAAAGAAAACACGACAAAAACAGTCTAATTCAGAAAGAGAAAAGTACTGCTGGAGACAACCATCAAAGAAAACACGACAAAAACAGTCTAATTCAGAAAGAGAAAAGTACTGCTGGAGACAACCATCAAAGAAAACACGACAAAAACAGTCTAATTCAGAAAGAGAAAAGTACTGCTGGAGACAACCATCAAAGAAAACACGACAAAAACAGTCTAATTCAGAAAGAGAAAATTACTGCCGGAGACAACCATCAAAGAAAACACGACAAAAACAGTCTAATTCAGAAAGAGAAAAGTACTGCTGGAGACAACCATCAAAGAGAAAAGTACTGCTGGAGACAACCATCAAAGAGAAAAGTACTGCTGGAGACAACCATCAAAGAGAAAAGTACTGCTGGAGACAACCATCAAAGAGAAAAGTACTGCTGGAGACAACCATCAAAGAGAAAAGTACTGCTGGAGACAACCATCAAAGAGAAAAGTACTGCTGGAGACAACCATCAAAGAGAAGCAGAGCTCTCAGAAGTATCAATTTTATGAACGTATTAACAAATGGCCCCCCCAAGGTTAACAAACGGCGTAGAAAGATTAACAAATGATCCCCTAAAGTTAACAAATGACATTAAAGGTTAACAAATGGCGTAGAAAGATTAACAAATGATCCCCAAAAGTTAACAAATGACCCCAAAGATTAACAAATGATCCACAAAGATTAACAAATGACCCCAAAGATTAACAAATGACCCAAAAGGTTAACAAATGGCTTAGAAAGATTAACAAATGACCCCCAAAGATTAACAAATGATCCACAAAGATTAACAAATGACCCACAAAGATTAACAATTGACCCCAAAGATTAACAAATGGCACCAAAAGTTAACAAATGACCCAAGAGTTAACAAATGTCCCCCAAAGATTAACAAATGACCCCAAAGGTTAACAAATGACCCAAGAGTTAACAAATGACCCCTAAAGATTAACAAATGATCCCAAATATTAACAAATGACCCCCAAAGATTAACAACTGATCCCAAAGGTTAACAAATGACCCATGAGTTAACAAATGACCCCAAGATTAACAAATGGCACCAAAAGTTAACAAATTACCCCAAAGGTTAATAAATGACCCACAAAAGTTAACAAATTACCCCTTTGTTAACAAATGACCCCCAAATGGTTAACAAATCACCTTAAAGGTTAACAAATTATCACAAAGGTTATCAAATGGCCCCAAAAGGCTAACAAATAGCCCCAAATGTTTTTTAAAAAATGTTTCAATAAGAATTTTAAGTCCTCGTGCATGTATTGCTGATTGCGCAGCCTGGCGCCAGCACCTCCTGAGGAATTTGAGGGAGATGAAGATTTTGTTTTTACTGTATCTCTGTGCAAAGTCTGATCTAGTCTTATTTATTTTAACTGCGAATTGTTCTTTAGCGTGCTCTGTGTTAACACACACACACACACACACACACACACACACACACACACACACACGCGGGGCCGACATCCATTTTGTCTTTTCATAAAATGCTTGGCGTGTAATTTTTGCAACATTTCGTCTTTTCATAAAATGTTTAGCGTAATGTTATAACGTCTTTTCATAAAATGTTTAGCGTAATGTTATAACGTGTTTTAATAAACGTGCATGAGTAAATTTTGTGACATTGTGTTTTCATTAAAAGTAAATTTAAAGAAACTGTAGATGTCCATTTTTTTTAACCATTGTGCTTTTATAAAGCTTTGGTACGTAAATTTGTAATAATAGTTTTCTAAAAGTACATGGGCGTAATATTTTACATTGCTTTCATTTAAAAGTGTTTATATGAATCATCTTGGCATATAATTTATAGTCACGTGAATTGTTGAGAAGATTAAGAAAAGGTCCCAGTCTTCTCTCCTCCCACTACGCCAAAGCACACGTCTCTTGTGAGCCTAACGGCTCCCAGTGTGGTCTTCTCACTCAGTGTGCGACACTCGTGACAACGAAACATCGTATCAACGTCTTAGGCGATCACTTCGCACGTCATTACACACCCAACGTCATCAACAAATTATACGATAATTCACACGTCACTGGAAGCTCGCCCTGACAGCGCGCGTCTGAGAAAGAGTTGGCCAGTGACGCCCCCTTGCAGAGCGCGCGCTGATAGATACAGGTAAGGTGTTGATAGCAGGGCTGATGCTGCATATAATCGAAAGCAAGTTGGCTTTGCCATTAATACCGAGTGGGGTGGGCAGAGGAGGATAGTAGTGGGCTAGTGTGACAAACAATGACATTATATCAGTGCTATAAATACAGACAGTGACATTATATAAGTGGAATAATTACGACAATGACATTAAATCATTGCTATAAATACTGACAATGACATTATTTCGGTGATATAAATGCTGGTAATGACATTATATCGGTGCAATAAATACTGACAATGATATTATATCGGTGCTATAAATACAGTGACATTTTATCAGTGTTATAAATACAGACAATGACATTATATCGGTGCTAAAAATACAGACAATGACATTATATCAGTGCTATAAATGGAATTGATGATCATTTATTGTAACAATAACTTCTTTTCCGGGAGAGCGGGGGGGGGAATTGTTCATTTTTTAAATTCAAAATAAAATTTACCGCGTCAAAAATAAAATGTCAAACTTTAAATTTACTAAATAACTATAAGCTTCACACACACACACACACACACACACACACACACACACACACACACACACACACACACACACACACACACACACACACACACACACACACACACACACAGACACAGACACAGACACACACACACACACACACGCACGCAGAGTATATAAGTATATATATGGCAAAATATAGCCCCATTTTAAAATAAATTTTACTACGATAGTAACTTTCTAGGAGAGTTTAACAAATACTAAAATATTTCGAAAACAAATTTATATCAGCGCCGAATCACTAGATTGGCAGTCTATTTATTATCCTAATTGATACTTACATTTTAAATACACATTATTTATTATCCTAATTAATACTTACATTTTACATTTTAATACACATTATTTATTATCCTAATTGATACTTACATTTTAAATACACATTATTTATTATCCTAATTAATCACATTTTAAATACACACATGATTTATATTACTAATTCATACTTACATTTTAAATACACACATGATTTATTTTACTAATTAATACTTACATTTTAAATACACCCATGATTTATGTTACTAATTAATACTTACATTTTAAATACACACATGATTTATTTTACTAATTAAATACTTACATTTTAAATACACATTATTTATTTTATTAATTAATACTTACATTTTAAATACACATTATTTATTTTACTAATTAATACTTATGGACATACTTACGGGAGATCCTTACATTTTAACATCCACATGATTAATTTTAAACTTTCAAGTGTAAATTACATTCAGTTTACAGAGGAACCCTATGCATTACCTGCGCAATACTAAACAGTCCTTTTGGTTTAAATATTCCGCTTTATTTTTAAGAACCTAATGCATAAAGTATGTTATGCAAAACAGTCATTTTGGTTTAAATACACCGTTTACGATGAACCTTATGCTTAACTTTGCATTATGCAAAACAGTCATTTTGGTTTAAATACACCGTTTACGAAGATGCATAAGCTTTAATTACCCTATACCAGGGGTGCACAAACATTTTAGGTCAGAGGGCCAAATTTTCAATTGATAGTGCATGGAAGGCCGCACATGGATGGCTCAGTAGAAAAAAAACACAACACAAATAATGAAATAATGTGTTTTACATTCGTAATAATGGTAACATCCAAAAGTCCTCGGGGGCCGCATAGAGACCTGTGTCTCGTGCTGCATGCCGGCCGCGGTTTGTTCACCCTTACTCTATACAATCTAGTCCTTCCGCTTAAATAGGCTCTTGACGAAAAATCCTAAGCTATAAAAATAAACTTTACTTATTTGGTGAAAAACAAAAGTTTAATTACTTGGCGCAACAAAAACTTAAAGACAGAATATAGATGGGTTCTGTGGCGGAATTAATTTGCCTATCCCTTATTTCTATACTTCATATTTACATCTTTGTTTCCAATGTTAACGTGACCCGACCTTGGGCACTGCTTATGATAATATTTTTGGAGTAAACAACTCAGGTGCTAGAAAACTGCTGATGTAATCTAAACCAGTTTGAGTGGATGAGTAGTTTTTATTATCCAATGATTAAGATTTACAAGAACAAGACCAGCCAATGAGCTGAAATAAAAAGTTTACCTGTTGAAAAGGATTATATTTTCTAATCACTTTAGATTTGGTGTGGAAGAAGACTGGTCATGAAAGGAAGCCGTTAGCTTAATGGTGAGTTAACTGAGAAATATTTCATACATTTTGCTATTGTTACGTTTTACGTTGAGATGTATCATGTGAGCAGTCTATTATTTCTACAAATTGTGAACTATGATGCTTGTATGTAGTATGCTAACAACTTGACATTGTTTCTAGTGAACAAGTTCATAAAAATGTTGTGTTGTTTCTAGTGAACAAGTTCATAAAAATGTTGGGTTGTATTTATTATGATGTATGCATGTATGGCTATAACCCGGAATTTCTGGTACAAGGAAGTTACTGGAAATGGCTACATTGTTATTCTTGAGGGACGAAGGAGCTCCCAGATTAGTCTCGAGAGAATAGTCACGCATCAGTGTTCTACGGCGTGCAAGAGAAACACGTGAAAAAGTGACAATTCCATTGTGACAATAAACTTGTGACTTTGTTACAGCTTGCAAGAGAAATAAATGAAAAAGTAACGATTTTATTGTGACAATAAACTTGTGACTTTGTTAAGAAAGTGTGCAAAGAACACTGCATCACCTAGACAATGTACAAATTATTATCGCTATACTCTCTATAACGCCATTGTTGTTCCCTGATAAGAACTATCCTGTGATTTTATATTGACATTAATTTGTTGAATTATGTGTTAGGATATAAGACTATAAACATTGATAGTATTCCAAGGTGGTTCCTGGAAATATTGAGGTCAAATAATACTATCATTGTATTTGTTATATGTATATTTTATTGTTGACTTAACAAATTTATTGTTAAATTTATTGACCTTACACACATTGATAACCATATGTTGGAGAGATAGTGGGTGAATGGGAAATCAATAAATTTTGATTAAAGATGGATTGTCTTCTCCTTTGGTAAGACGTTTTCCACCTACAGAAACATTGTGTGACAGTGAATATTTGTCCTTAATGTTGTGGAAGAGAGAAAACATTTACAGCACCCACATATCTGCCAAGTAAGAGAGATGAGTAGTGTCTTCTGGAGAATTATTATTAACATAAATTAAGATTCTCATCACTTGTAATTAGTTATGAATGACAATAATCATGACTGCTAACTAGGGTGACGTTGTACAGGTTCTAAGCACTAAAGACAAAGCTTATTCATTTGACGTCATAATAGCTTTAAGCCAAAGACAAAGCTTATTCATTTGACGTCATAATAGCTTTAAGGCTAGTTTAAGCCAAAGACAAAGCTTATTCATTTGACGTCATAATAGCTTTAAGCCAAAGACAAAGCTTATTCATTTGACGTTATAATAGCTTTAAGCAATAGAAAAAGCTTATTCATTTGACGTCATAATAGCTTTTAGCCAAAGACAAAGCTTATTCATTTGACGTCATAATAGCATTAAGCCACATATAAGAGAAGGAGCCCTAACATTAAAAAAGTTTATTTTGGATGATTTAATAGTACTTTCAAGAAAAAAATAGAAAAGAGTTCGAGACATTAAAAAAATGAAGTTTATTTTGGATGATTTAATAGCACTTTCAAGAAAAATTAGAGAAGAGTTTCAAACATTAAAAACAAAGATTATTGATTTGACATGATAAAGCTTTCAAGTTATAGATTTCATCAAGATTGTAAACTATAAAAAGACAGTGTATTTACTATCTTACTAAAGTTGGCTGATAAAGGTTGGAAGATGAAGGCAAAGTGTATTTACTATCTTACTAAAGTTGGCTGATAAAGGTTGGAAGATGAAGGCAAAGTGTATTCACTATCTTACTAAAGTTGGCTGATAAAGGTTGGAAGATGAAGCGCGAAGTGTATTGACCATTGGCTGATAAAGGTTGGAAGATGAAGAGCGAAGTGTATTGACCATTGGCTGATAAAGGTTGGAAGATGAAGAGCGAAGTGTATTGACCATTGGCTGATAAAGGTTGGAAGATGAAGAGCGAAGTGTATTGACCATTGGCTGATAAAGGTTGGAAGATGAAGCGCGAAGTGTATTGACCATTGGCTGATAAAGGTTGGAAGATGAAGCGCGAAGTGTATTGACCATTGGCTGATAAAGGTTGGAAGATGAAGCGCGAAGTGTAAATTACTCGAAACCAGTAAACAGCCCTTTAAACTAATTACGTTCGTCAAGATGCATGATTTTTAACTCTGCAAAATCAACTAAAGGCAATGCAAGATGCGTGAAGAGAGAAAAAAAGAATACAATATTCAGTAGCTCCCAGACCAATGTGTTCTTTGTAAGTTCTTTGTTCTAATGTAACCACCCCCCACCCTACCCACACACACACACAAAAAAGAGCTAGGCGCAGAGTAAAGCCCAAAATGGAGTTTTGCTGAAAGTGTAAACTCCAACAAGAGCTGAACGCACAGTGTAAACTCCAACAAGAGCTGAACGCAAAGTGTAAAACCAAGAAGTGTAAAACCAAGAAGGAGCTTTGTGCAGAATGAGAAGCTCTAGATTCTAGAAGAAGTGTGCTTGAAATGAACAGACAGGACTTCCTAATTATCTCAAGACACAGTGTGAAGCCCACGAAGTGTGCATAAAATCAACAGACCAGGATTTCCTAATTATCTCAAGACACACAGTGTGAAACCCACGAAGTGTGCATAAAATCAACAGACCAGCACTTCCTAATAAGCCCCCCCCCCCAAACAAAAAAAAAAAAAAAAAAGGAAGAGAAATGTTCAGTCACATTTCCACTGAGGCATTTGAAAGACAATATTCCTCGAACAGCGCTGTTTGCACTGGTCTGCTTTTGCTCTCTGTCTCTCTATCAAGTGACGTCATTATTGGCCATTCATTTGTTGTTTTACAGTAATGGAATTGATAAAGTGAACTTGAATGTCCCGTAGTTCTGGCGAGGAGCTCTCTCTCCCAAGAGGAAACTAAGGAAAGACAACTCGAAATTAAGAGAGCAGAACACTCGAGATTAGCTGATAAAGCAATGATGGGTAACCGTGGTAAAACAATAGCTGCCATATTCTCACCCCATCCCGCCACACAGGCACGGTAGAGCGCTACCCAGTCTGACGAAAACGGATCTCACGCGGAAAAACAATCACCGAGCACGTGAGAAAGACATCACGCGAGATTTACGGCTCATGCACGTGAAAAAGAAAACTTGTTGATGGCCTCGCGAGCGAACGCATAACCCACTGAATGTGCAGCGTCGGGAACGGCAAAATACTACGTCATAAATTCGTCATTTTTGGCCCTCACACAGCGGTAAAAGCAACGCACAAGGCGTTCTTTTCGTGTTGCTTAGTTAACCAAGTCATACACTTCTGTAACTGTTTGCATGTGTGTGAAGTAAAGCCACTGCAAGTTATTCTATGAAAGTAGTCAACGGTCTCAAAAGTGTGCAGCGGCTATTTTCAAGGGAGGGAACAGCTATCTGGATCTGACATTGAAAAACAAACAAACATACATTTTGATTTTCTTTAAAATTGCGGATGTTTATTGTAGGCAGATTAAACGTACAGTTGATCTGTCTTTGTGTACCGCTCTACAGTTAATATATCTAGACCACACACACACACACACACACACAAACACAAAAATATAATAGATACATGTATTCACAATCTTCTTTCTTTCTTTCAACGAATACAAAATGTACTGCTTATCACACCTGGATACACACCGCATTAAGAATTATTATTACTTCATGTTTTTCTTTTATGTCGAAAGAAGAAAAATAAAAATCCTAAAACAACGACATCGCTTTTTATATCCGTTGTCTTTGCCAACGTGTGCAGCAGAAAAAGTCTATTAAATTATGCCAAAGAGGATGTGCCGCCAGCATTTATGACGCAGTTACCGGCAGACAGTCGAGAAGGAGAATATTTTGCAAGGAGTCTTGCTGGAAGTGGCGATAGAGTTGCTGACATTAGCAGGCCGTACGTTGTTCAAGGACACACAGACTGGAAGTGGCGATAGAGTTGCTGACATTAGCAGGCCGTACGTTGTGCAAGGACACAGACTGGAAGTGGCGATAGAGTTGCTGACATTAGCAGGCCGTACGTTGTTCAAGGACACACAGACTGGAAGTGGCGATAGAGTTGCTGACATTAGCAGGCCGTACGTTGTTCAAGGACACACAGACTGGAAGTGGCGATAGAGTTGCTGACATTAGCAGGCCGTACGTTGTTCAAGGACACACAGACTGGAAGTGGCGATAGAGTTGCTGACATTAGCAGGCCGTACGTTGTTCAAGGACACACAGACTGGAAGTGGCGATAGAGTTGCTGACATTAGCAGGCCGTACGTTGTGCTTAGGACACGCAGGCTGGGAAGGAAAGAAGTACCACGAAGGCCGGCAAGCAAAGGGGAGTGTGGTTCGAATTATTTTTTTAATTTATGAGAAAAAACTTTTCCGTGCGAGGTGTCAATGGACTGTTACAAAATTTGTGGGACCTGTTGGAATTCTCGTGATCGCATGCATGCACAAACACACTTACATACACTCATACACACGCACATCTATCTATCTATCTATCTATGTCTTTTTTCTCGGCTTTCTTTCGCTCTCATACACTATCTGTCACACAAATACACCACACACATGCATATACGAGCATACACATTTTCTCTTTCTATCCTTTCTGTGTTACACATGCACATAAATACATATATACATTCGCGTGCGAACACACACATATTCACATCCACACACACCACGCATATACACATTTACATATACACACAACACACACATATACACATTTACATATACACACAATACAGACGCATATACACATTCACACATTTAAGCACACAACACATACACATTCACGTTCACACACAACACATTTACATACATTCACACACAATTCACACACAACACATACAACTCACACATACACATTCACACACAATACACACACATACACATTCGCACACAACACATACACATTCACGTTCACACACAACACATACACATTCACACACAACACATACACATTCACGTTCACACACAACACATACACATTCACGTTCACTCTGTGTCTGTGGACAGAAAGATAGGGAGCTATGGAGGAAGACTACAAGAGTTGCTATGGAAACATAAGAGGATGCGTTGAGAAACTTACTCCACTACCCGATACAGCAAAGAGTAATTAATCATTACTGAACATCATTTCGACCTAACACCATTATAATAAGCATTAGATAACCATTACTGAACATCGCTCAACTTAAAGATTTATGCATAGTGAATTAGAGTTTAGCTTACATACCATATATTACCAAACATATGTTCACTTTACTTGTGTACCTTATTAAACAGTAGTCATTGCTACTGAACATCAATCATAACAAGTCTAAGTCACTGAACGGTGTTCATTATTAAACACAACTCAATGTTACTGAACATTATTCATAACAAGTCTAAGTCACTGAACGGTGTTCATTATTAAATACAATTCAGTGTTACTGAACATTATTCATAACAAGTCTAAGTCACTGAACGGTGTTCATTATTAAATACAACTCAGTGTTACTGAACATCATTTCAAATTTAACACTTTGTGCCATCGAACGTTAGTTGAAAGTTTGTGTTATTTATAGAAGCGCGCCCATTAGTAAGAAACATGCTTCACTCGTTTAAACAAAAAATTGTGCAGCTCTATAGAGTACTGATGAACAATCAACGTACGTTAGATAATGAACAATCAACGTACGTTAGATAATGAACAATTAACGTACATTAGATAATGAACAATCAACGTACGTTAGATAATGAACAATCAACGTACATTAGATAATGAACAATCAACGTACGTTAGATAATGAACAATCAACGTACCTTAGATAATGAACAATCAACGTACATTAGATAATGAACAACAAACGTACGTTAGATAATGAACAATAAACGTACGTTAGGTAATGAACAATAAACGTACGTTAGATAATGAACAATCAACGTACATTAGATAATGAACAATCAACGTACATTAGTTGATGAGCAATTAACAAATAGCAAATAATTATAGACAGCTATCAATGAACGTTATCACTTAAATAGCACTAGTTAACATTTATCGTCCAAGGCCACTTTAAAATAACACTGACGAAAAAATCGTTATATGGAATTTTCTCCTTGTAGACAGATTCAGAGAGAAATAAATCGTAATTTAGAATTCCTCCCTGGGATATGGATTCAGATTTTAATAACAAATCTCTCATCGACCATTTTCCTTGAAACTATTCGGGCAGACAAAGTAATGCTAACTGACACTTGCATTTTGGAAAAGTATTAAAAAAAAACTTTTGTTTGCATCAGAAATTCAAGACACGTACAGTTAGTTGTTATATTTAAATGCATTGAGATATATTGTGAGATGTGTTCAAGAAAAGAACATTAGATTGAATTATTAAAAGAAAGAAGCGATAAGCTGTATTATACAATTGTTTTAAAGAAAGAAGCGATAAGCTGTATTATAGAATTGTTTTAAAGAAAGAAGCGTTAAGCTGTATTATAGAATTGTTTTAAAGAAAGAAGCGATAAGCTGTATTATACAATTGTTTTAAAGAAAGAAGCGTTAAGCTGTATTATACAATTGTTTTAAAGAAAGAAGCGTTAAGCTGTATTATAGAATTGTTTTAAAGAAAGAAGCGTTAAGCTGTATTATAGAATTGTTTAAAAGAAACGAAGCTGCAATTTCAAAGATTTTTAATAATATAATTATCAGTATTCTAACTAGCATTAAAAGAAAAAGTTCTCCAGATTGAGCCTTTGTAAAGACAAATGAAAAAAGTATAATTCATATTGAGTGAAACAGTCTTTCATGACTATTTCCTCACGATTACGTCACAACGCTTGCGAAAAGAACGGCAACCGACAATTAGACCACACACACACACACACACACACACACACACACACACACACACACACACACACACACACACACACACACAAATTGGATCAAAGTAAATGGAACGTGGACAGTTTCTGATTTGGGGGTTAAAGCGGGTGCTCCGTCAATTAGTCTTGGATTATAGTGAGAGCGTTATGGACTGGCCTTTAGCTTAAATTGGGGGCTTTGTGGGCTGGTTTTGGATTATAGTGAGGGTATTGTGGGCTGGTCTTTGAGTAATTGGGCACTCTGTGGGTAGGTCTTGCATAAAGTGAGGGCGCTGTGCTGGCTTTTGGCTTAAATTGGGGGATCTATGGGGGTGGTCTTGGATAAAGTGAGGGCGCTGTGCTGGCTTTTGGCTTAAATTGGGGGCTCTATGGGGGTTGGTCTTGGATTAAAGTCAGAGCACGGTGCCTTTAGATTCAAGTGGGCGTTCAGACATTCTTTTTAAAGCATCTAAAAACACACACATCGTTAACAGAACATCGTGCTCAACAGCAACAAAACACGCCGTGTCCATCTAAAAACACACATCGTCAACAGCAACAAAACACGCCGTGTCCATCTAAAAACACACATCGTCAACAGCAACAAAACACGCCGTGTCCATCTAAAAACACACATCGTCAACAACAACAAAACACGCCGTGTCCACGAATACACGTCAAACACGCATTTACAGAGCAGACGAACATTTGCTTTTGAACACCACACGCGGGTTAAAGGTGTATTAATACATATAAGACATTTGGAAGTAATTAAAGTCATAACGGTAAACCGCCCCTCATTCACTTTCTCCTCAAGGAAAGAAACAGGACTATGTTGAACGGGTCGATATTTCAGCCGTTGACATTGACCAGTCTGATGCAATCCTCTCAAGCAAATGAAACAGTCATAATCCTGTTAAAGGGGATGAGAGAGGGGGTCAGTTTGGAAACAAGAAATAGGGTTTTTCAAACGGTTCAATCTGTCAAATGGATGGAATTTGGGTACGGGATTCAGAAAAAAAAAAGTGTGTGTGTGTGTGTGTGTGTGAAATCGAGCATGCAATTTTCAGGCGGAAACGACAACTTTAAGGAACTTTAAGCAGCTCAATTTTAATGACCCACTAGAAATGTCATCATTTGTAAGCTTCCAGATTGTGTTTCTAAATTTGGCCCCACTAAGCACTACATCACACTACGTAGGTACTACATCACACTATGCACTACATCACACTAAGTAGGTACTACATCACACTACGCACCGTGCTGTAATCTTTAATCTAAGGTAATCTAGAATAATGACGTCACATCAGACCATGTTCTGTAGTCTTTAATCCCATGATACGTAAAAGGATTAGATTTATCCTAGCATTAATAAATTTCATTTTAAAATCTAAACAGATTGAAAATGGATTCCAGGTCAATTCTTAACAATGACTGACCAAAGATTTAGGAAGTCTAATATCCCAACAGTTTGTCTGACCAAAGATTTATTAAAGTTTAATATCCCAACTTTTTGACTGATGTAAGCCTAATGTCTGAACAGTTTGACTGACCTAAGTCTAATATACAAACTGATTGACTGACGTAAGACTAATATCTCAACAGTTTGAATGAGGTAAGTCTAATGTCTCAACAGTTTGACCAAGGATTTAGTAAGTCTAATGTCCCAATAGTTTGAATGACGTAAGTCTAATATCCCAAAAGTTTGACTGACCAAAGAATTAGTAAGTCTAATGTCCCAACAGTTTGACTGACCAAAGAATTAATAAGTCTAATGTCCCAACAGTTTGACTGACCAAAGAATTAGTAAGTTTAATGTCTCAACAGTTTGACTGACCAAAGAATTAGTAAGTCTAATGTCCCAACAGTTTGAGTGACTGTGCATTTCGATGCTTATTTTACAGTCAAATTTACTTTACAATCTGAGCGACAGTAGACTGCACAGTCCATTTTACAGTCTGAATGAGAACAGATTCACTGCTTAAATTAGAGTCTGACTAAAAACAGATTGCCTACATTTGCAGTCTGATTGAGAAAAATACATTTTATTGTTTGTTGTGCATAGGACTGACACCAGGTGATGCTGTTTATTTAGTGACCCGTTTGACACAACTTAAGTGCTGTCTGATTAATACATTTCCGTGCGGACGTGAACTGATAAATGATATTACTCCACTGTCTTATTACTCTTCTTGACAATACATTTCATTATGCTTGCAGATGTGACAATCAGTATATTTCTTTACTCTCGGAATGAAAACAAGATTTTATTATACTTTTGACAGCATGATACTTGTGTATTTTATCACAATTTTTGTCACAACATTTTATATCAGAGATGTCAGTCTCAATCTCTCAGTAACAACAGACACAGATAGTACAATATTAATAGTCTGACAATGTAGTTTAATAGGCTGAATTTACAATAAATTTCATATATTATGGGAACTTTGTTTTCTTGATACGATCTAATCAGACCTCTATATTAGGAGAGCTTTGTTTTCTTCTTAAAAGCAATATAATATAGTTCTATATTAGGAGAGCTTTGTTTTCTTAATATGATCTAATCAGAACTCTATATTAGGAGAGCTTTGTTTTCTTCTTAAAAGCAATATAATATAGTTCTATATTAGGAGAGCTTTGTTTTCTTAATATGATCTAATCAGAAAGGAGAGCTTTGTTTTCTTAATATGATCTAATCAGAACTCTATATTAGGAGAGCTTTGTTTTCTTCTTAAAAGCAATCTAATATAGCTCTATATTATAAAAGCATTACTTTGGAAAAGCCTTCAAAACACTCGTATTCTTTCGACAGGTTTTGTTTGGAATTCAAACAACATAATGTGTCAAGGACTTGTTTTGTTTGGAATACAAACAACATAATGTGTCATCGACTTGTTTTGTTTGGAATTCAAACAACATAATGTGTCATCGACTTGTTTTGTTTGGAATTCAAACAACATAATGTGTCATCGACTTGTTTTGTTTGGAATTCAAACAACATAATGTGTCATCGACTTGTTTCAATCAGAACAGTTTATTAAAAAAAAAAAATCACTTATTTGTTTAACATGAGTAGTTTACTTTAAAAAACAAATTATAATGTAAACGATTTCGTTTCACATAAATGCTTTTAATTACACATTTTTTCCAAATTGTTCTCAATACATCTTAAGGGTTTTTTGATAAACCGTTCTTGTTAGATACATATTGCAGATTGCTCAAAGTCATAAGAATTTTTTAAAATAAACTTTTCTTGATTCACACAAAAATGTTGTTTATAAACTGTTCCTGAAATACAGATAATTGTTTTTATATACTGTTGTTGATACACGTGGGTTTTTTTAAACTATTTTTGATACAAGTTTATATGTTTCACGAACAATTATGTGAAAGAGAAAGAAAAATTCACACATAATCTAGAATTCAGACTACAAATGAAATGTCACTAAATAAAATTTAGGCAAAAATAAATCAGTATCAAAATCTGGACTTGCAAGCGGAGCTCATTTTAAAAGATTTTACAATTTGAATTAATAATACTTTAAACTATAAAAAGATTTTACATTATAGATTAGAGTTATTTATTGAGACTACGCTATAAATTAGAGTGAATTATTAAGAATTTATGGTATAAATTAGAGTCAATGAAATTTTACACTATAAATCAAATTTATTTATACGATTTTACACAAAATTAGTACATATTAAGACAACTTTACACGTGACTAAGATTTTACACAAAATTAGTACATATTAAGACAACTTTACACGTGACTAAGATTTTACACAAAATTAGTACATATTAAGACAACTTTACACGTGACTAAGATTTTACACAAAATTAGTACATATTAAGACAACTTTACACGTGACTAAGATTTTACACAAAATTAGTACATATTAAGACAACTTTACACCGGTAGGACAGTGACTAAGATTTTAAATAATTAATTAATAAGATGTACACTATCAGTTAGAGAAATTATTGTCTCTATTTTTTAGGTAAGAGAAATTATTGTCTCTATTTTTTAGGTAAGAGAAATTATTGTCTCTATTTTTTAGGTAAGAGGAATTATTGTCTCTATTTTTTAGGTAAGAGAAATTATTGTCTCTATTTTTTAGGTAAGAGAAATTATTGTCTATTTTTTAGGTAAGAGGAATTATTAAATAACTCTTTACACTATCGGTCAAAGTAAAAAATATCAACTGGTATACATGAACTTCTTGTTGAGAAGTTGAAGTTAATTATGAATAAAATTATTTACAATGTCTTTGAAATCATTCTAGAGGACGGACCTCATCTGACTCAGCAAACAGGAAATGAGTCAATACAAACTGAGGCGGTAAAGGACAACTCAGCCTGATTATGTTAACTGACTCAATCAAGAGCATTGAGTCATTAAAGAGGAACTGCACAGTAAATAGGAATTGCACAGTAAATAAGAACTGCACAGTAAATAGGAATTGCACAGTAAATAGGAATTGAAGTGAGAACAATTTGGGAACAATTAAGCTTCTCAGCAGAAGTGAGAAGCAAAATTCTGAACGATAAGTGAAACAAAGAAGTAAAGACAGAAGAATTAAAACAATAAATAAATAAAATTAGGACTCTAAATTTGAAACAAAGAAGTAAAGACAGAAGAATTAAAACAATAAATAAATAAAATTAGGACTCTAAATTTGAAACTATAGACAGCATAAACAAGAATTAAGAAATAAAAACAAGATTTATCGTATTAAACACGAATTTAGAAAAGTAAAAATAAAGTTTAAAGTGTAGAGAAGAATTGATATATTCAACAGGACTTAAAACAATAAGGCAGAAATATGACATTAAACAAAAGTAAAATAAACAATTCAGTTTGTAAACAAGAATGAACCCAGAGCAAAAAATGAATTAAGGGTAAATTTTAGACAGGAATTAAGAAAAACAGTAATTAAAACTAAGATCATTTTAGAGTGTAAACAATAATTAAGATTGTAAACAAGAATTCGAGCTGTAAATAAGAATTTAGATTTGTAAACAAGAACTTAGATTGTAAATTAGAATGCAGGCTGTAGAGAGAATTCAGTTGTAAACAATAATTTAAACTGTAAACAAGAAATCGTATACTTTTAACAAGAATTTAGACTGTAAACAAGAACTTATACTCTAAACAAGAATTCAGACTGTAAAAATATAACTCTAAACAAGAATTTAAACTGTAAACAAGAATACACACTATAAACAAAAAATCATACTCTAAACAAAAATTTAAACTGTAAGCAAGAATTCAGACTGTAAACAAAAGGAAATCATACTCTAAACAAGAATTTAAACTGTAGACAAGAATTCAGACAGGAAAGAAGGAATCATATTGTAAACAAGGATTCAGACTGTAAACAAGAATTTAGATTGTTAGCAAGAATTCTGTCACCAGGAATTTATACTGAAAACAAGAATTAACCGAAAAGAATAATTTAGATTGTTAGCAAGAATTGTCAACAAGAATTTATGCATAGAAATGCATAGGTCATTGTGAACATTAAAAGCTACATGTAGAATTCGGATGGAAAATCAGATAACTGTCAACAAGAATTTATACTGAAAATGCATTGGTCATTGTCAACATTAAAAGCTACATGTAGAATTCAGATGGAAAATCAGATAGCTGTCAACAAGAATTTTAAATGCATTGGTCATTGTGAACATTAAAAGCTACATGTAGAATTCAGATGGAAAATCAGATAGCTGTCAACAAGATTTAAACAAGAAATAAGAGTAAGATAACAAACACTTTAAATTACTTTTGATTCTGATTAAAAGAATTATCATTTAAATAATGATTCTCAGTATTCTTAATTAAAACTACTTTGTAATATATTGTTTATGAAAACTATTCAATAATGTGACGTAAGAGTTATAAATAAAGTGTCGGTAAAGTAGCTTCAGGATATAATATCTTTGACATTGGGTTACAATAGGTTTTATAGTAGGTTACAATAGGTTTTATAGTAGGTTACAATAAGTTTTATAGTAGGTTACAATAGGTTTTATAGTAGGTTACAATAGGTTTTATAGTAGGTTACAATAGGTTTTATAGTAGGTTACAATAGGATTTATAGTAGGTTACAATAGGTTTTATAGTAGGTTACAATAGGTTTTATAGTAGGTTACAATAGGTTTTATAGTAGGCTACAATAAGTTTCAACAAATTTTACATTAGGATATAAAAGGCTTGACATTAGGTAACAATAATTTTTACGTTAGGTTACAATAAGTTATTGGTTAGGTTACAATAAGTTATTGGTTAGGTTACAATAGGTTTGAGAATAGGTGGCAATAAGTTTTACTTTACGTTACAATAAGATTTCGTTAGGTTACAACAGGTATGCATTAGGTAACTATGACATTAAATTACAATAAGTTTGACATTAGGCAACAATGTATTTGACATAAGGTTACAATAAATTTGACATGATTAGGCAACAATGGATTTCACATTAGGTTACAATAGGTTTAAGAGTAGGTAACAATAAACATTAGATTAGGCAACAAGAAGTTTGGCATTAGGTTACAATAAGTTTTATTAACTGTTTCAGCAAGAATATTGCCAATAACAATGTAAATTTACAAAATCGCAACATTTACACTGTAAAGATGATGTCTGACTAGTCTGGTGTAAAAATGATACACATTATTGAATTACGAAAAAGGCATGTTTATACTGTAAATTTGAGCTAGTTTACTATTTTCCAGCAATATAACTGTTTTGTTGTAACAGCGTGTAAAATGTTTATTATAAAAGTGTGCAACGAGTGCGCACACGTACGTACAAACACGTACACAGTCGTGCACACGTTAACTTAATGAAGCGTATTTGACACCTGAGTTCGGACAGAAAAGAAAATCTACATAATGACTGAAGTTTGATCTTTTAATCATGCATGAAGTGTTTTGAAGCAACAACACTATACAAGCAAATTTCTTTTTTTAACGGTTCTTCTTTTTGGCTAACTCGCTTACATACTTACACACCCACGCGCGTGCATATATTCCTTCCCTCGTTCTTTTTTCCAAATTTTAAATTGATAATGTACTTATTTTTGTCACCTAAAGCATAAATCCAGTATTTCAATCTTCGCATAGTTTATGTATTCTTATTGTTTGCGGAGTGTGTGTGTGTGTGTTTGTGTGTGTGTGTGTGTGTGTGTGTGTGTTTGTGTGTGTGTGTGTGTGTGTTTGTGTGTGTGTGTGTGTGTGTGTGTGTGTGTGTGTGTGTTTGTCCGCGAGGTTTCATATTGAAAGTACACAAGCAACAGCAACAACAAAAATCACCGACAATTCCGACAAAATTTACAATACTGACAACACACTGTAACAAAGGTGTTGTTTACTGTTTATGGAAACACACTGTAAATAAAGGTGTGTATTGTTTAAGAAAACAGACTGTAATAAAGATGTGTATTGTTTACTGTTTATGGAAACACACTGTAATAAAGGTGTGCATTGTTTACTGTTTATGGAAACACACTGTAATAAAGGTGTGTATTGTTTACTATACTATATATTGTGTACTATACACACTATGCTAAAGTGTGTTGCTTGAGTATGGAAGTACATTGTAATGCAACATGCTGTTTATTGTGAAGGAGTTACAAATGTTTGAAAAAATTATTTATTTTGCGTATTGATACACTCTGTATACAAATATTTGTTTATCGTGCTTTGAACACTGTGTACTAAAGTGTTGTGCGTTTAACATACAATGTACTCAATGTGTTGTCGCTTACATTGAAACACACTGTACTAAACGTGTTGTTTATTGTACAATGGACCACATTGTACTACATGTGTTGTTTATTGTACTACATGTGTTGTTTATTGTACATTGTTCTACATGTGTTGTTTATTGTACATTGAACCCCATTGTACTAAATGTGTTGCTTATTGTACATTGGACCACATTGTGTTGTTTATTGTACATTGGACTACATTGTACTACATATGTTGTTTATTGTACATTGTACTACATGTGTTGTTTATTGTACATTGAACCCCATTGTACTAAATGTGTTGTTTATTGTACTACATGTGTTGTTTATTGTACATTGGACAACATTGTACTACATATGTTGTTTATTGTACATTGTACTACATGTGTTGTTTATTGTACTACATGTGTTGTTTATTGTACTAAATGTGTTGTTTATTGTACTACATGTGTTGTTTGTTGTACTAAATGTGTTGTTTATTGTACATTGAACCTCATTGTACTAAATGTGTTGTTTATTGTACATTGAACCTCATTGTACTAAATGTGTTGTTTATTGTACATTGAACCACATTGTACTAAATGTGTTGTTTATTGTACATTGCACCACGCTTTACTAAAATGTGTTGTTTACCGAGCCGGAGAAAACGTGGCGTCACCTTTATATTTTGTGATCAATCTCATCCTTTCGCTCTCAAAAAATGACGCCATCAATATATGACATGTCAAAATCTTGTCATTTTTTAAAATTTTCTGTTTAATATGAGTTCCTGGTAGAACACATGGTACTGTTTACATTTCTAAATGTATACGTTGTAAAAATGTAACCTGTTTGCATTTCTAAATGTATACTGTTGTAAAATTGTAAGCTGTTTGCATTTCTAAATGTATACTGTTGTAAAAATGTAAGTTACGTTAACTCGTACTTGTGCCAATTACTGGATTGAGATGGGAGACAACTAGCTGAGTGTATTAGTGGAGTGACAACTAGCTGAGTGTATTAGTGGAGTGACAACTAGCTAAGTGTATTAGTGGAGTGACAAAAAGCTTAGTGTGTTTGTGGTGTGAGACAAGTAGGTAAGTATATTTGTGGTGTGAGACAAGTAGGTAAGTGTGTTTGTGGTGTGAGACAAGTAGGTAAGTGTGTTTGTGGTGTGAGACAAGTAGGTAAGTGTGTTTGTGGTGTGAGACAAGTAGGTAAGTGTATTTGTGGTGTGAGACAAGTAGGTAAGTGTGTTTGTGGTGTGAGAAAAGTAGGTAAGTGTGTTTATGGTGTGAGACAAGTAGGTAAGTGTGTTTGTGGTGTGAGACAAGTAGATAAGTGTATTTGTGGTTTGAGACAAATAGCTTAGAGTGTTTGTGATGTGAGAGAAATAGCTTAGTGTGTCTGTGGTGTGAGACAAGTAGGTAAGTGTGTTTTTGGTGTGAGACAAATAGCTTAATGTGCGTAAGACAAGTAGATAAGATCTCAGTGTGTTTGTGGTGTATGACAATGGGTATGGGGGATGCGTGCCAATATCAATGTTTGCGAGATAAATCATATAAGAATGTTTTTAATGTATCCCAAGTAGTTACGTTTTTTGTTTTTTTTATAGTGTGTTCTCTCTCATCCGAAAAAAAAAAAAAAGAAGTAAAATACTACGATATTTCCTTGTGACATGTCTAATATTGTATACCAGGAGTAATGTGCAATTAAAGTTATAGTCGTACTCCTAAAAGTTAGAATGTAACACAAGATATCAAAATACTGTATGTTGCACTTTGGCATGAAACACTATATAACATAAACTGTTGTGAAATGCTAATTAATGCTGTACTATTACATCGAAATACTATGTAACATAAACTGTTGTGAAATGCTAATGAATGCTGTACTATTACATCGAAATACTATGTAACATAAACTGTTGTGAAATGCTAATGAATGCTGTACTATTACATCGAAATACTATGTAACATAAACTGTTGTGAAATGCTAATGAATGCTGTATTATTCATTGAAATGCTATATACGCGTTTGACACAATAATGAAATGCTGTATACATATTGTATGACTTAAACAGTGACAAAATGGTATATAAGTGCTCTGTGACGTACACAAAGGTTAAGTGGTGCATAATGCTGTGTACGTTATTGTATGACACTAACTGTCGCAAACTGCTCTGTGACGTACACAATCTCTTGAAATTATGTATATAAATGTAGATGTCTGGAAACGTGTATGTCTGGAAATGTTATATGAAACAATCTCTCTGTAAATCTTGTACGATACAATCTGGAAAAGTTGTATGGTAGATCCAAGTTCACTGGAAATAATTATTGTATAATGCAAGTTGTTTGGAAAAGTTGTATGGTAGATCCAAGTTCACTCTGGAAATAATTATTGTATAATGCAAGTTGTTTGGAAAAGTTGTATGGTAGATCCAAGTTCACTGGAAATAATTATTGTATAATGTAAGCTGTCTGGAAAAGTTGTATGGTATATATACACGTAAAACAGTAAAAAGCTGCTAAAGTACACCCCCCCCCCTTCTCATCCTAGGCACTGGTGATCACTAATATCTTTAAACTAAAACGAAAATTTCCATTTCACAGTCTTTAAAAAGATTTCCAGTGTAGAATACAAATCCTAAGCAATATTAAATATTTAAAATATGCAAATTTGTACATTCGGTGACACAAGTTATACAAGTATTCGCAATGTATGCAGATAGACTGCAAATATTAACACCGTATTAATTGGAAAGGCTACAGTTTTAATGCATGATTAACGTGCAGAAACTAAACACTTTAATTTCACATCCACCTGTTTGCACAAGATTAACTAGACAGATGCGCAATTTAGTACAAGATTAATTAAAAAGACCTCAATTCTTAACACTGGATTAATTAAAAAGACCTCAATTCTTAACACTGGATTAATCAGAAAGACCTCAATTCTTAACTCCGGATTAATCAGAAAGAACTTAATTCTTAACACCGGATTAATTATAAAGACCTCAATTCTTAACACCGGATTAATTAGAAAGACCTCAATTCTTAACACCGGATTAATTAGAAAGATCTCAATTCTTAACACCAGATTAATTGGAAAAACTGTATCATTAACACTGGATTGATTGGAAAGTGTGCAAATCTTCAAACAGGTTTAATTAAGTAGATTGCAAATCTTCAAACATGTTTAATTAAGTAGACTGCAAATTAACTTTCTCGCAATTCATTACAAAGACTGCAAATCTTAAAACAGGATTGATAAATAATAACACACGATTAACCAGACTACAAGTCTTAACACAGGATTAACCGAACATATTCCAAGTCTTAACACAAGATTAACAAGCAGACTCCTAGTCTTAACTAATCTTAATTTTAATCGGATTGCAAGCTTTAATATAAGATTTCACAGAGAGAGAGAGAGAGAGAGCAGATAAAATAAAACAACTAGAAGAGCAAACATCATTAACTAGAACTGGGCAAGTCGTAATCAAGACTTTACGCAAGGTTAACTAGAACTGGGCAAGTCGTAATCAAGACTTTACGCAAGGTTAACTAGAACTGGGCAAGTAGTAATCAAGACTTTACGCAAGGTTAACTAGAACTGGGCAAGTCGTAATCAAGACTTTACGTAAGGTTAACTAGAACTGAGCAACTTTTCAAGACGTTACACAAGAATAACTAGAACTGAGCATGTAATCAAGACTTTACGCAAGATTAACTAGAATGCAACCCTGATCACGTGAGTGTTCGTAGAATGTCACACTAATAAATTGGAAGACCACAAATTTTTACCTTTTAAATTATTACTATTATTTTTTTATTGATGTAATCCTTTGACATAAAATTTGCATATATTCAGATATGTCACCCCATAATTTCCTTTAATGGCAGAAAGATAATTAAAAGCATTTATTATAAATCTTTTCTTTTAAATTTGACATTCCATAAACAGCTGTTGTATTTAAATTAGTTCTAAAAAAAAGATAATATCGAAATTTTATGTTTCACATTTTGAATCGCACCTAATAAGTTAGAAAATCAATTCATACACACATATATACACAAACATACACACACACACACATACTTACCTACACAAATACACACGTACGTGCACACATAAATAGATATGCATGTATGTGCACACACACACATACGCACAGAAACACACATACGTACACATAAAAATACACAAATATACGTACGCACACAAATAACATTTGTACACAGAGTAAACACACACACGCTCACTTACACACACACACATGCATACACACATGTACATGGAAACATACATCCAATCATGCACACATTATTAATTGACAAATTTTGTCTGTCAGACTAACGATCAAGAGAACATGGAAGATATAATTTAATAATATTCGTTATTAAATGGAATTTATACAACGATAATTACACATGATCGATAAGTAAATAAACGGATATAATTCAAATTCGGTCGAGCTCAGTACGTCCCGTGATCGATAAGCAATCAAGAAAGATTTTGTCAGATTTTAAATGTCAGTTTAAGAGAAGAAGCGGGACCTTTCTTTTTTTTTTTTTTTTTTTTTTTTTTTGCGCATGCGCTTTTCAACTTTAGTTGATTTAAATTCCCGGAAATCTAACTAAATCGCTGACTGTTCTGGTGACTGACAAAACGTTGTTATTATACACAGTGTTATATGACCAATGCTACACAGAGCGTTATTATGTACAGTGTTATATGACCAATGCTACACAGAGCGTTATTATGTACAGTGTTATATGACCAATGCTACACAGAGCGTTATTATGTACAGTGTTATATGACCAGTGCTGCACAGAGCGTTATTATGTACAGTGTTATATGACCAGTCCTACACAGAGCGTTGTTAATATTATGTAGTGTTATATGACCAGTGCTGCACAGAGCGTTATTATGTACAGTGTTACATGTTATATGACCAGAGAGAAATCACGTGATGTACAAATAATTAACCAGTACCTAATGAATTAAATAAGTACTTAATTAAATAACTAATTAATTAAGTAGCTAATGAATTAAACAACTAATAAATTTAAACTGAATGAACTACTGTCAATGAAATCATGCGCAATGATTTATAGGTTATGGTCACATGGATTAATGATCACGTAAAAATCGTGCGATTGTGTTCCCATTAAAAAGTTGTGACTGTGTTAGTGATTAAATACAAATGGACACATGGATTAATGATCACGTAAAAATCGTACGATTGTGTTCCCATTAAAAAGTTGTGACTGTGTTAGTGATTAAATACAAATGGACACATGGATTAATGATCACGTAAAAATCGTGCGATTATGTTCCCGTTAAAAAGTTGTGACTGTGTTGGAATCGAGAGCGGATGAAGAAAATCAAGCCGTGTGTGGGCTGAGTGGTAAATGGTTTGCTTCTGCTTTAAGAGCATAAAATAGTTTTATAATTCTCTAAAATTAAAAACTCTAATTTAGAATAGAAGTAATTAACAATTAGGAAGCATTCATTGTAATTTAGATACAGCATTACTAGCAGTGTATAGTGTGGATAGTCAGTGTAATTTAAAAGTTGAATTAATTATACTTCGAGTTAGTACATATTTATTATTATAACTGGGACGTTAAATTAATTATAATATACGTTATTACAGCCATAAATTAGATGTCGAATTATTTCGAATATACATTAGTTATTTCGTTGTAATTATAGAATTTTAATTAATCATGTCATACTAACGTCAATACAGACTGAATTAATTTATCTGTGAAAGTATTATATATTAATGTTAATGTCGATGGTGAATTAATTAGATATTAATATAAATATGAATAAATTCATCTGTGATATTGTTATATATTAATGTTAATGTAGACTGTAAATTAATTTATCTGTGATATTATTATATATTAATGTTATTGCAATATATGAATTATTTTTGTGTAATAATTATTATATATTAATGTAAACGTAGACTGAATTAATTTATCTGTGATAGTTTTATATATTAATGTTAATGTTGACTGTGAAATAATTTATCGTTGAGCATTAGATATTAATGTAAATATAAAATGTGAATGAATTCATCTGTGATATTGTTATATATTAATGTTTATGTAGACTATGAATTAATTTAAATGTGATATTATTAAATATTAAAGTTAATGCGGACTAAATTAATTTATCTGTGATATTATTATATATTAATGTTAATTAGACTGTGAATTATTTATGTGTGACATTATTATGTATTAATGTTAATGTAGACTGAATTAATTTATCTGTTATAGTTTTATATATCAATGTTACTATAGACTGTGAATTAATTTATCTATGAGTATTAGATATTAATGTAAATATAGAATTTGAATTAATGCATTTGTGATACCGTTATATTAATGTTAAAATTAACTGTGAATTAATTTATATGTGGTATTATTAGATTTTAAAGTTAATGTAGACTGTGAATTATTTATGTGTGATATTATTATGCATTAATTTTAATGTAGATAGATTTAATTTATCTGTGGTATTATTATATGCTAATGTAGATTGTTAATTAATGTATCTGTGACATTATTATATATTAATGTTAATGTAGACTGAATTAATTTATCTGCGACATTATTATATATTAATGTTAATTTAGTCGCCGAATGAGGTTAGAGAGAAGTAATGTACATGTTAATAAATGTAATGTAAACATAATATTAAATTTAATGCCCACAGATATTTAATATAATCAGTGGGCAAATAACGCCCCAGTAATTTGACCTGACTGTGGAAGTGTGCTTGACCTGAAGAAAACATACTCAGAAGACAACCGGAAGTGGTAAGATAAAGACAAGAGAACCGGAAATGGTAGGTTAAAGACGTAGACAACATGAGAGGGTTTGATGGGATTTTCTTTTGCTTATGTAGTGTCACAGTCTAGAGCACAAGTCAGTGAAGCGAGAAACTATTAGAAGTCGTAGTGTCACAGTCTAGAGCACAAGTCAGTGAAGCGAGAAATAATTAGAATTTGTAGTGTCACAGGCTAGAGCACAAGTCAGTAAAGCGAGAAATAATTAGAATTTGTAGTGTCACAGGCTAGAGCACAAGTCAGTGAAGCGAGAAATAATTAGAATTTGTAGTGTCACAGGCTAGAGCACAAGTCAGTGAAGCGAGAAATAATTAGAATTTGTAGTGTCACAGTCTAGACTCTAGAGCACAAGTCAGTGAAGCGAGAAATAATTAGAATTTGTAGTGTCACAGTCTAGACTCTAGAGCACAAGTCAGTGAAACGAGAAATAATTAGAATTTGGTAACGAACAGATGTAGGAAAGAACTGTCATGTAGTCTAGTGCAGAAAATTAGCTCAGTGTTGTGATTTTTAAAAATAATACTATCTGTATGCTGCTTGTCCCTGCTTGGAGTGCAACCAAGACGACAGCTGTTTCTTCAAGTCAAGCGACGTTCCACAGTCAGAAACCTGTTGGAGTTTGCTGTGAATGAGGGGAGAAAAAAACTTGCGAGTAGTAAAACAGACGGCACGCTACCGAGACTGCTGCTTGTTAACAGGACAATACACAACACACGACATGTAAAACGACACAGCATACGACACACAACACATGACACGTGGTCGAGAACTGCTTGTACGCTAATAGGACAACGCACAACACACGACATGCAACACATGACACATAGCAAACGACATACAACACATGACATATAACAAACGACACACAACACATGACACACGACACACAACAACACAACACATGATGGAGACAAATGAATCACTAAACCAAATTTACGGAACCTACCCCGTGACCCACTCTACTCCATTTGCGAGCAAATGATGGCGGGCATTGGCAGTGAGGAGAATTTGATTATCAGCAAGCTGGCTGTCAGTTTTAAATTTCAAGTGCAATGCCTCAACGGGCTGATACTATGAAATGAATACCAGGCTGTGGCCCAAACAGCAGCAAGGTTACCACCATTTGGCCTTGCAGAAAAATGGGCCAGGTTTATAGATCACTAGACCAAAACCAAGAAATCGACTCCAACTTGAAATAGTTGGAGTCCACTTGGCTGCGTGAGTTTAAGAGTTTATCTGGTTTCATGATGCTTTTTTCCTTTACCACATGACAAAGTGATTGTTTTGTGACATTTGACTGGTGCAGAAATCGAACTGACAAAGTGATTGTTTTGTGACATTTGACTGGTGCAGAAATTGAACTTTGACAAAGTGATTGTTTAGTGACATTTGACTAGTGCAGAAAATCGAACTTTGACACTGAGTGGTTGTTTTATTAAATTTGTTTTAGAAATGGCGACTAGTGCAGATATCAAACTTTGGCTGAGTGGTTGTTTTGTTAAATTTGATTTAGAAATGAAGACTAGTGCAGATATCAAACTTTGACTGAGTAGTCGTTTTGTTAAATTTGATTTAGAAATGAAGACTATTGCAGATATCAAACTTTGACTGAGTGGTTGTTTTGTTAAATTTGATTTAGAAAGGGCGATTAGTGCAGGAATTAGTGCATTTCCAGAAATACATTGTCTTTTGACGAAGTTACTAAAACCTTGAGCATAAAAGTAAAGAGACTGAATATTACACTAAGAATAAATAGTTACAGTTACACGGACAGTTGATAGTCACACAGACAGTCGAAAGTTTTAGACATTCCTGCGCTGAGGCAGTAAGATTTAAGAAATCTCGAGAGTGGGTGGGTGGAGGCGGGGCTGAGTTATCTTCAAGCACTGAACTCTACATGAAATATTATGAATTTCAATTGGGATTCACTAATCATGATACACTGGTTTGGTCTGAATCCCACTTGAAATGTCACGAGTATTGAATTAAAATACACTTGACTGGACTTGAAATGTCATGACTATTGAATTAAAATGCACTTGAGTGGACTTGAAATGTCACGACTATTGAATTAATATACACATGACTGGAAATGTCATAACTATTGAATTATAATGCACTGGACTCGAAATGTCACGACTATTGAATTACAATACACTGGACTGGAAATGTCATGACTATTGAATTACAATACACTGGATGGGAAATGTCATGACTATTGAATTACAATACACTGGACTCGAAATGTCATGACTATTGAATTACAATACACTGGATGGGAAATGTCACGATTATTGAATTACAATACAATGGACTCGAAATGTCATAACTATTAAATTACAATACACTGGACTCGAAATGTCATGATTATTGAATTATAATACACTGGACTGGAAATGTCTTGACTATTGAATTAAATACTCTGGACTGGAAATGTCATAACTATTGATTTACAACACAATGGACTGGAAATGTAATGATTATTGAATTACAATACACGGGATGGGAAAAGACTTTCTTCCGTAAAACATCAAAGCCAAATATCTGCGGAAGAAAGGGAAAACATCAAGAAAAATGTCACGGGATGGGGGGGGGGGGATGGAATTTTTCTCGGTGTCTGAGAGCAATCTTGTTTCGTCTTTGTATTGTGGTTGTGTTGTTCTGTTGCCATGTTTTGTGGATGGAATGAATATTCAAATTTTGTCCTCGGGATTTGGTTTTCGGATGAAGTTTGTGAATGATTACAATCTAAAGGACAGTTTCTGTGGAAAGAACTCAAGGAAAATATCTTTGTAATGTTATGCTTCTCTAAATTGTTCACGTGTCTATTTACAATGTTTACTTTTACGCTTTTGCTTTTATGCATACAATTTCTGGCCGTTTTTTTTTTTTTAGATCTGAGGAAATCAATGTGTTTTGAAAGTAGTGACGTAATAGATTGAGATTTGAGGAAATCAACGTGTTTTGAAAGTAGTGACGTAATACAATGAGATATGAGGAAATCAATGTGTTTTGAAAGTAGTGACGTAATAGAACAAGATTTTGAGGAAATCAATGTGTTTTGAAAGTAGTGACGTAATAGAACTAGATCTGAGGAAATCAATGTGTTTTGAAAGTAGTGACGTAATAGAACTAGATCTGAGGAAATCAATGTGTTTTGAAAGTAGTGACATAATAGATTGAGATTTGAGGATATCAATGTGTTTTGAAAGTAGTGACGTAATAGATTGAAATTTGAGGAAATCAATGTGTTTTGAAAGTAGTGACGTAATAGAACAAGATTTGAGGAAATCAATGTGTTTTGAAAGTAGTGACCTAATAGAACAAGATCTGAGGAAATCAATGTTAGAGTTTGAAACACCGATTCTAATCGCTAATATTCTGGCGAGAAAAATGTCATGGTATTTTGTGTCATTTGTTTTGGTCAGTAAAAGTCAAAAATTTGCGCTTGCTTGTTTCATACGAGTTCATTTCTAAAGACAAATTTATTATTGGTGAAAATTTATTAAGTACCAATGAAGCTATTTTTATCACTGGAATTTAAAAGGACGAGTATGTTAAACGTGAGTATAGTTTAAAGCAAGTAATGGGTATTGTATTTGGTTACAACTATTTAAACAATGACGATAACACAGTAAAATATGTTGGATGGTAATAAGATAATGATGGAGGGCAATAATACAGTAACGTACGGTGGATGGTAATAAGGTAACACAGTAACGTACGGTGGGTGGTAATAAGGTAACACAGTAACGTACGGTGGGTGGTAATAAGGTAACACAGTAACGTACGGTGGGTGGTAATAAGGTAACACAGCAACGTACGGTGGGTGGTAATAAGGTAATACAGTAACCTACGGTGGGTGGTAATAAGATAACACAGTAACGTACGGTGGATGGTAATAAGATAATACAGTAACGTGTGGTGGGTGGTAATAAGATGATACAGGAACGGTATGGCCGATGACAATAAAATAACACTGTAGAGAGCCGAAATGGTAGAGATGTTTAGAACATTTATTTTGCTGATAGCTGTGATGCTGTGGTATGTATGTATCATTTTTTTAAAAACATTGTCTATGAAGATTTGGTGTTAATAATGGCGTGGTATGATTTGGTGTTAATAATGGCGTGGTAAGATTTGGTGTTAATAATGGCGTGGTATGATTTGGTGTTAATAATGGCGTGGTATGATTTGGTGTTAATAATGGCGTGGTAAGATTTGGTGTTAATAATGGCGTGGTAAGATTTGGTGTTAATAATGGCGTGGTAAGATTTGGTGTTAATAATGGCGTGGTAAGATTTGGTGTTAATAATGGCGTGGTAAGATTTGGTGTTAATAATGGCGTGGTAAGATTTGGTGTTAATAATGGCGTGGTAAGATTTGGTGTTAATAATGGCGTGGTAAGATTTGGTGTTAATAATGGCGTGGTAAGATTTGGTGTTAATAATGGCGTGGTATGATTTGGTGTTAATAATGGCGTGGTAAGATTTGGTGTTAATAATGGCGTGGTATGATTTGGTGTTAATAATGGCGTGGTATGATTTGGTGTTAATAATGGCGTGGTATGATTTGGTGTTAATAATGGCGTGGTATGATTTGGTGTTAATAATGGCGTGGTAAGATTTGGTGTTAATAATGGCGTGGTATGATTTGGTGTTAATAATGGCGTGGTATGATTTGGTGTTAATAATGGCGTGGTAAGATTTGGTGTTAATAATGGCGTGGTAAGATTTGGTGTTAATAATGGCGTGGTATGATTTGGTGTTAATAATGGCGTGGTAAGATTTGGTGTTAATAATGGCGTGGTAAGATTTGGTGTTAATAATGGCGTGGTAAGATTTGGTGTTAATAATGGCGTGGTAAGATTTGGTGTTAATAATGGCGTGGTAAGATTTGGTGTTAATAATGGCGTGGTAAGATTTGGTGTTAATAATGGCGTGGTAAGATTTGGTGTTAATAATGGCGTGGTAAGATTTGGTGTTAATAATGGCGTGGTAAGATTTGGTGTTAATAATGGCGTGGTAAGATTTGGTGTTAAAAATGGCGTGGTAAGATTTGGTGTTAAAAATGGCGTGGTAAGATTTGGTGTTAAAAATGGCGTGGTAAGATTTGGTGTTAAAAATGGCGTGGTAAGATTTGGTGTTAAAAATGGCGTGGTAAGATTTGGTGTTAAAAATGGCGTGGTATGATTTGGTGTTAAAAATGGCGTGGTAAGATTTGGTGTTAAAAATGGCGTGGTAAGATTTGGTGTTAATAATGGCGTGGTAAGATTTGGTGTTAAAAATGGCGTCGTGCTTGTGTGCCGACTGCTAAAGCTTTTTGGTGAAACAACTTCCGCATTGCCAGGTGTGAATGAGAATTTGAAAATTGCTCTGGAAGCGATGAATCATGGGTATCGGCAGAATGCATTTCTTAAGGAGGGAAAAAATAATGGAATTTCGACCCTATTCTGCAATATTATCAGGGGAAGTGCGAATACGAACCTCTATATATTCTTGCTTTGACACGATCGGCTGGAAGATTGAATGGAGTCGAGACACATACTGGCGTGATATTAGAAGAATGAAATGAGTTGAAGTATATAAAGTCATGGGTTTTTTATACTCAAAGCGAATTAGGCCAGAAAGTATTGTTACTCAAGTTCTTAATATTATCTCTTCAGTTGCTTGTGAAGTTAAAGAGCAGGACCTGTTAATTTGCTTGTGAAGTTAATGAGCACGGCCTGTTAATTTGCTTGTGAAGTTAATGAGCAGGACCTGTTAATTTGTCTGTGAAGTTAATGAGCAGGACCTGTTAATTTACCTTTGAAGTTAATGAGCAGGACCTGTTATTTGCCTTTGAAGTTAATGAGCAGGACCTGTTAATTTGCCTTTGAAGTTAATGAGCAGGACCTGTTAATTTGCCTTTGAAGTTAATGAGCAGGACCTGTTAATTTGTCTGTGAAGTTAATGAGCAGGACCTGTTAATTTGCCTTTGAAGTTAATGAGCAGGACCTGTTAATTTGTCTGTGAAGTTAATGAGCAGGACCTGTTAATTTGCCTTTGAAGTTAATGAGCAGGACCTGTTAATTTGCCTTTGAAGTTAATGAGCAGGACGTATGAACAGTAGTGTAAATGAGAGCTCAAACCCTTCAATCTGTAAACATGACGAGATGATGTTCATTACAGGTCTGGCTTTAAATAGCCTAGGACGTAAAAATTCTTATCTCCAGTTAGAAGCTTTAATAGTATTCGGTTGAAGGAATTTAACCACTTAAAGCAATGATATACAAAATCATATTACGAAGAAGCATGCTATTTATAGAAAAATATTATGATTACGGGAAAAATCCCTTGCCATATATTTCGGGCTGTCTGTCTACTGCGTTGTGAAGAAGACGGACTGGGAAGTAATGTATTGTAGTATGTAAATATGTATTGTCTAATAATGAATTGTAATATGTATTGTCTAATAATGAATTGTAATATGTATTGTCTAATAATGAATTGTAATATGTATTGTCTAATAATGAATTGTAATATGTATTGTCTAATAATGAATTGTAATATGTATTGTCTAATAATGTATTGTAATATGTATTGTCTAATAATGAATTGTAATATGTATTGTCTAATAATGAATTGTAATATGTATTGTCTAATAATGTATTGTAATATGTATTGTCTAATAATGTATTGTAATATGTATTGTCTAATAATGTATTGTAATATGTATTGTCTAATAATGAATTGTAATATGTATTGTCTAATAATGAATTGTAATATGTATTGTCTAATAATGTATTGTAATATGTATTGTCTAATAATGAATTGTAATATGTATTGTCTAATAATGAATTGTAATATGTGTTGTCTAATAATGAATTGTAATATATATTGTCTAATAATGAATTGTAATATGTGTTGTCTAATAATGAATTGTAATATGTGTTGTCTAATAATGAATTGTAATATGCATTGTCTAATAATGTATTGTTAAAAATTGCATTGAGTAAACACGAGCCAGAGCGCTTGAGCCGTGACATATAATGAGGATAAAACCAATCGTTCATTTTGCTACCTGAGATTGAAAAGCCCAGTCCTTGTTCATTTTGCTACCTGAGATTGAAAAGCCCAGTCCTTGTTCATTTTGCTACCTGAGATTGAAAAACCCAGTCGTCGTTCATTTTGCTACCTGAGATTGAAAAACCCAGTCCTTGTTCATTTTGCTACCTGAGATTGAAAAACCCAGTCGTCGTTCATTTTGCTACCTGAGATTGAAAAACCCAATCGTTGTTCATTTTGCTACCTGAGATTGAAAAACCCAGTCGTTGTTCATTTTGCTACCTGGGATTGCAAAAAACATTCGTTGTTCATTTTCCTACCTGGGATTGCAAAAAACATTCGTTGTTCATTTTGCTACCTGGGATTGCAAAAAACATTCGTTGTTCATTTTGCTACATGAGATTGAATAAACATTCGTTGTGTAAAATGCTAGAAGAGATTTTTGACGTGTGTATGGCACTAAACTGAGACGCAACCTTAGCATGCGTGAGTGCGTTGATTAAGACTACTTACAGGAGTAGCAGCCATGAGCAAAACATTTACGCTCCCGTGGAAATAGAGTTGTTATTGTTACGTTCAATCTTTACTGAGTTAGGAATGGACATGGATTGATAACAAATAGATATAAGGGTAGTGAACATGGATTGATAACAAATAGATATAAGGGTAGTGAACATGGAGTGATAAGAAATAGACATATTTGTAGTGAACATGGATTGATAATAGATATATTTGTAGTGAACATGGATTGATAACAGACAGAAATATGTGTAGTGAACATGGACTGATAACAAATAGATGCATTAGGAGTGTCAGGGTAGAACACATGTTAGTGGGCCAAGTTAGTGTCAGGGTAGAACACATGTTAGTGGACCAAGTTAGGTTCAGGGTGCACCACATTTTGGTAAATCAAGACAATGTCGGGTTTCGAGCTCGTGTTGTAATTTGGTAATGAATATGTGTTTAAGCAAGAATTGTGATTTAGCTTAATTTACAGGATTAGAACTGTATTATGTTGTTTTTCTGCAAAGATTAATTATTGTCTTCTTGCTGCCTGTTAATATGTAAACTTTCAGTTAGCTGTGTAATAAAGATTGTCTTCTTGCTGCCTGTTAATATGTAAACTTTCAGTTAGCTGTGTAATAAAGATTGTCTTCTTGCTGCCTGTTAATATGTAAACTTTCAGTTAGCTGTGTAATAAAGATTGTCTTCTTGCTGCCTGTTAATATGTAAACTTTCAGTTAGCTGTGTAATAAAGATTGTCTTCTTGCTGCCTGTTAATATGTACACTTTCAGTTAGCTGTGTAATAAAGATTGTCTTCTTGCTGCCTGTTAATATGTAAACTTTCAGTTAGCTGTGTAATAAAGACTAATTGTCTTCTTGCTGCCTGTTAATATGTAAACTTTCAGTTAGCTGTGTAATAAAGACTAATTGTCTTCTTGCTGCCTGTTAATATGTAAACTTTCAGTTAGCTGTGTAATAAAGACTAATTGTCTTCTTGCTGCCTGTTAATATGTAAACTTTCAGTTAGCTGTGTAATAAAGACTAATTGTCTTCTTGCTGCCTGTTAATATGTAAACTTTCAGTTAGCTGTGTAATAAAGACTAATTGTCTTCTCGCTGCCTGTTAATATGTACACTTTCAGTTAGCTGTGTAATAAAGATTGTCTTCTTGCTGCCTGTTAATATGTAAACTTTCAGTTAGCTGTGTAATAAAGATTGTCTTCTTGCTGCCTGTTAATATGTATAATTTCAGTTAGCTGTGTAATAAAGATGTTAATATGTATAATTTCAGTTAGCTGTGTAATAACGAAAGTGACGTCCCACAACCCGGAATCTGTTGAAGTTTGTGATGTGAGTTGGGGCGGGGTGGGGGGAATAGAAAGAGAAGTACAACAAATCATTGCTTGTTAAAGAGACTGTGTTTATGTCCACATGTACAACACATTAGTACACGTTCAAGAGACTGTGTGTTTGTCCACAAGTACAACACATTAGTACACGTTCAAGAGACTGTGTTTGTCCACAAGTACAACACATTAGTACACGTTCAAGAGACTGTGTTTGTCCACATGTACAACACATTAGTACAAGTTCAAGAGACTGTGTTTGTCCACATGTACAACACATTAGTACAAGTTCAAGAGACTGTGGGTTTGTCCACAAGTACAACACATTAGTACAAGTTCAAGAGACTGTGTTTGTCCACAAGTACAACACATTAGTACAAGTTCAAGAGACTGTGAGTGTCCAGAAGACAACAGACACGGATTACATATAGAATAACACCAAACTGCATAACCTCATCCTCGATCCCAGCTACTACCAATCATAATGGATGTTGTTATTAGATATTCTTTTACTACCAATCATAATGGATGTTGTTATTAGATATTCTTTTACTACCAATCATAATGGATGTTGTTATTAGATATTCTTTTACTACCAATCATAATGGATGTTGTTATTAGATATTACTTTACTGTCTTTATACTATAAGCAATTTTGATAATGAATTAATTTTATTGCTTATTGATGGTTGCTTTGCTTCATTTTAGAGAGTGACTTACTAATAATTAAGTTTTGTTAAATTAATCATAATGCATTAGATATTTATTGTAATTGAGCATAATGTCTAACTTATTATTAATTATATATGTAAGTAGTGTTAACTAGTGTAGTACAGTAATGTATTAATTCTAATAGTATAATTTTCGTAATTTAGTAGTGAATTAATTATAATGAATGTTTATATATAGATCAGCTTTGAATTTATTGCTGAAATAATTATAATATGTCTATTTAGCTAACCCTTAGTAATTTAATGGTAAATTAATTAATTATAATGTATATTTTATATATAGCTAAGCTTTGTAATTTAGTGCTAAATTAATATAATGCGTATATTTATTTAAATTTAGTAATTTAATGGTAAATTGATTATAATGTATATATAGCTGTACATAGCCTAAACTCTGTAATTTAGTGCCGAAAAAGTATGCATCTTCACTTTTAGTGATGAATTAGTTATAATGTAAATATATATTTAATTTATCTTCGTAGTGAAGTAGTGAATTAATTGTGCGTATTTAGCCAAGCTTTGTAATTTAATCGTGATTAATGTTTATCGTATAAATTGTAATGAATTAAACATAATCTATTCACTTTAATCTTTAGAATTTATATGGTAAGTTAATTTTAATGTATATTTTTATCTCAGCTGTAATTTAGTGATGAATTAAACATAGAGCAATTTTAGAGTTAATATTTATAGTGATGTATGTGAATTAATTATAATGCATATTTTATGTTAGCTTTAAATATAATGACGAATTTAATATAGTGAAATTATTAGTCAATTTATGTAATGAAGCTGTGAATTAATTATAATTTATATTTTATGTCAGATTTAAATTTAGTGAGGAATGTTAAGTATGCACTTGCCGTGCAATTAAGAACATTGACTTTTAAACTGTAAAGTTTGTTGTGCATTTAAGTAAACTAACTTTAAACTGTAAAGTGTATTGTGCATTTAAGTTAACTAACTTTAAAGTTAGTTTACTTAAATGCACAACAAACTTTACAGTGTAAAAGGACTAACTTTACAGTTTGAAGTTAGTTTACTTAAATCACAGCAAACTTTACAGTTTAAACTGTAAAGTTAGTCCTTTAACAGTGTAAAGTTTGTTGTGCGTTGAGTATATTAACTTAAAAGAGAAAGTTTGTTTTTGACTATTTTAACAAAATGCACTTTGCTAGTTAATACGATTCAGTGTAAATAAATAATGCAATTTTTTAGAAAGAAACTTGGGTTGTAATCAACAGAATTGTCTTTCCGAAATTTAGAGCAATTGGTACTATTGCACAGTTAGGCCTAATTAAAAAAAAATAAAACATAAGGTTATAAGGCCCAAATAAACTGTAAGAAGGCGAATTGAAGCATTACTTACAATAAATCATTTCAGTGCCATCCATAAACACTATTACAGAGATCTGAACCCTTACCCGGAGGAGGTCTCCAAGGTTGCGCCATCACACCCGGCCAATAAATAGGTTGTCGGCCTGGCAATTCCGCTAGTTTAGGAAACCTCATCTGTGGAGTCCCTAGGTACATGCCCGAGCCCAGTCGAGGAAGGAGGGCATGGGGTCGGGACAAAATATCGTTTATTCCGTGCGGCGTGGAACCAGCCGACATGGCTAACTGCATCTGTTTCATGGTCTGTTGGTAGTCCGACTGCGACAACAATGCCGAAGACGGAAACTTCATCTCCGTAAGGTTGTGCAGTGCAGCTAAGGGTGGACTACTCATGACAAAAGCGCTGCCAGCCCCAACACCTGAGTTCGAACTCCCGACACCCGGGCTCCCAGACTGTCCTGTTGTATGACGCCCGGAATTGACGGCGTCCGTCACCGCAGCGGCTGCTGCCGACACTGCAGAGTTCATGCTGACATTCATATTCATGTTCATATTCATGTTCATGTTCAGGAGCGATGACACGGCGGAGGTGGCGGGGCTCTGGTGGTGGTGGTGGTGGTGGTTCAGATGGTGATGACCGTACGGGGATTGGGAGGGGTCGGCCCCCAGATTAGAACAATAGTCCAACATCGCTGCTGTCGCTGCCGCTGCTGTCGCTACAGCACTATAGTAGTTGGTCGTGTCGCCGGTGGAAGAGAAACCCGTATCACCTTTGCAAGTCCCTCTGCTGTTGTTGCTGCTGTTGTTGTTGCGAGTGGAAAACTCCCAGCCTGAATCTGTCACGGGTCGTTGTCGGCTGCCACCACCGCTGCCGACGCCGCCATAACCATTATAACCGTAACCACTTAAATCCACACCGTTAGAACAACCGCTACCATCACACCCGGATGTTAGCTTGTTGTTGTTGTGGGGCCTCTTCAGCGCTTTGCAAATGTCGTCGCTGTTGTCATCGATGCTGGCGTCGAGTTTTTCGCAGTCCGGGCCGAGTTCAGCACCGAGAAAGTCTTTCCATGCCTGTTGTGCTGCGTGCGCGTTGGCTAGTCTGTTCGCCTCGTGTTGAAGGTTAGCCGCCAGCCTGCTTGTGCACCGACAGCCGGTGCTGGGAATGCCTGCGTGGTTCGAGGTGGGTACTCAAGCTGTGGTCTCTTGGCTCGCGCTCTCCGGGCTACCCTCGTCCTCACGCTTTCACAGCCACGACCGCTCATTCATCACCGTCCCACACAGACAGGTCGCTCTTTATGCTCGACACGAAGTCCCGCCCATTCACGAGCAAGGCTAGCCTTGATTGGTGCGGTCTCGGCCCGCCTTTTGACGGGAAGCTAGAGCACGGCGAACTGCAATTGGCGGACAAGACCGTCCCAGTATTACCAATCATACACTTCAAAGTCGTTTACACGTATTTCAAAGATGGATTTCTAGGATTTGTATAGCGGTATTGCCTTCTTGTGTGATTCCATTGAGTTAATTTTTTTCCTGCTGATAAATAGTTACCAAGAAAAATTTAAATAGCTCTATGAAATGAATCGGGGTGGGTGAAACGACAACAACAGGACAAGTACAACTATGGATTAACTCGGTTCCTGTAGTTCTCACCCTTTGCGTTTGGAAGAAAAAGTATTTCTGCACATCCGGTGGGTCAGGCACTTAAATATTGTCAGTCATTACATCATGTAGTTGTCTTTCAACAGTGACAATAATTTACATCGTGCACTAGCCATTAAATAGCGGTCGACATTAGTGAACACATTAACAAATAAACAAAATCCGCGTTCTTCTAGATTTGCTCTTAATAGTAACATTATAGCAAATCTTCAATTGTGTAATTAAGCATTAACATCACACAAATCTATTTTTGGAAATAAATACACAAAATAAAGAATAGCGTATTGTAGGTGTTCGAAAATTGTAACGATGACAAAGCATTAACGTTATGACACTGATTCGTCACCTCTCGTTTGTTACAAACAATAATGATCCACTATAATTTAACAATTGAAAATTAACAATGACACAACAATATTTTAGAGTTTAATGTGCAGAAATAACACACCAGTTTGTTCCTCAGACTTTGCACTGGATAACGGAGAGTGTCGTCCATTTTCCGTTTATGTCGTGTTTTGATGTTTAATGAGAAGGAAAGCATAAATAATGACTGGGTTACTTTGATCTATCTATCTATCAACTATCTATCTATCTATCTATCTATCTATCTATCTATCTATCCATCACTTTATCCATGTACTATAACACTTTAACGAAATGTATTGAAAGCCACATAGACTACATTCAGATTTACAAAGTCGACGACAATTTAAATTCACACTTCAGGGAAGCGTGACGGGGTTGTCTACTGATCTTAAGACACATATCGTGAAATGTAATTATTGGATGTGTACAGAATATGTGAATATTGGATGTGTACAGAATATGTGAATATTGGATGTGTACAGAATATGTGAATATTGGATGTGTACAGAATATGTGAATATTGGATGTGTACAGAATATGTGAATATTGGATGTGTACAGAATATGTGAATATTGGATGTGTACAGAATATGTGAATATTGGATGTGTACAGAATATGTGAATATTGGATGTGTACAGAATATGTGAATATTGGATGTGTACAGAATATGTGAATATTAGATGTGCATAGGAATTACGTTGTGGTTGTATGAATGTACACAGGAATTACGTTGTGGGTGTATGTGAATATTGGATGTCCATAGGAATTACTTTGTGGTTGTATGAATGTGGGAAGTGGGATCAATAATTATGATAATATACTGATAGTAAATACAGGATAGGTATATGAATGAAAGAGTGATTGCAAAAAATAAAGCTGTAGTCGGCACTTCTGATAGCACTCAAGTGGATCTCATCCCTTAATATACACTGCGTTAGGTACATTTCTGTGTAAGAGAAACTCTTTGGGTGTGTCAGCACTTCAGACAGCGCTCAAACTGAATATATACCTTAAGTTCGGTTAAGTTCATCACAGCTCTTTACCTGGTAACACTTAAACTGAATATATCTTTAATTTCGTTTAAGTTCATCACAGCTCGTTACCTGGTAACACTCAAATTGAATATATAGCTTAAGTTCGGTTAAGTTCATCACAGCTATTTTTTTACCTGGTAACACTCAAACTGAATATATACCTTTCAGTTCAGTTAAGTTCATCACAGCTCTTTACCTGGTAACACTCAAACTGAATACATAGTTAAGTTCGGTTAAGTTCATCGCAGCTCTTTGCCTGTATTGAAACCCCGGACGCCCTAATCGATATCTTTAGTCTCCTCACGTCTCTACACGGCAATACTATGAGAAAAAGTGGGGAAACAAGGAAGTAGATTTCTGGAATTTAGTTTTGTTTTTCTCTTTCAGATCTTTTTTAAAAGACGGCCTATCAGACTGGTATTTGCTTGTGGTAAGTATGTGCCTATTTTTGTGTGATTTGTCTTAGTGGATGTTCCCCTTCTATTGTCATTCTGCCAAATTAAACAGAAATAATTCTTTAAAAAATAATCATTTTCTCAATATCAGTCCCATCACCATTTTTCAATCAGAAATGTTCACAGTGAAGTGTTAATGCAAGATGACGGCATTAAACACTAATCTTTTCCTAAAATTATGAGAATAAATTAAATTTAAAGACAAAATATTGTGTGCGTGTGCGTTTGTGCTTGCGTGTGTGTTTGTCTGTGTGTTTGTCTGTGTGTTCTATTGTTATTTATGATGATGATGACGTGATGATGACGTCACAGAGCATTTATTCTTTTACCGTCTGTAAGCGACTGACAAATATGGACAAAACACAATAGCAGTCTTTTTGCATACTAACGTCTACGACACAGAAGAAAAGCAAACGTAAAATATAACAAACCAAACTGATGTCTCCATACGCCGACGACATGAAAGAGATAAATATGCAAGTATGAGACTGGTATGACATTATGAAAAAGATAATTATGCAAATATACACAAATTTAGTTTAAACATAATTAAAATCGATTTACAAGTGCACAGTTCCAGACAACAGTGACTGAAACATGAGACAAGTCATTACCAATCTCCATAAGGTTTTTGTTTTATTTTTTCGGAATTACTTTGATTTCATTTTGACATTTATTATTTTTAATTTTTTATTGGTTTATTGCACCCGCATCCTGACTCCAAGACATAAGGATGTGATTTTTAGGTAATAAAAGTAAAGTATTATTATGTACGGGTAGATTTTATTTTCTCTGTCATAATTATTATTCTCGTAAAAGTTTTGCATTCCACAGGGAAAGAATTGTGCATAGACCATTGGAAATCAGAAATTCAACATTTTACCGTCAGTCAAAATTCTAGCAGAAATCCTAATATTAGTATTAGACGGAATTCTACACCAGGAATTCTGCATTCACCTTTAAACAGAATTGTAAAATAACTTCAGACAGGACATCTTCACTGGATATTTAAAAGAGGAATTCTACACTTGCCAATTGATATACATCAACATTTAGATTAGAGATGAAATTTATAGTCACCATTTGACATGCATCAACATTTAGATTAGAAATAAAATTTACAGTCACCATTTGACATACATCAACATTTAGTTTAGAGATGAAATTTATAGTCACCATTTGACATGCATCAACATTTAGATTAGAAATAAAATTTACAGTCACCATTTGACATACATCAACATTTAGTTTAGAGATGAATATATATAGTCACCATTTCACATGCACCAACATTTAGATTAGAGATGAAATTTATAGCCACCATTTGACATAACATAGGACAAGAATTTTACATTATCATTAGACATAATATTATTTACTCAAACATTCTACATTCATCAAATATATATATTCAGCATTTGACATAACATAGGACAAGAATTTTACATTATCATTAGACATAATATTATTTACTCAGACATTCTACATTCATCAAATATATATATTCACCATTTGACATAACATAGGACAAGAATTTTACATTATCATTAGACATAATATTATTTACTCAAACATTCTACATTCATCAAACATATATATTCACCATTAAACTAGCGAGTTTACATTCACTAACAAACCTGAGTTCTGCATTGCCTATTACACATAATTTCTATTCGTTATCTTAGGCAGAATATTGCATTCACAAGAGACCTAACTCAGCAATCGTCATTAACATGAATTCTAAGCTAGCTCATCCTAAGACGTAGTTCTACAATCGCCATTAACATAATCCTACATTCATCATCAAACATAGTTCTACAATCGCCATTAACATAAATCCTACATTCATCATCAAACAGTTCTACAATCGCCATTAACATAAATCCTACATTCATCATTAAATATAGTTATACAATCGCCATTAACGTAAATCCTACATTCATCATCAAACATAGTTATACAATCGTCATTACATAAATCCTACATTCATCATCAAATATAGTTATACAATCGCCATTAACATAAATCCTACATTCATCATCATAGTTCTACAATCGCCATTAACATAAATCCTACATTCATCATCAAACATAGTTCTACAATCGCCATTAACATAAATCCTACATTCATCATCAAATATAGTTATACAGTCGCCATTAACATAAATCCTACATTCATTATCAAACATAGTTCTACAATCGCCATTAACATAAATCCTACATTCATCATCAAACATAGTTATACAATCGCCATTAACATACATCCTACATTCATCATCAAACATAATTATACAATCGCCATTACAGTAAATTTTACTTTCATCATCAGACATAGATTTACAAACGCCATTAACATAAATTCTACATTCATCATCAGACATAGTTCTACAAATCGCCATTAACATGGATTATACATTCATGACCAGACATTATTCTACCATTGCCATTAACACAAATTCTGCATTCATCTAGATTCTAGAGACATAGTTCTACAATCACCATTAACACCAAATTATACATTCATCATCAGACTATTTTCATGCTTTTAAGGCTACTAGCGAAATCCCTTAGGGGCTTGGCTCTTTCCATACTTTTAGGGCTACCTGTGAACTTCCTTAGGGAATAGTGTGATGCCTGTCTTGATTCTATGGCACTAAGGTATACAATTAGTAACAGGCAAATCAAACTCAATCCTATATAGCCTTTACTAACCCCTCCCAAGCCTACAGATGTAAAAATGTTATGAAATAAATCTTTCTACACTGGAAGAGCCCTTTAAATAGTTTCCAGGTCTCTGGGATTTTCTGCATAAAAATTGCTATAGTACGATGCCTATTTGTTTTCAGTTATAATCTCTTGGGGAACATCTTTCGACTTCTCCTGGAATGCCAATGGAAAAACAGTGGTATAGATTTTGTGACGCCAAAGCCACTTAGTTAATGATTATGATTATAATTAATTAATTAATCTTTTGTAACTAGTTATAAGTGATGAGAATCTTAATTTATGTTATTATTAATTGTCCAGGAGGCACCACTCGTCTCTCTCACTTGGCAGATATGCAGACACTGTAAACGTTTTCTCTCTTCCACAACATTAAGACAACATTAAGACAACATTAAGACAACATTAAGACAACATATACTGTCACACAGTATTCCATAGGTGGAAAACTTCTTACTAAAGGAGAAGACAAATCCGTCTTTAATCTATGTTTAGCGAGCCCCCATCCATCCACTTTCTACTCCAACATAAGGATATCAATATGTGTAAGAAGGTCAATAAATTTATTAAATCAACAATCAAACATACATATGACAAATACAATGAAATCGATTACATATCTCCACAAAACCACATTCAAATAATTTTGTCTACACAGTCTATATTCTAAAATACAATTCAACAATTAAATACAAATCACAGGGTAGTTCGTATCAGAGAACGAAATGAAATTATTAGAGATAAGTGATAATAGTCTTTACATAACCTATTTAGACAAAGCTGCACTTTTTTGCAACAATGTCAGAAGTTTATTTTCCACTATCATCTACACAAGTCTGTCTCCACACACACTTTAAAAACACTGATGGACTGTTACAAGTTTATTTTCCACTATCATCTACACAAGTCTGTCTCCACATACTTTAAAAACACTGATGGACTGTTACAAGTTTATTTTCCACTATCATCTACACAAGTCTGTCTCCACACACTTTAAAAACACTGATGGACTGTTACAAGTTTATTTTCCACTATCATCTACACAAGTCTGTCTCCACACACTTTAAAAACACTGATGGACTGTTACAAGTTTATTTTCCACTATCATCTACACAAGTCTGTCTCCACACACACTTTAAAAACACTGATGGACTGTTACAAGTTTATTTTCCACTATCATCTACACAAGTCTGTCTCCACACACACTTTAAAAAAGGTGATGGACTGTTACAAGTTTATTTTCCACTATCATCTACACAAGTCTGTCTCCACACACTTTAAAAACACTGATGGACTGTTACAAGTTTATTTTCCACTATCATCTACACAAGTCTGTCTCCACACACACTTTAAAAACACTGATGGACTGTTACAAGTTTATTTTCCACTATCATCTACACAAGTCTGTCTCCACACACACTTTAAAAACAATCCAAACATAGGTGCCCACTTTCGCCTTGACAGTTTCTTCAAGTAGAATAACAATAACAAAGTCGGGAAAGCAAAAACACATTTGCTTCAATTATTTATGTAACGACTGGAAACTATTTAGATATTTGAATTTGGATATTTAGCTAAGGAGAGAGAAAAGGACAAATAAAATTAATTGTATGCTTTCTTGCTTAGCATACTCAGTACAGAGAAAGAGTTTTATTGGGAGATATTTTTAAAATGAGCCTATATGTAGAGTCAAAACATGACTTGGTTATTCTAAAAAGAACTTTAAGGCCAAAATGAAGGTGTAGCTTCCATATTTACTATTGTATTGAAGTCACCAGACTACAGTTGAGTCAATATCCTGGAGTTCTGGGTTAAGAGGTCGAGAACTAAATTGAACCATTCGCACATTTGGCGTTGTATGACATTGCCTCTTTCCAGAATTGAAACAGTTGTTGGCTACTCCCAGACCTGAAAACAGTCATTGACTATTCCCAGACCTGAAGACAGTCATTGACTATTCCCAGAACTGAAGACAGTCGTTGACTATTCCCGGAACTGAAGACAGTGCTTGCATCTTCCCAGAAATGAAGACAGCAGTTGGTTATTCCAAAACTAAAGACAGTCATCGGCCGAAATTCATGGATACACCAAAGTAATGAAGAGCGTTACAGTAAAGTTTTATCCAAGTTTTGAAGAGCGTTAGTAAAGTTTTATCCAAGTTTTGAAGAGCGTTACAGTAAAGTTTTATCCAAGTTTTGAAGAGCGTTACAGTAAAGTTTTATCCAAGTTTTGAAGAGCGTTACAGTAAAGTTTTATCCAAGTTTTGAAGAGCGTTACAGTAAAGTTTTATCCAAGTTTTGAAGAGTGGAACCATCGACTTGCTAAGTCACAAACATTAATCATTGTCTGTAAGAAGAAGTGAGACAGACTGTCTTAAAGGTAAGAGCAATTGTTATTCTGTAAGTAGGACAAGAAACTATCTTGAAGATAACAGCAATTGTTATTCTGTAAGTAGGACAAGAAACTATCTTGAAGATATGCTGTAAGTAGGGCAAAAAGCTTTCTTGAAGATAACAGCAGTGATTGTACTGTAAGCAACCTAACACCAACGATTGTTCTCTAAGCAGAAGAAAAAGAGATTGTCTTATATGATTGTCCTGTACATAGAAGTAATCAGAGATGCTGTTGTAAAGGTACTAGCAATGATTGTTCTGTAAGTGGAAGTAACAAGAGACTGTCTTAGAGGTAATGATTGTTCAAAATAGAAGCAATGATTCTTTTATGAAATAATGAAAGACAGTCTTTGAGGCAATGATTGTTCTTTAAGTAATGAGAGACAGCCTTTGAGGCAATGATTGTTCTGTAAATAGTAGTAATGATTGTTCTGTAAGTAAAAGTAATGATTGTTCTGTAAGTAAAAGTAACGATTGTTCTGTGAGTGAAAATAATACAAAACATCTCTGAGTGAAGCATTCCCGGATTTAATGGTCGTACACCAAAAGTTAACGAATAATAAACTCACATTTTATGCAGACTGTAAACTAATGCTATTATACTGTCCCTACTACTGTAAACTAATGCTATTATACAGTCCCTAGTAGTGTAAACTAATGCTATTATACAGTCCCTAGTAATGTAAACTAATGCTATTATACAGTCCCTAGTAGTGTAAACTAATGCTACTGTACAATCTATACTACTGTAAACTAATGCTATTATACAATCTATACTACTATAAACTAATGCTATTATACAACCTATACTACTGTAAACTAATGCTATTATATAGTCTATACTACTGTAAACTAATGTTATTATACAGTCCCTGGTAGTTAAACTAATGCTATTATATAGTCTATACTACTGTAAACTAATGTTATTATACAGTCCCTGGTAGTTAAACTAATGCTATTATACAGTCCCTGGTAGTGTAAACTAATGCAGTTATATATATAAAATACAGATATAGAATGATGATGTTTACGAATCTAACTGATTCTGAGTACTGGCAAAACAAATGTCACGAGCTACTCAAAGACAAATACATGCGAATACATTTTGTGCGTATCTGCCTTAAAGGCCATTATATGTCACTTCTCATGTTATCCATATTTACCTTTACGGTAATATGTGTGACTGACTGCTCATGTTATCCATATTTATCTTTACGGTATTATGTGTGACTGACTGCTCATGTTATCCATATTTATCTTTACGGTATTATGTGTGACTGACTGCTCATGTTATCCATATTTATCTTTACGGTATTATGTGTGACTGACTGCTCATGTTATCCATATTTACCTTTACGGTAATATGCCTGACTGCTCATGTTATCCATATTTACCTTTACGGTAATATGTGTGACTGCTCATGTTATCCATATTTACCTTTACGGTAATATGTGTGACTGACTGCTCATGTTATCCATATTTACCTTTACGGTAATATGTGTGACTGCTCATGTTATCCATATTTACCTTTACGGTAATATGTGTGACTGCTCATGTTATCCATATTTACCGTACGTGCAATACACACGACATATCTTTTACGTCCGCCATATACGTGGAATATTTTGCAATATTACAGATTATTGGTAGTTTGAGAGCTATTATTTGCAATATTACAGATTATTGGTAGTTTGAGAGCTATTATTTACAATATTACAGATTATTGGTGGTTTGAGAGCTATTATTTACAATATTACAGATTATTGGTAGTTTGAGAGCTATTATTTACAATATTACAGATTATTGGTAGTTTGAGAGCTATTATTTACAATATTACAGATTATTGGTAGTTTGAGAGCTATTATTTACAATATTACAGATTATTGGTAGTTTGAGAGCTATTATTTACAATATTACAGATTATTGGTAGTTTGAGAGCTATTATTTGCAATATTACAGATTATTGGTAGTTTGAGAGCTATTATTTGCAATATTACAGATTATTGGTAGTTTGAGAGCTATTATTTGCAATATTACAGATTATTGGTAGTTTGAGAGCTATTATTTGCAATATTACAGATTATTGGTAGTTTGAGAGCTATTATTTGCAATATTACAGATTATTGGTAGTTTGAGAGCTATTATTTACAATATTACAGATTATTGGTAGTTTGAGAGCTATTATTTACAATATTACAGATTATTGGTAGTTTGAGAGCTATTATTTGCAATATTACAGATTATTGGTAGTTTGAGAGCTATTAGTCCACGTGGAATGTATTGCACTGCAACAAATTATGTGGCACTGATGATGTTTGTCCTACACCAGGCTCTGGCACTGTAACAAACACGGCAGTTTGGAGTTTACCGCAAGCCGTTGAGCGACGTAAAAATTCTTTAAAATGTCTTCATACGGGTTCTTTATCAAGCCAGACCACATCCTTTTCTCCAAACGATGATTTTTTTCCTTGAAGGTCAACAGCCTGCGATCTAGCGAGAGACCATTGAAGATTTTTAGGCCACCAGGATCAACATCATTACGCAGATTTATCGTTTCGCTTGGCCACCGTCCATCTAGTCAAACTGTCCACGGTCGTGGTCGGTCACATATTTAATTTCCTATTGCCCGGAGAGCGCTATTCGTGCCAGGCTGCGAGCGTCTAATTGCGCTTTAATCTGCTTAACATTTGATTTATAGGGAATCCGAATCAACGGCTAATGTTGACTTTGTGCCACTGTTTCATGACTGGCGAAGTCGGTTCGAACTTCAGCACAAGGGCGTTGTAACGGTACACGTAACTGTCTTCACTCGCAGTTTGGAAATATCACGTCACTGTTTGGAAATAGTACGTCACTGTTTGGAAATATCACGTCACTGGAGATGTATGGTAAAATTCAGACGTTGCTGCATTTGATTTGTGTCTAGTGGGTTTCGGTAATATGTCATCACAACTCAATAGATTGTGGATATTTTTAACCTTGAGGTTGTACAATTGTTACAGGGATATATCTTGGGGTTTTGTTGTTATTTTTTTTACCTGGAAAAGGGACATCATTATGCAAAAGATGTACCCATAGAGATTGTAAATATTTAGTTGCACCGGGCCTTTGGGTCCCCAGGCCACGTGCTTTGTTGTGTACCATTCTCTTCATAATGTGAAGAGAGAGACAGAGCCATACTTGTGTAAGAGTTTGTGTACCATTCTCTTCATAATGTGAAGAGAGAGACAGAGCCATACTTGTGTAAGAGTTTGTGTACCATTCTCTTCATAATGTGAAGAGAGAGAGACAGAGCCATACTTGTGTAAGAGTTTGTGTACCATTCTCTTCATAATGTGAAGAGAGAGAGAGACAGAGCCATACTCGTGTAAGAGTTTGTGTACCATTCTCTTCATAATGTGAAGAGAGAGACAGAGCCATACTCGTGTAAGAGTTTGTGTACCATTCTCTTCATAATGTGAAGAGAGAGACAGAGCCATACTCGTGTAAGAGTTTGTGGTGAGGAGAGAGACAGAGCCATACTCGTGTAAGAGTTTGTGGTGAAGAGAGAGACAGAGCCATACTCGTGTAAGAGTTTGTGGTGAAGAGAGAGACAGAGCCATACTCGTGTAAGAGTTTGTGGTGAAGAGAGAGACAGAGCCATACTTGTGTAAGAGTTTGTGGTGAAGAGACAGAGCCATACTCGTGTAAGAGTTTGTGGTGAAGAGAGAGACAGAGCCATACTCGTGTAAGAGTTTGTGGTGAAGAGAGAGACAGAGCCATACTCGTGTAAGAGTTTGTGGTGAGGAAAACCGAACGAGCCAGAGAGAGTTATTTACGGTGCAAGGTTTTGGTGAGAAAGACTCTAGAGTTACGCGTGCACTAAAAAAAAACCTGTGGTTAGAGAATGTGTGTGTGTGTGTGTGTGTGTGTGTGTGTGTGTGTGTGTGGTACGCGCGCGCGTAAGCTTGAGTGAATTAGTGAGTGCGCGTGTTTGAGAAAAAATATTAAGTACGTTATGCGTATGTGAGATAGCAATGAAAAGTGTGGTGCATTTGTGTTTGAGAGAGAGAGAGAGAGAGAGAGAGAGAGTATTAGTGTGAGAGTGGGGAGGAAGGAATTGCGTATGATAAATATTGTAAGAGATTAAGAATGTGGCGGTGGATGTGCGTGCGTGCACAAGTGTGTGTGTGTGTGTGTGTGTGTGTGTGTGTGTGTGTGTGTGTGTGTGTGTGTGTGTGTGTGTGTGTGTGTACACAGTGTGGAAGAGTAAATTTGACTATCCCTATTTCTAAACATAATTGTTATATAAATCATTAAATGTCAAAGTGACCAGACCTTGTGCACTGCTTGTGCTGCTATTTTTAAGTGTCAAAGTTGGAAGTAAACAACTCAAGTAAAGAATGTGCTGATTTAATCGGTTCTAGATGGACGAGTAGCTTTTATTATCCAATGGTTAAGATTTACAAGAATGAGACAAGCTAATGGGCTGAGATCAAAAGTTTACCTGCTGTAAAGAATTCTGTTGTCTAATACCTTGAATATGGTGTGGCAAGAAGTCCGGTCACGAGAGTCAGTTAGTAGCTTAATGGTTAAGTGACTGATTGAGAGAGAATGGACTAGAAGTCCGGTCATGAGAGGCAGTCAGTAGCTTAATGGTGAGTTAAGTGACTGATTGAGAGAGAATGGACTAGAAGTCCGGTCATGAGAGGCAGTCAGTAGCTTAATGGTGAGTTAAGTGACTGATTGAGAGAGAATGGACTCAGAAATACTTCGTGCATTTTGCTATTGATATGTTATACTTATTATATATTATGTGAGTAGACTATTCTTTCTACCATTTGAGAACTAATATGCTCCAATGTATTATGTGAGTAGACTATTCTTTCTACCATTTGAGAACTAATATGCTCCAATGTATTATGCTAAACACGTGACATTGTTTCTAGTGAATATGTTCATAAAATTGATATGTTGTATTTATTATGCTGTATATGTGTATCAGGCTAACAAATACTGTTTATTAGTCCAATACAAGCATGCAGCATAATAAATACTAATGCAGAGAAACTGTAAGTTGAGACTTGAATGTAAGAAAGAATGGAGTTAGAGAGAAATAAACTGGAAACTTAGTGTTTATTCCCTGATTATATTTTACAGGGAAGAAGCAGCCTTTTCATGTTTTACGTGAATCTCTAAGTTTACTGATTTATAAACCGCTACAATCGTGGTAGACATTAGAAGTATCTGCAGTGTGTAAGGGTAAGTGTTACACTGCACTCTCATGATGTATAGTGGCAAAGTATACTGACTACATCATGGAATTGTAGAAGGAAGTTACTGGAAATTGCTACAATTGTTATTCTGTTGAGGGAGCTAAAATGGTGGAACACTCTGATGCCTCAAGAGAACAGTGGCCCATCAGTGTTCAATAAAGTGGAAGGGAAACACATGAAACTGACAATTCCCTTGGGGCAATAAACTTGTGACTTTGTTATGAAAGTGCACGAAGACTATTGAAAGACTATTGCAGCTTTGCCTGGACAAGGTTATGTACAAACTATTATCATCATAAACTCTATAACTCCATTTCTGTTCTCTGGACAAGGTTATGTACAAACTATTATCATTATAAACTCTATAACTCCATTTCTGTTCTCTGGACAAGGTTATGTACAAACTATTATCATTATAAACTCTATAACTCCATTTCTGTTCTCTGATAAGAATTACCCTGTGATTTATATTGATACTTATTTGTTGAATCACGTGTTAGGAAATAAGACTGTACAATCTTCAAAACTATTTGAACATGATTTATGGAAATATAGATGTCAAATAATCTTTTCATGACATTTATTATACAAATAATTGATTTTTTACCTTCTTACACATACTGATAAATGTTTGTTGGAGACATAGATTATAAGACGGATTTGTCTTCTCCCTTAGTAAGACATTTTCCACCTACAGAAATACTGTGTGACAGTAATGTTTGTCTTTAATGTTGTGGAAGAGAGAAAACGTTTACAACGCCTGCATATCCACCAAGAGAGATGAGCGGTGTCTTCAGGAGAATTATTAATGACGTAATAACGTTATTAACGTAAATTAAAATTAAATCAAGATTCTCATTACTTGTAATTAGTATGGACGATTAATAATAATAATCCTAACCATTAATAGTGGATTTGCATCACACACACTAAAGATGCAAACAATCATACACATAGAAACAACGTACATACAGACTAAAACCAGCCATAAACGTGTTTTCTAGTTCAACAGATTCTAAAAGTGACATTTTATACTACGTTTTTGTCGTGCGATGTTTAATGCAGTGAAATGTTTTGGTTTTCAAATAATTGGAAAACCTGTACTAAACTCTAAAGAGATTGAACCCATCATCTTTCTCCTTCAAAACCTGTACTAAACTCTAAAGAGATTGAACCCATCATCTTTCTCCTTCAAAACCTGTACTAAACTCTAAAGAGATTGAACCCATCAACTTTCTCCTTCAAAACCTGTACTAACTTTAAAGAGATTGAACCCATCAACTTTCTCCTTCAAAACCTGTACTAAACTGCCATCAACTTTCTCCTTCAAAACCTTTGTCGCTTCCTGCAAACTAGACCTCCCCTCAAAGATCAAATGAAAAGGTGTAATTATTTTACATTTAATTATTATACACACAAATAACAGTTCCAACTCACAGGTATAAAGTTTAATAAATGCAATAATTATACACAAATAAACAGCAGCTAAAAAAACAGGTCGATATTAAATCAAATTTAATAACAATAATCACGGAAACACAGGTCAGGTAAAGAGGGATTAAGTTGAACAAATATAATAACAATAATCATAGAAACACAGCTCATAATAAATAATATTACTTTTTCATTACATCTATATACATGTGACTTTCTGGTTTTCTCAGTCCAATAAATTAAACACTTGATTTTGATAGTTTGTCCATTGAAGATTCTTCCAGAATTTAATCTATTGTTAAGATTCGTGCTGATCAGTGGTACATCCTCAACTTGGAATCAAAGAATCACAGTCATCTGTTTCCCAAAGAATATTACTTCTGGATTGCCTAACCCAGTCCAATATTTTATGGCCTTTTCGTGACCCAGACTCTCACACATCCCCTGGCCTATCCTGGCTCACACATCCCATGGCCTATCTTGGCTCAGTATCTCACACATCCCCTGGAATATCCTGGCTCAGTCTCGCACACATCCCCGTACCTATCCTGGCTCACACATCCCGTGGCCTATCTTGGCTCAGTCTCTCACACATCCCCTGGCCTATCCTCAGTTTCTCACACATCCCCTGGCCTATTCTGAATCAGTTCCTCTCACATGCCCTGACCTAACCTGATTCAGCTCTTCCTAAATCCCCTGACTTTTCCTGGCTCACACATCCCCTGACCTATCCTGAGCCAGTCTGTCACACATTCCCTTGCAGTCAATAGCATGAAAAGTTATGTTGACTGCAATCCAACGTCATTCCAACTGTCAAGACCACATCGATACACCACTTCCGTAATAGACATTTCAAATAAACTGTTCCACGCCATTCAACATTCACACTCGAGATATTTACGTATGGAGGAATTTTTTATATATCTAACTGTTAAACGTTTCTCTCCAATAGCTAACAGGTTGGAGTTATATCTTGCAGATCTATTTTAATCCAAACATTAGTTGTCTTCATTTTTTATATATCTAACTGTTAAACGTTTCTCTCCAATAGCTAACAGGTTGGAGTTATATCTTGCAGATCTATTTTAATCCAAACATTAGTTGTCTTCATTTTTTATATATCTAACTGTTAAACGTTTCTCTCCAATAGCTAACAGGTTGGAGTTATATCTTGCAGATCTATTTTAATCCAAACATTAGTTGTCTTCATTTTTTATATATCTAACTGTTAAACGTTTCTCTCCAATAGCTAACAGGTTGGAGTTATATCTTGCAGATCTATTTTAATCCAAACATTAGTTGTTTTCATTTTCATTCCACACCAAGCAAATCAACGACTGGTTATACATTCTGCAGTGGTGTATAATTTGACACCATCCAATCCAATATATAACCATGTAAAAGACATGAGGGTTAAGCAATCAAGTATGTAACCATTTTTTTATTGCGTAAACATTAAGCAATCACGTATGTAACCATTTTTTTTTATTGCGTAAACATTAAGCAATCAAGTATGTAACCATTTTTCTTGCGTAAACATTAAGCAATCAAGTATGTAACCATTTTTATTGCGTAAACATTAAGCAATCGAATATTTAACGTTTGCTGACTCGAGGATTAAGCAATTAAATTTGTAACTATTATGCATACCTGAGAGAAAAGAATTCGAATTGTAACTATTCTGTAAATATCAAAATGAGAATTAATTAATCCAACAAGCAGTCTTACACCAACAAACCAGTAAAAGAAATAATACATTCAGGTCAGCCATTTATAGTTGCCAATATAAATCCAGTTCTCTAGATTCCACAATGCCAATTTAAAGCCAGTTCTCTAGACTCCACGATGCCAATATAAAGCCAGTTCTCTAGACTCCACAATGCCAATATAAAGCCAGTTCTCTAGACTCCACAATGCCAATATAAAGCCAGTTCACAAAAGAAATAAAATACAACAACGTAAGTATAAAATTTATTACCTGCACTTTGAGACATCTTCCAGTCGGTACACTTCATCCTGGAGTTAACAGACAATCTTAAGTTTAGTTCCTCAATTCAAACTACAGGCCGACACTTCATCCTGGAGTTAACAGACAATCTTTAATTCCTCAATTCAAACCACGGGCAGACACAATAATTAACAGACAATCTTTAGTTTTCTCCGTTCAAACAGGCAGACACCGTCACTAGTGTTAACAGACTATCTTTAATTTAGTTCCTCAATTCCAAACAGGCAGACACCGTTACAGTTTTTAAAAGACAATCTCAAGCTTTAGTCTCTCACTTCATAAAAGGCAGACACCATTACAGTTTTTAAAAGACAATCTCAAGCTTTAGTCTCTCACTTCATAAAAGGCAGACACCATTACAGTTTTTAAAAGACAATCTCAAGCTTTAGTCTCTCAGTTCATAAAAGGCAGACACCATTACAGTTTTTAAAAGACAATCTCAAGCTTTAGTCTCTCACTTCATAAAAGGCAGACACCATTACAGTTTTTAAAAGACAATCTCAAGCTTTAGTCTCTCAGTTCATAAAAGGCAGACACCATTACAGTTTTTAAAAGACAATCTCAAGCTTTAGTCTCTCAGTTCATAAAAGGCAGACACCATTACAGTTTTTAAAAGACAATCTCAAGCTTTAGTCTCTCACTTCATAAAAGGCAGACACCATTACAGTTTTTAAAAGACAATCTCAAGCTTTAGTCTCTCAGTTCATAAAAGGCAGACACCATTACAGTTTTTAAAAGACAATCTCAAGCTTTAGTCTCTCAGTTCATAAAAGGCAGACACCATTACAGTTTTTAAAAGACAATCTCAAGCTTTAGTCTCTCAGTTCATAAAAGGCAGACACCATTACAGTTTTTAAAAGACAATCTCAAGCTTTAGTCTCTCACTTCATAAAAGGCAGACGTAGTCTTGGTGTTCGCAGACCACTCTGAATTCAATACATATATTAACATATTTACTATATTCTGTGCGTTGTGCGTGCTTACGCGCACAAACACACACGCACACGCATATATATATATATACTTATATACACATACACGCATGCATACTCATGCATGCACACAGACACAAACATATATGATATACACATGTATGCGCACTGATACACACACACACACACACACACACATATATGCATTTAGCTGACCAAAGCTATTTCAACAAAACCTTAAGCAATATCAGACAATATCCTCCCATATCGAAAAATAAATGAAAGAATGAGAAGCCAGTCCCATTAGTCAGTCTTAAACGAAATGAAATGTATTCTGGAAACTGGCTGCTGGCAATAACTGCACCCCCTTCTCTTTTCTCCAACACCCCCACTTTAATACGAAGATTGCTCACACTTAATGTCCACAATTAAAATAAAAAAATCCCCACCACCTCCAAGTTTTGGCGGTGACAGGACGAGGTCTGGCCGAAAAGGGCGTGACTAGATGAGTCTGAAATCAATCTTGGCAACAACCGAAAATCAATTTATTTAGCGGTAGGATCGTTCGCTTTTTTCTAGCATCCGTCATTCATTTCTGTCTCCGTGTCGCTCAGTCAATAGACTTTCTGCGGCTTTTTATCATTATCGTTCCATTCGGATCACAAGCGGAGAATATCTTTACACCGCAAACAATAACGAAATATATTCATTCACAAAAAAATTACTAATACATACACACAATCGAGCACGCACACACACACATACATAAAAGCATACGTAAGTCTGTCTACGCATAACATTGAGTTTTTGTATACCGCAACTTTTAGTTTGAATTAATTTAATAGATTTTATTAATTACTGATTTTAATTTGCATGAAGTGAATATTTTCACACAACAAACAACAAACAACAAACAACAAACAATGATCGTATCTCGCAGAGAATAAGACTATCGTCATATTGATACTAAAAGCAATAACTCAACATCTTTATATCGCAAACAGCAGATGTGATATCTGCTTACAACCGAGCAAGATTGCTTTTGCATTGATAGCTGAATATATCAGTCATCATGCAGTGCAGCCAAGTGTAAATGATGATAAGAAATTTAATGAATTTAGAATAAATAAATAAAATTAAATTAAATTAAAACATATTTAAAATAACTTCAGAGTTTTTTCTAACAGCACATTTCTTCATGCATCAAGTGTTTGCTCACAAGTCAGTAGATTGTCATGTGTTTACTCACAAGTAAGTAGACAATGTGAATTCAAGTGTTTGCTTACAAATCTGTATAAAAATTACTAAGCAAAGCCGCAGAAAATTATTCCACAAACCTCAAGAATTATTCCATAAACTTAAAAAATGTACTCCACGAAGTTACAGAAAAATTATTCCACAAACCTCAAGAATTATTCCATAAACTTAAAAAATTTACTCCAAGAAGTTACAGAAAAATTATTCCACAGAGCAGTGAGGAAGTATATCCAACAGGTTGTTGGACAAAAATGCATATAAAATTCTATCTATCTATCTATCTATCTATCTATCTATCTATCTATCTATCTATCTATCTATCTATCTATCTATCTATCTATCTATCTATCTATCTATCTGTTCTATCTATCGTTCGCTCTATCTATATGTGTGCTAATCATGTGCCAAGTCTATCAGGAAAATATTTATCTGACACAAAATATTCAATTAATTATACGAGATAAGAATACATACATACATTTTTACATATCTGAATTTTGAAAATTTACGTGTTCCACCACCATACGGCATGAGAGTGTGTATTCATCTAAATTCTAAATCATGAAAATATAACTCTCTCTCCTTCTCTCCATTCCTCTCTCTCTCTTTCACAAACTCACAAACAGTGTGCATTCATCTAAATCTTGGGAATATAATTCTCTCTCCCTCTCTCCCCTACTCACTCACTCACAAACACACACACACACACACACACACACACACACACACAAGCATTACAGTATGTATTCCTCTAAAATCGCTAAAAGTATAATGTCCCGCACTAAGGTAAGAGGCGTCTCAAGCCGTTTTCTATAAATGGTAAGTGTGCTTCTGATATGTTCATCGTCATCGTCGTCATCCTCATCACCGTCTGCTATTATTGACGGAGATGCTGTCAGGCAGCGATTACTGTCTTTAAGAGATAGTGGAAGACTTGACCATTATTGAGAATTGACAGACGAAAAATAAAATGAAGGAAACGGCAATCGAGTGGACTCATTTACAGACACACAGAAAAAGTTAATACACAATATACAAGCTCTTTTACAGGCACACAGAAAAAGTTAATACACAACATACAAGCTCTTTTACAGGCACACAGAAAAAGTTAATACACAATATACAAGCTCTTTTACAGGCACACAGAAAAAGTTAATACACAATATACAAGCTCTTTTACAGGCACACAGAAAAAGTTAATACACAATATACAAGCTCTTTTACAGGCACACAGAAAAAGTTAATACACAACATACAAGCTCTTGCATGCAAACAAATAATCGTACACACGCGCGCGCAGACACGCAAATACGCACACAAAGCAAAACAGAAAATAATCCCACAAAAAAGAATTCAGATAAGCGAATCTTTATCAAGTAGATATCATTCCAAATCAAATTTCTAAGATTCCAAATCAAATTTCTAACATTTCGAATCAAATTCCTCTCATTCCAAATCAAATTCTTCTCATTTATTTCAAAGATGGTAGCGAGAAACAGCTCAGCTCGCCCGACATATTGATGGGTTGAATATTCATGGATTAGTAACCATGACATCAGAACGGCCAGTAAAGTAGGCATCATTTCCTTAGAAAACCATTCAGAACTCTCTCTCGCAAAGAATTTATCAGAACTGGCAGTACAGCCAGTAAAATGTACTGTTGCCAAAGATTTGCAAGAATTAGTTTTCTGCATTGTCTCTTGAAAGAAATATCATATAATATGTGTTTGTCAGTATAACAGTTTTGTCTTTCACGTTAACAGTTTTGTCTTTCACGTTAACAGTTTTGTCTTTCACGTTAACAGTTTTGTCTTTCACGTTAACAGTTTTGTCTTTCACGTTAACAGTTTTGTCTTTCACGTTAACAGTTTTGTCTTTCACGTTAACAGTTTTGTCTTTCAAAGTTCAAGTGACTGTCATTTCGATCAATATTCAAAAGTGTCCCTAAAGTTGTAAGCATATGTAAAGTCGGTACTTAGTGCCGTAAACATCACTCAAGTGCATCTCGAGCGCTTTAAACAAAGTTAGTCCCTAGAGCAGTGCTTCGTAACCTTGAGTCACGGAACCCTTTGGAAAATCTGGTGAAAACTATGGACTCCCTCCCTAGAAAAATGCACATAAGCAGAATGTATAAACATAGTGAATATAGTGAAATTTTATGGACTCCTGAAGCCCATCCATAGACCCCTTGGGGATCCGTGGACCCCTGCTCGAGGTCTTTCAACACGTCTGCCCTTGGTATTTACATAGTCAAGGTCAGCTCCTAGTGCTTTAACACGTCTGCCCTTGGTATTTACATAGTCAAGGTCAGCTCCTAGTGCTTTAACATAGTCAAGTCAGTTCCTAGTGCTTTAACACGTCTGCCCTTGGTATTTACATAGTCAAGTCAGTTCCTAGTGCTTTCAACATAGTCAAGTCAGTTCCTAGTGCTTTCAACATAGTCAAGTCAGTTCCTAGTGCTTTCAACATAGTCAAGTCAGTTCCTAGTGTTTTAACATAGTCAAGTCAGTTCATAATGCTTTCAACACAAGTCTGTCCCTACTGCTTGAGATATAAATCAAGTCTGTCCCCAATGCTAAATATAAATCAAATCTCTCAAGAGCTTGAGATATAAATCATGTCTGCCCTTAATGTTTGAGATATAAATCATGTCTGCCCTTAATGTTTGAGATATAAATCATGTCTGCCCTTAATGTTTGAGATATAAATCATGTCTGCCCTTAATGTTTGAGATATAAATCAAGTCTGCCCCTAACGCTTGAGATATAAAACAAGTCTGTCCCTAATGCTTGAGATATAAATCAAGTCTGTCCTTAATGCTTTAGACAAAAGTCATGTCTGTTCCCAGCGCTTTCAATTTCAGTACCAGTGTCTATAACATGTCAAGACTCCTTAATTTGAGGGTTTTAAAATCAAAATTATCTATAGGCAAAAGGCACACAGCCTGCTGTAATGACTGTCTAAAGATTGTCACAGACTGATATAATGATTGTCTGAAGATTGTCACAGAAGGATATAATGATTGTCTAAAGATTGTCACAGAATGATATAATGATTGTCTAAAGACTATCTTGCACAGCTGCTGTAATGACTCTCTAAACACAATGGCACACAGCCTGATATAATGCCTGTCTAAAGACAATGGCACAGCCTGATATAATGCCTGTCTAAAGACAATGGCACAGCCAGATATAATGCCTGTCTGAAGACACACTACATGCTGTAATGAAGTTAAACAAACACATTCTCCACTCGTCTCTGTTATCTCACGTCCTCTCTTTCCATGCCTCAACCATGTGTAGATAACTGCTTCAATAAGAAAATAAAATGACGTCTAATGTCTTCTTAATAACAGAAATATTTTACTTTCCCAAGATAAATTAGAAAAACTCGTGTCAAATTTTTCTGATGAAAGAAAGTTGTTAATATACATTGTATATACATTGTAAAGTTGTTAATATACATTGTATATACATTGTAAAGTTGTTAATAGACATTGTATATACATTGTAAAGTTGTTAATAGACATTGTATATACATTGTAAAGTTGTTAATAGACATTGTATATACATTGTAAAGTTGTTAATAGACATTGTATATACATTGTAAAGTTGTTAATAGACATTGTATATACATTGTAAAGTTGTTAATATACATTGTATATACATTGTAAAGTTGTTAAGAGACATTGTATATACATTGTAAAGTTGTTAATAGACATATAAATATATAAATATTTAAATCAGAAAACATTATTTTTATGTCACAATCAACTCTTCATGGAAAATATTTGACACACACTAGATTGCTAGAATGTCACAATCTACCCACCTTGACAAATATTTTACACACATTAAAATGCGTGCTTAAAATAAGAAAAAAATATTGACGCTAAATGCCTGTACGAAGAAATCAGTTTCACACATATAATGAGCATTTTAAAAAAAGAAAACAAAAATAAAGACAATGATGACTTGTTAAAAGCTCCGTGCTCTTTCCACACAGAAAACACAGCAAAATCCTTTTACGAACTGCTCAAGACATGAAAGAAAATGAAAGATAAAATATTAAAACAAAAAGATAATGCATAATGAAAACATAAATCAAATGAAAACAATTTCACTCGGAAACACAGAAATAAAAAGAATTTAGAAATGAACAGTTTGAAGAAGCTCACCAGAGTAGTAGATTATTTTCTTGCCGATAGAAATCTATGTAATAACATGTGTATATTTTTTTCTTTTTTAAATAGCGAGCTCCAGTATTAAATATAAGTGTACTCTCCCTTCAGTGTTCAGCAAATGAAAAAGGCGAGAAATGGAAACTCTTTTTTCCTTTATTTCTTCACGCACTTTGCCGACCGCCATTCTCTCTCTCTCACACACACTCCCTCCCTCTCTCTCCCTCTCTCTCTCTCTCACACACACCACACACATACGCACACATACACACATACACACACACCACACACACACACACACACACACACACACACCACACACACACCACACACACACACACACACACACACACACACACACACACACAAAGAGTTTCTACTGTCATTTCATTTAATCAAAGATTTTTTTTTAAATGAGTATTATCACATACTAATTTATATGCGTTGAAAGAGTATTCAGAATCGTAATTAGCGCCATCGTTGCCATCACTACCACTGTAACCACTATCTTTATCATGTATTATCATTATTATTACTATAATTGTCATTTTAATTTACAATCACTTATCATTATCAACTATTAATGCTATCATTTTTCATGATCATCCTCGCTTAATAATAACTACTATTAACAATCATATAATCTCAATAAATCATTAACAGCTTCAAAATCGTTGTCTTCGTAATACACATCTGAAAAGTAGATCTGTTTTTTGTGTTACATTAAAAAACAAAATCAATAGCAGCGTAAAAGATAAGGATAATAAGTTTTAAGTTTATATATAATTTGTGGTTCTATCAATTCTGACAGGTTTTATCTGTTACCTTTTTATCTTAAAACTGATACATAATTTTATAAGTTTATATATAATTTGTGGTGCTATCAATTCTGACAGGTTTTATCTGTTACCTTTTTATCTTAAAACTGATACATAATTTTATAAGTTTATATATAATTTGTGGTTCTATCAATTCTGACAGGTTTTATCTGTTACCTTTTTATCTTAAAACTGATACATAATTTTATAAGTTTATATATAATTTGTGGTGCTATCAATTCTGACAGGTTTTATCTGTTACCTTTTTATCAGCAGAATAAAGAGTTCTCAGCTTTTCTTCACGACTTTCTTGTTTCTAAGATTTTCGTTTGTCTTTTATTCCAGCTGAGAAAAGGGCACTTTGAGAATGTAGACGTTTGAGAATACAGGCATTTTGGTGATATTGCCTGACTGTTATCTTTTTTCTCCCCACTGTGCGAAGAGAACAATGTCAGAAGAGAGAGATTGGCAAAAGCTATCAGTAACAATAGGATATTGTCAGCGCGCTGAGACTACTCCGCGAAGCTGAGGGCAGCAATATATTATCTACTCGTAAACGCTAGGGATGGACGCCCACTTGTGTCAAAACAGAACTTAATACTCATTGTACACGAACGTGAGGGAAACTGTTTCTCCATTTATTAAGCTGGAGTTGTCGCTCGGCTTTCTTCTTCTCTTCCCTTTGGGCGACAACTCGCGACCTGTCCGAATTTGGCTTGATCGGGTCTTACCTGTGTTTTCCAACAAAAGCGACAACTGCGTGCAACAGGACTTCAAGTGGCTAAGCCGTCAATTCTACCCAGGCTACTAGCCAGATAATAGTCCCTTGAAAGTCCTCAGCAAAATCTTTATTAGCTTGTGACTTCTTATTTTTCCCGGGTTTAATTAGACCGATTAGTAGGCTGGAAGTAAAGCTAGTAGCTAAGTGCTGAGGATGGTAAACAAGGATGCAAGCAATAGCTAGTTACTAGGGTTATCAGACAACAAGGCAAACAATAGCTAGTTACTAGGGTTATCAGACAAGGCAATAGCTAGTTACTAGGGTTATCAGACAACAAGGCAATAGCTAGTTACTAGGGTTATCAGACAACAAGGCAAACAATAGCTAGTTACTAGGGTTATCAGACAACAAGGCAAACAATAGCTAGTTACTAGGGTTATCAGACAACAAGGCAATAGCTAGTTACTAGGGTTATCAGACAACAAGGCAATAGCTAGTTACTAGGGTTATCAGACAACAAGGCAAGCAATAGCTAGTTACTAGGGTTATCAGACAACAAGGCACACACACACACACACACACACACACACACACACACACACACACACACACGAAATGACAATAGGAAGTGTGAATACATTAGATTATATATTCCGCCTTATATTATTATGTGTGCATGATTTGTTTCCATTTCGAAATATTTAAAACAGGTTATGACTTTATGCATGAATGTATATATGGCTTCATTTATGACTTTAAGTATGACTTTAATTAAGAATAATTAAGAATTTAATTATGACTCTATGCATGGCTTTACATATGAATGTATATATAGCTTTAAGTATGACTTTATTAATGACTTTAATTATGACTTTATTAATGACTTTAATTATGACATTCTTATATGGCTTTAAGTATGACTTTACATATGGCTTTATATATAACGTTATATTTGACTTTAATTATGGCTTTATTATTTTTAATACATTAATTAAATATAATGTTATATATGACTTTATGTGTGGCTTTATTTATGACTTTCTATGCATGATTTTATTTTAAACTGTATCCATGACTTTAGTTTTAATCTTATTCATAACATTTTATCTATGGTTTCATTTATAACTTTATGTATGACTTTGTGTATGGCCTTATTTATAACTTCTTATGTATGACTTTGTGTATGACTTTATGTATGACTTTGTGTATGACTTTATGTATGACTGTATATGTCCTTATTTATAACATTTTATGTATGGCCTTATTTATGACTTTATGTATGACTGTATATGTCCTTATTTATAAGATTTTATGTATGGCCTTATTTATAATATTTTAAGTATGGCCTTATTTATAATATTTTAAGTATGGCCTTATTTATAACATTTTAAGTATGGCCTTATTTATAATTTTAGTATATATGTATGGTCTTATTTATAACTTTATATATGACTTTTACTGCTGTGCTTGGGACAAAAACCTAGTATGACTGTACACGACCTTATTTATAACTTTATGTATGGCCTTATTTATAACTTTATATATGACTTTTACTGCTGTGCTTGGGACAAAAATCTAGTACAAGAGTTTCTGGAATAAAGACGTCTTGGGACAAAAATCTAGTACAAGAGTTTCTGGAATAAAGACGTCTTGGGACAAAAATCTAGTACAAGAGTTTCTGGAATAAAGACGTCTTGGGACAAAAATCTAATACAAGAGTTTCTGGAATAAAGACGTCTTGGGACAAAAACCTAGTACAAGAGGTTCTGGAATAAAGACGTCTTGGGACAAAAATCTAGTACAAGAGGTTCTGGAATAAAGACGTCTTGGGACAAAAACCTAGTACAAGAGGTTCTGGAATAAAGACGTCTTGGGACAAAAATCTAGTACAAGAGGTTCTGGAATAAAGACGTCTTGGGACAAAAATCTAGTACAAGAGGTTCTGGAATAAAGACGTCTTGGGACAAAAATCTAGTACAAGAGGTTCTGGAATAAAGACGTCTTGGGACAAAAACCTAGTACAAGAGGTTCTGGAATAAAGACGTCTTGGGACAAAAACCTAGTACAAGAGTTTCTGGAATAAAGACGTTTAGAGAGAGCGTTCCGTGTTCGTTGCATGGACTCGAGTGCCATCAGTTCAAGTCTGGAACCGGGGATTTTCCGCAGAGCAAATTTTCCTGGCAGAAAAAGGGATGTATTTAATTTGCGCCGCCCAAATCTCACGTATTGCGGCCATCGTTTTTTCATCAGCCACTTCCCTGTCTATCCTCACAATTCTTTGTGGTGGATTATGTGTGTGTGTGTGTGTGTGTGTGTGTGTGTGTGTGTGTGTGTGTGTGTGTGTGTGTGTGTGTGTGTTTTGATCATTTTAGTTTTTCTCTCTGTTTGGAAAATGGGTTCTATTTATTAAATTTAAACATTTTTTTTGTGTGTGTGGCCAAATGACTGCAGCCTAAATATAGCCCAGAAAGACCTTGAAAAAGCCAGTCGAACCCGACACAAAAGTGCTGACGTGTGTGGCTGTTTGTAAAGGGGATGCTAGCATATGTGTCGCTTTTTTAAAAGGAATGCAGGAGAATGTGGCTATTTGTAAAAAAAAAAAAAATGAATTTTGGAATATGTGGCTCTTTTTATAAAGGGGAATTTGGGAATATGCTCCTCTTTATCAAAAAGAAGGGAATTTTTGTATATGTTCCTCTTTATAAAAAGAAGGTAAGTTAGGATGTGCCTCTTTTTAAAAAAAAAGTATATTTTAGAAAATGTGGCACTTTATTTTTTTTTTTAAATGAAGTTTGGAATATGTGGCTCTTTATAAAAAATGGAATTTGGAATATGTGGCTCTTTATAAAAATGGAATTTGTAATATGTGGCTCTTTATAAAAAATGGAATTTGGAATACGTGGCTCTTTATAAAATGTAATTTGGAATATGTGGCTCTTTATAAAATATGGAATTTGGAATATGTGGCTCTTTATAAAAAATGGAATTTGGAATATGTGGCTCTTTATAAAAAATGGAATTTGGAATATGTGGCTCTTTGTAAAACGAGTCGCTGGCCGTTGGATGCACTGACCAGTCAGATTGTCGTTGCATTAACAGGATGGCTGGCATAAGAGTCCAAGAATTGGCAATAATGTTAGGATCTACTCCACTTGACCAAAGCTTGCCAACAACAAAGTCTTCTCAAATTATTTCTCGCTCACTCGCGTCACACCAAGTCCCTCTCTTTCACACACGGGCCGGACACTGTCAGGTAGGCGGTAACACAATCACAAACCACAGATCTTCAATAGGTGGGAGTGGGGAGAGGATGGACTAAGAGAGCTTTTGTGTCACAGCCTTTTCTTTTCTTCGTCACAAAATAAAACAATGGATAGATAGATAGATAGATGGATGGATGGATGGATGGATGGATGGATGGATGGATGGATGGATGGATGGATGATGGATGGATGGATGGATGGAAGGAAAGAAAGAAAGAAAGAAAGAAAGAAAGAAAGAAAGAAAGAAAGAAAGAAAGAAAGAAAGAAAGAAAGAAAGAAAGAAAGAAAGAAAGAAAGAAAGAAAGAAAGAAAGAAAAAGAAATTTTAGCTTTTCAAAATTATGCTCTCTTTAAGAAGACACTCTTGTAGTTAATTATTAGATTTTAGTGACTACTCATATCAAATAATATTGTATTATTGTTAATTTGTCAAATCAAGTTGCGAAGAACAAAGGGTGTAGCAAGACACTGAACGAAAAACAATGGAGTGTAGCAAGAAACTGAAGTGAGAACAATTGGGTGTAGCAAGACATTGAAGTAAGAACAATTGGGTGTAGCAAGACATTGAAGTAAGAACAATTGGGTGTAGCAAGACATTGAAGTAAGAACAATTGGATGTAGCAAAACATTGAAGAAGAAGCAATTGGGTGGCACAAGATACAATGCGAAATGTTTGCATACATTATATTTAGCAGTTTCATGGCATTAAGTGCATGCCTATTTTAAGTTTTGTAAATTCATGGCATTAAGTGCATGCTTATTTTATATTTAGCAGTTTTATGGCATTAAGTATAAGCCTATTTCATTCTCTTTATTCCCGAGTAACATAGAAACACAATCCTCTAAATTTTATTTTCTATTTTTTCCAACCTCTTAGAAACACAATACTCTTCATTTTTTCCTATTTTTTCCAACCTCTTAGAAAGCGTCTTATTTGCTCCATCTCACAGTACACCTTTCCTGTTCCATCTCACAGTACACCTTTCCTGTTCCATCTCACAGTACACCTTTCCTGTTCCATCTCACAGTACACCTTTCCTGTTCCACCTCACAGTACACCGTTTCTGTTCGTGTCAGAGGACGTTATTCTCTCTATTTTAGACTGTACTTACACACATTAATAAAGAACGATTTCATTTACACACATTAATAAAGAACGATTTCATTTACACACATTAATGAAGGACGATTTCATTTACACACATTAATAAAGGACGATTTCATTTACACACATTAATAAAGAACGATTTCATTTACACACATTAATGAAGGACGATTTCATTTACACACATTAATGAAGGACGATTTCATTTACACACATTAATGAAGGACGATTTCATTTACACACATTAATAAAGAACGATTTCATTTACATACATTAATGAAGGACGATTTCATTTACACACATTAATGAAGGACGATTTCATTTACATCTATTGGTGAATAACGTGTCTAACAAGCGATACTATATCACTTTACTATCACTAATATATATGACGTGAAAAATATTTGAATAATTAATGTGTTCAGAAGTTACAAACGTTAAGCCACAAAATAACTTGTATACGAACAATCTTCCTGAAATCACCCAAACCTGTACCACATCTGTACCACATCTGTACCACATCTGTACCACACCTGTACCACACCTATACCACACCTGTACCACACCTGTACTACACGCGCAGATTGACAGTCCCAACACTGACATTTTCATGGATGAATGAATCTACTTGAGTGTATTAAAGAATGTTCACTTCAAGTCTTGTCTGCACTAGCGTGTATTACACAATGTTCACTGCAAGTCTTGTCTGCACTAGCATGTATTACACATTGTTCACTGCAAGTTTTGTCTGCACTAGCATGTATTACACGATGTTCACTGCACAAGCCTCGTTTGCACTGGCATATATTACACCGTGTTCACTGCGGAGTCAAGTCTGCAATGGCATGTATTACACCATGTTCACAGGTAAAGTCTTATCTGCATTTGTGTTATTAACCATGTTCATCCATAAGGTCTTGTCTGAATGCATACACTTGTGCAAATAGCCCTATGTGTGCTGAAAGAGCACTTTTGCCCTATAAGAAAGAATCCTCTTTTCTGCACTAAGCCCTACAGATATATACTTGTATACAGTGCACCATGTTCACAGGACATTCTTGTCCTCCGTGCATATAACTAAATGTATTACACTATGTTCAGAGCAGAGTTTTGTCACACTTTGTTTCTAATATATTTTTCTAAAGCATTACCGCATAACTGCCAGGACTATTTCTTCGTGACATAGCCGAGAGTTTCATTAAGTCACCGACTGAAAGTACTACCTTTTTTCCCGTGACATAGCCAAGGACTTTATCATGTCTCCGACTGAAAGGGCTACATTTTCTGTGACATAACCAAGGACTTATTATTTCACCGACTGAAAGGGCTACATTTTTTCCCGTGACATAACCAAAGGCTTTATCATGTCACCGACTGAAAGGGCTACATTTTTTCCCGTGACATAGCCAAGGGTTTTGTCATGTCGTCGACTGCATTGACTAAACCTTTCTCGTGGAAAAGCCAAGGGTTTTGTCATGTCGTCGACTGCGTTCACTAAATATTTCTCATGACAAAGCCAAGGGTGGGCGGGTCTCTTTACGAATTTGAAAGCCAATTTCAAAGCAAACTGCTATCGCATCAAAAAATAAGTTAGTTACAGAAGAAAAATAATGCTAATGAAAATAATAATTTGATGTATAAATTTTAGTCCGTTTATAACGAGTGTATTTTACATCAGACGGTAGTAATAAACGGATAATTGGTTGATGACGTCATTACAGATCACATTCTGTAGCCAGGTGTGTAAGCAAGAAAAACTTTTATTCATTTAAAAATTACATATTTAAGTGGTATCACTTGTTTGTCCTTGCGCATTTTGCCTTCACGGGTCACAGGGAATTAACCTTGACCTCTCTCAGTCGGGCCAAGCTGTCACTCATACCACCTTCTGTCAGTTTTCTAAAAATAGCCTTTGCCAGAACTGTTTTGATAATTGTCCTAGTCCCCAACTGTCAATAAAATATATTAATTAATTAATGAATATAATTTATATATGTGCTTTTACTTGCACATAAAATTTGTATCTTTTCATTTTTAATTATATACTTAACATTCCTGTTTTTACACGTGTAATATCATATCATCTTTTTCTTAGTCAAATTGCACTGTAAAATAAATTAACAATAAATTACAAGGTTTTTAATTTTACAAATGTTTATATTATTAAAGGTTTGATTTAAGAAAGATATAAGGCCAAGTTCATAGATTTCAAGTTGAAAAGTTTATTGTAAGAATACTCTTTCTTTCATTCTGAGTCTGAGCTTTTGTCATTGTAGGACCATTCCTACTTATTGTCATTAAAAGCCTAAAGGATTTCCCGAAAGGAAATTGTATACTGCCCTTAGAAGATAAGGCTATTCATCGAAATAACAATGACTTTTGTCAATAGAAAATTTATCTCTAAATTCCGGTGTGCAATATAGCAAAGAAAATACTATAAAATGTCATCTCAGATTCCGGAGTATATAGCACACTATAAAATGTCACCTCAGATTCCGGAGTATATAACATACTATAAAATGTCACCTCAGATTCCGGAGTATATAACACACTATAAAATGTCACCTCAGATTCCGGAGTATATAACACACTATAAAATGTCACCTCAGATTCCGGAGTATATAACACACTATAAAATGTCACCTCAGATTCCGGAGTATATAACACACTATAAAATGTCATCTCCAAATTTCGGTAAGATAACGTCATACCTATTGGCAATATATGATACAATATCATGTCTAAGAGCCGTCCATAATATGTAATACATAAATTATGTGTAGTACATGTCATCTTACTTAGATAAATCAATACCAATGCATTTAACATAAAGTTATCTATTTTTGTGTAAACTTGTCTCTAGCATGTTATCTCTGTATCTCGCACTTAACAATTAATATCAGTATGTTGTAGCAATTTCTCTCTCTCTCTCTCTCTCTCTCTCTCTCTCTCTCACACACACACACACACACACACACACACACACACACACACACACACAATCACAACAACGACTGTATTGTTATTTCTAGTAGTAAAACATAAGATGACCTCATTTGTGTTGTCGTCTATGACAATATAATTTCCTACGCACTTGTGCATGTGGCGCATTTGATTGGTGCTGAGAAAGCATTTGGCACCATGCCAGGACAGTTGTCACACAAACATTCCACAAGCAGCAGAGAAGAATCAAAGAAATTCCGGATATGAGGTCACCATAAGTTAATGTCACATAATAATTTTCATCTTTGTTGTTGTGACTTTTTTCAGGTTACTCTTTCTTTGTATCGTGTTTTCAAAGAGTGTTTGAGAATCGGAGGGCTTGCAGTTTACCGTGCTGACTAAGGCGTGATCTCCCTTTGCTTTATATTTATCTCCCTCACTTTACATTTGACGACCTCTTGACAAAGGACGAATATGATAAGGTTTGTTAGCGATTAGAACGGCAAATATTAATTTTAGGTTTTCATTCCAAACCGGATCAAACCTATTTCTTCAAACATCAGCCACGTCAGTCGGTAAGGTTTGCAAGCGTTTTTCTCTTTAAAAGCTTTGTTATTATACACAATCTCCTTTGATCCTCCGTACGCATTTCTCGTTTTAGTGATATGGATTGAGCTCACTCATGTTTGGTTGTCTCCCCTGATCGTGTTGGCGTACTCAAGCCGAAAGATTGGAGTGTCTGTTACAAATCTTGGCCTCACTTCGCGGACACCTGGAAATACTAATGCGGCCGTTACCAAATCGTCAATACGACTTGACGGTTGTTAGTACAGGAATGTTCGCCGTCGATACCTTATTGCCACTGTTATTAACGACACTTTTCTCTTGACGTCAAATGTAAAGCAAATAACTACTGCCAGTATATCGACTACTGCTTACACATTGACTAGCGCCTACACTCTGGCTACCTCTTACATTTTGACTACAGCTATACATTGACTTGTCTACACTCTGGCTACCGCTTACATATTGACTACACTCACTACAGCTATACATTGACTTGTTTACATATTGACTACAACTATACATTGACTTGCCTACTCTCTGGCTACCGCTTACATATTGACTACAGCTATACGTTGACTTGTTTACATATTGACTACAGCTATACATTTACTTGTTTACATATTGACTACAGCTATACATTGACGTGTCTACACTCTGGCTACCGCTTACATATTGACTACACTCACTACAGCTATACATTGACTTGCCTACACTCTGGCTACCGCTTACATATTGACTACAGCTATACATTGACTTGTTTACATATTGACTACAGCTATACATTGACTTGTTTACATATTGACTACAGCTATACATTGACTTGTCTACACTCTGGCTACCGCTTACATATTGACTACACTCACTACAGCTATACATTGACTTGCCTACACTCTGGCTACCGCTTACATATTGACTACAGCTATACATTGACTTGTTTACATATTGACTACAGCTATACATTGACTTGTTTACATATTGACTACAGCTATACATTGACTTGCCTACATATTGCACATCACATTTGTAATTTCATCATATATCAAACCCTTCATTTTGTCATTTGTCTCACTTTCTATGTTACTTACTGATACACCAGCGCCACCTGGTTAATGGTTATGATTATTATTATTAATAATTAATCAGCCATAACTAATTCAAGTGATGAGAATCTTAATTTATATTCTTAATAATTTTCTACAAGACACCACTCGTCTCTCTCACGTGGCTGACATGCGGGCACTGTAAATGTTTTCGCTCTTCCACAACATTAAAGACAAACATTTACCGTCACACAAATATTTCTGTAGGTGGAAAACTTCTTACTAAAGGAGAAGACAAATCCGTCTCTAATTTATATTTAGTGAGCCCCCATCTATTCACTGTAGTTTCTAACATATGATTATCAATATTATGTAAGAAAGTCAATAAATGTAACAATAATTTTATTAAATCAACAAACAAATATATAGCATATGAATATAATCAAATTGCATTGACATTTACATCACTTCACAACAATGTTCAATTAATGCTGGACAATTGTTCAGTTTATCCTAGCATACACATAATCGGTCAGTTAACACGAATGCATAATCAACTTCATGGATATCCTCAAGGAAATGAGAGTGGTGTTTTAGAGAGATATTTAAAATCAATACACATAACTTGTTCAAAGATGGCGGCTGTCACTGGCACGTGTTTCACAATCATGCAGTTTGCAATAAGTCACTGTCTTCATATCTAGGCGAGTGTGCATGTTCCACTTCTAGACACATTACACTACTGTTCCAGAATCTTTGATGCACTCTCAAAGCATGCTGTAGAGAATCATCTAGACATGTTACACAACTGTTCCAGAATCTTTGATGCACTCTCTAAGCACACCTTAGAGAATCATCCTGAATTGTTGCACACGAGCTATTAAGCACGATGAGTGTTCTTACATTTCCATATGAGTTTACTCGACACACCACGTGTAACATTCAAAATAATCTTCCTGAATTCTTGAGACCAAACTCAAGCCACAATTTCCGCCATATTGGCACTCAAACAAAATCCACAGGAATCAACATGTTTTACTGATACGTTGATGACAACACTGGATACACACACCAACGTAATCTAGTGTAGCACAGTAGTCACTGTAGTGTGAAGTGACAACCCAAATGGCTTGCTCTGCTCTTCAAAAGTCAAATTAAGGCAGCACTAAATTTCAGGAATATTTCATCTCCAAACTACTTTCTCTCTTACAAACATTTTCAATTTAAAAATTCTGCAACAATTTCATTAGCCTGACACAAATGCAGCATCAATCAAAATTCACAAGTATAATGTATAATGTTGTTAAATGAATGAATTTAGAAATAATGGTTCACTTACTTAGAACATTCTCCAATTCAAATCATAGTCCAATAGCAAACATGTATGAAATATTTCTAAGTCCATTCTTTCTTTATCAGTCATTAACTTACCATAAGCTAATGATCTCCTTTTTAACCGGACTTGAGCTATGTTCATATTCAAAATGATTAGTATAGAGTACTTCTTCAACAAACAAACTTCCGGTCCATTCCCATTGGAAGATTTTGTTATCAACAAGTGTGAGGCTCTTAGTATAAAAACTACTCATCCTGTCGGAACTTATTGGGATTGCATCAATAATTTTCTAGCATATTCTCAATTCGATTTGTTTACCCCAACTCTGACATTTATAAAAAAAAATACTATCATAAGGAGGGCCCAAGGCCGGTCACTTTGACAATTTAACAATTTATATAACAATTAAGTCTAGAAATAGGGATAGGCCAAATTTACTCCGCCATATTTACCGCCTTGTTATCTTATTTCTTAAGTTTCACTTTTCATTTTGCTTGCTGCCTATCACTACCATAATCTAATCTTACCACGTCACTATATCATGCCTTCTGGATGCATGACAGTAAATTTATCCTCTTTCGGACGTCACTATATCATGCCTTCTGGCCGCATGACAGTAAATTTATCCTCTTTCGGACGTCACTATATCATGCCTTCTGGCAGCATGCCAGTAAATTTCTCCTCTTTCGGACGTCACTATATCATGCATGCCATCTGGCAGCATGCCAGTAAATTTCTCCTCTTTCGGACGTCACTATATCATGCCTTCTGGCAGCATGCCAATAAATTTCTTCTCTTTCGGACGTCACTATATCATGCCTTCTGGCAGCATGCCAGTAAATTTCTCCTCTTTCGGACGTCACTATATCATGCCTTCTGGCAGCATGCCAGTAAATTTCTCCTCTTTCGGACGTCACTATATCATGCCTTCTGGCAGCATGCCAGTAAATTTCTCCTCTTTCGGACGTCACTATATCATGCATGCCTTCTGGCAGCATGCCAGTAAATTTCTCTTCTTTCGGACGTCACTATATCATGCATGCCTTCTGGCAGCATGCCAGTAAATTTCTCTTCTTTCGGACGTCACTATATCATGCATGCCTTCTGGCAGCATGCCAGTAAATTTCTCTTCTTTCGGACGTCACTATATCATGCCTTCTGGCAGCATGCCAGTAAATTTCTCTTCTTTTGGACGTCACTTACATTTAGTCAATTTACCACGTCAATCAAATCGTGTCCATCTTTCCATTGTCAACCATAACTGCCCTTTTATCGCAGGTTAATCACATCACATATTATTTCGTCTTACCATAAATCAATCACATAATATTTCCTCTAACCAAATGTCAATCACATAATATTTCCTTTTACCAAATGTCAATCACATACTATTTCTTCTTATCAAATGAAAATCAAAAACAAATCACATATTATTTCACCTTACCACAAGTCAATTACATCTTGCCATCATAGGTTTTGTTTTACTAGAAGACAAACATGTTTTCTTTGAAATAATTTTTTGTCACGATTTTATTTTCCAGGTATGTCAGTGAGTTTTATTCAGAAATCAATTGATTTAAATACAAAGATGACGTCAGGTACAAACAATTACACTAGAGTTGTCTGTCAATCAGGGGCTGAGGGGAAGGGGGGTAGAGGCGGAGACACAGTGATTGGCGATAACCTTTGTATACACACCGTGACCAACCATTGCTGTTTAATACGTTACAGTCACACGCTCTAATCCCCCGACTTCTGGGTACACAAACGACAGCGACAGATAACTCCACGTATTAAGTGAATGCTTGATAAAGGTGACTCTCGAGCACTGTTTACTTTACACCTGCTTGTGGTAAGTGCAATATACATTTCCATTTCATATTCAAAAGACAGGTACGTAAAAATATTACACGTATGTTTTGTTGTCCTAGAGGCACTATTTGGAAATGTGTACCATTGTAAAATGTAGTAATTCTCAGCACACAACATTGACAAAAAAAAACAGTGTTTTGTTTTTTTAATTACTATCGTAATTCTCAACAAACAACACCAACAGTAAAAAGCTTTTTAATTACTAGCATTATAATATCGTAATTCTCAATACACAACATTGACAGAAAACTAGCACTTCCTTCACATCAATAAATATGAATTTTGTATAGACCTTAGAATCTTAAGTAGGCATACATTTAGTATAGATCTTAGAATCTTAAGTAGGCATACATTTAGTATAGACCTTAGAATCTTAAGTAGACATACCTTTAGTATAGACCTTAGTGCAGAATCTTAAGTAGGCATACATTTAGTATAGACCTTAGTGCAGAATCTTAAGTATGCATACATTTAGTATAGACCTTAGTGCAGAATCTTAAGTATGCTTACATTTAGTATAGACCTCAGTGCAGAATCTGAACTAGGCATACATTTAGAATATACAGCATTGCAGATCCTTAGTAAGTCTTACTTTAGAATAATTACTGAATCTTAAGGTGGAACAAATTGAGAGAAGTCAGAATCGTAAACAAGTCAGTATTTAAAGCAAGCATCGTTTCAGATCAGATCATGACACAGTTAGAATAAAAATCATAGCAAGATCTAAGACATCATTGCAGGACCTAAGTAAATATAGCTTTAGACAAGACATCAATGCAGGAACTATACAGGTATAGCTTTGGACAAGACGTCATTTCAGAACTTAAGAACACATAATTTTAGATAGACGTCATTACAGGACGTAAGCAGAAATGACATAGTTGCAACGAAATTAAAAAAATCAAAAACAAATCAAAATGTATAAATTTAGAACATATATCATTGCAGAGACTTTGTAAATTAATAAGCTATGCTTGGCATTACGAAGACTACTAAATGTCACTTTAAAAATTAATTAAACTAAAATCACCTACAAAATGTGTCTTTTCAAGAAGTAATTGGAAATAAAGAATGGAAGAAACTGCAGGTATTACAAAGGCATACATTTATATTCAAACATTACTTTACAACTTTCACTATATAATGTTATGAAAATTATAAATATTTCTTAAATATAATAAATTCAACATTTTTAACTACATTTACTCATTCACTTTTCTAATATTAGTTCTATAGTAATATTATTGCAAAAGACAATACCTGTTTAGCAGTAATACTATTGCAATAGATAATACCTTTCAGTTTTTGTATTGTGATGTGGTGTTTTGTGATGTGGTGTTTTGTGATGTGGTGTATTGTGATGTGGTGTTTTGTGATGTGGTGTTTTGTGATGTGGTGTATTGTGATGTGGTGTTTTGTGATGTGGTATTTTGTGATGTGGTGTATTGTGATGTGGTGTTTTGTGATGTTATAAACAGCAAGAGATAAACAAGTTAAAGGGTGACATTTTTAACACTCAGAAATACACTAAATCGCTCTGAATCCTGGAAAACTACTGGCATCTCACTGCAGATCCAGCAAGCCGTGTCCTTGAGGCCAGTGACCTCTCAGTTTTTGACTTGACCTATTTCTCTGTTTCTCAAAATGTCAGGTACTTTTCAAAACTCTTGGTTTTACCTAATTCTCAATATAACAGCAGAAAGCATTTTGTGTGTAAAATTAAAATACATTTATTGTATACAATGTATTGCCTCCCTTGTACAACTCTTGCATTTATTACAGATTACAGATTATTGCAGATTACAATATATCAGAACAAAAACATTATTAAAAGTACTTTGAAGAAAAATAGAGCACTGAAGACATTTAAAAAAATTAAATGCAGAGTACAATGATGTGTACACACATGCCAGAGCTTGTAAGCCAGTGTTGAGCAGCAAGAGTGTTTAGGGGCGACAATCGACTCTTGCGCCGCCTGTACTCGGCTATCTTGTCACACAGCCTACGACCAAGCATATTCATCCGAGCCACGCAGCAATGGCGACCTAAACTTCTTCATTATCTGGCCCGAGGGTCGATGAGGGAGACACTAGTCCCGTGGTTGCCCCGCCGCTGTTTGTCAGTTTGCGCGCCTTGTTATCCTGGGTGCAGCCATTTGCAATTACTTGTGTGCAACAGATGGGCAGCAACATGAAAATTATGGATGGTTATCTCCGCCTGCCCGTGTTGTCTCCCTTTTAACTCCCGTTTATGCGCTGTCTAACTACAGTGATTAGAGTTTGTGACTTACCGACGATTTGTAAGTGATTTTACCTATTAAAATGCTGTCTGCCGGCTAACTAGATATGCAAGCAAATTAACACTATGAGAAAGTTATTATGGCCTAGTTGGGCCGACCGGTAGTGAACTCAAGAGAAAGAATGAACCTGAAAAAAGCCTCTTGTGTACGGGTTTATACTAATGCTTCACTCCATTTTTAACATATTAACTCAGTCAGCGAGCAACATGCATGTTTGTAACACTTCTAACTTATTATCAACCCATTAGCACACTCGAGTATAGAGCATAGTGCATGTTTGTAACACTTCTAACTTATTATCAACCCATTAGCACACTCGAGTATAGAGCATAGTGCATCAACATACCAGTACATTCCCTTACAGAGCATGACAATATTTGTAACACCCACTTTTATCAACCTATTAGCACACTCGAGTACAGAGCATAGTGAATTTTTGTAACTGTGTATCAACATACCAGTATATTCCATTACAGAACAAGGTAATATTTGTAATACTCATTGTTATCAACATATTAGAACACCTGAGTACAGAGCATGATACATAAGAAGTGAAGATATAAAGACATAAAGATATAAAGACACGAAGATATAGAAACATTAAGATTTGAAGATATGAAGATAAGAAGACATGAAGATGTAAAAATATAAATATTTGAAGACGTGAATGTAGAGATTACAAAGATAAGACGACCTGAAGATATGAAGATGTAGAAACATAAAGATATGACGACCTGAAGATATGAAGACATAAAGATGTAAAAATATAAATATTTGAAGACCTGAAGATATGAAGATGTAAAGATATGACGACCTAAAGATATGAAGATGTAAAGATGTAAAGATATGACGACCTAAAGATATGAAGATGTAAAGATGTAAAGATATGACGACCTGAAGATATGAAGATGTAAAGATGTAAAGATATGACGACCTGAAGATATGAAGATGTAGAGACATAAAGATATGATGACCTGAAGATATGAAGATGTAAAGATGCAAAGATATGACGACCTAAAGATGTATCCTCGCGAACATCACACTGTATGGCTTTGTGTATTTAACACTGTATGGACTGTGAGTGTATGTTTAGCAGTCACTGTTTTGTCTCTGAGTGTATGGTTAACAGTCACTGTATGGTGTGTGAGTGTATGTTTAAGTCACTGTATGGTCTGTGAGTGTATGTTTAACAGTCACTGTATGGTTTGTGTGTGTATATTTAACACTGTATGGTCTGTCAGTGTATGAAGATGTAGAGACATAAAGATATGACGACCTGAAGATATGAAGATGTAGAAATATAAAGATATGACGACCTGAAGATATGAAGATGTAAAGATGTAAAGATGTAAAGATATAAAGATGTAAAGATGTAAAGATGTAAAGAAATTAAGATTTTAAGACGTAAAGATATGAAATGTTAAAACATAAAGATATGAAGACGTGAAGAAATGAAGATGTGAAGACATAAGGATGTGAAAACTTGAAGATATGATTATGTAAAGATATACAGAAGGAAGACGTTAATATTTAAAGTCATGAAGGCATAAAGATATAAAGATGTGAAGCTGTGAAGATATAAAGATAAAAGTTGTGAAGACATAAAGATATAAAGATGTGAATCTGTAAAGACATAAAGATATAAAGTTGTGAAGACATAAAGATATAAAGATGTGAATCTGTGAAGACATAAAGATATAAAGATGCGAAGACAGAAAGATATAAAGATGTGAATCTGTGAAGACAGAAAGATATAAAGATGTGAAGACATAAAGATATAAAGATGTGAATCTGTGAAGACATAAAGATATAAAGATGCGAAGACAGAAAGATATAAAGATGTGAATCTGTGAAGACAGAAAGATATAAAGATGTGAAGACATAAAGATATAAAGATGCGAAGACAGAAAGATATAAAGATGTGAATCTGTGAAGACAGAAAGATATAAAGATGTGAAGACATAAAGATATAAAGATGTGAAGACATAAAGATATAAAGATGTGAAGACATAAAGATATAAAGATGTGAAGACATAAAGATATAAAGATGCGAAGACAGAAAGATATAAAGATGTGAATCTGTGAAGACATAAAGATATAAAGATGTGAAGACATAAAGATATAAAGATGTGAAGACATAAAGATATAAAGACGTGAAGACATAGTGATAATAAATCGTGAAGAAGTAATGGATGATTCTCTAGAATCTCATAATAGGCGACAGTTATTCAAATAAACTGTGAAAACGTCATCTGTAAAGGTCGTGATGTGCGACATATATTACAAATTGACTGTGAAAACGTCATCTGTAAAGGTCGTGATGGACGACAATTATTCAAATAACTCGTGTAAATCTGTTTGACACTTCATACAGGAGAAGATTTAGTTAAGTGTACTCGCTAGCTAATTCGACTCAAAACAGATTTTGTGGGCGGTAATTTCAAGAGAAAATATACGGTTGTGATTAACTTAATTAATGAGAACTTGTTTAAATGATTCCTTGTATTCAAGGAAAAACTTTCTATCCTCCCCACCCTCTTGCGAAAGTCTATCCTCCCCACCCTCTTGCGAAAGTAGCACTGCTTTATTCGAGACGCAAAAGTTATGATCCGCTGTTGGCCTCGAGCAGAAAAGTTTGTACCCGGAGAATCATCTCCCTTTTCCAGCAAAAGGTAATGGTTGAGTTTGAATGCGTGCGTCAAACAAGCGATGCTTTCACGAAATGTTTTTGTCGGTGTGTGTTGGCAGTTAGCAAAAACGTTGTTTTCCGCGGGTAGGCGCCAGCTTTCTGAGCCAACGACTTTGACTCCGCGCTATCCTCGCGAACATCACACTGTATGGCTTTGTGTATTTAACACTGTATGGACTGTGAGTGTATGTTTAGCAGTCACTGTTTTGTCTCTGAGTGTATGGTTAACAGTCACTGTATGGTGTGTGAGTGTATGTTTAAGTCACTGTATGGTCTGTGAGTGTATGTTTAACAGTCACTGTATGGTTTGTGTGTGTATATTTAACACTGTATGGTCTGTCAGTGTATATTTACCAGTCATTGTATGGTCTGTGTGTGTTTTACAGTCACTGTATGGTCTGTGAATGTGTATTTAACAGTGACTTTTGGGCTTGTGAGTGTGTTCATGATTGCATGCATAACACTATGGCTCCTGAACATTTTATATAGCACAGTATTGCTCCTTAGTGCATATATAAAATCTTTGTGGCTCATTAGTGCATGCATAACAATATTTAACTCGTGAGTATTTGAATCATACTAAAGACTATTGAAATTACCTGTAACATTATATATTCCTAAGTGCATTTGTAACACTCTATAACTCTTGCATGTAAGTATGGCACTGAACTATATATAACTATATATATAATTATAAGTGAAGACGAGAGCCAACAATAGCAATCGTTTCCGATGTGTCACCAATTAAAGTTTCAGTGCGGCCATTTTGGGAATACCCAAAACACGACTTTCCAGAAGACAAAGTATGCTGGAGGATATTCATTATTAACAAAATGTCTTTCTCTTTTGCATACAAACGACAAAAACCGACTTTCCAGAAGACAAAGTATGCTGGAAGATATTCATTATTAACAAAATGTCTTTCTCTTTTGCATACAAACGACAAAAACCGACTTTCCAGAAGACAAAGTATGCTGGAGGATATTCATTATTAACAAAATGTCTTTCTCTTTTGCATACAAACGACAAAAACCGCTAAGAATACAAAGTGAAAATTGGAATCACTTCGCACAAGAAAGTATTTAAGAAAAATCTTAATGAAAATATAAATTGATTCTGGATTAATATTAACATTCTGGGTAGTCCCGAATACTTGCTTGCACTCAAATTATTAGAAGTGCCTGATACAGTCAAACTGACAATAGCAATAATTCACGTTTGTTGCTCTCTCTCTCTCTCTCTCTCTCTCTCTCTCTCTCTCTCTCTCTCTCTCTCTCTCTCTTCTCCAATGCGTAAGGCTATCACTTTACATGTGTACATTTCACAGCATTTGCAATATGGCGTACTTTGTAGCGACAGCGTATTTGCCTTGTGTCATGTCCATTTATAAAATCAGTATATATTTATATTTATATGCATATTATAGTTCATGAGTGAATGTATATAAATCACTTTATGCTTCACGTTTGTGTCTATAACATTATAACTCATGAGTGAATGTATATAAATCACTTTATGCTTCACGTAAGTGTCTATAACATTATAACTCATGAGTGAATGTATATAAATCACTTTATGCTTCACGTTTGTGTGTAAAACATTATAGCTTATGAGTCTATATATAAAATTGAATATGCTGCATATTTATATGCATAACATTTTTTGTCTCATTGGTGCAAGAATGACACTAATGTTTCTTGAGTTTAAGTATAGCATTATGTGGTTCTTGATGGTACGTATAATATTATGTGGTTCTTGATGGTACGTATAATATTATGTGGTTCTTGTGTATATGTATAATATTATGTGGTTCTTGATGGTACGTATAATATTATGTGGTTCTTGTGTATATGTATAATATTATGTGGTTCTTGTGTATATGTATAATATTATGTGGTTCTTGTGTATATGTATAATATTATGTGGTTCTTGCGTGTGTATATTATTACATGGTTCCTGTGTGTACGTGTAATATTATATGGTTCGTGTGTGTGTGCGTGTATGTGTGTGGTGTGTGAGTGTAATATTATAATGTTCCTGTGTGTATACTTAATATTATAACGTCCCTGGGTGTATGGATAATATTATATGGTTTCTGTGTGTATATATACCACTGTGCATTATCTATTCAGAGCATAAGTTTTTAGATTCTGCAGAAAGCTGCTAGAACCGTAAAGACACTAAAGAATACAACATAGAAATATAATTACTTATATTTAAATCTGCAGACCGTTGACATAGTCTTATAGACAATCTGCAAGTGACATGTGTACTGTTCTCAAGTCCTATACAATACACACTGATGTGTACTGTTCTCAAGTCCTAGCACACTGGTCTGGTACGTACTGTACACACTTATAGCAATATGGTCTGGTATGTACTGTGCACACTTATAGCAATATGGTGTGGTATGTAGTGTGCACACTTATAGCAGTATGGTCTGGTATGTACTGTGCACACTTATAGCAATATGGTGTGGTATGTAGTGTGCACACTTATAGCAGTATGGTCTGGTATGTACTGTGCACACTTATAGCAATATGGTCTGGTATGTACTGTGCACACTTATAGCAATATGGTGTGGTATGTAGTGTGCACACTTATAGCAGTATGGTCTGGTATGTACTGTGCACACTTATAGCAATATGGTCTGTACACCACAAGTCCTAAAAACATTACCTCATATGTGCATACACGAAAAATAATGGCACTCTACAATTTTTGGAAATAAACAATTTAGATGACACGAAATTTAATCAGACGCCATGAGATCAATAATGGCGATGTCGCGTATTATATCACGTGACAGGTCGTCAGGAAAAGATAACACGAAATAACTATTAACTAAGTAGACTTCAAGAGATAACAACTGATAAGTTGTCAAGAAAAGATAACACGCAGTAACTATTAACTAAGGAGACCAAGAGATGTCTACTGTAGAGGGTATGCATTCTATAACAATTGTGCATTAAAATATTTTATTCAGAACTTGAACAGATCGCGTATTGAAGTCAATGAATGATTATGAAATTTTTATATTTCTATAATTCAGGAGAAAATAATGACATTATTTTGACTTCATTGAAATTTGATATTTTGTAGTTTTCTAAAACCAAATTAATTTGTTTCGAGAAATTGGAATTATATTCGATAAAATTATTTATTTGCGAGACAACATTCCATGTTTTTTCTAACGATATATTAAGAGAAGCCGTATTACTATTATGTTATGTTATATTATAATGATATATTAAGAGAAGCCGTATTACTATTATGTTATGTTATATTATAATGATATATTAAGAGAGGCCGTATTACTATTATGTTATGTTATATTATAATGATATATTAAGAGAAACCGTATTACTATTATGTTGAATTATATTATAATGATATATTAAGAGAAGCCGTATTACTATTGTGTTATGTTATATTATAATGATATATTAAGAGAAGCCGTATTACTATTATGTTGTTATATTATAATGATATATTAAGAGAAGCCGTATTACTATTATGTTATGTTATATTATAATGATATATTAAGAGAAGCCGTATTACTATTATGTTGTGTTATATTATATTATATATATTATTATATATATTATATTTACATTATATTATATTATATAAACACGGTCCTCATAAGGTTACCAAAGGATTATAATAAACACCCGTTCTTTAAAAAGCTCTCAACAGATTATAATAAACACGGTCCTTATAAAGTTCTAAACGGATAATAGTTAACACCGTTCCTTATAAATGGAATATAATAAATACTTATTTGCTTACTTTTTTAAATTCAATATATATCGACTCCTACATACTCTGGAATTACATTAATTCTTCACCCGTTTATAAACCTACAAATATCGTATTTATGGCTAGTTATTTGTTTACGTCATTGTAAATATCGTATTTCTGGCTAGTTTTTGTTTACGTCATTGTAAAACAAGTCAATACATATTTAACTGCTAGTTAATTGTTTATGTCATTGTAAAAACGAGTCAATACATATTTAACTGCTAGATATTTCTTTCCATCTTTACAAACAAATCAATACATAAATTACTGTTCGGTATTTTTTACAAACAAATCAATACATAAATTATTGTAAGAGATTTCTTTCCATCTTTACAAACAAATCAATACATAAATTATTGTAAAAGATTTCTTTCCATCTATACAAACAAATCAATACATAAATTATTGTAAAAGATTTCTTTCCATCTATACACACAAATCAATACATAAACTATTGTAAGAGATTTCTTTCCATCTTTACAAACAAATCAATATATAAATTATTGTAAGAGATTTCTTTCCATCTTTACAAACAAATCAATACATAAACTACTGTTAGGTATTTCTTTACATCTTTACAAACAAACCAAGAAATTAAAAAAAATCTGTTATATATTTGTTTACGTTGTTACAAACTAACCAACACATATTTAGTCAATTATTCATCACAGTGAAAAGAGATCGACTTCAACCCACGGATCACCGGGTTTGGAGTCCGCCTTTGCCGGCCAGACATGTTTTTCTCAACGGGCTCACGCAGCAGCAGAAAGGCACCCCCTCCCTCTCCCCCCCCCCCCCTCTCCAAACGCGAAAGCGGCGGAAGCCGGAAGCGTTCCCCACATTAACAACAAGTGAAAAGAGAACTATAATTATTTCACATATTAATCAATTATTCACGTGAAAATAGAACTATAATTATTTCACATATTAATCAATTATTCACGTGAAAATAGAACTATAATTATTTCACATATTAATCAATTATTCACGTGAAAATAGAACTATAATTATTTCACATATTTAGTCAGTTATTCACGTGAAAAGAGAACTATAATTACTTCACACTCGATCAAATAAATAAAATAAACGGATAAACAACGTTGAAATTCAAAGTTCTGTTTCATTCATTAAATCTTATTGTTTACTTATTTGTTAACAAAATATTTATATTGTTCAATTGCAGTTGGTTTTGCCCTATTTATCTATTGTGGTTATTTTTAAATATTTTGGTTTTATCTTATTTATCTAGTTCTTGTTATTTTTCAACAGTTTGGTTTTATCTTATTTATCTAGTTCTTGTTATTTTTAAATATTTTGGTTTTATCTTATTTATCTATTTGTTGTTCTTTATAAATGTTTTGGTTATGTCTTATTTGATTATTTGTTGTTCTTTATAAATGTTTTGGTTGTCTTATTTATCTATTTGTTGCTCTTTATAAATGTTTTGGTTGTCTTATTTATCTATTTGTTGCTATTTATAATATTTTAATTAGGTCTTATTTTGTCTCTTTATTTCTATTTTTAAATACTTTTGGTTTTGTTCATAATTTTAAGTTTAGTGCAGTACAACCAATCACAACCTACATTTTTGTTTTAAAAATATTATTGAAATATGTATTGCAAGAAAATATTTTCTTTTCAATTTTAGTTTCTAACACGAAAGTCTTTGTCTGTTCTGAGTTTTTCCTTGTGCGATGGATAAAGATCCGAAGCGAAAATAAGCATAAGCTAGGTTACGTATTGAAGAGCACACTACAAAAGGTCTCACCTTAATATGCTTGACTTTTGTGTGTGGGGAGCTATTACGCGTTTGTAAGGGTGGGATCATAATATTATAGTATAATGTAATATAGCGTAAATGTGTCAATATAAGTGTGTAATATATGATATAACAGTCATGTCATATCATTCTCCTAGTTCCTGGGTACATGTTCTGCTTGCACTTTGATTCCAGGTGGCATGAATTGGCCAAGCAGCGCCCGCTCTCAACGGCTGTCTTATTCCGGATCTCATCTCTTCACATTTCAAAGTGTGAGTCAAATGCCAAAAACACAGATAAGTTTTCAGCTCCCCATGTGGTCGGGGTTCCAGCCCCCATGTGGTCGATCGGGTGCAATAGACTCCGACACCAAGAGTGACTGATAAACAATAACTGCGAGAACATGCCGTTTTCTATTGGAAACCCACCCGCCGCCACTCAGGGGCTGGCAAAACTTGTCCTTCACGAGCAAAAGAGCACGTTAGCGGTTCGAGATGAATGAGAGGGCGCCGTTTTCATGTGTCGGTTTGCTGATGACGTTCTAGACAGGTAGACTTGACCGGTAACAAAACTAGAATCTGGGCTCTTTTCTCCAAATGACACGACATCATCATTTTTGTGATGCTGTTGCTTTCGTTGTTATGACGATGCCAGAACTTTTAGACGTAATTATTTATGACGTCATGCGGTAAACTATTTTACGTCACAAAACTGAGTGACCATTATCCATTTGAATAGACAAAATGATTTGATAACTTTTCTTTCTAAATTATTCTAAAAGCATTAAAAGCAAGCAGCTAAAATGCTTTCATTCTCATAATAATTAGCGTCCCCTTCACTAGCATAATTCATAGTATTTATTTATCGTTAAAATAAAATGTAATTTTATCTCAAATGCTTTTCTCCCTAAAAGTGTTTTTAAAGAAAACTAAACCAGTTAACCAGTCTGTACGTATACATCGGTTGTTGTTGTTTTTTTTAAATGTATGTCTGTCAAGTTTCTTATTTAATTTTTGGAAACTGCCTTAATTAGTATATAAAGTTAGCAAGTTTTGTTCATGTCTCAAAGTCGTGTAATATCATTAAGTATACTACAGGTCCCAAACATTAGACCTAGTATTAGGGTCAATAAATAGACCTCAGTATGTGAAGACTATTAAGTAAACATTAGACCTAGTATCAGTGTCAATAAATAGACCTCAGTGTGTGAAGATTATAATTAATTAAACATTAGACCTAGTATCAGTGTCAATAAATAGACTTCAGTGTGTGAAGATTATTAATTAAGCATTAGACCTAGTATCAGTGTCAATAAATAGACTTCAGTGTGTGAAGATTATTAATTAAACATTAGACCTAGTATCAGTGTCAATAAATAGACTTCAGTGTGTGAAGATTATTAATTAAACATTAGACCTAGTATCAGTGTCAATAAATAGACCTCAGTATGTGAAGACTATTAAGTAAACATTACTATACTGTCACTATGTTGTAGACTAGCGTGAGCATACATTATAATTCGTCATTGTGCTGCATTCTGGGTTTAATATCAATAAATAGTCTATTTGTCTAAAGAAAATGCATTCAGTATCCTTTATAAATGTTTGAAAACTAGTCGTCAATAAAAGAGTATTGTAAATATTTAGAGACTCTTTGTCCATACAACTATCTTCTAGTCGCCAGTATAAATGTTTGAAAATAGTCATCAGAAACAATATCAACTATTTAAATTGTTCTTTGTCAAAGATTAAAGTCAATGACAATTAATAATTTGTCAGTGTTTCAGAACGAGAACTCTTTATTATACTTTATTTATTAAAATAGTGCCATTGTTTGTTTGTCTATCTGTCCATCTTCATATAGCAACGTACTGATTGAGTCAAAACATGTTATCAGCCTAATTCCACTTAGTTCAGTGTCACGAAGATAAAGATAATAATGAATTTGGCAGAAAGTTACAACAGAACACGGGTACAACACGGGCACAACACGATGAGCTAAATAGAGACACATCTAACGCTATACATCATCTCAATGTGTGTTCTCCTAGATTAAATTAAGTCTTTTTCACACTTACAATATTTTGACAAAACGTCGATTATTTTCGCAGAAAGCGCTGAAAGCAAAACTTAAAAGATCACTGTTTTTGCTCTCTTAGAATAAATAAGCCGACCCTATGTAAATGCAACAAATCCGGTCGGCTGAGCAACCTAAGATGGCGGCTTGACCTTTTCATGAGACGAAGTAGTTCCGGTTCCTGCTTTCCGAGAGCACAACGTTAAACGCTTTATGATGTTTCTTCCGCAAACCCTTTCTCGGGGAACAAACCTCCGCTGCCCTTTATAATAGATTTCCTATAGAAAACAAAATATCACAATCGAACCTAATTCTAGGAGGGGAAAAAGGTCAAATGAGTACTAAAATTTATAGTTCCGACATAAAAAAATAGTGTTTCGCTTATTTATTTATTTATTTATTTGCTGATTTAATACTTCGTAATTGATCTAAAACTTCTTGCGCTCGGAATCACGTCGTGACGTAGAAAGGTGAACGTCACTAATACGTAAGATTTATTGTTTAAATGCATTTTTCTAGTTTGATTTCCTCACATTGATAATGGTTAATTTGGAACTTTTGTTTGTAAATTTATTGAAACTGGTGAGTGTATTTTGTTGATGTGTAGTATATTGATGTATAGTTGACTGATGTGTAGTTTATTGTGTGTAGTTTGTGTGCAGTCAGATGATGTGTAGTTTGTTGGTGTATAGTGTGTTGATGTGTAGTGTGTTGGTATGGAGTGTGTTGATGTGTAGTTTGTTTATGCGTAGTTATATTATTGATCAGTTGGTAGTCTGCTAGACGTTTAGTTGGTAAAGCAGCTCGATAAGTTGGCAAATAGTTGATCTATAGTTTTACCAATTGGTTGGTTGTTTAGTAGTTTGATGGTCTCTAGTTTACCAGTCGATTGGCTCAAAAGTAACTTGTTGCTTTTTTATCCTAACCAGTCGTTTGTATTGTAAGTAATTTTTTTGGATTAGAGTTCACTCATTCGGTTAATTGGTGTATAGTCAGCTGGATAGGTAAAGAGTTTAGGTCGTAAGTTTGAATAGTCGGTTGCTGGTGATATTTTATGGTCTACTACTTTACCGTGTAGTTGATTGATAAGTATATCAATGATCTATTGCCTTACCGCATGGTTGACAGATACTTAATTAATTTGTTGGTTTATAGACTGACCATTTGGCTGGCTGGTTAGTATATGTCTGCAGATGGACCAATCGTTTGGCTGGCAGTTAGTTTTAGATCTGTAGAGTGATAAATCTGGTGGGTTGTAATTACATTATCGGTTTGTACATTGATCAGGTTTGCTGGTAATTTGTTTATAAATGTACACTGACCAATCGGCTAGCTGGTAATTTGTTTATAGATGTACACTGACCAATCGGCTAGCTGGTAATTTGTTTATAGATGTACACTGACCAATCGGCTTGCTGGTAATTTGTTTATAGATGTACACTGACCAATCGGCTTGCTGGTAATTTGTTTATAGATGTACACTGACCAATCGGCTTGCTGGTAATTTGTTTATAGATGTACACTGACCAATCGGCTTGCTGGTAATTTGTTTATAGATGTACACTGACCAATCGGCTAGCTGGTAATTTGTTTATAGATGTACACTGACCAATCGGCTAGCTGGTAATTTGTTTATAGATGTACACTGACCAATCGGCTAGCTGGTAATTTGTTTATAAATGTACACTGACCAATCGGCTAGCTGGTAATTTGTTTATAGACGTACACTGACCAATCGGCTAGCTGGTAATTTGTTTATAAATGTACACTGACCAATCGGCTAGCTGTTAATTTGTTTATAAATGTACACTGACCAATCGGCTAGCTGGAGTTTGTTTATACGTGTAAATTGACCAACGTTTGGCTGGAAATTTGTTGGTCTTCAGTTTCGATAATCGCTTAGTATAATATCACATTTTCAATCGTATTGAGATTAAAGATTTTGTTCAATAAAAGAAGTTTACAGAACTTAATATCACATTTTCAATCGTATTGAGATTCTGATTAAAGATTTTGTTCAATAAAAGAAATTTACAGAACTTAATATCACATTTTCAATCGTATTGAGATTAAAGAGTTTGTTCAATAAAAGAAGTTTGCAGAACTTAATATCACATTTTCAATCGTGTTGAGATTAAAGATTTTGTTCAATAAAAGAAGTTTACAAAATCACATTTTCAATCGTATTGAGATTCTGATTAAAGATTTTGTTCAATAAAAGAAGTTTACAGAACTTAATGCAACTAAAGCGTTCCGAAGGTTATCCCAAGGAGATATTTATTTTATTTTCTCCCGTCATCAATGGAAATCTGATTAAGGATGGTCTTGTCAAAAACTAATCACTAACTGAAATAAAAATCTATAAATTTTAGTTCTTTAAGTATTAATTCTCAAATCTCTGGATAGCAAACTGGATATATTAAGTCTCAAATTTGTAACTGAGATAGTAATCTGTAAATAGTAATTCTCAAATCTCTGAGACTGTAAACTATAATTATGAATTCTGAGACATTAAATTGTAAATATTAATTCTCAAATCTCTAAGTGAGACAATACACTAAATATTAATTATCAGTTCTCTGAGAACTGTAAATATTATTTTTCGATTTGATTTTACTGCCTGTGAGTTCAGGCCGGCAGGAGAAAATATAGAAGTAATTGCAATAAAGGACTTTTTCCTATTAATTTCAATCATGAATTCCTACTAGTAAATTTAATATTGAATTCTTCCTAGTAATTTAATGTCGAATTCCTCATAGTAATTTAATGTCGAATTCCTCATAGTAATTTAATGTCGAATTCCTCCTAGTAATTTAATGTCGAATTCCTCCTAGTAATTTAATGTCGAATTCCTCCTAGTAATATAATGTTCAAGGCCTTGCTTCTCAGTAAACAGGACGCAATACACACTCACTCGTTGTTCTAACGTTCAATTTAAATAAATGAAAATTTAAATAAAATATATATATGGGAGAGAGAGAGAGAGAGAAATAGAGTGTATTTGGCCGTGTGTGTGTGTGTGAGAGAGAGAGAGAGAGAGAGAGAGACAAAGAGTGTATTTGACCGTGTGTGTGTGTGCGAGGTGTGAGTGCGTGCGTGTAAATTGCTCACACTACTAAATTCCACTTGTTGAAAAATATGATTTGGCAAGACAGTATTTGTAAACTACATTGTCAAAGCAATCTTAGTGTTGTTAAATTATGTATGTTATAGGAAAATACATTTTATATTCGCTAAATCGTATAAGCAGTGAGAGTACATATAGAAAAGAACATTATATACACATTAAATCGTAGAAGCAAATACTGTACATATGAAAAAGTACATTATATACACATTAAATCGTAGAAGCAAATACTGTACATATGAAAAAGTACATTATATACACATTAAATCGTAGAAGCAAATACTGTACATATGAAAAAGTACATTATATACGCTCTAAATGGAAAATGATATTAAATACACACCAAATCTTACAATCAGTGAAAAGTACATATGGAAAAGTACATTATATACACTCAATCGTACAAGCAGTGAAAGTACTTATGGAAAAGTACATTATACACTCTAAAGTCTAAATCATGCAAGCTGTTACAGCGCACCGAAAAATATTTCTGAATGACTAGTTATTTAAAAGAACACTTCTTATTTAAAAGAGCACTTCTTATTTAAAAGAGCACTAGTTATTTAAAAGAATACTACTTATTTACACACAAACATGCACAGTTCTATGTAATGCACACAATTTAATTCACACTCATCACACACAAGCATGCACGCATACATACATACATACATACATTGCATACGTGTAATTGGCGATAACAATCCTCGTTTTTACATTTTTTAAAAAAGGCTTAGATAGATAGATAGATAGATAGATAGATAGATAGATAGATAGATAGATAGATAGATAGATAGATAGATAGATAGATGGATGGATGGATGGATGGATAGACAGATAGTAAATTTGCCTATCCCTGTTTCTAAACTTGTTATATAAATTAAATTGTCTAAGTGACCCGACCTTGGTCCCTCCATAAGATGGTATTTTTGTCAGAGTTGGAGTAAACACTCCAGTTGAGAATATGCTAGAAATTGCTGATGCAATGCAAACCAGTTCCAACTGGATGAGTAGTTTTTATTATCCAATGGTTATTATTATTATTACGATACTAGCCAATGGGCTGAGATCAAAAGTTGACATGCTGTACAGAATTATATTGCCTAGTCACTTTGAATTTGGTGTGGCAAGAAGTTAGTCATAAAAAATGGCTGCTAGCTTAGTGGGAAAATAGCAGCCTTTCCTTGTTTTATCTGAATCTACTGATTATAAACTGCTATGACCGTGGTAGATGTGAGAAGTAGCTACTGATTATAAACTGCTATGACCGTGGTAGATGTGAGAAGTATCTACTGATTATAAACTGCTATGACCGTGGCAGATGTGAGAAGTATCTACTGATTATAAACTGCTATGACCGTGGTAGATGTGAGAAGTATCTACTGATTATAAACTGCTATGACCGTGGTAGATGTGAGAAGTATCTACTGATTATAAACTGCTATGACCGTGGTAGATGTGAGAAGTAGCTACTGATTATAAACTGCTATGACCGTGGTAGATGTGAGAAGTATCTATCCCAGTGTGTAAGTGTAAGGAATACACTACACTCTGTTGATGTTTGGCTGCAAGGTATGCTGACTTCATCGAGCAATTTCTGGTACAAGGAAGTTACTGGAAATTGATATCAATTTTGTTCTGCTTGAGGGAGCTAATACTTTGAAGGAGCGCCCAGGTTAGCCTCGAGAGAATAGCAGTGAATCATTTTTCTACAATGTAAGGAGTGAGTCATTGTTCTACAATGTAAGGAGTGAGTCATTGTTCTACAATGTAAGGAGTGAGTCATTGTTCTACAATGTAAGGAGTGAGTCATTGTTCTACAATGTAAGGAGTGAGTCATTGTTCTACAATGTAAGGAGTGAGTCATTGTTCTACAATGTAAGGAGTGAGTCATTGTTCTACAATGTAAGGAGTGAGTCATTGTTCTACTATGTAAGGAGTGAGTCGTGTGGAATTGACAGTAGTAATGTGAACAATAAACTTGCGGCTTGGCTACAAAAAAAGCCATGCAAAAGTCTATTGCAACAGTGCTAAACCAGGTTATGTACAAACTATTATCGCTTATCTCTAATAACTCCATTTCTGTTCTCTGATAAGAGCTATCCTGTGATTCTATTCACGTTAAATTGTTGAGTTGTTTAACCATAAAGACTATATAGATATTAAATTATCGGAACATGGTTTTGTGGAAATATTAATGTCAAGTATTCTTTTTCATTATATTTGTTATATGTATATTTGATTGGTGATTTAATAAATGTATTGTTAGATTTATTGACCTTCACACATATTGATAATCTTATGTTGGAGAAGAAAGTGGGTGGATGGGGGCTTGCTAAATATAGATTAAAGATTGATTTGTCTTCTCCTTTAGTAAGACGTTTTCCACCTATGGAAATATTGTATAACGGTAAAGGTTTGTCTTAATGTTGTGGAAAAGAGAAAACGTTTACAGCGCCCTCATATCCGCCAAGTGGGAGAGATAAGTGGAGAAGTATTAATAACATAAATTAACATTTTCATCACTTGTAATTAGTTATAGATGATTAATTAATAATAATAGTCATAACCATTAACTAGACGGCGTTAACGACAAAGGAAGAGACAGGTAGTCAGATGAGTAGAGTGAGATAAAGAAAAATATGACAACAGACAAATTGAAACATTATTCCCATTCATGCAAAATCATGTACCGAAACACCTTTTAAAACATTATTCTGTCTTTCTGTTTGACGATTTTTCTGTCTGTCTCCTTCGTCTGACGAAGAGATTATTTTAATTTCAGCCCAGCACTCTTCAGAAATCCACATGTTCAGTGGTTTTCCTTCCCACCATAAAACCCTGGAAGCATTGATGCAAATCAGATGAATAAGACGACCACTCATGCTTGACAACCGCTCATGCTGAAAACAAGTCCGACTACACCTGCATTGATCCCAAAGCGACGATTTGCAGCACACAGTTGTCGCCCACCGTACAGCCGTTAATTCGCAGCACGGGACCGTTGCCTTCAGGTGCTTGTGTCAATTTCAACACGCTTTTGTTGCAGCAGAATCATTAGCAACATCCGTATCATTAGCAACAGCTAAGAACAGCTGTTTGGGAAAAAGAGAGAAAAAAACACGCATCTTTATTGTTGACCGAAGTGCAATTGGGATCTAATTCGTCAAGGAGGCGAACAAATGCCTGTGGGAAGACGGCGTTTATGACAGGAGAAAAGTAATAATTTTTACAATACCTACAAAGGGAAGAAACTGCTCTATTACGAGAAGAGGCATTCGATTAATTACAATCTTTTTGTCCAGTATTATTGACTAATGTCCGAACTGTTGCAAGGAAATGGAACAATTTTATGTTTTTATTATAGTATACGCTGCGATTGTGACGTAAAGAAAATGTGTCTCGAGAAACCTTTTGATTGCGTTATTAAGCTTAGATTAATATTTTTGCTTAATTAATGCTAAAAAATGCGACCTTGAGCACGAAGGTCAAAGGTAGAAATTTCCCTTCAAATATATCCGGGTCGCAGTATGATATACTGTTATGACAATGATCGTAACCTATAGTTGTAGTGATTCTGATTGCTCGGACACAATGAATGTTGAACGACTGAATCTCTGTGGCAGTTGACCCAGTTGGTTAAAAATAGACAGATCAAATTGTTCTGAGCCGTAATAAAGGAGCAGTGTTCTGTAGCGTATTTTCCAAATACTGACCCACCAGGCCGTAATAAAGGAGCAGTGTTCTGTAGCGTATTTTCCAAATACTGACCCACCAGGCCGTAATAAAGGAGCAGTGTTCTGTAGCGTATTTTCCAAATACTGACCCACCAGGCCGTTGTTGTTGTAAGGAATGTGTCTCATACCAAAGCGACGATTAGAAGAAAAAAAAATTAGCCAAATCCCACCGAAAGAGACAGTGTGGTGATGCTTTCTTTGATAATACTGTTTTAGCAACAAACCAGAGACAAACGTCATTTTGGTGACGATTTTCTTCATTCAAGCAACATACAGTGGGTCAACCTATATTCATTGTCAAATAAACTAAATAAAGGACTAGTCAAACAGTTTTATTGAACAATGTGCAAGTTTGTGAAGCCTCGTGTCTATTTTCAGTTATAAATCTCTAAAGCACAAACGTTGTAAGCGCAAAATGAAAAGTTTGAATTTCCACATAACTGAATTTAAGTGTCTATTTATCTGTGAATTTAAAGTTTATTGTTTCTACTCAGATCACATGATGTCCGTGAATGTAAAGTTTATTGTTTCTACTCAGATCACATGAGGTTGTCTGTGAATTTAAAGTTTATTGTTTCTACACACATTATATGAGGTTGTCTGTGAATGTAAAGTTTATTGTTTCTACACACATTATATGAGGTTGTCTGTGAATGTAAAGTTTATTGTTTCTACAAAGATTATATGAGGTTGTCTGTGAATGTAAAGTTTATTGTTTCTACACACATTATATGAGGTTGTCTCTGAATGTAAAGTTTATTGTTTCTACAAAGATTATATGAGGTTGTCTGTGAATGTAAAGTTTATTGTTTCTACACACATTATATGAGGTTGTCTCTGAATGTAAAGTTTATTGTTTCTACAAAGATTATATGAGGTTGCTAAATGAATCGTCTATGAATGTTAAAAGTGTTTTTTCTTTAATTTTTTTTATTACTAATATCTGCGTACATTAAATGTTCTCTCTTACAATGTTAAGGACAAACTTAACGTATACTTTCTAAAAAAATGTATCATTTGAGATCTATATATATCTATAAATACTTACATGAAAATATAACGTACACTTTCTAAAAAATGTATCATTTGAGATCTATATATATCTATAAATACTTACATGAAAATATAACGTACACTTTCTAAAAAATGTATCATTTGAGATCTATATATATCTATAAATACTTACATGAAAATATAACGTACACTTTCTAAAAAATGTATCATTTGAGATCTACATATATCTATAAATACTTACATGAAAATATAACGTACACTTTCTAAAAAATGTATCATTTGAGATCTATATATATCTATAAATACTTACATGAAAATATAACGTACACTTTCTAAAAAATGTATCATTTGAGATCTATATATATCTATAAATACTTACATGAAAATATAACGTACACTTTCTAAAAAATGTATCATTTGAGATCTATATATATCTATAAATACTTACATGAAAATATACATATTTTATTCTTTAAAAATCCACACACACAAAGTGTGAAGGTAAATATTGCAACCAAAAATAATTTTGTAACTAAATTGAAATAACATTTTTGCTACAGTAAGACTTGATTATCAGAGTTATAACAAAGGCTATTAACATTTTTTTTTTATAAGACTTAATTTTTAGAGTTATAACAAAGGCTATTAACAATTTTTTATAAGACTTAATTTTTAGAGTTATAACAAAGGCTATTAACAATTTTTTTATAAGACTTAATTTTTAGATTTATAACAAAGTGTTTTATACCTCGACGGCCGAGAGCGACCATAGGAATAACAGAAACTTCGTAGACTGGGGTTAGGGATCAGAATGGAGTGGGGAGGGGGGAATCGGAGCGGGATGGTTGAATGGATCAGAAGGAAGTGGGGGTATAGATAGTGGACTAATTGAATGGATCAGAAAGCAAGAGGGGGGGGGGTGTTAGAATGCGTTAATCAAAAGTGATCCTAGTTACAATCAGTTCTGCTCTTGTACTAGTTTCAAAACAGGCCTCTTCTAGTCAGTAGTTATATTTATTTGAGCTTCTATAATAGTTAGTCTTCTGTTTGTCTAAGTTTGTAAACTAATATGCATTAGTAAGGCTAGCGTTTGTCTCAGTTTGTAAATTAATATGCATTAGTAAGGCTAGCGTTTGTCTCAGTTTGTAAATTAATATGCATTAGTAAGGCTAGCGTTTGTCTCAGTTTGTAAATTAATATGCATTAGTAAGTCTTCCGTTTGTCTCAGTTTGTAAACTAATATGCATTAGTAAGTCTTCCGTTTGTCTCAGTTTGTAAACTAATATGCATTAGTAAGTCTAGCGTTTCAACAAACATTTCATTTTCTGAATTCACAATTTCCTAAAAATATTTTCCAGCTTTCCTTTCAGTTAAATGATTTTTTCATATTTGTTTTAGTGTTTAAAAATCGTCTATTAGTATGTCTATTCTTAATGAACAATTCCTAGCGTGTCTGAACGATCTGTTCCTGATATATCTTAACACGTTTAAATAAGTGTATGTTAACGATTTTTTTTCTGTCTTAACGAGCTATTCCTAGTCTATTTTATAGAGCTATTCCTACTTTATTTTATAGAGCTTTCCGTAAGCGTAATTTAACGAGCTATTCCCTGTCTGTTTATCTTTAGAGTTGTTCCTTGTCTGTCTAAACGAGTCATTCCCAGTCTGTTTATCTTTGAGTTGTCCCTTGTCTGTCTAAACGAGTCATTCCCAGTCTGTTTATCTTTGGAGTTGTTCCTTGTCTGTCTAAACGAGTCGTTCCCAGTCTGTTTATCTTTAGAGTTGTCCCTTGTCTGTCTAAACGAGTCATTCCCAGTCTGTTTATCTTTAGAGTTGTTCCTTGTCTGTCTAAACGAATCGTCTAACAAACATTTCGCTCTGCCTGCTGTGTGATTCTAGGCAAGAAAATCGTGTCTTCACTCACTCGACATAAATCCCAATAAAGTAATCAAGTAGTTCGTGTCTGTGGTTGGGGGTGGGGAGGGAGGAGGGTTGAGAAAGATTTTTTTTTTTCTCTTTCCGAGTTGAAATTAATTTATTCATATTGTCTTATTACTCTAGCCGAGGCTGTAAATGTGAAGAGCCAAAAGCAAGAAGAGGAGGGGCCAATAAAGCCGAAAGGGCTACAGAATGTCTTCATTTCCGCTTCCGTACGCGCTCTAGTCATGCGTGAAACTTTCATCGTTCCGGCCGCCATGATGAATTTCTTTTCCGACTCTCACGATGTCTGCGCCGAAGCAGTAGTCGCCCTTGTTCCCCTTTCGGAATTAAACTGTTCGGGCGAATAATTTTTTGCCCGCTCTAGCGTTTCGGGTCCATTCCGGGCCATAGTTTTAGACAGCCTTGTATTTCAATTTAGTATTTGGACGGAGGGCTGAGGCTGTTGTGTGTAGAAAAGCCCGTAAACACAATGACAGCATGCGCTATGACGTATTTCGTTCCATGATTTGATTATGTCGACAGCAAGCCGTGCATGAGGAAAGAGGAGATGAAACAAACGGTTTGTTTTTATTTCTCGAATTTGTTTCGTTTTTTACACTGACCGTGGCTTGGACCTGTCTTGTCTTTACATTTATTTCGTCAATGTATGTGCGTTATTGAAACGTCTAAACACTTTTGATGGCGTTAGTCTGTCTATTCATTCTGTACACTAACCTAACTAGACCTAACTAGAGAGCTGTTAGCTTAGCCGTTTATCGTGTACAACTGAAATAAAACTGCTAGTCTTGTATAAATAACTTAGTTTTCTACAGTGAAATCTGTCTTTACTGTTTAAAAAGTAAATGTTAATGTGTTAAATCAAAAGATTAAAACATTGCATGCCTACAAATGGTATGACATCTAAAGTGAGAGGTTTAAAACACAAAAGTTACTATGTTACAAGGAAACTCGAGAAAGACGTGCCTAGAAAGAAACACGACATTCCTAGAAATGACGTGTACAAAGAAATAAGACATTCCTAGAAATGACGTGTACAAAGAAAGAATTAATGCATGGCTAAAACTGACGTGTACAAAGAAACAAGACATCCCAAGATAATGACGTCTACAAAGAAATACGACATGTCTAGAAATGACGTGTACAAAGAAATACGACATGCATAGAAATGACGTGTAAAAAGAAATACGACATGCCTAGAAATGACCTGTACAAAGAAATAGGACATGCCTAGAACTGATGTGTGATATTCGAAGGAAGTTACGTTTCTGCAGCGCATTCTTTGCACTTCGATCTGTTCAACACCCAGTCAAACCACAGGAATTCATTTGCACTTCGATTCATTTATTACCGAGTCATATCACAATGATTACTTTATCTTTCCTTTCAGTAGTGAGTCATATCACAAGGATTAATTTGAATTTCTGTTCAGATGGAGTCATATCATAAGAATCAATTTGCATCTCGGAACTTTGAATACTGAATGATATCACAGGATTAATTTGCACTTTGATCTGATAGAGTCTGGGTCATATCACAAGAATTAATTGTCCATCCAATATTGACTCATCACAAGGATTACTACAGACGTTATGACACAACGCCATCCTAGTTATTAGTATTGATTATCATTATTATTAATCATCCATAATTAATTACAAATTATGAGAATCTTAATTTATGTTATTAATAATTGTCTAGAAAACACCACTCGTCTCTTTCACTTGGCGGATATGTGGGTGCCGTAAACGTTTAATCTCTTCCACAATATTAAAGACAAACGTTTAATCTCTTCCACAATATTAAAGACAAAGACTGTCACACAGTATTTCCATAAGTGGAAAATTTCTTACCAAAGGAGAAGATAAATCCGTATTTAATCTATATTTAGTGATCCCCCATCCACCCACTATCTCTCCAACATATGGTTATCAATATGTTTAAGAAGGTCAATAAATTTAACAATACATTTATTAAATCAACAATCAAAAAAGCACACATAACAAATGTCAAGATTATTTGACATCAATATTTCCACAAAACCACGTTCAAATAGTTTCAATATTTATACAGTCCTATATCCTAACACACCATTCAACAGATAAGTGTCAATATAAATTACAGGGTCATTTCTTATCAGAGAACAGAAATGGAGTTCTAGAGATTATAGCGATAATAGTTTGTACATAACCTTGTCAAGACAAGGAGTTATAGAGATTATAGCGATTATAGTTTGTACATAACCTTGTCAAGACAATGCCACAATAGTCTTTCTTGTGCTTCATAATAAAGTCACAATTTTATTGTTCACAATAGAAATGTCAATTTCATGTGTCCAGTAGCAATGCTGTAGAATGTCCCATCAGCTGCTGTTCTCTCGAGACCAATCTGGGCACTCCTTCGCTGTTTTAGTTCCCTCTTGCAGAACAACAATGCATCAATTTCCAGTAACTTCCTTGTACCAGAAATTCCACGATGTAGTCTAGCATACTTTACCACCATACATCAACAGAGTGCAGTGTATCCTTACATTTACAAACTGGAGGTATACACCTCATACTTTACCACCATACATCAACAGAGTGCAGTGTATCCTTACATTTACAAACTGGAGGTATACACCTCATACTTTACCACCATACATCAACAGAGTGCAGTGTATCCTTACATTTACAAACTGGAGGTATAGACCTCGAATCTACCATGGCCATAGCAGTTTATAAATCAGTAAACTGGGAGATTCTGGTAAAAACAAACCGTTTTCATGCTGTTTCTTCCTGTAGATATAATCAGGGAACAAATGCTAAGCTTTCAGTTTATTCATCTCTAACTCCATTCTTTCTTAAATTCAAGTCTCTACTTACAGATTCCTGCAACAGTATTTATTAGCCTGATACATATATACAGCATAATAATACAACATAATTTTATGAATGGGATCACTAGAAACAATGTCAAGTGTTTAGCATACTATATACAAGCATCATAGTTCACAATTTGTAGAAATAATAATCTACTTACATAATACATCTCTACGTAAAACGCAAGTATAATATATCAATAGCAGAATGCACAAACTATTTCTAGGTCCATTCTCTCTCAATCTGTCTGTTAACTCACCATTGATCTAACAACTGCCTTCCATGACCATACGTCTGCCACTCCAAATTCAAAGTGATTAGAAAATACAATCCTTTTCAACAGGTAAACATTTGATCTCAGCCCATTGGCTGGTTTCATTCTTGTAAATCTTAATCATTGGATAATAAAAACTACTCATCCACATAAAATTCGTTTAGATTACACCAGTAAGTTTCTAGCACATTCTCTGCCTGAGTTGTTTACGCTAAATACATCATGATGAGCAGTGCCCAAGGTCAGGTCACTTTGACAATTAACAATTTATATAACAATTAAAATTGAAATATGGATGGGCAAATTTACTCCACCACTGAGGTACAGTGAATACCAACTCTTATCAGAATGACATTGAATACCAGATTTACCACAAGGATTTTGTCGAAATAACAACTCTTATTGAAAGGATTTTGTCCATCGAAATAACAACTCTTATTGAAAGGATTTTGTCCATCCAAATAACAACTCTTATTGAAAGGATTTTGTCCATCCAAATAACAACTCTTATTGAAAGGATTTTGTCCATCGAAATAACAACTCTTATTGAAAGGATTTTGTCCATCCAAATAACAACTCTTATTGAAAGGATTTTGTCCATCCAAATAACAACTCTTATTGAAAGGATTTTGTCCATCGAAATAACAACTCTTATTGAAAGGATTTTGTCCATCGAAATAACAACTCTTATTGAAAGGATTTTGTCCATCGAAATAACAACTCTTATTGAAAGGATTTTGTCCATCCAAATAACAACTCTTATTGAAAGGATTTTGTTCATCCAAATAACAACTCTTATTGAAAGGATTTTGTTAATCTAATACCAACTCTTATCAGAAGGATTTTGTTAATCTAATACCAACTCTTATCAGAAGGATTACTATAAACGTCCATCAACTCCTATCAGAAGGATTAATTTACCCTTTTGTCGAAGGCTGTCATAAAAACGATTTATTTGCCATTTTATTTAAGCTGTCTTGTCAAAAGGACTAAATTGCCATTTCCTTTAAGGCTTCCTTGTCAAAAGGACTATTCGTTCATGACTGTCTTAACAAAAGGATTAATTTGCCCTTTGGCTTTCATGGATTTCTTGTTGAAAGGGTTATTTTGCCTGTTCATTCAAGTCTGTCTTGTCAAAAGGATTATTTTGCCTTTCTTTCTTTGCTTCCTTATTAAAATGATTAATTTACCCTTTAGTTCAAGACTTTCTTCTCAAAAGAATTAATTTGTCCTTTCATTCAAGGCTCTCTTGTTGGTCAAAAGAATTCATTTGTCCTTTCATTCAAGGCTCTCTTGTTGGTCAAAAGAATTCATTTGCCCTTTCATTCAAGGCTCTCTTGTGGGCCAGTTCAAGGCTCTCTTGTGGACGAGTTCAAGGCTGTCTTGTTGGTCAAAAGGATTCATTTGTTCAAGGCTCTCTTGTCAAAACTATTAATTTGCCCTTTCATTCAAGGCTTTCCTTGTGAGTCAAAAGGATTAATTTGTACTTTTGTTCAAGGCTCTCTTGTCAAAACTATTAATTTGCCCTTTCATTCAAGGCTTTCCTTGTGAGTCAAAAGGATTAATTTGTACTTTTGTTCAAGGCTCTCTTGTCAAAACTATTAATTTGCCCTTTCATTCAAGGCTTTCCTTGTGAGTCAAAAGGATTAATTTGTCCTTTCATTCAAGGCTGTCTTGTCAGAGGACTAATTTGCCCTTTAATCTGTTCAATTTTTAGCTTCATTACAAAGATTTATTTTAAACTAAGTCATTATTTAATCGCACATAATAAGGAATATTTTGAGCTTCGTTTGAAGTACAGTTAATAAAAATTTACATTTTGAACGTCCTTTGAATACTTAATCACATAAAGAAGGCTTACCTTGAACTTCTAAGGACAAAAGAGCCACAAGGTTAGATTTAGTCTTCATCGACTTTGAATTTTGAGTTTTGAGTCATTATATTCACACATTCAATCCCAGTCATTATATTCACACATTCTATCCCAGTCACAATGACAATTTTGAGTCATTATATTCACACATTCTATCCCAGTCATTATATTCACACATTCTATCCCAGTCATTATATTCACACATTCTATCCCAGTCACAATGACAATTTGCATTCTCTTTAATTACTGACCTAAGGACAAGAATTGGATTACATTCCTTCAATACCTGACTACTGAACTAAGGACAAGAATTGGATTACATTCCTTCAATACCTGACCTACTGACCTAAGGACAAGAATTGGATTACATTCCTTCAATACCTGACCTACTGACCTAATCAGTAAAATGCCGTGTTGCTATAAGTTGATTCCTGTTTTACTTTGTTTATTCTAATTCAGTAAAGGACGCCATGTGTTTATCACAATATCAATGCATTTGCACAATTAAAGGCATGACGTCACTATTTTGAAACCTTGTAGCAAGTCTAACACAATAGACTTAATTCTCTGTAAAATAACATCTCATGATTCAGAGATACTTTTATATCTAAACGTTGATCTGTAAATATTACTCCATTTAATTTAACTGACTTTTGGGAGATACATAATTTGGAACAGAGGCACATAGCTTAAATTCATTGTTCATTTATAGTGGACCAATAATTGGATTTCGTAATTATTAAAAAGAAAATTTGATGAGTTTTTAAAGAGAGAGATAGTTAAAGTGAGACCAGCCAGGATCCTTATACAAAAAACCCCACTGATTTTCCAGAATCCATTGGCAGAGCTTTTTTATGTTTCAAATGGACTTCCTTATGATTTCATGTTTCGATTTCACCACCTTGCACCACGTGGACTTTCTTATGAATCTGTGTTTCAATTTCACCACCTTTCTAATGACTTCATGCTTCAATTTCACCACCTTTCTAAATTACTTCATGTTTCAATTTCACCACCTTGCTCCATGTGGACTTTCTTATGACTTCATAAGAGGAACCCAAAAAAAGTCATTATCTCTTATAGAGTCATTATCTCATATATAGAGTCATCATCTCCTATAGAGTCATTATCTCCTATAGAGAATCATCTCCTATAGAGAGTCATTATATCATAGTCTCTATCCCAACGTTTGAGGACTAGTGGGATTTCCTGCATTTTATAATTCAGTGACGTTTTTTGCCAGCCAAGGTTAGTAACATGATTTCTCTAGTCAATTATCAAAACTAATCTCTGTTTTGATTGTGCAGCTTACTTAAATGTCTATTGTTTATATATCGTTTGTATTAGTAAATATTAATTAAGATTTTGAGTGAGAGAGTTTTATCCAGTTTTATTTCTTATCTTTATAAACTGTCTGAATGAGTACAAGTGACATTGATTAGTTGCACAATTATAAACAATAAATACATATAGAGAAACAATACATACATATATAGGGAGAAACATTACATACATATATAGGGAGAAACATTACATACATATATAAGGATAAACATTTTTTCCTCCTGTCTGGCACTTTGTACAGTCTGACGAGCGGAGGTAAAAGACTATTCCTGTCTGGCACTTTGTACAGTCATACCAGCTGAGGTAAAAGACTACTCACTTAATTGCACACCATTTAAATTGGTATGAGTTGTTGAACCAGCTAAGGAAAGGGTGCTCATTTCTACTGCTACTTCTGCACACCATTTAAATTGGTATGAGTTGTTGAACCAGCTAAGGAAAGGCTGCTCATTTCTACTGCTACTTCTGCACACCATTTAAATTGGTATGAGTTGTTGAACCAGCTAAGGAAAGGCTGCTCATCTCTACTGCTACTTCACATGCTTAGTCATCAAACCACACAATCATGCCCATGACCCAGGGGACAAAACTGCTGATGCTGTCATGAGCTGAGGGACAGATTTTCCTCTGGTCCAAGATAAGTTAAATAAGTGAATACCCAAAAGATAAGTTAAATAAGTGAAAACCCAAAAAGATAAGTTAAATAAGTGAATACCCAAAAGATAAGTTAAATAAGTGAAAACCCAAAAGATAAGTTAAATAAGTGAAAACCCAAAAGATAAGTTAAATAAGTGAAAACCCAAAAGATAAGTTAAATAAGTGAAAACCCAAAAAGATAAGTTAAATAAGTGAAAACCCAAAATATTTGCACTGCTAGTATTTCTGTTGGTGTACTATGTGCTCTAAAATTTTGCATTAATAATGACGTCATTATAGAGCAGCAGTATGTATCCTAATATGTCTAGGCATTTACTTGTTTGATTCTTCTTTTCTTTAATTTCCTTTCTTTATTAAATTCTTTTAAAATTATCATCAGTGTGACACTACTAATTACATATTTGAGTGTGTGACACTACTAATTACATATTTGAGTGTGTGACACTACTAATTACATATTTGAGTGTCCTGTCACCGTACTGCATGACATTAAAGCTGCATATCTGTGACTATAAATCAGCGTGACATCATTCTTATAGCATTCATTATCAATCTGTGTAACAGCTCATTGCAGGAAAGAAGTACATAACTCACTTAACATGCAAAATGGAACACACATACACACACACACACACACACACACACACACACACACACACACACACACACACGCACACTGAAAAGCTCACAAGCGGATAGTCATTATCTTACATCACGAACGCGCGCACAAACATATAATCGTATGCTGCCGCTCCCGTCATAATATTCTGACCCCATAACCCCTCCCAGGCCAACTGCTGCCAACGAGAAGACGTTGGCTTTTGATGAAGCTTTACTTCATTGCCGGCAGATCGCCAGCAATCGGCCCCCAATAATTCCTCATATACCTCCACGTCTTCGATCCGCAGCCATTATAGGGTCCGGTGTAATATCGGCCCACAGTAGACGGCAGCAAACGAGCCAGGAGCAGATAAATCACGAAACACCGCTCGCTCGCTGCGACTCCGGTAATTAAGTAATTTGTATAATAGAGAGGCAAATTACAAAATCGATGGGGCGGAATTCAATGACGTGCACAGAGGCATTAGATGCTATGCGGCGTTTTCCGCGGACCGATCTTTGCCTTCTAGCTGTGCCTTCCTGGCCTCGCCACTTGATTCGCATTTTATGGAATGGGGGGGAAGCGTCGAAACTCGCGCCGCAAGAGGCCGTTGCTATTCTTTATGAGCGTCGCAAATTGAGAAATCCAATTTCGCGCTTTGTAATTTTACTTTTCTGCAGCTATCGTTTACATCTTATTCAAATATAATTCGACGCTAGGTCTTCAAGAAACTACGCGCAAAAGGCTGAAGGAAAAAAAAAATGTCGTCTGGACTAAACGAGCAAGACAGTTGCGTCCCCTGAACGATGGACAGCCATTTCAGGGAAGCGCGTGTCGGCACGCGAGAGCATTCATCACGTGCACCCGAAATGCAATGGGTGCGAGAAATTGGCGCGCATTTTCATGTTGTCATCATGGTGTGACGGTAGGGGGTCGTAACGTGGTCTTGATGTATGGACATTTTAGTGCTTCTCAGTTTAGCAATTTTTTTCTCAACTTCATGATGGACTAAAAGTCTGCGACCCGCAGCGCGGAAACCTCTCGCAGGCTTCATAAGAGATGCCGACTGATTTTAAAACCGCTTTCGGTATTGACAGGCGTCTCATAATCAAGTCGTCCTTGTGATTAATGCTCAAACTGCAAATAGAGCTAGAAGCAGGCCTTCTTTTTTATGTGAAAGGTTGTTTTTTTTCCTCCTTCATTTTTGTTTTAAATTTTTTATTATTTTTTTTTCGTTTGTGGGGGAGAAGTATTTTTCTTTCTAGCGCTGTTTTGCATTTTGCTCCAATTTCTCGTCTCCGGTGTTGGGCTTTGTTACTCGCCATCTCTACGTGTTTGTTTTGTAATTTGTTTGCTGTTTATTTACTGCAAGGCATGACGGAATTATGTCTTATCAGAACGAGTTATAGCTCTTGAGTTCTATTCACTGACAATTACTCTACAGTTTGTCGGAAGACATCTTCCTTTGATAAGTTTCTGTGAAATCAGAGAGAAAGCAAGAAACAACGCTATATATTTAGAGGTCAATTTCAGCCCCAGAGAGAAAGAAAGAAACAACGCTAGATATTAAGTGGTCAGTTTAAACCCCAAATAAAAAATAAACAACGCTATATATTAAGAGGTCAATTTAAAACCAGAGAAAGAAAGAAACAACGCTGTATTAAGAGATCAATTTCAACACACACACACACCCGAGAGAAAGAAACAACGCTATATTAAGAGGTCAATTTCAAACCCAAAGAGAAAGAAAGCAACATTGGTATTAGGAGGCCAATTTCAACTTTAAAACTTGATGTAAATAAAATCCGCTACTACCGAAAATGCTAAATAGAGTAGTCTCTAAGTAAAGTAAACACTCTTAATACTCGCTATAAATAGAGTAGTCTATAAGTAAAGCAAACACTCTTAATACTCGCTATAAATAGAGTAGTCTATAAGTAAGGTAAACACTCTTAATACTCGCTATAAATAGAGTAGTCTATAAGTAAAGCAAACACTCTTAATACTCGCTATAAATAGAGTAGTCTCTCAATAATCTTTCACACCTGTTTTAGAGACAATGTCACAAATTATAGTTCAGTTCAATTTCCACGTGTTTCCCTCCTCTTTTTGAAACAGATTCACTACCTGTCCTCTCAAAGTCAACCTGGCTTTTTTTCCACCTTACCAGTTTCTTCAAGCAGAACAGTAATTATAATACTTCCCCGTACTAAAAATTTTCTCCATGAAGTCAGTATACTTTGCTACCATATATCAAAGGAGTGTAGTGTATTCCTTTACACTTACACGATGAAGTCAGTATACTTTGCTACCATATATCAAAGGAGTGTAGTGTATTCCTTTACACTTACACGATGAAGTCAGTATACTTTGCTACCATATATCAAAGGAGTGTAGTGTATTCCTTTACACTTACACGATGAAGTCAGTATACTTTGCTACTATATATCAAAGGAGTGTAGTGTACTCCTTTACACTTACACACACTGAGGCAGACGATTCCCGAGTCTCCCTGGTCGTAGCGGTTTACAATCAGTGAATCATTAGATTCAAATAATGCGTTTTCTCAACACGGGTGTTTACTTCAAACTCTGACACTTTCAAAAATACCTTCATAAGGAGTGCCAAGGTCGGGTTACTCTGACAATTTAACAATTTATATAAAAAAAATACATTTTAAAATAGGGAGAGGCAGATTTACTCCACCAAACGGTGCAATAACGTTAGCTATTGCAGCAATGATCAAATCAGTGCTATAACGTTAGCCATTTCAATCATAATCAAATCAGTGCTATAACGTTAGCCATTTCAATCATAATCAAATCGGTGCTATAACGTTAGCCATTTCAATCATAATCAAATCAGTGCTATAACGTTAGCCATTTCAACCATAATCAAATCAGTGCTATAACGTTAGCCATTTCAATCATAATCAAATCAGTGCTATAACGTTAGCCATTTCAATCATAATCAAATCAGTGCTATAACGTTAGCCATTTCAATCATAATCAAATCAGTGCTATAACGTTAGCCATTTCAATCATAATCAAATCGGTGCTATAACGTTAGCCATTTCAATCATAATCAAATCAGTGCTATAACGTTAGCCATTTCAATCATAATCAAATCAGTGCTATAACGTTAGCCATTTCAACCATAATCAAATCAGTGCTATAACGTTAGCCATTTCAACCATAATCAAATCAGTGCTATAACGTTACCATTTCAACCATAATCAAATCGGCACAACAACGTACTCATTACAAAATTGTTACACACTGGCGCAGAAAATAATGACTATTAATTAAATTATGTTCTATCGGGGAAACTGAGAGAAATCGGTAACATCTGATTGCATTAATGCACGATTTTAAAATCAGCTTGTACATATATCACTGAAGTTGACGTCATCGTATTGCACAATTTAAATTTTAAAAATAAGCTTGTATGTATATTACTGTAGTTGTCATCTTATTCCATGCTTATTGCAAAATGTAAGCACTTTTCTGCCCAGGGGATGTTAATAACATCCAACATTTGTGACAAGTATTGATATCTGCATGAAGGCAACAATATTCTGCAAACAAGGGGCCGGTTACTGAAGATGAACATAAGGCATACTTTAAATAATCAACATTAAGCACGAGTTGACAGTCAATAGCAAAATCTCAAGAAGAAGTGTTTATCTTAGATCTATATTAGAAAGTGGTCAACTTAGATCTATAGTCAAAAGTCGTCAACATTGCATACAATTTTAAGCTGTCAGTTCAATGATAGAGTAAAAGGATATACATATGACTATAGCTGGAAGGAGTCAACATCAAACTTAAGATGAAAGAGGTCGTCATTAGAGGTGTAAGAGTCAACTAAGTACTGTGTAACTGTAAGAGTCAACACTAAGTACTGTGTAACTGTAAGAGTCAACAATAAGTACTGTGTAACTGTAAGAGTCAACAATAAGTACTGTGTAACTGTAAGAGTCAACAATAAGTACTGTGTAACTGTAAGAGTCAACAATAAGTACTGTGTAACTGTAAGAGTCAACAATAAGGTACTGTGTAACTGTAAGAGTCAACAATAAGGTACTGTGTAACTGTAAGAGTCAACAATAAGGTACTATGTACCTGTAAGAGTCAACAATAAGGTACTATGTAACTATAAGAGTCAACAATATGCTAGAAATGTCAGGGGTTACAGTGATCAGCACTTTAAGGGCTCGTACTTTTATTTGGCATGTTGAAGGCTATTTTAAGCACAAACCATGACCTGTCAAAATCTGCTGATAACAATCGGACAGTTTTTTAGATCTAGCTTATGCACCAAGAGTCAGGGTATAATTTTATGGCCAGAGTAGAAGGGGAGGGGGTGTCTTTCTTTTCAATTTTTTATATTTATTGGAAAGATACTTTCGAATTGAAATAATTAGGCTTTTCTCTGAATTCTGAGACTTTATGTAGCATATGAGGGTAGGATTCCTCTTGTTTGAAATGATCTCAAGGCTATGAGTTATACTTTTGTCTGAAATTATCGTATGGCTATGGAGGTATACTCTTGTCTGAAATGATCTCTCGGCTAGGAGGTATACTCTTGTCTGAAATGATCTCTCGGCTAGGAGGTATACTCTTGTCTGAAATGGTCTCTCGGCTAGGAGGTATACTCCTGCTGAAATGGTCTCACGACTAGGAGGTATACTCTTGTCTGAAATGATCTCACGGCTAGGAGGTATACTCTTCTGAAATGATCTCACGGCTAAAAGGGTTACTCATTTAATCATAGTCATCATGTCTGTCATTGTGTCCGTCTATCTGTGTGTCTGTCTTATATGTGAGGACCTTCCTCTGGGGGCTAATGAGTCGACGGAGTGATTGATCTCAATTGTTGTGTATTTCGTATTGTCCATCTTACGTGGTACCAACACACTTGAAGAACAAGATGAACATCTGGACAAGAAAAATGAACACATGGACAAGAAAGATGAACACTTGAACAACAAATGTAAACACTTAGCTGCCATAGATAAACAGCTAGATACCATTGATAAACATTTAGACAAGAACGAACATCTGGATAACAATAATGAATACCTAGATACAATAATTAAAACCTAGATAACAATGATGGGCACCAGGATAACAATTGCGAACACCTGGATAACAATAATGAAAACCTGGATAACAATGATAAACACCTGGATACCTTGATAACAATGATGAACACCTGGATACATTCATAACAATGATGAACACCTGGATACATTGATAAAAATGATGAACACCTGGATACATTGATAACAATGATGAACACCTTGATAACAATGATGAACACCTGGTAACAATGATGAGCACCTGGTAACAATGATGAACACCTGATAACAATGATGAACACCTGGTAACAATGATGAACACCTTGATAACAATGATGAACACCTGGTAACAATGATGAACACCTTGATAACAATGATGAACACCTGGATAACAATGATGAGCACCTGGTAACAATGATGAACACCTTGGTAACAATGATGAATACCTTGGTAACAATGATGAACACCTTGGTAACAATGACGAACACCTAGATAGCAATGAAAAACATTTCTATAACAGTAATGAACACCTGCATAAGAATGTGAACACCTGGATAACGATGAAGAAATCTGGATAACAACGATGAACACCTGGATAACAATGATGAACAGATGGATAAAAATACGAACACCTGGACAACAAACATAAGCACCTGAACTTAAATTACTGTGGTTGTTGACAAAGACAAGTGGTCAAATCTGTCATTTGACCGCACCAATGCCCACACTAAGCTCACACACACCAAAGTCACACTGTGACGTCAGCAAATCAAGAACGTTGGAAATGAACTTTCGGAATCAATAAATAAATAAATAAATAAATAAATAAATCATGCTAACAAAGAAAACAAAACCATTAGAACTGTTACACTCGTTCAAATCAGGTTCAGAGTAGCTAATTAAAATCATGTCATAAATTAAAATAAATGTGCCAAAAGGACATACTTCTTTATATGCTGATATTTAAAGTTCTACAGTATATTGAAAACTGCTTATATTCATGTATTAAAACTTCTAATACTTTGTTTTGTTGAACATTGCTTATTCATAAGCACTGTTTATTTGAACTAAATGATAACATATATCGACTAGGCACACTCAATACAAATGAAATCAGAGAGCGACATTTTTCTCTATAATTGATTACAAAAAATATATTTTAATGGCATGTCCCTTAAAGTGAAGCGAACCACACGATGTAAGTGTGTCGACACAGCAAATCCGAAACGGACAGTACTTCATTCACTTTTAAATCGCAGCATCCATCAATTTCCACCCAACCCATCTGAACGAAATGAAAGCAAGCAAAAATACTCACGCGCACACAAAAAAATCCCCTCAGTTTCTGTTGAAACTAATCACGACTCTGCCCTCTGCTGGATTCTGGGGGTTTTGCGGTCTGTCATGGCACTGATTAATTTGCCGTCATCTAGATACTGCAATCATACGTCACTAAAGAGAGTTCAAACGAGACTGTGTTACGACAATCTAATCAAGGAGGCCTCTCTTATTTCTTTGTCCAGTATAGTCTCCCTTTTTTCTTCATTTTTTTTTTTTTTTAGTGAACAAATGTCAACAAACTGATTTTTAACAAAATATTTTCCTCATGCGTTTGATACTGATTTTGTGGGTGGGTTCTTGTACTTTGGAGAAAAGGCATTCACCATATAAATTATTAAATGTAGTACAGAAATATTTTCATTCAGTTTTCACGCAATATGGAAAAATTAAACCACTGAAGACTATAGAAATGCTTACATACTAGAACTATGAAAATACTTACATGCTAGAACTATAGAAATTATCACATGTTAGAACTTTAGAAATACTTACATGTTAGAACTATAGAAATACTTACATGTTAGAACTATAGAAATGCTTATTTGTTAGAACTATAGAAATGCTTACATGTTAGAACTATAGAAATACTTACATGTTAGAACTATAGAAATGCTTACATGTTAGAACTAGAAATACTTACATTACATGTTAGAACTATAGAAATGCTTACATGTTAGAACTATAGAAATGCTTACATGTTAGAACTATAGAAATACTTACATGTTATAACTATAGAAATGCTTACATTACATGTTAGAACTATAGAAATGCTTACATGTTAGAACTATAGAAATACTTACATTACATGTTAGAACTATAGTTAAAACTAGAAATGCTTACATGTTAGAACTAGAAATGCTTACATGTTAGAACTAGAAATACTTACATGTTAGAACTAGAAATACTTACATTACATGTTAGAACTATAGTTAGAACTAGAAATGCTTACATGTTAGAACTAGAAATACTTACATGTTAGAACTAGAAATACTTACATTACATGTTAGAACTATAGTTAGAACTAGAAATGCTTACATGTTAGAACTAGAAATACTTACATGTTAGAACTATAGAAATACTTACATGTTAGAACTATAGAAATACTTACATGCTAGAACTATAGAAATACTTACATGTTAGAACTATAGAAATACTTACATGTTAGAACTAGAAATACTTACATGTTAGAACTAGAAATACTTACATGTTAGAACTATAGAAATGCTTACATACTAGAACTATAGAAATACTTACATGTTAGAACTATAGAAATACTTACATGTTAGAACTATAGAAATACTTACATACTAGAACTATAGAAATACTTACATGTTAGAACTATAGAAATACTTACATACTAGAACTAAGAAAGATTCACGAAAAGACTGACGGGAGAGTAGATGCCATGTGTGCTAGAGAGTTGAATCGAAGGGAATATTTTAATTTTCTTAGGTTATCACTTTCATAAAGGTACAAACATAACAAGTGGTTGTAAATATTACCAGATTATATTAATATGTTTGTCAGCTAATAAGTGTATCATTTATAACATGAGTGGTTTTAAAAAGCTTTTGCAAATACTATCCAACAAAACAAAATAAAAATGTCTGATTACTAAATGCAAATAAATAATTGATAAAAATAGCATGCCTAAATTTTTAATAAAATAAGAACACATTTGAGGCCAAATCCAACGATCATTATTTTAAAATTTACATAAACATTGCATATAACAAAAAAACGTAAACTCTCTTTTTCGGTTCAGATCCTTAACCCCAATATGATTTGCCCAATTCCACCAAACAGTCAGTTCCTTAATCCCAAAATAATTTGCACAATTCGACCACACGTGTAACATAATCAGTTCCTGTGGCACAATGCCACCCTAGTAATTGGTTATGATTATTATTAATATTTAATCATCCATAACTATTTACAAGTGATGAGAATCTTAATTTCATGTTATTAATAATTCTCCAGAAGACATCACTCGGCTTTCTCTTCCCCTCTCTCTCTCTCTCTCTCTCTCTCTCTCTCTCTCTCTCTCTCTCTCTCTCTCTGCAGATATGCGGGCGCTATAAAACGTTTTCTCTCTTCCACAACATTAAAGACAAACATTTACCTTCACACAATATTTAATAGGTGTAAAACCTATTACCAAAGGAGAAGACAAATCCATATTTTAATCTATATTTAGCGAGCCCCCATTCACCTAATATCTCTCTAACATATGGTTATCATTATGTGTAAGAAGGTCAATAAATTTATGAAATCAACAATCAAATATACAAACTCTGAATATAATCAAAAGAATGTTGACATTTACATCACTTCACAGCAATGTTTGATTAATGCTAGACAATCATTCAGTTTATCCTAGCATAGACATCAGCAGCAAATTAACACTTATAATCAAATTCATGGGTATAATTCATCATAGAAATGAGGGTGGAGTTTAAGAGAAATAGTTATAGTCAATGTTCATAACCTTTTCAAAGATGGCAGCTGTTGCTGGCATGTGTTCGCAATCACATGGTTTGCAGCAAGTCACGTGTCTTGGTTGTGATTCAATGTACCCGTTCACAACTGTTCTAGAATCTTCGATTTACTCACAAAGCACACAGTGGAGAACCATCCAGAACTTCCAAGTGCTAAGAAAGCACACAGTGGAGAACCATCCAGAACTTCACAAGCGCTAAGAAAGCACACAGTGGAGAACCATCCAGAACTTCACAAGCGCTAAGAAAACACATCATGCAGAGTGCTCCAGTATATCTGTGTGCACTATTCAAGCACACAATGAGGAATGTTCAAAATAATCTTCATAAATTCTTGAGTCAAAGCTCAAACCTCAGTTTTTGCTGTTTTCGTCTCTCAAAATGAATTCACAGGAATCAACTTACAGCAACACTTTTACTGATAAGTTTGACGACAATGCTGGATTCACACAACAACGTGATCCAGTAAAGTACAGTAATCACTGCAGTCTAAAGTAAATCAAGCATCAAAGATAACAAAAATAAAAGGTGTGTTCCTCTCATAGGCTAACGATTGCCTTCACGACTGGACTCGAGTTTCATCAAAATCAAAGTGATTAGAATAGAGTACTTCTTCAACAAAGTCACTTTCGGTCCATCCCATTAGATGAGTTTGTTATGAACAAGTGTGAGACTATTAGTCAGAAAAACTACCCATCCACTTGGACATCATCAGCAAGTCTAGCATAATCTTTATCTGAATTGTTTACCCCAAGGCTAGCATTTAAAAATATCAGTATAAGCAATGCCCAAGGTCAGGTCATTTTGACATTTAACAGTTTATATAACAATTAAGTTTAGAAATAGTTATAGTCAAATTTACTACATCACGGTTCCTTAAACACAAAATGATTTGCCCAATTCGACCAGAGTTGTTCCCATCACATAGATTTTGTGATGATACACTCTCCTAGCAATATTCCCATCACATAGATTTTGTGATGATACAAAGTGTCACCCTCCTAGCAATATTCACATCATATAGATTTTGTGATGATACAAAGTGTCACTCTCCTAGCAATATTCACATCACATAGATTTTGTGATGATACAAAGTGTCACTCTCCTAGCAATATTCACATCACATAGATTTTGTGATGATACAAAGTGTCACTCTCCTAGCAATATTCACATCACATAGATTTTGTGATGATACAAAGTGTCACTCTCCTAGCAATATTCACATCACATAGATTTTGTGACGATACAAAGTGTCACCCTCCTAGCAATATTCACATCACATAGATTTTGTGACGATACAAAGTGTCACCCTCCTAGCCATTACTTTATCTTGGTCCTAGGGCACAAGAACCTGCTAAATTTGCCAGTGGGCCTAAATCTTAGATTCTGCATTCACAACCATTTGGAAGCTCATCTCAGCACCATTTCGTTTGCATCGAGCAACACTATTTCACTGTTTTGGTTGAACTCATCAGCACCGTTTAAACCATCTCATCAACACTATTTTGTTTTTGCACTCGTCGTCCCGTCCTAATTAATTATTTGTTTAATATCGTTTTCATGACTGAACTATGCGTGTTCGTTATTTAATCCCTTTCTATTTTTCTCTCAGTCTCAGAAAATGAAAATTTGTCGAGTTGCAAAATGACACCGTGCCGGCACCAAATGAAACCATGCCGGCACCAAATGACACCGTATTTGAGGAATTAGCCCGATTTCGTCTCTTCCGCAAGTGTTATCAAATATCGGCTAAACCGATGAAAATTCCCTAAATATTGGTTAAAACAATGTAAGCTCCCTAAATATCGGTTAAAACAATTAAAACTCCCTAAATATCAGGTAAACCAATTTTAAAAATTCCCTAAATATCGGTTAAACTAATTGAAACTCCCTAAATATCGGTTAAACCAATTAGAACTCACTAAATATAATTTAAACCAATGAAAACTCATAAATATCGGTTAAACCAATTGAAACTCCCTAAATATCGGTTAAACCAATTGAAACTCCCTAAATATCGGTTAAACCAATTAGAACTCCCTAAATATCGGTTAAACCAATTGAAATTCCCTAAATATCGGTTAAACCAATTGAAATTCCCTAAATATCGGTTAAACCAATTGAAACTCCCTAAATATCGGTTAAACCAATTAGAACTCCCTAAATATAATTTAAACCAATGAAAACTCCCTAAATATCGGTTAAACCAATTAGAACTCCCTAAATATAATTTAAACCAATGAAAACTCATAAATATCGGTTAAACCAATGAAAACTCTCTAAATATCAATTAAACCAAAACTCCATAAGCAGTATGTGGTACGAAGAGACAGAAATGGAAGGGAAATAAGTGAACTAGCACTAGAAACCTTAATATGCGTGACCTCATGCCTGACTACATTTCAATATTTGTCACGTTACAAAGTATGCAAACATTCAATATTATAAAAGATTCTCAATTGGAAAATGTTTAATAAAAAAGTGACAAAACAGAACAATACTTATAGTTAAGAGAAGAAGAAGAATACAAATACTTGTAACCTATGGGATAAATTTAATGTTATGGGGAAGAACAAAACTAGTAGTTAAGAGTTGGGTTAGTCGTCTTGATTGACAGCAGTTAGAGTTCTTTAGAATGTTGAGTTAGTGGCCTTGATTGACAACGCTTAGAGATCTTTAGATTGTTGAGTTAGTGGCCTTGATTGACAGAGAGCACCTAGAAATAGAAGAATTTTCTCCCTTTTATGGAAAAAAGTGGCTTGGTATGAGTTGTATGTTTATATCGAAACAACAACAATCGTGTTTGTTTATCTTATCTTTAGTTTTCTTTCGTTCATGGAAAGGAGTGGTTGGTATGAGTTTTATGTCGATATTAAATAAGTACAATCGTGTTTGGTTATTTTATCTTTAGTTTTCTTTCGTTTATGGAAAGGAGTGGTTGGTATGAGTTGTATGTCGATATTAAAATAAGTACAATCGAAACAGTAACAATCATTGTGAACCTTGAGAATTTTACCTTAGACATGGAATCATGGCACATTCCTAACTACACACACACGCGCGCGCACACACACACAAACACACACACACACACTCGTCTTGACTCGGCATTGTCAAAGCAACGTATTAATTATTGGAAACAAGGCAGAAAGCCAGGAAACACGACAGAATGCCCAGTCAAGTCGCCACGAGGGAGCCCTACACAGACGACGTCTCGTAAAAGTCGATGTACACGGACGGGTGACCCTGCTGACTAGTGTGCGGACTGCACGTGCATTCAGGTCCCCTGTCACGGGTGCACGCACGTCGCGCCCCGGCCTGTCGATTGCAAACGAGCGCGCAAACCCGCCTGCCCCGTCATTCATCACGCTGTTAAACGGCTATGAAGCTGCGGCGATACTGCTGAATTAAACGCATACAAACTTTGATATTCTCCCGTCCGCTTCATCTAGGAAATTAAAATCTCGCCACGCACTTTTGCCGAGATCTCAACTGTAAACATAACGAGTGATCGGCCCGGAGACTAATCATATTTACTTTTCCCGCCTTTTTGCACCCGTCCCGACCGTTACTGCACCACGACAAAGGGGCAATCAATCGCTCGCACATCGCCATCAAGGAGAATTGTCAGTGGCATCGCTTGAGTTCCCTCGACCAGAAAAAAGGGGACAGTAATCCCAAAACTGCAGGCTAACAAATACGCTCAGCTTTCATTGCAAAGCACTGGCAGGAGAAGGGAAGGCTGCTTGCCGATTGATGTCGGCGTTTTATCAATTTGCATTCAAACCTTTCCGGCACTGCTAGCAGTCCTGACCCTGGCTCGTGCAAAAAACTGATAGGACCGTGGATTCATCGTTTGATGGTTTATTTGTCCCGGCAATCAAAAGCATCCAGTTTTCGGAAGCTGCACTCAGAGAAGATGCTATAAAAAAAAAATCCATTGCTAGAGTATCATTGGTTTTAGACTCTATAGCAAAGGCATCTTCAATTATGAATATTCCTTTACGGACCCCTGACGTAAGCAGTCCAAAAGGCGACGTGGTTCATTCAGACAACTGGACAACGCCAGATCGATCATGGTGCTGGAAAAGCGCGTGCAGGGGTTCTGGAACTTTGACAGGGAAAAAAGTCGTTTTCCGAATGTTTGAATCCGAATGTTCAAGTGCAAGAAAGCTTGAGTGATTTAATTTGAAGGTTATGTAAACAGACAAATGAAGAGAAATTGATGACATTTTATTTTATGCTAATCGTATTTCAATTCCCATTTTTGGTTTCCTTATTTACCCATTCATATGAAAGATCTTGTTTTTCAACTTTTTCTACTTTCACTTTTTCCTTTCCTCTATCGCATTCTCCTTCTCTTTGCTGCCTCTCCCTTCTTCTCCTTCCTCTAAAACTCTCTCTTCTCTTTCTCTCTCTCTCTCCCTTCTACTTCCTCTAAATCTTTCTCTCTCTCTCTCTCTCTCTCTCTCTCTCTCTGCTTCTTCGACACCACATACCCCCTACCCCCGCTTCAACTTCTGGATCCATGTCTCTGCTTCTTCCTCTGATTCAGAATTGTTAGATACAGACCTCTTGAATTAAGTCATTAGTGTATAATCAGTTGTTATAAAGGCCCATTAAAACTGAGATTATTAGGTCAAACTTATAGCATAACTTCGAATGATGTCTCTCTCTCTCTCTCTCACACACACACACACACACACACACGTACACTCTTCCACAGTGAACCTGCTTTCCATGCACCCTGCGAAAACTTGATCATGGGTATATATTTCTTTTAATTTTAAGTATTTTTTCGGGGCGGGGGGGGGGGGGAGGCGGGGAGAGAAAGCCGTAAAAGATTTAGGCCAAGTTCATTAATCGCCTGGGCAGTGGAGATGTATAGATGGGGGAGAGGTAACAATAAGGATGGGTGAATGTTGACAGGATATGGGATACCCTTATATGGACATTTTTGGATTCTGATTAATGACGCGTGAGAACTGGTAGTTTGACCCAGAGTATTCAAAGAATTGTTGATAAACCCACACATTTTCGCGCACTGTTTCCGCACCATTCATAACGGGCTGAAATCTGATGAGACCAAAGTTTTGCACGTTACAGAGAGTGGTAACTATATTGTCTTTAAGAAATTATTCTTATATATTATTGATTAGAATGTTCAGTAGAATGTTTGTATATTCTTATTAATGATTGTTGTGTGAAACTAACACATATTTATTTCAGCAAAGTATTCTATGGCATTAGCAATTATGGATGATGAAATTGAGATAAGCACATGTGCGGTATGCTCTATATATTGTAAAACCATCAGTAGCAAGTAAAACTCAATGGGAGATTGACATAATCATTCACTGTGAAATTAATGTAAACCATTCCTTGAATATGGTTGTAACTATTGAGATTTATGTAAAAGTGGAATTGAAATATTATTATCACATTTGTAAATATTTCTCTAGGAGGAGAATTTTGTGAATTATATATAATGACGTACAATTTTGAGAGCCGTCTATTGCTGTGGCCACAAAGCCTTGACATCATTTTATATTTATCTGTGGCCACAGAGAGATATAATTATCTATTGCAGCCTTTTTTCTTATCGCCATGGTTTTCTACTTAAATTGGTCCTCGGGTTTATTCTGAAATGCACGCGTTATTTCTTATCGCCATGGTTTTCTGCTTAAATTGGTCCTTGGGTTTACTCTGAAATGCACGCGTTATTTCTTATCGCCATGGTTTTCTGCTTAAATTGGTCCTTGGGTTTACTCTGAAATGCACGCGTTATTTCTTATCGCCATGGTTTTCTGCTTAAATTGGTCCTTCGGTTTACTCTGAAATGCACACGTTATTTCTTATTGGTCCTTGGGTTTACTCTGAAATGCACACGTTATTGGTCCTTGGGTTTACTCTTGCACACGTTATTTCTGTCGAAAGCTGATGGTCACCACTGTAGTTGAGATGTCATCGACATGGGCTGAAGGTGCTGTACAGGTGGCAATGACATGGGCTGAAGGCGCTGTACAGGTGGCAATGACATGGTGGCAGAGTTATCTTGAGTGGCACAATTCATAATTGACCAGATGAACAATAATCAGATAAGTGGACATTAATTTTAAAACAGTAAATAGAGGTCATGGTTCTCTTTATATTTTTATTATTAAATCTTCTTGTTCTTGTTATCTTAAACCCACATTTTAGTTAATTTGTTAGTGTGACCAAAAAGTAGAGGTCATGGTTCTCTTTATATTTTTAGTATTAAATCTTCTTGTTCTTGTTATCTTAAAACTACATTTTAGTTAATTTGTTAGTGTGACCAAAAAAGAGTTGGCTGGGGGTTCTGAGCCAGAAATATGTGGATGTTATATAAGTCATAATTAATCAAAGGAATGATAATGTTGCCAGCTCAAAGCATGTCAGCTAATTTGTCTGCCACTATGGTAGATGAATAAAGGTCCCAAAGAACGGATTTAGTACAGAGATTGAAGGATAGATTAGGATGCCTGGGCTGTTGTCGATATTAGAGCTGATAAAATACATTTCATGATTAATAATTCTGAGACTGATATTAGAGCTGATAAAATACATTTCATGATTAATAATTCTGAGACTGATATTAGAGCTGATAAAATACATTTCATGATTAATAATTCTGAAACTGATATTCGACATTAAACAAACCCTGCACGTGACAAAGTGAATGTGAAGTGACCCATAAACTTATTAATTAAGCCATTATTTAACGAGTGGTAAAACAAAAAGCCATTAAAGGATACACTTTGTAATTAAGCTATTGTACATGAATGACTATAAAGAGAGCCATTAAAGAATACACTTTGTAATTAAGCTATTGTACATGAATGACTATAAAGAGAGCCATTAAAGAATAAGCTTTTTACTTGAAACTATTGAATGCTAATAATTATAAAGAGAGCCATTAAAGAATACACTTAGTAATTAAGCTATTGTATGTGAATGACTAGAGACCCATTAAAGAATACACTTTTTAGTTAGGTCATTGATGTGAATGTGAAGTCCCATTAAAGAAAAAACTTTTCAATTAAGCCATTATATAAGAGTGGTGACAAACAGACCCATTAAAAAATAAACTCTTTCATTAAGCCATTGTATATGATTACAAAGAGTATCATTAGACTATCGACATTAAATGAAGTCATTGTATATGATTACAAAGAGTATCATTAGACTATCGACATTAAATGAAGTCATTGTATATGATTACAAAGAGTATCATTAGACTATCGACATTAAATGAAGTCATAGTGTGTAAACAATGATTATAACGTACTCCAATGGCGAAAAAAAACTTATTGGTCAAAAAGCACCCCACCAGAAAACTGACTTTAAATTAAGCCATAGTACATAATATTTGCTCCAAACATGCCCGACCAGAGAAGAGCCTTATTAAATGAAAACTTTCTTTAAGCAAACGTCTCACGCTTTTAGCACGTGCAAGTTTCTCGCGCCTTTCAGCGCGCTCAGGCGCCTGTGTGATGGATGCTTGTGCAATCCTCTCAATGAGAACGACTGTCCCAGGCTTCCTGCAGACACGCTGTCGCTAAGGCGCGGAGGGACGGGCAGATGCTGGCAGTCAAGTGGCCGGCTACAGTCCAAATTATACGTATCTGCGAAAATTCTAGAAAATCAACCACTGATGTCTTAGCGTTAGAACAAGAACAAAACTGTCGGGTGGGTGGGTGGGTGTAGTCTCAGGGCAGGGTTAACGAGTGCACGATTGTTTCAGATCTTAAGTGTTCCTAAATTCAAACTGTTTTCAGATCTTAAGTGATCCTAAATTCAAACTGTTTTCAGATCTTAAGTGATCCTAAATTCAAACTGTTTTCAGATCTTAAGTGATCCTAAATTCAAACTGTTTTCAGATCTTAAGTGATCCTAAATTCAAACTGTTTTCAGATCTTAAGTGATCCTAAATTCAAACTGTTTTCAGATCTTAAGTGATCCTAAATTCAAACTGTTTTCAGATCTTAAGTGATCCTAAATTCAAACTGTTTTCAGATCTTAAGTGATCCTAAATTCAAACTGTTTTCAGATCTTAAGTGATCCTAAATTCAAACTGTTTTCAGATCTTAAGTGATCCTAAATTCAAACTGTTTTCAGATCTTAAGTGATCCTAAATTCAAACTGTTTTCAGATCTTAAGTGATCCTAAATTCAAACTGTTTTCAGATCTTAAGTGATCCTAAATTCAAACTGTTTTCAGATCTTAAGTGTTCCTAAATTCAAACTGTTTTCAGATCTTAAGTGATCCTAAATTCAAACTGTTTTCAGATCTTAAGTGATCCTAAATTCAAACTGTTTTCAGATCTTAAGTGATCCTAAATTCAAACTGTTTTCAGATCTTAAGTGATCCTAAATTCAAACTGTTTTCAGATCTTAAGTGATCCTAAATTCAAACTGTTTTCAGATCTTAAGTGATCCTAAATTCAAACTGTTTTCAGTTTCAAAATGCTCTTCTACATTTTATTAGTTTTGCATGTACTTAAACATTGTTTGTGCACTCTTTTTAGTTATTACACAATGTAAATAATTTTACATACACCTTTCTTTTGTACTCACTTTACATTTTAACTCGGACTTTAAAAGCTTTTATACACACTATAATTAATTATTTGTACTCGGACTTTAAAAGCTTTTCAATACACTATAATTATTTGTACTCTAAATTTAATTCTTTTGACACACATATGAAATTGTCCTGCATGCTCCCTAAATGTTTTTTGCATGCACTTTTATGCCTTTGTATACAAAAATTATATACACGCATTCTATATCCTTTATAGGTAATAATTATATTATAGGAATTTTAATGACATTATATATAATAATTATTATTTGCACGCAGTTTAAAACTAGTAACACATATTTAAAGTATTTTTAACACACTTTGTAATAAAATGTATTGCAAATCTCAAATTAGGGTTTATTACACGATTTAAACTCAAAACAGTCCAAAAGCATTAAATCGACACATAATTATACAGTAACAAAATGATACAGTAACAAAATCATACAGTAACAAAATCATACAGTAAGTAATACAATCATACAGTAAGTAATACAATCATAACACTCTGTGTGACAGCTCTGGGCATGATTCACTCGTTATAGTTATTAGTTATTAATTAACAACACATAATTAATTACACGTAATTGAGAATCTTAATTTACAGTTATTAATAATTCTCCCACAAGACCAACAATTCTCTCATTTGGTGGATTATAAGGGTGTCGTAAAATTCTACACATTACACAATAATAAGATAGACGTTTTACTGTCGCATAATGTTTCTGCAGGTGAAAACTTCTTACTAAAGGAGTAATCAAAATCCGTTTTTTATTTATATTTATATATCGAGGCACATCAGCTAATTTGTCTGCCACTATGGTAGATGAATAATGGTCCCAAAGAAATGTTCCAGAATCCTTGTGTGCTGTCAAAGCATACCAAAGAAATGTTCCAGAATCTTTGTGTGCTGTCAAAGCATACCAAAGAAATGTTCCAGAATCTTTGTGTGCACTACCCAAGGTCGCCATGAGGAATGTTCAAGAAACTTTGTGAATTCTTGAGACTAAAATCAAGATTCAATTTCCATCATATTGGCTCTCAGAATTCAGAAGAATCACCTTACAGCAACACGTTTACTGATAGGTTTGACAACATTGCTGGATACACACCAACTTGATCAGGTAGAGTAGTCACTGCAGTCTGAAGCACATACAGTGTTATAAAATCAAAACATCAAACAAGGCATGCTCCTTTCTGCAAAAGACAAAGGCAGCACTAGGTTTCAGGCATATTTCATCTCTAAACTCCTTTCTGTCTTACACACATTCTCACAAATCCTGCAACAATATTTGTTACACACACTATATAAGAAATATAGCATCGATCAAAATTCACAAGACTAATGTACAATATAGTCAAATTAGTGAACATGGATATAATGGTTCAATTATATAAAGCATTCTCCAATTGAAATCATAAATAATAGCAAATGTACAAAATATTTATAAGTCCATTCTTTCTTTAAATTACATAAGCTAATGATCTCCTTTATGATCAGACTTGAGTTACATCAAAACCAAAGTGATTAAAACATAGAACTTTTTTCAACAAAATAACTTTCAGTGTATTCCCATTGGATGAAATTGTTATGAATAAATGTGAGACTATTAGTCAGAAAAAACACTCATCTACTTGGAAATGGTTTGGATTGCATCAGCAAGTTCTAGCCTATTCTTTACCTGAGTTGTTATTTTAACTCTGGTGCTTACAAAAAAATATCATTATACACAAGTAACCAAAGATCATGTCAAGTTGACATTTAACAAATTATATAATAATTAAGTTTAGAAAGTTTAGAAAATAGAGACAGGCAAATTTATTCCATCACACAACGAAGCCACTATACATCATTAAATCATATAAAACAAAGTTGCTCTAGTCGTACAATCGTATAAAACAAAGTTGCTCTAGTCGTACAATCGTATAAAACAAAGTTGCTCTAGTCGTACAATCGTATAAAACAAAGTTGCTCTAGTCGTACAATCGTATAAAACAAAGTTGCTCTAGTCGTACAATCGTATAAAACAAAGTTTTTCTAGTCGTACAATAATATAAAACAAAGTTTTTCTAGTCGTACAATCATATAAAACAAAGTTTCTCTAGTCGTACAATAATATAAAACAAAGTTTTTCTAGTCGTACAATCATATAAAACAAAGTTGCTCTAGTCGTACAATCAGTCGTACAACAAAATCACTTTACAGTCATACATTCATATAAAATAAAGTCACTATACAGTCATAGTCATATTAAACAATGCCACTATACAGTCATACAATCATATAAAACAAAGTCACTGTACAGTTATACACTCAATTTAAAGATGCACACTTTGTCAATATGTACTCGCACAAACATATAGAATATAATCAACCAATCATATAATCTGTAGCAGAGAAACTTTGCCTGTCCCATTTTTTAAAACTTAAGGTCACAGGTGGATTCTCAACATCGTTTATTATGCTATGCGATATGAAGTGGTTGTCCTTAGCTCGATTAGAACTGCATCAGTAGCAAATGCACTATTTACCATTTTCTCGTGTCTAGGATATCCAGAAAAAATCTTTCCGATATCTTCATAAGTGAGCTAATAAAAGAGATTATCCCTCTTCTGAGAGTAAAGCAGTTTAGGACTACACCTTACCACCTTATGTGTAATGGTTTAGTCAAAAATCTGACTGCTACTCTTACCAAGTCCTTGAGAAAACTGCGTGGAAAGACCATGTGACAGGGATGTGTATTTGCCAGCACTTTTGTTTGTGTTGCGTGAAGTACCACAAATTCAACTCTTTTCTCACCTTTGAACTCTTTTAGAGTGGAGCAGTTAGGGGACCCATGTCTATATTGTGAGAATATTGGTCACAAAGTGGGTTAATGAAATCCATGAAAAGTATATTCCAACTTGAAAACTGTCTTGACACTTTATCTCAAATAGCACTTGATAACTGTATTGACACTTCATCTCAAATAGCACTTGATAACTGTATTGACACTTCATCTCAAATAGCACTTGATAACTGTATTGACACTTCATCTCAAATAGCACTTGATAACTGTATTGATACTTCATCTCAAATAGCACTTGATAACTGTATTGACACTTCATCTCAAATAGCACTTGATAACTGTATTGACACTTCATCTCAAATAGCACTTGATAACTGTATTGACACTTCATCTCAAATAGCACTTGATAACTGTATTGACACTTCATCTCAAATAGCACTTGATAACTGTATTGACACTTCATCTCAAATAGCACTTGATAACTGTATTGACACTTCATCTCAAATAGCACTTGATAACTGTATTGACACTTCATCTCAAATAGCACTTGATAACTGTATTGACACTTCATCTCAAATAGCACTTGATAACTGTATTGACACTTCATCTCATATAGCACTTGATAACTGTATTGACACTTCATCTCAAATAGTAGAAAATGTATGTAAAAGTAAGACCAGGCAAGCACCTCTTTTCAATTGCAAGATGAATGCATTTAACATCAAAGTTAAGTCCAGGCAAAACATCTGTTCAATTAATGTATCTAACATCAAAGTTAAGGCCAGGCAAAACATCTGTTCAATTGTAAGATGAATGTATTTAACATCAAAGTTAAGGCCAGGCAAAACATTTGTTCAATTGTAAGATGAATGTAAAGTTGTAAAGTTGGTACATGGGTGTTGCTATTATCTCTTCATTGACACAAACTAGATGTATCATGGCAAGGACACTATGAAGGTATGAGAAATTGAGTGGGTGCAACTTCCGAATTCACATCACATCTAAAACAAAAAATGTTTATGCTGATATGATGAAAGTATATAAAGAATGCCCAGATAACATGGTCATGTTGATATGATGAAAGTATATAAAGAATGCCCAGATAACATGGTTGCTACTATTGTAATAGAAGATTAAACTACCTCTGTACCCGACACCAAATCCATACATCACCCAGGTTAAACATACAATGAAGCTGTTAATTATGTTATTTTAAATCCAGAACTCTAAAACTCTGAAGTTCAACAGTTATGGATCGTGATAAAGAAAAATCACAATGTTTTTTACTGATAAAACTGAATTTACTGGTAGCACTACTGGATCACAATCGGATCGCATGAAACCATATGTTTTTACAATCACAGTATACTCATACATCGCACAATCAAGAATAGTTTAATATACACTCTTACAAGAATGCAATATGAATAAAGTCGTACAGTCATAATATCAAACAATGATACATTAATACAATCTTACAGTCACATAACCATTATACAATCATAAAATTAACATCAATTTCAATCGCCACACATGTAATATGTAGTGTACAGCTATACACTCTATTAATCGTCATTGTCATATAATAATATATCTGTACCATCATATCTGTACCATCATAGTCATAAAATCATAGTCGTAAAATTCCATCATAAAATCATATAAATGCACAATCATTTGGTCACATTAAAACAGTCATAAAGTATAAAATTATACAGTTGTACAATCACACATTTATGTAATCATAGTGTTGATTCATATCATATAATCATACAATCATTACAGTGTCATTAAAGTCATACAATCTAACATTTACTACATTGAGCTTACAGAATCATACAATCATAGTCATTCATTCATTCATTATGGTGTTACTATATAGTCATACAGAGACTAGACAATTGCTATGATTTAGTGACCACTTGGAGAGCATTCACTTAAATTTAGTGAGCTAGGTTTGGAGAGCAGTCACCGAGACTTAGTGAGCAGGAAGTAGTGAGGAGCCACCAGGATTTAGTGAGGTGGAATCAGTGAGCGGCCACCGGGACTTAGTGAGCTGGAGTCAGTGAGCGGCCACTGGGACTTAGTGAGCTGGAGTCAGGGAGCGGCCGCCAGGACTTAGTGAGCTGGAGTTGGTGAGCAATGGGACATGGTAGATACTGGGGCTAGAAAGCAACTCTGCAATTGGTAAAGTAAAATTTTCACTTACCTGCAATTAAATACAAGTAGGTGGAATTTTATCAACTAATGCAAAAGTGGACGGGACTTTAAAAAACCACTTCTAAAGCAATAGGGTCTAACATGAGTAACCAGAAATGTAAACCTAATAGAAAAACGTGTACCTGGGAACTGTCTACTGCAGCAAATAATGAAGTCATTGTACAGGAGCGATTTGCAAATCTCTAGAGGGAAATTATGGATAATGGAGTGCCCAGTTAAATAACAATATAATCAACATCACTGCATGCAAAGGAAAAAAATCGTGATTCCAAAGAAATACTAATTGCACATTTAAAGAGCCCCCATCCAGCTCAGATCGATATTCATTGTCAAGATAGATAGATAGATAGATAGATAGATAGATAGATAGATAGATAGATAGATAGATAGATAGATAGATAGATGTTTACCATTTTCACAGTTGTTTTATGTAAAAGAATAATGTTTACTGCTGTATCAGATTTTAAACATTTACTGATGTAGTTTATTTTTAAAGTTTTCCTTGTAGCAGCTTAACTTTAGCAAACATTATTTAGCCACATTTTCTTATTTTCGATGTGTATTCATGTCACTGTTATCCGAATCAAAACCAACAAAATTTGGGACTAGATTCATGCAAGTGATGGTTAGAGTTAGAATTGGTATATATACTTATGCAAGTGATGGTTAGAGTTAGAATTGGTATATATACTTATGCAAGTTTATTCCTATTGCTAAACTCAGAATAAAAGGTTGATCAACTAGACTGGCTGTCGGGATAGATTTAGTTAATTTAGTTACATGGAAGGGACCCTCTGTCCCTTAAGAGGATAACTCTTTTGATAGATTTAGTTAACTTAGTTACATGGAGGTGACCCTCTGTCCCTTAAGAGGATAACTCTTTTGATAGATTTAGTTAATTTTGTTACATGGAGGGGACCCTCTATTTCTTAAGACGATAACTCTTTTGATCAGTTGAGTTTAGAAATGTTACATATCATGTCGGGTAAAACACGAACAGCGGACGTTTAATAAAAGTAAATGTATTAAATAATACAAAAGAGAATTGATAATTATAATTAATTAGCAACTAGGCTATTTGCTTTCCTCGGTTCACAACGTGTTTAAGTTTAGCATCCATACTCTCTAACAACGTGTTTTAAGTTTAGCATCCATACTCTCTAACAACGTGTTTAAGTTTAGCATCCATACTCTCTATCAACGTGTTTTAAGTTTAGCATCCATACTCTCTAACAACGTGTTTTAAGTTTAGCATCCATACTCTCTAACAACGTGTTTAAGTTTAGCATCCATACTCTCTATCAACGTGTTTTAAGTTTAGCATCCATACTCTCTAACAACGTGTTTTAAGTTTAGCATCCATACTCTCTATCACCACTGAACATCTGAAAGAAAAGGTGTTAGCTTTACATATAAAAATCAATAAAAGAATACATGAATATACTTACAACATTCTTAATACATTACATATAATAGTTTGAGAATACGATGTGTTTACCTTTTCTGTTGTAACTGTGGGCCAAAGTCGTTCATCCACGATCGTTTTTCTACCTGTGGGTAATGGCACTGTTTCATGTGAATAACGTTTCAGTCCTACTTACAGACCTACATTTGCATACAATTTCAAAGTAATTATTCTACGTCATTGACAGGAAAACATATCTACAGAGATTGAGCATCGGTCAACAAGCTACTTTCCCGCTAAATCCCCCATTCATCTCTCACCTTCAGACTGCCCATGCATGGCGGTCACGTGACCCTTATTCTTAAGGTATGCGAGTTATCGCACCCTCGTCTACATAACTACTTTACGGGTCGGTACTTGTTATAGGAAAATAAAAATATATCATTAGTAAGGATCATTACGGCACTTGTTATAGGAAAATAAAATATATAATTAGTAAGGGTCATTACATAATATAAATTGTTGGTCCTAGTAACATAACATTGTTGTACTGGTACACAGCATAAAAAGTAATACAAATTGTTGTTCCTAGTAATATAACATATTTGTACTGGTACACAGCATAAAAAGTAATATAAAACTAGAGTATTAGTATACAACTATTTACAACTAATAAAGCACAATACAACCACGATAGCATACTTGTACAGCTCTTTACAACTAATAAAACACAATACAACTATCATAGCTCACTTGTACAACTCTTTACAACTAATAAAGCACAAAAAACTATCGTAGCATACTTGTACAACTGTACAACTCTTTGCTGGCTAGAAACAAGTCAAAACTGGTTGAATTGCAAGCAGGCACTGTAAACAAAGTATGCTCGATGAATGTTCATTAGAGAAACTGTCAAACAAAAATGGCCACAAATGTTCATTAGAGAAAGTGTCAATAATATCATCCAGACTGACATAAGTGTCATCCAGTCCAGAGTGACTTCAAATAATATCATCCAGACTGACATAAGTGTCATCCAGTCCAGAGTGACTTCAAATAATATCATCCAGACTAATGTCAAAGGAAGAAATCCAGTCTAGAATGATATCAAATAATAATAACAGTCATATTGGCATCAAAGAGTGCCATCCATACTGATATCCGTGTCATCCAGCCCAGACCAATGTCAAAGAGAGCTCGTCCTGACTAACATAAAAGAAGCGTGACCTATGATCCAGATTGATGCCACAGTGTGCCCTCCAGTCTAGACTGACGTCAAAGAATGCCGTCCAGATTGATGTCATGGTCCAGACTGACGTCACAGAGTACCGTCCAGATTGACTTTATAGGCGTTATCCATGGTCCAGCGTGAGGTCATGTGTGCCGTCCATTCCAGACTGGTGTCACAGTGCGCCGTCTAGACTAACGTCAAAGAAGAGTAATCCATAGTCCAGGCTGACTAAAAATCCCCCACTTTTGGTTGTAAACTTTGTTAAGTAGATTCACTAATTAGCTAGTCGCTCAGGTGTGTGATATTCTCGGGAGACCATGAAAGTAAGATTAATTGATGGGCTGTGTGTGACGCAATTGACAGGAAGCGGAAATATCAGCCGTCCCCAAAGTCAAGCAGGAATCTTTTTTCCCCTCGTGTCGAACATGACTGATGTGAAGGTCAAAAGTCAAAATCTTGCGCACGGTCGAGCCGGATTGTCCCAAATCGCTGCAAATAGTGCGGAAAATGTTTTCATAACCCATCCTTGCGACTTGCCACAAACAGATTGAGTCTTGACGGCCTAGCTTTAGGCTTTTGACGGCACGGCTTTGGGCTTTGACGGCCACTTCTTTTTCCTTCCACACGCTGATGGGGTCCCCGTGACGTGAAAAGGTCGCACAAGCAAGGCCACAGCCGGGTGTGCCGAATTAAAGGCCATTAGGAGGGAGCTAACTACCGCTGATGTTTCTGCTCTTTTGTCGCCTTTTCTCATCCCCCAACAGGCGACGTGTCCATCAAACAAGCCACCTAACAGCAGGCTGAAAAGCTGACTGACGGAAAGTCAATGACGGAGAAGTATGGAAACACTTCAGACTTCAGTGTGTCATTACCATTCACCGTGCGCCACTCGGAGCTCTCTGCAGGCGCGTCTTTCAAATCCGGGTGGGTGGACATTGGTCACATTTTTAAAAAGTGAACTATTGAAGTAAATTCATTCGTCACCGCTCTCTCAGCATTTCCTACTTAAAGATTTATTTCTTTATCAGTTACTCATCCCTCGGACCGCTTGATGACAGGATTAATGGCTACAGACGCCCGCACTTGAAAACAGTCTGTTAAAACAATTAACCAATTCTCCTTGAAAACCGACCATTGTCTTTCAACCACACGTGACCGATCAGTCCTGTTGTCAATAGAAGTGGCGCGCACTCACCCGGAAAATTAGTCTCGAGTTTTTGTCCCAACACTTTCCCTGCTTTTCTTGAGTGATGAGTTTACTTCCCCTTTCCTCTCTTTATTCCCCTAACCCCCTTCCCCACTTCTGTCCACAGCGTACTCAACGAATCACCCTCCAACTCTCCCCCCCCCTTCTCACCCGAACACAACAAGCATACTTCCGGTCGTAATCACTATTTTTTACAGTCCGGACTCAAACCTTGTGTCGCCATGTGGTGGTTGTTTTATTTTTTTTTTTTTTTTTTTTTTTAAAAACGGACTCGTAGCGGTTGGTCTTTAAATACAAACCTACCGTAGCCATGTGGTTATCTGAGGACCAACTAAGCTGTGATTTTCTCCAATTTTATGGAGACATTGTATCGAGAGCCCGCGCTGCCCAGGTCTTTAATGTAATGCATAAATTTGCGCCGGCTTCCATTCTGAAGCAATTTGCCGGGTATTAGTGGCTAAACTTCCTGGCGCGATTCTTGCCGATACTACAACGCCGATGCCAGCCGAACTTAATCTGGGTCTAATGCCTGGACTAGGAATTGGGTTGAATTTTGATGCACTCGATATTAAGTTTCTATGGCTCTTCATCGTTCTCCGGTCTTATCGGCGCTGTCCCGACCCTGGGGATGCAAAGCGGGTTGTCGCGAGGACTTGGGCAGGGCGTCAGGCTGGTGTGACCGGCCTGATGACGAAGACGATAGCGGATGGGGAGGGGCCAGGCGACACGAGTGGCTATGTATTTTGACACGCATTAATTCTGCCGTCGTGTGATCTGCGCTGGTTGTGAGCCACGTTCGCTAAAGATGGGGATTTTTTTTCGTGGCTCACAATGTGTTCCACTTAACATGCTCTCAGAATTTGCTCTCTTGCAGTGCTTGGCATGCAGCCAGACTTTCATTGCTCTGGCAACTTTTAACTTTTTTTCTTCTAAGTTTAGTCCTGTCCTTACGTCATTTAATTTCTCAGATACAAATCGCCCAATTAGTCTGGCAGACAGTATTACGTGAAAGCTAAAATCAGCACAAGCTTCTGTAAGTGTGAATTACAGGTGAATCTAACCAATGACTATACCCTTTAGGCCTAACAGTCACTTCTACCCATACAATCAATCAGTACTAGTTGATGTGTAGAAATGAGCGAGTCTCAGTCAATAAGACCGTCTTTTGTCTGTAATAGATCTTACTAAAACTAGTAAATTTTTACCTTTAATTTCTTGTGTCTATAATAGATCTGATTAAAATTAGTCACAATTTAGAACCTACCCCCTAACGAGAACACTTAATTTGAACCTACCCATAACCAGACCTCACAATTAGGACCTACCCATAACATACCACAATTAGGATCTAATCATAACGAGAACATTCAATTAGGACCTACCAATAACGAGAACACACAGTTAGGACCTACCCATAACATGCCATATTAGGACGTACCCATAACATGCCATATTAGGACGTACCCATAACGAGAAAACACAATTAAAACCTACCCATAGCGAGAACACACACTTAGGACTTACCCATAACATACCACAATTAGGACCTAGCCATAACGAGAACATTCAATTAGGACCTAGCCATAACATACCACAATTAGGACTAGCCATAACGAGAGCATTCAATTAGGACCTAGCTATAACGAGAGCATTCAATTAGGACTTACCCATAACATACCACAATTAGGACCTAGCCATAACGAGAGCACACAATTAGGATCTAGCCATAATGAGAACATTCAATTAGGACTTATGCAGTGTGTACCTCAGTTTTTTTTTCCACAGAGAAGGACCTGTTGTACTGTACAGATATTGCGCAGCATCTGCACAAGCTTGGAGTGCCACAGTATAAACCTGAATGGAGATTGCTCATTGATAGCAGCAAGCGATCACTGAAATGTGTTCTCCTACACAATGGTAACCAGTTTGCCTCTATACCTCTAGCTCACTCGACTACACAATGGTAACCAGTTTGCCTCTATACCTCTAGCTCACTCGACTACACTGAAGGAGAAATATGAAGCGGTGAAGTGCGTGCTGGAGAAAATTCGTTATGATCAGCATGGATGGTTACTTTGTGTTGACCTGAAAATGATGGTAAACTTTTTGTTGGGACAAGAGTCTGGTTTCACCAAGTACCCGTGCTTTCTGTGCATGTGGGATAGTTGGGACAAAGCTCAGCATTACACAAAGAAGGACTGGCCTGTACGGGAGGAATGGGTACCTTGCAAAGCAAAGAACCTCATAAACAACTTTCTGGTGGACAGAGACAATATACTTTTCCCATCGCTGCACATTAAGTTTGCTTAATCAAACAGTTCACCAAAGCACTGGACAAGGATGATGGCTGTTTCGCTTACTTGTACCATGCTTTCCCAGGGTTGACCATTGAAAAGTTGAAAGCTGGCATTTTTTGATGGTCCACAACTTCGTAAGCTAATCAGAGATCCAGAGTTTAAAAACTCAATGAACGAAGTGGAACTGGAAGCGTGGAAGGCTTTTGTTCTGGTCGTGAAAAACTTTCTTGGCAACAGTAAGGCCAGGAACTATGAGGAGCTTGTTGCCAATATGCTGACTGCTTTCAGAAACCTTGGATGCAACATGAGCATCAAAATGCATTACTTATCCTCACATATGGATCGGTTTCCTGAAAATCTGGGATCAAATAAGCGATGAGCAAGTGGAGAGATTTCATCGGGATATGAAAAAGATGGAAACCAGGTATCAGGGACGCTGGGATGCAGTCATGATGGCTGATTACTGTTGGACTCTAAAGAGAGACATTCGTACTACTGAGCATTCTAGAAGTTCGAAGAGACGGAAGTTCATGCCCTGAATTTTGAATAACGATGACCTAATATTGAATTTATATGTACTTACCGTTATCAATGTCTACTATTCAATGTACACTAATCAACTTTTGTAACATTTAATAAATGAATTGTTTTAGAAAACGATTTTTTAAAATTTAAATTAATTTTTTTAATTTAGAAACTTATTTTGGAAGAGAAATATTAACAAAAATTGCCTAATAATGTTACAAAAATGTAATCGATTTAGCTATAAGATCGGATTTTTTAATCGAATTAGCACAAAAACATGACCTGAAAAAAAAAACGGATGAATTTAGCAGTGCAAAATTGTTCAAAATCATTTGACAACTTACCAAAAAATTTTTTTGTGACGCAGTGTATCATAAATAATTCATTTGATTGATATCATAAATACATCATTTGATTGATACCATAAATACGTCATTTGATATCAAAATCGACATTTGAGTGATATCACAAATGCGTCATTTTATTCATATCATAAATGCGTCATTTGATTTATGTCATAAACAGGTCAATTTGAGTAATATCATAAATACGTCATTTGAGTGATATCATAAATGCGTCAGTTTTCATTCATGTGATTAGTGTCATTATTTCCATGCCATTCAAATCAGTAACAAAAATAGAAAAAGAAGAAATGAACAAACACAAAAGGGACAAAACAACAAAAAGGATTTTTTTTAAGTAGTAGAATTTCTATTTTTATCCCGGACTCCAAAGTTTACTTTCCTGTCCTATTAGTGTCTGTGCAATTCCGTTTTTCGAGGGTGGATGGGTGATCATCGGTTTGAGTGTCGACTCTTGCGGCGTTTAATCCATTCATCAACTTATTAGTTGAGCTAACTGAGACCTCGCGTCAGTTTGACATATGATTCCCACGTAGACAAGTCCGACTTTGAGGTTAGCAATACTCTGGCAGCCATTTTTGGACCAGCAGGCTGCCCACCAGCACCAAGTGTTTACCGGCTTCCATCATCTTGTCGTCAGTCAAGCGCTCCTTGACAACTATAAACATGGCCGTGTTAATTAACACTCCGAGCTGCGGTAGGACGTGATTGGAAATCAATGATGGGTGTTCAAACTGGCCTGTGCTTCATTTATCTCCTTCGTTATCCCCCGAACCCCAGGGATTTTTCTTGTCCCCAAAAGAAATGAGTCCATTCACCTCCTCCCACCAGTCTATCGACTCTCCAGCCACCATACTTACTACAAATGCCATTACTGATTGACTGAACGATTCTTTGACTGATTGATTGAAAGAATAAATGAATGATTGATTGATTTCCATCTTCCATTGTTGATGAAATGTACGCAATTTTTTTTTCTAACGTCTATCCTCGTATCGTGCAGTTTTTAAAGTCCACCCGCCATATCCGGCGGTTATCATTTTAGATTGATATCTTTTGGCGTTCTAGTAATGCCTTGAAAACTTATCATTTTAGATTGATTGCTTTTGGCATTCTAGTAATGACTGGCCTTGAAAACTTATCATTTTAGATTGATTGTTTTTTGCATTCTAGTAATGACTGGCCTTGAAAACCTATCATCTTAGATTGATTGCTTATGGCATTCTAGTAATGACTGGCCTTGAAAACGTGTCATCGCAAGCATGCGAACTAGCGATCAAAGATTGAAATGAAGACCCAAAAGAAATGACAGTTAAACTATTACAAAGAATACGAAATGCAGCCAACACTTCTACTGCTACCACCACCACCATCATTACTATCATTACTACTACTACTACTACTACTACTACTACTACTACTACTACTATACTACTACTACTACTAATAATAATAATAATAATAATAATAATGCAACGTCACAATTACTGAGAAAGTTACCAAAAAGAATATGAGAAAGAAGACAAACTGAAAAGCACCAGGTCTAGACCAAGTACAAATATTCTGGTTGAAACATCTTACCTCATTACAAGGTAGACTTGCTAAGACATACTGAACAATCACGAAACCTTGCCAGCCTGGACGGTAACAGGAAAAACAAACCTGATAATGGAAGATCCAGGAAAAGGCACAAGACAAACAATTATCGACCAATCACATTGTCCAGATACCTGGAAGTTACCCCCAGGAATTATACCAACTACCATCGAGTTACTATCAGGAATTTATACTTGATAAAATCATGCCTCACATTGAAACAAACTGTGGCGCCAACGCCACCTTAGTTAATGGTTATGAGTAATATTATTATTTAATCACCCATACTAATTACAAGTGGTGAGAATCTTAATTTAGGTTATTAATTCTCCAGAAGACACCACTCGTCTCTCTCACTTGGCGGATATATGGGCAAAGACGTTTTACCGACTTCTCTAGACATTTAAAAGCAGTGAGATTAAAAAATATGTTAGATGTTTCATCCATAATATATATTCTATTTATTTATGCATTTAAAACTAGATTTATGCATTTGTGTGAATGCACTTATTTCATTGTTGTGATATGTGAGTGTGTGAAGATTAAATTTTAAAATATTGTATATATTGTATGCTCTTGTGGTAAAAGAATTATTCAATACATTATATTTATGATATGAGAGATATTAATTTAACTTAATATTTAGCACTTGCGGAATAGAAATGCCTGAGGTTTTTTTCAGTGTAAGACTTTCATGCTAGAGCTAAAGCTAAGTAAGAGAACTGTGGACTTTCATGCTAGAGCTAAAGCTAAGTAAATGACAAGTAAGAGAACTGTGGACTTTCATGCTAGAGCTAAAGCTAAGTAAGAGAACTGTGGACTTTCATGCTAGAGCTAAAGCTAAGTAAATGACAAGTAAGAGAACTGTGGACTTTCATGCTATAGCTAAAGCTAAGCAAATGACAAGTAAGAGAACTGTGGACTTTCATGCTAGAGCTAAAGCTAAGTAAATGACAAGTAAGAGAACTGTGGACTTTCATGCTAGAGCTAAAGCTAAGTAAATGACAAGTAAGAGAACTGTGGACTTTCAACAACTCCAGGTATTGTGTGCTGAAAAGTCGACTCAGCAGAATTCTTATTGAAAACTTAAATGGGAAATAAAAAGATAAAGAAAAATTAGATTGAACCAGAGAGATGCAAAATATTCAATGAATACAGCGATGGACAAGGGGAAGGAGTCTTTTGTTTTCCCCCCTTGCGTTCTCTCTCATGGCCATTGTTGTTCTTTCTAGTCATGGAGGCAAGGTGACTAGAAATATTTATCCAACTCAATGCAAATTCACTAGATTTGAGATATTTTCCCACTAATCTTGGCAAGATACACAAGCCAATTTCAGTGTGTGGATAAAATAGTCTACAGGACATTTTACCTGAAAAGGGGGAACTTTGAACCAGTATATTCCGAGGGTGGTACATTTTGCATCCGAGCAGCCATTTTGATGGACGGGCAAAGGGCCATGCTATCAATGACAGTATTGCAATGGCAACCTGCGACATCAGCATTGTCACAGATTGGCAGTATTGGAACCATCTCTTGTTTAGCCTAAACTACTGAGAGGAGGGTCATCTCTGTTTGGACAGAGTATGGGCGATAACCCATCACAAAAGGCTATGGCAGGAAGGCCATGAGATTTTTGACACTAGGACTTTGTGTCAACAATTTGTGTGACATGATCACATCAAACATCATTTGTGAGTAACTCGATATCATATTTAGAAAACCTCAGTACACATAGGTAGGCCTAGGTTAGGGGTTTGACATGCTTTGTTCAGAACATTAGACTTTTTATCAATTTGATTGACTTGGGGAATAATTATTTGTAGAACTGTTAGTACCAGTAGACAATTTGAACGTGATGTTATGATTAATTATTAATAGTGGGAAGAACTCCTCTGTTTGTAAATTCTAGACATATTGTTTACTTTTTTATTGTTATTTTTATTTTTCATTCATCATTTCCCACCCCAGAGTGTATGTTTGTGAATGTCTTTGAAGTGAATGATTAACCACCTCATGAAAGAGAAGAAACCCCTCGATAAATAAACACAAATTTTTAATCTTCAAATTTATAAGCTTGGCTATTTTGTTTTGAGAGAGTAAGTGCGTTCTATCCCATCTCTGTTTTTTATGTTGTATTGTCTGTACCATCTACACTCAAACTGGCCCATTTGCACACTCGCATGCACACATGTCAACAAATGTAAAATGCACGCAGAATAAAATTATGCTCTACACAGGCAAAATCTATGTTGTCTCTGTGTGTGGATCCTGTAATTCCATCAACACAGATCCTACGTCGTTGTTGGCAATCACCCACCCCCCACCCCACTTTCACAAGAGAGTAGAGGGTGCTGGTGACAGTATATTAATGACATAAATTGCAACAGTCCTTAGTGCACTTTTGTAACAATGTCACACATTTATTGTTCACAATAGAACAGTCCTTAGTGCACTTTTGTAACAATGTCACAAATTTATTGTTCACAATAGATGTTCTTTGCTCAGTACGTTGTAGAATGTTACAACACTGTAGATCCCTCAAGAGTAATCTAGGCACATGTTCACCATATTAGCTTCTTGAATGGACAATGACAGTAACGAACTTCTAGCACTCTTTTTGCTAGAAAGTTTCACAGTAACGAACTTCTAGCACTCTTTTTGCTAGAAGGTTTCACAGTAACGAACTTCTAGCACTCTTTTTGTTAGAAAGTTTCACAGTAATGAACTTCTAGCAGTCTTTTTGTTAGAAAGTTTCACAGTAGTGAACTTCTAGCACTCCTTTTGCTAGAAGGTTTCACAGTAGTGAACTTCTAGCACTCTTTTTGCTAGAAAGTTTCACAGTATTGAACTTCTAGTACTCCTTTTGCTAGAAAGTTTCACAGTACTGAACTTCTAGCACTCCTTTTGCTAGAAAGTTTCACAGTAATGAACTTCTAGCACTCCTTTTGTTAGAAAGTTTCACAGTACTGAACTTCTAGCACTCTTTTTGTTAAAAAGTTTCACAGTACTGAACTTCTAGCACTCCTTTTGTTAGAAAGTTTCACAGTACTGAACTTCTAGCACTCTTTTTGTTAGAAAGTTTCACAGTACTGAACTTCTAGCACTCCTTTTGCTAGAAAGTTTCACAGTACTGAACTTCTAGCACTTGCCATAAACTTTCACAGTAATGAACTTTTAGCAATCTTTTTTGCTAGAAAGTTTCATAATAATGAACTTCTAGCACTCATTTTGCTAGAAAGTTTCAGTGGAGCTGGGCACACCTGTCAGTGCACACAAACAGGTTGCAGTGAATTATTGCAAATGCCCCACCCTAGGATGGTAATCAAAACCATACAAATGTACAATGAAGAAAAGAAAAAATGCTTGCTCCTTTCTGAAACATCATATCAGAGAGCAATGCTAAGATTCCAAGTTTAATCATCTCTATCCTCCATTCTTTTTTGCAATCTTCCTCAGCTTATAATTTCTGCAACAGTATTTATTAGCCCAATACTTCTGTGCTACATAATAAATACAACATAATTAATTACAAACATATTTCTGCTAGAAACAATGTCATGTGTTTAACATATTACAAACAAATATCATAATTCACAACTGTAGGAATAATAGTCTTTTTACTTAATACATCTTTACATTAAATTACAAATATATCAATAGCAAAGTGTAAGAAATATATACAAATATATTAATAGCAAAGTGTATGAAATATTTCTAAGTCCATTCTCTCTCAATCAATCAGTTAACTCGCCATTAAGCTAATCATTGCCTTCTCATACCCGAAAGTTCTACTTTCTTCAACAGGTAAGTTTTGGTCTCTACCCATTGGCTAATTTGATATTTGTAAACCTTAAACTATTGGATGGCAAAAATTACTTATCCACTCTGGACTGGTTTGGATTGTATCAACAAGTTCTAGAATATTCTTTACCTGAAATGTTAACTCTGGTACTTAGAGAAATATTGTCTTGCTCAATACTCGAAGGTGATGCTACATTGACATTTAACAAACTATATGAATAATTAAGTTTAAAACTAGGGACATTAAATTTACTCTGCCACAAGTCTTCAACTCAATTATTTACTAAATTGTGAATTGTGAAAGACTACTTTACCTTGATTATATTATTGATTACTAAATTGTAGATTGGTCTTCACCTTGATTATTGATTACTAAATTGTGGTTTGGTCTTCACCTTGATTATTGATTATCAAATTGTGAATTGGTCTTCACCTCGATTATAGATTTTGAATTGTACGTGGTAGTTTGATCTTGCTCTAGATTATTATTGCATTGTACTTTGGTATTTACCCAGATTATAGATTTTGAATTGTACGTAGTTTGATCTTGCTATAGACTATTGATTACTGAACTGTAGTTTTACTTTGCTCTAGTTTTTTTCTATTGAATTTAGTTTTATTTTTTTCTAGATTATTAAAAAAAATGAATTGAACTTTGATCTTGTTCCCAAATATTATCTTACTGTAGATTATTGAACAGTATGATTTTTCTCTAGATTATAGAATTGTATGATTTTTTTTGTAGATTATTATTGATTATTGAGCTGTAATTTTTCCTTTACTGAACTGAGATTTGGTTCTGCCTGAGATTATTGATTATTCAAAGCTGTAGTTTGATCTTACGCTAAAAATTTGATTATTGAACTTTGGTTTGGCGTGCTCTAGATTATTGATTGTTGAACTTGATCTTGATTATTGATGTGGAGGCCAGAAGCGCATATGCTACTTAAAAGAGAAAAAAATGTGAGCTCAAAATATATCTCCTGAAAGCAAAGTCAGTTGGATATTTTACACTTTTACATCGCAGCCCTCCTTCCCACTTGTTACCACGTATCTTGTAACTGCTAAACACGCCGATCTAAAGTGATTTCTTTTTTATGCCCGAGTAACAATGCTGGACAGCAGTAGAAAGGCAATAAGAAGATTTAAGGGAGGAAACTCTGTGCGGTGTCTTTTCTAGGTGTGTGACGATAAAAGGGTGTAATTGCTTCACAGGTAACGACTCGTAAACGGCTAGAGGGCTGCGCGCTAAACGAGCAGCAGCGACACAATTGACGAGGCGAAACTCAGCACCTGCACAGTGAAAAGACCGACAACTCCTTTGAGCGAACCACGGGACACCGTCTTTGATAGTCTTGACTTTCCCTGCATGCAACTCGTGACGTCAAATCAACCCTTGGTTTCGGTATTTCAAACGTTAAATCCAACTGGAGAAAGTATTTTCATATAAAAGATTTTAATTATAAAAAGAAAGAAATGTCACCAAACAACGAAAATAATATAATAACAAGTAGACAGGAAAAAACAATCAAAATAATATGTTACCATGTAGGTAGGAAAATATGTTGCCAAGTAGTCAAGAAGCGTAATGTGAAGTTATCAAGCATACATTTAAAACAAAACAAGAAAATAATATGTTATCAAGTAGTCAAGAAGCGTAATGTGAAGTTATCAAGCATACATTTAAAACAAAACAAGAAAATAATATGTTACCAAGCAGTCAAGAAGCGTAATGTGAAGTTATCAAGCATACATTTAAAATAATATGTACTAGAGTACTCCATTATCTTTATTATCGACTCTTAAATTGACTTGTAGAAGCTGTCTGTTAAATGGGTTTGAATTCCGAGTACTAGTTGTACAGAGGGTCTGAGGAATAACGCTTTTAGCAGATGGAAGGTCTGGAGTTTCCTGTCAGTTTATTTAAATATAATCTTCCCGTTCAGACTTTTCCTGCCCAATGCCAGTATTACTTCTGGTTCTGAAATCTCACATGCTTCCAGACTCCAGGTCTCGAATCTCAGATCCTGAAATTTTTCAGTCTGTATCCTCTCTCTTGTGTTGATGTACCTGTCACGTGATAAAGCACGGTCAATATTTGCTGCTGTCCTTTTGGTCTTGTTGCATCTGTCACGTCATAGAGCAAAATCAGTATATGTACCTGTCACAAGATACAGCAAGGTCAATATTTTTTGCTGGCCTTTTGGCCTTTTTGTTATTTATGGCATGGATCACTTTTTCTGACTGGTGTATGTTATTTATGGCATGGATCACTTTTTCTGACTGGTGTATGTTATTTATGGCATGGATCACTTTTTCTGACTGGTGTATGTTATTTATGGCATGGATCACTTTTTCTGACTGGTGTATGTTATTTATGGCATGGATCACTTTTTCTGACTAGTGTATGTTATTTATGGCATGGATCACTTTTTCTGACTAGTGTATGTTATTTATGGCATGGATCACTTTTTCTGACTAGTGTATGTTATTTATGGCATGGATCACTTTTTCTGACTAGTGTATGTTATTTATGGCATGGATCACTTTTTCTGACTAGTGTATGTTATTTATGGCATGGATCACTTTTTCTGACTGGTATATGATGCTTTATCTGATTGGGAAAAGAAACTTTTCTGATTGATGTATGACGCTTTATCTGATTGGAAAAAGATACTTTTCTGACAGTGTATGTTGCTTCTTCTGACCTTCTGTCGGCTTGTATGATGCACATTTTGACCTTGTGATTGATAGTTCTCGCCCATCTTGTTAATATAGGGTGTCTGCCACGTCACTGTTCCGCATGGTGTGTTCTGCCAAGCCGAAAATTGACATCTGGATAGGTAATCTTGGGTTTATTATTATTATTATTATTATTATTATTTCCATGTCCTGCATACACTGTATGACATTGTATGTTTGCAATTCAGAAATACGCCACCCTTTCAATAAAAATAATAATGAAAACATTAATCGAAATTCTGGGAGCCGGCAAATGAACTATTATCTCTTAACGTGAACAAAATGTGTCAATCAAATGCAGATCTGAACATAATGAGCGTAGTTTTGCAACACTTTGCCCTGAACGCGAATCATTGCTACGAAAGGTCAAAGACTTTTCACCGACTTCTCTAGACAGTTAAATTTAAATTTCGTCGAGAATGGAATCTTGCTACATTATTAAAATGCGTGACTACGCATGCGCCAGCATTTTTCGGCTCTGACAATCTGCAGACGTATTGTTAAAACATTTATGATCAGTAGCTGCGCGCTGATGTCCCCAGGGAGGTGGACGAGACCACACGCCGACCACTAAACAGCTCTTGACGTAGCGTTTGCCAAACGAATTAAGGGTGGGATTGCGACTGTTTGTGACGCGGGTTTCATAGGTTCTATCCAGCACCATGGAAATACCCGAGCATAGCTCGTTATCACCCCTATTAATGAAGTCACATTTCAAAGTTGCCTTACAGTTTTGTTCATATTTAACTACCCACCAATGAGATTACCATTAGAAAGGTTTTCCTTTCTCACCCCGTAAACACTGAGGGGGGAACTAGTGTGAATAGCTAGCAGTAGGGTACAAAATCCAAAGAGGCACATCCAACCGTCTTTAGATTGCTTAAAATGACTGGATCCAAGATTTATTACTCGGAGAGAGTTGTAAAAACTGAATGTAGCTTTCATTTACGTTTTCAAATGAGATCAGCCATAAAAACCTCAGCTCACGGGTGAATCCGAACCCGTCCGCAGCTGGGATGGTTGTAAAAACGGGCCCACAATGCCGAAGACGCGCCGGCAATCGCCAAGGACCCAGCGCTCCATTCTTGCAAAGCACAGACTCAATACAGGCCATTTTGTCGAAAGGAGTTCGCTCCACGAGCAATCACCATAGTACGTCGCCATTGTTTGGCTGCTAGAGTACCGTCCCGTGCATGAATAGCTACCACTGTGCACGTTTTCTGCCCGCCAAATCTTAGTGTGCATTGATGGCGTTGTGAGACGGGTACGTGACAAGCGAGACATTGTCACTGTAGCCGAATATTAGATATTAATAGCGCTTATGGACCAAACACATACTTGTTTAATCCCAGTGAATTTTCGCGGATCAGTGCCTTGCTTTTATTCGCTGTGATCTACGGCAAACCGAGACGGTCGAGCTAACGCTAATTGACGGTCCAAGATCGTGCGAATGACTACTTACTGAAGAAAGCTTTTCTGTCTGTTTCTCCTTTGCTTTCTTATTTAGTGATCAGTTTTGTAAATCAATATATACATGTTAATAGTGTACAATCTCTATGATATCGCTAACTCTGGAGGAAATAATCAAAATAATCATGTTAATAATGTGTGTTTGTGTGACAGTGTGTGTGGTGTGTGTGCGTGTGTGTGTGTGTATGCGTGTGTATGTCTGTGTCTGTGTGATGTATGTGCATCAGTTGTGCATGTGGCACACTACAACTGATTGCAGTTTTTTATTTATTCTTCTTGTCAAAGATCTTTGCAGGACAACTGATGGCAATGTTTCAATTCTTCTTTGATCTCTTCGTAAATTTTGTCACGACTGTCCGTGACATAGTAAAGCGTCGTGTGTTAGTATTTGTGGCATGACTGTGATCATGATGAAAAGAATGAAGACATTGTAAACTTCCAACTCAGCCCACCTCAGTTCTCGCGCGCCACGGCCTTCAGCTCTTGGACCAGTTCTGTTCCTCCTCTTCACACTTCTCTCTCATGACGTCACCCGCTGTCTAGCTCTTGGATCAGTTCTGTTCCTCCTCTTCACACTTCTCTCTCATGACGTCACCCGCTGTCAAGCGAGTGCACAATGCTCCCTCTAAGGTGCGCGTCTGCGCAGCTCATTAAACAATGCTGCGCAGCAGAGGGAACGTTGCATGTGACTTCTCTCATGTCATCAACCACTGTAACTAACCTCTCTCGTGTCATAATCAACCACCTCTCATTGTGCCATGTCACGAATACACAGAGGACATTAGTCGTGACATCCTCGACATAACATAACAGTGTTTTTGTAACTATAAATATAACAGTGTTTGGATAACTATAAATCAAGAATTAACAGTTTAGGTAACTATAAATGAACAACATAGCGGTGTTTTGGTAACTACAAATGATTAACCTAACAATGTTTTCGTAATTGTGAATGAATAATATAAAAGTGTTTTGGTAACTACAAATGATTAACCCAACAATGTTTTCGTAATTGTGAATGAATAATATAACAGTGTTTTGGTAAATATAAACGAATAACCCAAATAAACGAACAGCGTTTTGATAACTACACCAGGTTACTGTCTGCATGTAATGCACATGGCATTTTTATTGCCTGAAGGTTTTGGATTCCAGCGAATTACTGTCTTTATAGTATTCAGAGTCCTAACAACAACAACGACTGTATTGCCTCTCATCATTGATAATAGATGAGTTGATCACCCTGACATCAATAGCCGCATTTCCTTGGCTAATTAATCACAGGCCCGACTGCAGTCGCTGGCCGCTTTGTCCTGCTCACTGGGGTCTAAAAACAGTAAACACAACTTGAATAGACGTTTTATTGGTCACTGCCAAAAGGCGGCCATCGCCAGACGTGTGTCCACACCGACATCTGTAGCGCAAAACACATTCAAACGGAAGTCGCAGCTATTTTATATTTTTCTGTAGGTGGATGGGGGATGAGTAAGGAGCTGGAGATGGTGGTTGGTGAGTTGATTTTTGTCGACATTTAACGTACTATTTTGTTTTGTTTGTTTGTGTTTATAAAGTAGAGTTTACTTTAGCATTAGTAGAATTAAGTTCAGATTTTCAAATCACTTTTTGAGAGCAGAGTCGTTTGTAGTTTAGTAATTTAAAAACAGTTTGGCATAAGCATTTGTTAGTTAGATAATAGAGAACCTTTTAATTTGATTAAGTCCGTCTTTGGTTCTAACTTACAATATTTCCACATTTCCGATTTATTCAATATAAAAACATTTTATATAAAATCATTTCTTTACGATCCATTACTGAAATACAATTCATTATTAATTGTTGAATATTTATATAGAGACAGTAATTTAATTATTTTCTATAATTGAGTCAATTAGTAATGCGATGTTTGAAGAATATGCCAATTCTAAGGCACAGCAAGTCTTGTGACGTTTTGAACACAGAGAAAAATGTGTTGACAGATGCCATTGTAATTATCAGACGTATTTTAATCATCCTTGTGTTGACAGTTATCAATGAAATTATCAGACATAGCTTAATCATCCTTTTTCATCCTTTTATGGTGATAAAAATGTGTTGACATATATCATAACAATTATCAGACGTGGTTTAATCATCCTTTTATGGTGATAAAAATCTGATGACAGATATCATAGCAATTATCAGACGTAGTTTAATCATCCTTTTATGGTGATAAAAATCTGATGACAGATATCATAGCAATTATCAGACGTAGTTTAATCATCCTTTTATGGTGATAAAAATCTGATGACAGATATCATAGCAATTATCAGACGTGGTTTAATCATCCTTTTATGGTGATAAAAATCTGATGACAGATATCATAGCAATTATCAGACGTCGTTTAAGCATGCTTTTGGAACAGCGACTCTGTCGCTACATTTCGTGGCCTTGAGTAAAGTCTATACTCATGTAACTCCAAACAATGTCAAAGCACATTCACTCCCGCATTTCTTTCCTTGCAGCCATTGACCTACCAGTCGTCACTGATCTGTTTCAATCACCACTGACCTAACACAGTCGTCACTGATCTGTTTCAATCACCACTGACCTATCACAATGGTCACTAATCTGTTTCAATCACCACTGACCTATCACAGTCTCACTGATCTGTTTCAATCATCACTGATCTATTTCAGTATTCGTTGACCTGTCACAGCCTTGACTATGACAGCCACCACTGATCTATGACAATCTTCATTGAGCTATCACACATCACTGGTCTATGATCATTGGCCTTTGACAGTCGTTCCTTACCTATGACAGTCATCACTGGTCAATGGCATAACGCAGTCAATACTTATTTTTGACGTCATTGTAGTGACGTCAGACCGCCATAAAGAACTTCAGACTGTTAATGGGATTGCGGTTGTGGACGAAACAGTTCTTGGGTAGAACTAAATCGGTGAACACTTGGAGAGGACCATCAAAAAAACTTTTGAACTGAAAAGGACATCACTGAGATCGTCTGCAACTCTTGCACGATTGCTATTTTTACTAGACTGTTCTTTCCTCAAAGAAAGCGAGTCTTGCAATAAGTTATAAGTGATGTGAGTTGTCGTAAATAAATTGAGATAAGTCGTGAGAAAGCATTTTAAAGGAAAACAAAAGTCAGCATTTGACAAATTATAATAAAATTGACAAAAATATTGCTTGGAGTATTTCTAAATGCTATTTATTATTTCCTTTTAAAAAAATGACTATACTGCCTAAGTCCTAAATTCAAGGAAATGCCGTGAATATAAAACTCAAATTAATTAAGTGTCTGGATCCTAAATTTACTGTAAAGTCTATAATATTGATCAGATTAATATAGGGCATTTAGTCCTAAATTCAAGGAAATGCCATGAATATAAAACTCAAATTAATTAAGTGTCTGGATCCTAAATTTACTGTAAAGTCTATAATATTGATCAGATTAATATAGGGCATTTAGTCCTAAATTCAATGTAAAGCCTTGAATAATAAACTGAGATTAATTTAAGGAATGGAGTCCTAAATGCAATGTAAAGCCTAAAATATTAAACTAAGATTAATATAGGATCTGGGGTCTAGAATCTTACTCGGAGATTAACTTATTGCCTGGGGTCTAGGATCTTATTTAAAGATTAAATTAGGGCCTGGAGACTACAACTTAAAGAAATATTATTGCAAAATGTGTAAACATTATATGTATAATGTACAAAAGTGTAAGTATAACATAGTGTTGTGTTATTAAAATTGCTGGAGAGGAGTGTTAACAGAGTATAACTGTTTAAGTAATGTGCACTTATTAAAAAAACAAAACAGCTGGATATAAATATATAAAACAATTCTTAAAATATAACGTGTACGTAGGAAAAAGAACCAAGTAACAAGACTTCAAATAAAGGGAAACTATCGATAACTTGCTACTACCTAGAGGTTCTTCAGAGTATGTCGCCCCTACTAACTCTCCCGTTAAATATTTTGTATCATCTTAGCGCTAACTGCCATATCCAATTTAAGGAGCTGAATTTTCATCATTCTAACTACCTGATTTGTGCAATGATTTTCTTTAGTTACGTATTTATTTTGTATCATCTAGCACTAACTACCTGACTTGTGTAATGATTTTCTTTAGTTACGTATTTATTTTGTAAAAGCGTAGGGTGGAGTGGGTACTTCTTATAGGCACATACAGTCCTGGCCAGGCGCGTAGAAGTAGGTTACTATATTTAACTGCTGAATAAATACTTGGGCTGAAGTAGGTTACTATATTTAACTGTTGAATAAATACTAGGGCTGAAGTAGGTTACTATATTTAACTGTTGAATAAATACTTGGGCAGAAGTAGGTTATTATATATAACTGTTGAATAAATACTTGGGCAGAAGTAGGTTACTATATTTAACTGTTGAATAAATACTTGGGCTGAAGTAGGTTACTATATTTAACTGTTGAATAAATACTTGGGCTGAAGTTACTATATTTAGCTGTTGGATAAATACTTGGGCAGAAGTAGGTTATTATATATAACTGTTGAATAAATACTTGGGCAGAAGTAGGTTATTATATATAACTGTTGAATAAATACTTGGGCTGAAGTAGGTTACTATATTTAACTGTTGGATAAATACTTGGGCTGAAGTTACTATATTTAGCTGTTGGATAAATACTTGGGCTGAAGCAAATGCTACAACTTTCAAATTCAAATGATTTTTATGAATGTGGAAAAAAAAAATAGCCAGCGTTTGTTCAGATATTGCGTTCTTCCTACAACTATAATATTATTCATTTCATTGTTCTTAACAATGACGAGCATTATTTAGACAAAACGAATTTCATGTTGCATTGTATCTTTTCAATGCTTAATATTCGCACTGCTGTATTATAAATTATGCATAAAAAGCAAATGTATCCTTTCAGTTAATAAATAAGACACTTAAAGCAGCTTGGCCACGACAAATAATCATTTTCTCTTCTATAATTTTTAATGAGTAAAAAGAACAAACAACAACACACACACACACACATTCGACTGCCACCAGAATACCATATAAACTAGTTGAACACAATTACCGATTAACGGGTAGGAAGAGCGCATTTACATTGCGTGGCGGCCGCGTGTGCAGTAAAATGACGTGATCTGAGGTAGTATGTAAGCCCATTGCTACAACACATTTCCGTATTTCATCGAAAGAAAAATATGATCATTTTTCTCGTAAACTCCCTTTTTAGTACACCCTGCGATGTTTTGATGGGAGATGGGCATGATATTAATTCTCCACCACCGTAGCCTTAGGTTAATCATCCTGTGGCTGAGTAATTTTGCCTATCCCCATTTCTACATTTAATTGTTATATTAACTGTTAAATTGTCGAAGTTGCCCGAATTTATGTAAACTTGTATTTTGTCTTCCCCCTTCTTCCTTAATTCATATCTGCTATGTGTAAACTTGTATTTTGTCTTCCCCTTTCTTTCTCAATTCATACCTGCTATGTGTAAACTTGTATTTTGTGTTGAATATTTACCGGATATAACTGAGAATGTGCAAATTACACTGTGCTCATACAGCCATACATACAAAGTTTGAAAAAAAACCACATTAAAACTAATATAATTTCTTTATTTCAGAAGAAATGCTTTGCGTGTTATGATAAGTGGCATTCTAAGGGACATAATGCGAACAAGAACACAGACACTGTAGCCAGTAAAGTGTTCGGTAAGTATGCAAATGTACAATCAAATCAAATCAAAAAGCACTACTGAATGACTAGAAACATATATTACTACACCACATGTTTTAACATTATAGCCAGAAAAATATACTGCTATACCAAGTGGTCTACATTGTAAGCAAACTCATTACCAGTGTCAAAAAGACTGGCCTGAAAATTATACTAGCACATCATGTGTCTTATCCTGCAAGTAAACTCTATATCAATGTCCTATGGATTGGCCAGAAAATGATACTACTATGCGTCCTACAGTTTTGCTACATACATCATTCCATGATGTGCACAGGGGTCAAGCCACAATGTCCCACATTATGAACCAGAAATGTGTTTTTAAAATTTCTGACAGACATGCCACAATGTCCCACGTTATAGCCAGAAATGTCTGTGTTGTACATGTGCAGTATAACATTTCTTAGAGTCATCATGCCATTATGCTAACAACCCTTAGTTTGTCCCTACTTCAATCAGGAAAGTAAAAATGTATTTTGCTGCAAAACAAAACTTATATTCTAACTTCAATTCACTGTTTATTTATGCAAAGTAAAACAAAAAGAGCAAAATATTGGAAAATGTAATCAAATGAAAACATTAAAGCAATTAGGTTTCTATAGTGTTTACTTTTCCTAAATGCACATAGATATTTAGGCCTAACTAGAGACAAACTGGTATATGTTTGTGGCCATTTTCCCTTTCAATTAAACTGTCTTTAGGACTTATTGGTAAAAAAGGTTTATGTTTGTGGTCATTTTCCCTTTCACATCATACTGTCTTTAGGACTTATTGGTAAAAAAGGTTTATGTTGTGGCCCATTTTCCCTCTCACATCATACTGTCTTTAGGACTTATTGGGTAAAAAAGGTTTATGTTGTGGCCCATTTTCCCTCTCACATCATACTGTCTTTAGGACTTATTGGGAAAAACAATGAATCATCACAACCATCCTCCCAAACTTACCATTATTAAACAGGTCAAAGTTCACTCATTTATTTCATGGGCCACTACCTTTGGAACTCAGCAATATCCTAAATAACTAATCCATTCACTAACTTGCTGTTTTGTTAGTCTTATACCATTACATCTTTATTAATTTCTCCTATCATCACATCTTCATTAGTCTTGCCTATACCATTACTTTTTCATTAATCTCTTGTAAACCATTACTTCTCCATTAATCTCTTCTATACCATTACTTCTTCATTCATCTCTCCTATACCATTATGTCTTTATTAGTCTTGTCTACAACATTAATTCATTCATCTCTCCTATACCATTATATCTTTATTAGTCTTGTCTACATCATTAATTCATTCATCTCCCCTATACCATGACTTCAGTGGTCTCTTGTATACATTACTCCTTGAGTATTTCATACACCAATTTATTTATTATTTGTCATACACATACATTTCCCACAAGAAAATAACTGTGACTAATTTGAAAAAAAGAAATCAGTAATCATAATTTGTAACATGTACTGACAGTAAAACCAACTAAAACTTGTGGCACCAAAGCTACGATACTACAGTCAGATGAAGGAAGAGTCAATGACCATGCCAACATCCTCGAGAATGACGGCAAAAGTGTCATTTCAAGTTTCTGACTACTGTTTGCGTTACCTTTAATAGGACCATTTAATATGTAGGACTACACAATGTGCTATTTCTGACTACTGTTTGCGTTACCTTTAATAGGACCATTTAATATGTAGGACTACACAATGTGCTATTTCTGACTACTGTTTGCGTTACCTTTAATAGGACATTTAATATGTAGGACTACACAATGTGCTATTTCTGACTACTGTTTGCGTTACCTTTAATAGGACCATTTAATATGTAGGACTACACAATGTGCTATTTCTGACTACTGTTTGCGTTACCTTTAATAGGACCATTTAATATGTAGGACTACACAATGTGCTATTCAAACTGTTTAGAAATCACTTTCATTCAGGCAGAGGGAGGGGAGGGACTTAATAAATTTGGATGAAAGCCCCATTTAGTTTTCTTGTTTAAATTAATTTGTTTGCCAGGTGAACAAAATTACGAATATGCCTGTCTCAAATAATTCTGAAAACTGATCTAAGAAAAAATTTTTGGGCATTTCTGCTTTGTGAACATTGAAAACATTTAGAAATTAATCTGAGACATGGGAAAAGCAAGGAAAAAGGACTGTGAAAATGTATAGAAACTAATCTGAGACAAGTGAAAAGCAAGGAAAAAGGACTGAAAATATTTAGAAACTGAGACATGGGAAAACCAGGAGGATAAGTATGAGGAAGATTTTTGTGTCTGATTTCTTGCAATATGAACATTTGTAAATGATACATATAAAAAGAAAAGACAGTAAGTATGATAAAATTTGGATTTATAAAACTAGTACACAAATATCCAAGAACTAAGAAGTTGTGCTAATGTTTACAATAGTGTGTTCTAAATTGAATGAAGAAAAGCATGCACATAATATGGGTACATGAGTGAGAAGTAATAAAAGATATTGTTTCAAATATATATTATTTCTAGGTGATTATATACAAATAAAATTGTGCTTTAAACAATAAATATGAACAATCACAGAATATACACTTTTATCATCTTTCTACAAGCACCAATGTGAGCACAATATAGAATGTTCTCAAATTTCTACAAGCATCCAGCTAGTGCATAAAATCAGTGAAATAAACAAGGCAGCTGTATTAATAGTACTTCACAAACAATATTCTTGCATTGTGTTTTTGCCATTTGCACTTCAACAAACACACCTGCAGAGAAAGCAAAAAAACAAATCAAACAAATAAATCATCAGTTTTTACAACATATAAATTTAAAAAAAGCTAAATGTACCATTTGATTTCAACTAAAATATTTCTATAAAGTCATACTTTATTTTGATTTCCTTATGACTTTCTGTCCATTTTGTAATAAAGGCATTGTAAACTTGGTTCTATCTTGACAAAGGCATTGTAAATTAAGTGTCTCTTAATCTTATATCTCTCAAGGTTCACATTAATTCATATAGTGTTTTTTATTATTCACCTGTTTATACAGTGATGTAAAAAGATGTCATGCCATTTACACTTTACAACAATGAAAGTCCACATAAGAAAGAGGCAACATCTAAATATCAAATTTTTTAAAAATTAAATAAAAACTGCAATCAGAAAAATAAAAAACTAACTGAATTGTAAAAAATTTAAAGGACATTATTCTGTATTCAATAAAGAGATTGCTAATATATATCAGTTTTATTTTACTGAAAAAGAGGTAGTGTTCCTTTCCTTTTCTCTTGTAGACATCTACAATTCTGCCTATAGTAATTATACACAAACGTATACAAATATTATGCAAACTACAAATATCCAAACTTCAATATCTAACAAAAATAATAACAACAATATACACAAGCACATTTTATGATTATTATCAATAACATATTAAGACACTTTCTAAAGTTTAATTTTATAATAAATATATAAATGAAGGAAAAAATTTACATATATATATCCCATGCATGTACCTACTCAACTTTTTTCAAAAGCCACCACTGAAAAGTAATAATATGAATGGCACATTTTCATAATCTGTTTACTTTATTTTATAACTCACTGGTCTAAAGAATATAATTGTATGATTTTGACTGATTTTGTTTCTCTAACAATTTTTATTACCACAACAAAAAATTTTAAAAAATAAACAAAATTATGCATAAACATTAATATGTGCATGAGCAACAAAATTACACATGACATATGCTGCAGCTTGGTGAATAGTCTCAATAATTAATACATTTTTTTTTTAAAGTAAACTGAAACTGTCATCACATTACCAGGAAACTGATTTCTGTTCATAACAAAAGTAAAACAGCAGAGGCCAGAACATTTCTGTCCAAACCATGTTAATTAAGAATAGACAATATATAATCGAGTATTTTGGGTGTTGTTTTTGAGTTTTAAAATCAGTACATTAATTTAATACAATGACTAAATGTAGAACTAAGTGAATTTAAAATCAGTATATTAATTATATTAAGTAATAAGTATATATTAACCAAATGAAGACCTAAATGAGTTTTAAAATCAGTACACTAATTGAATACAATGAAAAGAGTAGACTTAAATGAATTTAAAAACCAGTACACTACTTTAATACAATAAGAGTAGACTTAAATGAATTTAAAAACCAGTACACTGCTTTAATACAATAAGAGTAGACTTAAATGAATTTAAAAACCAGTACACTGCTTTAATACAATAAGAGTAAGAGTAGACTTAAATGAATTTTAAAACCAGTACACTACTTTAAATACAAAGATATGAGTAGACATAAAATATTTTTAAAACCAGTACACTACTTTAATAAATAAATGTAGTCTAAAATGGGTTTAAAATCAGCACATTAATTTAAACAATGACCGAATAGAGGCCTAAATAATTCACCAGAGTATGCATTGATATTTACAATCTTAATGAATGCAGTCATCAGGAACACGGACCAGGTCTAAGCCAAAATATGTCATGGCAGTACAGACAGTTGATGCTGTAGTCTGGTCTAAGCGTGTGTTAGTATAGTTTGGGGCTGTAGTCTGGTTTAAGTCAACGATGCTTGTGTTAGTACATTTTGGGGCTGTAGTCATTGATTGAGGTAAAGTTCATTGATCATGTGTGGGCAGTGGAAATATATAGAAGGTAAGAGTGGGTGAATGTTGACAAGATACAGGATGCCCTTATATGGACATTTGAGTTCCATTCAATGACGCAGTGGAGCTTGTAGTTTGACCCAGAATCATTCATAGATATGTTCCTGATAGATCCATGCATAGACAGACGCACTGTGCCCACATCTATAGAAGGGTTGATGAATTTGCACGTTTCCAGAAGTGGTAAATATATCAACTTGTTATATATTGATTAAAATGTTGTGTAGAATGTTCATGTATTTTTACTAATAATTCTTGTATGAAATTAACGCATATTTCTTCCAGAGAAGGTTGTGTGGTGCTAGTAATAATTCATGCTGTATGGTATAGATGATGAAATGGAAATAAGCATATGCTGTGTGCTATGCCTTATGTATGAAAAAACATTTGTAGCAGGTAAAGCTAAATGGGGGATTGAGATAATCATTCAATGCAAATTTAATGAAAACCATTCATTGGTTGTGTTGTATCAATTGAGATTCCTATAAATGAGGAAATGGAAATATTATTGTCTCGTTTGTAAATATTAAGTTAGCATGTAGCTAACATTTAATGATGTGAAATTGTAAAAGTCGTCTATTGCTGTCACCACAAAGCCTTAATGTTCGTATTTATTGGCGGCTACAGAGAGATACGTTGTCTATTTCTTCCGTCTTATTGTCTTGACTTGTTGCTGAGTTGATCCTCGTGTTCACTCTGAAACACACACCTTATTCCTGTCGCGAGCTGATGGTCATCAAAGTAATGTCATTGACAAGGGTGAGAGGTACTGTGCGAGTAAATTATGACAACAAGCTCACTTCTATTAACAACAAAGTTAAGTCATCTAAACTGAACAATCCTTAACGAACCAGATGAACATTATTGATAAAAACGAACATTAAAGTTGGGACAGTAAATAGACGGTCTCGATTGACCTGTGCTTTTGGAAATTGAATTCTATTGTTCTCTTTTGATTATTATTATTAAATCTTCTTTGTTCTTGTTATCTTAAACCCACATTTTAGTTAATTTGTTAGTGTAACCAAAAAGAGTTGGCTGGGGGTTCTGAGCCAGAAATATGTGGATGTTATATAAGTCATAATTAATCAAAGGGAAGGATAATGTTGCCAACTCAAGGCATGTCAGCTAATTTGTCTGTCATTATGTTAGATAAATAAAGGTCACAAAGAACGAATCTAACATAGAGATTGAAGGATAGATTAAGATGCCTGGGCTGTTGTCAGTATTAGAGCTAATATAATAAATTTAATGATTAATAATTTTGAGTCTGATACTGCAACAGGATCATTAAATATAACCAGGCATGTGACAACAAATCAGTGAAATGTAAAAATCTACAAGTTTTATGGTTTTAGATAGTAACTTTAAAACTTCTCCTCAACCAAAGAAAATGACATACTGGAGGTGGTTCTTTTCAAATAAAATGTAAATACACATAACTGCAGGGTAAAAATAACATGTATGTAGTTGTGGATAAGGTTAAAGTAATATTTCCAGTTGTGTAAGTATTGATACTGTGTATAAAACAAGGAGGGTATTTAGCCTTGTGTGTGTATGTGTGTGTGTGTGTGCGTGCGTGCGTGCGTGTGTTCCAAGTAGATTTTTAATTGTTTGAAGCAGGTTATTGAAAGAGTATTATTTTTACTACTGAACTATGGATGCTAATTTTTTAAGACTTGGTGTGGATAATCAATATGTTTAAAATCTTTAAGAATGGTGCAATAGTTACTGAGCTAAGCCTAAAAGCTTTACAAATGGTTACAAAACTTATTGCGAGAGTCTGAAATCTTTATGAATTGTTTAAAGTCATCAATTTCACAAAAATTCTGACAAGAATTTGTCTACAGATTCTATTGTTGTACAGGCTTTTTCTTCTTTAGAATTATAACATCCTCCAAATCCTACAAGGATTAAAAATATGCCACTTTTTCAGTGTATATATGTTTAAAATAAAAGGTCTTCTCATGGTTATGGAAAACAGCAAAATCCTGAATAAATTTGGCAAAGTTTACCCATGTTTTGAGTTGAGAAATATCACATGAAAACTAAATCTTTTCAAAATCATCAAAGGAAAATACAAACCAAGTGTTTCTTGTTCGATAAAAAAATTATTTTACGATATAATTTCTATTTACTTCCACACAAACTAAAACATAAAACAAGCTTTGATTTTTTCAAATATAAGTTGTGAGGTGGACAATAACATTCTGACAATAATTGCTGGGTACATAAAAAAATACTGTTGGACAAAAAAGGCTTTGTGTTAATTTTTTAACATTTACAATTATTACTTTGGTACTTATTTGACTTCTCTTGCTATCTCTGAAAACAATTATTTTGTTTTCTTGCTGAAATTTAGTTCACTTTGGGTAATGGGATACAGAGGAATGGCTACACCACTAATTTACTTAACAGATTTAATTCACTGGAGGAATGGCTACACCAGTAATTTACTTACCCAGATTTAATTCACTGGAGGAATGGCTACATCACTAATTTACTTACCCAGATTTAATTCAATGGGGTAATGGGATCTTCAGGAATGGTCAGTTAAATAGGAATCTATAGATGTATCCATGTCAAACAACTGATAAATGAATATGCATACTGAAATATAGCATTTGCTACAACTACTGCTACTATTTAATAGAGTTTATGAAATAGCTGTCTAAACAACATGATGCTTAGCACTAATAAGTCACTGTTAAGACACATTTAGACATTTTTCCTATTACATTTGTTTTAAGAAATTTTTTATAGCAGCGTTTTAGACTTTCTTTAAAGTGGCCTCTATTACACACGAGTCTTTCTAGTGTCAGAAAATATACAAGAAATATAATAATAAATGTTTTATTTTTTAAATATGTTAATCACAAAATTTACAAAATCACAGCACATAATTATAGATACAAGACATAAACATATTACAAAATATAACCATATACCAAAAACACATAACTGTACAAAACATAAACACACGCAGCACATAATTAAACAATATATAGCATATATATACAGTGCAAAATTATGCACAAGATATTATAATTAGTACAGGATCTAATTAGAGCAGTCTCGATATAATACACGGTGAACTGGTAGTGATGTAGAATTACTGAAAAGTTTGAACTACGTGAAATACATCCGCCAAACAATTACAGCGTGTAAAGTTTCATAACACAACAATTTTAATTACTCGAAAATTAAAAAGTTTCCTTCTAATTTAATGTGAAAATTATTTGTAGACTGGTTTGTATGTGAAAGTGCAATTGCTTCTTTGCTACACAATCATACATATCTACATAAGTACAAGAAAAAAATACACTTAGAAAACATCTTTAACAGAACAGATGATCATTTAAAAAACTCATTCAGAGTTCGTAGGCAATTTAGGAAAAAAATTGAAGGGCTTTTCAAGGAACTTTTAGTTTTTGACTTATAAATGTTTCACAGCTTTTATTTAAAATAGACTTGTTTAGACAAACTCATACAGAAAAAAGGGATGGGATATTTCTTTAAAAACCAAGGACTTCTCAACTAATCAAAGAGATTAGAGTCAAATTCAAGGACTTGCAAAGGACAAAATAAGGTTCAAGTATTTTTCAAAGACTGTTCTCATTATTCAAGGGCGTTTCAAGGTTGCTACATAGAAATTCCTGCCTTAATATGAAAAAAAGCATTGAGTGAAAATTATTTTACTACAGCGAATAAATCTTCTTGGAGCAAATGTAATCTTGAATGGGCATGACTTTACTGTGTACATAAACATAATAAAACATATAATAAATTATACAATAAGTACACATTCACAATACATAATTATACAAGTCATAATACATATGCAATGAATAATTATACATTATACAACATATAATTATACAAGTCATAACACATATGCAATGAATAATTATACAACACATAATTACATATGAGATATAAATATAAAAGCAAAGAGTGTTGTTGGTCAAACTGCATTTTGATACAAGCAAGTTCTATAACAATCTATTAAGCCTTAAGGTATATAAAATTTACTGTTTATAACAATTATTATAAATACATATAGACAAACACACCATACAGAACTAATACATATTTAACTGCAATATGACATCCACACTCTTAATGTGATCTCATCACAGGATTGAACAACATGACCTTTGTTACAATGATATCATTCTAAGTGTTATAATACAGGACATATATTATAGACCTATATAACAGTTAATACATGATATAATCAGCTTAAATAATGACAGAATTCTATTTAACCAAATGATAGCAGTGTAATTGGTTTTATACCACAGAAGATATACCATAGATCTACATAAAACAATGATATAGTCAGTAGAATGCTATACCGTGTAACCAAATTGATAGAGTAGTCAGTTTTACCATATAGGAGATATACTATAGATCTACATGATATAGTCAGTAGAATGCTATACCATGTAACCAAATTGATAGAGTAGTCAGTTTTATAATATAGGAGATATACTATAGGCCTACATAATACAATGATATAGTCAGCCTAAATAATGACAGAATCCTTTAATGCCATACCATGTAAATAAATGATAGCAGAATAGTCACTTTTATAAATACAGGAATTGGACAATTATTAATATACAAAATCCTTGAATGCCATACCATGTAACTAAATGATAGCAGAGTAGTCACTTTTATAAATGCAGGAATGGACAATTATTAATATACAAAAGAAAATTCATCAGGACAATCTAAAGTTTCTAGCGAACATTATAATCATTAATATACAGGGCATGATACTCCCAATCTTAGATACAAAATCCTAATACTGTAATACTAATAGATGATAAATGGTGAACTGGCCTGATAAGTCAAAATGTCAATGAGCAGTATGTAATAACATCAAAATATTTTGTAAACATGAAACAATAAACTGTATACTTCACACCTGCAGGCAGTTCAAACCATCTGACAGCACTTACAGTTGCAATATAAGCTGCAGAAATATACTCCAATCAACTGCCCAATGTGGACAGTGGAATAGAAACATAAACTTCAACACTGTTATATGTAAAATTAAACACGAGCAGATAACAGAAAATCCTTTAAAGAAAAATACAAATGCACAAACTTGAAATCACATTTGCAGACATTTTCTTAGCTAACAAGAGTAACTAAATTCTATACTCATAGCTAATTTCAATATCTAACCAAATTCTAATATATAGTCGATTTCAGTCTCTGACCAAATTCTATACACATAGTTGATTTCAATCACTGACCAAATTCTATTTTCATTTCAGCACATCAATGACTTAGTCCAATGCACATTAAGACCTAATTTCAACTCATCAGTGAGAATATACTCAGACTTATTTCAACACATAATGATTGACTAGTAGGGTGGTTGAGATGCTATGATCTGTATATTAATTTGTGTTATTTACTGATTATTAACTTACCATTTAACTTAAATGAATTTTCAAAATAAAAAAAAAAAAACACCTGCTCAAGACAGATTTATTATTTGTTTTAGATACAGTAACTAAAGTTTAACTAAAAAAACTGAAAGACGAAAACAATGTAAAACTCTATACTTCTGATTCAGATGAATGTTTTGATGAACAAACCACATTAAATAAAACTAAATCCAACTATACTAAACAATTAATTTCAATAATATATCAATGTGAAAAAGATTGTTTGATATAATACTGCTGATATAACTATAATGACATATTGAGATAATGCAAACTTTATTTACCGAAAAAGAGTACCATATATAATACTGATGATATGAGCATTAAATCTAAAGTATAAATATAATGTACATATTTTTATTTTTGTCAGGTATATATATATATAGGTGTAAATTTTCTTTTTAAAGTCTTATATTGGAATTTCTGTCATTGGATGATGGCTAAGACATCGGAAGACCTGAAATCAACATCAGTTAAAATGGATGGAATTCCTAGAATGAATGAATTCATTAAAATGATAACAGCTATATCAACAAATTTATGACTAACAGCTTTGTTGCCATGATCCTCAACAGAACATCTGCTTTAGGTACAGTATACAATGATCAAGACCTCATGATACCACTAATTGTATATAACTTTAGGTACAATATACAATGATCAAGACCTCATGATACCACTAATTGTATATAACTTTAGGTACAGTATACAATGATCAAGACCTCGTAATATCACTAGTTGTATATATTTGCAATGTCTATACATATAACTTTAGGTATAGTATACAATGATCAAGACCTCATGATATCACTAGTTGTATATATTTGAAATGTCTGTATATAAAAGCAACTAAATTTAAAACTAAAGGCATGTTACACACATTTTAGAAAGATACACTGTCTGAATCATGACCAGGAAACTTTATTTCTTAAATTAATGCAACAAGAACAGTACCTGGTCAAGTCTGGTGGGAACCCAAAGCACTTTCTCAAATTACAAGTACAGTACCAGGTCAAGTCTGGTGGGTACCCAAAGCACTTTCTTGAATTACAAGAACAGTGCTTGGTCAAGTCTGGTGGGTAATCAAAGCACTTTCTAGAATTACGAGAAAAGTGCCTAACCTGGTGGGTGCTCTAAGCAACCTTTATTAGTAAACTCTGAAGAAGTTGTATTAATTTATCGATTGGCATGAGTGAATAAATCATGCAAACAGAAAGCACAAAATACTAGTAAATATGTCAGTGTCATTAAACATTAGTATAAAGCCCCAATCCATTACATGCCAGTAACATAAGGTGTAGGCCCTAAGTCACAAAATACCAGTAATATAATGTGTAGGACCCAATCCACTTTATCAATAATATAAGGTGTAGGCCAGTAATATAAAGTGTAGGACCCAATCCACTACATCAATAATATAATGTGTAGGCCAGTAATATAAAGTGTAGGACCCAATCCACTACATCAATAATATAAGGTGTAGGCCAGTAATATAATGTGTAGGACCCAATCCACTAAATGAAGGTATAATGTGTAGACCCCAATTCACTACATGTTATTAATAAAAGATGTAAGGAAGAAACCTATATATGTCATTAATCTAAGGTATAATCTATGTATAAGAATAGGAATAAGGAAATGTTAGGGCTGTCATTAAAAGGAATTTTTAAAAATCCCACCCTCATTATAATAAATGAAATTTTAAGTCAGTATCCATTACACTCAATATTTTACAATAATTGATTATTTAAATATTTATCAGGCATAAGATCAGCATCGTTAGCAGTCAGAAATTCTAGAAAAGCACAAATAAAGGTTATCCTTAATTAAGTTTCACTATTCATAATCTAATAGAATGATATGTAAAGAAATGTGTGTTAAAAACTTTATTCCAAATAATTTACCACTGCACTAAATTTAAGTGTAATATTTATCTTAAAAAGGTCTGTTCTGAAAATTGATTTGCTGCTCTAAAGTCATATGTAATGTTTATCGAACAAAAGTCTATTCCTGGAAATCAATCAGTTCACTAAATATATGAGCATCTTATCGAAAGTCCATTCCAAAAAAATGATCGCACTAAATTAATGTACATCTTGCCAAAAGATTATGTCTGGAAACTGATCAGTGCTCTAAATGTATGTGCATCTTGTCAAAAGTCTATTCCAGAAAATTGATCGCATTAAATTAAAATGCATCTTGCCAAAAGTCTATTTCTGGAAAATGATTAGTGTACTTGCATCTTACCAAAAGTCTATTCCTGGAAATTGATTGCTGCACCAAATTAATGTGTATCCTGACCAAAGTATTTTCTTGGAAATCAACTACTACACTAAAATTATGTAAACTGTGTATCTTACAAGTCTTTCTCTGGGGATAAAAACACAAAAACAAAACCCAAACATTTAAAGCTGCCTTTGAAAATGCCATTAGCGTCTGATTTAATGTTTACTGGTATTGATGTCAGTCATGTTACTTGAACAATTAACAAGTCACCACCCCAACTCTTAATTAAAATTATAAACATTTTATTATACATTTTTTTTTATACAGGACAAAGTATAATGAAAACTTCAACCACTAACTGTCTCACTGCTATCTATATTTAACTCTGTTTCATGTTATGCACACAAAAAACCATCTCACTGTTATCTATATATAACTCTGTTTCATGTTATGCACACAAAAAAACCATCTCACTGTTATCTATATTTAACTCTGTTTCACTGTTATGCACACAAAAAACCATCTCACTGTTATCTATATTTAACTCTGTTTCACTGTTATGCACACAAAAAAACCATCTCACTGTTATCTATATTTAACTCTGTTTCACTGTTATGCACACAAAAAACCATTGCGATGTACATATATTTTATAAGCACGCATCCACACACATAATAATATGGTTACAGGGTCATAATTTAAATAAATTGATCTTGCAGTACACTAAGATTAAGAAAGAAAGTTATTTAATTTCCATTTAAATCAGCAAATGTGTCAGCAATGTGTATGTTCAGATAAAATGAACTGTACGTATAACAGTGAAATGACTTTGAAATAAAATGTACTGGAAGATGGGTAAGTTTCGACAAATGTAACTGTCCATGCCACACTGAAACAATCTTGAAATAAAATAGCTGCATTTATAATTATTAAATTCAAATAAATGTAACTGTCTACCAGGATTAAATAATCTTGAAATAAAAATAACTGTGTTCATAACAGTATGTTTATGTAAATGTAACTGTCCATACCTCCATAAAATGATCATGAAATAAAGAAAATAGTCTGAATTGGCTAACGAAAATTGGAATGAAGATAACAGTCTTAAATGCAAATGTTTAGAAATGTTCTGATTATTATGAGGACTTGCAGAGAGGTGGTATCTCCACAAGATCATACACCCACATGGAGTTATAGAGATGGTACTAACACATGAAGATATCAAGATAGAATGTCCACAAGGAGTTATAAAGATAGTCCCCAGTAATAGTATATCCAAAAGGAGTTAAGAGAGATTGTACCACCTCAATGTCAAGAAGCTATAAGGATGGTACCCTCCCTTTATAGAGATGCTACTTCCATATATAAAGATTAAAACTCCATATGAAGTACTACAGATAGTGCCACCACAAGGTGTTACAGAAATGATTCTACATATGAGGTTAAAGAGATTGTATCTCCACATTGGCTTATAGAGACAGCTCCACACTGGGTTTCAGAGACATCTCCACATGGGTTTTTACTTTAGAGCACCTCCAGACAGGTTTATAGAGACATCTCCATATGGGTTTCTAGAGATGACACCTCCACACAGAGTTACAAAGACAATAGCCACACAAGACAACACAGGATGGAACATTCACAATAAGCTACAAAGATGGTAAACACATGACTTTACAGGAATGGGACAAGTACTTCCACATTGATGACATAGGTAGTACCTCAAAGGACTTTCTAAAAGTAAAAAGTGACATCGGATATGGAAAGACATTTAACATAAAGGAAGGAATCAACTAGGTTCCCTCTTGAAAATTAAAAAAACTCTAAAGTGCTTCTGTTTACAAGAGCAAAAGTTGCCTTTTACAAGGAAAGTTGTTGTACAGTTCATAAACAAAGTCACTCTGCTAAGTTTCACCTTTCACAGTATCATCACAAGAACAAATAAAATACAAATGAACAGAAGACATTTAAAACAAATAAAATAAGGCAGTAGGACAAATAAAATACATATGAAAAGAAGACATTTAAAACAAATAAAATAGGGCAGTAAAAAGTAGGACAAATAAAATACATATGAACAGAAGACATTTAAAACAAATAAAATAGGGCAGCAAAAAGTATGACAAATAAAATACATATGAACAGAAGACATTTAAAATAAAATAGGGCAGTAAAAAGTATGACAAATAAAATACATAAGAACAGAAGACATTTAAAACAAATAAAAATAGAGCAGTAAAGAAGTAGAACAAATAAAATACAAGGTAACAGGGCATTTAAAATGAATAAAATAGGGCAGTAAGAAGTAAGAAAAATAAAATACAAGAGAAGAGGACATTTAAAATGGATGAAAATAAGGCAGTAAAGAAGTAGGACAAATAAAATACAAACAGAACACAAATCAAATGCAAAAAGAACACAAACAAAACTTGAAGGACAGGACATATGAAGATAGGGCATTAAATAAAAAATGATGATATAAATTAATCTGATAACTTAAAAAATATCATCATTTTGATCCTGGCATATATATACTGACAAGGTACATATGAATACTAATGATGAATAAGGTTTTAAAAAAATACAGTAATAGGACAACTTCACACTGTATTACATAGTAGAGTTAATATGAATATCTATAAAATGGGTAATGTACAACAACTGTGGAGTGTGTAATAAATGTAAACAAAGATGTGCAGATGACAGTAAAATTGTGGAGTGGTCGTAAATGTGATCATATAAATGAAAGTCAGACTGACCTACAGGTTGCTCAAGTAACTGTAAGTTTCGATGAATGGGCAAGTCCCTGTGAAGTAATAAATGTCATTGTAGGCATGACAGTCACACTTATACATCATGATGACCTTTGAGTGTCTGATGAAAGAAAAGTAGCCAAAGGAACTAAGACAATAAGCGATGACTAGTCATACTGAAGTCTCACGAAAAACTCTAGTAGAACTCTGCCCTTGTCTGATGTGAATGTATCGAGTGGTATCCACTTCAGAAATCTTCACCTGAGTACTGGTCATACAGAAGTCTCACGAAAAACTCTAGTAGAACTTTGCCCTTGTCTGATGTGAATGTATCGAGTGGTGTCCACTTCAGAAATCTTCACCTGAGTACTGGGAATGATGATATCACTTGTGCCTGGCAAGGGTGACAACTCTGCCTTAGGTGTGGGTGCTGCACATTAATAAAAAAACAAATACTGCAGACAAATACAAAAATATTTTTAAAACAGCTAGTAAATAAATGCTTTTTCCTCAAGTAAAAAAAAGAAAAAATAATGCTTTATTTTATTCCTTGATCTCACTCTAAAGATCTAAAATTAAAAATAATCTTCTATCCACTTATGTTCATTGTACAAATATGACTTTAGTATTTTTTATCCTGTGCACTGGTTTCAGTATGTTTTGCCAAATGTCTCTGGATTCAGCAATCTTTAAGGACTTTCTGAATTTCATTTCTTTTTAAAATGATTCTGACTTTCAATGTATTTTTCAAAGTTATAACTTTTGAGTGTGTGTTTATCAAAGATATCTGACTTGAGGTTTTTTTCCAAAGCTATTTGGCTTGTGACTGTGTTTTTAAAGGTATATAATCTCTGTGTGTGTTCATCAAAGGTATCTAACTTGTATGTGTTCAAAGATATCTAAATTGTGCATGTTCTTAGTTATCTAACTTGTGCATGTTCAAAGATATCTAACTTGTGTGTTCAAAAAGATTCGAACATGTGCATGTCCATGAAAGGTAACTAACTTGTGTTCATCAAAGGTATCTAACTCGAGTGTTTTATCAAAGATAACTAACTTGTGTGTTTATTGAAGGTATCTAACTTGTGTGCTTTATCAAAGGTATCTAATTTGTGTGATTTATCAAAGGTATCTAACTTGTGTGTTTATTGAAGGTATCTAACTTGAGTGTTTATTGAAGGTATCTAACTTGTGTGTTTTATCAAAGGTATCTAACTTGTGTGTTTTATCAAAGGTATCTAACTTGTGTGTTTATTGAAGTTATCTAACTTGAGTGTTTATTGAAGGTATCTAACTTCAGTGTTTTATCAAAGGTATCTAACTTATGTGTGTATTCAAAGATATCTAACTTGTGAGTGTGTGTTTATCAAAGGTATCTAACTTGTGAGTGTGTTTATTGATGGTATTTAGCTCATGCGTGTTCAAAGATATCTAAATTGTGTGTTTATCAAAGGTATCCGACTTGTGTGTTCAAAGATATCTAAATTGTGAGTTGTGTGCTTATTAAAGGTATCCAACTTTTGCGTTCAAAGATAATTTAACATGTGAGTGTGTTTATTGAAGATAATTTACGTGTTTATCAAAGATATCAAACCTGTGCATGTGAACATATCAAAGGGATTGGGAGTTTATGAATAGTACATAACTTGTGAGTGTGTTTATCAAAAGTATCTAACTTATGAATGTGTTTATCAAAAGTGTCTAACTTCTGATTGTGTTTATTTGATTTGCAAGTGCATTTATTAAAGATTTCTCACTTCTGAATACGTGCTTATCAAAGGCATCTGGTTTTGAGAGTGTGTGTGTGTTTTTTAAATCAAAGGCATCTGATTTTGAGTGTGTGTGTGTGTGTATTTTAAATCAAAAGCTTCTGAGTGCACTGTTCATCAAGGTATGTTTTTCAAAGGATAGCTGGTTTCATTTTCAGTATATTTTTATCCTATGACTGGCTCAGAGTTTTGTCGAAGTATCTGGTTAATTAATCTGGAGATATATTTGCTAGCTAGTTATTATCAATGTATAATGTCAATGTACAGTAAATATGGCTGCCCACTGTCCAGGACAGGTATAAAACTGTCATCAATGTTTAATACCAATGTATAGTAAATAATGGTGCCAAACTGTCCAGGACAGGTTTAATACTGTCAGAGAGGAAAAAAGATGGCTGATAGAACAGATAAAATATTGCCTTGTTTGTAATAGCATAATTTTATAAATGACTCTGCTGATGAGAGAACATATTATTTTATATAATTATATAATACCTGTAGTATCTGATCACAGCAAGCAAAAAAAAATGGATTACTGTTCTAGCATGCTCATGTGAAAAAATGATGAAAAAAGTTTTTATGTCCTGCCTTTCAAACAATAAGAGAAAATATTTTTATTAATTTTTTTAATGAACATTTTGTGACACCAATGCCACCTAGTTAATGGTTATTATTAATAATAATTAATTCATCATCCTTAATTAATTACAGGTGATGAGAATCTTAATTTATATTATTAATAATTCTCCAGCAGACACCACTTGTCTCTCTCACTTGGCGGATATGTGGGCGCTGTAAATGTTTTCTCTCTTCCACAACATTAAAGACAAACATTTACAATCACACAATATTTCCATAGGTGGAAAACTTCTTACTAAAGGAGAAGACAAACCCGTCTTTAATCTATATTTAGCAAGTCCCCATCCACCCATTTTCTTCTCCAACATAAGATTATCAATATGCATAAGGTCAATAAATGTATTAAATCAACAATCAAATATACAGAAGACAAATACAATGAAATAGATCACTTGACATCGATATTTCCCATGAAACCATGTTCGAATAATTTTTATATACTACACAGTCTTATATGCAAAAATACAATTCAACAATTTAATGTCAATATAAATCATGAGATAGTTCTTATCAGAGAACAGAAATAGAGTTATTAGAGATAAGTGATAATAGTTTCTATGTAACCTGGTTCAAACGCTGCATGCTTTTGCAACAATATCACAAGTTACTGTCCATGTGTCTCTCTCCCCATTGGTGAAACACTGATGTGCTGCTATTCTCTCAAAGCTAAACTTGGTTCTTTTTTTTTCTGTATTAGTTCCTTCAAGCAAAACAACAATTTTAGCAATTTTTAGTAACTTCCCTGTACCAGAAATTGCTCAATGTAGTCAGCATACCTTGCCATCATACATCAATGGAGTGTAGTGTATATTTACTACAGTAGAGGCTTCCCATGTCTACCAAGGTCATAACGGTTTATAATCAGTAAACCAGGAGATTCAAATAATACACAGAAAGGCTTTGTCCCTGAAAATATAACCAGATAACCAGAGAGCAAACGCTAAGTTTCCAGTTTATCCCTTTTAACTCCATTCTTACATTCCAGTTTCAACGTACAGTTTCTTGCAACAGTATTTATTATTAGACCGATACACTCATTCAGCATAATAAATACAGTGTTATTGTTTTATGAACAGTTTCACTAGAACAATGTCAAGTGTTAGCATACTACATATAAGCACAAAGTTCAAACATTTGTAGAAATGATAATTTATTCACATAATACATCTCTACGTAATATGTAAGTATAACAACACATCAAAAGCAAAAATGCATGAAATATTTCTAAGTCCATTCTCTCTCAATCAGTCTGTTAACTCACCATCATAAGCTAACGGCTGCCTAAGTGATTAGACAATAGAATTCTCTACTGCACGCAAACTTTTGATCTCAGCCCATTGGCTAGATTTGTTCTTGTAAATCTTAACCATTGGATAATAAACTACTCATCTTGTTGGAACAGGTTTGCATTACATCAGCAATATCTAGCATATTTTCAAGTGTTTGCTACAACTCTGACATCTTACAAAAATACCATCATAAGGAGTGCCCAAGGTCAGGTTACTTTGACAATTTAACAACTTATATGACAATTAAGTTTCGAACTAGGGACAGGCAAATGTACTCTGCCAAACATTTGATTTTAAATTTGACTGGAAGAGCTCCTAAGTGTAAAATGATGACTAAAGCCTAATTTTTCAGACAGGAAACATCTCCGTTGGGCATGTTAGACAGGAACTTTTTTGTTCTGTCTGAAGAGCTGGTTGATAGAATCAAATCTCTAAATTGTGAACAGATCCTCTTTCTCTGTGTATAGATGGTGTGACTCACATGATAATAATATGAAATAATGATAGAAACAAATCTGCTGAATTGTGAATACATCCTCTTTATCTGTGTGTAGATGTTGACTCACATGATAATATGAAATAAATCCTCTACATTACAACACAACCTAAATCATCCTAACAAAGCTCTATTTATATAAAGTCAACAATATCATAAATCAAACCATGCTGCATTTTTATTTAAGAAAGACATTTTTTCCATCTTTTGTCTGCCAGGAACTAACTTATAAGACCAATTGTGTGGTCTGAAAGCAGTCTAAAGCCATCATTTAGACTTGATGGAAGTGTGTGCTGCTCAATAACAGTGGGCTCCCAACTCTACATTCCAATATGTATTTTGTATTCAAATACCTCCCCCCCCCCAAAATGTAACTTTAAAAATAAAATTATTTTAAGTTTCAATGTGTTATTGAAGAACATCTCTGCAGTAGAGATATCTCTGCATAAGTGATATTACTATTACTACTGTTATTATTAATAATAATTATTATTATAAATATTTTAGAAAAAAATTATTATTTTGATATAACCTCGTCATTTTGTTGTCAGTGAGTGATAAATGCACTTTGTAAATTAAAATATATTTTACTTTGCAGAATTTGCCGAACATAAGGTTTGGTGCATCTTTGGAAACAAATAAGCTCGCAATGTCAAATGAGTGACAGCAAAACAAAAGTAAGTAATAACGAATCACCGGAGATATCTCAAATCAATTAATAAAAAAGGATTATCTCTTTATCAAATGAAACAGAAGGTGAAAGTTATTCATCAGGTTACAGTCAGAATGTTAACAATGTGGTGTGTAAATCAATTTCAATGGCAGCAGACGAATGATTTATCTAGTCCTGCAACAATCATGATTAATCTCTGATTAAACTACAATTGGATGTTTAGCAAATAGATTCATAAAATCAGAATGAGAATCTAGGTAGTTTAGCCTAAGGAATAATTGCAAACTTTCACTTGTAAACATATTTTTCTTTTATAAAGCAATGTTTGGATTTTTAATTTGGTCATATTTTTATGACAAGTTTTTATTATCAATTTGACATAATTTATACGCTGACATTTTGTGGTGAGGAACAAATAAATATTAATAATAATAAAATTACAACTTAATAACACAACTAACATACACAAGTTATATTTTTTTTAAGTAAATAATTATGAAAATAATAAATTTATAACAGCATAAAATTAATAAATAAATTAAGAATTATACACAACTATTATTACAAAAAGTATTACAATTTAATATAAATTAAGAATTATACAGAGAAACTTTATCTTCTTTGAAACATTTAGAGAAAAAAATTGATTGGTTTGTCCTAATATGCCATGATGCAATGCTTATGTTTCTTGTTATTTTCACAAGATAATAAAATATTTTATTTTTGTCTGGCTTTAATAAAAATTCAATAAAAGTAATAAAAATGATATGGCTCATTCTCTGGGAAAGTGTATCAGGAAGGGTGGTTCATTTGAAATGTGTTTTCTTAAAAATAAAGCATTGGAATATCATGTGTGTTTATATTCTATATAATCAGAATTGATATGAGAGATACATAATATAGTTGCATGATTATGTGTTTATTTTGTAATTATTTTGCTTATAATATATAATCATTTTCTTTCATTTTCATTGTTATAAATAATCCAACAAACTTATCGGATCAAAGCTTTCTTAGTAGTGATAATAAATTACAGCAACATTCAATATTCCTTCTATCTGCAAATGGTCAATTTTGTGAAGAAATAATATTTTTAAAAGGTATATGTTTTGTAACAGTTTCCACATAAATCAGATCCAAAACTTTCATTCTTTGACCAAAAATCGACACGTCAAAAGTAAATGCCATGTGCTTTTTAAATAATTATTTACCGGATATATTCATATGCTAATGTTTTTCAAGTTTATTCGTTATATTCAGCTTTAGAAAAACAAATTTGACTTTGTTTCCTTCTTAACATGTTAAACAGAATTAATAAATGTGTAAATATTAAGTAACGACAATAATATTGCAAACTACTTCTTACATTTTTCAAAGGTGCCATATTCCGGAAAGATAACTCTCACGTGTGATGAATTTAAGTATCAAATAAGAAAAATAACTTTCGTTTCCATTAAGATTACATTCTTGCAACAGTAGAGGCAGGAAATTTTTTGGAATCACTCTCATTTGATGTCATACACACATAACATTGAGAATTTCTTCAACATTAAGAATAGTAAAACATAGTAAAAGCAATGATAGATTAAAGATTTAAAAACAAGAAACATAGAAACATGCCATGATGAAGGAAATAAAAGGTTTAAGACTTGAAACATGGTGAAATAATTAAAGATTCAAAATTAGAAACATGGAGAAAGTGACTAAAGTTTTAAGACTAGAACATGGAAAAACAATATTTTAAGTCTAGAAACACCAAGGAAAAAACCTATAAATATGGAGACTTAGGAACTATAAACTTGGTGAAAGCAATCAAGGCTTAAAGATTTAAGAACAAAATTAGCAACAAGAAACATGGTGACAGTAATTAATGATATAAGACACGAGATATGGAGAAAACAATGAATGATAAAAGACTAGAGATATAGAGAAAATATTTAATGGTATAAGACTAGAGATATGGAGAAAACAATTAATGATGTTAATTATAATTTATATAAGATAAGAAATATGGGGAAAAAACAGTTAATGATTTAAGATTAGAGATATGGAGAAAACAATTCATGATACAAGACTGGAAATAGTGAGAAAACAATAAATGAGACTAGAAACATGGTAAAAACAATAAAAATTAAGAATAGAAACAAGAAAGTAAACAGAGATTTAAAAACTGTAAACATAGAGAAAACAATTAATGAGACTAGAAACATGGTAAACACAATAAAAATTAAGATTAGAAACAAGAGAGTAAACAGAGATTTAAAAACTATAAACATAGAGAAAACCATGAAAGATCCAAGATTTAAGAACTAAAGTAATTATTTACCACTAATTACTATCACAGTTTGTGTGTGTGTGTGTAAATTTTGTTTGAAACAAAGTGTTAAAGGAATGTTTTAACTTAACAATGAGGATTATGCATGAGTGTGCTAATGTGAAGGAAAACTGAAGAAAAAGTATTGTACTATTACTTTTTATTAGTGACAAAATGGTCACTGAAAAGGTTGTTTTGATCAAATATAATAAACTAATTATTAAAGTTAGAAGTTTAAAGTTCAGTTGGTGGTGTTTATTATTCTTAGGTTTGTCCTATCATATTCTGATTCTATAAAGAAATGATTCTAATAAGTGACAGACTTACAAATAACATCTTAGTATAACAATACACTGTACCACATAAATTATAAGAATAGCATTAATAAAATAAAATTGACATTGTGAAATAGTGACTATATGAAATTTGTGAATACTATTTTATTTGTTTATTTGTATATACATGCATAAGGGGTTTACATCATAAAACAGTTATTTTATTTTATTTTTAATAATAATTTTTGCTTTCTGAGAATTATTAATTTGACAGTCTTGTATAAACGGAAATTGAGCTTTAAATGGATGCAAACAAATCAATATAGTTATAACTCATGACCTGAATGTGTGTACATAAACAGAAATGAAATGTGTGGTGCTTCCTATCAAGAGTGTAAGTTATCTCATTTTGGCTATTTAAGAAAAATAATGACCCAGTCACTTAGCAAAGAATCTACACTGTGGTTCTTCAAGTTCAAACTTCTTGTAAGGAACTTGAACCCTTCAGGAAATGATTATTTTTTGGAATTTTTTAAAATAAAAACAGATTCTAATACAAAAACATGAAAAAGTATAGTGTATATTTTTTATTTGAGTCATTTCTTCTTCTTTTTTTTTTTTTATCTAATGTGTGGCTGAATCTTTTAATTAGTGATAATAATAAGTGATAAATACTATATTTAATATTTCCCTTACTCTTTTTCTGTCATAATTTCTGTTAGTTTGTTTCTCGAACATTATTATTATTATTATTATTTTTATAAATCATTTACAAAAAGGTTTCATTAAGTATGCTTAGGAAGATAATTTTAACATTCACAGATTTTCCACTTAGTTGTATATTTTGCTTACTGAATTAAAGCTACAATTATATTTTGCTTCACCTTTTCTTATTAATTTATTGTATCTGTATATTTTTGCTTCAATGTCATCATTAAGGTTAGAATTAAATTTCAAACAATGAAAATGTCTTTAAGTATTAATTTATTTTACTCTCATGCAAATTTTAAAATTAATTTCAATTAGTCCTTTCTTGATCCAGAGATTAGATTTTTTGTGTGTTGTTGCTGTTGCTATTATCTCATTTAAATGAGTTAAATAAATCCCAACAAAATCTGGAATCATTAGAAGACAAGTATCTGTCAGACTGAATCTGTGATTTTATATTTTTCATTCTGGATTTGTCTAAAACAGATTATCTATCACTGATTTTTATTCCTGTGAAGGTAATTATTCTTTATACTAAATTAGTTTCATTTTTGTTATGATGTTTACTTCACATAAAATACAAAGAACAAATAAATGACTTTCAAAAAGATTTTGATTTAAATTCTTACCAAAACAAACAAATTCATGATATAAAAACTTAAGACATTTTTCTAAGATCTAAATGTTTAAATATTTTCCAATTTGAAATGAAACCAAATTACTTTCTTACTTCACTCTGATAAAATTCTGTACTATTTCTACTAACGGAAAACTTTCATGCAAGGATGCAAGAATATGAACAGGAAACATGGTGGAAAAGTTCAAAGATGCAAGATTAAAATCTACAAATATAAATAAACATAATCTAAAATATAACAAGAAATTCAAAAAATAAAAATAAAAGATTCAAGATTAAAAACTAGAATCACCAAAAAAAAAGTAATCAAAGAATCAAGATTAAGAACTAGAAATGTGAAGCACTGAGAAGTAATCAACTATGAACAAAAATCACATTAACAATGACTAACTGGAAAAAATATTCAAAAGCCTGTAAATATGAACAAGAAACACTAAAATGCAAACAAAATGTAAAAGACACCCAAAACACAAAAAAATATTTCAAATCTGATCATATTTCTGATGCCATTCTCAATGTAAATCTGTTCAACAGCCATGACGAACAATAGAGAGTGTAGCAGAGTAAATTTGCTGGTTTCTATTTTTAAACTTAATTATTATATAGTTTGTTAAATGTCAACATGACACGACCCTTCGGTACTGCGCATGACAATATTTCTATAAGGACCAGGTTATAATAACAACTCAGGTAAAGAACATGCTAGAACTTGCTGATGTAATCTAAACCAGTCTAGTGTGGATGAGTAATTTTTGCTACACAGTAGTTTAAGGTTTACAAATAATGAACTAGCCAATTTGATTTTGATGTAACTCAAGTCCGTTCATGAAAAGGCCATTGTTAGCTTAATGGTGAGTTAAATGATCGTTTGAGAAAGAATGAACTTAGAAATATTTCGTGCACTTCACTACTGATATATTATCTTGTTAATTTGATGTAAAGATGTATTATGTAAATAGACTATTATTTCTTCAATTGTGAATTATGATACTTGTATCTAATATGTTAAACTCATGACATTGCTTCTAGTAGTAATTGATTATGTTGTATCTATTATGATGTACGTGTGTATCAGGCTAATAAATATTGTTACAGGAATTGATAAGTTGAGAATGATTGTAAGAAAGAATGGAGTATAGAGATAGTCGATTTGGAACTTCATGTTGTTCCCTGATTATGTTTTCAGGAAAGAAGTAAGCCTTTTGTTTTCCTTCTTACTTCTCCCCTGTTTTCTTGTACACTTGTGGTGGAACAGAGAAGTATCCATCCTAGCGGACAGGAGTTGTGTTCATTCACTGCACCCTGCTTGTGTGCTTCGGCAAGTGTGTCCAACTCCACTGTGGAACTTGCTAGCAAAGGAAGTGCTAGAAGTTCATTATTGTGATTGCCTACTTGAGAAACTAATACAGCGAACATGTGCCTAGATTACTCTTGAGGGATCTACAGTGTTGGAACATTCTACAACATGCTTAACAGAGCAATTGGAAGATCAACTATTCTACTGTGAACAATAAACATGTGGCAATTTTACAAAGCGCACAAAGTTGCAATTTACATCAGGGAACAGGTTATGTATGAACTAATCATATCACTCTATAACTCCATTTCTTCTACAATAAGAATAGTCTTGTGATTCATTTTTGATACTAATCTGACTGCTGAATCATATGTTAGGATATAAGACTGAATAAGTACTGGAATTACTTGAACGTTGTTTCATGGAATATTGATGTCAAATAAACTTCTCATTGTATTTGTCATATGTATTGTTGATTTAATAAATTTACTGTTAAAATTATTAAACTTCATGCTCATATTATTAAATTATATGTTGGAATGACAGTGGGTGGATGGGGGCTCATTAAATATAATTAAAGTCAGATTTGTTACTTTCTTTAGTAAGAAGTTTCCACCCATAAAAATATTGTGTGACAGTAAAACGTCTGTCTTATTGTTGTGGAAGAGTTACTACATCCATATAATCTGCCAAGTGAGAGACAAGTGGTGTCTCCTGGGAGAATTATTAATAAATATAAATTAAGATTTCTCCATCAATTGTAATTAGTTATGGATGATTAATAATAGGATAATAGGAATCATAACCAGTAAGGGGTGCATTTCACAGACAGAGGTCTTTTTCTATCATGTTTTTTGCTGTAACTGTTGCTAGCTGGGTTTTCAGTAACAGATGAAAGACAATCATGTTATGTTAATCTTTACATTGTAAACACTACATTTTGTGAATATATTCTATAGTGTTATGTTAATGTTTAAACGTTTCAATGTAAACACTCCACACTTTGTGACTTATTCTGTAGTGTTATAATAATGTTTAAACATTTCACTGTGAACACTACATATGTAATTACTTCTTAATCTGCTCTATAGTATACAGTTTATGAGGTGTGTTACTACTGTTGAGTTATACAGTTTATAGTAAGATCTATAACTATAGCACCAAGTGGTGGGCAGAATAAAGTAAGATCTATAACTATAGCACCACAGGCAATACAAAGTTGGGGTTCACTAAGTATGATCCAATGTTGAATGAGCATTGCAAAGATTTATTGTTTTTCAGCACAAAATATTATTTTGACCTCATGTGCTTAAATCATACTTAAAACTGATCCAACTGGACTACTTAATATTGGTCTGTCTGGACTAATTCATAATGATCCAACTGGACTACTTAATATTGGTCTGACTGGACTACTTCATAATGATCCAACTGGACTACTTAATATTAGTCTGACTGGACAAGAAATAAGAACCAAAAAGGTCATATAAATGAACAGAATATATTTTTAGTTCCTTTCTAATTTGCCAAACCAGTCCTAGTTATATATATATATCTATATATATATATATAGATATATATACACAGCTGTAACTAAGCACTGAAATAAAAAATAAAAAGCTAGAAAGTAACATAAAATATCAAGCAGAAACTAAAGCCAAAGAAATACAAGGCAAGACTTACAAGGCAACAACACTGCAAACACAAGACCAAACAGGCACAGGTCAGAGACAAGGGCAAGTACCGCTAGGCTCAGACTTGCCCCCTGTGGGAAGGGGGGAAGTCAGTGCCTCCTCCTGCTTGGCACTGCTGTTGAGCTGTTCACCCTTGACCTGAGTTGTCCCTGCATCAAGATGTGGGGCTTGCTGTGTAAGACCAGGTGCATGCACAACATGAAGAGATTCACAACATACAGGAGTGGAAGGAGACTGCTTAACGCTGACTTGGCTGTCCGAGAGTTTACGGATCTTTGATGGGCAGTCTGGGGTTTGAGAAATCTGTGTCTGACAGTCTGTATCTTTGCTTGCTAAATTGCTGGCTGTAGTTTCTAACAAAGAGTCTGGTGTTCCATGCTGTCTTAAATATGTCTCCCTATCATGAGCTGCACTAGTTTCTGCATAACAAGAGGTATCAGTAATAAAATCAACTTTTGAGCTATAGTTTGTATTGTGGCTTCCTTGCGCAGAGATATCTGTAAAAACAGTGTCAACAGGGGCATAAGAGTCTGAAGACTGTGCATTCACTACTTCAGTGCAATTCTCATTAGTGTCAAGATTGTCCTCACAGAAATCTTCCGATGAGGAACTGTGGTGACGGTTACGTGGGCGGCCCGGCCAGCGCAGCAAGACACGTTCCACCACACGCACTTGCTGCGCAATTTGCTGAAAGGACCGATTACGTTCAAAGGCAGCCTCAGCAGGCTGACACAGTGTAAAACCCTCTCCTTCCCACCCCAAGTGATGTGAATCAAGCTTAACAGGAGACTGTCCCCCACCTGAGGAAACTGACGAACGAGATTTGATACTGGCCCTGAATTCAGGAATAAGGTCATGCTCTTTCTCAAAGACAGCAAAGTCATGAATGTTAATGGCTTCAATATCAGGATCAGGCACAAACTCGCCATTGATGGACAAACCACGAATGCGTGCAATGCCTTTATGAACATTGGACTCTAACTGATCAGTGAGATTACCTTTTCCTGGTCTCATTCGTAAAAACAAACACACTGGCTGCATGGAGAGAGAAAAAAAGATCAATTAAAATACAACTTATTTAAAGAACACTGTCCTCTCTTTTAACATATATATCATTTTAAAAAAGAGATAAAAAGATATATATATTCCTAATTAAAACAAACAACAAAATTAACAATCATAACATTCTAAATCAAAAGTAGAATTTGCAAAATGTAATATGCATGATTACTAAGGTGAACATTAGAATTATTCTTTCATGATAACAAGCTACAACAATACTACATAAACATACAATAGTGATAGTATCAATAAATCATAATCATAAATCATATAAATATTTAAAATATATCGTGAAAAATAAAATAAATTATAACTGAATTTTTTAAGCTATGTACTTTGAGCAAACAATGAACGTAACTGATGACCACATGGAGAAAATATGCTGGACACTGGAGATGCCAACATGAGGGACATGCATAATGAAAGTGTAGGATACTACAAACTAAAGACAGATAACTTGAAGCTTGAACATCTTTCCCAACTCTCTCCTCCAAAATCCAAAATTGGCCCTTTCATCATTCCTTCAAGACTATAACATTTCCATAACTGCATATTTACCCATTCGGAAATCGATGAACATTGAAAGTGGTATTAAAACAGAAATAAATCAATGAACACTGAAAGTGGTATTAAAACAGAAATAAATAAATGAACATTGAAAGTGGACAAGAAAACAGAAATAAATCAATGAACACTGAAACAGAAATAAATCAATGAACACTGAAAGTGGACAAGAAAACAGAAATAAATCAATGAACACTGAAAGTGGACATTAAAACAGAAGTAAATAAATGAACACTGAAAGTGGACATTAAAACAGAAGTAAATCACTAAACACTGAAAATGGAAATGAAAACAGAAATAAATCAAAGAGCATTGACAGTGGGCCTGAAAAGAGAAATAAATTAGTAAAGCGAGCAGCAATGCACAGAGATATTCACTCAAAAATATGTTACTACAGCTTTACTAATGCTGAAAGGTTTCATATGTGACATATTTAACTTCAGTTTCTCTAATGCCAAAGCCTTTCTATGTGTCAGAAATGTGTCATTGCAGCTTTGCTAATATCAAAGGCTTTTTTATATGTGTCAGAAACGTGTCATTGCAGCTTTGCTAATGTCAAAGGCTTTATATGTGTCAGAAATGTGCCATTGCAGCTTCGCTAATGTCAAAGACTTTATATGTGTCAGAAAAGTGTCATTGCAGTGTCTTTGCAGCTTCACTAATGTCAAAAGTTTCATGTGTCAGTAAAATGTGTCAAAGGATGCAGAGAGATGAAAGGAGGATTACGGCTGTATCATTAGTTACTGGAAGTATTGATGTTGTGTCCAGTTCTGTTAACAGATAAGTACAGATAAAATATTTGTAGTATCTGCTAGATATTCACTTCATTTCTCACTAATAAAACAGATTTATTGAAAGTAGTAGCTGAAAAGTTCTTTTAAAAAATAGATGTATATGAAAATAACATTTTCTATGAGAAAGCTTGCAAAATCCTAAACCAAACAGGAAATTAAAAATTGAACACCTGCCTTACTCTGAGAATAGTAAAAGAGAAACCTTACCCCAAATTGGCTAATAGGATGTAAAAAGAATTTTGCCAGGGAAATTCAGTGTTTAATATTATTCTGATTGTTCTAATTTTTGTTCTTTTCATTCAATCATGTATCATGTTTTTTTAAGACCACATCATGTTATATGATTATAATGGTACAAGAATGTGTACACCCCATGAATTTTACATTTTCAAGGCCCATGAACTAATATATATATATATATATAGTACATCAGAGATCAAGAGAGAGACATAAAAAACACTACACTTTTAATCCCTCTGGCCTATGAGCTAATATATATGTAGTACATAAGAGAGAGACATTAACAAACACTCTACACTTTTAATCCCTTTGGCCTATGAGCTAATATATATAGTACATCAGAGATCAAGAGAAAGACATAAAAAACACTCTACACTTTTAATCCCACTGGCCTATGAGCTAATATATATATATATATATATATATATATATATCAAGATCAAGATCAAGAGAGAGACATAAAAATCACTCTACACTTTTAATCCCTCTGGCCTATGAGCAACAGACAGACAGATAGATAACATTAAATCAAACTTTACCTTATGATCACCCATACAAGCATCCCTTCCAATACTTGTGTACTCTGGCACATGAAAGGATTCCTGAACAAAGAAAGTCAAACTAAAGTGATGAGATTACAGTATAAGAATGGAATCTAAAGATCAGATATGGACAAGGATAGAAACATAAACCATCAAAGAAATCTGATAACAATTAAGCAATAAATGTGCAAAGTTAGGATATACTAAAAAAAAAAGGCAATAAATATGTAGAGATCAACAAAGTGGATCATTCAAAGATCAAAGGAATAAATAACCTGTTTCAAAATGTTTACAGCTAAGCTAAATCAGGAATCGGCAATCTTTTATGAGCATTGTGCCAAAGTAATCCTATAAGTGATCCAGCGTGCCAGTCCCCTTTTTTAAAAAAAAAATAATAGACCAATGTCTAACTTTCTAAGATCCAAGGAAAGTAAATAAATATTAAAATAGACCTATGTCTAACTTTCTAAGATCAAAGGAAAGTAAATAAACATTCAAAATGACTTATATCTAACTTTCTAAGATCAAAGGAAAAGACAATAGATACACAAATAGGCCTATGCTAACTTTCTAAGATCAAAGGAAAGTAAATATTGAAAATGACCTATATCTAACTTTCCAAGATCCAAGGAAAGTAAATAGATATTGAAAATGACCTACATCTAACTTTCTAAGATCAAAGAAAAGTAAATAGATATTGAAAATGACCTACATCTAACTTTCTAAGATCAAAGGAAAGTAAATAAATATTCAAAATGACCTACATCTAACTTTCTAAGATCAAAGGAAAGTAAATAAATATTCAAAATGACCTACATCTAACTTTTTAAGATAAAATAAATATTCAAATAGACCTAGGGACCATTCCGTGTAAAATCAACCAAAAAGTGAACTTTTCCCAACTTGAAATTTTTTATTTCCTTTAAAATTTTAACCAAATGTTCATGGTCCAGTTTAATGAAGATCTGGAAAGTTTTTTGCCTTAAATTCAAAAACTTTAGGAGATATGACTATCTAACTAGGGTAGAAGTCAACAGTAAATTTGCAAAAGTTAGTTTCTACCTGGAAATAGTCAGATGGAGCATGGTGAAGGGGGCATCACCGGCAGTAGCAATCATCTTGGTAGTGCTAGGAACGTTATAAATACCCGGTACGGCACTTCTAGAAGTAGACGGATTGGGGTTGACCAAAGCTAGAGCAGGCAAATCAGGCTGTTCTACATTGCCAACAACAAAGTTTGTTTTCTTGTGGAAGTAGGCAGGTGGGAGGTGATCGCTTGGACCGACTGCAAATTTAAACGATGTATGTCATCTGCAATGAGCGTGGTAGCTCTAGGAGCAGAATAAACATCTTGCATTGTTCCTCTAGAAGTAGATGGATGGGAGGTGGCCAAAGAGATATTGTCAAAATCTGGAGTTTGTACACTGTCTGCAGCTATGAAGTTTCGTTTGTTTTGTTTTGGGTAAACAGGGGTGGGGGTGGGGGTGTCACAGCATGTAAATTCGGTTGTACATTATCTGCAGCAGTCAATGTGTGACTGCTAGGATTGCTACAATTGTCCTGCGTTGCTTTACGCTTTTCCCAACGAACTTCGACTGCTTTTAGAGCTTTAAACGACTTTTGTTTCCTGAGCGACATTGTTAATTGCTTAGAGAAACTAATTTTGTCTGATTAGAACTGAGCATGAGGTCATGCAAAATTCATTGGTGGCCATTTTGAAAATGCCCGGATTTGATATGTAACCCATAGTAACCACTGTTTTAACCAATCAAAAAACTATTTTCACTTTTGTACTACGTGATATACACCACATAAGCACTTGTAGTGAGTCAAGGTTTCATCAAACCAAGTGCTTATATCGTGTTATAGAACGATGAGCCAGTGATTTTTTTTGTATAAGGGAGGTAATTCCCTTTAATTCTATACATAACATTCTATGATTTAGTTTTAAAAAATGGCGGGTATTGTGAAGCAAAGTGGACTATTATCGGCGATACTAGGCAAAGAAAATGCTTTTTTGAACACAGGTAGGTCGTAAAAACAATTTTATTTGCATAAAAAACACATTTTTAAATAAGAAAACACATATTTTCTGCAAAAGAAGATATCAAAATATGCAAATGTGTAAAAATCTCAAAATTGAAAAATAAAATAAATTTTAAAAAAAATTGATTTCTTGTGCCGTATGTGCCCTTAAGGCAGGCAAAAAACTTTCCAAATCTTTACCAAAATGGACTCAAACAGTTGGTAAAAGTTTAACTGAAATAAAAAATTTCAAGATGGAAGCCTTAGTTGATTTGACATGGAATGACTCCTGCATCTAACTTTCTAAGATCAAAGGAAAGTAAATAGATATTAAAATATACCTACATCTAACTTTCTAAGATCAAAGGAAAGTAAATAGATATTTAAATATATCTACGTTTAACTTTCTACGATCCAAGGAAAGGGCAAAGTAAATATATATTCAAATGCAGAATAAATCATATTAATCTAGGGCAAATATTAAATACTATGATTAAATATTGTGATTATTTGCCATCACTTAATTAATTTGTGTGTGTGTGTGTGTGTGCGCGCGCGCGCGCTAGGAACTTGCCATATGCCATAAAAAATTTTAAAAAACTGCTGTGAGCTGGGCATGGTATACATCTGGATCCCTGGGCTAAGCTCTTCCACCCTTTTTTTTTTTAAATGATATATCACATGTTATGACATTCATTTTAATGTTTATAATAACTACCTCAAAACAAATAATTAAAGCTGCCATGTCCAAAGTCAGCCTTCAAAATAGTAATTAAAAATATACAGAAATAATACTCATATAGCCTATTTTTATTCTCTCAATGTTACCATATCAATATCTAGCTCATAGCTCAGAGCCAAAAATTTAATGAAGTACTTAATTTGAAAAATAGCACGTAACATAAACAGCATTTCACTGCTAGAACTTTGCTTTATTATACCTGATGTGAAATGGTCAAAATGTTTCAACATTCGGATAGCTGTTGTTAACTCAAATAAGATATATGTTATTTAATTCAATATTCAGTTAGCTGTTGCTTACTCAAATAACTGCTATTTAATTCAACATTCAGTTAGCTGTTGTTAACTTAAATAAGAATGTCTGCTATTTAATTCAACATTCAGTTAGCTGTTGTTAACTCAAATAAGAGTATCTGCTATTTAATTCAACATTCATTTAACTGTTGTTAAATAAGAACATTTATTATTTAATTCAACATTCATTTAACTGTTGTTAACTTGGTTAAGGATGTCTGTTATTTGTTTCAGGATTCAGCTAGCTGTTATTAATTCAAATAACAATGTCCATTCTTTTGTTTCAACATTCAGTTAGTTTGTTAACTAAAATAATAAGTGTCTGTTCTTTCGTTTCAGCATACAACTAGCTGTTGTTACTATAAAAACACTGTCCACTATTTGTTTCAAAGATCATATAAAATGATACTCCAAGCTCAAATTACTGGCAATGAAATGTTCATCTTTTAATCCCTACTCAAAATGACACTATTGATTGGGCTAGTTTTCCGTATATTACAAACTTTAAGCAGAAGACAATATTGAATGGGTGGGGTGAGATTATTATTTGCACAGTGGAACTTTCTATTTATAACACAACTATTTATTATCCAGAGTTTACAGTTAATACATATCTAAAATGGATTGGATAAGCTCTAAATTACATCAACAGTTCACTTATACTTACAGAATTAGTCTGTTATGATACTAATCCTGACAGCAACTTCCACAAAGATCTAGGTAAAAAGTTATAGCCATTATCCTTCTCAAACATTAATTCTAATATACTGTTATGTTTTGGTGTGAAAACTACAAATAACATCTTGAAAATGTGCCACTCGTGAGCCACTCAAGAGCTACTCATGGTTTTACCACAAAGAAAATATGCATGTCACTGACTTTAAACTTTCATCAACATCAGTGTGATTCAGATTTTCTACAATTTGTTACTTGTTTAATTAATGATTTTGAAGATTAGTTCACTGATGACATTAACACAAAATAATAATTACTAATAAATTAACATTTATGCAAAATTTTAAGGTAAAAATATATAAACATTTACTAAATCTAGTTTTTAATTCAGAGAAGCAGCTAGATATGTAAATCTCAGAAACAAACACTAAATCTAGTTTTCTATTTGTACAAACAGCTACATATGTAAATCTCAGAAACAACCACTAAATCTAGTTTTTAATTCATACAAACAGCTAGACATGTAAATCTCAGAAACAAACACTAAATCTAGTTTTCAATTCATACAAACAACTAGATATGTAAATCTCAGAAACAAACTATCTGAACTGAAAGCCAACTAGCCAGAAGAAATAAAATTCTATAATTTACAGTAGTGTGGCCTTCACACCAACAATCATCAACAATAACGCCAACAAGAATGAAACTATAGAATTTTCTGTCTTTGCATCATTAGAGAATTTGTGATGGTTTCAAACCAAGCACTAGCATTAAGAAAAGAAATAAAATTACCAATGAGATGATGTCTTTGGCACTGTGTGTAAGTAGTATACGGTCACACCAGGAAGGCACTCTTGTCTTCATGTATGATACCCCATCAGAAACGTCCTCAGTGAAGGGATAACTGAAATAGGTATGTAGAAAAAAAGTAGAATCAGTTTTTTTCTCCCTATTCAGCAAATGTGCATACTATTAACAGTCCAAGACATGTAAGCCAAGGACAAAGCCCAAAGAGCTGCCCAGGGAGGATAAATAATTACAGAACTTCACAAATGATGAGAGTAATCCCTTTATAGATGCAAGACAAAGACTAAAAATAACGAGGAAACCTAGCAGGCCTATGCTTAAGGATATGTTAGGTATTCAAGAAAAATGTATTTGACTATTTTGCTTATTTTTCTATCATACAATCAGATGTACATTCCAAAGATCAAAAGAAGGTGGGAAATTCTCACCCTTTTCTCTTATTAGCAAAATACTACAGAGAAATATTGGGTATAGTAAATAAAGGATTGCTAATAAGGGGGTGTAGTGATTGGTAATAGGGGTATAGTGATTGCTAATACAAGGTTGTAGTGATTATTAATATAGAGGTATAGTGACAGCTAAAACAGGGGTATAGTGATTGCTAATACAGGTGGAGAAACGCTAATACAGGGGTGCAGTGAGAGAGCGATATTACATACAGTGTAGTGAGTGAATAATACAGGGGTGCAGTAAGTAATAGCTAATACAAAGTGTAGAAAGTGAGTGATAATACAGGGGTGAAGTGAGTGATCTGATAATACAAGGAGTGCAGTGAGTGATCTGATAATACGGGGGTGTAGAGAATAATCTAATACAGGGGTGTAGTGAGTGATCTGATAATACAAGGGTGTAGTGTGTGATCTGATAATACAGGGGTATAGTGATTGATGATACATGGGTGTGGTGAGTGATTTGATAATACATGGGTGTAGTGAGTGATAATACAGGGTTGTGGTGAGTGAAGTGATAATACAGGGGGAGGCACCATGAGTGACTGATAATACAGGGGTGTAGTGAGTGAGTGATCTGATAATATAGGGGGGGGGCACCATGAGTGACTGATAATACAGGGGTGTAGTGATTGATTGATAATACAGGGGTGTAGTCAGTGGTGTGGTGAGTGATTAATAATTATACAGGTTACAGTGAGTGATTTGATAATATAGGCGCCATTAGCTTAATGATTGAGAGAGAACGGACTTAGAAATATTTCATGCATTTTGCTATTGATATGTTATACTTGTATTTTATTTAGAGATGTATTATGTGAGTAGACTATTATTTCTACAAATAGTGAACTATGATGCATGTATGTAGTATGTAGTATGTAGTACATGACAATGTTATTTTGTATTTATTATGCTGTATGTGTGCATCAGGCTAATAAATACTGTTGCAGGAAACTGGAAGTTGAGACTTGATGTAAGAAAGAATGGAGTTAGAGATAAATAAACTGGAAACTTAACGTTTGTTCCCTGATTATATTTTACAGGAAGAAGCAGCCTTTTTACTGATTTATAAACTGCTATGACTGTCATAGATTCAAGAAGAGAAAGAAACAAACAAGTGTCTTTCAAAACAATTTGCTTAAGAATGTTATATGCAACAAACACAAATAATTATTCCTGATGTCAAATTTCAAAAGTTTCAAGAAATATTACATATTCTCAAAATTCAAACACTTTTCAAAGCCTTGAATTGACATCTTCAAAATTCAACTGCAATTCCCTTTATAATTATGATTGATTTTTGGAAATTTACACTTCTATATCATGAAAGTGCAAATTACAACCTAGAATTTAAGTATACAGATTACAATTTACATATAAAATCCTTATACTCACCTAGGTGGAAAGTTAATTGGATATTCAAATAAACGATCTTGAAAAGATGAAAGTTCTGTGTCGTACTGCAACAACTGTTGTAAAAATTAAAAAATACATAAATCATACTACACAAATTCAGCACCTAACTTTAAAAAAACTGTTGTCAACCAAGCATAGCACAAATAGTCACCAGAATTGCAAGTGTAGCACTCTAGTACAAAAGGACAACTTTATAATACACTTTTCAGTAGGCAAGTTTTACTGTTAAATTCATCCATGCTAATTCAAAATGAAGTAGTAAGATTTTAAAGTGGAAAAAAATGGAAGGCTGAACCAAAGAAAGCGAAAGAGGTAAAAAAAATTAATTAAAGGTAAGAAAGGTAAAAAAGATCAACTGAGAAATCATTTGTTGAGTGGCCATCTCTTTTTAATAGCCACACACTTTTAGTTAACATGATTTACTATACTGTGCTTTAGTAAGCATTTGTTGAGTGGCCATCTCTTTTTGATAGCCACACACTTTTAGTTAATATGATTTACTATACAGTGCTTTAGTGAGCAGTGATTTTTTGCTTCTATTTCCTGTGCACTATTCAAAATTAGCAAGAATAGTTGCTTCTGGAATCTGAAGAGCATTTGCAATGTCTCACCTTTTCCACTGTGATAAATAGTGTCAAATTTTTACAAGTGCACTTGTTTTTAGATATGGCACTTACGTCTCACCTTTTCTACTGTGATAAATAGTGTCAAATTTTTACAAGTGCACTTGTTCTTAGATATGGCACCACTAGAAGCTTGCTTTACACTCTTTTGCAATTTATAATAAACTAAAAAGTAATTTTCCATTATATCTGGGTATTTTTGTTGTATGTGACTAAGTTTATTAGAATTGTTGGACTGTTTTTCAGTATGGTTTATAGTTTACTCGTAATAAACTTGGAACATGACAAGTTCATTATGTCTTTAAAAAAATGTTTACCACATATAACGACACTAAATTAATGATATCTCCAAAAAGTATTGCAGCTGTCATCACAATTTTTTGTACACAAACTTATTTCATCAGTACACATATTTTTAGCATAAAATATTTGTACTATATGAAGTAGAAAAAAATTGAGTGGGACTACCTATTAATATATTGCTGAAAGGGTCAGTGTGTTTACTTACCCATTCAACAGTATTGCTGAAAAGGTCGGTATGTTTACTTACTTACCCATTTAATAGTATTGCTGAAAAGGCCAACACGCTTACTCACTTACCAATTTAATAGTATTGCTGAATAGGTTAGTGTACTTATTTACCCATTTAATAGAATTGTTGAAATGGTTAGTGTGCTTACTTACCCATTTAATAGAATTGTTGAAATGGTTAGTGTGCTTACTTACCCATTTAAAAGCATTGCCAAAAAGGTCAGTGTGCTTACTTACCCATTTAATAGAATAGTTGAAATGGTTAGTAAGCTTAGTTACTTACCCATTTTATAGTATTGCTGAAAAGGTCAGCATGCTGATCATGAAAGTCAAAACTCTTGCTTTCCACTGTTAGTACAATCTGTAGACAATGACATACAAAATGTATCAATCGCTAGACAATGACCTACAAAGTATATCAATCTCAGACAGACATTGATGTTCAGAACTGATCAATCTGAGGTCAATGACACATAGAGTTTATCAATATGTAGACAGACAGGGACTATTTTCACAAATATTAATTTTTCTAACAGTAAAACTATCTGATAAGGCACACCTCTGGAGTCTTCAAAATTGAGCAATCTACCTGGTCCGGTTAGAAACTTCAAACTACAATGGGGGTAGGGGTGAGGGATCAAAATTCCTTCTAGACCTATCCAGAGCTGAGAATATCCTACTATTTTTATATTCAAATAAAATTAAAGTTTCTAAATTACTATTTTTCATATTCAAATAAAATTAAAGTTTCTAAATTATTATGTTTATATTCAAATAAAATTAAAGTTTCTAAATTACTATTTTTATATTCAAATAAATTAAAGTTTCTAACTGCCATTTTTCATATTCAAAACTGCAGTTTCTAAATCCGATTAATTCATGCACTGATGTTAATTTAAATACTCTTTTAAAAATTCTTTAAATCTTATGTAATACACTGATACATAATAATGACAACCATAAAAGCAACGTTTATACTGATGTCATTTCAAAATAGCTTTTCCTAAATATGCTCTAAATTCCAAATAAGACAATGATACATAAAGCCCTATCATTTCCACAATCACCATTGTGAAAGAAAATAAGTAATTATTTTTATTGATTAACATTATTGTTTTCAAATAATAAAGTGTATTACACATACAAAAAAATTTCAAACTGAATTGTATTTATGTAGTACAAAATGAAAGTGAAAGACAGTTCGAACCAACTAGTTTTCAATACAATAGCAATCACTAACAGTCAAAATATATAGTATATGATGATCCATAAATAACTACAGTCAAAATCTATAGTATATAATAATAATCCATAAATAACTACAGTCAAAATATATAATATATAATAATCCATAAATAACTACAGTCAATTTCTATAGTATAAAATAATCCATAAATAACTACAGCAGCTAGCTAACATGTGTACACTGTAGTATATTATGATCCATAAATAACTACAGTGAAAATCTATAGTATATAATAATCCACAAATAACTATATTGTACTCTCAGTATATCTAGATTGAGATTATTCAGTTTACGGATTATCCATGCATTATTCTTTCTTTTAATTTACTGAATATTTAATTCATAAAACAACACAATTATTATTAATATACATATAGACTATTTAGTTCATAAAATTACATTACATATGTATAAATACCATCTGATTAAATAGTGAGTATGAGTATATATCTGACTAAATTTTGTATTTGAATAGACAGTAACAAACAAAAAAATTTGAATAAGTTATTATAAGTATTTGTAAAATACAATAAAATATAAAGTTCAGATTCTTCAAATTTTTCAATTATCCATAATCCCTTCTGTCCATTAGCATATATAACAGAGTACATTGAATTGTAAAACCTTAAATGTATTCATATAATTTGAAACTACATTAATGACCTATTTTTAAATATTTGTTAGTGTCATGAAAACAGAATACACTGTTCATAGCCATTCTGGTTTATATCAAGTAGTTTGATATTTTTGGTACAGTTTAGTTCTTAGTAGTGATTATTTGCAATATTACAAAACAAGCAACAACAATAACCAAAGCTATAGAGTATGTAACACAGTTGTTTCCTCTAACCATTTCTTAACATTACTTCTAGGTTTTCTAAGAAACTGTATATTACCCATCTCACAATAATGATAAATGTGAAAATATGGAGTGTGCAATCATAGTTACATTATATATAAATAAATCTGAGAAATGTTGCAACAATGTAACTCTATTATGCACACCATCTTGTAACAATTGTCACACAATTCCACATATCATCTTGTAATAAGTGTCAAGGGAACTTTTTCTTGCAAAGCATAATTCCACATATCATCTTATAATAAGTGTTAAGGGAACTTGCAAAACACAATTTCACACACCATCTTGTAATGAGTGTCAAGGGAACATGTAAAACAGAATCCCACACACCATCTTGTAATGAGTGTCAAGGGAACATGTAAAACAGAATTCCACACACCATCTTGTAATGAGTGTAAAGGGAACATGTAAAACACAACACCACATACCATCTAAACAAATATATAAAAAGCACAAGCATACCAATGACCGTCAGTGAAATGTAGGTAAAAGGTATGCTCTATTTCCAGCCTAGTGAAAATTAATAAGTTAAACTCCTCAAATAGAAATAAATACAAATACTGACTTACTTTCCCATTGCCTTCCTCCGTGTACACCAACTTGTTCACCTGGTCTTTGTGGCCACGACTAAGTTGTACCACTGCCTTGCTGGTTAAAGCCTGTGACAGAAAATCATACACAATTGTAAAAAGTGATTTAGGGCCTATAAAACCTGCAAATCCAGTCACCATATTCAGTTTTAAAAAGTTATTTAGGGCTTATGAAACCTGCAAATCTGGTCACCATATTCAGTTGTAAAAAGTTATTTAGGGTTTATGAAACACTGCAAATCCAATCACCATATTCAGTTGTAAAAAGTTATTTAGGGCCTATGAAACCTGCAAATCCTGTTACCATATTCAATTGTAAAAACTTATTTAGGGCTTATGAAACACTACAAATCCAGTCAGCATATTTAGTGGTAAAATTTATTTAGGGCTTATGAAACACTACAAATCCAGTCACCATATTTAGGGCCTATAAACTCTACAAATCCAGTTACCATATTAAGAAACACTGCAAATCCAATCAACATATTCAGTTGTAAAAAGTTATTTAGGGCTTATGAAACCTGCAAATCCTGTTACCATATTAAGAAACACTGCAAATCCAATCACCATATTCAGTTGTAAAAAGTTATTTAGGGCTTATGAAACACTGCAAATCCAATCAACATATTCAGTTGTAAAAAGTTATTTAGGGCTTATGAAACACTGCAAATCCAATCAACATATTCAGTTGTAAAAAATTATTTAGGGCTTATTAAAGAATTCAAATGTAAAAAGTTATTTAGGGCTTATGAAACACTGCAAATCCAATCAACATATTCAGTTGTAAAAAGTTATTTAGGGCTTATGAAACACTGCAAATCCAATCACCATATTCAGTTGTAAAAAGTTATTTAGGGCTTATGAAACCTGCAAATCCAGTTACCATATTAAGAAACACTGCAAATCCAATCAACATATTCAGTTGTAAAAAGTTATTTAGGGCTTATGAAACACTGCAAATCCAATCAACATATTCAGTTGTAAAAAGTTATTTAGGGCTTATGAAACACTGCAAATCCAATCACCATATTCAGTTGTAAAAAGTTATTTAGGGCTTATGAAACCTGCAAATCCAGTTACCATATTAAGAAACACTGCAAATCCAATCAACATATTCAGTTGTAAAAAGTTATTTAGGGCTTATGAAACACTGCAAATCCAATCAACATATTCAGTTGTAAAAAATTATTTAGGGCTTATTAATTAAAGAATTCAAATGTAAAAAGTTATTTAGGGCCTATGAAACACTGCAAATCCAGTCACCATATTCAGTTGTAAAAAATAATTTAGTCTATGAAACACTACAAATCCAGTCACCTCACACAATGAATACTGTACTGATTAGGACCTATATATCCAGTTAAACCCAGGATTTTGGAGTCAGACAAAAAAAATTCCAACTCCGACTCCTAAAATTTTAGAAGTTTAGCTCCGATTCCATAGGTTTATTATTAATATCCTATAGCATAAAATTATATACTTACACAGAAGTTTGACTCTGATTCCAAGTGTAGTTTATTACTAATATCCTATAGCTTAAAATTATATACTTACACAGAGCTACATTTATGAGTATGTTATAGGTGTAAATAAATGACAAAGTTGCTCAATCATACAATAATACAAAACCCCCCAAAATATATTTAATAAGACAATGTTAATCTAAAATGGATTCTATAGAAGAGTGCTGCTAATAGGTCAGGCTTAAAGTGCTGCTCTCAAACTGCATATAATGATTCGGAGGGTAAACAACAAACATTCCATGGTGATTTGGGTCGATGGTAACACTGTGACAGTCAAGGAGGTATCTTAAATAATCTTGGGGTTGCAGGGTACTGCACTTTTGGTGATCAATTCAAAAGTGCAGTACAATTTCTCAACCTTTTCCAGTGCTTGGTAAAATCTTTTTTTGAATTTTGTTAGATATTTCCCCATTTAAGAGCCAATATTTTGACCAATCATGTATGTCTAGATATTTTTCAAAATCTTCATTGTCATGGTTACTGTTGAAGAGGATGAAGAAGGCGATTGAATGCTGTTATTCAGTGACTCTGCTATTGCCTCATCTTCCTCTTGAATATTGTGACAGTCAGACCTTGGGGCAAATTATGCTCCTTGTTTTCCTATTATTTCTTCAAAACTTTTAGGATTTCTGTTTTCATGGGAGGGTTGATGTTGACTTTGAGCGATGAGTCTGCAGGGGGGGGATGTCTGGTCTCACTGACAGTGGGGGTCTATTTAGAAGTTCTTCAAAGTTGTCTCTGGTCTTGCTCTTTGCTGATGGGGTTTCATTCTCTGTCTTTAACCAGTTTGTCCATGTTCGTCTTCTTAGTTGAGAGAGTCTTGATGACCTTGTACAGAGTGCTGAGGTCCCTCTTCTCTGCTGCCTGCTCCACCTCTGTCGCTAGCGCATCATAAAAGAGCCCCTCAAAGTTTCATTACCCTGATCCAGCAACTTTATGAAGGCGCCGCCTGCCAAGTTATCCACAATGGCAAACTGACAGAGGATTTTGAGGTGAGAACAGGAGTCCGACAAGGAGGCATACTCTCCCCAATGATCTTCTTGTTAGTGGTTGACTGGGTGATGCATCAAGCAATTAAAACAGGAAAAACCAGAATCTAGTGGTCCCTGACCCAATTCCTTGAAGATATGAACTTTGCAGACAACTTGTGCCTGATGTCCCAGAAATGCCAACAGAAAACTGATAACCTGGCCCAAGAAGCATCCAAGACTGGACTGCAGATTAACTTGGAGAAGACTGAAACCATGACCCTGTTAAAAAAGCAGTGGAAAGCAATCACCCTAGGAGACAGTGAGCTGAAAGAAGTCACCTCTTTCACCTATCTGGGCAGCATTGTATCAGCAACAGGTGGTTCTGACGAGGACATAAAAGCCAGATTCGGGAAAGATAGATATGCCTACTCTTAAATATTTTGTACCCTCAAACACTTCTAACTCTTGAATAGTTTGTACCCTAAAACACTAACTCTTGAATATTCTGTACCCTTAAGCACTTTTAAATGCAAATTAAATAAATGTCTAAAAATGCTTCTAATAAGATAAAATCCAGCAGATGAAACAGATAGCACATTAAATGCAATAAGGAAGAATGCTTTTGGAATACCCATTTTAAATGAAGATTCTGGGAAGAAATTAGTACACTGCACTCAAGGATTGGTACAGAGCGACCTGGGGTCAAGTTGTAACCATTCATTTTTCAATGCTTTTGGAGAGTAGGATAATGAGTGCAGAGCACTCAATGCTTGTGGACAGAGGGAAATGTAGTCAAATTGTGAGCATAACAATAAGCAGTTATATAAAACATACTCTCAAACTCTAGCAATTTGTTTTCAGGAATTATATACCATACATTACATTAATTAAGAGTAGCTGCAATCTGATTATCAGTGAGTATTAATTACCTTAATTAGGAGGCAGGAGTCAACTCGAAAGTTAAAGTCACCAAAAATGAACAGTGGCACTTTGCTAAACTGATCATTCTCAAATCTGGAATGAAATTAGAAAGACAAATGTGTTTTACATTAAAATTAAACATGAAAGCATATTGAAAACTCTTTTTCAAACTATAATCAGTAATTTAAAAAATGTATAAACAATGCTTTCTAAGTATGTTAAACTGTCTTCCAAACTGCTGTTAGCAGACTAAAATATGCATTAACAATTCTTTCTAAGTCCATTTAATTACGATTTTCTCAAAGTGAAGGAAATGCAGAGTTAAGTTTGTGGGGATTTTTTAACCTTAAATGTATCTACTTCACTTCAGGCAACTCATTTCTTCAGAGTACTTATTTCAGTTGACTGGAGAACCTTATTTCTTAACCCTTTACCGGGCGGAACACCCAACACCACCCGTACATCGTGTAGGGCAGATCGCCCAACGGCGCCCATAGCAACCATTTCACTTGGAGTTCTTTTTCTTTTCCATATTTACATCATATCCGGTCTCTACAGGAAGCATGATGTTTGTACAACGATTTCCGCGCCATTTTGAAGCATTTTCATGTGGCAGCATTCATTTTTTCATAAAGTTTTCTTTGTTTTTCGCGTTCAGTGTTTCAAATGGATTTTTAGTGTCATCGATCGTTAATGAGAAGTTTAATGGATTCAATTTATCGGACAATGAGGTAAGAGAAGTTTATTTTGATTTAGACGATAGGATTAGAAGTGACATTAGTGTCAGTAGCATGCACATGTAGTATCTTTCAAATTTTGGAGGAGAGTGCGTCAGATTCTGAGAATATCGAAGAAGAGTAGGGGGAATGGGTATCTGGAGATGCACATGGTTTGGAATAATAGTACTTTAGCACCGAATATATCGAAATTTATAAAAGAAATGGGGCCGAATGTGACTGTAACTAATGATAGTACTCAGTTGGCTTTCTTCTATCAGTTTTTCAAATAAGAAACATTTGACAAGATAGCGGAATAAACGAACAAGTACGCACGTCCGAAAATTGCGAAAAAACAAAATGGTGACCCAAGTTGGAAGGAAACTAAAGCCACTAAAATTAAGGCTTATTTTGGACTTATGATTTTGATAGGAATTCACAATCTGCAGAAAAAGAGATGTATTGATCGTCTGATGACAGATTAGTGTTCCTGGCATCAACAAAGTGCGTATACATAGTGTTTGTAGCGGACAATAAATGGACAATATTTTTTTTTTGTAAATATATATTTTCACGCATGGATTCAAATTTAACACCCGAAAGTATACTTCAATTAAGGATATTAATAAAGCTGCTTTCATTTCCTTTCATTTTGCATTTTATTTCATTGAAATATATGCACTAATACCTAAGATATGATGTTTTTACCGACGTACCCCTAAATCTCACTGACATCCTGAAAAATCTTGCCCGTTCAGAGCCAAAAAAGGAAAAAACGTCTGCCTGGTAAAGAGTTAAGAGTACTTATTTCAATTGACTTGGGAATCTTATTTCTCTGAGTATTATTTCAGTTGACTGGGGAACCTTATTTCTCTTGAGTATTTATTTCAGTTGACTGGGGAACCTTATTTTTCTAGAGTAGTTATTTCAGTTGAATGGAGAACCTTATTTTTCTAGAGTATTTATTTCAGTTCTCAAGGCACAGAGTACCTATTTCAACACTGGAAAACCTTATTTGTCTAGAGTACCTGTTTCACAGAAACCTTATTTCTGCAGAGTATTTATTTCAGTGCTCTGGGAAACCCTGTCTTTCTTCAACAATAAAAAAGAATTGGATTTGTAGGTAGATGCTCAAAATTCATTATTGAATTTAATGTTGAAGTTTTAACTTTGATATTCATTGCTTTTATCAGTTTTATTATTATATTTAAAATAGATTTTTTTATAGATTTTTAAAATACTAAATCTAATTTTCTACCTAATGCAAAATGGAATTAAAATAATCAACAACTCATAACTGTTTTATCTCTACAATGAGCAAACTTGGTTTTCCTCTTGATTGTATGATGTTTAGGCCATGATTCCTACTGCTGGTGATGTCATATGATTCCTACTGCTGTTGATGTCATATGATTCCTACTGCTGTTGATGTCATATGATTCCTACTGCTGGTGATGTCGTATCCTACTGCTGTTGATGTCACATGATTCCTAGTGCTGGTTATGTCAAGATTTCTATTGCTGATGATGTCACATGATTCCCAGTGCTGGTTATGCCATGTGTTCTTACTGTTGGTTATGTCATATGATTCTGTGATGGAGTAAATTTGCCTATCCCTATTTCTGGACTTAATTGTTATATAAAGTGTTAAATTGTCAAAGTCACCCAGCCTTGGGCACTCCTTAAAATGGTACTTTTTATAAGTGTCAGAGTTGGAGTAAACAGCTCGAGATGAGAATATGCTAGAAAATTGCTGATGCAATCCAAACTGTTCCAACTGAATGAGTAGTTTTTCTGACTAATAGTCTCACACTTGTTCATATCAATTTCATCCAGTGGGGATGGACCAGAAGTTTCTTTGTTGAAGAAGCACTCTATTCTAATCACTTTGAACTTGAACTCAAGTCTGGTCATAAAGGCGATCATACGCTTATGAGCAGGGCAAGCTTTTTTGGTTGTCACTTCATACTACAGTGACTAATGTACTCTACTTAAGTCCGTGGTGTGTGCAGTCAGCATTGTTGTCAACTTATCAGTAAATCGTGTTACTCTAAGTTGATTCTCATCACTTGTAATTAGTTATGGATGATTAATTATTAATAATAATAATCATAACCATTAACTAGGTGGTGTTGGCATCACAGATTCTTACTGCTGGTGATATTGTATAATTCCTATTGCTTGTGGGTCACGTGATTCCTACTGCTAGTTATGTCTCAAGATTCTTACTGCTGGTGATGTCATATGATTCCAACTTCTGATGATGTCATATGATTCCAACTGTTGGTGATGTTATGTGATCCCTACTGCTGATATCATATGATTCCAACTGCTGGTGATGATGTATGATCCCTACTGCAGACAATATTGTCTGATTTCTACTACTGGTGATGGCATATGATCAGTTATAGATATGTTGTTTGATGCAACATTCAGTAATAGTGATGGCTGGAAATAGGACATCTAATCCATTAACATTGATCATACATGCTATAACATGTGCCTACCCAACATCATACTTGTTTGCTACCACAGTTGAGAAATATATTTGTATGATTTTGCACATTTACCTAAATGATCATTAACATTGATCATACATGCTATAAAAATATCATACTTGTTTGCTACCACAGTTGAGAAATACACTCATATGATTTTGCACATTTACTGAAAATGATCATTGTTTTTTTGACTTATTATCTATCTACCTATCCACAAACAGACTGATCATTTCAGTTAAAAAAGTTCAAAGAGGTCATGAATAATTCTTCTGATGTGTTAATGAGAGTTATATTTATTTACTGTTCTACCTTTAGTTACAAAGCAAAAAAAAGTAAACTAAAATCAGTTGGATGAGCTATAAATGTTTCAAAGAAAAAATTAATTAGGCTCAATATTTAAACAATGAATAATACATATGTAACCTTGTAGGAGAAAATATTCTGGAAGTTGTATTATTTTATTTCTTTAAAAATCTCAGGTATGAGTAAATTCTCTGAACCTTTATTAATTTTTCACTAATACAATTATATTTTAAATCACAATGGTTTTTTTCTGTTTGTTTTTTAAATGGTCACAGAAATTAAGAAAAATAAAAAAATAAGTAATCAGTTATTATTTTAAATAAATGTCCAAAATAACAACTATTAACATAAGAAATTATACAAAATCAAAAAAATAATTAATTTAAATCCAATGCCCAAAACAAGTATTAAATTAATCAGTGTCACATAATGGCTTATGCAGCACGCACACACACCCCTCTTGTAAAATAGATTACATATAAACCTACCTTCTAGAAAGGCTGACTCTTATCCCCAGGCTGGAAACATACCTGAATGTTCCAGACAACTCACTAAACTAACCAATCAAAGCACAGCTCAGCCACGTTGAACGACATACCAAAAGCATACCTATAAAGCGTTAGTCGAATGCAGTTGACCAGTGAAGCAACATGTATTTTGGCTTCCAGTATTAACAAAGTATAATCAAACTACTAACCTTATTGCCAATTATCAACACAGAAGGAAATCATCCTCTGTATATAATACTGCCAAATGTATGAGATTTTGCTTGCCTAACTAATATTATATTCATGTTCATCTCTTGATATTAACTTTATTTTATATTTGCTTATATTTAAATGTATGATGACCATATAAATAAGAGTGTTCTGTCAGAGAACATGAGGACAAATTCTTAGCCCATGTGCATTTTATTAGAAGATCGGCACTTTGTCTGAGACTATATCTGAGACTTTATCTTAGATGCTGGTTTGACATGAAATGAGCCGCAAGCAACACTAGAGCAGAAAGATCCACTGGGCCAAAGACCAGTTCAACGGACCTGTCTGCTAACGACATTCACTGAGAACCTAGGCTACACATCAGGCAACCTAAAGCTATGTATTTATAAAGTCACAACTGCACAGCTTCAGTCAAGTTGTAGACAAACTCTACCAAAGTACTTTAGAGTTCACTCAGAAATATTCAGTGTTCTCTTGTAAACTCATTTATAGTTCACCCATACAAACAAACCAAATAACTACTACAGTGCCATAGGACTCAAATAGACATTCTCTTATGACACCATATGGTTATGATTATAAACTTAAATAATCATATAAATAATAAATATGAACACTAATTGTAATTGCTGAACTATGTGTTATATGTAACCATACTCTCTTATGTTATTTCTTGTTGAAAATAATTATTGTTAATACATAGACCACTCACATTAGCGTGACTCACTTACATATTATATGTTGTAGTCTTTCACCTGTATTTACTTACTATCTTGACTGTATGTATCAGGGACTTGAGCTACCTTCTAGAACTATCACTCTTCTATTCTACATTGTCCATGGTTCATCTTTCTACTTGTAGCCAGTTTTGGGGATTAGCCTTAGGTTACAGGTGGTCCATGGTGGTGGAGAATTGACATCTTGCCTATCTCCCAGCAAAACATCACAATCAGTACACCTAACATACTATATCTTCAACTTGAAGAGATCAGGAATTGTCTGAGAAATTATTTTCTATCGATGCCCAAAATAACAAATGTTAATCAACACACCAAACACTTTATCTTTCAACTCAAATGCATCACAAATTGTCTGAGGAATTATTTTCTTTTAAAAAAGGATTTAGTGCATACCAAAACCAAACATCCACAGGAAATAAAAGCAATCTGAAAATTCCTATGATAAATCACCTTTGTAAAGTATGAAGTAATGCCCGTCGCCTATTTGCACAGTAAAGAGATGGACTCTGCAATTAAAAACAAATGTATTTATTAGCCCTAAAATTGAAACAAACATATTCATTAGCCCTAAAACTGAAACAATCTTACTCAATAGCTGTAAAATTGAAACAAATTTATTGATTAGCCCTAAAATTGAAAGAAACTTAAATCATTAGCTCTAAAATTGAAACAATCTTACTCATTAGCCCTAAAACTGAAACAAACTTAATAGTTCTAAAATTAAAACAAACATACTCATTAGCCCTAAAACTGAAACAATCTTACTCATTAGCCATAAAACTGAAACAAACTTAGTAGTTCTAAAATTAAAACAAACATACTCATTAGCCCTAAAACTGAAACAATCTTATTAGCTGTAAAATTGAAACAAATTTATTGATTAGCCCTAAAATTGAAAGAAACTTAAATCATTAGCTCTAAAATTGAAACAATCTTACTCATTAGCCCTAAAACTAGGTAGAACCAGCCTCTATATGGCGATAGCGGACAACTACTAAATTCCGAAAAATTTACCATTTTGTCAGAAGCGCTGTGTTTATGTTCCGTATTTATCACGCTTGTGAAATAGTTTGTTGAATAAAACTATCTTTCAACTTTTCATTAATGTATTTTTTATTTGTGAGAGAGTGAGTGGAAGCGTGTACGATCGCATTAAATTAGGTACGGTTGGCGTGTTTCAATGGCCGTGGCAAAAATCTTGATCTCCGGTTTTACCATCGTGTTTTGATATACCTTGCAAATACTAAAACGGGTTCCGCTACGATCGTCCTATCAGAATGTATCTTATATCAAACTAAAGAAAAATGAATGTAGAATACAACCGTGTTAGTTTCGAATCTGTATTTTTATTTTTATTGTATGTAAAAGTTGATTGAAAAAAGCCCTATTTTTGAATTACGTTTTTGCACGGTTATTTCTGAAAATATAGATTTTTTTCTTATATCAGAAGAAAGTAGAAAATCTCCTCTTTAAAATGGTATATAGCATGACAAAGTGGCATTTTCGTAGCGGAACCCGTAGAGCAGGAAAGTGTGCAACCCAAGCGTGCGCGAAGTAAACATAGGCCTAACATAAACGAAGCACGTGATCGCCATGGCGTTGTCGGCTGTGCTTGTTTCTCTGCTGCGAAAGTAATTCACTAAGTTTAATTAACTATAACTCTTGCAGTTGTAAAAAGATTTTAATTAATTATCTGGATAATCTTTTAAGGCTATCTGACGGAAATAAAGATCGTATATGTACAGTCGGCAATGCGTTCGAGATCGTCATGGACGTGAGCGAGAGTCGACAAATATAGGCCTTCTTAGTTCTAAACAGTCGTTATTTATCATTTCTGCTGTACATTTTATTAACAATATTTGATAATATATGTCAGACAATGATCACACATTGATCTTAGATCGTTTTTCCCCACTGGTTTCGGAAATAAAGATCGTATCTGTACAGACGGCAACGCGTTTGAGATCGTCATGGACGTGAGCGCGAGTCAACAAATATAGGCCTTCTAAACAGTCGTTATCTATCATTTCTGCTGTAAATTTTATTAACAATGTTAGATAATATCTGTCAGACAATGATCACACGTTGATCCTAGATCGTTTTTCCCCACTGGTTTATTAACGGAAATAAAGATCGTATTTGTACAGACGGCAATGCGTTCGAGATCGTCATGGACGTGAGCGAGAGTAGACAAGTATAGGCCTTAGTTCTAAACAGTCGTTATTTATAAATTCTGCTGTAAATTTTATTAACAATGTTTGATAATATCTGTCAGACAATGATCACACATTAATCCTAGATAGTTTTCCCCACTGGTTTATTAACTAAGTTATGATGGATCACGAATGACAGCCATTTAAATTAATTAATCATAACGGGTAGCGCCAATAGCAACAGCCTCAAATACGCATTAATTATTTAGTTTTTGTGAGGCTATACCCCATCATTGTATCTTTTAAGAGTTGGTAATAGGTTAAATTATTGTTAGGGTTCATTTTACTTGTAAAAATTGGCCAAGACTTTGAGGGACCATGTTTCAGAATACATAATACTATTGTTTTTATTTCAACTTGCCACTAAGTTTCAATTAGCCATCTACCCTTATTTTTAAATAATCATAAATTTTAAAACATAAGACATCAATAAGTGCATTTTAACTACAAATGTCGGCTATTTTTAAGTTGTTATTTCATTATAATTACTTAAACACAAGTCAAATGGAACTCAAAATAAGCAAAAATGCATTAATATGGTTCATTTTCAGTGTTGGCTCAAAGTGCCATTGCTCAATTTGTGTTTTTTCTCATTTTTGAGAATCAATAACTCAAAAATTAAGAAAGCTATTGCCTCAGAATAAATCAGGCTTCATGTCAGCATTGGATACATGAGGTATGCAAAAATTTAGCTCTGTTGGATGATCAATTTTTACTTTAGGGTGATGCAAAAATGGTAAATTGTAAAATACGCGTAAAAAGCATTTTTCCCCCATTTTTGAAAATTGCGTAAAAAAAAAAGTAAGAAAGATTATGCAACCATTTTTTGTAAACTGACTTCTTTCACCATGACTGTTATATGGTGTAAATTTCATTCATTTCCAAAAACTTTGAAAAAATAGCTGGTTCTACCTACTAAAACTGAAACAAACTTAATAGTTCTAAAATTAAAACAAACATACTCATTAGCCCTAAAACTGAAACAATCTTACTCATTAGCCCTAAAACTGAAACATACACACTAAGCCTAAAACTGAAACAAACTTACTAATCAGCTCAAAAACTGAAACAAACGTATTCATTAGCCCTATAGTTGAAACAAACTTACTCATTTCCCCTAAAATTGTAACAAACTTATTGATTCGCATTTAAAATTGAAATAAACTTATTGATTAGCCCTAAAATTGAAATAAACTTATTGATTAGCCCTAAAATTGAAACAAACTTACTCATTGGCCCTAAATAATGGTACAGAACCGAAGAACCACTGTGATATAAAACTTGTCATAATGAAGTAATAATGAACTGATATTTTCACTGAACATCTAGCTTGACCTATATAAAAATGCAGAACTAAAACTTATCAATCAGTAAGTGACTCCTGTCATCATAAAACTATGTGACTTTGGATTCCTCAAATTAACTTTTAATTTCAAGTGAAATTTTTTCTTTTTGTTTTAATTTTAGCACAATATATATTACTATAGCATTTATTGTATTTTTTAATATATCCTTAAATTCACAATTTCTGTGTGTTGAACTTCAAAAAAATTAATGAATGAACACTGGGTTGGATGGAGGGAGGGAAATGTTGCATCCCTGTTTAAAAAATGTGGCAGTTATGTAATTATTTTGCATGTTACATATTTTTAAACTTACTGTTTCCATAGCAACTATATTGGAAGCATCATGGAAGAGATGGACGTTGACTAAGTCAAATATACTGAAATTTGTAAAAAAGAAAAAAACAAAGGAACAATTAAAATATGCTAAAATATTTAAAACAAAAGAACAATTTAAATCTTATGGTTGGCTTTGTCATAAAAAAATAACACATCTTGTCATTAGGTTACTAGAACTTGGTGATAGACATGGCATACATTGAAACTGAAATTAAGTAATGAAACATGTTGAAATATGTAAACAACAAACTCTTTCTATCAAGTAATGAAATATGTTGAAATTTATAACAATTTTCAACAAAGGAGCTCTTTCTATCAAGTAATGAAATATGTTGAAATAGGTAACAAAAAAGAACTCTTTCTAACAAGTAATGAAACACGTTGAAATATGTAATAACAAAGAAAGACCTTTTCTATCAAGTAATGAAACGTTAAAATATGTAATAACAAAGAAAGATTTTTTCTATCAAGTAATGCAATCTGCTAAAGCAAGTAAATGATAATAATTAACATTTTGACACATTAAGACATGTTAGGGTCTGGGACCTAGGACTGTAGTGTAATACAAGAGATCTGACAAGATGGTTTGTGATATCTTCTGCTGGGATGAAGATGATAGTGGGCTTTGTGTTATGCCCATTGACTGAGAACTGTATAGTTAGAGCTTATCATTACAAAAGAGGGTAGATAGAGACACCTGAATGAGGTTTAATTATATTAATTTGATAACTAACCTTAACAACTATACTGTAGCTCACAGAAAAGACTAATGGCTCTAATACATGAAAACGATATATACTGAAATATATTAAAATAGCAATTCATTTCTGAACATATTAAGTAAACAAAATGTGGCAATTTATTCAATGCATATCAATTAATGTAATGTTCTTAAATGTAAGTGTGATGAGCAGAGTTGCCTGCACATATTTATGAGATAATTAATGCATAAAATAATGTGTGGGATGTAGCAAAGTAGTTAGCACTTTTTCCCCACACTTGGGGATGCTAATGTAAATAGGCCATCAGAGGACCCACCTTGTAAATTAAGTGGCAGATGACATAAGTAGGTGGCGAGTATCCATGCTTTTGCAAATGCAATAGCATTGTCACAAAAAAGAGACAGCCAAGGGCAAGAAAGCAAAGCCCGGTGAACCAAATGTTTCGCTGCCTTTTGTGAGTTGTCAATACAAACGTAGGAACTGTTAGGATGACCATCACAGAGTTCTATATGCACACCACCAGTTATGTCTGTTTGGCACTTTTTATTGCACATGCAAGGGTTACTTTTTATTGATGTGTTTGCAGTGAGAGTGCATATGAAATGAAAAAAAATGTAAACAATACAAGATGAAAAACAAACACAAACAACTACACTTATCCCCTCTCAAAACGATAGCAGAGGAGAGGTTTATCTTATGATGAGTGTGAATAAAATTTATTATCTTATGGCTCTCCCTCTCTCTCTCATACGGGAACTGCAAATCTTCCATCATAAACAGGGGTAACTTCTAAGCAATGAATGACGATTAAAACAATGAGTTCAGAATATATGACAATGCAATAACTTCCAGTATCAACTGCTTCTATCAGTAAATTCAAGATTATTTAATAAATGTCAAGCATGCAAAAATTTTAAAGTTCTTCACAATTTCAAAAAGTCATGTCCCCAAATCATCATTTCCAAATGACACAACTCTCTGCATTAATACATTGTTTAAAATATATATCACAATAGCATAATAGTGTGGGCGAAACTGCACACACACACACATGTATGCACACCAACCAACAATTGAACCTTGGTTTTATATGCATATTAACAAAAATTAGATTTATTAATAACTGTTACGACCTAACTCTTAAATTATGAGTTGCTGTGAAGAAATGTACTGTGTGTTTGTTAATCAGTTATAACTTCGTTAGTTACACTTTCGAAATGAACATTAAGAAAGCTTTTAGACCTATCTGTTTGATGCACACTGAAATTTCGAGGTAATCAGATAGCTAAAAAATGAATAGAAAGAATCATATGTGATTCGGCAAACAGAAACAATGAAAGAATTTTTCTTGGCAAGTCCATTCCCCATTTTCCGTGACAAGCATAAATACCCAGTCTTAAGGCTGAACCATTAGCTTACTGGTGATTCATTTGACTGATAGAAAGAGTACAGGAATATTAGACTTAGAAATATTTCTCATGTGTTTAGAGCTAATAGTTTTATGGCTTTGTAATTAGACTGAGAGATTTTCTTTAGTACAAAATCATCATATGACATGTTCCTAATGGAATTGTTAATCGCAAATTTAATTATGATTGCATTTACGCCCATGTTGTGTGAAAGGGGCTGATGATTTTATTGCAGAATAAACTAAATTGAGAATGCTAGAGCAGAGAAAGTATGGAAGTGTAGAAGTAGTGTAGACACATGAATTTACTGCTGTCACTCTGGTTTTTCACAGAAGCATGCATTTCATGTTTTATCCATTGTGTTGGACTGCCAGTCAACATCAACTGTGACTGAAGTAATCTACAGTCCTTCTCTTTGATCTACGTCAGTAAAGGAGGTTCAACATTGATCGTTAGAACCACTGACAACAGGTTGTCAGATTTAGCTGTGGTGAATTACAGGAGCCATTATGTTGGGAATTGGGCCCAGACCCCTTCTTTTGAGAAATTCACTCAGGGATCCTAAGAGCAGTTTGGGTTTGGCATACCTACGGACACTTGTTAAAACCAGTCCAAATTTTGAGACAAGCAAAAGAGTGACATTGTTAAAAGGCTGCCAGTCTACATCACAAACCAGATCATAAAATTAACTGTAGTTTCTCTCTATACTTTCCCGCTCAGATTCTGTGACGAGAGGCAGATTTCATTGACTATTATAGATTATTAATTTGATTGTTTTATTGTAGTGATAAAGAATGGGTACGTGTTGGACAGTACTGGAACATTCTTCATAAGTAGCTAGTATAAGTGTTATTTTTCTTCAACTGTATTCATTTGTGTGTGTTGATTCCTTTTATTTAATAAATCTATTGTTAATTTTTTATTGCTTCTTACACATAATATGTAATTTATGTCTGGAGTAATAGTGGGTTGATGGAGGCTCATTAATATAAAATAATAATTTTAAGATGGATTGAATTACTCCTTCAGTAAGAAGTTCCACCTGCTGAAAGTTATGTGTCAGTAAAACATCTGTTGTTTGCATATGTATGTGAAGGCAGGAATAGTTCTGAAATGCCAGGGATCTGCCAAGTGGAAAAAGGGAGCTGGGGAGTCCTACTGGGAATTATTAATAATACATATAAATTAAGATTCCAAAAACTTGTAATTAGTTATATATTATTAAGTGAGAGGATATCATATTAATAATCATAACAAGCATTGTTGTCACCACAGTAAGAAAACAACAACAATGTTTTTAGTTGCTAAAGCTGGAATTTTTTTCATGTTAAAAAAAAAAGCTCTACTACATTTTGTAAAACTAACGAAGATACATTTTTAATTATGAAAATATACTGAAAATAACATTATATTATCATATTCCAAATGTTTACCTCCCCTTTCCCACAAACTAGATGCATTATAATTTATATTTTCACTTACCTAATAAAAACACAAGATTGAAGATAAAGTGCATTTTGAATCACATACCTAATATACAATGGACATTCCTAATAAAGAAGCATACACTAATGGACATTCCTAATAATGAAGTATACAATAATAGACATTCCTAATAAAGAAGTATGCACTAATGGACATTCCTAATAATGAAGTATACAATAATAGACATTCCTAATAAAGAAGCATGCACTTATGAACATTCCTTTTAACGGAACAGAAGTTAACAACCATGTTATTATCATTTAATTAATAAGGAAGCAAAATATTGTTCACCAATTATTGACACTCCAGCGAGTGCGCAAGTAGCCTTTGCGGGACCATTTAAACTGCAATCAGAAACAAAACAAAACTCAAAGACTGTAAGCAAGAAAAGACAAATTTTAACCCAAAAAATCATTAACAATGTTTAATACAAAAAACATACACAAAGAAATTGTCATATCTCTGAAACTAAACACCATACAAAGTTGGTTCACATATCAAAATGATCAGCAACTCTATCTAAATAGATAATTTGTGGTTAATCTTATATTAATTTACACTTTTCATTTATTGTACAATTTTTATTTTTAAAAATATGAAAATAGATACAATCACATCCTGGAAATTATGCAGAACACAGGTTCACCTATTAAAAAATTATAAGCAGGGTTTTATCCATTCATCAAAAAAACAGATAAGTTATATATAACTTTTTATTTGTTTTAGTATTTTAACAATACAAACTTTCATATCTTAAACAATCTTAAATCTGTATGCTTGGTATTTTATATACATTAAGTCATTGATACAAACAGATATTTTGACACACATGCTATTATTAATTATAACAAAATAATAAGGAAAACATATCTTTATATTTTTTGAGACAAGTATTCAAGCAATGAAAATATGTATGAAAACTTGTATTACTAAAACTCTATCCATGTGTACATGAATTAAATAAAGCCTTGCGACATATGACAAAACCTTGCGACATGTGACAAAGCCTTGCAATTGTGACAATTGTACCTACAAATAGTCTGATGAAACGTTTGGCTGGATCTAGCCTAAGTATATCATGTATACCTATAGTCTGGTATTTGATCAAACAGTTATAGCAAATAATAAAATGCAGGGTGTGGTATGCAGCATTTGATCAAATAATTATAGCAAATAATAAAATGCAGTATGATATACAAACTATTTGATCAAATAATTATAGCACATAACAAAATGCAATCTGATATACATAGTATTTGATCAAATAATTAAGGAATATAATAAAATGCAGTATATATACCTCTGGAAAGAACTGTTGAGGGAACTTTGCCTTTTCTTTGATGGGGACATTTTCAATGTTTCCTGACAGAACCTGAAAAGAATATTAATACTGATTTTCAAGAGCATATCTGAAGAATTTTACATAATATTTTGTTATGCAAATTATTATTATTACAACTAAAGTTTGTGAGATACAAGTATTAATTATACTTATACAGTGGACCTTCTCCTTTACAATTTGGTGATCATATCACCTTACAATGGACTTTCAATGATAAAATAATGAATTATTGGGTTCAAATTATGACATATTCCATGATACAATGAGGTCTCTGGAATGGATTAATATCATCAAACTGGGTCCAAAGTACTTAAAATTAAACTAATATTCATAAATGAAAAGAAAAATGAACAAATGGGGAGTAATTAGAGAGAGTTAAATAACAAATAAATGGGCAGCAACTGCTTGCAGTCAATCAAATAATAAATGTATAGTAATTGTCAATCAAATAAATAAATTGGTAGTTAACTGCTGGCTGTCAATCAAATAAATAAATAGCTAGTAACTGCTGGCTATCAAATTAATAAATTGGTAGTAATTGCTGGCAGTCAATCAAATAAATAAATAGCTAGTAACTGCTGGCTATCAAATTAATAAATTGGTAGTAATTGCTGGCAGTCAATCAAATAAATAAATAGCTAGTAACTGCTGGCAGTCAATCAAATAACAAATAATGGGTAGTAACTGCTGGAAGTCAATCAAATAACAAATGCATGGGTAAAAGTAACTGTAATTAAATAAATAAATAGGCAGTAACTGCTGGCAGTCAATCAAATAAATAAATAGGCAGTAACTGCTTGCAGTCAATCAAATAACAAACAAAATAATAGTAAATGATGGTTATCGAAAAGAAAAAAATAGTAACTGGTGGCAGCAAACAAATGGGTAGTAACTGATGGCAGCAAACAAATGGGTAGTAACTAGTGGCAGCAAACAAATGGGTAATAACTGGTGGCAGGCAAACAGCAAACAAATGGGTAATGTGGCAGAGTAAATTTGCCTACCCCTATTTTTAAATTTGTTATATAAATTGTTAAACTGTCAGAGTAACCCAACCTTGGGCACTCCTTATGACAGTATTTTTGAAAGAGTCAGATTTGGAAGTAAACAACTGTACTAGAAATTGCTGATATAATGCAAACTAGTGAGTAGATTTATTATCCAATGGTTATGATTCATGAGAATGAAACCAGACAATAGGCTGAGATCTAAAAGTTTCCTGCTGTAGAGAAATCTACTGTCTGATCACTTGAATTTGAAGTGGCAAAGAAGTCCAGTCTTGTAAGGCAGCTGTTAGCTTAATGGTGAGTTGTGACTGGTTGAGAGAGAATGGGCTTAGAAATATTTCATGCTTTTTTGCTATTGGTATGTTATACTTGTGTTTTAAGTAGAGATGTATTATGTGAGTAGACTATTATTTCTACAAATGTTTGAACTAAGCTGCTCGTATGTAACGTGCTAACACTTGACATTGTTTTCATATGCTGTGTGCATATATCGGGCTAATAATGGTATCATTGCAAGAAATTGATGAGATTGGAATGTAAGAAAGAATGGAGTTATAAAGCAATAAACTGGAAACTTAGGTTTGCTTCCTGGTTATTTTTCACAGGTTAGCAGCTTTTTTGTTTTTCTTCCCCTGTGTGGTTTGAATCCTAGTTACTGTTTGTAAACTGCTAGGCCAACCATGGTGAAGGCGGGAGCAGTGTGTAAGTGTGGAGATACACTACACCCCTTTGATGTACGGTGGCAAGATATGCTGATTACATGAACAATTTCTTGTACAGAGAAGTTACCTGAAATCACTAGAATTGTTATTCTGCTTGAAGGAACTGACAAGGCGAAGAGGCGCTCAAGCTGGCGTAGAGAGAATAACATGGCGTCAGTATTCTCGATGTGTGGAGAGAATGTTTTGATGTGGACAATAGACTTGTGACATTGTTGCAAAAGCACACGAAAGACAGCACTTAATACAGGTTATGTAAAAACTATTATCACTATCCTTAATAACTCCACTTCTGTTCTCTGATAAAAATTCTCCTATGATCTGTATTGACAATATTGTTGAATTGTATTTAGGATATAAACAGAGAAATTATTTGAATGTGGATTCGAAGAAATACTGATGTCACATAATCCTTTTCATTGTAAAGTACATTTGATTGTTGATTTAATAAATGTATTGTCCTTCCGACACATACTGATAACCTTATGTTGGAGGAGAAAGTGGGTAGATGGGGGCTTGCTAAATATATAGATTTGTCTTTTCCTTTAGTAAGAAGTTTTCCACCAACGAAATATTGTGTGACGGTATATGTTGTCTTAATTTTGTGGAAGAGAGAAAACATTTACAGTGTCTGCATATCTGCCAAGTGAGAGAGACAAGTGGTGTCTGCTGGAAAATTATTAATAATATAAATAAGATTCTCATCACTCGTAATTAGTTAAGAATGATTAATTAATAATAATCATTATCATTAACTAAGTGGTGTTGGCATCACAGGTAGTAATTGGTGGCAGGTAAGTTAGTAATTGGTGGCAGGCAAACAGCAAACAAATAACTGTGGCAGGAAAACATAAAGGAAAGTAATTGTTAGCAGTAAAATAGCAGTGAGTAGTAATTGACAGAAAAATAGTGAAGAGAGGTAAAGAGGAGTGAGTAAAGGAAGGAATGAAGGAAGAAAGATAAATATAGAAGTGGAATGAGGGAAGAAAGATAAAAATAGAACTGGGGGGGCTAGGCATCAACTTGCTAACTACTAAAACCTTGGTTGTTTCCCTCTGAGTTGGTGGTAATTACCAAACAGCTTCCACAGACACCAGATCTTTCTGTCCATAGTTTAGCCCTACATGATTTTTCCCATCAGTGGGCTGTCCTTCAGTGGTTCTTCCTTTCAGGACAACGTGTCTACATCGTCTGCATCATTCACAATTTTCATTTGGTGTTCTTTTAACATGGAACTGGGTGCTGTGACAGCATTTTTGATTGGTTTGTGTGGTTCTGCCACTGATGTCAACAAGTCTTGTTAGGGGCTTGTGTCAAAATTCTTCTTCTGAGCATGTCTTTCCATTCTTCTCTCGCACTCCCAGACTTTTGGCTCAGATGTTTGAAATATTTCAACTGTTAGGTCACCAAGCAATGAGAGGAAGGGTTGCAGCCTTTTATAAATGTCTCTAAACTGTTTTCTCAAAGCTTTCTTTTGTCCATGCCTGATCTTTCTACAGAATTAAGTTCATCTTGCTGTGTTATTAGTTACTTCAGGAGCATGTAAATAACTGATCTGCAACTGTTAAAATTTGGTATTCTCATCTTGCTGTAACCAACGGTACCTTAGCACTTTGGCTAACTATTCATTTGCAGTAAGTTTGTCCATCTGAAAAATGCAGTATACACCATTCCCGTGGCACATAAATGAATGCTCACAAATATTATTACTTTGTCTCTCATCACAAACCTATTTTCATCTTATCTCTTACTATACATCTATCTTTATCTTATCTTTTACCACACATCTATCCTCATTGATATCTTTATCTTATCTCTTACATCTATCTTCATTGCTATCTTCATATTATCTCTTACCATACATCTATCTTCATCTTATCTCTTACGATACATCTATCTTCATCTTATCTCTTACCATACATCTATCTTCATATTATCTCTTAGCATACATCTATCTTCATCTTATCTCTTACCATACATCTATCTTCATATTATCTCTTAGCATACATCTATATTCATCTTATCTCTTACCATACATCTATCTTCATTGCTATCTTTATCTTATCTCTCACCACACATCTATCTTCACATTATCTCTTACAACACATTTATCTTCATTGCTATCTTCATCTTATCTCTCACCGCACATCTATCTTCATATTATCTCTTACCACACATTTATCTTCATCTTATCTCTCACCCACATCCATCTTATCTCTTACCATACATTTATCTTCATTGCTATCTCATCTTATACCCTATCACAATCTTCATTTTATCTCTCACTACACATCTATCTTCATTGCTATCATCATCTTATCTCTCACCACAAATCTATCTTCACCACTATCTTCATTTTGTCTCTCATCAAATGTCTATCTTTATTTTATCTATCATCACACATCTATCTTCACTACTATCTTTATCTTATCCCTCATCATAAGTCTATCTTCATCACTATCTACATCTTATCTCTCATCACAAATCCATCATCATCATCACTATCTTCATCTTATCTCTCACCACAAATCTGTTTTCACTGATATCTTCATCTCTCATCAAATGTATCTTCATCTTATCTCTCATCAAATGTCTATATCATTGCTTTCTTCATCTTATCTCTTGCCAAACATCTATCCTCATCACTATCTTCATCTTATCCCTCACAAACAAATCAATCTTCAACACAGTCTTCATCTTATCTCTCATCAAATGTATCTTCATTGCTATCTTCATCTTGTCTCTCACCAAACATCTATCTTCATCTTATCTTTTACCACAAATCTATCTTCATTTTATCTCCCACTACACAACACATCTATCTTTATTGCTGTCTTCATCTTATCCCTCACCACAAATATATCGTTATCTTTCATCAAATGTATCTTCATTGCTATCTTCATCTTGTCTCTCACCAAGCATCTATCTTCATCTTATCTCTTACCACACATCTATCACCACATATCAATCTTCATTGCTATCTTCATCTCTCACCATAAATCTGTTTTCATCACTATACCTCTTATCTCTTATAATTTTTTTCTTCATTGCTATCCATCTTGACCTTCGCTATAAGTCTATCTTCATTGTTATCTACCATTTACTCATCACAAGTCTATTTTCATCACTACCCATCTAGTCTCTTACTATTAGACTATCTTCACTATTGTCCCTCATTTTATCACCACAAATCAATCTCAATAACTATCTATCTTGTCATTCACTATAAGTCTATCTTCATTGTTATCCAACATTTTCACACAAGTCTATCTTCATTGCTATCCATCTTGCCACTCAATACATGTTTATCTTTTTTGCTATCCATTTTGCTTCAAGAGAATTACATATTGTCTCTCATCAGCCTATCTGCATCACTAACCATTCTGCTTCATTAACACTATAGGTAGCAGTTTATCTGCATCACTAACACCACAGGTAGCAGAGTGAAGGGGGAAGAGAACTGTGGCAGAATAAATTTGCCAATCCCTATTTCTAAACTTAATAATTATATATTTGTTGCCCATGTTAACATCACCTGACCTTGGGCGCTGCTTATGAGGATATTTTTTTGTAAGTGCCAGTTGGAGTAAACAACTCAGGTGTAGAATATTCTAGAACTTGCTGATGCAATCCAAACCAGTCCCAAGCAGATTAGTAATTTTTCTGACTAATAATCTCACACTTGTTCATAACAACTTCAGCCAATGGGAATGGACCAAAAGTTATTTTGTTGAAGAAAGTGCTATATTCTAATCATTTTAATTTTGACATAACTCAAGTCCAATCATAAAGGCAATTGTTAGCTTATGGTAAGTTAATTGACTGATAAAGAAAGAATGGACTTGGAAATATTTCATACATGTTTGCTCTTAATCTATGATTTGAACTGGATTGCTTTATGTACTTGAACCATTATTTCTATGTTCACTAATTTGATTACATTGTACATTATACTTGTGAATTTTGATTGATGCTATATTTCTTATGCTGTCTGTGTACTGGGCTAATAAATATTGTTTTAGGATTTGTAAGTTGAGAATGTAAGAGAGAAAGGAATTTAGTGCTGCCTTAATTTGATTTTTGATCAATGTTATATTTCTTATGCTGCATATGAATCAGGCTAATGAATATTTCTGCAGGATTTGTATGCTGAGAATTTGTGTAAGAGAGAGAAGAGTATAGAGATAAAATATGCCTGAAATTTAGCGCTGCCTTAATTTGACTTTTGCAGTGACTACTGTACACTATCAGGTCACACTGCTGTGTGTATCCAGCATTGTCATCGAACTTATCAATAAATGTGTTGCTGCAACTTGAATCCTGTGAATTCCGTTCAAGAGACAATATGGTGGAAATTGAGGCATGAGTTTGGTCTCAAGGATTTACAAAAGTTTCCTGAACATTCCTCATGGTGTGCTGAGTAGCACACACGAAGATTCTAGAACACTCTGCATGATGTGCTTTGATAGCGCATGTGAAGTTCTGGACAATTCTCATGGTGTGTTTTGTGAGCGCATCGAAGATTCTGGAACAGTCATGTAAAGTGCCTAAAGGGGGATGTTGGACTGTCACCTAATAAGAAAGAAAGTGACTTGTTGCAAACCATGTGACTGTGAATACGTGCCAGCGACAGCTGCCATTATTGAAAAGGGTTATGTACATTGACTATAATTATTTTTCTAAAACTCCACTCTCATTTCTATGATGATTTATATCTATGAACTTGATTATAGATTAATTTGACTGCTGAGATCTATGCTAAGATAAAATGAATGAGTGTCATGCATTAATCAAACATTGTTATGAATCGATACAAATGTCAATGTTCTTTTAATTATATTCATGGTGTATATTTGATTGTTGATTTAATATATTGTTAAATTTATTAAATTTATTAACCTTCTTGCACATATGTTAAAACATATGTTGGAGTAATAGTGGTTGGATGGGGTTCGTTAAATATTAATACAAGACAGATTTTTATTCAGATTTTTATTATGACTTTAGTAAGAAGTTTCTACCTGCAGAAACATTATGTGACAGTAACATATCTACCTTATTACTGTGTAAGGAGTTTTACGACACCTTATAATCTGCCAAGTGAGAGATATGTTAGTCTTGTGGGAGAATTATTAATAACTATAAATTAAGATTCTCAATCACTTGTAATTAGTAATGTGTTATTAATTAATAACTAATAACCATAACGAGTGAAGAGGTGTCACGAGAACAAAAGAAGAAAATGTGAGCTGGCAACTAGTATAAGGATAGAATGATAAATTGTAGCACCACCCTCAGTTAATAGGAACAAGAGAACTGGAATGCTGTTGTTGACTTGTTGATGGTGGTTTGTAAACAGTGACTTAGCCTGCAAGTCTATTCATGGCTTTTGCACTATGAAGGTGAAAACATCTTATTAAGTCAAAGAAAATTGAGTAAAAATGATACAAACATAAAGAATGAACATGTTTGCCTTAATGTTCAAACTGCACTTATTTATTCATGAACACAGAAAAAAATCAATCCATAATGACACAGTTTATGCACAATGCTATAAAAAAGATAAGACTGCTAATCCAATAAAAAGCAGTACAAATCAGGAACTATCATCTAGATTTAAAGGAGACAAGTCTATGAAGAGCCAGTGACAGTTCTAGATTTGAATGAGATAAGGTTATAAATGCCATTTACACTATGTCTAGATTTGAATGAGTCAATGCTACATCTATGACCAGCCAGAAATGGCTAGATTTGACTGAGCCAAGGCTATATTTATGACCAGCCGAAGCATATCAAGATTTGAATGAGTCAAGGCTACATCTACGACCAGCCAAAAACATATCAAGATTTGAATGAGTCAAGGCTACATCTACGACCAGTTAGAAACATATCACGATTTGCATGAGTCAAGGCTACATCTATGACCAGCCAGAAACATGTCAAGATTTAAATGAGTCAAGGCTACATCTATGACCAGCTAGAAACATGTCAAGATTTGAATGAGTCAAGGCTACATCTATGACCAGCTAGAAACATGTCAAGATTTGAATGAGGTTATAATATGAACAGCCAGAAAAATCTAGACTTGAAGGAGAAAAGGTTATAAACTGCCAGTGACATATTTACATTTGAGTGAGTCAGTGTTATGACTATGTATCCTGATTTGAATGAGACGAGATTATGACTATGAACAACCAGTGGTATAACAACATTATGACTATGAACAGCCAGTGACATAATATACCTAGATTTAAAGAAGACAGAGAATTAAGACTATAAAAAAAAAAAGTGACAATATATATCTAGATTACATGAGACAAAGTTATAGCAATAAAGAGCCAGTACCATAACTAGATTTATGAACAGCCAGTAAGACAATTTATCTAGATTAGAAGGAGATAGGGTTATGACTATAAACAACCAGTAACATACCAGTATATGATAGCTTTACTGGAATTTTAAATTTTTAATGTCATATCACTCACACACAAAGAAATAACCAGCAATTATAAGTGTTAACAGAATCTATTTTTCAGTTGTTTACAGTAAAAGTGAATTTTAATTAAAATAGCATACCTCACGACCTTCAACAGCCACAAACTTACAATCTGAAAAGAAAAAAAGAAAAGAAAAGAAAATTATTTATAAAAGAATCAAGAATAGGATTGAATCTGCTCAAAGTGTTGTACTTCTTAGATACAAATACTGTAATTTCATTTATATATTAGATGCAAATGCTAACTATAATGTCAGTATATATATATATTAAATGCAAATTTTAACTATAATATTATTATAATGCTGGTTGTTGATCTAACTATTAGATAATTCACTGTCAGTGAGTTGTTTATTTAACATATTATTTATATCTTAAATGCAAATGCTAAATGTAATGTTATTACCTATATTAAATGCAAATACTAACTATAATATTATTTATATTTTAAATACAAAAACTAACTGTAATGTCATTTTATCTTAGATGCAAGTACTAACTGTAATAGCATGTATAAATACAAATGCTAATTGAAATGTCATTTATATCTTAAATGCAAAATCTAACTTGTTTAGTCATTTGTATCTTAGATACAAGATATTCAAAATCTAACTGTAATGTAATTTATATTTAACATGGAATCTAATCATCAGTCAACACAAACTATACAAATCATCCAATGCAATCTGATCATCAGTCAACACAAACTATACAAATCATCCAATGCAATCTAATCAACAGAGTCCACACAAACAATACAACTCATCCAATGCAATCTGATCAACAGAGTCCACTCAAAATATACAACATCCAATGCAATCTAATGATCAGAGTCCACACAAACTATACAATTCATCCAATGCAATCTAATCAACAGAGTCTATTCAAAATATACAACTCATCCAATGCAATCTGATTATCATAGTCCACACAAACTACAGGTCTTGTTATTGCCCTGCCACTTCAGAAACAACAGAATTGTAATAAATAATTCAATAATACATTAGCATTGTATTTTTAATGTATATTTTAATAGTTATTCATATTTTAATAACCATGAAAAAATTCTACTAAAATATAGATTGAAAAGGTTGATGTTAAATAAACTACTCATAGTGAATTTATCTAATGATTAGATCAACAACCAGCATTAACATGTTAAATAAACAACTCACAGTGAATTATCTAATGATTAGATCAACAACCAACATTAACATGTTAAATAAACAACTCACTGACAGTGAATTATCTAATAGTTAGATCAACAACCTGCATTAACATGTTAAACTTTAGTTGGAGAAAAAGAGTGTTTGAAACTGGTACATGAATGTTTCATTAGCAATTTAAATTGTGTTTATGTTTAAATTATAAAAAAGAATTTTGTGTTGAACATATGCCATTATAGAAAATATGATAAAACTTGTGGTGGTGGTGGGTGGCTAAGACAAACATACTTGTACACTTAGGAGAATAATAAGAAAGATAAACATATATGTATACACTTATAAGGGCAACAAGAAAGAAAGACAAACATGTATGTACACACTTATAAGGGCAATGAGAAAGAAAGACAAACATGTCGGTATACACCTATAAGAGCAACAAGAAAGAAAGACATACATGTATGTATACACTTATATTGGTAATAGGAGAAAAAAGACAAACATGTGTACACTATGGAGGGCAAAGAAAAAACAAACACATGTGTACACTTAGGAGGGAAAAAAAAACCAAAAAATGTGTGTACACTTAGGAGGGCAAAGAAAAAACAAACACATGTGTACACTTAGGAGGCTAATAGGAAAGAAAGAAAAATGTATATACACTAAGGAAGGTAATAGGAAAGAAAGAAAAGCACGTCTCTAATGATTTTAAGGTGTCCATAATGATATTACAAAGCCACACTTTCTCTTTATGCTAAAAATAGTCTACATCTCTACATCTAAACCCTATCTCTAGGAGGTTGAGGGTCCTCCCTCCCCCCCCAACATGCCTTTATCTTCAGCTAAAGAGTGGCCTAATTAGTATTCTAACTTATTTTGAATGAACCATTCAGTGCACAGCTTGACTGTGCAGGATGAATATGTCATTCAAACCACTCCTAATCAGCAGACTATCATGATCCACCGCAGAGGTAAATGTGTTGGTTCTCCCAGCATTTGTAAGAATAACACCACATATGAGCTACCACAGAGGTAAAATGTGTTGGTTCTCCTGGCATTAAATAGTAAAATAGTAAGAATAACACCACATATGAGCTACCACAGAGGTAAAATGTGTTGGTTCTCCTGGCATTAAATAGTAAAATAGTAAGAATAACACCACATATGAGCTACCACAGAGGTAAAATGTGTTGGTTCTCCCAGCATTAAATAGTAAGAATAACACCACATATGAGCTACCACAGAGGTAAAATGTGTTGGTTTTTCCAGCATTAAATAGTAAGAATAACACCACATATGAGCTACCACAGGTAAAATGTGTTGGTTCTCCCAGCATTAAATAATAAGAATAACACCACATATGAGCTATCACCACAACTGCTGGTAACTGATGCAGCAGGAAGCCATCTGCTGTCTATTATACTGCCAAAGATATGTGGTTTTGCTTGTATGTTTAAATATTATATCTAAGTTACATTTAACATTCATTGTGTTATCGTATTTACCATACAATGTATACCATGTGTGAAAGAGTGTTCTGCCAGGGAAAACAGGTAGACAAACTCTTTAAGTCCCTATGCTTTTACTGGCACCTTATCCTTGATGAGCACTGAGCCAAGAAAGCAATGCCAGAGCAGAATGGACCACAGGCCAAAGACTACAGTTCAACAGACCATGTGTGCCACCCACTGTAAAGACCCACTAGAAACCAAACAACATTGGGTGCCATACTGTAAAGACCCACTAGGAACCAAACAACATTGGGTGCCATACTGTAAAGACCCACTAGAAACCAAACAACATTGGGTGCCATACTGTAAAGACCCACTAGGAACCAAACATTGGGTGCCATACTGTAAAGACCCACTAGGAACCAAACAACATTGGGTGCCATACTGTAAAGACCCACTAGGAACCAAACAACATTGGGTGTCACACTGTAAAGACCCACTAGGAACCAAACATTGGGTGCCATACTGTAAAGACCCACTAGAAACCAAACAACATTGGGTGCCATACTGTAAAGATGCACTAGGAACCAAACATTGGGTGCCATACTGTAAAGACCCACTAGGAACCAAACAACATTGGGTGCCATACTGTAAGACCCACTAGGAACCAAACAACATTGGGTGCCATACTGTAAAGATCCAATAGGAACCAAACAACATTGGGTACCATACTGTAAAAACCCACTAGGAACCAAACAACATTGGGTGCCATACTGAGATAAGTAGGCTTTACAATCAACAATTTCAGCTTCTCTCACATACAGCTTCAGATAACTTCAATTACTACAACATTGCTCATAGTCATAGCTTCTTGATATACTTCAGAGCACAATTAACTCTTACCATTTCACATAGTTATGATTATGAGTGCTATGTACTCTAATTAACCACCATACTATGCTATATGTAACCACCAGTTCTATTTTTATTTCCTTTTTAAATGTATATTTAATTGTTGATACTTAGACCTCTCATGTTGGCATGGCTTATTTACACATTATATGTTGTAGCCTGACACCTTTATTTAATATTCTTGGCTATATGTATCAAGGGACTTTGGCACTTTATTCTATATTATCATTATTTTGTTCTATCCTATATACCTTCCTTCTTTCCAACACATAGCCAGATAGAATATGTATATTGATTAAAGGGTGGTGAAAATTAACATCTTGCCTATCCCCCAACAATACATCACAGGAAGGCAACAGGAAAGAAAAATCAAACATAATGTACACTCAGGAGGGCAATAGGAAATAAATACAAACATGATGTACGCTCAGGATGGCAACAGGAAAAAAATACAAACATGATGTACGCTCAGGAGGGCAACAGAAAAAAATACAAACATGATAGTTAAATGTACAAACAAAATGTCTTGACATGAGATGTTATAATTAGATGGACACACAAATATTACTAAGTCAGTAAATGTCATGACAGGAGTAAACAGCAGTATGAAATGATGATTCATAAAGTGAGTCAAGGAAATTTTAGTAGTCATGATAAGCTTTTGTTGCCTGACTGATTGCTAGACTGGTGAACTGGTGTACAGTTATTGGTTGACTTGGTAACAGGCTTAGACTTTGGCTTAGCAACCAGGCTCTGGGCCATGTGTAGCATGACTGAACCTGGCCAGCACTGTGGCTTACTCTTTTGCCATAGACTCCTTCTGCTGATTTGTACTTCCTGCCCATAAATGAATATTTTCCACTGGGACAAATAGTGCTGTTTAATGATTGATTATAGATTGTGATAGTACTACAAATAGTGCTGTTTAATGATTGATTATAGATTGTGATAGTACTACAAATAGTGCTGTTTAATGATTGATTATAGATTGTGATAGTACTACAAATAGTGCTGTTTAATGATTGATTATAGATTGTGATAGTACTACAAATAGTACTACAACCTCAGCATCTACATCTAATTACAACATATGTTGCCACTTAGTGTCTAAATGTGACGCATCTTATCAGGACACTTACAGTGTACATCTAATTCTGAGATACCATGATGCAGGTACTGAGTGGTATCAGTACCCAAGTGTACATCTAATGACAGATTTTTACTGTCTGTTATATCCAGCATAGCACTAAAAGCAATAGCAATCAGTATTCTCAGCTAAATGTAATCGCTTTACTTGGCAACATTATAAAAGCAATTCAAAGTATTTCAGACAATGTGTCTGTGTTATCGATCTGAATAAAAGGTATGATGTGTACAGTCTGAAGAGACAGTGTGTTTGTGTTAATGTCCAAATATGATGTGTACAGATTGAAGAGACACTGTGTCTATTAATGTCAAAATATATGTATAGTCTGAAGAGACAGTGTGTTTGTGTTAATGACAAAATATGTTGTGTACAGTCTGAAGCATGTCTTTGTCATATTTTATGAAACTTGATTGTCAGACTATAATATGAAAGGGCCAAGTATCACCATATACACAAACATATTAACACATAGCTTCTACCAGCTATACACACTAATACAGTGCATGGGTACTACCAGATACACACACACTGACAGATATGTGATAGGTACTATCATATCACTAAATAATACATATGTACTACCAGATAGAGCCTATTAACATTAATAAAACAGTGACACAAAAGTTTTATTGTCTACCAGTTATTTATATACACTAATATGTATGCCCTATGTATTCTATTTGTTTGTATGTCTGTATTTAGAAAGAAAGAAAGAAAGAAAGAAAGAAAGAAAGAAAAAACAGACACAGATATACAGACAGATAGAGTCTAAAGTTAACTCATTTCATTAACCCAAATTATTTGATCTATTATCTTTTCTGGGAATCTGCCAATCCATAGCTCAGTGGTCTTTATTGATTCTTCAAGTAAATGAATGCCACTTTTTTGTCAAGAAATGTACACCGCCTATTCTTGCAAATAAGGATGATTTTGTTTATCAATGGTGGGAAAATGCATTCCTGTGTTCTGGGTGTTTAAAACCCAGTAAAAAAGATCTCTGAGACTTGTTTTCACCCCTTTACTTATAAAATAAGTAACATTATATAATGTAGTGAAAACAGCAATGATGGGTAAAGGAATGAAAAAAGCAGTTTAGATTATTGAGTTATATGAGTTAATTGATGAAAGCTCATACTGCTGTTTTCACCATGAAGAGACAGTGTCTCAAATATTGCTGTTTTCACCACTCACATATTGCTGTTTTCACTACTTACATAATGCTGTTTTCACCACTCACATATTGCTGTTTTCACCACTCACATATTGCTGTTTTCACTACTTACATAATGCTGTTTTCATCACTCACATATTGCTGTTTTCACCACTCAGCTCATATGGTTTTGTTTTCACCACTTAGCTCATATGTTGTTGTTTTCACCACTTACATATTGTTGTTTTCACCACTTAGCTCACAAATTGCTGTTTTCACCACTTACATATTGCTCTTTTCACCACTTAGCTCATATGCTGTTGTTTTCACCACTTACATATTGCTGTTTTCACCACTTAGCTCATATGTTGTTGTTTTCATCACTTACATATTGCTGTTTTCACCACTTACATATTGCTGTTTTCACTTTTTACTCAAAATTGAAATGTATAATTCTTTGACTAGCTACAACAGGGGTAGGGAAGTTTTGGGGATATTACCCAAAATCTATCAATGTTAAATGAAATTACCCCAGATTTCAAAGTAAACAAAAACAAGCAATTGCTCTTAAAATGAAGAATAACTGCTCTCAAAGTCAAGAATTAATAAAAGACTTAAAAAACCATACAAGCTATCATAAGATTAGCACACATACTAAATTAATAAACGATTAATAAATTAATAATAATTTGTGAAAGAGTAGTTGTGAGAGATTGACCCTCATATCAGGTGTTCTAAACATCATGTAACATAGGTAATAAGTATGAGAGATGGACGAAAAATTATTCACTTGTCTCAGAGCCATCCTCATTTTGACAAGGAGATAGTCTGGTCTAAAGTAAAAGTTCATAAAAATTCTGTGTGGTTAAAGTCTAAAAATACTTTTTAAAAAAGAGTAAATGATTTTTGTGAAAAATTTGGGAATCATCAGATGTTTCTAACAACTTACAGATGTTACAGTGTTTCTAACTCTTAAGTTTTGCAGAAACAAAAGGTATGTCATTTGCTAATTATAGTTTAAGACTTTTGCTAAGCAGAATATCATGTCATGTATATTTTAATCTATGTTTCTTCTTTAGTTTAATGGAATTGTGATCAGAGAAGGATTTAGCCTTGACACAAAACCACTATCAGTTTAATTGTAGCAAATACTTATCACTGCATTGTTATTTGCAGGGTTTTTCCTTTTTCTTCCTTTTTCATTTGTTGTTTGGTTGAATTCCTTTTGGTTGGGAACTGTTGTTACCTTCATTCTCCTTTTTATAGGTTCTGCCTTAGAGTTAGAGGTCGACATGTCTTCTTAGCTGGGCTATATGAGATATGATGTGATTCGGGGATGACACACTGTGGCATAAGTTGCCATTCAGCATTCAGTGCGTAGAGGCATCAAAAATAGAAGCATCACCAGATGGTGAAACCAGATAAGTGCACCATAAACATTAGTACCCTGAGTGTGTACTCTCTTCACCATAAACATTAGTACCCTGAGTGTGTACTCTATTTACCATAAACTCCTATGAAAAACTAGTGAGAAGAGATATAAACTTTCCTTGGGGAGAAAACTAGGCATGTAAATTTGTTTTAGCAGATACACACTTTTCTATCCAATGGAATAGCATTGTATTTAGCCACTTGGGGGGGCAGGGGAATTTTGAAACTGAAAATATAAAACTTTTCATTTTTGACTGAGACCAAGAGACATAAAACAATGAGAATGTCATGCAGACTGGCAGCCGGCACCCAGCTTAATTTGTCTCTTCATTTTTATGAACATCAAATTGAATTGAAGATTCAACTAAGTACTTCAAGCGGAAAATGTTTTTATTTTTATTCAAACAGGAGATTGTCAGGCTGGAAGAGAACAAATGACGATATGAGACTGAGACATTATTTGGGAAGTTCAAGATTCTGCATAGTGGCATTTCTTTTTTGTTTGTTACGCCATGTTGGATACCTGCTATAGTTGTGATGGTAAAACAACTGGGGTATTTGAACACTTTAAAGTTAACTGGAGAGAGATGTCCCATTACCTAGGCAGAATCATTTATTATAATGAGCCAATGCATGATGAAAGTATTCATGATGCATTTTTGCATTATTCAACAGTACACATTTATAGATTAAACGATGAATGAGTGTACACAATGCATGATGAAAGTATTCATGATGCATTTTTGCATTATTCAACAGTACACATTTATAGATTAAACTATGAATGAGTGTACACAATGCGTGATGAAAGTATTAATGAATGTATGGAACAAACTAAGAGTTTAAGTATTAATAAGAAACAAAACATCAGTAAGTGTATGATGAAAGATGAAATTACTAATAAAAATATGATGAAAGATTAAAAGTATTAATGTTACTGAGAGAGAAGAAACTCAAGAAAGGTACACAACAAGAGATTAAAAATATTAATGAGCATATACAATGAGAGATAAAAGTATTAATGTCTAAAAGATAAAGGCATTAATGACAGCAAATGATGAGAGATGGTGTTAATAAGTGTACACAATGAGGGATGCAAGTATTAATGAAAGCAAACAATGATATGAACATATTAATGTGTACAAAACAGGAGATAAAATCATTAATGAGTGCAGAGAGCAAGAGATGAAAGTATTAATAAGTGTTTATGATGTGAGAGAAATATATTGATGAATGTATAAACTTTATATATAGAGGTGAAAGTACGAATAAATGAATATGATGAGAAAAATATTAATGAAGTATAAACTGAATTATTAATGAGTGTACAAGAATATGAAAGTAATAAGTATTTATGATAAGAAAGAAAATATTAATGAAGTATAAACTGAATTATTATTGAGTGTACACGGACATGAAAGTAATAAATGTTTATGATGAGAAAGAAAATATTAATGAAGTATAAACTGAATTATTATTGAGTGTACATGGATATGAAAGTGATAAGTGTTTATGATGAGAAAAATTGTTAATGAAGTATAAACTGAATTATTATTGAGTGTACATGGATATGAAAGTGATAAGTGTTTACGATGAGAAAAATTGTTAATGAAGTATAAACTGAATTATTATTGAGTGTACATGAAAGTAATAAGTGTTTATACAAGAGATGAAGTATTCATTAGTGACACTACAAGATTACAGTATTAATGAGTGTGCATCACAAGAGAGGAAAGTATTAATGAGTTGTTTCCATCACAACAGAGGAAAGTATTAATGAGTTGTTTCCATCACAAGAGAGGAAAGTATTAATGAGTTGTTTCCATCACAAGAGAGGAAAGTATTAATGAGTTGTTTCCATCACAACAGAGGAAAGTATTAATGAGTTGTTTCCATCACAACAGAGGAAAGTATTAATGAGTTGTTTCCATCACAAGAGAGGAAAGTATTAATGAGTTGTTTCCATCACAAGAGAGGAAAGTATTAATGAGTTGTTTCCATCACAAGAGAGGAAAGTATTAATGAGTTGTTTCCATCACAAGAGAGGAAAGTATTAATGAGTTGTTTCCATCACAACAGAGGAAAGTATTAATGAGTTGTTTCCATCACAACAGAGGAAAGTATTAATGAGTTGTTTCCATCACAAGAGAGGAAAGTATTAATGAGTTGTTTCCATCACAAGAGAGGAAAGTATTAATGAGTTGTTTCCATCACAAGAGAGGAAAGTATTAATGAGTTTTTTCCATCACAAGAGAGGACAGTATGACTGAGTGTGCATTACTTTTTACAAGAAAGGAAAGTATTAAGTATGCAGGAGAACAGTAATGAACTGAAAAGAGTAAACATGGGCATATATATATATATATATATATATATATACACCACATACACCCCACTTTAAGTGATAAAGTACTTTGAAGTAAAAAAAATTATATTTTATTACAACAATCATATTCTATAAGCAAACAAATCACATAATCCAGTGATAAAATTTCATTAGGTGAAAATTGTTTTGATTTTCTCCTGTAGTGAAAGTAATGCTAAAAGTTCACAAAGATGACCTTATTTATATTTAATGTTAACATCAATCCCATTGCTTCAGTACTAGTTAAAAGTAAAGTTGGCAAATTATCAAAACTTTTTTGCATAAAGAGATTTGTTGAATCTTGGCTGAACCAAAGTCAAATATTCAGTATGCTTTTTCTGGAATGTCACTAAAAATCACAAGGCAGTTTCAATAATGTAAACTCTTGAAAACTAGTATCTGTCAATCACTGAATCATTATAATTACTAAATGTAATGATGGCACATACTGAGAATTCTCAGTTGAATTTTATGAGGCATGGCCTGCTCAGCTATAAACCTTTACCAAGGCAAATACAATTACCGTTCCCCACCAACACAATTTATATATTGACAAATTGCCAGGTTTCAGGAAAGAAACAATGTTGGCAGGAAATCATACATAATGATGAAGCAATTATTTTACACACACACCATGTCAGATTTATGTACGGTATGCAGAAGTTCACCAAAACATACTAATTTTTAATTAATTAAAATAACAGTTAATCACAACAAAACAAGAAAGCCGTGTAAATTAAACATATTAAAGATCCACAATGAGGATTTCTAAAGAAATAATAGAGTTATTTTTTTAAATCCAAGCATTCTTTGTTCTTTCTCTTTTCTTTTCTAAAATATATAATTTTCTATCACTTACAAAATAGGGGGCATTTTATTTTTAGAAAATAAATATTCATTAAGTGTATTGCTCTGCTGATGTAATGATTATTTGTTTATGTCCTTTATTTCAGCACTTGTTGATGTACAAGGCACTGTTTAGTATTTATATATAAATGCCCATAGAGCACTTGCTGATATACAAGGTACTGCTTAGTAATGTATAAATGACCTTTATTTGAGCACTTGTGGATGTATAAGAAACTGCTTAGTAATGCATAAATAACCTTTGTTCTCAGCACTTTGGGATGTTTAAGGCACTTATGATGATGGTGCAAGACGTGGCTGTGGACCTTTCATTCATCTTTCTAACTCTCAGTACTACAATCTACAGTCAGACGTGAGAGGACTAGACTTTAGATCTCGTGGTTTCACATCTCACTGTTAGCCTCTCTCTTGTGCAAAGGCTCTGGCAATATTATTCAACTTGGTCAATTTTGTAGGTCAAGTTATAATAATTCACCAGATATTTAGCCTGACTGAACATTTGACTGTCTGTTTATGCTGAAAACAGTCCCAAACTCTCAGAGCCCAGGCAGCCACTATCAACGTAGCACTGCCCAGAAAAACTCTCCGAGAACACCACTAGTAAAATTATCTTTTTTGCCGAGAAAGAACCAGCACTTTATCTACCCTGACTTGTGCCTCAACAAGCAACTGAGTAAAACAGGCTAAAGCCAACTGCAGCTCTTCAATGCATACAATTATATATTTTTTTAAAGCTACAGCCTGCACTACAAGCCTAGCTGACTGGTCAAGGCAGCACAAGCCTCACCATCAGTCTACGTGGTCGCAGCCCAGCAAGTTAAAGGGGACAAATGTACAAAATGACTTTCTCTCGTACACTGAACAAATCATTGAACATTTAAACAAGTTTACATCATATTGATTTAATCTTATAATTCTTTCATGCTACCGTTACTCTTTCCTATAAAGTTTTAATTCACCCAAGCTTATGAGTATTTGCATTTTCTTTTAAACTTTGTCATCCTATGTTTGTCAGGTTGGGATCGGGGGTCTTACCATAGCCATTTTTGTGATCTTAATGTTCAAAATAGTATTTAAATTGTCAAATACTTGTAACACCTAACACCACTGAAGTGTGATGTGTGGTTGACCACGTTAGGGTTTTAAGTCTTTCTATAACATCTACTTAAACCCCCATGCCACAGCATTGCTAAGCAATATGTTTATTTGAGCACTAATGGATGTACAATGCATTGCTAGGCAATGATTAATACCCTTATGAGTTTCAAGGCACTGCTTTGTATGAATTTTGCTTTTAGATATTGGTTTGTGATTTACCTTTTTCACTGATGTACACCATGTTCAAAAATATAGGCTGCTATTATCAGTATAAGTGAACAGTACTGCTTAGTGATACTGCCGGTTTGAATTTAATCTATATTATAAAAGTCTGTGTGAATCAGTGGCCTATATTGTAGTGATATATGAATCATGCATATGAATTAATGGTATCTTTAGGTGCAACCATGTGAAATCAACTAGTGTGTGAAACCAGTGGCTACTATAAGGTTCTGTAAATTCTGTAAAGTCAACGCGCGTGTGTGCGTGTATGTGTGGAGAGAGAGAGAGAAAGAGAGAGAGAGGAGGGGTACTGAATTATGAAGTCAGCCTACTATAATAAGTTAGTCTTGATGAGCAAATAAGTTGTTTCAATAAGTACTGAAAAGTCTACCTGCTTTGTGTAAATTAATGATACTAGAGGAAATAAAAAATAAAATCAATGAATGAATCTGTGGATTTCTAGACTGCATTATACAACAATATATGACAATACAGTATAAAAAAAGCAAAATGTGAATTATAAAATAACCAATGCATGAATCAATAGCTACATTAAACACCTTACTATATTGTGTTTTGGTTGTGTTCTTGAGTCTCATACTAAACATATTCTTGGTTTCTTCTTGAATCCAATGTTAAACAACACATCCCTAGTTTTGTTCTGATGCCTAATATCAAATAACACATCTCTGGTTTTGTTCTTGAATCTAATGTCAAACAATACATCCCTCTCAAAATCACTATCAGTTTAGTACTTCCAGAGTTGCAGGTAAATCTCAAAATCACTACCAATTTAGTACTTCCAGAGTTGCAGGTAAATCTCAAAACCAATTTAGCACTTCCAGAGTTGCAGGTAAATCTCAAAATTACTATTAATTTAGTACTTCCAGAGTTGCGGGCAAAGCTCATCAAAATCACTACCAATTTAGCACTTCCAGAGTTGCAGGTAAATCTCAAAATCACTACCAATTTAGTACTCCCAGAGTTGCAGGTAAAGCTAATCAAAATCACACTTCAGCATTCAGGGTAAATACTTTTTCTATTATTCAATACATGAAAAGACAACTGCTCCTGAGTAAGTTTCCGAAATCTTTACAATGCTAATTTGAAAGCTTAATATTATTTAAGTGTTTACCTGAATGTGACATACCTTACTACCCATGTAGCATGTATGAAAATGTATTGCAATATTTTTTCATGATCGGATAAGGCTCTTAGTCTTACCAACAAAGTCCCAAATCAGCACACTCTCCACATCTTCATGAATAAAGTACAGGTTTCCCAATGCCTGTAAATAATAACATTTTCAATAAATGAAGGGTTCTCCAAGGATAAATAATAACAATGTCAATTAAGTACATTTATCCATAGCTAGTAAATAATAATATCAATAAAGTACAGTTCCCCAAAGTCAGTAAATGATAACAATATCAAAAACATACAGTTCCCAAAGTCAGTTAATAATAACAATATCAAAACAGTACAATCCCCTAAAACCTGTAAATAATAACAATATCAATAAGGTACATTTCACCAAAGTCAGTCATTAATAACAATATCAAATACAGTACATTTCCCCAAAGTTGGTTAATAATAACAATACCAATAAAGTACTTTTCCACAAGGTCAGTCAATAATAACAATACCAATAAGTACCTTCCCCCAAAGTCAGTCAATAATATCAATAAAGTACATTTCCCAAACAAAAGTTTTATGTGTGTATGTGGGGGGAGGGGGGTATAGTAAGAATAATGCTGTACTTAATAACTGTAATGCTTACAACAGTAATATTCATTTCTGTTTTTGTTTTTCTTTCCTTGGGGAAGATATAATGAGACTAATGGCTGTACTTACTATCTGTAATAACATTAACAGTTTTGTTTGACATTTTTATTTTTTGGGGGAGAGAGATAATAAGACTAGTGACTGTAATACTTATGTGTGCGTGGGAGAGATAGCGAGATAAGACTAGTGGGCTATATCCACTAATACTTGTAATAGTAACATTAACAATTCTGTGTGTGTGTGTGTGTGTGTGTGTGTGTGTGTGTGTGTGTGTGTGTGTGTGTGTGTGTGTGGATGTGTGTGTGAGATAGAGAGAGAAGACGTGGCTATACTCACTAATACTTGTAACAGTAACATTAATGTGTGTGAGTGTGTGTGTGCGTGTGTGTGTGTGTGTGTGTGTGTGTGGACAATAAGACAAGGATGTATTAAAAGTAACTAACAGTTCTCTGCATGTGATAATAAGACTAGTGGGTGTGTATTCATTAACAATAACAATGGTAAGACTAAAAGTGACATTAACTGTTCTCTTGTGTGGATAATAATACCAATATGTGCACTCACTATCACTGTATCAGCAATACTAACAGTTCTCTCTCTCTGTATATCAGGGGTGCACAAACCGCGGCCCGCGGGCCGCATGCGGCCCCCAGAAGACTTTAGAATGTTACCATTATTTGTGGCCTGCAAGGAGCTTTTAACATTAATCTGAACAAGGGAGTAGAACAGTGGTCTGCTTTCCCGTGCATGCATCTTGTGCTATGTTGAAAACAAACGCTGGATGCAGTATTGAGGTGAGAGCTCTGTGTATTGGGCACATTGTTCAGTTCAGCTGATCAAAGGGTATGTGTTGAAATAGTAGTATCTGCGCATCTTTGATGTATGGTGACATCAATTAGCATTAGAAAGACCCAAGTCGACAGGCAGCCAGCCAAAGTTCAGTCTGGGGATGGGGTGAGGTGACAGGTGGGGGGAAGGAAGATGCAGTCAGTGTGTGTGAATGTGCAGCTGAGGATGTCTGGTTGGAATGTAGTGAATTAATTACACGGTTTCGCATGAAGTGAAGTTGTTTTTAAACTATTGCCCTTTGTAAATATGTCGAAACCTGCTGCATAAGAAGCGTAAAATTGAAGACGATCGTCAGTTTAAAGAAGAGTGGATGGCTAAATATTTTATGTGGCATTTTAATGGAGCAGCTATGTGCTTAATTTGTTGTGAGTCTGTTACTGTGATGAAGGACTTCAACTGCAAGCGGCATTACAAAACAAAGCACGCTGCGACTTTTGATGACTTAAAAGGCGCTGACAGAAACAACAAAATTGAGCAACTTTTAAAAGGTCGGTCAGCACAGCAACATTTCTTCACAAAAATGTCTGAAGAAAACAAGTATTTTGCTCATGCAAGGTGCAAAGTAGCACATATTGTTGCCAAATCATCACGGCCGTTTACTGACGGTGTGAAAGACTGCATCCAAGCTGTCCAATATGTCCTGAAAAGGCGGACCTTTTCAACACAGTCCCACTCTCACTGATGACCATTCAAGGCCCTGTCGAAGACTTAGCAACAGATTTTTGTGAACAGTTATGTGAAAGACTTGCTAACTGTAAGTACTTTTCAATTGCTTTGGACAAGAGCACTGACAATGTTGACATAGCACAACTGCTGGGTTTTGTGCGTGCAGTGGATGAGAACTTTGAAATAACTCAAGAATTAGCTGGTATGGCTTCACTACATGGGCGGACGACTGGTGAAGATATTTTTGGAGGAGTGACTTCCGTTATTGGAAACCTTAAACGTCCAGGTGCCAAAGCTAGCCAGCGTTACCACGGATGGTGCGCTTGCTATGACTGGAAGAGCATCAGAATTTGTTGCTCATTTGCTGCCACATTTGCAGGGGCTTGGAATTCCAACAGATAGTGTCCACATGTACCACTGCATAATTCATCTGGAATCGCTCTGTGCACGAATCTTAAAATTTGACGTCATGAAATTCGTTTTTAATTCTGTGAACTTCATACGATCCAGAGGACTTAATCATCGACAGTTTAGACCATTTCTTGAAGACATCGAGGCAGAATATCGAGACATTCCGTATCACACAGATGTCAGGTGGCTGAGTCGAGGAAAGGTATTAAAACGGTTTGTTGAGTTGCGAACGGAAATTTGTGAATCCCTTACTGTCAAAGGCAAAGACACGGCTGTGTTTACTGACAAACAGTGATTGGCATACTTGGCATTTCTGACAGACATGGCAGATCACTTGAATAGATTCAACCAGCGTCTCCAAGGCAACGATCACTTCATCTTAGATATGTACCAGGAGCTGCAGTCATTCACGTTGAAGTTAAGGCTCTCCTGTTCGAATCTGCAAGCTGGAAATCTTTGTCATTTTCTGATTTGTTCAGCTTTTCAGAAGGAGTACCAATGTAACTTCAGCAGATACCATTGCAATTGTGAAACATTGCTGAAGGAATTTACTGAACGCTTTGATGCCTTCAAGGAGCACAAGGACTTATTCAACTTCATTCGCGATCCTTTCTCATGTAGTGTAGAGTCCGTGCCTGATCACTGTCAACTGGAGGTCATTGATCTTCAATGTTCACCTGAACTGAAGTCATCATTTCAGCAGAACAACATTTTAACATTTTATGGAAGTCTCAGCTCGAGCACATACAGAAATGTCAAGGACTTGGCTTGCAAGTTGTTGTCAGAATTCAGCAGCACATACTTGTGTGAACAAATGTTTTCAGAACATGAACAAGAACAAGCTGAGATAGAATTTGACCGACAACAATCTCTGTTCGATTTTGAAGCTGGCGACTACAAAACTCGAACCAAATATTGACAAAGTTGTTAACAACATTCAGGCTCACCCTTCTCACTAATAAAGACTAAATCTATGTTAATAAGGCAAAAACGAATGTAAAGACATTATTTCAATATTTGTGTTGTTCTTTTTCTACTGAGCCATCCATGTGCAATCTGACTTGCGGCCCTCCATGCACTCTCAATTGGAAATGTGGCCCTCTGGCCTAAAAAGTTTGTGCACCCCTGCTGTATATGGATAATAAGATCAACATGTGCACTCACTATCACTGTATCAGCAATATTAACAGTTATCTCTGTATGTAGATAAGACCTGTAGTTTCATTCGCTGCTACCAACACTAACTTCTAATATCTATGTATTTTTAAAAGACCAGTGGCTGCATTCACCACTAACACTAATTTCTGTGTGTATTTTGTAAAGACCAGTGATTGTGCTCACTAATTAATAATGCGAACAGTGTGTGTGTGTGTGTGTGTGTGTGTGTGTTGTGTTATATAGACCAGTGGTTACATTTACTAATTAACACTAACACTAAATTCTGTGTGTGTGTGTGTGTGTGTGTGTGTGTGTGTGTGTGTGTGTGTGTGTGTGTGTGTGTGTGTGTGTGTGTGTGTGTGTGTGTGTGTGTGTGTGTGTGTGTGTGTGTGTGTGTGTGTGTGTGTGTGTGTATTTTGTACAGACCAGCAGTTGCATTCACTAATTAACAATGATTTATGCAAAACACAACATGGTACATGGTATTTGTCTACTCTCCATTCCAATGTTTTATTTTAGACTAATTTTTGTCACACACACCAAGGATAGGCAGTTTTATTTTTTATTTTTGGCTCTTGTGATTTGTAACAGAAGTTCATCTGTTTCTGTGTCCTTTGGCTGATAAAATGCCTTAAGCTGCCTTTCTTCCTTACATAAAGACATCTTGCTTTTATGTGATGTGCTTTCAAGATGTCTACTAACATTGTTCAGTCCATATATGCTATTTTAAAGTCTAGTCTGCAAATTGTGCAGAAAACAAAGGTTTCCTTTCTTGCAAGGGAACAGATAATTATTTTCTGATCGGTATATTTTTTCATATCACTTATTTTTTCATTGTGTTTTATCCTCTTCAACTTGATTTATTTCTGATGGCCTTTCTAATTCTTCTTCAATTTCAACAATTTCACACTGCATCTGTCAGTTTTTCCACGAAGAGACAATTTATGGACATTTCATCGGCGCTAAGTTTCAGCAACAGTCTATGATGTACTACATGTACTTAAAAATTAATGCATGTTAGCTAACTGGAGCTTTGATTCAACACTAACCCAACCACAGAAACACCCAGGCACACTTCCGGACAAAATACATTTGACAGATACGATTGGTCAAATGGAGAAGCAAACTACCAATTATTATTTTAGTATCTTTGGCTGGCAATTTGTTACATGGCACCCTCTAGTACTTTACATAATGACTATCATTGACTAATGAGGGCAGTCAGCCAACAAAAAGGATAATTGTATATGATTATGAGACAAGCAGGTGTTTTATCCTCTCATAACTGATAGGATAATTATCAAAATTGAAAGCAGAAAATTCCGTAAGTGGAAAAGTGGAAGATTAGAGGTAGGACCAGAAGATTCTTCTGCTCAAAATGGAAGGTAGGCAGGGCTTCACTAATACTAATACTAAATTCTACATGTGTGTGGAAATGAGCAAAGCTGTACTCACAGTAATATTATTATTTATTAACAAAAAAGTTTTCTGTTGGGAAATGGATGAGGACAGCAGCTTATTATATTAAAAAACAGACTAATGAGAAATCAATGAATGCATTGTGCTTGGTTGTAAATCCACATGTCTGAGGAGTTGTTTTTGTTTTCTTCCAAAGTTTTATATCTGCATTTTTGTACGCTTTCACTTTCAGGTCCCTGCTGTTCAATATTTGTGATGAGCCTCACCGAGTTATCTCAATAATAATAACCATGCCTAGTTCAAACAGAAAAAAATATTTCACAAGTCACATAATCTATTTCATTCATAGATTAATACAGTACTTGCCTATTTTGTTTCTGTTTTTATGTGGGCTATTAAAGAAGAACACTTTTTAATTTATTTTTTAATCACAGGTTGTTGTATACTATTATACTTAATGTTATAAAGAAATGTTTTAAAAGTAAATACTGATATAAGGATGATTCAGAATCAATAATTTTAATGAACTCAACTTTGCTACAGTTGACATTTATGTTTTGGTATGTATGCACAAGAACAGTCAATAATTTTAACTGAACTCAACTTTACTTTGACACTGTTGACATTATTTGTGTTATGCTAAGTATGCACAAAAACAGTAAATAAAATTAGATGATAATGCCCATATATTCTGTTAAATGTGCATCATACCTGAAGGGTAAGTGACATCAAACTAATTATACACATGTATTTTTGTTAAGTGTTCAAGTACATTGTACAGAAAGAGTAAATGACACTTAACTGATAATTATTAATACACATGTACTTTTGTTAAGTGTACAAGTATACTGTACAGGAAGAGTAAGTGACAAACTGACAATACACATGTATTTTTGTTAATAGTACAAGTACATTGTACAGGAATAGTAAATGGCACTTAAATGACAATATACAGTTTTTTGGTTAAGTGCACATATACATTATACATTAAGAGTGAATTACATAAATGATAATACCAATGCATTTTGTTAAGTGTATATTGACAATAATGACACTGAACTGACAATAATCATGTATTTCATTAAGTGTACATTAGTCATGAACAGTAAACGGCACTGAACTAATAGTACCCATGCATCTGTTAGGTTTGCTTGTTACACGAAAAGTACATGGCACAGAACACCCATGCATTTTTGACAATGAACTGACAATACTTGTGCAATTGTTAAGTGAGCACAGGAACAATAAATGACAGTGAACAATACTTATGTATAAGACAAGTGAGCAAAGGAACAATAAATGACAGTGAACAATACTTATGCATTTGACAAGTGAGCAAAGGAACAATAAATGACAGTGAACAATACTCATGCATTTGAAGAGGAACACAGGAACAATAAATGACAGTAAATAGACAATACTCATGCATTTGAAGAGTGAGCAAAGGAACAATAAATGACAATGAACTGGCAATATTTTGCATTTGATAAGTGTGCACTGGAACAAGACATAAAAGGTGGAAAATAAATCATATGCAAATCATTACAACAGGTGGTTTCATGTACGGTGAATACTGGAAAACATACTTCATTACAGTTATACTTCTGCCTCTCAGCTCAGAGTTGTTGGATGTTGGTTTTTTACACCCCATTTCTAAAGGTGCTTTGTACAAATCTGCATTCCAAGCAAATGAAAAACAGGGGTAGGAAGGGCAGCTTCCTGCCACTTAAGCATAGGTCAGTGAACTGGGAAGACTGATCTCCTTTCATCCTCAGATTTCAGACATTTAGGTCAGCTTATTTTTATTTTAATGTTTTAGTGTCTGATTGTTTGCATGTGCTTGTAAATATGCATATAACTGTGTGTGTGTGTGTGTGTGTGTGTGTGTGTGTGTGTGTGTGTGTGTGTGTGTAGGTGTGCACATAGTTAAAAGAGCATATGTTTGTGTTTCTTTGTTATTGACAATTACCTTTTTTTATATTGATATTTAAAACATCTAAAAGAATGTTCTCAAACAAGTGAAAATGAACAAATTTAAACTATATATTTTTACAGATCATCTTCATGAAAGGTATTCCTGCAAATATCTCTGCAAAAATGTTAAACGTAAAGTCATGAATACACCAGTTTCAAAAAAATTGCGATTATTATTAGGAAATTAGTGAACATATATATATATAACTGACTCAAAGACACTTTAAACTTTAGCTGCAACTGACCAACAGTCAAAGGCTCTTGATACTTTACTTGGAACTATTTGACTCAAACTAAAGGAATGAAATAATTTAGTTAATTAATAAACTTAGTTTAACAACACTCATAGGCTAAGAGTATCCAGCTTGATTTTTTTTAAAATAATAATAATCTGGACAGCAAGTCATGAAGTTTGGTAGGTAGATCAGTGGGTGTTGTTTCTAGTGAGTACTACTAGTAGTCATGAAGTCTGACTATGTGGTAGGTAGATCAGTGTATATTTCTAAAAATGCTGTTGTTTTAAGATCTGACATTTTCTTGTACATTTCAATGGCAGAACAAGATCAAGATTCCAAGAACAATTAAATGAGTGTCATGACACTATCCAAGAGAAATACAAGTACTTTGCATTTCAACATGCAAAAGTTAATAACTTTTTATTAGCAAGCTCAAGTGCAGAATATCCACTAATGTCAATCTATTAAGCAATTTGACTCTCGTATATCATAAAGCTATTTTCATATTTTCAAAATATGGTTTGATCATTAACGTGGTGTTTGTGTGATGTATATCACAAAGCTATATTCAAAAATATGGTTTGATCATTAACGTGGTGTTTGTGTGTGTTGTATATCACAAAGCTATATTCAAAAATATGGTTTGATCATTAACGTGGTGTTTGTGTAACGTATATCATAAAGCTATATTCAAAAATATGGTTTGATCATTAAGTGGTGTTTGTGACTCTCATATAACATAAAGCTATATTCAAAAATATGGTTTGATCATTAAGTGGTGTTTGTGACTCTCATATATCATAAAGCTATATTCAAAAATATGGTTTGATCATTAATTTAGTGTTTGCTATATAAGTACGATCAGTTTTGTAAATATTAATATTTATTATAAGGCAAAAAAAGGCTTTATTAAAATATAAGTGCAAGGGTTTGTATTTTACCAGGAAATATCGCTTACCATTATTATAAAGACATATGTCTATCAAAGTGCCAAGTGAATGCCATGTTGAACACTACCATAACAGAAAACAACTTATTATTAACTGCAATAACAGAGCTCAACTGATGTCACACAACAAAAATAACAAAATACAACTGCTGTCACATACACCAAAACAAAATATAATTGATGCCACAGACATCATAACAAAAGATAACTGATGTCACACATTACCATAACAAAATACAAACTGATGTCACATATCCTTTAACAAAATACAACTGATATCACATACACCATAACCAAAGATAACTGATGTCACACATTACCATAACAAAATACAACTGACAACTTGCGTTATCATAACAGAGCTCACCTGAAGTCACACATAATCATAACAGTCAAACCACAATAACAGAGTTGAAGTGGCATACCAAAATAATACCAAAATATAATAGTTAATACCAGTATAACATAGTTCAAATGATGCTGCATCATTCACCATCAAGGACTCTTGACTTTTGAACCCAAAGTCACATCACAAAGTTCAAGTGACTTATTCTGCATCAATGGCTCTGAAGTTTGAGCCCAAAGACATTCATAGAGTTCAACTGATTCCTTTATCATTAAAGAAATCTTTTCTCAGAGCCCAAAGTCACATCAACAGAATTCTCAGTTACCACCAATGAACCCAAAGTCATGTCAACAGATTCAAATAACCCATTCACCATCAATGAAATCAGACTTCTGAGCCCAACAGAATACCACATCATGAAATTTAATATACAACATTAAAATGTTCAAATGACAATGGTCAATATTATTTGGCTCTACAATATCATCCGATGATGTGACATAACTTCAATTTGAAAAGAATCAACAATTATCACTCACTATGAAATATCATTATCAGTCACCATTTACATTTTACTACCAGTGAAAGGCCTGCACTAAACTAGAATTATAGACTTTTCAGTGAATAGCCTGCAATAAACTAGAATAAACTAGAATTATGGACTTTTCAGTGAACAGTATGCAATAAATTAGAATTATGGACTTTTCAGTGATTAGTCTGCAATAAACTAGAATTATGGACTTTTCAGTGAACACTATGCAAATAAATTAGAATTGTGGACTGTTCTGTGAACAGTATGCAATAAATTAGAATTATGGACTTTTCAGTGAACAGCCTGCAATAAAACTAGAATTATGGACTTTTCTGTGAAGTGCCTGTAATAAACTAGAAATATGGACTTTTCAGTGAAGGGTCTGTAATAAACTAGAAATGTGGACTTTTCTGTGAAGCACCTGTGATAAACTAGAAATATGGACTTTTCAGTGAAGGGCCTGCAATGAATTAGAATTATGTTACAACCATAAGGGCCTGTATAATTATGGACCTGTTTCTCACATATACTTAAAGAACCCAATGAACTATGTGCATAAGAGCAATAGTAAATTATATCACAATGGAGGTATTTTCTAAAGTACAATGTTGTTTGCTTGAAAAGATTTAAAAAAAAAAAAAAAAAGGAAACCAAGCCTGCAAGCATAGCCAGAAAATGTAAACGTTAAATGAATGCCAGTGTATGAACCTGTTAACCTCATACAAGTTCCTTACCTGCACACACACACATTCTTAAGAGCACACTGCAGCTTTTGCTCTGTTTCTATACTTTTAAGAAGTGACTTCATTAGAAATCCTTAAAAATTAAAATTAGTACAAATATAAAGCATTTACTACTACATTAAAAAACAAACACTACAATTACAAAGCAAAACAACTAAAAAGGAAAACAACAAATGAACAATTTTCCAACCAATGTCTTTGTTAATTGATTTTTCTTTCTTTTTTATTTTTTACCGTAAATCTGTCAGCAGCTGTATAGTCTTCATCCAAAAATATCCTGGCTCGATCATACCTTCCTAGCTCATCACAAGTTATCAGATTTCTGTAACAGAAAAAGAATTATATTTCAAAAAGTGGAAAGATAAACCATTTTAAAGCAACTATTCTTTCTTGAAATACTGGCATGAATTATATCATTATATACATCATATTATTAATATCTCAAATAAAGAAACCAGATTCAATGAACATATTAGAAATAAATAGATTAACACAGAGAAAGAGAGGGGAGAAATGGGGGGAGAGAGAGAAAAATGAATACGATAAGAGAAATTTCAAACTGAAAACAAGCTATAATATTACATAACAACAAATATCAAAGTTGTGTACTTGTAGATGTACTAATACTAATATTAATAAGACAATGATGCACAAAGGTCATTACAAAACAAACTGGGAATGTGGTTGCTTTAGTTGTATAAGTTTTACAAATAGTATTACAAATTACTAAAAAGTTACATTAAATTGTACAGTAATAATATAATAATCAAATGTAGAATGAATATTTAATCAAATAAAAAGATGAATAATTAATAGTAATATAGAAATCATTTTAAAATACCAAATTCAATACATCTTTACAATGAATGCAATCAAAGTATTTAGAATGGACTAAGAAAGATTCAAAATCAGATTTTGATTTAATAAGATGTTTAATATCTAGTACAGGAAACTTCAAAATAATTTTAACGCACATTTATTAAATAAATTAGAATGATAATAATTTATTTAAAATATTTACTGTTGGTAAAGTAACCAATACAATATGCATGGAATGTTGTGATATCTGATAATATGAAAAAAACAATAACTTACAGAAGAATAAACAAATTAATGCATGTGTTCAACTTCATAACAATCCTGTCTTTAGTACTAACACATCTTAGGTAACCAGTTTACTAGTAACAACTTCCCCCTCATGTGAAAATATGAGAAGGAAAGAGACTATTTTATACCTGTCCTTGTGCCATGTCAAGAGACCAGTTCAAGATATTATCTACCTAAATGTCCAGCATTTATAATACATTAGCCATAATAGTAATGTCTTCTTCAGGAGAGGACACAATATGTTTGAATTAAGTTCAAATGTCAGTCACATGAGATAGTAAACTTTAGTTTATATATAATAACTGCTGGCTGAACCAAACAATAGCAATTATCTTTTTCACCAAAGAAAACAATGTGATTTCCTATGTCAGTGTGAATCACATGTGACCAAGTGCTCAACAGAACATCTACTTTCCACCAGTGAGTCAACATTACTAGTCAGTGAGAACCATGGCCGTATTTGACAAGTCTATGGGCAACATTGTTCATCTGTCTCCACAACTCTACATGCAACTTTCTTGTTCATTTGCCCCCATAACTCTATGGACAATGTTCTTGTTCACTTGCCCCCCATAACTTTCTTGTTCATCTGTCTCCAATGCTAACCATCACTAAGTAGCAAGGTAACTGTGTTCATCTGATGATCAACATGTCCATGGGTTAAGTCAACAGACTTGTGTACAGTACTTCTAATATTAAAATTAACTATTTCACTTGTCCAAACATTGACTTGTGTACATACTTGTCATATTAATAAGTTACTATTTCACTTGTCCATACATTAACTTGTGTAGAGTACTTGTAGTATTATAACTGCCCATTCACTGACTTGTGTAGAGTACTTGTAGTATTGTAACTGTCTATACACTGGCGTGTACAGTATTTGTAGTATTATAACTGTCCATACATTGTGTAGAGTATTTGTAGAATTATAACTGTCTATACAGTGACTTTTGTACAGTATTTGTAGTATTAGTAAGTTACTATTTTATTTGTCCATATAAATTATAATGACTTGTTGTAGAATTAGTGAGTTACTATTTCACTTGTTGATACATTTATTAAGAATCACTGATTTTGTATTGTGTGTAGAAGACTTACTGTGAATGAACAAGACTATAACTGTGCATTAACCCAATGACTGTGGATATTTATATTAATATATGATAGATGTCATTTTTTAGGATATATGTTGATAATACTGATGCATTTTGTTAGTTTGGTAGAATTCATTTACTTGCAGATTAGGGTTGTCCAATTTTTAAAATTTTTTTGTTGGGGGAAGGCAAAGGGCCACAACCATTATTGGGTCTAGTTAAAACCCCACAATTCTAACCCTATTTGCCTAAAAGTTATAAAATTATATATAGCTCTCCACCCAGGCTACAGTTTATCTTTTCTTTATAGTCAAAGCAAAGTGGATGGGTGCATGGATTTATTCAAGCTGAAGACAATTCCATTGTTGTGTAATGAGGTTCGCAGGTGGGCCAAGCACTAGACACTCTTGTTGTTGATAGGTGGAATGTTATGAGCATTTAAGATAATAAATAATTTATTAACTTGTTAATTATTTCAGAATTGACTGCTGTTTATGTCGCATCAAGTACATCAATTGTTAGATCCCTTGCTGTGTGTGTGTGCTTATGCCACATTGAGTGCATCAGTTATCAGATCCATTGCTGGGCGTGTGTGTGAGAGCATCAGTTATTAGATCCATTGCTGGGCGTGTGTGTGAGAGCATCAGTTATAAACCCCTTGCTGAGTGAGTGTGTTGTTATGCCATACTCAGTTATTAGACCCCCTTGCTGAGTGAGTGTGGTGTTATGCCCTACTGAGTCCATCAGTTATTAGACCTTGCTGAGTGTGAGTGTGTGTGTGTGTGTGTGTGTGTATACCACACAGAGTCCATCAGTTATCAGAATTTCCTGTGAGTCTGCTTAGGCCACAATGAGTACAGTAGTTATTAGAATTTCCTTTTGTGTTTTTGCCACACTGAGTGCATTAGTTATTAGAACTCCCTGTTGAGTGCTTGATTAAATACACTAATTAATCACTTGATTAAAATGTATCTTCTGCATATTTATTTTATGCATATATCTATTTTATACTGATGAAGCATTTTGTAATTAACTCATTAATTGCTTTAATCAATTAATTTATTAAAGAATGATCTATTTTATTCTAATAATTGTTACTGCTGCTGTTTAATTTACATAATTTAGTGTCACTGTTGTGTTCCAAGTACTTATTTGCAGTGCATAATGGACATTAGTACAGTATCACTCTTGTGTTCCAAGCACTTATTTGTGGAGTATAATAGTCACAAAAATCAGTGTTATTGCTGTTCTTCAAGTATTTATTTGTGGTGTATAATGGACATAAATACAGTATTATTGTTGTGTTCCCAGCACTTATTTGTGGTGTATAATGAACATAAATACAGTGTTGCTGTTGTGTTCCAAGTAGTTATTATTTGTGGTGCAAAATCATCTTACATAATAACTAAATAAGTATACCAGTCCACTTCATGATATCAACAACAGAGTGATTATATTTATAAGTTATATTAAACTGTAAGAACTGAAGATGAAAGCAGATGTGGGTCTTTATATTTTATATATATTTTTTTTAGGGGTTGATAAACTGAAAATGGAAAACACAGGCTTTAGAAATATTTCCAGAGATCTTTCATGGATCTGAAGAAAACTTTTTAATCAGAAATGGGTATCTTTAGAGTATGATGGAAATTGAACAACTTTTCTGACAAAAGTCCACAGTATGTTACATGATCTATTTTTTAAAATAAACTGAATAAGTGAAAACAAGAGGGAGCTTTAAATGAGTGTTGAGTAGAATTCAAACAGAAATATCGTGGGTGGGAAAACTATCAAACTGGAAATATCATGGGTAGAAAAACTATCAAGCTCTGCACCATAACTTTAATGAAGCATCATTAGAATGATAGCATAGAGAAAGTGAATGCACACAATACACAGGACTTAAAAAGGAATTTAGCCAGGGTTTCCCATCATGTGCAATTTTATGATTCACACAATTCCATAAAAAATATAACCATTGTTGTCAAAGTATAAATTTCCTAATAATTTTCTGGTTGGCAGTGACAGGAGAGGAAAGTTGAATATGAATTATAGGCAGTTCCACTTAAGAAACTTTTTTCTTTATACAATTGTTTGCAGTTAGAAATTTAATCTGTGTACAATCATTTGCAATTTTAAGTTAATTCTGTATACAATTATTTGCAATTTTAAGTTAATTCTGTATACAATTATTTGCAGTTAGAAATTAATTCTGTATACAATTGTTTGCAATTAGAAATTAATTCTGTATATAATTGTTTGAAGTTAGAAGCTAATGTATATGATCATTTGCATTAGAAGTTAATTCTTTGTGACAGTGATTTAAGTGCACTAGCATTATTTACTGACTGACTTTAGTGCACCATAATTATTCACCAACTATAATTAAAACTACAACCATTATTTACTGACTTTAGTGCACCATAATTATTCACCAACTATAATTAAGATTACTACCATTATTTACTGACTAGTGCACCATAATTATTCACCAAATATAATTAAGAATACTAGCATTATTTACTGACTGACTTTAGTGCACCATAATTATTCACCAACTATAATTAAGACTACTAGCATTATTTACTCATGGTGATTTTTGTGCCTAACAGCACTCACACTCAAAGCTCCTTCTACTTAACTGTATTTGAGCATTCATTTCTTAAAATATTTTTATCACTGAGTTTGGAATTTAAATAAAAAGTTGTAGAACAGTGGTGCACAAATTCTGGCCCATGAAGAGTCGTTGAGTGGCCCGCGATGTCCAATGGAAAAGTCAAATATTTACTCTAACACTGCACACTTTGAAACAAAGCATCACCTTCTGACCCATTTTTCCCACAGAGGCAAGAGAAAAAGGCTATACCAAGATGGGTGGCAAACCCCACACATTTTAGTGCGTGTGAGGTCAGTTACGAGATTTTGTTGATGATAGCGAAATCTGGCTGACCTTTCACTGATGGTGATTTTGTCAAGCAATGTATGATTACTTCATCAGAAAAGTTGTGTCAAGAAGCTGTTCACAAATTGCAGATGATGGCTTTGAATCGTATGACAGTTCTCTCAGCAGACGTGACAAAGACAGCTTGCAAACAAAGCAGCCAACTTTAACATGTCCGCAGAAGACCAGCCCGAACTTACTGATCTCCAGGCATCTGATGAATTGCATGCTACTTACCAAAAAAACCAGTTTGCTTGACTTCTACAGAACATTGCCTGATACATTTGGTAATCTGAAAGATAACGCACTTGTCCATACCAGCATACTTGGCAGCACATACTGCTGTGAACAGGCTTTCTCACAGATGAAACTGAACAAAAGCAACACCTGCGGTCACTGACTGATGATAATCTGGAAGCAATTTTGCATCTTTCAACGTCAAACATCAAGCCAGACATTTCGAAGCTTGCAGATGACATGCAGCACTATCCATCAGATTGACTTTGTGAAAGTTGACGTATCATATAAACATTTTTAGAATGAGTCTTAGTATGCAACTTCTTTTTTGTACTTATAGTCTTAATCGTTATTTGTATGTTCTTAGATGTGATGTTATGTCTTGTGTGAGACAATTTTGATCACTTTTTTGTGGCCCCCGACGGTTTCGACATGTCAGATTGTGACCCCCGACTCAAAATGTTTGTGCACACTGTTGTAGAACATGACTTCTAATCAAGTTTTTGAATAAAAGGCTTACATTGTTGACAGGACTGGTGCGCCCCAGGCGAGATTTAAAATTGTTCCTAGTTGTATTCTGTACCATCCATCCGCTTATCTATCCATCCCCCTTCCTATCAACAATTTCGCCTATCCTACCAATTTATCTATAATATTAATCTGTTTGTTATATATTATTATTAGCTTATTCAATTTAAATAATTATTTTTTAAACACAAAAAAATTACATTTTGTTTAGAATGCACTTCTTTGTTCCCTAGGTTTGCCTAATGGACAGACCAATCCTGGTTACTGGAACTGCACTAGTCAGTTTGGAAGAATTCAAGAAGACACTGCTTATTAACTTCCAGTAAGCGTACATCAATTAATAAAATTGTTGTTTTAAAATAAGTGTGGGTGCATGAGGCAGTAAAGTGACCCACATTATAAAGTTACTGTGAAAATAAACGTCCTTATTTATGACAGGGTAAATTTGCCTGTCCCTATTTTAAAATTTACACTGTTAAATTGTCAGAGTAACCCAACCTTGTGCACTCCTTATAAGCTTATGGTGGTGTTTTTGATTGAAGCAAACACTCAAGACAAGAATATTCTAGATTTGCTGATGTAATGCACTCTAGTAACTTTTTATTATCCAATGGTTATGATTTATGAGAATGAGGCCAGCCAATGGGCTGAGGTTAAAAGGTTTACTTGCTATAGAAAATCCTACTCTCTGATCACTTTGAATATGGACCAGCAAGAAGAAAGTCCGGTTTTGAAAGGAGGCCATTAACTTGATGATGAGTTAAACTGACTGATCGAGGGAGAATAGACTTAGAAATATTTAATGTATTTTTACTATTGATTAATTATCAATTTGATATGTTATACTTGTTTAGAGAAGTACTATGTGAGTTGACTTTTAATTCTACAAATGTTTGAACTAAGCTGCTCGCATTTAGTGCGTCGATACTTGACATTGTTTTTGTACACTGTATTTATTATGCCATGTGTGTGTGTGTGTGTCAGGCTAATAATTACCATTGCAGGAAATTGTAAGTTGAGACTAGAATATAAGATAGAATGGAGTTATAAAGTGATAAACTGGAAACTTAGGTTTGCTCCTTAATTATATTTTGCAGGGAGCAAGTAGCCTTTCAAGTTGCCTATTTTCATGTGTTATATGAACCTCCTGGTTTATTGTTTGCAAACCACTATGACTGACCCTGATAAAGGTGGGAACGGCATGTAAGTGTAAGAATACACTGCACTCTACTGATGTATAGCAGCAAGATTTGTGACTGCCTGAACGTGTAGAGAAATTGTTGGACATCGCTACATTTATTGTTCTGTTTGAAGGAGTTGACATGGCAAAAAGAAGTGCCCAGGTTAACTCTAAGTAACGTAACAGAGTTTTTTTTCATGTGTGAGTGACACATATGGAACTGACGAAATTGAACTAAGCTATAAATTGTGACAAAGTGCTCGAAGGACTGTTAAGACCCCGCTTAGTTAGGTTATGTAAATACTGTTATTACTTATCTCTAATAACTCCATCTCTATTCTCAGATAGAACTAACCTGTGAATTGTATTGACTATATTGTTCTATTTATGATAGACTGTTTAATTATAAATTTATATGAACGTGGGTTCGTGGAATTATTGATGTCAAGTAATCTATTTCATTGTATTTGTCATATGTATATCTGGTTGGGAATGTTAATTTAATAAATTTATTGTTAACTTTATTGACCTTCTAATGCATATTGATAACCTTATGTTGGAGAAGAAAGTAGGTGGATGGGGGCTTGCTAAATATAGATTAAAGTTGGATTCGTCCTCTCCTTTAGTAAGAAGTTTTCCATCTACGGGACTGTGTGTGAAATATTTATCTTTAATGTTGTGGAAGAGAGAAAACATTTTCAGCGCCAATACATCCACCAAGTGAGAGAGAAAAGTGGTGTCTGTTGGAGGATCATTAATAAAATAAATTAAAATTTCGTCACTTATAATTAGTTATGAAAGATTAATTAATAATAATAATTTTCACTAATTAAGTGGCATTGCCATCCCACAATTTATTAAATTCTTTTATTATTACTGTTTATATATTTAATGTACTGCTTTTCATTCTGATCATATTTTATTGGAGCAGTGCTTTTCATTCTGGGCATATTTTATTGGAGCAGATCACTTATTAAATAAGTTTAGGCTATTTTCCCATTATGTTGCAAACATTTTCTAGAAATAATTATGCACATTGTTCACACACACAACACTTGAAAAAGTATGTATCAAAAGAATATGCTTAATCAGTATTAACAATAATTGAATTATTGTTTGATATCATCCATGCAAATGATAATTCCGTTGGCAAGTCAATAAATTCCATGTTAAATGTATGATTATGAAAACATCAAAAGTAAGTAAACAACATTATTAATATTATATCATCCTAGGACATGATGATTCAGTTATAAATGTAGGGTTATGGAACATACCATTACATCTGAATCTGTGACTTAAAGATGAATGGGGAGCAGTGGTAAACTTTCATTAGTTTCAAACTATTATACCCAAATCTGTGATGTCAGTAACTAACAGTGGCTTTACTTTTCATTAAGTGCTTAACTATTGTGCACAGTGCATACTAAATAAGATATGCCTCTTGACAATGGTATGCAGATAACAGATTTATGCAAGTATGTCACGTGTATAATTAATGGAATTCATTATATAAGGGTTTGAATGGGACCAGCAAAGTAAATTCTAATATGTGAATGCAAACAAGTGAAGTATACTGTGCATATGAAACAAAACATAAATAAAAATTATTTTGCAAATAAGCAGACAAAATAAACAGGCACATGAAAAAAAGTTATTTTTGCTATAGAAGTAATATAAGACCTCTTGAAAAGGATCATGGCCTCTTGGAGTCTCAATATTCCTAATCCTAATCATGATAGCAGTTTACTAGTACATCTTTCATAGCCTATCTAAAACTAAAATTAGTAGAATTATCAGATGTATGTGGAATCCTAAGCAAAATGACATTTTATTATTTTTATAATGGTAGTACAATCTTTCATACTTTATCCACAAATAAAATTAGTACAATTATCAGATGTATGTACAATCAATCATTCTTAAGTAGTTAAATTAAAAATCCTGCTATAATCTAGCAGTTTACTTTTATTGCTTAGTTAAATCAGTTTTTACTACCAAAGTACTCACTTAATAAGAGTCTAAAATTATTAATGATCTGTGGCACTGATTCAATAATTATTAATATTAATATAGGCAAGTTCTGGATCACTACAGAGTTCCATTCTTCAAAACCAGATTTTGTACTTAAGTAGGATTTGTAAAAGTAGTCTGTATTTTAGCCCAATAGTGAATGAAAGCATATAATGATTTAAAATGGTGCCAGATTTCTATGCTTCAGTCATGCCTAGCAGCATATGACTACACCATCTGTGATTCACCATCAGAAGTAGTTTGCTTCAGTTCATAAATACTGAATATGATGTCCTAAACTGGATCTTTTAAAAAGATCTAATGAACTCATTCACATCAGCAGATTGCCTTAACTCAAGGCAGATGTAACGTGGAATTCACCTGTAGTCTAAAACAGCATAATATTAATAAATTCAACATTGATTTCATAAATAACAGCAGGTGCAACAAATATCACACTCATCCAAATGTCTGTGACAGATAAAATAATAGTCAGACAGGAGAAACTGTGTCCTATCTTTGCATCTGAACAGGTATAAATGCTGCTTTGTCTAAGCTATATTCTGTGATAAGTTAAATAAACAAACATAATTTGTTGATAAATTTTGTTTTAGGTAACTACAACTGAAAACTATTCAACCAGATGGCTAGCAGATGCTCAAATGGCTGACAGAATTGTAATACATATAGAAAGAAAAACTTTATTTTTTTTCTTCTGCTGCTTATACATCAGCAAAAGATCATAAAAGGTGCTAGTTTTTTTTTAAATTTTTATTTGTGTGTAAATCTACACACACAAAATTATCAAGTTTGCTGTTTTCCATATATTTTTTTGTGGTGATAAGTGATGAGAATTTACTTACAACATTTTAGCTGGACAGATAAAGCTGTGCTCTAGATGTCCATAAGGACAAGCAGGTAAAAATGAATGTGTATGTACTAAACAATCTTACTTAATTATTAATAACCAATAGTTTAAAAGACATCTCTACTCATTTGATACTACTAATTACTATTATACTGTAATAGCTTAAAGATGGCTGTGCTTAATTTGATAATAATAATAGTCTAAGAGGCATCTGTTCTCACATATTTAACTGATAATAATCTAAAAGACATCTGCACTCAATTAATAATATTAATACTCAAATAGTGTAAAGACAGCTTCACTCAAAGGATAATACTAATGCTGTAATAGTGTAAAAGACAGTTGTACTCACTTGATAAACTGATTAACATGCTGCATGGATGCTTCATAATTTTTCCCACCGACCTCCTGACAATGCAAAGCCACCACTCCAGGTTCTTTATCACGCACAAACTGTAAAATAAATAAGACAAAATATGATAAGTAATACTGTAGGTAGGCAATTGTAAAAAAAAAAAAAAGGGGGGGGTGGGGTGGTATTTTATACACATAATGATGACATGCTTTTTTTCTACTGACTATAGTAAGAACTGCTGCTTTGCTCTTTAATTTCTAACGTTTTAGATTTTAATAAGAAAATTAAGTAATGACTATTCTATTTTTCTAGGTCTGTGTTAGAAATCAAGCAGAAATTTAACTCTGCTAATTTAGTGTAGTATAAGAAATGATAGTTGGATACATTTATATTCAAATTTCTGTAGTAAGAAACAGGATAAAATTTGATGATTCTGAGGGAAAAAATATAAATAAGTGGGCAAAAGTATACACATATTTTGTTTCCTTCAAACAAATTACTAATGTGTTTCCCTCGTTAAGTCCATTTTGCCTGTTGATCATGCAAATCATCATTTCTTCTCAACATTACAACATCTAGCAAATTTAAACTTAATTCTTATTATCTTAACCTCCTGCCACTCACTGAATGAGTGAGCTTACTAAAAAATTAAAAGTGGCTGTAATTATGAATGGATTTTGAAAATGTAAATTGTTACCTATGCTAAACATATCAAAGAATTTTTAAATTATCATTTTAAAAACATTTAAAATTTAAAAAAATAAATACATTAAAAAAAAGTTCCATTACTTTTTGATGAATATTATGAATTTTTTCCCAGAGAAATGCAAGGTGAAAAAAATCGTTACGCTGTCTTAAGAAAATGTTCACAATATTTCTTTTTCAAAAAGCAAATACAAGTCCAACTGCACAGTGAAGTCCATTGTTAATTATTAGATTAAAACACTTTTGTTTTTAGAAACTCCAGGAGAAGAAATTACCAATTTCAAAAGAATTTTTGAATAAACAAATACAAGTGAAATTGCACAATCTATATTGCAAGTCCATTGTTGATTAGATGCAAAAGTACTATTTATTCTGCAAAATTTTCAGTCCTAAGATATTTTCTAAATGAAAATTATTTCCTCAAGTTGAATATAGTCCATCTGCCTGCATGCCAATCCCCTTCATTTTGAAAGCAACTGGTCTGGTTTGGGCAAATACGAGTCAGCATCTCTCATCAAAGTAGGACCTGGTAATTATTTATTTTCCAATGAAAATTTCTTATGAATAATACTGCTGAATATTTCTATTATATAAAACAGAAGAATCTCATCTATTTCAAGTTCAAATATGGCTGTAGAGCTGACAGTGACAGAGACTTTAATGCATTCAAGGTCCCATGACTTGTAAGATTTCCAGGCTGATAAATCACAATAGGTGACCCTCCAAAACCAGCTGCTCTTCATCATGCAAGCAGACTAAATAAAACTATCCAAAAGTAGAAGTGATATAGATTGACTGCTAAAGCAAACAGATATTAGTTTCACACTAATTGGTTCATTTAAAGACTAAACATAAGCATTCATCAGGGGTGCAAAAACCTGTGGCCCGCAGGCCGCATGTAGCCTGCAAAAGAGCTCTGTGCATCCCTCGGAGGACTTTATTTCATTATTTGTGTAGTTTTTTTCTGAGCCATCCATGTGCAATCTGACTTGCGGCCCTCCAAGCACTATCAATTGGAAATTTGGCCCTCTGGCCTAAAACATTTGTGCACCCCTGGCATACATGCATCTGGGACTTATGCATCTGAGAGACACATTAACGAGTTAATCATAATTTCTCCCCAAGCCTTAGAAAAACTCACAATGCTGGAAATGGATACGGAGAAGAAAATAAAGTTTACTGACTGATCACTAGGAGTAAACATAGTGAGGAATAAAAATTATTCTATAAGTGAAATAAGTAAACAATGTCATCTATTTGACACTTAACATAAGTTACATTATAATGAAATTAGATTTAAATTAAATTAATGTAAATAAATAGAAATGAACACCTGCATGAGTAATGCAATAACACTCAGTTAAATTTAAAAATGCCTATGTTATGCAGAATGACAAATGTATGCCAGTTCTTATCTTCTTGGGAAGAGAAATGTTGGGTGGTTGATTGCTAATGTTTTAGTACATAAAAATTACCTTTGACTTGAGAATCAGTGAAAAAAAATACTTAAAAGTTCTGTATTCTTACTGATTCTGTTGGTACAGTCATTTTCTTGTCATTCATCTATTTCAATGCAGCTATAAAAAGAATAATGTTATCAATTATGGTTTACTTTACAACACAAGCTTTTCTTCCTTTCCCTGCTCTTGGTCTCTTTCCACAATAAACAAGTATTTTCACTAAACAGCTTTTGCTTTTGCCCCCAAGGCTAGGGCAGCAACTGGCAACCTGCAGTGGGAATACTGCCAGTTTTTCTCAAGCAAGACCACCATACAAGCATTCTCTGGAAGTTATCAGTTGTTTATATATTCTACAGTGAAAAAATAACAATTATTTTTTTTAACAGAACACTGCTTAAATAATTTCTCCAGGGTATATCAGAATATTATTTATTTCATTTATACATAAAATGTTATTTTTAAAATATTAATTTTATATAATGTAAAACTAGTAAAAAGTAGTATAACAGATACAACCGAACATGCACCTCTATATGAACAAGTGTACTGTAAAGCATAAAAATGTTCTCAGGCGAAAATCTTAAGCAAAGAATAATAAAATTTTCAGCTTGTTCTGCATTCAGGAAAGCAGTAATAAACTCAATACAATAAAATTCTTTCATTGTTGGGTTGTTTGCTTTTTTGTAAAACACACTACAGAGCTGTAACTAGTGTAGGTGGTCCTAAACCAATACCCTGTACTGTCACTAGTGTAAGGTGGTCCTAATCTGTATCTTGTACTGTCACTGGTGTAAGGTGGTCCTAATTTGTGTCTTGTGCTGTGACTCACTAAATTAGTAATTATAACCAGTGAAGTTGTAAGGTGGTCCTTACAGAACTGTAAGTTCTACTTTGAAACTAGTGTAGGTAGCCCTAATAAAAAGTAATATGTGTCTAGTGTAAGGTGGTCCAAATCTGTGTCTTGTACTGTGACTTACTAACTTAGTAACTATAACCAGTGGAGTTGGAAGGTGGTCCTTACAGAACTGTAAGTTACAGAGTGTAGCTAGTGTAGGTGGTCCTAATCTGTGTCTTCTACTATAAGTATAACTCACTAACTATAAGTAACCAGTGGAGTTGGAAGGTGGTCCTAGTACTGTAGTAGCAGTAGTGCTTGTGCCCTGTCTTACAAGAATCGTATTATAATTCCTATCAGTAATTCACTAATTCAATATTTTTTACTAATGGTGTAAATGTAAGGTGATCCAAGTCAAAATCAAAATGCCATATATTGTAACTCACTATATCATATGTACCTAATGTAAATGTAAGGTGATCCAAGTCAAAATCAAAATGCCATATATTGTAACTCACTATATCATATGTACCTAATGTAAATGTAAGGTGATCCAAGTCAAAATCAAAATGCCATATATTGTAACTCACTATATCATATGTACCTAATGTAAATGTAAAGTGCTCCTAGTCTAAGTATCCTACACTGTAACTCATTGTGACATATATATAATATATATGTGGATCATTCAAGTGTGAAGTATACCATTTTGTGACATGAAGTGCAAAAAATACACTGGATTAAATCTTAAAATGTTACTAGTTATAGTCTACAAAAAGTACAACAGGGCCTAAACCTTGAATAAAAACATAAGAAAAGAAAAAAATATAAAAAGGTTGATGTTATAGGAGTTTGAAATATATGTGTAAAAAAAACATGAAAACTTAGAAAGTAAAGTTGTTAATATTTTACCAGAAAATTGTTTAAAAATAAAATAAACAATGTATTATCTCATTTCAATGAATATATTTTCTTTATTAAACTAAATTACTAACTTAATCTGGATACATATTTATTTAAAATGGAGTAGAAAACTATTTCAGCTTCCAGTGACAAAATTATCAGCCATCATAAAATTAAAAGAAATTCTGTTTGAGTCAACTAAACATAAAATGGGTTATTATGCTGTGAAGATAATATTAAGTAATAAACAAAGTCTCTATTTAAATATAATGCTTTTAAATATATAATAAGCCTAATCATGATATTTCTATTCTTGAATGTAATTCATAGGGTTTTTTATTAGGACCTTTCGAGTTCATGTTTTTTAAACCTTTCTTGTTTAGATTTAAAATGCACACCAGCTGTCAAGAAACCACATAACATAAATATGTTAGTTATTTACAATGTTAATCAAAATATATCAAGTTTATCAGAAACTTTGGCTGTTTTGAAAATCGATGATTCTGAAAATTTTCCTGCCGTTGCTGTTGTAACAATCATACAATGTGCTCTTAATGGAAATGAAAGTTATTTTTCTTATTTAGTACTAGTTAAACTCATAACACCAAGACAAAATTACATGAGAGTTATCTTTCCGTAATATGACGCCTTTGAAAACTGTAAGAAGTAGTTCATGATATTACTGTCATTAGTTTATATATATGATTGAATTAATTTTTTTGTCATGTGCTAAAGCAGAAACAATGGCAAATTGGTATTTTAAAACTTAATACTTATGAATACAATAACAATGAGTACTTTTGAAAAACATTAGATTAGGATATGAATATTTCAACTGAATCCATTGTTTAAATAGCATATGGTGTTTATGTACAACATGTCAATGTTTGTATAAAACAATATAAGTTTTGGATCTGATTTATGTGAGAAACATGACAAAATATGTGCCTTTTAAAAAAATTATTTCTTCACAAAACTGACCATTTCAAGGAAAAAGAGATATAGAATGTTGCTTTAATGTATTATCACTTCTAAGAAAACCTCGATATGGTAAGTTTGTTGGATTATTTATAACAATAAAAATTAAAGAAAATAACTATGTGTATGCATGTCACAAAAAGTGGTGCAATTTTTCAGTTCAAAATGAATCTGTATTGCAAATAATTACAAATAAATAACACAAATTCATGCAACTGCTTTATTTATCTCTCACATTAATTCTGAATATACAGAATATAAACACATGATATTTCAATGCATTAGTTTTAATTTAAGAAAACTCTTTTCAAAGGGACCCACCCTATCTGGTAAACTTGTCCAGAGAATGACCCATATACTAAACATAAGGCAGTAAGTCAAGTGTCTTGCAGTGTAACTGTAAATGTAAAGTATACTGTAGTAACTCATTAACTGTTAACTAATGTAAGTATAATGCAGTCCCAGTGTGCTAAATTGAAGTGAGTAGTTAGTAACTCACTAACTGTAAGTGTGAACTAGTGTAAGCAGATACAATCCCAGTCCAAATGTCCCATACTGAGGTGAGTAGTCAGTATCTCAGTGTAAGAAGTGTCAGCATAATGCAGTCCCAGTCCAAATATCCTATATTGTAGTGAGTAGTAGGTAACTCACTAACTGTAAGAAATGTCAGCATAATGCAGTCCCAGTTCAAATGTCCTATATTGTAGTGAGTAGTAGGTAACTCACTAACTGTAAGAAATGTCAGCATAATGAAGTCCTAGTCCAAATGCCCTATACTGTAGTGAGTGGTAGGTAACTCATGAAATGTACCTAGTGTAAGCATAAATGCAGTCCCAGTCAAATGTCCTACACTGTAGTGAGTAGTTAGTACTAGTAGGTAACTCATGAACTGTAACTAGTGTAAGCAAAATGCAATCCCAGGCAATTCCCTATACTATAAGCATTATGAGTAGTCAGTAACCCCTAAATGTAACTAGTTTAAGCAAAGCAGTCCCAGTCCAAGTGTGTTAAACTGAAGTGAGTACTCAGTAATTCACTAACTGTAAATGTGAACTAGTGTAAGCAGAATACAGTCCCAGTCCAAATGTCCTATACTGTAATAAGTAGTCAGCCCCAATGCCCTATAGTATTATGAGTAGTCAGTAACCCCTAACTGTAACTAGTGTAAGCAAAACAGTCCCAGTCCAAGGATGCTAATTTAAGTGAGTAGTCTGTAATTCGCTAACTGTAACTAGTGTAAGCACAGTGCAGTCACATTCCAAGGGTGCTAAACTGAAGTGAGTAGTCAGGTAAGATGATGGTCCTAGTCAGGTGAACCATTAGCTATTTAGTACTGTATAATTTTTTTTTTAATATAGTGTAACTCAGACTGTAATAGAGCAAAATTTCAAATCCAAACTAGGTAAACTAAAGTGGTAGTCAGTCAGTGTAAGCACAATGCAGTCCCAGTGTGCTGAGCTGAAGTGAGTAAAGTCAGTAACTCACTAATTGTAACTACCCTATTATTAGTATTAATAGACTTGATTGTTATATAAATTGCTAAATATCAAAGTGACCTGACCTAGGGCACTGCTTATGCTGGTATTTTTAAGTGTCAGAGTTGGAAGTAAACAACTCAGGTGGATGATAGGCTAGAAAGTGCTGATGCAATCCAAACCAATTCTAACTGGACGAGTAGTTTTCTGACATTACTATAATAGTCTCACACTGTTTATAACAAACTCAAACAATAATAAGGGTGGACCAAAAGTTTCTTTGTTGAAGAAGTACTCTATTCTAATCACTTTGAATCTGAAAATAACTTGAGTCCAGTCATAAAGGCGATCGTTGGTTTATGGTAAGTTAACTGACTGATAAAGAAGGAATGGACTTAAATATTTCATACATATTTATTATTGATCTATGATCTACTGAAGAAAGCTTTATGTAATTGAACCATTATTTCTATGTTCACTAATTTGTTTAAGTTGTACATTATACTTGTGAATTTTGACTGATGTTTTTTATGCTGTCTGTGTATTGGGCTAATGAAATTGTTGCAGAATTTGTAAGTTGAGAATGTAAGAGAGAAAGGAGTTTAGAGATGAAATATGCCTGAAATTTAGTGCTGCCTTAATTTGACTTTTGCAGAGCAGAGCAAACTTTTTTCTTTTGTCATCATGCTATAGTGATTATTGTACTTTACTTGGTTACGGTAGTGTGTGCAACCAGCGCTGTCATCAACTTATCAGCACATTACTAAATGTTAGTAAATGCTGGTAAGTTGATTCTTGTGAATTCCATTCAAGAGCCAATACAGCGGAAATAGTGGCTTAAGTTTGGTCTCGAGAATTCAAGATTATTTTGAATTTTCTTCATGGTGTGCTGAGTAAACACACAAAAATTCAAGAACATTCCTACTGATGCGCTTGATAGTGCATGTAAAATTCAGGACAATTCTCTATGGTGTTTTTGTGAGGATTCTGGAATAGTTGTATAATGTGCCTGGAAGGGACACGTGGGGCCATCGCTTAAATAAGACAGTGATTGTTGCAAGCTATATGATTGTGAACATTAGCTGGCATCTATGAACAGGTTATGTGCATTGACTTTAATTATTTCTCTGAAATTCTACTCTCATTTCCTTGATGATATCCATGAACTTGATTATATATTTGTTAACTGACTGTTAATGTCTATACTAGGATAAAATGAATGATTCTCCAGCATTAATCAAAAACTGTTGTGATGTTATATAAATGTCAATGTTCTTTGATTATATATGTTAAATATTTATTCATTGATTTAATAAATTTATTGACCTTACACAAACTGATAACCATATTTTGGATAGATGTGGGCTCACTAAGTATAGATTAAAAATAAAAGATGCATTTGTCTTCTCCTTTAGTAAGAAGTTTTCCACCTACAGAAATATTGTATGATGGTAAATGTTTGTCTTTAATGTTGTGGAAGAGAGAAAATGTTTACAGCACATGCATATCCACCAAGTAAGAGACGTGAGTAGTGTCTTCTGGAGAATTATTAATAACATTAAGATTGTCACTTGTAATTAGTTATGAATGGATAATTAATAATGATAATAATCATAACCAATTACTAATGTGGCTTAGGCATCATACAGGATAACAATGAAGTAGTTATTATGTTATCTACTAATTTTTCTAGTAACTATAACAGTTTAACACTAACAATAAGTTTTAAATTAAATATTCCAAGGATCGTAAACAGTTAAAATACTACAGTATTACTTTGTTAAATAGAGACAAGAATTATTATTTTACATCAAATAGTTCTAACTACATGATACATAAGAAATAAATGATTTAATTAGTTATGTAATAAATGGTTCAATTGTCTAAATTCTATAAATTTAATTTTACAATTTGCTGACTCACCTGCAAAAATGCTTTAAGCCATGGCTGGAACATCTGAGCAGGCTACAATGAAATTTAAAAAAATGGATTAAGAAAAAGATATATGCTCAATGAAACACTGAAAGAGAGATAATTAAATATTTAAACTTAGTAATAATGTAGTACTTACTATGATAACACTAATAATAGTTAATAATATAAAAGTAATGCTATTTAATATAGATGATATACTATTTGTAATAACTAATATTTAATTATATTTAATTTCTAAGCCAGAATAAAGTTATGAACTGTGATTATGGAAAATGTATACTGACACAGCATAGCTAAATAAGAAAATATGCAGAATATATTACTAGTTTTACTACTATTATTATACTAATATGAACTTGAGTGAAGACAGAAAACAAGAAATTTGAAACAATATATGCAAATCAGATAGAATGTTAAAAATCTAAACTACATTACAACTAACCATACCAGAATAAAGTTAGAAAACAAAATTAAGATAAATGTGTGTGCTCAAGCCCAGATATTAAAAGTTAAATATCTATATAATTAGAACTATTAACTATTACTATTAGTATTACTAGTAATAATAATAAAATTTCCATTTAAATGCTAAAACTGATTGAACTGAAGTTATATATAAAACATGATCAAGATAATTGTATGCTCAGACAGGAAAAACGTTAATACTTTAACCATACTATTAGTATTAATTAATTTAATACAATTACTACTACTACTACTACTAAAATTGTCTTTTATTTTTTATAGCTTATTAAAGTAAGGGAAAAGGATTAAGGTCAATATAAGCAAAATCAAACAAAGAATGCTAAGTATATATATTACTGTAAGTGTAACACTAAAGTAAAATTTTAGTTTAAAATAATAATACCAATAATCAATACAATTACAAGACTAAAAGCCTGATAGTGACTATAAATAAATAGTGAGCACATTATTTATGACCCTATTATAATTTATATACATGTACATGAGATTATCCATTAAATTTTTAAGAGTGTAGGATTAAGATCTGTAAATTAAACTTACACATATTTCAATTATTTGTGATGTAATAAAATGTATACTACATGTACTAATAAACTACAAAGTACAATTGTTGCAAGTTTTCTCAAAATTCCATGAAAAAGAGAAAAGTTTACAGTAGCAACATAGCAAGTTTTTCGGGGGGGTGGGGGCCTCTATGCATAGCTTTGGTGATGGGCCCCTTCAATTTCAAATGAAAAAAAATGTTGCATACAACATAAATCAGGTAGCCAAATGAAACAAGTATCTACAGCGAAGAATCCTAAAACACAAGTTTGCAAGCCTTCTCTTCTGCAAAAATATCCACCACTTTTGAAGTGTCAAGCTTTTTGGCATATTCATTTTTTATTAACATTGCCAGGTTGCTCAGCTGCTCTTTAGACGTGGTATTTTTTGTAGATCAAAGATTGTAAAGGCAACCAGTTGGTTACTAAATCACATGTTTAAGCTTCAGCCTCTATTAACACTAATAAAATTACATGTATTGAGTGTGTAAGTGTAGATTGGGGCTTGATTTGATTACATTCTGAAAGTAAAAAATTAGACTCCACTTGATTAGTTGATACCAAGGGTCCCTCCTCCCCATCCCTGACTGCCAGAGCCCTTGTGCACTGCAAAAACCTGAACAATCCACTGCTACACCATTGGGTTAGAGCAAATGATCCTTTTGTTTTCGTTTATTTTTTTGTTATTAAGGCTAACAATTCATGACCTATAATAAATCAAAATTGATATAACTTTAAGTAGGTAGTTCCTTTATTTAAAGTACAATAGTATATAGTAATTTTTAGCTCTATTTCCCAACAACAAGTAAAGAAATATAATTATTTCAAAGTATGAAGACATACAATAAATATATATGAACAATACAATTACTTATTTGTATTCTGGCTGGATCAATGAATGTTAGATTGTAAGGATACTGTAATCATAATAATAACTTATTAGTATTTAGATTGGATCATCATAATAATAACAAATAGCAATGATACATCTTTATTCTTAGTATTCTGATGGGATTACTTTCAGGCTATTTCAACAATGATACTTCTTCAACTACAATGCAGACTTGGAGACAGTTCATATATTACCATCACAATAAATGAATCAGTGCATAATAAAGCTGAAAAAAGTGAAATAATAATCACTAACTCAGGGCAATTGAAATTTAAATGAAAGCTATGAACACCTTGTATTATGATCGATTTATAAATGCACTGAGATTCCACTTTGTAACTTATAATATCAATGTTACTATTAATTAAGTATACAATAATAAAAGTGTAATATAATTTAGTATGAATTCTAATTAATTATAATAAATATATGCTGGGTGGCATTGCGAGCAAAAGCGAGTTTCTATTTTTATTCGCAACATAGTAGACCTACAGGCTACACCAGCAGCAATAAGTAATCCAATAAATGTATCCAAAGAAAATTATAACGTTACTGATTGCTGCTGTTTCTTTCATATATGTAGCCTATAATTAATACAATTGGTCTTCTTTAAGTCCTTAGATGCATGATATTAATATTAACTAGTAGTAGTACTACTACTACTACTAGGGTGCGTTGGAATTCCAAGCAACTGGAAATGGAATGCACCGAGTGAAATATTCTCCCAGGTAGTGGAATTGTTTTCTATACAATCCATGCCTTGTGATAATAACTGTAAGTGTTACAAAAAAGATTCTTCCGTCGTTATATATTTTTTTAATAGAATTTATTGTCATAGTATCACACGAAATAGCATGCCGCTCTGCTTACCTCTTCGAAGATTGATCCCACATTAGCAGTGACAAGCAGGACTTTAGTTGTATCACCATCCATTATTGTTTTGGTGTTTGTGCTATTTAATTATGCACTCTCAATGTACACAAGTGTATGTAAACGGCTGCTCTCTTCGCAGCGTGTACGATCCATCCATTTCGCGTACACGCGGTTACTACAATCAATATCTGTGCAAGATCAATTTGACGTTTCGCTCGTCTGCCTAATGAAATCTTTGACGTCATAAACATCAGCGCCACTTTAAAAGGGATGTTACTCTTGTCAGTAATTTTATTTCGGAAACGTTTTCTCTATGGCTATCTCCCTTAATTTTGTCCTTCAAAACGAGTACACGTAATTAGAAGATCATGCAAAATGATTTGTATAAGTCAGTTCCGGCCTTTAAATATAACAAGAAAAGAGGGGGGGGGGTGAGTTTGAGGGTTTGATGAACGTGACAAGTGATAACTATCTTTCTTGAAAGGGGGTAATATATTTAGTAAACTTTTTTTTGTGTGAGAAAAGATATGTATGCAAGTCTACACTTCCTTTAGTATACTTCTTCTTATGCTAAAGTGTTTTGGTACTTAAAATCTTATTTGTTTAGAGAAAATATTTAGCTAAATAATATTAGGCCCTCCTTAACTTTTCTTAAAGTTTTCATTTAACTATTTGTCAAAAATTACTGATCTATTTAACATGTTTAACATATTAAATTACTGATCTATTTAACATGTTTAGAGAAAATGTTAATCTAAATAACATTACTTAGCTATCTATAACGTTTCAATTTGACTAAATAAAGGCTCAGATCTATTGAATAGCTTGTATACGTAATTTAGTCAAGTAAATTTGCGACATGAGCAGTAATGAGAATATATTATGATAAATTCATACCTCTTAATTTGTGGACTTGGGAAATTTGGGAGCAACTCCCGTATTCAATTCCAACGCTAACCCAATAATTACAAGTAGACACAACAGAAGCACTGACCCAAGAGTTACAAGTAGACACAATAGAAGCACTGACCTGGCATTTCCCAATAACCATCAACGAGATTTGATGACCGACTTATTAATTATTATTTGCCAGCCCCCACCTGTTGCTGCAAATCTTCCTCTCTTATTTAACTCACTCATTTCTAACAAAGAAATAGTAAATTTTATTAACAATATCAATTCACTATTCACTACACAGCAATTCAACATGGTCAAGTACAAGTAATGACATACAATAAATACATACAAACATACATGGGAGGGGATACATATATCAGTTCAATATAGTTCAAGTCTAAAAGCTCTCTTGGTAATAGTCTGTGATTGTTCTTTTAAATTACCTCCAACCCTCCCTAGAGACCCATGGAGTGAACAATATTCTTTTTAAAATGTTACTGCAGTCTAATGACATTTAGACAGCACACACAACATGCTTCAGTCAAATGACATTTAGACAGCACACATAATGTACTTCAGTCAAATGTCAATTAGACAGCGTAGATAATGTACTTCTGTCAAATGACATTTAGACAGAACACATAATGTACTTCAGCCAAATGACATTTAGACAGAGTACATAATGTACTTCAGTCAAATGACATATAGACAGCACACACATCATGCTTCAGTCAAATGACATTTAGACAGCATACATAGTGTACTTCAGTCAAACAATGTTTAGACAGCACAAATAATGTAACATCACCAGAGAATAAGGAAATGTCAACATAACCTGAATCGCCTCTGGTTTTTTTGACCACAGTGGATGACATCACACTCCTTCACGGGCTGAAGTTTTCTGTTCTGTTTATCCATCCTTAGTTCGGTAATCGGTTGAAAAAGGTGGGGAGCAAAGAGCTGGCATGTCCAATTTACTCAGTTGCTGGAAGTCGTCTCGTTTTGTAGCTTGTGTAAATTGTTTTTGTGTGTAGCTGTTTTCATGTCCGTCAGTCAGCATCATTCACAATTATAACTAATGCGGTTATTGGTAACAATGTCCAATGTGCAAGTCCTGTTACTTCAGTAGAGTCCCAGTCGTAGAATTGTAAGGGAAGCCTTTTAGCACTAGCACGGCATGTGACCTTGGACATGTCTAGTTTTCCTTTTGGTGGGAATTGTGATTATTTTCATTTTGCATTTTGCTTAACGCGAAGTGCACAAGGTCTACTTATAAACTCTCTCTACATAAATATCAGTAAAATAAATAAAGTGGTCAAGGTCTACTTTTAAACTCTCACTCCATAAATATCAGTAAAATAAAGTGGTCGAGGTCTACTTATAAACTCTCACTACATAAATATCAGTAAAATAAATAAAGAGATCGGGGTCTACTTATAAAGTCTCACTACATAAATATCAATAAAATAAATAAAGTGGTCAAGGTCTACTTTTAAACTCTCTCTACATAAATATCAGTAAAATAAATAAAGAGATCGGGGTCTACTTATAAACTCTCACTACATAAATATCAGTAAAATAAAGTGGTTGAGGTCTACTTATAAACTCTCACTACATAAATATCAGTAAAATAAATAAAGAGATCGGGGTCTACTTATAAACTCTCACTACATAAATATCAGTAACATGAATAAAGAGATCGGGGTCTACTTTTAAACTCTCACTACATAAATATCAGTAAAATAAATAAAGAGATCGGGGTCTACTTATAAACTCTCACTACATAGATATCAGTAACATGAATAAAGTGGTCCATAATTTTATCATAAAATATTTCGTAAGTGAAAGTATAAAGAAATAAGTGACAAATAAAGGAAGGAGTGGAAATATTCGTCACAAAATTAACTTATGTCGTGGATATAGAAGCACGGGGGTGGGGGTGGGAATGGGGCGTTATTTTAAAAGATTTCGGTGAATGACTGACTTAAACTTGTTAGTGATGTTGTACAAGTTGTTAAAGTGTATGAAATGTTAGAATCTAAACTTACGTTCAGACTAAGTTCTTAAACTTCACCTTAGACAGTTTTGTACTTGTAATGCGGGCAGGTATGGTTACGAACACAGACTAAGTTCTTAAACTTCACCTTAGACAGTTTTGTACATGTAATGCGGGCTGGTATGGTTACGAACACTTGTTACGTTCAATGACCTCTCTGGGCACCCTTCACTCATTATGGTTATTATTTATTAATTAATAATACCTACCTAATTGCACAAGTGATCGAGAATCTTAATTTATAGCTATTAGTAATTTTCTCCACAAGACCAACATGTCTCTCACTTGGCGGATTATAAGGGTGTCGTAAACTTCTACAATAATAAGGCAGACGTTTTACTGTCACATAATGTTTCTGCAGGTGAAAACTTCTTACAAAAGGAGTAATAAAAAATCCGTCTTTTATTAATATTTAACAAGCCCCCATTCAACCACTATTACTCCAATATAAGTTTTTAATATATGTGCAAGAAGGTTAATAAATTTAATAATAAATTTATTAAATCAACAAATATACAACATATGAATATAATCAAAAGAGTGTTGACATTTACATCACTTCATAACAATGTTAGATTATATGTTAGACACTCATTCAGTTATCCTAGCATAGACATCAGCAGTTGAATTAACATATATATAATCAAATGCATAGATTTATGGAAATGAGAATAGAGTTTTAGAGAGATATAGTCAATGTACATAACATTTTCAATGATGGCAGCTGTCACTGGCATATGTTTACAATCACGCAGTTTGCAACAAGTCACTTTCTTTCTTGTTAGGTGACAATCCAATGTACCCCTTCTGTGCACATTACACAACCATTCCAGAATCTTCAATGCACTCACAAAGCACACAACGAGAAATCCAAAACTTCATATGCACTATCAAAGCAGATCATGAGGAGTGTTCCAGAATTTTTGTGTGCACTACTCAAGCACACCATGATGAATGTTCAAAAATAATCTTCGTGAATTCTCAAAACCAAACTCAAGCCTCAATGTCTGCCATATTGACTCTCAAATGGAATTCACAGGAATCAACTTACAGAACATGTTCTCTGATAAGTTCAACAACAATGTTGGATACACATACCAACACATTCTGAGTACAGTAGTCGTTGCAGTCTTAAGCAGATACAAGGTTACAAACAAAAAGGTGCTCATTTGTGCAAAAGTCAAATTAAAGCAGTGCTAAATTTCAGACATATTTCATCTCTAAATTCCTTTCTCCCTTACATACATTCTCAACTTACAAATCCTGCAACAATATTTATTAGCCTGATGTACATAAGAAATATAGCATGGATCAAAATTCACAAGTATAATGTACAATGTAATCAAATTAGTGAACATAGATATAATGGTTTAATTACATAAGTCCATTCTTTTTTTATTAGTCAGTTATCTTATCATAAGCTAACAATTGCCTTCCTGGCCAGACTTGAGTTATGTTGAAATCAAAGTGATTAGAATATAGAACTTCTTTAACAAAATTACTTTTGGTCCATCCCATTTGATGAAGTTGTTATGAATAAGTGTGAGACTATTAGTCAGAAAAACTACTCATTAGCTTGGAATTGAATTGGATTGCATCAGCAAGTTCTAGCATATTCTCCACCTGAGTTGTTTACTCCAACTCTGGCACTTACAAGAATATCATCATAAGCAGTGCCCATGGTCCGGTCACGTTAACATTGGCAACAAAAATTAAATTATTAAGTTTAGAAATAGGGATAGGCAAATTTACTCCACCACACATTCAACTCTTAAGCACCATTAGGAATACATTAATGGACCCTAAGTAATACATTAAAAATTACGCGTGTGTGTGTGTGTGTGTGTGTGTGTGTGTGTGTGTGTGTGTGTGTAATTGTGACAATACAAGTGCAAATGACTAAATTATTTTTATTAATTATTTTTTCTGATTAATATAATCAAAATTAGTTCTTCATACGGTGTCCTTTTTATTCTGGTTATAATGGTTTGAAAGACAATCAGGCTTTGAAGATAAGTTTTTGATGATAACTAAGAGACAATTTAGCTTGGTTGCTTGTTGAGATAGCGCGCAGGAAGGAAAATCAAGCGAGCCTATAACATCGAGGACTTTTTGCGTCAAACAGCTTAGGAAAGACCATTCTTGTCTGCCTATCTGTTGCCATATCTTAGTTATGTCTATCTTCGAATTCACTGACTGAGAACGATCTTAAATCTATTGTAAAATGACAAGATTCAAGGAATCATACTGGAATCAAAGGTCATAGAGGTAAAACTTTCTAATATAGATACTCTCTTGTAAATTTGCCTCCGTGATGATTTTTTTTCTTACTCCATTTCTTTTTATTTCTTATTCCATGTTTTATTTTAATTTCTTGTGTCATGTTGTATTATTTTAATTTCTTGTGTCATGTTGTATTATTTTAATTTCTTGTGTCATGTTGTATTATTTTAATTTCTTGTATCATGTTGTATTATTTTAATTTCTTGTATCATGTTGTATTATTTTAATTTCTTGTATCATGTTATATTATTTTAATTTCTTGTGTCATGTTATATTATTTTAATTTCTTGTATCATGTTGTATTATTTTAATTTCTTGTATCATGTTATATTATTTTAATTTCTTGTGTCATGTTATATTATTTTAATTTCTTGTATCATGTTGTATTATTTTAATTTCTTGTGTCATGTTATATTATTTTAATTTCTTGTATCATGTTTAATTTAATTTCTTGTATCATGTTTATGATTTTCAAAGTGAAATTTCTCAACAAAGAACTGTAGGAATTGGGACAAGTAGAAGTGTTGGGTATGCAGCAGATTGAACTAATTACGTCTATTTAGTGTTCAATTAACAGTGTGATCGTATGTTAGTTGTGTACTAGGCCCTATATAGTTCATGTTAGCTGCTTATTAGGCCCTATATAGTTCATGTTAGTTGCTTATTAGGCCCTATATATTTATGTTAATTGCGTACTAGATCTTATATATTTCATGTCACTTGCTTATTAGGCCCTATATATTTCATGTTAGCTGCTTATTAGGCCCTACATATTCCATGTTAGCTGCTTATTAGGCCCTATATAGGCTATTTATGTTAGTTGCTTATTAAGCACTATATATTTATATTAGCTGCTCATTATGCCCTATATATTTATGTTAATTGCGTACTAGATCTTATATATTTCATGTCACTTGCTCATTAGGCCCTATATAGTTCATGTTAGCTGCTTATTAGACCCTATATATTTCATGTCACTTGCTCATTAGGCCCTATATATTTATGTTAATTGCTTACTAGATCTTATATATTTCATGTTAGTTGCGTATTACGCCCTGTACATTTCAGGTTAGTTGTGTAGTTAAGTCCTATACATTTCTTAGACATGGAATTGCCTTCGTCACAATTTACTTAAAAATCTATTTATTTATCTAATTTCAATTTATTATTTTTGTTTAAAATATATTTTATTGCTGCTAAAGAATCCGGTATTTTTGTTGGGACAATTGTTTATTTATTTATAAAGTTAGATAGCTAACATACTTTCAGTAAGTAGAGAGAAATGTATGAAAAAAGAGGCACTGAGGCTTGACCGAGATTTCTCACCCGCAGTTATAGTCTTTTGCCTCTCTCTCTCTCTCTCTCTCACACACACACACACACACACACTCACACACTATGCAGCAAGTCTTCAATAAACTGTTCAGTGTTGTTAAGGACTGAAAACAAAAGATAATAAACATACACAAAAATGCTGCAACTGCATGTCAAATGGCAATATACAAAAAATAAAGATTTACAAAAAGAGACATAAAACAGACTTGTAAACGCACAGTTTGGACAAACATTGTGCTGTTCTTGCTGATTAAAAACAACAACTAAAAAGTCTCACACCTCTTTGTTATCCAAGTTCTAAATGCAGCAAGTACCAGGCACTTCGACCCTGATGAGCAAATTAACGGCCGACCTTGTGACCTACTTTGTGTTAGGAATGTTGCTAATGCGTAATTGTGGAGAGCAAGCTCCTAACAGGAGTGTACGTGTGACGTCAAACAGAAATGCAGCCTGTACAAAATGTATGCGCACGTTATTTGAATGGAGTAGTAATACTGAAATATTAAATTAAATTATAAGAAATGTGTATGATAACATAATTCATTAAATGCATTTGTGTGTTAGCATGCTGGCTAACACCCAACGATTTTTTAAATTTACTAATAACTGTGCTGTGACAAATTTCTTTTTAATGTGAAGATTGTTCTTTGATAAAGTGAGTAATTAATATTAACTAAATATAAATTTATCTTCCTGTCGACCGGGTTAAGGAAGTCCCTGTCCAAAGAACTGTGGCCTAGCAATAATTTTCACACCCATATAGGCTTAACTTAGACCAGTGGTTGGAACTCGGGCGGGTTGATACCTGGAATATTTCTCTTAGTCTAACATTGATATTTTTGTTGCAATACCAATGAATAGTTTGGCCAATAACATTTAAAACTGTCACTATATATAATGGGAAGGTTGATACTGAAAATCGTTACTTAGTTCTGCAAACTCGGGTTTGACGTCACACAACTGCAAACGTATATCATGTTCTGCGTGGAGCGACTTAGATACTTTGAGTAATTGCAGCGTACACTGAAAATTCGGTCTCGCAGAGATACGTGCTCACAAATGGTACAAGTAACAGTGGCAGCAAAACAGGTACAAGTACTCGAAGACACATAACAGTGGCAGCAAAACAGGTACAAGTACTCGAAGAGGATGACACATAACAGTGGCAGCACCCCTCCTCTAAAAATAGATTACACATAAACCTACCTTCTAGAAAGGCTGACCCTTATCCCTGGGCTGGAAATATACCTGAATGCTACAGACATTCATTCTAAACTAATTCTATATGAAAGTACTGAAAACATTGTATTACTAAAGTCTATTAGTAAGAAGTGAGAATTTTACCTATAGTTACTGAAAGCATTGGACTACTAAAGTCTATTAGTAAGAAGTGAGAATTCTACCTATAAGTACTGAAAGCATTGGACTACTAAAGTCTATTAGTAAGAAGTAAGAATTCTACCTGTAAGTATTGGACTACTAAAGTCTATTAGTAAGAATTCTACCTATAAGTACTGAAAACATTGGATTACTAAAGTCTATTAGTAAGAATTCTACCTGTAAGTACTGAAAACATTGGATTACTAAAGTCTATTAGTAAGAATTCTACCTGTAAGCACTGAAAAATTGGATTACTAAAGTCTATTACTATGATGTTCAAATCCATACAGTCTGATACTATAACGTCATAATCCCTCCAGGCTAGCACCATTAAGTCAGAATTACCCCAGACTATGACTTTAGAATTACCCCATACTATGAGGTCAGAATTACCCGAGACTATGAAGTCAGAATTACCCTAGATTGTGACGTCGGAATTACCCCAGACTATGAAGTCAGAATTCCTCCAGGCTAGCATCATTAAGTCAGAATTACCCCAGACTATGAAGTCAGAATTACTCCTGTGTAGTACTGTGATGTAGACTGCCCACACTGACTAGTACTGTGAAGTTAGAAATTCAGAAGTCTATTACTATGAAGTCAGAATTTCAGAAGTCTGTTACTATGAAGTCAGAATTTCAGAAGTCTTTTACTTTGAATTCAGAAGTCTGTTACTATAAAGTCAGAAAGCACGTCCCTTTCACCAAACATCCTAGCCATGTGCTCAAACAGACTGATTTTCTTTTCCCTAGGGAATGAGTCTCGGTGCCATGCTAATTTAAGACAAGAACGTTTTTAATTGCTGTTAATTATCTTGACGTCAAGCCAAATTATATATAGTTTATTCATAAACTGTAGCTAAAATAAAAACTCCATTCATTTAACTGAAATCGTCTGGCTCCGATTTCGCTCTTTGCACATTAGTGAGTCTGTTGAGATATGAGAGAGATTGTTTACTGATTTCAAGCATCACAAGTAAGTTTGTTACCGAATGCTGCTGATAGAATTATAATACTGAGTGCTGTTAACCTTTTCCAAATTGGACACACGAAGCATACGCGCGGTCAGTCAAGAGGAGGGTTAATTTCCTATGTCGGTATGGACAGGAAGAGAATTAACTTCCTATGTCTGTATGGACAGGAGAAAAATTAACTTCCTATGTCGGTATGGACAGGAAGAGAATTAATTTCCTATGTCGGTATGGACAGGAAGAGAATTAACTTCCTATGTCGGTATGGACTGGAAGAGAATTAACTTCCTATGTCGGTATGGACAGGAAGAGAATTAACTTCCTATGTCGGTATGGACAGGAAGAAAATTAACTTCCTATGTCGGTATGGACAGTAGGAGAATTAACTTCCTATGTCGGTATGGACTGGAAGAGAATTAACTTCCTATGTCGGTATGGACAGTAGGAGAATTAACTTCCTATCTCGGTATGGACTGGAGGAAAATTAACTTCCTGTGTCGGTATTTACTTGATGGCTGCTGCATTGACTCAGTTGTTTTATTAACAGAAATCTGAAATGCATGGCTTGAATTGTCTGGCACCTGCCCTTATTGTTTATAGTCAGATTGCACTCATTTTTACCTAGAACTGTGTTAATAAGAAAGTACTATTTTTTACCTATTAACCCTTAACTGTGTGTAATAAGAAAGTACTATTTTTGACCTATTAACCCTTAACTGTGTGTAATAAGAAAGTATTATTTTTTACCTATTAACCCTTAACTGTGTGTAATAAGAAAGTACTATTTTTTTTACCTATTAACCCTTAACTGTGTGTAATAAGAAAGTACTATTTGTTATCTAATAACCCTTAACTGTGTGTAATAAGAGAGTATTATTTTTTACCTATTAACCCTTAACTGTGTGTAATAAGAAAGTACTATTTGTTACCTAATAACCCTTAACTGTGTGTAATAAGAGAGTATTATTTTTTACCTATTAACCCTTAACTGTGTGTAATAAGAAAGTACTATTTTTTACCTATTAACCCTTAACTGTGTGTAATAAGAAAGTACTATTTTTTTACCTATTAACCCTTAACTGTGTGTAATAAGAGAGTATTATTTTTTACCTATTAACCCTTAACTGTGTGTAATAAGAGAGTATTATTTTTTACCTATTAACCCTTAACTGAGTGTAATAAGAAAGTACTATTTTTTCCCCACCAGCCTCGTAGTGTGAATAGTCACAATATAAAATTTTAAAATCAGAACTCACTAGCCTAGTACAAAGTCACAATACAAAATTAATATTCAAATCAGAATTCACTAGTCTAGTACAAAGTCACAATACAAAATTAATATTCAAATCAGAATTCACTAGTCTAGTACAAAGTCACAAAACAAAATTAAAATTAAAACCAGAATTCACTACAAAGTCACAATACAAAATTAATATTAAAATCAGTATTCACTAGTCTAGTACAAAGTCACAATACAAATTAATATTAAAATCAAAATCCACTCGCCTGGTACAAAATGTTACTATAATAACATTTTATTAAAAATCAGAAATCACTAGCCTAATACTAAAAGTCAGAAATCACTAGCCTAATACTAAAAGTCAGAAATCATTAATCTAGTACTAAAAATCAGAAATCATTATCCTAGTACCAAAATTCAATACGACTAGCTTAATAATTACAGTCAGAAATCGCTAGCCTAGTACCAAAAGTCAGGCTACAACTTTTCCTACCATCGTGTAGAATGTGTGAGACTATTTGTTCTGATCAGGTCTATTGGACTATTTGTTCTGGTCAGATCAATTGGACTATTTGTTCTGGTCAGGTCAGTTGGACTAATTCTTCTGGTCAGGTTAGTTGGACTAATTCTTCTGGTCAGGTCAATTGGACTATTTGTTCTGGTCAGGTCAATTGGACTATTTGTTCTGGTCAGGTCAATTGAACAATTTGTTCTGGTCAGGTCAGTTGGACTAATTCTTCTGGTCAAGTCACTAGGACTAGGTCTCTTTCTTTTGGTCAGGTCAACTCGACTATTTCTTGTAGTCAATTGACTAGGACAATTTCTTCTGGTCAAGTCACTAGAATTATTTATTCTGATCAAGTTGCTAGAACTATTTCTTCTAGTCAAGTCAATTTGTCTAATTCTTATGGTAGAGTCACTAGGACTACTTCTTATGGTCAAGTCACTAGGATTATTTTTATGGTCAAGTTAATTGGATTAATACTTCTGGTCAAGTCAGTTGGGCTGTTTCTTCTGGTCAATAGAACTTTTATCCGATCAAGTCACTAGAACTATTTCTTTTAGTCAGTTCACTAGGACTTATTCTTCTGGTTAAATCACTAGAGCTATTTCTTCTGGTCAAGTCACTAGAACTCTGTATTCTGGTCAAATTACTAGAACTATTTATTCTCTTCATCAATTGAAAGATTTCTTTTGGTCAAGTCACTAGAATTATTTCTTTTGGTCAAATCGCTTGGATTATTTCGCATGGTCGTGTGATTAAGTCTTTGTCTCTTTCATGGGGTAAAATAGTCATAGTTTTTATTGCCTTATGAAAACTTCACATTCTTTCTTTAAAATGTAACTTTTCAAGTTTATTCCTATCGTCTTCTAGCTTCTCTTTCACAACCATATCAGAATGGTCCAGCTAGTTTAATTACTTTCTCTCTCACATCATTGTATCAACGTTTTTCTTTTTCTAAGCACCAGCCACCGAACACCTTCTTTATCCCCCACCCCCAACATACGTACACATATATCCCGCGCGCGCGTGTGTGTGTTTGTGTGTGTGTGTGTGTGAGAGAGAGAGAGAGAGAGAGAGAGAGAGAGTTGAAAAATGAATGAGAAAAGATCGGTCGTGATTTTCTGAAGGAAAGAAAAATCTTGCGTGCCCATGTAAGACGTGGAAAAAAAAAAAATCTGTCGGTTTTGAATTAAAGGCGCTGTCGCTATAAGACGAACATGCGGATGTAGCAGTTGTTATGAAATGAGTATCTATTTATGACATTTACTATGTGCTTATTTTGATTTCATTATTCACAAGACCGATGTTGGGGGGTGGGGTGCCAATTCTCTCGGGCAGCAAAATATCGTCAAAGGATGCATAGACCACTTCCGGTTTTTATTACAGGTCTGTTTAGACTTAAATTATAGCGCACTACTGATATTATTTTTAAGTTTATTTTTTACGGACATCTTAATGTTCTTACGGACAGGTCATTTTGGTTCAAATTTTTATGGATTGTCCGTAAATTTATGAACGGTTGTCAACCCTGCTAGTGGTGAAGACCTTGTTTATTTTTACTATTTGATATCTTTGTGGTGAAGACCTTGTTTATTTTTACTATTTGATATCTTTGTGGTGAAGACCTTGTTATTTTTACTATTTGATATCTTTGTGGTGAAGACCTTGTTATTTTTACTATTTGATATCTTTGTGGTGAAGACCTTGTTTATTTTTACTATTTGATATCTTCTGGTGAAGCTGAATGCACTAATTATTACACCAGAAGTGGAGAAATGCGACATACATGAGATAAATGTCATTTATTAACCTAGATGCACACAGGCATTAATAGTGCTCACTCCACAGGAAGGAGGGAATAAATTTCGAATGCTCCCCCCCCCCACACCCTTTGCAAAAATCTACCACATGCACATACTATCTCTCTGTTCCACAGAGAATCAGCTTGTACAGTGTACACTCTGCGAAAATTTGATCATATGTAAGCCTGTATTTTTCAATGTTGAATACTCACTAAAATCAAACTACCACAGTCTAAAATGTTAAATATTCACCAAAATCAAACTAACACAGTTTAAATGTTAAATACTTACCAGATTAAAAAAACTACCACAATCTCAATGTTAAATACTCACCCAAATGAAACGCCAAAAGCAGATTAAAATTACAAAATCTTTCCTCAACACTTAGCATACATTTTAAAGTTTGAATAACTGATGCAATTATCTAGAATAAAGAGAAAACCCATAGTTGTAAATAGCAACATAAATTAATTATCTAGACTAAAGATAAAGCTACTTAAACCTACATGATCTTTGAAAATGTATCAGTTAATAGTGCATGACACTTTCCCTAGTACGGTTGCTAAGTGATGGCGTCTGTTGTGACAGTAAAATAAAAATGGTCACCGAGAACAAACAGCACGAAGTCATGCTATGGGATTGTTCTTTCTGCTCCTGTTCTGTGATTCATGCTTTGGGATTGTTCTTTCTGCTCCTGTTCTGTTATACTACCTTTCAGATCTATATTAGTTGTGGTATGCAATGAATTATAGCCCCTTGTTAGTTTGAACAGTAAAGGACAATGCTTTATGTTTGCGTTCATTCACTTCATTTTGAAATAATTTAGCTACTAGTTCTTAATTCTAATGAACTAATTAAATATTGTAAGATCTAAATACACATAAAATTATGAATAATCTTCAAGTTCACAGCAGGTTTTATTCCAAATGAAAGATACTTTTCACACACAAAGACAATAGCAAAATCTAAACAAACAATAAATATATGTATTATAATTATCATCATTATTTTTACTACTTGTAGCAGCAGTCCTAATACAGAGTGGTGAAAATTTACCACTACTCATAAATATATTACTAGTAGTAGCAGTACTATGCTTGTATTGGTGTACCTAAACAACATGCCATAGTGATTGAAATAAAATGTTGAAAAAGTAGCTGTCACTCATTTTCAAGCTGTCAGTGTAAAGCACCAAGTATGCTCTGCAAAGTAAAACAGTCTTATTAGTAAGTGGTCACAATGTGTAACCATTACACTACTTTAATTATCAAAATTACAAAGTGATTTTAGTTTTAAACAAAAAGTAAATAAGCAATGATTGAAACTTTCAGCATCATAAATACATTTAGGTTTGCTTATGGTGCCAATGGAGGAAGTGAACAAAATTATTTAAAAAATAAACTTAATTTTCTAAAGATAAAACCATCAATTTGAAAAATGTCAAAACTGAAAAGAAACAGATGAAGTGAGGACAACAACACAATATCATGTAATTGTAAAGATAAAATTTTAAATATTCATTATATTGCCTGAAAATATATTTTGAAAGATAATATCTAAAATAATTAAATGTGAAAACTCACATGTTTAATTTATAAATTATACCCGAAATAGTAACACAAGACTGTTCTTAATATTAAATTTACATGAACTGAAATAAAAGATTGTATTTTTGTAACTTTATCAGAACCAAATAAATAATTGCATTTTATAAAATAACTTGATAAAAAGAATAAGTATCATTTATCATAACTTGACCAACTAGAAACAAACTGCTATTAACTTGATTAAATGATTGTACTTCAAATTAAATCAGTAATTAGTAATTGTATAATGAATTATTTGAATAATCAGCCTATCTCAGGCTAAAAATGACATCTTTCAACTGGACGTACCTGACCAGTAACAGCCAACTAGAAGTTTACATAAGACAATAATGATATAACTTAACCTGACAACATGATCATTTTAGGGCCTTTGCCCCACCTGAAGTTTTCATCAGACATATCAATTATATAAGTAAATCTGATGACATTGTCATTTTAGGGCCTGTGCCCCAACTGAAGTTTACATCAGACATATTAATTATTTAAGTAAATCTGATGATTCATTAGACTTAGAGCCTTTGCCCCACCTGAAGTTTACTTCATCTTAGTTATATGTACAAAGCAGATGTATTCATTCACCTTAGTTATATGTACAAAGCAGATGTATTCATTCACCTTAGTTATATGTACAAAGTATATGTATTCATTCACCTTAGTTATATGTACAAAGCAGATGTATTCATTCACCTTAGTTATATGTACAAAGCAGATGTATTCATTCACCTTAGTTATATGTACAAAGCAGATGTATTCATTCACTTAGGGTCTGCAGAAGTTTACAGCAGATGTAGCAATTTTATGTGTAAATTGGAAATACATGGTCAGGATAATTGTATTGGTGTTTACATCAGACATAAGCTTAAGAAGCTAAGCATTTTTATAAAATAATCTGATAAAAGTAATTAGTTTATCTTAAAAGTTTACACAAAAAGCTAAAATCTACACATAATCACCTGTATAAATTATAGTAAGTATTCCTTATACTTTCATCAGAAGTGAAATCTCTACATGATCACCTGATAATAAATAATCATAATATTTTCAGAAACTAATAAAATGGCCCAAATCTGTACATGATAAAAATTATATAAATTTTGCATCAGAAAAAGACCAAAATCTGCATGTGATAAATGTAACCATATGATATGAATGATTGTAAGGCGAGAGCATGAATACTTTACAACTTGAATACATTGAATGTTGAGACTTCAACTTAGCAACAAAAGTAAATTATCAGACATTATTTTGGCAAGAGAAATAAAATTATCACATTTAATTTTAGCAAGAGAAGTCACATATCAGATGTTATATTGCAAATAAATTATCAGATTTTAATATAGTGAAAAGAAGCCACTTATCAGATATTTCATTGCAGATAAATTAAATTATCAAATTTTAATGTAGCAAGTAGGTTATCAAACTTAATAGAAACTCTCAAACAAATATTCTAACACTGATATAACAGCTTACGAAAAACAAGTTGATTTTGAGATAATAAGTGAATATGCAAATTATAACATCAAAAGTATTTAAGTTAGTGATGTCATTGGAAAAAACTAATGCTAAGCATGGCATCTTTACATATATGACTAAGCTAATGATATCAGAATAAAATTATGCTATTTATGTGCAAATGATGACATCATCAAAATAAGTGATGTGTGTTATATACTGTTAATAATTTTATCAGAATAAGTGATTTGCCAATAAATTGAATGATGTCATCAGAATAAATGACTATGCAAGAGATAATTTCAGAATAAATGGTAAAATGAATGCCATTTTGGTAATGTGAATAGTGTCATCAGAATAAGTGAATATGCAAATGATAGCATGAATTGAAGAAATATGTTCTTATGCTGATCACGACAGCATGTTTTAAGGATGTGCTAATCATTAAGAAATGAGAGTGATTATACTAATGATGCTTGCAAAAAGAAGATATAATATCATTATCACCATTATCTTTCATAATACAAAATTAGCGGTACCTTTAATGATACAAAATCACCATTATCTTTCATAATTATATAAATTATCACTACCTTTATTGATACAAAATCACCATTATCTTTCATAACACAAATTAGCACTCCATTATGATGCAAAATCACCATTATCTTTCATTACAAAATTAGCACTCCATTTATGATGCAAAATTACCACAATTCTGCATATTATAAAGTTGCCATTATCTTTCCTGATGCAAAATCACACTTTATTTTCAAGACACAAAATTACCACTCTCCTTCAATTCCTGATACAAAATTATCAACATAAAAATTATCAGAAATATAGAATTACTACTATCTTTCAAGATACAAAATTACAAATATCTTAAATGTTACAAAAAAATTATCACAATATTTAATAATACAGAGTCACCACTTTCAAGATACAAAATTATCACTATTTTGACTGTTAAAAAAAAAATCATCATGATCTTTAAATAATACAGAATCACCACTATCTTTAATGATAAAAAGTCATCACTATCTTTCAAAACAAATTCATCACTATCTTTCATGAAACAAAATTATCACCTTCTCACTTAATATAAAATCACCACTACCATTAAAGATACAAAATCACCACAATCTTTCATTATAAAAAATATTTTATTTCATGATAACAAAAAGACATCACCTCTTTCATAACATGTAGAATACATGTATTGTATTTCATGATAACATTGCAAGACAACGACAAGTATATTACTTCAGGACAATCCATATTATATGATTCCACTTCATGATTATATTCTAAGCAAATTTAGAAAGTAATTATCCTGATATCATTATGACAAAATTGAGTTTATTACAACAATTTGCAAGAAAAAACAATGATAAATAAAGATTTTATATATTACTTTATAATAACTTTACAAGTCATTATACATTGTATATCAAAATTACAGCAGATGTTCATATTAGTAAATGATTTTATTAGTTGTTATGTTCTATCAGCTTGTGAAACAAACCACAAATATTGCTTAATAATGAAAAAATAATATTTATTTGAAATTAATTTTTTTAATATTTTTTTTTTTTTTTGGGGGGGGGGGGGGGGGCGAAGGGGCATAACATAAATGATGGCAAAATAATGTCACTGAGAAATTGCAAAATAAAGTTGAGAATTTTACTTTGGTTTAAATAAAATATAAAAAATCCAATTTAGGAACTGGAGTGTAAAATATTAGAAAAGAAAATCAGGTAACTATATACAAATTAACCACACAGACATTTTAAATCCTTAATTACTCATACAAATTAAATCAAAAGCATTATCACTACAGTGTCCATAACTAAGCATAGTAGTTAACCAAAACTGTAGGCTTTTGTCAACCCAGAGTTAGTAAATATGCATTGCAGTTAACCAATACTGTAGGCTATTATCAACCCAGTGTCTGTAAATATACACAGTAATTAATCAAAAATGTGGGTTTTTCAACCCAGTGTCTGTAACTATATGCAGTAGTTAACCACAAATGTAGTTTTTTCAACCCAGTGTCTGTAAATATACACAGTAGTTAACCACAAAAGTAGGTTTTTTCAACCCAGTGTCTGTAACTATATGCCGAAGTTAACCACAAATTTAGTTTCTTGTCAATCTGTGAAACTAGACACAGTAGTTAACCACAAATTTAGGGTTTTTTTCAACTGTGTCTGTAACTATACACAATAGTTAACCACAAATTTAGGTGGGTTTTTTTTTTAGTCCAATGTCTGTAACTATATATTAAAGAAATACATAGTCATTCCTAATTCAGTGTTTATTATTATGCATATAAATTAAGCACAGAGCCAGTTTTTTTGCAAGCAGTGTTCAGACATCTAATGCCAAGTGTCAGGGGAAGTCTTCTTGTCTGTTTCTTGTGAAACTGGATAGTTACTGTGAAACAGACGTTAAGATTAAATATTGGTTTGTTGCTAGTGGAACGAGCCATTAATGGATGTTTGCCACTTAATTAATGACTTAACTGTTTAATTAAAAAATGGCATTTCAGGTTGTGATAAAATGTAGCACATTATCCGATAAAAGACAAGCAAATCTGCAGGACCCAATGGTCTGCTGACGTCCATATCTGAAACAAAGCAAGCAATCGGGCATTTGAGAGCAGCAACCAATTATAGAACTAAGCAACCAAATCATAGAAAAGCAAAAAAATTCTACCTAAGTAGATTGGTGAACGGATGATTGGGCGTTAGCTAGATGGATGGATGGATGGATGGATGAACATAGAAAGAAATATATAAAAGAAGCGAATAAGGCACATGTGAATGGTTGAACGTGTTGGAAAAATTGGTGGATGGTTAAACGTGTTGGAATTTCGGTGGATTGAATGATAGACATGCAACGGATGGATAGAGGCACAAATGGGCAAGCGGACAACAGAAAGACATTTGTTGGGTGAGTGGATGGATGGATGGATAAGAGGGAGAAAAGCACATAGAGAAAAAAGAAGAAATAGAGAACAATGAAAATTTTAAGCTGGTCAATTAATTTATCAAATGAAATCCATTTTAAGAAAATGAATAAAGAAGGTGAATTCACTTAGGCGGAGTTTCCATTTGCTCACCTCAGTGAGCACAGTACTCCATGTCATAGGATTTAATGGAGAATCTAACTGAGAGGCTGTACATTCCACTCAAGCATAAAAGTTAATAGTGAAACTAAACTGAGAGGCTGTACACTCCACTCAAACATAAAAGTTAATAGTGAAACTAAACTGAGAGTCTGTACATTCCACCCAAACATAAAAGTTAATAGTGAAACTAAACTGAGAGGCTGTACATTCCACTCAAACTTAAAAGTTAATAGTGAAACTAAACTGACAACCGTATAGCAGCTCCGTATTGTAAGCTTTTATAAACAAACAAAACTGGTAGATACTGAATTCACTTCCTAGCTAGTATACACTCGAAGTCTGAAGTGAAACCATACTGACAGGTTGTACAATTCACTCTCTAACTAGTATACACTCGAAGTCTGAAGTGAAACCATACTGACAGTTTGTACAATTCACTCTCTAGCTAGTATACTACACTCGAAGTCTGAAGTGAAACCATACTGACAGGTTGTACAATTCACTCCCTAGCTAGTATACACTCGAAGTCAGAAGTGAAACCATACTGACAGGTTGTACAATTCACTCCCTAGCTAGTATATGTGACGAGTGTGACAAATTCTGTGTCATGGCCTCGTGACCCATTTGCTCGTTTTCAAAATTAAAATTTTGAAGAGACCTTTGTTGAAATTCACCCGTGATACATCAGTATCGAGAAGCTTCTAGCAAGGTCAGATTGTTGCATAACTTTAGGCCATTGTCCAGCACCTTCGAGATCAACAACATACCACGTGAGCGGTCACGTGATGCGTTCAATGCAGTTTTATAAAATATGATCACACGCGCGAAATCCGTACTCGTTCCCAGATCGGCAGACGCACAAGACAGCTGCATTAGCTCCGTCCAACCCGCTAGAGCAGTAAATCTACTTTGAGAGGTAACAATAACACGTCTACTTCTTACAATATTTATTGCATTTGTTGATTGTATTTTGTAATTGAATTGATGTATGTATTTTGTGCAGCTTATCGCTATTTTAGCCAAAGCACTTGTTTCATGTAAAAGGACAAATCTAAAAGTTATTGTATATAAATTATTGTAACTTTTTCTTATCTTTAATTTATATAAATCTTAAATTCCCTAGTGCCGCCAGAATGTCTGTGCACGTGGTGAATTCTTCTTTGTAATTCAAATTGTTCTTGCATATAATTTTCGTGTAAAATTGTAAAGCATTCATGCTTCATTTTGAATTAATCCTTTGTGTGAATTCCAATTTTTAATGCTGTAAATATTTGGGAATTCATACGTTCGTGTAACGTTATATGTAACACACACGTGAACCACAATGTATATTTAAATATAACCATATTTGAATTGTAAACGACACGATAGTCAAAGATTCTAAATTCAGAACCTTAAACAAAGAAACATGTGCTTGGGTTTTGCGAATATAGACGCAAATAGTTACAGAGCCCAAATCCTTTGTTTCAGCCGGGTTCTTATGTTATTCCTCTCTACCTTCGTACTTCTTGAGTCGTACGCCGACTCAGGTGTCTTCATGACCCATACGTGAACTACGTAGAAGTACATCGTGTTAACTACGGTTAACGATCGTCGCAAGTACATTAGCGATGCAGTAATTGAGTGGACGATTGACTGTTATGCTATGCAGTACTGACGATGAGCCAAAGTGATGTGGACAAGTTCTAACCAGTTGAACCCCACATGCGACCAAGAGTGTAGTTAAGTATATCTACTATGGTCCAGGATCAAGTGACTATTTGGCAAGATAATTCTCGTTAAAACCATTAACAAAGACGATAGAGCAAGAAATAACATTTGTATTGAATCATAGACTTCGTGCTCGTGACTAATTGTTGCTGTTAATTGTTAAACTTATTAAATCTTATTTCATCTTGTTAAGAACCTCTTTTTGTAGTAATTTGTATGCATATAGACCAAAAAATGTGGATTGGATGGGGGCTGTTTGAGCTAAGCGAATGACGTAATGAATGCATATGAATCTAAGAGAGTTTTTAACGATTTCCAATCTAGCTAATGTACGCAAATTATCAGTTCGTAAATCTGTGATCTAGACTACAAAGATGCATTTTTAATCTAGTCGAATGATGATTTGAGCAACCAGTCTGTTTAGGTTAAACGAGAGGGAATTAATTTAAATAGTAAATTAAAGTTCTATAATTTCCTAAGCAGGGTCTCTAAATAAATACTGGAAACATAACAGTATACACTTGAAGTCAGAAGTGAAACCATACTGACGGGTTGTACAATTCACTCCCTAGCTAGTATACACTCGAAGTCAGAAGTGAAACCATACTGACAGATTGTACAATTCACTCCCAAATGTAAACTCCAAGTCAGTAATGAAATAAAACTGACAGATTATACAATCCAATCCATAGTATAAAATCAGAGTCAGTAGTGAATCCCAAACTGACAGATTGTACAATCCACACACACACACACCCTAGAGTAAACTCGAATTAAGTCAAAGGTAAAACCAAACGGATAACTTATATATCTACTGCTTAGTGTAAACTCAAGTCAATAGTGATATGAAACTGTTAGTGGTACATGATACTCCACAGAGTAAAATAAACTCCTATTAATGAGAAACATATTAATTGGGCCTGTTAGTGAAAAAACAAGGAAATTGGGCATATTAATGAAGAATGTGATAATTCAGCATATTACTGAAGAACATGGGCATGTTAGTAAAGTAATGGTGACTGGGCATGTTAGTAAAGTAATGGTGACTGGGCATGTTGATGAAAGAGGTGAGGTTGACTTCGTTTTGCCCTTGGGCAAATAGAGTTTTAAATAGCGACAATGGAAATGTTACCACATAGTGATGACATTTTCATACTTACCCTGCCAAGTAATGTTACTCTCTTTTCCTGGTGTATCAGCGTGTGCGCCAATCTGGAGATGCTCACCATTAGAGTTTGTACTGACGTCAACCTCTTGAACTGGTGTAGCAACGTCTGTGCCAGTCTCGTCCAAGTGCTCGGAATGACCACTGATAGAGTTTGGACTGCAGTTTAACCGCATGTTGTCCTCTTTCAATGGCTTCTGTAGTGGTGTACTATGTGTATTCGACATTTCATTTTCAAGGTCGACTTGGCTGTTATCTGGGGCTCGAGTATCAATCACAGTTCTTCTTTCTGCTGACATACCATTTTCTGTGGTCAGCTGATTATCCACAGTTGTTCTTTCTGCTGACATACCATTTTCTGTGGTCAGCTGATTATCCACAGTTGTTCTTTCTGCTGACATACTATTTTCTGTGGTCAGCTGATTATCCACAGTTGTTCTTTCTGCTGACATACCATTTTCTGTGGTTAGCTTATTATCCACATCATCAAAGGTGTATTCAGCCTCCAGAGAAATGTCTTGTGTGCCTCCAGTGCTGTCATTGGAACCTACATTCTTTTCTTGTTCTGTTTGTGGATGAGGAATTTCATCTCCAAGTAATGGCAGTGATTCGGTGTGATATCCTGAATCTACATGGTCTTTCATATCATCACGTGCTGATTTTGAAATCTGTTCAAAATTCTGGTCTACATCTTCAAGAGATGAAATATAACACATGCTATGCTTGTCTCTATCTTCATCATTCATTGTTTTATCGAATGCACTTTCCTCGGGGTTAAGGCAGATTGCATCTTCAAAAGAACTAGTTTCGTCAAAAGCTGCAGAAGCCATTCTTTCACTAGAAATATGGTAGCCTGCTCCTGCAGCAGAATCAAGAGAGACTATTTTTGCACCAGATGTGTCTTTATTAGAAGAAAAAGAGATAGTCTCTTTACCAGATGTAGCTTTACCATAAGAAATAGAAATAATCTCTTTACCAGATGTAGCTTTACCATAAGAAAGAGAAATTGTCTCTTCCACTGAAGCTGCTTCAATAGATGTCTTTTCATCAGAAGTGGATTGACTTGAAGGAGGCGGGATTGTCTTTTCACCAGAAGTGGATTGACTTGAAGGAGGAGGGATTGTCTTTTCACCAGAAGTGGATTGACTTGAAGGAGGAGGGATTGTCTTTTCACCAGAAGTGGATTGACTTGAAGGAGGAAGGATTGTCTTTTCACCAGAAGTGGATTGACTTGAAGGAGGAGGGATTGTCTTTTCACCAGAAGTGGATTGACTTGAAGGAGGAGGGATTGTCTTTTCACCAGAAGTGGATTGACTTGAAGGAGGAGGGATTGTCTTTTCACCAGAAGTGGATTGACTTGAAGGAGGAGGGATTGCAGGAATTTCAGCAACCTCATAAAAGAGTTTGTCTCTATTCCTTAATGTATCTTCAACTGAGCTCTGAAGTGTGATTATAGCATCAGTGTCCGATCGTATATTTCTCAGTTTTAAAGGTGTGACTGGCATTTCTTGAGAAGGAAGATTATCTTCACTCAAGAGGCAAGCATGATAATTGCTCGATTCTGAAGTGGAGTCATCCGTCGTTGTACTGCTGTCACTTTCCTCATCACTTGCAGAATCACTTAAGTTACAGTTTTTCTTGTTAAGTGTTACATCTTTTCCTCCTAAGGAGAACTGGAATCTATACATTGTGGTGTTTTCGCCTTCATCAGCGCATTCTCCGTGTGAAGCTGATTTTTTCTCTTGTACTGTCGTGTTTCTGTCCTCCAGTCCTTCTGCTGTCGTGTTTCTGTCCTCTAGTCCTTCTATTGTCGTGTTTCTGTCCTCTAGTCCTTCTATTGTCGTGTTTCTGTCCTCTAGTCCTTCTATTGTGTTTCTGTCCTCTAGTCCTTCTATTGTCGTGTTTCTGTCCTCTAGTCCTTCTATTGTCGTGTTTCTGTCCTCTAGTCCTTCTATTGTGTTTCTGTCCTCTAGTCCTTCTATTGTCGTGTTTCTGTTCTCTAGTCCTTCTATTGTCGTGCTTCTGTCCTTTAGTCCTACATCAATGTCTGCTATCTCACTTTCTTCTATAGCTTTTGTATCCTCCAGTGACACATCACTATGTAACATCTCAGTTTTTTCTACAGCATTTGTATCATCCAATAACACGTCACTGTTTAATGTCTCAATTTCTTCTTTATTTTTTGTGTCCTCCAGTAACACGTCACTCTGTAAGGTCTCAGTTTCTTCTGCACTTTTCATATCCTCCAATACTACTTCATTGACTGATGCTGTAGCTTCTTCTGTAGTGTTCATGTCCTCCAAAGCTACTTTATTGACTGATGCTGTAGCTTCTTCTGTAGTGTTCGTGTCATCCAAAGCTACTTCAGTGATTGATGCTATAGCTTCTTCTGTAGTGTTCATATCCTCCAAATCTACTTCAGTGACTGATGCTGTAGCTTCTTCTGCAGTGTTCGTGTCCTCCAATACTTCATTGACTGATGCTGTAGCTTCTTCTGTAGTGTTCATGTCCTCCAATACTGCTTCATTTACTGATGCTGTAACTTCTTCTGTAGTGTTCGTGTCCTCCAATACCACTTCACTGACTGATGCTGTAACTTCTTCTGTAGTGTTCATGTCCTCCAATACTACTTCATTGACTGATTCTGTAGTGTTCATATCCTCCAAAGCTACTTCAATGACTGATACTGTAGCTTCTTTTGTAGTGTTCATGTCCTCCAAAGCTACTTCACTGTCTAACATCTTGCTTTCTTTTGCAATTTTTGGTTTCTCTAATATATCCAGCACCAATGAGTCATTGTCGTCTTTTTCTGTAACTATAGATTTATTGTCTGGCACTATTGCTTTGTCTAGTCTCAGCTGACCAGGCAAGAAATCATCTCTCTTTGCCGTTGTTTTTTCATTGTTATCAATCATAATTTCTATATCTCCTAGTGATGCATCATTGGTCGCCAACGTTATTTCAACAACTGCTTCGGATTTGCTAGTAGTATCCATTTCTGTTGATGTGCCACTGTTAGCCAATTTGGCATTCCTTACTTCCATAGGTCTATCTTGGGGCTTGGTATCGTTTTCTAACACTCTTTTGTCTTCTGTGCTGCTGTTTTTTGTATTGTTCTCAGAACTAATGTCTTGTGTGTTGTTTCCAGAAGTAATGTCTTGTGTATTGTTTTCACAACTAATGTCTTGTGTACTCTTTTGAGAACTAATGTCATGTGTATTGTTTTGAGAACTAATGTCTAGTGTATTATTTTCAGAACTAATGTCTAGTGTATTGTTTTGAGAACTAATGTCTAGTGTATTGTTTTCAGAACTAATGTCTTCTGTGCTGCTGTTTTGTGTATTGTTCTCAGAACTAATGTCTTGTGTACTGTTTTGAGAACTAACGTCTTGTGTACTGCTGTCACGAGAATTAATATCTTCTTCCCTGTTGTCTTGTGTACTGCTGTTTTGATAATCGTTTAGTGTAAAGTTGTCCTCAAAAGTATTGTCTTGTGTACTGCTGTTTTGATAATCGTTTAGTGTAAAGTTGTCCTCAAAAGTATTGTCTTGTGTACTGCTGTTTTGATAATCGTTTAGTGTAAAGTTGTCCTCAAAAGTATTGTCTTGTGTACTGCTGTTTTGATATTTGTTTAGTGTAAAGTTGTTCTCAGAAGTATTGTCTTGTGAACTAATGTCTTGTGTACTGCTGTTTTGATATTTGTTTAGTGTAAAGTTGTCCTCAAAAGTATTGTCTTGTGTACTGCTGTTTTGATATTTGTTTAGTGTAAAGTTGTTCTCAGAAGTATTGTCTTGTGAACTAATGTCTTGTGTACTGCTGTTTTGATAATCGTTTAGTGTAAAGTTGTCCTCAGAAGTATTGTCTTGTGAACTAATGTCTTGTGTACTGATGTTTTGATAATCGTTTAGTGTAAAGTTGTCCTCAGAAGTATTGTCTTGTAAACTAATGTCTTGTGTACTGATGTTTTGATAATCGTTTAGTATAAAGTTGTCCTCAGAAGTATTGTCTTGTGAACTAATGTCATCTGTACCTCTACCAGAGCCCCTTTCTCTCACTAATGAACAGGTGTCAAGAAATGCAATGTCTTTGTCTTGCAATGTAGTACCTTTTGCTATTCTTTCACAATCTGCATCCTGTATAGCACCATATTTTGTAATAAGGGTTTCATGGACGTTAAGCCTGGGATCATTACCAAATACATGTGGTTCCTCAGTGAACAAAAGAGGCGATTTACATGTATGGGAAGGAGAGTCACTGAATTCTGGTAAATAAACATTTTCGTTATTGGCGATATTATCGATTTTGCCTATTGTATTTGTAAGAGGATAAGCATTCTTTGTGATATTCCCATGCAAGGTGTCACCTGGAACTGTAGCTAAAGTCACACCATTCCCATGCAAGGTGTCACCTGGAACTGTAGCCAAAGTCACACCATTCCCATGCAAGGTGTCACCTGGAGATGTATCGAAAGCCACAACACTTTCCTGCAAACTGTCGCATGGTGTTGTTTCCAAGGCCACATCACTCTTTTGCAAACTGTCACCTGGAGTTATATCAAAGACTACATCATTTGTTTGCAAACTGTCACCTAAAGATGTCTCCAATGCCACATAATTCTTTTGCAAAGTGTCAGATATAGCTATATCCAAGATCATATTCTTTTGAAAATTTTCATCTGAAGCTGCATCCAAGGTCCTATCATTCTTTTGCAATAAGTCGCCTGAAGTTGTATCTAAAGCCACAATCTGCAAACTATCACCTGGAGTTGTATCTAAAGCCACAATCTGCAAACTATCACCTGGAGTTGTATCTAAAGCCACAATCTGCAAACTATCGCCTGAAGTTGAATCTAAAGCCACAATCTGCATACTATCGCCTGGAGTTGTATCCAGGACCACTTTCGTCTTCTGCAAGTTGTTGTCTTTATTTGTCGTACCCAAGGCTATGGAATTTTTCTGCGAACCTAGAGTTGTATCCGAGGCAATGTCAATCTTTTGCCAAGTGGCGTCAGTATTTGTATCCAAGTCCACATCATTCTTCTGCAGGTTCCCTCTGATTGTGTCCAAGTCCACATCATTCTTCTGCAGGTTCCCGCCTCTGATTGTGCCCAAGGGCACATCATTCTGCAAGATCCCTTTTACAGGTGTTCTGGAATAAGAATACAAGCTGTCAAACGTCTTGTTATCTGCATGATTTCGTTCAGACTGAACAAACGATTCTTCCTTTACGAAATTTATTTCAGAGTTGGAAACTTGCGTCCCTGTAACTCTGTTAGTATCGAGAGGTCTTGGCGAAAGTGAACCTTTGTGTTCTGTATGGTGGCGGTCTATAAGATTTCTCTCACTGTCCAAGACAGGTATGGTTCCAGTCCGGTGATTTCTCTCACTGTCGAAGACAGGAATAGTTCCAGTCTGGCTGTGGACAACATCGTCTCTATGCGTTGTTGGGCTGCGAGAGCCCTGAACGCTAGTCTCCAGTGACCGTCTGCCAAGGTCATCACCATTACGGTCGCGATTGGCGATGTTGCTTTTCTTCAGACTTGGTGAACAACCAGCATCAACCAGCGGATCCAATTCTTTTGGCGGTGGAACTGGATCATCCTTTTCTGTAAGTAAATTAAATGCGTCTTACAACAAATAAAATGATGTAATAAACACCACTAATTTGGAACAGTATGACGTAAATGACGTAATACTTTGTGCGAGTTCAAAGCGACGTAAAATATCAATAAATAAACTGAATAAAGAATGTAAAATACGTACAGGTGAAGGAATGTGTCAGAAAAGAATGGCGAGAAATTGTGTAGGTATAAATAAAGAAAATATTTGTCAGGACAGTCTGACGTCCAAATCTGTTATACAACTTGAAGAAGCCTGTTGAGATTTAATATAATTTTAACAAAGTAAATATTTTAGAACACTGCGTCAATAGACGTAATATGATGTGCAAAAAAAAACCCACAACGAAATACACCTCAGAGCAGTGTGAGGTGAAGTGACGTCACGTGATGTGCGAATAAATGTATCTTACAAGAAAGAGCCTGCCATAACCACTCCTGCAAAGAAAATAGGCAAGATAGGACACCATACATGTATCTTACAAGAAAGAGCCTGCTAATAACCACTCCTGCAAAGAAAATAGGCAAGATAGGACACCATACATGAATCTTACAAGAAAGAGCCTGCCAATAACCACTCCTGCAAAGAAAATAGGCAAGATAGGACACCATACTTCATTACAATGGAATAAGAACCATACAACACTTCATATATTAGAATAAGAAACCATACCACATTATATTAGCATAAAAACCATATCATACGTCTTTATATTAGTATAGGAAATCAAGCCACACTTCATTCCATTAATATTGGAAATACACCGCAACTCTTTATATTGGTATAGGAAACCATACCACCTCTCTACATATTCTGTAGAAAATCATACTATACCTTATTATAAGAGTATAGGAAACTGTACAATTATCATACATTAGTGTCGGATACCATACACACCTTATTACATTAGTATACGGAATCATACATTATTTCACATTAGTTTCGGATACCATACCACACTTTATTACATTAGTATACGGAATATACATTATTTCACATTAGTGTCACCTTGTTTTGTATGAAAAATGTTTGATTGTTTTCATTTTGTAATTAAATAAATTACTGACGTCCTTTGTGATATAAATGATATATGAGTACAAGGTGATGTCATACCCTAGTGTGCTACGTGAAATACAAGGTGATGTCATACCCTAGTGTGCTACGTGAAATACAAGGTGATATCATACCCTAGTGTGCTACGTGAAATACAAGGTGATGTCATACCCTAGTGTGCTACGTGAAATACAAGGTGATGTCATACCCTAGTTGCTACGTGAAATACAAGGTGATGTCATACCCTAGTGTGCTACGTGAAATACAAGGTGATGTCATACCCTAGTGTGCTACGTGAAATAATGTTGACCTTTGGACATTTGCTCTGTGTAGTTATAAACGGCTGTCTCAAACACGGACAAAGCCTTTGCCATCGCGTTGTATTGCAACACAATTAGAAATCATATATTTTCTTCAAACTGGTCGACATCAATTAGAAATCATATATTTTCTTCAAACTAGTCGACATCAATTAGAAATCATATATTTTCTTCAAACTGGTCGACATCAATTCATATATTTTCTTCAAACTAGTCGACATCAATTAGAAATCATATATTTTCTTCAATCAAACTAATCAAACTAGTCGACATCAATTAGAAATCATATATTTTCTTTAATCAAACTAGTCGACATCAATTAGAAATCCTTGACGAAAGGTCTTGCATTTGCAGCTGCCCTCTGAGAAAAGACGTATTTCAGTTCTGGTGACCTTACGGGCTGCAGGATTATCAAGCAGACCACAAGTTTATCAGCACTGCACATTCTCGACAAGCAGGGCTATCAAGCAGACCACAAGTTTATCAGCACTGCACATTCTCGACAAACCGGGCTATCAAGCAGACCACAAGTTTATCAGCACTGCACACTCTCAACAAAGGGTTATCAAGCAGACCATAAGTTTATCAACAGTGCACACTCTCGACAAACCGGGTTATCAAGCAGACTACATGTTTATCAGCATTGCACACTCTCGACAATTTGTTTTACGTTCACCCACGCTGCCGCTTGGCTCAGAGGGATTGATTTTTCCTCACCTGAACATGGCTAGAAACATATCTAGGCTACACGCATTGCTTGAAACTGATCATTTCATCGATAAAGCTGTTGTTGGCGCTGAAATGTGTTTAGCTTTGAGTAATGTTGTCATTGTTTCAGATTTAGAAACATATCTAGGCTACACGCATTGCTTGAAACTGATCATTTCATCGATAAAGCTGTTGTTGGCGCTAAAATGTGTTTAGCTTTGAGTAATGTTAAGTCATTGTTTCAGATTTTAACTTTTTGCCACTGAGTTAAAAAGGAGTGTCATACAAGCTTGCTACCAGTTTGGACAGATAGTAACAACTTTTAGTAATCAATTAAACAACTTTGACACAACAGTTAAATACTTCCAACTCAGTAATTAAACAGTTCTGACATAACAAACACAACCAACACAAAAATTAAAACTTCCAACAGAAGAATTCAGCATTTTTGATACAAGAATTAACCACTTTAGACAAAACATTTAAAGACTTTTCATAAACAATTATTTTAAGCACACTAATGAAACACTTTTAACAAAATATTGAAATACTTTCTACGCAAAAAAAGGAAATAATTTCTCCATAACAAATAATCATACTGACATAACGTATAAGCTTTAGATTCAAGTGGACATCGTTCACACAAAAATGAAACATTTTTACACAACAAGTGAACATTTTCCGCACAACAATTAAACACTTTTGACAAAGCAATAAAACACTTTCCACACATTTAAACACTTTTGACACAGCAATTACACTTTACACACATACATTTAAATACTTTCGACACAAAATTTAAACACTTTTGACACAGCAATTACATTTTACACACATACATTTAAATTCTTTCGACACAAAATTTAAACACTGTCGACACAGCACTGTCAACACAGAAGTGAAATACATCTGAGGCAACAATGGCAACTTTTGTCATAAGAATTAAACACTTTCGACACAGCAATTAAACACCTTCGACACAAAATTTAAACATTTTCGACACAGCAGTGGCAGCAATGGCAATTTTTTTTTACATAAGAATTAAACACTTTCGACACAGAAATAAACCATTTTCGACACAGCAATTAAACACTTTCAACACAGAAATAAACCATTTTCGACACAGCAATTAAACACTTTCGACACAGAAATAAAACATTTTCGACACAGCAATTAAACACTTTCGACACAACGTCCCTCTCCCCCTACTCAACAGACAAACTTATCAAATTACTTTCATCTAAAAGGTAAAATGTAGATAGACGATATTTAAAACATTCATCATCTAATCTACAAACATAAATACTAAATCATTTGCATTGTGATTAATTCTTCCTTGTTTCCGGACAGACAACTCCAAACTAAATTTTCAGTCACTCTTACCACACAAAGGATTAAAGTAAAAGAAAACAACTGCTTCATCAAAACTTAAATGTAACAAGAATACCTGTGGTTTAATCACCAAATATGTGATAGTGGTTCAAACATTACACTCAGAACAACGCTGTCTCATGTTAAAAGTTACTAACACTAACAGACTAATAGGCTATACAGCGTCCTATACAACAGAGCTATATACTACATAGGACATGATACTATTAGACTAATATACAGCGTTCTATACAACAGAGCTATATACTATATAGGTCATGAATGACTTACTGACGTGCACACTAAATTTATCATGTGTTATGTACTTGGTTTGAGACTAAATATTTTATAGAAAATGGGGGGCGAGGTTAGAATTTTGCATGGGGACAGCATTCGAAATTACGCCACTGATATATGTATAATAAGTATATGTATAGTTCGCATAGCCGTATATGACATTATAAATAATTGTTGTTTATCCCAGGTAAGTGTATTGATTGCTTAAGCATATGACATAATTATTCAGTCAGTTGTTTGTCTTGGAAAACTATGCATACAAACATATGACCCAATTATACAGTCAGTTGTTTGTCTTGGAAAACTATGCATACAAACATATGACATAATTAAGTCCCTATAGAGTCAGTTGTTTGTCTTGGAAAACTATGCATACAAGTAAACTAAATGAATTGTAGTCCTATTGTATACGTCTTCTCACCTGTCTGACGGCGAAGCCTCTTCACAACACCACCAACTTGTTCGGGCGCAAGTACAGATAACACTGCGGTCTTAAGACACTGCCATGCCTCCTCATCTTTTCTCCAGTCCTGGTTAAAGAACAATACTTTGTTTGCGTTCACGTCGTTTGGGAGGCCATCAGCGCCAAGCCCCACAGCAACAAGAAGCGCATGCAGCGCTGGTTCCTTTGAGGTTAGAACTGTGGACCTTGACCCAGAGGACGGCAAGGAAAGGATGGAGGCGGCACTGCACAACTGCTTGAAGCAAGAAAACTGACAGTAACGCGGCCAGCAGTCACGCACAAAACCAGGGGTCAAAAGGATCACTGTGAGTTCTGATCCGCCTAGAACGCGTGAAAGTTCCACGAACAATGACTGACCTTGTGTGAAGTCTCGGTCATAATAGTATGTGTTGACCACGCCCAGAAGTTGCAACTCTTCCACAGCATGCTGCGTCCAGCCCAGGGCCAATTCCGTGTCCGCAGTATGCGACAACTTGGACTTGGCATGGTTGTACACAACATTGAAATGATACACTCGGCCCTTAGGGAGCGGGAGCGGTGGGTGAGGAGGGTTAACATCTGGTTCATTTTGTGCTGCCAGGTCAGTACTCTCCCCGTTCATGTTTCTGTTCATGACGTCTGCGTCTTGTACGTAGGTCGTGTTCCGGTTGTCAAGGTGCCTTAGTTTGCATCTGCTTTCGACAATGTTCGATTGTTATAATAAGTAATGATGGCAAGAAACAAACTCTTTGCAGCTCATATATGGCACAGCTTTCTACAGATCATGGCAGACGCTGGCAGCGGGTGGAATTTAGTACACTATTCGATGATCATATGTTGCAGTTGGCGAAACAACTCTTGTATTCATTCTAACACTAGACGATGACAGCCCAACGAAATGAGATTTAGAGTGAAATCTCAGAAGCCGCTCAAACACAATAGCAAGCGAACTAGCATTACTTCGCACCAAGACTAGGCAAACAAAACAAACAACAAAAAAAATGTCACTTCGTCCTAGTCACGAAAATCGGTGCTTTCACAAATCCGACCGAATTCCCGCACTTTTTGTATGGGGAAAAAAGGAGAGTTTCATGTTGCTACAGAAGCCGTCTTGGTGCCTCTTGTCAGTGACCTGCCACTTGTTTATTCGACCCATCACGGTAGTGTCTCCCCAAAGTGGAATGTCTCTTGTCAGAGCCAATGACCTTAACCTTTCAATTGCCAAGTCACAGATATGCTGACACTGTCAAACCGAACATGTTTTATTCCCATAGACATAGGTGGCGTACACCCTGTTGATTGATACCCGGCAAACTACCCGGGAATGTTTATGGCAGACAACTGCGTGAGCGGTGTTATTGTCGCTTGCCGCAGCGCACGTGACGCTACTAGCTTGAGCCAGACATTTCAAACACAGTTTTTAGGCTGGCCCGCTTCGATCAGTTTAACCGGCATAATATCTATTCTTTTGCAGGATGACCCGAAGATAAGGGGAGTTGTTAGTCAAAAAAAGTACTTACCGGTTACTAGTGCAATTGAATTGTTTCGTTATTCATTACTATGAGTGAACACTAAATCAATAGTTTTTAGTAATAGAGCGTCAACGACAATTTATTATTATATGAACGTAAGTTTCTGCTAGAGCTTCCATGTTGCCAATGTACACAATACCACAAACCTTTGCGACCGGCAAGGGGAAGAGGATTGATAGCAGTTTTACGTCACCACTGGAGCTTGCGTTGATCATTTCGTCATCAGACGACACGAAGGCGCTCTTTTACAAATGACCCTTATCGCAAGCAAAATGTCGTCTGCACTAATATTTCGCCTAAGTGCTCGAAAACAGAGGCAAATCTATACAGCGATTCCACTCAGAAACATTACGAGTGGGTTGTTTTGCCTCTATGACAGTCTAAGAACTTTCATTCTTTTTGCGCTGTTGAACAGGAAGACATATTTATAGATCTGTTTTATTGAGACATCTCTCTCTCTCTCGTCAGTGAACCGTAACATTTCTCGATAACTGATATAGCATTGAATGTAGGTCTTTACACACCACCACCACCAGTTTAACGCAAGACGTGTCCTCACAGGTTTTAATAATGACAGATTGTCACCTGCAGGCCTGCACTCCGCAGCTAATTCTATATCTTTAATGCGGGTTGCTTTTTCGCTGTCTGTATACAACGCGCTTTCTTTCCGCCACACCTTTAAGTATTGGGGGGGGGGGGGGGGGGCGATGGCACTATAATATATAAAAATCGTATACAACCAGTGACTAGCGGACATTATAGTAAGTAACTATGCATTGCACTTCATAGTAATAATAGAATATATATATTATGGTACATAAAATAGTACATAGCTAGTATATGCATTATAGTAAAAGAAGTGATCGTAAAGAAGAAGAAATTATAGTATAACGCATAATACATATATACACACATACAACACATTACATACAGTATAGTACAGTGTTTCTCACAGGGGCACCGTGCGATATTCCAAATATTAATTACCTAATCACACTATCATAAATGCAATTAGTAGGTGTTTTCTGAATGAGTCCGTGAAGCGAGAAGGTTTGGAAACCACAGGTATTTAACAAATGATTATATACATTACAGTATATAATAGCATATATATGAAGTATGCATAGAGAATATAATACAAACAAATTGGGGAATAGGTACTACAGGATACATTTACGTTTTAATATGAGAGAAAGCTTTTGACTACCAAATAAAAGTCACTTGCATTTCTACATTGATTATTTATAACTGATAAATAACATTACATATATTCCTAATTACTACCAAATACTGCCATAGGCATTTTGTAAGATGACGGCTTTTTGACTATCAAATATTGCCATACACATTTTCTTAGATGACGGCTTTTTGACTACCATATACACAGTGAGGTATAAAGAAGCCATGACATCAATTATCAATTTTATAATCACTTCATCATTAAGATTACACACACATTAAACACAAATGCATACAGTTAGGCCTGTGGAAAATGAAAGTACATTAACAGAAAATTAATCATTGATATGTCACCATTTGTCAGGAAAAATGAAACTAGCCGTCGTAGGTCTAATAATGTAGAAAATAATACACACTCTAAAATAAAGATCCATTGCTTATTACATATGTATGATACAAATTGTGTTTAAATTAGATAACCTGTTTAATAATAGCTAGAAAAGTAAAAGAAAATAAGTTTGAAATGTTTCCATTTTTAATAGAAAATTTCAAGTAGCAGAAACATATTTTGTCAATTTATTTACCAGTATGTGCTAATACAGTAATTGTGTAACAATAATATTGCTTTTAGGCTTTGATTACACTGGAAATTTTAATTGAAACTACAACCATTTCATATTATTTTATTTTAAAATACTATTTCACATTATTGTATTTGAAATTACAACCATTTCACATTATTTTAAAATACTATTTCATACTATTTTCAATAAACCATTTCACATTATTTTATTTGAAAATACAGCCATTTTACATTATTTGATATCTTGCAAGTGAGAATTATGCATCCCCGTTTTTTTTTGTCATGTGTTTGATTGATTTCTACTTGAGTCTACTTCCAACATTCGTTGATTTTGTGGATGGGTGCCTGTGCCTGTAGGGATAGGAAAAGAAAGAGAAAGGGTCTATATGGGAGATAAGACTTGGAAAAGAATAGAGAAAGGGTCTATACTAGGAGACAAGAGTTGGAAAAGAATAGAGAAAGGGCCTATACTGGGAGACAAGAGTTGGATAAGAACAGAGAAAGGGCCTATACTGGGAGACAAGAGTTGGAAAAAAATAGAGAAAGGGCCTATACTGGGAGACAAGATTTGGAAAAGAATAGAGAAAGGGCCTATACCGCACCCGCAACCTTGTTCTATTATGTAATTTGGCGGGTTCAGATTATGAAGGAGCATATTGAGTGCACCAATGTTTAGTTATATATTATGGATGGAAGTTATTAAGAAAGTCAATTAGATAATAAACAGCTTCATCCTGGTTCACAACAGTGTTAACTGTGCAAAAATAAGAGCTGACCACACAGTGTAACCCACTAAAATACAATATTTACTACAGCCTAAAATGTAATATGCAGTATAACACAGCTGGCTGGCGACTCTTGCAAAAGAGGTGTCTGCCGGTGCATATGTTTGCCTCCCGACGCAGAGGCACTAAAAGTTATCATTACACATTCGGGTGGGATTCTGACTTAGAGGCATTCAGTCATAATCCCTCAGATGGTAGCCTCGCACAGTGGTTTATCAGCCAAGCACGTATACCAAATGTCTGAACCTGCGGTTCCTCTCGTACTGAGCAAGATTACCATAGCAACGACTTGTCATCAGTAGGATAAAACAAACCTGTCTCATGATGGTCTAAACCCAGCTCATCTGCAAATGGAAAATTTGATTTTCAATGTCTGACTTCAAGGAAAAATTCAACAATTTCCCATTTGTTGGATTTTTACAAAAGTTATGTCTCGCAGAGAAGTGTACCGACATTCACATCTTTCATGACGTCACTATTTGGCAGCACATATTTCTGTGAGCAAGTGTTCTCCACAATGAAGCAAATGAAGTGCATAATGAGATCATGAATTATGGACAGTCATCTGGAGAGTTTGCTACTTCATCCATCATGTCTGATACTGGCAGTCTTGTCTGTGTTGCTATTCATCATGCCTGATACTGGCAGTCTTGTCTGTGTTGCTATTCATCATGCCTGATACTGGCAGTCTTGTTTGTGTTGCTATTCATCATGCCTGATACTGGCAGTCTTGTCTGTGTTGCTATTCATCATGCCTGATACTGGCAGTCTTGTCTGTGTTTCTACTTCATTCATCATGCTTGATACTGGCAGTCTTGTCTGTATTGCTACTTCATTCATCATGCCGATATTGGCAGTGTTGTCTGGGAGAAGCAGTGACACTGACATTTTGTAAAAGTAAAATAAATTGTATGTTTGAGACACTGAACTTTTAAATCAAGATAACATTACTTTTTCTCATTAGAGCAGTTATAATTACATTTTTATATTAAGATTAGGTCATAAGTAATAATTTTACAACTTAGACAAATAGTATTTGAATCGTTAGGTGTACCATTTGTTATGATGGCAGCTTCCGGCCGATTTCACTGTCTGGCACAAGGTACTACTTGTTTTACACCACTCCACAATAATGGTTGTGGCCCTTTGCCCCAAAAGGGCTGGACACCCCTGGTATGGGCGATACTACTGGTTTTACACCAGTCCACAATAATGGTTGTGGCCCTTTGCCCCAAATGGGCTGGACACCCCTGGTATAGGCAGTATATACTTGTGTGCAACTATGTCTTTATTTATATGAATGAATTACTCACCTGCTTGTTTTACTGATTAGAGAAACATGATTTACTATTTAGTGTGAGCAGCTATGATGAATGATTCTCTTACTGTAGGACATGTGATGCTATTGAAAGTATTATGATTGTCACGGGGGAAAAAGCATGGAGCCAAGATTAAATTTTTTTATTTCACGGCCTGCACAAGCAAAGCATGGACTAAGGGAAGTAATTCGTTGTTGAAAACGCGATTTTGAGAACACAGACGCACTCACATGTAAATAACTGTAATATGTAAACGCTATTTTGTTAACTAAATTTCACTTATAGACAGATGTGTGTGGACCTAGTATACATGTATCATTTCATACATAAATATATATACTTAGGGAGAATTATATATGTTGAATGAAACCAAAATATTCATAAATGTGTATGCATGTATGACTTGTTGACGAACCAAATAGAAAAGATTAGCCACTGCGCAGTAGATATTTGCCTTAGCTAGTGAAATGCATGCAGATAAAGCACGTGCATCAGTAAATTAAAATCAAGAGGTATAAAGCTTCTAGAACCTTCTGAAACTCTTAGGATAAGGATATAAGGGAGGAGGAGAGATTAGAATTCTCATGATGATAATGGGAATTGTACATGAGGACATTAACTTTATTTTGTGGTGAAACTTTGTATACGGGAATTATGTCGTGTTTACTAAGGAGAGTTGGGAGTATCTCTCTCCGCCTGTTTCTTCATCCGTCGATCACCAAGTATTAAAACATCGAGGCAATTTGTTTAAATACATCATGGCGAAGTGAAAAGTTCAATCTTCAGGACAGCTTATGTATGCAACGAGTCATTCCATCTCTCTGTCTGAGCTTTGTTTTGAAAGTTCTATGCCGCGGTTGGAAGGCTAATAATCTTGGAGTCCTACAGATTCAAGAGGTACTACATCCATAGACGCAAAGACTCACTTCACTAGACGATCCATCTGGTAATGATGGACATCCTGAGGTCATCCGGCTTCATGATGACCAGAGAAATCAGTGATAATTACCAAGGTTGGCAACAGCCAAAACACAGATACACCCATACACGGGAAATCTGAGATACACCACCCTTGATCTGCAGGTCATTGCTGTTAAGCGACGTGATGAATGCATCATTTTCTCTTCAAAGCATCCTTTATGAGTGACATGACAGATTACATCATTCCTCTTCAAAGCATCCTTTATGAGTGACACAAGAGATTACATCATTTCTCTTCGAACATTGACAGAACTAAGTGAGAAGTTATAAAAGGCAAAAGCGCATCTAGAACTTTATAGCTGATTTAAGAATAAGAACATTTAATCATAGTTTTGTTGAACTGATATTTATTATTGTTGTTATATACATATATGTAATATGAACTTGAATACAGTGGTAAATCCTATTTCGTGTATGAATTGTTGTTCATGTTAAAAGTTAAGGGATAACAGACAAAATGAAGATTAAAAAAAACCTGAAAGTTATGGTTGAAAGATGACAAAGATAAAAAATTGAAATTATGGCTGACAGACAACAAAGATAAAAAATTGAAATTATGGCTGAGAGACAACAAAGATAGAAAATTGAATGTTACAGGCTGAGGGTAAGAGAAAAATAGGAAACTGAAAGTTAAAGCTGCTGAGGAAGACAAAGATAGTTATTTTAAAGTGAAATGCTGAAAATAAAAACGGGAAACAGACTATTACAGATGGGCAAAAAAGAAAAATAGAAAAATGAAATTTGTCAGTTGATACTCCATGCAAAAATTAAATCATGGATAGTTAGAAATTAAATGAACAAATCAAGTGCTATAAAATATACAAAAGTTAAAACAGCTACAATAACTAACTTTCCTTAAACTTTATTAGAAAATAATTACAACAGTTTTGAATTAGAAGGTTATTTGATTTTTATACATTGTGACCAATATATGTATAGAAATTAAATGCCTTTTCTGCTCTCTTAATTTTATTATACAAGCAAAATTAAGATCAACAGGTTAATTATCTTGCATTTCTTATTGCAGTACATGGTACACAGTTAATATCTTGAATTTCTTATTGTACTGCACTATACACAGTTAAGATCTTGGATTTCTTAATGTAGTACACAGTTAAGATATTGTACTGCACTATAAACAGTTAATGTCTTGAATTTTTTATTGTACTGCACTAGATACACCTACTATCTTGAACTTCTTAATGTACTGCACTATACACAGTTAAGATCAACAGGAATAATTCAACAATCAGACATTTATAAGGGAACATTTTAATAGAGATGGGTTTTTTTTTCTGACTAGGATAGCACTATCTATGGACTCAATGCTTGACCTTTTTGTCTAACATATAAGGCTCCTCTCTGAAGAAAATATTACAGGCTCAATGTAATTCTCAGCACTATGGACATGATGTAAGCCTTCTCAATATTACGGACTTAATGTAAGCCCCTATCTTAATACAATGGATTCACCATAGGCCCCTCTCTTAGCACCATGGACTCTCTAGGCCCCTCTCTTAGCACCATTAACTCTCTTAAATACTATGGATTCAATGTTGGTTCTTCTGAATAAGAGCACTACGTACTGGTCTTTAAGATAACGTTATATACGGAGTCTATACTGGCCCATCCGATAACTAAGATAAAACTATATATAGATCAATATAGAATTCTCCTGACTAAGATAATAATTTGTAGGGACTCTACATTGGTCCATCTGATAACTAAGATAAAACTATGTATAACTCAATACAGAATTCCTGACTTAAGATAACAATTTGTGGGGACTTTACATTGGTCCATCTGATAACTAGGAAAAAACTATGTATAGCTCAATACAGAATTCTAAGATAATAATCTGTAGGGACTCTACATTGGTCCATCCAACTTAAAAATGCTCAACATGAATTTGATGCTGGTGACTCAAGGTGTAAATCTTAAGTTAATGGGAGTGATGCGCCCAAACGTTCGGGGCTCTCTGGGAGGAAAAAGTTGAGAGGAAATGGATTCAATGCTGTCGTCTAAATGTGCTGGCCCTTCTCCTTGACAGCGTAATGCCTGAATTTGCTGAAGCAATGATTTTGCATCTTCTCTTGTCTGTGGAAAATAAATTTTCTAATAGATAAAATCATTATTTTAATTATGTATAATTGTATGTGAGTAATTTTAATTATTAGTAAGAAAATTGGATTGACATTGCAATTCTGAGGCAGATTATATGAGACTAAATGTATAATAAGAACTCAGTATTATTGGATAAGAAAAAAAACAATTCCTATTAAACAATGTAAAGATAAGTATAAGACTAAAATGTGAATAGATAAACATAAGACTAAAAGATGTGTATACAAGAAAGACTTGGCTAAATATATGTAGACAAAAAGACATGGCTAAATATATATAGACAAGAAAGACATGGCTAAATATATATAGACAAGAAAGACCTAGCTAAGATGTGGCTAAATATATGTAGACAAGAAAGACGTGGCTTAATATGTAGACAAGAAAGACATGGCTTAATATGTAGACAAGAAAGATGTGGCTTAATAGGTAGAAAGAAAGATGTGACTAAATATATGTAGACAAGAAAGACATGGCTTTAATATGTAGACAAGAAAGATGTGGCTAAATATATGTAGACAAGAAAGACGTGGCTTAATATGTAGACAAGAAAGACGTGGCTAAATATATGTAGACAAGAAAGACATGGCTAAATATATGTAGATAAGAAACATAAGACAAATGATTTATAGCTGACTTAAATAAGTTAAAAGAGGTAATAATAAAGAAAGACTCAATGATGCCAAAAGAGAAGCAGGGCTCAATATGTATTGCTAAGAAATACAACTCTCCATGATGTATAGCTAAGAAAGACCAGACTGCATGATGTATAGATAAGACAGACCAGACTGCATGATGTATAGATAAGACAGACCAGACTGCATGATGTATAGATAAGACAGACAAGACTGCATAATGTATAGATAAGACAGACAGGACTGCATAATGTATAGATAACAAAGCCAACTCTACATGATATATAGATAATTCAAGATGACAGGATGTACAGATAAGAAAGACAGGAATAAGTGATGTACAGTTAAGAAATATAATATTATGTGACATACAGATAAGAAAACTCAACACAATGTCAGATGAAAAAAGAAGGACTAAATAAATAAATAACTTATTTTTCTTTACAAGAGGTAAGAAGGACTAAATGTTACATAAATAACTAATTTTTGTTCACAAGAGAAAAGAAGGACTAAAAGTTGCATAAGAAACTTTTGTTTATATCAGAAAAGAAGGACTAAATGTTGTATAATTAACTTACTTTTGTTTATATGAGAAAAGAAGGACTAAAAGTTGCATAAGAAACTTACTTTTGTTTACATAAGAAAAGGACAAAATGTGCAAGGTAAACAGAAATCAACCATCAGTATTTTCAGCATACTATAATTGTCTTATATAATTGCGATTTAATTCAGTCATGAATAAACTCAACTCTGTGCACTAATAAGAGCCACTGTATTAATTCTGATAAATAATTATCCATCAATATACTCTACATACTTATTCTGTTATCTTTAAACTAAATTCTACACACTTAAGTCAGTCATGAATTGCTCAGATATAAATCCTGCACTTTAATTCAGCCTTCTGGTAATTTCATTGCACTCTGTTTCTAACATCAGTAAATTTTGCACACTAAATCAATCATGTACTCAGAGATAAATTCTACACTTTAATTCAGCCCTCTGGTAATTTCATTGCACTCTCTGTTTCTAACGTCAGTAAATTTTGCACACTAAATCAATCATGAACTACTCAGAGATAAATTCTACACTTTAATTCAGCCCTCTGGTAATTTCATTGCACTCTCTGTTTCTAACGTCAGTAAATTTTGCACACTAAATCAATCATGAACTACTCAGAGATAAATTCTACACTTTAATTCAGCCTTCTGGTAACTTCACTGTGCTTATTGTTCCTAACCTCAGTAAATTCTGCACATTTTTGAGCAGCAACATACGCATCATCCAGCTGTCTGCGTGTCAGGTAATAATTGGCCAAGTACCGGTAAGCCTGACTCGTCTCTTCATGACTGTGTGTCTGACAATAAAAGAAAGAATAACTATTAACAAGATTTAATGAAGAAACTTAGAGAAGGAATGTCTGTGAAGCTAAGAAACTGCATTCACATTTTGGGTATACAACAGTAGATAGTTAAACTTTCCAGAAATAATTTTTACAAATCTTTAAATTTTATTTGATTTCTTTCAATAATTTTTCATGTTTCTGTAAAGTTCTCACTAAGATGAATCCAGTGAATAAACTTGGGCTCTTAATGAATGTTTAAATATTCATCACGTTAATTACATTTTTAATTATTTGTTCTGCCACTAAATTATGTTGTATGAATAACATTATTTATTATTTAACACTCATTCTTATTTCCAATTATTTTTAAGACAACAGATTAACTGGCCCATTTATAATAACTTTTAAAAATAGTTTAAAGACCAAGTGAAATGGGATCCAGGTTAGCCATAGATAAGAATAAATCCACTTGAAATGAGTAATTCCCATTCTTAGAATAAAATTTTGGTATTGAAAGTCGATGTTTCTGAAAGAAATCAGAGCTCTTGTTCATTTGCGAGACTGATTTATAATAGCAATGTAACATGTGATGTCACAAGTGGGAACAATGTGCATTTGATGTCTGACATATTGTCTTGCGTTAAACGTGTGATTTGAAAAATTGAAACATGGTTAAATATTGAAGTGCATGTGGCTGCACAAACAGCGGACAAACCAAAAATATTCATTCTTTCACATTTCCCAAAGATCACAAACTACAAAAAAAAAGTGGATTACAAAACTGAAAAGTGAAAACTTTCATCCAATAGCACAGACGGTGGTGTGTAGCGAGCATTTTGATGAAGAAGACTGTGAAATGCAAAGCAGACAGTCGTTTCAGGACAGTTTAGCAATGCCAAATGTTGAGGTGCCAAAAGTTAGACTTAACCAGATTAAAATCAGTCTCACACTTACACAGTTATAGTTCTATCGTTTGATCATTGACATTGATTTTTAAATTTACATACAATCACTTCATTACAGTCACAGTGACAGCTGTCATAAATATGCAGTGTGTGATGTTAATTTAATAAGTTTTAAATCCATTCATTCAGTGAATAAAATTAATAAGTAATCACAGAAAATTTCTTGAAAATTTTACTATAATTTCTGATGGGTTTTATTTTTTTAATTTTTAATTTTAATTGCAGACATGTAATTAATTTCTGATTTATGTACACCTACTAAAATTAATTTAAATTCACTTTCCACATTTGCACCTATACAATAAAGATAGAAAACAGTGTTCGTGCAATAATTAAAAACATTCATGGTAAATTAATAATGAATATTAGTTGGTAAGTGCCTAAAAGCAGTTGTACTTGTAATGAATTATTAAAATAGATACTTCTTGCAGTTTTAATTTGATATGTGTTGTTAACATTGATTATTAGTATGATTAATTAACTATCAATCAACAACTGTTGTTTAATTACTTTGCAATATCTGATTTAATAAAAAAGAATCAACTGAATATGATTCTTCATTAAATATATATTCATCAAACTCCTATCATCATCTTTAAATCTGAATTTGTATGAATGAATTTTATTACATCAGTGGTTGCTTGTGTGTTAACTGCAACATAATATTTTACTTTATATACTGTAGCATTACTTTTAACAATATTCATAACATAAATGTATATGACAAATTTTCTTGAAAGGATAACCTTATTACTCTAGTCAATACCAGGACAAAAATGAAGTCTTTATTTTCTGCTGTTAACTTTCATTGGTAAATCCATTAGAATTTGATCATTATTATTATGCAGCTACCAAAAACAACTTGTGTATAAATGAATAGTTAAAGTAACTTGATCATAATTAAATATTTTACTTTACAGTTTATGGTTTCATAATACTGCACATTAGCAAAGTTATAGAATTATGTTGCACTAATTATAACCCCCCCCCCCCCCCCCCCCCCGAATTCTAGCCATTCCTTAACTGTACTTAGATCATGTATACACATTATACTAATAATTGTAACATTAATAAGAAGAAATGCATATATTTATAAGACTATCCAACTATTAAATTAATATAACATTAGCCATTAATTGTTAAATTTAAAAGCTTTTGATTTACAATACTAAATAAATAAAACAATAGACACAAAAATAAACACACACAACACTTATACCAGGGGTGCACAAACCGTGGCCTGAGACAGGGCCCTATGTGGCCCCTGGAGGACTTTTGGATGTTACCATTATTACGAATGTAAAGCACATTATTTCATTATTTGTGTTGTTTATTTTATTGAGCCATTCATGTGGCTCCATGCACTATCAATTGGAAATATGTCCCTCTAGCCTAACAAGTTTGTGCATTCCTGACTTATACAGACATCCGTGCACAAACATGAAATCTATCGAGAGAAATATTAAAGAAACCACTACTAGTAGGTAAAGTAATTACAAATTATCTCTATATTTATAACAGGAATAATAATCACTCAGTTAAAAAATAAGACTGTACTGCTATTCTCTGTATTGTTCCTTGTTAGAAAATAAAGTAATTACAAATTATCTATATATTTATAATAGGAATAATAATCACTCAGTTAAAAAACAAGACTATACTGGTATTCTCTATATTGTTCCTTGTTAGAAAATAAAGTAATTTAAAATTATATACAGAATGATAATCACTTATTTAAAACATAACTATATGGCTATTCTCTAAATGTTAGTACTGATCATTAAAACTACCACTAATAGTAATAAATATTTGTAGTAAATGTAATATATAATGACAATTACAAAATTGTACTTAAAAAGTTTTCATCATTCATATAAAAATCATACATAACTCATTTTAATAATAGTTAGAAATATGTCCATGATGACTACAAACGTATGGCATGTAGTATGATTACTATATATATTCAGATAAATAACTTACCAGACATGGTCATCATCAGTCATTGTTTCCTTGCTATCTCTTACATCACTAGAAATGGTATGTGAACTACTATCAGATGAACTTTAGCCGTCATCAGTCATTGTTTCCTTGCTATCTCTTACATCACTAGAAATGGTAAGTGAACTACTATCAGATGAACTTTCGCTGTCATCAGCATGAATTGGATAAAAGTCATATGGTGTACCAGAAAAAATTACATTGGTGGCCAAATTACACTTGGTCCCCAATTCATGATTTCACTTCTGCTTGCTTTTACCCCTAGTGTATACGTGTTGATATGTATATCTTTATAACCACATATTTATTATCCTTATATATCTCAGAGACAAAAAATGTTTGTTTATGAACTCTTACCCCCTTCCTCTCAGTATCCAAAATGTATTCTGTGTATGACCAAGCTGCTTGCTCATCTTCGTTCAGTCTCTCATATAGTCTGTGTTAACAAGTAAACACATACATAGATTCACAATTTGTCACAGCTGAAATAAATATGTTGAAATATGCAGTTAATATATGGTTATTAATATAAAATAAGAAATATCTGTTATACTATCAACAACCTATTTAGCAAACATGGGTTGGTTTTGATTCGGGGTGTGCATATATTGTTGTCCAGCCTGATCTTGGTTCAGATTCATGCTTTTCCCTTGACAGGGTGAATGCTCCTTAAAGACTGGAGAGCACAAGTCTGTGAGTTAGTGTGGGTGGATGATGAGACTAAGAAGCTTAAGAGATACTGTGAACATAAACCTATTTAGAGGGTCATTTGGGTAATTTTTTTTTTTGTGTGTTGCATATTTAACAGTTTAATGTGTCTATTTTCAGAATCATTCATCATTTTGTCATAAAAATTGTTGTTTTATGCAATAAAATACTTCTAGAGCATTTGTGTTTCAAATGCTGTATGGAGTTGTCAATTTTCAAGTTCTATAAACATGCCTTTCTTTGGCACTAAGCACGATTTAGCAAGAGGGGAAATCCTCATTATCTCCCATGCCTTTGTCAGCTTTCTATGTATAGAAATATGCACCAATAACATCAGATTAGCCTATTTTTAATAACAGGTCACCCCAAGCTAAAGTCTGACCCTTCAGCTCTGAAATAGGTATTTGATTGCACATGACTGCAGTTGCTTCATAATGGCATCTGTTTACATTTTAAAAATTCCATCACCTAGGCTGAAAGAAATGGTTTGTGTAATAAAATATATCCTTCAATCAGCTTCTAAAGCAAGCAACTAAGGAAAAAGCAGCTTGCAATTGCAAGGAATAATAAGGAAAATGAAAATAATAGAGAGAGAGAGAGAGTTGGACATTAAAAAGTCACATACTATTGACTAGTTCACATTTCAATCTCTACTTTTAGTGACAGTTTCTCAGATAAAAAAACCCCAAACAAACTGGGGCACAAGTTAAAAGTGAAGTATATGTTTGTCTACTTTCTAAGAAAGGATATTGGAGTGCCATGTATTTGCCAAGTTGAAAATCATTGTTGTAATTGGTTTAAAATTGCATTAATAGATGTTACTCTTTGTTCTCGTTTTTCTCATTTCTGTGTTTTAGCATTGTACCTGATTTTAGGAACAAGACTTCTCCCAAGTGATCATATTGGAATTAAACTTTGCAAATTTATCATAAGTGTTATTTACATGGGGACAGAAGGAAATTTAGATTTGTTCATTAGTTTTTATTCTTTATGGCTTGAAAGATGGGAAATAGCACTAAAAATTATGCCATTTGACCATAAAAAAATTAATTAAAAGTGTAAAATAGAAAACCATGTATGAGATATAATCTATATACACATATAGTCTATAAGTATACTTAGGTGAAGGAAAAACATGACATTTTTAAAATGGACACTTTTGAGATTATTTCTAAGAAATCCCACATGATGACTGTTAGTTTCCATAGCAACGGATGGTTATAATACAAAATTGATGGTTATTTTACAGTCACAAAACTGAGAGTGGAAAATTAGTACAACAGAAATTGTTAAAAATCATGCTGGAAAAAAAAACAACCTGATTTTATTATCATACACTGCATTAACAAGCTTGAGATATACTGTGAACACAAACCTAAACAAGCTTGAGACATATCATGAACACAAACTCGCTTATCAAACTTTAAATATAATCTAAACACAAACTCAGTTATCAAACTTTAGATATAATCTAAACACAAACTCAGTTATCAAACTTTAGATATAATCTAAACACAAACTCAGTTATCAAACTTTAGATATAATTTAAACACAAACTCAGTTAGCAAGCTTTAGATAAACACAAACTCTAGATATAATCTAAACACAAACTCAGTTATCAAACTTTAGATATAATCTAAACACAAACTCAGTTATCAAACTTTAGATAAAATCTAAACACAAACTCACTTAGCAAGCTTAAAGAGAGCCCCTCCTTCCACATCTCCAATGCCATGTGCTTTGCGGAAACATTTTTTTGCTTCCTGTAAACGATCCAGTTTTTCATAGCACTCTCCCAGTGCAACAACCATTCGTGAATCATTAGGTCTATACACATGCAGAAATAATGAGAAACATTAGGTCTGCATACATATAAAAATAATGAGAAACATTAGGTCTGTATATATAAAGATAATGAAAATCATTAGGTAGGTATACATATAAAGATAATGAGAAACATTAGGTTTGTATACATATGATGATAAGGAGAATAATTAGGTCTATACACATATAGAAATAATGAGAATCATTAGGTCTGTATACATATAAAGATAATGTGAAACATAAAGATATACAGAAAAACAGTAAAAATACTACTAAAAGAATATGATTGAGAAGATTAAACTACAGAGATGAAAATAATAAATTTAAATAACTGAATAATTAATAAAATACAGAATAGTTGGCAGCTGTATAAACAGCACTATTTTAAGAGATGGTCCTTTATGTAATACGAAGAGATGTACCTGTTTAAATAAAATAAATAATTCTTAGTTTAAGAGATGTGTCATCTGTAATAAATAGCTGTTAATTTAAAAGATGGACCTGTCTGTAATAAATAACTCTTACTTTAAGAGATGGGCCTGTCTGTAATAATACAGTGAATAAAAGGGCATCTTGAGAATCTCATAGGTCTGACCCAGGCCATACCATGCTCGGTAATCACGCTTGTTAACCTCTGGAGCAACAAATAATAGAATACAATAAAATAATCTTAAATAATGTGATGTACCACTTGAACAACAATCATAATCACGCTTGTTAACCTCTGGAGCAGCAAATAATAGAATACAATAAAATAATCTTAAATAATGTGATGTACCACTTGAACAACAATCATAAATAATGTGAAGTATCTCTCAATGTCAACAAAATAATCATATATAATGTGATATATAATAAATATATAATAAAATAATAATAATGTGAAGTATCACTCAATGTCAACAAAATAATCATATATAATGTGATGTATCAAAGTCAATAAAATAATAATAATGTGATGTATCACTCAAAAGCCAATGAATTAATCATAAATAATGTGAGATTTCAGCTGAAGTCAATAAACTAATCATGTATAGTATAATATGTGACTCAAAGTAAATAAAATAATCATAAGTAATGCAATATTCAAAGTAAAAAAAAGCAAAATATACCTATTAATAACTAAATGAAAATTAGATTAAGAAAACAAGATTACTATGCAATATCAAAAGTTAACATTACACAATACACTAAATGAAACTGTGAGTTTGACCTAATTCAAAATGCAACATTTAAATCTCATGTATAGTTACATTTTTGTTCATTTTAATAAATTAAATATGAGGATTGGTTTAATTTTGGGGGGGACAAAAATCCAGATTTTACATTTTGATAAAGAAGGTATGATGGGTAATTAAAAAACATTTGCTATTTTATTGAAATATAACAATATCTGCAACATAAAACGAAGTATCAGGTAAATGTAATAGTAAATAATGAATTAATATGTCTTTAAGTACTACTACCTTTAAGTACTACTACTAGTACCAGTGTCTCTCCCTAGCATGGGTTGTATATGGAACAGAAGACCCTTGGCTAAATAAGGTAAAGAAGTCTCTATATTTTGTGGATGGTTAGGTTTATTAGAAATGTTATATTATTTGAAACATGTTTAACTTTCAGTTTGTTTTGCAGAGGCATATGCCCAAATTAGTAATTATTAATGTATTAAATTGCAGTATACTTAGACTCTGCAATTACTTTTGTTTCAGGGTTTTTCTATTTGCCTCCTTCGTGGTTCATTTTCTGAAATCTTTGATGAGAGCTTTGGGTGCCTGATTCTGATGTATTTATACCCATGTCTTATACAGTGTCTACCAGTGTGACAGACCTCATGCCAGCACATTGAAGCTGAAATTAAGTCCTGATTGTGACTACAGTGCGACTTGAAGTTAATCAGACTTTTAATCCAAAAATTGGCATATGACAAAAAAACTATGGCATAATGTATTCTGTTGATTCTTTAATGATTGTTAAAACTTTTAAAACTTTAAATATTGTTAAACTGTTCTTTTATTAAATTTTTATTAATTGCTCAGTCTTACATATCTGTTAATGACAAGTAAATTCTTTGTACTTTATTATAACTTGTATGATAATCTCATGGTTATGTCTTGTTCTCTGTCCGCCTCACCATCTATTTATGTACCTATTGTATTTCTTTGTTTAATAACTGAGTGGGGGCCATGAGTTGAACTGATGTTGGTACACTCGCATACTGGCATAACAGTTGAAGATAGGGATATTTAATCAGTGGCCCACTCTCTGCATGTGCACTTGCAGATGTTTTGTATGATAACTAAATGATTTGCTATTATAAAGTCACCCCAGAGTACAGCAATGACATGGTTCAAGACAGTGAACTACTAGGAGTTAGATATATGCATGTTCAGATAGTATAGCTCATTGTATTTAAATTACTAGGAGTCTGATTACTAAGTGTTCAGATTATTTCTCTTGCACTGCATAACATTAGCTGACTATAAGAAGTGATTTTTGTATTAAAAAACATTATATTCATTATATATTACCTTGATGGCTGTCTTGGCAAGACTATATAGGTAAAGCATTAAATGCACTCTTACACTTGTTAACCAAACGGTAAACTCACCTCAATGTACATCTTTTTCCTATTATTAAATCAGCTTATTAAATGTCTATTGTGAAATTAGCCTCTAACAGCTCCAAATATAATCAACTTTTTTTTATACTTCAGAAAAATGTTCATATTATTTTAAATGCACCCCCTCTCCAACACACATTCTAAATATTTAAAAAATAATTTTGACTGTCTTTCACTGATCTCATCAGCATAAACGTTGTCCTGTTATTAAGTGAAACATGTTTTTACTCTCACCTGTATATTATGCAGCCTTACTTATACAAAACATAAATGTTGTCCTGTTATTAATTGAAACATGTTTTTACTCTGTTGTATATTACACAGCCTTACTTATGCAAAACATAAAAAAGTATGTATGGCACCATTTGTAATAAAATTGACATATTTCAAAAATATTTAATTAAAAAAAATATAAAATGTCAATCATGCTGCATTATTTCCATTTGCCATCAAGTAAAGTTTTGCCAGCAAGAATGCACTGAATAGCATTAGATAAATATGTGAGGTTATCAATGTGCTAATGTTTCTCTTGGCATCAACTATGTTTTGATTCAGATAAGGTACACAACTCTCCTATCAGTAAAGCACAGAAATAGCTAAGCCAATCTCTGACAATCAAAGCAAAATAAACTGCAAATGAAATACCAATAGCTTGACGATATGCTTGAATGGCAGCTGATGTGTTTTTCATTTCCATGAACTCATGGCCCATTAGGGTCCAGGCCGACAAATAGTGAGGGTTGAGTCGCAATGCCCTCTGGAAATACATGATTGCTTTTTCGTGTTGAGATCGCAAAGAGTAGTAGTTACCTAGTAAAAAAAAATGAAGCAAGTTTTTTGTGTCAAATAATAAATCTTGTACACAAATATTCGAATGTCAAATTCTTCCATTAATTATCAATAGAAGAACAAATCTGATTGTAAATCAAGAAAAATAGCAAGTCTAATAGAAGAAAACTGTCAAAAAAGTGAATTTAAACCAATTTTCTGTTAAATGTTTCATTATATATAATTCATTTCTACACAGTTAAGAACTGTAAAAATACTTTTGTTTGAAATAAAGTCATAATTAAAACAAAAATCTAGTTGTATTTCAATATGCAGAACAAAACAGACGTATACTATGTGGTCAAGTTCTGGCCATATCTAGTTACCTTTAGGCCGGTTGCAGGACAAAACAGATGTATACTATGTGGTCAAGTTTTGGCCATATCTAGTTAACCTTTAGGCTGGTTGCAGGACACATGATATGCCCACTGCTTCATTGATGCCCCTTGGTAGAAGCACTGCCCATAACTTGTTCACAACTTGCTAACTCACATGGTAGCAGCACTGTTCAGAACTTGTTCACTCACGTGGTAGCAGCACCATTCAGAGCTTGTTCACTCATGTGGTAACAGCGCTGTTCAGAACTTGTTCACTCACATGGTAATAAAACTGCTCAGAACTAGTTTACTCATGTGGTAGGAGCACTATTCATAACTTGTTCACTCATGGTAACAGCACTGTTCATAATTTGTTCACCTGTGGTAACAGCACTGCTCAGAATTTGTTCACTCACATGATAACATCACTGTTCAAAACTTGTTCACTAATGTGGTAACAATACTGTTCAGAACTTGTTCACTCATATGGTAGGAGCACTGTTCAGAACTTGTTCACTTGTGGTAACAACACTCCTTAGACTTTGTTCACTCACATGGTAACAGTGCTGCTCACTCACATTCTTTCTTTTCTGCTTAACTTTCAACATCAGTGGATTTGTGGACATGTAATGCTGAAGTGTAGTGTGGAAATGTAATGTGGATATGTAATGAAAACACTGTAATGAGGATATGTAATGAAGACACTGTAATGTGGATATGTAATGAAAACACTTAATGAGGATGTGTAATGAAGACACTGTAATGAGGATATGTAATGAAGACCACTGTAATGAGGATGTGTAATGAGACACTGTAATGAGGATATGTAATGAAGACACTGTAATGAGGATGTGTAATGAAGACACTATAATGAGGATGTGTAATGAAGACACTGTAATGATGTGTAATGAAAATTCACACACATTAAATAGCACCTATATGATAATGGAAGAACCACTAATCAGAGATGTTCTCCTATCTCAAAAACTATTTCCCTTTTACCAACATTTCAAGTGTGCAGGAGATAGGTTACTTAACCTTGCTGCAATAAGGGTTAACCCATGTCATGCATGCTTTCAAATATCAATTCCTTAAACACCCATCTGCCTTTAAAACTTTCAACTGTTATTTGTTTTAAAAAATTAAACTAAATCAATGAGTTTTAATGTACATTATTTGTTATTAGTTTTTGTAGCTGTACGTACTATAAAGTAAGTTTCAACTGTAAACATTTGTATATTAGGTTTGATAACAAATCTAACAAGAACAAGAAATTGTTCTAAGAAAGAAGAACAAGCCTGTAACAAGAAATGTACAAATTCTTTATTTGTTATTAGTTTTTCTAGATACAGTCGAGTCCACTTATTTCGGCATCGGTTAACTTGCCAACCCTAGTAAGTCGACATTTTTGAAGTGGAACCGCCAAATTCCCTCTTTGTCTTAGCATTTTCTCATCGGTTACGTCGATTCTTTTATGTTGCCGAACCCTAGTATCTCGGGCACAAAAGAGTGCCAAAATCGCCACTTAAGTTGGTTATCTCGACCCTACTGCTGACTAATCACTAACAATAAATGACCATGTCTTGTTAAAAACTTCAGCTTAAACTTAAGAAGGGCATTGTTTTCTTAATCGGGCGCGGTGTTTGCCACGGGCAAAATAGGCACACTGTTTGTTGCCCTTCAACTGGTTCAGAACTTATGTTAGCCCACTTTTGAAGTAACCGCCTGTCCGCTTGTAGGATATTTTCAGAGGCGGCTTCGGCCCCCTCCCCCCCCCCCCCCACTGACGGAGAGCTGTTGAGGGTGTGCGCCTAATAGGTGCGATTTGTTTTACCCCCTTCCTCCTGCCCTCCACCTTAGACGCACCAGGAGGCAAGAAGCAAATCAAGACGAGAACATCATGAAGATGAAAGGTCTATTGCGGCTTTTGATGTGTGTGAGTGAAACACACACACACACACACACACACACACAAAATATGACTCGCGAATTTAATTTTGATACTGGTTAGCTTTTTGTAAAAACGAACTTTGACACCCTGCAGATTTTTTTGATTTTGTGAGCAATCTTTGTGTTTGCAATGTTGGAGAATACATGTACGGTACATACATGTATCGAGAATGGACGGTGGACCAACTTCCCTCTTTGTTAACATTTTCTTATCAGTAATGGCGATTCTTTTATATTGCCAAACACTAATACAATGTCTGTTTGTTTGTTTGTTTCTTTCTTTGTAATGTACTGTACATGTATCTAGCACAAAAGAGGGCCCGAATCACCACTTAAAATCAGTTATCGTCGGCTTTTGAAAAAGTTAGTTACCGATGCCACTTCGCCATCTCGCTAACAATAAAGGGCAAACTAGGCACACTGTTGCTCTTCAACTGGCTTACACCTCTTAAAGTTACCTTTGAAGTAACCGCTTGTATGATTTATGTACATGTACTTTTTAGAGGCGGCTTCGACACCCCCCTTCCTCCTGCCCTCCACCTTAGACGCACACACACACACACACACACACACACAATGACTCGCAACTTTAATTTTGATACTTGGTTAGCTTTTTGTAAAAAAAAAAAACGAACTACACGTACACTGTACACCCCGCAGGTTTTTTGTGATTTTGTGAACGATCTTTGTGTTTGCAATGTTGGAGAATATAATGAAAGGTTTGTACGTTTTTATTGTATACATGTTCTGGTAAATCTCTCCTGTTAGTTGGTGCACTTAAGCCTTTTCTTGTTAGCAAGCAATGTACATGTACATTTTAAAACAAGCCGATCGCGTCATCAAACAAATCGCGGCAACGCTGTTCTGTTAAATAATCAAAAACGTGCATGTATATTCTCATTCATTAATAACGCACATCATGTACATAAAGAAATTTCAAGCACGTTATATGTAATATTGAAGCATTTGTTTTCAAGTAGAATGTTAAAGGCAAAAAGCAACAAAGCAGTTTAGACTTTGTACAGAAACCATATTTACCGCGTGTACATAAACCTTTTGTTGTTAGCAAACACGTACATGTATGTACATTTTTATAGCATGCCGATCGCGTCATCAAACAAATTGCGGCAACACTGTTGTGTAAAAAATCACCAAACTCGTGCATGTACATTCTCATTCATTAACGCACATCATGTACATAAAGAAATGTCAAGCGCATGTTATAGTACTGTAATATATTGCCGCCATATTGGTTTTCTGTAATCTCGATCTTTAGTTATCTCGACACTTTTTGGCAAACCCCTAGGCCCTCGACATATCCGGACTTGACTGTATATATACCGACTCTGTATTTGTTTATGTACATACACCTATGACACAGCAAGTTTTGACTGTATTTGTTTATGTATACAGCAAGTTTTGACTTTGTATTTAGTTATGTACACAGCAAGTTTCGACTCTGTATTTATTTATGTACATACAGGTACCTATGACACAGCAAGTTTTGACTCTGTGTTTGTTTATATGTACATACACATACCCATGACACAGCAAGTTTTGACTATTTGTTTGTGTACATACACATACCTATGACACAGCAAGTTTCCACTCTATACTACATACCTATGACCCAGCAAGTTTCGACTTTGTACTTGTATATGTACATACACATACCTATGACACAGCAAGTTTCCACTCTATACTACATACCTATGACCCAGCAAGTTTCGACTCTGTACTTGTATATGTACATACACATACCTATGACACAGCAAGTTTCGACTCTGTACTTGTTTGTTTATGTACATACACATACCTATGACACAGCAAGTTTCGACTCTGTACTTGTTTATTTCACAACAACGATGAGCTAGGTGAGCCAATTCTGCACGCATTTCCTGCATTAAAAATAAATACAAGAATGAACAATTACAAATACATTGTTGAATAAATATTTATTTTCCCTGTAAAAAGTGGTGAAATATTATTAGAGGATAGTCATTAATATTGCTGATTTTCATTATAAGAAATATTAACTGGCACAAGTGATAACTTCTGAAATCGATGGTGGTTGGTTAAAATACAACTAAATTAGGTACTTTCAACTTTTATTAAATTTACCCAGTGCCCAAATGAATATTAAAACTTAAGTACAGCTATACATGAGTTAACTGTTCTGGCAGTGTTAAATTTGTAGCAAAAACTGCTGTACAAACAACTTTTACGTGAAGTTTTACAATGTTAAATTTGTAGCAAAAACCGCTGTACAAACAACTTTTAAGTGAGGTTTTACAGTGTTAAATTTGTAGCAAAAACCACTGTACAAACAACTTTTAAGTGAGGTTTTACAGTGTTAAATTTGTAGCAAAAACCACTGTACAAACAACTTTTAAGTGAGGTTTTACAGTGTTAAATTTGTAGCAAAAACCGTTGTACAAACAACTTTTACGTGAAGTTTTACAGTGTTAAATTTGTAGCAAAAACAGCTGTAAAAACAATTTTTATGTTAAGTTTTACAGTTAATAGTTTGTAGCCCTATGAAAAAACACACTGATCTTGACATGCAATATTATCAGAGCAAACTGCACCAACAGAAAAATGTACTAACCTTCACACAGAGTAGATGCCTTGAGCAATAGAAAATGCACTAACCTTTACATAGAGTAGATGCCTTGAGCAATAAATGCACTAGCCTTTACATAGAGTAGATGCCTTGAGCAATAGAAAATGCACTAGCCTTTACATAGAGTAGATTAGAGTAAATGCACTAGCCTTTACATAGAGTAGATTAGAGTAAATGCACTAGCCTTTACATAGAGTAGATTAGAGTAAATGCACTAGCCTTTACACAGAGTAGATTAGAGTAAATGCACTAGCCTTTACATAGAGTAGATTAGAGTAAATGCACTAGCCTTTACATAGAGTAGATTAGAGTAAATGCACTAGCCTTTACACAGAGTAGATTAGAGTAAATGCACTAACCTTCATGGCAAGTAGATTAAAAGCACTAACCATAACACTGAGTAGATTAAATGCACTGACCTTCACATAGAGTAGATTAGAGTAAATATCCATATTTTCCAGACGGTATGGATCTATCTTTTCCAGTTCTGTAAATGCTGCGACAGCCTGATCTACGTCTGCAAAGAGATATTTATAATGAGTTTTGTGTATTAGCATATTTATCACACTAATAATACATTATTCTACAATATTGCATTTATAATAAATATACTGAAAGTGAAATTCAGGGATGCTCATTTATCTGGCTCCCACAATAACCTATCTATTTAATATCAGGTCGTTTGAGATCAATTACTATTACTGAGAATTGGTCAACTGAGACATGTGCATTATGAGTGACCATCTCATCACAGCCCAAAAATAACTAACATACACTGTAACTTTATTTCAGTACATGTTATAATAATATTTATGATTGTTGAAATTTGCAAAAGCCTAAAATGAAAAAAAAAGTTAATTTATGGTTACATATGCTTAAAAATATAGCATACATAGGCAGATGAAAACTTTCCTTCCTTTAGTATATATAGACAGCTGCCTTTTTCTCAAACAGGATGAACATTTTTTAAAATGTCAAAGTGCAGAATAGATTGAAATAAAACATATATCTTTTGTCTGCATTGTTTATCTAAGAAAATGGCAACTGACACTTAAAGGGCAGACTTAGAACATGCAGGTTTTGATTCAACTACTTTGCTCAAGTAGTGCCACTGGTGAAAGTATGATGAGAATTATTTCTTTTTTCCTCTACTTGAATCAGTTCCCAGAATTCTCCTGTTTCTTTTTGCTGTTCTTTTTCAAAACCAAACTGGAAAAAACATCTAGGGTCAGCAAAAGATGGTTGGTTAGGTAATTGTAAATTGTAATTACAAAAAAAAAATTGTTTGTATTTAAATATATATGACCTCACTTTCTTCCCATTGTTCATCCAATTTATTGACTTACCCAACACATACTCTCCCATTGACTTACCCAACACACATTCTCCCATTGACTTACTAACACACATTCTCCTATTGACTTACCCAACACATATTCTCCTATTGACTTACCCAACACATATTCTCCTATTGACTTACCCAACACATATTCTCCTATTGACTTACCCAACACATTCTCCCATTGACTTACCCAACACACATTCTCCCACTGACTTACCCAACACACATTCTCCTTTGACTTACCCAACACATATTCTCCCATTATCAAATGTTGACTTACCAACACACATTCTTCCACTGTCAAATTCAGACAACCAATGTTTCACAGTATTATGAATATACAATGGTAGATGTTTTTAATATAATCCTTGCATTTATTATCAAATGATTTTATCAACAACATAGGGTGCTTCTGATGGACTTCTACACTGCACATACTTGGCTTTAATGCTAACAACAGAAATACAAAAATAAAAGACTAAATTTTTTAAGTTTCAACAATCGTGACATAACTTGTATTCTTATTAACGATCCTGCAAACTTTATTTAAAGCAGAAAAATAAAAATGAGTATTATTCAATTAAAAATCACTAGAATGCAAATAAAGAATACAAAACAAGTGCCTAAAACACACCTTAGTATTTAGATGTTTTGTGTACTACCTCATAAATCAGTGAGACAATTTTGGCCACAATTTAACTGTTTTATTCTGTATGCAATCTGTTATACGAGATAAGAAAACACTAAGCACAACCACCAAACAACACACATCTTTCTGTTATACGAGATAAAAAAACACTAAGCACAACCACCAAACAACACACATCTTTCATGATGTATTAAGCAATGTAATCTGTTATACGAGATAAAAAACACTAAGCACAACCACCAAACAACACACATCTTTCATGATGTAGTAAGCAATGGCAATCTGTGAGATGAGGTAAAAGTACTTAAACATAACCACCAAACAGAACACACCTCGCATGTTGTGGTATGCAATGGCAATCTGTGAGACGAGGTAATTTGACTTGGAAAATCCAGCATCCATAAACGTCTGGTAGATCTCCAAAGCTTCCTCATGCAGCTGTAACTCAAGGTAGACGTGGGCAAGAAACAAGGAACGAACCCAGTGAGTAGGGAGTGTCAGAGACAAAAGCTGTTGGGGTGAGAGTGACATATCAGAATAAAACATTACTATTATACAACTCCAATGCTTATGTGACATGATACATGCTCCACACTTATGTAACATATTACAAGTCCCCACACTTATGTAACATATTACAAGTCCCCACACTTATGTAACATATTACAAGTCCCCACACTTATGTAATATATTACAAGACCCCACACTTGTGTAACATATTACATGTCCCACACTCATATAATGATACATGCTTCCTGACTCTTTCAACATGATTCAAGCACCAGCACTAATGTTAACATGATACAAGTCCTCAGGATTTATGTTACATGATACAAGCTCCCACACTCATATAACATGATACAAACAACCATTCATGTAATATGATACAAGCTCCCACACTCATGTAACATGGTACATGCTCCCAGACTTATATAAAATGATACAAGCTTTCAAACGCATGCTAACATGATACAAATTTCCAGATTCATGTAAAATGATAATAATAATGATTATAATCCTTCCACTGTATGTATTACAAAGTAGACTTAATGTAGATATTTACACTGTATATTTAACATGCAAGGAGAAAAATTATTTGTGCAGTATTAGCACATTTAATTTAAAATCAATATTTAATATTATGAGTTTAATGATTCTCTGAATTTTAAGAGTATTTATACAGACAAGTCTGTAATATAATTAAATGTGCTATTAAATACATACAAGAATTATTTTTACTTTTCCTTATGAGCATCACTGCTTTATAGAATCAAATGCGATAGGGCACATGACCACAAGAAGTCCTACCTGTTATGTACATAGCCTCATAAAGCATTGACTGTAAGTCACATCTCTGTAGAATGCTCACCGCAACATTTTAATTTTATTCAAAATGGACAAATAATTAATAATCCCTTTGTATAAAGTACACCCTGACTTGTGTATTAGATAAATCACTTTCACTCATATCTGTATAAAAGTACACCCTGACTTTTGTACTGGATAAATCACTTTTCACAAGACTGGCAACTGCACAATATTTTACTGACACTGGATTGATGCCAGCACACTGTTCAAGTATTTATGGTACTGATCTGTGTAAGCTATTTCTTTCTATTACACTATTTATCCATTTAAGCAAATTAACAAGTAGGTTCAGAGTTCACTGTAAAGGCTGCTTTTATCATCTGCCAGTCAGAATCATCATGACATGCAAACATTTCATTTAGATAATAATAATGATAATAATGATGGTGATGATGGTAATATTTATATGTATATATTTTTAAACTGCTATCTAGGATGTGGAAACTGACATATTACTATTGCAGAATTACAAAATGTACGAAAATACAAATGAAATGAAATTGATACCATGGACAGGCAGTTAAAATAATTGTAAAGGTGTTTTCTGATGAATATGTTTTCGTTTGGCTGGGAAAGAATGGAAAAATAGTAATATTTGGTAGTGGCTTTCCTTCGGCTGGGAAAAGTGGAATAGTAAAAAATTCACTTTGACTGGAAATAATTGTATAATTTAGCAGTTGTTTCTTTTTGATTGGGAAAGAATTTGTAAAGTTGGTAGGTATTTCACTTTGAATGGCAAAGAATTGTACAATTTGGTAGTTGTTCCTTTTTGATTGAAAAAGAACTGTACAATATGGTAGGTGTTTCACTTTGAATGGCAAGGAATTGTACAATTTGTTAGTTTTTTTTTTCACTTTTAGAAAGAATGGTACTGACCATCTCTCTGTCAGTGATAAGTAGGGCAAGTTCCTGCCAGGCTCCCCAATGCAAAGGTTGTTTGTTAACCGCTTCAACAAATACATCAACAGCTGCTTTGGTTAAGTCTAGCCGCTTCAACACCACCCCATATCTGAAAAACATAACATCCATAGTGCTGCTGGTCAAAGTGAAATACACCAGTAGTGACTTTGGTTAAATCTAGCATATTAAATACCATCCCATTTCAGAAACATAAATAGCAGCTGTAGTCAAACTAAACACTCAGCATTTTTAAGAATATAAACATATAAGGGCTGTGGTAAAAATTAGTTATTTATTATCAAGTTACTTATTATCACCAACAATATCAACACAATAAAAGAGGCTGTAACTCCTTATAGTGATGACATTTCCATTACTTTACCAAATATTACCTTGGGCCATAAAGTGTGCACGAACTCATTATAGTGATGACATTTCCATTACTTTACCAAATATTGCCTTGGGCCAAACATTGTGCACAAACTCCTTATAGTGATGGCATTTCCATTACTTTACCAAATATTGCCTTGGGCCATAAAGTGTGCACAAACTCATTATAGTGACGACATTTCCATTACTTTACCAAATATTGCCATACAGTGGGCACAAACACCTTATAGTGATGACACTAAAGAGACACATTTATTTCCAGCAGAATATTCACTATATCATTTCCCTTTTTTTTTAACTTTTATTTCTTTATTAAATTTAAATTAAACTTTGCAGTTCGACTTTCCGTGTGTCGTCCCATTATGTTGTATGTAGTAGGAGTAGGGACAGCATCCACCATGGGAGTCTGGGGGCGCCAAGCCAGATTAAAAATTTTACATGTATACCCTAGGAATAGACGGTTTGTGACGTCATCTTCATTGTGTATCCTTGCGATTGTTTATTTGTTTAACTTTTATTTCTTTATTAAATTTAAATTAAACTTTGCAGTTCGACTTTGCATGTGTCGTCCCATTATGTTGTGTGTAGTAGGAGTAGGGACAGCATCCATCATGGGAGTCTGGGAGCTCCAAGCCAGATTTTAAATTTTACATGTATACCCTAGGAATAGATGGTTTGTGACGTCATCTTCATTGTGTATCCTTGCGATTGTTTATTATTTGTGCAGCGCATGTCTGAGATGCAGGGTTAGTTTCCAGCAGCAGGCAGAGGGAGTATGAAGCAGCTTGTGTATGACCAAAAAATTAAAATGGTAAAATATTCAAAATTAAGACCTTTTCTAGACTACTTTGAAATTTTATTGATTTACCAGACTTTCCAGGTCTGGGGAAAGGCTAAAATCAAAATGCCAGAATTTTCCCAGAATTCCAGACTTGTGTGGTAACCTGGTTTTATGTTAGTTTTATCCAAACTTCTTGGTATATCAACTGAGAATTCACAATAAAATATCAGGTTTTTGGAGTCATCCACAGGATGCTAAATGTTAAAAATAGAACAAAATAAAGAAACACTTGTAGGAACAGCAGGCTAAAGGTTAAAAAAAACCCCACAAAATAAACAGATGCTCACAGGAACAGGAAGCTAATAGTTAAAAACAGAAGAAATTAAAATATACTCACAGGAACAGCCCAAACCCATCCAGACCCTTGCTGCTATGTTTTGCTGCAAGTTCTGTTCGTAATAATTTTAACCGTCCATTGTCTACAGGCCCTATTTGACCTAAAAGTGAGTTTGGAAAAATCATAAATTTACCAGCTTTAAATACAAACTTAAAACAAAGCATCTTAATGAAGCAACACACACACACACACACATATATTTCTATTTACATTATGTTTATGTGCGCATTCAACTGATTCACTAAATATCTCTGTCTTCAAATGGTCAAGAAATATTGCTTGGATGCCAATAGAAACCATCAACATCAAATTTGCATTATTATTATTATGATTAAAATTACATTATTACTGACAGTAAATTTCCAATAATCCAGCATATATGCTGAACCACTAGTTGGCACTTATTTTGATATCCTACATTTTCACTTTTTTTGTAAAATATAAACAGGAAATTAATATAATTTATGTTAGGAATAGTAAGCTAAGTAAATATAAATATTATAACAATATTCTAAATTTGTATACTATACTATATGACTACAATAACACAATGACTGTATTAAAAAATAAAATAATTCAAAATAATTCACTTGTTCACTACTTAACAAGAAAAAGAAATCATTTAAAATACCAAATACTGTAATTAACTATATATGATGTAATATCCACACTCATACTGAGTCCAGATCATCAGGAGATTCTGAACCTTCAGATTTATGATTTGTCAGATAATATATTAGTGGAAGTGTATTGCAATACTATTCTTTCCAAATAGACTGGGCCAACAGACTGTCTTATTATTCTTTCCAAATAAACTGGACTATCAGACTTATGACTCTCTCTGTATTATTATTGAATTTATTCTTTCCAAATAAACTGGACGATCAGACTTATGGCTCTCTCTGTATTATTAATGAATTTATTCTTTCCAAATAAACTGGACTATCAGACTTAACAATAACATTCATCAGGTAATACACTATTGGAAGTATACTGTATTATTATTCTTTCCAAACAGACAATACTATTATGTTTAGTAAAAATAAAAAATATAAAAAATATAAATAATATGCCAGTATTTTGTAAGTGTATTCTTGAAGTCTGTCATTAAGATGATATTTTAATAGACATATCACATCAATGTGAACGAACTGTTAACACATGGCAACTAATCATCTATTTGTCAAATGACTTTTCTGCTAGCAATAAGGTGATATAGGAACATCCATCAGGGATTATTTTAACTCTTCAACACTGAATATCAATAAGTCAGGGATTATTTAACTCTTGAACACTGAATATCAGTAAGTAGGGATTATTTAACTCTTCAACACTGAATACCAATAAGTCAGGGATTATTTAACTCTTCAATTCTGAATATCTAATAGTCAAGGTTGATGTCATTATCATGTACCAGTACAGGAATAACAACAAATAGAAATACAAGTATACTGTAATTTGCTGTAATAAATTTTATATTACTGGGAAAAAACAATATAATTATTACTTTTTTTTGGTAATGGAATATACTATTTGTTTTACTTGTTTGGAAAAAAAGTAAAATAAAAAATAAACTGTATTACAATGATGGTATAAAGACTATAAACTCACTTTTGTTTATTACTTAGAAATTAGAATAAAACATTTTACAATAAACATTTAATGTTAAACAAAAGTATTAAATGTCATAATCATGTACAACTTTTCAAGATTACTATATCATCCATCCATTTATCTATCATTCCAACTAATCAATCAAACTATCTATTGATCAATCAATCAATTGCAGTACATAAAGTACTGATAGGTGTAGCCCAAAGAACAAACCAGGCCACAAGCACAAGATATTTACTCATCATAATAAATGTGTGTTACTGTAAAAATTATCTCAACAATCGTACATATGGAATCAGCTGCATTATCAAGACGTTGTGTCTCATCTGCCAGGTACTGGGCATATATGTACAAGAAATAAGCGCGTGGACTTGTAACACCTTCTAGTGCATGTGCAGCGCGTTCATACTCCTTTAGGTCAAAGTATGAAGTAGCTAAGGTCATTCTGTCATAGTCTTGGTATAAATCCTGGAAGAAATTTAAACGAAAAAAATAAAATCAAAATTCTTAAGAATGATAAGACTGAGGCAGCACTTTTCCAAATAAGTTAACCATAGTTGGTTTAATCACAAGTCCAATGAGAAATATTATACAATATTGTTTCTTTCTTTTTACTAATTTTAGTAGAGTGAGAAACTTATGTGATTTGGTTGATTGCATCCTGACTTGATTAATCATCTGTGTTGTTTCGTAACTTGTACAAGTATGTTATTAATGGTTTTGTATCTTGTATGACAGTGCGTTATGAAATGTTTTGTAACTTGATCAGACTAAAGTGTGTTAGCAAATATTTTGTAACTTGTATCAGTATTGTGTTAATAAATGTTTTGTTAACTTGTACCAGTGTTATGTATTATTAAATGTTTATAACTTGTACCACTCACACCAGTGTTGTGTATTAAATGTCAGTGAAACATTTTATTCATTATAAGGGTCAGGTTAACTGCATGCATGAAGGCGGTGTGACTGCCCTTTTTGGCTGCATGATGTTTTGCATGTCTTGAACTCAAGACCTTAATGCATTATGAAACAGTTACTTTAAATCACTGGTTATATTACATTCCAATGCCTTATAATATTTAATGGTTGTTGTCAATAAGTGGTTAATACATTTCAATGCCTTTACACATTGTTGCTATCAATAACTGGTTAATACATTTCAATGCCTTTAAACATTGTTTCTGTAAATCAATGGTTAATAAAAACTCTTTATTAAGACTTACTCATAATCATATTTAAAAACTCCATTAAATCAATGGTCATAAGTCTAATTTCCAATACAATGATACAAATTTTAAAATGGTCATTACAAACGAAGATAAGATATATGGTTTAATTAGGTAGTCCCACGGCCACCGCTTTACAGGCAAAAACTCGCAAACGCACACAAATTTGCTAAACTTTGCTCCAGAGCGGTTTTCTTCACATTAAACCTCAACTAACCATTTTTATATGAAAATAAAGATCGATGTTTTGTCTTTCGAACTGTTTTGTTGTTTTTTTCTGAATTTTATTATAGTATCCATAAACTTTGACGAAAGTACCTTAGGGTTGCAAGAAAAATGGGTCAAAAGTCGCCTCACGGCCGAAAAAGTAAAATTCACGTTTTCGGGTACCAATTTTTAAAAAGATTGCAGAGCATCCAGCGTGTTGTAACCCTAAAACTGATTGGTCCTTTAAATAGAGGACATATAACTCTTTACAATCATATAAATTTCACTTTTGTTTGATGCGAATAACCAAATAAATTTTCAAACTAAAAAGTTCACGATAAAATTTTCGGAAGAAATATTTATCACAAAATAGTGAAAAATATATCATTTTCTGCGGAATTTCAATATCTCTCTAATGATATGCTGTAGCCCTTGATTAGTGACCCCTGGAAGATCTTCCACTAAATTGAAAACCCCGTAGTACGCATCCTTTTTCACTTTCAGTCATGGCTTCCACGTGCGAAACTCGCGTTGACGCTACCGCTGATTTTTCTCACATTTTATGTGAACAATTAAAACCTCTTATCGGTACGATCTTTTGTAAGCATTTAATAATGATTACTTTACTCTGTGATTAGTTTATTTGTAAACATATCTCTATTTTTAAAGCATAATTATTCATTTTGTCCTGACCATCACTACCAATTCCGTAGTTTGAAAATAGGTTAGTCGGTGCGTCACTCTATCGCGAAAGTTTGATTGCTATTTCCTTGCAATATATATTTTGAAGTCGCAGATCGTATTTAAATATATTATTTTATTTACTTAATTAATTTTAAGTCATGATGGTAATCTTATTATTTAGAAAAATCGTTTTCTTACGACGATAATTTAAAAAAGAAAAGATAACTCTTGATGCAAAAATAGTAAACAACCGAAACACTTGGGTCTGTGAAATGTTCTTTTCACAGTGGATTTACAATAATGCTAATAAGATATTTATTTAGTGAATGCTTTTATATACATATATTTTTAATAATTTTATCCTGTTTGTTTTGAATTTGAACATAATGTTATCCTCTTAATTTTAAAAAAATTGTATGGCTTATGCCTTTGTTTTGGTTTCACGATCTTTTAATTTTTTTGGTGGTACATAAATTAAGAATAAGTTAACATGAAGATTTTATATCACATTATTAAAATGTCGATTAAATATTTTATGGTATGTTCTATGAAGCTGATGAGCAGTATGTCAAACATGTTTTTATATCTATGAATTATGCGTAAAGAATACCATGTATACAGTTTTAAAGATTTTTTTTTAAATATGAAAGTTTCTATTGTGTAAAAAGTACTAATTCAGATAAAAGGTTATAAATAAATTTTCTGTCTTTAGATAAATAGATAACTTCATGCTGATCATTTTAATAGGTGAACCAAAACTGTATGATGTATACTTTCAGAGATGTGACTGTTTATCCGTTTTAATTTTATTTGTAAATAAAAATTGCATGATAAAATGAAAAATGTAATTTAATATGTGATTAAACAGAAATTATCTTTATACATATTGATCAAGTATAGTTTACTGATCATTTTGATATGTGAACCAACTCTGTATGATGTATACTTTCAGAGATGTGACTGTTTATCCGTTTTAATTTTATTTGTAAATATAAATTGTACAGTCAAATGATAAATGTAACTTAATATGCGATTAAACAGAAATTATCTTTATAGATATAGGTAGAGTATAGTTTGCTGATCATTTTGATATGTGAACCAACTCTGTATGATGTATAGTTTCAGAGATATGACCGTTTGCTTGTTTACATTTTCTGTAATAAACTTCGTTAATGCTGTTTTTTGGTTAAAATTTGCTGAAATGGTCATTTTCAGCATCCAATAATTTCCACATTTTCTTTGCAATGCCTTTAGAAAAAAATAGGCATTAACTATATGGTACATGATTTAATAATATGCATTTTGGGTGTACTTTGTGCATCAGTTGCATATGTTATGATGCCATGAATGTTCCTTTTTGTTGCGTTTTACGAGCAATTTTATGAAACAAAAGCCCATTTTCTTTTGCAATTTATAATAATCTGAAAAGTAAATTTTGCATTATATCTGGTTTTTCTTGTTGTATGTCACTATGTTTATTAGAATTATTAGATTGTTTTTCAGTGAGGTTTATATTTTGCTTGTAATAAACTTGTAAAATCACACATTCATTACGTCTAAAAAAAGTTGACCACAAATAACGACACTAAATTTGTGATATCTCAAAAAGTATTATAGCTATCATCATAATTTTTTCTGTACAACCTTATTTCATCAGAACACACATTTTGAGCATAAAACATTTGTACAATATCAAGTAGAAAAAAATGAGTGGGACTACCTAGTTTAATATGGGGTGTCTGCTTCCAACATTCACTGTTTTTTTGCAGATGAATTTATATAATTAATCAATTTTCCAATACTTTTATACACATTTACACAGAAAGTAAAAATGTACAAGGAATTTCACATCAAGAACATAATTTTCTTATGCTTATATTGATATATTAAAAAATTCAGTCTTTACCTCATCTGAAGCTTTCTGGGCCAAAGTAAGGGGATTGATTTTGATATCAATTGCTCTGGACAGTTCTGCTGCCCTAAAATACAAAAATGCCAGACAAATATTGAACTACAAACAAAATATCATCCAAAATTATCATTGAAATGTAGATTAATGACAACAAATTATCAAATATATAATTTGTTCTGGATTGTGGGGAAGGAAACAAAACAACAAACATTAAAAAATATTTAAGTAGGTTCAAAGAAAAGGATGATTTTTAATACTGGCCAAAGATTCTTTCTCTTTAAAAGATATAAGTTTATATATTATGTGTAATAATTTTAATATATATATTATAATTGTATTGTACTATTTCAAATGAAAAAGTACTTTCAACTTACTACATTTGACATGCAAGCCAGCTGAGAACAGGCTTCCTTACTTTTTTAAAATAAACTATATTTACATTGTTGAAATGTTAAATAGGCCTAATTTGTATATTTAAACAGACAAGTAAAACTGTGGAACGTCAAGGTTAGAAGTGAAAGCATCTTTACAACATGTAAATACTTATAGCCACACACATGCACTGATGCAGATGATCTTTGCTCGGTGTTTCATATTCTCTTTTTTTCAGGAAGTAGGTAAAATTGCAAATGAATCTCACCAATACACTAGCAATAATTTTTCAGGATTTATAAATTTATAAAAACATACGAGAAACACGCTACAATGCTTCAAAACTGACTAAACAGGTTTATATCTCCGGTATGTTTACCTTCCTATCTGACGACGTACGTGTAAACTTCCAATTAGTTATAACAAGTACGGTAGACTCTAGTGTGAAATGATAAATGCATTTTGAGAAAGAGATCTTCTTAAACTTTGGAACCAAATTGTGAGAAAAATGGTGATAGATGCAGAAGAATGTAAGAGTTAAGACTCAATATAATGATAATTGATATACAGAGCTGAGAACAAAATTTAAAACATAACTTCAATTAATATTAGCCTACTATTAGTTTTATTTATTGTAGATAGCACAGTTTATGCTATTAACGTGTATATTCCATACCATTTCGCTCCATTCAACAATCTTCGCAATGCACATTCCTTGTGCGCATCGATTAAGTCTTCTTTCACTCGTGTCAGATCCCACGACGAAATGTCCGCCATTTCTTTTTAAAAGAACATAAACAACTTTAGGAATCAACACTATTTAAGAATATTTCAAAATACATAAGTAATAACTGGACACACGACTCTGGGAATTACTTTAACGGGTCGGTTGTTGATAAAGTTATATCATTTCAATTTTTATTTTATTTTGTAATAATAAAGTAAACTTTAATTTTCTCTATGGTGTTTTATTCTTACTGAGCTGTATTGCTCAAGTTGTAATATCCATTCGAGGATAGTTCTTTATTCACAAATTTCAAATAATACACATAATTTGGTGAAGAGTATGTAAACAATCAGAATATGATACTATTTAAATTACAGTATAAACAACAATTAAATCTAATGTGCAAAGTACTATACTCTATTAATAATCTATCCCAATAAATTTGATTCTAGCCAAAAGGAAACATTCAGTGCGCATGCGTCGCACAAGGCGTACTCAGCAACAAGACGTTCGAGCAAGTTTGCTATTACTCCACTAGATTTTATTCACTTCTTTTTTGTATTTAAAGTTTAAAATGTATCGGCGTGAAAAACCCATAGTGCTTAAAGGAAGCGCTTCTGCTCTTTGCAATAATCTTTCAGTTATGGCAATGCCTGAAAAGCATCAGATTAGTTACGCAGTCGTGCACAAGTTTGTCGTGAATTTTGTTACTGGTACTACAGACGGGTCGAGCGTGACGTCCAAACAGGTCGTCTGCAAAGAACCATCCGCTACGCAAGCAAATCCTTTCTTGATGCAGGCAAGATATTCACTCGTGTTTTAATCATGGTTTAATGGCTTTAAGAAATGCTTCCTTTTTTCATTGTGTGGTCATTTCCAGACGGACTATAAATATTATTAGTATGCTACTTGTCAAGTATTCTTGATTCATTACTCTTCGGTATCTCTTTGCTGCTGCAGCTAAATATTATTAATAATAATAATTTTGTGAATATTATTAAGCATATTGTTTCATCATTAAAATACACAATTGGTATAGGAATCCCAACAACGAACAAGCAGACCAAGTTTAGATTACAACAGATTAAAGAAGAACTTGTAGGCCTATATATTTTCTATGCAAACACTTTAATTAAGCCGAAAGCGCCCCCCCGCCCCCCATTAATAATAGAAAATTATAAATTTTCTGATCCAGAGGGCCAGATTTTGTGTACAAAATAAAAGTAGGAATGGCTCACTAAATTCAAGATTTGTTTGGTAGTAAAATCAAACCACCCACTTTGGTCTGCAAAATTAAAAACAAAATGTTGTCTTCCTAACTGTACTTATTTACTAATTTAGTAAACTTTTTACTCCCAAAGGAATTGTGACTGTTTCTTCAACAGAAAATTATGTTTATACAAAAAATAGTATCTTCCAAGATTAACTGATTAAGCATTGAATGAACATGAAATAACATTTACTTTTTAATATTTAATGTAATAAAATGAAGCGCCCACTTTGGTTTGTATATCAAATTTGACAAAGTATGGATAAAATATTATGCTTGAACTGCAGTGTTTAATTGTTAATTTAATAATAACAGTTTTTTATAAAAAAAATAAACAAATAAATTTTGAAAATAGGGCCTACTGACCACTTGCACTACATGAAAAATCAACAGCACACATATCATGAACTGATGAAGATTAAAATAAGCTGTGCAAGCAATGCATTGACATATCTGATGTGAAAGCTAGTGTGTATTTGCAGAGATAATTACCTTAAATGAATGTTTGCAACAAAATGCTACAGGACTGCATATGCACACATATTGATTTTCACCGTTGATTTGAAAGAGTGCATACACTCACACAATAGTGTGTGTGTGTGTGTGTGTGTGTGTGTGTGTGTGTGTGTGTGTGTGTGTGTGTGTGTGTGTGTTTGTGTGTGTGTGTGTGTGTGTGTGTATGACATATATTTTTGCAGTTTCTAATTACTTAGAAACATTTGTTGTGGTGCTAACTACACAAGACTGACAACAGTAAAGGAAGGATGAAATGAATAAAATAAAACATTCATATACCTCAAGATGAATAATGCTTATTAACAGTTTAACACTAACAAATGGCAGTAATAAATTGTCAATAAAGGCCACAATGACAGATAAGAAAAAGAAAGTCCAAGACTGCTAAACTGTTTGAAAAAATAAGGAAACTTCATTCAGAAGAAAACAAGAAAATGTTCATTTGGAACAGTATACTTATTGCAGTGATCATACTCTGATTTTATTTTCATACTCTAATTTTATTTTTCAGTAAAAGAAATTAACCCATTTTCTTGTTGTATCCAGTTAGAGAAATGGCATTGAACAGAGAACAGTAATCTATTAAATATTTTAAGATAAAATCCAACATCAGATGTCTGCTATGCTCATTATTTAAAGTATTTAGTAACTTCTATTTTTTTCATCTTTATTTTGTTTAGTTTATAGTTTATATAAAACCCTACCCACAGACGTAAGCAAACATGCTTACAAACATAATTACATACCAGCCTTATGTCAACCCACACCATTAGGCAGACAAATATGTGGTCTATGTAAGTCTTGTATTATTTATTTGTATAAATAAAACCTCATTTGGCCATTTTTCTCTCTTACTATTATCTTTATTGTAAATACCTATGACATATTTCAATATATTTCATATTTCAATAGTTTCTCCTGTGAATTCAAATGTGGTTTTGAAGGTTGTGTGTGTATGTATGTATATAAAGCATTGTCTACCTAAAGCTGGATGTAGGGTTTTATATATATATATTGTCTTCCTTTACTTGTATCTGTTTAATGTGTCAATTGTTCCATTTGTATATTTGTTTTCTTGGAATGCATTTTAAAAATTTTATAGTATACTGTTCTGTTTTTTCCTCTTTTATTTTCACTGAGTCAGAGAGTCATATTTTCAGTTTTGTACTTTTCCTATGTTTACTTGTTTCCTATTCAAATTCTATCAAATTTCTGTTTTAAATATTTCATATTTATATTTTGTTTAGGCAAAATGGGTCACATTGTCCAGTAGGAATGTATTGGTTCTAGCAACACAGAAAGGAATACAGGTACTTTTTAAAAATTTTATTGTTTTAATCAGTTTATATTGATATGATTCATTTGTAATTTATTTAGACAAGAAATAATTATCAAATGCTATCATTAGTTAGTTTCTATACAGCATTTAACATTTGTGCAACATGCCAGAAATATTGTATGTGATATATATATATTCTCTTTTTTTTTCCCGAACAGATATTTGAACCAGATGGCTCAGCAATGATTTACTGGCATGGATTTGGTGATTCACCAGGTCAGCATGGTTTAGATAATCACAGTACATGATACAATCAACATAGCTTTATATGCATTTTTTAGTGTAATAATTTTAATGTGCAATTTTTAGTGTAATCATTTTAATGCCTATTAACATTACAGTAATATATTTGACAATTACAAAATTCTGAATTGTAGCCTTAAAGCTATATAATGATGGGGAATTGATGAAACTGGTGAAAAAAATATATAGAACAAGTATGGTAATATAAATTGAGGACAATTCTGGTGAAAAAATATTCTGGTAAGATATAGCAGCACATCGACCTAGTGCGGAGTCATTCACTCTCATTATACATCTATGATGCAGAATTTGAGTTACTCTTTTTTCTTTTTTTTTACCTAATTTCAGATGTCTTCACATATTTTGCTTTATACATTTCTTAAAGAATGTGTTCCTAAGTCATGGAAACATGATATAATTCCTTTCAGTGCTGTGTCTCTGTGTCTTGGGAACTGATATAATTCCTTTCAGTGCTGTGTCTCTGTGTCTTGGGAACTTGATATAATTCCTTTCAGTGCTGTGTCTCTGTGTCTTGGGAACTTGATTTAATTCCTTTCAGTGCTATGTTCTGGGAACTTGATATAAAATTCCTTCACCTCTGTCTCTGTCCTGGGACTTGATATAATTCCATTAACTGCTGTGTCTCTGTGTCCTGGGAACTTGATATAATTCTGTTCATTGTTGTCTCTGTGTCTGGGAACTTGGTATAATTCCTGTCACAGCTGCATTTCTGTGTCCTGGGAATTTTGATATTTTCCCTTTAATTGCTGTGTCTTTGTGTCCTGGGAATTTGATATAATTCCTTTCACTGCTGCATTTTTGTGTCCTGGGAACTTTGATATTTTTCCTTTAACTGCTGTGTCTTTGTGTCCAGGGAACTTGATATAATTCCTTTCACCTCTGTGTCTCTATGTTCTGGGACTTGATATAATTCCATTCACTGCCATTCAATGTATAAATGTGCAACTGATGAGCAGCAGAAATAACTTTCTCACTTCTGTAACTTTCTCATTCAGTTCTTTAAATTGCCATTGTACAGCCCTGTAAAACCAAACTTTGACCCCAGCAACCAATCAACTTTATTACATTCCTTCAAGAAAATTCACCTTCTAATTTGTGTCTCATATAATTTTGCATAATTTTGTAATTTTTTAAAATCCCATTTATTGACCATTATGCTTATAACACTAATGCTGCTATCTAGAAGTTGTTTTGTGTCTTCTTGGTTTGGGAATTCTTATTCCTTTGTTTTTGTCTTCTATCACACTTGACCTTGACATTATTTCACTATCTGCTGCATTTATCACCATGTCATGATTCAAGACAAAGCTACTTGAAGAAAAGTATATTGTCTCTTGTCAGGAAAAAAACTTTCTTACCCATACAGTCAATGCTGTGCTGTTTTTTGAAGATTTATAAATCTTACTGTCCTACTTAGATATTGAAAATGTTATAAATTTCACTGTCCTACTTAGATATTGAAAATGTTATAAATTTTGCTGTCCTACTTAGATATTGGAAATGTTATAAATTTCACTGTCCTACTTTTACATATTGAAAATGTTATAAATTTTGCTGTCCTACTTAGATATTGGAAATGTTTTTGCAGTTGTCCTACTTAGATATTGGAAATGTTATTAATTTCACTGTCCTACTTAGATATTGGAAATGTTATTAATTTCACTGTCCTACTTACATATTGAAAATGTTTTTGCAATTGTTCTACTTAGATATTGGAAATGTTTTTGCAGTTGTCCTACTTAGATATTGGAAATGTTATAAATTTCACTGTTCTACTTAGATATTGGAAATGTTATAAATTTCGCTGTCCTACTTACATATTGAAAATGTTTTTGCAATTGTTTTACTTAGATATTGGAAATGTTTTTGCAGTTGTTCTACTTAGATATTGGAAATGTTTTTGCAGTTGATTTTAATATTCAGAGATAGAGAAATTTATTTGTGAAGTCATGTCAAGTAATGTTTTGTCAATGTATAGAAGACAGCTTATCTGTAACTGTCATGTATCAAGATAAACTGAAATAAACACAATAGCTTTAATTGTAACCTCCAAAATGAGTACAGATAGCATTTATTATGTGTCAGGAGCATTTCCTTGATTGTACAGATGGTATTTATAAGTGTAAATGCATTTCCTTGATTGTACAGAGGTATTTATAAGTATAAATAACATTTCTTTGATTGTACAGATGGTATTTATAAATATAAATAACATTTCTTTGTGTGTATACAGATTAAGGCTTTTATACATAAATAACATAAATTTCTTTGTGTGTGTATAGATGGCTCTAGCAGTAACTTTGCAAGAGGCATTACTGGGCTTGATAACTTTGTATGTGTAGGTAAGTGACATACATGTAGTTGGATATAAAGCAGTAAAAAGTATCAAGACACATCTTTTTATGGTTGTAAGTGATTTAGTTTGATTTTAAGGCGAGATTAAAGTCATCAGTAAAGTTGGAATACTGTGTTTGTGGATGACAGGCCTCAATTGAAAAAAGATGTATAAAATGTATGCCAATCCATCAGTTTGAATTACAGTATGTATAATTAGCATTTTAAAATATTACTTTTCAGAAATTATTAATTAATTTTCTTTATTCACCTCATATTTTCCTCTTATAAAAATAAGTAAAATGAAATATTTTTTTGCATTTTGTTTGGTTTTTAAACTGTACCTCTTTGTCATTATTTTACATCTATTGCTTAAATTATTATGATGAATTCATTAAATTCAGACATTTACTTTGAAATCTATGGGATTGATTATAATTATTATTAGTCAGTCATTCAAATAATTGCACTTTGTTATACAGTCAATTAGTCAGTCACTCATGTAATTCTGATTTGTTTCTAAAGACATTTAGTCAGTCATTCAGATAATTGTGATTTGTTTCTAAAGACATTTAGTCAGTCACTCAGATAATTGTGATTTGTTTCTAAAGACATTTAGTCAGTCACTCAGATAATTGTGATTTGTTTCTAAAGACATTTAGTCAGTCACTCAGATAATTGTGATTTGTTTCTAAAGAAATTTAGTCAGTCACTCAGATAATTGTGATTTGTTTCTAAAGACATTTAGTCAGTCACTCAGATAACTGTGATTTATTTCTAAAGACATTAAGTCTGTCACTCAAATAATTGTACTTTGCTATAAAGTCATTTAGTCAGTCACTCAGATAATTGTGATTCATTTCTAAAGTCAATTAGTCAGTCACTCAGATAATTGCACTTTGTTATAAAGTCACTTAGTCAGTCACTCAGATAATTGTGCTTTGTTTAAAGTCAATTAGTCAGTCACTCAGATAATTGCACTTTGTTATAAAGTCACTTAGTCAGTCACTCAGATAATTGTGCTTTGTTTAAAGTCAATTAGTCAGTCACTCAGATAATTGTGATTTGTTTCTAAAGACATTTAGTCAGTCACTCAAATAATTGTGATTTGTTATCAAGCATTTAGTCAGTCACTCAAATAATTGTGGTTTGTTATAGTCAATTAGTCAGTCACTCATATGATTGTGATTTGTTATGAAGCCATTTAGTCAATCACTCAGTAATTATGATTTGTTATAAGTCAGTTACTCAACAATTGTAATTTGTTATTAAGTCAATCAGTCAGTCTGTCACACTGGTTATATGAACACTCTAAGTGTAAATATTTCACTGACATCAGGGTCAACCATTTATAATATCCTTCTCTAGAGTCTGGACTGCTCTACATAGAAATATTTTCATGGAATTATATCTATAACAAAATTACTAATGATTATCTTTCTTCCATATAATTGTGAATTAATGTATACTCTTTCTTGGAACAATTTTTATTTCTATTTTTTTATATAAAAAATATTATTTCAAATTCCAAAATACATCACAGACAATGAAGCAAATATTTAAGTTCTTATAAATAGTAATATTCAAAATAAAAAAAAGAATAAGAGCAAGAAAAATTACATTAAAAATAAAAATACATATATAGCTATTTATTACCTACATTTGTTTGCTTTAGCAAAATTATGTTTTTATAGGGACTGCTGACACCCTTTCTTGAATTCTTTTATTAGGCACTGAGACTGGCAAGATTCTTGTCTTCAGCATTCCTCCTAAAGGAACGAATGTTACACTTCAGAACACTTTGAAAGGTAAAAAATTGTGAAGATTATGTTTTAGAACACTTATTAACATATGAATGTTACAAGAACATGCTGAAAAGTAAAATTATGAATACTAAACTTTAGAACACTTATTAAGATATGAATGTTACAAGAACTTGTTGAAAGGTAAAGAAAACTTTAGAACACTTGGAAATGTAAAAATAACATATTGGTCAAGTGAGTAGTAACACAGCTAAAATTTATCTTGATCTAGCCAGTTACACTGCTAAATAACAATTTGTTCAATGAAGTAACAGTTAATAACACCTTGGTCAAGAAGTAACAGCTAAATAACAATTTGTTCAATGAAGTATCAGTTTATAACACCTTGGTCAAGCAAATAACAGTTAATAACACCCTTGTCAAGCACGTAACAGTTAATAACATCTTGGTCAAGTATCAGTAAACAACATGAGTCATGTAACAGTAAATAACACCTTGTTCAAGTAACAGTAAATATCACCTTGGTCATGTAACAGTAAATATCACCTTGGTCATGTAACAGTAAATATCACCTTGGTCATGTAACAGTAAATAACACCTTATTCAAGTAACAGTAAACAACAACTTGGCCAAGCGACTAACACAGTGATAGTGTGGGTAGGCCCATGTATACAGTGACTATGGTCACAGCAAGATGATGACAACCACAGCAGGAGATGATGAAGCCCTATCATGTTCACATGTTTGAGACTTTTATTTCATGACTGAACAGTTGCCATTGGGTGCACTGTAACTTTTCTCACTCAGTCTCTCTCTTGAACCATGCTCTTAGTCAAATCTCTCTCTTGAACCATGCTCTTAGTCAAATCTCTCTCTTGAACCATGCTCTTAGTCAAATCTCTCTCTTGAACCATGCTCTTAGTCAAATCTCTGTCTTGAACCATGCTCTTAGTCAAATCTCTGTCTTGAACCATGCTCTTAGTCAAATCTCTGTCTTGAACCATGCTCTTAGTCAAATCTCTCTCTTGAACCATGCTCTTAGTCAAATCTCTCTCTTGAACCATGCTCTTAGTCAAATCTCTCTCTTGAACCATGCTCTTAGTCAAATCTCTGTCTTGAACCATGCCCTTAGTCAAATCTCTGTCTTGAACTATGCCCTTAGTCAAATCTCTCTGAACCATCTCTACTTCCACTTCTCAAGACTCCCCCCCCCCAACTCTCCCAGCTCTTCTTTATCCTACAAAATATACTTTGGAAGTGCAGGCAACAAAGTTCCCCTGTGTACAAGTCAGACATTGGCCACTTAAAAACTGATGCTTCTGATCTTAGCACTTTGGAAGTGCAGGCAACAAAGATCTCCTGTGTACAAGTCAGACACTGGTCACTTAAAATCTGATGCTTCTGATCTTAGCAGTGTGTATTCCTTTATGTAAACCACAAATTTCAACTAAGAATTATGTTTCGATTTAAATATGAATTGAAACTACATAAATTAAGTTTGAAATATAACTCTTTACTAGTTTAATAATTTTAGACACAAAATGGAATAGAAACTATATTTGCATGTTATATGAAAAAAATTCTTCACAACACATAAGTAATAAAATATGCAAATCAGTAACATAGTTATCATATCTAAAGTAGCTATAAAATATGCAAATACAATAGTTATCAAATCTAAAGTAGCTATTGGCTAGAGCTTAATTTCTGTTGACACTTACTGCTTTGACCTGCAGAACATTTTAAAAATGCAATACAAATGTCACACTTCAAAGCACTATGAAAAATAAAATTACAACTTTATACTTCAGAACTCTGTGAAAGTTAAAATTACAAACATTTCATTTCAGAACTCTGTGAAAGGTAAAAATATAAACATTACATTTTACAACTCTGTGAAAAGTAAAAACAAAACATGCTTAATATATAGAGTAGTTAAACACACTATCATTTCAACTGTTCTCAAGAAAACTCTGAACTATTACCACCAACTCTCACAAATGGATATATAGAAAGTCATTTAATGTAGAGAGTCACTTAGCAGTGCCTGAAGAGAGCCACTTAGTGCATGTAGAGAGTCACTTAACAGTGTGTTTGGAAAAATCTTAGTAGTGCTTAGTTACTTACCAGTGCAATGGCTGTTGATGGACTGGAGTCCTCAGTCCAAAAAGAAATTAAAATATTAAAAATCTAATTTGTTTGGCCTATTGCATGTATTTTGTAATATCAATTTACTGTCTTGTTGATTACTACATGGGCCACTATTATTTAAATTCCACAGGTACCTTGAGCTGTTCTGTAAATTGTACCGATACCTTGAGCTGTTTGTTTATTGTACAGGTACCTTGAGCTGTCTGTAAATTGTATGGGTACCTTGAGCGGTCTGTAAATTGTATGGGTACCTTGAGCAGTCTGTAAATTCTACAGGTACCTTGAACATTTCTGTAAATTGTACAGGTACCTTGAGCTGTCTGAAAAGTAAACAAAATGAACATTTTCAGCATGCAATAAGTTATAAAAATATGTAGGAATCTTGTTGGATAAGAATATCTGAACACCACTAATGCACTAAATTCCCCTTCACATCTCTAACACTAACAGAGGTCAGACAATTTTTTTTAATGAGAATGAAAATAGGTGTTAATTTCTTAATTTTGGCAATGTGAATTATATTACTGTGGTTACAACATACTTTAATTGTATATTGTTAACTTTAATAGAGTCCTAAAATTATATTACTTTTGTTACAATTGTGTATTGTTAACTTTCCTTTAATAGAATCCTAAAATTCATCAGCATATTGCAAAATACCATCTTTTATGGACACTGTACATTAGGGTTTTGCTGAAAGATTAAGTATTACTCAATATAATAATAATAACTTTCTAAAATATAATTAATACACTATCATTTAAAGTGTTCTTAAAATCATTCCACTGACATAATTAAACATTATGATACGTTCAGACTACATTATATTGTGTAACAATTAAAAATTATGTTAAGTGCCTTGCAAATGTATGTAGCATTATGTTATGTGTTGGCATGCAAGGTCACTCCAGCCCATTGTGTGACTTGGCAAGTGAAGGAAATCTCATGGTCAGTGGTGACAGTAATGGAACATTGGGTGTCTGGAAATTTACTGGCACTGATGCAAAACAAGTGGTTTCAATATCAGGTTTTGGGTAAGTCTTTTGTTGATTTTCATTTGATACAACTGTTATATGTCTAATTATACATATCTCTATACATGTTTTTTTCTCTCTCCTTTTTATTGCACTCAATGTAAACTTTCTTCTCTTTCCTTTCATTTAAATGTTAGAATGCTATCTGTTGGAATAGCATGGTAGAATGATCATCTGTGAACAGATAATAACAGATAATAATAAACTGGTATATCTCCTCATGTTGGGAAGTGTATTTTTGGTCAAGTCATGTGATGAAAGGTCATCTAAAATAAATAATGTATCTCTTTATAGCTGCTGACAGATATGGACAATGTAAAGGCTTTGTGGCAACAGCAATAGACAACTCGTACAATTTCACGACATTAAACGTTAGCTACATGCTAGCTTATATTTTACAAAATCTCATCATGAAGAAATATTTACAAATAAGACAATAATATTTCTGTTTCCTTATTTACATGAATCTCAATAGATATAAGCATAACCAATGAATGGTTTACATTAAATTCACAGTGAATAATCATCTCAACCAATCTCCCATTTAGCTTCACTTGCTACAAATGATTTTACAATACAAAAAGCATAGCACACAACACGTGATTAGTTCCATTCCATCATGTTTACATACAGCATGAAGAGCGCAACAAAACCTTCTCTGGAAGAGATATGCATTAGTTTCATACAACAATCATTAGTAAAAATACATGAACATTCTACAAAAACATTTTCATCAATAATATATAACTGTAATTTCTGACAAGTCACTATATTTATCACTCGTGGCAGCATGCAAAACCTTCTTCATCTAAGTGAGTTCAAACCTTCCATATGGCATGGGAGCAGTGTGTCTCTCTATGCATGGGTTTATCAGGGATATATAAATATGAATGACTCTGGGTCAAATTACAAGTTCTCCTATGTCACATGCGGAACACAAATGTCCATATATGGGCACCCCATATCTTGTCAACATTCACCCACTCTTACCCCTTCTGTACATTTCCACTCTCCACATGTGATCAATGAACTTGACCTCAATCCTTCACTGTGTGATCAATGAACTTGACCTCTATCCTTCACTTTGTGATCGTGAACTTGGCCTCAATCCTTTACTGTGTGTAGCATATGCGGGTATGGCAGATTGCATAATTATAATCAGTCACGCGACTTGACCGCTGTAACAAGCAACTTTCAATCACAGATTATTAATGAAGAAAAAGAAATTATAGAACACAAGGAGCATAATTTGCCCATGGTCTGACCATCACACTGTGTAAGAGCTATGATTGACATTATGTTGTCATTTCAGATCGCCATGTAACTCGCTGTGTAAGAGCTAAGATTGACATTAAGTTGTCATTTCAGATCACCATGTAACTCGCTGTGTAAGAGCTATGATTGACATTAAGTTGTCATTTCATATCTCCATGTAACTCGCTGTGTAAGAGCTAAGATTGACATTAAGTTGTCATTTCAGATCGCCATGCAACTCACTGTGTTTGTGGAAGGGAGTGATAGTGTGTGGCTATGCCTCTGGACACCTGCGTGCTTTCAATGCAGCTACAGGCAAACTAGGAACAGAGGTCACTGCTCATGCTCGCTGCATAAATGCCATTGATATTGCACCTGAAAGTGGATTAGTAAGTGTATCAAGTTCACTTTTAAGTTTATAAGTAGTTGAGATTGATTAGTAATTATCAAATCTAATTATATCAAAAAGTAATGACAAACTCTGTTGAAATAGAAAAGTTTGTGGTTTTCTTCTTTTATGAAATTGTCTCCAGATTTTGAATTCTTTAATATTTTGATTGAGATTATTTTTAAACCATTATTCTAGATTTACATATCTACTTCTCACTAAATTAAACATTCTTTATCATTGCATAACTTTATAACATTTTTCTTTTATATCATTATACAATTATAACTTTATCATAACTACATAATTTTTTCTTTACCAAACTACATACTTTTACATTTTATTTTTAAGGTACTCTCTGTCAGTGATGACTCTTTCTTCAGACTGTGGCAGCTCATACCTGGTAATTTTCCACTGGTATGTAATAATCTAGCCTGACAGCTTTCTTTAGATACATGCTGTAGGTGAAAAATCAATGACCTTGCTGCAGTTATGCAATAGTGTTGAATATTTCACCACCTTGCCTTTCCTGACAACAGTTGGCAGGCAAAAAAATGAATATAATCTTAGCCAGAAAGTTGTGGTAAATTTCATTAAGATGAGCATTTTTCTCTGCAAAATCAGTGAAAGTTGAAGCAGATGCAAAGCCTAAATCAGATAAACATTGCTATTTTTAAAGAACAGTAATCAATCTTCATTTTAGGAAATGTTGGTTTAGGGCAGGATTCTAAAACCTTTACTTCATTTGTAGAAAAATAGCATGGTTGTAAAATGTTGTTAACTAATTTGTAGATAATTTTAAAATATTTTACTTTAAATTATCATGAATAATTTATTTCACCAAATCATTTTATAAGAAATACATTTTTAAAAAATACACTACATAAAATTTTCTTTCAGTCTTTTGTTAAAAAATATTGACTAAATTTGTAAAAAATAATTAAGCTTTGAACATAATTTATATAATGAGCCATTTAAAATGTTTTGAAACATTAGTATATACTCACTGTAAAATAAGAAGTATATATTATTTTATTTGTAATATTTAGGCATTTGAATTTATTTAGGCTATTAAGCAGTAACAGTTAGCCAAAATGAATTGTGAAATTTATATACAGTGAACCTTGCTTATAATGCGATAATTGGGGTCCATAAAATCAGATCACATTAATAGCCGGGTCACGTTAATGCGGGGTTTTGCAATAGAATGCATTATTAAGATATATATTTCTGGAGTCCTGCCACGACTGTATTAATCTGAATTTGTGTTATTGCAGGGTTCCACTGTACTTTAATGAGAGTTTATCATCTGTTCACTTACTACTACTGTTATCTAATCTGAAAGCTTTCATTAATGAAAGATTATCAGCTTTTCACCTAGAACTTTTACTAATCTGAAGACTTGATAGATATTTAACTGTTCAGTTAGAATTTTACTCTATGTAAAGGCATACATTAATGATAGATCTGACTGGAGAACAATGACATTTTCTGACTCTAAAAGTAGACAACAAAACACTCTTTATCAGTCATATAATTAAGTTGAAAGGTGTTCTCTCCCTTAGATCAGAAAAAATTTCTTTCAACAGCCGAATGGGATGGGAAGAGCATTAAGAAAATAGCAAGATAATGGGGACATAATGAATGAAAAATAAAATAATCCTTTATTAATCTAGTTTGTATTTAAGAGGGTGGGGAATATGGTAAAGATGAAGTGCTTATTTCTATTTGGTGACATGAAATACAAATTAAACCATGTGCTATTTATTTAATTACTGATGTTTATGTATATATTTATGTCATGTATACATGTATGTGATATTATATCTGTGTGTATTGCTGTAATTTCTTATGTATATTTCTTGAATTTATTTGGTGATGTTATGTCTATGTAAACATTGATGTGTGTACTGTTGTCATATCTGTGTGTATTACTGTTGTGTATATGTGTGTACTTTTTGTCATATCTGTGTGTATTACTGTTGTGGATATGTGTACTGTTGTCATATCTGTGTGTATTATTGACATGTATATGTGTGTACTGTTGTCATATCTGTGTGTATTACTGTTGTGTATATGTGTGTACTGTTGTCATATCTGTGTGTATTATTGTCATGTACACGTTATATTTCTGTGTATATTACTGTCACGTGTGTGTGTGTACTGATATCTGTGTATATTGCTGTCATGTATATATGTGTGTTCTTCTGATATCTGTGTATATATTGCTGTCATATATATGTGTTCTGGTATCTGTGTAGATTGCTGTCATGTATATGTGTTGTTCTGATATCTGTGTAGATTGCTGTAATGTATATGTGTGCATTGTTGTGATATCTGTGTATATTTCTTTAATTTATTTTGTGATTATCTGTGTGTCTAATGCATGCATTTATTTAGTTGTGTCAGTTCTTTTGTATAGTATTTTAATTATGTTGATGTGTCATGGTTAGGCAAACATTTTAAAATTTATTTAATTTCATGTGTCTGTATATTGCTTTTATTTTATTGACTTATATTTGTGTGAATTTTGCTTTTATGTATTTAGTGACATTATAACTGTGCATGTATGATAAACCTACCCACTCATATCTAGTAGTGATGCAACTCCTTATTGTAATATAGACCCTCCTTTTTATATATAATAGTGTGGTGAGATAACTCCTTTTTGTAATATAGACCCTCCTTTTTATATCTAATAGTGTGGTGAGATAACTCTTTTTTTGTAATATAGACCCTCCTTTTTATATCTAATAGTGTGGTGAGATAACTCTCTTTTTGTAATATAGACCCTCCTTTTTATATCTAACAGTGTGGTGAGATAACTCCTTTTTGTAATATAGACCCTCCTTTTTATATCTGTGGTGAGATAACTATCTTTTTGTAATATAGACCCTCCTTTTTATATCTAATAGTGTGGTGAGATAACTCTCTTTTTGTAATATAGACCCTCCTTTTTATATCTAATAGTGTGGTGAGATAACTATCTTTTTGTAATATAGACCCTCCTTTTTATATCTAACAGTGTGGTGAGATAACTCCTTTTTGTAATATAGACCCTCCTTTTTATATCTAATAGTGTGGTGAGATAACTCCCTTTTTGTAATATAGACCCTTCTTTTTATATCTGTGTGGTGAGATAGCTCCCTTTTGTAATATAGACCCTCCTTTTTATATCTAATAGTGCGGTGAGATAACTCCATTTGTAATATAGACCTACTACTTGTATGTATTTAGCACTATGCAGTCTTTACAGAAATATATATACAAGTTTTAATTTACTGGTATGTAGTCTTTAAAGAAATATATATACACGTTTTAATTTAATGGTATGCAGTCTTTAAAGAAATATATATACACGTTTTAATTTACTGGTATGTAGTCTTTACAGAAATATATATATACGTTTTAATTTATTGGTATGCAGTCTTTACAGAAATATATATACACGTTTTAATTTACTGGTATGTAGTCTTTACAGAAATATATATACACGTTTTAATTTATTGGTGTGCAGTCTTTGCAGAAATACATACTAGTATTTATTTAGTGATACACACTCTTAAAAGAAATGTAAATGTTGGTTTATCACTATACAAACTAAAGAAATATAAGTTTTGGATTAGCACTATGCAGACTAAAAAAATGTAAATGTTGGTTTAGCACTATGCAGACTAAAGAAATGTAAATGTTGGTTTAGCACTATGCAGACTTTTTGTTTAACTTTGTGCTTCTCTCTGTTGATGCTTTAAAACAAACAAAAATATTAAGTTGTTACATTCACAGTCTTTACAGAAATATACATACAAGTGTTTATTTAGCATTCACAGTCTTTACAGAAATATACATACACGTGTTTATTTAGCATTCACAGTCTTTACAGAAATATACATACACGTATTTATTAGGGACAATTATACTTTTGTTTTTAAAAAGTGGTACTGTTTTTATTGAATGATTGTCTTTCACTACAGTTCTTGGACTTATTCATTAATATTACACCTGCACAACTATCACTTGTTTGAATATTTTTATAATTTTGATTGCAGATTGAGTACAAGTATGCTGAAAATGTTCCTGACATACAGTTAAATGGAGGAAAATTTGTTGATAGTCAAGGCAGAGGTGTTTGTTTGACAGGCTATGACCACAATGAAATTATATTCTATGTTAAATCATAGCAGACATACAGGCTATGACCACAATGAAATTATATTCTGTGTTAAATCATAACAGACATACAGACTAGATGTGTACAGAGACATCATCTGATTGTTAATATACCATGGCTGTTTTCAGATGTCTATTATGAGAACTCAAACAAGTAGTTATATTTCATTTTAAAAATGCATGATGTCTGTTATGAGAACTCACTTCTGAGAAACAAGTAGTTGTATTTCATTTTAAAAATGCATGATGTCTGTTATGAGAACTCACTTCTGAGAAACAAGTAGTTGTATTTCATTTTAAAAACGCATGATGTCTGTTATGAGAACTCACTTCTGAGAAACAAGTAGTTGTATTTCATTTTAAAAATGCATGATGTCTGTTATGAGAACTCAAACAAGTAGTTGTATTTCATTTTTAAAATGCATGATGTCTGTTATGAGAACTCAAACAAGTAGTTGTATTTCATTTTTAAAATGCATGATGTCTGTTATGAGAACTCAAACAAGTAGTTGTATTTCATTTTTAAAATGCATGATGTCTGTTATGAGAACTCAAACAAGTAGTTATATTTCATTTTAAAAACGCATGATGTCTGTTATGAGAACTCAAACAAGTAGTTGTATTTCATTTTTAAAATGCATGATAGTTGTTATGAGAACTCACTTCTGAGAAACAAGTAGTTGTATTTCATTTTTAAAATGCAAGTTTAAAAATTTACTTCCATTCTCTTTTAATGTTGTTGATTTAAAAACAAAACTTTTTATCTTGGTATTTGCTTGCAATTTTCAGTTTGTCTATACTTTACAGTTATTCTCTTGTCTGCAATTAGTCATCCCAAAATGTCTTTATTGTCAGTTTTATTTTGCTTTGAAGAAGTAGGAATGTCATGCATTACTTGACTGTGATTTGCTAAATTAATACAATTCTTACCTGTAAAATTGTTAATGCTGACATGCTAAAACTGGAATTTAAAGTGTTATTTTTCAAATGTATAATTGATGTTTGCATTATGGAATAATAATTAAATTTAATTTGCATGGTCTTATTACTCTTACACTTTTATGCTAATCATTTGTACTTAAAAGGAATCAACAGACAAATAAACTTGTAAGCAATGAAACAACAGTTACTGTCCTTAATTGTTATGCATAGTTTAATGAAATAAGGGATATCTGTTTTGAAAAAAAACAAGGAAACTAACTTGTAAGCAATGTAAAAATAATTGGTTTCCTTCTTAACGTATAGTGTAATCAAGTAAGAGATATCTATTTGTCTCTTCAGAAAAATATAAATAAATCTGAATTTTATTCTGTTATTGCAAGAGTGGAAGACTTCTTCATGATTTCAGGGGAAAAATATAAGTGTAGTATTTTTTAGAACTATTATGGTTTCTTATCTGGTATGGTTTTACTTTATCTTGTATGTTTTCCATAAACCAAAATCACATGCATTTTAAGAATAATCTAATTAGAATGATTAAACGCCACTTATATTATTAAGGAAAGTGTAAACAAGATTTTTGTATATAAAATGCATTTCCTGAATCTTAGTAGATGAGTATACAATATGATTGTGAATGAGTTACATGCCAGAAATCAGACCCCCCCCCCTCTCCAAGGGGGGAAGAAGTAAGAGTTTATGTGCAATGGTTCCTCTGATTAGTGTCCCCTCTCTAGCACTCCTGAGTGATGCACAGGGACACTGGGTAATGTCATTACAAAAAATATTCAGGAAAAACAGAAAGTATCCATAAGGGAAATACAAAAAATAGTAGATAGATAATTTTACTGATAAGAAGATATACATGAAGCATACACAAGTGTTTTACTGATAAGAAGATATACATGAAGCATACACAAGTGTTTTACTGATAAGAAGATATACATGAAGCATACACAAGTGTTTTACTGATAAGAAGATATACATGAAGCATACATGAGTGAAAAGTACTGGGGAGTAAGTAGAATCTCCTACCCATAAGAGTTACATGAAATGGACTATGCCATTGCTACTGCACCCCAAGGATACAGAAAGAATCTAAAAAATCTAGACTTCTCCAACTTAATGCCACTATGTTCTTCTTCAGGAGCACCTTTCTCTGATGGGACAAAGTGGTTAAATACCTGTGATTCCATTGGCCCTAACAGAAATTGGGCATGCATATCAAGAATGTTCATATACTTCTCTAACGACTTGCTTCAGCCATGATGAGAAAGTGTGATTACAAATATCTTTGACTCAATATGAGATGGGAAGAAATAGTCTGCATTTTATAACTGTATCTGACTGATTGTCTGAAATAAATTTCTGGTGTCCTGACTGAGCTCTGCACAAGACATCATCATCTACTAACTGGCAAAGGGGAGATAATGGCTGACTGAATGCCCTATCAGAAGCCTATTCTTTGCCAGAAAATGTGGATCCTAAATTCCAAGCTGGGAATGAAAGAAACTACGTATTTCTTTTTCTATATTGGCCAAAAGGTCTGACAAAACTTTGTTTGAGGGGGTGTTAAGTCAGTGAAAGTGCCTGAATGTGTCAGCTAGAATGTACGTTCAACCTTTAATTGCACTAACTACCAATCTCATACCTCAAATGACCACTCATAAAAAATAAATATAGTCAGTGTTGCTATAGAGATACAAAGGGCAGATCACAATGTCCAATATAACACTAGTGGAAAAACATTCCGCTTATCTTTGCCATGATTGAAATCGTTGCCAAATGGCCAGATGAGCTCCCTCACAGTTTTGAAAAACAAGACCCACTCATGCATTGCTAATAATTTTGGATTTGGATGATTACAATAAAATATAGCATTATAACATATCTTTAACCTATAAGTAAATATTTCATTGCAAGCATAAAGTTGGCATCACAAAATTAATAACCTAAAAACAACATTTTCGCTGGGTGTTTTTTTTTTTTAATGTAATTTTATTAGATTTTATGGCAGTCCTACTTATATTGTCAGCTCACTGTTGTAGCTGATGAAGTAAAATATTATTTGCCCCTTATATCTGGGGAAGTATATGCTTACAATAGTTATAAGCAATACCAAAATAATGAATAAAATCGGTGCAAAATAAGAAAAAGTCTTTGTTTGTTTGCTTTATCATCATGATGAACTGATCTTATATGATGAATTAAGCTTATATCAGTGTTAATATTTTTAACATTTATGCATAATATTTTTAAAAAAATAAAACATTATTTATTTTGCAATATTAAGATTTTATTAAATGATTTGATTCAATAAATCTTAAACTTATGTTGTTGTGTTACTATTAAAGTTTTGTCTCATTATTCCCTGACATACAAATAGTTTAATAGTTTTGTCTCATTATTCTCGGATACATTCAAATTGTTCTGTTCTCATTATTCCCTCACACAGAAATAGTTGTGCTGTATATTTCATTATTTTCTGACACACAGGTATAGTTGTGCTATGTCTCAATATTATCTGACACATAGGAATAGTTGTGCTGTTATCTCATTATTCCCTGACACATAGAAATTGTTGTTGTACTGTTGTGTCATAATCTCTGATATATACAAATAGCTGTGCTGTTATTATTCTGAAAGGAACTGTTGTGCTGTTATGTAACATTATTTCCTGCAACATGGGAATTATAGAATAGTTGTGTTGTTATGACTCATTATTCCCTGGCATACAGAAAGTGTTGTTGTGCTGTTGTTATACAATTGACAAATACATATACAATCAACAAAATAGATATTGACAAAACAGATATTGATAAAATAGATATTGACAAAAATAGATATTGACAAAACAGACATTGATAAAATAGTTATGCTTCACCAAGGAAGATAATACTATATCCAGTATTAATGCTAATTAAACAGTCTTTTGGCTCAGCACAAAAATAGATATTGACAAAACAGACGTTGATAAAATAGTTATGCCTCACCAAGGAAGATAATACTATATTCAATATTAATACTAATTAAACAGTCTTTTGGCTCAGCACAAACAATGTTAGTTTTCTTGTTAGTCTCTATAACCTCCAAGTATTTGCTTGTTTGTAGTAGTAATACTTTCACTTGCTGGAGGCCTCCAGACAAATTGCAGTAGTCTAATAGAAAATATCTGACTACTGGTTGAGAATGGGTGATAAGCAACTAGTTTAGGATGAGTAGAGTCACGTTGTAGCAGTCTGGAATTTGTAGATAAGTGTAGCAGTTTGATGGTTGTAGCTAACTGTAGCAGTTTGTAGCTAACTGTAGAAGTCTAGGGGTTGTGGCTAATTGAAGCAGTCTGGGAGCTGCAGCTAATTGTAGCATGCTGGGGGCTGTAGCTAGCTGTAGCATTTTGGGAGTTGCAGCAAACTGTAGCAATCTGAGAGCTGTAGCCAATTGTATCAGTATGGGAGATGTAGCCAATTGTAGCAATCTGGGAGCAGTAGCTTACTGTAACAATCTGGGGGCTGTAGCTAATTCCACTAGTCAGTGGTCTAAATAACTGTAGCAGTCTGGGAGTTGCAGCTAACTGTAGCAGTTTGGGGACTGTAGCTGACTGTAGTGTCTGGGAGTTGTAATTAACTGTAGCAGTCTGGAAGTTGGAGATAACTGTAGCAGTCTGAGAGCTGAAGCTAATTGTAGTAGTCTGGGGGCTGTAGCAAACTATAGTAATCTGGGAGATGTAGCAGTCTGGGAGTTGTAGCAATCTGGAAGCTGTAGCTAAATGTAGCAGTCTGGGAGATGTAGCTAATTGTAGTGGGGAAGTTGTAGCTAACTGTAGCAGACTGAGAGCTGTAGCTAATTGTAGCAGTCTGGGAGCTGTAGCAAACTATAGTAGTCTGGAGTATTATCTAAATGTAGCAGTGTGGGAGTTGTAGCAAACTGTAGAAGTCTGGGTTTGTGGCTAACTTTAGCAGTCTTGGAGATGTAGCAAACTGTAGCAGTCTGGGAAATGTAGCTAATTGTAGCAGTCTGGGAGTTGTAGCAAACTGTAGCATATAGTTGAATGTAAACAAAGGCAATGACCTCTCAGTAAGTCACTCCCGTTTTAGAAGGATTCTGTGATTTCTATCGGTCACAGTATAAAATGAGAAAATATACTTTAAAATATTGATCACAAATGTTTCATGTACTAATTGCTTCCCACCCTCCACCCCAATTTCAAATTAAAAATAGATGAAGAAAATTTGTAACTCTCTATTTCATATGATACACACAAAATCTGCCACATTTCTTTCTCTCCATCTCTTACACACACACACACACACACACACACACACACACACACACACACACACACACACACACACACACTCTCTCACACACACACATAAACACAACATCTGACTCCTTGTTCTCTCTCTCATACAAAATTTGACTATTTTTCTCCCTCACTCATCCACTCACACAATTTGACTCTTTCTCTCTCTCACAATTTGACTCTTTCTCTCTCTCTCTCAATTTGACTATCTCTCTCTCTCTCTTTCTCTCACACAATTTGACTCTCTTTCATACACAATTTGACTTTCTCTCTCTCAATCACAATTTGACTACCTCTTTCTCTCTCTCACACATAATTTGACTACCCCTTTCTCTCTCTCTTACACAGTTTGACTATCTCTTTCTCTCTCTCACACACAAGTTGACTATTTTTCAAACACACAATTTGACTATCTCTTTCTCTCTCTCTTACACAGTTTGACTATCTCTTTCTCTCTCACACACACACACAAGTTATCTATTTCTCTCTCACACACAATTTGACTATCTCTTTCTCTCTCTCTCACACACACACAAGTTGACTATTTCTCTCTCTCTCTCTCACACACACACACACATACACGGACTGTCCCTCTCAACAGATGTGAAGGTGGCAACAATGTGATTCAGTGGTGACGCCTAGCGTGGCTTGAATGTTGACGCCATATGTTGTGTGGGATCGTTATAGTCGTTAGAATCATCTTCTTTTATGTCTTCAAGTCTGTAGGCCTACTCGTGGATATTTTACGTCCAGTGACTCACTCGCCTATATTAAGCTCGCCAAGCGTCATATCCCTCTTGTTACGTCAGACGTAGACTTACTAGCGTCAATTATTTTCCCCACATGACATGGTATCTTTAGCGTGCGCGCTGTAAGTGAAAAATATTTTACCATAACCTAATTAATTTAGCTTATGATAATGCCAATATCCTTAGGAAGAATAAGAGCCAGTCTGTCATGCAATTTCAAAGACTTTGATCTTGGAATCATGCGTGCTGGAGGTATAGTATTAATAATGATTCATTTACTCATCAACCGTAAATAAACGCTTATTTACGGCCCTCCTTGAAATGAGTGTCCAATGAACGCCTACTTGTGCACATGAGTTCTAAATTACACATTTGAAAATTGAGTAACTGCCCCGTTTCTTTGAAATTGTTGAAGAAAATTGTAAACGAATCACCCTTCTGTTATATTTAATTCACATTTAGTTCAGGCTTAATTGAGTATGAAGGCCGACTGGGGTGTTGGGAAAGGGTGATTACTCTCGGCAAACAATTACACGATTAAAAGGTCTGCAACATGAACGTTCACTGATTGGGGATTCGGTATCTTGACGGACTATGGAGTTCATTTTCAAACCTGTAATTTGCTCACTATAGCCTTCTAGTGCACGCGCATGATAATTTCCATACAAGGAGTTTCCAAACAGGGGTGAGGTCGGCTGGTGTGGGATGGTAATAGCAGATACCTTAGTATGCTGCTGGCGAATGGGATTGGGGAGGGGGGTTAGGTGTCAAGACATGGCTGGTGAGTATTAGAGGGAGAGTGGTCCTTATTGACTCCCTGATATTGGCTGGGAAACGCTTGTCATTCGGAACAATGAATGTTTGGCGGTGATACTCTTTCTTTCCTAGCTCGGCTTTGGTGTCCGCTTCTTTGCTAAATGTCTCTTGGCCCCGTTGAGGCCGGTTTTATCATTCATTGTGCATTAATATCATTCAGTGTGTAATTTGAAAACAAATACTGACCACTGTTTTCACTCGGAATGTAACATTCCCTTGTGACCCACAACCATATTAATAAAATAATTTCACGTAATAAAGGAATACAATGCTAATAACTAATAATATGGCCATTTGCAAATACATCACTTGATACTTTCATTATGTAAAATTTATGTAAAATAAACTTTGTTTAATGTTTGGCTTTGGGGCTCTCCGAAAACACTTTGTACATTAATTGTGTAAAAACTGTTATGGTTCAGGGCATCCCTATAATAATTTGAAACATTGGTTAAGTGCGTTTGAAACATTTACATTGATAATAAAATGTTTGTTTTAATAAAATGTTGGTCACTCATTTTGTTTTACATCACTCAGTGTATTTTACGTCACTCATTTGTAATGCCTATGAAAGGTTCTACCATTCAATGTATGATTACAATACTAATTTTATGTCATAATGCCCCTTGAATTTAAGTATAATGTCCCTTGAATTTAAGTATAATGTAGAACTTCTGGAAAGCGCTATAATGTTTATGAGGGATGCAGCATAGTGTCACAGTTTCCTATAATTATGCGTTATTTAATTTTGCATAATTATTAAAAATAGGAATGAAATATGGCAGAAATGTTTTACATTTAATAATTTGAAGTGTATCATTCCCACATATTTCTTAAAATTCAACTGTATGTTAAGCCACGTTAAGTCTTGCCACATGTTAAGTCTTGTGACCCTTGCCACATGTTAAGCCTTGTGACCCTTGCCACATGTTAAGCCTTGTGACCCTTGCAACATGTTAAGCCTTGTGACCCTTGCCACATTTAAGCCTTTGTCACTCTTGCCACATGTTAAGCTTTGTCATTCTTGCCACTTGTTAAGCCTTGCCACATGTTAAGACTTGTCACCCTTGCCACATGTTAAGCCTTGCCACATGTTAAGCCTTGTGACCCTTGCCACATGTTAAGCCTTGTCACTTCTGCCACATGTTAAGTCTTGTGACCCTTGCCACATGTTAAGCCTTGTGACCCTTGCCACATGTTAAGCCTTGTGACCCTTGCCACATGTTAAGTCTTGTGACCCTTGCCACATGTTAAGCCTTGTGACCCTTGCCACATTTTAAACCTTGTGACCCTTGCCACATTTAAGCCTTTGTCACTCTTGCCACATGTTAAGCCTTGTCACCCTTGCCAGAGGTTAAGCCTTGTCAGTTATTTTTTTTTATATCACTTACTGACTCTTTATAAATCATTTTATTTATTCATGGTTCGTTTCATAATTATTTCCCGTCAGTAAATGTTACTTTCACATAACCAAATGATGAGTCCATAACTGCTTCATCATTGAGCATAACTTCCACGTTTATACTAACCGTCTTTTAATCATTCAATTAAATAATCATTCATTTTTTACCATTTATTGTGTCTTTTATATATCCAATTTCAACATTCATCATAATTTAAGTAACTTATTGTATCTTTTACACAAATTCTTTAAAATAACCGTTGTTTCTTTACATAACAATTCTATCATTAATGTGTCTTATACATAAATAGCTTAGTATCAATGTGTCTTATACATAAATAACTTAGTATCAATGTGTCTTATACATAAATAGCTTAGTATTAATGTGTCTTATACATAAATAGCTTAGTATTAATGTGTCTTATACATAAATAGCTTACTATCAATGTGTCTTATACATAAATAGCTTAGTATCAATGTGTCTTATACATAAATAGCTTAGTATCAATGTGTCTTGTACATAAATAGCTTAGTATCAATGTGTCTTATACATAAATAGCTTAGTATCAATGTGTCTTGTACATAAATAGCTTAGTATCAATGTGTCTTATACATAAATAGCTTAGTATCAATGTGTCTTATAAATAATAATTATATCACCAATGTGCTTAATATAAATAACAATTTTACCATGAACACGTCTTATATGCTCTAATGTTATTGTCAATATTTGAAACATAAACAAATGTATCATCAATGTAATTATACATTAAAATTGTATTTGTGTTTTATTATTAATTTTATCATCATTTTGTTTTGAGATAGAACTAATTTTATCATCATTTTATCTCTGATACAACCAGTTTTATCATAATTTTGTCCTTAGACATAACCAATTTTATTTTATAAATTTTGTTTTTAAATATGACCAATACATAACCAGTTTTTCATCAATAAGTCTTTTATATCACCAGTTTTTCATCAATAAGCCCTTTATATCACCAGTTTTTCATCAATAAACCTTTTATATCACCGGTTTTTCATCAATATGCCTTTTATATCACCAGTTTTTATCAATATAATATATCACAAGTTTTTCATCAATATGCCTTTTATATCACCAGTTTTTCATCAATATGCCTTTTACATCACTAGTTTTTCATCAATATACCTTTTATATAACCATTTTTATCCTCAGTGTGTCTTGCTCATAAACACTTTTATTATCGATGTTTTTAAGACAAAATCAGTGTTATCATCAATGTGTCTTATACATATGTATTTTTATCATCAATGTGTCTTATACATATGTATTTTTATTACCAATGTGTCTTGAACATACGTATTTTTATTACCACTGTGTCTTGAACATAAGTACTTTTATTACCACTGTGTCTTGAACATACGTATTTTTATTACTAATGTGTCTTGAACATAAGTACTTTTATTACCACTGTGTCTTGAACATAGGTATTTTTATTACCAATGTGTCTTGAACATAAGTACTTTTATTACCACTGTGTCTTGAACATAAGTACTTTTATTACCACTGTGTCTTGAACATAAGTACTTTTATTACCACTGTGTCTTGAACATAAGTACTTTTATTACCACTGTGTCTTGAACATAAGTACTTTTATTACCACTGTGTCTTGAACATAAGTACTTTTATTACCACTGTGTCTTGAACATAAGTACTTTTATTACCACTGTGTCTTGAACATAAGTACTTTTATTACCACTGTGTCTTGAACATAAGTACTTTTATTACCACTGTGTCTTGAACATAAGTACTTTTATTACCACTGTGTCTTGAACATAAGTACTTTTATTACCACTGTGTCTTGAACATAAGTACTTTTATTACCACTGTGTCTTGAACATAAGTACTTTTATTACCACTGTGTCTTGAACATAAGTACTTTTATTACCACTGTGTCTTGAACATAAGTACTTTTATTACCAGTGTCTTGAACATAAGTACTTTTATTACCACTGTGTCTTGAACATAAGTACTTTTATTACCAGTGTCTTGAACATAAGTACTTTTATTACCACTGTGTCTTGAACATAAGTACTTTTATTACCAGTGTCTTGAACATAAGTACTTTTATTACCAGTGTCTTGAACATAAGTACTTTTATTACCACTGTGTCTTGAACATAAGTACTTTTATTACCACTGTGTCTTGAACATAAGTACTTTTATTACCAGTGTCTTGAACATAAGTACTTTTATTACCACTGTGTCTTGAACATAAGTACTTTTATTACCAGTGTCTTGAACATAAGTACTTTTATTACCACTGTGTCTTGAACATAAGTACTTTTATTACCAGTGTCTTGAACATAAGTACTTTTATTACCACTGTGTCTTGAACATAAGTACTTTTATTACCAGTGTCTTGAACATAAGTACTTTTATTACCACTGTGTCTTGAACATAAGTACTTTTATTACCAGTGTGTCTTGAACATAAGTACTTTTATTACCACTGTGTCTTGAACATAAGTACTTTTATTACCACTGTGTCTTGAACATAAGTACTTTTATTACCACTGTGTCTTGAACATAAGTACTTTTATTACCAATGTGTCTTGAACATAAGTACTTTTATTACCACTGTGTCTTGAACATAAGTACTTTTATTGCCACTGTGTCTTGAACATAAGTACTTTTATTACCACTGTATCTTGAACATAAGTACTTTTATTACCACTGTGTCTTGAACATAAGTACTTTTATTACCACTGTGTCTTGAACATAAGTACTTTTATTACCACTGTGTCTTGAACATAAGTACTTTTATTACCACTGTGTCTTGAACATAAGTACTTTTATTACCAGTGTCTTGAACATAAGTATTTTTATTACCACTGTGTCTTGAACATAAGTACTTTTGCCATTAATGTATCTCGTGGATATCCAATTTTATCAATTTTATGTTTTTATATAATCAAAATTATCATCACTATATCTTAAACATAATAAATTTATCATCAATGTGACTTATAAATAATAAATGTTGTCATCAGTGCACCTTTATACATAATTAATTTTATTATAATTGTTTCTAGTATATAAATGTACCATCAATACAACTATATTTAATCAGTTTTATGATAAATGCGTCTCATATGCAATCAATTTATCACCAATGTGTCTTATATATATAAACAAAATCATCAATGTCTTATATATAATCAGTTTTACATTCAATGTGTCTCATAGGTCATCAATTTTATTATCAATTTGTCCTATACACAATTAATTTTATCACCAATGTGTCATATATATATAGCGAATTTTATCACCAATGTCTTATATATTACGAATGTTATCACCAATATGTCTTATATATTACGAATTTTATCACCAATATGTCTGATATATAACGAATTTTATCACCAATGTCTTATATATTACGAATATTATCAATCAATGTGTCTTATACATATATTAATCGATCTTTGCTGTGCATTGGACTTCGACTTTTATCTACGTAAGCTGTAGGGTGGATGCATTGGTGGAAGGATGGGTAGACGGATGTATTGCTGGAAGAAAGGACAGATGCAGTTTTCCATGTGAAATGTATTCCAGTTGTATAAAACCAGTTACATGCTTTTATCCACCTGAATAATGTGAGCTTTTGCCCGGGGCAAAATATTTGCTCATTTGCAACAGGGCACATTTTTGTGCGTGTAATTTCCTATGAGTAGGCATCTATGCCAACCATTTGTCTCCATTCTTCAGGCTAAGGGACTAGGAGTTCTGAATTCAAATGAGTCGTCTACCGTAAAAGACTGCGCATTTCCCATCCGTGAAATCGGCGGACAGTGACTGAAAGGGGGCGTGAACTCCGTTTTAATCAAAATCACGTGACTGCGATACGTCATATCTGTCGCTCACCTCTCTTCCAGTCGTTGGCGCTTAATCGCCCAGTTTATCACCGACACTACAGAAAGAAAAGTGAGAGCAAAATATATTACAGGACAGGACGATACACCGGTGATCTCCCCTAGCTATGAAGCAGGAAGCAGCAACGTATAAGTCTACTTCGGTGACTGAATATTATTACTTGACCTACGAGTTCAGCTGTGAATGACGACAGCAAGTTATTATCTCTTAAGTGGGACTGGCGCGGTGTGAATGACGACAGTAAGTTATTATCTCCTAAGTGAGAATGGCGCGCTCCCTTTGCTTGGCAAGTCTTTTATCCCCGCCGCTATGAGCGACAGAGTCAGGTGGTTCCACATACGGTGTCTGCCAAACTCTGGAACACCATTATACACCTCCCATTATAGATTTACATCTGAAACTGTTATTGTATCCCCGCTTGTGCCCCAACCAATAAGTGAGTGAAAAAATAAAAACAAGTAAATTTAGAATAAGTGTGAAGAAGAAAAACTAGAAGCTGAAAACACTTAGCAAAATAATTATATCACTGCTTTTCTCAACAGTCTTTCATCTGTTAAATAATTATTTCTCTGCTTTTTTTAAATAGCTCCTTTTCCATACTTTAGCGGTCGAAACCAAACGCTAGTTTAGGTGGTTGGGCTGTCTTTCAAGATGCTAACAGTTTTGTCTTTCCGAGTATTGACCGATGTTTCTTGTTGTCGTACTGAGGTCTGTTTGCTATTTTTTTTTTTTATCGAGAGTTTAAGTGTTGTTGTCTTACTTGAGGTCTGTTTATTATTTTTTCATCTCCGAGTGTACCGAGTCACGTTTTTTGTTGTTGTACTAAGGGTTTTTTTTTTCGTTTTGTCAAGTATGTGAGTTTCAGTATTTTCTCCATGAGTATATATTTATGTTGTCTTACCGAAGTCTGTGTTGCTTTTCTTTTGTCAAGTAAGATGAACTGTTGTTTCTTCATGCTGACTGCTTGATGTTGTGTCTTGTCAGAAAGTTGTGTCTTCCTGAGGTTAGAATGTTGTGTCTTGTCTTCCTGAGGTCAGAATGTTGTGTCTTGTCTTCCTGAGGTCAGAATGCTGTGTCTTGTCTTCTGAGGTCAAAATGTTATTCTTGTCTTCCAGAGGTCAGAATGTTTTTCATGTCTTCCAGAGGTCAGAATGTTTTTCATGTCTTTCTGAGGTCAGAATGTCGCTTCCGGCCTTTTTGTGGTCAGAACGTTGTCTTGTCTTTCTGAGGTTATGATTTGTTTTTTGTCTTTTTGAGGCCAGAATGTTGTGTCTTTTCTGAGGTTAGGATGTTGTTTCTTGTCTTTCTGAGGTCAGAATGTTGTTTCTTGTCTCTGAGGTCAGAAGGTTGTTTCCTGTCATTTTGAAGTCAGGATGTTGTCTTGTATTTCTGAAGTTAGGATTTGATTCTTGTCTTTCTGAGGTCAGAATGTTGTGTCTTGTATTTCTGAGGTCAGAATGTTGTGTCTTGTATTTCTGAGGTCAGAATGTTGTTTCTTGTCTTTCTGAGGTCAGAATGTTGTTTTCTTTGGGTTCGAATTTTATCTGCTGATAATTATAGTTGGCACTTTTTGAATCCATTCCTTTGCTCGTTACTGTCAAGGCTGTAAAGCGTTGACAGATGTGACTGTAAAATGTTGAGAGTTGAAGTAACATCAAATGCTAGTACAAATATCTAAAATTAATTATTTTTTAATTTTATATATATATATATATATATATATATATATATATATATATATATATATATATATATATATACTGGGTATGTGTGACAGAGTAAATTTGCCTCTCCCTATTTTTAAATTTAAATTCTTATACAAATTGTTAAATTGTCAAAGTAACTCGAACTTATGCACTCCTTATGACGGTATTTTTGAGTGTGTGAGTTGAAGTAAATGCTCGAGGCAAGAATGTTCTAGATTGCTGACGTAATGCAAACTGAGTGAGTAGTTGTTTTTTTAATTATCCAATGATAATGATTTATGAGAATGAGACCAGCCAATCGGCTAAGATTAAAAAGTTCACCTGCTGTAGAAAATTCTATTCTTTGATCACTTTGAATTTGGAGTGGCAAAAAGAAAGTCCTATTTTGAAAGGCAGCTGTTAGCTTGATGGTGAGTTTAATTGACTGATTGAGTGAAAATGGACTTTGAAATATTTCATATAATTTTGCTATTGATATGTCATAATTGTGTAGAGTCAGTCTCTAGCTGGGACAGAACATACACTGTCCAGTTGTCAGTCTCTATTTGGGACATAACACATCAGAAGACACAATATAGTAACAATAGTCCGACATAGAAAGTTTTGTGGAATGAATCACTTTGTAACACAAAGCACAATCACTGTCTGTAATACAAACCACAATCAATGTGTAACACTAACCACAATCACTGTCTGTAACACAAACCACAATACTGTGAGATTTCCTAGTTAGAATAGATCTGTTTAATTCCCACACAAAGTCCAGACACTGTCATTGTAATAAGTCCAACAGTACAGCAAAGATAATCAGTTATAGCTGTTCAAACGATAGAAACAAAAAGAAGGAAAACGACAAATACCAAACTATCAGGATCTGGCATTAGAAATCAAAGAATTTTAAATGCAAGCACAGAGGTGATACCACTAAGAGAGGAGAGCATGCTGTGACCTTGAAAGCTCCAGTCGAGGGAAGCAGAGACCTCTCCCAGTATTAAAAGCAGCAACATCCTTGGAAATTCCCATATCCTCAGTAAATCTTGGATCTCCCATAAATGTGGCAGGATTCCTACAATTTGGGTCTCCCACAAATGTGGCAGAATCGAGAGTACGACAAATGTGGCAGAAATGACAGTATGACAAATGTGGCAGAAATGACAATACGACAAATGTGGCACAAATGACAATACGACAAATGTGGCACAAATGACAATAGGACAATTTTGGCAGAAATGACAGGACGATAAATGTGTCAGAAATGACAGTACGACAAATGTGTCTGGACTGAGAACACGACCCCATCAGGATTCCCGAACTTTCGTTCGCACCCAACAAACCGACAGGTAACACAAGTCGTTAGAAGACTACTACTACTACTACTACTACACTACTACTACTACTACTACTACTATTACTACTGATGCAGAAGATGACAAAATCACAAATCGTATCAAAAACGGTAAAATATTTTACAACATATTGGACACAGCAAGGTCACAGTCGTTGTACATTCTGCTTAACACAGTAAGGACTGAGGCCAATAAGCGAAACAAACCATTGAATTCATGGGCAAAATGAGAAGATATATATAAAATAAAGTATTTATATAAAGAATTAAATAAAATAGATATACAGAAGGAATTAAATAAAATAGAAATACAGAAGGAATTAAATAAATAGATATACAGAAGGAATTAAATAAAATAGATATACAGAAGGAATGAAATAAAATAGATATACAGAAGGAATGAAATAAAATAGATATACAGAAGGAATTAAATAAAATAGATATACAGAAGGAATTAAATAAAATAGATATACAGAAGGTATTAAATAAAATAGATATACAGAAGGAATTAAATAAAATAGATATACAGAAGGAATGAAATAAAATAGATATACAGAAGGAATTAAACAGTGATAGAAGAGACAATAGAGTTCGCGAGAGTTTGAAAACGACAATTGTTTCTTTGCATCTCAGCCCTTTGATGGACCCTGACAGGCAAGTGAACAGTGGCCGTGCGACTTGTCATCTGCTTTTGAAATGTTGACAATGCGCGTTTCTGATGATGAGCGCAAGCTTCTAGCAGTAGTGCCCACTAGTGTAAGACCAAATCGGTATTTAGGGGCAGATCATTGTGAGAAACGAACACGAAATCGGGTATTACTGTAAGGGTTAACACGAAGTTGGGCGTTACTGTAAGGGACAAACACGAAAAGGGGCATTAATGTAAGGGACAAACACGAAAAGGGGCATTAATGTAAGGGACAAACGCAAAGTGTGCAAGAGACAAACACAAAATGTGTAAGAGACAGATATAAAATATGTAGGGAACTAACACAAAATGCATAAGAGACAGATATAAAATATGTAGGGAACTAACACAAAATGTGTAAGAGACAGATATAAAATATGTAGGGAACTAACACAAAATGCATAAGAGACAGATATAAAATATGTAGGGAACTAACACAAAATGTGTAAGAGGTAAACAGATATAAAATATGTAGGGAACTAACACAAAATGTGTAAGAGGTAAACAGATAATATGTAGGGAACTAACACAAAATGTGTAAGAGGTAAACAGATAATATGTAGGGAACTAACACAAAATGTGTAAGAGGTAAACAGATAATATGTAGGGAACTAACACAAAATGTGTAAGAGGTAAACAGATATAAAATATGTAGGGAACTAACACAAAATGTGTAAGAGGTAAACAGATAATATGTAGGGAACTAACACAAAATGTGTAAGAGGTAAACAGATATAAAATATGTAGGGAACTAACACAAAATGTGTAAGAGGTAGACAGATATAAAATATGTAGGGAACTAACACAAAATGTGTAAGAGGTAAACAGATATAAAATATGTAGGGAACTAACACAAAATGTGTAAGAGGTAAACAGATATAAAATATGTAGGGAACTAACACAAAATGTGTAAGAGGTAAACAGATAATGTGTAGGGAACTAACACAAAATGTGTAAGAGGTAAACAGATAATGTGTAGGGAACTAACACAAAATGTGTAAGAGGTAAACAGATAATATGTAAGAGACTAAACATAAATAAGTGCGTCATAGACTGGGACAAACATAGCGCACAACAGTAACTGACAAACACAAAATCGGGCAACACTGAGAGATATACACAAAATAGTTCATTACTGTAAGGGACAAACACTGAGAGATAAACACAAAACAGTACATTACTGTAAGGGACAAACACTGAGAGATAAACACAAAATAGTACATTACTGTAAGGGTTAAATAATTGAGAGATAACCAGAAAACAGTACAGGGGGCAAACACTGAGGGAAAACAACAGGGCGTTGTGTAATGTACAAGCTCTGAAAAATATCATATACAGTATTATCTCAGCCTTTTCTAACTTTTAATTTTAAAAAAAATTATGTCTTTTTTTTTGTTGTTGTTGAATGGATAACAGCACAACGACTTACATGCACACATTTCACTCACACACACGCACGCACGCACGCACGCACAATCTCGCAATCTTACACAGACACATGGGCCAAAATAGCGCTTACTAGCACGTAATAATGCACACAATAAATGAATAAATAAATAAGAAGTGTAGACTGTACAAAATGGAAAAGAAAAACGAAACGATTTCAAATAGAAACAAATCGAATCTATTTCTCCTTAAACGCGTCATTCCGTCTGGGTGCGCGAGCCACTGGCACTTGATGAAAGCTGACACAACCGTCGGCAGACGACAGCAAAACGCCGTCTACCGGATGGCACAGTTTCACACCTCAGCCCGACGAGACTTCACTGGCTCTCGAGGCTGTGCCAGCACTCTTCTTGGAGGAAGAAATTTAGCGGGTGTATTTTATGGCACTCGTCGCCTTGTCGACTTTAGTTCGCTCTAATTGAGGGTTTTGTTTCCATTGATGGCTCCAGCTAATGCTGTCAACTGATGTGATTTGAGACTTGCGCTCTCGTCTAGTCTCTCTCCTTTCCTTTCTTCTTCTCACTCTCTTTCTCCCTCCCTCCTTACCCCCACTCTTTCAGCTTATCTTCCATCATCTTGTTCTTTTTCTATCCCATCTTTCTCTCACAGTCTTTTAGCTATCGCTTCCCTCCATTCTCTCTTTGTTCAGTTGTACCATTTTATTCCCCCCCCCACTCTGTGTTCAGTTTACCATTTTATTTTTCTCTCCCTCATGCTCTGTTCAATTAGCGATATTTTTCTCTCCCTCATTTCTCTGATAAGTATTACCGTTTATCTTTCTTTCCTCCATATCTCCAGTACTGCCATTTTATATTCTGTTGCAAACTTCATGCTTTCCTATACTCTTGCACTCTTTCATTTTCTCGTTCTCGCCCCTACCCCTCAATCCTTCGCTTTCAGTCACTTTTATTCCTCACTCTTTCACGCACGCACGCACGCACGTACAATCCCTGTTTCAAGAGTCTAGTATAGATTATTTTATTTTATTATGTTCACGACTCCCTTAACATTTTCTTGTCTTCTCTTGTTTACGACAACCTTAACATAGATTTGTTGTCTTCTCTTGTTTACGACTCACAAACATACATTTGTTGTCTTCTCTTGTTTACGACTCACAAACATACATTTGTTGTCTTCTCTTGTTTACGACTCACAAACATACATTTGTTGTCTTCTCTTGTTTACGACTCACAAACATACATTTGTTGTCTTCTCTTGTTTACGACTCACAAACATACATTTGTTGTCTTCTCTTGTTTACGACAACCTTAACATAGATTTGTTGTCTTTTCTTGTTTACGACTCACAAACATACATTTGTTGTCTTCTCTTGTTTACGACTCACAAACATACATTTGTTGTCTTCTCTTGTTTACGACAACCTTAACATAGATTTGTTGTCTTTTCTTGTTTACGACTCACAAACATACATTTGTTGTCTTCTCTTGTTTACGACAACCTTAACATAGATTTGTTGTCTTTTCTTGTTTACGACTCACAAACATAGATTTGTTGTCTTTTCTTGTTTACGACTCACAAACATAGATTTGTTGTCTTTTCTTGTTTACGACTCACAAACATACATTTGTTGTCTTCTCTTGTTTACGACAACCTTAACATAGATTTGTTGTCTTTTCTTGTTTACGACTCACAAACATACATTTGTTGTCTTCTCTTGTTTACGACAACCTTAACATAGATTTGTTGTCTTTTCTTGTTTACGACTCACAAACATAGATTTGTTGTCTTTTCTTGTTTACGACTCACAAACATAGATTTGTTGTCTTTTCTTGTTTACGACTCACAAACATACATTTGTTGTCTTCTCTTGTTTACGACTCTCAAACATACATTTGTTGTCTTCTCTTATTTACGACTCACAAACATGCATTTGTTGTCTTCTCTTGTTTACGACTCACAAACATACATTTGTTGTCTTCTCTTGTTTACGACTCACAAGCACACATTTGTTGTCTTCTCTTGTTTACGACTTACAAACATAGATTTGTTGTTTTCTTGACTTACTTTTAGAACAAAGCATGAAATGTGTCATTCCACTTGTCATTAATGAAATATAGAAGGGGTTGTCTTCATGTTTCATTCACAAGTGTAGTTTTATTGCTTCGTTAATTGATTTAACATTCGAGAGCAGATGGTGTTGTAAGAAGTAGTGTAACTGAGTTGTGTAAGATTAGTGTAACTGAATTGTTGTGTAAGATGTAGGTAACTGAGTTGTTGTGTAAGATGTAGTGTAACTAAGTTGTTGTGTAAGATGTAGTGTGAGTTGTTGTGTAAGATTAGTGTAACTGAGTTGTTGTGTAAGATGTAGTGTGAGTTGTTGTGTAAGATGTAATGTGAGTTGTTGTGTAAGATTAGTGTAACTGAGTTGTTGTGTAAGATGTAGTGTAACTGAGTTGTTGTGTAAGATGTAGTGTAACTAAGTTGTTGTGTAAGATTTAGTGTGAGTTGTTGTGTAAGATTAGTGTAACTGAGTTGTTGTGTAAGATGTAGTGTGAGTTGTTGTGTAAGATTAGTGTAACTGAGTTGTTGTGTAAGATGTAGTGTAACTGAGTTGTTGTGTAAGATGTAGTGTGAGTTGTTGTGTAAGATTAGTGTAAATGAGTTGGTGTGTAAGATTAGTGTAACTGAGATGTTGTGTAAGATGTAGTGTAAATGAGTTGTTGTGTAAGATTAGTGTAACTGAGTTGTTGTGTAAGATGTAGTGTAACTGAGTTGTTGTGTAAGATGTAGTGTAACTGAGTTGTTGTGTAAGATGTAGTGTGAGTTGTTGTGTAAGATTAGTGTAACTGAGTTGTTGTGTAAGATGTAGTGTAACTGAGTTGTTGTGTAAGATGTAGTGTAACTGAGTTGTTGTGTAAGATGTAGGCTAACTGAGTTGTTGTGTAAGATGTAGTGTAAATGAGTTGTTGTGTAAGATGTAGTGTAAATGAGTTGTTGTGTTATAAGTCATTAATAGATCTTTTAGTTTGTCATGTTTCATGAATCAGTAAATGATGTGTTTTATTAGCCATTTGTAGAGCTGTTGTTTTGTCACATGAAATAGTCATATTTAATAATCATATGAAGATCTGTTGAGTTGCCATGCTAAAGTAGTCATATCTATCTATCTATCTATCTATCTATCTATCTATCTATCTATCTATCTATCTATCTATCTATCTATCTATCTATCTATCTATCTATCTATCTATCTATCTATCTATCTATCTATCTATCCTTAGTCTTGACAACCGTTGGGGCACCACTGATGACTTGACAACCACTTCCATTCTGTTCTCTGCTAATCTTACTGTATTGCTCATTTTAAGTCCTGTCCACTCGGAGATGTTATCCTTCCATCTTTTCCTCTGTCTTCCTCTCCTGTACCCTCCTTGCACAGTACCTTGCATAATTGTCTTGGCAATCCCTGTTGATCGTGTGACATGCCCATACCATTTCATTTGTGTTTTTTTCACAATGACCAATAGCTCTTCATAGGGCCCAATGGCTTGCCTAATTCTGTTTCCCATTTTCTCATTCGTGACCTGATTTCTATACGAAATGTCAAGTAACCTTCAAAAGCTCTCATTTCAGTAGAGTTGTATCCTCCTTTCGAGATCCACTATGAGGGTCCATGACTCACAGGCATATAAGAACACAGATACAACCAATGAGCGCATCAGTCTGATCTTTGAGCTGACTGAGATGTTTCTGTCTTTCCAAACTCTCTCCAGCCTTGCCATTGCTGTTATTGTCATCGCAATCCTGGACAATATTTCAGGTTTTGATTCCTCGTCTGTCACGATGGCTCCTAACTACTTGAATTTATTAACTATTTCCAATTTCTGATCACCAATCATGATGTCATTGCCAATGCCACTGGTGTTGTTGTCATCAATTTGGACTTCTCTGTACTGATTTCCATACCAAAAGCAAAAGCTGTCCTGTCCAGTTTTGACATCAATTGAGCTAGCTCCTCATCATTTCCTGCAAGGCCATCAATGTCATTAGCAAAGCGTAAGTTCGTTATTGTTCTGCCTCCAATGCTGACAGTTCCTTCATGGTCTTCCAGAACATTAGTCATGATTCTTTCAAGGAAGATGTTGAAGAGAATAGGCAAAAGTAAGCAGTCTTGTCTGACTCACACTGTTGTCCTGAACCAATCTCTTATTTGGCTGTTGAAGCAGGCTGCGCTGGTGGCCTTGCTGTAAAGGCTTTCTATGACTTTGATCATGTTGGCATTGATGTTGTACAGCTTCATGGTGGACCAAAGGGCTGCATGCCATATCCTGTCAAACGCCTTCTTAAAATCTACAAAGACACGATAAAGGTCTTGTTGGTGCTGGAGGTACTTCTCACATAGCAGTCTCAGATTAAAAATCTGTTTAGGTGTGCTTCACCCTGGTCTGAAGTCTATCTGTTCCTCAGCTATGATTTCCTCTGCCTGCGGCTTCAGTCTTTTTAATATGATCTTTAACATGACTCTAACAGACCTTATATTTAGAGCCTCCTAAATAAGAGACAAAATATATTGTTTGCAACATTTACAGGAAGAGTACTTTGATTGCAAGATCTGTTATCTTTCAAAATCTTAATACGAGAATGAAATTATTATCTTTTTTCAGCAGAACTTGTCGAAAGTTACAGTCTTTATATTTTATTTTCTATGTTAAAGCTTACTTAACTAGTTTGAATTTCATAAACATGTAGTTTATCAACTTTATAAATTCTTTTTTTCAATTTATTTTATAACTTTACTCCTCTACTCCCCCATTTCTCTCATTCACCTTCTTTCTTTCATATATTTTCTCTGTTCTCTCTACATCTGCCCTTTGTTTTTTTCCTGTCACTACCCTCGACAACTCATTTTTAAATCCCCCCCACAGCTCATTTTAATAATTTTTTGTAACATAGTTCTTTCTCTCTATCACAATGAGATTTAAAACTAAATTATATTAAAGGAGACTTAGATCAGCATTTATTTATTTTGCCTTGACCAGAAACTTAAATAGATGTCCTTTTTAGAATACAGCACTGCCTCACACGGTGATGGCCCTATTGTGACAGAAACTACAAGGGGAGCTAATTAGCTGCAGTGTTACCAGTTGCCTTCCCTGCTGTCCGACTAGGCCCTACTGTTTCTTGCTAATAATGATCAAAGTAGTCTGTTCTATTCGCATTATTCCCGCCCCCACACAAATGCACTTCTACAGAACCCAGTCTTTAGTTAATTAATAGTTGTCGTTACTAGATTGGTTTGTTAATGTCGAGTTCATGAATATCTGTAGAAAGCACTAAAATGTGTGCCAGTATCGTTTTGTTCATGAATATCTGTAGTAAGCATTAACATTTTTTGCCAGTGTCATTTTATTTTTCATGAACATTTGTAATAAGCACTAAAGTGTGTCAGAAGTCATGTTGACATGAATGACTGTATGGCAAGCATTAATAATGTGTATAATGTGTTCTATTCACGAAGGTCAGACTAGCAAACACTAAAAATGTCTCGTGTTCTATTCACGAAGGTCAGACTAGCAAACACTAAAAATGTATCGTGTTCTATTCACGAAGGCCAGATTAGCAAGCACTAAAATGTTTGACGTTGTGCTGTTTTCACGACTGCCAGTTTAGCAAGCACTTAAGTGTATTTCATGTCGTGCAGTTTTCACGACTGCCTGCAAAGCAAGTGCTCACAATTGTCAGACTTAATCGTTGTTGTTGGCAAATACTTGAAACTAATTGTGCCAGAACAGTTACGCTACCACACTAATTGTGCCAGACCACTTATGGTACCACACTAATTATGCCAGACCCTTAATTTGGCACACTAATTGTGCCAGACCACTTAAATTACCACACTAATTGTGCCAAACCACTTAAGTTATCACACTAATTTACTGTGCCAGACCACTTAAGGTACCACACTAATTGCGCCAGACCCTTAATTTGGCACACTAATTGTGCCAGACCACTTAAGGTACCACACTAATTGTGCCAGACCTTTAATTTGGCACATACTTGTGCCAGACCCTTAGTTCACCACATTAATTGTGCCAGATCTCTTAAGTTACAATATTAATTGTGCCAGATCACTTAAGTTACCACATTAATTGTGCCAGACAACTTAAGTTATCACATTCATTGTGCCAGACCACTTAAGGTACCACATTAATTGTACCAGACCAATTAAGTTACCACAATAATTGTGCCAGACCACTTACGTTGCTACACTAACTGTGCCGGACCACTTAAGGTACCACATTAATTGTGTCAGACCTCTTAAGTTACCACATTAATTGATTAATTGTGCCAGACAACAGCTTAGTTAAAAGATCTGTAGAAATATCAAAACTAATGTCAACTGTTTAGCAAGCTATATGTGAGCAGTTTAGTTAAAAGATCTGTAGAAATATCAAAACTAATGTCAACTGTTTAGCAAGCTTAGTTAAAAGATCTGTAGAAATAAAACTCAGCTCACATAGTACATTTCTACTTCAAACGCGAGTTTAACATAACAGTAGCGAAAATACATGAAATATTTCTAAGGTCCATTCTCTCTCAACCAGTCAGTTAACTCACCAACAAGCTAACACAAAATCATAGTATGCTATCCTTCTTTTTAACTAGGACAATAGGAGAGCTATATGGGGATTCCAACTTCTCAATCCTACCTAAGGCTAACATGGAGTCAATTTCCTCTTAACATCATCCCGCTTAGCGTAAGATAAAATAGGGTTTCATGCAAATCTGATTATGTTCCCGTAGTGCGACAATAAATTCGCACACACTCATTTTTCCAGGTTTATCAGTAAAACCTTCGCAAGTTTCTTTTATCAAGCTCCACAACTGTTGGTCTGAGACTTCCATATTTAAAATAACATCATCAACAGTTTGAACATCAAACTGGGTGTGGTATGGATTCAGCATCGGCTTTAGAGGTAGCATCATCCTCTATTACAATAGTAGCGACCATGTTACCTGGGCATTCTTATGCGCTTTCATCAGATTAGCACCCACTCAGTTTCTTGCCAATTTCATAAGGTCATGATACATCTAATGTCTTTCAGTACAAAGGTAACTACAACAACAAACCCCTGTACTGACTTCAGTGCAAAGGTAACTACAACAACAAACCCCTGTACTGACTTCAGTGCAAAGGTAACTACAACAACAAACCCCTGTACTGACTTCAGTGCAAAGATAACTACAACAACAAACCCCTGTACTGACTTCAGTGCAAAGGTAACTACAACAACAAACCCCTGTACTGACTTCAGTGCAAAGGTAACTACAACAACAAACCTCTGTACTGACTTCAATGTTACACTCTTTCATACGGGACTTAGCTTGGGACTTAGATATATTAATATGAGACTAAGATTGATTAATATGAGACTTAGATTGATTACTGTGGGACTAAAATTGATTAATATGGGACAGATTGATTAAAATGGGACTGATTGATTAATATGAGACTTAGATTGATTAGTATGGGATTAACATTGATTAATATGGGGTAAGATTGATTAATATGGGACTAAGATTGATTAATATGGGGCTAAAATTGATTAATATGGGACAGATTGATTAAAATGGAACTTAATTTGATTAATATGGGACTAAGATTGGTTAATATGGGATTATATATTCCTTTCATGTACACCGATTTCTCTGGACTGTACGTCATCTACTGGTGAGTTGATGCTGGGATGGAACGCTTAAATTGGAATATTTGGAATGACAGATGGAAATAATGATTGCAAGAATGAAATGGCCGTACCTGTATGGCCCCTTGGCTATGTTATTTGCTAAATTCTTTCTGTTAATGGGGTTTTAGTTTTGGTTTCTTCATGTAGGCCTATCTGTTTTCGGTGGAATTTTTCTGCTTACTTTGGTTTATTATTTAGTTTATATTTTATTTTATTATTTGGTTTATTTGTGTATATGTAGTTAGACCTGACTGTTTTCATCACTTGCTATTTGTATGCATATCCTCTACATTCATTTAATTTACGTGAAGTGAACAACCGCTGAGCTAGCGTGGATTCAAGAAAGCTATCGTGACGAGGAGGCGAGTGCATGCTTAGCGAAGACACACTTGAGGTAAATAGGTGCAACGCTTCAATCAAAGAGAAAGGCATTCATTAGACCAATCAAACACTCGTTGACAAGGCATTTTGCACGCGCTGACATGCGCCATGCCAAATCTCGCGCAAAGCAAGAGTTCCAGAAACGTCTTGGAGTGCTTACGGAGCCAACAAGTTATGACGTGAATGTCTGGCAGCAGATGTCACAAGGCGGCGTCAAAGACCATTTCTGTTAATCACTAGTCGCGGGCCAAAGAAGTTCTTTTTCTATAATCATGTGCAAGCTCTAATCTTATTTTCACTTTTTCTCTAGTGCCACGAATCTGTCCCATTAACTCTAGTTGTAGGCCAACACAAATCCTTCCCACTCAATCTAGTTGTAGGCCAACACAAATCCTCCCCACTCAATCTAGTTGTAGGCCAACACAGATCCTCCCCACTCATTCTAGTTGTAGGCCAACACAAATCCTTCCCACTCAATCTAGTTGTAGGCCAACACAAATCCTCCCCACTCAATCTAGTAGGCCAACACAAACCCTCCCCACTCAATCTAGTTGTAGGCCAACACAAATCCTCCCCACTCAATCTAGTTGTAGGCCAACACAAATCTTCCCCACTCAATCTAGTTGTAGGCCAACACAAATCCTTCCCACTCAATCTAGTAGGCCAACACAAATCCTCCCCATTCAATCAAGTTGTATTTCATGTTAATATGCATAAGGTCAACCAATTTAAGAATACATTTATTAAATCAACAATCAAATATACATATGACAAATACAATGAAAAAGATTACTTGATCAATATTTCCATGAAAGCACAAATAATGTTTATGTTTTATGCAGTCTATCTCCTAAAAATCTAGTTGTAAGCCAACTCAAATCTTTAAATCAATTAAATCTAGTTGTAGGCCAACACAAATCCTTCCCTCTCAATCTAGTTGTAAGTCAATTCAAATCTTTCAAATTAAACTAGACCAGTACAAATCCTTCCCATCAATAGTAGTTGTAATCCAACTCAAATCTTCCCCTGTAGTTGAAAACCAACACGAATCTTTCCCAAACTGTAAGGCAAAATGAATCCTTTCATTTAAAAGACAGAGCATGAAGTACTCCGGACATATTCATTTAAAAGACAGAGCATGAAGTACTCCGGACATATTCATTTAAAAGACAGAGCATGAAGTACTCCGGACATATTCATTTAAAGACAGAGCATGAAGTACTCCGGACATATTCATTTAAAAGACAGAGCATGAAGTACTCCAGATATATTTGTAAATATTGCTTCTAGTGACATTATTATACAATGTAAATAATTTCCCATCCAAAGCTGTCTAGCAGAGTCGTAATTAGAGCAAATTACAAGAAATACCACTGTATTCATATGAGAGAGAACAAGACAGAGAAAAGAAAGAGAGAGAACAAGACAGAGAAAAGAAAGAGAGAACAAGACAGAGAAAAGAAAGAGAGAACAAGACAGAGAAAAGAAAGAGAGAACAAGACAGAGAAAAGAAAGACAGAACAAAGAGAAAAGAAAGAACAAGAGAAAAGAAAGACAGAACAAGACAGAGAAAAGAAAGACAAGAACAAGACAGAGAAAAGAAAGACAGAACAAGAGAAAAGAAAGACAAGAACAAGAGACAGAAAAGAAAGACAAGAACAAGACAGAAAAAAAGAAAGACAAGAACAAGCGAGAGAAAAAAAAGATAGAACAAGAGAAAAGAAAAACAAGAACACGACAGAGAAAAGAAAGACAAGAACAAGAGAGAGAAAAAAGACAGAACTAGAGAAAAGAAAGACAAGAACAAGACAGAGAAAAGAAAGACAAGAACAAGAGAGAGAGAGAGAGAGAGAGAGAGAATGTCAGAACAAGAGAAAAGAAAGACAAAAAGAAGACAGAAAAGAAAAAAAACAAGAACAAGAGAGAAAAAACAGAACTAGAGAAAAGAAAGACAAGAACAAGACAGAGAAAAGAAAGAGAAGAACAAGACAGAGAAAAGAAAGACAAGAACAAGGAGAAAAGAAAGACAAGAACAAGACAGAGAAAAGAGAGAACAAGACAGAGAAAAGAAAGACAAGAACAATGACAGGAAGATGTAGGACTACTTAGAAATCTTTTGGACCAGGACTGAGGACAGCAAAATCTGGAGAACAGTACAAGAAAAACATTGTAATTTCAAAGAGAGAGAGAGAGAGAGAGAGAGAGAGAGAGAGAGAGACAGAGAGAGACAGACAGACAGACAGACAAACAGAGAGATTGTTCAGTCAAAGGGAGAAGGCAACGGAAGAAAGGGATTGTTAAGTTATATCAAGATGATGATACAAGAGGGAGAATGCACAGTCAGGTTTAGACTTAAAAGAGAGAGACATATATATATATATATACTGACGTAACGTGAACAACGCGACATCTTTCCTGACGTAACGTGAACAACGCGACATCTTTACTGATGTAACCTGAACAACGCGACATCTTTCCTGACGTAACGTGAACAACGCGACATCTTCACTGACGTAACGTACACATGACATCTTCACTGACTTAACGTGCACAACAAGAAACAGATATAAATTATAAGTGTTTTCAAGAAAATATACTACATTTCCTGTATATAAAATTCACATAATAAAAAAGTGACAAATACAGGGTAATAGTAAAATATTTGTCGAAACAAAAGAAAACAAATAAAATTATGTGAGAGAAACAACAACGGAGAGGAACTATGGAGAGGAAAAGTTGAAAAAGAACAAAGAGCCATGGAAAAGAGAATATCGAGCATAGAGGAGAGAACAGAAAGTTATGGAAAATAAAACAATAAACAATGGAAAACAGAATATCGAGCTTAAAGGAGTGAGCAGAAAGTTATGGAAAATAAAACAATAAACAATGGAAAAGAGAGCAAAGATGGCAAAAGCACTAAAAAGTCATGGCTAAGCGAAAAAGGCCATGGCAAGCAAAAACCATGGCAAAGAGAAAAAGTCATAGCATAGACTCTAAAAAGTCATGGCAAAGAGAAAAAAGACAGGGCAAAGCGAAAAAGAGGACTAACTCTTGGCAAAGAAAACAAAGAACCATGGAAATACAAAATGTCATGGAAACATAAAAGTTCAAAGATCAAAGATTCAAGATAAAGATAACACAAAGCCATGGAGAAAAGAACAACAGTATTGGAAATAAAGAACAAGGGATTATAGAAAAGAAAATAAGGAATCGTAGGAAAGAGAGCAAATAATGATGGAAAAAGAGAACAAAATCCATTTGAAAAGAGACAAAAGGACAGAAAATTGTGAGCAAAGAGACAAAGGCAACATAGACAACCAATGAACCATTTAGTAGGTACGTGTATAAACTGACAAATTTCATCAAGTAGGTCATTAACCATATAGTACATGTAAAATACGAAACAAAATTATCTATCGATACAAGACCAATCACTCATCACAAAACCAATCACTCATCACAAAACCAATCACTCATCACAAAACCAATCACTCATCACAAAACCAATCACTCGTCACAAAACCAATCACTCATCACAAAACCAATCACTCGTCACAAAACCAATCACTCATCACAAAACCAATCACTCATCACAAAACCAATCACTCATCACAAAACCAATCACTCGTCACTGCAGTATAAGACCACTTTCAGATGCCAGTCCCAGCCAAAACACAATGTAGTTAGACAAGACTGGACTGAAAAAATACAATGTATTTAGGCACGAAGGTTTGACGGAAAAATACAATGCACTTAGACAGGATTCGACAGAAAAACACAATGCACTTAGGACTCGACAGAAAAACACAATGTACTTAGACATGAAGGCGTGACAGAAAAACGCAGTGTGTTTAGACACATGAAGATTTTCAGAAAAACACAATGTATTTAGGACTTGACAGAAAAACACAATGTATTTAGGACTTGACAGAAAAACACAATGTATTTAGGACTTGACATAAAAACACAATGTATTTAGGACTTGACATAAAACAAATGTATTTAGGACTTGACATAAACACAATGTATTTAGGACTTGACATAAAACACAATGTATTTAGGACTTGACATAAAACACAATGTATTTAGGACTTGACATAAAACACAATGTATTTAGGACTTGACAGAAAAACACAATGTATTTAGGACTTGACAGAAAAACACAATGTATTTAGGACTTGACATAAAAACAATGTATTTAGGACTTGACATAAAAACAATGTATTTAGGACTTGACAGAAAAACACAATGTATTTAGGACTTGACAGAAAAACACAATGTATTTAGGACTTGACATAAAAACAATGTATTTAGGACTTGACATAAAAACAATGTATTTAGGACTTGACATAAAAACAATGTATTTAGGACTTGACATAAAACACAATGTATTTAGGACTTGACATAAAACAATGTATTTAGGACTTGACATAAAAACAATGTATTTAGGACGACATAAAAACAATGTATTTAGGACTTGACATAAAAACAATGTATTTAGGACTTGACATAAAAACAATGTATTTAGGACTTGACATAAAAACAATGTATTTAGGACTTGACATAAAAACAATGTATTTAGGACTTGACATAAAAACAATGTATTTAGGACTTGACAGAAAAACAATGTATTTAGGACTTGACATAAAAACAATGTATTTAGGACTTGACATAAAAACAATGTATTTAGGACTTGACAGAAAAACAATGTATTTAGGACTTGACATAAAAACAATGTATTTAGGACTTGACAGAAAAACACAATGTACGAATCGCAGAAAAACACAGTGTACTTAGGACTCGACAGAAAAATACAAGGTGCTTAGGACTCGACAGAAAAACACAGTGTACTCAGGACTCGACAGAAAAACACAATATACTCAGGGACTCGACAGAAAAATACAAGGTGCTAAGTCAGGACTCCTCGAAAAACGTGAAATCACGTCATCGGATAACGAATTGACATGGCGGGCGACAGGTCAATAAACAAAGATAGTAAAAATTCTTTGAAATTTTCTCCCCCAAAATATCAGGTATAGGAATATTAACATTAACAAACATCCCTTAAAATAAAAATAAAGCCGAAGAACAAAAAGCAAACTGAAAAATAAAGAAGTCACATTAATTTCAAAGAAGTAAAACACATTTTTGGTTAAGAGCAATTGGATTAGTGCTTTAGTTGAATATAGTATTTTATCTTTTCTCAAAACAGTGAAGGAACGCCTTATATTTGATAGCCTGCCACTATACTAAAGTGTATTAACCAGCCTATCATTATACTATATTTTATTAGCCAGCCTGCCACGATACTACATTATCTTGTATTAGCCAGCTCACTACTATACTACATTGTATTAGCCAGCCTGCTATTAATCTACGTTACATTAGCTAGCCTGCCACTGTAGCATATGACATTGTATTAGCCAGCCTGTCACTATGCTACGTTGTATTAGCCAGCCTGCTATTATACTACATTACATTGTATTAGCCAGCCTGTAGCACGTCACATTGCATTAGCCTGCCTGCCACTATGCTACATTGTATTAGCCATATTGCCACTTTATTACATTGTATTAGCCAGTCTGTCACTATGCTACATTGTATTAGCCAGCCTGTAGCACGTCACATTGCATTAGCCAGCTTGTCACTATGCTACATTGTATTAGCCAGCCTGCTATTATACTACATTGCATTGTATTAGCCAGCATGCTATTATACTACATTATATTGTATTAGCCAGCATGCTATTATACTACATTACATTGAATTAGCCAGCATGCTATTATACTACATTACATTGTATTAGCCAGCATGCTATTATACTACATTACATTGTATTAGCCAGCCTTCTAATAAACTAAAATACTTTGCACGAGTCAATCTTGCAATAAACTAAAATACTTTGCACGAGTCAATCTTGCAATAAACTAAAATACTTTGCACGAGTCAATCTTGCAATAAACTAAAATACTTTGCACGAGTCAATCTTGCAATAAACTAAAATACTTTGCACGAGTCAATCTTGCAATAAACTAAAATACTTTGCACGAGTCAATCTTGCAATAAACTAAAATGCTTTGCACGAGTCAATCTTGCAATAAACTAAAATACTTTGCACAAGTCAATCTTGCAATAAACTAAAATACTTTGCACGAGTCAATTTTGCAATAAACTAAAATACTTTGCACGAGTCAATCTTGCAATAAACTAAAATGCGTTCTATAAGTCATCCCTCTTCAAAGCTAATATATTTTTTGAGCCATCCTGTCACTATACTATACTAACTCCTATTACTACCATCCTCTGCTACTACTTTACTGGTGATGCTACTCCTATTACTACTAATAACACTACAATACCTTTATAGCATCAAAAACTACTACTACCACTACTACCAGTACAATACCTTTATAATATCAAAAACTATTACTACCACTACTACCACTACAATACCTTTATAACATAAAAAACTACTACTACCACTACTACCACTACAATACCTTTATAACATCAAAAACTACTACTACTACTACTACCACTACAATACCTTTATAACTTCGAAAACTACTACTACTACCACTACAATACCTTTATAACTTCGAAAACTACTACTACCACTACAATACCTTTATAGCAACAACTTCTACTACTTCTGATAGTAATACCACTACTATACCTTTATAACAACAACAAGAACTGTATGATTATACACTATTCTGCTACAAACTGTTTATGAAATCTGTACACCAAGCAGGATTATATACTGTTTTGTTATAAACCATTTTGAAATTTGTACAAAACTCAGGATTTTATTCTCTTTTGTTACAAACTGATTTTGAAATCTGTACATAATTCAGGATTATATACTGTTTTATTACAAACAGTTTTTGAAATCTGTACATAATGCACTATTATAAACTTTTTTTGTTACAATCCGTTTTTGGAATCTCTCCACAATTCAGGATTATATATTGTTTTGCTACAAATCGTTTTCGAAATATGTACATAATTGCAGGATTATATATTCTTTTGAAACAAACCAGTTTTGAAATCTCTAAATAATGCAGGATTTATATTGTTTTGTTAAAAACCGATTTTCAAAAATCTGAAGAATGCAGGATTATATATTGTTGTGCTTCATTCTGTTACAAACCAATTTTAAAATCTTTCGATCTATAATCACAAAGCGGGATTATATATTGTTCTATTACATTCTGTTACAAACCAATTTTAAAATCTTTCGATCTATTTCACAAAGCAGGATTGCAAATTGTTCTATTAAAGACCCATGTTATAGCATTCTCACTAGACTTATATATCTTAAGGTTGTACTCACAGCTAGACTGTTACGATCTTAAGCTTGCTCTCTCATCTAGACTGTTACGATCTTAAGCTTGCCCTCTCATCTAGACTGTTACGATCTTAAGCTTGCCCTCTCATATAGACTGTTACGATCTTAAAACTGAACACTCAGATTCTTACGATCTTAAAATTGAACACTCAGTTAGATTCTTACGATCTTAGTTTGCACTCTCCTCTAGACTGCTACCATCTTAAAATTGCACTATGAGCTAGACTATGACGATCTTAATATGATTATTGTCCATATTTTAATGACATGCGATACGGAAGACAGACACCAGAATAAGACACCAGAGAAAAACACCAGAGAAAGACACCACTATAGAAATGAAAACAGAAACGTTATTTTTGCTGGATGTGTGCTATGAACACACAGTTCAATGTAAACACACAGTAAATTGTAGACACAGTTCAATGTAAACACACAGTAAATTGTAGACACACAGTTCAATGTAAAAAACACAGTAAATTGTAGACACACAGTTCAATGTAAACACACAGTAAATTGTAGACACACAGTTCAATGTAAACACAGTAAACTGTAGACACACAGTTCAATGTAAACACACAGTAAATTGTAGACACACAGTTCAATGTAAAAAACACAGTAAATTGTAGACACAGTTCAATGTAAACACACAGTAAATTGTAGACACAGTTCAATGTAAACACACAGTAAATTGTAGACACACAGTTCAATGTAAACACACAGTAAATCGTAGACACACAGTTCAATGTAAAAAACACAGTAAATTGTAGACACAGTAAATTGTAGACATACAGTAAATTGTAGACATACAGTAAATTGTAAATACACAATTCAATGTTGTTAACATCCAGCAACATAAGGAATAATGATATACGGCATTTACTTACATTGTGTCTGCCAACTGTCACAATCAAGAGTCAATGACGAAAAGCTCCGTGTTTATACATAATTGTCAGGGCTAACACAATCAAGTGCTCTGTGACGCGAAGCTCTGTGCTTATTCACAATTGACGGAGCTAACATAATTTAAGTTTAAAGCTCTTGGCAATAAAAAGTAAAGCAAATTTCCGGCCACCCAAAGGTTGCTAATCTACTGTTGAAATATTAATCAGCTCGGCACGTTGGCACCGCAAACATTAAGCAATCACACTCAGCCCAAGCAACAGTGTTTGTAAAACAAAGACATTACACACACACGAAAAAATGGCGTAGGATTGCTCTGAGGAAAAAAACAAACAAACGAAAATCTAAAACCTATTGCAATGCCAACAACTCTTAGTGAGGACATAAAGATAACTGAATTAACTGTCTGAGAAAGATGGCTAATGTCACGTGATAGAGGATTACAAGCTAAAGTACTGACACTCTCCAGGCACTGGACTAGTCAATGAGAAAGTTATATAATGTCACGTGATGCAGGGTTACAAGCCAAAGTGGTTCTGTTACATACTGTAATGTAGTTCTGTCACACTTCTTTATCGTGACCCTGTTACTACAAGTATATGTATGTCCTTATTACATACCTGTAATATGGTTTGTAACATAGTCTTATTCTATAACTGCACCATAGTTCTGTTACACACCGGTATAAAAGTCTTTTTATATATCTGTAACACGTACTGTTACACTTCTGCGCGTGGTCGAGATACACACCTGTTCCTATTAAATGCCTATTAAAGGTCCTGGCATACACCTATATATTGTACTCTTGTTGTATATCTATGACGTGGTTCTGGCATATATTTGTAGGGTGCTCCTGTTACATATTGCAATGTGGTGCTGTCACACACCTGAATTTGGCCTTTTTACATACCTGCAACATGATTTTGTTAGGTACTGACTAGTTACTGAGGTTCCGTTATATATTAGTTAACATTGTCAAGTTATAAACTGGCTATCCGTGAACATACTGACTAGTTACTGAGGTTCCGTTATATATTAGTTAACAGTGTCAAGTTATAAACTGGCTATCCGTGAACATACTGACTAGTTACTGAGGTTCCGTTATATATTAGTTAACAGTGTCAAGTTATAAACTGGCTATCCGTGAACACGTTCAAATTGATATACGTGGTCCTGTTTCATACCTGTAACATATTCTTATTTCGTACCTGTAACGTGGTCCTGTTTCATACCTGTAACATATTCTTATTTCGTACCTGTAACATAGTCCTGTTTCATATCTGTAAAATACTCCTCTTTCGTACCTGTAATACGGTCCTCTTTCACATCTGTAGCATAGTCTTCTTTCCCATAGTCCCCTTTCATATCCGTAACATGGTCTTGTTACATGATTATCAATGTATCTCTGGTATTCGTGCTCGTAACATATTTGCCAACTTACGTTCATTATATACTGATTTATGTGTTACATAACGGTTAACGAAGTCAGACTAAATGTGGTCACATTTTATATATGGTCCTGTTACATAATGGTTAGCGAAGTCAGACTAAATGTGGTCACATTTTATATATGGTCCTGTTACATAATGGTTAACGAAGTCAGACTAAATGTGGTCACATTTTATATATGGTCCTGTTACATAATGGTTAACGAAGTCAGACTAAATGTGGTCACATTTTATATATGGTCCTGTTACATAATGGTTAACGAAGTCAGACTAAATGTGGTCACATTTTATATATGGTCCTGTTACATAATGGTTAACGAAGTCAGACTAAATGTGGTCACATTTCATATATGCTAATGTGCTTACATTACTGATCGTTAATTCGGTCCTGCTCCATATTGGTTGATCAGGTCCAATTGCATATCCCAGGACAGGCTTCCGTTAAAAACGCTTACTGTGGTCGCGTTATACATCACAGAACAGGCTTTCATTACAAACGCTTACTGTGGTCGCGTTATACATCAAAGAACAGGCTTTCATTACAAACGTTTACTGTGGTCGCGTTATACATCACAGAACAGGATTTCATTACAAACGTTTACTGTGGTCTCGTTATATATCAATGTATATGGTTCCGTTACAAAGCGTCTCATTAGATATTGTTCATGATGATTGCTATCTATAACGAGAACCCTTTAATATCGCTTAAAGAGAGCCCTTTAATATCACTTAAGACAGTCTTTCAATATCGCTTAAACGAGAGCCCTTTAATATCGCTTAACGAGAGCCCTTTAATATCACTTAAGACAGTCTTTCAATATCGTTTAACGAGAGCCCTTTAATATCGCTTAACGAGAGCCCTTTAATATCACTTAAGACAGTCTTTCAATATCGTTTAACGAGAGCCCTTTAATATCACTTAAGACAGTCTTTCAATATCATTTAACGAGAGCCCTTTAATATCACTTAAGACAGTCTTTCAATATCATTTAACGAGAGCCCTTTAATATCACTTAAGACAGTCTTTCAATATCATTTAACGAGAGCCCTTTAATATCACTTAAGACAGTCTTTCAATATCATTTAACGAGAGCCCTTTAATGTGGCTTAACGAGAGCCCTTTAATATCACTTAAGACAGCCTTTCAATATCATTTAACGAGAGCCCTTTATATCACTTAAGACAGCCTTTCAATATCATTTAACGAGAGTCCTTTATATCACTTAAGACAGTCTTTCAATATCATTTAACGAGAGCCCTTTATATCACTTAAGACAGCCTTTCAATATCATTTAACGAGAGCCCTTTATATCACTTAAGACAGTCTTTCAATATCATTTAACGAGAGCCCTTTATATCACTTAAGACAGTCTTTCAATATCATTTAACGAGAGCCCTTTAATATCACTTAAGACAGTCTTTCAATATCATTTAACGAGAGCCCTTTAATATCACTTAAGACAGTCTTTCAATATCATTTAACGAGAGCCCTTTAATGTGGTTTAACGAGAGCCCTTTAATATTGTTTAACGAGAGCCCTTTAATATTGTTTAACGAGAGCCCTTTAATATTGTTTAACGAGAGCCCTTTAATATCGATTAACGAGAGTCCTTTAATATTGTTTAACGAGAGCTTTTTAATGTCATTTAACGACAGCCTTGTAATATTGTTTAACGAGAGCCCTTTAATATTGTTTAACGAGAGTCCTTTAATATCGTTTAACGAGAGCCCTTAATATCGTTTAGCGAGGGCCCTTTATATCGGCCCTTTAATATCGTTTAAAGAAAGCCCTTTAATATAGCTTAATTAGAGACCTTTACTATAATTTAATGAGAGCCCTTTAATATCACTTAACGAGATTCCTTTAATATACCTTAATTAGAGCTTTTACATACCGCATAATACAGTTCATTATAAGAGTTACTTTTTGTCTGTTATACATGGGTTATTATGGTCCCATAATATACGGTGTCACGCCTAATGTGCAGATTAATGACAGTGAAGTCATGAACAGGAAATAACCGGAAATGCTGAAATTACATTGAACAAATGTGAAAAAAATTAACGGTAAAATATTTTTTAAAGTGTGGATTGAAATTAAAAATAACAATGCATATTATAAGAAGGGGTAGCTGACAAAAATAAATAAATAAATAAAATGTAAATGTTGTTTGAGTAAGAAAAAAATATCAAAGGATCAAAATTCTCAACGACTATTTTCAATTATTTTGTAAATGTTTATGGAGAAGTAAGTTATTGCACTAGTTGTAAATTGTATTCTATAATGTAGGTAGAAATAGTTATAAATTGCAATCTACAATGTATGTAGAAATAGTTATAAATTAGAATCTATAGAATATGTAGAAAAGTCAATTTACACTCAGTACGATACTGTTTCAGTAAGAAGTGACATTATTTTTACTTTTGAACACCGAGTACATCGTATGTCACTAAGTGCAATAATTAGTTTCTGTTGTTAATAGTCGAAACCACAGATTTGCATGACGTCACAAGAAGTCAGGCCAATGCTAAAGTGAGGTTTTATAACGTCACGATATAGCCAGTACTAGAGCGAGGTTTTGTAAGGTCACAAGAACGATACATTCAGTACTAGAGCGAAGTTTTGTAAGGTCACAAGAACGACATATCCAGTACTAGAGCGAAGTTTTGTAAGGTCACAAGAACGACATATCCAGTACTAGAGCGAAGTTTTGTAAGGTCACAAGAACGACATATCCAGTACTAGAGCGAAGTTTTGTAAGGTCACAAGAACGACATATCCAGTACTAGAGTAAGTTTTGTAAGGTCACAAGAACGATACATTCAGTACTAGAGCGAAGTTAAAAGTCCAGTGTTAAAGCAAGGTTTTATAAAGTCATAAGACCATTTCTAATACTAGAGCGAAGTTTTATAACTTCACGTGAACGTTAAAAGCCCAGTGCTAAAGCAAGGTTTTATAAAGTCATAAGACCATTTCTAATACTAGAGCGAAGTTAAAAGTCCAGTGCTAAAGCAAGGTTTTATAAAGTCATAAGACCATTTCTAATACTAGAGCGAGTGTGAGGCTTTTGTAAATATAAATGTTCTAGTCTAATCAACAAAGCTAAAGTAATAATAGATAGGAGTATTAGTCATATTTAGTGAGTACAACAGAGTTAAATTAATAATATATGGGAGTATTAGTCATATTTAGTGAGTAGAACAGAGTTAAATTAATAATATATGGGAGTATTAGTAATTTCTAGTCGATAGAATAAAACTAAAGTAGTTTCGTTCAGCAGTTTTAGTCGTTGAACAAATACAATAATATTTTGTTTACATATTGAACATATCTAATATTAATCCATCTAAATATTAGTATTGATCTGTGAAATGCTGATTTTTATATATCTAAATATTAGTTTTGATTTATGAAAAGAAACTGATTTTTATATATCTAAATATTAGTTTTGATTTATGAAAAGAAACTGATTTTTATATATCTAAATATTAGTTTTGATTTATGAAATGAAACTGATTTTTATATATCTAAATATTAGTTTTGATTTATGAAATGAAACTGATTTTTATATATCTAAAGGTGTTTCTGTTTGTGGAAAAAAGCTTATGTTAATGTACTTAATGTAAGTGTTTTGGTCTTTGGAATAAAGCTGATTTTAATGTACTAACATAGGTGTTTTGGTCTTTGGAATAAAGCTGATTTTAATGTACTAACATAGGTGTTTTAGTCTTTGGAATAAAGCTAATTTTAATGTACTAACATAGGTGTGTTGGTCTTTGGAATAAAGCTAATTTTAATGTACTAACATAGGTGTGTTGGTCTTTGGAATAAAGCTGATTTTAATGTACTAACATAGGTGTTTTGGTCTTTGGAGTAAAGCTGGTTTTAATGTACTAACATAGGTGTTTTGGTCTTTGGAATAAAGCTGGTTTTAATGTACTAACATAGGTGTTTTGGTCTTTGGAATAAAGCTGGTTTTAATGTACTAACATAGGTGTTTTGGTCTTTGGAATAAAGCTGGTTTTAATGTACTAACATAGGTGTTTTGGTCTGTGGAATAAAGCTGATACTAACATAGGTGTTTTGGTCTGTGGAATATCGTTGTTTACATGTATATATATATATTGGTGTTTTGGTCTGTGGAATATCGTTGTTTACATGTATATATATATTGGTGTTTTGGTCTGTGGAATATCGTTGTTTACATGTATATATATATTGGTGTTTTGGTCTGTAGAATAAGGCTGATGTTGAATGTATATACATCGGTGTTTTGGTCAGTGGAACAAAGCCGTCGTAATGACCTATAAAACTGACATTAGGTCTGTCGCGCGCTGAACTAATAATGGAAAAAGCGCTCGCCAGCCCGGCTGTTTCTACAAGAAATTGATAGTTACGAGGAAAGGAAGTTTCAACATGTCTTGAGAGGAAACATGAGTGATGTGTGCCTAATAACAGGGGAGGGAAAAAATTGTATTAATAAAAACACACAGCAATAAAGGTCTTTTCTCCCTCACCCAATCCTTTTCCTCAATGTTCAAAAAAGAAAAGAAAAGAAAGAAAAAAAGAAATAACAAGAAAACTCCCCACTCCCCCATCATCCCTCACAAAATGCAACACACATTATTGCATGCAAAGTGGGCGTCACTGGCTCCTGTCTGGTTTATCTACGAGAGTAACATCCCCTTACAACTTTCCTTGATGACAGAATCTCATAGAGTGTTTACGCGCCACTTCCGCCAAAATGGCAGAAAATGACGTACTTTCCTCGGCAATATCTACTGATTGGGAAGTGACTGTGTGCCATCTGTTATCAGAGAATTTGTCATATGTCAGCATATTTTCTTCTCTTTGATCTCAGACTCTAATCAGAGCGTGTTTCATTAAACAGCTGTAAGACAGGGGGCTGCACTAAAAAGTATGCAAGCAAGATACATATACTTCTTGTTGTTTGGACGGACTTGGCCTCCCGCAAGTTTGGCTTGATTCCAATAGCATGACATCACGGAAGGTTCTCATAAGCTCGACTGCTACCTGACACGCGTTCTATGGCTTTCAGAAGGAAAAAAATCTTTTAGTAAATGCACCCCCTTCCCTTCTCCCTCCCCATCATGTACATCTGTAAGCGTTCATTTAAAGTTATAAATTTATTTTTAAAGTTTTGCCAAACGCACTCACATTAGTTTTATTACTGTTTTATTATCAGCATTTTCTTCTCTCTCAATTTTTTTTTTTAAATTTCGGTTTGCTCCAAAGTGAAGGAAGAATTGAAGGCAAGAGAGGAAATTTCACACCTTTCCAGTGAGTAATAAACTGTAATGGAGATGCATGTTTCATAGCACACTCTATTTGCCTTCGACCGCCATGACAGTTCGTGCTTCATAATACTACGCTGATAAGATCAGTCCAAACTAGAAAAAGAGAAACAATCATGCAAACAGAAGTAAGATACGCTATGTGTGTGTGTGTGTGTGTGTGTGTGTGTGTGTGCGTGCGTGCGCGCGCGCGCGTGCGTGCGTGTGTGTGCGTGTGTGTGTGTGTGTGCGTGTGTGTGTGTGTGTGTGCGTGCGTGTGTGTGTGTGTGTGTGCTTGCTCGCGCGTGTGAAAATACGTGAACGCACGCGCGTGTGGTGTGTGTGTGTGTGTGTGTGTGTGTGTGTGTGTGTGTGTGTGTGTGTGTGTGTGCACATGCTGTGTGGGGTTTATTTTCTTTGTTTTCTGGAGTGGAAGAAGGTTGGCCACCCAATTTTTCTAATTATTCATGCGTAGACAACAATAGACAAAGTTGAGAGATGCTAATGCGTTTTGTTCCAGTGCTGTGCCAATTCAGAAGCGAAGTTTGACAGATGTGTATGCACTATTTTCTGTCACGGTGACGTTTCTGCGTTAAAGGGGCCATTTACAGGAGGCGTGTGTGGTATTTTTTCTCACTGTCATGTTTCTATATTAAAGGGCCATTGAGAGGAAGATTTTGTGTGGTATTTTTTCTCACTGTGATGTTTTTAAAGGGCCATTGAGAGGAAGATTTTGTGCTATATTCACGGTGGTGTTTCTGTGTTCAAGGGCCGTTGAAAAGGAAATTTTTCGCTATTTTTTTCTGCGTTGGATGTTTGTATGTTAAAGGAGGGGTTATGCTATTTTCTGTTTGTGACATTTTATTGGATTAAACAGCTGTTGAAAAGAAAAAGAAACGTGCGATATTCTGTTTGTGGTGTTTCTCTGTTAAAGGGCCGCTGAAAAGAAAACGATTTCATTGCTTATTGTTTTGACAGTTTTGAAATTAAAGGAGTGTTTAAAAGAGTGGATGCTATTTTTTTCTGGTCGAATTTACGTAATTATGTTCAAGGGAGAAAACTGTGTCAAAATGACATAACTGTCAAAGGTACCGTGAATAATCGCTTTATTTTTGCCTTAGTGACGTTTACAGCAATTTATTTGAGCAAAGTACTAGCGAAACTGTCTGCCTTAAGGACATATTAATGAGTCTGACTTTGATTTTTATTTTATCAATTTTATCTTTAACGTGTGCTGGGAATTCACTTTAAAGAAAGAAGCATCAAAGTCAAGCCATAATGTCTTAATTCTTTCTTTCAGCCTACAAGTACCTGTCCAAATAATGCCAATACAGATCAAATGAGGTACGCATTTTAGCCCGCTCTGTTCGTCTATGACAATGTGCATTGCACTATATTTCCTTAGATTTAAACATAAACATTAAGTTTTATAATAAAACTGATTTTGGAAAATAGAGTCGATCTTTTACAATTTTTTGCATGGTCGTTGAAAATATTTTAAGAGGAAACTTTATACTCAGCACAAGTATAAAAAATAGTCATATAATTTTCATTTTTATATTTTAAAAAATATTAAGCACATTTTATTAAGACTTCGATTCAGAAATCTTCATTGCAAGAAATTTACTCACGTCTCTGAGTTTTTGAAAATATTAACCTGTACAAGAGTTATTCTTCAATATTAATTATCTTACGTCAGATATTTATCAGTGTCATGATAACAATTATATTTGCAAAAGAACAAATACAGTACACCAAAGCGTCGAGTATGTACACTTACTAATTCTCGATTTTCCATTGTAATCACCAGACACGTGTATGTACACTGATTAATTCTCCATTTTCCATTGTAATCACCAGACACGTGTATGTACACTGATTAATTCTCCATTTTCCATTGTAATCACCAGACACGTGTATGTACACTGATTAATTCTCCATTTTCCATTGTAATCACCGGACACGTGTATGTACACTGATTAATTCTCCATTTTCCAATGTATGTGCCAGACACGTGTACGTTACACTTTGTCATGACACGTGTATGTACACTTACTAATTCTCGATTTTCAAATGTATGTGCCGGACACGTGCTGTAAGCACTTAAAGGTGTTTTACCCCCAAGTCTTGTAGGATTTCCAATGATTGGTTGACTAATGGACTCACAAGGCATCTCCATTTTTAAAAATCGTTTGATGGGTCTTTAAGTTACAGGATGCTTAACGTACATGGACTGACACAGGCAATCAGCTCTGCCTATTGGAACTGACGCATAGTAGTGGTGGTGGTGATGGTAATGATGATGATGACGATGATGACGACGACGACGATGAGACGGTTGTGTTGATGATGGTGATGATTGTGAAGTTCAGAGCTTATCTTGACTTTCGTCAGTATTTTAATTCACGTGTGACTTTTTTGGTGAATGTCACACTTTCCGAGACTGGCATTGAAAGATGAATGTTTTTCCCAAGTTGACTGTCCCACTTACAAACATTAAATGCACTTTCCGTTGACTGTCCCATTTAAAAACATTAAATGCCCTTTCCGTTGACTGTCCCATTTAAAAACATTAAATTCTCTTTCCGTTGACTGTCCCATTTAAAAACATTAAATGCCCTTTCCGTTGACTGTCCCATTTAAAAACATTAAATGCCCTTTCCGTTGACTGTCCCATTTAAAAACATTAAATGCCCTTTTCGTTGACTGTCCCATTTAAAAACATTAAATGCCCTTTCCGTTGACTGTCCCATTTAAAAACATTAAATGCCCTTTTCGTTGACTGTCTCATTATCTGAGAATAGCGTTGAAACTGAAAATGCTGTTTTTGTTGACTATTGCAACTTTTATGACTGGCACTGAAAGTTAAATGCCGTTTCTATTAAATGTCCCATTATCTGAGAATGACATTGAAAATTAAATGTTATTTTTAATAAATGTCCCATTATATGACATTGAAAGTCCATTGATGTTTCTAATTGATGTCCCATTTCTTGAGATTGGCATTGAAAGTCCAATACTGTTTCTAATTCATGTCCCATTTTCTTACTTTGACATTTACAGTTAATTATTATTAATAATATTATTAATAATTATTTATTTTATTATTTAACCAAAACACTTTATGAGATTAGAATTTGTTATACATGTTTCTATTAAATGTCCTATTTTCTAAAATTGGCATTTTTAGCTAAATATTTTTTTCTGGTTAACATCAAGTTTTTTAGTTCATTGTTGACAGTTAAATGCTGCTTTTATTTAACATCCCATTTTCTGACATCGATATTGTAAGTTAACTGTTGTTTGTGTTTAATATTCATTTTTTTAAGATTAGCATTGAAAGTTAAATACTGTTTTTGTTTAGCATCCGTTTTGTTAGGCTGTGTTGCAAATTAAAGGTCGGTGTTATAGGTCCCATTTTGTTAGGCTGTGTTGCAAATTAAAGGTCGGTGTTATAGGTCCCGTTTTGTTAGGCTGTGTTGCAAATTAAAGGTCGGTGTTATAGGTCCCGTTTTGTTAGGCTGTGTTGCAAATTAAAGGTCGGTGTTATAGGTCCCGTTTTGTTAGGCTGTGTTGCAAATTAAAGGTCGGTGTTATAGGTCCCGTTTTCTAAGGCCACATTGCAAATTAAATGCTTTTAATATTGTGGGTCCCGTTTTCTATGGCCACATTGCAAATTAAATGCTGTTAATATTGTAGGCCCCCGTTTTCTAAAAATAGATTGGCTTTGAAAGTACAATGCTGGGATATATCAGCATTAAACCTGGTAAAAAGGGGTGGGTAGAGACAGAAAACCTTTATCAAAAGAGAGAGTTAAAATGAGGCATTAGATGTCAACATGTTATGTTACACCGTCATTTCCTCTTCACCCCTCTACTTAGGGAAGCATAAACTTGTGTGGTGTACTGTGAAGTGTATGGTGTACTGTGTGGTGTATGGTGTACTGTGTGGTGTATGATGTAGTGTAGTGTATGGTGTATAGTGTGGTGTACTGTGTTGTTTATGGTGAGGTGAACTGTGTGGTGTATGGCGTACTGTGTGGTGTATGGTGTGGTGTACTTTGTGGTGTATGCTGTACTCTGTGGTGTATGACGTGGTGTAGTGTGTGGTTTATGGTGAGTTGAACTGTGTGGTGTGTGTAGTGTGTTCTTTGTGGTGTGTGGTATGCGGTATGCCACGTGCTTGAAATATTTACCTTTCACCCCAGATGACCTTGGAATTGCTGAGATTTTTCATCTCCACCACTATCACAACCTTGCTTGTTAAAATAAAAATTGGAAATAACTGGACATTGTGATAATTTCCAGTTTACAAGGGGCCTAAAAGTCCTAGCTCTTCTGTGCCAACACTGAGAGTGCAGAGATCTAAACATTGCATTTCAATGACGAATTGCTTTATTCTGCTGTACTATAGCTTTCATGCTAGACTTTCTTAGGACAGATCTCAGATTACATAACTGAACACAGAAGTTCATATTCTACTTCAAGGCTATGTGCTATATGACTGGCATCCATTGTTGTCTACTGCTTAATTGGTCTGCTATCTCAGCTGTGTTAGACTGGCATCCATTGTTGTCTACTGCTTAATTGGTCTGCTATCTCAGCTGTGCTAGACTGGCATCCATTGTTGTCTACTACTTAATTGGTCTCCTATCTCAGCTGTGCTGTATGACTGGCATCCATTGTTGTCTACTGCTTAATTGGTCTGCTATCTCAGCTGTGCTAGACTGGCATCCATTGTTGTCTACTACTTAATTGGTCTCCTATCTCAGCTGTGCTGTATGACTGGCATCCATTGTTGTCTACTGCTTAATTGGTCTGCGATCCATCACGCTAACTTGTGTTGTTTCGACCTATAGGTGCAAGAGGAATGAGTATGATACACGAAACCAACATTTATAGTTGTATTCACCAGTCCATTCGTCACGCTCTTACATTTTAATGAACGATTTTGTGAGACTGAGATTTGCAGATCAGTACTGATTCCTTGAAAGTCCCAGTTTGAAACTGTAATTTACAGTTCAGTACTGTTCCTTTTCAAGTCCAACATTTTAAAAGTAGGATTCGAAATTAAAATGCTTAACGTAAATTTCTAATGTTTAATAATTTCATGAGTAGAGAGGACTTATTACAAGGAAGAAATGTTTAATAATTTCATGAGTAGAGAGGACTTATTACAAGGAAGAAATGTTTAATAATTTCATGAGTAGAGAGGACTTTTACAAGGAAGAAATGTATAATAATTTCATAAGTAGAGAGGACTTATTTCAAGGAAAAAGTAAAAGTGGGGACGAGGACTTTTAGGAACTCTGAAACTGAACTTGAGAACGAACGTTTTTGTTTACATCTCAGTGTGTTTTGCTGCTAGTCTCCTACAGACATATACACGTCTATCTATCTATCTATCTATCTATCTATCTATCTATCTATCTATCTATCTATCTATCTATCTATCTATCTATCTATCTATCTATCTATCTATCTATCTATCTATCTATCTATCTATCTATCTATCTATCTATCTATCTATCTATCTATCTATCTATCTATCTATCTATCTATCTATCTATCTATCTATCTATCTATCTATCTATCTATCTATCTATCTATCTATCTATCTATCTATCTATCCTTTGAATACTATCCAAAGTAAATAATGTGAACTTTTATGCAAAGCTGAAATTCTGTGTGAACGTGTTTGTTGCCAGAGTTCTCAGTGTGTGTTGAATGATTGTGTGTACCGCACGTGCAACAAACATTCTTTCTAAGTTATCTAACTTCCATTTCTGCTGCTTTCATCGCTCATTGCCAAAGCGTCTTGCACTCACATTACTAGTAACGCATTACACAACTTCGTGCACTTACATTATTAGTAACGCATTACACAAGTTCATGCACTCACATTACTAGTAATGCATTACACAACTTCGTGCACTTACATTATTAGTAACGCATTACACAAGTTCATGCACTCACATTACTAGTAACGCGTTACACAGCTCCACGCACTCACAACATTACTAGTAACACGTTACACAGCTTCGTGCAATCACAACATTACTAGTAACGCGTTACACATCTTTGTGCACTCGCAAAATTAAAAGTAATTCATTACACAGCTTCGTGCACTCACAACATTACTAGTAACGCGTTACACATCTTCGTGCACTCGCAAAATTAAAAGTAATTCGTTACACAGCTTCGTGCACTCACAACATTACTAGTAACGCTTTACACAGCTTCGTGCACTCACAACATTACTAGTACCGCGTTACATAGTTTCGTGAACTCACAACATTACTAGTACCGCGTTACATAGTTTCGTGAACTCACAACATTACTAGTAACGCGTTAGATAGTTTCGTGAACTCACAACATTACTAGTACCGCGTTACATAGTTTCGTGAACTCACAGCATTACTAGTAACGCGTTAGATCGTCAAGAGGTAGCGTTAGAAATAAGATGAGCTCTTTTGTGGACTCAGCAGTTACTTCTGTGATCTGAGCGTTTCAGCCTTGAGCGAACTTTCTTCTGTTATAAAATTATTGTGAACATCGTCTTGCAGAAGACGAGTTACCTTTTCTTGCACAGCGCTAACGCCATGTAGGTAGACAAGACGGATCGCGCGGACTGACATGTTGTCTAAGGTCATCGGCCGGATCAAGTCGATTAAAGATAGTGCCACTCTTTCGGAACATTTGCGTCGTCTGCTTTCATTCCGATCCGGCCTTGCTCGTATTTTCCCGCCGATTTCTTCCCCCCACCCCCATCCTTCATCTGTTCCATTTCTGTTACGTTGGCCTTTTGCCTAGCTGGGCGTATGATGAGCTCATACCGAAAACTTGAGTTATGGCCCCTTCCTCTGCTCTCCAGGTCTGCGAGGAGGCATTGTGAAATATTGATGAGGCGCAGAGCGACACTACCGTCCGACTGTCGGTTCTCGTTATCGCTAAACGGCGCTGTGCTGTACTGTATCGACAGGGCAGTTTGTGGGGCGACTCAAGCGCAACAAAATAGGAGATTGAGCACACCTCCACCACCACCACCACCCCTCTCTCTCTCACCTCATCATTCTCTATAGACTTTCAACTGCCTTTCGATGTCTAATCTGTTTATCTTAGGCGCTTTCAGATAATAGTATTTTCTTGATTGTTTTCTTTTGAATACAAAATGTATTTACTAAGTTAACGTTCACATTAATTTTCGCACTGGACATCGCCGGCAGTCGGCCAAGTACAAGCCAATGGCGCAGACACATCGACAATCAGGCAACTGGTCTGGCTGATATAAAAGATACCAGTTCTTAATTCAATGAGTTCGTTAGTTTTGAATTTATTAAATGGATCACGTGGTCTTTAATTCTGTGGCTCATAAGTGCGTACTGTAACTGCACTAAGTCTTGGCATTAGTAGCACGTTGTCACGTGACTACCTACAAGAGCAACCAATAAAGGGTTTCGTCTTTATCTTAGTTAACTAAACCTGGTGACATTTTCTTATTGATCGTCGTCACGTGAGTGTTGCTCAAACTGATTTTAAAACAAACTGTAGCTGGTGGGGAGCAGGCTCATGAGCCAGTGCTAGCAAAATGGCGAGGAGGCGTTCGGCAGGCAGAATGATCCACCCATGGCGACCTGCTGCTCAGTAGAAAATCGAGGAAAGAAACTTTCATGAAGGGTGGGTGGGTGAAGGTCTGGGGAGAGGGGTGGGGTGGTAATGTTCTGTAAATATAATTATGCCGCAAGCTTTTATCGACATGCCGCGCCTCGTGTGCACTAGAGGGCGCCCTGGTCTGAAAACATCAAAGTAAATATTTGTTAGGAAACCATGCTGGCCCACTAGCTCTCCAGCCGCTCTTTTTCTCTTTCTTTTCTCAGATCAGTCTAAAACTATGCAATATTTTGAACCGAAATACTGACAGCATGCTCCTAGTGAATACCTATGTTTGTGGACTTGCAGACAGGCAACACACGACTTGAGCCGACTAGATACCTATGTTTGTGGACTTGCAGACAGGCAACACACGACTTGAGCCGACTAGATACCTAAGTTTGTGGACTTGCAGATAGACACCACAAGACTTGAGCCGACTGGATACCTAAGTTTGTGGACTTGCAGATAGACACCACAATACTTGAGCCGACTGGATACCTAAGTTTGTGGACTTGCAGATAGACACCACAAGACTTGAGCCGACTGGATACCTAAGTTTGTGGACTTGCAGATAGACACCACAAGACCGTGCAAAACTTGAACCGACTGGATACCTAAGATTGTGGACTTGCAGACAACCACCACAAGACTTGAGCCGAATGACAACATGCTCAGAGTGGGTACGTAGGCTTGTGGGCTTGCAGACGGCCACTTTAGGACAGTGTACTCAGAGTGGGTGCGTAGGTTTGTGGGCTTACAGACGGCCACTTTAGAAGGACAGTGTACTCAGAGTGGGTGCGTAGGTTTGTGGGCTTACAGACGGCCAAAACAAGGCTGTACAAGATTTGCGCCGACTGACAGCATCCTCCGAGCTAAGACACGATTTAAATGGCTACCTTGAAGATGGTCGGAGTGCGAAATTATTTTTCTTGCAGCACCAGGTGGGCGGAATTAGCAATGCAAATGACCAACAGGAAATCAAGCATCCACTACAGTGTGCGCGTTTGTCTGATGTTTACAAAAACAACTTAACCATTGACTGACTACTGATAGCATAGGTGATGTTTACAAAAACATCTTAACCATTGACTGACCTGAAGCCTACTGATAGCATAAGTGATGTTTACAAAAACAACTTAACCATTGACTGACCTGAAGTCTACTGATAGCATAGGTGATGTTTACAAAAACATCTTAACCATTGACTGACTACTGATAGCATAGGTGATGTTTACAAAAACATCTTAACCATTGACTGACCTGAAGCCTACTGATAGCATAAGTGATGTTTACAAAAACAACTTAACCATTGACTTACTCGAAGCCTACTGATAAAATAATTGATGTTTAGAAAGAACTTAAACATTGACTGACCTGATAGCAAAATTGAAAGATGTCTACTCGCAATGCCTGTATTTAAGTTGACAGAGATTGTTTACATATACAGTGAACTATCAGTCTATTTATTTGTTTGTCTGTCTATCACTCTATTTATTTGTTTGTCTGTCTATCAGTCTATTTATTTGTTTGTCTATCTTTATGTCGTAATGCGTTCTCTAGTCAAAGTCTTTACTGACCTAATGACCCCGGTTAATGTGAATGGGGTCAAAATTAATCAAATAAAGAGTATATCTATGTCATTGTGTAAATAGGATAAAGATGTCTATGTGTGTGAATGAGGTAAAGATGTCTATGACAGTGTATGAATGAGGTAAAGATGTCTATGACAGTGTATGAATGAGGTAAAGATGTCTATGACAGTGTATGAATGAGGTAAAGATGTCTATGACAGTGTGTGAATGGGGTAAAGATGTCTATGACAGTGTGTGAAAGGGATAAAGATATCTATGACAGTATGTGAACGGAATAGGAGTGAATCAAAGGAAGTCTGGCTGCAAATTTGTATTCACAGCCACTCTGACGCGGTTGGGAAGGGAGACGAGAAGGGGAAGTCACTCAGGTGGAAAAGACCGGAAATGCTTGGGGTGAGAACCACACTAGACTGTTCCTCATTTCTGACCTTGATGAAGATGATGACCGGGTGTCGGGTGGAAGTATTAAGTACGTCGTTAAGAAGATGCGCTGAAAACCACATACATTATTCTTTGCCCCAAGAGCGCATGCGCGAGTTTTGTGGTGAGAAGGGAGTGGGCATGCGTACAACTGCTAACAAAAGGAATTAAGTATGTCTCGGGGGTGGTGGTGGATGATAGCTTGAGACTTGGATTTTGTTCCTAAAACAGTTGCTAAGATCTCTAACTTTGATCTGACATGATGAGACATGTATTGTGCTCTTAGTGCACCCTTATGGTGTAAAACATATTATTCCAAGTCCATCTAAGCGATGTCAAATCTAACACATTCTACTCTTCACTAATACCATATTAATATTTAAAGCGTGTCTCTTAAAGCAATAATTTACTTGTTGTTTCTTGTAGCAATGATTTACTGGTTGTCTCTAGAAATGATTTACTAGTTGTCTGTATAACAATAATTTACTGGTTGTCTCATAGAAATGATTTACTGGTTGTCTCATAGAAATAATTTACTGGTTGTCTCAAAGCAATGATTTATTGGTTGTCTATTTAACAATAATTTACTGGTTGTCTCATAGCAATGATTTATTGGTTGTCTATATAAAAAAATACTGGTTGTCTCATAGCAATGATTTATTGGTTGTCTATATAACAATAATTTACTGGTTTTCTCATAGCAATGATTTACTGGTTGTCTCATAGCAATGATTTATTGGTTGTCTCATAGCAATGATTTACTGGTTGTCTATATAACAATAATTTACTGGTTGTCTCATAGCAATGATTTACTGGTTGTCTCATAGCAGTGATTTACTGGTTGTCTCATAGCAATGATTTATTGGTTGTCTATATAACAATAATTTACTGGTTGTCACTTAGCAATAGTTTACACTTTATAGGCTTTCTCTTATAGAAATAATTTACCTGTTGTCTCTTATAGTAATAATTTACCTGTTATCTCTTAGCACTAGTTTACAGGCTTTCTCTTATAGAAATGATGTAGCTGTTATCTCTTACAGTAATAATTTACTGGCTGGCTGTTTTAGCATTAATTTACTTTTTGTCTCCTAAAGCAATAATTTAAACGTTGTCTGTTGTAGCAATTTATTGGTTTTCTCTTATAGCAATAATTTACTCGTTGTCTGTTATAGCAATTTATTGGTTGTCTCTTATAGCAATAATTTACTCGTTGTCTGTTGTAGCAATTTATTGGTTTTCTCTTATAGCAATAATTTACTCTTTGTCTATTATAGCAATTTATTGGTTGTCTCTTATAGCAATAATTTACTCGTTGTCTGTTGTAGCAATTTATTGGTTTTCTCTTATAGCAATAATTTACTCGTTGTCTGTTGTAGCAATTTATTGGTTTTCTCTTATAGCAATAATTTACTCGTTGTCTGTTGTAGCAATTTATTGGTTGTCTCTTATAGCAATAATTTACTCGTTGTCTGTTGTAGCAATTTATTGGTTTTCTCTTATAGCAGTAATTTACTCGTTGTCTGTTGTAGCAATCTACTAGTGTTCTCTTGTAGCAAATTACTGGCTGTCGCTTGTAGTAAGTTGTCTGTTGTAGCAATTTATTGGTTGTCTCTTAAAGCAATAATTTACTCGTTGTCTATTGTAGCAATTTACTAGTTTTCTCTTTATTTTCAATATGATACTCTGCATGAGAACATCAACATTCATATTAGTAAAGTCAACATACATGTATTAGTAATATCAACATACCTATATTAATAATATCATCACGATGTAGTAGTAATATCCACATGTATATATTAATAATATCCACATGCATATATTAATAAAATCAACATACGTATATTAGCAATATCAACGTACATATGTTAGCAATATCAACGTACATATGTTAGCAATATCAACGTACATATGTTAGCAATATCAATACATACGCATAATGTTAATCAATGTACATGAGTTCGTAATTTTTACAGTGTCCTTTAACTGTACCAAATGAGATATCAATATAAGAAATTAAAAAAAAATGTTGAGATAGATAAATACTCAGGGTTCACAACTTGTAACATTTGTAAAAGGCAATCGTTGCGTCGGTTCTTATTGAATGGAAAATGTCTATTTTAATTTTGGTTGAAATATCTGACTAAAGCAGTCTGCCAATCTTAGTCAAGCGATATGGAAGCGTGACTATTAATCTAGTTATATCATTTCACAATCCTATGACAAATCAATATTGTATTTCGAATTTCTATGGATCCATTCTGTGTCAAGGTTATAGACATTGTATACATCTTAGAAAGTCTATTAATATTTAAACTGCTATTACAATATTCTATATTATAAAGTTACTCTTTATAGCAATAATTTTATAGATATACAAATTATAAATTTAATGATTATCAAATTAGAATATACTTTATATTTTACGACAATTTATCACATTGTGCAGTCTATAATATGAAAAAAACTATAAATAACAATATACTATAAAAACTATAAATAACAATATACTATAAAAACTATAAATAACAATATACTATAAAATCTACAAATAACAATCGTTTATCTTTATTCATTTACAGCAGACTTCAAGATTAATATAGCCTTTTACAGGTCTTATAACTGATAAATGTTTCTTGCTTTATTATAGAATAAAAAATTATAATTTATAAGTGGGACAATTAAACTTCAAAACATAATTTTAAAAAACCGCAGTCTATATCACTCACGTTATTTGTCGGTTTTATACAGGAAAAAAGTGTAATTTTCTCTAATAGAGTTTATCCATGTCTTTTAATCTAAACTATTATCACATTCAAATTTGTATCCATAATTTTTCGATTTCGGGGTACGTGCAGCCAATATTTGTACTATTTTCTGTTATCTATACAATCCACTCAAATCTTGAAATATTTTGTTTGTGCTATTTTCTGTTATCTATACAATCCACTCAAATCTTGAAATATTTTGTTTGTGCTATTTTCTGTTATCTATACAATCCACTCAAATCTTGAAATATTTTGTTTGTGCTATTTTCCTTTATTTATACAAACTGCTACAATCTTGAAAGAAAAATTGTCAAATTTTTTGTTTGTACTATTTTCCATTATTTTATACAAACTGCTACAATCTAGAAAGTAAATTGACATTATTTTGTGTGCAAAAGTTCTTTCATTTATACCAACTACTCCTACACAAAAAATTGTCAAATATTTTGTTTTGTTAGAACCTGTGCAACTCAGACCATTTTTTGGTTTTGCTAGAATTATGCAACTCAGACCATTTTTCCTGAACCAAGTTTGAGGGTTATCTTTTCTTGTTAGGTCGCTATGGTTAGGTACAACTTTCCCAACCGAGTGGTCTCTCAATTATTGCCTCCTCTCTCTCCATTTAGTCTCTCAATTATTGCCTCATCCCTCTCAATTTAGTCTCTCAATTATTGCCTCTCCCTCTCCATTTAGTCTCTCAATTATTGCCTCCTCCCTCTCCATTTAGTCTCTCAATTATTGCCTCCTCCATCTCCATTTAGTCTCAATTATTGCCTCCTCCCTCCGAGTGGTCTCTCAATTATTGCCTCCTCCCTCCCCATTTAGTCTCTCAATTATTGCCTCCTCCCTCAGAGTGGTCTCTCAATTATTGCCTCCTCCCTCTCCATTTAGTCTCTCAATAATTGCCTCATCCCTCTCCGAGTGGTCGGCCTTTTGTATACGAATCATTTGGAATGCTACCACAACGCTTGAAATGAACTGTGGTCGCCTTATGTATATTAATCATTTCGAGATTCTACCACAACGCTTGAAATGAACTGTGGTCGCCTTATGTATATTAATCATTTCGAGATTCTACCACAGCGGCTTGAAATGTGGTCCAGGAAGTAATTAGCAGGCTTCTGAAATCCTTTTCAAACGGCATGATAGATGTCGCATGATTGCATAAAGTGCCAGACTGAAGGGACTGGTTGACTGTTTTGGTAAGTTTTTAGCGATGTGCTCTACAGTGTTCTCCATATCTTGCACTTCATTTGACTATAAATTCCAAAACTTGGATCTGATTCTTGGGAATCTGTAAGTCACGTTTTGACGTGTCTGTGTAGCCATACATCGCGTTAAGTGAATTTTAAGTGTTGGAAAACTGAACTGATTCTTGCAAATTTTGAAAAGTTTGTACAGCTTTAGGTCTATACTGCCATACAAAACAGAGAGAGAGAGAGAGAGAGAGAGAGAGAGAGAGAGAGAGAGAGAGAGAGAGAGAGAGGGAGAGAGGGAGAGAAAGTTTGTTTCCATGCTTTTCTCGTGACAGTAGTGAATCCTTAATTTATTTTTAGAGAAATACTTTATTCATTGATAAAGTTATGTGAAGATATAGATATTTACATTAGGTAAGTACTTACTTTGTTATAATTTGTAGACTTTGTACAAGTTTTGAACTGTGTGCGTTAATGTCAGTTATCTGCTTTTGATATTCGTAAGCACTTCAAGTAATCTGTTGTGTGACTTTAAATCCGAAAAGCTAACCTCATGAATTTCCCTTTTTGCGCACAGACAGATAGGTAGACAAACAATAATAATAATAACAATAATTCACATTTACAATTTTCAATTCTTAATCTAGCCATCTCAGAGAGATATAGCCTGCCCTAAAGCTTGTCTTCCTAACTACTAGCCCCCCCCCCCTCCCACTCCAAAGAAAGTTTATATTTCTTCCATAGTTTTTCCTTTTCTTTCACTCCACAGCTTGTTATAAAGGTCTGTTAGAGTTAGACTATACATGCAATGACATTTAATATATGTGGGGAACACTTAACGTATTTCACCGTCTGGAGATGTTCCTTTTTTGCGGTGTTACACACACACACACACACACACACACACACACACACACACACACACACACACACACACACACACACACACACACACACACACACACACACACACACACACACACAGACACACACACACAGACACACACACACACACACACACACAAAACAGGTGATTACTCTGCTCTTTATCACACAATATCACATCACAAATCTCTATCACAGCCCAGCCAAGAATGTGCTTTAGACTGTAGGCCAGATCTGGGATGCCATGCATGGTCCAAATCAGACTAAAAAATTAAACACTTTGCTACAATTAATTTGCAGTGGACTACTATTAGAGCTAAATCAGACTAAAAAATTAAACACTTTGCTACAATTAATTTGCAGTGGACTACAATTAGAGCCAAATCAGACTAAAAAATTAAACACTTTGCTACAATTAATTTGCAGTGGACTACTATTAGAGCCAAATCAGACAAAAAAATTAAACACTTTGCTACAATTAATTTGCAGTGGACTACTATTAGAGCAAAATCAGACTAAAAAAATTAAACACTTTGCTACAATTAATTTGCAGTGGACTACTATTAGAGCCAAATCCCTCTGATCACAAAGTCCACTCAACTGAAAAAAACAGAGATTAAAATATACATGGCATTCTACTAAACATCCTAACACATACACAATTAAAAAAAAATTGTAACATCTCATACATACTACTAGAGCAAATAAACATACCTTTCGTTTCTGCCAAAAGAAAGAGTAGAAGAAAACACTGTATTGTAGATTCCTAAATTTGTCATAGAATCATTTGCTCCTTTTTTCAAGTCTTTTTAGACTTCATTCAGCGCACAGAATTTACGATCTTTACACTAGAGTGAACCCTCTTCTTCCTAGCTGAAGAACAGGGTAGTTTTAAGAAAGGTGATTTAATTTCGTTCATCTAAGTCAGGGGTCTCCAAACTTTTCAGCCCGAAGGCCGCATTAACTATCAAACAGCAGTTCGGGGGCCGACTACACACTCGAGGTCTAAATAAAAAAGAATCAAAACATGGATGTTGTTTTTAATTATTTATTTAATATTATTTTATTCAGTTATTATTTAATAACACATTGATACACTACACACGAACACCTGTATTAGTGGGAATGGTGAAATTGTTTCCTGGATGCTAAAATAGCAGAAATTTCTGGCTTTAGATTTGATGCCCCTAACATCAACAGTGACCTGAGATTATCATAGGACAAATTTGTTCTCAAATTGTTCTTTGCATATTTTCATTCTTGAAAATGTTTGTTCACACGGGTATGTTGTTCCAAACATTGAAAGACTTTGACATTAGGAAAGTCTTCCTTGGGAAAAACTGGTAAAAACCCACCAGTCCTTCTTTGAACTTGTCACTAAGGAGGTCATTTGCTTGCAACTCAATGGTTTTGTCTAATAGTCACGGTTGACTGCTTGTATACTATAGACTGGGTGGACTGGATACTAAGAATATGTCCGACTTATGTAACAATCTGTGGCCCATATCAATAACGCTTCTTTATTCCGAATCTGGGTCTGAGTTGTTTGTTCCCTCTCAACTCTCAGAGATTAGAGATAGAAAAATTTAGCGGCGGCTGATCTTGGCAGGATACATGTAAATTTCCGTAATTTTTTTTCCATAGACAAAAAGGTCTCCATGGGCCACATGAATTTGGAGACCCCTGATCTAAGTTATTACCTTTGTCATATGATGTTTATAACACACACCTTGACCCATGGGTCAAGGTATTTTCCCATGCCTACTCATTCATGGATGAAAGCATGCTATTGCTAATCCTTCCGGATCTTGTAAATCCGACCTTGACACAGTAGTGAACAAAACTTCAATCTGCACCAATGGGGAAGTCGGAAGTCTTACATAAATAAAATTATCTTTCATTTGCCCTACACTGAAAACATCTGTCTCACCTTGTAACTTAATGATTTGGCAAAACGTGTAAAGTTCTATACCAGTACACTTTACACTGCTTCAAACAATATATTTTATTATTTTAATATTATTGAATTGCAAATGGGTACAAAAATAATATCTCAGAGAGAGTGGTAAATCAAGCAAGTTAGCATTAATATGGTTACATGGCCAATCAAGCAAGTTAGCATTAATATGGTTACATGGCCAATCAAGCAAGTTAGCATTAATATGGTTACATGGCCAATCAAGCAAGTTAGCATTAATATGGTTACATGGCCAATCAAGCAAGTTAGCATTAATATGGTTACATGGCCAATCAAGCAAGTTAGCATTAATATGGTTACATGGCCAATCAAGCAAGTTAACATTAATATGGTTCCGTGGCCAATCAAGTAAGTCAGTGATAATTTATTTACACGGCCAATCAATCAACTTAACATTAATATGGTTCCGTGGCCAATCAAGCAAGTCAGTGATAATTTATTTACATGCCAATCAATCAAGTTAATATTAATAAGGATATATGACCAATCAAACAAGTTAATATTAATAAAGTTCCGTGGCCAATCAAGCAAGTCAGTGATAATTTATTTACATGCCAATCAATCAAGTTAATATTAATAAGGATATATAACCAATCAAACAAGTCAGTGATAATTTATTTACATGGCCAATCAATCAAGTTAATATTAATAAGGATATATGACCAATCAAGCAAGTCAGTGATAATTTATTTACATGCCAATCAATCAAGTTAATATTAATAAGGATATATGACCAATCAAGCAAGTCAGTGATAATTTATTTACATGCCAATCAATCAAGTTAATATTAATAAGGATATATGACCAATCAAACAAGTCAGCTGGATAGGGTTATGTGGCCAATCTAGCAAGTTAGCATTAGTTTCATGACCAATCAAGCTATTTAGCAGTCCAGAGTTAGAATTTCTGAAGCACCAGGATAGGCATGAGTAAGCACATTTTGCCCGCAGACTTTCTTGGTCATTGATCTGGCACCTGCACGATCTCAGATTCTAAATGAATTTTTTGTGTGCAGGGCTTTACACATTTTGCCTAGCAGATCTATGGGTTGACTAAAATGCCAAGCCTGGAATTTTAATGCTGTTAGCTCAAACTACCACTCACGTAATGGAAAGTACATTTCTAAATTTAGACCAATACAAAGATAGCAGAATTGAGGCCATAGTGTACTTGATCTCTTACACAGCTTTTGTATTAAGAAAACAATGGGATTAAGTACATCCGCACACACACACACACACACATACACACACACACACACACACACACACACACACACACACACACACACACACACACACACACACACACACACACACACACACACACACACATTATTTCTTCAGCTCTCTACCTGTTGTAAGTTCTCTATCGCCATGTATCATATTATTTCTTCAGCTCTCTACCTGTTGTAAGTTCTCTATCGCCATGTATCATATTATTTCTTCAGCTCTCTACCTGTTGTAAGTTCTCTATCGCCATGTATCATATTATTTCTTCAGCTCTCTACCTGTTGTAAGTTCTCTATCGCCATGTATCATATTATTTCTTCAGCTCTCTACCTGTTGTAAGTTCTCTATCGCCATGTATCGATATACATTCAGTTTAAAGTGTCAAGATGTTGAACTGATTTTTTGGGAGTATGTTTGAACTTCCTAACTGCTTCTTAACATTGTGCTTGTTTGAACATGTGCAATACGCAGCAGAAAATGTTTTTAAAATACGAAGAAACTGAACTATTTGATAGTGTATAAGTTTTGACAGGTCTGTACAGTCACACATCTTGGTAGAGCTTTTTAAAGTCTTGAAATGCCTTTTGATATTATATAAGTTTTGACAGGTCTGTACAGCCATACATCATGTAGAGCTTTTTAAAGTCTTGAACTGCTTCTTGATATTGTAAAAGGTTTAACAAATCTGTATAGATATATATATCATAGAAGAGTTATTTTAATTACGTCATTGGTAGACGTTTTCAATGAGATTAATTACGTGATTGGCGGACGTTTTCAATGAGATTAATTACGTCATTGGTGGACGTTTTCAATGAAATTAACCTCGTCATTGGCGGACGTTTTAATGAAATTAACTGCGTCACTGGCGGACGTTTTAAATGAAATTAACTGCGTCATTGGCGGACGTTTTTAATGAAATTAACTGCGTCATAGGCGGACGTTTTTAATGAAATTAACTGCGTCATAGGCGGACGTTTTCAGTGAGATGTATTGTGTCATTTCTCTGATGTACACTCAGAATTTCACATCCCAATCCTCATCATGTTATTTTCAAGTTTTTACTTTTGTGTGTACGTATGTGTATGTAAATGTAAGCATGCGTATATAAATATGCACACTATACTCACTCACACACACACACAGACACAGACAGACAGACACACACAAACAAACATTTCACACAAACCAAAGTCTTCCACAGACACATATATCCAAACCATAATCATTTTTATTTTATATACGTTCACATCATAATGTTTTCTTTATGTTTGAATTATATTCACAACATGTTTTCGTTACGTTTGAATTATATTCACAGCATGTTTTCGTTACGTTTGAATTATATTCACAGCATGTTTTCGTTACGTTTGAATTATATTCACAGCATGTTTTCGTTACGTTTGAATTATATTCTCAATATAATCTTCTTCTTTTTGTTTTAACTTTGAATACATCAATCCCTTTTTGTGTGTTTTAATAATATGCACATCATAATCTTTAAATAGAATCTTGTAATTATATAATCATGATAACCTTTTAATTATATTCATATTATAATCTTAAATTTTATGCACATGGTTTATATAAACAAAATAATCTTTTAATTCTATAATCATCATAAATTCTTAATTATATACACATCATAATCCTGTTAACTGTATACACATCATAATCCTGTTAATTGTATATACATCATAATCCTGTTAAATGTATATACATCCTGTTAACTGTATACACATCATAATCCTGTTAATTGTATATACATCGTAATCCTGTCAATTGCATACACATCATAATCCTGTTAGTTGTATACACATCATAAACCTGTTAATTGTATACACATCACATTCCTGTTAATTGTATACACATCATAATCCTGTTAATTGTATACACATCATAATCCTGTTAATTGTATACACATCATAATCCTTTGTCATATGCACCAAACTCTCTTGATAAATAAACAGCTTACTATTTTCGATCTGTAAATATTAAAATATTTAAAGTTATAATCAAAATCTTTCCCTTCTTTGCACAATTGAATAAATGAACAACTATATACACGCTGATATATATATAAACTAAGGATAAAATTAACAACCTTTATATATTATACACTGATAATATATAAATTATTCATACAGTTAGCAAGGTGCACAATCACTGATATGTAGAAACTAATGATAACATTAAAAAGAATTGTACACAATAATATGTATAAACTAATATATATTAATATTGATAACACGTAACTTTACAGCGTATATGCACACTGATATGTATAATTTACAATGTATATTATACGCACCGATGTGTATAAACTAATGATAATATTTACAACGTATTTCACGCTGATATGTATTAATTAATGATAACATTTACCGAGATCTCATCCCACAAATGTAGTGAGTACTCAAAGTCACAACACACAGATCTTCATTTATACACACATTGTTCTTCTTCACAACACACAGATCTTCATTTATACACACATTGTTCTTCTTCACAACATAAGATTTCACTCACAACACACAGATCTTCATTTATACACACATTGTTCTTCTTCACAACATAAGATTTCACTCACAACACAGTTCACTCACAACTCACAGATCTTCATTTATACACACATTGTTCTTCTTCACAACACACAGATCTTCATTTATACACACATTGTTCTTCTTCACAACATATGATTTCACTCACAACACAGTTCACTCACAACACACAGATCTTCATTTATACACACATTGTTCTTCTTCACAACATATGATTTCACTCACAACACAGTTCACTCACAACTCCTATCTTCATTCAATACTCAAATTGTTCTTACTCACAGCACAGATTTTACACACCACACAGATCTTAATTGAAAACATTCATTATTCTTACTGAGAACACACAGATCTTAATTGAAGAGGAGAGAGTCTCTTGTGTCGACATTCCGAGCCTTCGCTCCAGACCAAACAGGAAAGCAATAAAAGTGCATACTGGCACTCAGGACTGACGTCATTGGGAGAAAATACAAGGGAAATAAGAAACAGAAAAGATCTTTTCCACTTTTAATTTACAAAAAATAGAGAGGGGGAGCAGCATTATGCATATTGTGCATATAGATCTCTACAAGGAAAGCAGTAAACTTGCAGCCATAACTGTGTGCCAAAGGCTATAAACAAGGGCAATAACTGCAGACAATGGCTCGAAACAAGGGCAAGACTTTAATCCTAGCAAGATCTAGCGCAGTTGTGCTGTGGTCGGCCCCTGTACCCCTACAATATATGAATAAACTAACTTGCGAACGCGAAGCATCTGTCTCACTTAGTCAGCGAGATCGTAAAGCCGGCGTTAACTCTCGGGTTCAAACACTCTGCTTCAAAGAACTGTCAAAACCTACTGCCCGGGACTGGGGATTATGACGTGGAAGCTGACAGTCTTCAATCAGAAGCACGCAGTCTATCACTCGCCAGGTCCGTTTGAAGTCGATTTTTTATGAGGCTGCGTGGCTGAGTAACCTGCTTCTAACTACATGTAGCTTTCAAGTGTTTTACGCTTTTCCACTTCCACGATACTAGCAACTCAGAAGAATTTTTTTTTAAAATCTCATCCCATAGGAAAAACGCACTCCATCCCCCACTCCCGCAGGATCCCCCTCCACAAACTCCCACTAAATCCTGAAAACGTGTCTGAAAATTAAATGAGAATACAATCAGACGTTCAAACAAATTAAAAGTCAATAACAAACAAATGATAAAAATAAACCTTGAAAACGTGAGTGAAAATTAATTAAAAAGGCAATTAAACAAAACCGAATTTTGAAAATTAACTCTTAATTGTTGAACGGTTAGTTAGCTGTTAATGATCTAACGGTTCACAAGACTGATTCAAATAACTTATCACTCAGCGTTATCCTATCCTTTGATTATCCTATTACTGTTATTTTATCTTTTATTTCAAGAAAATCCTATATCTTATTGTTATTCTAACTTTTTTGTTAGAATTATTATCAGTATTATTCTGTCCTTTTGTTATTCTATAACATTGTTATTCTATCTAACATTGTTATTCTATCTATTATATATTGTTATTCTATAACATTGTTATTCTATCTAACATTGTTATTCTATATATTATATATTGTTATTCTATAACATTGTTATTCTATCTATTATATAGTATTATTATTCTATAACATTGTTATTCTATCTATTATATAGTATTATTATTCTATAACATTGTTATTCTATTTATTATATAGTATTATTATTCTATAACATTGTTATTCTATCTAGTGTTTGCTTCGTTGTTTTCTTCCATGTTTATTTGTCTGTTTCTGGTGGTTGGAATAGTCCACTCATCTTTATTGCTTCTATCAGTGGATCATCTTTGTTATTCCAGATGTAGTCCACAAGGCCAATGACTTCTCCTTCAATGCGGGCATTGTAAATACAACACAATTTTTATGAACGTGTTCACTAGAAACATGCCAAGTATTTAGCAATCTACATACAAGCATTACAGTTCACAATCTGTAGAAATAATGGTCCACTTTCTTCAAAAGTCGGTGGGTCTCTGATCTCCCAGTAAAGTGTGAGAATCTTCCTTCTCGTTCTAAAGTAGGCTATACAAAGTGGGTGGACTCTGTCTCCCAGTAAAGTGTGAGAATCTTCCTTCTCGTTCTAAAGTAGGCGGACTCTGTATAAATTGGGTGGACTCTGTCTCCCATTAAAGTGTGAGAATCTTCCTTCTCGTTCTAAAGTGGATTGGTCTCTAGTCTCACTGTTAAGTGTGAGAACATTTCTTCTCATTCTAAAGTGGGCGGACTCTGTATAAGGTGGGCGGACTCTGTATAAAGTGGGCGGACTCTGTATAAGGTAGATCTGTATTTAGAATCATCAATACATATGAGAACTGCTAGCATCACAGCAAATCTAGTGGGGTACTGTTTGTATTGCAAACTGGGTAAGTCCCTTGATTTCATTTTATTAGAATCATTGCAAAGGGGTAGATGGGTGGGCCATTATGTTGCAAAAGTAGCCAATGCTTTTATTGTGAAGCGGTGTGCCATTATGTTCACATTTAATGGAAATACAGATATTCTTTTTAGACTATAAATCGGGTAAGAAAAAGCCTACTGAAAAGGAAACGTCATTATTTGGCTCCGTTCAATATCAAATTTTTTTTATAGTTTATGAGTTTCCACTTTTATAAAGAGCTGGAATGTACTGATTTTTATTTAGATAATTATTTTTATCTTGAATGATATTTTATATATTGTATAACGTTGTTTGTTTTGAGTTCATGGAAATGAGTAATTATTTTTATTTTAAAGGATATTTTATATTTTGTATAATGCTGTTTATTTTGAGTTAAAGGAATTTGAGTAATTATTTTTATTATGAAAGATATTTTTATTTTGTAAATAATGATGTTTATTTTGAGTTAAAGGAATTGAGTAATTATTTTTATTTTGAATAATCATTTGTATTTTGCAGAAATTATGTTCATTTTGAGATAAAGTAATTATTTTCATTTTGAGTAAAATATCTTATTTCGATTAAAGATCTGTTTTGTGGTTTTTGATCTTTTAGTGATATTTAGTACCATCAAAATTCCTTTTCAATTTTCTCTTTGTTCTTTTAGTGAAACTATTTCCCTTTGTAATTTACTGTCAACAAAACTATTTCCCTTTGTAATTTACTGTCAACAAAACTATTTCCATTTGTAATTTACTGTCAACAAAACTATTTCCCTTTGTAATTTACTGTCAACAAAACTATTTCCCTTTGTAATTTACTGTCAACAAAACTATTTCCCTTTGTAATTTACTGTCAACAAAACTATTTTCATTTGTAATTTACTGTCAACAAAACTATTTTCATTTGTAATTTACTGTCAACAAAACTATTTTCATTTGTAATTTACTGTCAACAAAACTATTTCCATTTGTAATTTACTGTCAACAAAACTATTTTCATTTGTAATTTACTGTCAACAAAACTATTTTCAGACAAAAATCTAAGTGGCAGAAAACGAATGTTGATTCTTAAGAGCGCATGTTCTTAAAACGCAAATGAAACAGCAAACTTAAGTACTTAAAACGTAAGCTAAACGATAAGAGTGTAAATACTTAAAACGTAAGCTAAACGATAAGAGTGTAAATACTTAAAACGTAAGCTAAACGATAAGAGTGTAAATACTTAAAACGTAAGCTAAACGATAAGAGTGTACGTACTTAAAACGTAAGCTAAACGATAAGAGTGTAAATACTTAAAACGTAAACTAAACGATAAGAGTGTAAATACTTAAAACGTAAACTAAACGATAAGAGTGTAAATACTTAAAACGTAAGCTAAACGATAAAAGTGTAAATACTAAAAACGTAAGCCAAGCGATAAGAGTGTAAATACTAAAAACGTAAGCCAAACGATAAGAGTGTAAATACTAAAAACGTAAGCCAAGCGATAAAAGTGTAAATACTAAAAACGTAAGCCAAGCGATAAAAGTGTAAATACTAAAAACGTAAGCCAAGCGATAAAAGTGTAAATACTAAAAACGTAAGCCAAACGATAAAAGTAAGCAAAATAACAAGAGCGCGAAGTACTTAAAACAAGGAGAGTGCAAGGAACAAAATAACTGACGACCCATGGAAGTAAAAAAAAATTAATAGTTCACAAGACAGTTTTATATTGAAGTAAAAACGTTTTAACAGTTCACAAGACAGTTTTATATTGAAGTAAAAACGTTTTAACAGTTCACAAGACAGTTTTATATTGAAGTAAAAACGTTTTAACAGTTCACAAGACAGTTTTATATTGAAGTAAAAACGTTTTAACAGTTCACAAGACAGTTTTATATTGAAGTAAACTAAATACACGCTATCTATATAAATCCTGCAACAGTTTCCACGACTGTTTGAAGTGAAAACAAATTATCTAAATAAATCAAGCGTTGTAATTCAAAAAGTGAAAACATATTATCTAAATAAACCAAGCGTTGTAATTCAAATAAAGATTTTGTATTGAAGTGAAAACAAATTATCTAAATAAACCAAGCGTTGTAATTCAAATAAAGATTTTGTATTGAAGTGAAAATATATTATCTAAATAGACCAAGCGTTGTAATTCAAATAAAGATTTTGTATTGAAGTGAATGCACAGTTATCTAAATAAATCAAACATCACACGACAGTTCTTTTTTTTTTTTTTAATTGATGTACATAACGCCATTATCTATTAAAGAAATCAAACTTTGCAACGGTGAATACACCGTTATCTATTAAATACATCAAGCTTTGTAACGGTGAATACCGTTATCTATTAAATACATCAAGCTTTGTAACGGTGAATACCGTTATCTATTAAATACATCAAGCTTTGTAACGGTGAATACACCGTTATCTATTAAATACATCAAGCTTTGTAACGGTGAATACCGTTATCTATTAAATACATCAAGCTTTGTAACGGTGAATACCGTTATCTATTAAATACATCAAGCTTTGTAACGGTGAATACACCGTTATCTATTAAATACATCAAGCTTTGTAACGGTTGGATGGATGGAGTGTAGGGGGCGCTTCCGGCTTCCGCCGCTTTAACGCTTTGTAACGGTGAATACCGCTATCTATTAAATACATCAAGCTTTGTAACGGTGAATACCGTTATCTATTAGATACATCAAGCTTTGTAACGGTGAATACCGCTATCTATTAAATACATCAAGCTTTGTAACGGTGAATACCGTTATCTATTAAATACATCAAGCTTTGTAACGGTGAATACCGTTATCTATTAGATACATCAAGCTTTGTAACGGTGAATACCGTTATCTATTAGATACATCAAGCTTTGTAACGGTGAATACCGCTATCTGTTAAATACATCAAGCTTTGTAACGGTGAATACCGTTATCTATTAAATACATCAAGCTTTGTAACGGTGAATACACCGTTATCTATTAAATACATCAAGCTTTGTAACGGTTGGATGGATGGAGTGTAGGGGGCGCTTCCGGCTTCCGCCGCTTTAACGCTTTGTAACGGTGAATACCGCTATCTATTAAATACATCAAGCTTTGTAACGGTGAATACCGTTATCTATTAGATACATCAAGCTTTGTAACGGTGAATACCGCTATCTATTAAATACATCAAGCTTTGTAACGGTGAATACCGTTATCTATTAAATACATCAAGCTTTGTAACGGTGAATACCGTTATCTATTAGATACATCAAGCTTTGTAACGGTGAATACCGTTATCTATTAGATACATCAAGCTTTGTAACGGTGAATACCGCTATCTATTAAATACATCAAGCTTTGTAACGGTGAATACCGTTATCTATTAAATACATCAAGCTTTGTAACGGTGAATACCGCTATCTATTAAATACATCAAGCTTTCGTGTGCATGTTCCTGCGTCATCGCACCAGGTCTTTGTAATCACGTTGCCAACATTGCAACATGGCTATCGTGTGCTAAAGACTAGCTATCTGCTTTCGTTGCAGGTCTCCCGTGTCGCACGTGCTTTTGATGTCTGGGAGAGTAAGACTGTCCGCACTGCTAGCATTGAGCGCCAGAGGAGACATCAAGCGGCGATTGAGCACATCACCCTTTTCAGCACCCCCTTCCCCTGGCGCTTGAGTCGCCCCGCCCATTTAATAGTTAAGGCTTAAAATATATCGTCAGTCAAGTAGGCACGCGCACACGATAATGAACAAGAGGGATATACAGAAAAATGAAATTTTACTTATAAGGAACGATATTAGGAAGGCAATAAAGAAAACAAACCCATAACATCCCTCCTGTGGAGATAATGAGACAGAATTTGAATGGAAAACAGATGACTTGCTGTAGAACTAATGATTTACAACTGCAAATAAAGTCACAGCATAAACCCGCACTCTAAAGCTACAGATAATCCACAAACCAGAAACAATATTCTACAAGTGCCAAGGAAATAAGGTCACAGCCTAAACCCGAACCAGAAAATCCACAAATCAGAAAGAAATGTTCTACAAATAGATTTAAGGTCAGAATACTGGTTCTACAACGTAAAGATTGTGTCCATATTAACTTAATCTGACCTAAATTGTCCACATTAACTTAATCTAACCTAAATTGTCCACATTAACTTAATCTAACCTAAATTGTCCACATTAATTTAATCTAACTTAAAGAGTCCACAGTAACTTAATCTGAGCTATATTGTCCACTAACTTAATCTAACCAACCTAATTGTCCACATTAACTTAATCTGACCTAAATTGTCCACATTAACTTAATCTAACCTAATTGTCCACATTAACTTAATCTGACCTAAATTGTCCACATTAATTTAATCTAACTTAAAGAGTCCACAGTAACTTAATCTAACCTAAATTGTCCACATTAACTTAATCTAACTTAAAGAGTCCACATTAACTTAATCTGACCTAAATTGTCCTTCATAACTTAATCTAACTTAATTGTCCACATTAACTTAATCTGACCTAAATTGTCCTTCATAACTTAATCTGACCTAAATTGTCCTTCATAACTTAATCTGACCTAAATTGTCCTTCCTAACTTAATCTGACCTAAATTGTCCTTCATAACTTAATCTGACCTAAATTGTCCTTCCTAACTTAATCTGACCTAAATTGTCCTTCATAACTTAATCTGACCTAAATTGTCCTTCCTAACTTAATCTAACCTAAATTGTCCTTCCTAACTTAATCTAACCTAAATTGTCCTTCATAACTTAATCTGACCTAAATTGTCCTTCCTAACTTAATCTAACCTAAATTGTCCTTCATAACTTAATCTGACCTAAATTGTCCATCCTAACTTCATTTTACCTAAATTGTCCACATTTACTTAATCTAACTTAAATTGTCCATCATAACTTAATCTAACTTAAATTGTCTATCATAATTTAACCTAAATTGTCCACATTAACTTAATCTAGCCTAAATTGTCCATCCTAACTTAATCTAACCTAATTGTCCACATTAACTTAATCTAACCTGTTTCTCGTTACCATAGAGAATGGCAACATTTCTGATGAGTCTGTAATATCTTGTAGGCGTTCAGCAAGTCTCCAGTATAAGGATGTTAGAAATCAATACAAACTCCAGCCAGTTCAGCTGAACAAAATATCCGAATCAGTTATCATGTAATTTGATTTCTGCTTACAACTAAATATCCAGTCAGCTGTCGTGTATTTGATTTCTGCTTACAACTAAATGTCCAGTCAGTTGTCATGTAATTTGATTTCTGCTTACAACTAAATGTCCAGTCAGACGTGCAAACCAATACCTACTAAACAAACGTGTTTATTTATCGAATTATTTTTTATCATTTAATTAATCTAAACTTTTAAACCATCAATATCCTTAACTTAGAACTACCCACGGACTGCCCTAAGTTAAAAGTAAGTTGTATAACGAATATCACATCTGTTTACAAGACACTCTCAATAGATTAATATGGTACCTACCATTCAAAGCTTGGCAGATCTACTACATCTATTAAAAATAATCCTAAAAGAAAGCAGTAAAATTTTGATAGCTGTACTACTACTCATTAAAATAATGAAGCATAGAAACTAGAACACATCAAACAATTAGCACAGTACGCTGAACGCATCAAACAATTAGCACAGTACGCCGAACACATCAAACGATTAGCAAAGTACGCCGAACACATCAAACAATTAGCACAGTACGCCGAACGCATCAAACAATTAGCAAAGTACGCCGAACACATCAAGCTAACAGTACGCCGAACACATCAAACAATTAGCAAAGTACGCCGAACACATCAAGCTAACAGTACGCCGAACACATCAAACGATTAGCAAAGTACGCCGAACACATCAAGCTAACAGTACGCCGAACACATCAAACAATTAGCAAAGTACGCCGAACACATAAAACGGTAAACAATTAGCACAGTACACCGAACACATAAAACAGTAAATAATTAGCATAATACACCGAACACATAAAACGGTAAAAAATTAGCACAATACACCGAACACATAAAACAGTTAACAATCAGTTTGAAAACCAGCACCGGATACGTGGCTATTTCATTCCCATCGTGTTAAGCCACAAAATCATGTTTGTACATTTGTATCTACATACTTTTACTAAATCTAAGCCACAAAATCATGTTTGTACATTTGCACTCTACATACTTTTACTAAATCGAAGCTACTTGTTACAAGAATGGTGAAACTGGAAACAAAACACTTTTTATGAATCTTCGTTACATAGTTTTTAAAAAATGGGGTTGTTGTTGTTGTTGTTTTCGACTTCTTACAAAAAGAGAACAAAATATTTTTGAAAATAAGTTTTGTCAAGCAAATATTGTAGGAAATTTTAGATAAATTCTGACTGGTCACACAGTCAGGTCGTTCGTCCCAAAGCTTCTCAAGATCCCTTTCAAGATTAAATATTTTGCTCAGACTAATTAAGGATTCAGACTGATTGGCCAGACAAAGTATATCGTTAGACGAAGACTGCAATTTACACTCTGTTCAATTTTGTGGCAGACAACTCTAATTACCGTAATCCGTTCAGGAAACTAATAAGCAAATGAAACTGGTGCATAGTCGCCCCTTGAGGAAAAAAATAGAAAGAAATGAATAAGAAACTTAAATAAAATAATTTCAAAAATAAATATAATGTTTTCAGTATGTGTGAGTGCGCACGAATATCAAGAAGTGTATATTAATTTTTGTCGTGTTAACAAGTATTGAATCTCTTTTGATAACATAATTCGATTGCTCCATAAACTCTTAAGACTGTAGACGGGGAGCCTGACTAGAAATCGATTATTTTTCAAGTATTGACTACGAAAACCGTAAACAAGAAAAGAGTTTGAGAACCTGACTTGTATGACATAACTTTTGAAAACTTGACATCTGACATAACTTTTGAAAACTTGACATCTGACATATCTCGATATACTTTTTAGATTAAATTTACATAACTTTTGACAACTTGACATCTAACATATCTCGATATACTTTTTAGATTAAATTTACATAACTTTTGACAACTTGACATCTGATATCTCGATATACTTTTTAGATTAAATTTACATAACTTTTGACAACTTGACATCTGATATCTCGATATACTTTTTAGATTAAATTTACATAACTTTTGACAACTTGACATCTGATATCTCGATATACTTTTTAGATTAAATTTACATAACTTTTGACAACTTGACATCTGATATCTCGATATACTTTTTAGATTAAATTTACATAACTTTTGACAACTTGACATCTGACATATCTCGATATACTTTTTAGATTAAATTTACATAACTTTTGACAACTTGACATCTGATATCTCGATATACTTTTTAGATTAAATTTACATAACTTTTGACAACTTGACATCTGATATCTCGATATACTTTTTAGATTAAATTTACATAACTTTTGACAATTTGACATCTGATATCTCGATATACTTTTTAGATTAAATTTCCATACTTAGAGCGAGGAGGCTCTTGAGATAATGAGTAAGTGGGGAAACGTTCTAGTCCGATGTATTGATTTGAGTCGACAAAACATCTATCTATCTATCTATCTATCTCTCTATCTATCTATCTATCTATCTATCTATCTATCTATCTATCTATCTATCTATCTATCTATCTATCTATCTATCTATCTATCTATCTATCTATCTATCTATCTATCTATCTATCTATCTATCTATCTATCTATCTATCAACTTTCTTTCTTGATGAGGCATGCTATTTTAATTTATCTTTTCGTGTGATTTACGTGCACGTTTATTATTTTTGTGTGATGTGTGTTCATATTTTTTATTTCTATTTTGTTAATAAAGTATAAATTATTTTATTCTTATGTGTGTTCATACTTTTATTTCATTTTTAAAGTAAAGTATAATTTGTTTGAGTGTGTGGCATTCTTTCTTTAGTTTGTGTGCTTTCTGTGTGCATTGTTTTTTTTCTTTTCTCAGGTTGTGATTACATTTTAATATTAATTTTTGCTGTGCGCTGTGTGGTCATGTCCTAATTTTGTGTGAAGTGTGGTCTTTCTTGTTTGTGTGTCGTGGTGTGTGGTCATGTCCTAATTTTGTGTGAAGTGTGGTCGTTCTTGTTTGTGTGTCGTGGTGTGTGGTCATGTCCTAATTTTGTGTGAAGTGTGGTCTTTCTTGTTTGTGTGTCGTGGTGTGTGGTCATGTCCTAATTTTGTGTGAAGTGTGGTCTTTCTTGTTTGTGTGTCGTGGTGTGTGGTTCTGTCCTAATTTTGTGTGATGTGTGGTCGTTCTTGTTTGTGTGTCGTGATATGTGGTTCTGTCCTAATTTTGTGTGATGTGTGGTCTTTCTTGTTTGTGTGTCATAGTGTGTGGTTCTGTCCTAATTTTGTGTGAAGTGTGATCTTTCTAGTTTGTGTGTCGTGTGATGTGTGGTCTTTCTTGTTTGTGTGTCGTGATGTGTGATCTTTGTACTTTGTGCTTTGTGCTTTGTGCTTTGTACTTTGAGCTAAATGTGTTAGGACGTCATAAGCCATTGAAATGGTCCTGAGTTTTGAGCTAAATGTATTAGGACGTCATAAGCCATTGAAATGGTCCTGAGTTTTGAGCTAAATGTGTTAGGACGTCATAAACACCTTCTCACCAAACTCCACCCCCCCACCCCCCAGGTCGTCGAACTAAGTACAGTAGTGCACGGCCGTTATTTCCCATATATGTCGATTTCCAGTGTATGTAGCCTTGGAAACCGGAAAGAGTGCATGGATACAGGAATGAATGGATGGATGCAGGAATGAGTGGGCGGATACAGGAATGAGTGCATGGATACAGGAATTAGTGGGTGGATGCAGGAATGAGTGGGTGGATACAGGAATGAGTGCATGGGTACAGGAATGAGTGGGTGGATGCAGGAATGAGTGCATGGATACAGGAATGAGTGGATGGATACAGGAATGAGTGGGTGGATACAGGAATGAGTGGAGGGATACAGGAATTGGTGGAGAGACAGGACGAGTGAATGAAAGAAACTTTCCTTCTTTAACTTTCAATCCTTACCAATTGATAACTGTAGCCTATTACAGTTGCCAGGTTGTTGGGTTTTATATGTTTGTTTGTTTTCAAACAAGAGGGAATATTGATCACCCTCTTAAATTTCGATGATATGTAACATTTCTCGAGGATATTTTAATTTGTGTGTGTGTGTGTGTGTGTGTGTGTGTGTGTGTGTGTGTGTGTGTGTGTATGTGTGTGTGCGTGTGTGACCTTTAAATACTCCTCCAATCTCTTACGTGTTATAAGTCCCTTAGTTTTGTTCATTTTGAAAAGAAAGGATTTGGGCGTTTTCTTTTATTTTTACCTGAAAAGAGCATTTCCTTTTACCTTGAGTCCACGTGGTGCTTTAACCTAATTTTTTTTTAACCTTGTGCCCACACGGAGCTTTATCCTGGAGTAAGTTTTTCTTTTACCTTGGACCCACCTGGAGCTTTATCCTGGAATAAGTTTCTCTTTTACCTCGGGCCCACCTGGAGCTTTATCCTGGAATAAGTTTCTCTTTTACCTCGGGCCCACCTGGAGCTTTATCCTGGAGTCAGTTTTTTTTTTAATTTGGGCCCACTTGGAGCTTTATCCTGTAGTCAGTTTTTCTTTTACCTTGGGGCCACCTGGAGATTTATCCTGGAATAAGGATTTTTTTTGTTACCTTGGGCCCATTTGGAGCTTTATCTTGGAGTAAGTTTTTTTACCTTGGGCCCAATTGGAGCTTTATCCTGGAGTAAGTTTTTTTTTTTTTTTTTTTTTTTTAAACGGAACATTATCGTGGAGTCATTTGTTTAAATTGAGTCCACTCGCGGCATTATGGTGGAGTATTTGTTTTTACCTTGAGTCCACTTGGGGGCACTATGATGGAGTATTTGTTTTTTACCTTGAGTCCACTTGGGGCATTATGGTGGAGTATGTTTTTATCTTGAGTCCACTTGGGGCACCATGGTGGAGTATTTGTTTTTATCTTGAGTCCACGGGGCACTATGGTGGAGTATTTGTTTTTATCTTGAGTCCACTTGGGGCACTATGGTGGAGTATTTGTTTTTATCTTGAGTCCACTGGGAATTTGATCCTGGCGTCATTTTGGGACGTTTCGGACGTTAAAGCCAGCGTTCAACACAACACGCCTACAGGAGCTGGAAGGAACCTTTGTCGTCACTTGCGAGTTGTCTTTGTGACGTCAAATGTTGTGTAAAAGCCGAATTAACATCTGCGGAGTTTCTTCAGGAATGGGAAAGACAAAGTGATTCAAAGGAAGAAATAAAAAGTGAAACTTTCAACTTGGATTGCGTTTCTGTTGAAATGAGAATTTTATGAACATTGTCGAGAATCTACCTATTGAAGAATCTCTGTTGAATTGAGAAAGGAGAATGTTTTTATTCCTATTTCATTTCTTGTCTGCTGAATTGAGAAAGGAGAATGTTTTTATTCCTATTTCATTTCTTGTCTGCTGAATTGAGAAAGGAGAATGTTTTTATTCCTATTTCATTTCTTGTCTGCTGAATTGAGAAAGGAGAATGTTTTTATTCCTATTTCATTTCTTGTCTGCTGAATTGAGAAAGGAGAATGTTTTTATTCCTATTTCATTTCTTGTCTGCTGAATTGAGAAAGGAGAATGTTTTTATTCCTATTTCATTTCTTGTCTGCTGTATCGAACGTTCGTCTTGTCGTTTTTATTCTATTCAACCAGCCCCCCCCCCCTCTCGTGTCTTGGCTGTAGTAATCTAATGATTGTCACGTATTTTTGTGTATTATCTAAATTTTGTATGAGCAGAATTTTGCACATTCTACATTCTATCTGAGGTTAATTATTTCTGTATTATTGTGTATTATAAGACATTCTAAACAAAGACATTATTTATTATTTATTTTAAACAAGGGTTCTTTTCAACACTTTATTATAAGACATTCTAAACAAAGACATTATTTATTATTTATTTTAAACAAGGGTTGTTTTCAACACTTTATTATAAGACATTCTAAACAAAGACATTATTTATTATTTATTTTAAACAAGGGTTGTTTTCAACACTTTATTCCTTGAGAGATTTAGAGTTTTCATCTGTAAATATTTCACGACACACATGACAATCGAACAAAACTCCTTGCTATTTTTTTATAATTACTTTTTAACGTAAGAAGGTTCTTGTGTTGGACATTGAGAGGTAACATAATTATAAAAATCTAAAGGTGGCGGTCCAGAAATAAATATATAAAGCCGGAATACAATTTTAGCGTACGTCCTTTAGACTTAGATCAGGGGATTTAGCTATGACATTAGATCTAGTGATTTAGTGTTTGTGCTAGATCCAGGGATTTCATTATGATGCCAGATCTAGGGATTTCATTGTGATGTTAGATCTAGGAATTTCATTATGATATCAGATCTAGGGATTTCATTGTGATGTTAGATCTAGTGATTTCATTGTGGTATCAGATCTAGTGATTTCATTGTGATGTTAGATCTAGTGATTTCATTGTGATATCAGATTTAGAGATTTCATTGTGATGTTAGTTTTATGGATTTAATCACGATGATAGAATCTGGGATTTTATTGTGATGTTAGATCTAGGGATTTAGTTATGACGTTAGATCTAGAGATTTACTCGCTGTGCTAGATCCAGGGATTTCATTGTGATTTTAGATCCAAGGATTTAATTGTGATGTACGACCTAGGGATTTAAGTGGATACCCACGTGAATAAACAGCAGAGTTGATTTATCTTTAGAGCAACACGGAATGTCATTGTGATGTTAGATCTAGGGATCTAAATGTGGAGACTGACGTTAATAATAGCAGAGTTGATATAGTTTTAGAGCAACACGGGATGTTTCAGAGAAGTGTAACGGACTTGCTCGAGATAAATTCCACAATGCTTCGGGGCCTTTGAACAGGAGACCAATATTGTTCCTTCAAAACAAATCGTACTAAAATTATGCAGGGTTCATTCTCTCTGTGTGTGTGTTTGTGTGCACAAAAGGGGGTAGGGGCATTTTAGATTCTTTTGCAGTGGAACCAGCTTGAAGTTACATTACTGTCTCATATCTCTCTCCCCCCCCTCTCTCTCTCTCTACGAATGTATATTTTAATCATTATTATCTACAACAGATAACTATTTTATTCTATAGAGTAATGACCCAGTGTGCAACGGTTGTTTTAAGATGAAGTGATATCTAGTGTGTAACGGTTGTAAAATGAGGTGATATCTAATGTGTAACGGTTGTAAGATAAGGTGATATCTAGTGTGTAGCGAGTGGTTTTTAGAAGAGGTGATTAGTGTGTAACAATTTTTTAATGTTAGCTTGAGCTTTATATTTATCATTTTTCAGTGTGGGATAATATCCAGTGCTTAACTATTTTTGGTGGATG